>CM057483.1:15866278-18366278 GCA_030035585.1 Dugong dugon
GCCGCGGTTTGAGTTAGGAGTGTGAGTGATGTAGCAGCCGTGGTCACTCGCCTCTCAGGTTGCACACACGTTTACCCCGCCGGAGTTGCCTAGCCTTCGGGTTGGTGCAGCAGGATCTGGGGACCCGAGGCCCTGGGAGATAAGTTCCTATGAGACCATGGGGACCGGGGCGAGGAAGTATTCCAGGAACGGGGTGCACCTCTGGGCCTTAAGTTCAGCCTGGGCTTTTCTTTTCAGACAAGCCTGAGAGGTGCTGCAATTGGTGGACATGCCTGCCTGTGCTCCACTGTAGCTTGGGCTTGTTGTTGTTGTTAGGTGCCTCCCAGTCAATTTTCGACTCATAGCGACACCATGTGACAGAGTAGAATTGCCTCAGGCTGTAATTTTCTAGGCTGTAATCTTTATAGGAGCAGATTGGCAGGTCTTCCTACTGGGTGGGTTGAACTGCCAACCTTAGCCGTGGGGCCACGTAGTTTTGGCTTACCCATTGCGGTAGAGTAGATCCTGACTCATAACTGCCCTATTGAACAGGGTAGAACTTCCCCCACAGAATTTCCAAGGCTGTTATTTTTACGGAAGCAGTCTGCTGCATTCAGTTTTGGCTTAGCAGTTGCTAAACCTTGTAATGGGAATTTTCGCATCCAAAATACCCACTTGGTGGAAATTCACCACAAATCCGGTAGCCACAAGTCCCAAATATCGCTCCTTTTTCAGGGATATCCGTGAATCTGCAGGAAACCTGCAAAACTCCTTTAGTTATCTAGCACCTGTTAGGTAGGAGAGCCCTGGTGGCACAACATTTAAGCATTCGGCTGTTAACTGAAAGGCTGGCGGTTGGAACCCACCCAGCAGCTCTGTGGGAGAAAGACCTGGCAATCTGCTTCCATAAAGATTACGGAAACCCTATGGGGCAGTTCTACTCTGTAACACATGGGGTCGCTATTAGTCGAAAATTGACTCCATGGAACATAATAACAACCATAAGATGCGCCAGACAGTTCAAGGCTGGGGTCTATGACGCTTCGGAACCCAGAACTCTTGGGTCTTGCCTGTTTTGCTTTTGAGGTGATCAGTATTATTTTCCACTTGTAATACATCAGAGGGGAGCATGGTGATGAGGCAGAACCTCTTCACATCTTCAGAGCAGTTTAAATGGATTTGGATGATACAAAAAAAAAAAAATCATCTCGCTGAAACCTTCTGTGCAGTGCAGTGGAAAGTAGTTTGTGTCTTCTTCTCGTTTACCCCCTGCATCTTCCTGAGAGTTAAACAAAATCTCTATAGGAGAAATATAGACTTTGCCACAAAACTTAAGTTAGCTATGCTATGAAATACGTGGGCATTTCCACGGCCAAGTGATTTCTCGAACTGTGTGATATTTCATCTTCCCCTACCTTTGAAGATATGTGCGTGTTGGCACACCCGATTGCTGTGGCATTCCAGTGCCTCTCAGCGTCTCAGTGATACCGGTTGGTATGTTTTTACACGAGCATGCAGTACTTTTTTCCCCTCAGCAGCTTTGCCAGTAACCTCTAGCCTTCTGTGGACCAGCAGACAGCCCTGAAAGTGGTTTGCGCCCGTGCTGTTACAACACATACCAACTATCACGCAAGGATTTTAAATGTGAAAAGGATTTCATGTATTTTAAAATATATTCTGTGTACAAAATGTTTGCAAAGCGTTTCATCATGGTTGTGGCAGAGAACTTTCTGAAAAACCACTTCAATCATGAGTATTTACAGACTGCACACTGCCAGGAATTATGCTGCAGTGTGATAAGTTAATTAGGTATGTGTGTGCAAGATCTCAGGGCATTGGTGGTTCAGTGGTAGGATTCTCACCTTCCGTGTGGGAGACCCATGTTCGATTCCTGGCTGATGTGTAGCCACTACCTGTCTGTCATTGGAGGTTTTTGTGTTGCTACGATGCTGACCGGGTTTCAGCGGAGCTTGTACACTAAGATGGACTAGGAAGAAAGGCCTGGCAATCCATTTCTGAAAATCAGCCAGTGAACACTGTATGGATCACGACGCCAGAGGGAATGAGTGACTCCCCTTAAGGAGTTAGGGGAAGACTTCATGGAGAGAGGGTTGCATGAGTTGAATCTTGAGGGATGCATATAAACTTCCAGGTGGAGAAGGAGTGGGATAGAGTGTGGTATGTGGGTAGGTGGGGAGAAGGGTATTCTAGGGCAAAGGAAATAAGATGTGCACAGGCAAGGAGGAAGGGGACAGCACAGCAGGTTTGGGGAACTGTAGGTGTCTTTTTACTATTGGAGTGTGAAGTGTGGGGGGTAGAGGAGAGAGAGGGACTTGGAGAAGTAGGCAGGGGCCAGTTTAGGGAGAACCTTGTAATGCATGTAAAAGGCTTTCACTTGATTTGCAGGACAATGAGGAGCCACTGGAGTCTGGTAAGCTGGGGAATACAGCAGGGCTGCTGCATACGGTTGTACAGGCTGTGCACTGCAAACCCATGGGACGCCATTCACACAGACTGCACTGGGAATGACCCCCTCCCTAGGGTGGGTTGTACAGTGCACAGTGTGCACAGTGGTCAACAGTGGCAAGGCACGGTGGGACTTTTTGCTTTGACAGAGATCACTCTGAGATTGGGTGGAGGATGCAGTGGAGAGGAGCAAGACTGGAAGTGGTCAGGCAGCCAATTAGAAAGCAGCTGAAGTAAGCCTAGCCAGAACGGATGAAGGCCTGGGCTCAGTCAGTTCTGGGTGGGGGAGGGGAACGACTCAGCAACTGAGAGGGCAGAAGTGATTTGACTGGGCGACTCTGTGGGATTTGAGGGACAGGAAGGGAACTAGGTTGATCCCGGTGTCTGGGTTGGCTGATGGGGTGGGAAAAGATACCATTAAGACAGAGAATGGAGGAGGAAGAGCAAGTCTGGGGTTTGATTTTGGGAGCTTGGTTCCTGTGGAACATTCAGGTAGAGCTGACCAATAGGTCTGGAGCTGGGAACAAGTGCATCTTATTTTGTACTCTCATCCGTAGTGAACAGTGAAAAACTCCTGGGGCTCAATTTGTCTTTCCTTAAATCTGCTTATCAGTGGGCTATCTTGAGAATGCAAAACGTAGCACAGAAGTAGCCACACATTATTATAAAATTACCTTTTGAACTTGCCATTAAATAAATAAAATTTTTCCCCCTCACACATGTTTCTTTACCTGATGATGAAAAAAGAAAGCAAGAAATGTTTTGCATTCCCAGCAAAAGAATGTCAACTATACAATGTCATGTAACCTCAGATAACTCAGTTAAGTTTTTGGGAAAACCCATTCATTGCTCACTTTATTTCATCAGATTTTGGGTCAAGTAGATGTGTAAATCACAACGAAAGTTTGTCATTCAGTGGTGATGGGTCATTTATTGGGCAACACTATACTAAGAGTTGTTCCACAGAACTGATTTTTCTGACTAAAAAAAGTTCAACACTCTTAGTGACTCGTTTCTTCTCCCCAAATCTCTAGCCGTTCTGAATGGGCAGCTTTTCAAAAAGATTATTTACCTTCCTGATTTCTGAACCTGAACTTCATTGCATCCTTTCTGGATGTCTCAAAGTTGTCCTTATAATGGCATTAATTATTTTAATGTGCTGTTATACAGTGCTGCCTCAGGGGAGCCTAAACTGTGGAGGGCTGTTTGTCCCTACATCAAATGGGCACAGGTTGTTCTATCTTTTAATTTGTAATGCTTCTTTTTTCTAATCTTTCCATAGATTCCCCCTCTGTTACCTGTCATTTCTGGTAGCTGTTAGTTTATCTATTTCTACTAAGAAAAAAAACCAAACCAAAACCAACTCCAGTTGCCATCTGACTCATGCCAGCCCATGTGTGTCAGAGTAGAACTGTGCTCCATAGGGTTTTCAATGGCTGATTTTTCAGAAGTAGATCGCCAGGCCTTTCTTCTGTGGATTCAAACTGCCAGGCTTTCTGTTAGCAACGGAGCGCCTTAACCATGTGCACCTCCCAGGGACTCCTTGTTTCTACCAACCAGCTATTATTGCTGCATTCTCCATGCCTTCTCCCCTATTGCTCCTTCTGATGTGCTACAGGCCAGGAAACTAGATAGCCAAGCTCGTTAGAACTGTCCACAAAATATGGGTAAATAGACTAGAAGTAGGACTTTGGGATGTCAGTTTTTACTGACATGTATGAACTTTAGTACATGGACTGTGTGCTTTTTTGCTTTCTAGTTCTTGTTGTGTTTTGGAGGATTGGCACTGTTAAATATATTATCAGTAAAATTTGTGATCTCCTGTTAATTGACATATTACTGTATGTGAAATTGTAATATTTTACTCTCTTGTTAAAAACAAAACAAACAAAAACACCAGTTCGAAATCTGCCAGCAAATCAGGGTGCATCTGATCCAGTGCATTTCTCTCACGTGCCTATAAAGTGCTTCTTGGCACTAGGGAGCGTTTCATTCTTAGAAGTTGCCCCCAGGGATTGAAAGCAAATGCTCCGTCCTTGAATAACATCAGAGCCATCAGAGTGGTGCAGATGGTTGAGGTTGGAGGTTTGAGTGCACCCAGGGGTGCCTTGAAAGAAAGGCCTGGTGATCTACTTCCAAAAAATCAGCTACTAAGAACCCTATGGAGTACAGTTCTACTCCGACACACATGATGTGGGTTGCCATTAGTCGGAGTAGCCTTGAAGGCAACTAGTTTTTTTTTTTTAAAGGATCTGACAGACTTCTTGTTAATTTCGCTGTTGTAAGTTCTTGCCCATCTTATCTGGCTGCTATAGCCATGCCCAGAACCTCCTAAACTCTTGCGCAACATACTACATCTGTTGAAGAAAAAAACTCATGAAAGTGTAGACTCTTATCTTGTCAGTCAACTGACAGCCTTACACTCCCTTCAACAAGACTGCTGTGTCATTTTCAGTATAAACTAAGGATTAGATCATAATTTCACAAAGGGTAAGAGAGATCGTTGGGTTTCCGTTTTACAGTTTTAAAATTTGAAAACGTATTGTAAAAATATGGGTATTGCATTGCATGTTTCCTTTGCCTTCCATATTTCATTGTATTATCATGAAAGAAATAGCTCTCCTAAATTTCTGAAGAAAACAACCTTACTAGAATGTCTGGGTAGTATTGCCATTTAGTATAATGCTGCTTTCTATTAAAGAATGGAGGCTTCTGATACTGGGCTTAGAACATTTCAGACCCATCCATGGAAATCAGCCTGTGTAGAGCCAAAATTGCTGAGCATCAGATTCATAAAAGGAGGCTGTGAGTAATTCAGTGTGGAAATTGACCTAAGATTTTGGTCTGAGACATTTATTCAAAACTATTTAGTGTGTGTATACTATGTGCTAGATACTGTTAAAGGTCATAGAGAGAGAACAGTGAACAAAACAGACCGAAGAACAGACTCTGTGGAGCTTCCATTCTATTGGGGGAAGACAGACAATCAACAAACATGTACAATATAGTTATGGGTTGTTGTCGTTAGGTGCCATCGAGTCGGTTCTGACTCGTAGTGACCCTGTGCACAACAGAAGGAAATACTTCCCAGTCTTGCGCCATCCTCCCGATCGTTGTTATGCTTGAGCCCATTGTTGCACTCCGTCGTTGCAATCCATCTTATTGATGGTCTTCCTCTTTTCTGCTGACCCTCTACTTTACCAAACATGATGTCCTTCCCAGGGATTGTCCCCTCCTGATAACATGTCCAAAGTACATGAGATGAAGTCTCGCCATCATTGCTTCCACGGAGCATTCTGGCTGTACTTCTTCCAGAGTGTGGAAAGTGGTGATTAATGTTATGTGAAAAATGAACCAGGGAAGGGAAATACAGAGTGTTGGAGTGGGGAAGGGGTTAACATTTGCAAACAGGTGGTCAGAGAAGGCACCACTAGGAAGATGGCATTAAGCAAATACTTGAAAGAGGTGAGGAAGTGAGCCGTCAGGGATATCTGGGGGAAGAGTTTTCCACACAGAGGAGACAGTAGGTGCAAAAGTCCTGAGGTGAGACGGTGCTGACGTGTTCGAGGGAAAAGAAGGAGCCAGCATGACTGAAGCAGAGGGAGTGTGTATGTGTATGAGAGAGAGTTATGTGTGTGCGTGTGATGAGGTCAGAGAGGTCACAAGGGCTTGGTAAGGACTTTGACTTTTACCCCTGCATGAGATGAGCCAGTGGAAGGTTTTGAGCAAAAGAGTGACTTACGGTTTAACAAGATCTCTCTGGGTGCTGGGTGGAGAATATGCTAAAAGGGGGACAAAGAAGGAAGCATGAAGACCAATTAGGAGGTTATTAGGATGGATGATGGTGGTGAGCAGTGGTTACATTCTACATTTTGAAGGTAGCTTCAAAGGGATTTGCTAACGGAGCAGATGTGTGGGGCATGAGACAAAGAAAAGAGTCAAGGGTGACTCCAGGATTTTTGGCCTGAGTCACTGAACGGCTCAACTGCTAACCGAAAGGTTGGAGGTTCGAACCCACCCAGCAGCTCTGTGGAAGAAAGGCCTAGTAATCTGCTTTCTTAAAGATTACAGCCAAGAAAACCCTATGGGGCAGGTCCACTCTGTCTCATGGGGTCACTGTGAGTCGGAATCGATGGCACCCAACAGCAACAACAACTGAATGGCAGGAATTGTCATCAGTGCAGATGGAGATGCCAGTAGGAGGTCCAGGTTTGCTGGGGGAAAATTAGGAGGATCAGAAGTTTGGTTTGAGGTCTATTAAATTTGAGATGTCTGTTACATATCCAGGAGACCTGGTGGCTCAGCGGTTAAGCGCTTGGCTGCTAACTGAAAGTTGATGGTTCGAACCCACCAGCTGCTCCACAGGAGAAAAATGTGGCAGTCTGCTTCCGTAGAGATTACAGTCTAGGAAACCCTATGCGGGCAGTTCTCCTCTGTCCTATAGGGTCAGTATGAGTCGGAATCAACTCGAAGGTAATGAGTTTTTTTGATTATTAGATATCCAAGAATCCTGGAGTGGTGCAAATGGTTAATGCGCTCAGCTGCTAACCGAAAAATTGGAGGTTCAAATCCACCCAGAGGCACCTCAGAAGAAAGGCCTGGTGATCTACTTCCAAAAAATCAGCCATTGAAAATCCTATGGAGCACATTTCTACTCTGACACTCATGGGGTCACCATAAATTGAATTGACTTGACAGCAACTGGTTTATTAGATGTCCAAGTGGAGACGTTGAGTGGACAGTTGGACATAAGAGCCTGGCATTCAAAGAAAGCATCTGGACTGGAGATATAAATTTGAGAGTCATCAGCTTTATAGATGATATTTAAAACCTGGATGAGTGAGTACAGATAGAAAGGAGGTCAGTCAGAAGAAACAGTTGTTTGTGTCCTGTGATGGTTAAGGTTGTGTGTCAGCTTGGCTGGGCCATGATTCTCAGTGGTTTGTATCACTTCCATGACGAGATTTGATATAATGTGATCACCTCCATGATGGGATCTGCTGTGAGTAGCCAGTCAGTTGAAAGGGAGTTTCCTTGAGCATGAGGCTTGCATCAAATGTAAGTGGACATTCTGGATTTTGCTTACTCTGGATTCTGCAGCTGGCTCCTGTTTTTCTGACCTCCAGTTCTTGGGACTTGAGCTAGCAGTTTACCTGTAGTCTTGCCTACCGATCTTGAGATTTCGTTGATCTTCACAGCCTATGAGCAAGAGCCTTGCTCTCTGACCTGCCAACCTTGGGTTCACCATCCCCTGTGGCTACATGAATCAGGAGAAGCCTCTATCCTGACCCACGTACTTGGGATGTTCCAGCCTCTACAACCGTGTGAGCCATTTCCTTGATATAAATCTCTCTCTATATATATTTATACACTTCACTGGTTTTGCTTCTTTAGAGAACCCAGCTTAAGACATGTCCCACCAGTGAAGACTTACGGTTGACTTATGGCCCTTCCTCCAAACAACATTTATTTGGGAAGGAAGGAAAGCACAAGAGTAGAAGCAGTGTTCCAAAGAAGACAAATCATAAATTTCTGTGGATTATTGTTCAATTGTTTGTGCTGTCAGACATGTTGACATGTCACTTTGACTCATGTTTCCTTGCTCATAATCTGTAATCAAAGTAATCTATGCTGGGAGATGAAGATGAGGTCCATGTTTAAAGCTGCCTAAAGAAGGAAACTCTACAACCTCAGTGTTAACTGATCCTTCTGTATGTGTACAAGAAATCTGTAGTTTAGTCAATTATGGCTTAAATTCATGCTGCAGATGAATTATTTTCTCTTCTTATTCTTTGCTCAGTAGAAGTATCCGTCAACTGATACACATGGGGTCGCTGTGAGTCAAAATTGACTTGATGGAAAACTGGTTTACTTTTTTGGCTTATTGATCTCTAATCAAGAAGCTCTTTATTCAGTTACTACCTAGCATTTTCAATACATGGTATAATTTTCTTTAAAAAATCATATTTTAGGGGGCCTCATACCATCAAGAAAGCAGTGCCAGGAGCAGAGCGCGTCCTTTGGACAGAGGTCCCTGCACCGAGAAGCTCCTAGTCCGGGGGAACACTGATGAGAAGGCCAGCAGAGAGAGAAAGACTTCCCCTGGAGCTGACACCCTGAATTTGGGCTTTTAACCTACTTTGACTGTGAGGAAATAAACTTCTCTTCATTAAAACCATCCACTTGTGGTATTTCTGTTATAGCAGCACTAGATGACTAAGACAGAATTTGGTACCGAGAGAGTGGAGTGCTGCTCTAACAGATACCTAAAATGTGGAAGCGGTTTTAAAACTGTGAATGGATAGACGTGCGGCAGTGACAGAGGACCTACAGCAGCAGAGAAGTGGCAGCTGCAGAGAACCACCAGCAGCAGAACCAGGAGACCAGTGCGAGACGGCGCTGGAGCCGACCCACGGAGTGAGAGAGCTGAGTGTCTGTGTGCACGAGGCTTTCTGGCGGAGTGGGGTGCCTCCAGGCACTTATACCGGTGAAGCTACAGAGCTTTGGAACACTTGCCCCAGCAGGGCAGACGCAGGCATGAGGCCACAGGAAACAGAAGCAGAAGCTGAAGAGACAACAGACACAAGAAGCCGAGCTGCCTCAGTCTCAAAAGGTATGGCCATGACCTCAGGGGTTTCAAAGGGTGGAGCAATAGCCTCTGGTGCTTCTAAGGGTGGAGTCGCCACTCAGATGGACTGGGAGAATGGTGCGCCTAAAGCCAAGGGAGCAGAGTTGCTGTCCCAGTGGACCTGGAAGGCGGAGCTGAAGCCCAGAGCTGATGGGCCTCCACTCAAAATCCAGAGACTGTGGCCAATACCTAGAGTCTGGGGGGCAGGGCTATTGTGTAAATTGTCTCAGAGAACAGAAGATTATTTTCAAAGCCTGGAGGACTAATGTAATGTGTTCTGCTGACTTGCTTGGTGCCTGTTATCACTTCTTTTCCTCTAGTTTCTCCCATTTGTAAAGGAAATGTCTAGCTTGTGCCTGTTCTGCCATTGTACCTTTGGAAGCAGATAACTTGCATTCTAGATTTCACAGATGAAGAGGACTTTTTGGAATTTGGACTTGGAGTTAAGACTTTTGCTATGATATGATGGGGTGAATATGTTTTCCATGTTGCAAGGATGTGATTTTTTGGGGGCCAAAGGGTGGAATGTCATGGTTTGAATTATGTCCCCCCAAAAATGTGTGTATCAATTTGGCTAGGCCATGATTCCTGGTGCCGTGTGATTTTCCTGTATGTTGTAAACCTGCCTCTATGATGTTAATGAGGGAGGATGGGTGGCAGTTGTGTTAGTAAGGCAGGGCCTGATCTACAAGACTGGATTGTGTCCTGAGGCAATCTCTTGAGATGTAAGAGACAGAAGTGAGCAGTGAGACAGGGGGACCTCATACCATCAAGAAAGCAGTGCCAGGAGCAGAGCGCGTCCTTTGGACAGGGGTCCCTGCGCCTAGAAGCTCCTAGTCCAGGGGAACACTGATGAGAAGGCCGACAGAGAGAGAAAGACTTCCCCTGGAGCTGACACCCTGAATTTGAATTTTTAGCTTACTTTGACTGTGAGGAAATAAACTTCTCTTCATTAAAACAAACAAAAAATAATAATATTTTAATGGAAAACCAAAGACTTTTGGCAAATTAAAAAGAAGGACCATTTTATGCTAACAATAAATCTTGAGGATTGTAAAATAGTTGAATTTTAGCTTTCCAAGGTACCCTGCCTAGCAAATATAGTAACATTTTAATATACCCAAATTTACTCTTAACGGTAGATTACCATCTCTGTGACTTGCTTTCAAATATTTATTAATGATATTGTCACCTCTGCCATAAAGAAGTTAAGTCAGCCCTTTACTTAGCAGATGCTAGGAATGAAGACTTTTTAACAGCAATTATAATTTACATGTATGTAAATGTTTCTAGACAGTAAGCCAGGGAAGGCATGTCTGCTCTGTTGTCAGTTAATTCTTTGCATCAATCTGAAAAGGGAATGAGAGCCATTCCTAGCAATGGGGAGGAGGACGGAGTTTTGTTGGCAAGAGGGCAATGGGAGAAACATTCTGGGTTCTCATGCTAGTTGTTGTTAGTTGCCATTGAGTTGACTCTGACTCATGGAGACCTTATGTATAACACAACAAAATGTTGCCCAGTCCTGTACCATCTTCATGATCTTTGGTATGTTTAGTCCATTGTTGCCACCATTGTGTCAATCCATCTCGTTGAGGGTTTCCCTCACCTTCAGTGGCCCCCTACTTTACCAAACCTTATGGGTCACAGAATATTGTCCGAGACTTCGACTTGCTTAGTTTGGATGCCTCAGGAGGCACCAATTGCTGGAGAAGGACATCTGTCTGTCTGTCTGTCTGTCTGTCTACCTACCTACCTACCTATCTGTCTATCTACTGACTTCAGTTTTAATAAATTGCTAATGATTCCCTTTTTGAAGGTTCTGGGTGAAATGGAACGCTTGTAGATGTGATTGAAATATTAATTTGGTATTACTTTATACCTGGAGGGTCTGACAGAGATTGAACTGCCCTTTTTAATACACCTTGGCTGAGTCAGCATCAGCTGCTGCTGTCAGCCAGGAATGTTCTTCACATTTAAAGACACTGAGCGTTCTCTAGTCATCAATTGTTGATTTACACTCTTTCACCGTTAGTTCAGATGAAGCATTAGTTGTTGAATATCCAGTCTTATGGCACGAAAAACCTCAGAGCATTCTTTTAAATAATAATATTTCTTTTATTTAAGCTGAAATTGTGTGATTAGGTGTATGTATTCTTAGATTCTCAGACACCACTTAGAAGGAATATGCGTATTTTGGGGCCCTCTTTGAGTTTGCATTTCCCAAACAAATCTTGTGTTTAGTCACAGAGGAAAAATCTGCAGCCCTGTTTTTCTATGTCATTTTGCACTTGTCAGTTTTGCTACCTTTGTTAACACATTTCAAGGACCACTAACAGATGTTGTGTGTTCTTCTGCATGCATTATAAGCGAAAACAAGTCATTTTAATTGGATTTACTATTCAGATACTGTGTATTTCAAAATTTGATTTTATGAGCCCAAGAATTGGTTAATAGCCATGGAATAGGAGATATGGCATTTAGTCATATGGCTGCATTGATATTGTAAATTCTGACATTAGTGGGTCATCTTGTCTTGTCTACTTGTATAGCTTGTGCTTTAAATAGCTGCTTTCGGAAGCACTGATATTATAATAAAAATAAGAAAGAGGCTAATGTTAATATTTACCTGTTGCTAAGATAGTATGTTTAGAACTCGTTAGCGGTGGCTGTGGCTATAGCTGGGAATGTGGTTTATGTCTTTAGCTCATGTTCAAACATGTCCCTTCTCATTTGAACGGTGGGCACTGAATGATGACGATTTGGACGAATAAAGTGATGCTCTTTTAGATGTAACCCCCAAAATTTCCATTGTAAAGAATAATCTGGAATACTCAAAATTGTGTGATGAAGAGCTTTTTGTTTTTTCAACTGTGCTTTCAGAATTACCTGGGGATGCTAATTCTCAAAGACAGTTACCTTCATAACAGACAATGTGTAGTTTTGAAGATGATGCCAATACATTTTAAAAAAGCCCTTTAACCATAGATGTGGCATTTAGCAGAGATTTTGTCAATTTTTATGGAAGTATCAAAGTTAAAAAGACACAAGAGAAAAGGCTCCACACTGCAGTTTTGACCTCATATTAGCGTCAGCTTCTTCATACTGCATATCGACTTTACATGCGATTTTAAAGATGGAAGAGGGAACTTTCAAAACCATCCATTTGAATTACTTTATATTTCCGTGTGTGTGCTATACTCATGTACATATGCATGAAAATATCGGTGCGTGTAAAAGCTAGGGAAATGAATAGTTTCCCACCATTTGTAGCACGCACAAATATGTCTGATCCATGAAAAGATGAGGGGGCTTGCTACTGATGGCTTACCTTCTTGGAAGCAGGTCAGAGTCCACAGACTCAGTATAATATTGTAAAAAAATATAGTATGTGATAATATTATAAAAGAATGAAAATATACAGCTATACCTCTGAGCCATGAGAGAAAGTGTGTGTCCCCGGAGGTATTGAGCATACGTTAAGCCATAAGGCAGGTTTTTTGTTTTTTAATTTCTTGTACATTATCTATCCTATCAGTTGAGTGCTAGATGCCCTTTGTGTGCTCCTGGAATCTTGTAGTCGACACTATTGTAATACTTACCCACGCTGGACTGTAACTGCCTTCTGCTTCTAGACTAAAAGCCCCACTAGATCAGGGCCAGCGTCTAACCAGTTTCTGTACCTCCATCACTGCACAGAGCCTGGCATAAGATGGGGCCCAACAAAGGTTTGTTGAAATAGCGAATACGTGAATGGTTGGGAGGGGGCTGCTAAAAATGATAAAGAAAATGAAAACCATTTCAAGTTGCGTTGGATGATGCTCTCATTCCTTCCTTCCTTCCATTTCCCATCTTCCCATCGAACTCCACTGGGTGCTGTTGTTATTGTTAGCTGCCTTCCAGTCAGTTCCAACTCATAGAGACCCCATGTGTGCAGAGTAGAACTGCTCCATAGGGTTTTCTTGGCTGTAATCTTTACAGGAGCAGATTGCCAGGCCTTTCTTCTGTGGTGCTGTTAAGTGGGTTTGAACCACCAACCTTCAGGTTAGTAGAGTGTAAACCATTTCTGCCACAAGATAAAGTTTGTTGCAATGATGATTTATGATTGGTGTTAGTCACTGTTGAGTCAGTTCTGACTCGTGGCAACCCTGTGTGTGCAGAGTAGAACTGCTCCATAGGGGTTTCAAGGGTGTGACTTTTCGGAAGCAGATCACCAGGCCTGTCTCCCGAGGCATCTCTGGGTGGGTTCAAAGCACCAACGTTTAGACTAGTAGTTGAGTGCTTTATCGTTTGTGCTGTCCAGGGACTCCTCCACCAGGTGGTAAGAAAACCAAACCAAAGTCACTGCCATTGAGTCAGTTCCAACTCACAGTAAAATCATCCCGTGGTTCCTCCCTTCAAAACACAGTTGTAAAAGGTTGAGCATTTCTTGCAGCTATCACTAAAATAATTTTTAAAAATTTTATTGTGGTAAAATATAGATAACATAATATCTGCCATTTTAACCATATAATTCAGTGACATTAATTACATTCCCCATGTTGTGCAAACATCACCGCCATCTATTTCCATAACATTCTCATTGCCACAAACAGAAACTCAGTACCCCTTCAGCAATAACCTGCCATTCCTCACCCTCCAACCCCTGGTAACCACTAATAAACTTTGCTTATTCTAGATATTTCATGTAAGTGGGATCATATAATACAATACATTTCATATAAGTGGAATTATATAAGTGGGATCATACATGCCTGGGGTTATCGCAAAAGTTGGTAGCTAATAGATTTTGGAATCCACCAGTTTCTACATCCCTGCCATTGTGTTGCAGGGGTTGACTACCTGGGCAAAACCTTTGTGCTGAGTTGGTGATTCTGGATCAGAGGTGTTCTAGGCATCTGCTTGCCTCCTCTGGAAGCATGTAGGGCTCTCCACTCTTTGCGTCTAGTCTTGCTTTCTAGCCTTAGGCAGTCTCTATCCCATACTCTATACTCAAACCCTATCAGGCCCTGATTCCTGCACCTGCTCTGCTTTGGTGCCTTGTTTCTTTCATCTGCAATGTCCTTCTCTATTCCCCTGTCCATGAATTTGAATCCTAATCAATTTTCAAGGTCCATCTCAGATGCCCCATCATCTACCAAACCTTCCTTTTTCTCCCTCCCTCAATTTAGATATAATAACCTCTCCTCTCATACTCTGTACTATGTATTTCTATTACAGCACATACTGTACTCTGGACTCCCTGGGTAGCACAAATAGTTAAGTGCTTGACTACTAACCAGAAGGTTTGCAGTTGGAACCCTTACCACCCATAGGCACCTTGGAAGAAAAGCCTGGCGATCTATTTCTGAAAAATTAGCCATTGAAAACCCTGTGGAGCAGTTCTACTGTGCAACACATGGGGTCATCATGAGCCAGAGTCGACTCTATGTCAACTGTTTTTGTTTTGTTTTACTGGATAGCACAAATGGTTAGGCACTTGACTACTAGCTGAAAGGTTGGTGGTTCCAATCCACCCAGAGGCACCTTGGAAGACAGGCTTGGTGATCTGCTTCCAGAAAGTCACAGCTTTGAAAATCTTTTCTTTTCTTTATTTCCCATACAAAAATTTATACACACATCATTATGTGACTCTAATTGCTCTCCCCATACTGTGACAGCACACTTCTCCTTTCCACCCCTGATTCCCCATGTCCATTCAACCAGCTCCTGACCCTCTCTGCCTTCCCATCTCACCTCCGGACAGAAGCTGCCCGTTTAGTTTCTTGTATCTACTTGAGCTAAGAAGCACACTCCTCACGAGTATCACTTTATGTCCCACAGTCCAGTCCAATCCCTGTCTGAAGAGTTGGCCTCGGAAATTGTTTTACTTCTGGGCTGATAGAGAATCCAGGGGCCATGCTTTCTGGGGTTCCTCCAGTCTCAGCCAGACTTAAGTCAGGTCTTTTTACTAGAATTTGAATTCAGCATCCCACCTTTCTCCTGCTTCATCCGGGACTCGCTGTTGTGTTCCTTGTCAGGGCGGTCATTGGTGGTAGCCGGGCATCAGCTAGTTCTTCTGGTCTCAGGCTGATGAAGTCTCTGGTTTATGTGGCCCTTTCTGTCTCTTGGGCTACTACTTTCCTTGTGTCTTTGGTGTTCTTCATTCTCCTTTACTCCAGGTGGTTGGGACCAATTGATGCATCTTAGATGGCCGCTTGCAAGCTTTTAAGACCCTAGACGCCACTCACCAAAGTAGGATGCAGAACATTTTCTTAATAAGCTTTGTTTTGCCAATTGACTTAGATGTCCCCTGAAAGCATGGTCCCCAGACCCCTACCCCTGCTACTCTGTCCCTCAAAGTGTTTGACTGTATTCAGGAAACTTCTTAGCTGTGGTTTAGTCCAGTTGTAGCCTTGTAAACCTTATGGAGCAATTCTACTCTGCACACATAGGGTCACCGTGAGTTGAAATCGACTTGACGGCAACTAACAACAACAAGAACACCTTGTATTAAAGGGTCTCTATAAAAACCAAACCAAACCCCTTGCTGTCGAGTCGATTCTGACTCATAGCAACCATATAGGACAGACTAGAGCCACCTCATAGGGTTTCCAAGGAGCTGCTGGAGGATTCGAACTTCCAGCGTTTTGATTAGCAGCCGAACTATTAACCACTGTGCCACCAGTACTCCAAAGCGTCCCTAGGTAGCACAAATGGTTTGCAGTTCAAACCCACCCAGCAGTCTTGTGGAAGAAATGGTCTGGTGATGTGCTTTTGTTAAGATTACAGCCAAGACCTAATATCATTTCTAGTGCTTCTGTTCTGCCTCCTAGTTCATTGTGTAGTGTCTAGGCTCTCAAAAGTTTGCAAACGGTCATCCAAGGTACAACAGTTGGTCTCTGTTTGCCTGGAGCAACAGAGGAAGGAGAGTCAGAAATAGGAGGAGGAAATGGAATATGTGGCTAATTGCCTCCATGAAAAACTGCCTTCCTTGCCATGAGACCAGAAGAATTAGATGGTGCCTGGCTACCATTACTGAACATTTTGACCAAGATTCTATAGAAGAATCTGATCAAAAGGGGGAAAATGCAGAGCAGAATTTCAAATTCTCATGGACTCCAGACTTTCTGGAGCCGTGGAGGCTGGATGAACCCTTGAAACTATTTCCCTGAGGTAATCATTAAACCTTAAACCAAAACATCCCCTGAAGCAATAGGTTAGCTTAATTAGTAAACAATGTTTGCCTTGAGCATCGTGCTATTTTAGAGAAAGATCTATATGGGAGCAAACTGACAACACCAACTTGAAAGGTCAGATAGTAAGGTTAGGTGGCAGCAAGTTTATGTTAATGGGGCAGGAACAATTTGGAAAAGGAGAGTGAGAATGGTTGCACAATGTGAAGAATGTAATCAATGTCACTGAACCGTACATGTAGAAACTGTTGAATTGGTATATGTTTTGCTGTGTATATTGTCAGCAACAACAACAGCAAAAGATTTACAATCTTGAAAACCCAATGGAGCAGTTCAACTCTGTAAAACATGGGGTCTCCATGAGTTGGAATTGACTCCATGGCAACAACAACAACCTTGTATTATGGCCAGTTGTTTATATGCCTGTATCTTCTGTTAATTTTTAAGCTTTGCGAGCTTTATGTTCCCATGACCCGCAGCACCTGGCACGGAGGAGCAAATAGGAACTCACTAGATGTTTGGGCAATAGAATGACAATGGATTGGAGGGAGGCTCCTGTAGGTGTCAGCAGAAGAGAGATTTAGCATGAATCTTGCTTTTGTTTTTTTTAGTATAGAAACATGCGAGCTTTTCTTACTGTACATTTATGGCAGAACAAAAGACTGCATAGTTCTACTGCAGTCTAATGGGAATTCATTTTGTGATAGTTTTACAATTACCCTTTTATTTGTTCCACGTTTAAAGCATAACACTTGTCAAGACGACACTTCAATTTTTTATGTGTGCTAAGTCATTACTGTTTGCAGATGGCATAGAGTATGTGATGTTCAGATTGAAAAGGAAGAATTACACTCATAGAATCCCATCTGCATCATGAGAGGATTTAGGACTCAGAACAAAACCAGATTTTATCTGGGCACATCAGTAATTGGGAACTTTCAAAGAGATGATTGCTAAAAGTAAGCATCATTGTTAAGAATGTCCAGCTGTCAAAATAATGGTTTCTCGCAGAAGATTGTTTATAAACATTCTTGATATGGTTTGGGATGAAACCCATCTTGGAAGAAAATGGGAGGTTATGGAGCCATAGCTGGCTAGTTACTTACACTAGAGCTAATTGACTGTATGCTTCTGAGTGCAGATATTAGATGGCCTGCCTGAAGGTTAGGGAACCAAACATGACATTGTAAAAGCTTGTCTAAATCTACTAGATTTACCTTGTATATGAATAGTGCTTGGCATCTGGTAATGGTTCAATAGGCGTCTCCTGAATGAGTAAGTGCACGAATGGGAGCCTTTCTGAACCTTCCTTCTCACCTGTCAGATGAGAGTTTTTTGTTTGTTTTTTGGTGAAAATATGCACAACAAAACATACAGCACTTTAACAATTCCTGCATGTACAATTCAGTGACATTAGTTACATTCTTCAGGTTGTGCCACCTTCCTTGGCAACCTTTTCCAAACTGTTTCACCGTTATTAACACAAACTCACTGCCTGCCCTAAGCTTCTCATCTATCCTTTTGAGCTGCTGTTGCCAATTGATTACATATAGAAAACTCTTTGCACCACTCGTCCGTAAGTTTGTTGCACTGTGGTGGCTTGAGTGTTGTTAGGATACGGGAAGCTATGCCACTGGTATTTCAAACACCAGCAGGGTCACTCATGGTGGACAGGTTTCACTGGAGTTTCCAGACTAAGACAGACTAGGAAGAAGGACCCAGAAGTCTACTTCTGAAAATAGTCAGTGAGAACATTATGAATAGCAGTGGAACATTGTCTGATACAGTGCCGGAAGATGAGCCCCCCCATGTTGGAAGGCACTCAAAAGACGACTGGGGAAGAGCTGCCTCCTCAAAGTAGAGTCCATCTTAATGACGTGGATGGAGTCAAGCTTTCAAGACCTTCATCTGCTGATGTGGCACAACTCAAAATGAGAAGCAGCAGCTGCAAACATCCATTAATAATCAGAATGTGGAATGTAAGAAGTATGAATCTAGGAAAATAGGGAATCGTCAAAAATGAAATGGAATGCATAAAGATCAATATCCTGGGCATTAGTTGAGCTGAAATGGACTGGTATTGGCCATTTGGAATTGGACAGTCATATGGTCTACTATGCTGGGAATGACAGCTTGAAGAGGAATAGCATGGCATTCATCGTCAAAAAGAGCATTTCAAGATCTATCCTGAAGTACAATGCTGTCAGTGATAGGATAATATCCATACGCCTAAAATGAAGGCCAGTTAATATGTCTATTATTCAAATTTATACATCAACCACTAAGGCCAAATATGAAGAAATTGAAGATTTTTATCAACTCTTGCAGTCTGAAATTGATCAGACATGCAATCAAGATGCATTGATAATTATGGGTGATTGGAATGTGAAAGTTGGAAACAAAGAAGAAGGATCAGTAGTTGGAAAACATGGCCTTGGTGATAGAAACGATGCTAGAGATCCCGTGACAAAATTTTGTAAGACCAATGGCTTGTTCTTTGCAAATACCTTTTTTCAACAATGTAAATGGCAACTATACATGTGAACTTCACCGGGTGGAAAACACAGGAGTCAAATAGGCTACATCTGTGGAAAGAGACAATGGAAAAGCTCAATATCATCTGTCATAACAAGGCCAGGGGCCACTTCGGAAGAGACCATAAATTGCTCATATGCAAGTTCAAGTTGAAGCTGAAGAAAATTAAAACAAGTCCAGGAGAGCCAAAGTACGACCTTGAGTACATCCCACCTGAATTTAGAGACCATCTCAAGAATGGATTTGACACATGGAACACTAATGATAGAAGACCAGACGAGTTGTGGAGTGACATCAAGGACATCATACATGAAGAAAGAAAACTGTCATTAAAAAGACAGGAAAGAAAGAAAAGACCAAAGTGGATGTCAGAAGAGACTCTGAAACTTCCTTTTGAATGTCGGGCAGCTAAAGCAAAAGGAAAAAATGATGAAGTAAAAGAACTGAGCAGAAGATTTCAAACGGTGGCTCGAGAAGACAAAGTAAAGTATTATAATGACATGTGCAAAGACCTGGAGTTAGAAAACCAGAAGGGAAGAACATGCTCGGCTTTTCTTAAGCTGAAAGAATTGAAGAAAAAATCCAAGCCTCAAGTTGCAATAGTGAAGGATTCTTTGGGGAAAATCTTCCTCCAAAACGAGGCGTCAGGATTGCTTGCTGAAAGTGAAAAGGACTTGAAGCACTTACTGATGAGGATCAAAGACCGCAGACTTCAGTATGGATTATACCTCAACATAAAAACAAAAATCCTCACAACTGGACCAATAAGCCACATCATGATAAATGGAGGAAAGATTGAAGTTGTCAAGATTTCATTTTACTTGGATCCACAATTGACACCCACGGAAGCAGCAGTCAAGAAATCAGACGACACATTGCATTGGGCAAATCTGCTGCAAAAGACCTCTTTAAAGCGTTGAAAAGCAAAGATGTCACCTTAAAGACTAAGTTGCCTGACCCAAGCCATGGTATTTTCAATCGCCTCATACGCATGCAAAAACTGGACAATGAATAAGGAAGACTGAAGAATTGATGCCTTTGAATTGTGGTGCTGGCAAAGAATATTGAATATACCATGGACTGCCAAAAGAATGAACAAATCTGTCCTGAAGAAGTACAACCAGAATGCTCCTTAGAAGCAAAGGTGGCGAGACTACGTCTCACATACTTTGGACATGTTATCAGGAGGGATCAGTCCCTGGAGAAGGACATCATGCTGGGTAAAGTAGAGGGTCAGCGTAAAAGAGGAAGACCCTCAATGAGATGGATTGACACAGTGGCTGCAACAATGGGCTCAAGTATAACAATGATTGTGAGGATGGTGCAGGACTGGGCAGTGTTTCGTTCTGTTGTACATAGGGTCGCTATGAGTCGGAACTGACTCAACGGCACCTAACAACAACAAACAACAAGATAATTCTTTAAAAGAGTGTAACGGTTAATGCAGACATTATTTTCTAATTAGGCTAAACTATTACGCTGGCACAGTGGTTAAGAGCTTGGCTGCTAACCAAAAGGTTGGCAGTTCAAATCCACCAGCTGCTCCTTGGAAACCCTATGGGGCAGTTCTACTCTGTCCTGTAGGGTCAGTATGAGTCAGAATCAACTTGACAGCGAGTTTGGTTTGGTTTGGGTTTTATGACTTCTGGGAATAGTTTTGGTTCCAGGCTTAAAAATTATCTCAGGGTAATAGTTTTGGGGGATCATCTGGCCTCAATGGCTCCAGAAAGTCTGGGTTCCATGAGAATTTGAAATTCTGTTGTGCATTTGACCCCCTTTTGATCAGGATTATTCTATAAAATACTTGATGAAAGTTTTAATAATCACCTTAGAGAACTGTTGTTAAGACCAGAGAATATGCGTATAAAGTGTCTTGTGCAGTGCCTGGAAAATACTAGGTGCTCAGCAATTGATGTCTATTGGTAATCATTTATTCCACTTTTCCCTCTGTTTTCATATCGGTGGTGGAGTGGATTAATTGCCATGGAAGGGATTTTATCTTCCTGGTTGACATTTCCTTTATTTTCCTTACTATTTTTATTTGGTTTTGCCTACTATATCCTCTTATTTTATTTTTAGGAAAACGTGAGAATAGAGGCATTTTCTCTCTTAAGCAGTACATTTACCATGGTTCTGTAGTGCTTGGACAAAGCGGCGTATTTGTGTGTGGCCTGGCTCAGAACTTGTATTCTATTGTATCTGAACAGAAACCCCAGTGAGGGCATACATATAAATGAGAGAGTGTTACTGTGAATTAAAGCTCAGGGTTTGGGATTATTGCTGTTATACACCAGGATCTAGAGTAAAAATGCTGGGAATACTTGTAGATACTAGTTTACTTAATTCTTTTCATAAGGTTCATACATTGTACCTGGTTGACAAGTCTCTTGAGTCTCTCTCTTTTTAAGATGCTATTTTTGAGAGAAGTTTTAGGTTTACAGAAAAATTATGCAGGAAATATACAGTTTCCATATACCCCCTTTCCCCTGTACAGAGTTCCTCCTATTATCCATATCTTGCATTTATGTGGTACATTTGTTTCAGTTAATGAACCAATATTGTTGTTATTGTTAAATGCCATTGAGTAGGTTACAACTCATAGTGACCCTGTGTCATGGATTGAACTGTGTCCCCCCAAATATCTGTCAACTTGGCTGAGTCACGATTCCCAGTATTGCACGATTGTGTACCATTTTGTAATGTGATGTGATTTCCTTGAGTTGTGAACTCTATCACTACGACATAATAAGATGGATTAGCAGCAGTTATGTTGATGAGGTCTATAAGATTAGGTAGTGTCTTAAGCCAATCTCTTTCGAGATATAAAAAAGAGATGCGAGCAGAGAGACATGGGACCCTCATACCACCAAGAAAGCAGTGCCGGGACCAGAGCACATCCTTGAACCTGAGGTTCCTGCGCTGAGATGCTCCCAGGCCAAGGGAAGACTGATGACAAGGACCTTCCTCCACAGCTGGCAACGAAAGCGTTCCCTTGGAGCTGATGCCCTGAATTTGGACTTGTAGCCTACTGGACTGTGAGAGAATAAACTTCTCTTTGTTAAAGCCATCCACTTGTGGTATTTCTGTTATAACAGCACTAGATGGCGAAGACACCCTGTGTACAACAGAACTAAATACTTCCCAGTCCTGTGCCATCCTCACAATCGTTGTTATGCTTGAGCTTACTGTTGCAGCCACTGTGTCAGTCCATCTCGTTAAGGGTCTTCCTCTTTTTCGCTGACCCTCTAACTTATCAAGCATGATGTCCTTCTCCTGATAACATGTCCAAAGTACGTGAGATGAAGTCTTGTCACCCTTGTTTTTAAGGAGCATTCTGGCTGTACTTCTTCCAAGACAGATTTGTTCATTCTTCTGGAAGCCCATGGTATATTAAATATTCTTTGCCAACACCATAATTCAAAGGCACCAATTCTTCCTTATTCATTGTCCGGCTTTTGCAAGGATATGAGGCGATTGAAAATACTATGGCTTTGGTCAGACACACCTTAGTCCTCAGAGTAACATCTTTGCTATTTAACACTTTAAAGAAGTCTTTTGCAGCAGATTTGCTCAATGCAATGCGTCTTTTGATTTCTTTTTATTTATTTATTTATTTATTTTTAATTGTACGTCAGGTGAAGGCTTACAGAACAAATAGTTTCTCATGAAACAAAAGTACACATTTTGTTTTATGACACTGGTTAACAACCCAACAACATATCAACCCTCTAACTTCTCAACCTTTTTTTTTTGGTGAAAATACACATAGCCAAAGATACACCATTTCAAAAATTTCTACATGCACAGTTCAGTGACATTGACTATGCTCTTCGAATTGTGCTTTTATTCTCACTTAAGATGAAGGCTTACAGAACAAAATAGTTTCTCATTTAACAGTTACTACAAATGTTGCCCTATGACAATGGTTAACAATTTCACAACACATCAACAATATCCTTACTCAACCTTGGGTTCCCTATCACCAGCTTCCTTGTCCCCTTCTGCTTTCTGGCCCTTGTCACTGGACTCCTGTACCTCGTTAGTCTCATTTGGTTTTACAGGGCTGCCCACTCCCGGGCTGAACAGTGAACCTCGGAGGTAACTTCACCACTGAGCTAAAACGGTGTCTGGGGGCCATACTCTCGGGGTTTCTCCAGTTTCCTTTAGGCCAGTAAAACTGGTCTTTTTTTTTGTGGGTTAGAATTATGCTCTACATCCTTCTCCAGCTCTGTCCAGATCCCTCTGTTGTGATCCCGGTCAGAGCAGTCAGTGGTGGTAGCCGGGCACCATCTAGCTGTACTGGACTCAGTCCGGTGGAGGCCTTGGTAGCTGTGGACAATTAGTCCTTCGGACTAATCTTTTCCTTGTATCCTGTTCTCTTCATTCTCCCTTGCTCCCGAAGGGATGAGACCAGTGGAGTATCTTAGATGGCCGCTCACAGGCTTTTAAGACCCCAGACACTACTCACCAAGGTAGAATGTAGAGTATTGTCTTTACAAGCTGTGTCATGCCAATTGAGCTAGATGTTCCCCGAGACCATGGTCCCCAGAACCCTCCGCCCAGCAATTCAGTCCCTCAGGGAGTTTGGATGTGTCTATGGGGCTTCCATGACCTTTCCTTGTACAAGTTGTGCTAGTTTCTCCTGTATTGTGTACTGTCTCACCCTTCACCCAAGATACCACTTATCTATTGTCTATGTAATATTCCCCCCCCACCCCTCCCATCCCTCGTAACCAACAAAGATTGTTACACACAAAATGTAACATTTTCATGGGTTTTTACAATAAAGGTCTCACACAATATTTGTCCTTTTGTGACTGACTTATTTCACTCAGCATAATGTCCTCCAGTTTCATCCATGTTATGAGATGCTTCACAGATTCATTGTTGTTCTTTCTCATTGCGTAGTACTCCATTGTGTGTATGTACCATAGTTTGTTTATCCATTCATCTGTTGATGGGCATCTAGGTTGTTTCCATCATTTTGCTATTGTGAACAATGCTGCCGTGAACATAGGTGTGTATATGTCTATTCGAGTGATGACTTTTATTTATCTAGGATATATTCCTAGGAGTGGAATTGCTGGATCGAATGGTATGTCTATTTCTAGCTTTCTGAGGAAACACCATATCATTTTCCAAAATGGTTGTATCATTTTGCATTCCCACCAGCAGTGCATAAGAGTTCCCATCTCCCCGCAGCCTCTCCAACATTTGGTATTTCCAGTGTTTTTGATTCGTGCCAGTAATGCCGGGGTGAGATGGTATCTCTTTGTGGTTTTAATTTGCATTTCTCTAATGGCGAGTGATTGCGAGCATTTCCTCATGTGTCTGTTGGCCATTTGAATGTCTTCTTTGGTGAAGTGTCTGTTCATTTCCTTTGCCCATTTTTTAACAGGATTATTTGTCTTTTTGTTGTAGAGGTGTTGGATTTTCTTGTAGATTATGGAGATTAGACCTTTGTCTGAGTTATACTGTCCAAAAATTTTTTCCCAGTCTGTAGGTTCTCTTTTGACTCTTTTGGTGAAGTCTTTTGAAGTGTTGGTCCTATTTTTTCATCTATGAACTTTATAGTTTTAGGCTTTTTATTCAGCTCTTTGATCCATTTTGAAGTAGTTTTTGTATACGGTGTGAAGTATGGGTCCTGTTGCATTTTTTTGCAGATGGATATCCAGTTTTGCCAGCACCATTTGTTAAAAAGACTGTCTTTTCCCCATATGATGGACTTTGGGCACTTGTCGAAGATCAGGTGACCGTAGGTGGATGGATTTACATCTGGGTTCTCAATTCTGTTCCCTTGGTCAATGTATCTGTCGTTGTACCAGTACCAGGCTGTTTTGACTACTGTAGCTGTATAGTAGGTTCTGAAGTCAGGCAGTGTGAATCCTCCAACTTTCTTCTTCTTCTTCAGTAGTGCTTTACTTATTCGGGGCTTCTTCCCTTTCCATATAAAGTTAATGATTAGTTTTTCCTTCTCTTTGAAGAATGTTGTTGGTATTTGGATCGGGATTGCGTTGTATTTGTAAATTGCTTTCGGTAGAATTGTCATTTTCACAATGTTGAGTCTGCCTATCCATGAGCATGGTATGTTTTTCCATTTATGTAGATCCCTTTTGGTTTCTTGCAGTAGTGTTTTGTAGTTTTCTTTGTATAGGTCTTTTACATCCCTGGTTAGATTTATTCCTAAGTATTTTATCTTTTTAGGGGCTATTGAAAATGGTATTGTTTTCCTGATTTCCTTTTCATCATTCTCCTTATTGGTGTATAGGAATCCAACTTATTTTTGAATGTTTATCTTGTATCCTGCTACTCTGCTGAATCTTTCTATTAGTTCCAGTAGATTTCTCATGGAGTCTTTAGGGTTTTCATTGTATAGTATCATATCATCTGCAAACAGGGACAGTTTAACTTCTTCAGTACCTTTTTCTTGCCTTATTACTCTAGCTAGAACTTCCAGCACAATGTTAAATAGGAGTGGTGATAAAGGGCATCCTTGTCTTGTTCCTGTTTTCAAGGGGAATGTTTTCAGCCTCTCTCCATTAAGGATGATGTTGGCCGTTGGTTTTGCATAGATGCCCTTTATTATGTTGAGATATTTCCCTTCTATACCTATTTTATTGAGAGTTTTTATCAGGAATGGGTGTTGGACTTTGTCAAATGCCTTTTCTGCATCAACTGAGATGATCATGTGATTCTTTTCTTTCCTTTTATTTATGTGGTGGATTACGCTGATTTATTTTCTAATGTTGAACCATCCTTGCATACCTAGTATGAATCCTACTGGTCGTGGTGTATTATTTTTTTGATATGATGCTGAATTCTATTGGCTAGAATTTTGTTCAGAATTTTTGCATCTATATTCATGAGAGATATTGGTCTGTAATTTTCTTTTTTTGAGACATCTTTTCCTGGTTTTGGTATCAGCGTTATGCTGGCTTCATAGAATGAATTTGGAAGTGTTGCTTCTTCTTCTATGCTCAGAAATAGCTTGAGTAGTACTGGTACAGGCTCTTCTGTAAATGTTTTGTAGAACTCTCCATGAAGCCATCTGGGCCAGGGCCTATTTTGGTTGGGAGCTTTTTATTACCTTTTCAATCTCTTCTCTTGTTATGGGTCTGTTCAGATTTTCAACATCACTTTGTTGTAGTTTGGGTAGGCTGTGTGTTTCTAGAAATTTATCCATTTCCTCTAGGTTTTCAAATTTGTTGGAGTATAGTTTTTCAAAATATTCTGTTATAATCCTTTTTATTTCAGTTGGGTCTGTTGTAATGTCCCCCATTGCATTTTTATTTGGGTTATTTGTGTCCTTTCCTGTTTTTCTTTTGTCAGTCTGGCCAGTGGTTTGTCGATTTTGTTGATTCAAAGAACCAACTTTTGGTTTTGTTGATTCTTTCTATTGTTTTACTGTTCTCTATTTCATTTATTTCTCCTCTGATCTTTACTATTTCCTTTCTTCCAGTGGTTGTGGGCTTTTTTGCTGTTCTCTTTCTGTTTGTTTGAGTTCTGTAGTTAATGTTTTGATTTTGTCCCTTTCTTCTTTTTTGATGTGTGCATCTATTGCCATAAATTGTCCTCTGAGGACTGCCTTTGCTGTGTCCCAAAGGTTTTGGTATGATGTGTTTTCATTCTCATTTGATTCTAGGAATTTTTTGATTCCATCTCTGATTTCTTCTATTACCCAGTGATGTGTAAGCAGGGTATTATTCAGTTTCCATGTAGTTGATTTTTTTTTCCTTGCTCTTTCTATTGTTAATTTCGACGTTGATGGCATTGTGGTCAGAGAAGATACTTTGAATTATCTCAACGTTTTGGATATTGTTGAGGATTGCTCTGTGGCCTAAGATGTGGTCTATTCTGGAGAACGTTCCATGTGCATTGGAAAAGAATGTGTACTTTGCAGCTGTTGGATGGAGTGTTCTATATATGTCTATGAGGTCAAGATGGCTGATTGTGACCTTTAGGTCTTCTGTATCTTTGCTGAGTTTATTCCTAGTTGTTCTGTCCTTTACTGAGAGTGGTGTGTTGAAGTCTCCTACTATTTTTGTGGAACTGTCAATTTCTCTTTTCACTGTTGTTAGAGTTTGTTTTATGTATTTTAGAGCCCTGTCATTGGGTGCGTAGATGTTTATTATGGTTATGTCTTCATGATGGATCATCCCCTTAATCATTATATAGTGTCCTTCTTTGTCTTTTATGTTTGTTTTAAAATCTATTTTATCTGAGATTAGAATTGCCACTCCTGCTCTTTTTTGGTAGCTGTTAGCTTGATATATTTTTTTGCAACCTTTGACTTTTAATAAATTCACATTTTTGTTTCTAAATTGTGTCTCCTGTAGACAGCATACTGATGGATCCTGTTTTCTTATCCATTCTGCCACTCTCCGTCTCTTTATGGGTGCATTGAGTCCATTTACATTCAGTGTAATTATTGATAGATGTGAGTTTGTTCCTGTAATTTTGTAGTGCTTTTTTTTTGTGGTGCTGAGGTTTTCTTTGTTCTTCTTACTCTCTTGTGCTGAGTTACTTTTGTGTGTGGATTTTTTTTCATTTCTTTTGTTTTTGTAGGTTTTGCTTTTGCTGAGACTTTATGTTTTTCCTTTTTTTTTTTATGAGTATGTTTGTTAACTTTCTTTGTGGTTACCATAAATTTTATCCTTATCTTTCTAAGTTTGAAGCAGTCTACCATTAGTTGGTATCACCTTGCCTTCCTCTCCATTAGAAAGTTCTATATCTATGCTGTTCATTCCCTCTTTTATTGTTTTGATGTTGTTGTCATTTACTGATTAACTGCTCTGATTCCCTGTTGTATTTCTTTTGGTTTTGGATAGTCCTCGAGAGTTCATTTCCTAGATTGGTATCCGGCTGGTACAATTCTGTGTCCTAGGTTCTACCTGTGAGCTGAAGCTGTTTGTCCTCAGATCGAAGAACTCGCTTTAATAATTCTTGTAAGTTTGGTTTGACTTTTACATATTCCCTTAATTTCTGCTTATCTGGAAATGACGTAATTTCACCATCAAATTGGAACGAGAGTTTCAGAGGATATATTATTCTTGGCTGGCAATTTTTTCCTTTGAAGATTTTATATATGTCATCCCATTGCCTTCTTGCCTGCATGGTTTCTGCTGAATAATCTGAGCTTAGTCTTATTGTTTCTCTTCTGTATGTGACTTCGTGTTTTTCACAAGCTGCTCTCAGGATTCTTTGTTTATCTTTGGTTTTAGCGAGTGTGAATATGATATGCCTTGGTGATTTTCTTTTGGGGTCTCTTCTATATGGGGTTCATTGAGCTTCCTGGATGGCCAGCTTTCATCTTTCATGATATTGGGGAAGTTTTCTGTTAGCAGTTCCTCAGTGATCCTGTGTTTTCTGTTTTCTCCCCCTGCTCTTGAATTACAATCACTCGAAGAATTTTCTCTTCATTTTTCTTTGTTCTTTTTTCTGAGTTTTCCTGAAACAGAGTTGTATCCAAGTGTTTGTCTTCAATTCCACTGATCCTGTCTTTCACCGTTTCAAATCTGCTTCTCAGCCCTTCTATGACATTGTCCATTTCTGAAATCTTGTTGTTTATCTTTTGGATTTCTAATTGTTGTCTTTGTATAATTTCTAGTTGTGAATTTATTTTGGCATTTTGTTCCTGCATTATTTTCCTGACTTCTTCTAATTTTTTGTCCGTATTTTCCATGCATTTGTGTACTGTTTCCTCATGTTTGTCAGCTTTTTGCCTCAGTTCTTGGAGATTTCTGAGTATTAGAGATTTGAATTCCCAATCAGGTAGTTCTAGTGCATTTTCTTCTGCAGGAGAGTCATCTGGTGTTTTATTTTGGACGCCTACTGGAACCATCCTGTCCTGTTTTTGTAAATGTTTTGTTATTGTCTGCTGTCTTCGGGGTATTCAGTAGTTATTTTTCTTGTTTATTGATTGTAGATTTGTTTCGTCCCTTTTTTAAAAAAAAATTTTGACTGTGTCTGAGCAGGCAGTCTGTGTGTTCTTTGTTGTTTGCTCATCTGTGGGCACAATACTTTTCGCCTCCTTCTTCAACTGGCAGGGTCAGTCACTCAGATATGGTATGGCAGGGCAGATCTAGCTGAAGAGGAGTTACTGGGACAGGTTGTCTGTGGCTCTTACTACAGCCACCAGAGGGTTTTGGCAATCAGTGCAGGGCAGGTTCCAGTAGGCCGTGCCTGTGCTGCTTGGTGGTGTGATGCCAAGCACACGGTGCAGGTAGGCAGGATGCAGCGGGGAGATTGTTATGTGTGGAGCTAAGATGGATATGGGAGAGAGGAGAGAGGAACAGGAGCCAAAAACATACAAACAAAAAAGAATGCTAGGGGAGCTTGCCATTGGAGTGGAGAGATGAGAGACCATGAAATGGAGAAAAACAGAAAGGGGAGGAGGAAGAAAAGAAAAGAATGAATAAATAAGAATCAGAAAGGTTAAAGAACCACAAAGTTCCCAGGGATCCCACCAATGTAGCTCTGAGGTCTGGGAAGTCACTCTCAGGTGTTGCAGTACAGCCTGGCTAGAAGGCATAGAGGTATACAATGCCAGGTATTCAGGGAACAGAAAGAGAAGGAAGATATAGAGAGACGAGAAACTGAGCAATAAAGAAAGACAAAAAGGGAAAAAGAGGAAGAAGAAACCAAAACAAATTAAAAACAATACAAAACAAGAAAGGCCCCCAAAGAAACAGGAAAAAAAAAAACCGATGTAAAAAGAAATGCCCTCTGGGATCCCTCTGCATGTCTGTGGAAGCCGAAGGGGAGTCTCCCTGCCATGCAGCTCAGCCTGGCCAGAAAGGGCTCCCAACTCAAGTAAAAGAAAAGAAAACAAACAAACAATTCAAAACAAACAAACGTACGAAGAAAAGCCCCGGGATCCCACCAGCACGGCAGCCCAAACCGGGAAGCAGCTCCATACTCGAATGGAGCTCCGCAGCCCCTCAGGAAGAAGCAAAGATGGTGCACGGAGCCAGGTACTTGAGCGAAGGGAGGGGTAGGTGGTAAGAGGTAAGAAAGAAATCAAAAGAAGCAGAGGAAAAAAAAAAGCAACACTAGCAGCCAACAAATGGCCCTCAGAGAGCCAGCTAGTGCGTGTTGGTGTTTCTGGACAAGAGATTGTGTCCGTGGGAAGCAGAGGGGGCTGAGTGTGGGTGAAGAAGTGTAGAGAGTGGGAAAGCATATATCACAAATTACCGGCTCTCTGCAGCCCCTCAGGAAGAAGCAAAGATGGCGCACGGAGCAAGGTCCTCGAGCGAAATGAGAGGTAGGTGGGGAGAGGCAAGGAAGAAATAAAAAGAAGCGGAAAAAAAGCAACACCAGCAGTCAACAAATGGCACTCAGAGAGCCACCCATTCGGGTGTGTGGAATCCAAGCAGCCGCTGTTTCCTGGTCAAGCTACTGTTGCCGTGGGAAGTAGGGTGAAGAAGGGTGGGGGGTGGGAAAGCATATATTGCCTATTACTGGTTGTTTTGTCTCCCGCTAGAAGCTCCGTGAGGCTGCTTTCTCGTACCCCCTGTTTGCTGGTCTCTGATAGGAGTCCAAGATGGCGGATGTGCACTGCGTTAGCTGATAGGGGACCTCTGCATGAATCTCTCCTCGCTCTGTTTTCTGTCAGTTTTCTCACTCCATTTGGTGCTTGGCTGAGTTCTTTATCTCTTCATTTGACATTTTAGGGTTTCAGGATTGTTGTATTCTCTGTTCGGCTTAGTTTTTCGGATCTTTGCTGTGGAGGGACGGCGTGGTGCTTCTGCCTAGAGTGCCATTTTGCCGGAACTCCACGTCTTTTGATTTCTTGACTGCTGCTTCCATGGGCGTTGATTGTTGATCCAAGTAAAATGAAATCCTTGACAACTTCAATCTTTCCTCCATTTATCATGATGTTGCTTATTGGACCAGTTGTGAGGACTTTTTCTTTTCTTTATGTTGAGGTGCAATCCATACTGAAAGCTGTGGTCTTTGATCTTCATCAGTAAGTGCTTCAAGTCCTCTTCAGTTTCAGCAAGCAAGGTTGTGTCATCGGCATATTGCAGGTTGTTAATGAGTCTTCTCCAATCTTGATGCCGTGTTTTTCATATAGTTCAGCTTCTCGGATTATTTGCTCAGCATATAGATTGAATAAGTATAATGAGAGGATACAATGCTGACGCACACCTTTCCTGGTTTTAAACCCACAGTATCCCCTTGTTCTGTTTGAACAACTGGCTCTTGGTCTATGTATGGGTTCCTCATGAGCACAATTAAGTGTTCTGGAATTCCTATTCTTCGCAGAGTTATCCATAATTTGTTATGATCCACACAGTCGAATGCCTTTGCATAGGCAATTAAACACACGTAAACATTTTTCTGGTATTCTCTGCTTTTAGCCAAGATCCATCTGACATCAGGAATGATACCTCTCATTCCATTTCCTTTTCTGAATCCAGCTTGAATTTCTGGCAGTTCTCTGTGGATATACTGCTGCAACTGCTTTTGAATGCTGATCAACAATATTTTAATTGTGTGTGATATTAATGATATTGTTCAATAATTTCCACATTCTGTTGGATCACCTTACTTTGGAGTGGGTACAAATATTGATCTCTTCCAGTCAGTAGGCCAGGTAGCTGTCTTCCAAATTTCTTGTCATAGATGAGTGAGCAATTCCAGCACTGCATCTGTTTGTTGAAACATCTCAATTGTTATTCTGTCAATTCCTGGAGCCTTGTTTTTCGTCAATGCCTTCAGTGAAGCTTGAACTTCTTCCTTCAGTACCATTGGTTCTTGATCATGTGCTGTCACCTGAAGTGGTTGAACATCTACCAGATCTTTTCGGTACACTGACTGTGTGTATTCCTCCCACCTTCTTTTGATGCTTCCTATGTCGTTCAATATTTTGCCCATAGAATCCTTCAAAATTACAACTCAAGACTTGAATTTTTTCTTCAATTTTATCAGGTTGACAAATGCTAAGCATGTTCTCCCCTTTTGGTTTTCTAACCCCAGGTCTTCGCACATTTCATTATAATACTTTACTTTGTATTCTGGTGCTGCCCTTTGAAATCTTTGAAACAATATTAATGAATATTGCATAAAGTTCATAGTTTACATCAGGGATCACTCTGTGTTGTAAAGTCCTTGTGGGTTTTGACAAATACATAATGTTATGTGTCCACCATTACAGTATTGTACAGAATAGTTTCACTGACCTAATAATGCCCTGTGCTCCATCTCTTCATCCCCAATCCAGCCCCCTGGCAAGCACTGAACTTTTTACTGTCTATATACTTGCCTTTCCCAGAACATCATGTAGTTGGAATCATATAGCATGTAGATTTTTCAGACTGACTTCTTTCACTTAGCAATATGTATTTAAGGTTACTTAAAATGATCATTTTTCCCGTAAGAATCAGAGCCCCTGGGAGGTGCATACATGTGACACACTAGCCTGTTAATCGGAAGATTGGAGTCCATCCGCAGGTACCTCAGAAAAAAGGTGTGGCAATCTAATTCTGAGAGGTCACAGCCACTGAAAACCCTACGGAGCCCAGTTCTACTCTGACACATGTAGGGTTGCCAGAGTCAGAATCGTCTCAACAGCAACTGGTTTAGTTTATTTATTTAGTTTTTTTTCCATTAGAATGCTTAGTAAACTCAGTCCAATTAAAATTTCTTGGACAGGTAATAAATACACAAGTCATGGAAACATAGACTCTTGGAGAGGAAAGACTTGAAAGATCATCTATTCCAACCCTCCCTACCCCGCAACTAATGCTCGATTGTCCTCTCCAGCATCCGCGCCATAGAGCTGGTTCACTTTATTAGTGATAAGGAAGGGTTTCTCTACCTTCCACGGCAGTCAGTTCATTGATAGGTAGGTCTGGTTTTAGAACAAAGTCATTCTTTAGTCTCTGTAGCTCTCTCTGTTGTTTTCTGTTTGTGTTCTGTTTCCCTCTGAGGGAAAAAAAAAAACAACCAAACAAACAAGTTTGGGAAACACTGCGTCCATAGCCCCCCACCCAAGGAGTCACACTGCGTACACATCTTGAAGGCCCTGGGAATTGTCTGTTTAAGCTCTAATATTTCACAACTTACTTGATCGTGAACCTTTAAGTTTCCCCAGAACCTCTATACACAACCTAGAACAGTATCTGGCACATAGTAGATGCTCAATAAGTATTTGTTAAAAAAAGTGAATGCACGTGTAGTAAATCTTTGAACACTTTAAAGTGCACGTGTACTGAGGTGCCTTGTGTTCAGAATCTCTGCAAGTGGCACAATCAAAAGGGAACAGCTGGTTAGATGGGTATACCTTTCTCCTCTCTGTGAACCATCTGACATATATTATTTATTTCCAAGCCTTTTGTTAGTTTTTAAATTTTTTATTGTGCATTGGGTGAAAGCTTACATAGCAAATTAGTTTCCCAGTCAATGTTTGTACACAAAGTGTTATGTGACATTGGTTCCATTCCCCACAATGTGCCTGCCCTCCCCACATTTCCGTCCTAGGTTTCCCGTTTCTTTCATTCAGAATTGCTACCCCTTCCTGCCTTCTCAACTTTGCTTTTGGGCAAACGTTGCCCTTTTGATCTTGTATAATAGATTGCGCCAAGGAATAAGTTCCTCTTGGGTGTTGTTTATTCTATAGGCCTGTCTGTGGTTTGGCTGATGGGTGGTCTCTGGTAATGGCTTTAGTTCCAGCTCAGTAGGGTGTCTTTGGGCCATAGTCTTGGGGGTTCCTCCAGTCTCTGTCAGACCAGTAAGTCTGCTCTTTTTTGTGAATTTGATGTTTTGTTCTACAATTTTTTCTCCTACTCCATCTAGGACCCTCTGTTGTGATCCCAGTCAGAGTGGTTGGTAGTGTAGCCAGGCACCATCTAGTTCTTCTTCTAGTCTCGGGATCATGTAGGCTGTGGTTCATGTGGTCCATTAGTCCTTTGGACTAATTGCTCCTTTCAGCCTTTGGTTTTCTTAATTCCCCTTTGCTCCAGATGGTAAGAGACCAATGGCTGTATCTTAGATGGCTGCTTGTGATCCTGTAAGACCCCAGATGCTACTCACCAAAGTAGGATGCAGAACTTTGTCTTTATAAAGTGTGTTGTGCTAATTGACATAGATGTCCCCTGAGTCTATGGTCCTTCGCCTTTGAGACTAAGAACTTCGTCCTGTGAGGTGTTTGGTTATGTCTAAGAAATTACCCTGACTGTGACCCTTGTGTACTCTATTGTCTATATTGAGATGCATCACCTACAGTTTTGTCTGCAGAGATATCCGACTCCAGACCTCTATCTGCAGATGGGTGTGTTCCCTTATACCCTCCCACACCTCTTGTCATATCTATTTAGCTATGTATCCGTTCGTACATGTTCATTAATACTATTGTTACAGGATTGTCTATGCTATAGTAATTACCTTTGTTGCCCTTTGTTCTTGTATTCTTCTTAGTGTCCTCCCATGCCTTGGCCATGTTTTGCTGACTTTCTCCATATTGTGCTTTGCCTTTCCCTTCACCAAAATTGGCACATGTCTTCTAGCTATTTGATAATTTTCCCTTCCCCTCATCCCTGGTAACCATCAAGGAAAGTTTTTTGTTTTTTGTTTCCATGTGTAAACATTTTCTTGTTTCTTTATAATAGTGGTCTCATACAATATTTGTCCTTTTGTGACTGACTTATTTCACTCAGCATAATGTCCTCCAAATTCATCCATGCTGTGAGATGTTTCACAGATTCATCGTTATTCTTTATCATTGTACGGTATTCCATTGTGTGTATGTACCACAGTTTGTTGATCTGTTCATCTGTTGATGTGCACTTACGTTGTTTCTGTATTTTTGCTATTGTGCATAATGCTGCAGTGAACATGAGTGTGCATGTCTATTTGTGTGATGGCTCTTATTTCTCTAGGATATATTCCTAGGAGTGGGATGGCTGGATTGTATGGTATTTCTATTTCTAGCTTTTAAAGGAGGCGCCATACTGTTTTTCATAGTGGTTGCACCATTTTACATTCTCACCAGCAGTGCATAAGAGTTCCAATCTCTCCACAACCTCTCCAACATTTGTTATTTTCTGTTTTTTTTTTTTAATAGTGCCAGTAATGTCGGGATGAGATAGTATTTCATTGTAGTTTTGATTTGCATTTCTCTAATTTCTTCGTGTGTCTGTTTGCTATCTGCTTGAATGTCTTCTTTGGTCAAGTGTCTGTTCATATCCTTTGCCCATTTTTTAATTGGATTGTTTGTGTTTTTTCTTTTTGAGGTGTTGAAGTTTTCTATAGATTTTAGAGATTAGACCCTTGTCAGATATGTCATAACCAAATTTTTTTTCCCAGCCTATAGGTTCTCTTTTTACTCTTTTGGAGAGATCTTTTGATGAGCATAAGTGTTTAATTTTTAGGTGGTCCCATCTATCTATTTCGTCTTCTATTTGTGCATTTTTAGTTATATTTGGTGTTCTATTTATACCATATATTAGGACACCTAGAGTTGTCCCTATTTTTTCTTCCATGATCTTTATAGTTTTAGGTTTTATATTTAGGTCTTTGATCCATTTTGAGTTAGTTTTTGTGTATGGTGTGAGGTATGAGTCCTGTTTCTTTTTTTTTTATATAGGTAAACATCCGGTTTGCCAGCAGCATTTGTTAAACAGACTGTCTTTTCCCCATTTGATGGACTGTGGCTCTTTGTCAAAGATCAGCTGCAAATGGATGGATTTACATCTGGGCTCTCAACTTTGTTCCATTGGTTTATGTGTCTGTCATTGGACCAGTATCAGGCTGTTTTGACTACCGTGGCTGTATAGTAGGTTCTCACATCTGGTAGTGTGAGGCCTCCTACTTTGTTCCTCTTCTTCAATAATGTTTTTCCATCTCCTTAAAGAATGCTGTAGGTATTTGGATAGGGATTGCATTATATTTGTAGATCGCTTTGGGTAGTATTGACATTTTCACAATGTGGAGTCTTCCTATCCATGAGCATGGCATGTTTTTCCATTTATGTAGGTCTCTTTTGGTTTCCCACCATGTGTCTGTCAGTTTGTCATACTGTAGTGGCTTGAGTGTTGCTGTGATATTGGAAGCTTTGCCACTGGTATTTCAAATACTAGCAGGGTCACCCATGGTGGACAGATTTCAGCGAAACTTACAAACTAGGAAGAAGGACTTGGCAGTCTCCTAAAAAGAAAAGAATTGGCCAGTGAAAATCTTATGAATAGCAGTGGAACATTTTTTGATATAGTGCCAGAAGATGAGCCTCTCAGATTGGAAGGCACTCAAAAGACCACTGCGGAAGAGCTACCTCCTCAAAATAGAGTCAACCTTAATGATGTGGATGGAGTCAAGCTTTCAGGAACTTCATTTGCTGATGTGGCACGACTCAAAATGAGAAGAAACAGCTGCAAACATCTATTAATAATCGGAACATGGAATGTTCGAAGTATGAAGCTAGGAAAACTGGGAATTGTGAAAAATGAAATGGAACGCATAAATATCGATATCCTAGGCATTAGTGAGCTGAAATGGACTGGTATTGATCATTTTGAATCAGACAATCATATGGTCTACTATGCTGGGAATGACAAATTGAAAAGGAATGGCATTGTGTTTATCGTCACAAAGAAAAATTTCAAGATCTATTCTGAAGTACAGTGCTGTCAGTGATAGGAAACTATCCATACTCCTACAAGGAAGACCAGTTAATATGACTATTACTCAAATTTACACTCCAACCACTAAGGCCAAAGATGAAGAAAATGAAGACTTTTACCAACTTCAGCAGTCTGAAATTGATCAAACATGCAGTCAAGGTAAACTAATAATTACTGGTGATTGGAATTTGAAGGTTGGAAACAAAGAAGGATCGGTAGTTGGAAGGTATGGCCTTGATGGTAGAAACGACACTGGAGAACACATGATAGAATTTTGCAAGACCAATGACTTATTCATTGAAAATACTTTTTTCAACAACATAAATGATGACTATACACGTGGGCCTCACCAGTTAGAAAACACAGGAATCAAATTGACTACATTTGTGGAAAGAGACGTTGGAAAAGCTCAATATCATCTATCAGAATAAGGCCAGGGGCCGACTGCGGAACAAACCATCAATTGCTCACATACAAGTTCAAGTTGAAGCTGAAGAAAATTAAAACAAGTACACTAGAGCCAAAATACGACCTTTGGTATATCCCACCTGAATTTGGAGACCATATCAAGAATAGATTTTAAGTATTCAACACTAATGACCGAAGACCAGATGAGTTTTGGGAAGACATTAAGGACGTCATACATGAAGAAAGCAAAAGGTCATTAAAAAGAAAGAAAGAAAAGATCAAAATGGATGTCAGAAGAGACCCTGAAACTTACTCTTGAACGTAGAGTAGCTAAAGTGATTGGAAGAAATGATGAAGTAAAAGAACTGAACACAAGATTTTAAAGGGCAGCTCGAGAAGATAAAGTAAAATATTATGATAAAATGTACAAAGACTTGGGTTTAGGAAACCAGAAGGTAAGAACACGCTTGACAATTCTCAAGCTGAAGCAACTGCAGAAAAAATTCAAGCCTTGAGTTGCAATTTTGAAGGATTCTATGGGGAAAATATTGAATGATGCAGGAAGCATCAAAAGCAGATGGAAGGAATACACAGTCATTGTACCAAAAAGAATTGGTCGACCTTCAACCATTTCAGGAGGTAGCATATGATCAAGAACTGATGGTGTTGAAGGAAGAAGTCCAAGCTGCACTGGAGGCATTGACAAAAAACAAGGCTCCAGGGAGACTGGAACACTTATACACTGTTGGTGGGAATGTAAAATGGTGCAATCACTTTGGAAATTGATTCAGCGCTTCCTTAAAAAGCTAGAAATAGAAGTACCATACGATCCAGCAATCCTGTTCCTTGGAATATATCCTAGAGAAATAAGAGCCATCACAGGAATAGATATATGCACACCCATGTTCATTGCAGCACTGTTCATGATAGCAAAAAGATGGAAACAACCTAGGTGCCCATCAATGGATGAATGGATAAACAAATTATGGTATATTCACACAATGGAATACTATCCAACGATAAAGCCGTGAAACATAACATGGAGGAATCTGGAGGGCATTATGCTGAGTGAATTTAGTCAGTCACAGAAGGACAAATATTATATAAGACCACTATTATAAGAACTCAAGAAAAGGTTCAAACACAGAAGAAAACATTCTTTGATGGTTACGAGGGTGGGAAGGGAGGGTGAGGGTTATTCACTAACTAGAAAGTAGACAAGAATTATCTTAGGTGAAGGGAGGAACAGCACACACTACAGGGGAAGTCAGCACAACTGAACTAAACCAAAGCTAAGAAATTTGCTGAATACATCCAAACACATCAAGGGACAGAGTGGCAGGGGCAGGGGTCTGGGGACCATGCTTTCAGAGGACATCTAGGTCAATTGGCATAACAAAGTTTAGTAAGAAAATAAACTACTTTGAAAAATTATTAAGAAAAATCCTACTTTGGTGAGTGGCGTCTGGGGTCTTAAAAGCTAGCAAGCAGCCATCTAAGATTCATCAATTGGGCCTGGAGTAAAGGAGAATGAAGAACACCAAAAACACAAGGAAAGTATTAGCCCAAGAGACAGAAAGGGCCACACAGACCAGAGACTGCATCAGCCTAAGACCAGAAGAACTAGATGGTGCCTGGCTACCACCAATGACCACCCTGACAGGGAACACAACAGAGACTCCCTGATGGAACCGGAGAAAAGTGGAGTGCAGAACTCAAATTCTAGTAAGAAGACCAGATTTAATGGTCTGACTGAGACTTGAGGAACCCCAGAAAGCATGGCCCCTTGGACTCTCTGTCACCCCAGAACTAAAACAATTCCCGAGGCCAACTCTTCAGACAAACATTGGACTGGACTGTGGGACATAAAATGATACTCGTGAAGAGTGTGCTTCTTAGCTCAAGTAGATACATGAGACTAAATGGGCAGCTTCTGTCCAGAGGCGGGATGAGAAGGCAGAAAGGGACAGGAGCTGGTTAAGTGGACACGGGAAATCAGGGGTGGAAAGAAGGAGTGTGCTGTCACAGTATAGGGAGAGCAATTAGGGTCACATAACAATGTATGTATAAATTTTTGTATGAGAGACTAAGTTGAATTGTAAACTTTCACTTAAACTACAACAATTAAAAAAAACAACAACAAAAAACAAGGCTCCAGGAATTGATGAAATACCAATTGAGATGTTTCAACAAACAGATCCAGCGCTGGAGGTGCTGACTCTATGCCAAAAAATTTGAAGACAGCTATCTGGTCAACCTGCTGGAGAAGCTCCATATCTGTGCCCATTCCAAAGAAAGGTGATCCAACAGAACGCAGAGATTATCAATCAATATCATTAATAACACATGCAAGTAAAATTTTTCTGAAAATCATTTAAAAGCAGTTGCAACTGTACATCACCAAGGAACTGTCAGAAATTCAAGCCAAATTCAGAAGAGGATGTGGAACGAGGGATATCATGGCTGATGTCAGATGAATCCTGGCTGAAAGCAGAGAATACCAGAAATATGTTTACCTGTGTTTTATTGACTATACAAAGGCATTTGACTGTGTGGATCAGAACAAATTATGGCTTTTCAAAGAGTGGGAATTGCAGAACACTTAATTGTGCTCTGGCAAAACCTGTACATAGACCATGAGGCAGTTGTTTGAACAGAGCAAGGAGATAGTGCAAGGTTTAAAATTAAGAAAGGTGTGTGTCAGGATTGTATCCTTTCACCATACATATTCAATCTATATGCTGAGCAAATAACTGAGAAGCTGGGCTACGTTAAGATGAACATGGCATCAGGATTGGTGGAAGACTCATTAACGACCTGCAGTATGCATATGACACAACCTTGCTTGCTGAAAGCGAAGAGAACTTGAAGCACTTAGTGATGAAGATTGAAGATTACAGCCTTCAATATGGATTTCACCTCAACATAAAGAAAAAAGTCCTCACAACTTGACCAATAAGCAACATCATGATCAATGGAGAAAAGATTGAAGTTGTCAAGGATTTCATTTTACTTGGATCCACAATCAACGCCCATGGAATCAGCAGTCAGGAAATCAAACAACGTATTGCGTTGGGAAAATCTGCTGCAAAAGACCTCTTTAGTTAAAAAACAAAGATGTCACTTTAAAGATTAAGGTGCACCTGGCTCAAGCCATGATATTTTCAGTCATCTCATATGCATGCGAAAGCTGGACAATGAGTAAGGAAGACTGAAGAAGAATTGATGCCTTTGAATTATGGTGTTGGTGAAGAAAATTGAATACACCATGGACAGCCAGAAGAAGGAACAAGTCTGTCTTTGGAAGAAGTGCAGCCAGAGTGCTCCTTGGAAGGGAGGATGGCAAGACTTCGTCTCATGTACTTTGGACATGTTATCAGGAGGGATCAGTCCCTGGAGAAGGACATCATACTTGGTAAAGTAGAGAGTCAAGGAAAAAGAGGAAGAGCCTTAAGGAGATGGATCGACACAGTGGCTGCAACAAAGGGCTCAAGCATAACAATGATTGTGAAGATGGCGCAGGACTGGATGGTGTTTTGTTCTGTTCTCCATAGGGTTCCTAAGAGTTGGAACCGACTGTATGGCGCCTAACAACAACTTTTGGTTTCTTGCAGTAGTATTTTTTAGTTTTCTTTATATAGGTCTTGTACATACCTGGTTAGATTTATTTGTAAGTATTTTATCTTTTGGAGGGCTATTGTAAATGCTATTGTTTTCCTGATTTCCTTTGATGTTGTTCTCTTTGATGTTGTAGATGAATCCAACTAAATTTCTGTGTCAATCTTGTATCCTGCTACTTTTCTGAATCCTTCTGTTAGTTCCAGTAGCTTTCTTGTGGATTCTTTGGAGTTTTCTATATCTGTGAATAGGGCTAGTTTTATTTCTTTCTTACCAATTTGAACATCCTTTATTTCTTTTTCTTGCCTTATTGCTCTAGCGAGGACTTCCAGCACACTGTTGAATAAAAGTGGTGATAAAGAGCATCTTTGCCTGGTTCCCATTCTCAAGGGGAATGCTTTCAGTCTCTCTCCATTGAGAATAATGTTGGCTGTTGGTTTTGTATAAATACCTTTTATTATATTTAAGAATTTCCCTTCTGTTCGTACTTTGCTCAGAGTTTTTATGAGGAATGGGCATTGGACTTTATCAAATACCTTTTATGCATCAATTGAGATAATCGTGATTCTTTTGTTTTATTTATGTGGTGGATTACATTGATGGATTTTCTAATGTTTAACTATCCTTGCATACCTGGTATAAATCCCACTTGGCTGCAATGTATTATTTTTTTGATATGCTGTTGAATTCTGTTGGCTAGAATTTTGTTGAGAATTTTTGTGTCTGTATTCATGAGGGATATTGGTCTGTTATTTTCTGTTTTTGTGCTGTCTTTTCCTGGCTTTGATATCAGGGTTATGTTGGTTTCATAAAATGATTTTGGGAGTATTTCTTCTATTTCTGTGCTCTCAAATAGTTTGAGTAGTATTGGTGTGAGCACGTCTCTGAATGTTTGGTAGAATTCTCCAGTGAAGCCATTCAGGACAGGTCTTTTTTTTTGTTGGGAGTTTTTTTTTTTTTTTTTTTAATTACTTCTTCAATTTCTTATTTTGTTTTGGGTCTGTTTTAGTTTTTCTCCCTGTTTGTGTTAGTTTAGGCAGGTAGGATGTTTCTAGAAATTTGTCCATTTCCTCTAGGTTTTCAAATTTGTTGGAATACAATTTTTCATAGTATTCTGTTATCACCCTTTTTATTTCAGTTGATTCTGTTGTGATATCAACCATCTTATTTCTTATTTGAGTTCTTTGCTTCCTCTCTTGTCTTTCTTTTGTCAATTTGGCTAGTCGTTTGTTGATTTTGTCGATCCTTTCAAAGAACCAACTTCTGATCTTGTTGATTCTGTCTATTGTTTTTGTTTGTTTGCTCTCTGTTTCATTTATTTCTGCTCTAATTTTTATTATTTCCTTTCTTCTGGTGACTGAGGGCTACTTTTACTGCTCTCTTTCTATTTGTTCAAGTTGTAGGGTTAATGTTTTGATTTTGGCTCTTTCTTCTTTTTTTGGTATGTGGGTTATTGGTATAAATTGACCTCTAAGCAATGCTTTTGTTGTGTTACAAAGGTTTTGGTAAGATGTGTTTTCATTCTCACTAAATTCTAGGAATTTTTTGACTCCGTCTTTGATTTCTTCTATTACCCAGTGGTTTTTAAACAAGGTGTTATTCAGTTTCCATGTATTTGATTTTTTTCCTTGCTATTCCTGTTATTGATTTCTACTTTTATAGTGTTGTGATCAGAAAAAAATGCTGTGTGTTATTTCAATGTTTTGGATATTGTTAAGGCTTGCTTTGTGGCCTAAAATGTGGTCTATTCTGGAGAATGTTCCATGTGCATTGGAAAAGAATGTATACTTTGCTGCTGTTGGGTGTAGTGTTCTGTATATGTCTATAAGGTCAAGTTGGTTGATTGTGGCCTTTAGATCTTCTGTATCTGTTATGGATTGAATCGTATCCCCCCAAAATATGTGTCAACTTGGTTAAGCCATGCTTCCTAGTATTGTGTGATTGTCCACCATTTTGTCATCTGATGTGATTTTCCTGTGTGTTGTAAATCCTAATCTCTGCCTGTGGTTAATGAGGCACGATTAGATTATGTAGGGGAGGATTAGGATAGATGTTACACCCTTGCTCAGGTTGCATCCCTGATCTAATGTAGGAGTAGTTTCCCTGGGGAGTGGCCTGCACCACCTTTTATCTTACAAGAGAAAAAAGGAAAGAGTAGTGAGCAGAGAGTTGGGGACCTCACACCACCCAGAAAAAAGCACCAGGAGCACAGCACATCCCTTGGACCTGGGGTTCCTGCACGGAGAAGCTTCTAGTCCAGGGGAAGATTGATGACAAGGACCTTCCTCCAGAGCCAACAGAGAAAGCCTTCCCCTGGAGCTGATGCCCTGAATTTGGACTTGTAGCCTACTAGACTATGGAAGAATAAATTTCTCTTTGTTAAAGCCATCCACTTGTGATATTTCTGTTTTAGAAGCACTAGATAACTAAGACAGTATCTTTGTTGAGTTTATTCCTAGATGTTTTGTCCTTCACCGAACGTGGTGTGTTGAAGTCTCCTACTATTACTGTGGAACTGTCTATTTCTCTTTTCAATGCTGTTAGAGTTTGTTTTATGTATTTTGGAGCCCTGTCATTGGGTGCATATATATTTATTATGGTTATGTCCTCCTGGTGGATTGACCCTTTAATCATTATATAGTGTCTTTCCTTATCTTTTATGGTGGATTTTGCTTTAAAGCCTATTTTATCAGAGATTAATGTTGCCACTCCTGCTCTTTTTTGAGTGTTATTTGCTTGATATATTTTTTTCTATCCTTTAGTTATAGTTTGTTTATGTCTCTGTGTCTAAGGTGTGTCTCTTGTAAGCATCATATTGATGGATCATTTTTTTAATCCATCTTGTCACTCTCTGTCTCTTTACTGGTCTATTTAATCCATTTACATTCAGTGTAACTATCGATAGGCATGAGTTTACTGCTGTCATTTTGTGGTACTTTTTTTTGTATTGTTGATGGTGTGTTTGTTTGGCTTAATTTTCTGTGCTGAGTTCTTTTTGTTTGTGGATTTTCTTTTCATTTATTTCATTATTTTTTATTTTGTTTTACTGAGTATGTTTTTCTTGTGATAAGTAGGTTTGTTAACTTTCTTTGTGGTTACTTTGAAATTTACCTTTATCTTCCTATGTTTAAATCAGTCTTTGGTTTCTTGATATCATCTTAACTTCCTCTCCATATGAATGTTCTACAACTACACCGTTTATTTGATTTCCAAGCTTTTTAGGACTTTAAAAAGTCTTCCTATGGGAATTCTGAGCTCATGTCTTCACTTACACACCTATCTTTTATATTACAGAAGATATATTAGCGATAAAGTTTGCAATTTATAGTCAAAGTAAGAGCTTGTTTCTTTTGTTCCCTGATCATATCTATGGAATGAATTGGCAAGCATTCTTTTTTTCTTTTAGTTTTCAGTTTGTACCTGGCTGTGTTTGATTGTACAATCAATAGTTCTTCACTAGAGTTCTTGAAGTGAAGAGCTGCTTGAATTAGGGTGGCTGCTCATCATTTTAAGCGTGTTTGTCAGGTTACCTATTGAGTTGTTGTGCCATCGAGTCGTTTCCAACTCATAGCAACCCTATATAACAGAGTAGAACTGCCCCCTAGGGTTTCCTAGCCTGTAATCTTTATGGGAGCAGATCACCAGGTCTTTTCTCCCATGGAGCAGCTGGTGGGTTTGAACTGCTGACTTTTTGGTTAGCAACGGAGTACTTAACCATTGCACCACCAGGAACCCTTCATATTGACGTTAGTGCCCTGTATTTGACTTCCCAATCAGTCCTTTTGAGTTGAGCATCTAATCCAAGATAAGGATGACCCATGTCTTATTCTGTAAGTAGTTGAGCTTTCCACATGGTACATGTTGACAAGCTTCCTAGCAAATGGGCATCTGATCAATAAGAAACATGCTGCAACGTGGACTTAATTCAGCTTGGATGATCCCAGCCTTTTATTTTTCATGCTTTGGAGTAAAAGAATGGAAGGGGTCATCAAGAGGAACGTTATGAATCACATTTATTCTCACTTTTATGTTTCATGATGAAATCTGTGTGGAAATTCAAGAGGGTCAGATACAAAGCTGGGTGTGTAACTCAGTGTCACTTTGTCCGAAGTCAGTACTCCTTGTTCTCAGCAACATTCTCACCTTGTCGGTTATGCTGCTCAATGATAACTCTGTGCCTTCTGTTTCCTTTCCTGTGTTGCCTCCTTTCACTATGTTTCCAACTCAGAGCTTGATCATTTCTGAAAGTAGTAACATCGTCTCTTTTAACCATTATTTCTTTCTTTTTTTTTTTGTTTTCATTAGTATGGGAATGTCATTTTATCAGCCCAACTGTGGGATAGAATTTAGGATAGAAAATATTGGTATGTTTTTCTTATATTTATGGATGTTACATGTTGTAGAATCTCATAGAATGTAAGGGACCCTAAAGAGCATTAGTCATATTGCCCTCACTTCTAAAATGAGGATAGTGAGGCAAGGGGTAGGTAGCAACTTGTTCAAGATCACAGAGCGGCTCAGTGGCCTAGCCAGCACTAGGCCCAGGTTTTCCCACTCCAAGCCCATGGCCTTTTCTTTTATGCCAAGGCCTCTCTTATTACATGAATGGATTAAAAAATTGTAGATGACAATGGTTCCTGTATCTACACAAGAAAGAGCCTGAACGGCATGGGAGGAATCAAGTTGCACATATTAGAACTTTCAGATCTGCCATCTGACATCTAATGCATTAGTTTATACTGATAGGTATTCCTCCTAATCAAAGCTGGGGGTCAATTTAGATTTCTGATTATGTAGGAATATTTGTATGTCAAATGCTGTCTTGGAGCCCTGGTTGTGCAGTGGTTAAGTGCTATGGCTGCTAATCAAAAGGTTGGCAGTTTGAATGGCAGTTCGAATCCACCAGCTGCTCCTTGGAAACCCTATGGGGCAAGGGGTTTGGTTTTTTTGGTTTAATGCACTCTCATTTAAAAGGTAGAACAAATCTGGGCACTGCCACTTTTGCAGACTCCTGAGGACAGAAAGAGTTCTAGTCCTTTTTGCATTACTCCTATTGTCACCCCTCCTCCATGCCTCCAAGCCTAAAAATGTCAGTGTGCGAGATGTGTTTGTGGCTGTCATAAGCACATTCTTGTATCTGAGGAAACAGGTAACATTGAAAGAATAATTGTGCTCTGCAGTCTGGAGGTGAAGACACAAAATGGTAATGTGCATGCCTTGACTTGGGACATAACAGGAGCCAGGGTATAATTTTTTTTAATTACAAGCTATTTTTAGGAATTGGTTTGTATATCCTGACAAATTGCGGATTTACAATGGCATGTATGTTATGAAAATAAAATTGCCAATTGATTGTTTTATGTTTGAAATTGAGGCAGAGTGTGTGTGTGACATCATTCTGTAACAGATATCCTATTCTCCTATCTAGTGTGGGCTCATTAGGACTGGCTTTCTTTATGCCTTTGAGCAGGGTCATGTGTCATAGGCCTCTTACCAGCGGAGACTAGCTCTTTGAAGGCCTCTTGTATGAGAGAGTAGCTGGGAAATAGGGCTTCTGTAAGAGAAGTGGAATTTTAAACATTAAAACGCACAATCCAAAATAACCTAGTTTGATATCCACTTTTCTCTTAAAAAGTTGTCCCTGCTCATGGATCAGAGGAAGAAATGAACTTTGATTTTTGGCCCTTGTTGAGTTCACTAGAATCGAACGTTACAAGTTAGCACATAAGATCTGGGACAAACTAAACCATTGAACAGTGCATGGACGCTATACCATCTGTAATGATAAAAAGAGTTAATATGATCTCGTTTATTGAATACCTACTATTGTGCTAGGTATTTTACATTTACTTAGCACAGCACCTTGTGAAGTAGGTATTATTATGTCCAGTTTATAGATGAGGAAATTGAGACTCAGAAACTTGTTCATGTTTGAACAGCCAGAAAATGCACCAAGTTGGGATTTGAATCCAGGTCTGCTTGACTCAAAAGCCCTCATGCTTAACCACTCCACTATTCTCTCTGTCTTTTCTTGATTCATAAAATGGGATAATAATACCTACCTCAGAGTTAGTTTAAGCATCTTATAAGATAAAAGATCCAAAAAGCACTCTGTAATACACTAGTAATGCTTTGCAGAATGAAAAGAGGCGGTATTATTGGCAGTAGAAGACAGTCCGCTACAGTGTCTCTACATGACTATCTACCCTTCATAGATATCTGGATGTCCTGGATTGTACATTTTGCCCTTGGCTTTCTGGTGAGTGAGAGTAGTTTATGTCCTGGCTGTAGGTTTTGAAAAGTACGTCATTGGTCCTCCTTAGCCAGGCATATTTTCAAGAACATGATTTCCTTGCCCTGTAGCTGAGAGGAGTAAAGAGGAGAAAATCAGCAGTGTGTCTATGAACACAGATCTATAGAGCCCAAGAGCTTTTTTTAGCTCAAGGAGTCATACGTAGTATAGTCCTAGCTGTACTTTCACATGAATGCTGTCCTCTCCCCACACCCCCCGCCTTCTTGTTTTTCATAGAAACCGAGCTGCTCCTTCGAGTAAAGGACATCAGTCATTTCTTGATGCAAGACATCGCCTTCTTGTCTGGTAAGCAACCTTCCTGATATCTTTATGTGAGATAAATGCATGACTCAATTAACAAAGTCAATTTGGTCCTTCTTTTATAAATAGCATTATATATTTTTAATGATGTATCTATGGTATTCCACCTCTCCCTGTTATTAGCTCTGTTATTAGGTGCATAAACATTTAGGGTTGTTACATCCTCCTGATGAATTGACCCCTTTATCATTATTAATCTTCTTAATCTCTAGTAATATTTTACGTCTGAAATCTACTTTGTCTGATAGTAACATAGCCACCACAGCTTTCTTTTGACTTGTGTTAGTTTTTCCCATCTTTTTACTTTTAAGTAATTTGTGCCTTTATATTTAAAGTGTGTTTCTTGTAGGAAGCATATAGTTGGGTTTGCTTTTCATCCAGTTTGATATTCTCTGCTTTTTAATTAGGGTGTTTAGACCATTAACATTTAATGTGATTATTCATCTAGTTGGGTTTAAATCTACCATCTTACTATTTGTTTTCTATTTGTCCCATTTGTTCTTTGTTTTTTCTCTCCTTTTCTGCCTTTTTCTGGATTAAATATTTTTTATCATCCCATTTTATCTCCTTTGCCATTGTCATATTTTGTTTTGCACATTTAATTTCTACCCACAGAAATTTTGTGGTCTTTCTTTTAATTAATAAGGTTCCTATACTATTATTGTTATTATTGTCTATGTTGTTTCTTCCATGAATCCATTAAAGCATCACTTTTTTCCTATAGTTTTTAGCCTGTATCCGTTCATGTTCACCATGACTCTAAGAGGCTGATTGAGTCAAGGCTTTCACTTGCTGTCAAGCAGTCAATCATTCATTTTGAATTTAAGGTTATAACATTGTTATAGAAACAGTTATTTCTCAGTCCCCTTGGTTGTCCAGTTTGGGGAATCAGCTATTTTTTCAACCACATTTATTATATGCATTGTATGAAATTTTATTATGACTATATTCATTCATTTGACCTTTCTTTCCTTCTTTTTTTTAATTTAGAAACTACTCTGCCAGTTCTTAAATTTAAGGTTTCAGGCGCTCGTTGCCAGTTTGGTTTATGTGGAGATTATCATCCTCATAAAAGTTTTACTGGCCCAAAATAGTCTGCTAACCACCCCCCTCATATCTAAAATCCTTTTTCTTGCATCACTGCCACATAAATGGTTAACTTGGTGATGTTGTTATACTGCTTCAGGTGGCCGGGGTAAGGACAATGCTTGGATAATTACATTTCCAGAAAACTGTAATTTCAGATGTATACCGGAAGAAGTAATAGCAAAAGTGCTGACTTACTTGACATCTATTGCAAGGTAAGCATTTCATCACATTTTTTTCCCAATTTATTTTATAGTGGACAACCATTTGAATGTAATAACAGGAAAATGGATTATTAGTATGACTATTATTATTATTATAAATAATCAGCAGACCCACATTCAGGTATGATAAGAAATGGAACTTAGAAGGGGAAACTGACAGCAACCTAAGTATTGTAAAAATTATACTGAGGATCTATGGAAAAAATTGGAGATCTAGAAGTATTTGTTGTCTCTATGAAGAAGAACATAGGTTGAGAGTGGTGGTGGTACATAAAGCCTTAGATTTACCTAAAAGGAAATCTTACCAGCCAAGAGTGGGGACAGCCAATCTTCCAAAGATAAAGCAAGAAGACATGCTAAATAGAATCAAAAGTGGTATTGGGAGAGAGTCATAGGAACTTTCTAAAAATAATTTGACACTAAAATGTTTTAAAAGGGAAATTTTCAAAAGCTTCCTTAGAAAGTTTATTTATGTTGAAGATGAACTTTTTAAAGGAAATGTTTTCCAGTTTCTAACCCTGAAGACTCCCTGAAGACTAAGATGGCACAAATCTAGGATGGTAAAATTGTAAAGAGTCTTATGAACAGAAATCAAATCGCAGAGCAGTAAATTTATAGTGCACATACTGAACTTAGAAGTGGTCTTTTTAGGGAAAATGAAAGTTCTGTTATCCATTAGACTGTATTTCTTCAAGATGCAGACTAGAAACAGGAATGCATATTTAGCAGTGTTTTCCTGAATGAATGGATTGTTGGCTAATGACAGATTGCCATGCGAAGTGAAGTCTGGTGTCATGAAGGACACGTTTTGTCTATCAAGTTTTCCCTCACGTAAGACCGCAGTATTCCACATCCATTTGAATTATACGTCTGCATTACACTACCACTTTCCTGTATAAAAGACCGACATTCATGCTGAAAAATGGATTTTCAATAGTGAGGAGGTGAACATGGAATCAAATTGGTTTTCCAAGGTAGTGCTTTGTGATAGCGTTCCAAATCCAAATCTCTCTTTGGTCATGACATCAAATATAAACGAAATAATCAGACATAATGCCATATCTAGCAAATTCAGGTTATTACTATGAAAAACTTATTATTTCCTCTTATCTTACACCAGGCAAAATGGATCTGACTCCCGGTTTACCATTATTCTGGATCGAAGATTGGATACATGGTTTTCTCTCAAAATCTCTCTACAAAAAATTTCAGTAAGTGCCTATACATTCTATAGTAACTTCTTGTTTTCATTTTATATTATACTTTCTGTTTTGGGGGGTACGAAGAGAGTGTTTGATACTGATGGAGACAATAAAAATAGATGGGATGATGAGGTGGGAAAGTAGGATGAAGAGTTGGTAGGGAAAATTGAGTTAAACAACTCCATTCAAAAGAAAACCTATTGGGAAAGAATGGATAGTCAGTAGCTCAAGTTGTGAGTGAGAAGAGACTCAAGGTTTTCTGTGAGTTTCAGAGTAAGGCAAGTTTTTATGGGGACTTTCATTTTTGGAAAACGGAAATAGCTTTTCTGTATACTCATTGTCTTTGGAGGAGTATAAAGAAGAAAAAAAATCATCAGTAATCCAAGTACCCAGAAATAAACACTTTTAACATATTGATGTGAATCTTTCTAGACTTTTTTTTTCCTGAGATAGAGAGCTGAGTCAAAATGACATCTCCACTTCTAGAATCTAAGCCCTGCTTCTTCTCAAGGCCCAGAGAGAGAAAAAACAATTTCCCTAAAGGAAACAATACAGAGATGCAATCCTGCTCATAGCCAAGATGATCTTTTACATTATTAGCATATATAATATTAGTATACACATTATTAATATATACATTATTACTTTAGTATATACATTACTAGTTTATAATCACTAGTATAGAGTGAAGGAGCCCTGGTGGTGCAGTGGTTAAGCACTCAGCTGCTAACGGAAAGTTGGTATTTGGAACCCACCAGCCTCTCAGCGGGAGAAAGATGTGGCAGTGTGCTTCTGTAAAGATTACAGCCTTGGAAGCCCTATGGGGCAGTTCTACTCCATCCTGTAGGGTCATTATGAATTAGAATCAGCTCGATGGTAATGGGTTAGGTTTTTGGCAGTATATAGTGATATTGTCTGACATTTCCCTTTCACAGAAGAGGACGAGGGGTGAATCCTTCTGAGCTGGCAAGATTAGGACTGTATGTAGAATTACCGTGTAGCCAACTTCCTCTATCAGACCAGAGTATCTGGGAATCAGTAAGTTTTTTTCTTTGAGATTCCAGCATCATCAACCACCTGAAACTCTTACTTTGTCTCCTGATTGACCTCAGGAGGCCATTCCCATCAGAGGAAGTTGGTTGGACAGGTAACATGTCACACTGTGATTTAGTTGCAAAGACAAGACAAAAATCTAGGTTGTTGGACTTGTAAGCCAGTGTTCTTTTTGCTGCACCATCTTGCCAATGAGAGTAAAAAAATATATACTAGCACACATATGGTAAAATGAATCAGATCATTATTCATTTAGTACCTAGCATGAATTATTCCTCATCTTGGGCAAGTCAGTGGTTTGTTTGTTCAACACAGGTGTTTAATCATAGGCAGTGGAGAGAAGAGTTACACCAGATTCACATAGGTTATTGAAATCAAATAGCACAACCTTGACTTTGTATATTTTTGGAAAGCATTGAAATTTCTTTTTGATTTTTTTTAATTGTTGTAGTCTAAATGAAGTTTACATTTCAAGTTAGTCTCCCATACAAAATTTTATACATACATTGTTATGTGACCCTAATTGCTCACCCCATTCTGCGACAGCACACTCCTCCTTTACGTCCCTGATTCCCCATGTCCAGTCAACCAGCTCCTAACCCTCTTGCCCTCCCATCTCACCTCTGGACAGAAGCTGCCCGTTTGGTCTCTTGTATCTACTTGAGCTAAGAGGCACGCTCCTCACGAGTATCACTTTATGTCCCACAGTCCAGTCCAATCCCTGTCTGAAGAGTTGGCCTCAGAAATTGTTTTACTTCTGGGCTGATAGAGAATCCAGGGGCCATGCTTTGCGGGGTACCTCTAGTCTCGGTCAGACCATTAAGTCTGGTCTTCTTACTAGAATTTGAGTTCTGCACCCCATGTTTCTGTTAGTCCATCTGGGACTTTCTGTTGTGTTCCCTGTCAGGGCGGTCATTGGTGGTAGCTGGGCACCATCTAGTTCTTCTGGTCTCAGGCTGATGAAGTCTCTGGTTTATGTGACCCTTTCTGTCTCTTGGGCTAATACTTTCCTTGTGTCTTTGGTATTCTTCATTCTCCTTTACTCCGGGTGGTTGGGACCAATTGATGCATCTTAGATGGCCGCTTGCAAGCTTTTAAGACCCCAGACGCCACTCACCAAAGTAGGATGCAGAACATTTTCTTAATAAGCTTTGTTATGCCAATGAAATTTCTTAAATAATATTGATTCTCTTAATTTCCTAGTTAAGTACTGCAGGCAGGTATCATTATAATTGTCTTCTAGATGAGGAAATTAATTAGCTATACACACTTTGTAAAATTTATGTGACATATCTAAGATCACAAAACTAAGTAAGAAAAAAAAGCCAGAGTAAGAACTGAATTTTCATGAATTCCAGATGGTGCCTTTTCCATTTGCTGGTTTCTATTATTTTCCAAATGGCTAGTGCATAGACAGATACATTCAACGTCTTTTTAGAAAAAGGTAAAGTTTCTTTGGAGAGAGTGCATCTGCTCTCTATGGAGCTAAATGAAGTGAAAGCTATTTATCTGCCCTGGCCTTTTAGGGCCAGTCCTTGGGCTTGGTGAGCAAACCTCATTTTATGCCAATAATTGATTCTTTTGTACTAAACATAGCACTTGTTACAATAAAACGTTTTTTATTGCCCAGCTTTTTTCTGTTGGCCAACACCGTACCCGTTTGATTTAATGAATTTTCACTGAGTGACCATTTGGCATATGGCATCAGTTTCTTGATGGTGGAGTTTTATTTTTATTAATCAAGTAGGTTGCTTGGAACAGAGGTCTTCTTTTTCATAAAAGACAAAATAAAAGATTAATTCTTTATCCTATGGATTGGGGGTCAACGGAGGGGCAATGACTTGTTTCTTGGGGAGTGAAACCCCCCCATTTCCCCCTAGGGATACTGTCAGTGGTATGAACCATGCTCAGGAAAGAGCTCAGAGCTCAGGTTCTCTTTCTTTTCACAGCTGCTAAGCTGATGGTGATGGGGAGAATGGGGTACAGGTGCTGATGACCTGTAACTGTCTATAGGTTGTTTTGGGTGTTGTTCCTTTTTAAAATTTTTACTGTTTCTGCTTGTGGTACAGATTCTGTACTTGTACTCGAGTACATTAATGATCTCAACCACTTCTAGCTGCTGGGCACTCTTTGCAGTACACGTAAATATTGAATACAAGCTAATTTTAAGAGCAAAAGTTGGCGCTCAGAGACGATTCCAGGTGAAAATTGCCATCGTATAGATAGGTGTTTAACGGTCTTTGGTGTGTTATTTTGAATGTGTGTCTGTGAAATAATTATGTAATGCAATTTGAAGACCTTAATTTGTAGATTCCAAAATAAAATTTTGCAGTTAGGTTATATTTCAGAACTAATGAAGGGAGACAAGATTTGTTTTTAGTTATGAATTTGGGGGAAATGTTCATTTGGGAGAGAATTCTATCCATCTTAGAAAGTTTGCATGTTATGTTCTTTGTCGATTATCATCAGGACAAAATTTCACAAACTATAATCTTTCACAAGGCTAACACAGAAAATACTTAATTTGAAAAAACAGAATTGGATCATAAGAGCCCCGAACTAGAAACTACCCAAATGCCTGCTAGTAATAGAATGGATAGAAACAAAAAAACCAAACCCATTGCGGTGGAGTCAGTTCTGGCTCATAGTGACCTTATAGGACAGAGTAGAACTGCCCCATAGGGTTTCCAAGGAGCGCCTGGTGGATTCGAACTGCTGACCTTTTGGTTAGCAGCCGTAGCTCTTAACCACTATGCCACCAGGGTTTCCAAACAGAATGGATAGATTGTGGTATATTTATGTACTATCATAGCGGCACTATTTGGAATAGTCTGCAAACTGGCAACTACCCACACACCCTTTGATAGCAGAATGGATAAATAGATTGTGGTATATTCATACAGTGGAATATTATGCAGCAATAAAAGACGCTATCTGCGGCTACATGAAATAACATGAATCTCACAAATATAATGTTGAGCAAAAGATGCCAGATCCAAAGAGTTCATCTCTAGGTTCTGTTTATATAAAGTGCAAAATCAGGTTAGAAGTCAGTAGAAGTCAGGATGGTAGTTACTCTTGGAGGGGTAGTGGCTGGAAGGGGCATAGCGAGGCGGCTGCAGTGCTGGTGGTATTATATTTCTTGAGCTGGGTGCTGGGGACATAGGTGTTTTCAGTTTGTGAAAATTCATCAAGCTGTACACTTTTGTATAATTTTCTGTTTAAATAGTATACATAAATAAAAGGTTAAAAACAAACCAACAACCCAGAATTGAAATTTAAGTCACAAACCTGGGTAGGAAAAGAGTAAAACGTGTCAGTTAATACTACCTTCACAAAGATTCTCAGCATGCCACCTTAAAAATCAAACTGCGCAGAGGAGCAAGTTAACCCCACCGAGACTGACTGCTCAGAGCTCCCAGAGGGGAGTCGTTCTTTCCTTCCTCCACTCTTAGGATTTGCCTGATCGTCCTGGGCAGCCCAACACACGTGAATCCAGGCTCTTCCATCAGGCTAAGTAACTGGGGGAATGTGTCAACTCTGAATTACAATGAGCAGCAGGGAAGGATCTGTCAGCTGACTAATCAGGGATAGTGGTTTTTTTTTTTTTTGGGAAGCAGCTACGGTGGCTTTTTTCGAGAGAGGTTTTTGGCTGCTGGTTTTTAAATCCTACCCAAGAAGCAGCTCATATTTCATCAATGTTGCTTTGACAATTGGAAAAGAAGAGCGTAATTGTGTCTAGGCGAGATGGCAGAAGCAAATCCCCCGAGAGGCAAGATGAGGTTCAGAAGGAATGCGGTAAGGGCTCTGCCTGCAGTCCTGGAAAGCCTATTCCCAAGTTCAAGTGCAGGGATGCCGCAGCATGGTGCAGCAGCAGCACAAACTGCTGAATGGAGCTTTTTAAGGACAGATGGCGAGAATGGAGACTTGTATTTGCGTGGATTGCGTTGATGTGATTACTGTGATGTTGACAGAGGGGAATTTACAGGAGTCGAGGTGGTAGAATATAATTTCACAAGTGAAATGGCATCAAGTTTATGGGAAAGCACCATTAGCCTTGCTATTTGTTTAAGACTATGAACAATTTTGAATCGTTTGGCAGAATAGCTTTTAATCTCGAGTCCAAATAATATCTTACAAAGGGATTCATCCTTTCCTTCACCGTGCTCAGGTCTGGAGACAATTTCATCAGCATTAGGAAAGGCCACACTTCTTGGGTGTTACGTGCAAGTGCAAGTTTTTTTAAAAAAATCTGTAATGATTTGGAATCTTTGTGGTTTCTTCTCCAAACTCTAACTTGGAAAACGCAGAATTCTCATTTGTTGACTACCTTTTTTTTTTTTTTTTAAGAAGAAAATAGTAACTTTTCAGTATAGGCTAGAATTAGAAATTTCTCCTCTCATATATATTTGAAACATTCTTCTAACTAAATTTGCCCCTTCAGTGGTTCATCCTAAATTTCCCAGCAAATTTCTAAAGTGATCTGTAGATGTATTTTGGAGAAAGGTGAAATAACACTACCTCATTTAAGAATTAACTGGTCATCAACAAAGCTTTAAATGCTACTCTTTTTCTTTCAAAACTTAAGATGGCTTTATTGATTTTAAGATATACAATGTAATACTTGCTCATTAAAAATTCTAGACAACACAGAAAAAAAGAAAAAAATAAGAACCAGCCATTGAATAAATGATATTTTGAATCTAAAGTAAGATAAGGAACATAACCCAGTACAAATTTTATTCTCGTTGAATGACAGTGAACTTTAATAAGCGAGTAAATGATTTATATTCTAATAAAGTCAGCTCAGAATCATATTTTAAAAATTACATTGGGGATATGATTTTTAAAATTTTGACAAATGTGTATCTTCAGCTCTGCACATGATTTTATATTATAAGAATAATAGCTTCAGCCTTTGAATAGACAATTCATGATGTACAAGAAAGGCCTGGGTATGTGCTTTGCAGTAGTATCATGTGCAACTGACATTAGCACTTCTGTTATCAAAGGTAACTTATTTAAGCTTTCAGAAGTTTCTTAATTCACATATATATAGATGTTTTCTCAGTACTGAGCTTAGTTTCATGGGTAGTGTTGATACGTCAACAGACACAGAAATAAGTACAGCACACAGGTACTTATTGAATAGACACATCTAGCACTGGGCTAGACACAGTATAGGTTACAAAATTAAATGTGGAATGGCCACTGGGCTGAAGGAGCTTTCAATCTGGTAGAGAAGGCAGGGACAGGTTCATAAATAACTACAGTATTATGAAAGAACTTCTGGCTGGTGGGGAAGGCCTCATAAAGGAGATATTTGTGTGGACTTCAAGTAAGGGCGTTGTTTTTGTGACCTTTCCTTGTTTTTTCCTGTTTTCTTGTAAATGAATTGCTGTAAGTGACCCCTAGGAGCAGAAACCTTGAAACGCGATTGATTGGATCAACTCTGAAACCCAGAACTATGGTGGAAGATAGATTTGTTCTGCTTACATGGATAGGGCTTCACCAAAGTGAAAACTGTGAACTTCAGCTGGTGATGCAATGGGTTGACCTCAGAGCGTCTCTGGAGTTGGGCTGATCCTGGAAGCTATGATAGGTAGCACCTAAAAGGATGATCTAGTGGATGTGAGGTCCAAAGAAAGGATTAAACCGGTTACTTGGTGGAAATTGTAATGACTGTGGCCAAATGAGAGGGAGGGGATGGGAATGACTAGATATGTGACAAGAAGAGCGCAAACCACAAGGAAAGGGTATTTCGAGAGACTGCTGCCCCTGAGGTCAATGGGCAAGTTGCTTGGTGACCTGTGGAGTGACTGGTACTTTCTGTATTCTTTAAAACTGAGGACACGGGGGTGGGGATGGGGAAGAGTACAGAAGTGGCTCATGCCATTGGAAATGATCCTCTGTAGCTTGGAGGTCGCGAGATATTTCCCAGGGTATTCTGAAGAGGTGGTTCAGACCTTATCAAGGTCGGTCATAGGGCAGCGTCTCAACATTACGTTCTGTTATGACATTGAATTATAATAGTGTCCATTCAGTGGGCTCCATGATGCTAGATTGTTTCCACTATTTGTTTTGATTGATAGTATTTGTCCCATTTTGCAGATATCAAGGGCATGTCATTCCTAAATGCTAAACATCAAGTCTGAGTGGGCATTTAGCTTGTGCAGCGTTAAGTATTAGAGTGCCCTGGAAAGAACTTGCCCTTTGGAGCCAGACAGACCTGGGAGCGGGCACGTTCTTGCACCTCTCTGTGCTTCAGTTTTCTCATCTGTAAAATGGTGATAATACCCACTTCACTATAGTGTTACGACAGCTAAACAAGATAGGTAATCTATATAACAAGCCTGGCACAGACATAATAGGCTTGGTCAAGGGTCCCTCTTTTTGTTACTGCCTTTCTTTGCCCTATATTACAGGAATAGAAATTTTTTATATAGTAAGTAAGCAAACTTTTATGTTGTATAAACCAATTGCTGTCAGTTCATCTCCGACTCATAGAGACCCCATGTGTATCAGAGTAGAACTGTGCTCCACAGGGTTTTCAGTGGCTGATTTTTCAGAAGTAGATCACCACGCCTTTCTTCTGAGGTGCCTCGGTGGACTCAAACCTCCAGCCTTTCAGTTAGCAGCCAAGCGCGTTAACCATTTGTACCACCCAGGGACTCCTTCATGTTGTCTAAAGCATTTAAAACAATTGTAAAGCCCTAATGACATAACCAGCATACCTGCAAAGTGTGTCTGGGGTATATGAATTGTCCCTCTTAGATACCACGCAGCAGAATATTAAACAAGGTTCACTTCTAGACGTTAGTAGTGAAATGATGTAACAGGTTGATGCCTTTGTTGTTGTTACTGCTCTAAGTCTGTATACCTGGACAATCTGGGAGTAGTTATGAGTAGAAGTGAGTGAATCTGTTCTCTAGGCAGGAGAGGGGAGAGGAAGCTGATTCCATGCCAATTACAGGGAAAACCAATAAGAGCAGAGGGCTGCGGTGGGGCTGTACACTTACGAAGTTGAGCAGCATGTTCATTTTTACTCAGGGGCCTTCAAACAGTCAAATGTGGGAACTCCAAAAATAATGCCTGCAAGAAGCTAAAACCAATGTTGTTTCCTCTCTTATGCAGAGTGTTTAAAAAACAACAACAACAACAACAAAACAAAGCTGACCCTTGCCCACATCCTTTTGCTTTCTTGACAAGTTCTCAAAAACAATTTATAGGGTTGATTTTGGGGAAACTAGAAATTGTGCTGTTTCGTGTTTATCTAACCAGACAAGATTAGAGATTCTTAAAGCAGCATATCAAAGAGTTTAGAAATGTGGCATCCCCAAACTGAAAGGGAAAAGCTCAGTGGTCTGGAACTGTATTTGCTGGAAGATATGTGCATCGCATGTCTTCGACTATATGTATTGTTCATTTAAATGCTGACTTTCTTAGTTACCTAGTGCTGCTGTAACAGAAATACCGCAAGTGGGTGGCTTTAAAGAACAGAAATTTATTTTCTTACAGTTTTGGAGTCTGAACGTCCAAATCAGGGTCTCAGCATGTCGATTGCTTCCTTGTTGGTAGCCCTGAGCGTTCCTTGGTTCTTGGTGATCCTCATATGGCGTTTGTCTTCCCCGTATGTGCTTGTCTCTGTGTCTATTCCGTCTTTTTATAACTCAGAAATGATTTGGTTTAGGTCACGCCCTATACTGGTAAGGCCACATTAACATTATATTACATTATATTAGAATGTATCGTGAGTTGATTCCGTCTCATAGAGACCCTAAAGGACAGAGTAGAACTGCCCCATAGGGTTTCCAAGGAGGTCCTGGCAGATTCGAACTGCCAACCTTCTTAACCACTACGCCACCAGGGTTTCTGAATGTGTTATAGGAGGTCATTCTATTTCATTACATCCACAGGTATGCTGCTGTTGTTCTTAGCTGCTGTCGAGTCAGCCCCGAACTCATGGCCACCCCATGTGTTACAGAGTAGAACTGCTCCATAGAGTTTTCTTTGCTGTAATCTTAACAGAAGCAGATCGCCAGGGCTTTCTAACAGAACTGCCGAGTGGGTTCCAACTGCCAACCTTTAGATTAGCAGTCGATCACAAACTGCTTACGCCACTGGGATCCTTCCACAGGTAGAGGGGTTAAGATTCCAACACGTATTTTGGGGGACACAGTTCAATCCATAACACTAGCTTTAAAATAGATTATCTAAAAACTTTCAGTTATGCCAATATCTCTATAGAGAAAAGACAATCTCTGTATATGCCTATATGTGTGCCCCCAGAGACACAGGCAAACTTATGTTAAGTCCCTGTGATCTGTCAGGTGAAAATTTCTAGAGTCACAGAGAGGGAAGGGTATGTAGTGTTGACATTGGCCCATATTCAGCTGCACACTGGCAGCCCACAGGTTTCTGTTTGGATCATATAGTGTCTTAACAAACTTTGAATTTGTTGCCCATCTTTAAAAATCTGGGAGTATTACACTGAAATCTGGGTTTCTGGCTTCTACTGAGAAATGAAAGATCTTACAATGCCGTGCACTCCTTCCCACATGACCTCATTTATCCAGAGCTGACTAGTGAGTGCCTCCTACCCCCAGTTTAGATACTCTCCAGTTCGCCACAGTCCCCACCATTTCCTATTGCTCCTCAACATCTAGGAAGAGTACCAGTTACCATTTTCCATGTCATCTTAGTTGACATCAAGTCATCTCTCACTCGTGGGTACCTTGTGTATAACAGAATGAAATGTTGCCTGGTCCTGAGCCATCCTCACAATTGTTGGTATATTTGAGCCCATTGTTGAAGCCACTGTGTCAATCCATCTCGTTGAGGGTCTTCCTCTTTTTCGATGACCCTCTACCAAGCATGTTGTCCATCTCCAGCGATTGGTCCCTCCTGATGACTTGCCCAAGGTAATTGAGTAAAAAATCTCCCCATCCTCTCTTCTAAGGAACATTCTGGTTGTACCATCTCATTTAAGGTGTGTTTTAAATAAACTCTGCCTATTTCACTCATTTACACCATCTCCCTGACACATTGTAGGCATTCAAGTTTGTTGCCTTTGCTTTAGGTTTCAGATTTAGATTTTTGACCTTGAATCTGATCCTTGTATCATCCCCACTATGCTTCTTCAAAGTCCTCCTGTTTACTGTTTTTCTATCCATTAAGACTTCTTCCTCCAAAGGAAGGAAGGCTTAAATGTAAAGGTGTGTCTGTGTCTGCATACCATTTACATATATATATATATATATATATATATATATATATATACACACACACACACACACACACACATACATATATATATTCAATTATAGCTTGAGTCTGGCTCTGCAGTCAGGTGACTCTGGGTTTTAATTCAGCTACTTACAACCTAGGAGTTCTTGAAAAATGAATTAACCTCACAAAACCTCAGTGTATTAGTTTGCTATTGCTTCTGTAACAAATTCCCACAAACTTAGCGACTTAAAACAACACAATGTATTATCTTACTGTTCTGGAGGTCAAAAGTGAGAAGTTAGTTTCACTGACTAAAATCAAAGTGTTGGCAGGGCTGGGTTCCCTCTGAGGGCTCTAGAGGAGAATCCATTTCTTTGCCTTTTCTAGCTTCTAGAGGCCACCTGCATTCCTTGGTTAGTGGCCCTGCATCATTCTGGCCTCTACTTTCATCCTTACATTTCCTACTAATCACTCTGATTTCCCTGCCTCTCTCTTCCACTTATAATAACCTTTGTGATCAGATTGGGCCCACCGAGATAATCCAGGCTAATCTCTCCATCTCAAGGTCCTTAATTTAGCCACATCTACAAAGTCCCTTTTGCCATGTAAGGTAACATAGTCACAGGGTACAGAAATTAGGGTACGGACATCTTTGGGGGGCCATTACTCTGTTGCCACACTCAGTTTCTCCACTTGTGAAAAGATAGAAATAGAACCTACTGCAGGTAAAGCACTTTGCACAGGATCGTCATCATGCTCATGATGCGCATAATTCTTGTAAAAAACGTTCAATAAATATTAGCGACACCCTCACCTGCCCAACTCTCCAATCTTCCTTCTTCACCTTAAGAGTTTTTATAGTACCACAAAAGAGAAGCTATGAAAGGTAGTCCTTCATGTGAGGTTGTGAATTCACCTTTAACTTTACATTTCGGCGAGCACCTGTGGTTAAGGTCTGGGCTAAGTGGATGGGACTGGGATTGAAAAGTCAAGTCTGTTGGATTCCCTTGTGGGTGTAATGGGCCTTTGCAACTGAAACAGTTATTTATTGTCTGAACTGGATGATACTGTTTTTTTTTTTTTTAAATCTAACTCTTCAAAATCAGATGAAGTGTTTGCGTGCCAACCGATTGTTCAGTAGATGTATAGCTGAGGTCTACAATTATTTACTCCCCCAAACAGCTTCTAAATTTGAGAGTAGCTATTGGATTCAAAGAATCCATGTGCAGGAGGATAATATGCTTGGTAGTTCAATAAAGATTCTAAAATTATCCTACAATGAAAAAGATTGTAAATGTAATTATACAGGGAATAAGTGAAGTTTTCATCCTTTGATAATGCATTTTCTTGAAAAACGCAAATTTTCGCAGGCTTTTTGTGACAAGTGAATACTGAATGTTTTGAAGGAATTAAGGAAGGAGAATTTGTGATAAAATAGTCAGGAGAGACTTGAACTGTAAACTTTCACTTGAAGTACAATAAAAAAATTCAGATGATTTTACTTAAGAATGATCTGATTAGAAGGTAGAACCATCTTTAGAAGCAATTTGTACAGCTTTCAATGTTTGGGATAAACCATTTTATCAAATCGAGGCAGTGAATGATTTAATAAACATCGAACGTCAAATCCCTGATTTAGGATCATCCGAATACCCTCAATCCCTCCCTGAAGCTCACTTCCCTACTAATTCTATGAGTTGTGATTTGGCTTCTCTCTCCTTTCTGATTTGTTCCCTGCTGTGTGATCCCGTTGCCCCTGGACCTGGCTTATGGGGCAGCCTTGCTGTCTCCTAGCAATGGCAGAGTAGAGAGCAGAGCCTTACCTCCTCACCTCTGCAAAGAGCTGTCACATGAGTCTCTCTGTATTCCCATAGTATCCTTTTGTTCCTCCCAATTTCAGAGATGAGTAAGTATCCTGGGCTCTAAGTTGGCCATCCGTAGGGCCTTGCATCTGGAGAATTCCTAACCCTCAGTGCTGGAGAATATGAAAGTCAGAGAAGGAGGTACTGAGAAAATCAGAAAGAGAAAGACTAGGAGACCAGACCAACCTAGAATTCATGGAAGAATAAAAGTAATTTTGTTTTAAAGGTTGGTGAAAGTAGGATGCTTTCGACTTTATTTAGAGTCAAAAAATGAACTGAATCCAGGCAGGTAAGTATAATAATAGTGCAGGTAACTTACCTATGTGAAAGGAAAGGAAAAGCTTAACTCCCAAAGTGGATGATAGAAGTAGATAGAATCAGTGCTCTCAACCTAAAAATAGGCCCAGAGTTCCAAGTCCCTGTCAAGAGTCTTGCTTGTAAGTAAGCCTTTACCCATCTTCTTAATCTTCTCTGCCTAAACCTGCTTGTTCTTGGGTCCAAGAATCCAAGGTAAATTAAAACACACACACATCTTAATAATTTTTGTAGTATACCAAAAGCCCATTGCTGTTGAGTCGATTCTGACTCATAGCGACCCTATAGGACAGAGTAGAACTGCCAGAAAGGGTTTCCAAGGAGCAGCTGGTGGATTCAAACTGCCAACCTTTTGGTTAGCAGCCAAGCTCTTATCCACTGTGCCACTAGGGCTCCTTTTGTGTATAGCTTTGTTCAGTTATTAATGTTGCAACATGATTGAAATATGACTGAATTTTGAATTTTTTTTAATATGTGTTGCTTGATTTTGCTGTCTTGAAGCAGCTGACTCCTGATGCTGCATTCCTAGCCTGGACTTCTTTCCCTCCTGACTTGTACACACAGCTGTCTGACGGACATGATCTGGATTTCCTGCTAAATCTTCCAACCCAACACATCGCAAATGCAAATCAATCTTATTTCCCTCCTTGTCCCTGGGTAGTGCAAACAATAACGCTCCGAAAGGTTAGAGGTTCGAGTCCACCCGGAGGCACCTTGGAAGAAAGGCCTGACAGTCTACTTCCCGAAAACCAGTCATTGAAAACCCTGTGAAGCATAGTTCTACTCGGACACACATGGGGTTGCCATGAGTCAGAATCGACGACAACTGGTTGTTTCTCTTTTTTATCCCCCTCCTTAACACCTGCTTCTCTTGTGTTCCCTGTCTCAGTGAGGGTTGTACCATTCACCCAGTTGTGCAAACGAGAAGTCTGAAGATTGATCATCCTAGCCTCTCCTTTCTCAACAAACACAGTCCTTCATCATGTCCTGCTGATTGTACCTCCTAAATTCAACCCCCATCTCTAGCTTGGATTACTGTACCAGCCTCCTAGCTCATCTGTCTGCTTCCACTCTTGGCCAAATCCAGTCCTTTCCCCACAAGGTAGCCCAAGTGATCATTCTAAAATGCAAATCTGACCATGTTGCTCTGCTGCTTCAAATCTTTTAGAGACTCCCCTTGACTCCAAAATAAAACCCAAACTTCTCATCAAGGCATGCAAGATCTTTCGTGATCTGGCTGTTGTCCATCTTTCTAGTACCATCTCCCATTGCTACATCCCCCAGCTTTGTTTTCCTCTAGCTTTCCTGACTGAGACCTCTTCTCTTGAAGTCTCATAGTGCCATAGTGAATGATTAGAAGCTCAAATCAAGGCTTCATCAGCTAGGGCAAGTTATACTTAAACTCTTTGACCCTCACTTTCTTTATTTATAAAAGGGGATAGCCTAGCTACATTACAGGATTGTTATGAAGAAGAGCTACGATAATGTTGACAGAATACTTAGCCTGGAGTAAACATTTGATCCCTGGTGGTTTATTATTAACATCAGCCCATGCTAGTCCATTCCTCACTGATTTTGCATTGTTACTTTTGAATTCTTTCATTTAGCAAGTATTTCTTGACCAACTACTACGTGCCAGGCATTGTTCTAGAAGCTTGGGAAGCATTGGTGAACTAAAACGACATTCTGATCCAGTTAATTTCTCTTTTTTGACCTCCCTAGACCTAGGAGGCTCTGTGCTACCACTTCCCTTGTATGTTATGCTAATTCCTTTGTTTCATTTGTCCGATTATTATGTTGGTGTGTTTAGGTGCTGTCTTAGTTCTCTAGTGCTGCTGTAACAGAAATACCACAAGTGGATGGCTTTAACAAAGAGAAATTTATTCTCTCACAGTTTAGGAGGCTAGAAGTCTGAATTCAGGGTGCTGGCTCTGGGGGAAGGCTTTCTCTCTCTGTCTGCTCAGAGGAAGTTCCTTGTCTCTTTGAGCTTCTGCTCCTGGCAGATCTTAATGTGGCTTGGCATCTCTCTTCCCCCATCTCTGCTTCTCTCCCTTGCTTGTTTAATTTGTTTTATATCTCAAAAGAGATTTACTGGTGATACACCCTAATCCTGCCTCATTAACATAATAAACTTAACCCTAATCCTCATTGACATAACCTAATCCTGCCTCATTAACATAACAAACAGCCCATTCACAAATGGGATTATAACCACAGGCAGAGGTTAGGATTTACAACATATTTTGGGGGGACACAATTCGATCCATAACAGGTGACGTCCAGTCGGTTCCAACTCATAGCAACCCTATGTACAACAAAATGAAACACTGCCTGGTCCTGTGCCCTCCTCACAATCGTTGCTATGTCATATTCTTACACTGCGTGTTACTGATTCCTAATGGACTCTGCTAGTTAACTGTCGTGGTTGTTGTTTGTTGCTGTCGAGTTGGCTCCAGCTCATGGGGACCTTATGTACAGCAGAATGGAATGCTGCTCAGTTCTGCATCATCCTCACAATTAAGCTGTCAGAGTTATTTTAGCGATCTGTGTATACTAATGTCTAACAGGGCCTGATGATCCTTCACTTAAATACATGGAGTGGACACACAGGAGACCCTCAGTGAATGTTGCTTGGATAAAAACAGAAATGGTTCCATAATACAGTTTTCTGTGGTTTAGTGCAAGCACACGGTATTTCAGCTCCCTTACAGCTTTTAGGGCTATCGTAGGAAACTACCTCCTAATTCTGTTTTTTCAGGAAATAAATGCAATTTGAGTTCAAGTAACCAACTTTAAAATGAAGCTTCAGAGTATAATTTTTATAACACGGGATCTGCTTGTCCAGTATGAGAAAATTCCATGCTAGAAGCTTTGCAAGATCTGACCTTGATGACCTTACATGATTTTTATTTCTATTTCCATGTTTTGAGATTTTATCAATATCCATTTTTGATGTGTTGGCCTTTATGTGGGTTTTATGACTTTAAAAGTTTTTCCTTTAATTGCATATTTTCTGGTATGTGCTCGGTTGAACGCGTGTTTTGAGAATTTTGCTTTCTTTCTTGGTTCTTTCAATAGGCTTCCTTCCCTGGGAACTTGCACTTGGTTTTGGTTCTACGTCCCACCAGTTTTCTTCAACGAACTTTCACAGACATTGGGTTTCGATTTAGCCAAGAGGATTTCATGCTCAAATTGCCAGTAAGAGTATATTATTTAAATGGTTTTTCTTCCTTTAGTTCTCATGAATACCTTATACCACGCTGTTGATGTTGTACATGTACTCACCTAAGCATTTAAAAGAAAAAATATGTCTTCCCGGAATGTAAATTTGAAATGCCTGGAAGCCTTCTGCTTCTACTGTAAAAATAGGCTTCACATTGTTATTAACAAAGAAATAGATTGATACATTCATAGCAAAGCAATTCCTTTATTAAAAGTATGTATATCATATATGTTTTATATACGTGTGTGTGTCTGTGTGTGTGTGTGTGTGTGTGTGTGTGTGTGTGTGTGTGTGTGTACACATACATATCCTCCAAGAAACCTCAATCAGGAATTTTTTTTTTTAGTAGAAATGAGTGTGTGTTTTATGTATTTGAACTCCTATGAACTTACATCCTGAGCTACCTCAGAGTACCATATTCTTTTTTTAAAGATATTTTTATACATTTTGAGAGTTAGGAGTACAGTGCTCATAAATTTTGATACTTGAGCAAAGACCAGTCGTGTTTGATAAATTATAACACTACATAATGTCCTTTTACTTTGGTGTGGGCATGGCATTCTTTCAGGAGCTCAGCCATTAAACAATACAAACTTTTAGATGAAGGAGATTAATTTTGCTTTACAGAGAAATGGTGTAGTAAAGGAAAACCGTTATTATCTGAAGAAGGTAGTGCATACCGGTGTGTGGGAGATGTACAGGAGAGAACAGTTCAAACCATTTATGAAAGGTCATTTTCTGCTGAATATCTACTAAAGTGCATTGTACAGGTGGATGGAGGGATGCCACGAAGGGCAGTTAACAGTATCTTTCTTGCTTATTTATATAGGTTGTTATGCTGAGCTCAGTTAGTGATTTGCTGACATACATTGATGACAAGCAATTAACCCCTGAGTTAGGCGGCACCTTGCAGTACTGCCACAGTGAATGGATCATCTTCAGAAATGTATGTTGCTTTTGCCCTTACTGTAGAGCCTATAGTTCATGTTAGCCTTTAAATCTAGTTGGAGAATTTTTTCCTCTTTGGGAAAAACAGGTTTCTGGGGCTCCGGCTTTTCAAATACATATATAACTCAACATCTTGATTTTGTTCCATAGGAAATACCTTGAAAGGATGAAGAGTCACTGAGGATGACAAGTGAAGTTGAAGTTGAGGCTTAGGGAGATCATACTCTAACCACCCCCTCCCATGGCCCTATAGTGACCTAGGTGACAAGGGATGTGGGCTCAGACCCTGGCACTGTTGGTTTTTAGCTGTATGACCTTGGACAAGATACCTAACCTCTCCAAGTCTTAGTTTTCCCAACTCTAAAATGGCAATAGTAATGCCTCACCTCGTCGGGCTCTTGGGAAGATTACATGAGATCACAAATGTGAAAGGTTTGGCGCAGTGCGTGGCACAAAGCAAGCCCTCAGTAATAGCGAGGAATATTATTAATGTCATCATTCTAGTGGTGCTCCTGAGGCCATTAGATTTGGAGCAAAGAGTTCTTCTGTTCTAGAAATTTACAAATAGGTGAAGGCCCTGCACCTCAGAGGTGTGAGGCTGTGGTACAAGAATCTTGACTTCAGATCTCACCAGTGATATGAGAACCCTTCTGAGGAATTAATGATGTTTGTTTAAGTCCAGGTTCTTTCTTGTCCCTGTTCCTCATTCAACAGTCCTATTCATTCATATGAAGGTGCATTGTGCAAAATTAGCAATGTTTAGTCTTAATAAAGGAGTTGTGGTAGTGCAACAGTTAAGCACTCAGCTGCTAAACTGAAAGGTTGGCAGTTCAAACCCACCCAGCAGCTCCATGGGAGAAGGACCTGACGATCTGTTCCCATAAAGATTACAGTATAGAAGACCCTATGGGGCAGTTCTACTCTGTCACATGGGATCACCATGAGTCGGAATTCACTCGATGGCACCTAACAACAACAGTCTTTAATAACCTATACAGCTATAAAAAAAGGAACAGATACGTTGAGCTGCATGGTATACAGAGGGTTCATATGGTCTCTGTATTTTGTCCTTCTTTCTGTGAGCCATCGATTTTGAAACAAAATAAACAACAAAACCTTGCTGGATATTTTAGGGCAATAAAGCCTTTGGGACCATGACTTCCAATCTACAGTGCCCAGAACTAACTGTTCATTACTAGCTGTTCCCCCACCCCCTTAGTCCATCACCTTGTTTGGAATGCTGGTGCTTGTTTATAAATGAGAATAAACAAATATAAAATGGCTTTGATGTCCTCATCACTCTTCGGAATAGAGTTGTTGTAAGGCACTTTGACCAACTGAAGGGTTTAATAGAATGAAGAAAACACTTGCATTTTTCAAGGGCATAAACAAATTACTCAGTCCATGGCATCTTTAAGAAATCATTTTCATTGGTGTCCAAGGAATAAGTACAGAATTTTAGATAAAAGACATTCAGGAAGACTCTTAACCTCGCTTTCATTCCCTAGAGGCTTAGATGCAAAGTTGATTGCCAAAGGCAATGCCACATTTCCTTAGCAGAAGAGAGTTCAGAGTATACATGTTTGCTGTCATACCTAAATACAGTAAATGCAATTACTGATCCAGGTTTTGATATGTTGGCAGAATTACCGTAGAACTAAAATGATCACTGGCTCTTTGCAGGCTATAGAAAATTTTGCCCTCACAGTGAAGGAAATGGCTCAGATGTTACAGTCCTTTGGGACCGAATTGGCTGAGACAGAACTCCCAGATGATATTCCTGCTATAGAAGAAATTCTTGCAGTTCGTGCTGAAAGGTACCACCTGTTGAAGGTGAGACTGAGAGAGTGGATAAACAATATTTTGCCACCATCTTTCTTTTTCTAGAGGAGTTTTTAGTGTATTTATTTCACACTGATTGTTGTATAGGGAGACAAAAGGTATTTCTATATTACAAAGAAAACTATAAAAAATAAGAATACTTTACAAGAGGAAAATGTCCTGGATATATTGGCTTCAAGTGTCCCCTTTGTAAATGGTGCAGTCTCTGTGGAGTCGTTGATCTGTAAATAGAGTAATTTATAAATGCGCCAGAATAAGAAATCCACAGTCCTTTTTGTTATCACGTATTCTCTTTTGTTGTTGTTGTGATTGGTGTACCATCTAGTTGATTCCAACTCATAGCGACCCCTTAAGACAGAGTAGAACTGCCCCATGGGGTTTCCAAGGCTGTAATCTTTACGGGAGCAGATCCCCAGGTCTTTTCTCCTGCAGAGCTGCTGGTGAGTTTGAACTGCCGACCTCTTGATTAGCATGCAAGCTTTTAACCATTGTGCCCCCAGAGCTCCTTATTCTCTATCGTATGGAAAGGCCCTCTCATTTCAAAAGCAAGAGTGAGGTCCAGGAGACAGACCTGTGTACTATTTTGACCTCCACCACAGGCAGAGTGTGAAAGGGAAGAAGGAGAACTTGATGAGGAATCAGGGGGCCTGGTTTCTGGTCCCAGCTCTGCCATGGACTAGCTTTGTGACCACGGCAAACATTGCTAAAATGATTTACAGTTCTCTTTTCCACAAAGGGTAGTTCTCCATGTTTTCTACAATAGGCCAGGGATAGTAAGTTGATTTTGTTCTCCTACCTGCTCCTGTATGGAGTGTTGGGTTGTGAAGGATTCTGAGGCACGATTGAGACAATCTGCATGTACTTGTGTATTCACTTTCCCCAAAATGTTAAAGAACGATCCGAATAAGCATCAGACATCCATATACAACTCCTCTCCTTCATATGATAATAGGCATCCTGGGTACACTGACAGAGATTCAAGCTCTATGTAGCCATGATACTTTTACATTAAAAAGAAGGGAGAAACTGACATTTTTAACCACAATCTAAAAGCAAAACTCTGTTGAAGGAAAGAAATCTGACTCTCACAAGCTGTGTGATGTTGGGCAATGTGCTTACCCTCTCTGAGTTTCATTTTCCTTATCTGTACAATGAAGTTAGGTCCCTAAGTGGCACAAACAGTTGGCGCTCAACTGTTAACTAATTATTGGAAGTTTGAACCCTCCCAGCAGCAGGCACCACAGAAGAAAGGCCTGGTGAACTGCTTCTGTAAAGATTACAGCCAAGAAAACCCTATGGAGCAGTTCTGCTCTGTAACACATGGGGTTGCCATGAGTCGGAATCAACTCCACAGCAACAGGTTTGGTTTGCTTTTTGGCAAAGAGGTCGTTGTTGTTGATGATGATGATGATGTGTGCATGCCTTGTAGGGTTGTTGTGAGGATGAAATGAGGTAAAGTATGTGATGTATGTACAACAGTGCTTAGCACATAGTTGATACTTCACAAATATTAGCTCTTAATGTTCTTACTCATGTTCTTGTTGTTATCCTGGAACCTCTCTCCACCAGCCACTCCTTGGAAACCTTATGGAGGCAGTTCTACTCTGTCCTATAGGGTCGCTATGATTCAGAATCGACTGGACAGCAATGGGTATAGACCTCTTAAACGAAGTCTTAGACCACTCTTAGATGCCTGAAGCAGGTCTTTGTCTGTAGGCCACTCTCCAAGGTTAAGAGCTTCTGAATAGAGGTAGATGCTTCATGATGAATTAACTAAATCTAAAATGAAATAAAATAAGAATTAGGGCAGGCAGTGATTGGTAATAATTAAGGATTAGTAGGAAATCTGAATATGCCTTAAATATTATTTGTAACTGTATCCTTTCTAGTGTGGCAATCTTTATTGTGCTATTACTGCTTTAATTGAGCATATTAAAAATGTTACCAGAATAGAATGGAATAGATTAGAACTTTCCACCAGTAAGAGAAGGCAGGCTACAAATGGAACACATGGTGGTACTTCTACCTATAAAATCTTCTGTGAGTAGTGATTGCAACATCCATCTCCACAGATGGAGGGGCTTCTTTGGAGATCCTTACAGCTTTTGGACTCTGATACTGAGGTATTCCTTGATTTTTCAGACAGCTATGAAAACAAAGGCCGTTCTAGAACTTCTGTTCCTATTCTGCACACCATAGGTGTGTTCTCCTTCAGTTCAGTGAGGTTAGGTTACTGATGCCTGATGCCTCCTGTTGTGTGTTTGTACAGAATGACATTACAGCTATAACCAAAGAAGGAACAATTCTGCTAACAAATCTGGAAGCACCTGACCCTGAAGAAGTTGTCAGTTCAAGACTTGAGCATCATCAGCAAATAAGTGGTGATTGGCAAACTATTAATAAGTGAGTACTCCCATTTTGATTTTGGGTTAACTTATTTTTGAAGGGGACTTACACAATTTTACTGCAACCTGTTGAGTGTGAAGGTTTCCTGGACCTCTGGAAATCTGAGACACCTGCCTGAATTGTGTTCTACAGAGATTATTTAGCTTGTGGAAGAGGTTTTGTGGACACCAATGGGCTCTACGTGAACCAAGTATCATGGGCTATGACTTTGTCTATAATTCTTAATGGTCAGAGCAAGTTTCTCTATATACCTATGAAACAAATCATTGTTTTTAAGGAGTTCTTTGACTTTTTTTGGTTAAGATTGCTGACTCAAGTACGTGATATGGAAGCAGCCTTTGATGGATTTTGGGAAAAACACCAACTAAAAATGGAGCAGTATCTTCAACTGTGGAAGTTTGAGCAGGATTTTCAAGAGGTAAGTTAGAACATATATAAACCCTTCCCCGAAAAAACCAAACCCATTGTCATCGAATCGATTCCAACTCTTAATGACCCTATAGGACAGAGTAGAACTGCCTCATAGGGTTTCCAAGGAGCGGCTGGTGAATTCAGACTGCCGACCTTTTGGTTAGCAGCTGAGTTCTTAACCACTGTGCCACCAGGACCCCAAAAACATATATAAGTAATGCATACATACAGATCATGCTTTTTTCTGACCCATTTGAGAGTAAATTGCATACACAATGGCCTTTTCCCCCTAAATACTTCAATATCTATTAATAATAGGGACATTCTCTTCAGAACCACAGTACAGTCATCAAATCCAGTAAATGTAACATCGATGCACTACTTTTATATTATCTGCCATTGGTATTCCAGTGTAGTCAGTTGACCCAATAATGTGCTTTAGAGCATTTCTTTTTTCCTCCAGTACAAGACCCAGTCTAGGGTCTGGAACATTTCCAGTTTCTCTTTGTCTTTTATGACATCTTTGAAGAATACTGTCCTTTTTTTAAAGCAAACATTTTTCATTTTGGGTTTGTCTGACATTTTCTCGTGAATGGGTTTAGTCTGTGTGTGACCAGCTAGACTATTACATAAGAGATATGCCCTTCTCAGCACGGCACATGGCAAGGTACGTGATGTCCCCCTGCCCCTCATTGTTGGTGTTGATTTTGATCACCCAGTCAGGTGTGCTTCAATAGAGTTACTGGTTTTTTCCCCTTATAACTAATAGGAAATATGTGGGGAGAAAATTTAAGGTCATGCAAATATCTTGTCCGTCATCAAAATTTCTGCATGAATTTAGCATCAATTCATGATTCTTGCCCAAATCAGTCTTCACTATAATGACTATAAAATGATGATTTTCCAACTTAAGCATTTCCTCCACATTCACCAGTCGACACTAGCCATTCTGCTATAAGCAAGAGTCTTCCCTTCTCCCCATCTATTCAGTAATCTATTTATTGGATTCATGGACTCCTGTTTTTTGAATCATTTATAATTCATTACTATTCTCAGTGGTTTTGGTGTTTCAAACTGGCTACTGTGTCGTTTTGATATGTCCCAGCATTTTTTAGTTTTAATCACTTCGTTATTTTGTGGCATAAAGAGATATTCCAAGCTCATCTTGTCCCTACTCTGCCTCAGCCCTGGAATCAGCTATTTTTCTGAGGAGGACTGGTGTCTTTTTCTGGGAAATGGTATTAAAGACCAAAGATCTGGGTATCAAGTGCGCTCATTGTTCTTGGATGGTCTTTGCTTCTAGGCCCGTTCACCATAGAGCTGGGGAATATAGATATATGTATACACACACATACATACTTTCGTGTATACGTACATACAAATACATGTCCACATATACCTGCATGTACACGTACATGTTGATATTTTAGAAATCATGAGTTCACACTGATATCTAGGAGGTTAAATTTTAACACATAATATCTATTACTGTGAATAAAATAACTGAAAAATTTTCTATATATCCGATTTTTCCGTATTGACATTCTTTTTTAATAGCATTTTGTACAAAACTTGATTATAAAAGGAAAACTCTTAATAATTTGTGTGTTTTTTAAACCTTTTTATTTCTTATTTAGCTTGTGACTGAAATTGAATTGCTATTAAATCAACAAGCAGAGCTGAGTGATATAACAGGGAATCTATCTCAAGTAAAACAAAAACTAAAAAAGTTGGACAACTTAGATGAAAATTCTCAGGTGAGATTAAGTTTTAAATGTTTACTATATTGATGCAGTATAATAGTTACATTTTGATGAAGTAGTATAAACTCTGTCTTAGTTTTTTAGTATTGCTATAACAGAAGTACCACAAGTGGATGGCTTTAACAAAGAGAAATTTATTCTCTCACAGTTGGGAGGCTAGAAGTCCGAATTCAGGGTACCAGCTCCAGGGGAAGGCTTTCTCTCTCTGTTGCCTCTGGGGGAAGGTCTTTGTCATCAATCATCCCCTGGTCTAGGAGCTTCTCAGCACAGGGACACCATGTCCAAAGGACGTGCTCCACTCCTAGCACATCTTTCTTGGTGGTATGAGGTCCTCATCCTGTCTGCTGGCTTCTCTCTTTTATAAAGATCCAACCTAATCCTGTAGATTGAGTCCTGCCTCGTTAACATGACTGCCTCTGATCCTGCCTCATTAACATCCGTCGAGGTTAGGATTTACAACACATAGGATAATCACATCAGATCACAAAATGGTGGACAACCACCAATACTGGGAATCATGGCCCAACCAAATCGCCACACATTTTGGGGGGACATAATTCAATCCATGTTGTTGTTGTTGTTAGGTGCCGTCGACTCAGTTCTGACTCATAATAGCAACCCTATGTACTACAGAACGAAACACTCCCTGGTCCTGTGCCATGCCCACAATTGTTGTTATGCTTGAGCCCATTGTTACAGCCACTGTGTCAGTCCATCTCGTTGAGGGTCTTCCTCTTTTTTGGTGACCCTGTACTTTACCAAGCATGATGTTGTTCTCCAGGGACCGATCCCTCCTGATAACATGTCCAAAGTATGTAAGATGTAGTCTCGCCATCCTTGCTTCTAAGGGACACTCTGGCTATATATACATTTTATACTTTTTCCAAGACAAAGTTGTTTATTCTTCTGGCAGTCCATGGTATATTCAATATTCTTCGCCAACACCACAATTCAAAGACTTCAGTTCTTCTTTGGTCTTCCTTATGCATTGTCTAGCTTTCAAATGCATATGAGGCGATTGAAAATACCATGACTTGGGTGAAGTGCACCTTAGTCTTCAAGGTGACATCTTTGCTTTTCAACACTTTAAAGAGGTCTCTTGCAGCAGATTTTCCCAGTGCAATGTGTCTTTTGATTTCTTGACTGCTGCTTCCATGGGTGTTGATTATGGATCCAAGTAAAATGAAATCCTTGACAACTTCAGTGTTTTCTCCGTTTATCATGATGTTGCTTATTGGTCCAGTTGTGAGGATTTTTGTTTTCTTCAATCCATAACAAACCCTTATTATGATTAATATGTCATAGGAACATTCTGTACAATTGCCACAAGAATATTGGACTATATTCTGTTCTGAATATAAGCCAGGGGTGACATGGCAGATATATCCTGTAGTTGTAGCAGAAGGCCTCTGAGATGATGTGAAGTGTTTCAAGCCCACCAATAAGAACATGAACATAATTCGTTTTGAAGAAGCTAGAAAAATGTCTATCAAGAATGATATTTGGTACTTGGTAACGATCATAATGAAAATGATGGAAAATAGGCAAGAAGATAGTTCCTTAAATGTCCAGCATATGATTTATGCAGTTGAACCAAACATAGACTTGGACTGAGAGACCTACTTAGTCTTACTAGCTGTGTGACCTTGGGTAGAGGGATTAAATTGTCTATCTCTCAATTTCCTCATCTTTAAATTGGGGATAAAATGTTTACTTTACAGAGCAATTGTGAGGATTCATCTAGAGGGTAGATCTAAGCACTTAGCCCAGTACCTGGGACATAGTAAGTACTCAAAAGAGGCAGCTGCCATTATTCCTACTAGTCTTAAAGCTTGGACTCAGGGCTTTAATACTTAACAAACTCTGGCTTTGCTCTCCTGCCTTGTATGGGAGAGTATGGCCAGGCTTTTTAAGTGTATTTTCAAAGAACAGAAATGGAGAGGCAGCAGTGGCAGTGACCTGTTCTGGAATTATCCTTGTAGATCTGTGTGATTGTGGAACAATTTACATATCCCCATGGTACAGTAAAAAGAGAAGGCAAACTGGCCTGGAAATTTGGGGGCTCTGATTTTAATCCTCGTTTTCCCACCAGCTAGCTAGGCTGGTCACTACCTCATTCTGGGCTTCCGTTTTCATTATTTTACCTTGGCAAGCATTTCCTGAGCTCTTACTATGGTTCAGTCAATATACGGGCGAAGCAGTAGTTCACAGGGTGGAGGCAAGCCTGCTAAGGTCCCTTTTGACTTGGAAGCCCTGCGATGTTCACTTCTAGTATGTAACATAGGTGGATGACGACGACTCTAATGAGGTTTCTGAGCCCCAGGGTATGTGGATCAATCACAACAGCTTTCTTTTGGCTGGCGTGTCCCACATTTGATACGGCCAAAACCTGTGAAAGCTGCAACCTGTGTAAGGTAGAAATTTGTCAGGGAAGGAAAACTCAAATATTTTCCGCTAATAGTGATAGAAAAGTGGTAAGACTGCATCCTGTCAAAAGTGGAAAACTTGCGAGACCCAGAAAAACAAGGCAGCCCGTCACGTTTCAGCTTTCACAGGTTTCACTGTATATGCAGTTCTGTTCTAAATCCATACAAACCAGGAGAAACAAGTCTTACCCCCATTCCGGGTGGGATGGTTAATTTTCTGTTTCTGTAACCAGAAATCCGCAAGCTTCTGATGACATTGCTGCTATAGCGAATTCTTGTACCTTTTTTGCAGCCTGCAGAATTACGACATCAAACGGGAATTTTGGCATTATATCTTCCTTGCTAAACCAGTTTGCTTCTTATTTTCTTCTTTTTCCCCCATATGAATAGAGATCATGCAGTCATTATTTTCCTTCTCTCTTGAAAATCAGGATTTGTTAGCCAAGACCCGGTTTGTGATATTACATGGACACAGACTTGCGGCCAATCACCATTACGCACTTGATTTAATCTGCCAGAGGTGCAATGAGCTACGTTACCTTACTGATATTTTGGTGAATGAGATCAAAGCAAAACGGATACAGCTCAGCAGGATCTTCAAAATGCATAAACTCCTGCAGCAGGTATATCAGGGGAAATGGCCCATCTCTCAAGAAGGATGTATGGTTTTTATCCTGGGTTCTCCCAGCCTGACGTGCTTTGCCCTCATTCTTTGTGGTACACCTTTAGTCTCCTCTGAGGTTATGGGGTCAGGGTCTGGTATAGCTTTGGAATTGAATTTTTAAGAGGCCTGAAGGACTGAGTTTGATTAGGGTCCTTTAAGCTATCTACCTATGTAGTCTGCATGGCTGGTCCAGTATTGTAAGAGGCGGAATCTCAGTTCTGCATATTGAGATGAGAAGTGGATGATCTCCTTTCTATTTGGGGGATAACTCTAGTGAGTTTGCACTCATAACACTTTTCAAAGTCCCAGGAGGCATTTTGCTAAGGCCTGAAACTCTGTCTACATTTCATAGTATAGCAATAAGAATGTAAACAGTGACTAGAAAATAGTCCTCCCCAGCTTGTGGGCCTGGCCCCTCCTTTCATGGGTGGGTAGTGAACAGAAGGGTTACCCTGCAGATGTGGTCTTGGCACTGCAAGGTAAAACAGAGTTATCAGTTATAGGTGTCAGATTCCAACATCAAGATTTTAATCTGTATACCTCCTTCTCTGGCAAGAAAACGTTATTCTTCTCCTCAGCAATCATTAAGCATTTATGTTACACTTTATATTTTGCTAGGAGTTTTATGTTGCAGTTGTTGATTTCAGGAAAATACCATGCAGCTAACGTGTCAGTGTTGACAGAATGGTCAGAGTCCTGGTGCAGAATGAGTTACTAGCTATGAAATGAAGGCAGTGGTTCCCGACCATGGCTGTGCACTAGAAATACCTGTGGAGCTCTGCACAAATATAAAATGCCCAGCTTCCAGCCCAGAACTACTGGGTCAGAATTTCTGGGGGCAGAACCCAGATATCTTTATTTTTTGAAAGCTCTGAAAGTGATTCCGATTCACGGAAACCACAGCTGAAGAAGACAAGTAGGTTTCCTCTTTATTCATTTGTGTGTATGTTTTTTCCTTGATTTTCTCACTAGGCCCGGCAGTGCTGTGATGAAGGGGAATATCTCCTAGTTAATCAGGAAATAGATAAATTTCAGTCTAAAGAAGAAGCTCAGAAAGTGCTCCAAGACATCGAGAATTTTCTTGAAATGGCTCTGCCCTTTATAAATTATGATCCTGAAACCCTACAGTATGAGTTTGATATAATTTTATCTCCTGAACTCAAGGTAGGAGAATTTTTTTTTAATAAACAAATTGTATTATAATTACAGTAGTATATAAGAGTTATACTATGTCACAGCTAACTTTATGTCAAAGTGCAGTTACCCAGTTCTTTTAAGGACAAAGGATGATAGTGGCTAAGCAGCAAAGAGTCCAAAGGTTTATATTTGCTATAAAAAGAAGAGCAATTTCCATTCTGAGCTCTGGTTCCATTATCTTTAAACTCTTTTCACATACTGGGAGCTCTCACACATGTTTTCTTGTGCCGCTTTGGAGAAAGGCCCAAAGAAGTCCTAGGAGAATGCTGGGCCCGTGTCAAGACAACTCTACCCCAAACATCCTTCCTTTATGCAGCATTGACTGCCAACACTCCCCGGGCACAGGTCTGGCTGTTCCACTCTGTTTGAGAATAACACTCAACTGAGTTGTGAGAGTAAAGAAAGAATCTGAGTCTTCTTGGAGAAGGGGGGAGCACTGAAGTTAGCGTTAGCATGGTGGACAGCTATAGGTTAGTGCAGTCCTACCCCCTTGGGGTATCCATGCTTATCTGCACATCCTAGAGGATGCCCAGCAAATCTGAAACATGGCAGTGACCAAGCCATTCTCTGGAAGCAACCAAACTTAACTCTAGTTGCCTCATACCATCTAGGAGGGACTGACAGGTGTTATCCATTGGTGGCTCTGAGGAGAACTTTAAAGGGAGTGTCTTGCAGGCTAAATCTACTATGACGATGCTGTTGATTTTATTGTTTTTATAACTTGGTGGCTTTGTCATACCAAACAGGAGAGAGTAAGATGTCTTATCTTCCAGCCGTTATCCCTTCCAGCCCAGGAAGGGTAAATCACTTCATGCGGTGACCAGTTTTATCACTGAATGATACATTTCTTCCCCAGGTTGTTTTGGTTGAGCTCTTCATCTCTGGTTTTATAACCATGTGAAGATAATACAGGCACTCCCCGGATTACAAACGTCCAACTTACATACAACCTATAGTTATGAATCAACCCCCGTAAAGCCTATGATATTAAAAATTTGAGCTACATACAATGGTTCATAATAACAAACAGGCCCTACTTTGTGACACACATCAAAAATTATTGTTATTATTGCTGTATAATTATGTTAAAGATGTTTTAGTGTATCTGGAAGTGTTTCTTTAATGTTTTTAATGCATAGGAAGGTACACTATATACTATATACTAAGACAAACATTTGACTAACTGATGTGAGATACAAATCGTACCTAACTGTTCCAACCTTTGTACAAATTCAACTTAAAGACAGACTTAGGAACAGAACTCGTTCGTGATCCAGGGACTGCCTGAACATTCATAGGTTTTACTTCACTTTGTAAAATTCTTCTAGTTATATTTGAAATTCTAGATTAATTTTTTGTATATGTGCTGCCAAAGCGAGCACTCTAGATTAATTTTTTGACAGTCTGAGAAATATAATAAGATTTGTAATGACCTCATTTCAGAAAATGTTTCATCGAATTCTTATGTAACTTGCAGGTTCAAATGCAGACTGTACAACTGAAGCTGGAGAACATTCGAAGTATATTTGAGAGCCAGCAGGCTGATTTCAGGAACCTGACAGATAGGCGTGTGCGGCCAATCCAATTTGTGGTATCCGGAACAGAACATTTGATGAGATCTAGAGTACCATTATTTTCACCTAAACATGGTAAAGTATCTTACATTCATTTTCTCTATCTCTTCCTTTCTCATTATTGTTTACTTTGTTTCTGTTGATGTACATACTGCATTTGTTCTTCAGTCCTGACAAATTGAAATTTCATCTGTGCATCTTTGCTTTTGTTTAAATTATATAGCACAAGGCAGCAGTCATGGCTGATATTATAGGCCAGTAGTAGAACATAGTAGTAATAGCATGTAGGCCATGTTGGCAAAAATCTCAGGACTGAATATTCCAGCCTTGCAAATAAATATCAAAATTCATTCAGTTGTTGAAATATTAAACATCGAACTCACCCTTTCCTTCATCAGGTGGAAGAAAGCATATGAAACTGGCAACACACACACACACACACACACACACACACATTTACTACTTATCTGGATAAACTATTATATGGTTTTTGAAGCTTCTGGTAAGTGACGGCTTAAATAATAGAACAAATTGCCTTTTCTAAGTGGGTGCAGGTAAACAATAATTTTGTTGGCAGTTAACTTTTGCAGAGTCCGTTTCCTAGTCTTAATCTGTAAATTAGTTTTAACCATATAATGTCCATTTCCTTTCTACGTCTTATGGGAAAAGTAAATTCCTCATAATGGTGTTGAACTACTCTGGAATTAAGATGAACCTACTTCTCCAGGAGTTCCCTTGAGCTGCCTTTGGGGTCTCTAAGGTGAGGATAATTTGGCCTTTGGAGCCCTAAGCTAGTTGGCCATGGGGCTAAATCTAGTCTCTAATCTGTCCAGTACAATCAGGGGCTTCATTAGTGTAGAGGAACTGCTTTGAAATTCAGAGAAGGCTCACACCAGGCCTAACAAGTATAAAATATATCTCATGCCCAGCATGAGCCAGGTGAAAAAGAGGTGACAAAAGTAGTTATCTAGGCTAAGATGATAAAAGGTATATAGTTAATATTTATTAAATATAAAAATATACTCATAAAGTAAAGTAGAGGGTCAGCAGAAAAGAGGAAGACCCTCAACAAGATGGATTCACACAGTGGTTACAACAACGAGCTCAAACATAGCAACGATTGTGAGCATGGCACAGGACTGGGCAGTGTTTTGTTCTGTTGTACACAGGGTTGCCATGAGTCGGAACCGACTCGACTGCACCTAACAACAACACTCATAAATGAAACTATAAACCATGGCTTGAATGAATAAGATTGGCTAGGAAGATACTTAAAAAAAAAAAAAAAAAAAGAAACCAGTCAAAAGAACAAAAAACAAAACAAGATAAAGCCTATCAGCTATGAGAATAAAATAGAATAGGTTGATATTCAAAAGCAGGAGAAGAACAAGTATTTGGGGGTCAGACAGACCTCAGTTAGATTTAGATTTCTGGTTCCATCTTCTACTTGTTGTATGACCTTGGGCAATTCACTTAATCTTTCTGAGCCTCGGTTTCCTTGTCTGTAAAATAAGAATGATAATGTCTACTTATTTCAAAATGTTGTTGTGAAGAGAACATGAAAAACTTATAAACTCTAAGGAGGTACTCAGTGAGTGGAACTGTCCCTTCCCTGTGGGTTAAGGCTTCCTGCTTAATTGTCCTCTAAAAGCTCAACTCCTCTAAAGAGGATTCCTGAAGTTGTACACCTTGGCTTAAGGAACAGGGTTTTGAGGAGACCATCCAAGATGCATTCAAGTCGTTAGTCATTAAAAGTACCTTTTGTTTCATTTCCTTTTTTCATTCTGATATTCTTATTTAATGGCATGACATTTTCTTTCTGCAGTGGGAACTGGATACTCTTTCTTTCAAGCATGTAAACTTTTTTCAAAAGGTACTTATCTTTATTATATTAGTTTTTGTCAGTACATTTTCTGAGTTTGTGGACATGTGAAAAAAACAGTCTGACACCTGAAAACAGCAGCGGTTCATTCTCACATTCTGCCTGCAAGGAACTTTGTCCTTTTTTCGTAAGGACCATCCATCTGTTATTCTCTCTCGATAATAAACTGACCTTGGGGAATTACTATATAGAAAAGAGAGTATGCATCTAAGTTCAACGTCTTTTACAAAATGACCACTTGAGAAAAAACATGAGGAAAAAACTGGCAATGTTCAGGTGAATCAGACTCGCTTTTATTTTAGTGACTTTCTTGTCATCCACAAGAAAACGGTCTGTTTGGGAGTAGCTTGGATTTGCTTCATTCTAAGACTGCCTAATGTATTTATGAGGAAGAAGGCAGCTCCCTGAAGAAATGACATGGATGAGTAATGATTTGATCCATCATGGTTTGTGAATTAAATAAAAGCATTATTTATGCCCCAAACCTTGTTCACTTTACCGCATTGCTCTGTGACTAATAGGGATTTTAACAATCAGCTCCAAACAATTCCTGAAGACTTTTAATTACAATGCAGCATATAAAAGATTTGGTCAAATCAAAACAAAAAAGTGTTGCTTTATTATGAAAATGAGTCAAACTGTTTTTCAGATTTTGTTTTGTTTTGTTTGTTTATTTGTTTGTTTTTCTTTGCATCAAATCCCACACATAGCACAGTGCCTGGCACCTAGCAGGAGGCAGTAAATAGTTGTCGAATTCACAATGAATACAGACTACAGTTATGGAAAGACATAGCCAGGGAGGGTTGCAATGTAGAATGTGGTTTGAACTCCTAAATCTTTATCGCTAGTCCAGTTCTTTCTCCTTAGTTCCAGACCTGTGATTATGATTTGCCAACTGGAATTTTCCCTGGGGTACTAAGGCTCCACATACTCTAGCCAATGTTCCTCATCTCAGTGAGTGGCACTACCGTTGCCCCCGTTGCCCAAGCCTGGGGACTTGAGTTCTCCTCTCACTCATGCTCCACCTCTAAAACATGAGAAAAAACCCCCTGGGGTCACCCTGAGTTTGAATCAACTCGATAGCAAGTGGTACTGGTTTAAGTATCTCTCAAAGCTATCCCCTTCTCTCCATCCTCACTGCCACTTCCCTAGTCCAAGCTAACTTCATCTGTTGCCTTAACAACTGTAAGAGTCTCCTTGGCTCCCAACGTGCCCTCCTCAGTGCCCCTAGTGTCTTACCTTTTGGACTTTACATGCACTGTTCTCTCTCTCTGGAATACTATTCCCTTCCTCCTTCCTAGCTCCTACTCCTCCATCAGACATCCTAGCTCCCGGCCACTTTTTTCAGGTAAGCTTTTCTTCCCTGCCTCTGCTCCCCATACCCCAGTTCTGTTAGGTGTTCATCCTATGTGATAACAAGCCCCACCCCTGCATTTTGTCTTGGCTTTTGGGCAAAACAAACCCATTGCTGTTGAGTCGATTCTGACTCATAGTGAGTCTGTAGGACAGAGTAGAACTGAACTGCCCCATAGAGTTTCTAAGGAGCGCCTGGTGGATTCGAACTGCCGACCTTCTGGTTAGCAGACATAGCTCTTAACCACTATGCCACCAGGGTTTCTGGCTTTTGGGTAGTTGCCTCTTTTTCTGTCTTTCCTGCTAGACTGTAAGCTCTGTAAGGGAAGGGACTGTGTGGTATTCATCTTTGAATCCCCAGCACCCAACACAGAGCTTGGCATATAATATAGGGGCTCAATAATTTTATATATATGTATTTACAATGTTGAATGAATGGGTAAATATAGCTTGCTTTTCAGAAAATGGTGTTTCTCGTAAGTTGTATATACATCTTATGATGTGCATCCCTTAATGTATTTGCAAAGAATTAGCAAAGTTAATGGTTGCTCCCAAAACTTTTATAAATAAGTTTTGGATCTCTGTATATTAGATCTCCTTAAAGTGGGGTTTATGAGTATTATTGAGAAATTGATGGTATATGGTAATTGCCACGGAGTCTAGTATATGTGTGTATGTATATATTTTTTAATAAGTGAGAGTAAAGTATAGAGTCTAGAGAACATAACAGCGCAGCCTTTCCCTAAGTGTGCCTTGTACTGGCTTCAGCTGAAGAGGACAAGACAAAGAGTATGTTCCTTCCATGGAAGGAGGAGACCCACACAGCCCATGTGGGTGACTGCCTTTTCAGCAGCCCTGAGAATCAGAAATTTAAGTAATCCTGTCTGGCTGGACCACGCCCTTGACTTTGTAGGAACATCTGGACTCCTTGCTTAATAATACGGAGGCTTACCTTTTGTAAACATAACATGTTAAAATTAAGATTAAGCCTTTGAATTTTGCTGAAGCTTATTTTTAGCATTTTAATGTGCTTCAGAAATGGTTAGGAACCCATACCCTGATGTAGACTATATGGATTCGAATACCCGTTCTGCTTCTTAGACAAGCTATTAACTTTACTTCTTTATCTATGAAATGGGGATAGAAGTAGTACCTACCTCCTAGAGGTTTTTTTTTTTTTTTTTTTTTTTTTTTGAGGATTAAAAAGAAAATGTCCATGTAGCCTTAGTACAGTGCCTGGTATGTAGTAAGTGCCTGATATGTAGTAAGTGCCTGGCATGTAGCAGACATAGCGCTTCACCACTGCACCACCAGGGCTCCATGGTACGTAGTAAATGCCCAATAAATGTTAGATGCCATAATTGCAGGTTAAATTTAGATTTTTTTAAAAACTCTTTTTGATCTATGTCTTAGTTATCTAGTGCCACTATAACAGAAATACCACAAATGGGTGGCTTTAAAGGAGAGAAATTTATTTTCTCACAGTTCAGGAGTCTAGAAGTCTGAATTCAGGTCGCCGGCTGTAGGGGAAGGCTCTCCCTCTGTCACCTCTGGGGGAAAGTCCTTGTCTCTTTTCGGCTTCTTTTCCTTGATTCCTTGGAGATTTTCATGTGGCCTGGCATCTCTCTTCCCCCGTCTGTGCTTCCTTGTTTCTGTGCCTAATCTGCTATTCTTATATCTCCAAAGTGATTGGGTTTAAGACGCACCCTGCACTACACACCCTACACTGATACAGCCTGTTTAACATAACAAAGAAAATGCTCTTCCCTACTGGGATTATGCCCGCAGGTATAGAGGCTAGGATTCCAACACATATTTGCGGGGACACAAGTCAATCCATTACAATCCCGTTCTTAATGAGTTAATATCTGAATAAATGCTTATGTGTCAGAATGAACACATAAGTAAATATGATGATTACTAACACCTGCTCAGCAAGAAAGGGAATGTTTGCTGAGTGAGTGAGTAAATGCATAGCAAAATCAGGCCCAAAAAGAAGTTGATCATGTGCATAAGTTTAATCAATCCCTGTTCTCCATAGTGTGCTTTAAAAATACTAATATCAACAAGTTGCAATATTAGTGTCTTTCTAATTATTTGCCGTAACCAAACCAAAGCTTATTGCTGTCAAGCCAATTCTGACTTAAAGTGGCCCTCTAGGACAGAGTAGAACTGCCCCATAGGGTTTCCAAGGCTGCAAAGCTTTACAGAAGCAGACTGCCACATCTTTCTCCCAAGGAGTAGCTGATGGGTTCAAACCACCGATCTTTCAGTTAGCGGCCAAGCGCTTAACCATAGTGCCACTAGGGCTCCTTTATTTACTATAAACATGTGTGTATGTTCATTGAAATACTGACTTTAATCTGCTTCGAAATTCTTCTTTCACATTGCTGTACCAGGGAAGAAGACTTGGAGACAGAATCAGAGCAACTTAAAAGTAAGTATCATTAATTAATTCCAAATTGGCCTTATTGCTGTGGTTGCAGAACTGGTATGAGGGCTTAAACAGCATTCTTCATTCACTAAATCAATATTGTGCATTTGAAGGCATATTTAATCTGAAAGAGAAAACTGCTGCTGTATTGTGTCTAATTGCAGTACTGGCATATGCCCAGATGTATGAGCAGCATCTCAAGTCTTGGCTTCAGTTCAGCATCGTTTCTGTAGAACAGCTCATATATGTTCCAGCTTCTCCTTTTCTCCCCGCTCCCTCAATACACCTAAGTAAGTGTTACACTTTGCTACAGAAGGAGATTTCTTTCGTAAGTGATTCCAGTCCTGCAAGTATGAAGCATGGACGGAGGACAGGTTTCTATGGGCCATGCAGAGGCTAACTCTGGGCTCGGACAGACATCCATTCATTTCTTGATAGGCACAAGATTCCTTCTCTCTCAGTTACCCATGAAACTCTGGGAACTGCAGAGAGGACTCTACATTTTCTTTCTGTGTGTTCTTGATGGCTAATGAGGACAAGAACATATCCCCAAAAGGCAGCGTAGCATAGTGGTACAGATTTTAGAGCTAGACCACCTGGCTTTTAATTCCAGCTCCATCGCTTTGTGGCTGTATTAGCCATGGGCAAGTTCTCTGGAACTCAGTTTCCTTATCTATAAAATAGGGATAATAGTAGAACACCTTCATCGTAGGATTAGTGTAAAGATTAGATGATCTAATATTTGTGAAGTACTTCCGACGTGTGGCATAGAGTAATCTTCTAAATGTTTTATACAAGTGTTGTTGTTGTTAGTTGCCCTCGAGTCGGCTCGGACCCGTGGCGTCCCCACGTACAACAGAACCAAACATTGCCTGGTCCTGTGCCTTCTTCAAATCATTGGTATGCTTGAGTCTATTGTTGCGTCCACTGTGTATTTTGAGTGCCAGCTAACCTTAGGGGCTCGTCTGACAGCACTATATCAGACAACATTCTGTTATGATCCATAGGGTTTTGATTGGCTAATTTTCAGAAGTAGTTCGTTAGGGCTTTCTTCCTAGTCTGCCTTAGTCTGGAAGCTCTGCTGAAACCTGTCCACCATGGGTGACCCTGCTGGTATTTGAAATACTGATGGCGTAGCTTCCAGCATCATAGCAACACGCAAGCCACCACAGTACAAAAAAATGACAGGCGGTAGGTCTACAGAGTTAGGACCTAGAGAAAACTTAATCTGACCTAGATTTCCTTGAAGAGAAATATACCTACAGAGATGCTACTTTACTTTTTCTTTTCATCATTTCAGATTGAAGTGGTGCATGATGTTCTGGACAAGAGAAGTTGCCGTCAATCCTCCCCTTTGGATAATGACAATAGCTTGGATGTTTTAAAGAAGTATCTTCTATTTATTAACATACAGTCATATGCACATATACCTGTAGGAGGCTCTGGCTCAGTGTTCCAGAGGAATGTGCTTGGAGTGCTGAGTTCACAGACTGGGGTTCGGCCTGATGTGATGGAAAGAGCACTAGCTGAAGTGTCAGAAATCCGGGTTTAGCCTGGCCAAGCTCTGCTCTGGTTATGTGACTTGATGAATAAGTAACCAGGCTTTTCCAGAATTTCAGTCTCCTCTTTTGCAAAAGAGGTGAAAATGAATGGGACAGCGCTTCAAAAACTATAAAGGATTATACAGATATACAGTAGCATCTTATAGATATTAGCAATAATTGTTTGCTTTTATCACATGATAGTAATATTCTAGACATAAGAATATTCAACTTTTAAATTGCATATCACAGAGTTGTGAGTAAGTAGCCAGTATTTTGGGGCAAGTTGTACAGATTATATACATATATATCAAAGAATATATATGATATACATTCAAAGAATGTATATGGTATACATTCAGAGAATATATATCATATACATTCAGAGAATATATATCATATACATTCAGAGAATATATGGCATATACATTCAAAGAATATATATCATATACATTCAAAGAATATATATATGAAGAATATATATATTGAATATATATCTATTCAAAGACTTAAATGTTAAGTGCTTAAAGATGTTATATATATATACATTTGTATATATATTCAAAGAGTCTTAAATGTTAAATGCTTAAAAATGTAAAAAAAAAAAAAAAAACAGTCCAAAGTTAGAAGTTAAATTAAAATAGGTTACTTATATTGGAGAATGAGGAAATGAATTTTAAATATGATGTCAATTTAAAATCACATTGGAAGGAGAATATATTTTATATTACAGAGACAGTAAACAAAATGGTGTCAGAAACTTATGCATTATCTCTACTTGGGAAGACCAGGAGAATAAATCTTCATATCTGAAAAATTCTCAGAACATTACTGGGAAAAGGGAAAAAAGGTTCTGACATACTATCTTTTTTTTTTGTGAGAGAGAGAGGGAACTATAGCTCAAACTGTGCTGTCCAAAAAAAAACCTTAGATTTACAAATACATCTTGTGAGTTTTTAGTAAATTGATTCTTAAGCTGAGTGAGTTAGAAATAAAGGTTTTTTTTTCAAATTAACAATAATCGTGAGGGCCCCCACTCTTTTCTTCAAACATATTTTAAAGAGGCCTTTAGGTGGTCCTTATTCTAGAAACCATAGAATTAGTTTCATCTTTTGATGATAAAACCAAGACTATTAGTAATTCCTATACATTAAAATTTTTTACCATAGACAATTTATAACGATTGTAATGGAGAGTTAGCAATACAATTATCAGGCAATAAAATAACTGATCAATATCATCTTTCTTTTTATTTTAGCCATGTCCTAAATGAGCTGATCCAGACTGAGAGGGTGTATGTTCGAGAGCTGTTCACTGTTTTGTTGGTAAGTGGCTCACATTGTGTTTTCCCATCTTTTCCTGAATGATCTCTTGCTACTTTCATTAGAAGGGGTTGGGACAGTCTTCTGTTTCTGCCTCCTTCCTTGGTTGTCACATCTCAGCAGTGGCCCTTTTTCCTTCCATTGTTTGCACTGCATGTTGGTTAAAGGTGTGTATTCACTTCTGCTCAATAGTGAGAAGTGTGGATTCGGAATTTATTACAGAAGAGAGAATCTATTAGGGATACGGCAGATTGGTATAATTATTCCCAGACTGCTATTTAGAGAATGTGATGTAAAGAACTGAAAATGAGCTATAAACATTCAGTTGCCATAAAGATCATGGTATTAATTTGGCCTGAAAAAAACCCAAACACTTATTGCCCACTTAAGGAGGAGTTAACGGCCTGTAGTATAATTTTTCACATTTGGTTTCTATTTTGTTTCCTACACTACAAGTGACCCTGAAAGCCAAAGAGCTGTCACTTCATTCTACTGACTGAGTGGAAAACCTTGACTATTTGTCCTGCCTTCTGAAGAAAAAAAAAGAAAGAAAGAAATGGATGACTTTGGAAATTAGATTTCAATGTTAAAATTACAAAAAGCTCCACCCAGAAAACTTCTGTGCATTCTGCTGTACCTACACCTTTGGTGGCCAAATCAGATGTGAATGCAAATATTATAAAAAGGAACAAATGTCTTTCTTTTGTGTAGGGCTACAGAGCTGAGATGGATAATCCAGACATGTTTGATCTTATGCCACCTCTCCTGAGAAATAAAAAGGATGTTCTCTTTGGAAATATGGCAGAGATCTATGAGTTCCATAATGAGTATGTAATTGCTGAACTGAATATTTCTTTTTTGTGATATTATTTTACATATTTACTGACCAATTTATTACATTGCGCATATAATTATGGCATATTCTTTTCTCCACAATTTTGACAGCATTTTCATGAACAGCCTGGAAAGTTGCCTTGATGCTCCAGAACGAGTGGGCCATTGTTTCCTGGAAAGGGTGAGTTAAATTATTAAAAAGGAAAAATATATAACTATGGGCTACCAAAGTAACTGCTCATTGAAAAGAATAGATTTAGAGACAAGATAGATTTTCTGTGTTGTCTTTATGTTTTGGAAGATGACACATCACTCCAGCAAGCATTTAATGATAAACCAAGTTTTGTTACAGAAATGGATGCAATGAGGTATCTAGAGCAAGCAAATGTCTGTTGGATTATGTACTATGAAATGCTTCATGGGCTCAGCTCGTGACTACTGACCCACAGGTCACCCCAGGAGTCCAGGGACCATCCTGGCTATGACATGTGAGAGTCGGGACCATCTTAGCAAAAATATTCTGGGCTTGGTTAAGTTTTAGCCTAAAAAATGCCTGGAGTTCCCCTCTAATACATGTCAAGTCTTAGAATCGAATCTAGTCTGGCTTTCAGCCACCAAGGCATCTATCATGGGAACTTCACAAAACAGAGAGCTGTCTGTTCTTTTTATTCTACAAGACTGTTCAAGGAGGCTCATTACTCTGTGTCCCAAGAGTGTGCTTAGTACAATTGACTCTCCAGCCTTTGTGATAAAACTCTCCTTAGAGCTTTCTCTCAGAATGTTTTCTGCTTACCCTTCTCTACTTATCAAGTTCCTCCTCTTCCTGCAAGATTAGTTCTGTCTTGATTTGGGAGTCATTTTGATAGAGGTGAGAGATGAAAGCTTCAAAATAGATACATTTTCCTGGAAAATGTGTATGGAATGAGAAGAGAATAAGGCTAAGAAAGAACCGTGTGCAGTCACCCTTTCCAACATCATGCCCTGCCTTTAAACATGTTTAAACTATGGCCAGAATCTTCCTGGGCCTCCTCAAGCAACAGCAGTCTCTCTTTCCTTTGGACTAATGGGGCACTTAATGTCTGTGCTACTCATTGGGGATTTTATATTTACCTTACATCTTTGCCTATGTTCGTGAATATTCTCTCCAACCAGATGGGAAACTGTTTGAAACAGGGACCATATCCTGTTGTTCTTTGTATCTCTCATAGGTTAGCACAGTTCTTGGCAACCAGTAATCGTTTAATGAATGCCTCTTGATGACATGTTCATTTAACAGTCATCTACTGAGCACCTACTATGTGTTAAGCACTGTGCTAGGCAATATCAATACCAAGCCCAAGACTACTGAGGTAGAAAAATTGGGAAACCATTGATTGTGTTCAGTGTGAGTTATGCTGTATTAAAGATACACAAAGGGTCCTATGGGAACTCAGAAAAGGAGCTCTTACATCAACTGGAGTTATAAATGATGGCTTTAAAGAAGAGATGACTCATGAGATGAATAGGAGATAGTCCGTTGGATTAGGGTGAGAGAAAGATGATTCCAGAGACAGGAAATAGCATGGGCAGATGCCTCAATTGTTTAGGCTATGCCAAAAGAATGAATAAATCTGTCTCGGAAGAAGTACAACCAGAATGCTCATTAGAAGCAAGGATGGTGACACTTCATCTCACATACTTCGGGCATGCTATCAGGAAGGATCCGTCCCTGGAGAAGGGGGGCGTCATGCTTGGTAAAATAGAGGGTCAGTGAAAAAGAGGAAAACCCTTAACGAGATGGATTGACACAGTGGCTGCAACAATGGGCTCAAGCATAGCAACAGTTGTGAGGATGGTGAAGGACCGGGCAGTGGTTCATTCTGTTGTACATAGGGCCGCTATGCGTCGGAATCAACTCGACAGTGCCTAATAACAACAACAACAACAATGAACCAAAGACTGCAGGCTGTAACTTGGAAGTGAGCTACAAGTTCATTCATCAGGAAACCAAGAGACTAACAGCTTAGGAAGAGCATATTTCTTGGTACCCTAGCAGTTCACAGTTATGAAAAAAAAATTTTCCATTTTTATACTTCAGACAGAGAAGCCTTCTCTCTCTCTAACTTTCAGGCTTGGTAGGTGGACATCCTGAAATTACTTGGATAATTACGTGTTCCTCCAATCCTGGTCAGATGGCCATGCAGTTCTTGGGATACAAAGAGGGCCCCTGACCAGCTGCCAGTATGGCAGACCCTTTAGTCCACTTTTCCTTTAATGCTCAGCCACACTCACTCTTGCCTAGTCTTCCTTGATAACGTAAGTACATGTTCACAAATTGGTAATATGTTTGAATTTGCTTTTTATCACAGAAGAATGATTTTCAGATGTATGCAAAATATTGTCAGAATAAGCCCAGATCAGAGACAATTTGGAAGAAGTATTCTGAATGCGCCTTTTTCCAGGTATAGTAATTGTTCAAGTATTGGACATAATTCTCATTTGTAAATTCAGATTTGACTTTAAGTAATTTATATATGCATATAGGATACAGAGGAATTCTACTCTCCCCAAGACACGTGTGCGCATAATACACATATTTGCTGCTCCCCAGAAGTAACTACTTTCATGCTAATATTGCTGCTGCTTCGTTTTTTTCCAGAATGAGGCATCATCTATTAACTTTCCACCATGGCAGATGACCATTTGGCTCTCCTTTACTGCCCCCTCCCCACCTACTGCATACGCACACATACTTCCTTTCCTCCAAATCTTTCAGTATAGCTACAATTTTTGGTTAGATTGATTATCAGTGTTAAATTATTAAGACTATGTAAATTCTATTCTCAGATGAATCATGTGGCATGATTGATTTTCCTTCCCTTTTCATTTTTCTTACAATTGTCTTTTTATTCACTTAATTTTTCTAGATACTTATCACTGTTCCACCTCAACTGTCCCAGTTGTGTAAATCTCTTCTCAGTATATTTCAACACATTAGGTTTTCTCTGAATTTCATCTTCTTGAAGAAATCTCTCCTGGAGTCTTCTCACCTGCTCATATAGAGTGGTTGTTCACTAGGCCTGTTGCACTGTTATCATCTTGGGATCTTGGGATTCTCTTCACCTGTGTTTCATGTGGGCTCTCCTGTTTCCTAGGTGCCATGCCTTTATCTTTCTTGTTTTTACTCCCTTGTTTGGTAGAGCACATGCTTTAGTAGTTTTTCTGAGAAAGTGTGCGTGGGAGGTAAATTTTTTTGAGAGATTGCATGTCTGAAAATGTTTTTATTGTCTCTTCACACTTTACTACTGGTAGTCTGACTGGCTATAGAATTCAAGGTGAGGGTTAATGTTCCTCAGAATTTTGAAGGTATTACTCCATTGACGTCTAGCTTCCAGTGTTGCTGTTGAGAAATCTGATGCCGTTTTAATTTTTGTTCCTTTGTGGATGTCCTAATTTTTTTGTCTTCTCTCTGAAAGCTTATGGAGACTTCTTTTATTCCTAGGGTTCTGAAATTTCACATTGCTGTACCTTGATGTTGGCACTTTTTTTCATCCATTATGCTGGGTTTATGATGATCCCTTTGAATTTAGAACCTCCTGTTCAAACTTACATGGATTATTTCTTTGATTTTCTCCAATTCTCTCTTTCTGGAATTTCTGTTGTATGAATGTTGGATACCCTGGTTTGGTCCTTTAATTGTTTTCTCTCTATTTTATAGTTCTTTGTCTTATCTAATTTCTGAGAGATTTCTTCAAATTTATCTTCCAATTTTTTAATTGTGGGTTTCATTACTGCCATTATATTTTTAAGTTTGAAGAATCCTACTCGGTTTTGTTCTCTGAATATTCCTTTTAATAGCATCCTTTTCTTTCTTTTTTTTTATTGTCGTGCTTTAAGTGAAAGTTTACAATTCAAGTTAGTCTGTCTTACAAAAGTTTATACATACATTCTTTTGTGACCCTACTTGCTCTCCTTATACTGTAACAGCACACTCTTCCTTTCCACCCTGGATTTCTCATGTCCATTCAACCAGCTCCTGATCCTCTCTGCCGTCTCATCTTGCCTGTGGACAGGAGCTGCCCCTTTAGTCTCATGTATCTACTTGAGCTAAGAAGCACACTCTTCATGAGTATCATTTTATGTTCCACAGTCCAGTCCAATCTTTGTCTGAAAGGTTGGCCTCGGGAATTGTTCCAGTTCTCGGTTGACAGAGAGTCTGGGGGCCATGCTTTCTGGGGTTCCTCCAGTCTCAGTCAGACCATTAAGTCTAGTCTTTTTACTAGAATTTGAGTTCTGCACCTCACCCTTCCCCTGCTCCATCAGGGACTATCTGTTGTGGTCTCTGTCAGGGCAGTCATTGTGGTAGCTGGGCACCATCTAGTTCTTCTGGTCTCAGGCTGATGAAATCTGTGGTTTATGTGGCCCTTTCTGTCTCTTGAGCTAATATTTTTCTTGTGTCCATGGTGTTCTTCATTCTCCTTTACTCCAGGTGGGTCGGGACCAATTGATGCATCTTAGATGGCCGTTCGCTAGCTTTTAAGACCCCAGACACCACTCACCAAAGTGAGATGCAGAACATTTTCTTAAAAAACTGTTATGCCAATTGACCTTGATGTCCCCTGAAAATATGGTCCCCAGACCCCTGCCCCTGCTCCTCTGTCCCTCGAAGTGTTTGGTTGTATTCAGGAAACTTTTTAGCTTTGGTTTAGTCCAGTTGTGCTGACTTCCCCTGTAGTGTGTGCTGTTCTTCCCTTCACCTAAGATAATTCTTGTCTACTTTCTAGTTAGTGAATACCCCTCTCTCTCCCTCCCCACCCTCGTAACCATCAAAGAATGTTGTCTTCCGTGTTTAAACCTTTTCTTGGGTTCTTAGAATAGTGGTCTTATACAATATTTGTCCTTTTGCGACTGACTAAGTTCACTCAGCATAATACCTTCCAGATTTCTCCATGTTATAAGATGTTTCATGGATTCATCATTGTTCTTTATCGTTGCGTAGTATTCCATTGTGTGAATATACCATAACTTGTTTATCCATTCGTCCATTGATGGGCACCTAGGTTATTTCCATCTTTCTGCTATCATGAACAATGCTGCAGTGAACAAAGATGTGCATATATCTATTCGTGTGATGGCTTTTACTTCTCTAGGATATATTCTAAGGAGTGGGATTGCTGGATCGTATGGTACTTCTATTTCTAGCTTTTTAAAGAAGCACCAAATCGATTTCCAAAGTGGTTGTACCATTTTACATTCCCACCAACAGTGTATAAGTGTTCCCGTCTCTCCACAACCTCTCCAACATTTATTATTTGGTGTTTTTTGGATTAATGCTAGCCTTGTTGGGGCGAGATGGTATCTTATTGTTTTGATTTGCATTTCTCTAATGGCTAATGATCGTGAGCATTTCCTCTTGTGTCTGTTAGCCACCTGAATTCTTCTTTGGTGAAGTGCCTGTTCATATCCTTTGCCCATTTGTTAATTGGGTTATCTGTCTTTTTGTTGTTGAGGTTTTGCAGTATCTTGTAGATTTTAGAGATTAGACGCTGATCAGATTTGTCATAGCCAAAATTTTTTTCCCAGTCTATAGGTTGTCTTTTTACTCTTTTGGTGAAGTCTTTTGATGAGCATAAGTGTTTGATTTTAGGAGCTCCCACTAATCTAGTCTCTCTTCTGGTGCTTGTGCATTGTTAATTATGGTTCATATTGTGTTTATGCTGTGTATTAAGGCTCCTAGCATTTTCCCTATTTTTTCTTCCATGATCTCTATCGTTTTTGATTTTATATTTAAGTCTTGATCCATTTTGAGTGAGTTTTTGTACATGGTGTGATGTATGGGTCTTGTTTCATTTTTTTGCCGATGGATATCCAGGTATGCCAGCACCATTTGTTAAAGAGACTGTCTTTTCCCCAGTTAATGGACTATGGGCCGTGGTCAAATACCAGCTGCTCATAGGTGGATGAATTTACATCTGGATTCTCAATTCTGTTCCATTGGTCTATGTTTCTGTTGTTGTACTAGTACCAGGCTCTTTTGACTACCGTGGTGGTTTAATAAGTTCTAAATTCAGGTAGCATGAGGCCCCCCACTTTGTTTTTCTTCTTCAGTAATGCTTTACTTATCCGGGGTCTCTTCCCTTTCCGTATGAAGTTGGTGATTTGTTTCTCCATCTCATTAAAAAATGCCATTGGAATTTGGTTCGGGATTGCATTGTATCTGTAGATTGCTTTTGGTAGAATTGACATTTTCACAATGTTGAGTCTTCCTATCCATGAGCAAGGTACGTTTTTCCACTCATGCAGGTCTCTTTTTGTTTCTTGCAGTAGTGTCTTGTAGTTTTCTTTGTATAGGTCTTTTATGTCTCTGGTTAGATTTATTCCTAAGTATTTTATCTTCTTGGGGGCTATTGTAAATGGTATTGCCTTGGTGATTTCCTCTTGAAAGTTGTTTGTTGATGTAGAGGAATCCAACTGATTTTTGTATGTTTATCTTGTATCCTGATACTTTGCTGAAAGCTTTTATTAGTTCCAGTAGTTTTCTTGTGGATTCTTTGGGGTTTTCTGTGTATAAGATCATATCATCTGCAAATAGAGATACTTTGACTTCTTCCTTACCAATTTGGATGCCCTTTATTTCTTTTCCTAGCCTAATTGCTCTGGCTAGGACTTCGAGCACAATGTTGAATAAGAGTGGTACTAAAGGGCATCCTTGTTTGGTTCCCGTTCTCAAGGGGGAATAATAGCATCCTTTTCTTGTTTCATGAATTCAGCGTTTTCACTTATTTATATGAGGATAGTAATAATAGATTTTCCTTTAAAAAATAATTTTCTCCTCCGTATATAGTTTCTATTGTCTTCAAATTGCTTTTATATTTTATTTTTCTTTATCTTTCACTCATATTAGATGCTTTCCTTAAGTGTCTGGTGATTCTTCTCTGTCCACTTATATTATGTGTAGGCACCAAAAAACTGATTGGAAGTTCTGTGTGCATGGGTAAGTTTGTTGGCCATAGTCCTCATTGTAGGATGATTTACCTCAATCTGTTTCCTTGGGAGGGATCTCCAATACCAGTATCTTTAGGTCCTTTTTGTTAGGCTGGTAAGTTTCCACAATCTGCATAAGGGTCTGGCTGCCAGTGTTCTGATAGCCAAATGGGGGAAGAAAGATGGGAGTGTCCAATTTGGTAGGTAAATAGTCAAGTAATCTCCTTTTTTCAATATGGTACACTGCACTCAACTGGACCTGGTAGCCCCTGGTCCGAAGATCTTGTGTTTTACTCTCTCCAGATAATAGACATCCATTCCACCAGGGTGAGGGAGGGCAGCCACCTAGTTGTGCATAGTAACATGGGGATTTGAGAGGCTAATGGCTTCTCTTTTTTAAAAAAAAAAATTTTATGCCCAATTAATTTATTTTATAGCAGATTTATTGAGATATAATTAAAATACCACAAAATTCACCGTTTTTAAGTGAAAAATTCAGTGGTTTCAGTATATTCATAAGGTTGTGCAACCATTACCACAATTAATTTAAGAACGTTTTTATCATCCATAATAGAAACTTTGTACCCTTTAACAGTCACCTCCCCCATTTCCTCCCATACCCCCCAGCCCTAGGCAACTACTAATCTACTTTCTGTATCTATTTGTCTATTCTGGAAATTTCATATGGGATTATCCAATATGTGACTTTTTGTTTCTGGCTTCTTTCACTTAGCATGTTTTCAAGGGTTCATCCATGTTGTAGCATATATCAGAACTTCATTCGTTTTTTATGACCAAACAAGATTTCATCATATGTGTATACCACATCTTGATCATTCATTCATCAGTTGATGGACATTTGTGCTGTTTCCACCTTTTGGCTATTATAAATAGTGCTGCTGTGAACGAACATTCATACATAAGTTTTTGTTTGAATACCTGTTTTCAGTTCTTTGGGGTATATACCTAGGAGTGGAATTGCTGGGTCATGTGGTAACTCTGTGTTTAATATTTTGAGGAACTGCAGAACTGTTTTCCACAGTGGCTACACCGTTTTACATTCCCGATAGCAGTGCATGAGAGTTCTGATTTCTCCACATCCTCGCCAATACTTGTTATTATCGAATTACTTCTTAAACAAACTTTTACCAGCCATCCTTCTTTGAATCCTGTCTTCATCTCCAACTCTCAGAGATACCCGGAGTCTATGATTCCTGAGTCTTTGTGGAGAGCTGGCAGTATTCTATAACATACATTGAGTTGTTCCTTGGTTTTTCCCTCTGCCACTTTTCTCCAACGTGCTCAGTTATTTACCACTTATCAGTGTGGTTCCTGGTTTCCAATTTTCGTCAACGTTGTCTCATCTCTCATATTGGTGGTAATTTTTGGTTTTCCTTGTAAAAATATACCTTTGCCATTATTTTAGTGGAGTTTCAAGAGTGAGCAGAACTAAATGCATGTATCAGTTCGCCATCTTTAGCCATAAGTTGATAATTCTTATTTGAATTAGATTGTATATTGGGTTTTACCCATATTCAGAGGAAGGTCTTGGATCTCACACAGGTATAACCCCCCATCCCTTTGTATTCTACATATCCTATATAAACATTTTTTCCTGATCAGTCCCATCTGCCCTAATTATGGACCCGACAGTGTTCCCAGGACCCAATGCCATGGCCTTTATATTTATAGTGACAGTGAGCCAATAACCTTGATGAAATATAGCACCAGTTGAGAGGGCTGTATTTTTCTTGTGAAACTTTAAAAAAAAAAACTGTTCTCAAACCCAGTCTTATTTATATTTAGCACAACCTATTTCTCTTCTGGGCCTTGACATGTGGACCTGAATTTTTTTTTTTTAAATATTTTATTGTACTTCAGGTGAAGGCTTACAGAACAAACAGTTTCTCATGTAACAGTAGTACACTTGCTGTTTTATGACTTTGGTTAACAACCCCACAACATTTTAACCCTCTGAATTCTCAGCTTTTTTTTTTTTTGGTGAAAATACACATAGCCAAAGATACACCATTTCAAAACTTTTTACGTACACATTTAAGTGACATTGACTATGCTCTTCCAATTGTGCTGCCATTCTCACCCAAGATGAAGGCTTACAGGACAAAATAGCCTCCCATTTAATAGTTACTACAAATGTTGCCCTATAACAATGGTTAACAATCTCACAACACATCAACAATATCCTTACTCAACTTGTGTTCCTTATCATCAGCTTCCTACTCCCCCTCTGCCTTCTGGCCCTTGTCACTGGACTCCTGTACCTCGTTAGTCTCATTTAGTTTTACTGGGCTGTCCACTCCCAGGCTGAACAGTGAACCTCGAAGGTAACTTCACCTCTGAGCTGAAAGGGTGTATATTGGAGAAACTTTTTTATTTTATTAGAGAGCTTTTTTGTCATGTTAATCTATAGTCATTTCTTCCTTTCTTACCTTTTTATCATTCCATATCAATGTGAATGTCTATACAAAAACTTTTTTTTGCCTTTGAATTGTTGGGATTTTCTACCTCTCAAATCCATGAAATGTTTACTGTAGTTTTTCAGATATATTGCCTCTTAGAGTTTCTGTACCACAGGAAACAGCAATTTTCCCGGTACACTTACTTTGAGATGTACGAAACATTCATGCATTGGGTCTCATCAGTTAACACTTGGAATTTTCACAGGTACATGCCTTAATTTAAATTTATTGATAATTATTTTTTAATGACAGGAATGTCAAAGGAAATTAAAACACAGACTTGGTCTGGATTCCTATTTACTCAAACCAGTGCAACGAATCACTAAATATCAGTTACTGTTGAAGGTAATTACATGAAGCATTTGCTTCATTCTTTATTTACTTCTCTGGGTCAGATATGACAAAGCCATTGAAAAGGGAGTGGCTGACTAGGAAGCTCTAGAAATAGGTAGGCTCTATGACTGGGAAGGCTAGATTTCCTAATAGAATTAATTCAATGTGCTACCTTGAGGCACCGTGGCTGTGCAAGTGCTTTAGGCATAGATGTCACGCTAAGACTATCAGGAGTCTTTTTAGCTATTTAATTCTCCATACAGGTCACAGTTGATGTACGTGTAAATTTTCAGTGGAGGACTTTTAATACTGTTAAGATCTAAAGAGACAAATATTTTGTATGGCTTTGAGGTTGAATTTCATATGAGCCTTCTCTATGAAGAATGAAAATGGCACTCACCTAGTGTAATGTGAAAGTATTATTAAAATTCTGAGTTAAGTATAAATAAAACATAGTTTATTTGAAGTGTATTTTCAAAATATACTGTATGACTCATGAATGCATCTTGGATAAAACAGATCATTGTATGTAAAAACCAGTTGCCATTGAGTTAATTCTAACTCATGGTGACCCTGTGTGTGTTAGAGCAGAACTGTACTCCATAGGGTTTGCAATTACTGTGATCTTTCAGAAGTAGATCACCAGGCCTTTTTTCCAAGTCACCTCTGGATGGACTCAACCACCAATGTTTCGGTTAGCATTCGAGCGCATTAACCATTTGTACCACCCATGTGTACTTGCTTTCAAAACTAATCTCTAGTGTGTTCTAATACTATTGTTTTTTCAGTTCAAAAGCAGTGAATGCCATTTGCTTTATATTTTTCTGTCACTTCCACTTCTTCAATTTTGACATTGTTATTAAATAGAGTACTAATGTAACAATGAGCATATGAAAAAAATTACTCAAAAAAGTGACATTAGCTTTGGATTCTCCCTTGAAAACATGTTAGCCAAAAATTTAATAATTGTCTCCAGCTATTAATATCTGCTTAATATTAAGCATAATCCCTGGCTTCTAATTACAGGAGCTGATAAAATATAGCAAAGACTGTGAAGGAACTGAGCAATTAAAGGAGGCGCTTGACACAATGCTGGAATTACTTAAGTCAGTTAATGACTCCATGCATCAGATTGCAATAACTGGCTATATCGTAAGTAGATACTCATAATTGTTGGGATTTGGGGTGAAGGGGTAAGCATGTCAACACCCTTTTCTTCCCCTCTCCTGGAACCAACTGAGAAATAAGATGCTGCGAGAGGCAGACAAATGGGACCGAAATGTCAGCATTATTATCGTGAATGCCAAGTAGAGAATTGGCTTCTGATCCACACCCTAATGGATTTGCGACATTCCAGTTGTCCCCAAAGCCTACCCCTAAGTCCAGACCTGGGGACAGCTGCCTGAAGGAATGTTTGGGTCTGCTGAGGAGATGTACTGTCCCAGAATGACTGCTTGGCCTAGTTCAGGATGGATATGGAAGAAAAGGAGCAAATCTTCAGAGTCTGCAGCCTTTTAACAGATTAGCTCCACCCCATGGGGAAGCTTGGACTGGTATATGTCATCCACCCATCAGAACTCAGGAAGAGATGGGGAATGTTTCCCCAGCTGAAAGACCTCCCTGAGGAGGCAAGAGGCCAGGGAAAGGGCGGTTTCTCTATTAACTCCCACCCCCGCAGCAATTTTGTACCTATGTGACACGTGATGTGTTCTAACCTAAAAAGTTATAATGATTAAAACTTTAAAAACTCTATAAATTCTGCCTCCAGGTTTTAATAGCTCAAGCCTGACACTAAAATGTTGATGTCAAAATCTGAATGTAGCTCTGCCTTGTACTAATGGGTTTGGATTTCCATTCTAGGGAAACTTGAATGACCTGGGCAAGATGCTATTGCAAGGCCCATTCAGTGTCTGGATGGGACACCGGAAAGGTGCTACAAAAATGAAGGATTTTGCCAGATTCAAGCCAATGCAGCGACACCTTTTCTTATATGAAAAAGCCATTGTCTTTTGTAAAAGGCGCGTCGAAGGCGGAGAAGGCGCTGATAGATATCCATCATACAGTTTCAAGCACTGTTTGAATGTAAGATAATATGAATTGTGTAGTGTAATATTGTTTCCTATATATCGTGTGTGTGTGTGTGTGTGTGTGTGTGTGTGCGTGCGTACAATTTGTAATACACTGTTTGTATACTTTTCCATTCAAATGAGTGTTTTATACTTCAGCTGCACATTCTTTGTTTAAAAGAAATCTTAAGTAGAAATCTTATTTATAAATCAGGTAAAGCAGAGTTTCTCTGCTTGACATGAGAGGGAGTGAGTGCACAGCTCTGATTTTTCCCTTCCTTTCCTCCCTTACGCCAACCTCAGGGCAGAGTCCTCAAGGGGGCTCCCTAGTGTCCCGCAGAGCACAGGGGTTTTTTTTTTGTTTTTGTTTTTTTTAATCAAATCTGCTTTAATACAAAATCTCATAAGCTTTCCAAAATTCCATCTGCCTAACACTGAGTTGTGTTTTAGTTCACAGCACCTATTAAAGTGACTTTCTTTTTTAATTGCTGTAGTTTAAGTGAAAGTTTACAATTCAAGTTAGTCTCTCATACAAAAATTTATACATACGTTGTTATGTGACCCTAATTGCTCTCCCCATACTGTGACAGCACACTCCTCCTTTCCACCCCTGATTCCCCATATCCGTTCAACCAGCTCCTAACCCTCTCTGCCTTCCCATCTCACCTCCGGACAGAAGCTGCCTGTTTAGTCTCTTGTATCTACTTGAGCTAAGAGGCACACTCCTCACGAGTATCACTTTACGTCCCACGGTCCAGTCCAATCCTTGTCTGAAGAGTTGGCCTTGGAAATTGCTCTAGTTCTGGGCTGATAGAGAGTCCGGGGACCTTGCTTTCTGGGGTTCTTCCAGTCTCAGTCAGACCATTAAGTCTGGTCTTTTTACTAGAATTTGAGTTCTGCACCTCACTTTTCTCCTGCAGAGCACAGTTTTTAAATGATAGGGCCTGTCCCAGGCTCCCCCGTTAGCAGTCTCTTCCAAATGGTACTGGGTGAGCTCTTGGTCTTGGCGGCAAGGAGCATTTAAAAATGGATAACATTTGTGCTTAGCATATTCCCACCTTCCCTTCTGTATCCCTCCCTCATTCCCTAGTAACTCCCTTCCTGGGTTTCCAAAGCTACCTGCAGCTGAATCCTTTCTACATTGCCTTGTCCTAGCCTCCCCGAGTGCTCAGTGCTTTGAAATTACTTTGTTGTCTTCTATTACCCAAACTGCCACTCTGTGCTATTAGTTTGGTATTACTGAGAGCAGTGTTGTTTAAGGAAGTCACGAGCAACTCAATGATACTCCCAGCTGGTTTCGCCATTTTATAAGAGGAACTTGCCAATTCACATAAGTCTGTAATTGGCAAGTTTGAATTTTTAATCCACAGCGCATTAATTTTATCTTTCAAGTTTTAAGCTGTAAAAATGATACAACATTTGTTACAGAAAATTTGGAAAAGAGAGAAAATTATCGCCCTCTATTCCCCAACCGCTATCATTTTCATCATGTTCTTTCATAGTTGTCATCACCAGTATACTTAAGAATTGGTGAAATTTTCAGCAGCAGTAATAAAGAGGAAGGAGTCCCTGAGTGGCAAACAGTTAAGGTACTCAGCTGCTAACCGAAAGATGGGAAGTTCGAGTCTACCCAGAGGTGCCTCAGAAGAAAGGCCTGGCAATCTACTTGTGAAAAATCAGCCATTGAAAACCCTACGGAATACCATTCTCCTCCAACACACGTGAGGTTGCCGTGAGTTAGCGTCAACTCCATGGCAACTGGTTTTAATAAAGAGGACAAGATAATTTATCTTGAGACAGGCCTGAGGTGTTTGTGTTAAGAAGGTTCCAGATCAGCAGGCCCTGCTTAGGAATCTGCCCACGGACTTAGCAACCCCAAGCTGTTCCCAGCTGGGTTCCTGCCCAGGGTCAGGTCCTTGAGCTCCTCCTACTTTCTATTTTCCCACAGCAGCTTTTCTAAAACTCTGTTTTCATAACAAATGTCCACTTGCTCCTTTGATATTATCAGTCCACCTCCAAGCCCAGAAATCTCCAGGGATCTCTTATGTCTGTAGTAAACATTGGTTGAGAAGCAGGAATTTATGATCTGTCTCAGACAGGGTTTGGGTCTCTTGCTCTCTTTATGCCTGTTCCTTGGGAAGGCACTTTACCTTTCTTTGTAGAACATAGGCATGTTTGATAGAACATAGGCATGTTTGATAGAACGTAGGCATGTTTAACCCAAATCCATTTGGTTCACATTTTATTTGTGGGGTGGCCATCCTTAACACCTAATGTAGTATTTCTGGTTGGTATTGATTTTTCGTTTATCTTTAATTTGTCACAGTGATGGCACGCCAAGAAAATATTTCTAGAGTAGTGTAAGGGCATCATGCTTGGTAAAGTAGAGGGTTAGAGAAAAAGAGGAAGACCCTCGACGAGATGGATTGAGACAGTGGCTGCAACAATGGGCTCAAACATAGCAACGATTGTGAGGATGGCACAGGACTGGGCAGTGTTTCGTTCTGTTGTACGTAAGGTTGCTATGAGTTGGAATCGTCTCTACGGCACCTAACAGCAACAACAGCGTAAGGAGGGACTGGTATGAAGTAATGAAGTCATGAGAATTCAAACTGCAGTGGTTACCATGGAAAGAGAGAGGGTGGTATAGATGTGAGAAACATTTCAATAGAAAGTAGTTGGGCTTGTAGTCACCACAAGGCAATAAATACAGGCAATAAATAATATATGATATTTGAAAGAAAATAATCAATCTGATTCTTCTTTGGTCCCACAGTAATGCCTTTGTTCTTGTTGTTAGCTGCTGTCAACTTGGTTCTGACTCATAACAACAGTATGAACAACGGAATGAAACACTGCTCGGTCCTGTGCCATACTTAATTGTTGTTATGTTTGAGCCCATTGTTGCAGCCACTGTGTCAACCCATCTCACTGAGGGTCTTCCTCTTTTTCGATGACCTGCTGCTTCACCAGGCATGATGCCTGTTTTAGTTATCTAGTGCTGCTATAACAGAAATACCACAAGTGGATGGCTTTAACAAACAGAAATTTATTCTCTCACAGCCTAGGAGGCTAGAAGTCCGAATTCAGAGCGTCACCTCCAGGGGAAGGCTTTCTCTCTGTTGGTTCTGGAGGAGGTACTTGTCATTAATCTTCCCCTGGTCTAGGAGCTTCTCAGTGCAGGAATCCCATGTTCAAAGGATACGCTCCACTCCTGGCGCTTCTTTCTTGGTGGTATGAGGTCCCCCTCATCTCTGCTGGATTCTTTTATATCTCAAAAGAAATTGACTCAAGATACAGTCTAATCCTATAGATTGAGTCCTGCCTCATTAACATAACTACCTCTAATCCTGCCTCATTAACATCATAGAGATTAGGATTTACAACACATAGGATAATCACATCAGATCACAAAATGGTGGGCAACCACACAATACTGGACATCATGCCCTAGCCAAGTTGACACACATTTTTGGGGGACACATTCAATCCATAACAATGTCCTCCTGGTAACATGTCTAAAGTATGTGAGTCTAAGTCTTGCTATCCTCACTTCTAAGGAGTATTCTGGCTGTACTTATTCCAAGACAGATTTGTTCATTTTTCTGGTAGTCCATTGTGTATTCAATATTCTTTGCCAACACAATAATTCAAAGACATCAATTTTTCTTCGGTCTTGCTTATTCATTGTCCAGCTTTCGCATGCACATGTTGTTGTCAGGAGCCGTCGAGTCGGTTTTGATTCATAGTGACTCTACGTACAACCGAACGAAACACTGCCCAGTGCTACGCCATCTTCACAATCGTTGTTATGTTTGAGCCCGTTGTTGCAGCCACTGTGTCAATCCATCTCCTTGAGGGTCTTCCTCTTTTTCGCTGGCCCTCTACTTTACCAAGCATGATGTCCTTCTCCAGGGACTGGTCCCTCCTGATAACATGTGCAAAGTATGTGAGATGAAGTCTCGCCATCCTTGCTTCTAAGGAGCATTCTGGCTGGGCTGTACTTCTTCCAAGACAGATTTGTTCGTTCTTCTGGCAGTCCGTCGTATATCCAATATTCTTTGCCAACACCATAATTCAAGTGGTTTGGGACTCTTCAGTAATTGTCAAGAAAGTTGAAATTGCTATTCAGACTTTATATACGCGGCCAATTTTAAGGCATGGAAAGAAAACAAGATAAAAATCTGTCATTCCTTTCTAGTTCCAGAATTATGCAATAGAACAGATAATTTAAATGTCAAGAAAAGGTTTTTCAAAAGCTTCCAGAAATATTGACAAATTGCATAAATAAGCTTCACCTAACTAATATACACTGTGTACAATAGAACAAAACACTGCCCTGTCCTGCACCGTCCTCACGATCATTGCTGTGTTTGAGCCCATTGTTGCAGCCACTGTGTCAGTCCATCTCCTTGAGGGTCTTCCTCTTTTTCGCTGGCCCTCTACTTTACCAAGCGTGATGTCCTTCTACAGGGACTGGTCCCTCTTGATAACATTTCCAAAGTACATGAGATGTAGTCTTGCCATCTTTGCATCTAAGGAGCATTCTGGTTTTACTTCTTCGAGGACAAATTCATTTGTTCTTTTGGGAGTCCATGGTATATTCTTCGCCAACACCACAACTCAAAGGCATCAATTCGTCTTCAGTCTTCCTGACTGATCGTCCAGCTTTTACATACATATGAGGCAACTGAAAACACCATGGCTTGGGTCAGGTGCAGCTTAGTGCTTAAAGTGACATCTTTGCTTTTTTAACACTCCAGAGAGGTCTTTTGCAACACATTTGCCCAATGCAGCACGACGTTTGATTTCTTGACTGCTGCTTCCATGGGTGTTGATTGTAGATCCAAGTAAAATGAAATCTTTGACAACTTCAATCTTTTCTCTGTTTATCAAGATGTTGCTTGTTGGTCCAGTTGTGAGGACTTTTGTTTTCTTTATGTTGAGGTGTAATCCATACTGAAGGCTGTAGGCTTTGATCTTCATCAGTAAGTGCTTCAAGTCCTTTTTGCTTTCAGCTAGCAAGGTTGTGTCATCTGCAAAATGTAGGTTGTTAATGAGTCTTCCTCCAATCTTGATGAAGTGTTGTTCTTTATCAGTAAGTCGTCTTTGCTTTCTGCAAGCAAGGTTGTGTCATCTGCATAGCACAGCTTGTTACTGTGCCTCAAAAACCATTGCCATCGAGTCAATTCTGACTCATAGTAGCCCTATAGGACAGAGTAGAACTGCCCCATAGGGTTTCCAAGGAGCAGCTGGTGAATTCGAATTGCTGACCTTTTGATTAGCAGCCAAGCTTTAAAGCCACTGTGCCAGCAAGGCTCTGTTACTATGCCTAGTATCCTTAAAAAAGAGTAGTTAGTGATGCCTGCAAGGTTTTAGACCAGGATTACTGGGGAAATGTTGATGCCGCTGACCAAGACAATGGAAATTAGGAAATTTCTTCGGCCCTGTTATACATGTGTCCTCTTACTTACCTGTCATGAGATTCCAGTATTAAACAATTGCTATTCCAAATGTAACTTAACAATCTGGGCTATTGGCTTCAAAGACTTACCCTTCCAAAGAGGTGTTCTCTAGTGCTGAGCAAGTTCTCATTAGAAATGGACTATTGTCTTGACCCTGTCATACCTAGGTGGACTGCTATGGCCTGATGATGTGTTTTCTAATGACTATGTGCTGTATTTATAGCTGGCAAAAGAAAGGCCCTATAGTCACATTAATCAGATGGAGAGATTTGCGTTCTTCAAATTCCTCAGTTCATACATTTATTATCATCTTTCTTTTTTATTTAACAAACATGCAGATGGTGCTATGTTGTTGGTCCAGTGTTTAGTTAATATTAACTCAGTTTAGTCATCATGGTAGCTTTCTATGAAGTAGGCACTATTATTATCCCCATTTTAAAGGTGGGAAAAATAAGGCACAGAGAAGTGAGTAACTCACCCCAAGTCACATTGCTAGTAAGTGGTGGAATGCACTTCTATAGAGATAAGTAATGTAATTGGCAAGATTAACTGATCTGGCAAATAATAATAACCATTTACATTAAGTTTGGTTTGCTTTTCACAAAAAAATGAAAACCAAACTCTTTGCCATCGAGTCAGTTCTGACTCATAGTGACCCTATAGGACAGAGTAGAACTGCCCCATAGGGTTTCTAAGGCTGTAATCTTTACGGAAGAGACTGCCACATCTTTCTCCTGTGGAGTGGCTGGTGGGTTCAAACTGCCGTCCTTTCAATTAGCAGCTAACCACTTAACTACTGTGCCACCAAGGTTCCATGCTTTTCACACTGATGTTTAATTACTTTTACTTCTATTGACAAATAATTAGTTTTAATAGTGTGTGGTTTATTTATAACAGTAGTCAATCTTAGATAAACTACTTGTATGTACAGATTTATAACAACTGTTTCTGTCAATGGAATGAAGCGTGTAATCTAAACTATAAAGTACACAGTTCAATGAAAACATTTAAATATTCTTGTCAATGATTGTACTTGTCATTTCATATTTGTCGAGTATAAAATGTGTATTTTGCCCAAGTGAGCAATTTTGTTTTATTTAGAAGATGATGAGATAGATTGACTGTAATTTCATATTAAAAATAAAATTCTCATGAAAATTTTGACTTCTATTTTGTAGATGGATGAAGTTGGAATCACGGAATATGTAAAAGGAGATAACCGAAAGTTTGAAATCTGGTACAGTAGGAAGGAAGAAGTTTACATTATCCAGGTTGTCCATTTAAAATTTATTCTAGAATCCATAATCTGCTTTAAGATTCAAAAGTCTAAATTTGAAAACAAAAATAATTTTGGTCACATTTCACAAGTTCTCATCTCTTTTGTGTAGGCCACTTAAATATCATTTGAGTATTACTCGTCGTGATGTATTTAAACATTTTTTTCAGTAACGCATGAGATATGCCTTCCGTGCTTTCTAGGGCTTTATGTTTTCACAGCTACACTAGGAGATTTACAGCTATAACTGACAGCTTGGCAGGTGCTTCTCTGTTAGATTCCTAACAGTTCTGAGATCCTCTTGTGGACAGCATTCAGAGGGTTCCTGTTGATGAGATGCGGTTTATGACAATTCAGATTTGATCCCTGTTTCTAAAGAACATGGGTAAAACCCTGGCCGGATGTGCTGTAAGAGCTAACCTGTTTCCGGGAAGGGTAGAGCAATTAGAACACTTCAGAGAATGTAGTCATTTCAATAATTGTTTGCATCATGACTTGTGACAACTCAGTATACTGCTGTCTGTTTAAAATGCTCAGTGTTTCTTTTGTTTGTTTAATTCTGTACTTGGTAGCTACAATCCACAAAAAATATGTTTTCATGGTCTGGTTTAGATATAATATTTCTGGTATATTTTATTGACAAACTTCTAATGTAATTAATTGGAGAATATTTTAGGAAGCTTTTGCTCTATCATCTGTAACTAAAATTGTTCTGTAATAGATTGTCTTTCCAGAAACAGTAGAGCTTATGTTATTTTACCAAACTTAAACGTAAAAATATTTACATTTTTTAGTGAACCCTTCTGCAAAAGGAAATAAAAGTGACATTATATTTTACATGTTCTCAGTGTTGTTATTCCATTATTTAAGGGCTATTTCAAAATGGTTTTGACTGTATTTCATCTAATCTAATTATTTGCTTCTTAGAAGTTTTAAGAGTCAAAAGATTAGAACTTTAATATGGGTTTCTAGGGAGTATACTATGTTTGATAGGCTTAATGACAATTGTTTTATTATAAAGCATCCTCTTAAAAAGCATTGCCTCCCTTCTTTTTAAATCTTTAGGCTCCAAATATAGATGTGAAGATGTCATGGTTAAAAGAAATAAGAGCTATTTTGTTGAAACAACAGGAACTTATGGCAGGTAAATTCAAGCATGTACTATTCAGAACGGCTCATTGACTCAGATTTTGTGATAGTCTTTACAGGGAATGGAGCTGAGATTTACTTTATACTATTTATCATGAAATGGTTTGTTAAACTAATTAGTAGTGAGATCAAGATTCAAGAGGTTGTTTAAATGGCTTTGGAGAATGAACTTTACATTAGAAAATGAACTCTCATGCTTGGGAGCAGTTGAGAAGCAAGGCAGCCAATTGACTGTGTTAATTCTAGGTCCTACCTATGAGGCAACTCTGCTTATGACCTCCAGTAATTATGGCTTGGTAATCCAAGTTCTAGTTCTAAACTTGCGTTTCTTCACTGAAATATTACATAGTTCAGACCTCTCCCAAACTTCCAATTCAGACTGGCCTTCTCTCTGATTATTTCAAGTCAGTGAAGGTTATTTTTAATGGGAATGGTGTGTGTCTGTGTGTGTGTAAGTCATTGACCTTCAAGGAAGTAAGAAGAGTGGCTTCTGAATGACTCTTAAATAAGCTTTGTTGTATTTCACAGTCCAGAAACGAGAGCAACGGAATCAGGTACCAGACCAGGATCAGTCTTCTCTTCAGCAGAATGAGTAAGTGATTTTTCTTTAAGGAATATCACTTTGTAATCCTTTGTTTCCATATGTAACAAGAAACAATGTAATTGAAGTATCTCTGACAAACACCACCTGCCATTTTAGCAATAATTCATCAAATTCTATAAACACTTAATTTTCTCAGTTCTAGCTTTATACTTGGAGCCCTGGTGGCACAGTGGTTAAGAGCTACGGCCGCTAACCAAAAGGTCAGCAGTTCCAATCCACTAGCCACTCCTTGGAAACCTTATGGGGCAGTTCTACTCTGTCCTATAGGGTCACCATGAGTCGGAATCCACTTGATGGCAACGGGTTTGTTTTTTGTTTTGGCTTAGTCTTATACTTGGAGCCTGGTGGTCCCTAACAATTATCCTTTGGTTCCCCTCCATGTTGAAGATAATACCTGTTCTGTTTCAGGGAAGGGTAGAGGAATTAGAACACTTCAGAGAATGTAGTCATTTCAATAATTATTTGGACAGAGTAGAACTGCCCCATAAGGCTTCCTAGGCCACATCTTTCTCCCATGGAGTGGCTGGTAGGTTCGAACTACCAACCTTTTGGTTAGCAGCCGAGCACTTAATCACTGTGCCACCAGGGCTCCTTTTTTATCATGTATGAGTAAAGTCTCCAGGTTTGATGCACTAACTGACTTAATGATAGCTGGGACAAACTCAACAATATGAAGTACTTTAAAGTTTAATCTTCATTCGTACACATCTTACCTAGTTCACTAACGCTAAAAATCTGTAGCGCGATGGGGATTTTACACAACATACCTTCCTTCGAACTAGTAGACAGTAGTTTTTTCATTGACTAATAAAGAGAGGACCTGCTGACTTGGATCCTAGGGTTTATGCTTTTGCATATTATGGACTATAATCACACGGACTTAAAAAGGGGGCTATCAGCTCTGTTTGAATGGATTCTCCAAGTATGTTCTTAACACATGGTATCAGTGGAAGAAATACCATTTTAAATTTCTTATTACTCTTAGACTGTACAAAAGCTCCCTTATTTTTACACGTTAACTATTTCAGAAAGCAACAGGGAGGTTTTATAAGCACGGAGGAGACTGAATCTGAACACTCCAGCGCTACGGTGGAGGTTAGTGAAGCAATCACACCGGCTCAGGCAGAAGCAAACACAGGTATGTGTAATCTTACACAAGTATGTTTAAGACTCATGGATTTGAATGTTTTTATCTACCATTGTTAATTTGGAAATGGTATCTGTCTATTATTTTGTATTAAAAAAAAAACCCCAAAACAAAATTAACCCATTTCTAAAAGGCTTTTATGACTTACATATGCAAGACACTCTGATGGGCAGTATAGAGCCATCGTTGCCAAAGAGGGCTCCCTGGAACCCCACAGCATCACCTGGAAGCTTGTTTGGAGGGCAGATTCTCCAGGTTCACTCCAGACCTTCTGAATCAGAGACTCTGGGATTGGAGCCCAGCCTTCTTGAGTTTTGACAAGCTCTCCGGGTGATCCTGATGCATGCTCAAGTTTGAGCCCCTGCTGTAGAGGATACATAGACCGCCTTCAAAAAGGAGCCCTGGTGGCACAATGGTTAAGTGCTCGGCTGCTAACCAAAAGGTCTGTGGTTCGAACCCACCAGCCACTCTGCAGGAGAGAGATGTGGCAGTCAGCCTCCATAGAGACTGCAACCTTGGAAACCCAATGGAGCAGTTCTACCCTATCCTGTAGGGTCGCTATGAGTTGGAATTGACTCAATGGCAATGAGTTTGGTTTTGGACTGGCTTCAAGGAATGCAGGCTTCACTTACCAAAGGTTTAATGAATAGAGAAGAGTCATTTACAGCTGGAATATTTCTTGTTTTTATGCAAATCGTGTCATTCAGAGTGATTGGTTTCAAACAATTTAATTCAACAAATAATAATATGCCGGGACTTGTGCAAAGTGCTGCGTATACAGTCTAATTAAAGCACACTCAGCCACCGTCCCCATGGAACTAGGAGGGTAGAAAGGCAATTCAACATACAATTAAAATCAAATGTGCTAATTATTATAACAGGGAAGTACAAGGTGGTATAGAATCGTACAGCAGGGTCACTTAACAAGCCTGGGACCAAGAGCACATACTACCCTGAGAAATACCTAACCCCATGCCTGATACTCAGTGCTTAAATATGAAGGCCCTTACTCTGGAAGAGTTCTCCACTAGTTAAGGAGAAACAAGTAATTAGAAGCATGCTCAACTTTCAGTTATCCGTTTCATAACTGGATTGAATTATGTCCCCCCCCCCAAAAAAAAAACGTGTGTATCAGTTTATCTGGGCCATGATTCCCAGTATTGTGTGATTTTCCTGCGTTGTAAATCCTGCCTCTATGATGTTAATGAGGGCGGACAAGTGGCAGTTGTGTTAGTGAGGCAGGACTCAATCTACAAGATTGGATTGTGTCCTGAGGCAATCCCTTGAGATATAAAAGAGAGAAGCGAGCAGAGAGACAAGGGGACCTCATACCACCAAGAAAGCAGTGCCAGGAGCAGAGCGTGTCCTTTGGACCTGGGATCCCTGCACGGAGAAGCTCCTAGTCCAGGGGAAGACTGATGACAAGGACCTTCCTCCGGAACCAACAGAGAGAGAAATCTTCCCCTGGAGCTGGCACCCTGAATTTGGACTTCTAGCCTACTAGACTGTGAGAGAATAAACTTCTCTTTGTTAAAGCCATCCACTTGTTGTATTTCTGTTATAGCAGCACTAGATGACTAGGACAGTCACATCCCTTAGGTCATTTGTGCTGTTGTCCCCAAAGCAGTGAGGAGAGAGTCTGGTGCCATTGCCTTCATCTTACGTATGAGGAAACCAAGCTAGAGATAGTTGAGATGACTTTTCCAAGGTTATATGAATAGATTGGTGTGGCCAAGATGAGATTCTGTTCATTCTCTCCTTAATTTGATTGCTTAATCCAAATCAATTCAATATATATGTATATATATATTTAAATTAAGCACCTCATGTAGGCAGAGGTCTTAGGAGACTTACAAGGAGGTATTTGTAACACATGGTCTCTGCCTAGTAGGGGACATAAAACAAGTCAAAAATAATTATAATACCAGGCAGAATGTAGGAAGTGCTATATGAGTAGTGCCAATAAAAACTCAGTAGGAAGAGTTTTTGGAAGAGATAATTTTCTGTAAGAAGGGTAAATATTCTCCAAAATGTTATTTAAGTTATTTTTTAACAACTCTCCCACCAACACCAACCTGTAACCATTTTAAAAAATAAATGAAGTAAATGATAGTCCAGGCCCTTTCTGAAATGTCAGAAATTTAAAAACAGTACAATCTAATGGAAAGTTTTATGATATATAGAAAGATACTTTTCTTGGTCCATTGAAGCTTACAGCCTTGATTATTATACTTAGATTGACTTCTCTCCTTGGGGTTAACAAGCACCATTCAGTAACTCTGACCGTCCATTTCTTGCCTTACAGTTTGGACCAAAGTATCACCCTCTGCCGAAACCTCTGAAGAACCCCTGGCATGGTCAGGCGAATTTTTCTATTCTGCTTATGCAGAACGTGAAGAAGATAGGTCCCTGATGGTTAGTAATAACATGGTAAAATTAAAGCCCTTGAGACAGTTTTACTGATGAAATGGGGGCATTTAAGAACTAACTTCTCCGTATCCTTGAGGTCATCAGATACATTTCATGGCCAAAGAATTTGAAACAAGTCTCATTAGGAACATTCTGTAAGGACTTCTCTTTTTAAGTGGAACTTGTTTGCATTATCCATGAAGCCCATACTGAAGCTGATGTGATAATGAATCATTCCAAGTCTCTATGAGTTGACAAGTTTTATCCTGTGCTGAGTTTTCCCCACCGTTTTCTCATGTAGGCATGTGAGATAGAATCTGAGAGCAAAGAAGCTGCAACTATACTTTAAAAAAATCAGTTTAGATTCCAGATTGGAAAACGTAGGAAATAAACATTACACATTAAAAGCTAATAACATCTTAAAAACAAAAATGCATTGCCGTTGAGTCGATTCCGACTCATAGCGATCGTATAGGACAGAGTAGAACTGCCCTATAGGGTTTCGAAGGAGCGCCTGGTGGATTCAAACTGCCAGCCTTTCTGTTAGCAGCCGTAGCTCGTAACCACCAAGCCACCAGGGTTTCCAAATAAAGTCTACAGGAATATATTTTAGTGAGCTCTCAAAAAGGTTGTACTAATGATACCACATCTCAGTATATTCGAGCAAGGAGGTTCCCTGTAAAACTTAAAGGACGCTGCTTTAGGATAAAAGGAAGTGTTTTTTGAAAGAAATGGTTAGAACTCCAGTGAGTTATCAAAGGGGAGTTAGGACTGATTAGGATAAATCCCCCATAAAGCCATCAGCTTAGAGTGTGGGAATGGTCCTTTCCAGCGCTCCCCTCCGGAGGAGCTGATTCAATTTGGCGCTTCTAATGTTGGCAGAAGGGAGTAATGGCATGGATAATCACAAAGCTGGATAGCATGGACTCTGGAATGCTTTCTTTAAAAAGTAATAAAATATGCTTTCTTCTAGTAATACAGTGATAATAGTGCACATTTCTATGGTGGTTTACGGTTTACCAAATGATTTCACATTTAATCTTCACAGTATTAGTGTGAGAAAGGGCAGGCTTTATTACCTCCAATTTACAGAGGAGGAAACTGAGGCTCAGAGCTGGTAAAATATTTGCCCAGAGTTAATTGTCTAGGCCAGCAGTTCTCAAACTTTTTAATCCCAGGAATCCTTCACATTCTTAAAATTATTGAGAACCCCCAAATCTAACGAATGTCATTGAACAACTTGTGTAGAAATTGTTAAATGGGAACCTAATTTGCTGTGTAAACTTTCACTAAAAACACAGTAAAATATTATTAAACAATTTATTGAGAACCCCAAAGAGCTTTTGTTCATATGGTTTACATCTATTGATATTTACCATATTATATATTAAAGCAGAGAAATATAAAATTATTCTATATTTTAAAATGACATTAGTAAACTCATTGTACATGTACAAAAATAATTTTTATTAAAAAAAAGAAAAAAAAAAAAAGACAAACTTGCATCTCCTGAGTTACTATTATCTGAAAATGGGAGGACTGAGGGTAGTTGTTCAAATGTGAGCCAAAATCTGGGAAAGCCAGTTTGGGATTAAACATTTGCTGTTGATGTCCTACTAAAGGATTGTCAAGAACTCACTAAGTTTTTTTTTTTTTAATTGTTATACTTTAAGTGAAAGTTTACAATTCAAGTTAGTCTCTCATCCAAAAATTCACACACACATTGTTATGTGACCCTAATTGCTCTCCCCATACTGTGACAGCACACTCCTCCCTTTCCACCGCTGATACCCCATGTCCATTCAACCAGCTCCTAACCCTCTCTGCCTTCGCATCTCACCTCCAGGCAGAAGCTGCCCGTTTAGTCTCTTGTATCTACCTGAGCTAAGAGGCACACTCCTCACGAGTATCACTTTATGTCCAATCCCTGTCTGAAGAGTTGGCCTTGGAAATGGTTTTAGTTCTGGGCTGATAGAGAATCCAGGGGCCATGCTTTCCGGGGTACCTCCAGTCTCGGTCAGACCATTAAGTCTGGTCTTCTTACTAGAATTTGAGTTCTGCACCCCATCTTTCTGCTAGTCCATCTGGGACTCTCTGTTGTGTTTCCTGTCAGGGTGGTCATTGGTGGTAGCCGGGCACCATCTAGTTCTGGTCTCAGGCTGATGCAGTCTCTGGTTTATGAGAACTCGCTAAGTTTTAAGTAAGATTTTTCCAGCTATAGTTTCAGAAAGTGAAGTAAATATGCAAAATTGGTTAATGCTTTAATCCCAGGTGATGGGAGTATTTTTTTAAAAAAATCATTAGTTATCCTCTCTTCTCCCAATAATTCCCTGAGTTGTGCTACTTAGGAGAACCTACGAAAGAACCATACAATGCATTCCAAACCAAAAAAAAGTTGGAAAGATCTGCCTTTTTGGCCTCACTTTATCAAGTGAAGAACTGAGAAACGATGGGTGCTCCTTCCCTTTGTAGAGGCCTGTGTCAGAGACAGCTCTCCTATCTTGATGAAGCTACTGTGTTAAATGACAAGTCGCTCTTTACTGCCTACTTCTCAGCGTCTTTGAAAACAAGTACTGCTCAAAAGATGGGCACTCGAAATGATGCGGATGTTGTTTTCATGCTCATTCCTTTGGACATGCAAAGAATTGACAGTACATGGTTATTTCTTTTTTGGTATTTTTGGATTTTAATCATGGTACTCTTTTAACAATTGTTTATTCAATATGTAAGATATTCTGCTGGAAAAATTCTCATTTCAGAATACTTTTGGATTTGAAAATGATCAACTATTTCCTCTCCATCTACTTTGTAACCAAATGCAATGTGTGCCTTGGATTATTTTGCTTATTGTTGGTTTAAGTTAAAGTTATAGCTACCAAACTATTAAGCACAAGTAAAGCACAATATTATGATTTAATATGCGATTATTGGACCTAGAGCTTTTGTGCCCATTATTTTAACCTGTGCAAAATTATGCAAAGCACAGAAATCCTTTTGGAGGTATTAGTAAATCTTTGCTCAGGGCCATTGTCTTCTGTCTGTGCCAAGAATAATTGTTCATGAGAATAGTTTAAAAATAACAGTATTTTCAAAGTTAATATTTCCGTGCTTATTTTTCTGGATTTGTGCTTGTAAGTCATGTAACTTAATTAGTTGTGCTCTATTGTTTTCTGGATACTTCATGCTGTAATTCTGTTTTCAAATAAAAGTTAATTCTGTAGGTGAACTGAATACATGTTCTGCTTTTTTTTTCCCCATCACACACTGCTCCATGTTGTTTGTTCTTGCAAAACTGCTGCAGCAACCACATTTACCATTAAAGAGCAAATTCTTTATGTCACGAAGCATGAAACTCTGCAAGTTGTTTCACAACCAAGTTTGTAAGGTAATTTCTCAAAGCAACTTTACAGTCTCCAGGAAAATATAAAGCCCTAGCTGACTGCAGGAAGAGAGGCTCAGAAGACTTCCTGGTTAGAAATGGAGATATCATTCAGCTTCTCCATGAGAATGCTAAGGGTCAATGGTAGGTGCATTCCCAATGCCTATGATGTTCTCTAGAAATCCTGGTGGCATAGTGATTAAGAGGTCAGGCTGCTAACCAAAAGGTTGGCAGTTTGAGTCCACCAGCTGCTACTTGGAAACTCTATGGGGCAGTTCTACTCTGTCCTATAGGGTTGCTAAGAGTCAGAATTGATTCAGTGGTTTTGGTTTTTTTTTATGGTATGATGACCTCTGCCTGAGACACATGGATAGCGAATGAAGCTTTCTGCTTTACCTTTGTCTTTGTTTCTCAAGAAGCAGAAATATCACATTTCTTTTCAGTGATGGCTCTCATTTTCGTTGCCTGAGCCATGCCTATATAGCTCACTTAAAATCATGTTCACCTCCAGCGAGTCAAAGATGCTTTCAAAGAATGAAATGCTATGCGTCTTCATATTCTTTTGTGGTTTACCTTAGGCTCAGATGTTCCAGCTGATACATCTGGGCTTCATAATGGCTACAGATCACATTTCATTTGGTCATTTAAGTTATTCATTAATTCATCAAATATTGAAAGAATGCCTACTATGTGCCAGGCACCATGCTTTGCTACTTTACAGCATAGCCACACTTCTCTTTTATCAGTTCAAATATTGACGTTTTAGTCTTGTCATTCTATCCTTATGCATTTGACTTTATATAGCACCTATTACAAAGATGGAGCCCTGGTGGCACAGTGGTTAAGAGCTTGGCTGCTAACCAAAAGGTCAGCAGTTCGAATCCACCAGCCGCTCCTTGGAAACCCTATGGAGCAGTTCTACTCTGTCCTGTAGGATCACTATGAGTCAGAATTGACTCGATGGCAATGGGTCTGAGTTTGGTTTTATATTACAAAGATAGGTCTGCCAAACATACTGTTTAAGTATGAAAGAACCCAAAGGAAGAAGGAAATACTGTTTGGAAGAGGACTAAATGAAGCCTTTCTCTAGAAATTTAAATTAAAATACTTCTATCTTCTTTGAGTCAATAACTTGAACAGAAATGCTACATGGACTGTGTACTCTAACCCTAAATATGGAGGAGTGTACATACTAGGGTAAAAATTAATGACGGATCATTAAAGTAATAACCATTTTTACTAGTGACTTAAGTCCTTTGTAGGGCAAAGAATTCAAGCACAGTGTCACGAAGGTCTTTGAACACATGTAAACGCTTTGTCAAAATTTGAGCTGCAATCTGTTTGCTTTTGATTACCTTAGTATTACCATTGTTGTCTACTAATTCATGTATTAGTTAGGTTGGTGAAAAATCTAAACAGAAGGGAAATACTGATTCCAGGAAACAGTTTACAAATTTTAACTGGTGACTATAGGTTTCAGAGTGTGGAAGTTACAGGTGTAATATGAACAAACTGCATATTATTTGTTTAAAGGCTAAGAAATTGAAAGCTTTACCAAATATTAAATCGACATGGGGTAAGAACCTCTCTTCTTCACTTAGAAATAACCTGCAAATGTGTTATGTTAACTATGATTTTTATCTTTAATGGTTGTAAATTGATGAACAACGATTTTTAAAACGTGAAGCTTTTCACGGAAAAGTTGATAGACTTGAAAGTGTTTCAGATACCATGGTGTCTTATAAGAGATCCTTCAGAATTAAATACTGAATGTAAAGACAGCGTGGGGGCAGCGTCTGACCTCTTCTAACTTAATGAGGGGCAAGGAGAATCAAGATCAACAGCCCAAAACTGATTCCTATGCAGCGGAGGTTAGATATGCCTCCTCTCTCCGCCATCTTTACCAACTCTGACACTACCAACCATCCCTCTCATAGCACTGTGTGCTTCTCTGCTGGGTTTGATAATCTATTGCAATGGCCACACAGAACTCACAGACCATACTCATAATTAATGGGGTTTATTAGGTAAGTAACAGGTTACAATTCAGGCTTAGAAACACTCAAGGGTACCGTTCTTCCACCAGGAAAGCCTCTTCCCAGCTGTGCTCGCAGGCACGCCTCTCCCTGGCCCTAGGCCTCTGCCCAAAGGCACTCAGCTTTCTCTCTTCGCGGGCCAGGAAGCCCGCCGTGCCATCTCCTGCTGCAAGGTCTCTTCTTGCCACCACTTCTCACTGTCTTCAGGGTTACAGCTCGCTTTCTCTCAGTCTCCTGCTTCCAGGAGCTTCTTAGCACAGGGATCCTGGGTCTAAAGGATGTGCTGGCTTCTGGCTGTTCTTCCTTGGTGGTGGTGGGATTCTTTCTCTCTTTCCTACCTCTGCCCAGCGGGATGGCAAAACTGACCAATCCCTTTGGTGGGCCACAATTACCATGTCTGCACAGTCCTGCCCAGTCACTTGGGTGGAAGTTATAAGACTATGGGTAGAAAGGCCACACAAAAGTGATCCATGGCACCGCACTGAAGTTGTACTTTTAAGGTACCAGCATTCCGGTTCAAGAATGCTTTAACAGAGTGTTTGTACTCAGTCCTAGGAGCATGTTATTTCCCTATGGCAGGGTTCTGCTACACACACACACACACACACACACACACTCACAAATGTGTTTGTGCCCAAGACTTATGTATGAAGGCAGTATGGAGTGACCAGAATTTACCTAATGTTTGTTTCTATTGACCCAACCCTTACTACATAATATTTCTGTATATATACAAGTGTTCTTGTAGATTTTTCCCCTAAGTGACACTTAGCTCCGTGTAAGGGCAACACAGAAGAAATACAGACTTGTTTATAAATAAGACTATTATTGTATGCACATAATTCCTCTGACTTCCTAGTTTTGGCCTTGTTTTTTGAATTCTAGGTAAAGGTATATTGGGTTCAAATGAGTCTAGTAGATCAGGAATGACTAATTTGGTTCCAAGTTTCATTTATAGCCTGTAACCAAATCTAAGCATGAAAGGAATAAATAAAAATATTGAGTCACATGGGAGCCACTTTTTGTTTGTTGGTTTGGGTGCTCTACATCTAGGTCAACTTTCAAAAGTTTTCTGCACTAATTGTGTAAAAAACTATTTGAATTGTTTAGATAATTAAAAATAAGAAGAATATAATATCCCAATAACTTAACTTAATTAACATTTATTAAAAAAACTATACCCAAACCTGTAGAATAAATATTATTTTTAAAGTATACTTGGAACATTCACAAAGATAGACCATATACTGGGGCATAAAACGTGTTAGTAAATTTCAGAAGATTGGAATCATATAAAGTCTCAAAGATATCATATTAGAAATCAATAATCTCCAAGCAAGACGATTCTAAACAACATATGGGACAAAAAAGAAAGCACAAGAGATTATAAAATATTTCAAATGTAATGAAAATTAAAACACAACATATCAAAATATGTGGATATATCTAAAGAGTTGCTTGGAGAGAAAAATTATACCTTTAAATGCCAGTATTAGAAAATAACACATTTTAAATATCAACATTTAAGCTTCTACCTTTAGAATCTAGGACAATAATACCAAGTTACACCCTGATGAAGTTAAAGGAAATAATAAATTAATGGAGCACAAAAGCATACATTAGAAATCCAGCAATCAATAAAGAAAATCAAGAAAGTCGAATGTTCTTGAAGAATTATAAAATAGATAAATTCTTAGAAGATTTATCAAGAAAAAGGAGAAAACAAAAATTACCAAAATCAGGAATGAAATAAGGAGACATCACTACAGATCCTCTAAAACCAAACCAAAGCAAACCCGTTGCAGTCAAATCTATTCCCACTCATAGGGATCCCATAGGACAGAGTAGAACTGCCGCATACAGTTTCCAAGGAGTGGCTTCTTGTTGTTGGGTGCTGTTGAGTTGGTTCTGACTTAATAGGAACCCTATGTACTGCAGAATGAAACACTGCCCTATCCTTCACCATGCTCACAATCATTGTTATGCTTGATCCCGTTGTTGCAGCCACTGTGTCAATCCATCTCGTTAAGGGTCTTCCTCTGTTTCGATGACCCTCCACTTTACCAAGCATGATGTCCTTCTCCAGGGACTGATCCCTACTGACAACATGTCCAAAGTATGTAAGACGTAGTCTCACCATCCTTGCTTCTAAGGAGCATTCTGGTTGTACTTCCAAGAAAGATTTGTTCATTCTTTTGGCAGTCCATGGTGTATTCAATATTCTTCGCCAACACCACAATTCAAAGGCGTCAATTCTTATTTTGTCTTCCTTATTCACTATCCAGCTTTCACATGTATATGATGCTATTTAAAATACCATGGCTTGGGGTAAGGCGCACCTTAGTCTTCAAGGTGACATCTTTGCTTTTCAACACTTTAAAGAGGCCTTTTGCAGCAGATTTGCCCAGTGCAATGCGTCTTTGGATTTCCTGATTGCTGCTTCCATGGGTGTTGATTGTGGATCGAAGTAAAATGAAATCCTTGACAATTTCAATATTTTCTCCATTTATCATGATGCTGCTTATTGGTCCAGTTGTGAGGATTTTTGTTTTCTTTATGTTGGGATGTAATCCATACTGAAGGCTGTGGTCTTTGATCTTCATCAGTAAGTCCTTCAAGTCTTCACTTTCAGCAAGCAAGGTTGTGTCATCTGCATATCGCAGGTTGTTAATGAGTCTTCCTCCAATCCTCATACCCCATTCTTCATATGGTCCAGCTTCTCAGATTATTTGCTCAGCATACAGACTGAATAGGTACGGCGAAAGGATACAACCCTGACTCACACCTTTCCTGACTTTAAACCACACAATATTCCCTTGTTCTGTCCGAACAACTGCCCCTTGATCTATGTACAGGTTCTTCATCAGCACAATTAAGTGTTCTGGAATTCCCATTCTTCGCAATGCTATCCATAATTTGTTATGATCCCACAATCACAAGCCTTTGCATAGTTAATAAAACTCAGGTAAACATCTTTCTGGTATTCTCTGCTTTCAGCCAGGATTCATCTGACATCAGCAATGATATTCCTGGTTCCACCTCCTCTTCTGAATCTGGCCTGAATTTCTGGTGGTTCCCTGTCGATATACTGCTGGAGCCGCTTTTGAATGATCTTCAGCAAAATTTTACTTGCATGTGATATTAATGATATTGTCCAATAATTTCCACTTTTGGTAGGAAACTTTTCTTGGGAATAGGCAGAAATACGGATCTCTTCCAGTCGGTTGGCCAGGTAGCTGTCTTCCAAATTTCTTGGCATAGACGAATGAGCACTTCCAACGCTGCATCTGTTTGTTGAAACATCTCAATTGATATTCCGTCAATTCCTGGAGCCTTGTTTTTCGCCAGTGCCTTCAGTGCAGCTTGGACTTCTTTCTTCAGTACCATCGGTTTCTGATCATATGCTACCTCTTGAAATGGTTGAACATTGACCAATTCTTTTTGGTATAATTACTCTGTGTATTCCTTCCATCTTCTTTTGATACTTCCTGCCTTGTTTAATATTTTCCCTGTAGAATCCTTCACTATTGCAATTCGAGGCTTGAATTTTTTCTTCAGTTCTTTCAACTTGAGAAATGTTGAGCGTCTTCTTCCCTTTTGGTTTTCTGTCTCCAGCTCTTTGCACATGTCATTATAATACTTTACTTTGTCTTCTTGAGCCGCCCTTTGAAATCTTCTGTTCAGTTCTTTTACTTCATCATTTCTTCCTTCAGCTTTAGCTACTCAATGTTCAAGAGCAAGTTTCAGAGTCTCTTCTGACATCCATGTTAGTCTTTTCTTTCTTTCCTGTCTTTTTTAATGACCACTTGCTTTCTTCATGTATGATGACCTTGATGTCATTCCACACCTCTTCTGGTCTTCAGTCATTAGTGTTCAACGTGTCAAATCTGTTCTTCAGATGGTCTCTAAATTCAGGTGGGATATACTCAAGGTCATACTTTAGCTCTTGTGGACTTGTTCTAGTTTTCTTCAGTTTTAACTTGGACTTGCATATGAGCAATTGGTGATCTCTTCTGCAGTTGGCTCCTGGCCTTGTTCTGACTGATGATATTGAGCTTTTCCGTCATCTCTTTCCACAGATATAGTCGATTTGATTCCATCTGGTGAGGTCCATGTATATAGTCACCATTTACGTTGGTGAGAAAAAGTATTTGCAATGAAGAAGTCGTTGGTCTTGCAAAATTCTATCATGCATCATTTCTGTCACCAAGGCCATATTTTCCAACTACCAATCCTTCATCTTTGTTTCCAACTTTCGCATTCCAATCACCAGTAATCCTCAATGCATCCTGATTGCCTGTTTGATCACTTTCAGACTGCAGAAGCTGGTAAAAAACATCTTAATTTCTTCAAAATCTTCAAACTTAGATGTTTTCCGTGGTGAAATCTAACTAACATTTAAGGAAGCTTTCAGAAGATAAAGGAAGAAGAAAACACTTCCTAACTCATTTTAGGAGGCCAGCATAACACTGATTGATACCAAAACTTGATATCAATGTTACAAGAAAAAATGTAGACAATTATATCTCATGAAAATAGAGCCCAAATACCTTAGCAAAATATTGGCAGATAGAATTCAGCAATATATAAAATTAATAACAAATTATGACCTAGTGGGGTTTATATCAGGAATACAGTGTTTAACACTTAAAAATCAATGTAATTTACCACATCAGCATAATAAATGGAAAAATTATATAATTGTTTAATAGATTCAGAAAATCATTTAACAGAAACCCATACTCATTCATGATAAAAATCCTCAGTAAACTAGGAATAAAAGGGAATTACCTCATTCTGATAAAGTACACTTAAGAGAAACCACAGCTAATATCATACTTGGAGCCCTGGTTGCCCAGTGATTAAGCATTTGGCTGCTAAACAGAAGACTGGCACTTTGAATCCACCAGCCACTCCTTGGAAACCCCGTGGGGCAGTTCTACTGTATCCTATAGGGTTGCTATGAGTCAGAATCGACTCGATGGAAACAGGTATAATATCATACTTAATGGTGAACTATTGGAAGCTTTCTCCCAAGATTGGAAACAAGCCAAGGATATTCACTCTCACCATTTCTATTCAACAACATAGTGGAAGTTCTAGCTGGTGACATAATCCAAGAAAAATAAAAGGCATAAATATTTGAAAGGCAGAGGTAGCACCATCATGATTAGCAGATGACATTGTGTATGTACAAAACCATACAGAATTTTCACACAAAGACTCTACTAGAACTAATAAGTAGTATGTCCTGACAACAAAGAATTGGAAAAAATGAAATTTCAAAAAACAGTGTTTACAATAGCGATAGAAAACATAAGATACATAGGAATATACCTAACAACAGAAGTGCAAGCCCTCAATACTGAAAACTAAAATCATTGCTGGAGACAAAGAAGACCTAAATAAAAGGGGAGATACACTATGTTCATGGATTGACAATCTCAATATTTTTAGGAAGGCCATTATCCCCAAATTAACCTAGATTCAATGCAATCAGAATAAAACTCTCACCAGTCTTTTTTTGTAAAAAATGACAAGCTTATTCTAAAATTTATATGGACAGACAAAGGATCTACAACCAATAGAAGAATCTTGAAAATTTGGAGGACTTATATACCTGATTTCCAGACCTACTATATGGCTACAGTAATCCATACAGTGTGGTTTTGGTGTAAATATAGACAAACAGAGTTTTCAGAAATAGATCCACATATACATCTACTCCTTACTTATTGACTGTCTTGGTATTCAACATTTCACATTTATGACAATAGTAAAATATCTACTATCTATTTTGCACATTAACGAGGAAAATCTGGCAATAACGAATGCCGAGGTTCGAGGCGAGAGTAATCCTGGCTGTGGTGGTTAAGGTCATGTGTCAGTTTGACTGGGCCATGATTCTTAGTGGTTTGGCAGTTATGATGTAATTTGGCAGTTATGTAAAGATGTAGTCATCTTCCATTTTGTGATCTGATATGGTCATCCTCCATTTTCATATAATGCCAATTTTTGCGTAACGACCTGGTCTTTGGAACCTAACCATGTTAATAAGTGAGGATTGGGTGTATATGATCAATTAATTTTCAACCAAGGTGCCAACTCAATTGAATGGGGAAAAGAATGGTGCTTTAAGAAACAACATGATAAACATAACTAATGCCACTGAATTGTACACATAAAGAATGCTGGAATGGCAGATGGTTTGTTACATATATGTAGCACAAAAAAAAAAGAAAGAAAATGATATTGTAACAACTGGGTACCTATATGGGGGTAAAAAAATGAACCTACCTCTCAACACCTCACTCGACACACACAAATTAATTTGAGTTGGATCTTGACCTAAACATAAAACTTATAAAAGCAAACACAAGATAATATCTTCATGACTTTGGTTAGTTCACACTTTCTTATATAGGACACAAAAGGGACTACCCATAAAAGAAAAGTATCAGACAAATACGAAGAAATATTACACACGCTGAATTGAGCATTTTAAACTTTACTGAATAGAATAAAATAATACCTCAGTAACATTTCGAACATTTTCAAAAGCCAGACAGTTTTAATGAATCACATATTTCCCCAGCTGAACTGATTCCATGTTATACATTGGAGAGTTAAGTTTGAAAATCAATATGGCCAACTTTCTGCCAACTGCTTTATGCTTATTTAAGTACCTCCCCCGTGAGGTATTTTCATAAGTGCCGCTATGCCAATTTTTTTTACATGTTGCTGTAAAAAAAAAAAAATTAGCACAGCACTCTTACAAAAATGCCTCTAGAGGGGTGGGCGCAGTCGGCAAACAAATGTAGAAGGCGCATGTTACTTGTGTAAAAATACGGTACTTGAGAGAGAGAAGAAAGATGAATCACTCAAAATGTGCCCAAATTGCTGTTTAAGTTAATACGTGATATAAATCAGTTTTTATGCAGCATTAAAAAAACAAAATGAAACAATAAAGGCATGAAATACCAGTGGAATGTATGTAGTAGAAAATAATAGCCTTTCTTGTGCTCAGGTCACCGAGATTAAAAAGTGAAAACACCATCTAACTTTCACATGGTCTTAACATTTGCGTTCAACATTAAGAAGATCCAGAGTAGATTTTCCATAACTTTTATCATCATCATTTTAAATATAAAGCCAGATGTTCTGATACTTAACTCAGGACAAAGGTAATTATATTAATTTCTAGCAAACTGATACAGAACATATAAAACTACATACTTGATTAGTTTTAATTTGAAATACTTCTATTACTGTAATCAGTAAATTTAGGACATATGAGCATCTTTTGAAAAGTGCATGGCAAAATGACAACAACAATTTAAATCTACGCTTATTTTTCAGGCAACAAAGGGCTTACTATACATTTGTTAACATGCATGCACTTTATTTGGAAAACAGAAATCACATTATTCCTTTCTGGTCACTTTTGTTTTCTACTGTCAGTGCACTTTTTCTATATATATATATATATATATATATTTGCAATGCCATTGGGAGAATTGAAGTATACTGTATTGATATATCAGTGTTTTAGGCATTTACTACTTTCTTGTCAGTGTGCAAGAAGCCCTGGTGGCGCAATAGTTAAGCGCTTGGCTGCTAACCGAAAGGTTGGCGGCTCGAACCCTCCAGCCACTCCATGGAAGAGAAGACCTGGCAATCTGCTTCTGTAAAGATTACAGCCTTGGAAACCCTAAGGGGCAGTTCTACTCTGTCCTACAGGGTCGCTATGAGTCAGAATTGACTCGACGGCAATGGGTTTGGTTTGGTTTGGATTATCAGTGTGGCATGTTACTACTACGTAAGAGGACAAGGTCCTGGTGGTCCCTGCTCTCTAGAAGCTTTTGACTTAGGACATTATTAACATATATGTTACTTTCAAACACCGTGCGCTTATGACTTATGTTGAAATGACAAATACTCTATGGTAGATTTTTGCTTAATGCTGTAATTTGATGTGACTTTAATTGATATCTACCCTCACATTACATTGCATAGAGCAAAGCACTATATTGTGACCTATAATATACATTGTAATATGTGTAAATCAGTGGATAGGAAATCCCAATTGACCATATATGCAACTGTCAATAGCATTTAGACTTTTTTCTTCTTTTTAATAGAGTATCTCATTTGTAATCTGGCAAATAGAATGTACATGTCTCTCTGATATTTATGCACTTTAATATGTTTAGTATTATCGCCATGCACACAGCATAATTCATACAGTATTTGTGAAAACTGGTCACAAGGAACGTGAATTCTGTTTATTTTATTTTGCTTCCAGTGAAGCTATGCCTTTCATAAAATAGATGCCTTTAATAAGTATGAAACAGAATAATAACTTTCATAATAAAATAAACAACAAGAAGACATCAACTAGAATTTATGGTGAACCTTGTGAATCCTCACACTTAGTGTGAGAAGTCAGCACAGACAACACTTTTGGCCTTAAACCTTATGTGGGTATTAACATCATCTTTCATTATCTTGTAGACGCTGCTCTGAGTTAACACAAGAAAACTAAAACTCCCCTTGAATTAAAGGAGAACGAATAGACTTTTTTAAAATTAGATTTTCTCTGGAGGTGTGACCTAGATTTCATTTCTTAAAGGTGTCACAGATAGCACAATAGTCAGAATTCTCCTACGCCGTCCATGACTCTCACAGAATTTCCTGAGGACTGACGTGGACTTCATCAGTCAGTTTCTCTCAGTCTTACAAGAAGCCATCTTCACACTTTTCATTTCCCCCCAGGGGAAAATGCAGCATTATTTTCGTTCCAGTTAAAACTTGTTCTTGACATCTACTCAGATTCCACTGAAAAACTTGAAATCAGTCCATTCGAACATTTGCAAGTAAACAGCTTTACCTGTAATGTTTTTGGTTATTTTTCAGTAATGAACAAATTCAAAGAAAGTCCCATATCCAGCTTAGCTTCACACATAACCATCTTCCTGCTGCACCCTACCTACCTGCACCGTGCACTAGACATCACACCACCAAGCGGTGCAGGCACGCCCTATTGGAACCTGCCCAGCACTGACTACCGACCGTCCTGGTGGCTGCGGTGAGTGCCACAAGCAACCCGTCCCAGTGGCTCCTCCTCAGCTAGATCTGCCCAGCTGTACCACAAGGACGAAACAAACAAAAAAAAATCTACAATCAATAAACGAGAGAAATATCTACTGAATGACCCGAAAACAGCAAACAATATCAAAACATTTACAAAAACAAGACAAGATGGCTCCAATAGGCGTCCAAATTAAAACACCAGATAACTCTCCTGTGGAAGAAAATGCACTAGAAGTACCTGATACGGAACTCAAATCACTAATACTCGGAATTTTCCAAGAACTGAGGCAAAAAGCTGACAAACATGAGGAAAAAATAGACAAATTTATAGAAAATACAGACAAAAAATTGGAAGAATTCAGGAAGATGATGCAGGAACAAAATGCCAAAATAAATTCACAACTCAAAATTATGCAAAAACAACAATTAGAAATCCAAAAGATAAACAACAAGATTTCAGAAATGGACGGTGTCATAGAAGGGCTGAGAAGTAGATTTGAAACCATGGAAGACAGGAGCAGTGGAACTGAAGACAAACACTTGGATACAACTCTGTTTCAGGAAAACTCAGAAAAAAGAACAAAGAAAAATGAAGAGACCCTGAGAGTTATGTGGGACACAATTAAAAGCAAAAACTTACGAGTGATTGGCATACCAGAACAGGGGGAGAAACAGAAAACACAGAGAGGATCATTGACGAACTGCTGACAGAAAACTTTCCCAATATCATGAAAAATGAAAAGCTGGCCATCCAAGAAGCTCAACGAACCCCATATAGAAGAGACCCCAAAAGAAAATCACCAAGACATATCATATTCACACTCGCTAAAACTAAAGACAAACAAAGAATCCTGAGAGCAGCTCGTGAAAAACAAGAAGTCACATAGAGAGGAGAAACAATAAGACTAAGCTCAGATTATTCAGCGAAACCATGCAGGCAAGAAGGCAATGAGACAACATATATAAAATCTTGAAAGAAAAAAATTGTCAGCCAAGAATAATATATCCTGCAAAACTCTCATTCAGATTTGATGGTGAAATTAGGTCATTTCCAGATAAACAGAAACTAAAGGAATATGCAAAAGTCAAACCAAACTTACAAGAATTATTAAAGGGAGTTCTTCGATCTGAGGACAAACAGCTTCAGCCCTCAGGCAGGACCTAGGACCTAGGACGCAGGTTCACATGAACCAGATACCATTCTAGGAACTGAACTATAGAGGACTTTCCAAAAACAAAAGATACACAACAGGGAATCAGAGAAATCAATCAAAGGATGACAACAACATCAAAACAATGAAAGAGGGAACAAACGGCATAGGTATAGAACCTTCTAAAGGAGAGGAAGGCAAGGCGATACCAAGTAATGGTAGACTGCTTCAAAATTATAAAGATAAGGGTAAAATTCATGGTAACCACAAAAAAAGTTAACAAACCAACTCATAAAAATAAAGACGAAAAACATAAAGTCTCAACAAAAACAAAACCTACAAAAACAAAAGAAATGAACACAAAATCCACAAACAAAAGTAACTCAGCACAAGAGAGTAAGAAGAACAAAGAAAACTTCAGCATCACAAAAAAGAGCACTACAAAATGACAGCAACAAACTCACATCTATCAATAATTACACTGAACGTAAATGGACTCAATGCACCCATAAAGAGACGGAGAGTGGCAGAATGGATAAGAAAACAGGATCCATCAATTTGCTGTCTACAAGAGACACACCTTAGAAAACAAAGATGTGAATTTATTAAAAATCAAAGGTTGGAAAAAAATATATCAAGCTAACAACTATCAAAAAAGAGCAGGAGTGGCAATTCTAATCTCAGATAAAATAGACTTTAAAACAAAATCTACCATAAAAGACAAAGAAGGACACTATATAATGATTAAGGGGATGATCCATCATGAAGACATAACCATAATAAATATCTATGCACCCAATGACAGGGCTCCAAAACACATAAAAAAACTCTAACAGCACTGAAAAGAGAAATTGACAGTTCCACAATAATAGTAGGAGACTTCAACACACCACTCTCAGTAAAGGACAGAACAACTAAAAAGAAACTCAGCAAAGATACAGAAGACCTAAAGGACACAATCAGCGAACTGGACCTCATAGACATATATAGAACAATCCATCCAACCGCTGCAAAGTACACATTCTTTTCCAATGCACATGGAATGTTCTCCAGAATAGACTCCATCTTAGGCGACAGAGCAATCCTCAACAAGATCCAAAATGCTGAGATAATTCACAGTATCTTCTCTGACCACAATGCCATCAAGGTAGAAATTAACACTAGAAAGAGCAAGGAAAAAAAATCAAACACATGGAAACTGAATAATAATCTGCTTACACATCAATGGGTAATAGAAGAAATCAGAGATGGAATTAAAAAATTCCTAGAATCAAATGAAAATGAAAACACATCATACCAAAACCTTTGGGACACAGCAAAGGCAGTCCTCAGAGGACAATTTATAGCAATAGATGCACATATCAAAAAAGAAGAAAGGGACAAAATCAAAACATTAACTACAGAACTCAAACAAATAGAAAGAGAACAACAAAAAAAGCCTACAACCACCGGAAGAAAGGAAATAGTAAAGATCAGAGCAGAAATAAATGAAATAGAGAACAGAAAAACAATAGAAAGAATCAACAAAACCAAAAGTTGGTTCTTTGAAAGAATCAACAAAATCGACAAACCACTGGCCAGACTGACAAAAGAAAAACAGCAGAGGGCACAAATAACCCAAATAAGAAATGACATGGGGGACATTACAACAGACCCAACTGAAATAAAAAGGATTATAACAGAATATTATGGAAAAACTATATTCCAACAAATTTGAAGACCTAGAGGAAATGGATAAATTTCTAGAAACATACGGCCTACCCAAACTACAACAAAGTGATATTGAAAATCTGAACAGACCCATAACAAGAGAAGAGATTGAAAAGCTAATAAAAAAAACTCCCAACCAAAAAAAGCCCTGGCCCAGATGGCTTCACTGGAGAATTCTACAAAACATTTACAGAAGAGCTCGTACCAGTTCTACTCAAGCTATTTCAGAACATAGAAGAGGAAGCAACACTTCCAAATTCATTCTATGAAGCCAGCATAACACTGATACCAAAACCAGGCAAAGACATCACAAAAAAAGAAAATTACAGACCAATATCTCTCATGAATATAGATGCAAAAATTCTGAACAAAATTCTAGCCAATAGAATTCAGTATTATATCAAAAAAATAATACACCACGACCAAGTAGGATTCATACCAGGTATGCAAGGATGGTTTAACATTAGAAAATCCATCAACGTAATCCACCACATAAATAAAAGGAAAGAAAAAAATCACATGATCATCTCAATTGATGCAGAAAAGGCATTTGACAAAGTCCAACACCCATTCCTGATAAAAGCTCTCAATAAAATAGGTATAGAAGGGAAATTTCTCAACATAATAAAGGGCATCTATGCAAAACCAACAGCCAACATCATTCTTAATGGAGAGAGGCTGAAAACATTCCCCTTGAAAACAGGAACAAGACAAGGATGCCCTTTATCACCACTCCTATTTAACATTGTGCTGGAAGTTCTAGCTAGAGCAATAAGGCAAGAGAAAGAAATAAAGGGCATCCAAATTGGTAATGAAGAAGTTAAACTCTCCCTGTTTGCATATGATATGATACTATACATAGAAAACCCTAAAGACTCCACGAGAAATTTACTGGAACTAATAGAAAGATTCAGCAGAGTAGCAGGATACAAGATAAACATTCAAAAATCAGTTGGATACACCAGTAAAGAGAACGATGAAAAGGAGATCAGGAAATCAATACCATTTTCAATAGCCCCTAAAAAGATAAAATACTTAGGAATAAATCTAACCAGGGATGTAAAAGACCTATACAAAGAAAACTACAAAACACTGCTGTATGAAATCCAAAGGGATCTACATAAATGGAAAAACATACCATGCTCAGGGATAGGCAGACTCAACATTGTGAAAATGGCAATTCTACCTAAAGCAATCTACAAATACAATGCAATCCCGATACAAATACCAACAACATTCTTCAAAGAGATGGAAAAACTAATTATTAACTTTATATGGAAAGGGAAGAAACCCCGAATAAGTAAAGCACTACTGAAGAAGAAGAATAAAGTTGGAGGACTCACACTACCTGACTTGAGAACCTATTATACAGCTACAGTACTCAAAACATCCTGGTACTGGTACAACAACAGAGACATTGACCAATGGAACAGAATTGAGAACTCAGATGTAAATCCATCTACCTACGGTCACCTGATTTTTGACAAGGGCCCAAGATACATCAAATGGGGAAAAGACAGTCTTTTTAACAAATGGTGCTGGCAAAACTGGATATCCATTTGTAGAAAAATGAAACAGGACCCATACCTCACACCATATACAAAAACTACTTCAAAATGGATCAAAGACCTGAATATAAAGCCTCAAACTATAAAATTCATAGAAGAAAAAATAGGACCAACACTTCAGGCCTTAATACATGGCATTAACAGGATACAAACCATAAACATCAACACAAAAAACCCAACAGATAAACTAGATAATTGGGATCTTCTAAAAATCAAACATCTATGCTCTTCAAAAGACTTCACCAAAAGAGTTAAAAGAGAACCTACAGACTGGGAAAAAATTTTTGGACAGTACAAGTCAGACAAAGGTCTAATCTCCATAATCTACAAGAAAATCCAACACCTCTACAACAAAAAGACAAGCAATCCTATCAAAAAATGGGCAAAGGAAATGAACAGACACTTCACCAAGGAAGACATTCAAATGGCCAACAGACACATGAGGAAATGCTCGCGATCACTAGCCATTAGAGAAATGCAAATTAAAACCACAAGGAGATACCATCTCACCCCGGCATTACTGGCACAAATCAAAAATACTGGAAATAACAAATGTTGGAGGGGCTGCGGGGAGACGGGAAATCTTATACACTGCTGGTGGGAATGCAAAATGATACGACCATTTTGGAAAATGATATGGCGTTTCCTCAGAAAGCTAGAAATAGACATACCATTCGATCCAGCAATCCCACTCCTAGGAATATATCCTAGAGAAATAAGAGTCATCACTCGAATAGACATATGCACACCTATGTTCATGGCAGCATTGTTCACAATAGCAAAACGATGGAAACAACCTCGATGTCCATCAACAGATGAATGGATACACAAACTATGGTACATACACACAATGGAGTACTATGCAACGAGAAAGAACAACAATGAATCTGTGAACCATCTCATAACATGGATGAAACTGGAGGACATTATGCTGAGTGAAATAAGTCAATCACAAAAGGACAAATATTGTATGAGACCTCTATTGTAAAAATCCATGAAAAAATTCACATGCAAAATGTAACAATCCTTGTTGGTTACCAGGGATGGGGGGGGGAATACTAAATAGGTAATAGGTAAGTGGTAACTTGGGTGAGAGGTGAGATAGTACATAGTACAGGGGAAACTAACACAACCTGCACAAGGAAAGGTCATGGAGGCCCTATAGACACATCCAAACCCCCCGAGGGACTGAGTTGTTGGACGGAGGGCTCTGGGGACCATGATCTCGGGGAACATCTAGCTCAATTGGCATGACACTACTTATAAAGATAATGCTCTACATTCTACCTTGGTGAGTAGTGTCTGGGGTCTTAAAAGCCTATGAGCGGCCATCTAAGATACTCCACTGATCTCGTCCTTTCGGGAACAAGGGAGAATGAAGAGAACAGGATTCAACGAAAAGATTAGTCCAAACGACTAATTGTCCACAGCTACCAAGGCCTCCACCGGACTGAGTCCAGTACAGCTGGATGGTGCCCGGCTACCACCAATGACTCCTCTGACCAGGATCACAACAGAGGGTTCTAGGCAGAGCTGGAGAAGGATGTAGAGCATAATTTTAACTCCCCCCCAAAAAAAAAAAGAAAAAAGAAGACCAGATTTACTGGCCTAAAGAATACTAGAGAAACTTCAAGAGTGTGGCCCCCAGACACCCTTTCAGCTCAGAGGTGAAGTTACCTTCGAGGTTCTATGTTAAGCCTGGGAATGGACAGCCCAGTAAAACTAAATGGGACTAACGAGGTACAGGAGTCCGGTGACAAGGGCCAGAAGGCAGAGGGAGAGTAGGAAACTGATGATAAGGAACACAAATTGAATAAGGACACTGTCGATGTATTGTGAGATTGTTGACCACTGCTATAGGGCAACATTTGTAGTAACTATTAAATGGGAGGCTGTTTTGTCCTGTAAGCCTTCATCTTGGGCGAGAATGGCAGCACATTTGAAAGAGCATAGTCAATATCACTTAAATGTGTAAGTAAAAAGTTTTGAAATGTTGTTTAAATAAAATAAAATAAAATAAAAAAAAACAAATGAGACTAAAGAGGTACAATAGTCCACTGACAAGGTCCAGAAGACAGAAGGGGACAAGGAAGTCCCCTGGTGATAGGGAACACAAGGTGGAGTAAGGATATTCTTGATGTGCTGTGAGATTGTTAACCATTGTCATAGGGCAACATGTGTAGTAACTGTTAAATGAAAAACTATTTTGTTCTGTAAGCCTTCATCTTAAGTGAGAATAACAGCACAGTTGGAAGAGCGTAGTCAATGTCACTGAACTGTGAATGTAGAAATTTTTGAAACGGTGTATCTTTGGCCATCTGTAATTTTCATCAAAAAAAAAAGGTTGAGAATTTAGAGGCTTAATACGTTGTGGGGTTGTTAACCAATGTCATAGAACAACATGTGTACTACTATTTCATGAGAAACTATTTGTTCTGTAAGCTTTCACCTGAAGTACAATAAAATAAAAAAAATAAAATAAAATAAAAATTCAAAGAAAGAAGAGAGATAATCAGAGATTTTGAACTCCTTTGTGAACCGATGCACATTGCCGTCTAGTTGATTCCTACTCGGCATTAATTGATAGTTTGTTTTATTATTTACTTCTGCGTCATCCATGTGCCTATAATGTACCAAAGGGATATATTCTTTACTGTATAATTTAGTGGTGCAGTAATGCTGAAGGACCCCTTTTGTACTTTGACTGGCAATTTAGGATTGTCAGAACGGTCTTATTATTTTAAGAAGTTCCAAAGCTAAAAGTCCTATAGTTAGTATGAGTTCAAGTTTACATTTTATACGTTGAAACTTAGATACAAGTGCCATAGCTTTAAGCTAAATGTTCATATTTGCACTAGAGACTTTCCTGTGTTTACTTGCTTTTGAATTTTCTAGAAAAATTGAGTAAAGATTTTCTTAAGTTCATATTGTGTTTCTTCGTTGAGTTTTTCTTTGCTAATAAATACAAAGATGGCTTTATTTCCAATATGTAAACAACGTAATCACTTGTTTTGAAGCACAGGGCTAGTTGCTTGCATGCAGTGTTGAACTGACGTTTGGAGTATTTTACATTACGGACCACTGGAATGAGTGGTTTGAAATTTCTGCTTTTTGAATCATAGATTCTGAATTGTACTATTAGGTGGCACGTTAGGTGCATGTTTATCTGTGATTGGTTTTACAAAGAAGTTACTGAACACAATAACTATATAGTATACAAATAATTTATCTTTTAAATAGACTTGTGTATTATACCAAGATCATAGATTATGCAAGTGGTATCTATTTGTATGATACAATGATTATATTTTATTCAAAGTTACCTGCAAAGTATGAATTTTCAAATGTCCAGTTACTGGCATTGATGACAGTTGATTTATAATTCACTCATTAAAATGTGCATTTTTTTATATATCCCTTAACTAATGCTTCCGTAACAACAACAACAAAACGAAATTAAAATACATTTCTTCTGTGTACGGATCCAGTGATTAGAAGAGAGAAACTTTTTAAATAATAATGTCCCTCTGTACAAAATATTTTAATTTCATAGTAATTAAACTAGGCATTTTAATCTTTTAAGACAAACGAGGTTCAGTAGATTCAAATGTACAGTTATGTTCTTTTAATGTTTTAATCATTGTACAATGAATGCTGTTTGTATATGCTTACAAGTGTAACTGCACGGAATTAATTTTATTAGGCTATAAATGTGTTACTAGAAAACATAGCAGCAATTTCCCTTTAAGTCTTCAAATTTTAATTACATAGTAAATGTACTTATAATGTAAATGTATTTGTGTTAATTCTGTATTAAAAATGTCAAACCTTAAATTCATTCATATTTTTTTTCAGTTAAGTATAGTATCAATTATACATTGAAAACTTCTCTCCTCTTACTTATTGGTGATACCATAAAGGCAGCATAAGTATTTTGAACTTAAGTTTACCCTTTAGCCTTGCTTCAGGATTCTGTCTCTTGATAGGTAGATGATAGATAGATAGATAGATAGACAGACAGACAGATAGATAGATATAATCAAAGCTAGGGTAAAATGTTTTGCTCAAAAAGTTTCTTTATGCAAAAGAATAAAGCTGGACTCATACCTCACACCATATATAAAAATTAACTCAAAATGGATCAATGAGATATACATACAACCATTATGCTCTTAGAAAAAAACAGGAGTAAGACTTCAAGACCTTGTGTTTTACATTGGATTCTTAGATATGACACCAAAAGCATGAACAACAACAACAACAAAAATAGAGAAACTGTACTTCATGAAAATTTAAAACTCATTTTTGCATCAAAAGATTTTATCAACCAAGTGAAGAAGTAATCTACAAAATGGGAGAAAATATTTGGGTGCCATATATGTGATAAGGATTTAATATTCAGAATATATAAAGAACTCCTTCAACTCAAAAACAAAAAGACAACTCATTTTAAAATGGACAAAGGACTTAAATAGATATTTCTTCAAAGAAGATACACAAATGGCCAATAAGCACACTAAAAGTGGTTCAATGTTATTAATCATTAGGAAAGCGTAAATCAAAACCACAATGAAATACCACTTTACACCCACTAGGATGGCTATTATCAGAAAAATGGAAAATAACAAGTGTTGGTGACGATGTGGATAAATTGGTACCCTCATTTATTGTTGGAGGGAATGTAAAATGGTGCAGCTGCTGTGGAAAATAGTTTGGTGGTTTCTAAACATAGAACTACCATGGTGTTGTTGCCCTCGAGTTGATTCTGACTCATGGCAACCCCATGTGTTACAGAGCAGAACTGCTCCATAGGGTTTCCAAGCTATAAACTTTCGGAAGCAGATTTCCAGGCCTGTCTTCTGAGGCTCCTCTGGGTGGGTTCAAATTTCCATTCTTTTAGTTAGTAGTGGAACACTTAACCATTTGCGCCAGCCAGGGACTCCTAGAACTGCCATGTGACCCAGCAATTCCACTCTTAGGTATACACCCAAAGGACTTGAAAGCAAGGATGCAAACAGATACTTGTACACCAGTGTTCATTGCAGCATTATTCACAACAGCCAAAAGGTGGAAACAACCCAAGTGTCCAACAACGGGTGATGTATGTACCTACAACAAAATATGTATACATACACTGGAATATTATTCAGCCATAAAGAGAAACGAAGTTCTGATTCATGCTACAAAATGGATGAACCTTGAAAACATTATGCTGAGTGAAATAAGACAGACACAGAAGGACAAATATTGTCTGATCCCACTTAGATGAAATACTGAGAACAGGCAAACGCATAGGGACAAGGAGAAGGATGAATAAGGGGTTGTTGCTTGAGGGGTACTGAGTTTCTGTTTGGAGTGATGAGAGACTTTTGGAGATGGTTAGTGATGATGGTTGTACAACACGGTAAGTGTAATGAATGTCACTGAACTGTTAAAAATGGTTAAAATGGCAACAGTTTGGTTATATAGATTTTACCACAATATGTATTTTCTAAAGTTTCTTTATTCAGATCGCTAAGATGGCAACAAATGATGTTTCAGAGATTAGAAAGCCATGTTTATGAGTGAATATTTCCACACACTGAAAACACGTGCTTCCACGTAATGGAAAGTACTAGGACAAGGAAACCTGGAAAGCATCTAGACACCTCCAGTTGTTTCTGAACCACCACCAGCTTTGGCAAAGAGCTGCTTAGCTGGGTTTGCCAGATCTATTGGTCTCCTCTAGATCATCAGGGAACTAGAACTGGCATCTTAATATGGAGGGGGCACAAACCTATCAAATTGATTTGATTGAATCTTCCATTTTTACAAACCTGAGATTGTTTTGGATGTGTTAATAAGCATCCTATCACTGGATCAACTATTTCTCTCGCCTTTAAATTTCTTTTTGAGCTCTTTTGAGGAAGCGCCATCAGGAAACTAGTTAATCAATAAATTAATCCATCTCCAAAGAACTCCCTGGAAAATAAACTGTGTATTCACATATTTATTCTTATGTTGGCTGGGAAGTAAATATTATTGTTGACATTTGCAAAAATACATGCGAATCTCACAATATAGAATACACCATTGTCATAAAAGCTACCCAGACATCTGTACTACAATTTTGTTCTTCAGAAGAGAGAAAATTGCAGATACAGTTTTGAAAGTGTAAACAAGTATAAGAAGTACTCCTCTTGAAGAGAAATTAAGTCAGTGGTTTTGTTTGGGTTTAGTCAGAAATCAATCCGATTTCACCCAACAGACTTTCTCTGAGAAAAATGCTTATTAGTAGTAGATACTAGAACACAGGAAACTTCTTCCCACAGGAGCAATAGACTTTAGAGTGCTTAACGAGTCAAGTCTCAAGCAATTAAATGTCAAAACAAGTCATTTATATTACATTTCAGTACACTTCTCTACGCTGATTTGGAATGGTCGATTGGCGAGAACAGCAAAACGTTTAGGGAACAACCAGTGTTAAAAAACAAAACCTAAACCATTTATATTGTTCGAAAGGAAATAAATAAAAGTCACGACAAGATTTTTTTCTCTCTAATGTAATTCCTTTTTTAACTTTAAATGCATTTTCTTTCTTTATTCAAATTTATGGCATATTCAAGCCTTAAGTTTTCTCCTGCACTTGTTGAGGGCCAACCTGCAATTCTTGCTGCATGTAGTTTCTGCAAGTAATAACATGCACATTAAATTCTGAGGAGGTATTTTCAGCATATGTTCACCAAATAGGACTAATAATGTATATTGAAAACAGCCAACGAAGCTGGACTCTGTGAAGATATATTCCTTAAGTTAAATGGAACTTCCCTTAAATCCAAACCTAAACGAAATGTTAACCATTTCAAAGATACGTTTCATCTACATATTTGTGAGATAGGCTGTATAAGTTGATTATTACCAAAAAATAAATCAACAAATAACAACAACAAAAACCAGGCTGGAGAGAACACAGTAAAATCATAAGGTCTCTGGTTGGTTCAAGCAGTTTGCACTAGACCTAAAGGTTGACGGTGGGAACCCACACCACAGCACCACGGAAGAAAGGCCTGGAGATCTGCTTCCGTAAAGATTACAGCCAAGAAAAAAAAATCACAATGGAGCAGAAGACAGAGATTTGAAGTATGAGAAAAACTCAACGTGCCAAGAATTATCTTAGTTCACTGTATAGCAGTTTGATAGTGAATGCACTGTTTTACATAGCAAGCTATGAGAAATCAGATAGATATAAATAAAAACCTTAAGTAACTCTGCAATCATAATAAAAATGCTTTAAAAGGAAAGAAATCATAATAGACATTTTGGAATTTAATACTAAAGACTGAATGATCTGTCCTGATCCCAGTGAGGACACATTTACAAGTTTCATAATACATGAATTCAGTGCAACACAAGCGTTTTACACACAGCATCAGTAACTTTAAAATCTACCCATATTTCTAAAAATACCAACATCGGGCAGGTCACAAACACTCTCTGACACAGCTGTTGGAAGAGTAGATTGGTGCAAGCCCTTTGGTAAGCAATTTGCTAATGCCAAGGAATGAGGAAATAACTACTCTATGGCTTAGCATTGGATACACAATCAACATCCATGGAAGCAGCAGTCAAGAAATCAAAAGACACATTGCATTGGGCAAATCTGCTGCAAAAGACCTCTTTAAAGTGTTGAAAAGCAAAGATGTCACTTTGAGGACTAAGGTGCACCTGACCCAAGCTATGGTGGTTTCAATCGCCTCATATGAATGCAAAAGCTAGACAACGAATAAAGAAGACAGAAGAGGAATTGACGCCTTTGAATTGTGGTGTTGGGGAAGAATATTGAATATACCATGGACTGCCAGAAGAATGAACAAATCTGTCCTGGAAGAAGTACAACTAGAATGCTCCTTACAAGGAAGGATGTCGAGACTACATCTCACATACTTTGGATATATTACCAGGAGAGATCAGTTCCTGGAGAAAGACATCATGCTTGGTGAAGTAGAGGGTCAGTAGAGGAGAGGAAGACCCTTAAGGAAATGGATTGACACAGTGGCTGCAACAATGGGCTCAAGCATAACAACGATTGTGAGGATGGCGCAGGACCGGGCAGTGTTTCGTTCTGTGGTGCATAGGGTCACTATGAGTCAGAACCAACTTGATGGTGTTACCACCGAGGGCACAGAGGCCCTCCGGACTCAGTGGGTCCTTGTCTTTCTCTTGTAAGAATACATAGAAGAGATAATTTTTGGGTTCAGCTGTAACAGGTTTCTTTTACTTGTGACAAGTAAAAGGAGTCAGTCAGGGGCTGACTCGTAAGGAGAAGCAAGGCTAGGGCTTATATGGGTTCGGTGGGGACAATACACCAATGAATATTCAGTGAGTTTCTTTGAAGGGGCGGGTACTCCTTGGAATGGTAGTGCATACTAATTAGGTTGCCAAGCATCTAGAATCCAAGATGGAACCTGCTGATATTCAAGAGTGGGTCCCCTTGGCAGTTCTCAACATCACTTATTATGGGATATGGGATATGGTGCAGGTGCCCTGATCTTCTGTATTACCTCGCCCCCTTCAGTGGACCAAAACAGCAGCCACACTTTGTTCTTCTGCGCATGCCGAGCCTGTAAGAAGGGGAAAGGGACTAGAAAAACACTAAGGAGGAAGTAGTAATTCATGGGTTGTTCTAACCTTATTTTATGTTGACGGGATATGGTTCCTGTTTACCCAGCTTCTAGGTGGTAGTCTTTAAAGGGCTCTTTTATTCCACCAGCACAGTTAACCCTATCTGTCTCAACGGCACCTAACAACAACAACATGGCTTAGCAATTCCATCAAGTATATACCCCAGAGAAACACTCACCCTGTGCTAAACGAGGCAAGTGCCAGAATGTTTACAGTAGTATTGTTTGCAAGAGCGAAAACTCTGGAGACAACATTAATGACTACGAACAGAAGAATCGTAACTAGATTGTGGAATACCATACAATAAAATACTCTATAGAAATTAAAATGAACGACACATGGCAACATCAATGAATGTCACAAAAAACAAATTGCAGAATAGATGCAATACAGCAGCATTTATATAGTTTTAAAAGCTGAAAACCAAAATATGTACTTTTAATGAATAATTTAGAGTAAAAGTATAGGGATATGCAATGTAAAAATAGCGACAACTCCTTTTTAAAAAAAAAATAATATTTTATCGTGTTTTTTGCGAAAGTTCACATAAAAAGTTCACATTTAACAATTACTACATATATTGTTCAGAGACATTTGTTACATTTTTCACAGTGTTTTAACATTCTCATTAATTCTCTTCTGGATGTTTCATTTCAGTAATCTGGTTTACCTGTCCCCTTACCCCTTAATTTTTGCTCTGGAGTAACTGTTGACCATTTGGTCTCACATAGATGATTTTTTAAAGGTGTGCAGTACTCACTGGTAATATTCTTTATTTTATGAGCCAATCTGTTATTTAGCTAAAAGGTGCTCTCAGGGTAGTTTCAGTTCAAGGTTAATGGAGTATCTCAGGGCAATAGTCTCGGGGAGGCCTCGAATCTCAACTAGTCCACTAAGTTTGGACTTTTTTAAGAATTTGAGCTCTGTTCCACATTTTTCTCCCATTCTATCGGGGTCCGTCTATTGTAGCTCTGATCAGAACGGTCAGTAGTGGTAGCTGGGTACCTTCTAGTTCTTCTGGTGTCAGGATAGATGAGGCTGTGGTTTGTGTAGACTGTTAGTCCTGTAGACTAGTTTCTTCTCTGAATCTTTGATTTCCTTCTTTTTCTTTTGCTCTGGACGAGTAGAGACCAATCGTTGTATCTTAGATGGCCACGCACAAGCTTTTAAGACACCAGATACTACTCACCAAACTAGGATGTAGAACATAAACTTTGTGAATTTATGTATTATGCCAACTGACAAGAGTTGTCCCATGAGACTATGGTCCTGAGGCTTCAAACCCAGAAAACCAATCTCCCAAGGTGTTCATGTCTAAGAAGTATCTGTAACTGTGCCCCCATGTGCTTTGTTATATATACGAAAACATACGTGCATGCATGCACACATGTATATGCATATACATATAGCTGCATACATATATGCACACATACATACACACATATACATACCTATGCACATATATGCAGACACAGGTACATATGTAACCACACATAAATTTTTTGGTTGTTGTTGCTGTTGTTGCAACCCCTTAAGTTTTTGGAAGGAAATGAATGTAGGAGGCTTGGGCTTATCTTTTTGTATTTCTTTGTTTCCCTTTCTATGGCATAATCCTTTACGTGTTCTGTACGAGTATCTCATTCTTACCTGAAATGACTATGAGTTTCACATGGTGTTGTGGTTAGTAATAGTAGTGGTTAGCTTTTTTCTTTCCTTTGCATTCATAAATTGGTTCATTCATTCAAAAAGCATACACTGAGTTTCTCAGTGACTTGCTGAATTTAGGAGTCTGTGGGTAGCGCAAACTGTTAACACACTTACTGCTAACCAAAAGGATGGCAGTTTGAGTCCACCCAGAAGCACCTCAGAAGAAAGTCCTGATGATCTACTTCTGAAAAATCAGCCTTAGAAAACCCCATAGAGCACAGTTCTACTCTGACACACATGGGATCACCATGACTTAGAATCCACTCCACAGCAACTGGATTTGTTTTGTTTGCTGCATTCTTAATTGGGCTCCTTATTTTTAGAGCTGAGTTTTAATATCATGAAAATGCATGCTTATTTTTGTAATGTAATCCAAGAGGAAAACAGACTTTTATCTATAGATCTTCACTAAAGCATATAAAGTATAAATCATGGGACCTCTTTAGCTTTATGGGGTTAGCGCTTAAGCCACATCACGGCTATCGATCTAAAGAAGCTATATATTACAATGTTTCTAAAAAGTTTCAGAGTGACAGCATCAGGGAGATTTACTATGGTCGGTAAGTTTTTTTTTTTTTTATAAATTCAGATCTCATATATAACATTGCCTTGAACAGAAGTCTTTGGAATCAGAAATATTCCCTTATTTCTATTTCCAGCCTTCTCTCAACCAAGGCGGGTAGCTCTGCTACCAGAGTAAAATAATCTGGCTAGAAGATTGAAATATTTCTACGGTATTCTGTGAGGGTGTGGAGAAAATGTCTTGGCCCTGTTCCAGAAGGGCCTGTTCATCTAGATAAGAAAGGTCCAGCCTGTTGTTCTTCCCTTCTGATGTTGTTGGATGCCGTCAAGTTGATTCCAACTCATAACAACCCCGTGTGACAAACAAAAACTGCCCTCATAGCGTTTTCTAGGCTGTAATTCTTACGAAAGCAGATTGCCAGGTGTTTCTCCCACAGGGCTGCTGGTGGGTTTGAACTGTTAACCTTTCAGTTAACAGCTGAGCACTTAAACATTGCACCACCAGGGCTCTTTTCCCTTCTGATACTTTTACCTATACTGGAGGTTGCAATTAGCTCTGGAGATCTCACGGCAGTCTATATAGCCCCAATAGCAGGATGAAAAGGGCTGCTTTGAAGGTACTACTGGAGAAAATGAGCAGTGATCTGTGTACCTGGCTTGGTTACAAAAATAGGGGTCTCACAGTTCTTTGCCTGTTGTGACTCCTCGACAGCCTCCACCGTTAGCAGAACATGTTGATTTCTGTGGCTTTAACCCTCAGACTTCTAGATGTCATTAGTCTCTGATTCCAAAAAAGCCCTGATTCCTGATGGCTGTATTCAGACAAGCCTGGTGGCAGCTGTGCTGGTTCCCTACCATCCACAGCTGCACTGCATTGTTAGAATCCCAGCTGCGGTGGGCCTTTGAAGCTTTCCTTCAACCTGCCAACCACAGCTGCTGGAGTAGCTTGTCGACCTCTGTGTGCTCTGGGTGTCTTTCTTCCCCAGCAGAGTTGAAATGCTGCTGGAAGGATTGTGGGCCCGATGACGTGCTCAAGAAATCAGATGTCACATCTGGAAGGCCCAGTGCTCACAGCTGGGTTAGAAGCCAGACACCAGCACCCCAGCTTCGTTCCACATGTATTTACGGAGTGCCTGCTATGAGTAAGGGCTGCAGTTTCAGTTTTTAATTTGACTGCCACACTGCCTTCCAGGCTACCTGGTACGCTCCTTGATTTGGTCACCTGTTCATCAATTAGAGCATCACCAGTCAGAATTCCCCATCACCCGTCTGTCAGTCTGTCATACTGTGGTGGCTTGCGTGTTGCTGTTAGGCTGGAAGATCTGCCACCAGTATTTCAAATACCAACAGGGTCACCCATGGCGGACAGGGTTCAGCAGTGCTTCCAGACTAAGACAGACTAGGAAGAAAGGCCTGGCCATCTACTTCCAAAAATTAGCCAAGGAAAACCCTGTGGATCACAATGGATTCAAATATACCAATAATCATGAAGATGTTGCAAGACTTGGCAACATTTCGTTGTGTTGTACATAGGGTTGCCATGAGTCGGAGCCAACTTGATGGCAACGAACAACAAAAAGTCAGAACTCCGGGCAGTTTTCAGTGCCGGATCTGTTGAAAGGGTGGGTTGCCACTGATGCAGAATGCCCCGGCTACCTAAAAATACAGACAGTTGAGTTAATGTTTAATGTAGTCCAGCTGAAAGCACTATGGACGGCAGTGTGGGAGACCTGAGTTCTAGTCCCGACTCTGCCGTTGGCCTCAATTTCTTCCTCAGTGACACGGGCAGAGTGGAGTGGATGATATGTAGGGGCCCTTACAGCTTTCTTTGATTGAACTAGAAGCTTTCAGAAGTTTAGGAATTATGATTAAGGAATTTTGTGGACTGGTCTGTCATGGGTCAGGAGAGTAGGAGAGAACACCCTTTCTTTTTTTTCTTGGCACAGAAAATTAGACAGTACTTTCTTCCTGTCACCTTAAAGCAACTAATGTTCAAAAGAACAACAAAAAAAAGTCATATTTAAACAGCAAGTTAAAATGACTGCACTACATTAACACACTTTTCGTCACTCAGCAGGAGTTCTATTTTCATCTGTCACTTCCAATATTACAGCAGCATGTTTCAGCCCGTTTAGGCTAAGTAGCTACAGCGATTTTGAAAACGCTAATGATTCTTGCATGGAGACTGCAAATGCCCTCGGCAGAATCCAGCGAGGGCCTGGCTCGGAAGCCGCTGGCATTTAGGCAGCCTTGAAGGCCCCACATGTTTGATGGTGGCAACACAGCACTTGTCACTTATGATGAATTCGGTCATTCTACAGCTCTCAGGCAAAGGGATTATCTGTGGCTTGGGGATTCACAGGCCCAGGAGCTCCACCCTCTGCCACAGGGAAGGCCAGTCCCAAAAGGGGTAAGGCTGCTTCCCCTTGGCTGCCTTTGTAAGAGGTGGTCTCCACAGCAACAAGGCCAGAGCATCTCCCTTTTACCATCTGCAGAACACAGGGGCTCCAGACCTTCAGTCATTCAAATGTGAAGTAACTGTGTTTACACACCTGCATTAACATCCTCCTTCAACCTAAGGTAGATGATCATAGTGTCAACTCTTTCTTCCCCCCCTGTGGCCAACAATAGCAGAACTGATTTCTTTGGTTGTCCATGAAATCTAAATCCTGGGTGTTGTTTTTATTTATGTAGGTCTCCTTTTAAGATACTCAGTATAAGACTAGTTGCTATTCTGGGATAAACATGGATTCAGATTCAGCAAATATTTATCGAGCAACTACTGTGTAGTAGTACAGTAAACCAGTTGCTGCCAGTTCCAACTCATGGAGATTCCATGTGTGTCAGAGTAGAACTGTGTTCCATAGAGTTTTCGATAGCTGATTTTTTGGAAGTAGATTGCCAGGCCTTTCTTCCAAAGTGCCTCTGGGTGGACTCGAACCTTTCAGTTAGCAGCCCAGTGTGTTAACCATTTGCACCACCCAGGGACTAGTAGTGTAGTAGGCACTGACAAAGCAATTTCTACACAATATTTTATTTAACATCACAAAATGTATGCATGTGGATTCAGATTTAATGAACACTTATTGGTGCTTGGCATACAGTAATCTCTCCTTGAATATTCGTCGAATAAAGAAATGAAAGAACATGAATCAAAGACCTAAATTTAAAGCCAAAAACTATAAAGTTCATAGAAGAAAAAATAGGATCAATGCTAGAGGCCCTAATGCACGGCATTAACAGGATACAAACCATAACCAACAACACACAAACCCCAGAAGATAAGCTAGATTACCGGGATCTTCTGAAAATGAAACACTTATGCTCATCGAAAGACTCCACCAAAAGAGTAAGAAGAGAACCTACAGACTGGGAAAAAAGTTTTGGACATTACAAATCAGACAAAGGTCTAATCTCTAAAATCTACCAGAAAATCCAACACCTCTACAATAAAAAGATAAATAATCCAATTAAAAAATGGGCAAAGGAAATGAACAGACACTTCACCAAAAAAGACATTCAAGCGGCCAGCAGACACATGAGGAAATACTCACGATCACTAGCCATTAGGGAAATGCAAATCAAAACCACAATGAGATACCATCTCACCCCGGCATTACTGGCACGAATCAAAAACACCGGAAATGACAAATGTTGGAGGGGCTGCGGGGAGATTGGAACACTTACGCACTGCTGGTGGAATGCAAAATGATACAACCATTTCGGAAAATGATATGGTGCTTCCTTAGAAAGCTAGAAATAGAAATATCATACAATCCAGCAATCCCACTCCTAGGAATACATCCTAGAGAAATAAGAGTCGTCACTCGAATAGACATATGCACACCCATGTTCATGGCAGCATTGTTCACAATAGCAAAACGATGGAAACAACCTAGATGCCCATCAACAGAAGAATGGATAAACAAACTATGGTACAGTCACACAATGGAGTATTATGCAATGATAAAGAACAACGATGACTCTGTGAAGCATCTCGTAACATGGATGAAACTGGAGGACATTATGCTGAGTGAAATAAGTCAATCACACAAGGACAAATATTGTATGAGACCTCTACTGTAAAAACTCATGTAAAAGTTTACACACAAAAAGAAAAGATCTTTGTTGGTTACGAGGGATGGGAGGGGTGGGGGGGGGAACTAAATAGGTAAGTGGTAACTTTGGTGAAGGGTAAGACAGTACACCATACTGGGGAAGCCAGGGCAACTTGTACAAGGAAAGGTCATGGAAGCTCCATAGACACATCCAAACTCCCTGGGGGACTGAATTGCTGGGAGGAGGGTTGTGGGGACCATGGTCTCGGGGAACATCTAGCTCAATTGGCATAACACAGTTTATAAAGACAATGCTCTACATTCTACCTTGGTGAGTAGTGTCTGGGGTCTTAAAAGTTTGTGAGCAGCCATCTGAGACACTCCACTGGTCTCATCCCTTTGGGAGCAAGGGAGAACGAAGAGAATAGGATACAAGGAAAAGATTAGTCCAAAGGACTAATGGACCACAGCTACCACGGCCTACATCAGACTGAGTCCAGTACAGCTAGATAGTGCCTGGCTACCACCACTGACTGCTCTGACAAGGATCACAACAGAGGGTCCTGGACAGAGCTGTAGAAGAATATAGAACAAAATTCTAACTCACAAAAAAAAGTCCAGATTTACTGGCCCGACAGACTGGAAAAACCCCAAGAGTATGGCCCCCAGACACCCTTTTAGCTCAGTGGTGAAGTCACTCCAGAGGTTCACTGCTCAGCTGGGGATTGGGCAGCCGCATAAAACAAAATGGGACTAATGAGGCACAGCAGTCCAGGGACAAGGACTAGAAGGCAGGAGAGGACAGGAAAGCTGGTGATAGGGAACCCAAGGTTGAGTAAGGACAGTGTTGACATGTGGTGGGGTTGTTAACCATTGTCATAGGGCAATATGTGTACTAACTGTTTAATGAGAAACTTTGTTCTGTAAATCTTCATCTAAGGTACAAAAAAAAAAAAAGAATTATCTTTGTGAGATCAAATTGACAACAGCAACTTAAAAGGTTTGATGGGAAGCCTAGGGCGCAGTGAGTTGAAGATAATGGTGATGGAATAATTTGGAAAAGGATAGTAAGTATAGCAGCACAACTGGAAGAATGTAATCGATGTCACTGAATTGTACATGTAAAAACTTTCAAAATGGTGTAACTTTGGCTATGTATATTTTCACCAAAAATAAAGGTCCTCCAAGGTCGAGAAGGGAGAGTGTTGACATGTTGTGGGGTTGTTAACCAATGTCATAAAACAATATGTGTACTAACTGTTTAATGAGAAACTTATTTGTTCTGTAAACCTTCATTTAAAGTACAGTAAAAAAAATTTAAAGAAGTGAAAGAACATAAAATCGCAGACTATCCAGGTCACAAAGGTCTTTGGAGAGCATCCAGTCAAACCCCCTCACTACACAAATGGAGAAATCAAAACCCCAAATGGGGAGCTTCTTACCCAAGGTGATCTCCCAGCTAGTTAGACCCAATTCCATCCCACTGTCCTCCCCAAGACACGGCACACACGGCCTCATATGAGACCCAGCTGATAGCAGCACCTCAAATCTCTGCTGTGTTTTATTGTACTTGGACACTGTCTCTTCTGAGTGTTCTGCTGAATGTCGTATTTGGAACCCTTCTTCGTGAATGAGTCAACAAGAAGCACTTTTTGATCAATTTCAAAATACATTTATTTTATGTTTTAAAAGACTGAAGTAAGAAAGGTATTAGTAAAGAAATCAGCAACAGTGAGGCCTGGTTGGGAGCAAGGTGGAGGCTGGGGAAAGCAGTAGCTTAGTGGGGTCAAAGTGACCCAAAATATGATTTTGTCAGTAGTCCCATGTGTAATCAAATATGCAGTGACTGATTCACACTAAGAAAATTCACAAAAGTCTGAGGTATGAACTAGAACACCAGTTTATTAATTCACAAAGGGAAGTATTACTGTTTAACAAATCGAAGTGCATATATGGGTTGGTCAGCAGATTCACTCCTTCCAGAAAATTCAATACAGAAGGCCTAGTTGTAATCAAAAAGTTGTTTGGTGAGCATGAGACCAGAAAAGGGGAGTTAGCTGGCTGATCATAATGACTCATGCCGTTAAGCCTGGTGGACCCTTCTTCACGGTAGGGATATACTTGTCAAGGAGAAAAGATGACCATGTTCTCTGGGCAACTTCTTCATTGGCCCCGGACAATGCTCCAAGCCAGGAGATGCACTGATCAATTTTTCCGCGAAAACACTACAAGTTCTAGGCTACAAACTATTCACTTTCTGTTAACATTAATTTTTTCAGACAGGGACAATACAGCTGTGTATATTTCTTAGTTATGATCACATGCCAGTCTTGCCTCCATGGAACCATCCCTAGTCAGACCTCCATACCCACACAATTACAAGGTCTTAAGGAACTTTTCCAGGTGGTTCATTGCTTCCATTATATATGTATTTTAATAATGTAACTCTCTAAAGGGAACTTTTCCCTCAAGTTTTCAAGGCACCTTACTTCATCCCTATGTTCTAAAAAGCAAATCTGAGACTAAACTGAAAACAGGTCAGAGCTTGATAGACTTGTGTAACTGTGTACGGCAGTACCAGGTTGTGATGTGCCCCTTCCCTCATTTAATGCCTGTGGAGAGAATGAGGGAGAGAGAAACTGATTTGGGATTGGAAGTTGGAAAAGATAAAGGATTCAGAAATGAGGTACAGGTAAAGAAGTAGTGTTTCTGATGAGTTTTAACCTGTCAGCTGCTCCTGTGTTTGGGGCATGGGGTCCTCCTATAATACCTACCACATTTCTTCCTTTATGAGTGTGGTGTTGGCCTTGTGATTGACTAGACAAGAATCCTGGACCCAGATCTAAGAAATATTGATTTCGTGGTGGGAGAGGCAAGAAACATCTGGAACATGGAATGCTGCTAAGGAGGGAGACTCAGGCGAGATGCCATAGTGGGGAACCATAGTGCCTGATGGGCAGGACGGGGAACTAAATCTCACAATCTTGTCAACGGCTAAACCCATAGGTATGGTCATGATTTCCTACCACTGTCTACTTCACTAGTGATCACATTTTCTAATCTACTTACTCTAGTGAAATATGTATTCTAGACAGAATACTCCCCTGTAAGGAAAAAAGGCAGTATTTTTAGAATGTATATATTTAAATATAACAAGAGATGGGGAAATGATTAGTTGGTAAGAGACCCTGTCCATTTTCACTTCCAAATAAGAAGCTAGCCTTGGAAATAAGTGTTTATTTACGTGAGCTTTGTTTTTTCTTTAATCCAGTTGACATACCTGGATACTTTGGTATATATTCCATATTTGCCTTTCACTGCACACTCTTCACCCCAGCTAATAATTCCAGTTAAGAAACTGGTCCCTTCCACCTCAGTAACATGGGGTCCCCCGCTATCTCCTTGGCATGAATCTTTACCTCCCTCCTGGTAGCCAGCACAAAACATGTTATTATAGATGGTGAACTTTGTGGACCGAAGGCACGTGGCTCGGTCAACAAGTGGAACTCTGAGGTACTGAAGAATTGAAGCTGATCTCCCTCTGTTGAAGACTTTCCCCCAACCACTCACATAGCCAGATCCAAATCTGAGGAAGATGTTTGTGTATTCCCTATCAGCCACACAAATCGGTGTTACGTAGCTGTTCAGCGTTAAGGGTTTGTCCAGTTCCAGAAGGGCAATATCATGGTTGTACTTGTTAATGGTTGCATTGTAGCTGTGGTGAGGAATAGCTCGAATTACATTTCGCCTTTGCTCGGTGTGTTCCGTCTCCTCGGTGTTATGTTCACCTATTGAAAATAGATTTCTTTTTCAATCACTGTCTTTTCCATAAAGCAGCCAATTTTCCAAGCGTCTGCTTGGTATCACTGACTTAACTGACTTCCCAATGTCTGAATCTTATATTGTGATTATTTTGGTAACATGAAACGAGGGCCAATACATACTTTTCAGACCAAGAAATCATTCAGGACCAAATAGAGGGCATCCTTTCATATAGGTGGTTCCATTTGTCCACATTGTTACAAGTCTTACATTGGTCACAGATGATAATGAATCTAATAGTCATGAATTCTCTTAGACTTTCCCAATTTCAAGTATTCAGACCCCTGTTCTGAGCACATATAATACTTTCATTTGATCAGTCCTTCAAATGTTGGCTGAGGACCTGCTACAGGCTCTGCCAGGCACCAGAGATATAAAGATCATTGCCATGTCACCTGCTTTAGGGAGGGTTCAGCCTGGTGGGGAAATAGACATATTAATAAATAATTGTACTCCATTGAGATAAGCGCTATTAAAAGTCCACAACAAGAACTATGTGGACTTGAAGGATGGAGCCAAGTCAGGTTTTGAAAACATAGCACCTCTACCACTAGCCCAACTTATTCAGCAATGATCCTATTAGACCTAGTAAAATATGATGTAGCAACCACGTAGGAGATCCAATGATGCTGCAGATTAGTGCTATTTTTTTTTTATTTGATTACCTGCAACAACTGTAATTTTAACACCAGGTTTGATACAGTGGGCTGCAGTTACGACCCATTTTTCATTAATGATGGAGCCTCCACAGAATGCATCAATTTTACCATGCAAAAGGACCTGTGGGAACATAATTAAGAACCTTACTACATAATGTATTTGTTCTAGAACAAAGTAAATACGTGTGCTGTTTAAAGGAGTGGGCAAAATGTTGGCGTCTAGGTACTGGCAGGAATGGAGTGTTTTCTGGAAAGTGTCAGCTTTGCAAATGAATGTGTTTCTGGATCATAATCAAAAAAGCGATTTCTGTAACTGCCTTGAAGGGAACAAACTGGATGAGAGCCAGGGGGAGGTCCACCAGGGGCAAATGGGAGGAACTGGCTTCCTTTGGTGATTATTGAGTCTTCTGACCCTGCATGAGGAAATCGTCTTGCTACATGGCACTTAAAAGAGAAAAGCCAAAAAAACCAAACCAGTTGCCATAGAGTTGATCTTGACTTTGTTGACCCCTTGTGTGTCAGAGCAGAACTGTGCTCCAGAGGATTTTTTTCAATGGCTGATTTTTCTGGAGGCACCTCTGGCTAGAGTGGAGTCTCTAAACTTTTGGTTAGCAACTGAGCGCGTTAACCATTTGTACCACTCAGGAACTACTTCTTTTTCTAGGAGGTCTCTTCAAGCCCTTTCCAAACTGGAATATTATAAAATCAGACCTCAGGCCTCCTTGAGGGCTACACGCATAGCCATCCAGGCAGTGAAGAACGCCAGGACTCATGCACTCCTCCCGTTCTCCCCTCAGTGGCGTCACTAGGGTCGGTGTCACCCAGTGCGGTAACTCATGGTGTCACCCTCCCCATGGACCTCTTCCCATACCAGACCATACAGAATCTTTAGTAATGTTTTTTGTACTAATGTTACTTGTAAATCGTAATTCCCGTAATCACTCCTTCTTTTCCTTTAATTACTATTTCATTCTCACAACAGTTATTGATACAGGTTCACAAATGCTAATTACCATGATATTGTAGCTAAACACCAGAAAATCTGACAAAATCAGCGACTGTAAAAACACCGGCAGCAACAAAAACAACAGCATGTGCTTATAGCGTGTGCAGACGAAACTGCGTGATTCAAAGAGTCATTATAATTGGGTAATAATGACAGCTCTGACCAGAGTGTGTTAGAAGGTTCAAAAAGTAAATTAGCATAGAGTTTTAGCCTTGTAGATATATTGATACATGTAAGCTGGGCTTGCAAAAAATGTTTTTGTTGCTATAACTAACTACAGGGATATTTTTATAGACAGTCATTTTGGTGTCACCTCCCTGACAGTGTTACCCAGCGGAATCCACAAGTCCCCCACATGCCTAGTGATGCCACTGTCTTCACTTCCCATATGTGAACTTCCTCGGGCTGAGTATGTAAGCCTCCTTTGTCCTAAATGTTAGTTGTGCTTCATTCTTGGGCCAAACAGACAAAGGCATTTGGGTGCAGCATTGAGTGTGGGCATTATTAGACAAGAGGCCAATCCATTCTTCCCTCTGTGTATTCATTTACATGAACACAGTGGACAATGACTATTTTCACCACCTCAATGTCTAGATCCTCTGGGGAATTTCACTTCCAGTATAGGCAAGGACCTTGGTCCACCTCTTCGGGAAGAAAGCTGAGAAGTGTGAACACTAGAGGGCACACTCAACATTTGGTAAGCCCTTTGCTACTGTTGGCTTTCTCTTTGTGAACTGGTGCCCTGGGCACCAACCCAGCAAGGGAAAAGAGGTTGTCAATCCCTAGAAGTCTGGATCAGAGAAAGTCTTTGGGGCATGTTCTTTTTGTCCTGAATTCAATTTACTGAACACCTACGGTGTCTTAGACTCTGAAGCCCTAGCCGCCTACCTGGAGACTATGGGGCTGACTCATTTCAAGCTTCTAATCCCCTTCCCCATACTCTCGCTCCCCCCTCACTCTACCTGCTGCTTTGTATTTTTGAACAGTCTAAAAACTGTATGCAAACCTGTAGAATAAGATAATAAACACCCATGTATCCACCACCCAGAATCAATAATCTTTCTAAATTGTCTGACATTTCTTGCGTGTGGTGAATATTTAATACTTCAACAAATATTTAATACTTACAACACCTTATAAAGTGGTATAATATGTCCATTTTATAGAGTGAACTGAGATTTAGTGAGGCACAATAACTCCCCTAAGGTTAGTTAGCGGTGAAGCTAGGATGCAAAACCCGGTAGGCCTGATTCCAGAATCCATGCTCCTAACCACCTAGTGTTTTTCCAGGTGTGGTCTGTACACCAATGGCAGTGGAATCATCTGGGATACTTGTAAAATGCAGATGCTGGGACCCTCCCAGACTTCATTAGTCAGAATATTTGGTGGGTGGCTCTGGGGAAATGAAGATCTCCAGAATATTCTTAAGCATAGTAAAGTTTGAGAAGTGTTATATACCCACTGACTCAGAATTTCCAAGGCTTGGCGATCTTTATGTTTAAAAAGTGCTCATCCTAGACGAGGCTGGCTTCATAATTTGTGCGGTTCAGTGCAAAATGAAAAGGCGCGGGGAAAGTACCGTTGAAAGTATGAAAATACAAAACTGTTCCCTTCCTTCCGCAGTCTCTCGCTCACGCAGTCTCTCTCACTCACCCTCTCATGGAGTTTTTTATTTGCTATTTAATGTCTCACTCCTGGCATGGGGCAGACCCTCACAGGCGCCCAGGGTCTGCACCCCAGGATTCAGCAAGCAGGCACACACACACCATCAGCTGCCAGGTCCCCTCTCCTGCCAGCCACTGGCCTGGGACACTGTGCCCAAGCAGGGGAAGGTCGGTCAATCTTCCTTTCCTTTCGGTCCATTGCAACAACCAACGGGCAAAAGGGGTGACTCCCAAGGGGTTTCAACTTCCCTACCAGGACGTGCTCTTTATCTTAATGAGGATGGGTGACAGGCCTACCCCCTCTGTCACCCTCCGAATGTGCTGTGGTACACTCCCCAAAGCATCTTGGGATGAGGCATGGCCTGACCCCAGGTGATTTTCATCACGAAGCAAATTTGGGCAGCACTGTTTTATACTGGGAGCCCTGGTGGCGTAGTAGTTAAGAGCTCACTCGGCTGCTAACCAAAACATTGGCAGTTCGAATCCACCAGCCACTCCTTGGTTTTTAATAATTAACTAGACTAGTCGTTGAAATACATTTCACCAAACAACCTTAGAACAGAAAGAAAAATAGTCTAAATATTCTGTCGAAACTAGCTGTGTGGGGCAAATTGAGATTACATAGGCCCTGCTTTTCTTTCTCTGAATTGGTACTTTAGCATCTGAGCTAGAAATAATAGAGGGTTATCTATCTGTTCCAGGTGAAGATACGTCTGTAGTCTGAGAAACTTCTTGTAACATTTCTCCTTGCTCCACCAAAATGAATGAGAAACTCCTGGTTTATACAGATGGTAACTTTGCATGCTGTCTGCCACTGGTGTGTGTCCTAATTGAGTGGAAAGGATTGGGTTTGTGTAGCTAGATATACAGGCAGGTACCTTTAAGGATAGCTACAGGCCAAAGCCGAAGGAAGGCCAAGACTGGGGAAAATGCTAAGACATTTTAAAAACCGTTTCAGCCAAGAATAGAATCAGGACTAGACAGACTGCTTCTCTAGACATTTTCTGTAGGTTAAACATGATCACATATTGGCAACTGCACATGATACAACTTAATAAGAAGGCTACAGAAAGCTCACCCATTTGGCTGTCATTGTACTTCTGTTGTTTTCAACCTAGTAGAATGATTTCAAATTATTAAATGTAGAATAAATATGGCTACCACAGAACTGAGGCTTATGATAAGCCAGAAAATGAAAAGACTGGGTACTTCACATACAGGGTCAGACAGATCCTAATCCAAAGCCCAGTAAGTTGACTAAAGCCTTAGTCAGTTTGCACACACTCAGAATTGTCAGCTGGCAGGGTCGGGGCACCGAACCAGAAAATTTCCTCAAACTGGTCACTTTTCAGCTGTTAATAAAAGTGATCTGGTAGTATAGGTGTTGCAATTTCCCTTTTTCTGTACAGGCAGTCCCTGGGTTATGAAGGTTCCACTTATGGACAGCTTGTACTTGCCCTTTAATGTTATGTAAATTTGTCCTCATTTTGAAACGACTGAACCAACCCCTACTCGCAACAAATTCTTCCTCACAATCACCTTCACTTGCTGCACGTGTAGCTTTTAAATCATCGAAAAGGCTTCGAGCCTTTTCTTGCACTAACCAAAAAGACCAACCCCGTTGCCTTTGAGTCGATTCCAACTCACAGTGACCCTTTAGGACAGAGTAGAACTGCCCCATACCGTTTCCAAGGAGCGGCCATACTTTGTAACCACTGCGCAGCACTAAAGGAAGGTTAAATAAGAACCATATGCACCCGTTCCGACTTACCTACAAATTTGACTTAAAGGCACACTTACGAATGGATCTCGTTCATAACCCAGTAACTGCCTGTAACGTTCACAACTTTTTATTTCTCCCCTTATGTTGTTGGTGGTAGCCATTGAGTTGATTTTGACTCATGGTGACCCCATGTGTTCACAGGACTTTCAAGGTTGTAACCTTTCAAAAGCAGATCATTAGGCCTGTCTTCTGAGGTGCCTCTGGGTGGGTTCGAGCCATCACACTTTTCAACTAGCGGTTGAGCACTTAAACCGTTCGCGTCACCCAGGGACTCCTAAAGATGATATCCTTTCTGTTCCTGTATAGTTCATTTAAATCTCTAGCTTCCTCTCTCCCCTCCTGGTGCCCCCACAACGTTCTGCTTCATTCCACCTGTTCTCCAGGGACTCTGAGCCCTCCGCAGGGCTCCTGGAAGTAAGACGAGGAAATGCATCCTTTGGTTGGCCTCACATGTCTCCCCCTCCTCCCCTAGGCCTTTTGTCTCAGCAATGAGGGACCATAGGCCACAGCTAGGGTGGGGCGGCCACACCAGAATTCTAGGGGCTCCTGGGAAGTGACTTCCACTGCCCTAGCTGCTGGAAGGCCAGCAAGCTGAGGGAAAAGCCCTAAAATAAGGTAAGAAGTGATTGCAACCTCTGACAGTTAAGTGGGAGGTGAATTATGCAAGCTGCTGGGGTCCCAGCGGTTACCTGGCCTGCTCTGACCTCCCTCCAGATGAAGGAATCCCTCTCTAACTCTCCACTCTGGAGTTATTTATTCGGCTGCTGCCCAAACATCCCCAGCGACAGAACCATTCTGCAAGTCAGCAAGCCAACAAACATTACTTCAACCAACGTTTCCTCCCAGAGCAGCTAGGCCCACCACGTGACCGAGCCAGTGGTTGGAAAGGGCTTTTTTAACCAGGCCACCATCTGCCTGCTAAACATTCACCCTTAAGTCCACAAAGAAAATGTCCTCTTTTCTTCTCCTCTGTGGCCCTTTAACTCTTGCAAACAACTCACCTAAGCCTTGTCTTTAACAGACTCAACATTTCCAGTGCATTCAAACTGTTCGTGACTCCAGATGAAAGTGAAGTGCTTACATTTGTGGATTTCTTCACCCATGTGATCGCTTTATCTGCCCCTGTCTCCCAATCTGAAGGAGTCCCTGAGTGGGGCAAACGGTTTGCCCAGGCTACTAACAGGTTGGTGGTTTGAATATGCCCAGAGGCATCTTGGAAGGAAGGTCTGGTGTTCTACTTCCAAAAAGCGAGCCATCAAAAACCCAGAGCACAATTCTACTCTGACATACATGGGGTCACCATGAATCAGAATAGACTCCACAGCAACTGGTTTTTTTTTTTTTTTTTATACAGTGTATTTTATTGGCTATAAGAACAGATCCAACAAATATCGTTAAAAGGACAGCAAAGGTAAAAGAAAGGAAAAGATAAAGTCTTGGTTGTGATGGCCTGCCACCTTTGAGTCCTAGTCTCCATAATGTCTGTGCCACCCTCCCCTCCACCCCTAGGTATATGTTCAACACCCAGTATATTGGAGAATGGCAGACAATCTGAAGAGTCCTGGATACTTACATAACTGTTACTGTTGTAAGTTGCTGTTGAGTCTCAGAAAATTCTAGTGATGTTAAATCTGGGGACACTTATCTGATCCTGGCTTAAATTGTTACCCATTTGATGACTGAATAGTCTTTAAGGCCATTGGTCTCTGATTGCAGTTCAAACCTCGGTAGAGAAAGTAGTTTGGAGTGAGAAGGACCATTAAGCTCCCTCTACTCACTGCCAGGAAAGCCTGGTGGTGTAGTGGTGAAGAGCTACGGCTGCTGACCAAAAGGTCGGCAGTTTGAATGCACCAGGCGCTCCTTGCAAACCATATGGGGCAGTTCTACCCTGTCTTATATGGTCACTATGAGTCAGAATCCGCTTGATGGCCATGGGTTTGGTTTGGTTGGTTTTAATCACTACCAGGTCATAGGTGGTGACCACCAGGGGAGCTTTATGTTAGACAGAACTCTGTTATCAGCCTTGTACAGTGGAACTTTCTGCAGTGATGGAAATATTCTATCTATACCTGTACTGTTCAATACGGTAGCCACTAGCAGCATGTGGCTTTTGTGCACTTGAAATGTGGCTAGTGTGGCCGAGGAACTGAATTTTTAATTTTGTTTAACTGCAATTTAAATGTAAGTAGCCACATGTGGCTAGTGGTCACCTTAATGGATGGCACAGCTCCTTGCCTCCAGGGCTGCTCCCTCCTACAGAGAGAACCACTTAGGCTTCACCTGTAAGGCTCAGTGACAACCCACGCACCTTACTACAAATCTAGCTCTTGGGCCAGTGGTTGTTAATTCTGTAACGTGCATGGGTGATTTTGATGTGGGTTGACTGCAGACCACACTTGGAGAAAAGTGGAACTAGGTACCCTGAGTCTATTATTCGGTGGCTTGGGCTTTGGCTTCTGTAATGGGTTGGTTTGTTTTATATACATCGGAATCACGTAGAAGTCTGTTAGAACACAGACTGCTGGGCCCCACCTCCAGAGATTCTGATTCAGTATGTCTGGGGTGAGGTCCAAGATTTTGCATTCCTAATAAGCTCCGCTGTTAACCTAAAGACTGGTGGTTCAAGACTGCCCAGAGGCACCTCGGAAGAAAGTCCTTGTGATCTATTTCCGAAATATCAGCCATTGAAAACTCTATGATGCGCAGTTCTACTCTGACACACATGGGGTCGCCATGAGTTGGGATTGAGACGGCAACTTTTTGTTTGTTTAATAAGTTCCCAGGTGATGCTGATGCTACCACACTTTTAGAGCCACAACTTTGAACCAATCCCCTATCCCATACCCTGGTTTCAGCAGCTAAGTTCTTGCCTTAATCCTTCATAGTTGAGTCCTTTTCTTTACTCTCACCAGTCCTCCCAGCCGCTGAAGCGGAAGTAGTATCCTGACCCCAAGTACCTGTGACCTCACTTCCAGACTTCTCTATTTCTGACCGATGGATTGTCTGGAACCCTGCCGTGCTATTTCCTTGATGCCAAACTCTTCCTGACCTTGCATGATACTTGTCCCTGAACTTCTCACCAGCTGCTGAAACGGTGCCTAAACACTTCTCTCACTCCCGTAGGTCTGTCTAGTGTCCGATCTGCAGCCTCCCACCTGGGCCTGTCCTTTGCCAACTGAGCTCCAGTTTTGACACACCATCGGTATAAAGTACCTGCCAGGGGAATTGACCTGGTTTGGCGTTTTCTCCACCAACAACCCGAGTGAAGTCCGTATGTGATAAGGTGCTTTGAGTGACATTATCCAAAATTGTCTCAGCTTCTGTAGAATTTTCATAGTCTATATTAGAAAAAATAGTCTCAGCACGGGTAAGTTTCTGAGAAGCGTGCAAGATGGAAACTTTTCCACATGGAAATGGCACTAGAAGAACAGAAAAAAAAAATATTATTCTGATATTTCTCACTGGCAAACAGAACATGTATTACAAACATTGAGAATGAGGTCCATCTTTGTCATTTCTGAGAAGCAGGCCCATCAATATTAACAAAACTGAATCAATAAATATAGTCTCAAACTAAAAGGTTGATTGCATTATTTTCATGGCAAGTTTTCAAACCCTTCATGAAAAGAAATTTTGGCTCAGGAATCCATATCTTTATGGAAACAGGATAGGTGTTCCAGATTCAAATTTGTTGCGACTTTTATAAAGTCTCATGACTTTCTGTTGAGTTATTTTACTAAAAAAGTCTTAGTCTCAGGTGCGCTCCCTGGCTGGGAGTCTGATGATTGGTGCCAGGTAACACATGGGGTCACCATGAGTCACGGTCAACTCCAAGGCAACTGGTAACTTTAACTTTAGAGTTAGGTAAATGGGATGGATGCCTGCTGCTTATTGTTAACAGGCTTTCTTTTATAGACTAGAATGCCTTCTAGATCCCAAAGTGGACCTTTTAGGAGTCTGTTGGGGATAGAGCATTGTGATTCAGCTACTTGGCTGTAAAATAGTAACCAAATAGGTTACTAATATGATTATCATATTAGTAACCAAATAGGTTACTAATATGATTATCATAGCTACGTCGACTCAGGACCAGGTCACCTTTTTGCCTTTGGTTGATTTATTTCCTGAAGTAAAGGAAAAGTCTATTGATACATTGGGGTCTACCAGAATGGAAATTTGTAGTCAAGCGATGTCACCTCATATTTCATTTTCATTTCTCACTTTCTCTTTAGCCACATTCCTTATAACAGGCATTTCTATAGCAACCAGCTGCAGCAAAGTATCACAAAGACAGCATGGGGTTGGGAAAACAGGAAATTAGTTCAAAATACTTATGTATAAATATAAATCATCAACAATAGCTAGAGAAAAGGGACCATTATTATTGAAAGGCAGATAAGCTTATTTTGGGTTTGGCCTCCTTAATCTGCTAAAGCATGAAGCTATATTCAAAGAGAACACTTAATATTTGGAAGGTAGTTCTCAATATTTTTTTTCTCTTAGAACATAGAAGAGTTTGTAAGGGTTTTGCCATGGCACCATTATGTCTACGCTGGCAGTTTGGTTTTAAAGGATAAAATCTTGATTTTTCCTCTTCCCAAGGTAGGCTAGCTTTCAGGCAGTGTACGTCAAGAAGCAGGTCAGAAGGACAGGCAGGCAGCCCTGAATTTAGAGACTCTTCATTTTAATTGCAGCACACATACTCCTGCCTTCTAGTCCTTTCTTTAATTTCCTCTGCCTGGTGCATTGCTGAGATTAGGTATCGAACCCAGTTCAGAGGAATGGTGCGTGATTTGATGTGCCAGTTTAATAAGATATCAGGCTTTGGAAATGCAAAAGAAATTACATCTGGTTTACTTCAAACAGGCCCCTCTTTTATCAAATATTAATCCTGCAGCATGTACTCTCTTATTTTTTTTGTTTTTTAATCAAAGTCTCTACCACTTTCATTTTCAGAGAAGAGGGATGTGAGTGTGGAGTGGAGATGTTCTGAATACACCAGTAAGCTGCCAATGTGGCCCCATGGTTGACATGACTGGGAAGCGTTGCTTTGTCTGTTGCTGTGTAGCTTGATGGTGTTGATCAGCCTGACAGAAATTAATGTATAGAGACTAAAGTTTATTAGTGGTTCCCTGGGGAGGGGGCAGGGGTGGGTGGGCAGGACAGTTAATGGTGATAGAAAAATCACATTGATTAAGGGTAGGTTTGCACAGCCGATTATTGTAATTGCTGTCAATAAGTTGTACTCTTGTAAAAAGTTGAATTGGCAAAAGAACAAAACAAAATGAAAAAACAGTTAGATCGTTGTTGGAACCATTCTGACACCAAGCGTGTAAACTCAGCCTGAAACTCAAGGATATGAAGTAACTTTCTAGGGGTAAACCAGCCAGACCCTGACAGAATCATGCTTAAAATTTACCATCCTTGAACAAGAAGCCTAGCACTCAATCAATCACTTATGCTACTTTTATGGTATGATATCACTACTTTAATTTGACTTGATGAATTACGAATAAGTATACAGAAGCCCATGGGAGAAAGATGTGGCAGTGTGCTTCTGTAAACATTTCAGTCTTGGAAACCCTATGGGGCAGCTCTACTCTGCGCTATAAGGTCGCTTGGAGTTGGAATCGACTCCACGGCAATGGGTTTTGTTGGGTTTGGTATACAGAAGTCATGAAAATCAACGCTTCGTGATATCAGAGTCAGAGAAAAACAAAAACAAAACTGACCAGGCTTAAAAGAATTCAGGCTGTAGACAATTCCAGGATTTATCTTTAAAATGAAGCTGCAGTTTGGGGAATTACTTTGTCCAATTCAAGCTACTGAGCTTTTCTATGATTTCAAAGGGAAGTAGATACAAGTCAGGATTAAAATTATGTAGGCTAGTTGAAATGTTGAAGGTTTAAATATAGATTTGGAGAATATATCTGTAAAGGTTTAAAACACTTAGATTTTGACCTGCTGGTTCACAGGACGTCTGGTCTTCTGCAAGTCGGTATCCTGCAGTACAAGAACAAACCACCTTGCCATTAGCACCTATTTTACAAAACTGCTTACATCTGCCGTTCTTCATGCTGCATGTTACATCTGAAAGAAAGCAAAGTCAACAGTCATGGCATCACTTAACATGCATTTCCAAAAAGTACATGGATTTACTGACTCATGTATGGGTCAAACATAAGCTGGGGGCTTGCAGGGCAAGAAACTTGGGAGCCTTGAGCTGAGAGTAGAAAAAGGTAAAATAAAATTCTCCATAAGACATAAACATGATGGCAACAATATATTTCGGTCGGAGTTAAACTGAATGTTTGACCACTGTACTTTCACTAAACCATGGACTGCAAAAAAAAAGAACTTTCTATTGAACTATAACGTATGTTCAGAAAAGTACACGAAACTTAAGTGGTGTGAATTTTTGTAAAGTGAATTCACTGGTGTTATGTATTGAATTGTGTCCCCCCCAAAAGATGTTAAGTCCTAACCCTGTACCTGTGACTATGACCCTGTTTGTAGAGATTTACAGCCTTGGAAACCCTATGGGGTCGCTATGAGTTGGAATCGACTCAAAGGCAGTAGGTTGTTTTGCATTATAGGCTAATGTAATAATTAGCTCATGTTACTTCTACTGACAATTCCAGGAATAGAGGAAGACAAAGCAACTGTTTCCAGGTGGACAAAGGAACCAGCTTGAGTTTTAACCTTTGCTACTAATAATGCACTAAGTACATGATCCACAAAATGGCACTTGGTCCTTTATTTATTTACTTATTGTCTTAGGACCTTTCTCCTCGCTAATGATGATAACATCCCTGGCTCCTTTTATGTTACTAGCTATCATTCTGTTGCCACAAAGCAATACTAAAGTGTTCAGCCAAATCAAATACCACCTGTAGAAAGTGTTCAGTCAATATGAGATTGAGATAAATTAACAGAGGTAGGTGGTAGCTGCAGCCTGGATTTGACCAGGGCATGTACGATGGGAATTAGTAAACTCAGCGTGGTTTTCTCAACTCTGATCCTGTGTCCTTGGCTGAGTAACCAGATCTCTCTATCATTTTCCACATTTGCCATTTCCCTAATGGCCCAGTACTTTGCTATTGATCTCCAGCTTGGTTTGTGGATGTGGTGGGAAATACTGCTGCCCAATCAGTAATCTTTTGCACTCAGGTAAAGAGCTTAAGATTCCCAAAACAGAATAACAGCACAAGGATTTCCAGGGTAGAGTTTCGTAGACCAGGGCCTATGGAACAATCAGTATGGTACTCATGCATCAGTCATATATTAGCACTTAGATGTCAGGTGCTGAGTTGGGCGTGGGTTCTCCCCTGGCCCTGAAGCTGATCTCGGAGCCCAGACTGTCTGTTAAAGAACCTCTTAAAGCATCCCTTCTTCTCCCTCCATATTAACACCAACAGCTATTTCTAAGTCCCCTCATGTCTAGTGAAAAAGTTATTATATTGTTCTGTTTTATTTTGCTCTGCCTGCATCTCCCCTGATATATTCACTGATGTGAAAACGGAAGCTTGGCCACAAGATGCTCTATTTAACAAGTTCACCACAAAATATGCTGTTATTTGACTAAACTCAATATGTACATCCTTTTCTCCCCTCCACAGACATACACAGTAAATAAGACAGTACTGACGTGACATGCTAACAAAATGGGAAAAAGAAAAAAAGAGTGTTTATGTGCTTGTTGTGATTTTTATTTTCTTCCCCCCCTACCTTGCTGTGGGAGAATACCTTCTCGTACTCTTTAGAAGGACAGGAAAGACCAAGTTCTTACAGACCTTGATCTGTCTGAAACGGATTCTGATGTGATGTGCAGCTGTGGCCATACAGTTGTCTTCCTTGTAGCCAAAGGGACCCAGTAGCCACTTAATTGTTATTCTTCTAACTGGAAAGCATGCCCTGAATGTTTGTGCCTCTCTCGCCTGGAGAGGAGCCCCGTGAAGAAAGGGAAAGGAAAACCAAAAGGTTTTAACAATGGAAATCTCCCTTCCCTTTCCCAGGCAGGGTGAGGCCAGAGACTTGGAGCTCAGATACTCCATCCACTGTGCTCTCTAATCGCTTTTGAGATTAGACTGTAGTTCAATTTGAATCAACAAGCTTAAATGGGGGTTGGTATATGCTTTTGCTGTTGCTTTCCTCTAGTGTCGGAGATAAAGAGCTTTTTATTTTTTAACATATAGAAATTATATTTAAAACCTCCACTGTACATACTCATAATAAAAATTCAAACAGACCAAAAAACAGAAAATGAAAACATAAAATTTTTCTTACCCTGACCACCCCACAGAGGTAACCACAAGGAAAAGTTTCTTGTGTATGGTCTTTTTCACAAATAACATGCTCATGTAAATAATGTGGGCACACATATAACGCTTGCAGTGCACTTAGGAAAATAAGTCTACAGAAGGTTGTGTGTTGGCAAAAATGTATAACACGTGTACTATTTGCATAAAAATACAGTCTCTTTTTAAAAGAGATTTCTATGCATTTATAAAAATACACGTGGCTATCCTTTTCTCTGAACACATCCAGTCTTGAATATATTTCCATTTCAGTACGTAGAAATCTACCCCATTCTTTTTAATAGCTGCATAATATTCCTTTGGATGGCTGTGCTATAGTTCATTTAACCAGCCCTTTTTTACTTTTTAATTTTAGTGTGCTTTAGGTGAACATTTACAGTGCAAATTAGTTTCTCATTCAAAAATTTATACCCAAATTGTTTTGTTTCTCACAATGTGTCAGTACTCTCCCCCTTTCCACCTCAGGTTCCCTGTGCCCATTCGTCCAGTCTTCCTGTCCCTTCCTGCCTTCTCGTCTTTGCCTTTGGGCAAGAGTTGCCCATTTGGTCTCGCATACTTGACTGAATTAAGAAGCATGTTCCTCACGTGTGTTATTGTTTGTTTTATAGGCTTGTCTAATCTTTGGCTAAAAGGTGGAATTTGGCAGTGGCTTTAGTTCTGAGTTAGTAGGGTGTCCAGGGGCCATACTCTCAGGGGTTCATCCAGTCTCTGTTAGACCAGTTAGTCTGGTCTTTTTTTGTGAATTTGAATTTTGTTCTACATTTTTCACCACTCTGTCCGGAATCCTCTGCTGTGATCCCTGTCAGGGTGGTTGGGGGTGGTAGCTGGGCACTACCTAGTTCTTCTGGGCTCAGGCTTAACCAGCCCTTTTTTGATGAACAAGCAAGTTGTACTTCACTTTAACCAAAACCAGTTGCCATGGAGTCCGTTTCAACTCCTGGCAACCCCATGTGTTACAGAGTATAACTGAGCACCATAGAACATTCCGCTTTAGCTATTTATAAAATGCCTCAGTAGACATCCTTCATAGGTCTTTGGGAACTTATGAAGTACATTTGTAGAATTATTTCTTGGAAGTAGATTTGTTGGGTTAAAATACGTGTATTTTAAACTTTCATAAATTCTGTCTACTTTCCATTCAAAAAAGTTGTTCCAGCTTACACTCTCACTGGTACTTCTGATAGTTTAGACAAATTTCTTCTAAGAGTTGTCTACACATAAAGAACTTTTGAGGATCATTCTTACCTTGTTTCTGAATTAACTCAGTGGAAAGGATTTTTCTCAGCCTTGATCAGGATGGCTGGGGAGATCAATGCACCCTAGAGGCCAGGTATGATGGTTGTGGCCACATAGGCTGCAGTACAACTGCAAAGGTCTGAGAAAACTAGAATGTGGGGACCCGAGAGTAACCGACGTAGTGCCAGCTGTGGATGGCGTCTTTCTGCTATGTGAACCACCACCTTCCATTTGCAGCAAAACCTGCTCTAGACATTTTGGGCTTATATTTATATTCCTCAGGGTGATTTGTCTCCTCTCCCAAAGTGTTTTTATTTTTAAACTAGATAAAGGCATTTAGGAATGTTTAATGCTAAGCACTGTTTTCAATTATACTTTCTCCACGTGCTCCTCAGCCTTAGCTAAGACTAACTGGGTTATTCATTCCCTTAGCTCCAATAGTTATATTATTTAAGTTGATAATGAGTAACGACTCCAAAGATTTCTGTTTCTATAATAATATAATAGCAGGATCAATTTTATCTAGGCAAATCTGAATCTGAAATTATAACCTTTCAGCTGACAGGAGCACTTCAGAGCTGTTGAACCAATTACAGCACCCACAGGAAAGGTAACCCAGGCACTGGTTTGTCCCCACTGGCTGGTGACATGGAGCTTTGCACTGGAAAACCTGAGGAAACAGGTGTCCAAGGCACGTGTACCACCTCCTCCACCCACAATCTCTCACTTCTTTCTTTTTAAGTGCTTTTGCCCTGTCACGGCTTCCTTTTCTTATCTTCTTTTTTATCGTTTAGGTCTCAAAGGAGGTGATCAATGGATTTCTCTTTAGTGCTGAAAGGATTTCTGAACAAGTTTACAGGTGACTTTAATTCTTTCTCAATAGGGCCAGTGTAACTGCTACATTTCATTTTGTTTTATGCCTTTTGCATCCATGTATCAGGTGGGTTGCTATGACGCCATGATAGATCCCTGCTAATTTTGTACTCTTTGCCCTTAGTCATGTAGCCTGCGGTGTGAAATCCTTTCCCTAGGATTGCGTCTCTATTCTTCTGGTGATTCCAAGTAGAAAGAATCTTTCATTAGCGCTGTGTGCTTTTCACAATCATAATGCCAATTATATTGTGTCAGGAGATAATAAACAAGTAGATAAAGGACTTTGGGGTTGACTGCTTCAGTTACCAAAAACTCAGAAAAAAATATTTCAGGCTATGAGAAGAAAAGATGCATGATGATCCTAGATTTGCTATGGAACTCTTTTGATGTAATCAGTACAGCAAATTCAGGAATAAGCTCTGATTTCTGTCAACAAATTTAACCTGTGAAGTGCTTTGTATTTGAGGTGGTGGTTTTTAGTTGCCATCAAGTAGCCTCCAACTCATGGCTACCTCATGTACAACCTTTCAACCTAGGAGGCTCATCTTCCAGCACCGTATCAGACAATATTCGGTTTTGATCCATACAGTATCCATTGGCTGATTTTTGGAAGTAGATTGCCAGGCCTTTCTTCCTAGTATGTTTGAGTCTGGAAGCTCTGCTGAAACCTGTCTACCATGGGTGACCCTGCTGGTATTTGAAATACTGGTGATGTTGTTTCTACCATCATAGCAACATGCAAGCCATTTCAGTACAACAAACTGACAGATGGGTGATGGTATATTTGAGAAGTTCCTATTACATGGGGGAATTGACCTTGTCATACCCTAGATCTATACTTAATTAGCTTCCACTACCTATGTTAATAGCAAATTAGTCATGAGTTGAAACAATGTTATTGGTTCAGTTTTCTTTGAGTTTTGAGATAGTGAGTATGGTAGAAGCATTGGGGTTTGAAGTCATACAAATTGAGGTTCAAGTCCTAGCTTTGCCATTGACTACCTGTGTGTCCTTGAGCTGTTTGAGCTGCCATTTTCTCATCTGTATAGAATGGGAATCGTAACGGTACTGACCCCATATGCTTTATCGAGGATTAAATGAGGTGGTGTACTTAGTAAAGTGACTGGAACATCATTACCACTTAATATTAGCTACTGAATGTTATTTCTCTTAATATAATTTCTTGAGCTCATGCCTTGAAAACTATGACTACAGATGGAGTGAATGTTCATAAGCTTTGAAAGTATATACATTTTAAGAGAAAATTATGATATATGAATATTGCTTTTTCTAGTTTCATCTGATTTTGGAGGAAACCTTGGAATGATGAGTATTAAAAAAGTTACTTACCTAATTCACAGTTCTTTCCTTCAAATCCAGATTTACACCAACATTCATAGGAATTAATGTCATCCTTGCACATGCCGCCATTTAAACATGGATTGGACTCACACTGGTCTCCATCTTTGAGACAGGTGAAGAAGTTGAATTAGCAGATAAATGGCTTAGAATGCCTAGCCCTCCCTGCACAGACCCATGGGGAGAGAGCCTGATTACAGGGTCAGAGCAGAACTACTAACCTGGAAGCCATTCCTACAGGCATGTGATGCCCCTGTCTTCCTGAATTTTCTAAAAATCACCTAAGCAAAGGTTCTTAGGTTAACATTACCCTAGGAAATTGCCCTGAGGAAGGCTTGTACATAGTTTATGTGACCCAAGGGAAGACTGGAGCCCTGGTGGCTCAGTGGTTAAGAGCTCGGCTGCTGATCTAAAGGTTGGCAGTTCGAATCCACCAGTTGCTCCTTGGAAACCCTATGGGGCATTTCTACTCTGTTTTATAGGGTCCAACTATGAGTCAGAATTGACTCCATGGCAATGGGTTTGTTTGTTTGTTTTTGTAAGGGAAGAGGAAGAAGAATGTCTGGGTATAGAAATGTACTATATCAGCATAGGGTGAGAAGGATTTTTAATCCTTTTATATAGAATGATGGAGGAATTGATTCTAAATCAAATCAAATCATTTCAAAAACTATTATCTATATGCCAAACAAGACCTGTTTTATCACAGGTCCTGCAGAGTAAGCTGATCTAGATAACATGTGGTGCTTCCCCTCAAGAAACTTGGTTCAAGATAATAGGAAAGATGCCAGAAGCATTTATTACCATACTGCTTAAACATAGTCTACTGTATAGGAGCAAGGTCCTAACTGGTCTAGGTAAAGTGAGGAAAAACTTTCAATATAGCATAACCAAAAAAAAAAAAAAAAAGATTCTGTAAATGTGCTTTATTTACGTATAGATTGTCCATGTTTCCATTCAACCTTTCCTGAAGTTTCTACGTTTACAGAGTTCTTGAAAGCCTTTGAAGACACAGGTGGTGAGGAAACAGGAGGAAGGAATAGGCGAGAGGGGAAGGATCAGGATGAGAAGGGAATCTTAAGTCTGGTTTCTTAGCACTCTGCCTCAATCCATACTTCTAAGGAAGCTTCTGGAGAAAAGGATGAATAGTACCAGAAGGGAGACTGGTACACACTTTGAGATAAGAAAAATAGCCCTGAATAGAAACATGGGAGCTAGATCAGTAAGACTCAGTATATGAAAAATAAAAGAATAAGGAAAATGACAGCTAGAATAAAAGAATGAGAGACCAGGAAAACCAAAGAGAAATTTCTACTGGTTAGTCATCCTTTAGAGCAAAACTATCCAATATCTAGTGTGTATCATTCCTGCTCACTCGCCCTCCTCCCGGTCAGAAGCAAATGTCTAGGTTCCATTGACTAAGGGACTAATATCCCTTTCTCAGAAATAGCTCTTCTCCGGAGATTCTGCTTGCTGTAAAAATTAGAACTTGTCCCCTCTGCCCCTTGATCCAATGGGCTTTTGCACAAATACTTCAATTTGTTCCAATTCTATGAAAACAAAATACATTATCTCTGGTTTATTATTATTGATGTTCAGAACAAATCTGAGAAATGAGCTGCATTTGCACTTTATATTATAGACCAACGAATCTGAATTATTTAGGATGTTTCACTGAGAGGCTCTGGGCTTGCAGCCAGCTACACAGCAACTCATTTGCCGAGACATATCTTTACATTGAGTGTCATTTTATCGTGCATTTAGTTTCTCCTGTGGGTGCTCGTTTGTGTGTACTTTGGGCCGAGGCAAAGCCATAGACAGTAGGGGTCAAAGACAACAAGCGACAAGACCTTGCCAAGGGAGAGATTCCTGTTTAAGGCTACTAGGTTGCTGTTCAGTGAATAACTGCATCTAAATTTGAAGATCATAAGCTATAATAATGAAAGCAAGGGGTTGGAGATTAGAGAACTTGGGTTTGGTTCTAGGCTTCATGACTCCCAAACTGGGTGACCTTTGGCAAGTCCTTTACGTTCCTTAAGCCTCAGTTTCCTCCTCTATAAAATTAAGTTAATAATGCTTTGCTCGCAGGGTTGCTGTGAGGGTTAAATGTGACAGGCACCTTGTAAACTGTGAAGTGCTGGATAGATGCTAGTTAGTGGGGTTGGGTGATGACTCTTCTTCAACCAGGCTCTTTCTGTGGCAAGTTGATAGACAGTAGGGCAGCAGTTAGCCTGGGGCCCTGTTGTACAGGAAAGCCTATGCAATAAGAAATGGCATAGGCTACTTTTGGGGTGGTTAGGAATCTCAGCTGCAAGGGAAAAGAGGCTTGGGGTTCCTTTCTTTTTCGTTTTCATTCTTGTTTTTTTTATTGTTTTCATAGAAAAAGCAGCAATGACTGAACCATTACCTTGATGTTTCCCAAGTACCTATCTATACCAGAGATACAGCACACAGCACAGCCTGTGTGACCTAGGAGGCAGGAGCCCAAAGTCAAAATATGGTGCTTAAAAGGAGACCAGCCCTTCAGGGAGGCAAGGAAGGATCATGGGAGTTTAGATACAGCCAGGAATATTCTTCTTGGAAAAGTAGGAATTGATTTGCTTTTAAAAAGAAACCACAAGATTTGAAGTTTTAAGTTCAATAGGAATAGAGAGTAAAAAGACTTGTTTGGGCTAACTGGGGAAATACCTCAGTAAAGAATTGTCACAGTGAAGTTCATTAGCAAGAGCAAGGTAAAGCAATCTAGTGGACTGAGCCTCTTCTTCTCTCATGATTTAAAAACAAAAGTGCAAGGATGATGAGTTGTAAGGATATGACAATATCCAATAGTGTTTCCAAAACAGGAACTGTGTAAAATAGAACTGGATCTCAAAAAGACGCAACGCAATTTGGTTCTGATTGTTTCTGTCCATGCAGATGGTCTTATACTCCCTCAAAATTCTGCTGTTGGATTTTAAATTAGTTTTAAAATTTAACCAGTAACCAGTTGCCTTCAAGTTGACTCCGACTCATGGCGACCCCATGGATGTCAGAGTAGAACTGTGCTCCATAGAATTTTCAGTGTCTGTGATCTTTTGGAAGTAGATCACCAGGCCTTTCTTCCCAGGTTCCTCTGGGTGGACTCGAACCTCCAACCTTTTGGTTAGCAGCTGAACACATTAACCATATGCACCACCCAGGGACTCTGTTTAAAAATTAGTTGTCATTAAAGTTTTGAATTTTCCTCCTTTTGGTCAATCCATTCAATCCATAATTACTGATTGCCTCTGTATCAGATATTGTTGTAAGTGCTAGGAACACATCAGTAAATAAAACAATTTACTATCCTGCCCACATGAAGCTTGAGTTCTAGTGGGACAAGACAATAAAAATATTATAAATAAGAAAATTATATGTTATGTTAGATGGTGAAAAGTGCTATGGAAAAAAACAGAGCAGGATAGAGGTGTCTAGAGTAGTGGGGCTACTGGAGGGGCAGGTTCAGGTATTAAATAGGATGGTCAAGGTGGCCTTACTGAGATGGTGACATTTGGGAGGAAACCTGAAGGAGATGAAGAGTGAGGGATACCTGGGAGAGTAGCATTCCAGGTTGAAGGCATAGCCAGAAAAAGGACTCTGAAGGGGGAGCATTACCAGAGTGTTCATGGAGCAGCAGGGAGCCAGGGTGGCTGGAGTCCAGTGTGTGAGGAGGAGAGCAGAAGGAGAGGTCAGAGGGTGACGAGAAGAGAGAGGAAGGGCTATCATGGAGGCCACCGTAAGGAGAAGGACTTTTAAGCAACAAACAAGTAAACCAGTCAGCATTTTCTGATTCTCTACTGAAGATTGCAAATGCTCCTTCAGTCTCAAGATGGAATCATTTCAGTTGCTTCCTTCCAGCTTTCTGAGACTAGGGAAGAATATACTTATACTTATCCACCAGCTGATGTCGCCCACACGGGCGTAAACCTGTAGAACATCAGCATTCAATCTTGGGTAGAGCTGGACTGATAGTTCTGAGTCTTTTTTGACAAGGTTTAAGATATTATCTACTCACAGAGAGAAAAAATACACAATTCCCAAATGTTTCATATACCAACAAGAGGATGAAATAAATTGCTTACCAACATACTGCTTCCAAAATTCAGTCTATAAAGAAAAAAAAAGAGGCAAATTAATGGTAGTACTTAAAGAATTTGAGGGTCTATTCCTTCTCTTTTATAACATTTATAATACACATATACTTATTGATATTTTAAAATTCCAAAAGGAAGCTTCTTTTTCTTTTTTTTTTTTTTTTAAAGGTTTTCTATTCTTTGCTCTGCATCTGAGGAATGTTATACGGAAATACTCACAGTTTTTTCTGTGTTTTCAAAAACTTCTCGTGCTTCTTCAAAACTACACTTTTCTTCTTTACATTCTCTCTCAAGGTTCCCTCGAACAAACTCTTCCAATTTACCAGAATTATACCTCTTTGGCCGGTTCAGAATTTTGGTGGCATTTTCACGATCAAGAAAAACTGAAATTAAAAAGAACAATTCTTTAGCTTTGGAAAAAAGAAAACATCATGAAAATTAAATGCATCTCTTATGAAAAGCTTCGTTTTTAATCCAAGAAATCCCAAAGCTAATTTCTCTGTGGGACACGGAGCCAAAATCTATGATGTTCCCATGGTACTGTATACACATGGAGATTTAGGAATTAAAATTCTATTTTATTTTTAGTCAGGAGATCTCCAGTAAGAAAAGGTCAGATTTTCAATTGTATTTGAATTTGCTTTGGATGAAAAAGTTCTCAAATAAGCAGTTAACTTCACACTTTGTCATCACTTGAAAAAAGCTAATTGCAGATTCTTGCAAGGTGCTCCATCACCCTGGCTGGGCTGTTTGCAGGATACAGTTGCCCAAATGACTTGGCAACACGTTTGTCCTGGAAGAACAGAAGCTTAACTGTGGTCTAGCTGCCAATCTGACCACAGTGTCTCTCATCAGATGTTCAAGAAAAACCACTGGGTTTGTTTGTTCCCTTCAGGAATTCCAGTGACTTAAGCATTCCCCTGGGATTCAGGATGTAATTTATTTTAGTTATGATTGCCAAGCCTCTAGGGATACTCCTGAACTCTGGAGAATTGAGGTCTCTACCTGTTTTGGATTGAATTGTGTCCCCCTAAAATGTGTGTCAACTTGGCTAGGCCATGATTCCCAGTATTGTATGATTGTCCTCCATCTTGTGATCTGAAATAATTATCCTATGTGTTGTAAATCCTAACCTCTATGATGTTAATGAGACAGGATTAGAGGCAGTTAACGTTAGTTAATGAGGCAGGGCACAATCTACAGGATTAGGTTGGGTCTTCAGTCGATCTCTTTTGAGATATAAAAGAAAGAAGCAAGCAGAGAGGAGAGGGATCTACTATCATCAAGAAAGGAACACCAGGAACACAGCACATCCTTTGTACCTGGGGTTCCTGCACTGAGAAACTCCTAGACCAGGGGAAGACTGATGACAAGGACCTTCCCCCAGACAGAGAGAGAAAGCTTTCCTCTGGAGCTCACGCCCTGAATTTGGACTTCCAGCCACCTAGACTGTAAGAGAATAAATTTCTCTTTGTTAAAGCCATCCACTTGTGGTATTTCTGTTATAGCAGCACTGGATAACTAAGACACTACCCTTCATATTCTCTCCCTCTCCCTCTCTCTCTCTCTATATGGTCATATATATGACTTGCAAAGTCATATGTGTATGTGTAATTAATATCAGGAATTAAAGAAGTCACCCAGGGTTGTTTCTTTTTTCAAAAGACTAGCAATATAACAACTCGGAAAAGGAGAGTGAGAATAATTGCACAACTTGAAGAATGTAATCAATGTCACTGAATTGTATGTGTAGAAATTGTTGAATTGGTATATGTTCTGCTATGTATATTCTCAACAACAACAACAAAATAAAATAAATTTAAAAAAACAGACTAACAGGAAAAAAGACTAGCAATATATGTGACACCATCTGCCATGGATTGAACTGTGTCCCCCCAAAAGATCTGTCAACTTGGCTAGGTCATGATTCCCAGTATTGTATGATTATGTACCATTTTGGAATCTGAGGTATTTCCGTATGTGTTGTAAATCCTATCAATATAATGTAATGAGATGGATTAGTGGCAGTTACATTGATGAGATCTACAAGGTTAGATAGTGTCTTAAGCCAATCTCTTTTGAGATATAAAAGAGAGAAGCGAGCAGGGAGACTGAGGGACCTCATACCACCAAGAAAGCAGTGCTGGGAGCAGAATGCGTCCTTTGGACCCGGGGTTCCTGCACTGAGATACTCCCAGACCAAAGGAAGACTGATGCATCACAAGGACCTTTCTCCAGAGCCGACAGAGGGAGAAAGCCTTCCCCTGGAGCTGATGCCCTGAATTTGGACTTGTAACCTACTAGACTGTGAGAGAATGAATTTCTCGTTGTTAAAGCCATCCACTTGTGGTATTTCTGTTATAGCGGCACTAGATGACTAAGGCACCATCTAAAAGGACCATGTGCTTAAAAGATGAACTTCCCAGGACCTTTTGGGACTGCCTTCTCGTTAACTCCCAAAACAAAAAAAGGCAAATGTTTTCAGTGGAGCCTTCTAGGCCCTGGACAACCTCACTTTTCTCTTCCTCTGCAAACCCCCCTTTGGGCTTTACTTTTTCTCTGAAGTTAGCTTAAACTTTTTCCCTTCAGCTCTTCACTTGCCAACTTCCTCAATTCCCTTAACCCCTTTCTTCAGTGCTGTGGCTTCCTGAAATCCCAAAGCCAAGATCAAGGCAGCCATCTGCCTTCTCTCTTCTCTTCTGAGACAGCTGAGCACTGTGGGAGAAAATCACCAAGCTTCAGATGGGTACCATCACATATCACTGCCTCCCAGCCTCCACCAGGCCCTCCTCTCTGCTCAGCAACCCATTTACTTGGCTCTGGACTCCTCTACAATGGTATCTACGTCTGCACCCATTTACAGAGTGGTAGAGTGCAAAAAGGTCCCTCAGTGGCACAAATGGTTTGTGCTTGACTACTAACCTAAAGGTTGGTGGTTGAAACCCACCCAGCAGCACCATGGAAGAAAGTCCTGGTGATCTGCTTCCATAAAGATTACAGTCAAGAAAACACTATGGAGCAGCTCCACTCTGTAACACATAGGGTCACCAATAGTCGGCACTGACTCAACAGCAACAGGTTTAGAGTGAAAAATACATAGGTTTGAATCACATCTCTGCCACTGATTGGCTGTGTGACCTTGGGCAAGTCACATACTCTCTGAGCCTTAATCTTGTCAAATGTACAATGGGTATAATGGTAGTGTAATAAGAATATTCTACCTCAAGGGTTGTTGGCAGGATTAGTGAGATAATGTGTGTAGGCTGGTGAACGCTGATTATCTTTTTTTCTCCCTATTCCTCTCATGCCTGCCTGCCTTCCTTCACAATTTTTCAATCCCGTTTAGCTCTTTAATGAACTGTTGTCTACCTCTTTCCCTTCCTTAAAAAAACCAGTTGCTATTGAGTCAACTCTGACTCATGACGACCCCATGTGATCCATAGAATTTTCAATGGCTGATATTTCAGAAGTAGATCGTCAAGCCTTTCTTCCAAGGCATCTTTAGGTGGACTCGAACCCCCAACCTTTCCGTTAGTAGGTGAGTGTGTTAACCACCCAGAGACTCCAGGCACTATATCAGGTGCCGCGAATCCATGCTCACTCCCTGGATGCTCACACTCATGGCTGCAATTACTTTTACACAGCAGTAAGCCCCAAATATCCATTTCCTGTCAGGTACATCTTCTGAATTCCAGATCATCTTTCCAGCTCCCTAACTGTACACTGTAATGTGGCTAGTGTTAGCTGATGTTTATTTAATGCTTCTGATATGGTGGACGCTGTGCTCTGTGTTTTGCATCCGTTATCTCATTTCATCCTCATAACAGTCCCACAAGATAGGTACTTTCATCTCGTTTTTGTTAATGAGGAAAGCTAAGGTTCAGAGAGGTTAAGTAATTTGTCCAAAGTAACAGACCAGCAGCAGAGCCAGGATTAAGACTCTGACGGTCAGTCTGCAGAGTCAATGCTCGAGGCCACTAGCTGTGTCCCAGAATCATAACATTGAATTCAAAATCCCCAAGACATAGTCTGTATACTTCCCCTTAACCCGTTCTCCTTCCACGAGATGGTTAGTAAGTCTAATCATTTCTACCTTCTTAATATCACTTGTAGGGGATAGTAGTGGTTCAGTGGTAGAATTCTCCCCTTTCACGGAGGATATCAAGGTTTGATTCCTGGCCAATGCGTCTCATGTGCAGCTACCACTATCTGTCAGTGGAGGCTTGAGTATTGCTGTGTCGCTGAACAGGTTTCAACAGAGCTTCCTAGATAGACTAGGAAGAAAGGCCTGGCAATCTACTTTGAAAATCAGCCAACGAAAACCCTAAGGATCACAACAATCCAATCTGCAACTGATCACGGGGATGGCACTGGATCAGGCAACATTTCATTCTGTCGTGTGTGGTATGGCCATGAGTTGGGGCCAACCCAATGGCGGCTAACAGCAACAATATCACTTGAATTCTCTCTTCTCTTCTCTGTGTGTACAACCACTGTCCTGATGTAGGTCCTTGTGTCTACTCTGGATGTTGGTAGTGGCCTCGAGACTGGTCTCCCCTAGTCTTGCCCCCTTCGCTATCAGTTCATGAGAATATGGCCACACTGACTGTCCTCTACCAGCCATCAGCGGCACTCCTCAGTTTTTACATTTCTTTCTTTCTTTTTAATATAAGTTTTTTTATTGTACTTTAGATGAGGGTTTACAAAGCTAACTAGTTTCTCATTAAACAATTAGTACACATATTGTTTTGTGACATTGGTTGCCAACCCCACGACACGTCAACACTCTCCCCTTCTCAACCTTGGGTTCCCTATTACCCACTTTCCTGTGCCCTCCTGCCTTCTCATCCTTGCCCCTAGGCAAGTGGGTGTGCCCCTTTAGTCTCGTTTTGTTTATGGGGCTGTCTAGTCCCCGGCTGAATGGTGAACCTCGGGAGTGACTTCACCACTGAGCTGAAAGGGAGTCTAGGGGCCATACTCTTGGGGTTTCTCCAGTCTCCTTTAGGCCAGTAAATCTGGTCTTTTTTTTGTGAGTTAGAATTATGTTCTACATCCTTCTCCCGCTCTATCCGGGGCACTCTATCATGATCCGGGTAAGAGCAGTCAGTGGTGGTAGCCGGGCACCATCTAGCTGTACTGGACTCAGTCTGGTGGAGGCCTTGGTAGCTGTGGAAAATTAGTCCTTCGAACTGATCTTTCCCTTGTATCCTGTTCTCTTCATTCTCCCTTGCTCCCGAAGGGATGAGACCAGGCTTACAGAACAAAATAGTTTCTCATTTAACAGTTACTACAAATGTTGCCCTATGACAATGGTTAACAATCTCACAACACAATAACAATATCCTTACTCATCCTTGGGTTCCCTATCACCAGCTTCCTTGTCCCCTTCTGCTTTTTGGCCCTTGTCACTGGACTCCTGTTCCTCGTTAGTCTCATTTGGTTTTATGGGGCTGTCCACTCCCAGGCTGAACGGCGAACCTCAGAGATAACTTCACCACTGAGCTAAGAGGGTGTCTGGAGGCCATACTCTCGGGGTTTCTCCAGTCTCCTTTAGGCCAGTAAATCTGGTCTTTTTTTTTGGGAGTTAGAATTATGTTCTACATCCTTCTCCAGCTCTGTCCAGAACCCTCTGTTGTGATCCCTGTCAGAGCAGTCAGTGGTGGTAGCTGGGCACCATCTAGTTACGCTGGACTCAGTCCAGTTTTTACATTTCTGATGACTCCACATTGCATTCTATTGTCCAGACTCTTCAGTTTAGGGCTCTCATTATCTGATGGCCTGACCCTGCCTAGTCATGCTGCCTCATTTCTCATACTCACCTTTCAGGATTCATGCTGAACTGCTTGGAGTTCCTGAAATACCTCACATTCTTTGTAGATCTGGATCTTTGCACGTGAGTGATCCTCTCTACATAGAATGTCTAGATCAGAAACTTAAGGAGAGTGGACTCCTACTCAAGGTCTCTAGGTAGTACAAATGGTTTGAGCTTGGCTACTAACCGAAGGGTTGCGGTTTGAATCCACCCAGTGGCACCACAGAAGAAAGGCCTGGCAATCTACTTACGTAAGATTACAGCCATTGAAAACTCTATGGAGCACAGCTCTACTCTGACACACAGGAGGTCGCCATGAGTCAGAATTGACTCCACAGCAACTGATTTATTTATTTATTTTTATATAAACTCCTGCTCATCCTTTCAGACACAGCTTAAAATGTTACCTCTCTGTCATGTCTTCCCCATTTAAGGTGTTTCTTTCTCTGTGCTCCCTTAATACGTGGTACACACCTTATCACATTATACTGAAATCTCTCACCTTGACCTCATGGTACTTTAGATCAAAGGGAGGGCCTGGTTTATCCCCAATAATGTTCGAATGAATGAAAGACCGCTTCAGTCCATACACTTTACAAAACTCAGCTGGTTTTATGGAACAGTTTTGATTTCAAAATTTCAAATTGAGGCAATAATACCTAAAGGCAACAGCCATGAAAATGCAACATTTCAGCGTATCACTCCTAGAAACTCCTTTACCAGCCAATGACAGTTTAAAAGCAGCAGAAGAGAGGGTGGCATCATTATTGTCCATCCTTAGGGGAATTCCCCTGGCCCTCTCCTCTTGTTGTTGTGGTTAGTTGCCGTCGAGTTCATTCCGACTCATGACCATCCCATGTGTGCAGAATAGAACTGCTCCATAGGGTTTTCAAGTCTGTGACCTTTCAGAAGCTGATCACCAGGCTTTGCTTCCGAGGTGTCTCTGGGTAAGTTGGAACCGCCATCCTTTCAGTTAGTAATCCAGCGCTTAACTATTTGCGCCACCCAGGACTCCTCAAACAAACAAACAAACAAAAAAACCCATCGCCATCAAGTCGACTCCGACTCATAGCGACCCTATAGGCCAGAGTGGAACTGCCCCATAGAGTTTCCAAGGAGCGCCTGGTGGATTCAAACTGCTGACCTTTTGGTTAGCAGCCGAGCTCTTAACTACTCCACCACCAGACTCCCTAGTAACCACTAATAAATTTTTGTCTCTGTAAAAACTCGAACTCATTGTCATCGAGTTGATTCTGACTCATAGCGACCCTATAGGACAGAGTAGAACTGCCCCATAGAGTTTCCAAGGAGCGCCTGGTGGATTTGAACTGCTGACCTTTTGGTTAGCAGCTGTAGCGCTTAACCACTGTGCCACCAGGAACTCCTCATGGGCCTGTTATTTGACGTCAGTGGCTCCAGAATCACACTGCGTTTCTGCTCAGTATCATCAGCGGTCGTATGTTTAACTTCCTAAGGCGCACACTTCATGTTTATCTCTAGTCACCATGTCCCAGCCTCTGAGTTCCTAGTCTATACTCCATCTGTTTTCCAACACCTGAGATCACCCAACATCTGAGCAGCCCTCTTCCAACCTCCGTCATCTCCCTGCTTCTTTTGAAGAGAGGGTTTGAGTCCTTTGTCCTCCCAGATCTCACTGATGAGCTATGTTGAATGACCTGGCTTCCTTTTCTGCTTTGGGCAACTTCCGGCAGATTTTATCCATCCCTTGACTCTACCCACTCTGCTAGTTGGCTCGAACCTTTGCATTCTCCCATCATTATTTCTGCCTCTCAGTCTGATTCCGTATCTGAGATCATGTCTGTAGTGGGAACCTCAGTGCCAGCCTGCTTTCTGGGGACGCTTGAGGTTGACACCTCTGATCCTGGCATTGTCAGCTCGTAGATTTGATTCTGGTAGGTTGACAAGTAAGCATGATAAATGCTTCCTGTGAGAACATGCTGTTTGTCCACAAAGGATAATGTCTTCCCTGTGTATCTTCCTCTGGGGAGTGCGGAAAGTCACTGAAGTTATGAAAAAACAAAGTGATATACATGGCTTAAGTAAGTTCCTACTCTTTACGTCAATTCTTGTACTCGTTTTGCTCCCCCAGGGAGCTCAGCTGTGCTCTGAGTTTCCCAAATATCAACTCTGAAATGTTTGGAATCAGAGACAAAATGACTTCCTCCTAATCCGTGAAAAACGCTGGTGATAAAAAACGACTTTCTAATGGAAAGTTAAATGTCTGTTTTAACAGAAACTTTAAATGGAAGATGGACAATTATACGGATTTTTAAAATTGCACATGCGTCATTATATAGTTTTAAATGTTTAAAACACATTATACGTCTTAAAATCAGAGTTTTTATGAAAACAAAACCACTGTTTGTGGTTTTAATGTTTTACATTTTTATTTCAAAGTGGAGAATCCAAACAACCCAAAATAACAGTTAATTTTTTTCCACCATATTCTGCTCTGTCCTTGTTAAAATGTTTTCCCTCTTTTAATTTTTTTAACCAAGTAGATGACTGTTTTCTAAGAGGAATTACATTATCTAATCATAAGCTCAACAGTGTTCATTAAAGGAAAAATAACATTAGGATTGAAAATTTATAGTTAAAAAAAAGGAGAAGAAGAAGACCCAGCCACCAGAGAACCTACTTACTAACCCGTATGATGGCTACTTGAATCTAAAATATAGCTGTCAAATCATGTGATCATCACTTAGTGACAAAGATAGCACCGGACATTGCTATATCTAAAAGACAAACATGCTCGATGTGTTTTAAAGAAGGAAACAAACCTGTACAGTCAGCACTGAGTAGATATCCCAAAAGACAGATGGTAACGAGGCCCAGTGATTCTGCCATGATCACGCTCAGGCACTGCATAACCTTTGCAAGAAGATTGTGCAAGTGGCAAGGTTGACCAATTGTTCCAAAGTACAAGCTGAGCTGTATTTACTTCTGGTAAATAGTATCCGTCTCGCTCAGTGGGCTGTGGGCTATTGCCATTGGCCTCTTGGGTCAAGTGAAGAGAATGGGCAGTGGCCATCATTCAACTTTGCCTCTGATTCCTCGGACTGTGTGTGCCACTGTGGCTGCTTTGAGGCTGAAGCAGGAGATGACACATGGGGGCAGGCAGCAGCGGTTACAGTCATTGTGGAAGCAAAATTCATCGGTGGGGCCCATTGTATTCTTGTCAAGGATCACTACTGTCATATATTTTAAAGGGCCAGAGATGGAAAGAGCAAAGTCATTTCGTCACTTACCTTAAAACAGCCCTAAGTCTTACATACCCTGAGTCACCTGATAGATCTTCTGTGTTCCTCCTCATAATCAGGAGTTCATAAACTTTATTGTGCCATGTACCCATATGGTGAAACGTATGGACCTCATCTCAGAACATATGAATGTATGTGTATGTATGTATGTGTGTATGTATATATATATATATATATATATATATATATATATACACAAATATATACATATATGTACACATATTTGTTGTTGTTATGTGCCTCGAGTTAGTTCCAACTCATAGCCAGCAACCCTATGTACAACAGAACGAAACACTGTCCAGTCCTGTGCCATCCTCATAATTGTTGCTAGGTTTGAGCCCATTGATTCATATTCAGGTTTTTTTGTGAAATTAAGTCTTCATTTATCTGAGATAAAAACCCAGGGCTACAATTGCAGGGCCGTATGGTAGTTAACATGTTTAGTTTTCTAAGAAACTGCCAAACTGTTTTCAAGTGTGCCTGTGCCATTTTACATTCTGACCAGCAATGTATGGCATTTGATGTTGCTATTTTTATTTTTGCCATTCTGATAGGTACGTGGTATTATTTCATTGCGGTTTTAATTTGCATTTTCCTAACTGCTGATGATTTTGAACATCTTTTCATGTGTTTATATGCCATCCGTATATCTTCTTCAGTAAAATGTCTCTTCATGTCTTTTGCCCATGTTCTAATTGGATTGTTTGCTTGTTTTACTGTTGAGTTTTGAGAGTTCTTTGTATGTTCTGGATACTAGTCCTTTGTCCAAGAGACAGTTTGTAAATATTTTCTCCCAGTCTATACTTTGCCTTTTCATTTGCCTCATGTAGAGCAAAAGTTTTAAATTTTGATAAAGTCCAATTTATCAAATTTTTCTTATAAGGATTGTGTTTTTGGTGTCAAGTCTGAGAACTCTCTGCTTAGCCCTAGATCCTGAAGCTTTTCTTCAAGACTGTTTCTAAAATATTTATAGTTTTGCATTTATGTCCATGATCCAGTTTGAGTTAATTTTTATATAAGGTGTGAGGTTTAGGTCAAGCTTCATTTTTTTCCCTATGAATTTCTGATTCCTCCAGCACCATTTGTAAAGGTTATCCTTCCTCCATTGAATTTCTTGTTCAGTTTTTTAAAAAAATCAGTTGAACGTATTGATTTGGGTCCCTCCATGTATTTATGTCTTTGATTTCTTTCATCAGCATTTTGTAGTTTTCGGCATACAGATCCTATGCATGTTTTGGTAAGTGCATACCTAAATGTTTCGTTTTTTGGAGTATATACGGTATTGCATGTTTTAATTTTGTTTTCGCACATATTCATTATTAGTAAATAGGAAGGAAATGTAAGCACTCAAAACACCTACAAATAAATGGAAATACATTTGAAGATGACTGTTATTTTGCAGATCAAATTCCCTACATCTTTTTAAACTTGTGTTACTGTAAGTGCTATGTTGTTTGCCATTGGTTCCTAAGTTGTTTCACGTATATGTGTTCGGTGTCCCTGAGCAGCTTGGGAGTATTTTGAGGGCGTGGGATCTTAGCTTTTATTCCTATTCTTGCTCTCCTAGAGCCTGTAATGGTACTTGGCATATAGCAAGGACACAGCCAATGCAGAGAAAATAGTTTTACTGGCAGAAACCAGGAGAGACTTTAATTGTCAACCAGCCCTGCTATCTATTTGTAGCCAGAAAGATTATCTATAGATATCTTATTCTTAAACCAAAGGTTTCATTTTTGGTAGGTGGAGCCCACCATTTAATTGGCTGATAATTAACAAAAAGACTGCTATTTTGGCATGCATTTTAGAACAAGTCTATCTTTTATTGCTTATTTCTGGTCAACAGGTCACCACTAATCTAGTGGCTTAAAACAACACTTTTATTTTCTCCATTTCTATGAGTCCGGAGTCCAGGCACAGCTTAACTTGGTCCTCTGATCAGGATCTTACAAGGTTATAGTCAAGGTGTCAGCCGGGCTGTGTGCTTATTTGGAGACTCAAATGGAGAAGAATCCACTTCCAAGTTTGCTCGGGTTGTTGGCAGAATTCATTCTCTTGGGGTTGTAGGACTGAGGGCTATGTCTTTATGTTGGCTCCTAGAGGCCACCCACAGTTCCTTGCCATGTGGGTTTCCCCAATATGGCCACTTACTTCATAAAATCAGCAAGGAGAGTGTCTTGAGTGAGTCTGCTAGCAAGACAGAGTCTTATATAACGTAATCTAACCACAGGAGTGACATCCCATCACTTTTGCCATATATATTGGTTAGAAGCAATCACAGGTCCCGCCCACACTCAGGGCGAAGGCATTATACAAGAGTGTGAACACCAGAAAGCAGGTGGGTATGATGGGGGCCACCTGAGAGTCTATCAGCCACACTTATGATGTATTTTAAAGGGTATACCAGGAAGCTGGAAACCCTGGTGATGTAGTGGTTAAGAGCTACGGCTGCTAACCAAAAGGTTGGCAGTTCGAATCCACCAGGCGCTCCTTGGAAACCCAGTGGGGGCAGTTCTACTCTGTCCTATAGGGTTGCTACGAGTTGGAATTGACCGACGGCAATGGGTTTGGTTTGGTTTTTGGTTTACCAGGAAGTAGCATTGTTGTAGGTTAGAGATTTCATGGCTGTTTAACATTGTTTTTAAAGACCAACAGGAGTATACCGGTTATGCAGGTACACTCACTGCTAAAGCATATGGCTCTGAGACTTAACCGATAGCTTAAAAGAGCTCCACTTCAGTGACTTGTCAGGGAACATTTCCTAGGGCTTGCTGATGCTAAAACCCAAAACTCACTGGTGGGAACCTTATTTATGGAGAATTGCCTATAAGTTATGTCATCCACTCATTCCTACAGAAATTCTAAAATCTCTTTCTAAATAAAGCCAGACCGCTGAAGAGCTATTTACCTGGATCCCATTGCTCTGGCTCCCTGTAGAAGTACTTTGGCTGGATTGTGCTTTGGCATGAAGCCATCAGCCTACCATGAATGACCTTATAGGAAACAGCCCAGTGAAATGTGTTGCTGTAGATAATGTAGTGTGATGTCTGGTCTCAGTACCAGGGATACTTGTGCTTCTCTTTTTTGGCTTATTTCCTATAGGCACTGTAAATCATGTAACCACTTTTCTTCCTCCACACTGGTCAATCTTGTGGCTCGCCATTAGCAAGTGTTCTGGACCTTCAGTAGGCATTTTGTATACTAACCTTACTCCTGGCCCTGTTTTAACCTTTCTACCATTATTTTCACCTTGTCCTGATTTCCCACCCTTTCGTGTTCTTCTTTACAATTTTTATTTTATCATAAAATAAGTAACTAAAATTATATCCTATCATATAGTAAGCTACTTTAAATACTTTTGGTAAGAAAGGGGGAGTATAAATAACTTGTTTGAATGCTACGGAAGTCTCAAAGTTGGAGCTGTGCTCATAGAAGCCAAAGCATTTTTCTTAAATGGAAAGGTGGATGTTGTTGTGCTAAACCATTTGAGTCTGCTAAAGATGATGGTGTGTTCAACAGTGGCTCAGAAAGGTACTTCTTTTGCTGCAGTCACTTGCCTTGGCAGATGGGAATACCAATTCAAATAGCCAGGTGCTGAAAAGAAGAGAAGAAAGGAAGGGTAAAATTTGGGTGATAGTGAGGATTGATCTTAAAAGAAACTGGAGCTAGGACAATACAAAGAGGAAGGGTGAAAAGAGATGGAGGGGAAGAAGGAGGGGAAGACCTTCTAGGAGGAAGGTCTATTCTATGGGAATCAGATTTGCCCTCAAGTTCAGGCTTTTTACAGGGATGTTCTTGGGTTGTTAATCTCCCCCTTTCTCAACCAGTCCCGGGCAGGTTACAATGCTGTGATATAACAGACTGGGGAAGCTGCATGCAGGGGCAGTGAATGGACAGAAGTTTTCTATGAAGCCAGGTTGCACCAAGAAGGGTGTTACCCTGAGAGCCATCAGCAAGAGTCATGCAGGGAGATGAGATACACATTCAACCAGTAGGAAAGCCAAGGCTGGAAGTTTAGAGGAACTAGATTATCTGTCCATCTGAGGGGGTGATTTAAAGTTGCAGTGGTCAAGGGCCATGGATGAAAGATGTCAGAGTGAGGAAAAAGGTATGGAGTGATGGTGGGAAGGTGAGGAAATAGGTTTGTGAACCTTGGGCATGTGGTCCTACGTGGCAGGGCAACTTGTTTGAAGCTCTGTACAGGGCTGTACTCTGCCTTCTCTTGACAGGAGGCCAGTTAGAAAGTTCCTGGGAATCGGCAGTTGAGACTTGTTACCACGACATTGAAGTTAGCCACTGGGTGGGTTTCTGATTCGGCTTGCTTGACATCTACATTGGCTATATTTGGCCAAAATGGAGCCTCCAAAATTGGTTTATTCATATGCCACAATGTACTTTCTTCCAGTAAACATGATTCCAATGAAGATCTATTGAAGCCGTTGTCAAGGGTATAAAATTAAGAAATAACACCACGTTCAAGTAAAGACAGCACCATTTTCCAGAGTAGTGTTGGAAAAAGCCAAGATAAAAATCTCCTTTCAACTTTCTTTATGTTCCTCCTATTTCTTCCCAGATGGGTTGATTTTTCATTGTTTTTTTTTCCTTCTCTCCTATAGGGTCCCTATGAGATGGAACTGACTCAATGGCAATGAGTTTGCTATTTTTTTTTTTTTATATTGCTTCTTATAACTCTTGGCTTGATTTTTAGATATAAAGAGTGGTAAAGTAATATACAAACTTATGTTTGCCCTTATTAAATTATAAAGACAGAAGGTGACGGTCTAACATTGAACAGTTGTTACATGTCAGGAACTTTACATATACTATTTCCTTAGATCCTTACAATAGTCCCATGAAATAGCAATTATATGTTTGTTACAGAGGGCAAAATTGACACTTCGTGGCTAAGAGAGGCTCTATAGCTTGTCTAAAGGGGCATTGGTGGTTCTGTGGTAGAATTCTCACCTTCCATGCAGGAGACCTGGGTTTGATTCCTGACCCATTCACCTCACGCACAGCCACCACCTGCCTGTCAGTGGAGGTTCATGTGTTGCTATGATGCTGAACAGGTTTCAGTGGAGCTTCCAGACTAAGACAAACTAGGAAGAAAGCCCCGGCGATCTACTTCCAAAAGACCAGCCAATGAAAACCATATGGACCACAATGGTATGAGCCTGTTGTGCATGGGATCTCTATAAGTCGGGGGCCAACTTAATGGCAGCAGAAACATGAATTGTCTAAGGCCACACACTTATTAAGTGGGGGAGCCACAATTTAAATCCAGAGCTTTCTGATTACAAAACCCTTGTGGGTTAGCTACTATGTTGTCAACTACTTCATAGAGTTGTTGTCAGGCTTCAATAAGACAATGCATGTCTTATTTAATATTTCTCACCATCTCAGTGGAACTCATTTATTGAATATGAACCATATGCCAGAACCCCTTCTCAAGTGCTTTTCATACTTATTCTCTTTTCATCATTATAACATCTTAAGGTGGGGATTTTTGCTATCTCCACTGAGCCTCAGAATGATGAGGTAACTTGCTCAAAGTCACAGCTAGGAAATGGCAGAATCAGAACTTGGAGCCAGGTTTCTCTGCCTACTCAAACTGTACTTTTTGTACACTACCACACTTCCTTCCTGTAATTTTAAGACCAAATTAATGAGATTATTTTTTTACCTCACCCAAATGCTGTATGGTAAAAATAATATCCTGCATGTACTAGGACACAATTTATGCAGATATATTCAAAGCACTTACTGATGAAGATCAAAGACCACAGCCTTCAGTATGGATTACACGTCAACATAAAGAAAGCAAAAATACTCACAACTGGACCAATAAGCAATAGCATGATAGAGAAAAGATTGAAATTGTCAAGGATTTCAATTTACTTGGATCCATAATCAATGCCCGTGGAAGCGGCAGTCAAGAAATCAAACAATATATTGCACTGGGCAAATCTGCTGCGAAAGACCCCTTTATTTATTTATTTTTATTGTTGTAGTTTAAATGAAGTTCACATTTCAAGTTAGTCTCCCATACAAAAGTTTATACATACATTGTTATGTGACTCTAATTGCTCTTCCCATACCGTGACAACACACTCCTCCTTCCCACCCCCGATTCCCCATGTCCATTCAACCAGCTCCTAACCCTCTCTGCCTTCACATCTCACCTCTGGACAGAAGCTGCCCATTTAGTGTCTTGTATCTACTTGAGCTAAGAGGCACACTCCTCACAAGCAGCACTTTAATTCCCACAGTCCAGTCCAATCCCTGTCTGAAGAGTTGGTCTCCGAAATTGTTTTAGTTCTGGGCTCATAGAGAATCCAGGGGCCATGCTTTCCGGGGTTCCTCCAGTCTCCTTCAGACCATTAAGTCTGGTCTTCTTACTAGAATTTGAGTTCTGCACCCCATGTTTCTGCTGGTCCATCCGGGACTCTCTGTTGTGTTCCCTGTCAAGGCGGTCATTGGTGGTAGCTGGGCACCATCTAGTTCTTCTGGTCTCAGGCTGATGAAGTCTCTGGTTTATGTGGCCCTTTCTGTCTCTTGGGCTAGTACTTTCCTTGTGTCTTCGGTGTTCTTCGTTCTTTACTCCAGGTGGGTTGGGACCAATTGATGCATCTTAGATGGCCACTTGCAAGCTTTGAAGACCCCAGATGCCACTCACCAGAGTAGGATGCAGAACATTTTCTTAATAAGCTTTGTTATGCCAATTGACATATTGACATCTGTTTCCCTATTTTCAGTGTTTTAGCTTTGATTTACTTTCATGACTTCCCTAACTGGGTTGATATTGGGCTGCTCTGTCCTGTGTTCTAGTCTTGGGTTGTTATCTGATGTTACTGATTTTCTAACTGGAGGACTCCCTTTAGTATTTCTTGTAATTTTCATTTGATTTTTACAAATTCCCTTAACTTCTGTTTATCCGGAAATGCCCTAATTTTGCCATCATATTTCAGAGACAGTTTTCCTGGATATATAATTCTTGGCTAGCAGTTTTTTTCCTTCAAGGCTTTATATATGTCATCCCGTTGCTTTCTTGCCTGCATGGTTTCTGCTGAGTAGTCTAAGCTTATTCTTATTGACTCTCCTTTGTAGATGGCTTTTCATTTATCCCTAGCCACTCTTAAAATTCTCTCTTTATCTTTGGTTTTGGCAAGTTAGATTATAATATGTCTTGGTGACTTTCTTTTGGGATCTACCTTATGTGGGGTTCAATGAGCATCTTGGATAGATGTCTTCTCATCTTTCACGATATCAGGGAAGTTTTCTGCCAGCTAATCTTCAGCAAGTCTCTCTGTATTTTCTGTAGTTCCCCCCTGTTCTGGTACTCCAGTCACTCGTAGGTTATTCCTCTTGATAAAGTCCCACATAATTCTTAGGGTTTCTTCATTTTTTTAAATCTTTTATCTGATTTTTCCTCAAATGAGTTGGTGTCAAGTGCTTTATCTTCAGTCTCACTAATTCTGACTTCCATTGCCTCAATTCTGCTCCTATGACTTTCTATTGAGTTGTCTAATTCTGAAATTTTATTGTTAATCTTCTGGATTTCTGATTGCTCTCTCTCTCTCTATGGATTCTTGCAGCCTGTTAAATTTGTCATTATGCTCTTCTCTAATCTTTTTATAACCTCTGTTGCATGCTCTGTGTTTTGATTAATTTCCTTCCTAATTTCTTGAAGAGTTCTGCCTATTAATCTTTTGTATTCTGCCTCTGGTAATTCCAAGAAATTTTCCTCCTCTGGAAAATTTCTTGATTCTTTATTTTGGGAGCTTGCTGAAGCCATCATGGATTGTCTCTTTATGTGATTTGATATTTACTGTTGTCTTCAAGCCATCAATAAGTTATTATATTATTTTATGTTTGCTTACTGTGTCCTAGCTTCTTGTTTTGTTTTGATATGCCCAAATAGGCTGCTCGTGTGAGCTAGTTTGATTATTGGCACCTTTGAAGCTCTAATGTCCTGTCACCAGGTGATAAGATCTGTTACTAGGTATGTGAGCCTAGGAGTCCATTTACTTTTCTTGTATGGATTCAGCTCAGGTGTCCAGGTAGTTGGTCACCAAGTGTGTGGTGCCGGCTCTCACCTACAGTTCTAGACAGGCAGGGGTGATTGGAGTAGGCACAGGTAGCTGGCTGCAGTAGGGGGTCACCCACTGAGCAAGGCAGGGGGCTGAAGGCTGCCCCTGAGTATCTGGGAGGAAAGCATTTCCCTGTTCCCTAGAGTGCATAGGTGGGTGGGTTTTGCAGCTAGACTATGGGCACCCAATGCTGTTGGCTGTAAGGACCATGAGGCACCACTTATTCTTGGACCCCTGTCCCAGGTGGCTAGGTGGCATGGGTGGAGCCACCAGTCCTCAGGCCCCTGATATGGGTAGGTGAATACCTTGCTTAATGGGCAGAGTAATGCTAAATGTCAAGAATCTGCCACTTCACAGCTGAAACAGTTGAAGTTAGACTTCCAGTATATACCCTGTTGTACTGTGGTAATGAGGGCCTATGCTGTTGAGATGGGCCCACACAAGTCTATGCAGGGGAAAGGCAATCAAAGTCAGTGGATTCCTTATGCCTGTGCCTAGGCAAAGGAGCTGTGCCTACCTTGGGTTCCTGGCTTACGGGAGCCAGCAGTTTATTTTTTCCCCTGTTTGTTAATTTGTTCACTCTCCAAGGCCGGGAGAATGGCTCCAGACGTGTGACAGATCCTACTTCTGGCCCAGGAAACTCGGCAATTGCTGAAGCCGGTCCAGGACGCAGTGCAGAGCAGGGAGCGGGGAGGTAAATGGAAGAGAGGTCTTTCCCTAAGGGGGACGTTTTTGATCCACGTGGTAGGCCGATCCAGGGCTGCTTCTCACTGGTTCTGGGTGGCCGTGTAGACTTTCTGGTGCTGGGTCTCTCCTGGTGTGGAAAATGCACCTCTGGAGCACGGCTGCTTGCCTGCTTCACCGCTCACCCCTGAGCTGATCAGGCCTGAAGGGCTCAGGCTCTCTCAGGGTCAGGTCTGGCAACTCCTCACTGCTTCCGAACCGTCTCTCCCTCCCCTTGCCACTCAGTCCAGTTCCTCAACTCTGCCTTTGATGTTCAGGGCTCCCAGATTGCCATTATATAATCGATTCACTTGTTTTTTCAGGTCTTTGTTTTAAGAGGGTCCACCGGGAGCATCTGACTACTCTGCCATCTTGGCCCCACCTCCAAAAAACCTCTTTTAAATGTTGAAAAGCAAAGATGCTACTTTGAGGACTAAGGTGCACCTAACCCAAGCCATGGTATTTTCAATTGCCTCATATGTATGCGAAAGCTGCCCAATAAATAAGGAAAATTGAAGAAGAACTGACGTCTTTAAATTACGGTGTTGGAGAAGAATATTGAACATACCATGGACTGCCAGAAGAACGAACAAATCTGTCCTGGAAGAAGTACACCCAGAGTGCTCCTTAGAAGCAAAGATGGCGAAACTTCAGATCACATACTTTGGACATGTTATCAGGGAGGACCATTCCCTGGAGAAGGACATCATGCTTGGTAAGGTAGAGGGTCAGCGAAAAAGAGGAAGACGCTCAGCGAGATGGATTGACACAGTGGCTTCAACAATGGGCTCAAGAATAGCAACGATTGTGTGGATGGTGCACGACCAGGCAGTATTTTTTTCTGTTGTACGTAGGGTCACTATGAGTGGGAACCCACTTGACGGCACCTAACGACAACATTCAAAATTCCCAATCCAGAGTGTTTGGGTTGTGGCTGCACATTTCAAAGGAGCACAATAACTTTCAGTCAAAAAGATTTGTTCAGTTTTTCTATGAAGTGATATAATTAATTGGTAGAAAGCTGAAAGTATTAATTGCTCTGATTAGGTCTTTGTCAACCACCAGTTCTGATCTCTGTGGCTGCAAACTGGGATCCAAGCATGGTCCAGAATTTAATGTGGACCCAGCTCTCAGAGCATGCCCAGGGTTCACAGGGATATCTCAAAGTGTACAAAAACCAAATCTGTTGTCATTTAGTCCATTCGAAATCATGGCAACCCCACGTGTTTTACAGAGTAGAACTGCTCCATAGGGTTTTCTTGGCCGTGATCTTTACAGAAGCAGATTGTCACCCCTTTTTTCTGTGGAGCTGCTGAGTGGGTTTGAACTGCCAACTTTTAGGTTAGTAGTCGAGAGCAAACTGTGTGTGCCACCCAAGGACCCCTCAAAGTGTAGTCCTGAGAGATTTCCACATGGAACTTTCATGGTCAAGATAACTCAGAGTCTAGAATAATGAGGCCCATGTAGGGAAAACAGCTATAATCAATTCATAAAGAAGAGTTTTTGAATAAATACATTTGGTAACTGTGGTTACTTTTCTTCACCAAAGCCGATAGAATGAGAACAGTGTGTAAATGTACAAAGAGTTCTAAAATAAGTGAACAAAATGCCCTGTATTTTGGAGGTTAAGAAAACAGTTACTAAAAAGGATATTGGACCAACTGAGTTATTAGGGAGAAATAGTGTTAGATTTATCCCTACAGATTTGGCTCAGCCATCCACAAAACGAATAACCCTCATGCTGCAGTATACCTCGGAAATAATTACAGCTATCAAATGGCCTCCTGGTTAGCTAGACAAGGTAGCATACCCAGAAAATGAAAGCTCAAAGTGGCAGACTGTGCAGGGCTGGGCCAGAGAGTCTCCTGCCGAGAATGATCTCTAGAGGCTTTGCCGGCAGAATTTCATCTCAGCCTTTTCACTTCTCCCTGGGGCTTGCCCACCTTTGGGTAGAGAAGGCTGTCCAGCATTTTATCTCAGTTGGTGTCCCCTAAAACACTTTCCTGCATTTCTTCAAGAGAAGCAGTCCCAAGAAGGCACGGAGGGATGTCTTAGATACGATTGCACTGAGATGAGTTTATGTTACAGGAGCAAAACAGTAGGTCATAGAATTGTTCCATTCCCATGCATCAGACTCTGCAGGGAAAACATGTCCTCTATTCAATAAATGTCTGAACATTCCCTCTACCCAGGGATAGTCTTAATTTTCAACCTCTGCCTTCCCCAGCCTCTAGCCTATGAACTCAACCCCAACCAGCCCTGAGACAGATAAGATATTAAAGAAGTTCATCCCGACAGCTGAGGCCTGGACCAACTTTTATCACCCAGGTGGTTCAGTGGTAGAATTCTGGCCTTCCATGTGGGAGACTGGGGTTCAATTCCCTGTCAGGAATTGGAATTCTGGTCTCATAAAGAGAGTTAAGGAATGTTCTGATCCATGAACATGGAGTGTCTTTTCACTTATTTAGGTCTTCAGTTGCTTTAAACAATATTTTGTAGTTTTCAGTCTACAAGTCCTTGTTAAATTTATTCCCCATATTTTATTCTTTTTGAGGTTACTGTAAAGGGAATTGTTTCCTTAATTTCCTTTTAAGCTAGTGTATAGAAGTACAATTGATTTTTGTATATTCATCTTATTTTCTGCAATCTTGCTGAACTTTCTTATTAGTTATAATAGTTTTTTGGGGATTCCTTTGGATCTCCTTTTTCCAAGGGCATGTCAATTGCTAATAGAGAGAATTTTATTTCTTCCTTTACAATCTGGATATCTTTTCTTCCTTCTTCTTCTTTTTTTTTTTTTTTCTTTTTTTTGCCTAGCTGTCCTGGCTAGACCTCTAGTACAATGTTGAGTAAAAGTGGCGAGAGTGGATGTCCTTGTCTTCTTCTTGTTCTTAAGGAGAAACCGTTCAGTTTTTCACTGGTCATTATGATGTCAGCTGTGGGGTTTTCTAATCAGGTTGAAGAAGTTCACGTCTATTCTTAGTGTTTTTATCATGAAAGGGTATTGGATTTTGTCGAATGCTTTTTCTACGTCTATTGAGATGATCATATGGTTTTTGCCCTTTATTCTATTAATACGGTGTATTGCAATGATTTTTTCATATGTTAAACAACTTGAATTCCTGAGATAAGTCCCCATTGATCATGGTGTATAATCTTTTTTATATTTTGCTGAGTTCAGTTTGCTACTATTTTGTTGAGGATTCTTGCATCTATATTCAAAAGGGACATTGGTCCATAGTTTTATTTCTTATGATGGCTTTGTCTGGTTTTGGTATCAGTATATATAGTTGTGTATATGTGTTTTGTTTTGTTTGTTTTTTAGCCTGGTTTTATAATCTTGCTGTTTTAATTACAGTATTTAGTCCCTTCGCATTTATTATAATTACTTATAGAAATGGGTTCATATCTACCATTTGACCGTCCATTTCCTTCTTGACACATCTGTTTTATATTTCTTTTACCATCTTATTTACTTCCTTTTGAATTAATTAAAATACATTATTCTGTTTTTTATTTTGGTAATTTTTCAGTTATGCATGATTTTACTATTTTAGTGGTTACTCTAGAGATTATAACATACATTTGTGAATTATTTCAGTATAATACCAATTATTATTTTTGCCATGTTCCTGTATCTACTGTAACCTTAGAACCTCTAAACTCCATTTACCTCTTTTTTGCCTTTTCTTATTGCTGCCATTTGCTTTGAATCCTACAGGACATTACTACTATTACTTTGTAAAGTCAATATTTGTATTTACCCACATATTTGTCTGTTTTTCTGTCCTTCATTCCTTCCTGCATTTCCATGTTTCTGTTTTTTCTTATGCCTCATGAACTCTCTTTATCCTTTCTTCTCGGGTAGGGCTTGTGGTGGTTCTCTACTCTCTGGAGTTTTAGTTCATCCTAATTGCTGCCTAAGCTCTCTCAGGCATTTAAAAATATTATTTTATATAACTTATTCATCTTTAAGTAGTTACCACAGCAGGAGTGTTTATCTGTTGTGACTTATTGCATTCTACCTGGAAGCAGAAGTTATGTGATTATTTTTAAAATATCTGCCTCTCACACTAGACTGTAAGCTACATGAAGGTGGAGACATTGTCTGCATTGCTTGTTTTGGTATGTCTGGCATTAATAGGTTATATGTGAATAAATGAATGAATGAATGATCAAGTGAGATGATGTCTATAAAGTGCTTGATAAAATAAATGTTACTCTCCCTTCTTAACCCTTTAAGGCTTTGATCCCCGTCAACTGTGTATTACAGCAGGGTGGAGGAGAAAATTTGCATCTATTATCAGTCATTTTTGCCTTTTTCTGAATTAATGGGAGCAAGAGAAAGCATCAAGGAAGGCTACAGAGCTGGGAGTTTGAAATCCAACTGGCTGACCTACCTACACAGATTTATTGGAGCTCAGTCTTGGAACATGGGGATTAAGTTCTTTTCATTTTATGGTTTTGATATTTGGGTTGTACCAGTGGATGATTTGTGAAATAACCTCTCTCACGCTTCAGCTGCAGCAATGTGTTAAGTTGTAGTTAATCTATTTATGAATTCCAACTGGAGGATGCACTGACAATCACTCAGCATCCTCTCAGTGTACGAATCTGCAAATGAGGAAAGGAGCTGGGGAAAGATGATGTGCAATTGTACAGCATCGTGTGACTACATGCATAAAAGGGAGCAGAGAGGACATCCTTTCACCCAACTGAGATAATGAGGGTTTTGGCATGTAAGAAAATAGTGCTATGTGAGTAGCTTATTGTCAATATGTATCTCAAGCTCTTTAAAAGTGCTTGCCACTTCCCTGCATTCTAGAATCAGCAGCCTTATTAATAGGATATAGCCAATTACAAGTTAGCCAGCCACTTTGGCTATCGAATGTTATGACACAGATTGAGGGGAAAGGATTTATACTTGGTCATTTTTCGAAAAGGAACGTCTAAGAGAAATTCATTGGTTTGTCTGAAATTCTTAAATTATCCTCAAAGCAGTGACGTTTTTAGAAGAGAAGCATCACATTGCCTCCAAAGATAATACATCAGAGCAGATCAAACATAAAAGGAATTTCTGAGTGATTCAGTACGACAATGTTCTTTTGGTTTTTAAAGCATTTCATTGGTGGGGGAAGGGACAAATGTTTCTATATTTTCATTATCTCATTTGCCCCCTCAGCTTAGAGACCAAGTAGAAGCAAGTCTATCCTTGTTCTCCCAGTAGTTTGGCTTGTACATGGTCAGCATTTGTCATGGATTGAAGTGTGTCCCCCAAAAATGTATGTATCAATTTGGCTGGGCCATCATTCCCAGTATATTGTGTGGTTGTCCTCCATTTTGTGATTGTAATTTTATGTTAAAGAGGATTAGGGTGGGATCATAACACCCTTACTCAGGTCACATCCCTGATTCAATGTAAAGGGAGTTTCCCTGGAGTGTGGCCTGCACCACCTTTTATCTTACAAGGGATAAAAGGAAAGGGAAGCGAGCAGAGAGTGGGAATCTCATACCGCCAAGAAAGCAGTGCTGGGAGCAGAGCGCATCCTTTGGACTTGGGGCTCCTGTGTGAAGAAGCTCCTAGTCCAAGGGAAGATTGATGACGACGACCGTCCTCCAGAGCCAACAGAGAAAGGAAGACTTCCCCTGGAGCTGGCACTCTGAATTCGGACTTCTAGCCTCCTAGACTGTGAGAGAATACATTTCTCTTTGTTAAAGCCATCCACTTGTGATATTTCTGTTGTAGCAGCACTAGATAACTAAGACAGCATTTAATAGTTTGCATAGGCCACTCCGATTCATGATCATTTTTGGACCTCACTGAATCCTTTGTGATAGACAGGGAAAAGTTACCATCTGACAGTTATGGAAACCAAGGCTCTGAGTTCTGGCCAGTGCTCTTATTATTATCCACACTGCCCTCCTAGAAGCCTCCGAGCTTGTGTTCAGGTTAGCTTGGTTGAAATCATTTGTTCGGCCATCTTAAACCCCCATCTTTCCATTTTTAGCATACTAGAACAAAAATGAATAAATAATTTTTTAATTCTTGCTGGATCAAAGGACCTCTTTTTTCAAAATTTTACTTGCGTGTAGTAACCTACCTTGAACTTCGCTTTCGTCTGAGAAATCCTGTCACAGTAAAATATTTCTGGGAAGAAAAAAAAATATCAAAAGGTAAAAAAATATTCAGGTTGAGATGAAGTGACTGACTTTTTTTGACAAAAATCTTGCAAAGATAGCTTTCCTACTCAAATGACAGAAGTGAGTGGTGAGAAAGGCAAGCTACCTTTTTTTCAAGGTACAGAAATGTAATTACGATGGCTGGGAGCCCAACAAGACTTTCCAGTAGAAAGGATAAACGAGATTCTTAATTATTAATTCATTGGTAAACCACAGTGGCATCCGGTAGTATTTCTTTTCTTCTGTAGTTATCACTTTTCTTCTATCGAGTCTAGTCTGTTTTTCTACTGATGATAAACAATCACACACACACAAAATAATCAGACTTGGTAATTCTGTTTATAACTGATGATAGCCGTTTTATGCAGTAAAATTAAAAGTTTTAAGCCAAGGGTTAGATGAATCTGCATTTTTTGTGGTTAATTGAATTGTCAATAGTACTTCATCATAAGCTTTGCAAGTTGTTCTCATAAATCTTCAGGCCTACAAAATCGGCCTTGGCCCTGGCCTTAGCGGTGCCCCAGAAGCTGGGAGCTCCTCTGCTCAGCCATCCCACCCCCCCATTCCTGCTCCTTCAACTTTATTGCTACCCAACATATATATATATAGATAGATAGATAGATACGTATATAGATCTACCTATATATCTGTATTTCTGTGGTCCTCAAATAATTGTTTGGAGTGAACAATTTATTTAATTCACAGCTACTTTACTATATTTGCCTTAGTTTTGTTCTGAATTGACTAGTGATTGGGATTATAATTCACATATTAAAATCTTATTTATTGAGCAGCCACTAACGCTGGGTGCTATACTAAGTGCAAGGGAAAGAGCGGAGAGAAAGACAGGCATAAATTCCTACCTTCATAGAATATACATTCAAGGTAGGGGGAAGCAGAAAGAAGCAATAAATAAACCGTACAGTGTGTTGGTGATATGTGCTATGGAGAAAAATAAAGGAAGGTGGGGGAGAGGGAGTGTACATGTGGTGTGTGGGAGAGGTTTCCATTTTGGAATAGGTGGCAAGGGAAGGCCTCACTGAGAAGGTGCCATTTGAATGAAGACCTGAAGGAGTTGAGAGGAGGGATCTATGCAGATATCTGGGGGAGGAACATTCCAGGCAGAGGGAGAAGAGCAAGGGCAGACCCTGGAACGAGCCAATGTGTAGCCAGGTCAGTGACAAGCCAGGAGGCTGAGGGAGGAGGCAGAGCATGTTACGAGACAAGGTCAGAGGGGGCATGGAGGTCCAGATCATGTGGGATCTTGTAGGCTAGGACAAAGACACGGGCATCTACCCTGGGAGGAATGGGGAGCCAGTTAAGGGTGCGCACACAGAAGTGATATGACGTGACACGTGTTAACAGGCTCCCCTTGTCTGCTGTGTTGAGAACAGACTGAAGGGGATAAAGACAGAAGCAGACCAGTGAGGAGGCTGTTGCAATAATGTAGGAGAGTAATGATGGTGGCAGAACCCAAGTAGTAATAGTGGAAGGGGTGAGAAGCGATGGAGTTCTAGATACATTCTGAAGGCGGAGCGAACGGCATTTCCTTACAGATGAGGTGTGGGATGTGACAGAAAGAAAAAAGACAAGGATGACTCTCAGGATTTGGCCTGGACCACTAGAAGGAGGGGTTGTCATCAACTCAGATGAGGAAGATTGAGCAGGCGCAGGCTTTGGGGTGAAAATCAGAATTTGGATTTTGGACATGTTAAATTTGAGATGCCTATTAAATATTCAAGGGACCCTGGTGGTACAGTGGTTAGAGAGCTTAGTTGCTAACTAACTGAAAGGTTGGCAGTTCAAACCCACCAGCCGCTCCTAGGAAGAAAGCTGTGGCAGTCTCCTTCCGTAAAGATTTACAGCCTTGGAAACCCTATGGAAGCAGTTCTACTCTCTTCTATAGGTTGCTGTGAATTGGAATTGACTTGATGGCAATGGGTTTGGTTTGGTTTTACACTAAGTACAGGAGCTCTGGTGGCACAGTGGTTAAGGCTTGGCTGCTAACCAAAAGGTTGACAGTTCGAATTCACCAGCAGCTCCTTGGAAATTTGATGGGGGCAGTTCTACTCTGTCCTGTCAGGTCAATGTGAGCCGGAATCGACTTGATGGCAATGGATTTGGTTTTGTTTGTTAGATATTCAGGTGGAGCTATTGAGGCAGCTGGATACACACGTCTGGGCCACAGAAGATATATATACATGTGGGAGTTGTCTGCATATAAATGGAATTTAAAGCTATGAGACAGATGAGCTCACCAAGGGAAGAGAAGGCATCCAAGACTGGACCTGGGGCCCTCTAACATTTAAAATCAAGGAGATGAGGAAGAGCTATCAAAGGAGACTAAAAAAGAGAGGCCCAAGTATGTGCCAGATAAAGTAAACACAGAACCAAGTTTCTTTCCGAGAGTCCCATCGCTCTATCAGGCATCTCACCCCCCCTCAGTAGCAGGGAACTCAGAGTTGACTATAGTTAGGAGGCTCGTCACTTACTTTTAAATCTTGGTAGAAGATAACCCACTCATAGTTTGTATTGACAGATTACACGCTTGCACAGAGATGTCGAGCAGTGACAGATATGTCAAAGCAAATATTGTAACAGCACCACTTTTTTCTAGCCAATGCCACGTGTTGTAATTAAGACAGGGCTGCACTCCATCATCACAACAGGCCAATTTAGTACTTTGGCAATTTCTTTTTTTTTTCTTTTTTTTTCTTTTTTTTTGCAGGGTCAGGGGAAGGTGTGGTGGGATACAGATGGAAAGGTCAGCATGAGGCAAGAGAGACTGACAGTTTGAACATTTGACATCGCTTCTTCTGACGTTCAAGGGTTTCCAGGTGGCACAAGTGGTTTGTGATCTGCTGTTAACCTAAAGGTTGGCAGTTCAAACCTACCCAGCAGCATCATGGAAGAAAGGCCTGGCAATCTGCTTCTGTAAAGATTATAACCATGAAAACCCTATGGAGCAGTTCTACTCTGTAACACATGGGGTCGCCATGAGTCGGAAGCAACCTGATAGCAATGGGTTTGGCTTTTTTTCTGTTTTTTTTTTTTTAAATTCTGACATTCAGCAACAGGTCCCAGAAGAGAGGACCCAAGGGCTGTTTTTCCCCTCTACTACCCCTAAATGCCATGTCACCAGGGACAACTAAGAGGGTGATTCTATATCCCTGCTTGCTGGAAGAGCCATCCTTGATATACAAATCTCTTGGAAGGGAAAGGTTAAGTCCATGTGTATCATGAATTGAAGATTCAGTCCAACTTTGAGTTCTTTGCTCTTTGAATTTTACCTTCCCTGAACTTACCTGCCAGTATCTGTCATTTGTAAGAATCAATTTAGAAATTCCGTGAGCTTGTGCGGTGCTGAGCATAGCTTCAAGTCCCAGGCGAGCTTTCCTAAAACCACGGCGGTACCGCAGCGTCCTTGTGGGGACCTAGAAATAGTACTAATTAATTTTCAGTGCCTTTCCCCATCTGAGGATTTCTGTCAGAAAAGTTCATTTCTAAAAGACAGCCTGGAGCAGATTTAAGCACAGAGCCCTATAATTGGCTTGAGCGAGCAACAGTTGGACTTTCCGAATTGAGTTCTTCCGTGGTTAACCAGAGCGCGTGGAGACAGCACTAATTGCCTCTTAGCTCCCTAAAGGAGAAGGGGGGAGGGAAAAAAGAAAACCCGTGCAGAGAAGGATCTGGCTGAATGCGTTCACAGGCATTGTCTCTGGGGTTTGTTTCTTCGTGTGAACCCTGCTCTGAAAAGGAAATATTTGAATTATAAACAGGTAGTCTAGCAGTTGGACTCCATAATAATCTTTATAATTCGATATGAAATTTCAAAACTCTGTTTCTGTGGCTCCTACCTTAAAGGGAAAGGGTTTATTGGTTGAACCTGTCAAGTTTTCTGAAGGCTTCATCTTCTTTTTGGGATAGGCTTATCAAATTTAGGCTTCTATTGCTTTAAGTACTGAAATAGTCTCTTGGTTATTACACACGCGCACGCACACACACACAGGCACAAACACACAAAAGGAGCTGGTTTATGAGCGCTTTCCATTTCAAAAGAGAACTGCAAATTAGTGAAAGAAGAAAGGGTGTACAGTGTTCACTGGTTTATAAGATGTCACCTTTTGTATGGAATGAATCATGCTCTTAGGCAGGTAAGCTATATATAAACTCTTTCCATAAATATATACTACGTGTACGAGTCCAAGAGAAATTGTGACGGGATAGAGAAAGTCTGATAATTCTGCCATGCTTGCCTTCTGTGTGGTCTTGCATTCTTGGGGCCGCAATCATCCATGATCAGAAGACAAGCTTTGAGGGGGGCAATCTGTCTCTTTGCTCTGCCTTGGCTTCCTAACACCTCCTGGGGATGGCATTTTGGCTTTCTACAATGGACTTTCTTTCTTTTTTCAAACTGTTGAAAAAATATATATAACACAACATTAGTCAACTTAATGTTTTTCACATGTACAATTTAGTGACATCAGTTACATTAATCATGTTCTGTAACCATCACCCATAATTGTTGCCAATTTCCCTCACTATAAACAGAAACTCACTGCTTCCTAAACAATGACTCTCTTGTTCCCCCTCCCTCCCGTCCCCGGTCACCACAATTAAACTTTAATCTCTATGTATTTGTTGAATGGCTTTCTGAATTTGCCCAAATGAGCATGTGGTGCCAGCAAAAGCCCACTTGACCCAGTCCCCAGGTCCACAGTTCCGCGGCCATTTCCACAAAGCTCTGCACGAATCGTTGGGGTTCTGGTGGCTGGCCATCCACATGCCCTTAAAAAGACCCATCTCACACCCATCTGTAGGACTGCTCCTATCCACTAGCTTCAGATTTTGACAACTAGGTCAAAGTATAGGTAGTCCCCAACTTACATGAATTCGAATTATGAGGAACCACACTTACGACTGTGTTGTGTGTATGTGTGCATCTTATTGTTAGTACTATATTACATACAGTGTTGCAGAACGTAATTTGCTGATGTTATCATTCTCAGATGTTTCACTCCCAGATATTTAATGTTATGATTTACTGTTTAAAACACTGCCGTCTAACAGGCTATGAAAACTAAAAAAAAAAAAAAAAAGGAGGTATTCAACTTAGATTAGAACCGACTTACGATAGAGTCCTTGGAATGGAACCGTTTCATAACTCAGGGACTACCTGTACTGAAGTTTGAGGCAATAAGACATCCTTTTTGTTCAAGCTGCTCATTATGTGAGAAGGTTTTTAGGCCCACATTCAGCTGCTGCTTTCCCTAGCAGGAAAACTATGGAGGGTTTTTGGGTTTTTTTTTAATAAATGTTTTATTGTGTTTAAGGTAAAAGTTTACACAGCACAACTACCATGGCCTCCACCAGTCCAGTACAGCTAGATGGTGCCCAGCTACCACCACTGACTGCTCTGACAGGGATCACAACAGAGGGTCCCGAACAGAGCTGGAGAGAAAATGTAGAACAAAATTCAGATTCACAAACACAAAAAAGACCAGGCTTGCTGGTCTGACAGAGTGGAGAAACCCTGAGAGTATGGTCCCCGGACACACTTTTAGTTCAGTGGTGAAGTCACTTCTGAGGTTCACCATTCAGCCAAGGATTAGACAGGCCCATAAAATCAAACGGGACTAACGGGGCACAACAGTCCAGGGACAAGGACTAGAAGGCAGGAGGTGGACAGGAAAACTGGTAATAGGGAACCCAAGTTCGAGAAGGGAGAGTGTTGACATGTCGTGGAGCTGTTAACCATTGTCATAAAACAATATGTGTACTGTTTAATGAGAAGCTAGTTTGTCCTGTAAACCTTCATCTAAAGTACAATAAAAAAACAAAGTTTACACAGCATATTAGGTTCCCATTTAACAATTTCTACACAAATTATTCAGTGATATTGGTTGCATTTTTCACAATGTGTCATCATTCCCATTCATTCCATTCTGGTTGTACCATTTCCAGTACTTTAGTTTCCCTGCCCCCTTACCTTCTCAGCTTTGCTTTAGAGTCATTTTTGATCATTTGGTCTCATATAGATGCTTTTTTAAAGGAGCTCATTACAAATGGGTAATATTCTTTATTTTATGAGCCAATCTGTTATTTAGCTAAAAGGTGGCCTCAAGGGATAATTTCAGTTTAAGGTCTAAAGAGTATCTCAGAGCCATAGTCTTGGGGAGTCCTCTAGTCAAAACCAGTCCATTAAGTCTGGACTTTTTAAGAATTTGAGTTCCATTCTACATTTTTATCCTGTTCTATCAGGATCCATCTACTGTGGCCCTGATCAGAATGGTCGGTAGTGGTAGCTGGGTACCTTCTAGTTCTTCTGGTGTCAGGGTAGATGAGGCTGTGGTTCATGTAAACTATTAGTCCTATAGACTAGTTTCTTCTCTGAATCTTTAGTTTCTTCCTTTCTCTTTTGTTCCAGACAAGTACAGACCAATAGTTGTATCTTAGATGGCCACTCTCAAGCTTTTAAGACCCCAGACACTGCTCACCACTTTGGGATGTAAAACATACTTTATGAGCTATATTATGCCGATTAACTGAGTTGTCCCACAAGTCTATGGTCTTAAGTCTTCAAACCCAATCTCGTGAGGAATTTGGTTGTCTAAGAAGTATCTGTACTTGTGCCTGTATGTAGTTCATTATATATGTGGCTCTACATGCATGCACACACACCTGTATGTCCATGTGCATGTAGATACATCCATCGGTGCACACATATGTACTCACATATTCACACTCATATACACATATATGCCTATATACATATTTGTATAACCACACACGTTGTTTGGTTGTTGGTGTTGTTGCAAAGGTCTGTTTGTCATATCTTTCACCAGAAACATACTTTTCTCTTGTGCACTTCTTAGTGACATCATCTAACTTGGTCAAGCTGTGTGGGATGGAGGGATTTTGCAGTTGTTTTCTGCAAATGCCCTATCACTGGAGTGTGACCAGCTGTGAGCGGAGGGCTCCTCTCCATCACATGTCTTGGCACAGGTATATGCTTTGTTGACACCCTTGCTTAGAGCTTTTTCCTGTCTGTGCTCTCAGGCCTTGACCTCAGTGCTTCACCGTGGCCATGCAGAGCGATGTGTCAAGTTCATCATCTCCTTCTCTTTATGCGTTCGTTTAGTCAATCATTCGTTTGGACTTTGTTCTGGAAATGACTACGGGAGAGATTCTGTGATACCTCTTATCAACTGGTAAGCAAGCAATACCTGAGAATTGTAAAAGTGCAGATGACGCAGTTAGAAAGTTACACAGTGATAGCTGCAAGTTACTAAAGAACTACGAGGCAGGCCTCTGGAGAATCTGGGCTGACATTTGGGCTGAGGTGATGAAGATGGCTCCAGAAATGCACACGTCTCAGTCATTTAATGCCTCTCTCCCCTTCCCACCTCCTTTCTGATGATTCACACCCGCCTCCCATTCCCTTCAGGAGTCTGCCAATCATCTTCTCTCCACTTAGATCTGTAAGTTCTCCTTTCTCCAGGAGCCTTTCTCTAGCCTGGAAAATATTCTCAACCCTCCTCTGAACCTGTTAAACCCGTTGCCGCTGAGTCGATTCCAACTCATAGCAACCCTATAGGATGGGGTAGAACTGCCCCGTAGGGTTTCCAAAGCTGTAAATTTTTACGGAAGCAGGCTGCCACATTTTTCTGCCACGGAGCAGCTGGGTGGATTCCAACTGTGGACCTTTCGGTTAGCAGCCCAGGGCTTAACCACTGTGCAACCAGGTCTCCTAACCCTCCTCTAGCCCCTACCCAATCCCCATAACCTCATCATATCACAGAAATGACTCATAGCGACCCTATAGGACAGAGTAAAACTTCCCTATAGGGTTTCCTAGGCTGTAATCTTTATGGAAGCTGACTGCTACATCTTTCTCCTGCGGAGCAGCTGGTGGGTTCGAACCGCCAACCTTTCCGTTAACAGCCAAGCGCTTAACCACTGTGTCACCAGTGTGACTTAGCCAAAAAATTAAGAACAGCCTGAATATTGAACAACACAGGACTGGCTAACTGACCTCTGATACAGCAATGTAATGGCATGTTAGAAGGAGATTCAATGGCACGAGATGATGTTCACAATATAACAATAATTGGAACATAGCAGATTGCACAATAGTAAGCACAGTATGAACCCAATAAATTAGGTACATAAGTTGATAGAAATCGGGAAATAATTTCTTAAATTGTTAACAATGCCTGCCCCTGGGTTGTGCAATTAAAAGAGTGTTTTTTTGTACTTTTCTATATGTTCTATATTTTTACAATGAACATTTACTCACTTTACAATCAGGAAAAGAAAAGAGAGGGCGCCTCTCCTCCTTGTCAACACTGTGTACTTGAATGGTGACCCTCAAAAAGATATGTCAAAGTCCCAACCCCAAAACCAGTGAATGTAATCTTATTTGGAAAAAAGCATCTTTGCACATATAATTAAGAATCTTGAGATCATTCTAGGCTCTAAATCTAATGACAAGTATACTCAGAAGAGACAGCAGAGGAAAAGACACAGACATAGAGGAGAAGGTCACGTGCAGATGAAGACAGAGATTGAGCGAGACAGCACAAGCCTAGAAATGCCTACAGACACCAGAAGTTGGAAGAAGCCAGGAAGAAATCTCTAGAACATCAAAGAGAGCATGGCCCTGCTGACACCTTGACTTCAGGCTTCAGGTCCCCAGAACTGTTAGAGAATAAATTTCTGTTGATTTAAACCCCAAGATGGTAATAATTTGTCACAGTATCCCTAGGAAATACATGCACACTGCATTGGGCCATACTGCCCAGTGGTTATTCATTCAACATGGGCAGCTGACTAGGATCTTCACTCTGGCTCCTCTTAGCCCCAGATCACTGTGTTCACCCTCTTCAAGGAGCCATGCTGAGCTCTGTCGCCAGCTCAGGGTCCATTTCAAATTGGTGTACCGCTTCCTCCCTGCCCCTCTTCTCTTCACTCCCATTTGTGTGACCTTTCTTTTGATCACTACAGACTGCACCTGTCATGGTTCAGGCTGAGAGCCTGCCCTCCAGTTTTCTTTGGCAACTTAACATTTGTTACCTGACACATTCACAAAAGGATCTTAATGGCCACCTAAGGCCTCTGTATTTTCAAAGGAGACCCAGTGACTTTCCTCACTCTTTAAAATACCTGCAGTGACTTAGAGAGGCTCCCAAATGACACTGGAACCCAGGCTACTTGAGGTAGGTTATTGTCTAGTTAGGGGAGGAGGGGAAATTCTACCTAGCAACATGGGGAAAAAATCATTGCCAAGGTCACTGAAGAGGCTTCCCAAACACCAGAGGCAGAGAATCTGCAGATATCTTTGTTGTTCCTGTTTCCAAGAAAGAGAAGAAGGCTTTCTGGTGACTTTGTCTACCACCTTGGCCTCTTACTGCATGTCATTATCCAGGCACAACTGCCATTCCTCACTCCCATGTCATTGATCTCATTCTCTGCTCTGCCTGGAATGAGGTCCTCCTTTACCATGGCCATCTTTGCCTGACTCACTCCCATCCTGTTCCCAACAATCCTTTTTTTTTAATTGTACTTCAGGTGAAGGCTTACAGAACAAATAGTTTCTCATCAAACAGTAGTAGTACACATATTGTTTTATGACATTGGTTAAAAACCCCACAACATGTGAGGTTGTTAACCATTGTCATAGGGCAACATTTGTAGTAACTGTTAAATGAGAAACTATTTTGTTCTGTACGCCTTCACCTGAAGTACAATAAAATATAAAAATAAAAAAATAAGAACCCCACAACATGTCAACCCTCTAACTTCTCAACCTTTTTTTTTTGGTGAAAATACACATATCCAAAGATACACCATTTCAAAAATTTCTACATACACAGTTCAGTGACATTGACTATGCTCTTCCAATTGTGCTGCTATTCTCACTTAAATGGGGGCTTACAGAACAAAATAGTTTCTCATTTAACAGTTACTACACATGTTGCCCTATGACAATGGTTAACAATCTCACAATACATCAACAATATCCTTACCCAACTTTGGGTTCCCTATCACCAGCTTCCTTGTCCCCTTCTGCCTTCTGGCCCTTCCCAACAATCCTTTTGATTTGACTCGAGCATCAGCTCTATGAAGCCTTTCCTGACTTCTTCCCAGCATGGGTCAGGTCCCAGCCTGGCCTCTTGTGTTTCCATAGCATCATGGCTTCACTTCTCCAGTCCTGCTCTACTCACAATGTCAGGAAGTGGTCTCTTTGTTGAGAAGGGACATTTTCAAATTCATGTTTCTTGATGATAGGTTTTCCACAAGACCAACTCTCCTGGGAATGGAATTTTGTCTATGGATGAATAATCTCTGCATAGAAAAGCCTATAAACAAACCCAGCCATGGAAATCTTCTATCTGCTGCAGCTGCCCCATTGGATTTATACGCAGAATTTCCTGAGCAAAACTTTCATTTTCTCTTGTAAAAAAAAAAAAGAAGAAGAAGCTGGTGAGAAAAAGTTGAAGAGGGGCTTTCCAAATGTGAGAAAAATGCTAGCTTTGAATGATCACCAAAAAAAAAAAAAAAAAGAAGTGATCTGTTTGGCTCTTCTCTACTGTCCTGGGAGACCTTTGAGGGAGGCAACCTCAAGAGTCCCTGCATTTAGCCCAGAGTTTGTGTTTCCTAGATGTTCCTGGAATGAGCAAGTAAATATTTTCCTCAAGGCTCTGGGCTTTTTGTTCAGGACTCTTGAAGAGAGAAGCAGAGCCAGCACTTTGATACCAGACCTGCCAGTCATCTGGGCTAGTGTCCTGAAGCCCCTTACACAAGGCTTTCCTATCGCCCATCTCAGAAGCGTAAAAGCATGACAGGATTTTCAGCAAGTGAGAATGGGGCAAAGCAGATAATGCTTTCTCTTTTCAGCCCAGAAAAAATACCAACAAGGAGCTGGATGCTGGGAGGTGATAAGGATGCCACACACAATGAGGGAAATCAATACACAGTCCCTCTGTGATCAATAAACACTGTGATGCCTAAGGAGATTTAGCTAAGAGACCAGTCAGCTCTAGACTTGATATCCCTCCACTATAGGGCCCAGGATTTCAGGGATAATTGATGGAAGCTGATGCACTCAGACATTTGCAAGCTATAATGTTGTTGTGGTGGTTAGCTGAGCTCAAGTTTGCCCCACTACTCATGGTGACCCCTTGCACAAAGGAATGGAATGTTGCCTGGTCCTGCACCATCCCCATGATGGATTGTGGATCGGACTGTTGTGATCCATAGGGTTTTCATTGGCTGATTTTCAGAAGTAGATCACCAGGCCTTTCTTCCTAGTCTGTCTTAGTTTGGAAACTCCACTGAAACCTATTCAGTGTCATAGCAACATGCAAGCCCCCACTGACAGATGGGTGGTGGCTGTGCATAAGGTGCATTGGCCAGGAACCAAACTTGAGTCTCCCCTATGGAAGGCTAGAATTCTACCACTGAACCACAATGCCCCCACTCCCACCCCCGGAAGCTATAGTACACATATAAAACAAGACAAAAGGTGGTTTTTACTGTCACCAGACTTGAGTACAACATGTGAAAGCAGCCCCATAGTTGTAATGGTCCCTCCTGGAATGGGACTCAACTGTGCTCTTCCTAGTCATGGGGTCCTGGAACCAAGGCCAACGGTGTCTTGGAACTGAGTCTAAGATGTGAACCTGGAAGAAGAATGCAATTTATAACTGGGAAAGAAAGCAGGAGGGTCAATAACCACAAGATTGATCAAACAGGTCACCACATTGGAAGGGCAGTACTAGCTGGAAGCCAGATAAGCTTAAGGGAGCAAGCAAAGAGGAGAGCAAGATGCAGGGGGCTGGAGCTGGTGCCAAAAGTAATTTCACAAGCACAGCCTTTCTCCACATGGCCTGACATGCTTCCCTGGACAAGGAGCATGCCCTTAAAGCTCCAGAACAGCTGTTGCTCCCGATTTCCTGGCCCTGTCAGCTTAGCCCAGGGCTGACAACCATGAAGAATTGTGTTTTTCAAGATGGGAGTGGGATTAGTAGCCCCTGCCAAGTTCAGTACCTCTGTCAAATGGTTAATCTGAGGTTCAATTAGATGATGTCCTTTGTGAACCATAGAAAACCACACATTTCCATTCAACAAATATTTACTGAGCTGTTATTTTGTGTAAGGCACTATCACTAGAGTGAAGAGGGTAGAAAAGATGAATGTTATATTCCATGCTCTCAGTAAATATAGAATGTCTCATCTTAGATAATATAGACAAGGAGAGAGATAGGAAAGCATGGGTCATGTTCCAGGTACAGTGCCAGGTAATGGAGGGGAGTGACAGGAAATAATGATGGAGAGGTATGTTGGGGTAGAGCAACTCTTCTTTAGAAAACTTGTTGGATAGTTTGGTGTAGAATATCTTGGAAGTGTGGAGGGTAGTTTGGCTACTACAGTGGTCTAGGCAGAGATGATATGGATCTGAATTTATGGTGGTGGCCATGGGAATAGGATGGAAGTAGACAGGACACATTCCAAAGCTAAATTGTATCCAACTTGGCAACTGATTGAATGTTGGTAATAAAGTGGAGAGAAAACAAAGATGACAGCAAAGTTGTAAGCCTGGGTGACTAGATAAATACAGTCACTCTCAGAAATGGAGAAATCAGCTGGAGGCATTGATTTGAAAGGAGAAAATATTTGCTTGATTTTGAACATGTTGAGTTTGAGGTGTTGGTGGGACATCTGAATGGAGATACTCAGAAGGCATTGGAACTGTGGAATAAGACTAGGGTAGATTCCACTGCAATAAATTCCCAGAGATCCCTATGTTCTCCCTACCCCAACACTCACCAACTTCCCTTTCAGCTAAAGACTTTCTGTTAGCTCTGTGTGGAGAAGGTCTATGTTTGTTCAATATGTAACTGGAAAATCATAGGTTTGCAATAATATTACTTTTACCAGTGAACTAGTGCTTGGGAGAAAGGTCAAGGCCAAGATCGATGGGTCCTATTCACAGAAGTGATCATTACAGCCATTGAATAGAAGACATCATTGAGGGAGAGAGAGTATAACAGAGAAAAGAGCAGAGGACTAAAAGTTAAAAATCACAGGGCCACTTCTACCAAGGATGAAAGAAGACAGGAAAGAAGAAATAGCAAAAACATATTGGCCATAGAGGTGGAAGGAGAACAGCAGTCGTATTATGTCATGAAAACTAAGAGAGGAGAGAATTTCAAGTAAGGGAGTGGCAGAAAACAGTGTCAAATGCTACAGAGAATCTGAGTAAAACAGGGACTGAGTGGTTTTGTAGTTGAGAGGTCCTGGAAGTCATACATGGCCTATGAGAAAGCACTTTCGGTAGTGGTAAATGGTAGGGGATGGAGAACCAGGTTAAAAGTTGACGAGTAGCCACTCCCTGTGGTCACCTTTCATCCAAATAATAGATTGGCATATAAAATAAACAATACTGTGATCCCTTAAATAATCAACTATATGAAAAACAAACTGTCATCATTTACCCTAAAACAAAGATGAGAAGCTAAGGAGGGGCAGGGAAGCTAGATTAATGGAAACAGAACAATAAGAATGGAAATAATTAGAATGTTTTTCACATTGTGAAAAATGTAACCAAGGTGATGGAACACGTTGTATAAAAATAGTTAAATGGGAATCTAATTTGCTATGTAAACTTTCACCTAAAACATAATAAAATATATTTTAGAAGTTGATGAGTAAATGGGAGTTGAGGAAGTGGAAGACGGGTATCTACTCATACCCAAGAGTGTCTGAGGAGTGGTATGAGTTGGCTTTCTCTGAGTCACCTGGGGGGCCCATGAAAATATGGATTCCTAGGACTTAGCCCCGGAATCATATTCTGCTTTACCTGACCTGGGGCCTAGAAATCTATCTTCTTAGAAAGCGCTCTAGGTGTTTCTTATGCACAGCTGGATTTGAGAACTGCTGGTGGGACCATTATTTGAAGAAATTTGCTGGTAAAATTGAAAAAAAAGAAAGAGAACTGTATTGGTCAGGATAGGGTAGGCAATGTTGCAGTCACAAATAACCCCCAAATCTCAGTGATTTAGCCCAACAAAAGTTGACTTTTCCCTCATACTGGATGGTCATCATAAGTCAGGTCATGGGAGAAGTCTCTGTTTGACCCAGGCTGACAGAGGCTTCAACCATCCTGTAGCGGTACCATCTAGAGCCTGTGATATCTTCAGTTGCTGCTTCAGGAAAGAAGAGTGCTTGCAGCATCTCTAAGCTTCTGCCCCAACATGACATGTTATCTCCGCTCACAGTTCTTTGTCCATAATTAGTCACAGGAGCCCACCTAACTGCAAGGCTCCTGGGAAGTATAACCTTTCACGCACTTGAGAGAGAGGAAAACTGCACATTGGTGAAGATGAGTCATGTGTGTTTGAAAGGGAGCAGAGAAGCAGAAAAGCATGGGTGAGAACTAAGCACGTGCATAGGCCAAGATAAAGATGTCAGAGGAAGAAGAATGTGAAAGGGGAAAAGACGATGGCAAAATCAAGGGAGGATTAATACAGTGAAGAAGAGCAGTGGTGGTTCTGTGGTAGAATTCTCACCATCCATGAGAGAGACCTGGGTTCTATTCCCAGCCAATGCACCTCATGCACAGACACCACCCATCTTCAACGAAGGCTTGCGAGTTGCTATGATGCTAAACAGGTTTCAGTGAATCTTTAAGACTAAGACAGACTAGAAAGAAGAGCCTGGTGATCTACTGTTGAAAAGCAACCAGTGAAAACCCTATAGAGCACAATGGTCCAATCCTGTTGTTCATGGGGTCGCCATGAGTTAGGAGCCTACTGGACAGCAGACAACAACAACAATAAGGTGAATTCCTAGAAGGACGAACACAAAAGCACCAAGTGGGGTGGGCTTAACCTTAGAAAGGACGGAGTACATTTCTTTTTTTCTTCAGTCAAATGTGGACAAGAGAAGGAGCCAACATGGCGCCCTAGACAGCTGCACCATGCTGACCCTCTGCAGCAAAGACCTGAAAAACTAAGTAAAACAGATATAAATGCTCAATCCTGGAACACTAAGCTTCAGATGAAGGGATAAAGAACTAGATCAAACACCAAATGGAAGAAGAAACTGACAGAAAACAGAGAACGAGGAGAAATATGGAGTGGAGGTCCCCTGCCAACAAACAAGGTACAGTGTCACCATCTTGGAAAACAGCCAGGAACAAACTGGAGAGGGAGTACAGGGAAGCAACTTCATGGAGCTCCTAACAGAAGGCAGAGCACCCAGTAACCAGAGAAACACACTTTCCCACCCCTCACTCTTCTGCCCTGTACACCACCTCCTTCCACTTCCTGCTGGCCCCTAGGTCCACCCTGTCCCCATCCACCAACTACAGCTGTGCCACCCCCCTTTTTTTCTTTCTTTCTCTTTTCTTTCTCCCTCACACTGAACCCTATACACCACCTCCCCTGCTTCCTGCCAGTCCCTGCTGTGCCACCACTGCTAGAGCATCCATGCTGCTCGGGCCTACTGTTGCACCGGCTCTGCACCACCCCTCCACTCCTGCCACTTGACCAGCTGCTGAAGGGTGGGAAGCAAGCCCATACCACTCCTGGTCCAACATCCCTGCCCATATGGCAAGGGACTGTGAATGCACCCACATTGCTGGACCAACATGAGGAGACACAGCACTCTCAGTAAAGAACAGAACATTTAGAAAGAAACTCAACAAAGATACAGAAGATCTAAAGATCACAATCAACCAGCTTGATCTCATAGACATATATAGAACACTCCAGCCAACAGCAGAAAAGTGTACATTCCATTCCAACACACATGGAACATTCTCCAAAATAAACCATATTTTAGGCCACAAAGCAACCATCAATAAAAATCCAAAACATCAAAATGATACAAAGCATTCTGTCTGATCACAACACCATAAAACTAAAAATTGGTAACAGGAAGAGCAAGGAAAAAAAAAATCAAATACATGGAAACTGAATAACACCTTTCTTAAAAACAACTGGGCAATGAAGAAATCAAAGAGGGTATTTAAAAAAATCCTAGAATCATATGAGAATGAAAACACATCATCCCAATACCTTTGGGACTCAGCAAAAGCAGCATACAGAGGGCAATTTATAGCAATAAACGCACACATCAAAAAGAAGAATGGGTCAAAATCAAAACATTAGCCCTACAACTCAAACAAATAGAAAAGGAGCAGGAGAAGAAGCCTACAGGCACTAGAAGAAAGGAAATAATAAAGATTAAAGCAGAAATAAATGAAATAGAGAAAATAAAACCAATAGAAAGAATCAACAAGACCAAAAGCTGGTTCTTTGAAAATATCAACAAAATCGACAAACCACTGGCCAAACTGACAAAAGAAAAACAGGAGAGGAAGAAAATACCCCAAATAAGAAACGAGACGGGGGACATTACAACAGACCCATCTGAAATAAAAAGGATCATAACAGAATACTATGAAAAACTGTACTCCAACAAATTTGAGAACATAGAGGAAATGGACAATTTTTAGAAACACACTACCTACCTAAACTAACACAAACTGAGGTCAAAAATCTGAACAGACTTATAACAAGAGAAGAGATTGAAAAGGTAATAAAAAAAAAAAACCTCCCAGCAAAAGAAAGCCCTGGCCCAGATGGCGTCACTGGAGAATTCTAGCAAACATTCAGAGAAGAGCTTGTACCAGTACTACTCAAACTATTTCAGAACATAGAAATGAAAGAGATACTTCCAAATTCATTCTATGAAACCAGCATAACCCTGATACCAAAACCAGGCAAAGACACCACAAAAAAAAGAAAATTACAAACCAATATCACACATGAATATAGATGCGAAATTCTCAACAAAATTCTAGCCAATAGAATTCAACATCATATCAAAAAAATAATACACCATAACCAAGTGGTATTCATACCAGATATGCAAGGATGGTTCAATATTAGAAAATCAATCAATATAATCCACTACATAAATAAAACAAAACTTTAAAAATCACATGATCATTTCAGTTGACACAGAAAAGGCATTTGATAAAGTACAACACCATTCCTGATAAAAACTCTCAATAAAGTAAATATAAAAGGGAAATTCCTCAACATAATAAAGGGCATGCTTACTTGACAGCAACAGGTTATTTTATTTTATTTTTGGTTATACAAAACAAAGAGCCAATATCATTCTCAGTGGAGAGAAGATGAATGCATTCCCCCTGAGAATGGGAGCGAGACAAGGATGCCCTTTATCGCCACTCCTATTTAACATTGTGCTGGAATAAGGCAAGAGAAATAAATCAAGGGCATCCAAATTGGAAAGGAAGAAGTAAAACTATCCCTATTCACAGATGATATGATACTATACATGTTGTCATAGTTGTTAGGTGCCATCGAGTAAATTCCAACTCATAGCAACACTATGTAAAACAGAACAAGATACTGCCTGGTCCTGTGCCATCCTAACAATCATTGTTATGCTTGAGCCCATTGTTGCAGCCACTGTGTCAATCCATCCTGTCGAGGGTCTTCCTCTTTTATACTGACCGTCTACTTTACAAAGGATGATGTTCTTCTCCAAGGACTAGTCCCACCTGATAACATGTCCGAAGTATGTGAGACAAAGTCTCACCATCCTCACTTCTAGGAGCATTCTGGATGTACTTCTTCCAAAACAAATCTGTTTGTTCTTCTGGCAGTAAATGATATATTCAATATTCTTCACCAACACCATAATTCAAATGCATCAGTTCTTCTTTGGTCTTCCTTATTCATCGTTCAGCTTTCACAAGCATACGAGGTGATTGAAAATACCATGGTTTGAGTCAGGCACACCTTAGTCCTCAAGGTGCCATCTTTGCTTTTTAACATTTTAAAGGGGTCTTTTGCAGCAGATTTGCCCAATGCAATACATCACTTGATTTCTTGACTGCTGCTTCTGTGGGCGTTGATTGTGGATCCAAGTAAAATGAAACCCTTGATAACTTCAATATCTTCTCTGTTTATCATGATGTTGCTTATTGGTCCAGTCGTGAGGATTTTTGTTTTCTTTACGTTGAACTGTAATCCCTACCGAGGGCTGTAGTCTTTGTTCTTCATCAGTAAGTACTTCAAGTCCTCTTCACTTTCCACAAGGAAGGTTGGGTCATCTGCATATTTCAGGTTGTTAATGGGTCTTCCTCCAATCCTGATGCTGAGTTCTTCTTTATAGAGCCCACCTTCTCAGATTATTTGCTCAGCATACAGATTGAATAAGTATGGTGAAAGGATACAACCCTGACACACACCTTTCTTGACTTTAAACAACACGGTATCACCTTGTTCTATTCAAACGACAGCCTCTTGTTCTATGTACAGGTTCCTCATGAGCACAATAAAGTGTTCTGGAATTCTTATTCTTTGCAATGTTATCCATAATTTGTTATTACCCACACAGTCAAATGCCTTCGCATAGTCAATAAAACACAGGTAAACATCTTTCTGGTAGTCTCTGCTTTCAGTCAAGATCCATCTGACATAAGCAATGATATCCCTCATTCCACATCCTCTTCTGAATTCAACTTGAATTTCTGGCCGTTCCCTGTCGATGTACTGCTGCAACCACTTTTGAATGTTTTTCAGCATAATTTTACTTGTGTGTGATATTAATGATATTGTTTGATAATTTCCACATTCTGTTGGATCCCCTTTCTCTAGAATGGGCACAAATATGTATCTCTTCCAGTTTGTTAGCCAGGCAGCTGTCCTCCAAATTTCTTGGCATAGAAGAGTGAGCAGCTCCAGCGCAGCATATGTTTCATGAAACATCTCAATTGGTATTCTGTCAATTGCTAGAGACTTTTTTTCACCAATGCCTTCAGTGCAGCTTGGACTTCTTCCTTCAGTACCATCAGTTCTTGATCATATGCTACCTCCTGAAATGGTTGAACATTGACCAGTTCTTTTTGGTACAGTGACTCTTTGAATTCTTTCCATCTTCTTTAGATGCTTCCTGCGTCATTCAATATTTTCCCCGTACAATCCTTCAATATTGCAACTGGAGGCTTGAATTTTCTCTTCAGTTCGTTCAGCTTGAGAAATACTGAGTGTGGTCTTCCCTTCTGGCTTTCTAACTCCAGGTTTTTGCACATTTCATTATAATGCTTTACTTTGTACCTTTGAAATCTGTTCAGCTCCTTTACTTCATCATTTATTCCTTTTGCTTTAGCTACTCTATGTTCAACAACAAATTTCAGAGTCTCTTCTGACATTCATTTTGGTCTTTTCTTTTTTTACCACCCTTTTTAGTGACCTTTTGCTTTCTTCATGTAGGATGTCCTTGATGCCATTCCACAACCCGTCTGGTCTTCTGTCATTAGTGTTCTATACTTCAAATCTCTTCCTGAGATGGTCTCTAAATTCAGGTGGGATATACTCAAGGTCCTATTTCAGCTGTTGTGGAATTGCTCTAATTTTCTTCAGCTTCAACTTGAACTTGCATATGAGCTATTGATGGTCTGTTCCGTAGTCAGCCCCTGGCCTTGTTCTGACTGATGATATTGAGCTTCTCCACTGTCTCTTTCCATAGATGTAGCCAATTTGATTCCTGATTATTCCATCTGGTGAGGTCCACGTCTATAGCTGCTGTTTATGTTGTTGAAAAAAGGCATTTGCAATGAAGAAGTCATCGGTCTTGCCAAATTCTATCATGTGATCTCTGGCGTCCTTTCTGTCAACTAGGCTATATTTTCCAACTACTGATCCTTCTTCTTTGTTTCCAACTTTCTCATTCAGTCACCAGTAATTATCAAAGTATCTTGATTACATGTTTGATCAATTTCAGACTGCAGAAGTTGGTAAAAATCTTCAATTTTAGTGGTTGGTATGTAAATTTGAATAATAGTTGTATTAACTGCTCTTCCTTGTAAGCGTATAGATAATTATCCTATCACTGACAGCATTGTATTTCAGGATAGATCTTGAAATGTTCTTTTTAATGATGAATGTGACACCATTCCTCTTCAATTTGTCATTCCCGGCATAGTAGACCATATGATTGTCTGATTCAAAATGGCCAATGCCAGTCTGTTTCAGCTCACTAATGCCTAGGATGTTGATCTTTATGTGTTCCATTTCATTTTTGACGACTTCTAATTTTCCTTGATTCATATTTTGTACATTCCACATTCTGATTATTAATGAATGTTTGCAGCTGTTTCTCTTCTCATTTTGATTTTTGCCGCATCAGCAAAAGAAGGTTCCGAAAGCTTGACTCCATTCATGTTATTAAGATCAACTGTACTTTGAGGAGGCAGCTCTTCTCCCATTGTACTTTAAGTGTCTTCCAACCTAAGGAGCTCATCTTCCGGCACTATATCAGAAAATGTTCTGCTGGTATTCATAACGTTTTCACTGGTACATTTTTTCAGAAGTAGATCACCAGGTCCTTCTTCCTACTCCGTCTTAGTCTGGAAGCTCCACTGATACCTGTCCACCATGGGTGACACTGCTATTATTTGAAATACTGGAGGCATAGCTATCAGCATCACAGCAACACACAAGCCACCACAGTACGACAAACTGACAGACAAGTGGTGTATCCCTTATAAATATGGAAATAAAAATCCTCACTGAAACACTAGCCATCCAAATCAGATAAGTGGTGGGATACTATACATAGAGAACCGCAAAGATTCCACAGGAAAACTACTGGAACTAATAGATTCAGCACAGTAGCAGGATACAAGATCAACATACAAAAATCGGTTGGATTCCCATACACCAACAAAGAGAACTTTGAAAGGGAAATCAGGAAAACGATATGTATATAATAACACCTAAAAAGATAAAATACTTAGGAATAAATCTAATAATAAATCTAATCAGGGATGTAAAAGACCTGTAGAAAGAAATCTACACGGGCAGAGCCAAGATGGCAAAGTAGTCAGACACTTCCTGTGACCTCTCTTACAACAAAGAGCCGAGAAAACAAGTGAATCAATTATATATGACAATCTAGGAACCCTAAACATCAAAGGCAAAGTTGAGAAATCAGACTGAGTGACGGGGGAGGGAGAGACAGTTCAGAAGCAGTGAGGAGATGCCAGATCTGAACTGGCGGGAGCCGGTGCCCTTCAGGCCAGATTGGCTCGGTGAATGGTGAGGCAAGCAGTGGCCCTTGGGAAGCATTTTCCACATCAAGAGCGACCCAGCAGTAGAGAGTCTACCCTGGCATCCAGAACCAGTGAAAAGCAGCACTCAATCGGCAAAAGATAGGTACTTGCGTCTGGCTTACTGTGCAGATCAAAAAACACACCCTTAGGGAAAAACCTCTCTCCCATTTACTTCCCCCCTCCCCACTTTGCACCAGGTCCTGGGCCGGATTCAGTGATTGCCTAGTCCCCTGGGCCAGAAGTAGGACACGTCATGCACCCTGAGCCATTCTCGCGGCCTTGGAGAGGGAACAAATTAACAAACAGGGAAAAAATAATCTATGAGCTCCTCTAAGCCAGGAATTCAGGGTAGGCACAGGCATAAGGGGTCCAGAGACTTTGAATGCCTTTCACTCCTGCATAGACATGTGTGGGTTCATTTCAACAGTGTAGGCCCTCATTAGCACAGTACAACAGGGTATATACATTCAACTGTTTCAGCTATATGGTAAAGTGACAGGTTCATGACATTTGACACTGCTCTGCCCATTAAGCAGGGTCCTCACCTACCAACATCAGGGGCTTGAGGACTGGTAGCTCCACCCATGCCACCTAGCCACCCACAACAGGGGTCCAAGAAGAATAAGTGGTGCCCCCCAGTCCTTACACTCAATAGCACTGGGTGTTCATAGTCCAGTGGCAAAACCCACCCACCTACATGCTCTAGGGAACAGGATCACACTTTCCTCCCAGACACATACGGGCAGCCGTCAGCCCCCTGCCTTGCTCAAAACATGACCCGCTACTGCAGCCAGATACCTGTGCCTACACGAATCACCCATGTCTGTCTAGGACTGTAAGTGAGAGCCTGCACCACACACTTGGTGACTGACTACCTGGACACCTTAGCTGAATTCATACAAGAAAAGCAAACACACTCCTGGGCTGACATATCTAGTAACAGCTCAAACCACCTGGTGACAGGACGTTAGAGCTTCAAAGGTGACAATAATCAAAGTAGCTCACACAAGCAGCCTACTTGGGTATATCAAAACAAAACAAAACAAGAAGCTAGGATACAGTAAGCAAACATAAAATAAATAAATATAATAACTTATTGATGGGTCGGAGACAACAGTCAATATCAAATCACATAAAGAGGCAGACCATGATGGCTTCATCAAATTCCCAAAATAAAGATTCAAGAAATTTTCCAGAGGAAGAGAATTTCTTGGAACTACCGGAGGTAGAATATAAAAGATTAATATACAGAACTATTCAATATATCAGGAAGGAGATCAGGCAAAATGCAGAACAAGCAAAGGAACACACAGACAAAGCAATAGAGGATCTTAACGTTATTCAAGAGCATAATGACAAATTTAATAGGCTGCAAGAGTCCATAGAGAGATAGCAATCAGAAATCCAGAAGATTAAAAATAAAATTTAAGAATTAGACAACTCAATAGAAAGTCATAAGAGCAGAATTGAGGCAACAGAAGTCAGAATTAGTGAGATTGACGATACAGGACTTGACACCAACTTATTTGAGGAAAAATCAGATAAAAGCATTTAAAAAATGAAGAAACTCTAAGAATTATGTGAGACTCTATCAAAAGGAATAACCTTCCAGTGATTGGAGTACCAGAACCGGGCGAGAGGGATAACAGAAAATACAGAGAGAATTGTTGAAGATCTGTTGGCAGAAATCTTCCCCGATACAATGAAAGATGAGAAGATATCTATCCAAGATGCTCATCGAAACCCACGTAAGGTAGATCCCAAGAGAAAGTCACCCAGACATATTGTAATCAAACTTGCCAAAACCAAAGACAGAGAGAAATTTAAGAGTGGCTAGGGATAAACGAAAAGTCATCTACAAAGGAAAGTCAATAAGAATAAGATTGGACTACTCAGCAGAAACCATGCAGGCAAGAAGGCAATGGGATGACATATATAAAGCCTTGAGGGAAAAAAATTGCTTGCCAAGAATTATATATCTAGCAAAACTCTCTTTCAAATATGACGGTGAAATTAGGGCATTTCCAGATAAACAGAAGTTTAGAGAATTTGCAAAAACCAAACCAAAACTACAAGAAATACTGAAGGGAGTCCTCTGGTTAGAAAATCAATAACATCCGATAGCAACCCAAGACTAGAACACAGAACAGAACAACCAGATATCAACCCACATAGGGAAGTCACAAAAATAAATCAAAGCTAAAACACTGAAAATGAGGAAACAGAGATGTCAGTATGTAAAAAATGACAACATTAAAACAAAAAAGAGGGATTAAAAAATGTAGTCATAGAGCTTTCATATGGAGAGAAAGTCAAGGCTATACAAAGAAATAAAAGACTGGTATAAACTTAGAAAAATAGGGGTAAATATTAAGGTAGCCACAAAGTAAACTAATAATCCTACACATCAAAATAAAAAACAAGAAAAATATAGAGACTCAGCAAACACAAAATCAACAACAATGAAAAAGATGGAAAGAAAATACATAAAGAAAAATGACTCAGCACACAGAAAATTAAGTGGAACATGAACCTGTCAACAAAACACACAAAAAAAACATCAAAATGACAGCACTAACCTCATACCTATCAACAATTACACTGAATGTAAATGGGCTAAATGCACCAACAAAGAGAACTTCGAAGAAGAAATCATCAAATCAATACCATTTACAATAGCCCCAAGAAGATAAAATACTTAGGAATAAATCTAGCCAGAGATGTAAAAGATGTACTCAATGAAAACTGTAAGACACTACCCCAAGAGACCAAAAGAGACCTGCATAAGTGGAAAAACATACCTTGCTCATGGATAGGAAGACTCAACATTGTGAAAATGTCAATTCTACCAAAAGCAATCTACAGATACAATGCAATCCCGAGCCAAATTCTAATGGCATTTTTTAATGAGATGGAGAAACAAATCACCAACTTCATATGGAAAGGGAAGAGGCCCCGGATAAGTAAAGCATTACTGAAGAAGAAAAACAAAGTGGGAGGCCTCACACTACCTGAATTTAGAACTTATTATACCACCACGGGAGTCAAAAGAGCCTGGTACTAGTATAACAACAGATACATAGACCAATGGAACAGAATTGAGAATCCAGATGTCAATTCATCCACCTATGAGCAGCTGGTATTTGACCACGGCCCATAGTCCATTAACTGGGGAAAAGACAGTCTCTTTAACAAATGGTGCTGGCATAACTGGATATCCATTGGCAAAAAAACTGAAACAAGACCCATACCTGACACCATGCACAAAAACTAACTCAAAATGGATCAAAGACCTAAATATAAAATCGAAAATGATAAAGATCATGGGAAAAAAAATAGGGACAACACTAGGAACCCTAATACATGGCATAAACACAATATGAACCATAAGTAACAATGCACAAGCACCACAAGAGAAACTAGTTAATTGGGAGCTCCTAAAAATCAAACACTTACGCTCATCAAAAGACTCCACCAAAAGAGTCAAAAGGCAACCTACAGACTGGGAAACAAGGTTTGGCTACAACAAACCCGATCAGCATCTGATCTCTAAAATCTGCAAGATACTGCAAAACCTCAACAACAAAAAGACAAATAACCCATTAAAAAATGGGTAAAGGATATGAACAGGTACCTCACCGAAGAAGACATTCAGGCGGCTAACAGACACATGAGGAAATGCTCATGATCATTAGCCATTAGAGAAATGCGAATCAAAACTACAATGAGATACTATCTCACCCCAACATTACCAGCATCAATCAAAAAAGAAAAAAAAAAACCAGAAAATAAAAAAAATGCTGGAGAGGTTGCAGGGAGATTGTAATTCTTATGCCCTACTTTTGGGAGTGTAAAATGGTACAACCACTATGGAAAACAATATGGTGCCTACTTAAAAAGCTAAACATAGTTCATAAAGAAAATGTTCTGTATTTTACCTTGGTGAGTAGCGTCTGAGGTTTAAACGCTTATGAACGTCTATCTAAGATATGTCTATTGGTCCCATCCACAGCAAAGGAGAATGAAGAAAACCAAAGACACAAGGAAGCAATTAGTCCAAAGGACTAGTGGACCACGTGAACCACAGCCTCCACCAGCCTGAGCCTAGAAGAAGTAGATGGTGCCCGGTTACCGCCACCTACTGCTCTGACTGGGATCACAGTAGAGGGTCCCGGACAGAGTGGAGAGAAACGTAGGACAAAAGACCAGACTTATTGGTCTGACAGAGACTGGAGGAACCCCTGAGACTATGACCCTCAGGCACCCTGCTAACTGAGAACTGAAGACATTCCCAAAGTCCACCTTTCAGCTAAAGATTACACATGCCTATAATGCAAATAATAACACATGTGAGGAAAGAGCTTCTTAGCTCAATCAAGTATATGAGACCAAATGGGCAATACCTGCCCAAAAGCAAAGACGAGAAGGCGGGAAGGGATAGGAAAACTGGACCAATGGACACGGGGAATCCGGGGTAGAAAGGGAAAGGGGGAGAGTGCTAATGCAATGCAGGGATTGCAACCAATGTCAAAAAACAATTTTTGTATAAATTTTTGGATGAGACACTAATATGCATTGTAAACTCTCACCTAAAACGCAATAAAATTAAAAAAAAATGTGGACAAGAGGGGGAGAGTGAAGTCTCCGTAAGGTTTTATGGTGCAGAAACATACTAGTCGTCACTCTTGCAATATTATTCTGAGACATGACCTGTCCTTCCTTTCTCCTTTCCAGATTTCTATTTACATTTCTTTCCTATGAGTTCAGATAGTTCCAGCACTTCCCAAATTAACGCAAGACGATTAGTCAACAGGACTGAATTAGCAGGGCAGACAAGAGTCAATTGCATCTCTCCTGCCTTAAAGGAGAAGTTCAGAGTTGAATCAAAGTAGATTCTGCAGAGTCTCCTTTGGGTCAGCAGTTGGATGTTTTTCCTCTTGGGGTTTCATTTTCTTATGAATGTTCCCAAAATGTCAGCTCTCTTGGCCATCAGCATGGCATTACAGATTGAATACTGAATGACCCTACTGAGTTAAAAAAAAAAAAAAGCCATTCCAACTCATGGCAGCCCCATGTGTTTGAGAGTAGAACGGTGCTCTGTAAGGTTTTCAATGGCTCATTTTTTTTGGAAGTAGGTCGCCAGGCCTTTCTTCCAAGGCACCTCTGGGTGGACTCTGGGTGAACTTGAACCTCCAATCTTTTGGTTAGCAGCTGAGCGTGTTAACCATCTGCACCACTCGGACTAGGTTAGGGAAATGGTAATGCTATTGCTCCCACTGTACTTACAATTCAGAGTCAGGAGAACAGGGATTCTAGATCTACAAGAGAACTTAAGGTAGAACCATAGTAAACAGGCTGAAGTCAACGAAACAATTTTTTCTATTTTTAAAAGCCTACATCAGATGCTGATTCTCCAATTGCTGAAACTTCCTTGTCCTTCCTTAGGACTAGCCTACTTCCCTCATCTTGCAGCTGAGATGCCTGACTTCTTGTTTTGTCCATTGTGGACACGGAAAAACACTGTACAAACCCTTAAATACATGAAGACCATTATTATATTGCCCCCAGAGTCTTAATTTTCAAACTTAAAATATTTTTTCTCTTTCCTACAATGTTGCAAGTGGCTAGCACGTGCCAATCACTGGGGCTATGAAATTAATAAGTAAATAAATCAGTCCTTGCTTTCAAAGAACTCATTATATAGAGAGAAATAGATAGATACATAGATTCATAGATAGATAGAGTGCATGCATGAGAGAACACGAGTCCTGGTGGCACAACCGTCAAGTGCTCAGCTTCTAACAGAGAGATTGATGGTTTGAATCCACCTAGAGGCTCTGCGGGAGAAAGACCTGGCGATCTACTTCCATAAGGATTATACCTAGGAAACCCTATGGGGCAGTTCTACTCTGTCCTATAGGGTCACTATGAGTTGGAATTGACTCAGTGGCACCTAACAACAACACACATCTCTGTGTGTGTGTGTGTGTGTGTGTACATATGTGTGTGTATATATACATACATACATGTATGTAGCTTTCTCCCACCGAGTGGCTGATGGGTTCGAACTGCCGACCTTCTGGTTAGCAGCCAAGCGCTTAACCAGTGCACCACCAGGGTTCCTTGTATATAGATCTATCTGTCTATCTATACATATAGTGAGAAAGAGAGAGATCTATATAGAGAGACCCACCCATAACGTGTAAGCACTAGAGAGCAAGCACACATTATATTCTGATTGTTTCTTTCCAGAGTAGGTGGCCTGGAACATGGAGCACAAGTTAAAAAGGAATGGATTTTTTTTTTTTTTTTTTTTTGCCTGGAGCCCTCAGGGAAAGCTTCACAGAGCAGATAACAGTTGCCCTGGGTCTTGAAGTACGGAGTTCCTCTTTCTCCTTGTTCTTCAAATCAACGTGAAGTCTTCTACTTCCCCTCTTTAGTTATGTAACCACATGCCTGCAATGTGTCATCCCATCCACAGGTATTACGCTGTTCTTTACAATATACACTAATTCCCACAGCCAGCAGCCTAGAATCCCTCCCACTTCTCTGGGGATTCTTGGCTAGGATTGAGGGCTGTTCCACTCAGGCACCTCTGGATCCAGTTCCCTGTAGCCACTTTGTTCTGTGGCTTATCTCCTGAAATAAGCCTGTCGCTCTTTTCTTGCATTTATCCATGCAAATCCTGTACTCTACCACTCCCTCCGCCCCTTTCGCTGCCCCCATAACCTTGACCTAGGGTTGTGTGCAGCAGACTTTACTGAAGGTTTGAAGATGTGGAAGGGAGGCAGGGTTGAAGGGAGAGTGGGGACTGAAATCCAGCCCATGAACCACTCTCCAAGCCTTGTGCCTTGGCTGGGTCCTGGGAGAAGGGGCCACCTTTTTCTAATCAACCCAGACACGCTTTACGGGCTAATGGTAGTCTTCGTAAAGCTCGACAACCTCAAGCTGAAGTTCTTAAAAGTGTTTGTCATTTCTCCCCCCCCCCCCATAGGATTGCCAGAGTTAGCAAATAAACGTACAGGACCCCCAGTTCAATTTGAATTTCAATCAATAATTTTTTAGCATAAGTATGTCCCTTGCAATATTTGGGACATACTTATACTAAAAAACTATCCATTGAGTGGTTGTTTCTCTGAAACTGAGATACAAGATGCCCAGTTAAATTTGATCTGACAAAGGTAGCCCCTGGAGGATATTGTATAGTCCCTTCTTATGCTTGTGATTCAGCTACCTACTGTACTGAAGAAGGCACAGCCTCTTGCTTCTTTCTGCCTTCCACCTCCTCTCTTTCCCTTTCTAGCTCATTTCCCTCCAACCCGAAAAATTCTTTTCATTTCTTATGGAGAGCAGTTTAGCGGGTAGGCTGGTCTCAGCCCATACCATTCAAGCTCTGCCCAGGGGGCTCATCCTTAAAACCAAACAAGTTCTTTGTCCTAAACAAAATAGTGCTCTCCCAGAGAGGAATTCTGCAACCAGCTCATAACAAAGCAAGAGTTCCTGTTCCTCAACATAGTTATGTAGCTCTAAATTGAGCAGACTTCAAGAGGGAGGGCTGACCCATTACAATGACAATAATTAGCCTTTCTTTCTTGTCTTACGAGGAATAAACAAATGAATGTGATAATCTTTGGGAAGATAATGTTACTCATATATTTTCAATCTGGCAATTGAATCATACAGCTCAGAATATTAGGACTGAGAGAGATTATTTTAGCGATTCTCTAATTCATACTTCTCCTTCCTCAATTTGCAGATGGAGGAACTTAAGCAAAAAGAGGGGCTGTAGCTTGCTCAAGCTCACACAGCAAGTTAATGATAGAGGTTGGACTTCTCCTGGATTTGCTATGCCTTTGGTTTCTGGGTGGTGCAAACAATTAATGGGCGAGGCTGCTAACCCAAAGGTTGGAGGTTCAAGTCTGCCCAGAGGTGCCTTGGAAGAAAGGCCTGGTGATCTATTTTGGAAAAACCAGCCATTGAAAACCTTGTGGAGCACGGTTTTACTCTGACACACAGCGAGTCTCTATGAGTCAGAGTCGACTCAGCGGAAAACTGTTTTTTTGGGGGGTGGGGGGTGGGGAGGGTCTCTCAGGAGCTGTAAATGATTTGGCAGAATTCTCATTCTTCAAAGCAGGCCACCTTCCCCCTTTGGTTGTGATTCTGTCTGGAATTTATTCTAGATGGTGCTAAGGTGAAAGATAAGCTTCCTAGCTTGTTACTTATTCAACCTCCCTGGGGGAATCCTAAGCAGTACAGTCCATCCCACGCCCCCAGGCCCATCTTTGCTGGACCTCAGCGGCTCCAGCTGTAGGCAGCTGCCTCCTTCTGCCCGCCTCCCTGGTCCTACCGTAGAGTTTGATTTACCCATGATGATGTCCATGTAAGAAAACTAAATTCCTTCACATCATCGGTTTTCATCGCAATGAAAAGTAAGCACTGAGGTCTCTGAGCTGAAGTATAGAGGTCTTCTCACTGTGAAAATATGCCAAGTGTGATTGCACGGCCAGAAGTGTGTGATGGTGCAGACATTGCTAAGCTTCTCCCTGAGCTCCTCCCCTTGGAACCCTTGCTTGAGGGCCGGTTTTGCTGAGAGGATTCCCTTTTCACCGCTTTTGTTTTCCCTAAATTTGTTGCCTCAGTAAATGTTAAATACTCTTTCCTGACCTTTCTAGATTAGACCAAGCTGCTAACTGGAGCCAATCAGTCACACTGCAGCAATGCTGGCCCTTTGCTGAAGACCTGGAGATTTGCACGATTCCCTTGTTTTAACCTCCCCCTGCTGGTGAAAAAAAGTCCATATACATTCTATTCAGAAGCTGACAGATTTAAGGGGAGGCAATTTGAGTCTCATAGTAACAAAATGCCTCCACTTATGCAAAGTTAATGATTTTGCCTTTTCAATGGAGAAACAGAAATGAATATTTCTTCCATCAGGCCTAGCAGTCTGATCATTACCTGGGAGCTATTAAGAAGGAATCCAAGTTCTCTTGCATAGTGTATTTCACAAATGCTGGAAAATATAATAACTCACAGAACTGGCCCTATCTTGTGTTCATTCTTTGGCATTTATAACATATGCCCATGATTGTTGGAATTACAATGAACTAGGAAAATGAGGGGGGCAGTGGTGGCTCAGTGGTAGAATTCTTGCCTTCCATGCAGGAGATCTGGGTTCAATTCCCGGCCAATGTACCTCATGCACAGCCAACACCCATTTGTCAGTGGAGGCTTGCGTGTTGTTATGATGCTGAACATGTTTCAGTGGAGCTTCCAGACTTAGATGGACTAGGAAGAAAGACCTAAAGATCTACTTCTGAAAATCAGCCAATGAAAGCCCTATGGATTACAATGGTCCGACTCCGACCGATCTTGGGGATGGTGCAGGACCAGGCAACATTTTGTTCTGTTGTGCATGGGGTTGCCATGAATCGGGGGGCTGACTCAATGGCAGCTAAAACTAGCAACAACAACAGGAAAATGAGATAGAATAGCCTGCTTCTGGCCAAGCTTTTCCCCGCTTCTGTTTGTAGTTTTTCATTGGCTGTGGGATGTGAAAATTCCACGTCTATGCCTGTTAGAACTGTGTCTAAAATAAGAATTAAGAGTTTCAGAGTGAGTTCCTGGAACAGACTAAGCATAAATCCTCAGTAACTGCAGAATGAACACATGTAAAAGAACAAATGCAACGTATTTTCTTTAGTGCCTATACTTTGTTAACTATATTTTGGCTGCTCAGAGGAATTTTCTGCTTCCTTTTGTATTTTCGACAATGTCTTCATAGTTCAATTTGGTAAATATGCAACCTTCAGATAAGTTAGGTATTAATTTGAGATTTATAATTCCTAGGAATTGAATTAAAGGGAAAACAAGGAAATATTAAAGGCGATTATCAGAGAAAACAATATTTTCTATTTTTTTCAATATGTGATCCTTTCCCCAAGCTCAGCTCTGCAGTGTACATCCATAATTTAAGGAAGGTCCTTGGCTGAGGAATGATCATGATGGATACTTTGAAATTGTAACATACTTTATAAATGATAAATATCTAACTCTTTTCTCCATTTGGGCCTTAAGAATGTAGATAATCCATCTCTTTTATTTGCCACCGTAATTATACATTCCACCTGTTCTTTGAATGCCTGTGCTAACGCTGAGGGCTATTCAGAGATGATTAAGACCAGTGCCTACCCTCAAGCTGCTGACAGCTTTAGTAGAGAAAATAAGCCATGGACACAAACAATGCCGGTGGAAAGCAATGGATGAAGGGCTTCTAGTCTGGGCTCTGCTTATAATGGCATGATCCTGAAATTCATGTGCACAAGTTTGCTTATCTGTAAAACAAGAGCTTTAGATGGCATGAAATTGAAAAGGACGATTCTATGATATGTACCATCACAATATACGATCCGTGAGATCAGGAGCCTTCCTGTATCATTCATCGCTATTTCTTTGGTACCTACCATACAAAAGAAACGGAAACCCATTGCGGTCGACTCGATTCTGACTCAAAGTGACCCTGTAGGACAGAGCACAACTGCCCCATAGAGTTTCCAAGGAAAGCCAGGTGGATTCAAACTGCCGACCTTTTGGGTTAGCAGCCTGAGAGCTTAACCACTGTGCCACCAGGGCTCACTATATAAACTGCTATCTTATATGATGCAGAGTTTAAGCTGCAACTCAGTGTGCATTTATTGCTATAAACTGACCTCTGAGCACTGCTTTTGCTGTGTCCCAAAGGCTCTGGTAGGATGTGTTTTCATTCTCGTTTGATGCTATGCATTTCTTTATTCCATCCTTAATTTCTTCTATAACCCAGTAGTTTTTGAGCAAGGTGTTGTTCAGTTTCCATGTGTTTGATTTTTTTTCCTCGCTTTCTCTGTTGTTGATTCCCACTTTTATGGCTTTATGGTCAGAAAATATGCTTTGTAATATTTCGATGTTTTGGATTTTGTTAAGGCTCGCTTTATGGCCTAACATGTGGTCTGTTCCATGCGTGTTGGAAAAGAAAGTATACTAAGCACTAGATGACTAAAACAGTACATGGTGACCCTGCTGGTATTTGAAATGCCAGTGGCATATCTTCCAGTATCATAGCAACCCTCAAGCCACCACAGTACTACGAACTGACAGACGAGAGTGGTGGAGCTCATTATTAGGGCTTAATAATTATTGATAGATAGAGGGAAGGAAGAAAGTGAGGCTCAGTAATTCCAGCAGAGGGGGACTGTAGAAGGCAAGGGCTAACACTTTGTAACAATTTGACACTCCTTTATCATCAGAGAGTAATACAAGGGGCATGTAAGACTCAAGATATCAGTAAAGAGATTGATGTAACGTCATGTCACTGTGAAGGATATCAGAGCTCTGAAAAATCTATAGCTGACTGAAAAACCCTGAGTGATCTTGCTTAGGATCCAAAAAGTCTTCATTAACGTCTTCAATCTGTGTAATGAAATCTCAAACTATTTTTCATGCCTTTATTGTTGTTGCTTGAACCAGTAACCCAAATCTCCAGAGAACACAATGAATTAGAATGTGACCTAAAATCAAGAATGAAGAGTCATCAATCACAAGGGGAAATCATTCGGGGAACAGGAATGATTTAAATACCAAAGAAAAGCTGCTCGTTGACAGAAATATAAGCTTGTAACTATCGTCTCCTTGGTCATGTGGGCCATGGAGCAAATCAAGAGCCCAAGTCATATAAAAAAGGAATTTAATTTTAGACTTCTCTCTACCACCTTGATCTTCTGGAACTTCAACTTCGATTCCCTGCGACTATAACCCTTGGTGCTTTGTCATCTTCTTGCTCTGTCTTCCCTTCCATTTGTGTTGGTCTCCATCTTGATTTCCACATTTAGCTTTTATCATGCTCTGTCTCTCCCAAATCAGAGGCTCAGATGGTAGAGGCCTTTTTAGTGAGTCCCTGTGTCAAGATAGGCTGACCACTTTAACAAATAACCCTCCAATCTCAATGGAGTAACACAACCTTTATTTCCCAGTCCCACAGAATCCAGTTTTGGCGTTCCTGGTCAGGTAGTTCTCCCGGGCAGCTCACCTCTAAAAGGTGACTCAGGGATCTAGCCTCCTTCATCTTGGGAAGCTGTCGTCTTCAATATGAGCCTCCAAGGTCACTGCATTAGAAGAAGAAAGTGCAAAGAAGGAATACTAGACATTTGGTCCAGAAGTGGTACATACTTCACTTCTAATTTCATTCCATTGACCAAACTAGTCACATGGCCCTCCATAGATCTAAAAGGGACTGGGAAATGTAACCCCTGGCTGGGCAGACACTTCCCAATGACAGCGTTACACCTTGGTTTACAGCTGGCTTTTTCTGTCACATCATCCTTTGAAAACATTGTCCTCAGCTGTTTTCTGACCCCGAAGTGATCTACTCTGCTCCCTATTCTAGCTGAATTGTGTATAACCACAAAATTCACTTTGAGTCAAAGTCACCAGTAAGAAGTGCTATTTCAATATTGTGTCTGGAGAAGAGTGGGACACTTCTTCATGTGTATAGCTGCAACAATGGGCTCAAACATTCCAATAATTGTGAGGAAGGTGCCGGACCAGACAACATTTCATTCTGTTGTGCATGAGGTTGTCATGAGTGAGAGCCGACTTGACACCAACCAACAGTAGCCCTGGTGGCGCGGTGGTTAAGAGTTACAGCGAGCACAGGTGCTGAGCAAAAAGTCAGCAGTTTGAATCCATCAGCTGCATGGGGTTGTTCTACTCTGTCCTGTAGGGTTGCCAGGAGTCAGAATTGACTCGATGGCAACGGGTTTGGTTTTTGGTTTGAACAACAGCAGTAGCTACAACATCTTGCCATTTATCCTTCCTGGAGCCAAAAATACTTACATTAAACTCAAACTATTTTTTCGAGGAGAAAACAACGAATGAACAATTGACAATAATTTCAGCCCAAGTTCCCACGTTTGTTAAATATTGTGGATTTTGAGAAAACCTTGTTCTACCTTTCTTTAGACAGAAGCTGAGTTTCCATGGAGCTTAATTGAGCTCCCTGAGTTGTCTTCTCTGGTATCGGCCTCTGACCCATACAGATGATTGGGTGACTGTCATCATTCTTGCAAGGAGCCCCTGTCTTAAACACCTTGCTGGAAGGCACCTTTCAGTGTAGCAAACCAGCAACAAAGGCTAAGTATATGCATATGTGGATAGATCTTCCTGAAGGCTAAAAATATTCCATTTGATTGTCCTAACACCCTGGATTCTATTAAATTGCAGAGACCAAAGAATGACCTGGCATTCTTAATCTTCTGCACTTAATTCAGGTCCTACTATTTATATAACCATTTATTTCCTGACCAAGACCTGCTGCTCTCCAAAGATAGGGGAATGGTTAAATAAACCATGCTACATCTATATGTTGGCATATTAAGAAACCTTCAAATTTTGTTTCTCAGAATTTTTAATGACCTTTAGAAAATACTTATAATATGATGTTCAGTTTTTAAGCATATATATATACACACACAAATATACATATACATATAGTTGTTGTTGTTAGGTGCCTAGAGTCGGTTCTGACTCATAACGACCCTATGTACAACAGAACAAAACACGGCCTGTCCTGCGCCATCTTCATAAGCATTGCTGTGTTTGAGCCCTTTGTTGCAGCCACCTTGTCAATCCATCTCGTTGAGGGTATTCCTCTTTTTCGCTGACCCTCTACTTTACCAAGCATGATGTCCTTCTCCAGCGACTGGTCTCTCCTGATAACAAGTCCAAAGTAGGTGAGACAAGTCTTGCCATCCTTGCTTCTAAGAAGCAATCTGGCTGTACTTCTTCCAAGACAGATTTGTTCATTCTTCTGACAGTCTATTCTATTTTCAATATTCTTTACCAACACCACAATTCGAAGGTGTCATGGTTTGAATTATGCCCTCCAAAAAATATGTATATCAGTTTGGCTGGGCCATGATTCCTGGTACTGTGTGATTTTCCTATATGTTGTAAATCCTGCCTCTTTGATGTTAATGAGGGAGGATGGGTGGCAGTTGTGTTAGTAAGGCAAGATTGGATCTACAAGACTGGACTGTGTCCTGAAGCAATCTCTTGAGATATAAAAGGCAGAAGTGAGCAGTGAGACAGGGAGACCTCATACCATCAGGAAAGCAGTGCCGGGAGCAGAGCGCATCCTTGGGACCGGGGTCCCTGTGCCAAGAAGCTCCTAGTCCTGGGAACACTGAAGAGAAGAAGGCCGACAGAGAGAAAAAGCCTTCCCCTAGAGCTGACGCCCTGAATTTGGACTTTTAGCCTACTTTGACTGTGAGGAAATAAACTTTTCTTCGTTAAAACCATCCACTTGTGGTATTTCTGTTATGGCAGCACTAGATAACTAAGACAAAAGGCATCAGTTCTTCACAAAAAAAAAAAAAGAAGAAGCCTGTAGCCACTGAGTGGATTCTGACTCATAACTACCCTATAGGACAGAGTAGAACTGCCCCATACGGTTTCCAAGAAGTGGCTGTTGGATTCGAACTGCCGACCTTTTGGTTAGCAGCTTTAGCTCTTAACCAGTGCACCACCAGGGCGCCAATTCTTCCGTTTTCCTTATTCATTGTCCAGTTTTTGCATCCATATGAGGTGATTGAACATACCATGGCTTGGGTCAGGCATACCTTTGTCCTCAAAGTGACATCTTTGCTTTTTAACACTTTAAAGAGATCTTTTGCAGCAGATTTGCCCAATGCAATCCATCATTTGGTTTCTTGACTGCTACTTCTATGGGCGTTGATTGTGGATACAAGTAGCTGGGCACCATCTAGTTCTTCTGGTCTCAGGCTGATGGAGTCTCTGGTTTATGTGGCCCTTTCTGTCTCTTGGGCTACTACTTTTCTTGTGTCTTTGGTGTTCTTCATTCTCCTTTACTCCAGGTGGTTGGGACCAATTGATGTATCTTAAATGGCCGCTTGCTAGCTTTTAAGACCCCAGATGCCACTCACCAAAGTAGGATGCAGAACATTTTCTTAATAAGCTTTGTTATGCCAGTTGACCTAGATGTCCCCTGAAAGCATGGTCCCCAGACCCCTACCCCTGCTACTCTGTCCCTCAAAGTGTTTGATTTTATTCAGGAAACTTCTTAGCTTTGGTTGAGTCCAGTTGTGCTGACTTCCCATGTAGTGTGTGCTGTCCTTCCCTTCACCTAAGGTAATTCTTATCTACTATCTAGGCTAGATGAGAAGGCAGAGGGGGTTAGGAGCTGGTTGAATGGACATGGGATATCAGGGGTAGAAAGGAGGAGTGTGCTGTCACAGTATGGGGAGAGCAATTAGAGTCACATAACAATGTATGTATAAATTTTTGTATGGGGAAAAAACAAGAATGATAGCTGACAAAGGTGAGGAATGAGCCTATAAAACCATGGAACACCATGACCACATGATCAATCTTTGTGATTAGGAGGTATAATTTTCACTTACATTCTAAGCAGTTCAGTATGGTATTGATAAATATGGGCTTTGGTTCCTGACAATCAAATTCAAATTCCAACTCTGTTTCTCACTAGCTAGGACTATGATAAAATTTAAAAAGAAAACCCTGTGGAACACAGTTCTATTCTGACACACCTGGGGTCACCCGTCCTAAATTAATGGTAGCTTAGTTGCTGCCGCTGCTCCTGCTACCACTGCAATTATTACCACTTCCACTGTTGTGACCACGACCTCCCGCTCCACCAGTAGGAATGGTAACTCTGTATACGTCTGTCTATCTGTGCTGAAGTAGACAAGGTATGTTTGGTGACTGTGGCCTACCTTTCAGTTCTAGTCAGGACTCTATTCAGCTGCTTTGCACAGGCAGAAAAAACCTCTACCTGCCCACATCTAGCAATCAAAGGGTTAAGCTCTGGTGAAGCTGGGAACCTTCTGTAACTAGCTCTAGCCCTCAGGCCTGCCTCCTTTCTGATTGTTCAGCGCCTGTGCAGTACTAGTTGTGAAATATTTGGAATATTACACCTGGTTGTAGTCGATTGAATACTAAGGAGCATTATTTATTTCCTGTTTGCCTTGCAAAGTGGGAGGCTTCCAGTCAATGTAAGCTGCTGAGAAAACCTTTACTATTCCTCTTTCTAATTTGTGAGCCCCTCCCTCGGGTAGGGATAGCTCTGTGTTCTGGACCATTTTGGTGAGGACAGCTGCTGTGGTCCTCAGGAAGCATCTTTACAGAGAAAGAGGAAATCATTAACACTAATAGGGGAATTTCTTCTTTCCAAATTTTCTACAATTTCATTTTCTACAAGATGTAAACTGCATCTCACCTAAATACATACATGGAGATGATCCAACAAACTTCCTAACTACTGCTTCTCTGGTTGGGCGTTTAGGAGCTAGACCAGAGACTGAATCACCCATGACTCTCCATGCACCTCTGTGTGCGCACTTACGTTGGTAGTCTGGCCTCATTGTTACGTTGCAAAGTAAGATCAGCGAAGACAATCCACTAACATTCCCAAGCATTTAGTTCTTGGAATACCATCCAAATTCTCGTGCATATTAATCTGAGAGCTTGGTTATAATTGCAAAAGAGAGGAGAGAGAGAGAAAAATCTCCCTTGAATTAGATGATCTGTGTGTGATACACTGTGGAATAGTCTCCAAAAATAATTTTGGCCTAACCCAAGCCCCTAGAATGAAAATATCTTAACTATGACTTTCTCTTCTGTTCTCAATTCTAGAAGAACAGTAAAGGAACAGATTTCCTTGTCTTGGAAAAGACTAAATATGGTAGGACTTTATGACATCCAGTCTTAAACTGTAACATAGATTCAATTATATTGCTGGCTAAACCATGTGCCCCAAATATAACAGCTGTGTATAGTATGAGCCTTTGAAATGGCTATCATTTCTCTGCTACAAGATTAGCATCATATTGGGAGTTTAGGTGTTCCATTCTGGAGGGCTACATTTCTTGTAGGAAACTGGATTTATATATTTGACCTGGGCTAGACAGTTAGTCTACCATTCATCTTGTCAGTTTGTCATACTGTGATGGCTTGCATGTTGCTATGAAGCTGGAAGTTATGCCACCAGTGTTTCAAATCCCAGCAGGGTCAACCGTAGGGGACAGATTTCAGCAGAGCTTCCAGATTAAGACAGACTAGGAAGAAAGCTCTTGCAATCTACTTCTGAAAAGTAGTCAATGAAAACCCTATGGATCACAACAGAATACTGTCTGATATAGTGTTGGAAGATGAGCCCCTTAGGTTGGAAGACACTCAGAATACACAGTGGCTGCAACAATGGACTAGAGCTGCCAACAATTGTGAAGATGGATGAGGCAATGTTTTCCTTCTGTTGTACATGAGGTTGCCGTGGGACAAAGAACTAGATTTGGCCTTTTGTCTCCGGTTACTGAAAATAGCCCTTGGAATTCTCCAGCAATCCAAGGTGTCTTTGTTTTTCTAAAACAGCCAGGCAACACTTAAACATGTGCAAATGAGGTGGGAGCCCAGGGACCACACCTGGCTAACTAACTTCGGGAAAAAGAGGGGGCATGATGGAATCAGTTAGGCATGTTCAGTGATTCAATCAATCATTGACTATGTATTAAGGCCCCAGTTATGCATATGCATTGAGGCCCTAATAACTGTTATAAAGGACCCTGGACCTTGGAGCTTCCTTTTGAACTTCTGGATTGATGATGCAAACGTGGGAGGACGAGCCCATCTCTGGGAACATGAAGCTCTGTGCAGAAAACTCCCCAACTTCTCCTGTGCATCTCTTCGTTTATATCCTTTTTTTTTTTTGTTATATTAATAAGGTTATAATGAGGATAGCCCTTTCTGTGAGTTCTTGAGTCATTCTAGTGAATTATCGAACCCACTGGGGGCTGTGAGGACCAGCAGGGCCTGGCATCTGCATATTTGGCAATTGATTAGGACAGAGTCGTAACTTGTGAAGGACCAGCTTTCAGTGGCTAGTAGACAGAAGAGGCTGTGCAGGCAGTCATTTTGTAAGACCTAACTCTGGGTGGTTAGGGTCAGAGAGAGAGAAAACACCTTGTGGGTGGCTGGTGTCAGAGACGGAGAAGTGGAAAAATGGGGATGTGAATTATCGTCACATTTTGGTGACTGGCCTTTTGTCGATTATTATTAACGCAGTCGCCGTGACTCGGAGCTGACTCAAGGGCAACTAACAACGACAGACAGTCAGTGATGCCAAAGATTGCTCATGTGGGCCTTGCGAGGTTCTTCACTAAGGCATTTGGATAGTGGTTGGACTGGGCTGGTCAAGTTAAACCAGATATTGGAGCTAGGAGAAGAAATATCATCCCTTTTGAGCATCTGCAGTTGTGTCTGGGGAGCTGACAGCAAAGGCAGACACTGTGGACATAGAGTCAGTGTAGCATGTTCTCCAGAATCTGTGGTGCTTACAACCCAGAGAGGCCCGTGGCGGTAGCTATTTGTTTCTAGAACTACTTGAGTGCTTCTGCCATCGAGTCGATTCCAACCCAATGACCCTATGGTACAGAGCAGAACTGCCCATAAGATTTCTAAGGCTGTAATCTTTGTGGAACCAGACTGCCACATTGTTCTCCTGCAGAACAGCTGGTAGATTTGAACGGCCAACCTTTTGGTTCGCATCTGAGAGCTTTAACCACTGCACACCAGGACTTCTTGCTGTTATTAGACGCGGACCGATTTCAAGCCTCTTCCTCAGCCCACCTAGCCAGCCAATCTGCAATTATCTCCCAACCCTTCTGTGGACTTTGCAGCAAATTCTACTCTTCTCTTAATCCATGGATGCTTCTTATTTTCTGAACGTTCTTCTTCTTTATAGGCTTGTCCTATTTTTATTCCTTTACTCTCACTTTATGGTGTTTAAGAAGGAACTGTTGATAACCATGTGTGGTTCAGTTTGCCACATTTAACTGGAAGTCTTCCAAGATGTGTTATTTTTAATCCCTTTTAGGGGCTGATCAGGTTCCTTTCCCATCTGCTCAACCATGCCTCTATTAGACTCAATGTTTTGGGTTGTTCCAGACTTCTGGTCTGTGTTTCTTGAGCTATCTGGTTGCCAAAATTCAGAGAGAACATAACACCACACAGACTGAGAGAAACCAGTCAGAGGGCTTTGTTTGTTTGTTTTGTTACCCTCCCCCCTCCCCGGACAAATCTTGGCCTAATGGATTTTGGAATCAAACAGAATTGAGTTCAGATCCAGGTACTCCTATTTATTTACTTCATGGCATAGGGAAAATTAATTAACTTTCCTAAGCCTTGAGTTTTTCTATCTGTAAGATGGACATAATATCTATATCTCAGAGTTTTGTGAAGACTATATGAGTTGAAAGCTTAGCAACACTTAACAGACTGCCTAAGATATGATAGGTTAACTAAAGGAGGGCTCTTACTACATTCATATAAGGCAAGAGGTAAGCCTCAACAACTGAGTATTTGCACAATTGGTTATCTCAGTGGGAAAGAAAACTGGTCAAATTAGCTATTTGGTACTCGATATAAAAATAAAAAGTGTTTGACTTATTATAAAGGTTGAATTGGCCAATATAGTTAGTTTAATCAGGAAGGACATTTGTGTGGGATTTTTTTCCTGAATTAAAACAAATATGTTTCTTGGGTTCACCAACATTCCAGCATCTTTTGATCAGAGGCTTGCTAAAGTGAAAGACATTATCTATTTCAGATGTATTGACTATGTGAGTGTTTGCAAATCTATTTGAAATTCCATAAATGAGTGGAGAGGCCTTGTTTGGCCCTTTTCTAGCCCTGGAGTGAGAAGATCCAGGGGGGTGGTAAATGAATAAGACATGGTCCCTGAAGGACCTTTCAGGAGGGAAGATCAGATGATACTTAAGTCACTGTAAAAAGCATAATACTTACTGAACAAACTCTAAACAAAACCAAAAAACCAAACCCTTTGCCGTCAAGTCAATTCCCACTCATAGCGACCCTACAGAACAGAGTAGAACTGCCCCCATAGGGTTTCCAGGGAACAGCTAGTGGATTCCAAATGCTAACCTTTTGGTTAGCAGCTGTAGCTCTTAACCACCGAGCCATCAGGGCTCCCAGTAAACTCTAGGAGCTTATGAAAAAAAAAAATCAAACCAGTTGCCTTCGAGTCGATTCTGACTCATGGTGACCCCATGTGTTACAGAGTAGAACTGGGCTCCATAGAGTTTTCTTGGCTGTAATCTTTATGGAAGTAGGTTTCCAGGCCTTTCTTCCATGGCTCCACTGGATAGGATTGAACCACCAACCTTTCAGTTGGTAATCACGTGCAAACCATTTGTGACACTCTTCCAGGAGCTTCTGGGAAGCAGGCATTTTGGTTGTTTTTTTTTTTTTTGCTATAGTGTGGGAGAGAAGAAGGGGTACTTTCTGGAGGGGGATGGGCTTTCATCTGGTCTTTGAAAGCATGTAGGCTTCTTTAGCTGTTCATTTGGCTTGTTCAAGGTCTGGCTCCTGAATCGGGTAGCAATGGTATACCAGCACTGTAAGCACAAAGACATAAGAGACGAACTGGTAGCAGGAGTTCTAACATATGAAACAGGGCTGTTCTAAGATGTGGTTGCAGATATTAAGGCTGATGATACACAGCCCCATGGCCTCCTCTTGTCAGGGTCTGGAGGAGTGGGTCAGCTGATCTCGATGGGCCCAAGGCAGCTGTTCAGTCTAATACATCTTTGCTGGAACAATTGGATTAAGGTGATGTTTTGATATATTGCTAGTCATCTTTTATAGCCCCAAATCTCTGACATTCTTGGCTTCCTAGACTATTATATTCCTGCTGGCTGTGGCAGCCCTGTGAGTACAGCATTTTGAGAATCAAAGGAACACAAATACACTTTCCAGCCCTTCTCCAGCATGTTCTGAAACTGCTTGGACTAGTCAGCTGTGACAATGGACGTTGGGCTTCCCTTGGCCATCTTCCTATGGAGTACCGTAGGAAGGAGTGCTAATGAATCACTTGCTTATTCTTGATTTTTTTCCTACAGATTAAAGTGTGTTATTATTATTTTTTATTATCAACAGATGGTAAAGATCAGCATTACAGAAAATTTTGAAAGTAAAAACATTTGCTAATTCTGGCACTATAACAGAGTATAGTTACAATAACTCTAGCTACTGTAACAGATAAACCCTGTTATCTCAGCGGATTATTATCCCACCGCCACCAGTTGCCATGGAGTCAACTCCGATTCATGGCAACCCCATGTGTGTCAGAGTAGAACTGTGCTCCATAGGGTTTTCGATGGATGATTTTTCAGAAGTAGATCGTCAGGCCTTTCTTCCAAGGTGCCTCTGAGTGAACTCGAACCTCCAGCCTTGAGGTTAGCAGCAGAGTGCTAAACCATTTGCATTAAGAGATATTTCTTACTCGTTAAAGCCCAGTGGGCAGGGGTAGGGATGAAGCTCTGTCCCACACTCAAGGATTCAGACTGACTGAGACTCTGCCATCTTAACAAATGGTCTACTGGTGTTGACAACTAGCTGGCAGGCAAGGAAAAAATACATGGCAGATGTTTATGGACCAGGCAGGGAAGTCACTCACAAAAATTCTACACAATTCCATTAGCCAGACTCAACTACATGGCTCCTCAAGGATGCAAGGGGGCCTGGAAATGCTACCACCTGACTGGGAAGCCACTTCCTAGTATCAGCTCACTTTGGTGCCACTACACACAGCTACTGTTTTAAAGCTGGCATCATTGCATTCAAAATGAATCATGCTTTTTCACTTAATATTATATTAAAATCTTTCCTATCTGCACATTTGTATAATTATCTTTAGTTGACGCATAATATTCTGTTATATTCTGGAATTGTAATTTATTAGGCCTCCCTTATTGGAGATTTAGATTGTTTTTCTCATTTTGAGGATTATACATTTTCTTTCTGTGAACACTTTTATGCTTCAAGAATTTTCCTTCTATTAAATTCTTAGAGTAAATTCTCACGAGTGGAATTAGTGAGTTAAAGGAGGTGACTCTTACTTAATTGCTATGCTGCTTTCAAAATGACATTTCCATTCACAAGGCTGCCAGCAGAGTGTAGAGATGCTAGTTCAATTTCAGCCTTACTAAGCAATGAAAATGGACACATTGATTTTTTAATATGCAGAAGGAGCCTTGAGGAAGCACAATCTTCTTCCCTAGTTGTCACTATAAAAACTATTCTTAAATATTTGTGGAGCGCATTGGGTCAAAAGGGGTGGTCTCCGACATCCTGCATCCTACTTTGGTGAGTGGCATCTGGGGTCTTAAATGCTAGCAAGCGGCCATCTAAGATACATCAATTGGTCCCAACCCACCTGGAGTAAAGGAGAATGAAGAACATCAAAGTCACAATGAAAGCATTAGCCCAAGAGACAGAAAGGGCCACATAGACCAGAGACTCCGTCAGCCTGAGACCAGAAGAACTAGACGGTGCCTGGCTACCACCAATGACCGCCCTGACAGGGAACACAACAGAGAGTCCCTGATGGAGCAGCAGAAAGGTGGGGTGCAGAACTCAAATTCTAGTAAAAAGACCAGACTTAATGGCCTGAGTGAGACTGGAGGAACCCTAGAAAGCAAGGCCCCCAGACTCTCTGTCAACCCAGCACTAAAACCATTCCCGAGGCCAACTCTTCAGTCAAAGATTAGACTGGACTATGGGACATAAAATGATACTCGCAAACAGTGTGCTTCTTAGCTGAAGTAGACACATGAGACTAAATGGGCAGCTCCTGTCCAGAGGTGAGATGAGAAGGCAGAGAGGGTCAGGAGCTGGTTGAATGGACAGGGGTGGAAAGGAGGAATGTGCTGTCACAGTATAGGCAGAGCAATTAGGGTCACATAACAATGTATGTATAAATTTTTGTATGAGAGACTAACTTGAATTGTAAACTTTCACTTAAAGTACAACAACAACAAATTCCTCTCCCCAAGTGGTTGAATTCACGGTCATACTTCCACACAGTGGAGTACTATTGTTGTTAGGTGCCATTGACTCAGTTCAGACTCATAACGCCCCTACGTACAAAAGAATGAAATACTGCCCAGTCCTGCACCATCTTCAAGCAATCATTGCTATGTTTGAGCCCATTGTTGCAACCTCTGTGTCAATCCATCTCTTTGAGTGTCTTCCTCTTCTTTGCTGACCCTCTACCTTACTAAGAATGATGTCCTTCTCCAGGGACTGGTCCCTCCTGATAACATGTCCAAAGTACTCAAGATGAGGTCTCTCCATCCTCACTTCCAAGGAGCATTCTGGCTGTACTTCTTCGAGACAGATTTGTTCATTTTTCCGCCAGTCCATGGTATATTCAATATTTTTCGTGAACACCATAATTCAAATGCATCAATTCTTCTTTGGTCTTCCTTATTCATTGTCTAGCTTTTGCATGCATATGAGGTGACTGAAAACACCATGGCTTGGGTCAGGCACACCTTAGTCTTCAAGGTGACATCTTTGCTTTTCAACACTTTAAAGAGGTCTTTTGCAGCAGATATGCCCAATTCAATGTGTCTTTTGATTTCTTGACTGCTGCTTCCATGGGTGTTGATTGTGGATTCAAGTAAAATGAAATCCTTGACAACTTCAGTATCTTCTCCCTTTATTATGATGTTGCTTATTGGTCCTGTTGTGAGGGTTTTTGCTTTCTTTATGTTGAGATGTAATCCATACTGAAGGCTGTAGCCTTTGACCTTCATCAGTACATGCTTCAAGTCCTCTTCACTTTCTGAAAGCAAGGTTGTATCATCTGCATATCGCACATTGTTAATGAGTCTTCCCCCAATCCTGATGCCCTGTTCTTCTTCATATAGTCCAACTTCTCAGATTGTTTGCTCAGCATACAGATTGAATAAGTATGGTGAAGGGATACAAACCTGATGCACATCTTTCCTAATTTTAAACCACGCAGTATTCCCCTGTTCTGTTCCAATGACCGCCTCTTGATCTATGTACAGGTTCCTCATGGGCACAGGCAAGTGTTCTGGAATTCCCATTCTTCGTGATGTTATCCATAATTTGTTATGATCCACCACAGTGGAATTCCTTTGCATAGTTGATAAAGCACGGGTAAACATCTTTCTGGTATTCTCTGCTTTCAGCCAAGATCCATCTGACATCAGCAATGATATCCCTCATTCCACGTCCTCTTCTGAATCAGCTTGAATTTTTGACAGTTCCCTGTCGATGTACTGCTGCAACCATTTTTGAATGATCTTCAGCAAAATTTCACTTGTGTGTAATATTAATGATAATATTCAATAATTTCACCATTCTGTTGGATCACCTCTATTTGGAATAGGCACAAATATGGATCCCTTCCAGTCGGTTGGCCAGGTAGCTGTCTTCCAAATTTCTTGGCATAGAAGAGTGAGCGATTCCAGAGCTGCATCCGTTTGTTGAAACATTTCAATTGGTATTCCATCAATTGCTGGAACCTTGTTTTTCGCCAATGCCTTCAGTGCAGCTTAGACTTCTTCCTTCAGTACTATCAGTTCTTGATCATATGCTGCCTCCTGAAATGGTTGAACATTGACTAATTCTTTTTGATACAGTGACTCTATTCCTTCCATCTACTTTTGATGCCTCCTGCATCATTCAATATTTTCCCCATAGAATCCTTCAATATTAATTTTTCTTCAGTTCTTTCAGCTTGAGAAATGCCAAGCATGTTCCTCTCTTTTGGTTTTCTAAGTCTAGGCCGTTGTACATTTCATGATAATACTTTGTCTGCTCCCTTTGCCGCCTTTTGAGATCTTCTGTTCATTTCTTCCGTTCACTTTAGCTACTCTACGTAGATGGCAAGGATAGGGAGACTACGTCTCAAATACTTTGGACATGTTATCAGGAGGGCTCAGTCCCTGGGGAAGGACATCATGCTTGGTAAAGTAGAGGGTCAGTGAAAAAGAGCAAGACCCTCAATGAGATGGATTGACACAGTGGCTGAGTCAATGGGCTCAAGCATAACAATGATTGTGAGGATGGCGCAGGACCGGGCAGTGTTTCGTTCTGTTGCACATAGGGTCGCTATGAGTCGGAATCGACTGACAGCACAAAACAACAATGTAACAACAACACTCTACATTCAAGAGCAATTTTCAGAGTATCTTCTGACAGCTATTTTGGTCTTTTCTTTCTTTCTTGTCTTGTTAATGACCTTTTTCTTTCTTCATGTATGACATCCTTGATGTCATCCCACAACTTGTCTCGTCTGCAGTCATTAGTGTTGAATGCGTCAAATCTGTTCTTGAGATGGTCTCTAAATTCAGGTGAGATATACTTAAGGTCGTATTTTGGCTCTTGTGGATTTGTTTTCAGTTTTTTCAGCTTCAACTTAAACTTGCATGTGAGCAATTGATGGTCTGTTCCACAGTCAGCCCCTGGCCTTTTTCTGACTGATGATATCGAGGTTTTCCATTGTTTCTTTCCACAGATGTGGTCAATTTGATTCTTGTGTATTCCATCTGGTGAGGTCCACTTGTACAGTCGCAGTTTATGTTGTACATGCTAGAGATTGCTTGATAGAATTCTGCAAGACCAGTGACTTCTTCATTGCAAGTACCTTTTTTCAACAACATAAATGGCAACTATACATGTGGACTTCACCAGATGGAGTGGAGTGCTATGCAGGTGTAAAACAAACAAACAAAAATCCTACAGCAACTGAAAAAGAAGAACGAGGAGCATCTCTATGAACTGATTTGGAGGCATCTCCAGGATATACTGTTAAGTAAAAAAATCAAAGTCTGAAAGACTAGCTGTAATATCCTATTCTTCATGTAAGAACGAAAGAGATATAAGAAAATATACACATATCTAGTCATTTGGACAAAAGATGCAGGAAGGATAAGCCACAACCTGAAGAGATCTGTTACCCACAGGGTGTGGGTGAGAAGGGGGTGGAAAGAAGGGAAGGATGGGAATGGGTTAGTAGGAGTGACGAGGCAGTGACACTTTGCAGAGTATACTTTTTTATATGTGAAACATTATCATGGTGAAATTCATATGCGTGTAGTTAATAGTGCTTAACCAATGTTAATTTCCTGGTTTTTAATGATTGTATTATGGTCATGTAAAATGCTAACATTAGGGAAAGCTATGAGAACTCTCTGTACTATTTTTGCAACTTTTCTGCTGGAAAATTTCTTTCTCAAAATCTCTGGTCCCATCTCTGAGGGCAAGACTCACCTGGTTTTCCAGGGGGAGGAACTTGGTTCCCATCTGATTAGTATTTCCATGAGACATAAACCATTATTAATTACAGCTTCAGTGGGCTAGTAGTTAACCTACAGGTTTTTAAGTCTGTAAGTAAAAATGATCCTGAGTCACTTGACCTATGACCTCAGAATTACACCGTTTATTCATGCTTCTGCACAGGCATCGTCTCTCTCCAGCTCTGCTTTGGGCTATAATATGTGCTGTGATCATGTAGGTTGAAGAGTAGAAGGCAGGACAGTTACCATGGCCTGCAGCCACGTGCAGTAGAGTATCACGGGAGCTGTTGCCACCAGGATCCTTTGCTTTCTATCTCTGAACTGTTCCGTAACAACTACTGCAGACAGCAAAAGCCTTGATTGCCCCTTTAACTCACAGGATAATTGAAGTCTTCTGCCAGCGCTCCCTTGGCCAGGATTTGTTTTTGCCACAAGCAGAAGGCGAAAGAATTACGTATTGGAACAGTGCAAGCAGCACGTGTTCAATAACTCAAATCAATTTGAAATTGCCCAGAGTGATGACTCTGTAAAGTAGTTCTGACATGGGAGACTTATAGTTAAAGCCTCATTTTAGGGTCAAAAATAAATATTTGATCAACTCTCTCTTTCCTCTCTACCATACAGCGACCCTCTAATTTATTTTTAAATAGGAATGAATATTTTTTATAAAAATGACACAGGCTGGCTATAAAAAACTCAAGCATTACCAAAAAAAGTACAAAAAAGAGATTTTTTTTAAAAATTCCAAGTTCTCATACTCAGAGATGAGTGATATTATCATATTTTATGGCCCTGATTATAGATTGCACTCTTGATAAAGATAGAAGGGTGAATGGATGTGTAGGTGTGCAGAGAGAAACAAATTTTTAAAAAAGGGGTCATATGGAATCATGTTATTTTAATGACAGAGTATTAGATTTAATTTTACTTGAGAACAAAAATAAAATAAAGCTGAAGAAACCATCAAAACTTAGATAAATCTTTCTTTGCCATACGATATATTAGTTTCTAAAAGACCCCTTTAAGATTAAGAAAACCAAATATAAAGACAATTTAAAAAAACCCAATGCCTTCGAGTCGACTCCGCCTCATAGCGACCCCATAGGGTTTCCAAGGCTGTAAATCTCTACAGAAGCAGATTGCCACAACTTTCTCCCATGGAGCCAAAAAGCAGCAAACACTGTATGATTCTACTTATATGAAATATCTAGGATAGGCAAGTGTATAGAGACCAAAGTTCCTTAGTGGTTTACCAGGGGTGGGTGGGAGGGAGGAGAAAAGGGGTACTCACTGCTTAGGGGGACACTGAGCTTCTGTTAAAGGTGATGGGAAAATTTGGAAAGCATGATGGTAATGGTTGAACAATATGATAAACATAATTAATGCCGATGAATTGTGCGTGTGAAGAAAGTTGAAATGGCAAATAGTTTGTTACATACATATTTACCACAGCAAAGAAACAAAATTAAAAATCAAGATCATTAGTAGACTGAAATAATTATGTGTTGTTGTGCGCTGTCGAGTCAATTCTGACTCATAGCAACTCATCGGTCGACTATAGTGACCCTATAGAACAGAGTAGAACTGCCCCATAGGGTTTCCAAGGAGCAGCTGGTGGATTCGAACTGCCGACCTTGGGGTTAGCAGCCTGAGTTCTTAACCATATCACCACCAGGGCTCCATTTTTCAGCTTTAAGCAGTATGAATAGACTCCTGCTTTCAAAGATCAGCTGCTTAGTTTTCTTGCCACTTCCCACACTTAACTCGTTTCCACCTCTCATTTTTTGTTGCTTGTTTTGGGCTTTATTTTGTTAGGGTTTATAACATCTATACTCTATTCTGCAACCGCAATTCTTAGCTTAAGGTTTACATTTCATTGAATGCTATGTCTACTCTTCCATTATCCTATCTTCTCTTGTCCTAAGTTGTTCATTACACTCTTGGTAGATTGAGTTTCATTTTCAAGTAGTATTTTTTTAAGAAGAACTCACAAAGCCTATATTTCCTGTTTATTCATGTATTCATGTTTGAGAATATTGGTCTGTTGCTTGTATTCTTGAACAACTTGTCTGGGTATAGTATTTTGGAATCACATTTACTATCCTTCAGGATTTTACTCTATCTTCCAGCATTGAAAGTTTCTAGGGAGGAGTCTGAGGCCAGCAAGAATTTTCCCAGTTTTAGGTAACTTGTTTTTTCTGCCTGAATACCTAAATATTATTTCTTCATACTCAAGAGTAATAACCTAACCAGAATATGTTTTGATAATGTTTGCATTTTATATCAGTGTTTACTACATAGTGTGCTCTTTTGATGGGAAGATCCAGTTCTTCTTTGGTGGAAATGTTCCTTATTCAGGGACACAATTTTTAGATCCTCTTTATCTGTCCTCCATATCTATTATCTTTTGTCTACTTGCTTAAAGCCTTTTCTCCTGAACATCTACCTTGATTATTCCCAATCTTTCCTCTATTCAATTAATTCTATTTTTTTGCTGTTTCTAATTTATTTATTATGAGCTGTTTTAGGAACATTTTGTTTTCACTTTATTTTTCTTAGCTCTGCAATCGTTTTCTTCATTATCTGGTTTCTGTATCTTATATTTTAACTCTTGTATTCTTTCTTTCTTTTTTTAAAAATTGGAATAATATATTTTATTTAACCCAATATTTCCAAAATATTATCATTTCAATTGTTGTTAGGTGACATCGAGTCGGTTCTGACTCATAGCAACCCTATGTATCTTTTTTTTTAAGTGCTTCTGTTTCTTGAGTTATGTTTTCCTCCAAACTCAGTGAGTCTGCCCTCTGTTCCACTCCCCTCCCTCTCCCTTTTCTATAGTAGTATGGTTGCAGAGTTGCTTTGTAATGTCTTTACATCTTGCTCTTGCTTTGTCCGAACCTTCTGTCTGCTCTGTAGTATCAGTATATGCCAGCTACCACCAAGTCAGCTCCAACTCATTGTGACTACATGTGGTCAGAGTAGAACTATGCTCCTTAGGCTTCTCAATGACTGATTTTTAGAAGTAGATTGCCAGGACTTTCTTCTGAGGTGCCTCTGGGTGGATTCAAACCTCCAATTTTTTTTGTTTAGCAGCTGACCATTTTAACCCTCTGCACCACCCTGGGACTCTGCTCTGCAATAGTATAGGACTACTGAATTTGACACCATTCTGACCTTATGTAGCTCAGGTTTTAACCCCAGTCTCATGCAAAGATACAGAATGAGCTCTTGGCATTGATTTCTGTAGTCTTGGTGCAGGGGATAGTTTTATTAGGTAAATTGGGGTTGTTGGCGAAGAGCTTGGCTGGTGCTATATTGGGTCTTTGCAGAAAACCTGTGTTGAGGACTTTCTCTTCTAAGATGCTGCTAGACATCCTGTACAGAGCCCCCTCTATCCAGTCAGTGGTATATTTGAAATGTGTGGGCTTTGACTCATTTCCTCAACTCAACACACTGCTTTGGAAAAGGTGATGAATCCTGATGGCTCTTGCTGCCATAGCTGAGATCCCACAGGGACCTATGTACTGCCTCATTCCATTTCTCTATAAGTTAGAGAGGATTAATAAAATTCCCATGATTTATTTGATTCATCTCCTTTTCTCAGTTCTGTTTCTGAGAGGCAGGGATGGAGTTGCAAGTCCAGCCATGATATACTCTACCCTGGCTCACTGTCTTTACCTTTCTCATATTCTCTCCCCATATCTTTCCCAGTTTAAATTACATGGTCAATCGTTTCAATGATTCCTCTAATCACTTGTCCTTTTCTCTCATGTGGCAAAACAACTATCTTGGCTAAATCCAATTCTACCACCTCTGCTCATTCACCTGCTGTGTACTTAAACATGTCTAGAGAAAACATAACCTTGATGACGGGTTTCATGAACCCCAAGTGGACCGTTGGTGCCACCTAACAATCCCACTACTTTTCTCTAGTTCACCCATACATCCACTCTCACAGGCGACTATTTCACACATTCTCCTACTTCCTCAAGCATTCAACACCTCCTCCCTCAGCTTCCCTCTCAGATGATATTATTGTTTCCTACTTCACTGAGAAAATTGAAGTAGTCAGAAGAGAACTTCTACAGTCTCCTACCAAAACATCTACCCACTTAGTTCTATGGGTACCCATATTCTCTGCATTCTTTTCTAGTACTGAAGATGAACACTCCTTGCTTCTATCTACATAAGACCGACCCTTCCAACCCTGCATTTAGATCCCATTCCCTCTTACCCACTCAAAGACATCAGTCTGGAAATTCTCCCCTGTCCCTCATCTTTTTCCTTTTCCACTGAGTCAATTTCATCAGCATAAAGACATGCTAGTAGTTCTCCCAGGTTAAAATAGGCATCTGTTGATTCCATTTACCATCCCATTTCCCTTCTCTCCTTTACATAAGAATTCCTGGAGTTGTCTATACTAGCTGTCTCCAATACATTGCTTCCCATTCTCTCTTGAACCCACTTCAGTCAAGCTTTCGCCCCTACCACTCCACTAAACATCCCTTCTCAAGATCATCATGACTTCCATGTTTCAAATTCAATGGTCAATTTTTAGTCCTCATTTTACTCGAATTGTTGTTGCTGTTAGGTGCTGTCAAGTTGGTTCCAACTCATAGCGGCCCTATGTACAAGGGAACAAACACACTGCCTGGTCCTGGACCATCTTCATAATCATTGCTGTGTTTGAGTCCATTATTGCAGCCACTGTGTCAATCCATCTCGTTGAGGGTCTTCCTCTTTTTCGCTGACCCTCTACTTTACCAAACATGATGAACTACTCCAGGGACTGGTCTCTCCTGATAAAATGTCCAAAGTATGTGAGACGAAGTCTTGCCATCCTCGTTTCCAAGGAGCACTCTGGCAGTACTTCTTCCAAGACAGATCTGTTGGTTCTTTCGGCAGTCCATGGTATATTCAGTATTCTTTGCCAATACCATAATTCAAAGGCATGAGTTCTTCTCCGATCTTCCTTATTCATTTTCTAGCTTTCTCATGCATATGAGGTGATTTAAAATACCACGGCTTGGATCAGGCGCACCTTAGTCCTCAAAGCAACATCTTTGCTTTTCAACACTTTAAAAGAGGTCTTTTGCAGCAGATTTGCCCAATGAAATGCATCGTTTGATTTCTTGACTGCTGCTTGCATGGGTGTTGATTGTGCATCCAAGTAAAATGAAATCCTTGACAACTTTAATCTTTTCTCCATTTATCATGATGTTGCTTATTGGTCCAGTTGTGAGGATTTGTGTTTTCTTTACGTTGAGGTGTAATCCATACTGAAGGCTGTATATAACCTTTTATCTTCATCAGTAAGTGCTTCAAGTCCTCTTCACTTTCAGCAAGCAAGGTTGTGTCATCTGCATAATGCAGGTTGTTAATGAGTCTTCCTTCATTCCTGATGCCCCATTCTTCATATAGTCCAGCTTCTTGGATTATTTGCTCAGAGTACAGATTGAATAAGTATGGTGAAAGGATACAACCCTGACGCACACCTTTCCTGACTTTAAACCACGCAGTATTTCCTTTTTTTGTTTGAACGACTGCCTCTTAATCTATGTACAGGTTCCTTATGAGCACAATTAAGTGTTCTGGAGTTCCCATTCTTTGAAATGTTATCCATAATTTGTTATGATCCACAAAGTCGAATGCCTTTGCATAATCAATAAAACACAGGTAAACATTGTTCTGGTATTCTCTGCTTTCAGCCAAGATTCATCTGACATCAGCAATGATATCCCTCATTCTACGTTCTCTTTTGAATCTGGTTTGAATTTCTGACAGTTCCCTGTCGATTATCTGCAGCCGCTTTTGAATGATCTTCAGCAAAATTTTACTTGCATGTGGTATAAATGATATTTTCCGATAACTTCTGCATTGGATTTAATCATCTTTCTTTGCAATAGGCATAAATATGGATCTCTCCCAGTTGGTTGGCCAGGTAGCTGTCTTCCAAATTTCTTGGCACAGACAAGTAAGAAACTCCAGAGCTGCATCCGTTTGTTGAAACATCTCAGTTGGTACTCTGTCAATTCCTGGAGCCTTGTTTTTCCTCAATGTCTTCAGTGCGGCTTGGACCTCTTCCTTTAGTACCATCAGTTCCTGATCATATGCTACCTCCTGAAATGGTTGAATGTTGAGGAACTCTTTTTGGTATAGTGACTCTGTATAGTGCTTCCATCTTTTTTTGATGCTTCCTGCGTCATTTAGTATTTTCCCCATAGAATCCTTCAATATTGCAACTCGAAACATGAATTTTTTTTTCCAGTTCTTTCAGCTTGAGAAATGCCCAGTGTGTTCTTCCCTTTTGGTTTTCTAACTCCAGGTCTTTGCACATGTCATTATAATACTCTACTTTGTCTTCTAGAGCTGCCCTTTGAAATCTTCTGTTTAGTTCTTTGATGTCATCATTTCTTCCATTTGCTTTAGCTGGTCTGTGTTAAAGAGCTAGTTTCAGAGTCTCTTCTGACATCCATTTTGGTCTTTTCTTTCTTTCCTGTCCTTTTAGTGACCTTTCGCTTTCTTCATGGATGATGTCCTTGATGTCATCCAATAACTTGTCTGGTTTCTGGTCATTAATGTTCAGTGCCTCAAATCTGTTCTTGAGATGGTCTCTAAATTCAGGTGGGATGTACTCAAGGTCGTATTTTGGCTCTCGAAGACTTGTTTTAATTGTCTTCAGTTTCAACTTGAACTTGCATATGAGCAGTTCATGGTCTGTTCCGCAGTCGGCCCCTGACCTTGTTCTGACTGATGATATTGAGCTTCTGGATACATCCACAGATGTAGTCGATTTGATTCCTGTATATTCCATTCAGCAAGGTCCACCATTTATGTGGTTAAAAAGGTATTTGCAATGAATAAGCTGATCTTGCAAAATTCTATCCTACGATATCTGGTGTCGTTTCTGTCACCAAGGCCGTATTTTCCAACTACTGATCCTTCATCTTTGTTTCCAAGTTTCAAATTCCAATCACCATAATTATCAATGAATCTTGATTGCATGTTTGATCAATTTCAGACTGCAGAAGTTGGTAAAAATCTTCAATTTATTCATCTTTGGCCATGTGATTGTTGCATAAATTTGAATAATAGTCGTATTAACTGGTCTTCTTTGTAGGTGTATGGGTATTATCCTATCACTGACAGTGAAGTAGGATAGATCTTGAAATATTCTATTTGGCAATTAATGCTACGCCATTCCTCTTCAATTTGTTATTTCCTGCATAGTAGATCACATGATTATCCGATTCAAAATGGCCAAATCCAGTCCATTTCAGCTCATTAACACCTAGGATATCTATCTTCAAGTATTCCATTTCATTTTTGACAACTTTCAGTTTTCCTAGATTCATATTTTGTACATTCCATGTTCTAATTATTAATGGATGTTGGCAGCTATTTCTTCTCATTTTGAGTCATGCCACATCAGCAGATGAAGATCCCAAAAGTTTGATTCCATCCACGTCATTAAGATCGACTCTTCTTTGAGGAGGCAGCTCTTCCCCAGTCGTATTTTGAGTGCCTTCCAACCTGAGAGGCTCACCTTCCAGCACTACGTCAAAGAAGGCTCCTCTGCTGTTCATAAGGTTTTCACTGGCCAATCTTTTCAGAAGTAGGCCACCGGGTCCTTCTTCCTAGTCTGTCTTAGTCTGGAAGGTCTGCTGAAACCTGTCCACCATGGGTGACACTGCTGGTATTTGAAATACTGGTGACACACCTTGCAGCATCACAGCAACGCACAAGCCACCACAGTACGAAGAACTGACGGATGAGTGGTGCTTGATTTATCAGCAGCATTTGCCACAGTTGATCACTTCCTTTTGGAAACACTTTCTTCACTTGTCTTCTAGGACAACACAGCCCACTTTCACATTTTACTGGCCACTCTTTCTCAGTCTCTGTTGCTTGTTCCTCCTCATCTTCTGACTTTGGAGTGCCCCAGGCTTAGTACTTGGAACTTTTTTTTAAATCTATTATACTCAATTCCTTGGTAATATTACCTAGTCTCATGGACTTAAATACCGTATGTAGGGTGTCAACTATCAAATTTATATCCTTGTCTGAGCCTCTCCATTAAACTCCATACAAATCTACTTGAATATCTAATAACCATCTCAACAACTAACATGTTTGAAACAGAACTCCTGATTGTCCCCCATTCCTCAAACTTGCTTTTATCATTTAATACCATTTAATATCATTTAATACCAACTCCATCATGTCTTTTTCTTAGTTCAGGCCAAAAACCTTGAAGTTTTCCTTGATTATTCTCTGCCTCTTATCCTCTTATACCCCACATCCAATCCATCAGAGAAAATTTTGTTGCCTCCACCCTGTCTATAGAGGGCCAACGAAACAAGGCAATCCCTTAATGGGGTGGATTGACAAGATACCAAAGATCATGAAGATGGTGTAGGACCAGGCAACATTTCATTTTGTTACACATAAGGTCACCATGAGTTGAGCTAACCTGACAAGAGTATGAGTATACATATCCAGAGTTTGATCACTTTTTATCACCTCTTCAGTACCATCCTAGTGCAAGGCACCATGATCTTTTACCTAAATTATTGCACTATCTTTCTAACTGTTCCTCCTTCTTCCACTCTTGGCCTTTATTGTCTATTCTCAGATTGATCATTATATAATAGGACACTCCTTTCCTTAAAACCCTACAATGGCTCCACGTTTTACTTAGTGTCAAAGCAGAAGTCTTTATAATGGCCCACAAGACCTTATAGGATCTAGACCCTTGTTGCCTCTCTTACCTCATTGTTTACTATTCTTCCCCTCATTCACTCTGTGTCAGCCTCCCTGTCCTCCCCATTGTTTCTCAAACTTGCCAGACACACTCCCACCCGTAACCTTTGCACTTTCTGTTACCTTCTGCTTGGAATATTCTCTCTTCACACGTGTTAACAGAGCCTGGCATTGGTAGGCACACAAAAGGTGTTTAACTGAATTGAATCCGCTGAGCTCACAATTTAGCAATAGCCTTTCTTCTATAAGAGCACTGATTGCATCCAAATAACCTCTTTAGTCTTCATTATATTTTGGCTTCCTTCTTTCCCCAGACTCTTCTCTCTTGCATTCAGCAGGGAGAGGGGTAAGGCACTAGCTCCTTTAGATTCAGATCACAGCCCTCTTCTGCCTGGAGACCAAGGGTCTTCTCTCTCTGGCATGAGCATTTCTGGTGTCATGGATTTATTTGTGCCCCCAAAAAATATCTGTCAACATGGCTAGGTCGTGATTCCCAGTATTGTATGATTGTCTGCCATTTTATCATCTGATGTGATTTCCCTGTGTGTTGTAAACTCTATCACTATGATGTAATAAGATGGATTAACGGCAGTTATATTGATGAGGTCTACGAGATTAGGCATGTCTTAAGCCAATCTCTTTTGAGATATAAAAGAGAGATGTGAGCAGAGAGATGTGGGGACCTGATACCACCAAGAAAACAGTGCTGGGAGCAGAGCGCATCCTTTGGACCTGAGGTTCCTGTGCTGAGTTGCTCCCAGACCAAGGGAAGACTGATGCAAAGGACCTTCCTCCAGAGCTGACAGAGAAAGCCTTGCCCTGGAGCTGATGCCTGTAGTTGGACTTGTAACCTACTAGACTGTGAGAGAATAAACTTCTCTTTGTTAAAGCCATCCACTTGTGGTATTTCTGTTATAGCAGCACTAGATGACCAAGACACACGGCATCTGGGAAATGGTATCCTCTTGATTTCCAGTTAGCCGAGCAACAAACGATTGCTCAGAGGGTACACTCAGTCAGTTTTCTGTCTGAACATTCTTACTGGAACTCATAATCAGCCACTGAGGACATTATTCACTCAACGAAAACATTGCTTTAGTTTGGAGAGACAATGTTCAGATTGCAGCTTCCCTTGCCCTGCTGGGAAGAGTGATTGCCTTCGGTCTGGCGCACATGTATTTGTATTATGTTTCATTTAACAACTAATCCTAGCCAAATCCTGACTCAATTCCTGGGGAGACATACTTGGGTGTTTACAGTTACCAACATTGCTCCTAACTAATTAAACCCATTCTTAACTTTCTCGCATGAAGTATATATACCTACAAGTTTATCCTATTACAATCCTCTGTAATTTTCTCATGCCAGATTTGACTTTCAAAGACTATTGACCTTTCTGATGATTGGTTCCTTTTTAACATTGCAACGCAGTGTGATGGATATTTCTGTTTAGGCCTAAAATGCTATTGACGTGATGAAGAACTGTATTCATTGGCAAAGAAAATTTTGGAGCAGCAGTTAGATGATTGAAATTCACCCCTACTCTTTAGAAGGAGCCCTGGTGGTGCAGTGGTTAAGCACTCAACTGCCTGAAAGATTAGTGGTTTGAACCCACCAGCCACTCCACAGGAGAAAAGACCTGGTGATCTGCTTGGGTAAAGATTCCAAACCAAAAACCAAAACGAACCATACAAAAAAACCCATTGCCTTCAAGTTGATTCCAACTCATAACGACACTATAGGACAGAGTGGAACTGCCCCATACGGTTTCCAAAGCTGTCATCTTTACCGAAGCAGACTGCCACATCTTTCTCAAGTGAAGCGACTGATGGGTTCAAACTGCCGGATGAGTGTTTAACCACTGTACCACCAGGACTCCTTTTGAATACTCTAACTCACATCAAATGGATAAATCATCATACCTTTTTTGCCTTTCAATTTTTAAAAAAATTTTTTATCGTGGTTAAAATATACACAAAACATTCACCAATTCAGCAGTTTCTACATGCACAATTTCATGACATTGATTATGTCCTTCATGTCGTGCAAACATTATCGTTATTCTTTTTTGAATTATTCCACTATTAACATAGACTCAATGCCCCTTAAACAACAACTCCCCCTCCTGGTAACCACTAATAATCTTTGATTTCTATATATTTGCTTATTTCATATAAGTGAGATCATTCAGTATTTGCCCTCTTGTGACTGACTTACTTAGGTCAGCATGATGTTTTCAAGGTTCATCTATGTTGTGGTGTGTATCAAGAGCCTTTCGATTTTTGACCTTATTTGACTAACCTGTAAAAATGTCTTCAGCCAGGAGGAAACCCATTTATTCTGAAGAAAGAACATATATTATTAAAGAATTTATTTGGTAATAAACACTGGGACTTTTAAAACTGAAGAACTGATGAAATGTTCTCATTTTCTGGGTTAATTTGTTTTCTCTCTTGCTGTTTCCTAACCTCTACCTCGGAAGTGTTTTCTTAGTGAGCTGAAAAGGTCCTGGGACGTCGATTCTCCAAGGTTACATGATACTTCATTACAATGGCAAAACACGTTAAAGCCTCCAAATAGTTTCACATATATAAAAACATTGCTCTCTGGAGACTCAAGGAAAACACCATGGTCACGTTAAATAAGAACCAATATTTAAGGGTAGACAGAGGAAGAGGACTTCTTTAGAAAACATCTCCTGTGTACTTTATTATTAGGATGAATTTCCAAAGGAAAATAATGACTTCACATAAGTAATTCTCAAAACTAGAGGTTTTGAGGACTGGGGACGCCTCAGTTTATATTAATTCTTTCCCTTTCTGAATTCATAAGCAAATCTAAAGTGTGAAAGACTCGAGTAGAGTTCCATAGAGTGGTTCAAGCTGCTGAGTCTGGAGGAACAATAGTACCAAGTAAAGAAGAGGTATGATGGAGCTTTCCCATTACACAACCTCCAAAAAACTGGCTTTAATCAATTATACTGAAAATTAAAACAGCAGCAGCAGCAGCCTGCTGTGCAACAATGACACCCTACATCGTATTAATTAGACTGCAAAGTTTCTAACACTGCAAAGAGCCAAAGTATATAAATAAACAGAGACTTCCATCCGCCCTAACGATAGTTGGCACCGCAGCAGTCACTGAACATTGCGAAACAGAGTGTGTGCAAGAAGTTTCTGTGTTTTTTGTTGTAGTTACTTCTGGTTTATCTGCAGAGTCATAAATGGCCTATAGGTGCAATACATTGCTATTCATGATTTCTGAGTTTTGACTTGAACTCAGAAAATTCTGGAGCCTTGGTGGCACAGTGGTTAAGAGCTTGGCTGTTAACCAAAAGGTCAGCAGTTCGAATCTACCAGCTGCTCCTTGGAAACCCTATGGGGTAGTTCTACTCTGTCCTATAGGGTTGTTATGAGTCGGAATCAACTCGACGGCAACCGGTATAGCTAACTAAGGCGCCCTGGTGGCACAGTGGTTAAGAGTTCAGCTGCTAACTGGAAGGTCGGTGATTCTAACTCACCAGCTGCTTCATGGGAAAAAGATGTGGGAGTCTACTTCTGTAAAGATTGCAGCCTTGGCCAGAACTGAAACCATTCCCAAAGCCAACTCTTCAGATAAAGATTAGACTGGACTATGGGACATAAAACGATACTCGGGAAGACAGCGCTTCTTAGCTCAAGTAGACACGTGAGACTACATGGGCAGCTTCTGTCGGGAGGTGAGATGAGAAGGCAAAAAGGGACAGGAGCTGGTTGAGTGGACATGGGAAATCCGGGGTGGAAAGGAGGAGTGTGCTGTCACATTATAGGGAGAGCAACTAGGGTCATATAACAATGTGTGTATACATTTTTGTATGAGAAACTAACTTGAACTGTAAACTTTCACTTAAAGCACAATTAAAAAAACAGAAAAAGATTGCAACCTTGGAAACCCTATGGGGACAATTGCACTCTGTCCTATAGGGTCCTTATGAGTCGGAATCGACTCGATGGTAGTGGGTTTGGTTTTTGTTTTATAGATAACTCGGGCAATGAAGAAACTTAGCCAACACTTGACCTTGGCAGGGCCTATCTTAGCCCCTTCTGCAGTGATGGTGGAGACAAATAGGTAGACTGAAAAATCAATACTGACGAGCAGAAGCGGCACATCAGGCTCCCCGACATGGAGATGTAGTTCATAGCTTAGGCTTGATTTCCACCTATTACCTCTGCTTTGAGCTCTGAGTCCCAGACTGAGCACTCAAAAGCCAAAATAATTAGTAGCATTTTTAAAAACGGAAACATTGAAATCAGGATGTCATAATATAAGCCTGATGCAAGCTCAGTATTCCCTAGCCTAATGGATAATAAATACGGAGGCCAAGCTCCTAATGGAAGAATGTAGAAGCATCTTCTTTTTTAATTGTGCTTTAGGTGAAAGTTTATAGCTCAAGTTAATTTCTCATTCAAAAATTTATACACATATTGTTTTGTGACATTGGTTGCAACCCCCACAATGTGACAGCACACTCCCCCTTTACACCCTGGGTTCCCTGTGTCCGCTCCTCCAGTTCCTGTCCCTTCCTGCCTTCTCATCCTGCTTTTGGACAGGAGCTGCCCATTTGGTCTCATATATTTGCTTGAACTAAGAAGCGTGTTCCTCACGTGCATTATTGTTTGTTTTCTAGGCCAGTCTAATCTTTGTTTAAACAGTGGGATTTTGGAATGGTTTCAGTTCTGGGTTAGCAGAGCATCCGGAAGCCATAGTTTTGGGAATTCCTCCAGTCTCTGTCAGACCAGTAGGTCTGTCTTTTTATGTGAATTTGAATTCTGTTCTACATTTTTCTTCTGCTCTGTCCAGGACTCTGTGTTGTGATCCTTGTCAGGGTGGTTCTTGGTGGTAGCCGGGCACCCTGTAGTTCTGGTCTCAGGCTGGCGGAGTTTCTGGTTCATGTGGTCCTTTAGTCCTCTGGGCTAATATTTTCTTTGTATCTTTGGTTTTCTTCATTCCCCTTTCCTCCGGACTGGAGGGGACCAATAGATGTATCTTAGATGGCCGCTCACAGGCTTTTAAGATCCCTGATGCTACTCACTAATGTAGGATGTAGAACAGTTTCTTTATATGTTATGCCAATTGACCTAGACGTCTCCCAAGACTATGGGCCTTAGGCCCCAGCCCCAGCTACTCGGTCCCTCAGTGTTTGGCTGTGTCTAGGAAACTTCTATGCTTTTGCTTCGGTCCAGTTGTGCTGACTTCCCCTATATTGTGTGTTGTCCTTCCCTTCACTGAAGTTGACACTTATCTACTATCTAGTTAGGGATTTCTCCTTCCCCTCCCTCCCCACCCTCACAACCATAAAAGAATGCTTTTTTCTGTGTGTAAATCTTTTCTTCAGTTTTTATAATAGGGGTCTCATACAGTATTTGTCCTTTTGTGATTGACTTATTTCACTCAGCATAATGCCCTTCAGATTCATCCATGTTGTCAAATGTTTGTAGATTCATTATCGTACTTTATTGTTCCACAGTATCCCATTGTATGTATGTACCATAATTTGTTTATCCATTCATCAGTTGATAGGCATTTGGATTGTTTCCATCTTTTTGCTATTGTGAATAGTGCTGCAATGAACATGGGTGTGCGTATGTCTATTCGTGTGATGGCTCTTATTTCTCTAGGGTATCTTCCTAGGAGTGGGATTTCTGGATCGTATGGTATTTCTATTTCTAGCTTTTTAAAGGAAGCGCCATATCATTTTCCAAAGTGGTTGTATCATTTTACATTCCCACCAACAGTATATAAGTGTTCCAGTCACTCCACAACCTAACAGTTATTATTTTGTGATTTTTGGATTAATGGTAGCCTTGTTGGGGTGAGATGGTATCTCATTGTAGTTTTGATTTGCATTTCTCTAACGGCTAATGATCGTGAGCATTTCCTCATGTGTCTGTTAGCCACCTGAATGTCTTCTTTGCTGAAGTGCATGTTCATATCCTTTGCCCATTTTTAAATTGGGTTATTTGTCCTTTTTTTGTTGAGGTTTTCCATTATCTTGTAGATTTTAGAGATTAGACCCTTATCGGATATGTCCTAGCCAAAAATTTTTTCCCGGTCTGTAGGTTGTCTTCTGACTCTTTTGGTGAAGTCTTTTGCTGAGCATAAGTGTTTGATTTTTTAGGAGATCCCAGTTATTTAGCTTATCTTCTGGTGTTTGGGCATTGCTAGTTATGGTTTGTATACTATTTATGCCATGTATTAGAGCTCCTAGCATTGTCCCTATTTTTTCTTCCATGATCTTCACAGTTTTTGGTTTTATATTTAGGTCTTTGATCCATTTTGAGTTAGTTTTTGTGTATAGTGTGAGGTATGGGTCCTGTTTCATTTTTTTACAGATGGACATCCAGTTTGCCAGCGCCATTTGTTAAAGAGACTGTCTTTTCCCTAATTAATGGACTTTGGGCCTTTGCCAAATATCACCTATTCATAGGCGGATAAAGTTATGTCTGGATTCTCAATTCTGTTCCACTGGTCTATGTATCTGTTGTTGTACCAGCACTGGGCTGTTTTGACTACCATGGCGGTATAATAGCTTCTAAAATCAGGTAGTGTAAGGCCTCCCACTTTGTTCTTCTTCTTGAGTAATGCTTTATTTATTCAGGGCCTCTTCCCTTTCCATATGAAGCTGGTGATTTGTTTCTCCATCTCATTAAAAAATTCCATTGGAATTTGGATACGGATCGCATTGTATCTGTACATCACTTTTGGTAGAATAGACATTTTCACAATGTTGAGTCTTCCTATCTGTGAGCAAGGTATATTTTTCCACTTCTGCAGGTCTCTTTTGGTTTCTTGCAGTAGTGTCCTGTACTTTTCATTGTATAGGTCTTTTATGTCTCTGGTCAGATTTATTCCTAAGTATTTTTATCTTCTTGGGGGCTATTGTAAATGGTATTGATTTGGTCATTTCCTCTTTGAAGGTTCTGAAATCAGATAGTGTGATGCCTCCCTCTTTGTTCTGTGGATGCATCTTTGATGTTAAACATATGAACTGGAGTGGGGTCACCATCTTTGTACTCATTAAACTATTAGGTATCATCCAAGGAGAATTATTTTTAAAAAAGAAAATTGATATCCTTTTTATTTTGGTAACAATTTTGAAAGCAACACCTTTAGGATTCAAGATTGCCATTATGACTAGCAAATAATAAGCAAATGCCATGTGTCTGACACTGTGTTAGGAGCTGAGGATACAAAAAGATATGACATTATCTTTGTTATTACCTAGTGTTAGGTTCTCCTCAATAGATTTCAGGGATTCAGAACTGATTTCCTCAGATTACTGCTTTTATTGTTGTTCATCAAACGTCAAATTGCTTATTGAAAACACATCATTTAAGCCAGCTAGACTCAACATATAAATTAGAAAAGGTGACTTCATATGCCTCTGTATATTATATTAACTCTTCCTACCCATTCAGATGTCCCCACCTCCAGTCTATTCCCTATAATAAGCAACCCAGGTTTTTCCTTCGTTTTGGTATCAGTGCTGAGATGTCTTTTTTCACTTGCTTGAAATTGATTGCACCCTGTTCTCCCTTTGATTCAGATAAAATACTCCTTCCTAGATTCCTTATCCACATGACTTTAGCCAACAAAAATATTATATTCGTTTATATATCCATTCATCAGATATTTATTGAGCACAGGATATGTGTCAGGTAGTATTCTAGACTCAGGGCATATGGGAAGGAAAGACAAGGATCAATTAACCTACAAACACATTATTTCAAACTGTGATAAGTATGATGAAGGGAAAGTACAGGATACTATGAGAGGCACATTAGGCCAGCTCCTGATGTGGGACGGTTGGGCTGTCGTGGAAAGCTTACTGGAGGAAAGGAGCTTAGAGCTAGGAGATAAGCACAAATCTCAGATGTGACATTCAGGCAGTTAATTATTTGAGCAATCCTAATGCATGTTCCTACTAAGTCTGCCTTTGATTGTTTCACGGGTTTTTCTTTAAGTGCCCAGCTCTTCTCACGTTTGCACTGCAGCTCACACACCCATTTTTGCCTCATAACTTCCTGAGAATAGAAGGAATAGGACTGGGATCCCCTTATCTTCACACCAGCAAATCTGCCAAAGATTTCTGTCCTGCATTCATCCCGCCTCTCTCTGAATCGGCATGATCTTTCTGTCTACTGTGTCATCTATTGTGTCACATCAAATAATTTCATAAGAGCATTATTTATAATAACAAAAACTTGGAAAAAAGCTAAATACCTACGAATAAAAAGTTATTCATATTGTTCTATAATCTACCTCAGTGAGTAGTGTCTGGGGTCTTAAAAGCTTGTGAGCAGCCATCTAAGATACTCTACTTGTCCCATCCCATCTGGAGCAAGGGAGAATGAAGAAAACTAAAGATACAAGGGAAAGATTAGTCCAAAGGACTAATGGACCACAACTACCACGGCCTCCACCAGACTGAGTCCAGTACAACTAGATGGTGCCCGGCTACCACCACTGACTGCTCTGATGGGGATCACAACAGATGGTCCTGGACAGAGCTGGAGAAGGATGTAGAACAAAATTCTAACTCACAAAAAAATACCAGACTTACTGGTCTGACAGAGACTGGAGAAATCCTGAGATTTGGATACTGGGGAAGCCAGAACAACTTGTTCAGGGTAAGGTCATGGATGCTCCATAGACACATCCAAACTCCCTTAGGGACCAAATTACTGGGCTGAGGACTGTGGGGACCATGCTCTCTAGCTCAATTGGCATAACACAGTTTATAAAGAAAATATTCTACATTCTACTTTGGTGAGTAGCGTCTGGGGTCTTAAAAGCCTGTGAGTGGCCATTTAAGATATTCCACCGGTCTCACCCCTTCAGGAGCAAGTGAAAATGAAGAAAACTAAAGACACAAGGAAAAGACTAGCCCAAAGGACTAATGTACCACAACTACCACGGCCTCCACCAGACTGAGTCCAGTACAACTAGATGGTGCCTGGCTACCACTACTGACTGCTCTGACAGGGATCACAAGAGAGGGTCCTGGACAGAGCTGGAATGAAATGTAGAACAAAATTCTAACTCCCAAAAAAAAGAAAAGAAAAAAAAAAAAAAAAAAAAAAGACCAGACTTACTGGCCTGAAAGTGTTTGGAGAAACCCTGAGAGTCTGGCCCCCAGACACCCTTTTAGCTCAGTGGTGAAGTCACTTCCAAGGTTCACCTTTCAGCTGGGGATTGGACAGCCCCATAAAACCAAATGGGACTAATGAGGCACAGCAGTCCTGGGACAAGGACCAGAAGGCAGAAGGGGACAAGAAAGCTGGTGATAGGGAACCCAAGGTTGAGTAAGGACAGTGTTGATGTGTTGTGAGGTTGTTAACCATTGTCATAAGGCAACAGGTGTACTGACTGTTTAATGAGAAACTATTTTGTTCTGTAAACCTTCATCTAAAGTACAATTTAAAAAAATTAAAAAAAAGGTTAAGATATACTTTCTAAAATATTTGACTTGATTATAAGAAGAGAACAATTGTCAGGATAGAGAAATACTTCACACTTGTGAAATTGCCAAATATTTGGTGTGAAAAACATGACTGTCTTCTTTGATATTATATGAAAAAAATCAGATACAATGTTATTTTTTGCATTAATCTAGAATTACTATCATACTGGCATTTTTACAAATAAAGGTAGACTAACCAAAAAAAAAGAAAAAAAAAGTTATTCATATTATGAACCACTTTATAATAGTTTAAGGAACTAGATATATAATTTATCAAAATGAATAGGCCTCAGAAACATTTTATTTTCTAAGCCTTTTATATTTTTAAATTAAACTTAATTTAAACAATTATTTCGGAATGGTGGCAAAATAAATATATTTATGGATATAGAAAGGTGAAGAGACTTTATCACCCTTGGACCCTTATTGAAAGATTTGTGAAAAGTGTATACTTTAGCAAGGAGAAAGGTGAGTGTAAAATGTAAGAAAGAGTTGTAAGCACAAAAAGTAACATAATTTGTTAATAATTTTAATTACCTAGTGATAATGTGATATGTATGCTTTATGGATATACACATGCATATGTATGTATGTAAATATTAAATGAATTGAATGGGCAATCAAAATCTTCCCATCCCCAAAGATACCAGATTGTTTTACAGTTAAACTTTTACAAAACTCATATAGTCCACACTCAGTGTGAGGGGTCAGTATCCGAGGTTAGGGTTCACTCTTTGACCCAGGCAAGGGTTCAATGTATGTCCATGTTCTTAGACTACTGCCAAATTTAAGACTCAAGGTCCAATGAAAGTTAGATTTTAGTCTGTAGTAAGGGATAATTTTTGTGCAAAGACCAGTATTGAAAAGGATTATTATGCGGCCAGTGTTCAGTATTGGTCCATGTTTAAGTCTCAGACCGTGGCCATGGCTATAACTCAGTATCCGCCAAGGGTTAGGTCTCTGTTCTTGGCCAATTTAAAGGGGCAGCCTGTGGCCATGGTGAAAGTTCAGTCTATAGGCAAGAATAGGAGATCGTTCTATGGCCAAGTTTATAGATTGTTCTGGGATCCACTTGAGGGTTCTTTCAGAAGGCTTAGGAGTTTGGTTTCAGTACTTGGAATACTTATGCGCTAAATCTGTGCCATTCTTTGTCTAACAACGCACCAGTCTAAAGGTCAGTTTGTGGCTAGGTCAGAGCTCTGTCTGTGTTTTAGGTTAGAGTTCGGGCTTTCGACAGAATTAGGGTTACTTTTTGGCTGGGGTGAGGCTAATTCTGGGACCAGGTTTAGAGTTCAGTCTGTCTTCCTGTTTAGGTATCTGTGGACAAGGTTTGGGTTCTTTCATTGGCAACAATTCGGACTAAGACAGGAACAGAATTAGAGCTGAATGTTTGGCTAGCTTAAGAACTCCATTTTAGGGCTCCGAGTAAGACTAGGCTGTTGTCACCAAGATAGCTCCAAAATTCAGTGGCTTCAACAGTCAGATTTGTTTCTTATTCATTTAACTGTCTAAGGAGAGTGTTCCAGGCTTTTGGGAACCTTTTCTTCATGTAGGGTCCAGGCTCTTTTCTCCTTATTGTTCCTCCATCCGCTAGAGCAGAGTTTCTCAGTCTCAGCACAATTGACATTTGAGGCCAGACCATTCTTTGTGATGGAGGGACTGTTCCGTGCATTGTAGGATGTTTAGCTACACTCATGGCCTCTACCCACAGGCTGCCATTAGCAACACCAGCCCTCCCCCCACCAAGCTGAGACAACCAAAAATGTCATCAGATTGCCAAATGTCCCCTGCCTGAGGAGCAAAACTGCCCACTTCCCCAGATGAGAGCCATTGCCCAAGGACACGGTCACAGCCTCCCGGTTGCCATGGTTTCAACCACCTAACTGGTAGGAAGGGTCTGAAGAAGCACACACCACTTCCACTCCCATTCTATTAATGCATTGTTAGTCATACGGCCACATGTAACTGACATGGAGGTTAGAAATGCAGTATGGCATTCTTGTGCCCTGCCACAATTCCATTACTGTGGCAGGAAGGGAAATGGATTCTGGTAGGCAGTTAGCAGTCTCTGCCACAGCCTGCATGACCCTATTAAAAGACAGCCATGCTTAGATCGGAGAGCAACAACAAAGCCTCGTTACTGCCCTTTACAAAGCATGGAGAGGTTGGAAGTGAAAGGAAGGGCAGATGCTAACGAAACGACAGCATCCAAGTCAAAAAAACACTGAAAGGGACCGGGAGGGATATTTCATATTAACGGAAAGCGCAATTTGCCAAAAACATTATAACATGCTGGATATCTTAAGTACCTGATTCTTAGCTTCAAAACACGTCAAACAAAACTCATACAGTCATACGAAAGTGTGGACAAATTACCAATCATACCTGGAAAATATTCCACCTCTCTCCGAAACTAATAGATTCAGTAGATTGAATGTAACTAATTTGCTTTGTATTCATTTTCGTATTATTCCAGCACCCAGCACAGAGGCTTGGACAAATTGGTGCCCTGAAATTGTTTGTTGGTTTGAATAGACAGGGATTATACTGTCTTTTTGGGACCTGAAATAGGGCTACTAAAGGCTTTCCAAATTCACATGGAAATTTAAGGGACCCAGAATAGCACGGTTATAATTTAAAAAAAAAAGATGGGTAATAAGAAGTCTGGGTGAGGATGTGGAGAAATTGAAGCCCTCATATGTTGCCAGATGAACCTCGAAAACATGCTAAGAGAAAGAATCCAGTCGCAAAGGGTCCCATATTGTATCCTTCTATTTGTATGACATGTGCAAAACAGACTAATTCATTAAGAGAGAAAATAGATTGTGGTTGCCTAGGGCTGAGGGGCTGGGGGGATTAGGAAGGATGATACGTAAGGAGTGTGGGGATTTTTGAGGTGATGAAAATGCTCTAAAATTGATTGTGATAACGGTTGCACATATCTGTGATTAGACTACAAACCATTGAATTGTACATTTTAAATGTGTGAATTGTACGGTATGTGAATTATATCTCAATAAAACTATTTAAAAATGTTTTACATGGCTCAGCTTACAACGGTAACCAGTACCCTAGCAAGATGGGTGTGCTCATCTATGAGGAAAGGGAAAGTGTGTGATTGTGTTTCCTGGCAGCTGGGGGTCTGTAGCAGCCCTCACATCATACTGTGTAGGCAGTCAGCCAGGCACCAGCTGTTTTTCACATTCTCATTTCATGACTGAACACCACCCAAAGGAAACACAGGTCACTTAGAACATCAGATTTGAAATTGCATCATTGATATTGCACAAATACTTCACAAATTTCCATCTTCCTGAAGTGGAGTACTCTGTGGACCAATTTCAGAAGAACCCAGGACAATGGACTATTTGAGCTTGAAAGGAAATGAAGCCCAGAGAGGGGAAGATACGCTTCTGTGTTCATACAGCCTGGTAGTAGTCAAGTTGAAAGCGAACCCAGACATCTTGGCGCCCTGCTAATACACGTTTTACTGCCTGTGCTGCTTGCTCTTCCAACATTATAAAGAGCTACCAGCTTGAGGTAGATGGCTGTGGTGGTTAATTTTGTGTGTCAACTTGGCTAGGCTATGATTCTCAGTTGTTTGGCAGACACTGGACTGGTTGCTGTTGTGTAATGTAATATAATTATCTTCCATTTTGTAATCTGATGTGAAAGCCAATCAGTTGAAAGCGGAGTTCCCTTGGGGGATGTAGTCTGCCTCCAGAATACAAATGGATGTTCTGGCAGTGCAAGTGCACATGCACACTCTCTCCTTCTCCGCCTACCCCCGGCCATCTGACCTCTGGCTTTTGGGATGTAAGCCTGCAGAAGTCTCCAGACTGCTGCCTGACCTGCAGATTTTGGATATGCCAGCCCCCACAGTCCCGTGAGTCAGCAGAGGTCTTCAGCCTGCTGTCTGACTGATCTATGGATTTATGACTTGCCAGACCCCACAATTACATGAGCTATTTTCTTGAAGTAAACCAATCAATATCATCCATCTCTCTCTCTATACATACATACATATATATGTCTTACTGGTTTTGCTCCTCTAGAGAACCCAACCGAGACAATGGCTAACTGGTTAAGAAGCTAAATTTTTTGGATTTCAGCAATATTTCACTTGGAAGCTGGGTCTAGAGTGACATTAAAATAATGAGGAAACGTGAGACATTGTTACAAACAAAAATCCCTGAAAAAGCAATGTTTAGAGGTCTGATTTCCAGCTTCTGTCTTTGATTTGACACTAGTAATATGGCCTCCATATTACAATCACTCTGTTTTTGGAAGACTTCAGTTCAACTCATGAAAAGGGAAGGAGAAGGGAAAGAAATTATCAGAAAATTAGAATCCTTTGTAAATGGAATTAATCCCCCAAATATTGTTCTATTTGGAGAAAGTAGTAACTGGCTAAGAAGTCCAAGAAATCTTGGAATGCTTAGATCAAATTGTTTCCTCAGTTAATGATCAAGTGCTTGAACAAAACATTATCTTTTTACAGCACCACCCTTTTGTGACTCCAGCTTTGCTCAAAGGTGTTCTTAGGAAACTTACGGTAGCCATAACTTGGATGAGCTCAGCCAGGTGGTATCCTAGGAATTCATTGAATTACAGGAAGCCAGGGCAGGGCAGAAAGGAAGGTAGTAGCCAGAGGTGCAGTGTGTACTGTTCCAGGATGTTTTTTGAGGTTAGGATCCTATGGAGCAACAGTTGCCATGACAACTGGTGTCTGAGGAAGGGGAATAGTCAATATGAGACTAAAATCAGGGTTACAATTCTAGGTGGTACATCTACCTGTTAGAGAGTCCCAGAGAGCCAGGAGATGGATATGTGGGACACAAGGGAAGAGGAGTTGGCAAGGACTTGGCAGAACTCAATCACTTGGGCTGAGTCTTAGGGTAAGTTTCCAGTTCCAGCACGAAACTGGGGGGTTAAATGTTGCTATTGTTATTGTTAGTTGCCATCTACGCCATTGAGTTGGTTACCGCTCATGATGACCCCATGCACAACAAAACAAAAAGCTGCCTGGTCCTGCACTATCCCCATGATCGATTGCAGATTGGACAGTGCTCCTTTGTGATCCGTAGGGTTTTTTCAGTGGCTTATTTTCAGAAGTAGATCACCAGGCCTTTCTTCCTAGTCTGTCTTAATCTGGAAGCTCCACTGAAACCTGCCCAGCATCATAGCAACACGAAAGCCACCACAATACAACAAACTGACAGGCAGGTGGTGGATGTGTATGAGGTGCGTTGCCTGGGAAGGTTAAATAGGAACCATAAAAGATGCCCAGTCCCATGCACTATATATATACTGTGAGAGTGAAGAGACTACTACAATTCAGTGGAAATAAGGGTGCCCAGTGCGTGTCTTAATGATCCCAGATATAATTAATTCTATACCCCACCTGGTGGTAGTGTCTGTTCTATTCCAGCCCCTCTAATATAAGTCAATGGAAGAGTTCCCAGAATTTAACACTCAGATTAACCACGTGAACCTCCCTCGTAACTTTTACAGATTAATAGCCTTCTGACGGGGTCTACATGATTGTACCAGGAACTGAATTGGCTTGAACCTACATGAGAGAAAATGGAGTTGATTCATTACAAAATAAATGCAGAAATTAGTATCAGAGATTCTAATCTTTGATTACTAGGAAGGAAAGGAATATTCTTATTGGTTGGCAGGGCCAGGAGTAGGGTGAGGCAAGCAAGGTGTCCAGAATTTTGCACCCTAGGTGTCTCACTTGCTTCAACATAGTCCTGGCCTTGTTTGTTGGCAATACTGACCCAACGCTGTTTGGTGAAAACCTAAGAAATGTGGGGGAAAAGAGTTTACAGAAGAGATAAAACAAAAAGGGGAAAATGTGCAAGAAGAAAAGGGGAGAATAGTGAACAGCAAGCTCTGTGTTGTGCATTGAGAGGGCCCGATGTCAACAGCAGAGATCAAAAGCAATAACAGAAAGAAGAACAGAAGGTGAAGAGTAGACATTCTCAGAGGAGAGTGGAGTCAACAATGAGTTAGCTCCACGCTAGTGGGGAATCTGACTTGCGAAGATAGCACAGTGCTAAGAGAAAATGGTATCAGTGGGAGGAGAGGTGAACTGTGGGTGTTACTGGCAAGAGACTATCTAGTGTCTTTAAGAGCAATTTCTGGGCTTTGTCATGAAATTACACTTTATTGCCATGTTTTTGCCTTTTGCCTTATTGTTGTGTGCCGTTGAGTCCATCCCAACTCATAGCAGCCCTATAGGACAGAGTAGAACTGCCCCACGGGGTTTCCTAGGCAGTAATCTTTACAGGAGCAGATCACCAGTTCTTTTCTCCTGCAGAACGCTGGTGGGTTTGAACCACTGACCTTTCGGTTAGCAGCTGAGTGCTTTAACCATTGCACTTCCAGGGCGCCTTTTTACCCTTATACCTCGGCTCAGCTTGGGAGTTCTGCCATTGTAATCTTAGACAAGTTGCCTAACTTTTCTGAGCCTCAGTTTCCTCGTCTGTATAATGGAACTAACAGTGGCACCTACTTTATACAGTTGCTGTGAAAACTCAATGAGCTACTATGTGTAAAGTGCTTAGAATAACAAGCTTATTGCCATCGAATTGGTTCTGACTCACGGCAACCTGATGTGTTACAGAGTAGAACTGTTCCATAGGGTTTTCTTGGCTGTAATCTTTACAGAAGCAGATTGCCAGGCTTTCTTCTGTGGTACTGCTGGGTGGGTTTGAACCACCGGCCTTTAGGTCAGCAGCCAATCACAGACTGCTTGCACCAACCAAGGACTTTAAAATGCTTCCGATAGCACCTGGCACATCATATGGCACTCAGGAAATATTGCTGCTGCCACCTCTGGTGGTGTGATTATTATTATACGAATCTAATTACAGAATGACAAAATACATTGTGTGTGATCATGACTTTCATAAACCGTTAATTATGTTAATGTGAGGGTGCAGGAAAATTTACAGTGGATGTTGGAATGATTTCTGTCAATGATTTGACACAGATCCAATAATTATTTCTGTGTTTAAGTAATTAAGTGGAGTTTAAAGAGTTCATATGGGCTTGTGAGGAAAACTTCACTGTCTTGAATGCGTCATTTCTAGATAGTGCTGGATAGTCAAGGTGTTACCAGAAGCGGTTATAAAGATTCCAAATTATTCATGTTTCCTGTTGATGACAAAAAGAAAAGTTTGTCTTCATATATACTCATGCTCCTAAACATCACTTCTGCTGGCTTATTGGGTTGCTTGGAGATGGTAGCTGTACCTTTCAGCCAACACAAACTTGCTACTCAATTAAAAACAACAACAAAAACCTAAGCTACCAGACCCTATGAAGAACCTTTGTCCCTTCAAGTCAGGTAAACCATCACGGCACAGATTTGGGGCAAAGGCCATGACCTTCTCATATCACTTTGGTTTGAGGGGAATATTTGATCCCAGGTGGAAGAGGATGTCATAGTCTAGGTACTTGAAGGAATAATTTTCTGAGGACTCGGGGGCTGCTTTATCCCCACCCATCCTCCACCAGACTTACCTGAGACAACAGAAGTCTATGCAAGGCAAGGTAGGCAGGTAGAAAGAGCCTGGACCCTTAGCTTGGGAAATCAGGGTGTATCTATTTAAATTTGGCCTGCGGTTTGCTCTAGGAACTCGGGCATATCACCAAGTCTCACCAGGCTGACTTCAGCTTCCTGATCCATAAAAGGGGGATATCGTCATTCCTTCTGTTTACCTCACAGTTTTTGTGAGGATCAAATTAAGTATTAGACAAAAACGTGGTTTGTGAACTGTCCTGTGCCTTGGAAACATACGTTGTTGCTGTACCGTCTACTTGTTCATTCATTTAGAAGTATTTATTGAGTGCTGGTTGTATGGTAAAAACAAGATACCTATTATGAATATTATATTGCAAAAACAAGAGCTTCTATTCCACTGGTTAGGAGAAAGACGATAAACAAATATTCATGAAATTGTCAGGTACTCATAAGCGGTATGAAGAAAAATAAAGCAAGGTAAAAAGATAGAAAAAAATGGACGATAAGGTATGGGACAACTGTAGATAGAGTAGTTGGGACTCAAAGGACCCACGTAATACCAGTTGAGAAATTTAAAAAAAGAAATTATACGTCAAGGTCAACGGAATAGTAGGGGAGTTCTCACAGATTTTACTCACAGAACAATCATATTTTAGTGCCAGATTAGGAAAAATATTTACACATAAGCATACACATATACACACACACACACACACACACCCCTACACATTTCTCCTCGTAATAAGTTTAGTGTACTTAGTAATTTTCTTCCTGTCTTCCCAAACACTAGGAATGGTCTGAAGGTTAACAAGTGCAAAAGGAGGAAATTCAGGGTTTAGAGAGTGATGCTCTTCTGAGAAGAGGCTTCTGAGTAGTGATGGGAGAAATCCCTCGATGCATGAACAAAGTTTGCAGCAGGAGATTGCAACCCAGTGCATGTGGCAGACATATTTTCAATTGAGAGAGCCTGCTTCTTTGCAATCAGTTGAAGAAGTGACAAACCCAAATGACAAGGTCTCACTTTGTCTTTTACCAAACAAATGGAGTGAGGAAGTGGGAATTCTCTCCAGTAAAGATGAGTGAACTCAAATGGGAGGATGTATTATGCTTAGGAGAATTACTTGGGATTCAAAGTAGTATACAGTATTGCACAGAAGATATACTCAGGAAATGTTTGAGGAAAGAATGAGGTCCAGAATCTCCTCAAGTAACTCAGTCTTAAAGAATTTAGCTCTAGGGGAGCTGTCTTATGTCACCAAATCTTACTCTGTGAATGAGAAAATCAATCTATTAATTTACAGTGAAAATATAGCTGTCAAATGATCAGTCATACCCCCTCCACCTCCACCAAGAGGGAGAACCATAGCTGGATCACCCTTATCCAATGCACTGGGGTTGTGTAGTTAGTCAGTTATTTCTTTTAACTTATTTTGAAATATTTTTTTTTAAATATAAAATCATTGCAAGAATAATTTAAGGAACTACAGTGTAACATGTATCCTTTACTTCGGAAGACTGAAGAACTGACACCTTTGAATTATGGTGTTGGTGAAGAATGTTGACTATACCATGGACCGCCAAAAGAATAAACAAATCTGTCTTGGAAGAAGTATAGTCAGAACGTTCCTTAGAAGCAAGGATGGCGAGACTTTGTCTCGCATACTTTGGACATGTTATCAGGAGGGACCAGTCCCTGGAGAAGGACATCATGCTTGGTAGAGAATTAATGAAAAAGAGGAAGACCCTCAACGAGATAGATTGACACAGTAGCTGCAACAATGGGCTCAAGTACAACGACTGTGAGCATGGCGCAGGACATGGCAGTGTTTCGTTCCATTGTACATAGGGTCACTATGAGTCAGAACCGACTCAACGGCACCTAAAAACAACAATAACAAGCAGAGATTTATACATTTTCCTTGAATAGTGATGTGACCTGAGTATAAAGAAATCTGTGCATAACTGAAAATCAAGCTTTTCTCACCTGGTAAGACTCTACAACAGAACGAATAACTGCCCAGTCCTGTGTCATCCTTGAGCCCATTGTTGCCAAAAGAATGAACAAATCTGTCTTGGAAGAAGTACAACCAGAATGCTCCTTAGAAGGAAGGATGGCGAGACTACGTCTTACATACTTAGGACATGTTATTAAGAGGGACCAGTCCCTGGAGAAGAACATCCAGCTTGGTAAAGTAGATGATCAGTGAAAAAGAGGAAGACCCTCAAGGAGATGGATTGGCACAGTGGCTGCAACAGTGGGCTCAGACATAGCAAAGATTTTGAGGATGGCACAGGACTGGGCAGTGTTTCATTCTGTCGTACACAGGGTCACTATGAGTCAGAACCGACTCGATGGCACCTAACAACAACAACATCCTTTACTCAGATTCATCAGCTGTTACATTTTGCCCATTTGCTTTCTCTCATATATATACACACATAGTTGTTGTTAGTTGCTGTCAAGTCGATTCCAACTAATGGTGACCCCACTCTAAATCTCATTGTTGGTGTGGCTCAAAGCCCCAACCGTAAATTACATTGTTCCTTATCTGGCTGGTCTAAGTTCCCAGGCCTTAGAATGTCAAGTAAAACTTGAATAAACAGATTTGGGAATTAGTTGAATTTATATGCAGTATGCACATAGCCTAATGGTGGAAACATAAGTGAGTGGGTATATTAGAACCCAGCTTATTATCCCTGAGGATTCAACATGCCTTGGGCACTACCCTTTGCCGTTGTCAATTCCGACTCATAGTGACCGTATAGAACAGAGTAGAACTGCCCCATAGGGTTTCCAAGGAGTGCCTGGTGGTTCAAACCGCCTATCTTTTGGTTAGCAACCATAGCTCTTAACCACTGTGCAACCAGGGCTCTGCCATAGGCACTGGGCAGTACACTTCATAGACGGAATGAAGTATTTGGTTACTTTTTCAAGTACTGTAAATGGAGATGGTTTAAGAGAGATACTGTTTTATTTGGGAAACTTTGTAAGAACAGAGGAGTGCATGAATAAAACAGAGTCATGGCAGATCCATTTGGATAATCCTAAAGTATGTTTTCAACCAGCTGTTGTGACCTGGTAAAATATCGTTTTACATTATAAGGATATTTACCCCTGCCAAGTCATGTGGATACTTAAGTCACCAAGATGCTGGAGACATACAGCTCCACTGATTAGCTCAAGAAGGCTTCAAACTGAAATTGAAGACAAGGGAGAAAAACTCCATGAATAACTAGGTACTATGGAGGGAAAAAGATAGAGTCAAACTGGCCCTGAGAAGCTTTATGAGTTATGGGAAAATACCTCCGGGACTAACATAAACGGTGGAGAAGGAGTAGGAGGGGAATGGTATAGGTGAGTTGTCTGATCTCCCTCATCTGCTCAATCAGATCAGTGATGACTCTCTTTTTGTCTTTTGGGCTTCTGCTTAAAACTTCATTGAAGAAGAACCATGGCTTTAAAATGTTTTTAAAAACCTGGGGTAGAAGAATAAAAATGGAATAAGATGCCCAGTAATTCACAAGATGAAAGTGTTGAGACAATTTCTCATGGCTACAGACGTCAGTTTCCAAAGTATGGAGAATGTATCTTAACCAAAGTGAGCTTAAAGATTTCATACACCAAGTGAGCATGATCTGTTAGGTTTTGCTGAGGTTTTAGAGTGGGATTCATGATTAGAAGAGTTGTGGTCAAGTGCTCAGCTGCTAACTGAAAGATCGGTGATTCGAGCCCACCAGCTGCTCTGTGGAAGAAAGATATGGCAGTCTGCTTCTGTAAAGATTACAGTCTTGGAAACCCTATGGGACAGTTCTACTCGGTCCTATAGGGTCACTATGAGCCAGAACTGACTCCATGGCAATGGGTTTGATTTGGGCTTATACCCTACACTATAAATGCATGGACCTAAGGAGGAAACATCATGGTGAAAACTAATGGGTAATGATGTGGTTGGGAGAATACTATGGACTTCTTGGAAAAATTGATGTTTTAGATGATGCTTTCCTAATATCTGTGTTAAAAAATAGATGAACAGCAGTGATGCCACATTTCGACTATGTCTTTAATGACTAGGGTTCTTCATCCAAATGTTCATGACTCACCTGGCCAGCAGTTTCAGCTCTCGGAGGACTTCATACGCTTTTCAGTTGAGAAAGACAAGGCCGTGAGACACAGAAGTTGTACCTCTAAAGCAGGCAGGTTTTGGACAAAATGGTGATACTGATTCGTTTCTTGAACTTACCTCATGATTTCCAGTAACATCACTTTGGCAGGGTAAGCCTTGTCTTGGTGATGGTGTACCCACTTTGGAATTTCTTTTTCCTAAAGATTTCCAATTAATAATATGGGCTTGGGCTACCCTTCTGCTGGGAGGAGGGCCCCTTTATTGGCATTCCTCCCCTGCACATGCTTGAGCTCATTCCCACACACCAACCACCTTAGAATGGTCTAGCAGGAATAGGATGGGACTAGGGAGAACTGCTGGATAATTCTCTGAGCTGGCTTTCTGTACCACTCCTCCTGAATGATTAAGTGTGTTAAGGCCAGGATTTGATGTATAGATAGGGCATTGTTCAAGGGAAGGCAACAAAGCAGAGACTACAGGGCCTTTACCTTATCTGAGCAAAAGAAATTCCTTTTTTTTAGATTTTATCTATTTTATTTTTATTATTATTTTTCTTTTGGTGACATCTTTTGATGAGCGTAAGTGTTTAATTTTTACTTCTTTACTTTTTTTTATTATTGTACTTTAGATGAAGGTTTACAGAACCTCTCATTAAACAATTAGTACATGTATTGTTTTGTGACATTGGTTACCCACCCCACGACATGTCAACACTCTCCCCTTCTAGACCTTGGGTTCCCTATTACCAGCTTTCCTGTCTCCTCCTGCCTTCTTGTCCTTGCCCCTGGGCTGGTGTGCCCCTTTAGTCTCATTTTCTTTTATGGGCCTGTCTAATCTTTGGCTGAAGGGTGAACTTCAGGAGCGACTTCATTACTGAGCTAAGAGGGTATCCAAGGGCCATACTCTCGGTGTATCTCCAGTCTCTGTCAGGCTGGTAAGTCTAGTCTTTTTTTGTGAGTTAGAATTTTGTTCTACATTTTTCTCCAGCTCTGGGATCCTCTATCGTGATCCCTGTCAGAGCAATTGGTGGTGGTAGCTGGACACCATCTAGTTATGCTTGACTCAGTCTGGTGGAGGCTGTGATAGTTGTGGTCCATTAGTCCTTTGGACTAATCTTTCCCTTGTGTCTTTGGTGTTCTTCATTGTCCCTTGCTCCTGACGGGGTGAGACCCGTGGAGTATCTTAGATGGCCACTCAAAGCTTTTAAAACCCCAGATGCTACTCACCAAAGTAGAATGTAGAACATTTTCTTTATAAACTATGTTATGCCAATTGAGCTAGATGTTCCCCGAGACCATAGTCCCCACAGCCCTCAGCCCAAAAATTCAGTCCCTCAGGGAGTTTGGATGTGTCTATGGAGCTTCCATGATCTTGAGCAAAAGAAATCCTTAAAGCCAAGCCCTTATGCTCAGGGTAGGAGAACTCCCCCCACCCCGCACCCAGATTTTGGACCAAGGTTTCAGTGGTCATTTGCCTTTAGTGTTCTTGCATCCTGGGGGAATCCAAGAGATGGGCTTAATTCTCAAGGCAAATGGCATGTGATGTGAGATGACTCAAAGGAGGCAGATTTACTCAATTTTAATTTTATTCCTCTCCTCTCTCTCTCAAGAGACATGGACTTGAACAAATTCAACATGGATTAGTAGTGGGCTCCTTGTTTCTTCGGGTCATTGTAGACATGGAGCTGACAAGAAGCATGGGTTGCAATTGCTGTCTGCTCTCCTGCCTCTATTCTTGGTGTGCCACAAAAAACAGCATTCAACTGCCACTGGTAAATACAAGGCAGTGAGTAGCCCTAGCATCACTGTCCCCACAATCAACCCTGGTACCCTTTGCTGCTCGTCCTCCACTCTCTACCTAGCTGACACTGTTGCTGTATTGTTTCTGTTCCATTGAAATTTAGTGGTTAAAAGCAGGGGCTTTAAGTCAGACAGACCTGGGCCCTAGCTTCTCCACCTACTATTTACATGAACTTGGGTAGCTTCTTAATTTCTCCGAGCCTCAATTTCCTAATTTATCAGCATATTACCTACGTCCCAAGGTTTCTTCGAAAATTAGACTATTTTAAAACTTCTAGAACAGTGTCTGGCTTACAGTTGGAACCTGGCAAATTCCTTTGTCTCTGGGTACTTAGTCCTTAAGAGATGATATTGTGTCCACAGAGCTGCTCTTTGCCTTAATTGCAAGCTCAATGCCCAGTAGGAAAGGAAAGCTCATGAGTCCTAGCCTGGAAACTCAATGCTTAAAAGTTACCTCTTAAGCAGTCTTTAGCTCATTCGTTCTATTGTCACCTAAACTCAAAAGTGTGCCAGCTTGGTCAAACTGCAGAGCAAAAACTGCCAAATGCACAACATATTTTTTGAAATATATTTTTGAAGACTCAATTTAATTTAAAAAATATTGATGGCCCTCTTTATATCTTTGTATATCCTCTGGCGTGCCAGAGGAGCTGGCTAGCTATGTACTCTACAAATGGGCTCCACCTAGTAAAGAAAAAGTTTGAAGTACTACATCATCCGTGCACCTTGCTTCAGGGATTTTCAGTTGGGGGTAAGGGGGAGAACAGGTATAAAATTACCCTATGGGGCTTTGTCAAACGTCACACATTGCCACGTTCCTCTTTTCCTTTTCACCACCTCTTTAACTATTCTGGCGCTGGGGCATATAGGGTTGCTATGAGTCGGAGCTGACTCAACGGCAATGGGTTTTGGGGCCTATCGACCCTCAGAGAGCGGCATGAGTAGGTTGAAAACTTTAAAAACTCACAGGTGATTCTGAAACGGGCCGAATTTATTTGCCTCACCAAAGTTTTGATTTACAAAATTACTTGGCAGTGACGCCCCCAGGAAAGTATACATTATAACTCCACTCGTTGGGAAAATACAGCTACATTTACAGTGATTCCATTCGCCCTTGAGAAACACATCTATTGCCTAATGTGAAGAATGTGTGGCGGTGTGGTTGTCACTCCAAGCCCTCCGAAGCATTTTTTCCTCTAGTCACCAGCATTTCCTTCTAGCAGAGCAGAGTGGGATTCTTAAGAGCAAAGAAAGCATGAGGGAAGGAGATTTCTAGGAAAAGGCCATGGGGTACATATATTTGTTCTCCCCATTGCCCACCCATTTTCCAACCACAAAACATAGCGGTGCCAGAGGGTTTTCTCAGCGTGGTATCTCAACTCTGTGGTGGGAATAAGCCAAGGGATAGGAGCAGTTCTCTTTATACAAAGGAAGGGCAAGAAGGGTGTGAAGAGAAGGATAAAGAGCTATTTTGAGCCCTTGCCATTCTAAGACCCAATGGTATGGCAGCAGCAACGTTGCCTGTTTGAATCTATTTAGGTTCCATACAGCAAACAAGAGTGTGAACTTTAATCAACATACACAAGAGTTCAATACATGTCCAGCTACATTTAACAAAGCAACAGGGGAAAGGGTTCATTTTCATAAATGCTGTCGAGATAACTTGACCTTGCTGTGGAGAAAAATTAACTTAAACCTACACCTCATGCCATATATCACAATCAATGACATGGATTGAAGAGGCAAATATTCAGAAAAGAGTTAATTATAAGAGGGGAAGACAGAAGAACATAGAACAACTATTTCATTTATGGAGGGAGACAATGCATTGATTAGAACAAAAAAAATAAATAACAAATAAAACCCTACTAAACCAAGATAAAAGTTAAGTGACAAAATAGAAAATTATATTCAACACATATGACGGCAGGTACATATCCAAATACATTGAGTGTGATGGTTAAGATTGTGTGTCAGCTTGGCTGGGCCATGATTCTCTGTATTTTAATGTAATCACTCCCATGATTGAATATACTGTGAGTAGCCAATCAGATGAAAGGGAGTCTCCTTGGGGGTGTGGCCCGCATCTGTATATAAGCAGACGTTCTGGCTTTGTGCTCTCTCTGGATCCTGTGGACAGTAGTCAAAGAATATGAAGAATGATTTCATAAGATGAAACCCCATTAGTAAATTAACATAGGAAACAATGTTCAAGCTTGCCAACAGTAAAAGAAGTGTGACTTAAAACGATGACATGTTACTTTATACCTCTAAAATAAGCAAAAAATAAAAGGATATTATTAAAACTGTTGTTATTAGGTGCCATGGAGTCAGTTCCAACTTATAGAGACCCTATGTACAGCACAATGAAACACTGCTTGGTCCTGCACCATCCTCACAATTGTTGATATGTTTGAGCCCATTGTTGCAGCCACTGTATCAATCCATCTCGTTGAGGGTCTTCCTCTTTTTCCCTGACCCTCCACTCTACCGAGAATGATAATGTCCTTCTCCAGGGACTGATCCCTCCTGATAACATGTCCAAAGTACACGAAGACAAAGTCTCGCCATCCTCACTTCTGTGGAGCGTTCTGGCTGTACTTCTTCCAAGACAGATTTGTTTGTTCTTCTGGTACTCCATGGTATATTCAATATTCTTCACCAACACCATAATTCAAAAACATCAATTTTTCTTCGGGCTTCCTTATTCATTGTTCAGTTTTTACATGCATATGAAGCTATTGAAAACACCATGGCTGGTCAGGAGAACCTTAGTCCTTAAAGCGACATCTTTGTTCTTTAATACTTTAAAGAGGTCTTTTGCAGCAGATTTGCCCAATGCAATATGCTGTTTCGTTTCTTGACTGCTGCTTCCAAGGATTGGTAGTGAGCATTAAATATATAGTTATTCCTAGAACTAATTCTAAATGAGAGTTAAAAGCAAATGAATATAGTATCACTATATGATGAGACATTGTAGGTATACTACAACCATAAAACAAATGATAGGCAAAAGGGGATAAGAAAGAGTAATATAAATCAGAAAAGGGATAACACATAAAAAATGTTTAAAACATTTTTAGTAGTCAAATTGGTGGAGGCAATATTGGTATAGTTATGCAGATAGTATATTGTGTGTTAAGCGGAAATAGCAAATAAGTAATTGTGGTATATTTAAGTCATGAATTCTCAGTGGGGTTGATATCACCTCCAAGAAGGTGGAAAATGATTCTTGGGAAAAGAAAATATCTTCATCTTGTTATGTGTATGCATATAGTCCATAAACAGATATCTAGCATATCTGTGGCAGTAAAATTTTATGGTGGATGATTGTTAGGGAAAAAATGTCTTAAAAGGCTACTTATGAAGAAAAGGCTTTCTTTGGGGATAATTAAAATGTTCTGGAATTAAACAGTGGTGATGGTTGCAAAAGTTTTGAATATACTAAAAATCACTGAATTGTACACTTGAAAAGGGTGAATTCAATGGTATGTGTATTACAGCACAAAAAATATCATTCTAGCTGATCAATGAAAATAAAATAAAATGATAAAATGACTATTTTTCAATTGAGCATCAATGGCAGCTAAAAAAAAAAAAAAAGTGAAAATGTGAGACTAATAAAGTCCCAGATCTAGCAGGAAATAGAGGGGAACATGTTAAACAACCCCATGAGTTTGCAATCAGCAACATCCAGACTGTGGGAAACTCTATAGGAAAACAGCATTGGTTCTTTAACATATAATTATAGGGAAAAGAAATGGATGGAAAGAGCCTAGTTCTAAGATAGGCTTAAAAGATATCACATTATTATTATTATATTTTTTTAATTGGGAAAGTTTAAACCATAGTATCTAGAGATTTACCTTTGAGTGATTAAATCAAAAAGAATGCAAGGACATCTTTATTTTAAAATCTAGGGTAGTGGTTACATTTGGAGAAGGAGAAGTGGCCATGCTTGGGATTGGGCACCTGGAGGAACTCCTGGGTGGCTGGCAAAGTTCTATTTTTTTGACCTGGGTGGTAGTTACAAGAGAGTTATTCTTATAATAATTCACTAAGCTCTACATTTGTTGTGTGTAGTTTTCTGTGTCTGCTTTGTTTTAGAATCAAAAGGTAAAAAAATTGACCTACGTAGACCTAAATGTTGAAAGAGGTCAGAAGAAAAACATATGGATTATGGACATATTTCTTCAAGTAAATTTAATGATAATGCTAGAGAAGACTAATTATTAGGAATTGACTTTCCCTCCCCTGTCAATATTATAAATGGGGCAATTACAAAGGGGAAACATCTCATACTATATCTAGAATGACTGTTTTTATAAGAGGGCCTGTGTCCTAAGTATGCTTAAATGGGACCTGTATAAGTGGGACACTTTACACAAAGAACATCCATCTTATAGCCATGAATTGTCCAGGATGAATTTTTAATTTGGTTAGTCTCTAGAGTCATTTTTCAAAAACTCCAAATAATGGGACCTTTATTTGAGGATGTCATGTTAATTCAGGATCCTTGATGCAGACTTTCAATCTTATCAATACCCCAGGGAGTTCCTGACACCACTTATTCCAGACCTCCTTTCTCTCCTTATTCTCCACCCACTCCCAGCCTTAGCAAGTGACCTGTCTTCCTGTTTTGCTGAGTCTGAGTCCCTTGCACATCCTCTTATCTTCACTTCAACTCATCTCTGCCTCTGTACATACTGTCTCATCCTTCTCTTCAGTCTCAAAGGAAGAGCCAGACCCTCTTCCTCTCTAATAGTAGTCTCCCACCTCTGCCTCAGTTTCCAAACAGCTATTAAACATTTTAGCTTTGATGTATTGCCATATACATTGTATTTTCTATCAAAAACCAAACCTGTTGTCATGGAGTCCGTTCCAACTCATAGCGACCCTATAGGACAGAGTAGAACTGCTCCATAGGGTTTCCAAGGAGCGCCTGGTGAATTTGAACTGCCAACCTTTTGATTAGCAGCTGAGCTCTTAACCACTGCACCACCAGGGCTCCGTTTTCATCAAAGACATCCCTGAAGTATCCAGTCTTGAGGACTGTGAGATTCCTTGTGACACTGATGCCGAAGACAGAGATAAGACCAATGGAAGAAGGGCTGGTTTTCGTAAATGAAAAATTCTGTTTGGGATATGACCCATCTGGAGGAAGGCAAAAGAGCACCACCAAAGCTCCATGCCCTGTGGTATATATGAATATTAACCTATCACTGTTGTAATGATTTATTTTAAAAATATTTATTGTTCATCTGGTGTGTGCAAAATATTGCACTGGATGCTGTGGGGGAAGGTGAACACAGATGAGTGAGACATAGTCCTTGCCTTCAAGGAGCTAACGATAAATATTTTAATATGTAAGTACTATACAAGGCAGTGGATAAAGGTAAGGATGGGGTGAGTATGGAAGTGAAGTGGGGACAAATAGGATACTAAGTATGGGTTGACTGTGGAAATAAGCACTTGCAAGTTTTCCAACTGGAAAGTTCTAGGCAGCACTGGCATGTTCTTTACTCAAGAGTCCTCCAATAAAATTCCAACAGTGTTCTTTACAGGAATGGAAAATCAATCCTCAACTTTATTTAGAATGGCAAGAGGTAATGTTGAAAGAGAAGAACAAAGCAGGAGGACTCACATTTCTTGATTTTAAAACCTGCTATACAGCTACAGTAATCAAAACAGCCTAGTACTTGTATAACAATAGACACATAGACCAATGGAATAGAATTGAGAGTCCAGAAATAAAACCACACATCTTTGGTTAACTGATTTTTGACAAGGGTGCTAAGTCCATTCGATAGGGAAAGAAGAGTCTCTTCAATAAATGATACTGGGAAATTGAATTCCCACATACAGAAAAATGAAACAGAATCCATCCCTCACACCATACACGAAAATAAATTCAAAATGGATTAAGGACTTAAATGTGAAAATTAGAACCATAAAATACTGAGAAGAAAATTCAGGGGTAATGCTGTCGAATCTAGCTTTTAACAATGGATTATCTAATATAACAGCAAAAGCACAAACAGCAAAAGACAAAATGAATAAATAGGACCTCATAAAAATTAAAAACTGTTGTTCATCAAAAGACTACCAAAAAAGTGAAAAGACAAGCTACCGACTGGGAGAATATCTTTGGAAACCACATATCCAATTAAGAATCTAATAACCCAAAATACGTATATAAAACTTCGACAAGTTAACAGCAAAAAGACAAATAATCATAAAATGGGCAAAAGACTTGAGTAGACATTTCGCCAAAGAGGACATTCAAATGGCTGCCAAACACATGAAAAGGTGCTCAACATCATTAGCCATCAGAAAGATGTAAATCAAAACCACAATGAGATACCATTTCACTTCCACTAGAATGGCTAAGGTAATAACAAAACAAAAAATAACAAATGTTGAGAGGCTGTGGGGATATTGGAACCTTTATCCATTGCTGGTGGGAATACAAAATGGTACAGCCGTTTTGGAAAACAGTGTGGCAGTTCCTCAAAAAACTAAAAATAGAACTACCTTGCGACCCAGCACTTTCATTCCTAGTTATATACCCAAAAGACTCGAAAGCAGAGACTCCAACAGAGACTTGTACAACAATGTTCACGGCAGCACTATTCACAATAGCCTAAATGTGGAAACAACCTAAATGCCCATCAACAGACGAACGGATAAACAAAATGTGGTACATACATGCAATGGAATACTACTCAGCTAGTAGGAGAAATGAAGTCTTGATAAATGCTACAGTATGGATGGAGCTTGATGACATTATGCTGAGTAAAATAAGTCAGTCACAAAAGGACAAACATTGTGTGAGCTCACTTATATAAAAAGACAAGAAAAGGCAAATGTACAGAGACTAAAGGTTATTAGTTCATCTTCCCACAGCCATTGCCAAAGTTCCAGCAACATAGTTTCTCATCTGGACTCTGAAATCAAACAGGCTTCCGATTCTGGTCCTGGCTCAGTCACTTCCAGCTGCCCGACTTGATGGAGCAGGTTTCTCTCCTTCCTCCTGAAACAAATATTAACCATTTGTCAACTAATGAAAATGTGGTCTCAAAGATGCCCTTGACAGAACGCAACACCTATTTTGGTGTCCCCATGCTGCAATTGATAAAGAAGTCAGAGCATGTTTTGAAATATCTCAGCAAATTAGAATCTAACTGGCTCCTAGTCCTTTGTAGATTGTTGAAAGGATGTGGCAAATAAAAGGGGAAAGCTGAAAGCCACTCAGTCACCGAAACAACGTCTTCTGGACTCTTGACAGTAAGAGACCACTAATATTTTTGGTCCTGGTGCAAATGGCCCTCAAATGTGGGTTTGGAGCTTAGGTGAGTGGTTTATAGACAGCTTAGGAAAGTGTAGTTTTTCACAGTGACTCTACTGAAAGGATCCTTGATTCCAATGAACTTGTATTTGACAAAACAAGGCAGAGGGGCAGACAGGATCCTGGCTGCACGTTCATTCCTAAAAGATCCTTCTTCTCTGGGACTAGAATGTTGGATGCTTGAGGTACTTTAATAGACTAATGACTATCCCTTTATTAGGATGAAGATAAGCCCTTCTGCAAACCCTTATTACCACACAAAATCTCCAACCAGCAGCCAGGCAGTCATTTATTCTTGAGGCCATGCCATCAAGACATTCTACCTATGAAGTGTTCTGTCCTTGGCATAAAGCTTGTTCAAAGTGGAAATTAGAACAGAGGCTCCTAAGTATTAGAACCATTCAGTGTCACCCTCAGGGGACTTCTAACTCATGTTGGAAGTGTTCTTGCTGCTTTTAATCATAAACTAAGCTACACAGACTTTTTTTGTTTTGTTTTAGTTGCTACTTCGGTACAGACAGAACAATGCAAACGTTGGCACTTTAACAGGACATTTAGCTTCACTAAGCATCCTGAGAACTATCTCCCCAAAGGCCCAGACAGAGCAGGCATCTCAAAACAATTTTTTAGGATGGGCTTGTGTATCTTGAAGTCTGATCTAATTGGTGTTCAAACCTGTTGCTGCCTCTTCTCCTTCCTTATCTCTAAGGATTCCTGGTAGAGAGGAGAGAGCATTCATTAATCGCTTCTCCCCTGTCCCTGCACACACACATTGCATGCCTGTGCTCACATGAACACTCTGCCTCTTACATCTCATGCCACCCAATCCCTACACATGCTCAGCTCCTATGAATAGAATTGCTGTAGATATGCAAGGGACCAGCAGTATCATCTGGACCAACTCCTTCATTTTATAAATGGGGAAGCTGAGGCTCAAAGAAACAAACTCAGAGCCAGGACTCAAATCCAGTTTCTTGGGTACTACAAGGAAACCTGTGAGAGCTAGAACTCTACAGGACTGCCTTGTTTTTACAGGTCTCGCAAGTTTTCCACCTTTGACAGGGTGCAGTCTTGCCACTTTTCTATCTCTTGGTTTAGTGGAAAATATTTGAGTTTTCCTTCTCTGATAGGTTTTTGCCTTACACAGTTCCAGCTTTTGCAGCTTTTACTGTATTAACACCACGTCTATATTTCCCCACCAGGAACTCAAGGTTTCACAGAAGTGCAAAAGCACCTCAATTTAACTCAATAAATGCATCCTACACTCCTTTAAAGTATTAAAAAGCAAAGATGCCACTCTGAGGACTAACGTGCGTCCGACCCAAGCCATGGTGTTTTCAATCGCCTCATATGCATGTGAAAGCTGGACAATGAGTAAGAAAGCCTGAAGAAGAATTGACGCCTTTGAATTGTAGTGTTAGAGAAGAATATTGAATATACTATGGACTGCTAAAAAAACGAACAAATCTGTCTTGGAAGAAGTACAGCCAGAGTGCTCCTTAGAAGCAAGGATGGCGAGACTATGTCTCATATACTTTGGACATGTTGTCAGGAGGGACCAGTCCCTGGAGGGGAGGGTTAGTTAAAAAGAGGAAGACCCTCAACGAGATGGATTGACACAATGGCTACAACCATGGGCTCAAACACAGCAATGATTGTGAGGATGGTGCAGTACCGAGCAGTGTTTTGTTCAGTTGTACATAGGGTCACTATGAGTCAGAACCGACTTGATTGCACCTAACAACCCCAACAACAACAAGTGAAAAAAAGCCAAGGACAAAAATATATATTCTGTGTCCAAAACCAAACCTGTTGGTGTCGAGTCAATTCCGACTCATAGCGACCTATACGACAGAGTAGAACTGCCCCATAGGATTTTCAAGGAGTGGCTGGTGGATTCAAATTGCTGACCTTTTGGTTGGTGGCCGAGCTCTTAACCACTGCTTCACCAGGGCTCCAATGTTCTGTGTAACTATCATTTATTTATTTTATATACACGCATATATCTTATGTAACCCAAATGTAGACCCGTCTTGCTCTCATTAGCTGTGTCTACCTTGAGGTCATAACATACATCACATTGAAACACCACCAGCACCCGTTGCCCTTGAGTTGATTCCGACTCATGATGACCTGTGTGTGTCAGAGTAGAACTGCTCCATAGGATTTTCAATGGCTATGATCTTTTGGAAGCAGATGGCCAGGAGTCTCTTCCAAGGCACCTCAGGTAGACTTGAACCTCCAACCTTTTGGTTAGTAGCTGAGCATGTTAACCGTTTCCATCACCCAGCGACCCCACACATGTACCCGCAAATCCAAGTCTAAACATAGACAGATGATGTGGATTTTATTGAGAAGATGGAGTAGGAATGGAATTATTTCACATATCAAATAGCAAAATATCTTGAAACTTATACACTTCAACATTTCTCTGTTTTGCCAAAATTTGATTCCCTTCTGCAGCTGCTTTTCTCCCCTCCCTTCCCTTTCTCTCAAACCCCTTCAGGGACAGTCCCCCTTTTTATTGCCAATATCTCCTCCTCCTCCTTCTCCACAAACACCACCACCGTCAGCCTTCCGTGTCTCTGTAGTCTGACACTATCCAATAGAATTTTCTACGGTGATGGAAATATTCTATAAACTGATCTATCCAATATGGTAGTCACTAGCCACATGTGACTGTTGAGCACTTGAAATAATGTGATTGCAACTGAGCCAATTTATTTGTAATTGTATTTAATTTCAGGAAATTTAAATTAGCTACATGTGGCTAATGGCTACCATATTAGACAGCACAGCTCTAGTCCTTCCTTGGGCAGAACAAGCTAGACCTCTTCTGGATCTTCAGCTTTGCTTTGTTGAGCACAGGTGATGGGGTAAAGTGGCAGTAACTCAGTGACTCTTCCTCAGCATCTACCTTGCTTAAAAGTGATGGAAAGGGTGGAAGTAATTATAAACAACTAATTATTGTCTTTATTTTCTTGTGTATGTACAGAGAAAAAAAACCAGACAGACGTAAACAAAATTAATCATCATGGTTAACTTGTGGTAATGGAATTATGGACGACTTCTTTTTAACTTTGTTTTTCTGTGTTTCCCAAGTGATCTGGAGTGGGCATTTACTACCAACTCATGGCAACCCCACGCACGACAGAATGATGAGTCCTGCACTATCCCCCTGATCAGTTGCAGATCAGATCATTGTGATCTGTAAGGTTTCTATTGGCTGGTTTTTGGAAATAGATCACCAGGCCATTCCTCCTAGTCCCTCTTAGTCTGGAAGCTCTGCTGAAACCTGTTCAGCATCCTAGTAATATGCAAGCCTCCACTGACAGATGAGTGGTGGCTGCGCATGAGGTGCCTTGGCTGGGAATCGAACCCAAGTCTCCTGCATGGCAGGCAAGAATTCTAACACTGAACCACCAATGCCTCCATTTAGAAAAATGCGCAATAACTATTATTAAAATGCCTCCCTCGTATGATTTTTTCTAAAAAAGAAAATGAGGTAAGGCGTCTTTTCTAAAGGTCCTGTAGCTAACTCCCAGAGCAGTCTTTCATTTGGCAAACAGGGAAAAGCCCAATGGCAGCCTCCCTGGAGCATGGCCCAGGAATGGCTTGTGTGTACGTTCTCCCAGCTGCTTCCTCACATCAAATCGCTAACAAACCAGAGCTCCAAAGCCAAGCCCGTTCCTGCTGTCATCATTGATGAAGCCTGTACACAGATGGAGAAGTAAATAAAAGGGAGAGGTGGTGAGTTTGCTATATTCGACCCAGTTACTATTTTTGCAAAATAAGGAGAGAAAAGTTTGGGATTTCAAGCAAGAAGAAATAGATTCTGATTCTGAGCAAAATCTTGCTGCTCTTTTTTAGCCCTTTCTGGGTGTGAGTTTCCTTCTTGGAATCAGGGCAGAATTTGGCAGGATCCATAGGGACTCAGAGCTGTGACCTCATAGCCCAGCCTTGAAGAGGGGAGCTGTTTGGGACAGGCACAGAGGAGCTACACGGTGGGCCTGAAAAAAGCCAGTTGAACCGAGGAGCCACAGAGAGGGCACAGGGCCAAAACTTTGGGTTTGATATTTAGGTTTGTTATTACTCAACCTCCACATTTGGACTCCAAAGTAGCTTAAGAAAAGGAGTCCCCCTGGAAATGGCAAATAGCAGTAGGATCATTGAAGTCTTTTATGCCATCTTGTTTCTGGGCCAGCCCAGGGATCAATGGCCACATCTTTGGCTGTATCCTGCCTTTCCTGAGTACCTCCTCACCAGAACGCACGCCAGAAACTCTATCCTGGGCTTCATTTTACCCCTTCCCTGGTAGATGATAACTGCAAAGGTTCAAGCTGCGGCCTCTTCCAGGGTTTCTCATGTTTATTTTTCAGAGGGCTCTAGAAGGCTGAACAGCTTTATGGGACCCAGAAGAATGATGCTGGAATGGTAGAATCTTACGCGTGGTAAATGGGGGATTATTTGAAGGGCGAATGGGGTCCTTCCAGTGCCTTCTCACCATCACACAAGCAGATATGTCCCATTCCACTTGCTAGCGGAGTGAGTTTTTAGTGACTAAAGCCTCCTTCCAGGAAGGCAGAGTGGAGGTGAGCTACTGTGTCCTGGGCTGAGCTGTGTGGCAACAGAAGGTGAACCACATTCTGACTTTCAGTTTTGTGTTTATTTGCACTGCTGTTTTTAGTTGGTTCAAGTCTAGGAATACCTAAAACTCACTGCTTCCTGAAATAGCTACACTTTGCTGAAATTGGAGAAATAAGCTCCTCTCAGGTTGCAAATCATTACATTGATGATTAGAAGACATTCTTTCCATTCAGCCGCCAGAGATGAAGCGAGCAGGAAATAGACCCTCTGGAGTCCTGAGGTGTTCAGTGCCTGGACTCAGCTGGATCCTGTTGCTCTTGAACAATGCCCGTGGAGCACTTTCTTAATAGTTTCCTTCGGACAGATTTCAAGAGGTTCCAGAGAGGTGAGTGCACTGCTCCTTGTTTATTATACACAACATGGCTGCTAATGAGCCCTTGACTCCATCCATTTTCCAAAGGGCTGTCTTCCTTCTAATATAAAAGAGCCTTGAGGATATTATTTTTAGCAACCCACACTTGGCTAGTCAGCTCACAGTTGGCTAGGGCCCAGCACAGATGAGGCCAAGGTCATTGACTTAATCCCAAATGATCCATTGAGCTTTAAACAGAAGATGAAAGGGCCTTTTTTCCCCCTGTAGCTCCAGATTGCAGCTCTCCCTCTGTTAGCCATATTGCGTATGCAGACTATTCATTAAAAAGACAGTAGCTTGGTGTCCAGCCTGTCTGAGAGTCTGGAAGAGCTTTTTCCGGTAGGAAAACAGGGGCACAAGTATTCAGAACTCTAGGCCACAGCAGAAGGGTTAGATGAGGAAGACAGTGGAGCTGGAGACCAGAGATGAACCCCAGAGCACTGCAAGTGTTTGGAGGGGCAAACCCAGGGCCTCACGTGGGTAACGGCTCACTAGGCAGGCTGAGTATGGTATCCAGAGAGCAGTGTCCAAATTACATCTTCAAAGATGCTATTTGCAAATTAGATCATATTCACAGGTACTGGGGGTTAGGAGATCAATATATTTTAGGGGGACGCAAATCAACCCATAATAGAGGTGCTATGCTCAAGTCCACTAAATATCTTCTGATAAAACACAGATTTCTATTAGCCCAAAGGGCCAGCTTGAGGCTCGTTGTTTTCCCCTCTATGTCCTTAGAAGCCTGAATCCAGCAACATGTTTCTCTTTCTGGCCAGGTGAGTTAGTTGCCATTGAGTCGACTGGGACTGAGTGAAACTAGGCCATAATTAACCTTGCCTAGAGCTCTCGAATGCACAGCCTTTCCTGGCTCTTCATCTTCAATTTAGGCACCAGGATCTCATGTGCTTTTTAAACTGTGAAATGCATGTTATTTAACACTCATGTGAGTGTTGACTCACATGACTGATGAATGAAGCTTGCAAATCTAAAGGCAAGAGCTAAGTATTGAAATCCTCGAACTGGCAGCAGAATGCCAGTGCACATGCTAGGAAAGTGTATGGAGCTTTGAAAACAAGGATTTCCTGCTAATGTTAGCTTCCCTGCACCATAAAGAGACTCTCCAGCTCTATGGTTGCAGACTTAAGAAATAACGGTAATGGGTCTGACCCTACACCTAGGAGCTGACGCTTAGGCAGGGATGGGGTAGTCACCATATTCGTTTTCTCATATGAGTGTTAACTTTTTCCGGCCAGCCATGGTCAGATCTCACTTTCTATAAACTATATCCATTATCATCGTCATCATAAGTATCACCGTCATCATTATAGCACACGATCATACCCCCGCCTGAATACTTAGCTCCCAGGCCTGTTTTCTTCAGGAAACCACTTGAGGATTCCTCACTCTGACAGCTGTCTTCCATCCTTCACTCAAAACTGAGTGATACTGTGTTCTCTCCTTCTAGTGTCTGTCTCCTTTCTTCAATACTGACTCTCGCAAGGAAGCAAAATATTTGTATGTAACATCCACCAACAAATCCAGTTCACTGTACCTTCAAAATACAACCAGGAAGGGAATATATGTATTGTATATAGAGAATATAGGAGCCCTGGTGGTGCAGTGGTTAAGCACTCGGCTGCTAACTGAAAGGTTGGTGATTCTTACCCCACTCGCCACTCCCCGGGAGAAAGCTGTGGCAGTCTGCTTCCGTAAAGTTTACAGCCTTGGAAACCCTATGGGGCAGTTCTACTCTGTCCTATAGGGTTGCTATGAGTTGAAATGGACTTGACGGCAATGGGTTTGGTTTTTTTTGGTTTTATATATAGAATAATATACATATATGCTCTCTATATACTCTACATATATATTACATAGATCACCAAACTAGTTGGCGTCAAGGTGACCCCTACTCATGGTTATCCCATGTGTGTCAGGGTAGAACTGTGCGCCATACGATTTTCAATGGCTGATTTTCTGAAGTAGATTGCCAGGCCTTTCTTCTAATGCATGTCTGGGTAGACTCAAGCTTCCAACCTTTTGGTTATCAGCCAAACATGTTAACAGTTTACACCACCCAGAGACCCCAATATATCAAACATATCAAGGATCATGGTGCAGAACTGGGCAAGATTTCATTCTGTTATACATAAGGGTGCCACCAGTTGGAGCCAACTTGATGGCAACTACAACAGCAATGGATTCCATCTGCGGACCTTTTGGTTAGCAGCCAAGCTCTTAACCACTGTACCACCAGGGATCCTGGCATAGATTAGCACCTCACTAAATTGTTTCCGAATGAAAGAGCTGACCTTGTTACAGTAAACAATTGAGTCATCTTGACTGCATACGCATATAGAGTAGGAATATTCATATAATATCTTAATGGGTTGATGCTTTGGTTCATGTTACAAGAGTTTGCATACATTACCTCTATTCCTTACTACAGCCAAGTAAGACAAAGTAATTTAATAATAATGAAAGCTAGCAATTATCCAGTGCTTACTGTGTACCTGGATTGTTTCTTAGTGCTTTCACATGGGTTGACTCATTTAAACCAAACCCCATGAGGCAGATACCATTATCATTCTCCTTTTACAGATCAGGAAACTAAGGTGCAGAGATGATAAGAAACTTGCCGAAAGTCACACAAGCAGTGTATTAGTAGAGAGCTATCGAGCTTAGTGAGGGCATTTTCCTTCCCTTCCCATTGGGGGGAGTCCTTGGGTAGCGTACATGATTAACATGCTTGGCTGCTAACCAAAAGACTGGCAGTATGAGTCCACCCAGAGTTTCCCGGAAAGAAAGTCCTGACTGGAGCACAGTTCTACTCTGAAACACATGGAGTCACCATGAGTTGGAATTGACTAGAGGGCAACTGGTTTGGTGTTTTGGTTTTCCCATTCCAAAAGGTCAGCAGTTCGACTCCACCAGGCACTCCTTGGAAACTCTATGGGGCAGCTCTACTTTGTCCTCTAGGGTCGCTATGAGTTGGAATTGACTCGACGGCAATGGGTTCGGTATTGGGATAAGGGGAATGGAATGCTGCTTTTGAAATGTTCAAGCCAAATGAGGCCGAACTGTTGATACATCCTAGAGTGCCAACTGCACTGAGCTCCTTGATGGCAGGGACTGTGCTTTGCATCTGCAGTGCCTAGGACAGCGCCAAGGACAGAGTAGGAGCTCAGTACACGTGTGAGTGAGACACAGCTGTCCTGGAGCATCTGTAGGCAGAGCTGCTTATGATCTAGCTAGGGATATGGAGAGCAAAGAGCAACAGCAAAAACCAAAGGCAAGCACAGAAAGAAACAGAGAAAAGTCAAGTTCCCAAGTACAAAAACTAAAGGAAATCTGCAGGGAGGGCTTAATAAAGGTTGCAGTTATTATTATCTTCGTTTAGTAGATGTCAAAACAAGACACAGAAAGATGAAGGCCGTGGGTTTATGCCCATGGTGCAATCAGACATGCCGGGAAGTTTCAGTCACTTTGATTTGCTGGATTCCATCTCCTAATTCCTGTGATTGACTGAGGCCCAAAGGCTTGGGGGCATTATTATTGGAAAACTTCACGATAATGAAACTTGCTGGAGAATAAGGACTACCTCTAACAGCTGCATCCGATTCCACTACATCTGTGCCAGAGTCGCTCGAATAATTGTAGCCCGAGTTAGGGAGGCTGGCAGCTTATGGGCCCTGCAGCAGTCGCCAGAGCTGGCAGAGTGGAGTAGGGAGATGGGAGGGAGGGATAGACTTTAAACCAGAACCATGGGCAGAAGTTTAGGGGGGCCTTGGAGTTGAGCTGTCTGGCTTCAGCTGAAGGCTCTGCTTGTTAGCTGCATGGCATGTAGCAGGTTAATTAACTCTTCTATGACTGTTTTGTCACACATAAATGGAGTTAATAATAGTGCCTACCTCATAGAATTGTTATGAGGTTTTAAGGAAATAATGTATGTAAAATGCTTGGTATATAGCCAGTGCTTGACAAATGTTTGCTATTATTATTATCTCCTATGAGTATTTCTTATACTGTGGTTACAACCCCTTGATAGATGATAAAAACAAATTAGGTAGTCATGATCTGGATATTTCATTAATGAGATAGCATTGATTGAAAAATATGTATACATTGAATGTTATGAACATAAATAGTGTTTCATGAAACTTGTTTCAGATGTTTATGTGTGTATGTGTGCATACATATAAACACATGTACATGCATACACATATGTATACATATGCATGGACACAGATGAAAGCGTACGTGTAAATACATGCATGCACTTACATACACATAAGCCTATAAACAGGCACACGTGCATATACCTATGCACAAATATACACATACATTCATACATAGATGCAGACATCCATTAACATAGACAGACACGTGTATAAACACACACTCATGAAACATACACACATGGATATATGTTTACACACGTGCTGATTCACATGCACACAGATACATGCTCACATTACACAATACACACTCATACACATGTACATGTATTCATGCATGCTCATTCACACATACAAACATACACACAGACATAGACATCCACAGCACTCTTTTGCTGGCATGAAAAGCAGGCTCTAGAATTCAGGTATGCCCATGTCTCTGACCTGTGTGCAGAATAGATCAGTCCTCAAACCCACAGCACATCTGGCACCAATGCAGAAACACATCTGATCACACCAGAAAAATTTTTTAAAAGAAATCATTATTGGCAGATTTCATTACCGCTTTTAAACAATTTAAATTCAGATTAGCTACTAAAGTGGAGATTTAAACAGTAGCATTGATTAGAATTCATTTCCAGCCTTGTCTTTGAATCTTTAAAAGAAGAAAGAAACACAGGGAGTCAGTAGCTTCCTCTTCAATTCTGAGCAGCCAATTGCCACTCAGAAAAGACTGGGGTGACATCAACATTTCATGTTCAAACGCTTAGCTTCTGGGAGATGCTGGAACTTGAGTCACATCACCGAAGCCTGGCTCCATGAGACAGAATAATGCTGCTGGGAATTGTTTCATTGTTTCATCTGGCCAATTTTTGGAATGGTTGATCCTTAACTAAAATTCAAGGAGAAAGGGAACTTGGATTAATGAAACCAATCACAAAAACACACAGAGGAGCCCCAAATTAAAGAGGAGACCTTTAGTATTTCTCCAACATGAAGGAGTTTTTTTTTTTTTTTTTTTTTTTGAGGGGGGTACCAAAATTACCTCATTTTGAAGGAATGGTACAAATGTAAAACTTGAGGTGGATGTTTTGGTACAATTTATAGAAAAGGTAAAGGTAAACCCCACGTGCACACGCTGTCTTGGTGACCACGAAGTCACCCCTGTGGCTATGGGGCAGCCAAGCTAAAGCTTAGCTCTCTGCATCACTGTCTCTCAGGGTGTGCTTGTCAAAGAGATACTCTGCCAGGCCATATTCCGGGGCCCCATCTTGCACAAGCTGGTTATGTAGTCACCCAATTCTTTGATGGATTTTACCTGCTCATTTAGGTAATGAGTCATAAAGGAGTTTTTTAATGAGTGACTACGGAGAAATTAAGTTGTACTTTCAACCTTCCTCAAAAAACAATGTTAAAAAAATGTGGAATTGGCAAATGTCGTGTTATATATGTTTTTACCACACACACATACACAAAACAACAATGTACAAATGAGTAGCCCACAGCACCAAGCCAAACCCACTGCCGATGAGTGGATTCCAACACGTAGAGTAGAACTGCCCCATAGGGTTTCCAAGGCTGTCTTTCTCCCACGGAGTGGCATATAGAATTGAAACCTCCAACCTTTCAGCTAGCAGCCAAGCACTTTAACCACTGTGCCACCAGGCTTTTGTTAAGTGGGAGGAGGGCAAAGAGCTATAAGTGTTAGAAAGCCAAGAATCCTGGATCCCGCTTATGCAGTGATGGGAGTGGCTTTGGGAAATGGGTTCAGTCCACATACAGAGGGTGAAGGATAGGACTACAAAAGTTGAGGATGGAGAGCACTGGGTAAGGAGAGACACAATGGAAGTAGCTCAAAGAAAGAAGAATTTGGGACTCTCTTGGCATATTGCCAGATTCGCTTCTTTGTCTCCCACAAAAAATCATTTTTGTACTGGTTGCTAAGGATTTAGAGAAGAATAGAAGACAGTCCCTCATCTTAGGAGCTCAGGGTCTCACCCTGCTCTTACTCTACTGATTCCAAGCTGGTTACCCTGGAGGAGGTGATAGAGATGGCCAACTGCCAAACAAATTAATGTTCCCTTTCCATTGCATGAAGCGGTCACCAGCAAGTAGCTACCCAGCCAGGGACTACATTTCCCAGACTTCCTTGCAGTTTGATGGGGTCATGGTTACTGTTGACCCTGAGATACTTTAGGTGGTACCAAGCATATACATATTATTTTGTTTAATAAACAATTATATAGAGCTTACTCTGCTAGGCGCTGTCATAAGTACTTTATAAATATTAACACATTGATTTTCTTGAGCTAGGTTCTATCATCATCTGTACTTTACATATGAGGCAATTGAGGCACAGAGAAATTAAGCAATTTTCCCAGGGTCATACAGCTAATAAGTGGCAGAGTTTGGATAAGAACCTAGTTTGGCTCCAGAACTCATGCTCGTATCCACCATACTAGTTGCCTCCCAATAATGGATCAATGGATGTCTGCCCTACTCTTGGTAAGGAGCAGATCCAATTTCTTTGAGCCACCTCAAAATGCAGTAGTGGTTTTTCAAGGAGTATTAAGAACCATGGTTTTGCTTTGAGTAGAAGACAACTTCTAATCCCCAAGCTCTTCCCGAGTTAGAAAGTAGAGGACTGCCACCTACTGCCTCCATGATACCATTTTGACTGTTCCTCGGAGGGTGCATGTGTACACACGGAGGGAGGCAGCCAGCCCCACAGAGCTGCTTTGCTTGTGAGAATTAATAGGATCACAGCACACAGTGGTATGATTGCAAATAGAAAGACTGCTCTGTTCAAACAAATCTGTTTCTTACTTCATGCCAAGAGCTACAGTGGATAAACTTGAATTCAAATTGGCCTTGGTTCATGGAGCGTTGTATCTTCTGTACCAAACCCTTGGCCTTGGCCAGATCTCACCAATTTGTGATCCCCATTTGTGAGTGTTCAGTAGGGCGGAAGTGGCCCAGGGCTCTCAGTTGCCAGGGGTTAGCCAGGTTGTGGGTCAGAGAGGTGGGGAGAGGTAACTATTTCACCAGCAATCGTTTCTGGTCTTCACTGAAACAGATCAAGTTCGGGTCTTTATTCTTTCTTTTGTTGTTGTTGTAAGCTGCCATTCAGTTGGCTGCTGACTCATGGTGACCCCATGGACAAAGAGATCAGACCACTGTGATCCATAGAGTTTTTGTTGGCCAATTTTCAGAAGGTCACCAGGCCTTTCTTCCTAGCCTGACTTAGTCTGGAAGTTCTGTTGAAACCTGGTCAGTATCATAGCAACACTCAAACCCCCACTGACAGACAGGCGGTGGCTGCGTATGAGGCGTATTGGCTGGGAATCGAACCTGAGTCTTCCGCATGGAAGGAGAGAATTCTACCACTGCATCACCACTGCCCCCTCAGGGTTAACTGTTGTTGTTAGGTGCTGTCGAGTCGATTCCGACTCATAACCACCCCAAGTACCTCAGAACGAAATGCTGCCTTGTCCTGCACCATCCTGATAATTGCCAGCATGTTTGGGTCCATCTTTGTGGCTGTTGTGCCAATCCGCCTCACCAAGGGTCTTCCTCACCCTCTCTGGTCCTCTGCTTCACCAAGTATGATATCCTCCTCTAGCGATTGATCCCTCCTGATGATGTGTCTAAAGCAAACAAGTAAGACAGTGTTCTGTTGTGTTCTGTTTTCAGTGGCTAAGTTTTGGAAGTTGATCACCAGGTCTTTCCTCCTAGTCTGGCTTAGTCTGGAAGCGCCTTTGAAACTTGTCCACCATGGGTGACCCTGCTGGCATTTGAAATACTGGTGGCTTAGCTTCCAGGATCACAGCAACATGCAAGCCACCACAGTATGACAAACTGACAGGTGAGTGGTGGATTGTTATTATTATCACCCCCATTGTACAGATGCAGAATCTGAGGCACAGAGAGGTAAAATAACTCACTTAGCGCCACATAGCTAGGAAGCAGTGAAGCTGGGATTGTAAACCCAGGTAGTCCGACTCTAGAGTGCATACAAATAATCATCACACCATCCATCCTGGCAGGGAGGAAATTTGGCCAAGGTGTGATCCTGCTGAGTCTTGAGGCTGCCTATGCTCCGACTTTAACCTGTCTGCAGTACTTCCCAGGCCATTGACGTAACTGGAGTGACGTGATTGCCGTAGGTAGGATTGTTTGCTTATCTGCCTTCCCTGTCCTCAGCAGCTCATGTCAGGGTTACCAAGAGCAAGAATGGCCAACGTCCAGGAAATAAAAATGCTGGGTTTATGCCCTTTCCCCTGTAAAACTGAAAATTGAGCCCTTACTCCTGGTCAATTGAATCTACCGTACCCATTGCTGTTGAGTCAATTCCGACTCATAGCGACCCTATAGGACAGAGTAAAACTGCCCCACAGGGTTTCCAAGGAGTGCCTGGTGGATTTGAACTGCCAACCTTTTGATTAGCAGCCATAGCTCTTAACCACTCACTTCTACTCTTGCTAATTCTGTTGTGGACCGAACTAGCCTTTGGTTCCAATGAGTGAAGGCGAAAGCAGTACTTAACTTGTTGGCTTCTCCCTGGAGAAAGGCATGTTTATCAAGAGTCAAATAATCACCGAATTGCACCACTTCCCAGACAACTGTCCGCTCTAAAAGTAAATGATTCTGTTGGTGACGATTGAGAATTCTAGGCATTTTGAAAAATTCCCCCGATTGCTATAAAAATCTTCAGCTCAACCTCAAGAAATTTCATAGTCCTGAAGCTCCCTGTTTCACTGCAAAGAAGTAGCAAGTGGCAAGGGCAATTTGATAGTTGCTGCCCTACATTCAGGAAAATACAAGTGGTTTTAAAATATTACAAACACGTTATTTTTAGAAACCCCCAAACTGTTAGTCGCTCTAGGTTTAGAAGGCTGATCAAAATAAAATAAATCAGTAAAATCACAATGGCTTCTGCTTAAATTAGGTCTGTCTTGGTTTCCATGGCATCCAATCTGTTAGCGCCAATAGTCTCACCAGGATCTGTGCTCAGCCTTCGGGATGGCAACGCTTTCTTTAAGGCTTACCGGGCATATAATAGCTCAATGGATTCCATTAGACTCAGGAAAGAGAGAATTTCTAGAAGCCTGGAGGTGATGTTAAATTTGATTCCTGGGGTCAGTGTTTGGTGCTCGTCTTCTCACGACTCGGTGGGTGACTGGGCTTTGATAGAATTACAGATGACATATTTACAGTAAGCACTTGGTCTCTAGCTGCATTGCTGCATAGCAGCTGCTGCAGGTAACATCCACAGGTTGACACTAATAAAAGGTACCACAGGAGACCTTTCTACTGCAAAGAATATGAGCACAACCAGGGTTTGCACAGTGTGTAAATCTTCATTTTGCATTTCCAGAAACTTAACTGTAAGGCAGAAGAACTTATCAGTGGGTAGACACTAAATTTATTTCTTTAAACAAACGTACCTTAATAGGCCTTCCTTAGAATGGGAGGGAACTATTATTAAACTGGTGTGTGTAGTTTATAAAGAAACTAGCAGGAAAGCAGCTGTGGACTTACTTGTTAAAATGTATATAAGCTGGTGAAGTCAAATGATGTACAATAAATTTGCAAGGTAACATGGCCTTTGTTTTTCTCCAAACATGGTGGTGGGGGGTGTTATTAGGTGCTCTTGAGTTGTTTTAACTTACAGCGACTCCATGGACAGAGTAGAACATCCCCATAGGGTTTCTAGCCAATAATCCTTATGGGAGCAGATCACCAGCTTTTTCTCCTGAAGAGCCATTGGGTGGGTTCAAACCATCAACCTTTCAGTTAGCAGCTGAGCAACTTAACCATTGTGCCACCAGGGCTCCTCTGCAGACATAGCATTCAAAAATAATATTGCATTTAGAAAATGCATCTGCCAGTCCCATGTTTTATTAATGACTTCGGATTCTGAAAATGTATTCAGTGGATTCTGTTTTTCAGGTGATGCCCTCTTTTCAACCTTACGCCTTGAATTCCTTTGTAAAGTTTTCTGTTTTTTGGTCAGATTGCAGTTGAAGCAAGATGTTTGGGAAGATTGATTTAGATAGGTCCCTAACCTCAGCTTTCACATCTTTCAAAAGAAGAGGTTGCATTGGAAGACAGATTCTTAATCTGGTTCTCTGGTTGGGCTTCATAGGGGTCTGTAAGCCCCAGGAAATTGTATGTAAAATTGTGTGTGTGTTTGTATGTAATACATGCAGTGTTCTAAGGAAAGAGTCTGCAGTTGTCTTTTTGTAATGTATAAAATTTTATTGGTGGCCCTATAACAAATACAAATGTAATAAGTATGACAATAACAGCACACAGGAGGTGGGTGGGAACAGAGTTATATTGGGGTTGGGTCTGTGGTTTTTATCAGATACGTAGAGGTTCATGTAACCCCAGAAAATGAAGACTTTCTGGGCTAGATGCCTTCTAAGTTGCTGGGTAACTCTGAAGTTCAAAGAGATTGGCTAAGCAGTTTTATTACAGCTCTTCCTCAGTTGAAGAAAGACTAAAAAGAAATTCATCAGGTGAACAGTGAAGGCTGTATCATGTTTGTCATGGTTTAGCATCACTGAAAATAGAACCAGGTAATGAAATAATCTAATGTCTGATTTGAAATTGAAGACAGCAAAATTAATGAAAGACCAACAACCTGCAAGCCCCAACACTTCTTGGGGGGATTTCTTCAAGCCCACTTTATTTTCGCGTTGTTGATCATCATGCTACCTGCTGGGTTCTCATTCTTGTCGTGTATCCACAGCTATCCCGTGGGCTTTCAGAGCAAGCTACCCAAATAGAGAATAAACATGTGAGGGAGACAAGATGAGAATGAAGCAGACTGTGATTGCAACTAGGTCAAATCTATTAATATGTGATATTTATGTCTCAGCATGGTTGAAACTGGAAACCCTTTTGCATAACATTTCCTCTTGCTTTGATAGAAAATTCCTCAATCAAAATACTTCAAAACCATCATTTTAATTTTTATCACCCCTGAAAATTTCATTTTTACAAGGAGCACAGTGTTATCATGCTGAAATAGCTGTCATTGAATTGCATCACTTTGCAAGGTGTGAAACTCTCTCTGTAGAGTTAATTTCACTGCCTGTGACTTGGGGGCTTGGAGGACAGAGCTAACGAGGACAAGGTCAAGGGTTCAGTCTGCAAGGGTGTTAACTCAGTTCTGTTTCCTGGCCACAGAGTGTACCCCAACACCAGCCAGAATACTCTTGGGGTCCAGGGAATCCAGGGGAGAGAGGAGATGACTCAGTGTAAACCCAGACCCATGACTAGAGAGACAGCTCAAAACAAAACACCAGACCTGTTGCCCTTGAGTTGAATCCGACTCATCTCTATGTGATACATAGTAGAACTGCTCCATAGGATTTCTTGGCCGCAATCTTTTACAGAAGAAGATCGCCAGGCCTTTCTTCCATGGAGCTGCTAGGTGAGTTTGAACTGCCAGACTTTAAGTTAGTACTGTAGCTAAGTGCAAATCATTTGTGCCACCTAGAAAGAACCTCAGCACTCTTTTCGTTTTGCTTTCCAATAATTTTGTAAAGGGGTTATCCAGTCTCTTTTTGAATACCTACAGTGACAGAGAACTCATTACCATCCAGTGCTGCCCATTCAATCTTGGACAGCTCTGATAAATTCTTTCTTATGTACACTGTAGCTGCCTGTCATTCTGTAAACTAGTCTTTGGTCTTTCCTGTGGGATCAACAGAATAAGGCTTCAAGCCAACCCTTTACAAGTTGGAAAACAGCAAGAGGGATGAAGTAAGGGCCACCAACTCTCTACCTCCACATATTAGCTTTGTCAGCAGAGAAAGCACTTGCTGAGAGATCTTGAAAGCAAGGATGCAAGCAAGAGGCTTCAACTCCTTTATATAAAAGGGTTGGGGATATAGCATTTGGGAAAGGACTGTAAATTCCCTTCCAGCTCTTGAGGTCAATACCACACACAGCACACAGCTGGGTGATACACACAGGACCACTGGGGAGGTGTCCATCACTCTCAGCCTGCAGAGAACATTCCAGTAGGGCACTGCCTCCAGGTTTGGAGGAGTTTGGGGGCATTAATGGACGGTCCAGACCACCCTGTCACTGCTTCTCCAGACAACCTAGAGCTGAGATTTTTTTTTTCATTGTTGTGCTTTAAGTGAAAGTTTACAATTCAAGTTAGTCTCATACAAAAATTTATACATACATTGTTATGTGACCCTAGTTGCTCTCCCTATACTGTGACAGCACACTCCTCCTTTCCACCTCTGATTTCCCATGTCCATTCTACCAGCTCCTGTCCCTTTCTGCCTTCTCATCTCACCTCCAGACAGGAACTGCCCATTTAGTCTCATGTATTTACTTGAGCTAAGAAACACGTTCCTCACGAGTATTACTTTATGTCCCACAGTCCAGTCCAATCCCTGTCTGAAGAGTTGGCCTCAGAAATTGTTTTAGTTCTGGGGTGATAGAGAGTCACAGGGGCCATGCTTTCCAGGGTTCCTCCAGTCTCATTCAGACCATTAAGTCTGGTATTTTTATTAGAATTTGAGTTCTGCACCCCACCTTTCTCCTGCTCCATCAGGTACTCTCTGTCATGTTCCCCGTCAGGGCGGTCATTGGTGGTAGCCGGGCGCCATCTAGTTCTTCTGGTCTCAGGCTGATGAAGTCTCTGGTTTATGTGGCCCTTTCTGTCTCTTGGGCTACTACTTTCCTTGTGTCTTTGGCATTCTTCATGCTCTTTTACTCCACGACCAATTGATGAATCTAAGAAGCACACTCTTCATGAGTATCGTTTTATGTCCCATAGTCCAGTCTAATCTTTGTCTGAAGAGTTGGCCTTGAGAATGGTTTTAGATCTGGGTAGACCAAGAGTACGGGCCCACGTCTTCCAGGGTTCCTCCAGTCTCAGAAAAACCATTAAGTCTGGTCTTTTTACTAGAATTTGAGTTCTGCACCCCACTTTTCTCCTGCTCTATCAGGGACTCTCTACTGTGTTCCCTGTAAAGGCAGTCGTTGGTGGTAGCCAGGCACCATCTAGTTCTTCTGGTCTCATGCTGATGAAGTCTCTGGTTTATGTGGCCCTTTCTGTCTCTTGGGCTAATTCTTTCCTTGTGTCCATGATGTTCTTCATTCTCCTTTACTCCAGGTGGGTTGGGATCAACTGATGCATGTTAGATGGCCGCTCACTAGCTTTTAAGACCCCACACGCCACTCACCAAAGTAGCATGCAGAACATTTTCTTAATAAATTTTGTTATGCCAGTTGACCTAAATGTCCCCTGAAACCATGGTCCCCCCACCAGCCCCTGTAGAGCTGAGAATTTTAAGAGGCAAGATTGACTTCTAATCTCCCCAAAACACATGTACCCAATCATTCATCCACCATTGCTGGTGACATTGTAAAATGGTACAACCACTGTGGAAAACAATTTGGCAGTTCCTCAAAAAGTTAAACATAGACTTACCATGTGATCCAGCAATCCCATGGCTAGGTATACACCCAAAGGAACTGAAGGCAGTAAAACAGGAAATCTGAATAAGATCAGTGGATTGTATTCATGTCAATATCCTGGTTGTGATATTATACTATAGTTTTGCAAAATGGGCAAACAGGGTAAAGTAGACAAGGGATGTCTCTGTATTATTTCTTGCAACTGCATGTGAATCTTCAATTAACTCAATGAAAATTTTAATTAAAAATGCTACTGCAGAGTTCTAGGCAAGAGATGAGAGTTGCTTGAATGTGAGTGAACTTGGCCAGTTTGTACAGTATGTTCCCATTTCAGATTTTAAAGGGATACACATATACATATTTGTATATTAAAAAAAAAACAAAACCAAACCCATTGCTATTGAGTCAATTCCGACTCATAGCAACCCTATAGGACAGAGTAGAACTGCCCCATAGAGTTTCCAAGGAGCACCTGGTGAATTGGAGCTGCCAACCTTTTGGTTAGCAGCCAAGCTCTTGACCACTGCGCCACCAGGGCTCCTATTTGTATATAGGCATTGTGGTGAGTGGTGTCTGGGGTCTTAAAAGCTTGTAAGCGGCCATCTAAGATGCATCAATTGGTCCCAACCACCTGGAGTAAAGGAGAATGAAGAACACTAAAGACACAAGGAAAGCAGTAGCCCAAGAAACAGAAAGGGCCACATAAACCAGAGACTTCATCAGCCTGAGACCAGAAGAACTAGATGGTGCCTGGCTACCACCAGTGACTGCCCTGACAGGGAACACAACAGAGAGTCCCTGATGGAACCGGAGAAAAGTGGGGTGCAAAACTCAAATTCTAGTAAAAAGACCAGACTTAATGGTCTGAATGAGACTGGAGGAACCCTGGAAAGCATGGCCCCTGTGACTCTCTATCTCCCCAGAACTAAAACAATTTCTGAGGCCAACTCTTCAGACAGGGATTGGACTGGACTGTGGGACATAAAGTAATACTCGTGAGGAACGTGTTTCTTAGCTCAAGTAAATTCTCAGCTCTACAGGGGCAGGGGTCTGGGGACCATGGTTTTAGGGGACATCTAGGTCAATAGGCATAACAAAGTTTATTAAGAAAATGTTCTGCATCCTACTTTGGTGAGTGGCATCTGGGGTCTTAAAAGCTTACAAGCATCCATCTAAGATGCATCAATTGGTCCCAACAACCTGGATTAAAGGAGAATGAAGAACACCAAAGACACAAGGAAAGTATTAGCCCAAGAGACAGAAAGGGCCACATAAACCAGAGACTTCATCAGCCTGAGACCAGAAGAAATAGATGGTGCCCGGCTACCACCAATGACCACCCTGACAGGGAACATAACAGAGAGTCCCTGATGGAGCAGGAGAAAAGTGGGGTGCAGAACTCAAATTCTAGTAAAAAAGACCAAACTTAATGGTTTGACTGAGACTGGAGGGACCCTGGAAGACATGGCCCCCGGACTCTCCATTAGTCCAAAACTAAAACCATTCCCGAGGCCAACGCTTAAGACAAAGATTAGACTGGACTATGGAACACAAAATGATACTCGTGAAGAGTGTGCTTCTTAGCTCAAGTAGATACCTAAGACTAAATGGGCAGCTTCTGTCCAGAGGTGAGATGAGAAGGCAGAGAGGGTTAGTTGCTGGTTAAATGGACACGGGAAATCCAGGGTGGAAAGAAGGAGTGTGCTGTCACAGTATAGGGAGAGCAATTAGGGTCACATAACAATGTATGTATAAATTTTTGTATGAGAGACTAACTTGAATTGTAAACTTTCACTTAAAGTACAATAAAATAAAAAATAAGAAAATGTTTTCTTTTTGACATTGATGAAAGAGCTCTAATAAATTGCTACTCCATAATAATATTTTCATCATAAAAAGTACCTATTTATCTCCTTATTTTTCCATCCTGCTTCACATCCTAGGAACTTCAGAGTAATGGAATTCTTTTCTAATGGAAGCTCCTTTTCCCAACCACACCAGCAAACTCAATTGCTCCCCGTAAGATTTTTCCTATGGATCATTCTACTTCACATTAAGTGAGCTGCCTCGCATAAAAGCTCCTAGGAAGGAGATTTTAAACAAACTTACAGGTCCTTGGCTCCCTCTTGGAGTTCCTGGGTGATACAATCGGTTAGCCCTCGACTACTAACCAAAAGGTTGGTGATTCAAACCCACCCAGGAAAAGATTAGAACTAAAAAATAAATGTTTGAAATTTTTAAAAAGTCACTGGTTAGGAAAAAATATTCACGAAAACATATTAAGCATAGTAAAAATGGAGGAAAGGCTATTTATGTTTTCCCCAATTTCATTATTCTCCATCATAGCTCCCCAGTTCTTTCTGTCTTAGCATTTATCATAGTATTTAATTATCCATTTGATTGTTTACTTGCTTTGTGTCTCTCCCACAGCAATGCAATTCCCATGAGGGCAAGGTCTTCTTCCAGTTTCTTGTCCAGTCTATACAGTAGGTGCTCAAAAATATTTGATGAACAAATAAATAGTATTTTTCCATTAATTTATGAGGCAGTGGTGGTACAGTGGTAGAATTCTTGCCCTCCATATGGGAGACCCTGTTCAATTCCCAACCAATGCACTTCATGAGCACCCACCACCCCTCTGTCAGTGGAGACTTGCATATTCCTACCATACTGAACAGGTTTCAGTGGAACTTGCATACTACAAGAGACTAGGAAGAAAGGCCTGGCAATCTACTTCCAAAAATCAGCCAGTGGGGGGGGGGGAAGAAAACCCTATGGATCGCAGTGATCTGATCTACAGCTGATCATGGGGATGGCACAGGATTAGGCAGCATTTCGTTCTCCTGTGCATGCGGTCAGCATGAGTAGGGGCTGACTCACCGGCAGCTAACAACAACAAATCCATTGATCTAGGAGGGGGGGTACATTGATTCACTGGGTGAGGGTTAACATCATCCAACACCAACTTGGCTGTCTGGGGGAAGCTTTAACTGTACACCTTTCACAGCTCAGGCTGAATCTACTATTTTCTATTTCTATTGTTGGCCAGTCGAGATGTCTTTATTCCATGCCTCTGCCTCAGAAAGTACAATGTCACATTTGTTAGTCACCAAAAAACCAAACCAAACCAGTTGTCATCAAGTTGATTCAGACTCATGGCAACCGCATGTGTGTCAGAGAAGAACTAAGCTCCATAGAGGTTTCATAGCTGTGATCTATTGGAAACAGATCACCAGGCCTTTCTTCCAAGGCATCTCTGGGTGGATTGAAACTGCCAATCTTTCTGTTAACAGCCAAGTACAAACCCAGGGACCTTCTCAATCACCAGGAGATTGAATCAATCTTTCAGGCTTCTCTTGTTCCTTGGTTATTCCTGTGCTAAGCTAGCAACTCAATTGGAATGATCCTAAATTTCATGGATTCAAAGAGGTTTCCACATATTGATAAGGATAGGAGAGTGGTTCAAGCTCCGGATGGAAACACTTAAATGAACTGTGCATCATTTTCGTTCAGAAAACATTGACTTTGGTATTCATTTCACATAGTACTTATCCACCTCATTCTCTATCCAGAAATGCCAGTAAAGACAGTGATCACTGACAAAACTGTGGCTAATGATTGCTTATATACACATCAGTGTCAAAATTTTGCTCTCAAATTCTCAAAATCAATTTCCATTTCTTTGCACACAAGCAACAGAGGGCCACCACTCATCTGTCAATTTCTTGTACTGTGGTGGCTTCTGCCTTGCTGTGATGTTGGAAGCTATGGCACTGATACCTCAAATACTAGCTGGGTCACTCATGGTGGACAGGTTTCAGAGGACCTTCCAAACTAAGACAGACTATGAAGAAGGACCTGGTGGTCTACTTCTGAAAAAATTTTCCAGTGAAAACCTTGTGAATAGCAGCAGAATACTGTCTGATATAGTGCCAGAAGATGAGCCCCTCAGGTTGGAAGGCACTCAAAATATGACTGGGGAAGAGCTGCCTGCTCAAAGTAGAGTTGACTTTAATGATGTGGATGGAGTAAAGCTTTCGAGACATTCATGTGCTGATGCAGCATGACTTAAAATGACAAGAAACAGCTACAAACATCTATTAATAATCAGAATGTGGAATGCATGAAGTATGAATATTAAAAAATTGGAAGTTGTCAAAAATGAAATGGAATGCTTGAAGATACGTATCCTAGGCATTAGTGAGCTGAAATGGACTAGTATTGGCCATTTAGAATTACACAATCATATGGTGTACTGCACTGGGAATGACAAAATGAAGAGGAATTGTGTCACATTCATCATAAAAAAAGAACATTTCAAAATCTATCCTGAAATACAACACTGTCAGTGATAGGATGATATACATACACCTACAAGGAAAACCAGTTAATATAAATAACTATTATTCAAATTTACGTACCAACCACTAACGCCAAAGATGAAGAAATTAAAGATCATTACCAACTTTTGTGGTCTGAAAGATCAAACATGCAATCAAGATGCACTGATAATCACTTGTGATTGGAATATGAAGGTTGGAAACAAAGAAGGATCAGTAGTTGGAAAATATGGCCTTGGTGATAGAAACGACACCAGAGATAACATGATAGAAATTTTGCAAGACCAATGACTTATTCATTACAAATACCTTTTTTGACCAACGTAATTGGCGACTATACACATGGACCTCACCAGATGGAATACACAGGAATCAAATCGACAACATCTGTGGAAAGAGACGATGGGAAAGATCAATATCATCTGTCAGAACAAGACCAGAGGCTGACTGTGGAACAGACCACCAATTGCTCACATGCAAGTTCAAGTTGAAGCTGAAGAAAATTACAACAAGTCTATGAGAGTCAAAGTATGACCTTGATATATCCCACCTTACTTTAGAGACCATCTCAAAAATAGCATTGAATTCAAAATAAATTTTGTAAATTGCTTGGTACATCATGAATACTCAGTAAATGGTGGTCCCTAGCATCGTTATGATAAAGTGAAGTTGTATGGGCAACAGTGGGATTCTGTTTCCAAATTATGGAAATTTCTGGAAGCAGGATAGTGAAGGATTTGCGAACGAAGGCTCTGGTGTCAGACTGGCCTCTGACTCCAGACTCCACTACTTCCTAGCTGTGTGACCCTGAACAAGTCACTTAACTTGTCTTAACCTTAATTTCCTCTCCCGTAAGAAGGGAATGATAGTTTATAGGCAGTATCTTATAGGTGGAGTCCCTGGGTACACACCTGCTGCTAACTGAAAGGTTGTCGGTTCAAGTTTACCCAGAGGTGCTTTGGAAGAAAGGCCTGGTGATCTACTTCTGAAAAGTCAGCCATTGAAAACTTATACACTTATACTACACTTATAGGTTGGTAAGGACTCAATGAGATGATGCATATGACTTGTTTAGCAATGTCTGACACATAGTAAGTGATTGATGAATGTTATGTCTTATTTTTCACACATATTTTTTATACTTTGATGTAGATCCCCAAGTTTTGTATCAGACCTCATTGATTCTGACTTTGGACATTCAAGTAGAGAGCTACTCATAACAAAGCAAAAGGAAAAACACATTAATAATCACCAAGTCTGTGCCTCAGATGCCACCATCTTCCCTCATTCACTCCCAAACCCAAAAACCCATTGCCGCTGAGTCGATTCCAACCCTCTAGAACAGAGTAGAATTGACCATAGGGTTTCCAAGGCTGTAATCTTTATGGAAGCAGACTGCCACAAGTTTCTTCCACGGAGCAGCTAGTGTGTTCAAACCCTCTACCTTTCTATTAACAGCTGAGCATTTAACCACTGCACCACCAGGGATCCTTTTGTTCACTGCAGGGAAATCCAATCGCTCCTTCCTCAGGATTCCTATAGCCTCCTGGTTCTACTTCTGTCACAGCAGAATTGAGAGCCAGTGTGGCTTAGTTGGAGCCCTGGTGGCGCAGTGGTTAAGAGCTTGGCTGCTAACCAAAAGGTCGGCATTTGGAATCCACCAGCCGCTCCTTGGAAACCCTATGGGACAGTTCTAGTCCGTCCTATAGGGTTGCTATGAGTCAGAATCAACTCGACATTCGTGGTTTTTTTTTTTTTTTTTTTTTGGTGGCTTAGTTAGGCTGACCATATAATTTATCATTCAAATCTGGAACAAAAATAAACTAGGATTGTCCCAGAGAAACCAAGACACATGGAACTATGCTTAGTGGAATGAGAAGGAGCTTTGGGTCAGATGAAGTCCAGCTCTACCAGGTACTACCTGTGCGATCTCTGATGATGCCTGCACGTAGTAGGTGTTTAGCAAATGATAGCCATTATTTTTGTGCACTTGTATTCCCTCATAAATTGTGAGCCTTTTGAAGCGGAGAGGTCAGGCGTTAGTTCCTTTCATGCCTCCCCACTACCATCCTTTCATCTCTGAAGGCTTTCCTTCCCAGGCTGGATGTGAGCTCTCTTGGAACACAGGCTTGAAAATCCCACTGCTTGTTGAGTGGGTGTAGGGTGTTCTCAGGGATCTGCTTGCAGGGCTTCCTGATAAACTAGTGGGCCCTTTCAGGCAATTCTCATACAGAGTCCCTACCTTAAATAACACCATGGACGGTCAGAAGAACGAACAAATCAGTTTTAGAAGAAATACAACCAGAATGCTCCTTAGAAGCGAGGATTACGAGACTTCAACTTGCTTACCTTGGACGTGTCATCAGGAAAGACTAATAATTAGAAAAGGACACCCTGTTTGCAAAAGTAAAAGGTCAGTGAAAACGAGAAATATCCTGAAGGAGATGGACTGACACAGTAGCCACAACAATGGGCTCAAACCTATCAAAGATCATGAAGATGGCCCAGGTCAGGGCATCGTATTGTTCTTTTATACGTAAGGTTGCCATGAGTCAGAGCCGACTCAACAGCGACTGGCAACAGCAACCTTAAATAACGGTTCCAGAAATGCATTTGTCTGAGCCCTGGGCACAGACGAGCCAGTCGCGTGACACTGGCACCCCTCTTGCTACCCGACCCTAAGTGTCCTTGCCTCATTCTGTCACATCTTTCTACTGATGTTATTACCTGTGAAAGAAAAACAACCAAAGCAAGCCTCTAAAGTGACACAGGGAGGAGTTGGAATCTTGCTGTCACCCACTGGAACTGTGGCATCATTCGGCCACCTCTGAGCCTCAGTTTCCTCATGGGAGATAATAATGTTAAATGGTGGTTTATGATGCTTATTTTCGCAGGCTGCTGTGGGGACTAGACGAGGAAATGCACATAAAAGTGCTCTGTAAAAGTGGAGTAGCCTAGTACCTGGCCCATAGAAAGTCTTCAAGAAATGTATGTTGTTAGTTGCTGTTGAGTCATCTTGACATGGCGACCTTATATATAACGGAATTAAATGTAGCCCCATCCTGCCTCATCCTCACAATCATTTGAATGAGTCCATTACTGTGGCCACCGTGTCAATCCATCTCATCGAAGGCCTCCCTTGTCCTCGTTCGCCCTCTATTTTACCAAACATGATGTCCCTCTCAAGTGACTGGTCTTTCCTGATGGTGTGCTCAAAGCAAGCAAGTAAGACAGTGTTCTGTTGTGATCCATAAAGTTTCAATTGGCTAATTTTCAGAAGTAGATCACCAGGCCCTCCATCCTAGCCTATCTTAGTCTGGAAGCTTCACTGAAACCTGTCCACCATGAGTGACCCTGCAGGTATTTGAAATACCGGTGGCATAGCTTCCAGAATCATAGCAACACTCAAGCCAGCACAAGACAACAGAAATATATAGTCGTAACGAAAAGTAACTTAAGGAGCTCTTCACTGAGTGGGAACCAGAATGGTGAACAGCCACACGGGTGTCCAACTGAATTGTCTCCTCAGAGGCAGTCTGTGGCTTTCTCCTCACACCCAACAGCATGCTATTATCCTTTCTAACGCTGACTGTTGAAACCATGGTTGAAGCTGGCTAATCTGTAGCGACCATCCCTAACAGTAATCCTCAGTTGATCTAATCCAATGTTTTATTATTTCTCAAATTTATTCAGAGTAAACACAGCTTTGCAAGTTACCCTCTTCACCCCTTCCAGATGGTGGTTAGAAATGCTTGCCAAATGCAAGCAGTTACTGAGTGCATTTATTTAGTTGCCAATTTGGGTTCAAAAATCTGCCCTCTGTTGTTGTTGTTGTTAGAAGCCATTGAGTCACTGCCAGCTTATAGCAACCCTGTGTACGACAGAAAGAAACTCTTCCCAGTCCTGCACCATCCTCACGATCATTGCTGTGTTTGAGCCCATTGTTGCAGCCACTGTGTCAGTCCATCACCTTGAGGGTCTTCCTCTTTTTTGCTCACCCTCTACGTTACCAAGCATGATGTCTTTCTCCAGGGACTAGTCCCTCCTGATAATATGTTCAAAGTATGTGTCCAAAGTCTTGCCACCTGTGATGGTTAAGATTGTGTGTCACCTTGGCTGGGCCATGATTCTCAGTGTTTTGGCAGTCATATGATGTTTTGATCGCTTCCCTGTTGAGGTTTGATATGTGATCACCCCCATGATGGGATCTACTGTGAGTAGTCAGTCAGCTGAAAGTGAGTTTCCTTTGGCATTTGGCCTGCATCTGAATATAAATGGACGTTCTGGTTTTTTGCCTGCTCTGGATCCTGCAGCCAGCTCCTGTTTGTCTGACCTCCATTTCTTGGGACTTGAGCTAGCAGCTTACCTGCCAATCTTCAGATTCGTCAATCTTCACAGCCTGTGAGCAATAGCCCTGCTCTCCGACCTGCCAATCTTGGGTTCACCATCCCCTGTGGCTGCATGAATCAGGAGAAGCCTCTATCCTTATCCACAGACTTGGGACGTTCCAGCCTCCACAAAAGCTTGAGCCATTTCCTCGATATAAATCTCTCTCTATATATTTATATGCTTCACTAGTTTTGCTTCTCTAGAGAACCCAGCCTAAGACACCATCCTTGCTTCTGAGGAGCATTCTGGCTGTTTTTCTTCCAAGACAGATTTGTTCGTTCCTATGGTGGTTCATGGTATATTCATATTCTTCACCAACACCATAATTCAAAGACGTCAATTCTTCAGTCTTTCTTATTCATTGTCCAGCTTTCACATGCATACGAGGCAATTGAAAATATCATGGCTTGAGTCAGGCGTACCTTAGTCCTTAAGGTGACATCTTTGCTTTTCAACACTTTAAAGAGGTCTTTTGCAGCAGATTATGCCCAATGCAATACATTGTTTGATTTCTTGACTGTTGCTTATTGGACCAGTTGTGAGGATTTTTGTTTTCTTTACGTTGAAGTGTAATCCATACTGAAGGCTGTAGTCTTTGATCTTCATCAGTAAGTGTTTCAAGTCCTCTTCACTTTCAGTAAGCAAGGCTGTGTCATCTGCATAACGCAGGTTGTTAATGAGTCTTCCTCCAATCTTCGTACCCCATTCTTCTACATATAGTCCAGCTTCTCAGATTATTTGCTCAGCATACAGATTGAATAAGTAAGTATATAACCCTGACACACACCTTTCCTGACTTTCAACCACACAGTATCAATTTGTTGTGATCCGCACAGTCAAATCCCTTGGCATAGTCAATAAAACACAGGTAAATGTCTTTCTGGTATCCTCTGCTTTCAGCCAAGATTTATCTGACATCAGAAATGATATCCTTGGTTCCCCGTCCGCTTCTGAATCCGGCTTGAATTTCTGGCAGTTCCCTGTCGATATATTGCTACAGCCACTTTAGAATGATCTTCAGCAAAACTTTACTTGTGTGTGATATTAATGATATCTGTTCGATAGTTTCCACATTCGGTTGGATCACCTTTGTTTGGAATAGGCATAAATATAGATCTCTTCCAGTCAGTTGGCCAGGTAGCTGTCTTCCAAATTTCTTGGCGTAGACGAGTGAGCACTTCCAGTGCTGCATCCGTGTTGAAACAATGTTGAACAATATTGCCTCAAGTTGCAATATTGAAGGATTCTACAGGGAAATTATTAAATGATGCAGAAAGCATCAAAAGAAGTTGGAAGGAATACACAGAGTCACCGTACCAAAAAGAATTGGTCAACGTTCAACCATTTCAGGAGGTAGCATATGATCAGGAACTGATGGTACTGAAATACAAAGTTCAAGCTGCACTGAAGGCATTGGTGAAAAACGAAGCTCCAGGAATTAATGGAATACCAATTAAGGATAAATTAGGGAAATTAAACCGGATGAATTTTGTACCTGATTTTTACCCCTCTGAAAAATCCAAGTAGTCTGTTCGCTGTGTGTTTACATGGCAATGCTAACCTCTGAAAGAATAAACATTATAAAGGATTCTAAAATGTGACCTTTTTTCTCACGTTATATTTTAAGTAATGTGTGCACATGGAGAAAAAGGCAAAAGCTACCAAAATTTACACACTAAAGTGTACATTTCCCTTCCCTTCCTGCCCTTAACCTTCTAGTCACCCTTGTTAGAAATAAGCACTGTAATTATTTTGGGTGTCTTTCCAGAGATAGTCTGTTCATACAAGCATATCTGTATATTTTTATCTCCATGCTTTTTTCACACACGTAATAACATTTTCTACACACTATTCTGAACCTTGCTTTTATCACTTAACAATATGTCTTGGTGATCTTTCCATTTCACTATGAATAGCTTTCCTTCATTATTTTTAACGGCTACGCTGTACAGGAAGGCCCCAGGTTACGAATAAGATCCGTTCCTAACTGTGTCTTTAAGTCGAATTTGTAGGTAATTCGAAACAGGTGCATACAGTTCTTATTTAGCCTTACTTTTGCTGCACGTGCAGCAAGTGAAAGTGATTGCGATGAAGAATTTGTTGCGAGTAGGGATTGGTTCAGTCGTTTCAAAGTGAGGGCAAATTTCCATAATATTAAAGGGCAAGTACAAGTTGTCTGTAAGTGGGACCTTCGTAACACAGGGGACTGCCTGCTGTCTGTATTCAAAAATATGGATATTCCATAATTTATGTAAATAGTCCTAAAGTTGTTTACAGTCTTTTGCTATTACAAATAATTCCACAAGCATTATCTTTGTTGCTCACATGCAAGTAGAGATATAGGATAAATGGCTATTACTGGAATCACCAAAGTGTATGTTCATTTACAATGTTGATAAATACTGCCAAATTGTCCTGACTTAATTACTACCAGCAATGCCCGGGGGTCTCATTCTTCACATCCTGGACTAACATAATATAGTTTATTTATCCTTTCCAATCTTAGTGGAAAATGATATCTTGTTTTTGTTTTATTTTGTGTCTTTTATTATGAGTGAATTGACCATTTTTCCATATTTTTCATATTTTTAAGAATTCATTTGGATTTCTGTTTCTATATACATGTTCTTTGCTCATTTTTCTTATTGAGTATTCAATTTATTTTTACTTGTGTGTAGAAACTCTTTATATATTAAGGATTTTGGTTCTTTGCAATATACGTTGAAATATTTTATCAGTCACTTACCTTTTGACTTTACTCATGGTATTTTGATATCTGGAAAATTTTAAATGTTAATTCATTCAATTGTTTCTGTCTTTTATTTGATGACTTTTGGAGTGTGTGTCATGCTTATAAAACCTTTCTTTTTTCTGAGAATATAAAAAATCATTTTCCCCGTTTTGTCACTTTAGTAGTATCATGTTACAAAAATCAACATTTTTGTCCATCTGACATTTATTTTGGTATAAGAAATGAGGCTGGTATCCAACTTAGTTTTTATTTTCAAATGGCTACCCAGTTGACCCAACATCATTTATTGAATACTTCGCTTCTCCCTATTAATATGAAACGCTTCTTTCATAATAAACCAAATTTCTGATATATTTGAGTCTATTTCTAGGCTGCCTGTTCTGTTCCATTAATCTGTCTACTCATGTACTGGTACCGTAACCGTCCAAACCGGAATAGGACCAGCTCAGGTCCAGGTCCTGCTCGGCACAGCCTGTCTAAACGGAGAAGCGGACACGGCTGTTAAGGCAAGGTGAAAGCGTTTATTTAGTTGGCCAAGTAAAGGAGCTCACCAGGACCTCCGTCGCCAAGATGACTCGCTGAAACTGGGCGGGGGTCAGCTTTTATGGGACTGTTACAGTTAGCAGAATCATGAGGTTATACATATTCAAGATTCCTTGCTGATTATTCATTGTGCGGCAGGGCTAGGAATCACCAGGAAGTGACTGACGGACCCTTGGCCTCTGAAGTGGGCTTGGCTATCACTCACGTAAATCTGGTGACTTTTGGTTCCTTGACATGAGTCTTTTGGTTCCTAGGCACGAGTTTTCTCATCTGTCTGCGCATGCCTGGTCATCTGGCACCGGTTCTCCTAGGACTTGTGACCTTTATCTGCAGAATTTCCTGAAGTTAAAACAATGTAAAGAGTAAAGAAATAGTCCTAGTCAAACAGTCCTGATCTGAAACTCCGATACAGCCTGCAGTAAAGAAATGGTCAATTCTAGTCAAACAGTTCTGATCTGAAGCCCCAATATAGCCTGCCCTATTGTGGGGGCAGGAATGGGGCTTAGCAACCACGTTAGTACCAAACTGTTCTAATTACTCAAGCTTTATGATATTTCTAGCAGCCTCCTCACTACTCTTCTTTTTCAGAATGTTCTTGGGGTTTCTTACAAGTCATGATTCCATTTGAACTTTAGAATAAGTATGGCTGATTTAAAATAAAATCCTATTTGTATTTTATTAGGACTGATGAAATTTATAAATATTTTTCAGGAGAACTGCTTTAATAAGAGTCGCTTCTGTTTCTATTTTATGTGGGTCCTTTTCTTTGATTATATTTTCTAATTGGTTGTTGGTCACATAGGAAAGTTAATGATATGTTTTGTACAATAATTGCCTATGGAGATGAAAAAATTCTGATTGGGAAGCATATTTATTGACATGGGAAAATGTATGTGAAGTTTAACTAAATAAAAAAATAAGACCTAAAACAATATGTGCCCTCTGGTTCCAGTTTTGAAATATATATCTTTTTCTAGGAATGTATATTGATGGGACATGAACCAAAATGTCAACCTTGATTATGTCCAAAGGGTGGATGATGATTATGAATGATCTTTTTTGTCTTCTTTGTGTTGTCCCATGTTTCTCATATTTCCTGCGGTGAGCACGCATTACCATTCTATCAAGAAGAAAATAAATATTTTAAAAAGAAGAGAGGAGTTGACAGCATATTTACAACATGTGACTCTGGGGAGGTGCTTATGTAGGGAAGAAGGGAACAATGTGATCAGTTGCATAATCAGGGTAGGCTAACTGCTGTAATCAACTACCCCAAAGACTGAGTGATTTAACACAATAAAAGTTTCTTTCTTTCTTACATCTAAGGCAGGTTCCTAGGGACTGTGAAGGGGGAAGCTGATGCATATAGGAGGTCTTGGGGGCGAGGGAGGACAGCCTGGAAGTGATGCAGTCACTGCCATTCACATTTCATTGGCCAACACTCAGTCACATGGCCATCTCTAGCTTCAAGTGTGTCTGGGAAATTAATCTAGCTGTGTGCCCAGAAAAGGAACCAAAACAAACATCCCGTTGCCGTTGAGTTGATCCCCACTCACAGCAACCCTATAGGACAGAGTAGAACTGCCTCATAGGGTTTCCAAGGAGTGGCTGGTGGATTCGAACTGCCAACCTTTTGGTTAGAAGCTGAGCTCTTAACCACTGCATCACCAGGGCTCCAGATGCATTTTACCTAGGTAAAAAAGCCCTAGTGCTTTACCTAAGGCTGATTATTTTCTGGAGAAGGAGGGAATGTTTTTCCCTGCTCAGGTTTTTGGAGAGTGATGGATGAACTGCTTACAGTCCAGTTCATGTAGTCACCTGCCCAGTGTCCTTTGGTACCCTGGGTTTGTGTAAGGAAGCTGATGGACATAGGTTGTCCAGCTACCGTGGCTTATCTGTAAGGGATCACTGATGAGAGGTGGGGAGTCCATCTGGCACGACTCTGGGACACAGCTCACATCATCATCATCTCACAAAATATCAGAACCCATGATATGGTGAAAATGTGCAGTATGTTCATAAAGTCCACAACCTCAATAAATATCTCAGGAATCTGGGGTCATATTTGGCTAGCTCTGCACTCGCACTGAATCATTCCTCTGTCTTTTTCCCAGAGGGGCTTTGGAGGGTAACTCCTTTCTCATCCGACATGAGTTTTATGTGATGTGTTTTAAATGGGACTTAATTTAAGCATTTTCTTTGCTCTGCTCATGTTTTACTATCCAACAAGCTATCAGGGAAACAAAATGCCCAGGGCCTATGACCAACCTTGGATATTGAAGTCCAGAGCTATTTTCAAAATAACATTCTCTTTCTGATTTTAAAAGTCATGCAAAATAATGACTTAAATGTTTTAGTCCACTCTAAAAGCTCAGTAGTTGGCTCAGTGGTTTGCATGCATCGACTAATCCTCACAACAACATTCTGAGGCAAATATTATTATTTTCATTTAATATATAAGGAAACTGAGGTATAAAGAAATTCAGTATCTTGTTCATGGTTATACACCTAGGAAGCGGTGGTGCTAGAGTTGGAATTAGAACTCAGGTCTTCTGACTCTAGAGCCTGCACACTTTACCACCACCACATCCTCCCTCCATATGTGGCCGCTGGAGCAAATTTGAAGAAGATAAAGTATAATGAAGAAAACAACAACAATAAAAATTACCCATAATTCCTTAACCCAGAAATACCTCTTGTAATTTGTACATTCTTTTTTTTTAATTTAACAGGATTTACTCATGGTTTCGTACTCAGCTTTTACCACTTAACCTCTTATGGTGAGTGTTATGGATTGACTCGTGTCCTTCAAAAATGAGTGTCAACTTGGCTAGGTCATGATTCCCAGTATTGTGTGACTGTCCACCATTTTGTGATCTAATGTGATTTTCCTATGTGTTGTAAATTCTACCTCAATGACGTTAATGAGGCAGGATTAGAGGCAGTTATTTTAATGAGGCAGGATTTAATCTACAAGATTAGGTTGTATCTTGAGTCAATCTCTTTTGAGGTATAAAAGAGAGAAGCAAGCAGAGAGACAGGGGGACCTCATTACCACCAAGCAAGAAGAGCCAGGAGTGCTCATCCTTTGGACCTGGGGTCCCTGTGCTGAGAAGCTCCTAGACCAGGGGAGATTGATGGCAAGGACCCTCCCCCAGAACCAACAGAGACAGAGAGACTTCCCCTGGCGCTGGCACCCTGAATGTGGACTTCCAGCCTCCTAAACTATGAGAGAATAAACTTGTTTGTTAAAGCCATCCACTTGTGGTGTTTCTGTTACAGCAGCACTAGTTAACTAAGACAGTGAGCATATTCTCAAGTCACTAAATTTTGTTGAAACCATTTTCATGGTTGAATGTCATTCAGCTATACTATAATTCATTTAACTATTCCCTTATTGTGGGCTCAAGCATAACATTGATTATGAAGATGGCATAGGACTGGGCAGTGTTTTGTTCTGTTATACACAGGGCACTATGAGTCAGAATGGACTAAAGGGCACCTAACAACAACAAAGTTATTGGACATTTTCCTGCTTTCATTTTATTTATTTTGCTATTAGAAACTATACTTATAAACAATTCTATCACAAATGCATATGACTGTATTTTGACTATTTCTTTGGTATAAATTCCTAGTAGAAATACTGTTTTAAATATATGCACATGTTTAAGGCCCTTGACACATATTGTCAAATCTAATGGATTCTTGATAGTATCTATATTAACCAATCCTGACTTATTTTAATGTACTTTGTAATTGATTCTACCCAAAACTTTCTTATATGGTCATAGAATGCAAAACAGATTTGAATTATTTTTTAAGTATCGTGTCTTCCTTATCCAAAGAGCTATGTCTTGGGAATAAGGGGAGGATTAGGCTTCACTCCCACCATACCAGGAAGGGCTTGGTGACCTTAGGAAACCCGATGTGGGGCTAGATGGCTTCTTTAGCAATACATGGCTACCAGGAGGGAGGACCTGTAGGAGCAGAGGCTGCAGGAATTCTGCCCCCTATAAGGATTATACACGGAGCCAGCATTTGCAGCTACATGCCATTTGTGGGATTGGAATTCTTGAGTAGAAAAGTAGTTAAAATTTCTTTTTGCACTTGTAATCGCTTCCAAAACGGAGATTGAATTTATAATACTACCCATTTGAAGTTGTGTCAAGATATTTCCCTTATACTATCCTTATAAGACACACAGATTAATTACTATTATCCCCACTTTACATAAAACAACAGTAACAATGGAAATTTATTGAGCACATACTATGAGACAGGCAGTTGGCAGTGATGGTACAGTGATAGAATTCTCGCCTTCCATGCAGGAGACCGGTTCTATTTTCAGCCAGTGCACCTCATGCGTAGCCAGTGGAGGCTGACATGCTGCTATGAAGCTGAACAGGTTTCAGTGGAGCTTCCACACTAAGACAGGCTAGGAAGAACGGCCTGCTGATCTACTTCCCCAAAAATCAGCCATTGAAAACCCTATGGAGCATAGTTCTACTCTGACACATATGGGGTTGTCATGAGTTGGAATCAATTCGATGGCAACTGGTTTAATGTGGTTTAGATAATACCTAATAATGATGATGATGAAAATTATTCTGTTACTGTGATAGACCAATGAGTTCTTCTGCCTCATTAAACTTTGTTTCATCAAATTAAGAGTATTGGAGTCATTCATTGTCCTACTTGGATGAAATATCACCAGAGAGATTTGCAAATACTGGTTCTCCACTGTATGAAGAATGCCTCTCAGGAAGTAGCTGATTGGTTTAGAGAAGCTGAACAAACCCTGAAGCCCTTAGCTTTGGACCAAACTACAGAGACTTGTCAGTCAAAGAGGCATTATTTTCAATGTCAACCTCACATGTGTCTTTGATAAGCAGGGCACTTCTGCTTTTACACACTATACTTGGACAAGAGACTCTTTCCACATGATAGGAAGCAACTCACTACCCAATCCCTGCTATTTTAAGTATTTAATAACAAAATCCTGTGGCAGTCTAGGAAACTTATCTCCACAGAATGTGCTGACACACTGGAATGGAATTAAATAGAACCTCATATCTAGTGTATTTCACCACCAGCATGTTTTATTCATCCCTGCTCAACTGGGTGAATGGGCAATTTTCCTTCCAGATGAAGAGGCACTCTAGTAACAGAACTATAATTTTCCAAGGAGCATTACTGGGCCCCTGTTTTGAAGTAAGAGGTCACTTTGGCTGGGAGAAATGAATTGTCTACTGGCATGGTATGTTCCCTTTACCACCAAAATATATGGTGTATGGATTCTAGTTTGATTCTTTCCATGAATGATGAATGCAAATAGTGAGACTCTCTTGTCCTCCAATATCAAAGCCATATATTGTAGGGAGGCTAGAACCAGGCACAGCTCTGGGATAGAACTCAAGCTATACTTATATTGGGGATCACATCACTGCCCTAGGCATTAGTCTTCTCATGGGGAAATCAGGGTAAGCCAGATCTCTCAAAGGGGCAAGAGTAGAGAAAGTAGGTTGCTGTCACTACTACCCAACCAAACCACCGGGTGCTCTGGACTGACATGCACAGGGCCAGACATTCCCCTACGAGCATATGAGAGCATGGCAGCTATTGCAAACTCATTTTCAATATAAAGTAAAATAAAATAACCAGTGAAAACCTTGGTTTTTACTGAGCATCATGGATTATGTGAATGAAAATGTGATACATACATATAGTGGAATACTACTCAGCCAGTAGAAGAAATGAAGTCTTGATACATGCTACAATACGGATGGAGCTGGAAGACATTATGCTGAGTGAAATAAGTCAGTCACAAAATGACAAATGTTGTATGACCTCGCTTATATAAAAAGACAAGAAAAGGCAAATGTGTAGGGACCAAAGTTAATTAGTGGTAAGCAGGGGCGGGGGGGGGGGGAGGAAGGAGGGTTAACACTGATGGAAAAATCACATTGATTAAGGGTAGGGTTGCACAGCCGATTATTGTAATTGCAGTCAATATGCTGTACACGTGTAAAAAGTTTAACTGGCAAAAGTTGTGTGATAGATATATTTACAACAATGACAAAAAAAAAGAGTGGCTGCTGAGGCTGCTTATGTACAACCAAACCCCTCATGGGATTTGGTTCCTTGGTTTGGAGGTTTTATGGTCATGGTTTCTTGGGACATCCCAGTTAATTGGCCTAATAACGATGTTTAGTGCTCCTGTTCTACCTCCTAGTTCCTTGTGCAGTGCCTGGGGTCATAAAAGCTTGCAAGTGGCCATCCAAGGCACAACGATTAGTCTCTATTTGCCTGGAGCAACCGAAGAAGAATGAGAGTCAGGAATAAGAGGAGGAAGTGGAATGTGTGGCTAATTGCCTCCATGGACAACTGCCTCCTTTGCCATGAGACAAATTGAATGGTGCCTGGCTACCACTACTAAACATTTTGATCAAAGATTCTGTTGAAGAATCTTTGATCAAAAGGGGGGAAATGAAGAACAGCATTTCACATTCCTATGGGCTCTAGACCTTCTGGAGCCAAGGGGGCTGGAAGAACCCCTGAAACTATTGCCCAGAGATAATCTTTAAAACTTAAACCAAAAATATCCCCTAAATTCTTCTTAAAACCAAACAATAGTTTAGCTTAATTAGCAAAAAATGTCTACCTTGAGCATTATGCTCTTTTAAGATCTATATGGTATCAAAGTGACAACAGAAACTCTAAAGATTAAATAGGAACCTTAGGGGCAGTGAGTTGATGTCAATAGGAGAGTAACAACTCAGAAAAGGAGGGTGAGAATGGTTGCACAACTCGAAGAATGTTATAAATGTCACCGAATTGTACATGTAGAAACGGTTGAATTGGTGTAAGTTTTGCTGTATATATTCTCAAGAACTTCAACAAGACAAATTTTTTTAAAAAATTGTGTGAATGAAGCAAGTACCTGTAACGTGCTGGAATGTTATAGTCGATGCTTTGCTAACAGTATTGCCAAACCTCAAAGCAATCTTGTGGGATAGGTGCTATTATCATCATACCCATTTTACAGATGAGGAAACTGTTGCTCAGAGAAATTAAATAATTTACTCAATGACAGAAAGTAGGAGACAAAGCTGAGATTGAACCCTAGCAGTTTAACTCCAGAGTCTGGAGTGAATGGTGTTCTTAGCCACTAAGTCCAGTTACTGATCCAACTTAGGTGCATTGCTGTGGACACCAGATCAATGTAGAAGTTTTACAGTGGATTCATTAGAATACCTGTGTCCAGTTCTGTGCAGAGCACTTCAAAAAAAAAAAAAAAAGAGCTCATAACAGCCTTAAGAGCTAAGTACTATTATCATCTCCATTATACAGGTAGGGAAACTGAAGCACAGGATAACTTCCCCAAGGTCATCTAACTTCTACGGTACAGATCTGAGTCTCACACTCTGGCTTTTCTGACTCTAAAGTACCAGGCTGCAAGGAGGCTAAAATGACGAATAAAATAGGGTCTCTGCCCATTATACATATATATGTATATATATAAATGCAGAGAATACCAGAAAGATATTTACCTGTGTTTTATTGACTATGCAAAGGCATTTGACTATGTGGATCATAACAAATTATGGATAACATTGCAAAGAATGGGAATTCCAGAACACTGAATTGTGCTCATGAGGAACCTGTACATAGACCAAGAGGCAGTTGTTTGAACAGAACAAGGGGATACTGCATGGTTTATAATCAGGAAAGGTGTGCGTCAGAGTTGTATCCTTTCACCACACATATTCAATCTGTATGCGGAGCAAAAAATCCGAGAAGCTGGACTATATGAAGAACGTGGCATCAGGATTGGAGGGAGACTCATTAACAACCTGCGATACGCAGATGACACAATCTTACTTACTGAAAGTGAAGAGGACTTGAAACACTTACTGATAAAGATCAAAGACCACAGCCTTCAGTATGGATTACACCTCAATATAAAGAAAACAAAAATCCTCACAACTGGACCAATAAGCAACATCATGATAAACAGAAAAAATATAGAAGTTTTCATTTTACTTGGATCCACAATCAACACCCATGGAAACAGCAGTCAGGAAATCAAAAGACGCATTGCAGTGGGCAAATCTGCTGCAAAAGACCTCTTTAAAGTCTTCAAAAGCAAAGATGTCATTTTAAGGACTAAGGTGTGCCTGACCCAAGCCATGGTGTTTTCAATAATCGCCTTATATGCATGTGAAAGCTGGGCAATGAATAAGGAAGACCGAAGAAGAATGGAAGCCTTTGAATTATGGTGTTGGCGAAGAATATTGAATATACCATCGGCTGCCAAAAGAATAAACAAATCTATCTTGGAAGACGTACAGCCAGAATGCTTCTTAGAAGGGAGGATGGCAAGACTTCGTCTCACGTACTTTGGACGTGTTATCAGGAGGAACCAGTCCCTGGAGAAGGACATTATGCTTGGTAAACTGGAGGGTTAGTGGAAAAAAAGGAAAACCCTCAACGAGATGGATTAACACAGTGTCTGCAACAGTGGGCTCAAGCATAACAACGGTCATGAGGATGGCACAGGACTGGGGAGTGTTTTGTTCTGTTGTGCATAGATAGGGTGGCTATGAGTCGGAACTGACTCGACCACACTTAACAACAACTGCCCATTATGAATTTGTGTTCTGATCAGTGGGGAACAGACCGTGAATATAAATGACTGTAATACAAAGCCCTATCTCATAATGAAAAAAAAAAAAAAAAAGGAGGGGAAGAGGGAGGTGGGAAAACAAGGTGGAAAAGGAAGGAAAAAGAGGAGTAGGATAAGGAGAAGTCCTGTGGAAGAAGGTAATACCATTTCTGACTGGGATATTCATGAATGACTCCAGGGAAGAGATGGTGATTAAGTGCATCCTGGAGGGATGGGTGGTGTAAGTGGTTAACATCCTTGGCTGCTAACGAAAGATTAGAGTTTGGAGGTTTGAGTCCACCCAAGGGCACTTAAGAAGAAAGGCCTGGTGGTCTACTTCTGAAGTTAGTTGAAGAAAAACACTGTAGAACACAATTCTACTCTGAAACATATGGGGTTGCCCTAAGTTGGAGTTGACTCGATGGCAACTGGGTTTTTTTTTTTTTTTTTTTTTTGAGGGATGGGTGCAACTTAAATAAACAGCGCCTCCTTTTATTCAGAGCCTGCTATATGCCAAACTAAGCACCCGGCTGCTAACCGAAAGGTTGGTGATTCGCACCCACCAGCCGCTCTGTGGGAGAAATACGTGGCAATGTGTTTCCACAAAGATTACAGCATTGGAAACCCAATGGGGCAGTTCTACTGTCCTATAGGGTCGCTATGAGTCGGAATCGACTCAATGGCAACTGGTTTGGTTTCGGTTATATATGCCAGACATTGAACTAGGTACTTCAATCCATTAAGACTAGATGTCACGAGAACACAGTCACTATTCTTAGTTTGTGGATGAGGAGACAGATGCTAAGCAAGATCGTGTAGCCGGATGGGGGTAAATGGCATGATAAAAGATACAGAAGTAGACAAGCCTAAGGACCATAACTAGAGATGTGATTGTAACAGAGAAGTCACAGCAGTGTTGGGAAGGTCCACTGGGCCCAGATTATGGAGGTTCTGCGGCTCTATCCTGTTGGGCAGTGTGGAGTTAGTCCAATTTCCTGAGCAGGCAGAAAGGACAGGATGCGAACTGTGTTTTAGGAAGATGCCCAGGCATTGGTGTGCAAGAAGGGATTGAAGGGCAGACACTGGAGACGAGTTAAGATGTTACTTCTACAGTGCAAGCACAGGGCAATAAGCACAAGACCTGGAAGCCTCAGTCTGAAGCCAGGCGCTGCCATTTGATTAGCTGTGTGATCTTAGGCAAGGCATTCTACCTCTCTTAACCCTCAGTGGTCTAAGCTATAGCATGAAGATGATAATCGAATGTATTTGCCTCACAGGGATGCTGTGAAGAGTAAACAAAACAACGACCTGTGAAATGCTCTGCCAGTACCTGGCCCATAGTTATCTTGCAGTAAATGAGAAATCCAATTTTTTTTCATTCACCACCTATCTGTCAGTTGGTTGTACTGTGGTGACATGCGTATTGCTGTGATGCTGGAAGCTATGCCACTGGTATTGTAAATACCAGCTGAATCGCCTATGGCAGACAAGTGTCAGTGGCGCTTCCAGACTAAGACAGACTAGGAAGAAAGGCGTCGATTCCGACTCATAGCAACCCTATAGGACAGAGTAGAACTGCCCCATAGGGTTTTCAAGGAGTGGCTGGTGGATTCCAACTGCAGACCCTGTGGTTAGCAGCCAAACGCTTAGCCACTGTGCCACCAGGGCCCCTTCCAAAAAATTAGCTGGTGAAAACCCTATGGATCACAATAGAATATTGTTCGATATAATTCTGGAAGACGAGCCCCCTAGACTGGAAGGCACTATGGCAACCACAACAATAGAATCAAACATACCGACGATGATGAAGATGGTGTGGGACCAAGCAACAGTTTGCTCTGTTGTACATGGAGTTGCCATGAGTTGGAGTCAACTCAACAGCAACTAACAACAACAATGACTTTTTAAAAAAATTTTCATGGAAAACAGCGAGCCCAGCTTGGAGGCTATTACAGTAATCCAGGCATGAGGTGGTAAAGGCTGAGATGGTGGCAAAAGAGAATTGAAGAGAGAAAGGTAATGATATTAAGGACAAGTCAATGACCCCTCCTCCTTGCATGCCTAGGTTGTTGAGAAAACAAATCTCACGTTAGCCATTCTATTTTGCCATCCAATTTGAGCATATTTGATAAGCAAAGGCATCTAGCATGAGCGGTGGAGTACTCATTAGGCTGTAAGTCATTGACTCCAATTTTGTGACATCTATATTTTTCATTCTTTAAGCATTCACTGTGTTGGTATGTCCCAAAGCCTTTCCATTCTGTAACTTTTGAAATGAAAGGTTTTGAGGTAAAGCAAGGGATTTAAGAATATATAAAAATAAGTCCTATAATGAAAGATTGAGTTTCATATTTGCAAATGTTTATTCTGTGATTCTAAAAGATTTTGCATTCCATCATTTCCATTATGTTTTCGGAACTGACATTAATGTTATAGATATTAAGTCTGATATTTAATTAAAGGGGGGTGTCTGTTCTTGTAATTGCTGTCCAGGATAATTTGTCACTAGTCCATGGTGACTAGATCTGCATGTTTCCACCGCAAATCCATGTCAGCTCTTCGATACATAAATCAAGCCCCAGAGAAAACAGGCATAGGAATTTAAAACATCGAACATACCTTTGATTTCAGTATTCAACCCACTACGAAAATCCTGTATACCTAGAATACCAGCCTCCGGTCCATTCTGAAAACAAGTTTATTAGTTGATCATTAAACATACTGTATATGCCATATAGCTAATTGTATAGTTAAGTTGGCTAGAACCTGCATAAATGACCAATTAGCCTCTCCCCTGAAAGCAAATCCGTTACCACAATTGCTAATGAAAACAAAATTCACATGCTCACACAGGACAAGATAACCCCTCCCTCTCTCTTAGGTATTCCATACAGAAGCTAAAAGCTCAATCTATAACATCTAGCAGGACTAATTCACTTCATTTTTTTCTTCTTCTTCGCCTTACACTGGCAATCCAGCTTTCTTAGGGAACTGCCTTATCTTGTCTGCAATTAACTCGCCAGCTTCTCTTATTTGAAATACAAAGGTTTTGTTTAACACTGGCAAACATTACCAGCTAGAATTTGAATACCTAGATAAAATAAAGAGCGAGCATATAAATTTCATTAGGAGATTTTCAAATCATAATTAAAAGATTAGTCACTTATAATGTGTCTACACACGCATAGGTTAAATATCTCTGAATGAAAAATAAGAGAAATGACACATATTTCCAAATGGCATGTATTTTGATAGCTCCTCCGGCGCAAACAGTAGTATTGATGGATGAAATATAGAGAGGATAAACGTGAAGACGCAGCTGGTCTTAGAAGATAAGCCTCTCCGTGGATCAGCTACAGATGAGGAAAACACAAATGTGGGCAGAGCTGAGTGTTGCTGGGCTCCTGGTCTAGTAATAAGCAAGGATGGCCAGGAATTTAGGTCCTGTTGGGTAAAGTGGCTACAGTGCTCCACATAAAAAGTGGGGTGAGAGCGACCTCAATGCATAAAATCAAGAATCAGGAATGGGAACAGAGCCCTGCATCTTGCCTCATGAAAGAAAGTTGCAGAATGTTACATGAATCTATAAAATCGGTTGCTGTGGAGTCGACTCTGTCTCGTGGCAACCCCAAGTCCCATGTGTTTCAGAGTAGAGCTGTGTTCCATAGGGTTTTTAATGGCTGTGACCCTTTGGAAGTAGATCGCCAGGCCTTTCTTCTGAGAAATTTCTGGGTAGATTCAAACTGCCAACCTTTCGGTTAGTAGCTGAGTGCTTAACCGTTTGTGCAACCCAGGGACTCCATACTTTCTGAGAAATACAGGCCTAAGGAGGTAGGAGGACACAGACACAGCCTTATGACTTAAGAATGAGCCGCGTTGTCTACTGGTCCAGTGAAAGGATCTGCCGATATTACAACTGGGCAGGAACTCCAAACTCACCCTGTAATACCTGACTTTGGAATAACGATCTGTAGGGGTGCATGAGGCATCTCTAGGTGGCACAAATGGTTAAGCACTGGACTACTAACCAAAAGGCTGGCAGTTCAAACCCACCCAGAGGCACTTCAGAAGTAAGACCTTGGCAATCTGCTTCCAAAACATCGCAGTCTTGAAAATCTTATGGGTTACAATGGTCTGCCCCGAAACCGATCATAGGGATGGTGGAGGACCAGGCAGCATTTCGTTCCATTGGGCATGGGGTTGCTATGAGTCCAGGGCAACTCAAAGACAGCTAAGTGAACTAAACCAAGGGACTTAATCTCATATAGCAAGTTGGTAGCAAAGCAGCACCAGGACTAGAACCCAAATCCCCTGATAGCCATTCCAGTAAGCCTTCCTCTCCCTTGCGCTGCTGCTCCAAATGGAAAGAGACACTGAAGAAAACCTCCTTTGACCGTACTATGTCACAAGCTTTTACCATGCACTGTTTATTTCCTGTTTCGTTTTAAATTCAGGAACTGAAAGAACAGCCAAAGTCCCAGTGGGAAACGACGATGACTGAGTTCCCTGCCTCATAATCGTTAACCCTGTTAGAGTGGAGGCGGGCAATCAAAGGGTCACTTAAATATTTTGCTGACTTGCTCACTGTTGAGTCAGAAGAAGTGCCTACTCAGAGCATTAATTTCTGATTAGCTAGTAATCCAGCCAGGTTAGAAAATAGGATGGAGAAGAGTAAGGCATTCACATTCTGTTGCAGAACGTTAGCTAGCAGTGGTTTGCAGAGGTGGGTCAGTGCTGTTACAGTGGGGAAAACTGTGGGGTTTCTGAGCTGTACGAAGGCAAGAGACCATCAGCTTCTGGCCTGGGGAAGCTGGTGAGGGCTATACCATCTCAAAAGAAGGGCTCTAGAAAGATCCATGGAAAGGCACTGCTGTGGGAAAACATCTTCTTTATCCATTTAGGTTGAAGGAGGCCTGGCTTTGACTAGGGAGGCCTCCAAATGTCTTAATGCTTTATACTAGTTTATTAGTTTTCTGTTGCTTCTGTAACAAGTTGTACCACAAACCAAGTGGCTGAAAACAACACAAATTTATGTTCTTACAGTTCTGGAGCTCAAAAGTCCAAAACAGGTCTCACTAGGGTCGCTATGAGTCGGAATTGACTCGACAGCAATGGATTTGGTTTGGTTTTAAGGTAAAATCAAAGTGTCAGCAGGGCTAAGATACTTCTGGACACTCTAGGGGAAAATCCATTCCTTGCCTTGTCCAGCTTACAGAAGCTTCCCCCAACCTCTGCTTCTATAGTCACATCACCTTTTCTTTCTGTCTCTGATACTCGGACTTCTCTCTTATAATGGCCTTTGTGATTACATTGGGCCCACCCAGTTAATCCAGGATAATCTATCTCAAAATCCTTAATTTAAACACATCTACAAAGTCCCTTTTGCCATATAAGGTAACATATTCACAGGATCTGGAGATTAGTACCTGGATATCTTTGGGGGCCACTATTCTGCCTCCCACAAATGGTAAAATTATTTTTTCAAGTAAAATCACGTGAATAACCCCAATAGAGATATTGCATCAAAGCAGAGCTGCTGTAGTTAAAGTCTCACCCACTCAGTCTCCATAACTTCCTTCCCATGACAGTCCCAGAGGCACCCAAGTGGACCCTTGTGGATCCAGGACCAGTTGGAAGACAACTAATTTATACCTGAAGAGAGGACACTATCTGGGAACACCTCAGCCACCAAACCCACTCTATTATGTTCTTCAGTGAAACCAGATGCCTCCTAATGCTTTTCAATGAACTCCATGGGGCAGGAGACTTTGACTCACTTAGCTTTCAGTCCCCAGAATCTGTGGTGTTCAATGTTTGTTGACTGAATGAGTAAATAATCAATTAATGGTGAATGAAAAATGCTTAGCCAGGATCCATTTCCTGTTTCCCTGCTCACAATTATTCATGAATCAGACCTATACATCAGCATTTTTGGAAAAAGATCGAAATGAAATGATACACCCCTACTCTCCCTCACTCTACCCAATCCCAAAGAATTTATAGTAGCCTTACATGCACTGAATTTAACTGCTTGTCATGAGCCTTCATAGAATGTATTCTTCCAAGTCATTGTCATGGACATCTTATTTAGATATCATGGAAGTAAAATATATTCTAATATCTTCCTCTTCCTGTTTCCCAGAACCTGATTCTTCTTCTTCTTCTTTTTTTTTTTTATATTTTATTGTACTTCAGGTGAAAGCTTACAGAGCAAATAGTTTCTCATGAAATAGTAGTATACATGTTGTTCTATGACATTGGTTAACAACCCCACAACAGAACCTGATTCTTCTTGAGGGCAAGATTACAAATGAAACAAAGAATGTTAGAAATGGAAGTACTTTGGTGCCTTAAGGCCATCTAGGAAGGCAACTATGAGACAAAGAATCTAAGGCCTAAAGAAGCAAAGAGACTTATCCAAGATCATAGAGCAAGCACATTTCTGTAAGATCTAAAAAAGAGCTAAGGTCTTCTTCTCCTTATTCCAGTGTTTCTTCCATTGTCCACAGTTGTACAAAGCTGAATAGTTTTATCTTGAAGAATGTTAGCTAAAGAGATCACAGAGCCTGGATTTTTGAGGCTGGTACAAAAAAGTGACAATCTCTTATCACTGTAAACCTATGTTTGGCAAACTGATGGCTCCCAGGCCAAATCCAACCAGCAGACCTACTGTATTTGTCCCATAGTTTGTTTGTTGTTTCAGCCGAATTGCTCTATGTCTTTAAATAGAACAGACACACTCCAGTTCATCAACATCCCCACCACTCTCTATTGTCTTACATTTAGCCCATATCATTCACTTATATATTTGACCCTTGCAGGCATTTGAGTTTTCAACCCCGGCTATAAGCAATGAAAATATACAAGAACTGTCAATATTTGGGGTTTCAAACTCTATTTTTGAGAGTCTTTCATACTGTAAGTGGTATAGACATCTCTTTGACAGACAGATCTTGGGTCCTAAAGTCTTATAATTCAGAAAATAATCACCATAATTAACCTATGTTTCAGTGTTTGAGAAGGGAGAGATGATAAAGCAGTGCCATATCATCCAAATCAGTCATTCAAACCAGTCATCACTAACTTCACTCCCTCCAAATCCATCCTCGTTAACTTCTTCCCACCTAGGTCTTTCCCCACCAACCCGCTTGCAATCTAACTCTAATTGTGATTAGTCTTAGGTCACATGTGACTGTGACTTAGGCAATCTAAGGTTATAAACCCATTGCCATCAACTCGATTCTGACTCATACTTACCCTGTAGGACAGAGTAGAACTGCCCCATAGGGTTTTCAAGGCTGTAAATCTTAACCAAAGAAATCCGCCACTTTCTCCTGAGATGGAAGCTTATAGCGTGTGAAAATGACCATTGTAAAGCTGTTATCATGTAAATTCTTTTTTTCATTGTACTTTAAATGAAGGTTTATGGAACAAATAGTTTCTCATTAAACAGCACACATATTGCTTTATGACAATGGTTAATAACCCCACAACATGTCAACACTCTCCCCTTCTCAACCTTGGGTTCCCTATTACCAGCTTTCCTGTCCCCTCCTGCCTTCTAGTCCTTGTCCCTGGACTGTTGTGCCCCCTTAGTCTCGTTTTGTTTTATGGGGCTGTCTAATCTTTGGCTTAATGGTGAACCTCGGGAGTGACTTCATTAATGAGCTAAAAGGGTGCCCGGAGGCCATACTCTTGGGGTTTATCCAGTCTCTGTCAGGCTAGTAAGTCTGGTCTCTTTTTTGTGAGTTAAAATTTTGTTCTACATTTTTCTCCCGCTCTGTCCATAACCCTCTGTTGTGATCCCGGTCAGAGCAGTCGGTGGTAGCCAGCATCATCTAGTTGTGCTGGACTCAGTCTGGTGGAGGCTGTGGTAGTTGTGGTCCATTAGTCCTCTGAACTAATCTTTTCCTTGTATCCTGTTCTCTTCATTCTCCCTTGCTCCCAAAGGGGTGAGACCAGTGGAGTATCTTAGATGGATGCTCACAGGCTTTTAAGACCCCAGACGCTACTCACCAAGGTAGAATGTAGGACGTTTTCTTTATAAACTGTGTTATGCCAACTGAACTAGACGTTCCCTGAGATCATATCATGTAAACTCCTGAGCATGAGCTAAATATGAATAGTAGGGGCAGAGCGGAGCTCCAATACCAGTGGAAAATGGGGATGATAATTAGATATGGTGGTTGAACACATATAATGAGATTTGGAGGGGAGGCTATATATATATACATATATATATATATAGTGCCTTAAGTGAAAGTTTACAATTCAGGTTAGTTTCTCATACAAAAATTTATACACACGTTGTTGTGTGACCCTAGTTGCTCTCGCTATACTGTGACAGCACACTCTTCCTTTCCACCCTGGATTTCCCGTGTCCATTCAACCAGCACCTGACCCTCTCTGCCTTCTCATCTCTGGACAGGAGCTGCCCATTCAGTCTCACGTATCTACTAGAGCTAAGAAGCACACTCTTCATGAATATCATTTTATGTCCCATAGTCCGGTCTAATCTGTGTCTGAAGAGTTGGCCTCAGGAGTGATTTTAGTTTTGGGTTAACAGAGTCCGGGGGCCATGTCTTCTGGGGTTCCTCCAGTCTCAGTCAAACCATTAAGTTTGGTCTTTTTACTAGAATTTGCGTTCTGCACCCCACTTTTCTCCTGCTCTGTCAGGGACTCTCTGTTGTGTTCCCTGTCAGGGCGGTCATTGTGGTAGCCGGGCACCATCGAGTTCTTCTGGTCTCAAAATAATGCAATCTCTGGTTTATGTGGCCCTTTCTGTCTCTTGGGCTAATACTTTCCTTGTGTCTTTGGTGTTCTTCATTCTCCTTTGCTCCAGGTGGATTTGGACCAACTGATGCATCTTAGATGGCTGCTCACTAGCTTTTAAGACCCCAGACGGGAAGGCTATATTTTAGTTGGTATGTGAGCACCCAAAGTCTCCTCTCAGGTACACCAGAGAACAGGTTCCAGGCAGTAGAAATGAGACCAACTATACCCATGGTAGAAATTGGGCTGTTGGTATTCTGCCCTGTGTATATTTTATAGGTTTTTCAGTACCTACACTTGCACAGAGATGAAGTAAGCAGGGGTTGACAGTTACCACTCTCCCAGGCACATCATTGGCACTCTGTCAAAGCAAGTCGACTGAGACTACTTACTGGAGGTAATTCCAATGTATCCAGTAAAAATATAATTGGTTCCAAGTTGTGATTCTGCCCTTTAACACCTGAGAACATTGAAACTACCTCAGAACTTTAAACATAGTGTACCACATAGAACATTTTTGGAAACTTTCAGGTTCTATTTGGAAAATTTATCTGATATTTGGTCAAAGCTTAAAGCTTCCAGGGCTTTGAAGTAACACTGAATCCTAAACACTGAACCTTCAAAAGCTTTGGCTCTGCTGCAGCGCATTGATGTGATCTATAAACAAGCAGAGAACAGTATCTGAAAAGGAAAAACTGCCAGGTTTCGACATTAGGGATAATAGGCAGGATTCTATCTCTATTTCTGCAATAGTTTCATCCCCTAGGAACACAACTTCCAGCAAAGATCTCTTAGGAAATGGCATGACCAGGAAAGTGCAGAATATCTACCTGGCTCTATTATTGATGGCATATGCCTGGGGGGCTATTCCAATGGACTACCCCATGGAGATAACATGCTTCACAAGTGATAGTGAGAGAAAAGCAATTCACACCAGAATCGGGAAGACTTAAGACATACACGGTCCATGAAGGCAAGAACTCTATGATGCTCACCATTACTGTATTTTTATGCAAATAATGTGTGCCTTCTACATTTGTTTGACAACCGGATCCCCCCACCACGAGGTGTTTTCATAAACACCACTATGCCAATTTTTTTTTACAAGTTGCTGTAAAAAAATTATCATAGCACGCTTATGAAAATACCTTGCCAGGGGAGGGCGCGGTTGGCAAACAAACGTAGAAGGCAAGCGTTATTAGTGTAAAAATGCAAATACATTCCTGTGACCTAGACTTAGACTATGTGCCTGAGCACGTAGGTGGTGCTTGTTGGGGGTTGCAAAAAACTGCAATAAATAGCACTCCATTTCACCATCCAGGTTCTGAACAAGTTGAGAAACAAACAAAACTGTAAATATGGACTTTAAGATATTGCTTTATTACTAATGGAGGTCAGGCAAGAGGACCTAACTTAATGAGCAAATCAAATGTGTCTGCTAAATGAACTGTAAAAAGTAGACAGACTTACGTGGAGAAATTCGAACCTTCATCCATTGCTGGTGGGAATGTAAAATGGTACAGCCGCCGTTGGAAAACAGTTTGGTAGTTCCTCAAAAAGATGAACATAGAATAACCATATGACCCAGCATTCCCAATCCTAGGTCTATACCCGGAGGAAGTGAAGGCAGGAACGCAAACAGAAACTTGTCCACCAATGTTCATTGCAGCACTTTTTGCAATAGCCAAAAGGTGGAAACAACCCAAATGTGCATCAACCGATGAATGGATAAACACAATGTGGTGTATACACACAATGGGATATTACTCAGTCATAAAGAGAAATGAAGTCTTGGTGCATGCCACAACATGGATGAACCTAGAGAACATCATGCTGAGTGAAACAAGTCAGTCGCAAAAGGACAAATACTGTATGATCACACTTATATGAAATAATCAAATATATAGAAACCAAAAACTATTAGTGGTTACCAGGGGCAGGAGGGAGGGGGGAAAAGGGAAGTTTTTGCTTAGGGGGCATTGAGTTTTTGTTAACGGTGGTGGAATAATTTGGAAAAAGATAATAATGGTTCCACAACATGAAGACAGTACTAAATATTACTGAACTATGCATGTAGGACTTGTTGAATTGGCTAATGTTTTGATGTGTATATTTTCACTACAATAAAAATTTTTCAAAAAATTAGGAAGACTTAACCACTTAAATATAGGCAGCACAGGACCAGGGAAGGCCCCCTCCTTGGAGGAGCAGATTAGAACACCTGCTTCCAGGAGCGCAATTACTCCCAAGAGAAAGGAGAACTGAACTGAGCATGTCCAGGCAATCTTCACAAATTTATCACTCGACTAAATGTTCCTCTCTTGTGGTGCTCTGTAAATACTTGACGAAGGCCTACGTGAATGGTACCTGTTGAAGGTGAAAACAGAAGGTCAGAAGCATGACCTGTGGTTATTAGTGTAGCCCCAGGACATGATGAAGACTAATCTTCACGTTTGCCCTAAGAGCTCCAAGATAGCCAGGACAGGGTCCTTGTGTAAAGAGCACAGTAGGGACCACAGAAAATTCTGTGGCACCAGGCTTCAGATCCCCTCACACACAAATAAGGGATGCTAAAGGCTGCCTTGGAATCCCCGAGTGATGCAAATGATTAACACGCTCAGTTGCTCACCGTAATGCTGGAGGTTCGAGTGCACCCACAGGCACCTCGGAAGAAAGGCCTGGCGATCTACTTCTGAAAAGTCAGCCATTGAAAACCCTATAGAGCACAGCTGTACACTTGGGGTTGCAATGAATCAGAATCGACTAGACAGCAACTGGTTTCTTAGTTTGATATTTATACATAGCCATTCATTAAACAAACATTGATTTATTTTTATTGTGCTTTAAGTGAAAGTTTACAGTTCAAGTTAGTCTCTCATACAAAAATTTGTACATACGTTGTTATGTGACCCTAGTTGCTCTCCCTATACTGTGACAGCACACTCCTCCTTTCCACCTCCCGGATTTCTCATGTCCATCCAACCAGCTCCTGATCCTCTCTGCCTTCTCATCTCGCCTCTGGACAGGAGCTGCCCATTTAGTCTCATGTATCTACTTGAGCTAAGAAGCACACTCCTCATGAGTATCATTTTATGTCCCCATAGTCCAGTCTAATCTTTGTCTGAAGAGTTGGCCTCTGGAATGGTTTTAGTTCTGGGCTAACAGAGAGTCCGGGGGCCAAGTCTTCTGGGATCCCTCCAGTCTCAATCAAACCATTAAGTCCGAACAAACATTTATTGAGAACCTACTATGCACCGGGCTCTGTGTTCCTTAAGTCCTTTACATACACTATCTCATTTAACACTCACAACAAGTGATTCTACAAGGTTGACGATATTCTCCCAGTTTCCCAGATGAGGAATCATCTCATTAGAGAGATGAAATCACTTGTCCAAGTTCCACAGAGAATAAATGGTGGAGCTGGGCTTCACACCAAGGCCTACTGAGCTGCCGATCTCCACAGGCTCTTTCTAATAATATGCTCAACTGCTTCCAGCTGCTTTCCTAGCTCATCCTCGGATAAGGGGAACCAGCCACATTTATATGATGTTCATTTTGTTTCTTCCTGTTCTCCCCCAGTTGAAACAGGAAGTGAAGCAGTCCCATCTCAGTAGGATGGGCCTCTCGATGGTAAAGGTTGCTCACTGATTTCATCTCTGGGAAAGAAGAGAATGGTCCTCTTTTTACGCTATTCACTTCTTTCTCTGGAAACTACCAGGTGTGAAGAGATGTAACATCATTAAAATATGTTATAGGGCTTTCTTTAACAACCAATTAAACTAACAAAAGGCTTTGCCAAAGCTTCCAGTCACAAATTGGGGCTTATACCAGAACAGAACCTTTGTAAATATTTTAGCCAATCATTAACGAAGTTTTTTCATCCAAGCCCAACATCATCAAGGATATAGAGCCTTGTCTCCACAGATAGGAGTTAAGATCAAGCCTCCTGGGCCTAGGGGATCTGACCACCAAACTCACCCCACCCAATTTTTTGGTGGTCAAGGAGCAGGGGAATGGGAAGGTGGGGGTGGTATGATTCCTCAAGTTTGGGATGACATGGGACTAGGTTAGATTTATCTTAGAGTTGAAATGTCCCAAAAGATGATGTTCTTAGAACATTCTTCCACACACATGCACACAGAAAACACATAAGGAGACTGGGGTATTTGGGAATAAGAGTTTAGAATTAGTGGATTCCAGGATACTGGCAAAGTCAGCCAGCACATTGCCAAGTGTGGCCTTCCATCCCAGCTGACCGAAGATAATTCATCTAATAGAGGGTGGCTCTCGTAATACCCAATGGATAGTTCCCATAACTCTGGTACAAATTGATGTTTTCGTTTTTGTAAACAGAAATCCTGTACAAATGCTCTCTCATTAAAGAAGTCTTGTGTTGTATCCTTTTGTCAACTGAAGAGGCCTTTTGTAATGCAAATAAGCTCCCTCTAAACTATCTGTATTGTTTCTCAGTTTGTGTGTAGGATTTTCTTAAAGAGGTTGTATTAGTAAAGTCCCAAATCCCAATTATGTTGTTTATTTATGAACTACTCATTTTAGAACACAGCCCACCTCAAAATTCATACCCCACTGTTTCCCTCCACTGTTTAATGATTTGACTTTAGAGCCACTTCTCCTTGTAACATCAAACTTTGGAAACTTTGGAGGAGATTTTCAAAACTAACAATGATAAAAATTCAAGCAGATCTTGACAGAAAAGACAAGCCAGGTGTCACATATCAGGATAATGACACTAAAGTCTTTTTGGTTTTGCTTTTATTTTTGTTTTTCCTTTGCAAAAGCAAGTACGTGGCCCTTGTGCTTTCCAAATAGTGGCAGGAATAGTTTCCTCTTTTTCAGTTCTTCAACTGGAATTGGGGCACTGAAATCTTTTCTTTTAAAATTAAGTTGAAATCAGTTTTTTTTTTTTTTTAAAGTCAAACCTCTGATGGATGTTGGGAGTTCTTCGTTTCTTATTAGACTAATTTGCATGTTGTGCTCCTGTGGTTCCTACTGGATTAAAAAAAAAAAAACACCAAACCGTTGCCTTGGAGTCGATTCTGTCTCATAGAGACCCTATAGAACAAAGTAGAACTTCTCCATAAGGCTTCCAAGGAGTGGCTGGTGGATTCGAACTGCCAACCTTTTGGCTAGTAGCCAGGCTCTAGCTAACAGCCACTGTGCCACCAGGGCTCCTCCTACTGGATAGCTGATACATAAACAAGGGACTGGAAAACCTGTGGAGATCCAGGGTGTAGCCTTCTAGAAAGAATGTACCAATTTGCAAGTGGGAAGGGAAGGACAGTAAGTCTGGGCCATAGCATTGGCTTCTCTAACTGAATTGCCGGCAGTAACAGAGCATAGGCAGTTTATAAAGAAGGAGGTGTGTCTCTACCTGAGGAGACAACAAGCTGGTGATCCCAGTGTGGTTGGCCTCTTTCTTAAAGGAGAAGAGTTTCCAGAAACTAACTAGAAGTAACAAGGACACAAACCAGCAAGCCTCAAGAGAACCAGGGGAGGACTAGCAGTGAGAAGCAAGACTGCTAGAAGCACTTCCTTCTCTGAGTTGAGATATTGGGCCCCAGAAAAGGGGATGGAGATCAAGTGGATTATTGTGAGGTCAAATGTTATATGGTCATTGGCTTTTAAAGTTATTTGTGAATTAAGCTAAAGAGTTGTCTATAGCACATACCCAGGTGACCGGAAAAGTATACAGTACTCCCCAAGTTTCTGAGTGAGACCTAGAGCCCAGAGCAATGGGAAAATTTGCTAAAGGAGCCATCAAACTTTGTTCCACGGGTATGCAATACAGGAAATGTACCCATCACATTTGTTTTTTTTCCTTCCTTACCCACAATTATGGGGAGCCCTGGTGGCATAGTGGTTAAGAGTTCAGCTGCTAACCAAAAGGTTGGCAGTCCGAATGTACCAGCTGCTCCTTGGAACCCTATGGAGCAGTTCTACTCTGTCCTATAGGGTCACTATGAGCCGGAATTGACTTGATGGCAATGGGTTTAACCACAATTATACTGTATTTTCGAGGTACCAAACTGGGTAGATAATATTCAGCTTAAGTTCCTAATAGAATCAAACACAGCTAGGGAGTAAGAGGGATCTACTTTGTCCAAAAGTAAATTAGTCAGAAATAGCATCTTGGAAACCAACTTTCTTTGATACTTTGTTGAGAATCCTCGTGTTGTTGTTAGGTGCTGTGGAGTTGGTTCCGACTCATAGTGACCCTATGTACCACACAACAAAACACCGCCCGGTCCTGCCCCATCCTCACAATCATCCCTATGTTGGAGTCCATTATTGCAGCCACTGTGTCAATCCATCTCATAGAGGATCTTCCTCTTTTTCGATGACCCTCTACTTTACCAAGCACGTTGTCCTTCTCCAGGGACTGGTCCCTCCTGATAACATGTCCCAAGTAAGTAAGACAAAGTCTCGCCATCCTTGCTTCCAAGGAGCACTCTGGCTGTACTTCTTCCAAGACAGATTTGTTGAATCCTCATAGGAGATGTTAATGAATAAACTTGTACAATATGAGGTAAATCCACCCTTAATACGCTGATTTCCTGTAGAAAAATACAACTACTTTTTAAACAGAAGTTGAATTGTAATACTCCATTCAATTGACTTAATTATGAATTTCTGTGGTTTGAATAACTGACCATTTCTCAATGACTTCTGCATCATCAAATTTCCCACATAAGATGGACCTGAATATTCTCATCTGCCCCTATAGCGCCCATGCAAGGATGAGGAAGGTAGTTGGGTGGTACCCAAAAGGGAGGATACTAGAGTGCTAAAGAATAGGATAGGCTGCCTGGAGTCCAAGAGCGTTTTGCTTTGGACAGTTTGTTCATTCACTTATTTATATAATTATGTGATTATAGTGGCCTAGAAAACACATTTTATAGTATAGGATTGAAAACTACTGTCATCGCTGAGCCCTTCAAAAGTAATTGTAGAAATAAATTGTAGCTAATGCCTAACTATTAGCCTTTAATAAAAGGAAAATGGCATGAAGCCAGCATGGGGACAAAATTAGTGCTAAGTGGCAGTTACAAAAGGAGCCCTGGTGGTGCAGTGGTTAAAGCGCTTGGCTACTAATTGAAAGGTTGGTGATTCAACCCCACCAGCTTCTGCATGGGAGAAAGATGTAGCAGTCTGCTTCTGTAAAGGTTACAGCTTTGGAAATCCTATGGGGCAGTTCTACCCCGTCCAATAGGGTCGCTATGAGTTGAAATCGACTCAACAGCAGGGGGTTTGATTTTTGGTTTTGGGGCAATTATATAAATGATGGCTGGAACTCCAAGCCATTAGTAGTAGCCCAGGGACCTGAAGAATTGGATGAACTGTACAGAGCAAAGCCCTGCCCAGCCACTAGAGTTCTCCTTAACACATTGGTGGGCCTGGGAAAGGAACAAAGGGACATATGAAGAACTTGAAGTTGATTCAGCAAATTCAGGGCAGGGAACCAAAAATGTTGTTGTTGTTAGCCGCCATGGAGTCAGCCCCCTACTCATGACAACCCCTATCACAATTAGATTGAACAGTTGTGGTCCATAGAGTTTTCATTAGCTGGTTTTCAGAAGTACATCTCCAAGCCTTTCTTCCTAGTCCATCTTAGTCTGGAAGCTCTGCTGAAATCTGTTCAGCATCATAGCAACATTCAAGTCTACACTGACAAATGGGTGGTGGCTGCACATGAGGTACATTGGCTGGGAATCGAACCTCAGTCTCCCACAGGGAAGATGAAAATACCTCTCAACTAAAGGGGAGAGTGGAAGGAGCAGGGTTTATTCTTCTCGTTGCCCAATTACCTCTATGTCACTAAACCTAATGGCTATTTTTCAGTCCTCACCTTACTTGATCTCTGTCTCAGCAGCCACTGTTGACCACTCCCTCCTTGAAACACTCTGTTTCCTAGCTATCTGTCTGGCTGGTTCTTCTCAGTCTCCTTTGCCAGTTTGTCTTCCTCTACCTGACCTTCAACTTCAATTGTTGGAGTTGATCAGAGCTCTGTCTTAGGTCGTCTTTTATGCTCACTTTCCACTCTACCTACGTGAACTCTTTCACAGCCTGGCTTCAGTCATCACCTATATGCTGAGCTGAAAGCATCCAGATGTACATTTCCAGGCCAGACCTTTCCTCCGAGCTCCAAATCTTTATATACAACTGCTCGCTTCCATGTGTCAAAGGTACCTCAGTTCAACACATCTCACACAAAACTCGTTAGCCTCTCCCCCCGCTCTGAAACTGGTCTTTCTCCAATGTTCCTCATCTCAGTGAATGGCTCCACCATCCACCCAGTGTGCAAACCTGAAAAAAGGAGTCATCCCGGACACCTCCCTCTCCCACACACAAGACATACCAACCATCTTTTAGTTCCTCAAACTCATCATGTGCTTTCCTCCCTGGGGTCTTCCCTTATGTTGTCTCTTCTGCCTTAATGGTTTCTCCCACCCACCACCCCTGCCTCCTACCGCTTTTGAATTTCTCTGATTACTTATGAGAGAATACCTTTTTATAAGTTTTTAAAAATTATGTATATATATATATATATATATATATTCAGTGACATTATGTTGATCATGTTGTGCAACCATCATCACTATCTGTTTCCAAATTTTTCCATCATCCTTAACTCCAGTGTAGAGATTTGCTCTCAGGACAGAAAATAAAATTAAATAGATTTACAACTATGTAACTTACAACCATGAGGCCTTGGTATCCCATGTGGAAATTGAAGAGGTTGGGCAAGATTGCCATTAAGGGCCTTTCTTCATGTTCCCTCCTGGCAGTGACAGCTTATTTTTCTGGGGAAAATGACTGTGGCCCCTTTCAGAGCCCAGAGGTTGCCTCCCTGATGACAATGTTCTGTGCTGTGATCCTGTACCTAGGTTATTTGCCTCAGTGCCTTCTGTGAGGAGAGAGGCTGGCTGTTATCTGCTACCCCACAGCCTCCTCACTCTCAGGGCCCTTTTACCACCTCACATCCCCATTGCGGGCTGTTTAAATCCCCCTCTACCCTTTACATAAGAAGCCCTGGTGGTGCAATGGTTAAGCACTTGGCTAGTAATCAACAGTTGGCAGTTCAAACCCACCCAGCAGCTCCATGGGAGAAAAGACCTGGTGATCTGCTCCGATAAAGATTACAGCCTAGAAAACCCTATGGGGCAGTTCTATTCTGTCACCTGGGGTCCCTATGAGTTGGGATTGACTCGATGGCACACAGCAACTCCCACTCCCCTTTGCAGAGGGCGCCTTTCCTGCCACCTTCTCTAGTCTCCCCAGAGGGATTGCATGGGAGATAGTGGTGGCACAGGTAGCTGGTTCTCTGACAGCTGGGTTCCTAGTTTCATGTGTCCCAGTCTCATGAGACAAAGAGCTGCCAGGCATTGGGCGTGTCCTTGGTGCCAGGCTGTGTACTAATCTCAAGCGAGCTCATTTGATCCTTCTGTAATGTAGATGTAATCACTCCCGCTTTACATGTGAGCAAATCAAAGTCCAGAGAAATTCAGTGGAAAAGCTCACAGCTAGAAAGTGGCCATGATGGAAGTCCAAGGCCAATCATTTTCCTCCTACTCTGCTTTCCTGTCACTTAATCTCTGTCTAGGTTGTGCCTTTCTGAACTTCAGTTTCCTCATTGGAGAACTGAGGAAGATAATAGTGGCCACCTCAGAAGGTTGTCTTGAGGCTCAAAAGACATTCTGTGTGTGTCTAACACATAGGAAATGCTCCCACCATTATACTAGCAGTAGCTATGGTGGTGGGGATTGCTGTTGTTGTTGTCATTATATCATTAGCACTGTAAGCTGGCCCATTGACCCCTTCTAGCAAACCTCCTCTCCACTCAGCCAGGGACCCAGGCTGGAGAGCAAAGCCTTTTTTGGCCGGGGAGCATGGTGACACTTTGTTTCTCCGCAGTCAACTGCCCTCTTTTCTATCCCCTTTTCCCCCAGGAGAACCAGCACCAGCTTCTGAGTCACAGCTCTGCCCCGGTGTCAATAATAATAAGGTGATCTACATAATGGGCAACGGAGCTACTCATGCCTAATAAAAAAGTGAAATTCCCGAGGCTACCCAGCCAGTCCCTTCAAATAAAACTGAAATCGAATGAAAGAAGAGATCTTTCCAATTGTTTAAATCGTGGGCTCCCCACCTGCAGAGGGGAATATGCGGCACTCCCGTGTTGAAATCTAATATGCCAGCTCCTAATCTCTTCGAACTGATTACTTTAATGAATTTTAAAGGTAGAGCTTTAATTAAAACACATCTCTGTGGACAGAAAGCATGCTATTTTGTGAGCTCTGTAAATATTGCCTTTTAAACTAATAAGTTCAGTTACCAGAAATAATACTACTGCATATAAACAGTTTGCTTTTTTTTTTCTTCTTCTTCTTCCCGTGTGCTGTGGAAACATAGCTAGATATTGAAGAGAGGCAGGCTGCATTTCAAAGGCTGGCATTTGACTTTCACAATAATAGGGTCTTAAATTTACAGGATGTCTTTCTTCTCTGGAGCTCAAAGAGCTTTACAGGCATGATCTCATCCTGTCTTCAGACGTCCCTCTATCTGGGAGCATTGAGGAAAACAGCATACACTACGGCAGCATTGTCAGGCCTCTGACTCACCTCAAGCCCTCCACGGCGCTCTCACCCTCTGCATCTCTACATTACTGAGGAGATTGAGCCACATGGGTGTCCATGATTTCTTTCCCCTTTCTCCTCACCCATCCAGTACCACCTGCCTCCTGTTCAGAAATAGTATCAGTACTGATTATAACAATGTCAGTTGTTGTTGTTAGTTGGCTCCAACTCATGGTGACCCCACGTATAACAGAACAAAATGTTGCCCAGTGCTGCCCCATCCTCATGACTGTTGGTCTGTTTGAGTCTATTGTTGTGGCTGTTGTGTCAATCCAGCTCACTGAGGGCTTCCCTCATTTTCACTGACCCTCTACTTTATCAAACTTGATGTCTTTTTCTAGGGATTGGTCTTTCCTGATGACTTGTCCAAAGTAAGAAAGACGAAGTCTCATCATCCTCACTTCAAGGAGCATTATATTATAATAATAGCTGACAATTATGTATCAGATGTTGGGCTAAGCATTGATGTATGTTACTTTATTTAATCCTGAAAACAATCCTGTGAGGTAGGTACAATATTATCCCCAAAGGGTCTTCCTTTTCACTCAGAGTAACAGTCAAAGGCATTGCAATGGCCTGCAAGCCCCTCCACAACGGCCCCCTGTTAGCTCTCTGACTTCATAGCCTCCTCTTTCCCTCTTTGCCTAATTGAGTATCGGAGCCCAGGACAGGCTAGAGCAATAGGCCCCATATTTAGAAATCAGCCTGCCAATATTTTCTAAAATAGATCCTCTATGGGGTGTCTACTCTATGCTAAGATCCATGCTGCTAATCACTTTTACAGAAATTATTTACCCTTTCCAACAACCCTGTGAGGAAGGTATCATTATTGTCTGTAGCTTATTGATAAGAATTGGAGTCCCCAGGTGGTGCAGATGGTTAGTGTGCTCAGCTACTAACCCAAAGGTTGGAGGTTCAAGTCCACCCAGAGACACCTCAGAAGAAAAGCCCAGTGATCCACTTCTGAAAAATCAGCCACTGAAAACCCTATGGAGCACAGTCCTACTCTGACATTTATGGGCTCATCATGAGTTGGATTTACTCAATGGCAACTGGTTATTGATGAGAATACCAAGGCTTGGAGAGGCTGATTTATTTTCCCAAGGTCACAAACTTGGTAAATGGCAGGGCCAGGGCTTAAAACCAAACTGCCTACCTCCAGAGCAGGCTCCCTTTCCATTAAACCTCAAGGCCTCCCAGAGTCTAGAAATATGTCTGCAGACATGGGAAGTGCAGCAACCTTTCGCAGTACACATCTCCCATTGGGCTCATCTTTTTTTTCTAAACTTCCCACAAGTATCAGTATGATTTCATAGGCTGGGAAACAGTGTGCACGGCTTGTCTCACCTGCCAGTCACCTCTAATTAGGTGACTCAGCCATTGAGGACTTGACTGTCAGAAAGAAGCCCCTTTCTGTCCGTAGAGGTTCTGTCTTCATTCAAGTAACCTCTAATTTGTGTTACTTGGGTTATTTAGAGGAGCTATTAGTCATGCCGTGGTCAGTTTCAGGATCCCCACTTGTTCTCCTTCTGTCTTTCCTCTTCTACAGATTTACGGTGATGACTTGGTGATTTATTTCCCCGTTGAAAGTCAAGGAGTCAAGACCCTTGACCTTGGAGGATATAGCAGAGACCCCCTAGCAATCACCACTATTCGTGTTCTACTCTTTTTCGTAGGCACACATCTAGACTACAGTTCCCAGGCTACCTTGCAGTAAGGGGTGATCATGTGACTATGCCATATAAAACGAGTGGAAATTCTGTGCACCATATCCAGGCTTAGCCCATAGCAACTCTCACATGTGACCCTCATGCTCTTTTCCTACATATCAGATGAATGCAGAGAACTCTGAGGACTAGGAGCTAGGGCCCTAGGTGACAACATGGGAGCTGCCCAATCAGGATATTTGCATTAGATTGTGATATGAGAAAAAAACCCTTTTTCCATTAAGCCACTGAAATTCGAGTCACAGAGGCGAGTTTTACTTACTTTAACAAATATAGAGAAAACAGTTCAGGGCGCTTATAAAATAGATGGAAAGGAAGGAGGTGAAATAAGCCAAGAGAAGAAGAATCTGATATAAGGTAGGGCAAATAGCTTCCTTTTTCTACTTTCTTATATCTTTCTTTTTATTCCTCTCAGAAGAACAAACAAAGCTGTCTTGGAAGAAGTATAGCCAGAGTGCTCCTTAGAAGCACAGATGGCGAGAGTTCGTCTCACATACTTTGGACATGTTATCAGGAGGGACTAGCCCCTGGAGAAGGACATCATGCTTGGTAAAGTAGAGGGTCAGCAAAAAAGAGGAAGACCCTCAACAGGATGGATTGACACAGTGGCTGCAACAATGAGCTCAAGCATAACAACGATTGTGAGGATGGCCCAGGATCAGGCAGTGTTTCGTTCTGTTGTACGTAGGGTTGCTATGAGTTGGAACCGACTCAACAGCACCTAACAACAACATTCCTCTCATCTCCCTCCTAAAAAGGGATCTACAGAATTTCCCTGAGTGAGACCATTTCCTCCATATGTACAGCTGATTAAAGCAGTAGACATCGATGAGTGAATGACTTCTAGGTATGTTCAAACCCACTGAGCAACCCAAATGTCTCTCCAATTGGTGGAATATGGGGAAATATTATTGAGAAGGAGTCTAATGTGTGGAGGCCCCTACTGATCAAACTGGGGGTCTTCCTGCCCTACCCCTAGCCCTGCTGTGTCTATCTGGAGATGAATTTGTCCTCCCAACCCTTCAACAGTGACTTTGACCCATGAGGGGTCAATACAAGCAGAATCTCCCATCGGGGGAAGGGAGATTTGCACATTCAATACCAGAAACCCCAGGGGAGATACAGCCTTGGGCAGGAAAGCAAAAACTCTTCTATACTTTTAACAGGCGTTGTCAAAGCTTCTTACAGCACTGACCCATTTGTGCAGTCATTACTCCTAGATGTGGAGGAGGTTTGTACCCAGGGGTGGATTAACCAGTAAGCGCCGTACGCATCTATAGTGAACAATTTCACATGAGTTTCACCACACCTTCGATGTGGTTAAAAAGAAAAAAGAAGCTGAAATTCTGTACAACAGATTAGTAAACACAAGTAAGCGCATGCATACCTTGCTTATTGGCTCATCTGTCCCTGTTTGTACAGATGGAGACATGGAGGCCTGAAAGGTGGGGTAGGCATGACCTATTTGACATCTTATAGCTGGTCCGTGCCAGAGCTAGAACTATAGTAAGGCTAACTGCTCCAGGTCCTTTCAAAGAACACTTAGGTTTTATAATTCTGTAAAGACGAGAAGTCATTTTAATGCAATAAATCTTTTATAGTGAACTGAGCTTGGGGGCATATCATCCCCCAAACTCAAGGGAAGTTGTGGAAATACAGCCAAGTGAGTAATCTCTTTGTGTATGTATTTATTTGAAGAGATCAGAATGTTGTAAATAAAGTGCTTCTTTCTGAAATATTAATTTAGGGATTTGCCTGAAATCCTGCAGTTTTTGCAAACTCTGCTGTGTTATGTAAAAAAATTGTTTCTTAATGAGTGACTAAGAGCTGTGTATCTGTTTGTCATTATTCAGTCATTAAACATTTACAGAGCACTCATTGGGTCACTAGGCTAGCTGTTGTTTGGGGGAGTATATGGCTAGGTGAGCCAAAGACAGTGCCTTGCTGTGGGGATTCTGGCCCTTAGGCTCTCAGGAATCACCTCCATCTTCCAGTACAGGAATTATCCAGAAAGCCAGAGCAGTTACGATCACAGAGACACCCTGCCTTCCCCTGGTTGGCACTGTTCAGTTTGTCCAGGGTTCATTTTTTCAGCATCGTGGCTTTGTTCCTGTTCTCTTCCTTGCTAGCTATACCTAGCTTCTGCTGGCTGAAATCATCTGTCTTCCTTTTTGCACAGTTCTACTCTGAAATACATGGGGTTGCCACAAATTGGAATCGACTCAATGGCAATTGGATTGGTTTCTTTCTTTCCTTGCTTTTTATTAAGTATTAAACTTTCAACTATGCAATGAGTATATATTCTTGTAGATAAAAAAATTTAAACAAGCAAAAGGAGAAAAAAATGCATAACTCCACCAATCATTGGAATTTACTGTTAACATTTGGTAAACATTCTTCCAGCCTTCTTTCTATTCATATAGAGATACATGGTTTTAATTGACAAAATGACATCATAAATTCACACACTATTTTATAACTTATCAGTTGTGAAAAATTTTCCATGACCATACATACATTTTTTATTTTTATTTTTAATGGATCCATAATATTTAACCGTAAATAAATACTATCATTTACTTAAATAATCACACATTGAACATTGAATTATTTCCAACTTTTTGCTATGATAAACAGTTTTTCTGTATTCATCCTTATGTGTGTATCTTTGTGTACCTATCTTATTATTTCCAATTTATAATTTCCTAGAAACCTAATTTCCATGTCAAAGGGTGTGTACATTTTCAAGGTTCTTAATCCCTATCTGCTTAGCATTTGATTTAACTTTCCCCCCAAAATCTTACCTCCCAGATTGCTCCCTTTTTGGCTGCAGGAGCCCCAGTCTGAGGGTCAAGTGACTCTCCAACAACGAAGACCTCAGACAGTTTAGCTATTGCCAGCGCTGAGGTAAAAAAAAGTGCATTTCTTGACCCAATGACGTTGAATCACTAGGGTTACCACTAAGGGTTAACAACGGCTGCTGCCAGCCCACCCTTTCTCACCAACAGTGATCTGACTGGTGCTTGGAAGGAGAACCAGGTCTGCAACAGGGCTCTGGCAGTTTTGCTCAAGTCCAAATGGGACTCACATTACTTGAAATACAAATACGATTTGATGATTTATAAACTGTGTAGCTGTCTCCAATTTAACTGCCCATTAAGGTGGGAGGATGCCTTTAGAAGGATTTGCCAAATGATACACAGATAAATGGGAAGTGAGAGGGAAGGGATGAAAGACAGGCAGCCTGACAGAGTGGAAAAGAACAGTGAACCATCGTTCTAGCTCCCACTCTGACACTGACTTCCTATGTGACCTTGAGAAGTCCTTTTCCTGAGCTGGGCCTCCGTGTCCCAGTGCACACAAAGAGAAAGTTGATTTCTAGGGCTTCTGCCAGTTTTAATGATCTAGAATTAAATTTAACAGACTGAGATTTACAATCCAACCCCACCCCTTTTTTCAGGATATGAAGGTTTATAGACAAGGGATTTTTTGGATAGTGCGGCAATTATTTAGGCTGGGTCCAGGGCTTGAGTTGAAGAGATGATTTTGATCTCTTCTTGTCGCTCTTATTGAAAGGTTTGACTCAACTTGCCATGATGTATCACGCGTTAAAGACTCCTGGGTAGGACTAACTCAGGGAACTTTCTAGACTCTAAGCTGTCATTTTGTAAGATGCTCTCATGTTATATATCACAAGCACATTTTTTAAATGCGTAAAATTAAATTATGACACAATGCTGTCTGAGAACATCAGTTGTAAGAAGCATCACAATTTCAGCCATGTTAAACTTGAAAAATGTACACCTTAGAATGGATGAAATAGAATATTAATATGTTTTATCATAGAGATGAAGTACTTTGACTTGGTAAGAAAAATGACCATAAAATTATCTAGCCTTCCACACCCCTGGGCTCCTTTATACTGTGCAGAGGAAGAGAGTCCCAGAGAAGTAGTGTGAGTTGCTCAAGAGCATACAGAAAAATATGAGACTAGAATAAAAAAAAAAAAAAAAACAGAAGATTCTGGGAAGATGGCAGCACGAGCAGGTCTAAGAGTCCAACCCTCCCACATAAACACTAAGAAATACAGCTGAAAATCTATAATCTCAATTCTGTAAGAACTCTGAAAAGTAGGTGGAGGATTGCAGAGAGTAACTGCACACTGAAACAAGAAAAAGGTGATTTTTTCAATGCAAATTCTGATGCAGTAGCCCTGGGGTAGGGCCTGAGATTTTGCATTTCCAACAAGCTCCCAGGCAACACTGATATAGCTCTTCTCTGCGGGGGTATACTTTGAGTAGCAAGACTATAAAGGATTGATTTGTCCACCTTGTTCATCAACTGAATCATTCATTCAGCAGTATTTTGAAGAAACAATTATAATAGGATACCATGTAGACATCGTTTGTTGGGAGTAGGACCTTGTATAAAATTGAGAAAGGGTGTGTATATTAAATGACAGACATTGAGTGTTTACTAGGTGCTTAGGTACAGTGCTAAACCCTTATATGGATTATCCCTTTTTAATCCTTACAATAACCCTGTGAAGAAGGCACTGTTTTAGTTGAGGGACTAGGCCCGGAGAGGTGATCTGTCCACGTTTATACGTCTAGAAAGTGGCAGAGCCAGGAATTGAACCCAGACAGTCAGACACCAAAATTCTTTAACCGGTGTAGCTGGTAGGAGTAGCTACCCAGAACCTATAAAGTCCCCAATGTACAAATCCAGGTCTCATTCGTTTATGGTTCTCTACCTCCAATACCTAAAACGATGACAAATGTCTTAGAAGAATGACAGAATGAAAGGAATGCTAACTCTGTGCTAGGCTTGACCAGGCCCTACTCCATAAAATTATTTCATGCAATTTATCCCTCACAACAGTCCTTTCGGATATGTGTCATAACCTCCATTTTATAAGTGATGAAGCTAAGGCTTGCAGAGAGTAAACAATATGTTTGAGATACTCAGCTAGCATGGCAGAAGAACCAGGATTTCAACCTGGGTCGTCCCATCTCTTTGGGTGGCACAAAGGCTTAAGTGCTTGGCTACTAACCAAAAGGTTGCAGGTTCAAATTCACACAGAGGGGCCTGAGAACAAAAGGCTGGCAATCTACTTCTGAAAAATCAGCCATGAAAACCCTATGGAGCATAGTTCTACTCTGAAACACACGGGGTCACCATTAGTCAGAATCAGCTCAAAAGCCATTGACTGATTTGGTTACATCCTGACCCCTAGGTCTGTGATTTTTCATACCTAATAGGCTGCTTTTGCTATGCTCTGAATGGAGCCTTGGCCTTGTAGCTACTCAGTGAACACTTATTGACTTGGCTATATCTTGGCCATCTAAACTGGGTGATCAAGCTTAGCCTTTTGTTGTTATGCTACCTCTTTTAGCCTAGGTAGGGCCCTGGTGGTGCAGTGGTTAAAGAGCTCAGCTGCTAACCGAAAGGTTGGCGGTTCAAATCCATCAGCTGCTCCTTGGAAACCCTGTGGGGCAGTTCTACTCTGTCCTATAGGGTCCCTATGAGTCAGAACTGACTCGACAGCAATGGATTTAGATTAAGTAATTGCAAAGTCATACTACACCCTGCCCTAACCCCATCAGTTCCTAGACCTAATATCCTGGTTACCAAACTTTGGCTATAACCCTGTTTTCAAGGATGCCTCTACACAGGACATTTTCAGAGTGTGTGGATGTGGGAACGGGTGGATGTTGATGGGATGGTGGTAGAGGCTGGCAAACATACATGCATATCAACCATAGCTGGAGCTTTCAAATTTGACAAGCTTCCACATTCTCTACAGGCTCTTCAGTGCATTTTAAATGCTTATTCTGAAAAGTACGTCTTGAACTTCACAGTGAAATCTGAGAAACCAAAGCAACTAAATGCCACAGTAGAAACAGATGTGCTAGACAACGGGCGGGGCTTGTACTCAGACTTGAGCAGGATGTTCTCATTAGGTCCCTTTAACCATTGTTAGGTTAAATGAAATAGGATATTATGTTAAATTTGATATTTTAAATACACGGAAAAGAGTACTAGAACAGACACACCTATATGCACGCATCCAAAATTAATAACTGTTAACATGTTGCTTCTATTTTTTTTCATTTTTTAATAAAAAATTATGTTTCAGAAACTTCCAGTTCTAAGATGGTAGAGTAAAACAGTGATTTTCAGCTTGAGGTAATGTACCCCTGGAAGGACTTGAAAACCAAGAATCCATTGCCGTTGAGTCAATTTTCCACTCTTAGCGACCCTATTGGAGCCCTGGGGGTGCAGTGGCTAAGAGCTTGGCAAAAGGTTGGCAGTTTGAATCCACCAACCACCCCTTGGAAAGCCGAAGAGGCTGTTCTACTGTGTCCTATAGGGTCGCTGTGAGTCGGAATTGAATCCACAGCAACGGGTTAGCAACCCTATAGGACAGAGCTGAACAGCCCCATAAGGTTTCCAAGACGGTAATTTTTACGCAAGCAGACTGCCACATCTTTCTCCGGCGGAGTGGCTGGTGGGTTCCAACTGCCGACCTTTCGGGTAGCAGCCGAGAGCTTAACTTTTGCAACCACCAGGGCTCCTCCTGGAAGGACATCTAAAAAAAAAAGAAAGAAAGAAAAACCAAACCCGTTGCCATTGAGTTGATTCCGACTCACAGGGACCCTATAGGACGGAGTAGAACTGCTCCACAGGGTTTCCAAGCAGCAGCTGGTGAATTCAAACTGCCAACCTTTTGGTTAGCAGCCGTCGCTCTTAACCGCTGCGCCGTTAGTGCTCCACTGACAGGACATAGGCACTCTAAATCCATGTCTAGACACTCACTTTATGGATTCGCTTCTTAGATTGATTTGCCTGAGAAAAGATAGCATGAGGACTTAATAGAGTTGCTGACTGATAAATCATTAAAAATAATAATTTTGGATGAAATTTATGACTAAGTGATTTTGGCATATAACTCAGAGGGAGTTCAAGAAATTGAGTGACATTGTGATACCTCTTTCTAGCACTTGTTCATGTAAATAAGGTTTCCCAGCCTTCACATACACAAAAATGTTAGCCTGGTCTAATTCTACCAAAAAGAAATATTCATTCAAAGATCCATAAGCTAATTGCAAACCCATCCTCATTCAAGGCATTAAGAGATACATTTGCTGTACATGTAGAAACTGTGAATGGAAGTATGTTTGGTTGTGTATATTGCCACTGAAAATAAATAAAATATTTTAAAAAGATACATTTTCAACAAAATTTTACAAGTATGTTTAATAATTTTAATCAAAATATTTCATATGTTTATATTGTTTTGGACAATTATGAAATAGTGATAATTGTAATGATAACTCATTCCAGAAGAAAAGATAAGACATACAACCTTGTGTTCATAGCATTTTAAAAAATCAATTTTAATTTGTACACAGATTTTGACATGGAGAAATTATAGATATTCAAGCATAAAATATAGTACATTATGAGAAAAGCCTAGGAGGGAATGGAATGGATGTATAAGGTCAAGGAGAAACAGGAACGATGGATATTTAAAGAGGATAGTGATGAGTGTAAAAAACAACTTCATTTTATTTTATTCACAATATGTAGAAAATTGTATCCCTTGAACATACTTACACATATGACAAAAATATGCCAATTTAAAAACGTACAAAGGGGTATGTTGTTCCTAAAAATTTTTTTGGAGAAATGAGAATAAAAATACTTGAACACCACTGAAATAACTTCGCTGCCTCCTTCTCCTCTCAGAAGATATCGAAAATTAATAAGCAGAAAAATAAATCAACATGCAAATTCCACTATCAATGAAACTAGGAGACATCTCTAACTCAGAAGCAAAATATATGACAAAGGGCTATCAAATGCAACACGTGTATGTATGGGAAGACACCACATAATGACACCTGAGGCAACAGATTTCAAACAAAGCTGATGGAAATAGTACATTCAGCACTTTCTGATCGAAATGAACTCCAATTAGAAAAATAGATAACAAAAGTGATAACAAGAAAACCCTATCACTTGAGAACCCCATATAGGATAGGCCCCAAAACAAAATCACCAAGGCATATCATAATCACACTCACCAAAACAAAAAAAAACCCCGAAGAATCCTGAGAGCAGCTCGAGAAAAACAAGAAGTCACATACAGAGGAGTTACAATAAAACTAAGCTCGGAATATTCGGCAGAAACTATGCAGGCAAGAAGGCAACCGGGTGACATATATAAAACCTTGAAAGAAAAAAAATTGCCAGCCAGGAATAATATATCCTGCAAAACTCTAGTTCAAATATGATGGTGAAATTAGAACATTTCCAGATAAACAGAAATTAAGGGACTATGTAAAAACCAAACCAAACTTACAAGAATTATTAAAGGGAGTCCTTCAATCTGAGAACAAACAACATCAGACCACAGCCTGAATCTAGGACGCAGGATCCTACTAGCCAGATACCAACCTAGGAAGTGAACTCTCAAGGACTATCCAAAACAAAAAGAATTACAACAGGGAACCAGAGAGGTTAATCTGTAAATGACAACAACATCAGAACAATAAAAGAGAGAATAAACGGTGTAGGTATACAACCTTCTAATAGAGAGGAAGGCAAGGCTATAACAAGTAATAATAGACTGGTTCAAACCTAGGAAGATAAGGGTAAATTTCAAGGTGACCACAAAGAAAGTTAACAAATATACTAATCAAAATAAAGCAGAAAAACATCAAGTCTCAGTAAAAACAAAACCTACAAAAACAAAAGAAATGAAAAAAAATCCACAAACAAAAGGAACTCAGCATAGGAGAGTAAGAGGAAGAAAAAAAACGTCAGCAACACACAAAAAAAGCACTACAAAATGCAATCCCACTCCTAGGACTATATCCTAGAGAAATAAGCGGTGTCACACGAATAGACGTATGCACACCCATATTCATTGCAGCACTGTTCACGATAGCAAAAAGATGGAAACAACCTAGATACCCATCAACAGATGAATGGATAAACAAACTATGGTATATACACACAATGGAGTACTATGCAACGAGAAAGAACAACAATGAATCTGTGAAGCATCTCATAACATGGATGAAACTGGAGGACATTATGCTGAGTGAAATAAGTCAATCACAAAGCGACAAATATTGTATGAGACCTCTACTGTAAAAACTTGTGTAGAAGTTTACATACAAAAAGAAACAATCTTTGTTGGTTACCAGGGATGGGAGGGATGGCGGGAGGCGGGGAACTAAACAGATAAGTGGTAACTTTGGTTAAGGGTAAGGCAGAACACAGTACTGGGGAAGCCAGCACAACTTGTACAAGGAAAGGTCATGGAAGCTTCATAGGCACATCCGAACTCCCTGAGGGACTGAACTGCTGGGCGGAGGGCTGTGGGGACCATGGTCTCAGGGAACATCTAGCTCAATTGGCATAACACAGTTTATAAAAACAATGTTCTACATTCTACCTTGGTGAGTAGTGCCTGAGGTCTTAAAAACCTGTGAGCGGCCATCTAAGATACTCCACTGGTATCACCCCTTCAGGAGCAAGGGAGAATGAAGAGAACAGGATACAAGGAAAAGATTAGTCCAAAGGACTAATTGTCCACAGCTACCAAGGCCTCCACCGGACTGAGTCCAGTACAGCTAGATGGTGCCCGGCTACCACCACTGACTGCTCTGACCAGGATCACAACAGAGGGTTCTGGACAGAGCTGGAGAAGGATGTAGAACAAAATTCTAACACACAAAAAAAGACCAGATTTACTGGCCTGACAGAGACTGGAGAAACCCGAGAGAATGGCTCCCAGACACCCTTTTAACTCAGTAATGAAGTCACTCCTGAGGTTCACCAAAGATTAGACAGCCCCATAAAACAAAACAAGACTAATGGGGCACAACAGCCCAGGAACAAGGACTAGAGGACAGGAGGGGACAGGAAAGCCGGTGATAGGGAACCCAAGGTTGAGAAGGGACTGCGTTGACATGTCATGGGTTTGTTAACCATTGTCATAAAACAGTACGTGTACTAACTGTTTAATGAGAAACTGTTCTGTAAACCTTCATCTAAAGTATAATTTAAAAAAAAATTAAAAAGCATTGTTTAAATCTTCTATAGATTTGCTAATCTTTTCTTGACTTGAGTCATCAGTTTCTCAGGTGTGTTAAAAATGCTCCACGGTAATTGTAATTCTAATCAAATTTTGTCATACAGTTGTTTTGCTCTGAATATATTGAGGCTATGCTGTCAGGTACATCGTTGTGATTAGTCTTAGTGGAATTTTCCTTTTATCATTAGTTAAATATGCCTCTTTGTTTCTATTAATCCTTTTCACCTTATATTCTATTTTGTCTGTTAATTAATATCAGGAAATCAGCTTTCTTTTGGTTAATATTTGACTGGCGTATCTTTTTCAATCCCTTTGCTTTCTGGTGCAGGATTTGTGGTATAGTGGTGAGCATAGCTGCCTTCCTTTGCTTTCTGTATCATTATATTTTAGTTGCATCTCTTATAAATAGCATATGGCTGGCCAATTTTTTTAAAATAATTTTTTTATTGTACTTTAGGTGAAGGTTTACAAAACAGTTTCTCATTAAACAGTCAGTACACATATTGTTTTATGACATTGGTTAACAACCCCACGACATGTCAACACTCTCCCTTCTCGACCTTGGAGGACCTTTTTTTTTTTTTGGTGAAAATATACATAGCCAAAGAGACAGCATTTCAGAAATTTCTACATGTACAATTCAGTGATATCAATTACATTCTTCCAGTTGTGCTGCTATTCTCACTGTCCTTTTCCAGATTATTCCATCACCATTATCTTAAACTCACTGGCCCCTAGGCTTCCCATTAAACCTTTTGAGTTGCTGTTGTCAATTTGATCTCACATAGATAATTTTTTTTGTACCTTAGATGAAGATTTGCAGAACAAATAGTTTCTCATTAAACAGTTAGTACACATATTGCCCTATGACAATGGCTAACAACTCCACGACATGTCAACACTGTCCCTTCTCAACTTTGGGTTCCCTATCAGCAGCTTTCTTGTCCCCTCCTGCTTCCAGTCCTTGTCCCTGGACTGCTGTGTCTCATTAGTCCCATTTCGTTTTATGGAGCTGTCCAATCCCCAGCTGAATGGTGAACCTCGGAAGGGACTTCACCACTGAGCTAAAAGGGTATCTGGGGGCCATACTCTCAGAGTTTCTCCAGTCTCTTTCAGGCCAGTAAATCCAGTCTTCTTTGTGTGTGTTAGAATTTTGTTCTACATCCTTTTCCAGCTCTGTCCAGAACAACTAGAGTCACATAACAATGTGTGTATAATTTTTTTTATTGTACTTCAGGTGAAGGCTTACAGAACAAATAGTTTCTCATGAAACAGAAGTACACATGTTGTTTTATGACATTGGTTAACAACCTCACAACATATTAACCCTCTAAATTCTCAACCTTTTTTTTTTTTTTTTGGTGAAAATACACATAGCCAAAGATACACCGTTTCAAAAATTTCTACATGCACAGTTCAGTGACATTGACTACGCTCTTCCAATTGTGCTGTTATTCTCACTTAAGATGAAGGCTTACAGAACAAAATAGTTTCTCATTTAACAGTTACTACAAATGTTGCCCTATGACAATGGTTAACAATCTCACAACACATCAACAATATCCTTACTCAACCTTGGGTTCCCTATCACCAGCTTCCTTGTCCCCTTCTGCCTTCTGGCCCTTGTCACTGGACTCCTCGTTAGTCTCATTTGGTTTTACGGGGCTGTCCACTCCCAGGCTGAAGAGTGAATCTCGGAGATAACTTCACCACTGAGCTAAAACGGTGTTTGGGGGCCATACTCTCGGGGTTTCTCCGGTCTCCTTTAGGCCAGTAAATCTGGTCTTTTTTGGGGAGTTAGAATTATGTTCTACATCCTTCTCCAGCTCTGTCCAGAACCCTCTGTTGTGATCCTGGTCAGAGCAGTCAGTGGTGGTAGCCAGGCACCATCTAGCTGTACTGGACTCAGTCCGGTGGAGGCCTTGGTAGCTGTGGACAATTAGTCCTTTGGACTAATCTTTTCCTGTATCCTGTTCTCTTCATTCTCCCTTGCTCCTGAAGGGGTGAGACCAGTGGCTGCTCACAGGCTTTTAAGACCCTAGACGTTACTCACCAAGGTAGAACATAGAAAATTGTCTTTATAAACTGTGTTATGCCAATTGAGCTAGATGTTCCCTGAGACCATGGTCCCCACAGCCCTCCTGGGCAATTTTTAACTCAGTATGAGAATCCCTACTTTCAATCGGTGACTGTGATCTGTTTACATTTCTCATTAAACATTTAGATATACTTCTTCTATTTTTGTTTGTGTTTTCTTTTTCCATGCTTTTTCTTTACTTTTGTTTTTGTTTTCTTTTCTTGTTCCCAACCTACTGGACTAATCAAAGATTCTTTAATCCTTTTTCCCTCTCTCTTGATTTGTTACATTTTTTTTTTGATTCCTTTAATGGTTATCCCATAAATTTTTAGTCTATACTTAAATAGACTAAAGTTAATCAATATTTCTATCCTCCTGTACAATAAAGCCTGTCCCTGCGTGGTGCAAGTGATTAAGCACTTGGCTGCTAGCCAAAAGGCTGTTGTTTCAGCCTTGAAAACCCTACAGAGCACAGTTCTACTCTGCAACACATGGAGTCTCCATGAGTCAGAATCGACTCAACAGCAAATTTTTTTTTTTTTTTTTTTGCTTTTGTACAATAGAATGACTTTGTTGGTGGTGGTAGCTGCTGGCAAGTCGGCCCCCAACTCATGGCGACCCCATGCACAATGGAAGAATGTGCTGCCTGGTCCTGCACCATCCCCGTGATTGACTGGGGATCAGACCATTGTGATCCATAGGGTTTTCATCAGCTGATTTTCAGAAGTAGATCACCAGGCCTTTCTTCCTAGTCAATCTTAGTCTGGAAGCTCTTCTGAACCCTGTTCAGCAGCATAGCAACACACAAGCCTCCACTGACAGATGGGTGGTGGCTGCGCATAAGGTGCACTAGCCATAATTCGAACCCAGGTCTCCTGTATGGAAGGCGAGAATTCTACCACTGAACCACCACTGCCTTCATTCCTCATGCTCTTAGGTGCTAGAGCCAGGATTATATCCCTGGATGCCTGCTCTAGGCCTGCACTCCTAACCACTAGGCTGTACTGCTTATGAAATGGAGATGATAATACCTAACTCATAGGATTATTGGGAGGATTAAATTAAATCAGATAATGCTATGAGATAGCATTTGGCACAAGTACACTATGTCTACTATCCAAAACGTAGGCAGTTCAAATCCACCAGGCACTCCTTGGAAAGTCTACAGGGTAGTTCTACTCTGTCCTATAGGGTTGCTATGAGTCGAAATCAACTCAATGGCAACAGTTACGGGTTTTGACATGGAATCTAGTACTCAGTAGGTAATATTGGTAGATTTTGCCAGTCACTTAGCTGTCTTTAGGTTAATTGTTGTTGCTTGCCTTCGAGTCAATTCTGACTCATGACGACCCCATGTGTGCAGAGTACAACTGCTCAATAGGGTTTTGAAAGCCATTACCTTTTGGAAGCAGATTGCCAGGCATGTCTTCTGAGGTGCCTTTGGGTGGATTTGAACTGGCAACTTTTAGGCTACTAGTCGAGCACTTAATCTTTTGAGCCACCCAGGCACTCCTATTAGGTTAATTAGGACCTCTTAACCCAATGTTAGGAGCCCTGGTGGCACAGTGGTTAAGCGCTCAGCTGCTAACTGAAAGGTTGGCAGTTTCGAACCCACCAGCTGATCTGCAGGAGAAAGATGTGACAGTCTGCTTCCATAAAGATTACAGCCTTGGAAACCCTATGAGGTAGTTCTACTCTGTCCTATAGGGTCATTATGAGTTGGACTCAAGGGTAACAGGGGTTTTAACCCAATGTTAATTCCACTGCATCCTGCAGCCCCATCCCCACCGAAATCCACCAGTTTATCAAATAATAATAGATATCATTTACTGAGTCCTTACAGTGTGCCAGGAACTGTTCTCAGTGCTTTCCACGTAGTGATTCCATCTTCACATCATACTTCTGAGGAAGGCACTGGCATTATCTCTATTTGTCAGAGGAGGAAACAGAGGCTGCAAGAGGTTAAGTCGCTTCATCCAGGCCCACTGGTCAGTAAGTCAGAATGTAGAACTCAAGCAATCTGACTCCAGAGTCTGTTCTCTTCAATGCTATGCTGCAGATGTGTCAGGATTCAGTTACCAATATTTGATTTTCCACCCAATTCCGTCATTATACGCTAGAGCCCTGGGCCAGGTTTCTCTTTCAAATCCAGTGACGGACCAGTGTCAAATGATTTTCATAATCCTTTAAAGGCAGGGGAGGACAGGTGACTTTTATAAAAGTATCAGGCAAAAGACCTTGTTGATTATTCAGGATCTGATTTCTGCTCAGGAACATTTTAACATCATAATAATTTCAAGATGTAAATTAGTGATTTTTTTCCAAAGCAGACAGTACAGGTAAAACAGAAATTATGTTCCTCAGCAGTATCTGAATAAAACATATACATGATGTGAATACTTAGATGATATTTTAAAATGCAAATAGAACTCTGATCATTTATAGTATTGTTTGATTAAAACTACTATTGGAATTAGTGATGTGTCATATTATCACACCAAATGCAATAGGGGTAAAAAAAAATTAAAAACGAATTTAAAGAGGCAAAATTATGTATGAATGTAAAAATATTAGCTGATCTTAAGGTGCTTTGGAGAAAGCGGAAATGTAATTGAAATTCTAGAGTGTTGAAATATGAAGGTCAAATTGAACCAATCAAATATCAAAATAGTTACATGATAACTTTGGGACCAAATTTACCTAGAGAGCTACTTAGATGAACAAGATGAAGAGAAATTAGAAAGACGGTATGTGAATACCACTCTGTAACATTCCTTCTCAACCATGGAGGCCAAATGTAATGTATAAGATATTTATTGTTTATTTTTTATGGCATGAGCTACACATGTTCATGTATAAAAAACAACTCAAAATGGATCACAAGTTTTAAATGTAAAACCGTAAAACTGCATGTAAATTTACAAAAGTTTAATTTTAAAAAGTGTTTGAGATTTCTTTTACAGTCCAGAATATGATCTGTCTTGGTGAAAGTTCTATGTGCATGTTAAAATACTGTGTATTCTGGTTTTTGAAGTGGAATGTCAATTAGGGCAAGATTCTTGATAATGTTGTTTGTATTTTTTATACCCTTACTGATTTTCTGCCTACTCGTTACATCTATTATTAGCCAAGAAGCTGAAGTTCCCAAGTATAATTGTGGATTTATCTGTTTCTCATTTCAGTCCTATTAGTTTTTACTTCATGTAATTTGAGTCTCTGATATTAGGTACTTACAAGTTTAACATTATTGTCTTCTTTTTGTTTTTATTTATTGTTGTGCTTTAAGTGAAAGTTTACAATTCAAGTTAGTCTCTGATATAAAAATTTATACATACACCATTATGTGACCCCAGTTGCTCTCCCTATACTGTGACAGCACACTCCTCCTTTCCAACCCCCAGATTTCCCGGGTCCATTTAAACAGCTCCCAACCCTCTTTGACTTCCCATCTCGCCTCTGGATAGGAGCTGCCCATTTAGTCTCATGCATCTACTTCAGCTAAGAAGTACACTCTTCACGAGTATCATTTTATGTCCCATAGTCCAGTCTAATCTTTGAAGAGTTGGCCTCTGGAATGGTTTTAGTTTAGGGCTAACAGACAGTGCAGGGGCCATGTCTTCCGGAGTCCCTCCAGTCTCAATCACAACATTAAGTCTGGTCTTTTTTCTAAAATTTGACTTCTGCACCCCACTTTTCTCCTGCTCCATCAGGGACTCTCTGTTTTGCTCCCTGTCAGGGCAGTCATTGGTGGTAGCTGGGCATCACCTAGTTCTTCTGGTCTCAGGATGATGCAGTCTCCGGTTTATGTGGCCCTTTCTGTCTCTTGGGCTAATACTTTCCTTGTGTCTTCGATGTTCATTCTCCTTTGCTCCAGGTGGATTGGGACCGACTGATGCATCTTAGATGGCTGCTCACTCACTTTTAAGACTTCAGACACCACTCATCAAGTGGGATGCAGAATATTTTCTTAATAAATTTTGTTATGCCAGTTGACCTAGATGTCCTCTGAAAGCATGGTCCCCAGACCCCTACCCCTGCTACTCTGTCCCTCAAAGTGTTTGATTGTATTCAGGAAACTTCTTAGCTTTGGTTTAGTTCAGTTGTGCTGACTTCCCCTGTAGCGTGTGCTGTCCTTCCCTTCACCTAAGATTATTCTTATCTACTGTCTAGTTAGTAAATAACCCTCACCCTCCCTCCCCACCCTCGTAACCATCAAATAATGTTTTCTTCTGTGTTTAAACCTTTTCTTGAGTTCTTATAATAGTGGTCTTATACAATATTTCTCCTTTTGCAACTGACTAAATTCAACTCAGCATAATGCCTTCCAGATTCCTCCATGTTATAAGAAGTTTCATGGATTCATTGCTGTTCTATATCATTGCATAGTATTCCATTGTGTAAATATACCATAATTTGTTTATCCATTCGTCCATTGATGGGCACCTAGGTTGGTTCCATATTTCTGCTATCGTGAACAGGGCAGCAATGAACATGGTTGTGCATTTATCTGTGTGATGGCTCTTATTTCTCTAGGATATTCCAAAGAGTGGGATTGCTGGATTGTATGCTACATTTCTAGCTTTTTAAGGAAGCGCCAAATTGATTTTTAAAGTGATGGTACCATTTACAATCCTACTAGCATTGCATATGTGTTCCAGTCTCTCCACAATGTCTCCAACATTTATTATTTTGTGTGTTTTGGATTACTGATAGCTTTGTTAGGGTGAGATGGTATCTCATTGTAATTTTGATCTGCATTTCTCCAATGGCTAATGATCTTGACCATTTCCTCATGTGTCTGTTAGCCCCCTGAATGTCTTCTTTGGTGAAGTACCTGTTTGTATCCCTTGCCCATTTTTTAATTGGGTTATTTGTGTCTTTGTTGCTGAAGTTTTGCAGTATCTTGTAGATTTTAGAGATTAGAGGCTAATCGGATTTGTCATACCCAAAAATTTTTTCCCAGTCTATAGGTTGTCTTTTGACTCTTTTGGTGAAGCCTTTTGATGAACATAAGTGTTTGATTTTTAGGAGCTCCCAGTTATCTAGTTTTTTCTTCCATGATCTTTATTGTTTTAGATTTTATATTTAGTTCTTTGATCCATTTTGAGTTAGTTTTTGTGCATGGTGTGAGGTATGGGTCTTGTTTCCATTTTTTGCAGATGGATATCCAGTTATGTCAGCACCATTTTTTAAAGAAACTGTCTTTTCCCCAGTTAACGGACTTTGGGCCTTTGTCAAATATCTGCTGCTCATAGGTGGATGAATTTACATCTGGATTCTCAGTTCTGTTCCATTGATCCATGTATCTATTATACCAGTACCAGGCTGTTTTGACTACTGTGGCAGTATAATAGGTTCTAAAATCAGGCAGTGTCAGGCCACCTACTTTGTTCTACTTCTTGACTAATACTTTACTTATCTGGGCCTCTTACCTTTCCATATGAAGTTGGTGATATGTTTCTCCATCTTATTAAAAAATGCCGTTGGAACCTGGATCAGGATTGCATAGTATCTGTAGATCGCTTTGGGTAGAATTGACATTTTCACAATGTTGAGTCTTCCTATCCATGAGGAAGGTATGTTTTTCCACTTATGCAGGTCTCTTTTGGTTTCTTGCAGTGGTGTCTTGTAGTTTTCATTGTATAGGTCTTTTACGTCTCTGGCTAGATTTATTCGTAAATATTTTATCTTCTTGGGGGCTATTGTAAACGGTATTGATTTGGTGATCCTCTTCGAAGTTCTCTTTGTTGGTGTAGAGAAATCCAACTGATTTTTGTATCTTTAGCTTGTATCCTAAAACGTTGCTGAAATCTTCCATCAGTTCCAGTAGCTTTCTTATGGATTCTTTGGGGTTTTCTGCGTATAGGATCATATCATCTGCGAAAGGGATATTTTTACTTCTTCCTTACCAATTTGGATGCCCTTTATTTCTTTGTCTAGCCTAACTACTCTGGCTAGGACCTCCAGCACAATGTTGAATAAGATGGTGATAAAGGGCATCCTTGTCTGGTTCCCATTTTCATGCAGAGTGCTTTCAGACTGTCTTCATTTAGGATGATGTTGGCTGTTGGCTTGGTATAAATGCCCTTAATTAATTTGAGGAATTTCCATTCTATTCCTATTTTGCTGAGAGTTTTTATCATGAATGGGTGTTGGACTTTGTCAAATACCCTTTCTGCATTGATTGATAAGATCATGTGGTTCTTGTCTTTTGTTTTATTCATGTGATGGATTACATTGACCGTTTTTCTGATGTTGAACCATCCCTGCAACCTGGTATAAATCCCACTTGATCGTGGTGAATTTTTTTTTTTGATACGTTGTTGAATGCTATAGGCTAGAATTTTGTTGAGGATTTTTGCACGTATGTTCATGAGGGATATTTGTCTTTAATTTTCTTTTTTTGTGGTGATGTCTTTACCTGATTCGGGTATCAGGGTTATGCTGCCTTCCTAGAATGAGTTTGGAAATATTCCATCCTTTTCTATGCTCTGAAATACCTTTAGTAGTAGTGGTGTTAACTCTTCTCTGAAAGTTTGGTAGAATTCTCAGTGAAAGCATCAGGGCATTTTTTCGTTGGGAGTTTTTTAATTCCCTTTTCAATCTCTTCGTTTGTTATAGTTTTATTTAGACGTTCTTCCTCTGTTTGTGTTAGTTTAGGTAGGTAGTGAGTTTCTAGGAATTTGTCCATTTCCTCTAGAAATTTGTTAGAGGACAATTTTTCATAATATTCTGTTATGATTGTTTTAATTTCAGTTGGGTCCGTTGTGATATCACCCATCTCATTTCTTAGGGTATTTGCTTCCTGCCCTGTTTTTCTTTGGTCAGTTTGGCCAATGGCTTATCAGTTTTGTTGATCTTTCCAAAGAATCAGCTTTTGGTCTTTTTAACTCTTTCAATTGTTTTTCTATTCTCTATTTCATTTAATTCTGCTCTAATTCTTATTATTTACTTTCTTCTTCTACCTGAGGGCTTCTTTTGCTGCTCTCTTTCTACTTGTTCCAGTTGTAGGGTTAATGTTTGGATTTTGGCCTTTTCTTCTATTTGGATGTGTGCCTTTATTGCTATAAACTGACCACTGAGCCCTGCTTTTGCTGTTTCCCAAAGGTTCTGGTAGGATGTGTTTTCATTCTCATTTGATTCTACGAATTTCTTTATTCCATCCTTAATTTCTTCTATAACCCAGTAGTTTTTGAGCAAGGTGTTGTTCGGTTTCCATGTGTTAGATTTTTTTTCCTTGCTTTTTCTGTTATTGATTTCTACTTTTATGGCTTTATGGTCAGAAAAGATGCTTTGTAATATTTTGATGCTTTGGATTCTGCTAAGGCTTGCTTTATGGCCTAATATATGGTCTATTCTGGAGAATGTTCCATGTGCATTGGAAGAGAAAGTATACTTGGCTTCTACTGGGTGCAGTGTTCAGTGTATGTCTATGAGGTCAAGTTGGTTAATTGTAGCATTTTGATCTTGCGTGTCTTTATTGAGCTTCTTTCTGGATGTTCTGTCCTTCACCAAAAATGGTGAATTGAAGTCTCCTACTATTATTGTGGAGCTGCCTATGTCTCTTTTCAATGCTGTTAGAGTTTGTTTTACATATTTTGGAGCCCTGTTGTTGGGTGGGTAAATATTTATTATAGTTATGTCCTCCTAGTGTACTGATCCTTTAATCTTTGTATAGTGTCCTTCCTTATCCTTTTTGGTGGATTTTACTTTAAAGTCTATTTTGTCATAGATTAATATTGCTACTCCTACTCTTTTTTAAGTGTTGTTTGCTTGATATATCTTTTTCCATCCTTTGAGTTCTAGTTTATTTGTATCTTTAAGTCTAAGGTGTTTCTCTGGTAGGCAGCATATAGACGGATTGTGTTTTTTTTAATCCAATCTGCAACTCTTTCTCTATATTGGTGCATTTAGTCCATTTACATTCAGCATAATAATTGATAGGTATGATTTTAGTGCTGTCATCTTGACGGGTTTTTTTTTTGTGTGTTGTTGATAGCTTCATTGTTCCACTTAATTTTCTGTGCTGAGTAGTTTTTCTTTATGTATTTTCTTTTCATCTTTTTCATTGTTGTTGATTTTGTATTTGCTGAGTCTTTATGTTTTTCTTCTTTTTTATTTTGATGTGTAGGATTGTTAGTTTCCTTTGTCGTTACCTTAATATTTACTCCTATTTTTCTAAGTTTAAACCAATCTTTTATTTCTTTATATAACCTTGACTTCCTCTCCATATGAAAGCTCTATGACTATGTATTTTAGTCCGTCTTTCTTGTTTTAATGTTGTGATCTTTTGCATATTGACATCTCTGTTTCCCTATTTTCAGTGTTTTAGCTTTGATTTACTTTTGTGACTTCCCTATCTGGGTTCATATCTGGTTGCTCTGTCCTGTTTTCTAGTCTTGGATTGTTATCTGATATTCTTGATTTCCTAACTGGAGGACTCCCTTTAGTATTTCTTGTAATTTTGGTTTGGTTTCTGCAAATTCCCTAAACTTCTGTTTATCTGGAAATGCCCTAATTTCACCATCATATTTGAGAGACTGTGTTGCTGGATATATAATTCTTGCTGGCAATTTTTTTCCTTCAAGGCTTTAATATATGACATCCCATTGCCTTCTTGCCTGCATGGTTTCTGCTGAGTAGTCCGAGCTTAGTCTTATTGACTCATTTGTAGATAACTTTTCATTTATCCCTAGCCGCTCTTACAATTGTCTCTTTGTCTTTGGTTTTGGCATGTTTGATTATAATATGTCTTGGTGACTTTCTTTTGGGATCTACCTTATGTGGGGTTCAATGAGCATCTTGAATAGATATCCTCTCATCTTTCACAATATCACAGAAGTTTTCTGCCAACAAACCTTTAACAATTCTCTCTGTATTTTCTGTTGTCTCCCACTGTTCTGGTACCCCAATCACTTGTAGGTTTTTCCTCTAGATACAGTCCCACATAATTCTTATGGTTTCTTCATTTTTTTAATTTCCTTTATCAGATTTTTCCTCAAATAAATTGATGTCAAGTGCTTTATCTTAAATCTCACTAATTCTGACTTCCATTGCATCAATTCTGCTCATATGACTTTCTATTGAGTTGTCTAATTCTGAAATTTTATTGTTAATCTCTGTATTTCTGACTTCTGTCTCTCTATGGATTCTTGCAGCCTGTTAAACTTATCCTTATGCTCTTCTCTAATTTTCTTATGTTCCTCTATTGCTTTGTCTGTATGTTCCTTGGCTGATTCTGTGTTGTGTCTAATCTCCTTCTTAATATCTTGAAGAGTTCTGTATATTAATCTTTTGTATTCTGCCTTTGGTAATTCTAAAATTTCTCTTCCTCAGGAAAATTTCTTGATTTTTTGTTTTGGGAGCTTGCTGAAACCATCATGGTCTGCCTCTTTATGTGATTTGGTATTGACTGTTTTCTCCAAGCCATCAGTAAGTTATTATATTTATTTTTTGTATGTTTTCTTACTATGACCTAGCTTCTTGTTTTGTTTTGTTTTGATATGCCCAAATAGGCTGCTTGTGTGAGCTAGTTTGATTATTGACACCTTTTAAGCTCTAACGTCCTGTCACAAGGTGGTTAGATCTGTTACTAGGTCTGTAGCCCAGGAGTCTGTTTACTTTTCTTGTATGATTCAGCTCAGGTGTCCAGGTAGTCGATCACCAAGTGTGTGGTGCAAGCTGTCACCTATAGTCCTAGACAGGCAGGGCAGATTGGTGTAAGCACAAGTATCTGGCTTCAGTATGGGGTCACCTGCTGAGAAAGGCAGTGGGCTGACGACTGCCCCTGAGTGTCTGGGAGGAAAGCATGTCCCTGTTCCCTAGAGTGCATAGGTGGGTGGGTTTTGCAGCCAGACTATAAGCACCCAGTGCTGTTGGCTATAGGGACTGGGAGGCACCACTTATTCTTGGACCCTTGTCGTGGGTGGCTACTTGGTATGGGTGGAGCCACCAGTCTTCAGGCCCCTGATGTGGGTAGGTGATGACTGTGCTTAATGGGCAGAAAGGTGTCAAATGTCACAAACCTGCCACTCCACCATATAGCTGATACAGCTGAAGTTAGGCTTCAGGTATATACCCTGTTGTACTGTGGTAATGAGGGTCTATGCTGTTGAAATGGTCCCACACAGGTTTCTGCAGGGGTGAAAAGCATTCAAAGTCCATGGACCCTTTATGCCTGTGCCTAGGCAAAGGAGCTGTGCCTACTCTGATTTCCCTTTTTAGGGGAGCCGGCAGATAATTTTTTCTGTTTGTTAATCTGTTCTTTCTCCAAGGCTGGGAGAATGGCTCAGGGCATGTGACGGGTGCTACTTCTGGCCCAAGGCACTCAGCAATTGCTGCAGCCATCCCAGGACCCAGTGCAGTGGGGAGGGGGCAGGTAAATGGGAGACATATTTTTCCAATGGGGGTGTTTTTTGATCTGCATGGTAGGTCAGACACATGTACTTATCTTTTGTCAATTGAACGCCAATTTTCACTGGTTCTGGAGGCTCGAGTAAACTCTCTGCCACTCAGTCTCTCCTAATGTGGAAAATGTCTCCTGAGTGCCACTGCTTGCCTCACCGCGCACGCCAGCTGAGTCAGCCTGAAGAGTGCTGGCTCCCACTGGGTCAGGTCTGGCAAGTCCTTGCTGCTTCTGAACCATCTCTCTCACTTCATGCCACTCAGTCCGATTCCTCAACTTTGCCTTTGATGTTCAGGGCTCCTAGATTATCATATATAATCAATTCACTTGTTTTTTCAGGTCTTTTTGTACAAGGTACCACAGGAAGCATCTGACTACTCCGCCATCTTCGCCCTGCCTCTGTATAGTATTTTTAATGGTTGCTCTAGGTACGTGTGTGTCCATACATATATATATATATATATGTATATATATATATATATATGTATGTATGTATATATATATATATATATATATGAAACTATCCACCGTCTGAGGATCCAATGTTAGGATAAATATTTTATCACTTCAAGTGGAATGTAGAAACCTTACCATAGTATAAGGAGCCTTGGTGGCACAGTGGTTAAGAGCTCAGTGGCTAACTGAAAGGTTGGCAGTTTGAACCCAGCAGCCGCTCCATGGAAGGAAGATGTGGCAGTCTGCTTCTGTAAAGATTACAGCCTTGGAAACCCTATGGGGCAGTTCTACTCTGTCCTATAGAGTTGCTGTAAGTCAGCATTGACTCAACGGCAATGGTTTTTTCTTTTTTATTTACCATCATATAGGTCCCATTACCTTCCCCACTTTATGTTTTAGTTGTCTTATGCTCTACATCCACCTAACAGAAAACCCCATCAGTAAATGTTATATTTTTTCTTTCAACCATCAAACATATTTTAATGAACTCAAAAAAGAGAATAGTCTATTGTATTTACCCAGACATTCACCATATCTGTTGCTCTTCCTTAATTCCTGATTTTCCACGTTTACTTTAGATATCATTTCTTTTCTGTTTGAGGAACTTACTCTAGCAGTTCTTTTAGAGCAGGTCTGCTGGCTATAAATTCTCCGAGTTTTCCTTCATCCTCCCTGTGACAGCCTCTACCTTATTTTTGTGGTTGGTTTTGTGTGGGGGAGAGTTTCCTTCCCTTCTCTTAGATGATATGAGACCTTTGCTTGATATCCTTATAGGACCCTAAGCCCAAGATGAATTCCTGCCCCTCCCGCAGGGACAGAAGATATTTGCTTCTACTCCTCCTTAAGCAATAGATTTCTGCTTTGGACCTGGGACAAGAGGATTTTCTGTCCTTTCCCCCAGTAGCTTAAAACTTTTGCTTCATAAAAAAGAAAGCTCCAGGGAAGCAGGTGAGACCTTGTGTTGGTTGCCCAGCAGCAGCTGTTCACCTCCTGCATGCCCATGTCACTGAGGGGAGTTCTCTTGTCTCCCCGCTTTCCCTGTCTTTATAGTGAACACCCAGTGGGGGTCTTTGAAATTGAACTTGAGCTTTCCTTATGCCTGTGGCTCTTAGCTATTCCAAACTGGTATGTGAGCTCACACTTGGCCTTTAAGAATTCTTGCAAATTTTAGCTGATTTATTCTTAACCACTTGTGTGTCAGCCTCCTTTCACCCTGTGCTTTGTTGAAGATGAAAGTGTTCATGTGTCTCCTCTCTCTTGAGATGGGCTGGTCACACATTAGAATACATTTTACCTCGTTGCCCTGTGACTTCAGATTTCTCATGGGCTCAAAAAATGTTATGCTTTTATAAATTATCCAGCATTTTCTCTTTGCAAGTGTTGGAGTGATACTGTCTTGCACCATCCTACATCATCAGTCGAAGCCTAGTCTCCATGCATATATCTTTAATTATTTCTTACTATCAATTCCTAGAAGTGCAATCGAATCCAACGATATTCATAAACACATTTTTTAAGACTTCTTTGTACATACAGCCAAATTGCTGTTGGGAGGATTTTGAGTACGTACTTTCTCCAGCTACTGTTATAGTAGTCCATAATTCTAATTTACATATCAAATAAAGCTACCAGGCTATTAAGGTGTGTATGTGTTTGATTAAAATGCTTTGTTTGTTGAACTAAGAAAAGATATAGCTTTTTTTGAACAGGTACATAGTTCTAAACTAATGGGCAGGACCACATGCCAGGATTGTCATCGTTAAAGCACTTGATAATAAGATTCTTCGGAGACTTCAATAATCAAGCCTCCTGAGACAATGTGTAAAGATCACCTTGCATTAACTTCTGCTTGATGGGGAAGTGTTTTCCTTGAAATACCAAGATAACCCAACTGAGCTAATGCCAAAAGATATTACTGAGAAGATAGGGGAAAATAACAGCAATAACTGTAATTGGTAGTTGGGGAAAGAAGAAAGCTCAGTTGGTCCCTGGATGTTACAAATGGATTTGGCCAGATTCCCGAATCTATTAACCCTGAAGCCATTTCCTTCTGCTGCTCTAGACTCCTGAAGGTTGACTTCTTCTCCAAAGACTCATTACTAACTCTGACCCCAGATCCCTTTGTGATTACTCCCTCTCTGGGAAGCTGGTCTGGATGACCTAGACTCTTTTTGTCTGTCATACTGTGGTGGCTGGCATGTTGCTAGGATGATGGAAGCTATGCCACCAGTATTTCAAATACCAGCAGGGTTACCTATGGTGGACAGGTTTTAGCAGAGCTTCCAGACCAAGGCAGACTAGGAAGAAAGGCCTGCTGATCTACTTCTGAAAATTAGCCAATAAAAACAACAGAATATTGTCTTATATAGTGCTGAACTGGGCAACATTTTATTCTGTTATACGTGAGGTCACCATGAGTCAGAGCCGACTCAATGGCAACTAACAACAACAACTCTGAAGCCGAGCATAGCCTTAGTGTTGACTGAGGCATTTGGTAATTTAAAACTATGCCAAAAAACTATTTGAATTTGATTATTCAAATACCGGCATGGTCACCCATGGTGGACAAGTTTCAGTGGGGATTCCAGACCAAGATAGATTAGGAAGAAAGGCCTGGTGATCTACTTCCAAAAAATTGTTGTGTTATTGTTAGGTGCCGTCAAGTCTATTCTGATTCATAGCAACCCTATGCACAGCAGAACGAAACGCTGCCTGGTCTTGTGCCATCCTCGTAATAGTTATGCTTGAGCCCATCGTTGCAGCCACTGTGTCAGTCCATCTCCTTGAGGGTCTTCCTCTTTTTCCCTGACCCTCCACTTTACCAAGCAAGATGTCCATCTCCAGGGACTGGTCCCTCCTGATTACATGTCCAAACTACATGACACAAAGTCTCATCATCTTCTCTTACAGGAAGCATTCTGGCTGTACTTCTTCCAAAACTGATTTGCTCATTCTTCTGGCAGTCCATGGGATATTCAATATTCTTCACCAACACCATAATTCAAAGGCATCCATGCATCTTCCGTCTTCCTTATTCATTGTCCAGCTTTCCTGTGCATAGGAGGTGACTGAAAACATCATGGCTTGGGTCAGACACACCTTAGTCTTCAAGATGACATCTTTGCTTTTCAACACTTTAAAGAGATCCTTTGCAGCAGATTTGCCCAGTAAAATTCGTCTTTTGATTTCTTGACTGCTGCTTCCGTGGATGTTGATTGTGGATCCAAGTAAAATGAAATCCTTGACAAATTGAATATTTTCTCCACTTATCACGATGTTCCTTATTGTGATCCAGTTGTAAGAATTTTGGTTTTCTTTATGGTGAGGTGTAATCCATACTGAAGGCTGTGGTCTTTGATCTTCATCAGTAAGTGCTTCAAGTCCTCTTCTCTTTCAGCAAGCAAGGTTGTGTCATCTGCATAAAGCAGGTTGTTAATGAGTCTTCCTCCAATCTAGATGCCCCATTCTTCATAGAGTCCAGCTTCTCAGATTATTTGCTCAGCATACAGATTGAAAAGGTATGGTGAAAGGATACAACCCTGATGCACACCTTTAATGACTTTAAACCATGCAGTATCCCCTTGTTCTGTTCAAATGACTGCCTCTTGATCTATGCACAGGTTCCTCATGAGCACAATTAAGTGTTCTGGAATTCTCATTCTTTGCAGTGTTATCCATAGTCTGTTATGATCCACACAGTTAAATTTGTTGCACAGTCAATAAAACACAGGTAAACATCTTTCTAGTATTCTCTACTTTCAGCCAGGATCCATCTAACATCAGCAATGATATCCCTGGTTCCACGTCCTCTTCTGAATCCTCCTTGAATTTCTGGCAGTTCCCTGTCTATATACTGCTGCAGCCACTTTTGAATGCTCTTCAGCAAAATTTTACTTGCATGTGATATTAATGATATTGTTCCATAATTTCCGCATTCTGTTGGATCACCTTTCTTGGGAATAGACATAAATATGGATCTCTTCCAGTTGGTTGGCCAAGTAGCTGTCTTCCAAATTTCTTGGCATAGATGAGTGAGAACTTCCAGTGCTGCATCCGTTTGTTGAAACATCTCAATTGATATTCCATCAGTTCCTGGAGCCTTGTGTCTTGCTGTTCCCTTCAGCGCAGCTTGGACTTCTTCCTTCAGTACCATCGGTTCCTGATCATATGCTACCTCCTGAAATGGATGAACGTTGACCAGTTCTTTTCAGTATAGCGACTCTGTATATTCCTTCCATATTCTTTTGATGCTTCCTGTGTCGTTTAATATTTTCCCTGTAGAATCCTTCACTATTGCAACTTGAGGCTTGAATTTTTCCTTCAGTTCTTCAGCTTGAGAAATGCTGAGTGTGTTCTTCCCTTTTGATTTTCTATCTCCATCTCTTTGCACTTGTCATTATAATAGTTACCTTGTCTTTTTGAGCTGCCCTTTGATATCTTCTGTTCAGCTCTTTGACTTCATAATTTCTTCCTTTGGCACTTCCAAAAAAATTAGCCAATGAAAACCTATGCATCACAACAGAACGTTGTCCAACTCACTTGCTTTGGACACGTCATTAGGAGAGATCAATTGCTAGAGGAGGACATCATGTTTGGTGAAGCAGAGGGCCAACAAGGGTAAGGGAAACCCTTGGTGAGATGGATTGACACAATAGACCTTGGTGCCATGTGGTTCTGTTGAGCCTCCATGTTCTATGTTCTTAGTCGTGTGTGTGTGTGTGTGTGTGTGTGTGTGTGTGTGTGTTTAGGGGTATGACTGGTTCTGTCCTGACCCTCTTTTCAGCTGCTGCCAGGAGGCACACACTTGACGCTTAATTAGACACTCCAAGCGTGACTACAAAGTGACTGACCTGTGTGCTTCATGCTAACTCATCCTCCTTCCCTCAGGTTATGTAATTATTTTCTAAAAGTGTCAGGGCCAGATCAAATATGTGTAAGCCAGTAGCACCCTCTGGGCATTGCTGATCCTGGCCTCAGACTTTTCAGGATGATCAAATACAATAATACTTTGATGATGATGATGACAACGGATGACGACGATGATGATGATGATGAAAAGGAGGAGTATGATAAGTATAATGGTAATTAATTTTCCATAGGACCCTTCTTCTTTTCAGAGTGAATCCCAGTTACCCATATCATCTCCCTAGTTCTTCACAATGACAATGGAAGGCAGTGAGAGCCAGTGGAAGACATAGTCAGCCAACTGCAAAGACTTGGCTTTGTATCTCTCTCCCATGTTACATGTGCAAGCCATTTCACCCCTCTGAGCCTAAATTTCCCATCTGTAAAATGGGAGTAATAATAGCATCTCTTTCACAAGTTTCCAGGGAACACGCAATGTGAAAAAACACAAAGTGCCTGACTTTTGTTCCTAATCATACAGATGAAGGATATCCAGAGTCTGGTTGGTCTTTTAGCTGTATTACCTTGGGCAAGTTACTAAATCTTCCTGTGCCTCACATTCTTCATGTGTATGTAGGGCTATGCATAATTGTGCTTAACTTGCAGAATCTTTGTGAATGTTAGACGTTTTGATGTGTAAAACATATAGAAGAGTGCCCTGCCTAGGAGCAGTGCTCAATCGATTAAGTTTCAAAATCAGAGGTGAGTTTGAATCCCAGCTTCACTCCTTACCAGCTGTGTGATTGGGGCCTAACTGGTGAAGCATTCTCAGTCTCCTGTGCAGAACAGAGGTGATTATCTGCCTCCTAAGAAAGCTGTGAGGTTTAACTAATGAGGTAATGCATACAAAGCACATAGCACACTGTTTGGCACCAGTTTGTAACAAATGTTTTTTCTCTTTTCTCAAAGGTAGAGACGTAATGAAAAAGCCTAATGACCAGGCTTGAAAACACTGGACTTTGGTCGAAGAATTAAGACACGTACTGCGTTGAATGGTGGCCTTTGAAAACATATGTCCACGTCCTAATTCCTGGAAACTGTGAATGCTACCTTATTTGGAAAAAAAATCTTTGCTGCTGTAATTAAATTAAAGATCTTGAGATGAAGGGATCATTTTGGACTGAGTGGACCCTAAGTCCAATGAGTTATGTCCATATAAGAGAATGGTAGAAGAAGATTTCAGACAGACAGAAGAGAAGGCTTGGACACTCAGAGGAGAAGGCAATATGATGAAGGAGGAAGAGATTGGAGTGATGCAGTCACAAGCCAAGGAATGCCAAGGATTGCCAGCAACCACCAGAAGCTCAGAGAGAGGCATAGAACAAACTCTCCCTCAGAACCTTCATAGGGAATCAACCCTGCTAACACCTTGATTTCAGACTTCTGGCTCCTGGTCTGTGAGAGAGTAACTTTCTGCTGTTTTAAGCTACCAAGTTTGTGCTAATTTGTTACAGCAGCCCTAGTAAACTAATACAGACTCTAGAAAGGAAGCTAAGAGATCCAGGTGGTAGAGGCATTTGCCCCCAGGCCTGCCATAGCGCTTCCAGTCGATGACACTACCCTGTTAGAATTGGGGTCCATATGTGACTGGGGACTTCCAAGAACCTTAGAAGAGTCCTTGAAGTCCTTTTAGGTAGAAAAGGAGAAAATTCCCCAAGGGAAAGAAAGACTTCCTGCCCTGAGCAGGGATCGAATATTTATGTGTACCCCAGTGGGATCAAATAACCTAAGGGATTGTCATTTAGGAGCCACTTGGGAAAATGAGTCCAGACAGACTAACATGAGTGACAGAAAAGGTGGAAAAAACAGACTCCATATGAAATTTAGAAAAGATCAGTTTACCCTATTGACTATGTTTTCATCTCATTGCTTTTGAAAATTAAATTCCACTTAGAGAAGGGAAAAGGAGCTACCACTTATTGATTGCCAAGTTTCTGCAGGAGCTTTACACACAATTTTGCATTTCATCGTCACAACTGCCCTGAGAGGAAGACAAATCCTGTTGTTACTCATGTATTATCGATGAGGTAACTGAGGCCCAATGTCTTCCAGCTAGTGAGTGATGGAGCTGGGTTTCCACTCACCTCTGACTTCCTCCAAAGCGCGAGCTTCTTCCACAACCTCAGGCTGCCTTCACTCGGGAGACAAGCATTCAAGTGCCCCTTTCCTCCAGTCGTTTTAGAGGAGAGGTCTTCAACCTGAAGTCTGTAAAACCCTGGGAATTATGTGCAAAATGGTGTGGACAAGTACATATATGCATTTCTCTAGAAAGAGACAATTTTCATAAGATTTCTCAAGGATATCATGATACCAGAAGCTGAAGGATTCTTGCTAGGGTCTCATATTATCATTATCCTGGTCTCCACTGAGGTGTCACCTCCTTGGGTAAGATTTCTTGACACTTCCCTCTACAAACCATCAAGCAAGCTGACTAGGTAAAGAACCCCTCCTCCATGCCTCAACACCACTGTTCCACTGTGATTTCCATGCTTTATTTTCTGTTCATATCCCTTCCTCCTCTATCACACTGTGAGCAGCTCAACCACAGGTACTGTGTTGTCTTCACTCTGCATCACTAGCACCAAATACAGGGCCTGGTGTATGGAAGGCACCAGTAAATGTCAGATGGATGGGTGGATGGATGGATGAGTGGATAGAGGAATGGGTTGATGGATGGATAGGTAGGTGGATGGATGGGTGGATGGGTGGATGAGAGGATAGATGGATGGGTGGATGGATGGAAGGGTGGGTGAATGGATGGATGGATGATTGATTATGGATGAGTACACGGCCTTTCCAAGGTCAATAGACTTCAGACCTCTTTCATTGTTGAGAGCTGTGATAAAAAACATAATGCCAACACAGGGCTACAACACTTGGGCTACTTTTATGATTTTAACATATTAATGTCTTTAACATACACTTAAAATATTAGTGTAAGTATAATCTTATTTGGACTAAATGAATTATTATTTTTAAAGGTCTTAGAATAGGGCCTGGCATATGGTAAGAAAGAAATATTGTTGCCAGTAGAGACCCCTTTTTATCTCTCTTCCACGCCTGTGTTTATGCTGTTTCTGCCACTGGGAATGCCCTTCCTTAGTACCTCCGTGTGTAATAAAGAATTTAGGAGCCCTGGTGGTGTAGTGGTTAAGAGCTCGGCTGCTAATCAAAAGGCCGGGAGTTCAAATCCACCGTCTGCTCCTTGGAAACACTGTAGGGCAGTTCTACTCTGTCCTATAGCGTCCCTATGAGTCGGAACCAACTCGGCGACACCTGACAACAACAACGAAGAGAGAGCTGGGCCCAGACTCAAAAATACCAAGGATTATGAAGATACGGCATGAATCATCCATGTCTCCTTCTGTTACATAAGGTCAGTGCAGACTTCATGGCACCTAACAACAACAATATAAGACCTCCAACTTTGTTTGTTATTTCTAGGTCTTTTGCATTTCCACATCAATTTTAGATGGCAACTAACAACAATAATATATAGCTAAGTGGATACAACCCATTATTCACGATTTCAAGAGAAAAATTGCTAATTTTTTAGTATCTTTATGGCAGGATACCTAAAGTTATGCTAATCTCTCTTCAGGAAATGCGAAGGTCAAATTCGGAGCTTGATCTTCCTTGATGACTACGTTTCAAAAGAGACGGCTTTCAGGTCTTTGAGGAAACATCAAGGGATTTACATACTTTTCAAAGAGACAGAGAAAGATCTTACAACCCAACATCTCTAAAGTGAATCCTGAAAGAAAGGAGGGGGTGGAGTGGGGAGGGGCAGAGGACAGTCTCTTCCCTTACTTTCAACAGGGAGAATTAAAACCTCTTATTTTTGTTTTGTATTTGCCCTTACAATCTCCTCCCTGTGTTACTATAGAATGGTGACATTACAGTTTTCTAATTATCTCCATTACTCTTTCTATCTTTCGCCGGACAGGTTGTAGTCACTTAAATAGCCAGCAAATCCATAGTAAAATGAAAAGCAACTGTCGGAATTAAAATAGGATGAATTAAAAAATTCAGTACAATATTTACACATCTTTTTACTAGATTTTGAATACTTTCATCTAGTGACAGTCTAGTGCCTCTGTTGAGATGATTTTGTTGATGACACAGCCACCCTTAATCAAGCAAGTAGGGATTGCGGTAAAGGAATTTGGTTAGGTAACTCATAGCCTAGTCGAATTTCTATTAGTCGCTTTTAAAATCCAATTGTCCATTTCCTTTTGTGAAGTATACTTTTGGGAATGAAGGAAAGTTTTCTGTTGTATTAGAAGTGGGGCTTCTAAGTTTGCGGTCTGCCATGGTTTAGCAGTGGCCTTTGCAACTCTGTCAGCAAATTCATTGCCTCTCAAAACTTTGTCATTCTGCAGTCCTGTGAGCTCTACAATGAGTTACTGATAATCTCTGCAGGCAGTTGTAAAGCCTCCAGCAAAGTAGCTGTCAATTTTCCCTGACATATTCCAGTTCCCACTGAAGTCAAGAATCCGCAATCTTTTCTCCAAATTTGCCCTTTTGCATGGCAGATACCGAACATATTTACTAACAGTATATATAGCTATTCCCTTAAAGTCAGAACCAAGAATTGCAGCTCTAGTAACTGCTATTAACTCATCTGCTTGTGCAGACTTAATTCCAAACAAAACATAAGCTTCCAAAACATAACAACATGACCCATCAGTTAATTTATCAAATCTGATTATGAATGGGAATAGGCCCTTTCATCTGCAAAATGGGCTGATTCCTAGATTGTAACATTTTGCATCCTTCAGTTGATTCTGACTCATAGTGACCCTATAGGACAGAGCAGAATTGCCCCATAGGGTCTCCAAGGCTGTAATCTGTACAGGAGCAGACATCTTTCTCCCAAGGACTGACTGGTGGTTTCAAACCACTGACCTTTTGATTAGTAGCCGAGGGCTTAACCACTGTGCCACCAGGGCACCCTCCAGTTGACAACAGATAGCCTAAATATTTGACCTCAGTTTGATGATATTGCAATTTGTCTAAACTGGTTGCTGTCGAATCGATTCTGACCCATAGCGACCCTACAGGACAGAGTAGAACTACCACATAGAGTTTCCAAGGAGCGCCTAGTGGATTCGAACTGCCGGCCTTTTCGTTAGCAGCCTTAGCTCTTAACCACTGTGCCACCAGGGTTTCCACAATTTGTCTAGTGAGGGCTTATGACCCTGTGAAGCAAGGGATTGTAGTAAAGCCAAAGTGTCAGTTTTACATTGCTCTTTAGTTTCTGAGGCAACCAACAAATGCTTTACATATTTAATAATTGTAGATCTCTCTGGTGAGACACTTCTCTAAAGTTTCTGGTAAATGACCAGAGAAAATAGAAGTCCCCCAACTCTTGAGGAATCATTTACCATAAATACTGGACTCCTTCTTAAACACAAACAAGAATTTATACTCATCCTAGATAGATGAGACTAAAAGGGCAGCTTCTGTCCAGAGGCGAAATGAGAAGGCAGAGAGGGTCAGGAGCTGGTTGAATGGACATGGGAAATCCGGGGTGGAAAAGAGGAGTGTGTTGTCAGTACAGGGAGAGCAACTGGGGTCACATAACAATGTATGTACAGATTTTTGTATGACAGACTAACTTGAATTGTAAACTTTCGCTTAAACTACAACAATAAAAATTAAAAAAAAGAATTTATACTCATCCATTAGAAGGACAGGGGAAAAAAAAAAAGAAAGAAGAAGAAAAAGCAAAACATAGATCAAATACAGAGGGAAAACTGCAGACGACCATACCAAAGTCAGAAGTCAGAAGAGTTAGAGGGTTAGGAAGTATAGGCATCAATGAAACAACAACTTTATTTACTCCTTTAAGATCTTGTACAACTCTAGATAGTGGTTGACCATCGTCCTTCTTTACTGGAAGTATGGGACAAGTGGCCTTTCATTTATTTGGTTTTTTTTTTTTAATTAAAGTTTGGTTTATTTAGTATTTTTTTCCTACATATAAAAACATATTTTTTAAAAATTGGAAGAATGATGCATATACCTTTAGAAACCTACTTTTTCCCTTAACATTATCTGAGTGTTTTTTCATAATAAGTTTTCTTTGAAATTAGAAATTTTAATGGCTGTGTGATATTGTGTTGTATGGTTCTACATGATGTCTTTTATCAATCATTTTATTGCTACCAGTACTTTATCTATGGAAGCAGTGTCTCTGGCTCTCTCTCTCTCTTTTTTTGTTTTTATTGTGCTTTAGGTGAAAGTTTACTGCTTGAGTTAATTTCTCATACAAAAATTAAGACGCATATTGTTATGTGACATTAGTTGCAATCCCTACAATGTGACAGCACACTCCCCCTTTCCACCCCAGATTTCTTGTGTCCATTCAACCAGTTCCTTTTCCTTCCTGCCTTCTCATCCTGCCTCTGGGCAGCAGCCACCCATTTGCTTATTTTCAATGCATCCCTTGATTGCCTTAATTCTTTTACAACTGGCTTTTTTCCTTTTAATTAAACTCTTGACAAGGGATAGCGCTTTACATATGGCCACAGTTTATTCTTTTGGTAATCTATTTTCATCGGTTCTTTATCTCCAGTTACACCAGTACCATTATTCCCTAGCACCCAAAATGATCATTCCAGCTTGGGGTGCTTTTCCAGCAAGGTATGAGACTGCCGCTCCAGGCCATACCCCATGTTCTTCAAATGCGGTGCCTTTTCCCCCTGGAGCTCCACAGAAGCCCTCCAGAATACAGAACATTGGAGCCTTTAAATTGCCCAGTGGGTTTACAGGAGAATCAGGAAAAAGAAAACATGTTCTTCAGCCAGAGGAGCTATTTTTATTAGAACCACAGAGGAAAAGGCACAAGGCTGACCTGAAATACGAACAACCTGTACTGACCAGATGCAAAGTGAGAAATTCCTGAGGAAATTGCAAAATAAGTATCACCAGTTCCCATCTCTGAGATTCCATTTGTCAATTATCGCCAGCTTTCTGGACTTTCCTTATTCCCTCATACCTGCAATTCCTGCATCTTTCACAGGCACCGTCTACCATCCTTTGCAAATGTTCTGGCTTCTTTCAGTGATGACATACAGTTTCCCTTCTTCCTTTGACCCCTTCGTAGCTGGTCCAGAGTATGGATTATTCTCTTTAGTAAATAGTTCTATCTAAGCAGTTAACACAGCAGTTCTTCATTTCTTCTTTGTCTTTCTCTAGATTGTTCAAAAACCAAGTATCTGCTACTAAGATTTGAGAAATAGTCTGTCCTTGTTGTTCTGCAATCTTTTCCTTAACTTGAGTTTGGATAGTTGGCAAGAGAACCGAGGCAAAGATGGTGTTGTAGGGGAAGAGACATCACAAAGTTGAGTAAAGCAAAAAGAAAGTTTTATTTGGCATATATTCAAAGGGACAAAAGGGGGAAAACGGACAAGCATGCTGCTAGAGCCATGTCTGTCCAAGTCCAAAGAACCATTACAGAGCCATCAGTTATATATTAACGTTACGAATGGGCAAAACCATTGAAAGCTTAGCCTTTTCAGATTGGCTAGAAACTGCGATCCTACATTTTGAATTGCCTTTCTTAACAATCATTGGTACAGGTTTCAGTAAGGAGAGTCAGGAGGGTCTTCATCGGTCCAACAAATTTCTATTCACTAAATGCTAGCAGAAAAAGATAAAGAGTAGAAAGTCTTTTGTGTTTCGTTTGATTGGCTTTATGTAAAAGTTTCCCTAAAAGACATTTTCCAAGATTATCTTAGCTATTGTCTTTATACTTCAGGGCCCAGTTGATGTGTCTTTGTGAGTCCTTGTAAGCCCAACTCCAGCTGGGTCACATTCTCTATGCTCAAGAAGAGGGAATAATAACTCCAATACTATTTCCTAAATCAATGGGTAGGGACAGAAGAATGGGCCCCAACATAGTGACGATCATGAAGATGCTGCTGGACTGAGTTATGTTTCTATCATGTTATGCATAATGTTGTCATGAGTCAGAGCCGGCTAGACAGCAACTAACAACAACAATATAGATACATTGATACAAGTCCTTATTCAAGATTTCAAGACAAAATCGTTAACTTTTAGTATTTTATGACAGGTTAGCAGAAATTATACTAATCTCCTTTCAGGAAACTGGGGTGGGGGCGGTCAAAGTCTGAGTGTGATCTTTCTTGATGACTGATTTTCAAGAGATAGCTCTCTGGTCCTTGAGGAAACGTCAAAGGATTTACTTTTATATATATATATATAATTTATTTTGTTCTTGTTGAAAATACACACAGCAGAACATACGCCAGTTCAACCATTTTTACACGTGAAATTCAGTGTCATTGATTACATTCTTTGCGTTGTTCAACCATCCTCATCCTCCTTTTCTGAGGTGTTCCTCCTCCATTAACATAAATTCACTGCCCCCTAAGGTTCCTATCTAATCTTTTGGGTTGCCTTTGTCAATTTGATCCCATATAGACAGATCTTAAAGGAGCAACATGCTCATGGCAGACATTCTTTAGTAGTTAAGCTAAACTATTGTTTGTTTTTAAGAAGACTTCAGGGGATATTTTTAGTTTAAAGTTTACAGCTTATCTCAGGGCAATAGTTTCAGGGGTTCATCCAGCCCCTATTGCTCCAGAAAGCTTGGATTCCATGAGAATTTGAAATTCTGTTCTGCATTTTTCCCCTTCTGATCAGTGTCCCCCAAACTGTGTCCCCCAAACTGTGTCCCCCAAAAATGTGTAGCCAGGCCATGATTCCCAGTTTTGTACAATTGTCCACCATTTTGTCATCCGATGTGGTTTTCAAATGTGTTGTAAATCCTACCTACAAGATGTTAATGGGCAGGATTAGAGGCAGTTATGTTAATGAGGCAGGACGCAAATCTACAAGATTAGGTTGTGTCTTAAGTCAATCTCTTTTGAGATATAAAAGAGAGAAACCAGCAGAGATACAGGGGGACCTCATACCACAAAGAAACAAGAGCCAGGAGAATAGTGCACCATTTGGACCTGGGGTCCCTGCACTGAGAAGTTCCTCTACAGGGGAAGATGACAAGGACCTTCCTCCAGAGCCAACAGAGAGAGAAAGCCTTCCCCTGGAGGTGGCACCCTAAATTCAGACTTCTAGCCTACTAGACTGTGAGAGAATAAAAGTTGTGTTTGTTAAAGCCATCCACTTGTGGTATTTCTGTTATAGCAGCACTAGATAACTAAGACAATCAGGATTCATCTTTGATCAAAATGATCAGTAATGGCAGCTGGGCACCATCCAGTTCTAGTCTCATGACAAAGGGGGCAGTTGTTCATGGAGGCAGTTAGCCACACATCCATTTCCTCCTTCTATTTCTGACTCTCTTTCTTCTTCCTCTGTTGCTCCAGGTGAATAGAGACCAATTATTGTGCCTTGGATGGCCATTAGCAAGCTTTAATGACCTCAGGCACTATGCAAGTAACTAGGAGGTAGAACAGAAGCACTAAACACAATATTAGGCCAATTAACTGGGATGTCCCGTGAAAACATGACCCTAAAACTCCAAACCAAGGAACCAAATTCCATGAGGAGTTTGGTTGTACGTAAGCAGCAGCCTCAGAAGCTACTTTTTTTTTTTTTTTGTCATTGTTGTAAATATATCTATCACACAACTCTTGCCATTTCAACTTTTTACAGGTGTACAACTTAGTGACAGTAATTACCTTAATCAGCTGTGCAACTCTACCCAATGAATGCGATTTTTCCATCACCTTAAACCAAAAGTCAGTATTCCACAAGCAATAACTCCCCCTTCCTTCTCCCTCCTGCCCCTGATAACTGCTAATAACCTTTGGTCTCTATACGTTTACCTGTTCTTGTCTTTTTATGTAAGTGAGGTCATACAATATTTGTCCTTTTGTGACTGACTTATTTCACTCAGCATAATGTCTTCAACCTCCATCCATATTGTAGAATATATCAAGACTTCATTTCACTTACTGGCTGAGTAGTATTCCATTGCATGTATGTACCACATTTTGTTTATCCATTCATCTGTTGATGGGTGTTTACGTTGTTTCTACCTTTTTGCTATTGTGAATAGTGCTGCAGTGAACACCAGTGTACAAGTCTCTGTTGGAGTCTCTGCTTTCAAGTCTTTTGAGTATATATACCTAGCAATGGAATTGCTGGGTCACATGGTAGTTCTGTTTTTAGTTTTGTGAGGAACTGCCACACTGTTTTCCACTATGGCTATACCATTTTGCATTCCCACCACATCCTTGCCAATATTTGTCATTTTCTGTTTTTTGTTTTCTTTAGCTGGAATTTTGATTGGGATTTCATTGACTCCATAGATTGCTTTGGGTAGTATTGACATATTAACAATATTAAGTCTTCAAGTCCACGAACATGGAACATCTTTCCATTTATTTAATTCTTCTTTAATCTCTTTCAGCAGTGTTTTATAATTTTCATTATATAAGTCCTTCATGTCCTTGGTTAAATTTATTCCTAGGTATTTATCATTCTCTTAGATGCTATTGTAAATAGAATTGTTTCTCTAATTTCTGTTTCAGATTTCTCATTGCTGGTATATAGAAATGGAGCTAATTTTTGTTTGTTGACCTTGTACCCTGCAACTTTGCTAAATTCCTGTCTTAGCTCTGTAAGTTTTCTTGTGGCCTCTTTGGGATTTTCTATATATAGGATCATGTCATCCATGAGTAGAGATAATTTTACTTCTTTTCCAATCTGGATACCTTTTATTTCTTTTTCTTGTCTTATTGCTCTGACTAGGACTTCTAATACAATATTGAATAGAAGTGATGAGAGCGGTTACCCTTGTCTGATTCCCAATTTCAAGGGGAAAGCTCTCATTCTTTCTCCATTAAGTATAATGTTGGCTGTTGGCTTTTCATATATGCCCCAACTCATATTAAGGAACTTTCCTTCTATTCCAATCTTCTTTAGGGTTTTCATCAAGAAAGAGTTTTGGATTTTATCAAATGCTTACTTCTGCATCTGTAGAAATAATCGTGTGCTTTCTTACTTTTGTTGTATTGATGTGTTGTATTACGTCGATTGATTTTCTAATGTTGAACAATCCCTGCATTCCTGGAACAAATCCCACTTGATTGTGGTGTATGACACTTTTAATATGATGTTGAGTTCTATTCATTAGTATCTTGTTGAGAATTTTTGCATCTATAGTCATAAGATATTAACTTGTAGTTCTTTTCTTGTAGTGTCTTTGTCTGGTTTTGGTATCAAGGTTATGTTTGCTTCATAGAATGAATTAAGGAGTATTCCTTCTCTATGTTTTGGAAAAGCTTAAACAGGATTGTGTCAATTCTTCTCTAAATGTTTGGTAAAATTTCCCAATGAAGCCATCTGGTCCAGGATTTTTTTTTTTTATGACAATCTCTGTGTTTATTTATGTCTACTCCAATCATGTTCCACAAATACTTACAATAAGTTGGAATGCGTACATAGTAATTGTGTAGGTGGGAAATGGCAACAGCTTGGGTTAGAGCAGCCACAGGGAGATGGAATGCCAGGGCACAAATACAAATTATTTCTGAGGTCAGATTAGAGAAGAGCTGCTGTTTGAATCTGAGAGATGAGGAAGAGCAAAGATAACTTGCTGAGATTTCTGACTCTAGTAATTAGGTGAGTATTACTCAAGTCATTCAGGTAATAACCTGCAGCTGCTTAAGTTTTCTGGGCATATCCTCTGTAGGGTAAAACTATGAAAGACTTTGAAATGGACAAAAACATGACTGAGTGTCTTCAATGGAAAAGCAGTGATTGCCTAGTACATTCTTCTGGGTTATTTAATTTTATTGAGTCTTTGAGCCTTTCATTGTTTTTGAGCTATAAATAAGTTGTAGATAATTGATAACAATGAAAATGATTCTTGTTCATAGATACACAAACAAATTTTGTCCAGTGGAGGGAACAACTGATTCCTCCCTCTTGAAAAGGTCAGTTTATAGCTAATTTTTTGTGTGTGTGCTTTAGGTGAAAGTGAAGCTCGAGTTAATTTCTCATACAAAAATTTATACACATATTGTTATCTGACCCTGCTGCAATCCCTATAATGTGACAGCACACTCCCCCTTTACACCCCAGATTTCCCATGTCCATCCAACTAGCTCCTGTCCCTTCCTATCTTCTCCTCCTGCCTCTGGACAAGAGCTGCCCATTTGGTCTCCTGTATCTGCTTGAACTAAGAAGCACGCTCTTCACGAGTATTATTTTATGTTTTATAGTCCAGTTTAATCTTTGTCTGAAGAGTGGGATTTGGGAATGGTTTTAGTTCTGGGTTAACAGAGCATCCGGGGGCCATGACTTGGAGGATTCCTCCAGACTCTGTCAGACCATTAAGTCTGGTCTTTTTACATGAATTTGAGTTCTGCTCCACATTTTTCTCCCACTCCATCAGGGACTCTCTGTTGTGGTCCTCATCAGGATGGTCATTGGTGGTAGCCAGGCACCATCTAGTTCTTCTGGTCTCAGGCTGATGGAGTCTCTAGTTTATGCGGCCCTTTTGTCTCTTGGGCTAATATTTAACTTGTGTCCTTGGTGTTCTTCATTCTCCTTTGCTCCACGTGGGTTGGGACAAATTGATGCTTCTTAGATGGCTGCTCGAAAGCTTTTAAGACCTCAGACACCACTCACCAAAATGGGATGCAGAAAGTTTTTTAATAAGCTTTGTTACGCCAATTGACCTAGATGTCCCCTGAAACCATGGTCCCCAAACCTCTGCCTCTGCTACTCTGTCCCTCAAAGTGTTTGGCTGTGTTCAGGAAGCTTCTTAGCTTTTGGTTTAGTCCAGTTGTGCTGACTTCCCATCTATTGCATGTTGTCCTTCCGTTCACCTAAGACGATTCTTGTCTACTATCTAGTTAGTAAATTCACCTCTCCCTCCCTTCCCACCTTCATAACCATCGAAGAATGTTTTCTTCTGTGTTTAAACCTTTTCTTGAGTTCTTATAATAGTGGTCTCATGCAATATTTGTCCTTTTGCGACTAATGTCACTCAGCATAATGCCCTCCAGATTCATCCATGTTGTGAGATGTTTCGCGAATTCATCATTGTTCTTTATCCTTGCATAGTATTCTGTTGTGCGTATGTACCATAATTTGTTTATCCATTCATCTTTTGATGGACACCTAGGTTATTTCCATCTTTTTGCTATTGTGAACAGTGCTGCAGTGAACATGGATGTGCATATATCTATTAGTGTGATGGATTTTATTTCTCTAGGATATATTCCAAGGAGTGGGATTGCTGGATTGTATGGTACTTCTATTTCTAGCTTTTTAAGGAGGCACCAAAATGATTTCCAAAGTAGTTGTACCATTTTATATTCCCACTAGCAGTGCATAGGTGTTCAAGTCTCCCCACAACCTCTCCAACATTGAGTACTTTGTTTTTTGGATTAATGCCAGCCTGGTTGGGGTGAGATTGTATCTTATTGTAGTTTTGATTTGCATTTCTCTAATGGCTAATGATGGTAGGCATTTTCTCATGCATCTATTAGCCGTCTGAATGTCTTCTTTGGAGAAGTGTCTGTTCATATCCTTTGCCCTTTTTTTAAATTGAACTTTAGATGAACGTTTACAGAACAAACTAGATTCTCATTAAACAATTAGTATACATATTGTTTTATGGCATTGGTTAAGAACCCCATGACATGTCAGCACATATTGAAAATCCCTATTTTCAGTATTTTAGCATTGACTTATTTTTGTGTCTTCCTTATCTAGGTTGATATCTGGTTGCTCTGTTCTGTGTTCTAGCCTTGGGTTGTTATCTGATATTATTGGTTCTCTGGCTGGAGGACTCCCTTTAGTATTTCTTGTAATTTTGGTTTGGTTTTTACAAATTCCCTTAGCTTCTGTTTATCTGGAAATGCCCTAATTTTCCCTTTATATTTGAGAGACAGTTTTGCTGGATATATAATTCGTTGCTGGCAATTTTTTTCTTCTTGCCTGTGTGGTTTCTGCTGAGTAGTCAGAGCTTGGTCTTATTGACTCTCCTTTGTAGGTGACTTTTCGTTTATCACTAAATGCTCTCAAAATTCTCTTTTTATCTTTGATTTTGGCAAGTTTGATTATAACATGTCTTGGTGACTTTCTTTTGGTATCTACCCTGTGTCAGGTTCAATGAGCTTCTTGGATAGATATCTTATCATCTTTCATGATATCAGGGAAGTTTTCTGCCAGCAAATATTCAACAACTCTCTGTATTGTCTGTTATCCCCCCCTGTTCTGGTACTCTAGTCACTCGTAGATTATTCGTCTTGATAGAGTCCTACATAATTCTTAGGTTTTCTTCATTTTTTAAAATTCTTTTATCTGATTTTTCCTCAAATAAATTGGTGTCAAGTGCTTTATCTTCAATCTCACTAATTCTGACTTCCATTGCCTCAATTCTGCTCCTATGGCTTTCTATAGCGTTGTCTAATTCTGAAATTTTATTGTTAATCTTTTGGATTTCTATTTGCTATCTCTCTACGAATTCTAGTAGCCTGTTAAATTAGTCATTCTGCTCCTTGTATAGCTTTCCTAAATTCCTCTATTGCTTTGTGTGTTCCTTAGCTTGGTCTGAGTTTTGAATGATCTCCTTCCTGATCTCTTGAAGAGTTCTGTATATTAATCTTTTGAATTCTATCTCCGGTAATCCCAAAACCTTTTCTTCCTCTGGGAGGTTTCCTGGTCCTTTGTTTTGATTGCTTGCTGGAACCATCATGGTCTACCTCTTTATGTTATTTGATACAGACTGTTGTCTCGGAGCCATCAATAAGTTATTATATTTATTTATTTTATGTTTGCTTACTGTGTCCTAGCTTATTGTCTTGTTTTGTTTTGATATGTCCAAATAGGCTGGGCGTGTGAGCTATTTTTGGTTATTGGTGTCTTTGAAGCTCTCACATCCTGTCACCAGGTGGTTACAGCTGCTACTAGGTGAGATCAGGAGTCCTTTTACTTTTCTTGTGTGGATCAGCTCAGGAGTCCAAGTTGTCGGTCACTGAGTGTGTGGTGCAGGCTCTCACTTACAGTCCTAGATGGACAGGGTTACATAGAGGTGACTGGAGCAGGCACAGGTATCTGGCTGCAGTAGAGGGTTATGTGCTGAGTAAGGTAGGGGGCTGATGGCTGCCCATGAGTGCCTAGGTGGAAGGTGTGTCCCTGTCTCCTAGAGCCTCTAGGTGGGTGGGTTTTGCAGCTGGACTTTGGGCACCCAATGCTGTTGGCTGTAAGGACTGGGAGGAGCCAGTTATTCTCGTACCCTTGTCATGGGTGGCTAAGTGGAATGGATGAAGCCACCAGTCCTCAGGCCCCTGATGTAGATGGGTGAGGACCCTGCTTAATGCGCAGGGCAGTGTCAAATGTCACAAATCTACCACTCCCCCTTAGCTGTCGCAGTTGAAAATAGGCTTCAGGTATATACCCTGTTGTACAATGCTAACGAGGGCCTATGCTATTGAATGGGCCCACACAGGTCTAAGCAGGGTTGAAAGGCATTTGAAGTCCATGGATGCCTTATGCCTGTGCCTAGGCAGAGGGGCAGTGCCTGCCATGAGTCCTCAGCTTAGGGGTCATGGCGATTTTTTAAAGCTGTGAGACTGGTTTGGGTGCAGTTCGTCCTGAGCTCCCAGCTTAGGGGAGCTGGCAGTTTCTTTTGTTTGTTTGTTTACTTGTTTGGTTGTTCATCCCCAAAGCCGGGAGACTGGCTCAAGTGTGATGGATCCCACTTCTAGCCTAGGGGACGTAGCAACTGCTGAACACTGCTGATCTGTCACTGGAGCAGAGTGGGGAGGGGGCAGGTGAGAGGAAGAGAGGCACTTCTCCAATACAGTAGTCCCAGAGGGGAAAGTATTATTTTGATCTTATGAGGTAGGTTAGACAATTGCACTTAACTTTTGCAGATCCAGTCCTGCTTCCCCCTGACTTCAGAGGCTTATGCAGACCCTTGGCCACTAGGTTTCTCCCGACATAGTAAAACGTGTCCAGAGCGCTACTGCTTGCCTCAGCCAGCATGCGCCAAGTGATCTAAACTGCAGGGTGCTAGCTAGGTCAGGTCTGGCACTTCTTCGGTGCTTCTGAACTGTCTCTCCCTCCTCCTGCCACTCAGTGAACTCTTCAACCATGTCTTTGATGTTCAGGATTCCTACACTGACATATATAATCTATTCACTTGTTTTTTCAGGTCTCTGTTGTAAGAGGGACCACAGGAAGTGTCTGTCTGACTATTCTTCCATCTTGGTCTCTCCTTGGTCTAGGATTTTGTTTTGTTTTGTTTTGGGGAGATTTTTGATCACTGATGCAATCTCTTCACTTGTTATGCGTCTGTTGAGATTTTCTATTTCTTCTCGAGTCAGTTTGGGTAGGTTGTGTGCTTCTAAGAATTTTTTCATTTCATCTAGGTTATCTAGTTTGATACCGTACACTTGTTCATAATATTCTGCCATAATTCTCTTTATTTCTATTGGGTCAGTTACAATGTCTTCTTTTCCATTTCTTGTTTTGATTATTTGCATCTTTTCTCTTTTTTTCTTTGCCAAGCTGGCTAAAGGTTTGTCAATTTTATTGATCTTCTCAAAGAACCAACTTCTGGTTTCGTTGATTCTCTCTATTGTTTTTCTGTCTTTGATTTTATGCAGATAACACATGCCTTCTACATTTGTTTGCCAACCGCTCCCTCCACCTGTGAGGTATTTTCATAAGTGCGCTATGCTAATTTTTTATTGCAACATGTAAAAAAATTAGCACAGCGGTGCTTATGAAAATACCTCACGGGGTGAGGGAGTGGTTGGCAAACAAATGTAGAAGGTGCGCATCATTTCAGTAAAAATAAGGTATTTATGCTCTGATCCTTGTTATATCCTTTCTTCTGGTAAGTTTAGGCTTAGTTTGCTTTTGTCTTTCTAGTTATTCAAGCTGTACAGTTAGGCTGTTGATTTGAGATCTTTCTTCTTTTTTCATGTAGGATTTACATACTTTTCAAAGAGACAGATAAAGACCCACAAATAAAGTTTTATAAAGTGAATTATGAAAGAAAGGGAGGGTGGGATGGTGGAGGGCAGTCTCTCCTCTTATTTTCAAAACGGGGAATTAAAACCTCTTATTTTAATTTGCATTTTCCTTTACCAACAAAGGCAGTAGAATGGAAAAAGTGCTGATTTCTCTGCCTTTGAGAATCTGAAGGTGGGATGACAGTATAATAGTACCTAGCATTGTTCCTGCCACGTAGGAGGTGCCCTGTAAATGCTTAAAGAATATGGTCCAGCAGTGGGAGTCAGGGGAATCCCTGAGTGCTGCTAATGGTTAACACGCTAGGCTGCTAGCCAAAAGGCTGGAGGCTTAAGTCTGCCCAAAGGCTCCTTGGAAGAAAGTCCTAGTGATGTACTTTCAAAAATTCCGCCATCGAAAACCTTGTGGAGTATAGTTCTACTTTGACACACATGGGTTGTCATGAGTTGGAGTCGACTTGATGGCAACTGGTTTTTTGTTTTGGTGGGAGTCAGAAGCCCTAGATGTTAGACTATTTGTTTTGCTGCTTTTTTGCTGTGTAGCATTGGGAAGACATTTCCAGCCTCCAAGACTCAGTTTCCCCACTTTAGGACCCTTACTGTTCAAATACTGTCTAATGAGTCTCTGATGGTGATAGAAATGGCATTAGGACCCACATCAGTCAGGGCTGCCCCTGTCCTGTGCTGTCCTGTCCTATGGCACCATGCTGGAGCCACATGTTCCTTGATTTTGGCTGCTGCAGTCTGGAGGGGGTTGGGCTCATCACAAATGTCTACCAGGAAAGCTCTCCAGGACATGCAGACTCTTGGAGTTCCTTCTTCCTTCACAGCAGGTACCATGACTTCTTTAAAAAAAATTTTTTTTTCATCTATTGTGGAAACTTTCAAGCATACACAAAAGTAGACAGAAAAGTACAATGAACTACCCTGTACCCATTACTCAGCTATAACAGTCATGAACTCAAGGGCATTCTTGATTCATCTATACCCCCACTTTCTCCTCCCACTACTGGTCATGCATTGTTTGAAGTCAGTCTCAAACATCATATCACTTCATCCATAAATGTTTCTATATATATATCTAAAAGGTAAGGTAATTCTATCCCACAGTTTCTATCATACGTCAAAAATGAACAACAATTCCTTATATATTAAATATCCAGTGTGTATTCAAATTCCCCCTATTGTCTCATAAATAAATACGTTTCCAATTGGTGTGTTTGATTCAGGGTCAAACAAGGTCTACACATTGCATTTGTTTGAGATGTCTCTCAAGTCTCTTTCAATCTTTAAGTTCGCCTTCCCTTTTTGTTTCCTTGAAATTTATTTGTTGAAGAAACAGAAAACCAGGACTTGTTTATCTCTGTGTCTCTGGTGCCTAGTTCAGTGGCCAGAGAAGAATCAGAACTTAAAGTAGGCCAGATAAATAATGTGGGAAGGAACGCTTGGATGGTCTTTTCGCTGCACAGCTGCCTTTTCTGGTTGTCAGTCCTTCGAATTGTATCTCTTCTTTGATCCCTCAGTCTCCTGGTCTGCAAAGTGGAGCTGCTAATACTTGCCTTCTGCTCCATTTCCTGGGGAGGTTGTGACAAAGGCTGAGATTTTAAAAATAAAGCCTAAAACAGCTTAGAGCAATTGGTGCTATAAATACCAAAGGAGGAATTCTATTATTAAATGTCCTTTGTTCATAGAAGCTTCTGGCAGAGTGGTAAGGTTGAGAAGTTGAACCCCTTTTCTTTGTCCTTCCACATTGCTGCTTCCATGAGTGTGGCGGCTGAGAGAGGCAGGCCCAGGAGCATGCTGCAGGGCGGGGAGACCTGGGGGGGGGGGATTCCTGGGCTCCCTTTCCACAAGTCAGCCAGGCTCTGGCTGGAGCCTGCCTGCAATATCCTATTCCATCCCGGCAAAAATAGAATAGCCAGGAGAATGCAAGGACTGAGACAACTGTTCCTGTTTTGAAAAGCATCGGAAGGATATGGCTACAGGTGGAGGGAATGGCTGGCCCCAAGAGCCCAGCCCAGCCAGGAAGCTGTTGGGCCCCCCTGGAGTGTAGCCGAGATTTGGGTTGGACTCCTGACAACACCTGTGGCTCCAGTGTCTGGCCAGGATGCTGCTAACAATGGAGAATGGCTTGCCTGGAAATTCTGCACGTGTTATGAGTCAATTAGTTCTCATTCCAAACAAAGAGACCAGAGAAGTTCTAATGAGTGGCCAGCAACTGCAGCAGAGAAGCTAATAGCCAGTTAGGTCAAGTTTCAGCCTACCCTGGTTGGAGAGAATTCCATTCTGAAGCCAGCAGCGCTGCGGTATTGCTCTGCTCATGCCAGCAGCCAGGACAAAAAAGGGAGCCTTCCTTTTGGGGCAGCTTTGACCTTAACCTGCACTCCAGCAGGGGCTCAGTAGGAAGCTGAGTATTCGCCCACCCCACCCCAACTTGGCCCGCTACATATATGCACACTCTGCACACAATAGCACCTGGTGAGGCCAGTACCTCTGGTCGATAACATACTGGGCATGCGTGCAGTGTGTGTGCCATGAGAAATACAAAACTATAACAGGATATGAGAGTTTACAAAATGAGCAACTCCCTTAGACTTTTTAGAGTACACTTAAAAGTAATGAGGACCTAGAAGTCCCCATATGTGAAGTGGGAAGTTTTAAAGTTTCAGCCTTTTCTGAGCTTTCTGTGTGCCCAAAAGAGGAGCTTATTTTGGAAGTGGAATAAGTATGATTTTTTTTTTCTCCCTCATCAGCTCAAAAGTGGTTGAACTGATTTAGCTTAAACTATAAAAAGACAAAAACTAAATGCACCCTGGGACAAGATTTCTGTGTGGAATAGAATAGAAGCAACTAGAGGGGCAAGACTGTGAAAATACAGTACCTTGAAGTCATATTCCTCCAGCTGATTTCTCAGATGCCAAATAGAGGCTCTTGAGGCTGGGTTTGGGGTTGTGTGCTTCTGAATCAAATAGACAACTATGATGTTTAAGGTTGTGTGTCAACATGGCTGGGCCATGATTCTCAGTGGTTTTGTAGTCATGTAGTGGTGTAGCTTGGCAGTTATGTAATGATGTAGTTTAGCAGTTATGTAATGATGTAATTTGGCAGTTATGTAATGATGTGATCTGTTGTGATCAGCCATTCAGTTGTAAGGGGAGCTTCTTTGGGGCTGTGGCCTGCATCCAACCTATATATGGACCTTCTGGCAAAACTCGCTTGCTCTGGATCCTGCATCTGACTCCTCATCATCTGACCTCCAGTTCTTGGGACTTGAGCCAGTGACCTGCAATCTTACCTGCCAATCTTGGGATTCATTAGCCTCTGCAGCCTGTGAGCCAGCAGCCTGCTGTCCTACCTGCTGATCTTAGGTTCATCAGCCCCTGCAGCTACGTGAGTCAGGAGAAGCCTCCAGCCTGATACCTGACACATAGACTTGGGACTTTCCAGCCTCTACAACTGCATGAGCCACTCCCTTTACATAAATCTCTATCTTTAAAAAAAAAAATTACCTTTGAGTCAATTCTGACTCATAGCAACCTTATAGGACAGAGTAGAACTGCCCCATAGGGTTTCCAAGGATCTCCTGGTGGATTTGAACTGCAACCTTTTGGTTAGCAGCCATAGCTCTTAAGCACTATGCCACCAGGGTTCCCCCCCACCCCATATATATATGTATATATATACACACTTCACTGGTTTTGCTTCTCTGGATAACCTAGCCTAAGACAGCAACCAATTTAAATTTAAGCTCTTTTGTAAATAGAGTTGACTTTAATGATGTGGTGTTGTGTACGAAGTATGAATCTAAGAAAATTGGAAGTAATCAAAAATGAAATGGAATGCATAAAGATCGATATCCTAGGCATTACTGAGCTGAAATGCATTGGTATTGGCCATTTTGAATCAGACAATTATATGGTCTATGCTGGGAATGACAAATTGAAGCGGAATGGTGCAGGATTCATCATCAAAAAGAACATTTCAATATCTATTCTGAAGTACAACACTGTCAGTGATAGGATAATATCCATATACCTACAAGGAAGACCAGTTAATATGACTATTATTCAAATTTATGCACTAACCAATAAGGCCAAAGATGAAGAAATTGAAGACTTTTAACATTTTCTGCAGTCTGAAATTGATCAAACATGCAATTTAGATGCATTGATAATTACTGGTGATTGTAATGCAAAAGTTGGAAACAAAGAAGAAGGATCAGTAGTTGGAAAATATGGCCTTGGTGATAGAAACAATGCAGGAGATCGCATGATAGAACTTTGCATAACTAACAACTTATTCATTGCAAATACCTTTTTTCAACAACAAAAATGGCAACTATATATGTGAACCTTACTGGACAGAATACACAGGAATCAAATGGTCTACATCTGTGGAAAGAGACTATGGAGAAGCTCAATATCACCAGTCAGAACAAGGCCAGGGGTCAACTGTGGAACATACCATCAGTTGCTCATATGCAAGTTCAAGTTGAAGCTGAAGAAAATTAAAACAAGTTCACGAGAACCAAAGTACGACCTTGAGTATATTCCACATGAATTTAGAGACTGTCTCAAGAACAGATTTGATGCATTGAACACTAATGGCAGAAGACCTCATGAGTTTTGGGGTGACATCAAGGACATCATACACGAAGAATGCAAAAAAGTCATTAAAAAGACAGGAAAGAAAGAAAAGACTGAAATGGACATCAGACTTGGAAACTTGCTCTTGAACATCAAGTAGCTAGAGCAAAAGGAAGAAATGATGAAGTAAAAGAGCTGAACAGAAGATTTCAAAGAGTGGCTCGAGAAGACAGAGTATTTTAATGACACGTGCAAAGCCCTGGAGATAAAAAAACAAAAGGGAAGAACATGCTCAGCATTCAGATTCACTGTATCAAAAAGAATTAGTCAATGTTCAACCATTTCAGGAGGTAGCATATGATCAAGAACTGATGCTACTGAAGGAAGAATTCCAAGCTTCACTGAAGGCAATGGTGAAAAACAAGGCTCCAGCAATTGACAGAATACCAATTGAGATGTTTCAACAAATGGATGCTGTGCTGGAGGTGCCCACTCATCTATGCCAAGAAATTTGGAGGACAGCTGCTTGGCTAATAAACTGGAAGAGATACATATTTGTGCCCATTCTAAAGAAAGGGGTTCCAACAGAATGTGGAAATTATCAAACAAGCCTCTAAGAATTGATGGAATACCAATTAAGATATGTCTTATTTATCTAGTACTCCTATAACAGAAATACCACAAGTGGATGGCTTTAACAAACAGAAATTTATTCTTTCACAGTCTAGGAGGCTAAAGTCCAAATTCAGGGCACCAGCTTTCTCTCTCTGTCAGCTCTGGGGGAAGGTGCTTGTCATCAATCTTCCCCTGGTCTAAGAGCTTCTCTGAGCAAGAACCCTGGGTCCAAAGGAAACGCTCCACTCCTGGCTCTTCTTGCTTGGTGGTAATGAGGTCCCTATCTCTCTGCTTGCTTTTTTCTCCTTTTATCTCTTGTAAGATAAAAGGTGCTACAGGTCACACCCCAGGGGAACTCCTCTTACATCAGATCAGGGCTGTGACCTGAGTAAGAGTATTGCATCCCATCTTAATCCTCTTTAACAATCTTGCCTCATTAACCACAGGCAGACATTAGGATTTACAACACATAGGAAAACTACATCAGATCATAAAATGGAAGACAACAACATAATACTGGGAATCATAGCCTAGCCAAATTAACACATATTTTGGGAGAACACTATTCAATCCATGACAAGATGTTTCAACAAATGGATGCTGCACTGGAAGCACTCATTTGTCTATGCCAAGAAATTTTGAAGACAGCTACCTGGCCAAACAACTGGAAGACATCATATTCGTGTCTATTCCAAAGAAAGGTGATCCAAAGGAATGTGGAAATTGTCAAACAGCGTCATTAATATCACACGCAAGTAAAATTTTGCTGAAGATAATTCAAAAGCAGTTACAGCAGTACATCGATAGAGAACTGCCAGAAATTCAAGCCGGATTCAGAAGAGGACATGAAATGAGGGATATCATTGCTGATGTCAGATGGATCTTGGTTGAAAGCAGAGAACACCAGAGAGATGTATACCTGTGTCTTATTGACTATGCAAAGGCATTTGACTGTGTGGGGCATAACAAATTATGCATAATATTGCAAAGAGTGGGAATTCCAGAACACTAAATTGTGCTCATGGGGAACCTGTACATAGACGAAGAGGCAGTCGTTGGAAAAGAACAAGTGGATTTTGCATGGTTTAAAATCAGGAAAGGTGTGCATTAGGGTTGTATTCTTTCACCACACTTAAATCAATCCTATGCTGAGCAAATAATCAGAGAAGCTGGACTATATAGAGAAGAACACAACATCAGGATCGGAGGAAGACTCATTAATAACCTGTGATATGCAGATGACACAACCTTGCTTGCTGAAAGTGAAGAGGACTTGAAGCACTTACTGATGAAGATCAACGACTACAGCCTTAGGTAAGGATTAAGCCTCAACATAAAGAAAACAAAAGTCCTCACAGCTGGACCAATAAGCAACATCATGATAAATGGAGAAAAGACTGAAGTTGTCAAGGATTTCATTTTACTTGGATCTAAAATCAACGCCCATGGAAGCAGCAGTCAGGAATTCAAACGACGTATTGCGTTAGGCAAATCTGCTGCAAAAGACCTCTTTAAAGTGTTGAAAAGCAAAGATCTTGCCTTGAAGACTAAGGTGCGCCTGACCCAAGCCATGGTATTTTCAATCGCCTCATATGTATGTGAAAGCTGGACAATGAATAAGGAAAACCAAAGACTTGACGCCTTTGAATTATGGTGTTGGCGAAGAATATTGACTATACCATGGATTGCTGGAAGAAGGAATAAATGTGTTTTGGAAGAAGTACAGCCAGGGTGCTCCTTAGAAAGGAGGATGGCGAGACTTCATCTCATGTACTTTGGACACGTTATCAGGAGGGACCAGTTCCTGGAGAAGGACATCATGCTTGGTAAAGTAGAAGGTCAGCAAAAAGAGGAAGACCCTCAATGAGGTGGATTGACACAGTGGTGCAACGATGGGCTCAACCAGGCAGTGTTTTGTTCTGTTGTACACAGGGTTGGTATGAGTCAGAATTGACTTGATGGCACCTAAGAACAACAGAAGTTTCCAGGAATCTGAAATGATTTTTCTATACGATCTCACCTTATTTTTTATATAGTTAGCAGCACAACTGGGATTTTCATAAGTGTTTAACTAATGAATTTAACCCTGTGCTCACCAGCTAGCATTTCATCAGAAATGCCACGCTCCCAAAGTGGCTACTCTAAGCACTTTAGAAAGGATTCCTGTTAGCCCTAGAGGATATTAGAAGTGGGCCCTCATTGATGAAATTAGTGACATTGGATATGTGTGAATTGGCTAAAATATTTGGGGGATATTCTCCTTCCTTGTAGACAGGGCATAAGATCTAATAAGCTCTACATCCTTTACCATTTAGAGATACTTAGGGTCAAAATCAAGTCCGGTATTGATTTTGGAGGATTGGTTCTAATTGTCTAATGCTGACTATAAGGTTAGCAATCACACCTTCAAGGTTTCTGCCTAAAAACAACTCTTTATGTGTGGTTGACGCATCTAGAAGGTCACAGAACTGGGATTTTATTGAGTTTACCGAACAGCTTGTACAGAGTTTGTGTTCTGCTTGCTAAAACTTTTGTTAAAAAATGTTTTTTGTGTAGCCGGGAAAAAAAGCAAAAAAAAAAAACAAAAACAAAAACAAAAAAACAGAAAACAAAAAACAAAACAAAACCAGAAGTGGTCTAGGGTTGTTAAGAACGCAAGCTTTGCAGACAGATAGACCTAGTTTCAGCCCCCAGCTCTCCCACTTACTAGCTGCTTGACCTTGATGCCGAGCTTGAACTGGAAAACTAGGATAAATCTACCTCAGATGGTTGTTATAAACGTGAAGTAAGATGATGAACGTGAAACACTTAGAACGGTGTCTGACACAGAATGAACACCCCAAAACAACGGTTGAAGTACTAGTTACCATTATGAAAGTGGGGGTGGCCGGGGGTCTTATCTTCAGGCTCTTTCCTACCAGATTATCTAGATCAGTGTTCTTGAAGAAAAGGTGATCAACAATATGAAACACTTTTTTTGTGGTGACTGAGTACACTCATACATTGTTGTTGTTGTTAGTTACCAGGTGCGCAGAGTAGGACTACCTCATAGGGTTTCTCTTCTAGCCTGTAATCTTTATGGAAGCAGATCTCCAGGTCTTTCTCCCGTGGAGCTGCTAGGTGGATACGAACTGTTAACCTTTCAGTTAGCAGCCCAGCATTTATACATAGAAGATACAAAAGTTTCAAAGAACAATAGTCATCCTTACTATGTGCAGTGCACTCTATTTTCTATTCTATTTTGCTCTGCTTTATTCATTCTATTCTTTTCATTGTTTTAATGCTTATCACAAGGCCCGCTTCATAGATTTCACTACTGTCTAACGAGTCATGCCTACTGTTTGTAAACTGCTTACCTAGATGAATCAGGGGAAGGCAATTAGTACTTGCAAGTACCCAGAGAGTTGTCTTCGGAATTAACACCTCTGACCAAGGTTGAAACCAAAATAAATCTTCCCTGAATTTTCTTCCCCATTCAAACTACCTCTTCAGACAATGAATGACAGCTGCAAAGTGACTAGACACCTGTCCTCCTTGGACTTTCACCCCTGGCCTGACTCCTGGATGATGACACTCTTCCCTAGACCCTTCTAGCAAGTCCGGCCAAGATCCAGGTTTGGCCTGCAGAGGCTGTCTGGCTGGCAAGTGCATGCGTGCATGCATGCGTGCGTGTAGGAATTGAGGAAGGGAGGGCAAGGCCTGCCAACCTCTCAGTGTTTTTCCTCTAATGCCGTCTACCTCTCAAGTTTCTGCCAGGTCGGAGGGGAATGTCCAGTCCCCTGGGCAGTCAGGTTTCCTCCCCCAGGGATCCTCCTCCCCTGGAGGGATGCAAGAGGCAGTGAAGCACCAACAGTCAAAAGTTCTTTGCTCCACCTCCCTGGTTGGGTCCTTTTGCCTTGACACAGCCTTGGTCCAGTAAGATGATCTGACCACAGCTGGTCTCCTACACTTAGAACAAGTTGGAAGCAAGAGAACTTGGGGACGGAATTTGGTTTCACTAAAAATAGCTGCAATATAGACCCTGTGACTTACTGCTCCTCAGAACATTCTGCTGTGAACTGCACAGGGCCCACTGACCCCAGCGATAACTGGACTATTTGCTTTTCCTGACTGGAGCCCTTGAAACCAGGAGGGGCTGAGGGTGTTGGGGGGTGTTTTGGCTCAGATGCAGATTCTTGCAAAGCTCAGAAACGCCCGGTGACGGTATGACTGAGAAGCTTCCTAGCCCTGGGAGCGTGTGACCATTGGCACTAATAACAACAGGTCCCTTTAAGATTTTGGTCCATGGTGGGATCTTGCTTGTTCCTCACCACCAGGCCCATTGCAGCTCCACTTCTAAGGTAGGTGAAACCAAACTCGTTGGGGACAGTGATATGGGAATTGTGATCCTCTTGGTTAACTCCATCCCGGGTTTCCTTGGCCAGAAGCAGGGAGACAAATGTCAGGGCAGGACGTAGCCTACAGATAAAAATACAAGCCCATGTTCCCAACACACTGATTAAGCCACAGTAATAGTTGGGAATTTGTTCCTTTCCTTGTAGTCTCCCACTCAAAAGCCAAGGGATTAGCCAGCAAGGAAGCACCTCAAATGTTAAATTCAACCCTTTCTCAACTTCTCTCCCTAGAGCTGCTTTATTCAAGGTGCCGTGTCCTTCCGGTCCTGTTACTAACTCTGTAGATTTGAATTTGGCTCAGGGCATTGGTTATCTGTGTTTGCCTTTTCTGCAATGCAGCAGTTGAGAGTAATTTACAGCTGCCGAGCAGGGATTCCTATAGTTCAGGCAAGCACAGGAAAGACTTGCTTGGATTCCATTTCCTTCCTGAAATACTGCTGTTAGAACCCATCTCTGATTTCTAGCTTGTTTATAGCAATGGGCCTTGGGGAAGGAGTTGGAATTGAAGCATAGCTGGAAAGTTCTGAGGGTGAGGCTAGGATCCCTGTGAGAGAAAAAGAAGCAGCCTTGGCTGTTGGAAGGTTAAACACCAGCAATTTTCTGCTCAAAGTTGGCTTCTGGGCAGTGCACTAAGTAAACTACTATGACAACATTCAAGTTTGCCAACCCAGGATTTTTTCATGAAAATGAAGAGACACTTTAGTGACAGATATGCTTACTTTAAATGAAAATGGCAATCTTAAAATATTACATGGCTTGAGTAAACAAATCTTCAGAATCAGAAACATCTGTGGCTGGGCATTTCTAGAAAAATGAATTACTGATAAGTGAACATTATCACTCCTCTCTCATTTTTTTTCCTTCCACGCATCCTCAAGGTACATGAGTGTCCAAATAACATAAACTTAAAATCTTAGAGCTGGAAGAGACGCTTTGGGAGTAATCTGGTTGACACCTTATTGGCGCATGAGTTGTGACAAGTGACCATCTGGTCTCTGCTTAGATTGTTGCCCCAACTTCCTCTGCGACCTCAAAATGCCTCCAGAGTGTATAGTTCCATTTTGAGGTCATGGCTCTATCAGCATCATATCCTAGAGGCATTTCTCTTTCCCAGTATCACTTTAAGGTTCATTCAGATTGCTGCAGACCTAGATGAAACTTGGACATTTTAAATTCTTTTTCCCATGTTGCATTTATTGCAGCTCTATGACATCATTAACACCAGGTGATGGTCTTGCCACCCACACATGTTATCACATTTTTATTAAAAGTTGTCAGGGATTTTACATTCTAACTGGGCATGCGTTTTATTGAAACACTCTGGCAAAAGTGATTTTTTTTTCTTTAACTGAGCAAGGAGATTTGCTGGAGGTTGCCTCTAAATAACACACTTACCTGGCACTTTGAACGAATGACTCCGCTAATATAATCTCCATGAACAAACAACTTTTCAGGAATGCATTTATGGATAAAGCAGTGCTTCCCAAATCCAGTCCATGAACGAATGCCAGGCTGGCTGCCCCGGAGTCACCTGGAAAGATTGTTTAAGAATGTGCTTTCTGGACTTCATCTCTGGAAATTCTGATTCAGAAGAGCTGGGGTAGGAACCCCAGAACTGGCCAGGTTTGGGAAGCACTGGGCAAAGTCTGGGTCCTCCTGTTGTTTTTTGTCTATTTGCCTCAAATCGCTTAATGATTCTCCTTTGCCTTCAGAATAAAGTTCAAACTCTTTAACCTGGCATTCCAGGCCCTCCATGATCTAGCCCTAACCCACCTTTCCAATCTTATTCCTCATTACTCACCTCCAAGACCATCCCCAGGCAAATTGAACTGGTCACAGTTTTCCACTTTGCTTTCATGCTTTGGTACCTGTCTTAGTTATCTAGTGCTGCTATAACCAAAATACCACAAGTGGATGGCTTTAACAAAGAGAAATTTATTCTCTCACAGTCTGGTAGGCTACAAGTCCAAATTCAGGGTGTGAGCTCCATGGGAATGCTTTCCCTGTCGGCTCTGGAGGAAGCTCCTTCTCATCAATCTTCCCTTGGACTAGGAGCTTCTCTGCGCAGGAACCCTGGGTCCAAAGGACTCGCTCTGCTCCTGGCACTGATTTCTTGGTGGTATGAGGTCCACCTGTCTCTCTGCTCAATTCTCTCTTTTATATCCCAAAAGAAATTGGCTCAAGACACAATCCAATCTTGTAGATTGAGTCCTGCCTCATTAACATAACTACTACCTATCCCCCCTCATTAACATCATAGAGGTAGGATTTACAACACATAGGGAAATCACATCAGATGACAAAATGGTGGACAATCACACAACAGTGGGAATCATGGCCTAGCCAAGTTGATACACATATTTTTTGGGGACTCAGTTCAATCCATGACAGTACCTTTGCTCATGCTATTGCCTTCAAATGCCCCATCCTTCCTCACTTCTCTGCATACTCACATCCACCCATTGCTCATGGTCTATGCTTTAGTGTGCATAAGAATGACTTGGAGGACTTGCTTAAAATGCAAACTCCTAGGTCTCACTTCTGGAGAAACTGAAGTAGGTCTGGAGTTTTTAACAAGCACCTCAGAGGATCTGATGCTGACCAGATATCCAGAAACACTGCATCAAGCATAAATGCCATCCCTTTATAAAATCTTTCTGGAAGCGTTTGCCCTTCCCCACCGCAGCTCCTATAGCATTTGGTTTGTAGCTCTGTAGCTGAAGACTTCACTCTCTACCTTGACTTTGAATTATTCATGTATGTCATCATTTCCCTCACTCAACAAACATTCATTGATACCTAATATAAAGGGCATAGCTCTCCTTCAAGAACCCGTGCTCCTTAGGAGCAGAGATCTGTGCCCATTTCTCTCCGTAAACACTTTGACCATGAGTGTGCAGTGTGTCAGTCGGTGTGGTAGAGCTTAAATCACTCTGCAGTAGATGACACGGAGCATGGAATCTATCCTGGGGGGAAGCTTTACTTTCCCTTAAAGACATGAATATGAGGCAGACCTTCTCTCTGTCTTCATGTCCCTAATCTGAGATTCCTGCCCAAGAGTGGGATCAGAGCAGCCTTCTGTGGTTGGGCACTCACAGAGCCCAGGGACGACTGGATGCCAGGGAGTCTCTTGGCTTTAGGTAGGATGGAAAACACCTGGCATTTCTAAATACAGTAGTTCTGCCACAAGGGACGGATGAGTGCTGTGCCAAGGAGTGCAGAGGAGGGGCAGGGGGCATCGGGTGATGAGGATTGGGACAGGGTTCACTTGGAATAGCCCTCTCTTCTTCCCTCACCTGGAGCAGCAACTGCAACTTCTCTGGAATTGCTATCATTGAAAGGCAGTGGCTCCTTAATTACTTTTAATTTATTTATAAACACATATATAATCATGTAATAAATATGTAATAATCCATGTTCCTACCTAGTATGTATCCTTCTGTTTTTATTCTCATTATATAAACCAGATATAATATGCATATGCATGCATATGTGCATGCATATATGGTTTTTAAAAAAAATTATAGATTGCCTTACAGAAATTCTATCATTTCACTAACATTTGCTGTGTCTTGCTCTTCTCGTCCTTCACTAGCTGTGTGACTTTGGGTGCCTTGAGCTTCAGTTTCCTCTTCTATAAAATGAGGATGATAATGGTACCTATCTTAGAGGGTTGTTGTAAGCATTTCATGAGTTAAAATATGTAACACTCTTAAAACAGTGCCTGGCTTATAGTAAGTGCTGTGTGCGAGTGTTTGCTATCATGATTGGTAATATCATTCCCATTCAACAAAAGCTATAGGTCAACTGCTATCATTCTATTGCACTCTTTTTAATGAATGTGCAGCATTTTAAGATGTACATGTAGAATAATATTTCCAACCATTCTGTTTTTAATAGACATTCACTTTGCTTCTCCTTTTTTTGCCATTAACGAGCAACATTGCAATAGCCACCTTTGTACAAGTACCCTTACATGCTAATGTTTTTATTTCTATAGGTCAGATTCCAAGGAATGGAATGGTTGGGTTGAAGAGTATATGTATATTGATTTTAATTTCATTGCTGTTGTTAGGTGCCATCGAGTCGGTTCCGACTCATAGTGACCCTACGTACAACAGAACAAACACTGCCCGGTCCTGCGCCATGTTCACAATCATTGTTATGCTTGAGCTCATTGTTGCAGCCACTGAGTCAATCCATCTTGTTGAGGGTCTTCCTCTTTTTCGCTGACCCTCTACTTTACCAAGCATGAACGTCCTTCTCTAGAGACTGGTCCCCCCTGATAACATGCCCAAAGTATGTGAGACGAAGTCTTGCCATCCTTGCTTCTAAGGAGCATTCTGGCTGTACTTCTTCCAAGCCAGATTTGTTCGTTCTTCTGGCATTAGATGTTGCCATGTGGCTTTCTAAAAAGCATGTAACAAATTCACATTTCCACCAGCAATGTATGAGGATGCACTTTTTCCTGCAATCCCACCAACGGTTGATCTTACATGCTCTTTTTAAACTTTAATAGTCCTGTGGGTGAAAAGTATCACTCACTGTTACTTTAACTCGAGTTTTTCTGGCTACTTATAAGTGTGAGTGAAGCATCTTTTGAAAAAATTGTTGGCCCTTTGGATTGCTTCTCTGTGAAGTGACAGTTCCTATCCTTTGCCTATTTTTTTTTAATGGGTTGCTTTTCCTTGTCAATTTGTAAGAACTCCTAGTGTGTGATAGCTATAAACGCCTGTGAGTTGGGATCGACTTGACGGCAACAGGTTTGGTTTTTTTTGGTTTATAAGCCTCTAGTCTGTTGTCTGTGTGCAAATATTTCTTCCAATTTATTGTTTATCTACTGATTTTAATTATTGTGTCTTTTGCCATAATTTTGAAACATTGTATATAGTCAGATTTATTGATAAGTTCTGAGTTTTGAGGATTGGTGAAGATGGTCTGTCCACTCCTAGGTTGTGTGTGTAGTTCCTTAGATTTTCTTCCAGGATTTTTTACTGTTTTTATATTTCAATATAAGTCTTTATCTGGAGGCTATATTGGTTCTGGGTGTAAAATAGAGGTCCAATTATATTTTCTTTCAGATTGACCAATTGCACCCATACTGTTTATTAACAATCCATCTTTTTCCCGATGATATGAAATACTACCTTTGTCATGTATTAAATGCTTATATATGGGATTTAATTCTGAATTCTCTATTTTGTTCATCTGATCTCATCATCTATCCCTATGCCCTTATCATATTTTGACTTTATTATGGTACCTCTAGAGTATATCCTGATATCTGGGTAAGGTATTTCTCTCTCATTATTGCTGTTTTTCATGGCTATTCTAAGGTATTTATCCTTCTATGTAAGTATTAAGATTTTACATAAGTCCTCCCATCCTCCCCAAAAAACGTTAAGAATTTAAACAGGAATATTTAAAAAATTGTATTGATTTTGGGAGAAATGAAGTTTTATGATATAATGTCTTATGATCCAAGAACAAAGTATGCCATTCCTTCTTTTTTTTACAGATTTTGTTTTATGTCCTTCAATACGCTATTGCAGTTTTCTTCATACAGGTCTGATGCTTTTCTTGTTAAATTTAGTCCTGTGAATTATATTGTTTTTTTTTTTCATTATTATGAATATATTTTTTCACATTTTCATTTTTTGGTGGTTGTTGCCAGAATAGAGAAATATTATTTATATTGTATAGTAACCTACTATCCTATCGCCATACCAAATTCTCCAAATAGGTCTCATAGATTTCACTAGAGTATTTTGGTAACTGTACAAAGAAGTAGATATCTTGTTCTGATGTTTATATCAGTTATTTATTTATTTTTATTAGCTAGAACTGCCAAGGCAATGTTGAATAATAATGTGAATAAAGTTGTTTCTGTCTACTTCTGAATTTTATTTGTACGGGTTAGTGCTTTGCCATTAGGGATAATATGGGCATCAGTTTTGGGGAAACAAGTCTGTATTGCTTTAAGAGATTTCCATGTGATTCTGTTTAACTTAGACATGTATTAGGAATGCAGCTGAATTTTATCAATTGACTTGTCAGCCTCTCTTGATATAATCATTTGTATGGTTTTCCTCTTTAATTTACTGATGTAATGAATTAAGTCAATACATTTGCTGGTGCTGAACCTCCTTTGCATTTTCGGAATCAATCCTGTACATCTGTTAGTAATCTCAGTGGCTTAAAAACAACAGACATTTATTATTGCTCACGTGTCTTTAGGTTAGCTGAGGTACAGCTGATCTAGTCTGGCCTCTGCTGAGCAGCTCTGCTTCTCCCTGCAGGTCTGTGGGTCAGTTGGGGCTGCTTTGCTTCAAGCTGTGGTGGCTGGAGCAGCTCTGTTCCAGGTGACTCTTACCTGCATGCTGGAGCAAGTAGGCTGTCCAGGCCATGCTCTTCTCAAGGTGAACCCAGAAGCACAAGAGGGCAAGTGGAAACACACAAGATCTTTTTTTATTTTTATTTTATTGTTGTATTTTAAGTGAAAGTTTACAATTCAAATTAGTCTCTCTTACAAAAATTTATACATACGTTGTTATGTGACCCTAATTGCTCTCCGTATACTGTGACAGCACATTCCTCCTTTCCACCCCTGATTTCCCGTGTCCATTCAACCAGCTCGTGACCCTCTCTGCCTTCTTATCTCACCTCCGGACAAGAGCTGCACATTTAGTCTCTTGTATTTACTTGAGCTTAGAGGCACACTCCTCACGGGTATCACTTTATGTCCCACAGTCCAGTCCAACTCCTGTCTGAAGAATTGGCCTCGGAAATTGTTCTAGTTCTGGGCTGATAAAGAATCCGGGGCCATGCTTTCCGGGGTTCCTCCAGTCTCAGTCAGACCATTAAGTCTGGTCTTCTTACTAGAATTTGAGTTCTGCACCCAACCTTTCTCCTGCTCCAACAGGGACTCTCTGTTGTGTTCCATGTCAGGGCGGTCATTGGTGGTAGCCAGGCAGCATCTAGTTCTTCTGGTCTCAGGCTGATGAAGTCTCTGGTTTATATGGCCCTTTCTGTCTCTTGGGCTCTACTTTCCTTGTGTCTTTGGTATTCTTCATTCTCCTTTACTCCAGGTGGTTGGGACCAATTGATGCATCTTAGATGGCCACTTGCTAGCTTTTAAGACCCCAGATGCCATTCACCAAAGTAGGATGCAGAACATTTTTTTTAATAAACTTTGTTATGCCAATTGACCTAGATGTCCCCTGAAAGCATGGTCCCCAAACCTCGGCCCCTTCTACTCTGTCCCTCGAAGTGTTTGGTTGTATTCGGGAAACTTCTTTGTTTTGGTTTAGTCCAGTTGTGCTGACTTCGTCTATAAGTGTGTGCTGCCCTTCCCTTCACCTAAGATAATTCACTCAAGACATTTTAAGGCTCAGACTTGGAAGTGGCACACTTCCATTTCATTTTTTTTACCAAAGCAATTCAGTTAGCTGACCTCCAAGATTAAAACCACCAGTTACTGTTGAGCAAATTCTGACTCATGGCAATCCCGTATGTGTCAGAGTAGAACTGCTCCATAGGGTTTTCAAAGGCTGATTTTTCTGAAGTAGATCGCTAGGACTTTCTTCTGAGGCACCTCTGGGCAGACTTGAACCTCCAACCTCTTGGTTAGCAGCCAAATGCTTAACCGTTTGCACCACCCGGCGACTACAATCTCAAAGTTAAAGGGCAGGGAAATGTATAGCATGTTTATGGGAGGAACTCTGAAACCACATGAAAAAAATTTGTGGATACAGGGAGGGTTGAAGAATTAGAGCCAATACTGTAATTCACTTGGTCATAATTTTATTTTCTTGAAAGATTACTGGATTCTATTTGCTAAGGTTTTCTTCAAAGTTTGAACATGTATATTAAAAAATGAGAGTGTCTATAGTTTTCTTTTCTGCAGTCTCCTTCGTAGGTTTGGATATTACCATACTTTTACTCAAATAACACGAGCCTTCTGTGTTTGTTTGCCAATCACACCCTTCCCCCACAAGGTATTTTCGTAAGCGCTGCTATTCCTTTTTTTTTTTTTATATGTTGCTATAAAAAAGTTAGCATGGCGCGCTTAGGAAAATACCTCGTCAGGGGAGGGTGCAGTTGACAAACAAACGTAGAAGGTGTGTGTTATTTTTGTAAAAATACAGTAAGCTTTGGTTGGCTTCATAAAAAAGAATTAGAGGGCTTTTCTTCTTTTTTTATGGCCTGGAGTAGTTTAAATGACATTGAAATGAACTGTTTTAAAAGTTGAAATAAATCATGAACTTGTCTGCTCTGATGCCTTTTTCAGTGGCAGATATTTATTTACTTTTTGAATCTCTTAGTGATAACTGGTCTGTTCAACTTTTCCATGTCTTTGCATCAATTTCAGTTTCTACTAGAAAGCTGTCCTTTTTCTCCAGGTTTTCAAATGTGCTGCCATAGAGTTTAATGTAGTATCTTTTTTAAAATTTTGAAATTTGTTTGTCTGTGGTTACGTCTCCTTTCTATTTCCAGTCTTGTCAATATTGGTTCTTGCTTTTTCCTTAATCAGACTTGCAAGAGGGTTATCTGTTTTATTATGGCTTCTCGAAGAACCATTTTTAACTTTCTGTTTCATTAGTTCCAGCTTTTATTGTTATTAAAGCCGTTTCCTAGTTCCTTTTAGTTTAATTTGTGGTTCTTTTCCAAATATCTTAAGATGAATGCTAAGTCCCTTTACTTTTTCATCTTTGTTCTTTAATACTGAAGACTTTAAGGATATATATATATTTTTTTTTTCTGAGTACACTGTACCACGTAGGTTGTGGAATAAAGTGTTCTTTTTTAATTGCTTTCTAGATAGTAATTTCACTTTTGATCCAGTGGTGTTCTAGAAGTATATTTTTTTCCCAAAGAGTTATTTTTTGTATCTTTGAAATTATTTATTTAAATTTTATAGCTGTATGCTCAGAAAAGCTCTCTTCTAATATCTTTTTTTTTTTTTTAATTACTGTATCTCCTCTGTCTCTTCCCACTTCTCCTCCCAGAACATCTATTCTTCTTTAGGATCTGTTTTCCAAGTCCCACAATTTCAATTACTTGGCATTTTTCACATACTGAGCTGTTTATTTGGGACAGCGCATTTTGTAGTTCCAGAAAGTCTATTTTAACGCTGCACTTGAATCTCCTCATTTGCTCCTATTTTGTTGTTGTTGTTCGGGTTGTCATTTGTCTCTCCTCCTGCCCATTTATTTCTTTAGGTATTCATTGCTTATTCTGACTGCTCAGTCGCTCTCTGGTTACTGGACCCACATAGATGATTATAAAGTATTTTGTTGTCAGCCCATTGGGGTCAGCTCATGGTGGAAGGGGTCTCCAAGAGCTCCTTAAATGGTAGTGGGGCCCTCAAGTAGTGGGAAGCTATGTACTTGGAGGAAGCCGCCCTCTTTCCTGGCCCCCTCACATGGTACCTCTCTACACTGTCCCGGTCCAGTCCTTCAGGTCATTCATTTTTGACCTCTTGGAGGCCTAGAATGCCGGAAACACAGCTCTGATGTTGCTTTTCCATCTCCCCACCTGGTCTCCTTGTGCTGGGCTTTTCTAGTGCTGGATCCAGGCTTTGCTCAGCACTCAAGAAAGAGCCTACCAACAATTTTTTCTGCTGAAACTCCTACAGTGCCCAGGACCTCGCTCGCATCCAGCTATTCTCCATAGGCCTCAACAGCTATTTGGCTGAGGTGAGGCAAGTAGTCTGGAGCTGAAAATGGGAAACAAACAATGGGCACTGTCTTCCTAGAATCTTCTCTGACTTCTAAAGAAGAAAAAAAGGACTTTATATGACTGGACTTCAGTTAAATTACTTCTCAGTTAATCAATTTATAATAAGACAGGGCTGGTGGTGAGGCTCAGGGTGGGAACCTGTACCAGTATAGGTATAGTCAGGAAAGTAGAGCCACTAATATATCACAATAATAAGGAATTTAATATAAAAAATAAGGCTCATACTAAGTGGGAGGAGCTAGAGGAATGAAGACCCGGAAGGTTGTCACCAGAAGGTCAGACAAATGTCATGAAAGACTTCAACTTGCAGCACTAGAGGAGGTGGAGAAGCCAAAACTTACAGGAATTCTGAGACGTCACCAGGCGTAGCTTCAAAAAGCCACCAGCAAGCGGGAGCTCACAGAAAGATCTGTGAAGCCACGCTGTCTGACTGCCACAGCCTCCTGAGAACTGTGACTCCTGCTTCACTCCCATCCTCTGAGTCTTGATGAGTTTCTCTCTGTGGAAAACTCTAACCCAGAACCACACACGGAAGGTTCTTCTGGGAAACCTAGTTCCTGGCCTTAATCAGGAGTGGCAGTGGTAACTGACTTGACAACACATAATCCAGCACAGTGCTCCAGCAGGAAGACAAAAGAATACCAGTGTGGAATTGTGGATGTAGCTAAAGAGGCCTCTAGAGAGGATGCCTCTGCCCTTGGTCCCGGTGCCATAGCTCTCTCAAGTGGCATACTTTGATACTTGTTCTCAGAAATGGCCTCTCTCACCGAAGCCAGAGTATTACTCACAATTCATGGATTCTTCCAGAATCCTCAGGCCCATGCCAACCAGTGCCAAGATTGGTACCTGAGCCTTCTAGACTATGTCAGCATCTGGCAGTGCAAAGAGCATAGGCTTTGGCAACAGAAAGACCTGGGTTCAAATCCTGCTACTGCTATTCACTAGCTGTGGGAACCTGGGCAGGTGAATTGCCCTGTCTCGGCCCTTTTAATTAATTGTAAATTGAGAACGCCAATATCTAACTGTTAGTGTGGTGACAAGGATGAATTGACAGTGGAGCCCTGTTGGTTAAAGCACTTAGCTGCTAACTGAAAGTTTGGTGGTTTGAGCCCACTAGCTGCTCCATTGGAGAAAGATGTGGCAGTCTGCTTCCATAAAAATTACAGCCTTAGAATCCCTATGAGGTAGTTCTACACTGTCCTATAGGGTCACTATGAGTCAGAATTGACTCAATGGCAACGGGTTTGGTTGGTTTTTTTTTTTTTTTTTTTGGTTTATGAAGCACCATGTATTAACTTCCTCCCCTTTCTCTGGTCATTTGTCTTGCTGCCTTGGCAATGCTTCCGGTGCATGCCGATAGCAAAGCAAAATGGTGCTGCTGCTTCTTTCCTTCCACAGCAGGTGGGGATCCTCAGAAGGGCCCCTTTTGCTGGTCTGGCAGCAGTCAGGCAAACCTCCTAACGCTGATCTGAGTTTCTCTCCCCAGAAGCAGACAACAGTAAATCCTGACCTTGTAGGCTGGGGGAAGTAGGGAGGAGGGAAGCTTTATGTAATACAGTGGAAAAAAAGTGGGGGAAAAACTAATAGGGAATGGCCATCACAGACCCTGGTGGCGGGAGAGGGGATGAGAATATGAAAAGGTTAGATAGCAAGTTGCACTGGAAGCTGCACTAGAAGTGAGATGGGGAAGAATGAAGAATCACAGATGTGGGAAACGGAGACAAACACATGAGTAGGGAGGTCCCTTCCAACCAAAACCAAACCCACTGCCTTCAGGTCGATTCTGACTTATAGCGACCCTACAGGACAGAATACACCTAACCCGTAGGGTTTTCAAAGCTGTGAATCTTTTTTTTGTTGTTGTTGTTTATTGTTGTAGTTTAAGTGCAAGTTTGCATTTCAAGTTAGTCTCTCATACAAAACTTTATACATACATTGTTATGTGAGTCTAATTGCTCTCCCCATACTGTGACAGTACACTCATCCCTTCCACCCCTGATTTCCCATGTCCATTCAACCAGCTCCTAACCTTCTCTGCCTTCCTATCTCACCTCCAGACAGAAGCTACCTGTTTAGTCTCTTGTATCTACTTTAGCTAAGAGGCACACTCCTAACTATCATCACTCTCTGTCCCACGGTCCACTCAAATCCCTGTCTGAGGAGTTGTCCTTGGAAATTGTTACAGATCTGGGCTGATAGAGAATCCAGGGGCCATGCTTTCCCAGGTTCCTCCAGTCTCAGTCAGACCATTAAGTCTGGTCTTCTTACTAGAATTTGAGTTCTGCACCCTACTGTTCTCCTGATCCATCCGGGACTCTCTGTTGTGTTCCCTGTCAGGGCGGTCATTGGTGGTAGCCGGGCACCATCTAGTTCTTCTGGTCTCAGGCTGATGAAGTCTCTGGTTTATGTGGCCCTTTCTGTCTCTTGAGCTAATACTTTCCTTGTGTCTTTGGTGTTCTTCATTCTCCTTTACTCCAGGTGAGTTGGGATCAATTGATGCATCTTAGATGGCTGCTCGCTAGCTTTTAAGACCCCAGAGGCCACTCACCAAAGTAGGATGCAGAACATTTTCTTAATAAGCTTTGTTATGCCAGTTGACCTAGATGTCCACTGAAAGCATGGTCCCCAGACCCCTACCCCTGCTACTCTGTCCCTCAAAGTGTTTGATTGTATTCAGGAAACTTCTTAGCTTTGGTTTAGTCCAGTTGTGCTGAATTCCCCTATAGTGTGTGTTATCCTTCCCTTCACCTAAGATAATTCTTATCTACTATCTAGTTAGTGAATAACTCTCACCCTCTCTCCCCACCCTCATAACTATCAAAGAATTTTTCTTCTGTGTTTAAAACTTTTCTTGAGTTCTTATAATAGTGGCCTTATACAATATTTGTCCTTCTGTGACTGACTAAATTCACTCAGCATAATGCCCTCCAGATTCCTACACGTTATAAGATGTTTTACAGCTTCATCGTTGTTCTTTATGGTTGTGTAGTATTCCATTGTGTGGCTATACCATAATTTGTTTATCCATTCATCTGTTGATGGGCACCTAGGTTGTTTCCATTTTTTGCTATTGTGAACACTGCTGGCAATGAACATGGGTGTTCATATATCTATTTGTGTGATGGCTCTTATTTCTCTAGGATATATTCCAAGGAGCAGGATTGCTGGATCGTATGGTACTTCTTTTTCTAGCTTTATAAGGAAGTGCCAAATCGATTTCCAAAGTGGTTGTACCATTTTACATTCCCGCCAATGGTGTATAAGTGTTCCAGTCTCTCCACAACCTCTCCAGCATTTATTATTTTGTGTTTTTTTGGATTAAGGCTAGCCTTGTTGGGGTGAGACGGTATCTCATTGTAGTTTTGATCTGCTTATCTCTAATGGCTAATGATCGTGAGCATTTCTTCATGTGTCTGTTAGCCACCTGAATATCTTCTTTGGCGAAGTGCCTGTTCATATCCTCTGCCCATTTTTAAATTGGGATATTTGTCTTTTTGTTGTTGAGGTTTTGCAGTATCTTGTAGATTTTAGAGATTAGAAGCTGATCAGATTTCCCATAGCTGAAATTTTTTTCCCAGTCTGTAGGTTGTCTTTTTACTCTTTTGCTGAAGTCTTTTAACTTAAGCTACCAGAGGAAGAGGAAGAACCCCAGAATCTCTTTTTACCCAAATCATAGGCAATAAGACAGAGTCGGAGAGGTACATAAAGAGAAGTCTCACAGGTTGGGCTCTCTTGAAAGCAGATGGAGTCTGGGGTGAAAGATATTTATTAGGGATCAACAACTGGGAAAGGAAGGCAGAAGAGGCAGGATATGGTAGAGGGAGAAGCTGAATTGGGAAGCAGGCCCATCAAAGCTTCGGTCAACTAGGCAGGAAGCTTGGGTGTGAGTCTGGTCTTTGTCGATCCAAAATGGCCTTGCCTCTCTCGGTCCCTGGAGGTAGGCAGTCCCAGGAAGGATGTGCCCTGGGATGAAGCAGTTCTGGAGCTGAGGCCGACCCTGAAGGAGCTGACAGCTGGAGTTTCCCACAGCTGGGCAGCAAGTCATTTCTGGAAAGGGCGATCTGGGAGGCACATCTCCATGGCTGCCACACGGAGTGTGAGGTGTTGACAAAAAACAAATGAAAACCTAGTAAGTCCTGAGGTCTCTGCTCTTGCTTTAATACTTGGCTTTATCTTTGGGGAAGTTTTGGAGGTACTAATTATTCCATATAAACCAGTTACCATGGAGTAGATTTCAACTCATGGTGACCTCATGTGTGTCAGAGTAGAACTGTGCTCCATAGCATTTCCAGTGGTTGATTTTTTAGAAGTTGATTGCCAGGCATTTGTTTCCAGGAGCCTCTGGGTGGGCTCGAATCACAAACTTTTCACTTACCAGCCAAGCATGTTAACTGTTTGCACCACCCAGGAACTTCTAATTATTCCATAACATTTACAGAATAGGCAATATCATATAGTGGAAAGAGCAGGGAATTTAGAGGCAGGAGGACCTACCTGGGTTTCAGTCCTGTGTGTACCTCTTACCAGCTGTGCAATCTTGGGTAAATTGCTTTACCTCTCTGAATTTGTTTCCTCATCTCTAAAGTTGAGATAATAATGGTCACTAACTCAGAGAGTTGTACGCATCTGTCAGTTTGTCGTACTGTGTGGGCTTGTGTGTTGCTGTGATGCCGGAAACTATGCCACCAGTATTCAAATACCAGTAAGGTCACCCAGGGCGGACAGGTTTCAGCTGAGCTTCCAGGCTAAGGCAGACTAGGAAGAAGGACCTGGAAGTCTACTTCTGAAAATACTGGCTGGTGAAAACCTTATAAATAGCCAAGGAACATTGTCTGATATAGTGCCAGAAGACGAGCCCCTCAGGTTGGAAGGCACTAAAAAAAAGATGACTGGGGAAGAGCTGTCTCCTTAAAGTAGAGTTGACCTTAATGACGTGGATGAAGTTAAGCTTTCAGGACCTTCATTTGCTGATGTGGCATGACTCAAAAGGAGAAGAAACAGCTGCAAACATCCATTAGAAAGACCCTCAACGAGATAGATTGACACAGTGGCTGCAACAATGGGCTCAAGCATAACAACGATTGTCATGATGGTGCAGGACCAGACAGTGTCTCGTTCTGTCGTACATAGGGTCGCTATGAGTCAGAACTGACTCGACAGCACCTAACAACAACTCAGCGGGTTGGTTTTGAGTATAAAATGGCATAACCTGAGACAAATATTTAGTACAGAGCAGCGAACCCTGTGAGTTAAATAAGTAGTGTTCTGATGATGGGGATATTTATTGCTTATCTTTGATATGCCAGGCAGTATGTCACAACGCAGGGCAGACATGGAGTCCGTCATTGCAGGGTTGGACATAGTCCTTGTCACCTAGGAGCTTATAGTCTTGTTGAGGAGTCAAGATGTAGGCATATGCAAGTGTGCTAACAACTTACTATTGTATCCAAGATGCTTTCAAGAAATCAAATTTGCCTTCTGGAAGCGTTTTCTGTTTTCATTGTCAGTAAAATGGAGGCAAGAGCAGAATGTGCAAATCGGAAACTGACCCAGGTCAAAGTCTTTTGTGTGTTATTTACTAGGAGAAACAATGGCTAAGTCCTCTGTTTCTGATGTAGAGAAAGGCAAGAGCATGCTGTGAGAAAAAGGCTTTGATTCCCTGCTCCTCTCTGACACGGGGGATTCTGAAGGTGGTGGAAGGATAGGGATTCTGGGCAGAGAGCCTAGGCTGCCCAGCAATGTTTGCTGTTGGGGGCAAGACTGAGTCCTTGAACAACATTGAGCTCATTGTTTCCTCCTTCCCTGCAGAAGGAAGTGATGAAACTGTTAAAGATGTTCGTTCCCGACGGGCATCACATTACAATGGTCCAAATGCTCAATTTCAAGGAAGGCAGAGAATCGCATGCATGCTTAGTGTAGATGGGAAATGTCTCAGTGTTAAGCCATTTTCAGATAAATCAGTGGCGTCTGTCTGTCATGTAGTTTTCCCCCACTCCAGAAACTCGTTCTGAGAGTCAGACTACTAGCTGAAGGGTGGTTCGAATCCAACCCAGGGGTGCCTCAGAAGACAGGCCTGGTGATCTGCTTCTGAAAAGTCACAGCTTTGGAAACCCTATGGAGCAGTTCTACTTTGCACACATCGGGTCACCATGAGTCAGAAGTGACTCAGTGACAACTAATAACAACAATAAGACAAAAACTCATTCTGGTCTTTAGCACACAAACTTAGGGAACAGAGAAGACTGGGTTCCAAAATGATTCTAGGGTTCTCATTTCACTTATTTCTTGCTGTGTAACAAAGTACTCCAAAACAACAACCCTTTTGTTGCTCACAAGTCTGTGGGTCAGGAATTTGGACAGGGCCCAGGAGGGCTGGCTCTTCTCTGCTCCATGAAGTCTGGAGCCTCGCAGTTTGAATGGCTGGGATCTGGCTGGGATGGCTTGACTGGAGTCATATGTCTGAAGCCTTGGTTCTTGCCATCAGTTGGGTTCCTTGGTTTTCCTTCACATGTCCTCTCCATGTAACCAGCCTGGGCTTCCTCACAGCATGGTGGTTTCAGGGTCTCCGACTTCTTATTTGGTGGCTGACTTCTCCCAGAGAGGAAGTGGAGCTGCCAAATCTCTTAAAGGCTAGGCCTGGAACTGGCACTGCATCATTTCTGCCACATTCTATTGGTAAAAGCAAGTCACAAGGCCAGCCAAGATTCAAGGGGAAGGGAAATAGACATTACTTTTGATGGGTGGAGTGTGCGACCATACGCATACATGGGTAGGAGAAATCATTGGTGGCTATTTCAGTTAGTATTGGTGCATAACATATTACCCTAAACTTAGCAGCTCAAAACAACCATCTAATTTTGCTCACAATTTTATGGGTCAGACTCCTGAGAAGGGCTCCACTGAGTAGTTCTCAGGTGGGGTCTCTCATAAGGTTGCAGTCAGATGTCAGCTGGGGCTGTGGTCATCTGGTGGTTTAATTGAGATGGATCTCCAAGATGGTTTCCTCACTTGGATGGAAGTCAGCGCTGGCTGTCTGGGAGCTCAGCTAGCACTGTGTCCTGGAGAGCCGAGGGGCGACCTCTCCAGCTTGGCAGTCTTCTTACATGTGGCTGGCTTTCCCAGAGCAAGGGTCCCAAGAGGACCAGGCAGAAGCTGCATGGTCTTTTCTAAACTAGCATAAAAGTAATGCCAACTGTTAACGTGATCGGCTGCTATCCAAAAGGTTGGCAGTTCAAGTGCACCCAGAGGTGCCTCTGAAGATTGCCTGGTAATCTACTTCTGGAAGATTAGCATTGAAAACCCTATGGAACCCAGTTCTACTCTGACACACATGAAGTCACCATGAGTTGGAGTTGACTTGACAACAACTGGTTGGTTAAAAGTAATAGAGCATCATTTCACCATACTCTATAAGTAGAAGCAGTTACAAGCCCACTCGGGATCGAGGGGAGAGACATAGTGCCCACCTCTCCATGAGAGGAGAATTGGGCCATGTTTTAAAACTGCCACAATCAATGACCATCTCTGGAAATGATCTTCCATGATTCTTTTTTTGTTTTTTCTTCCCTGACTCTTTCATCACAGCAATCCACCAACTCACCTGAGATTCCTATGAATTGTGATGTAGGTAAACGCTGAAGGATCTGAATGAGAAAAGAATGCCTTCCAAAGTGCTCCAATCTAGACCTCAAAGTTTAAATTGCTGAGATGTGAGCTTTAAAGTTCAAGTGCCTGCCACTTCCTGGAAACCCTGGTGGCATAGTGGTTAATAACTATGGCTGCTAACCAAATGGTCAGCAGTTTGAATCCAGCAGGTGCTCCTTGGAAACCCTATGGGGCAGTTCTACTCTGTCCTATAATGTTGCTATGACTTGACAGCAACTGGTTTGGTCTAGTTTTTCGCCACCTCTCAGACCTTGGCCAAGTGGGCCTTTCCTGAGCCCAAGTACCCCAGCAGAAGTCGCGTTTGCCCAGCGGCCTCCTTTTGAACCAGCTCTCTGCCATGAAGTGTTACCACAAATGAAAAGAACTTTTAGTTCAGTGAGAAGCAGTCTTGTCACTAAAACATCCAATTTGGTGGTGGTGCCCGATGACAATGGCTCTATACTCAGCCAGTCTAGAACTGCCAGGAAAAAGCCCCAAATGTCTCTGTCCTCTGTGCCCCCATCACCCCAAATTTACACTCCAGCACAGACAGTGGAACCGTGGAGCATCCTGCCCAGAAAGATTGCTCAGAGCTGCCGGGGGATGGGCAAACCTGGAATCCAAAGGCTGATGTCTTGAAGCCTTTGGGTTCTGGCATGAAGCAGAAACCTGGGAGATGATAGGACTAAGAGGGTGAGGCTCTCAGGACTTTTTCCACGTTTTCCACTTGACTGACAAAGACCCCCTTTACCTCTGGATGCCTGGAGTGTGCAACCATATGCATACAGGGGTAGGAGAAATCATTGGCGCCTATTCCAGTTACTAGTGCTGCGTCCCATCCCGTTGCCATCAATTAATTCCGACTCACAGAGACCCTATACAACAGAGCAGAACTGCCTCTTAGGGATTCCAAGGCTGGAAATCTTTACAGAAGCAGATTGGCACACCTTTCTCCCTTGGAGCGGCTGGTGGGTTCCAACCACTGACCTTTCGGTTAGCAGCTGAGCTCTTTAACCACTGTGCCTCCAGGGCTCCTGCTGCATAACGAATTACCCTACAGTTTAGCAGCTAAAACTAACCCACCTGAGATTCCGATGGAAAGCTCCTTGGATTGTGATGTAGATAAACATCGAAGGGTTTGAATGAGAAATGAATGCCTTTCAGAGCATTCGCATCTGGATCTCAAAGTTTAAATTGCTGAGATGTGAGTTTAAACTTTTTGCTTGGAGGTCAGCTCTTTGTAGAGGTGTGGCCAGGTGACCTTTTGTTTCAGAATATTACTTTAATTCCAGAACTAAGTTACTTGTCGACACAAGATCACTTCCCTGCTCCATGCTTTATTGGGGACATGGAATTCTCTCCCATAGAAGGGGCACAGGATGGGACACATTCTGCCCTAGTGACAAAGCAGAGACAAATGAAGGGACCGGATAGTTCAAATTGCTAGGCTGAAAAGTGAGGGCACATCCATCCCAGTGAGCAGGAAAGATGGATCAATCCTGCAGCCAGGGCATCACTGAGATGTTTCCAGGCTGAGTGGCTCCCTTTGACGGTGGGAGGATCACCCCAGCCCGCCCTCACACAGGTGCCATCTCCTATTCCAGCAGATTATTCTGCATGACCAAGTAGTTTAGGGGCTGGATGCCGGAGCACACTTCTTTTTGAGCCAGTACCAAGAAAATTCTGTTCATGCGAAAACACCTCATAGGGCTTTGAAGAGGGGAAGACCCCTCCTGCCTGTGACCTCCCTAGCAGGTCTTCAGAAGCTTTCTTTAGATGAAGTTGCTTGTCCTGGCACTTGGATATTCACAATCATTGGTCTCTGGCATGAATGTCCTTACAATGTCATTGATTTGCCTCCATATGGACACATCACTCTATTTTTCTTGAGTGCGGCGTCTCATTTCCTTTCTCTTCTGATTATTTTGCAAAACGCTTTACAGTGAAGAAATACATTCTTTCACTTGTTTGTGTTCATGGATAGACAAACTCCACTGATACTCCAAAGCAGAGATCTCAACTTACTCAACCATGTTAATTAACCTAGGTTTAGCCAAACGTTAACTATCGGTATCCTTCAAGGCACAGGGTGATACTTGGCTTCCAGCTGGAAGTCACCCTTGCAGGAGGTGCCACTGGCAATAGGGCTTGGGGGGCAGGTTCTTATCTGTGCAGAAAACTATCCTGGAAGTCCTAACGTGGCAGCAAAGCTGAGATGCCTAGGATTGACACAAGCATCCTACTGAATATCTCCCAAGAGAAGAACTGACCTTTTTCCTAAAAGAAGGTCTTGCTGCTTACTGGGAATATGGGGACAAAGCAAATACGAGGAGTGTGTGAGTGTGAGTGTGTGTTTGAATGCGTTGAGTTAGGGGAGTTTGAAAAGTTTTAGGAGTTTAGGATGGGTAGATAAGTGCAGTGTAAATATGCTCCCCCACCCCCCCTTTATAAGAGGCTAGAAGGAGTGTTGAGAGGCCATGTGGTATATCAGAAGAGCAGTGATTGTAGAGTCTGACTGCCTGGTTACCTATCCTGGCTCCTCTGGGTTTTTACAATATTTTTATTTATCCTGGCTCTACCACGTACCAGCTGTGTGACCTCCGGGCAAGTTACTTAACCTCTCTGAGCCTCAACCTCCTCATTTGTAAAATGAAAATCACAACATTACCACTTCCTAGGGCTGTTGTGACGATGAAACAGATTAACGATGTAAAGTATTTAGCGCGCTGCTTGGCACAGAGTAGGAGCTAAATTGACAGTAACTATTATTGCCTGTCAACTACCTAAGGACTCTTTACTCCCTTCCACTCGCCCTTTCTACTCAAGCCACCCAAGTCTGCACCCCCTTTGAATTCCAGTCATTCGAAGAGACATCCTTTCCTTCCCAGAGTACTGATATTAATTAATGTTCTAACTTTGGCATGGATAATCACATTGTGTCATCAATGTCCAGATTACTAGATGTGATTTACGAGAAAAACAGGCCCTGAGTTCCTCCCAGACCAAGGACAGAGGCTGCAAATTGAGTTTCGAGGGTTGCCGACCTTTAGACCCTGACTGGCGGCAAGGGCAGCCCACTCTCCAGGTCTTGAAAGCCACTGCTGGCTCTTGTAATTGAGTTACAGCCTGGGATTCAGTAGGACTAATCCATCTATATGATTTCTTCGCTTGGTTTAATGCCGTTAACGAAACCAAATTAAGGAGCGGGTGGGGTTGGGTGGGACGAAGGGAAACGGATTTTCTGCCTGGGAGCCGCTGTCGCGACTCCAAGGCCAGGCTGGAGCCTGTGGTCTGAGGACCAAGTCTTACTGGCGGCCACCTCAGTCTCCCAGCAGAGCGCGGGCTTCCGAGGATCCGTGCACCCAAAAAGGGCCATCGCGGAAAAGGTTTCCCAAGGGCTGAATCCTAACTAACCCGTCCCTCCTTCCTTTTTCTTGCCTCTCTCTCCTCCACCATCCCGCTCCTCTAGGAACATTTTTGAGCAGTTTTCCTTCGACTTTGAATCCTCAGGGACCTTCCCTGGGCTTTGTCACTAGCGTGCCCCAGGCGACATGTCGATCCCACTTACCCCTTTCCAGCACTCACCCCAACCTCATCCCCCGTTTGCCTGGGTGGGGGGGGGGGTAGGCCGTCGGGGGCGGTGGGCACGCTTTGCGCCCAGTTTGCCGACCAGAGCGACCAGCCCTAGGGGGTGGGGCCTGCGTGTGGGGGTGGGGGTGGGAGGTGGCAGCAGTCGGGTCAGTTTCACTCTCCGTCCCGGTGACACTCAGATCCCAGCGCGCCCTTCTCTCCTCCCGGCGAGCCCGGCTGTCTCAACTTGGGCAGCTGGCCGGAGGCGAGGAGTCCCCACCAGCGGAGTCCCCAACGTGTAGGTGGCGACCAGCGCGGGCCCGGGTAGGCAGGCGCTGGGAGCAGAGGGGTGCCAGGGGCGGAGGGGGAGCCTGGGTTCGATCTCCGCGCTGACCGTGCCAGCTCGTTCCAGCGGCGCGCGCGGGCCCTACTGGCTCCAGGGGGCTGGGGGTGCCCAGCCGCCGCTCCCGCCGGCACTCGGCAGGGCTCGCCGGGTTCGGCCACCGGCGCTGACGTCGGCGCGCCCCCGCCGCTTGGGTTTACTACGGCCGGCAGGCGGCCGTGTGCGCCCCGCCCGCCCCCGCCCCCCGGTGCCCACACCTTGCAGTTGACATAGGAGGCCCGCGGGTGGCTGCGCGGCTCTGGGATCCGAGAGTTCTCAGGGCGCGGGCGAGCTCGAGGGGTGTGAGTGTAGGGAGAGCCACCGCGCAGGTAAGGGCCGGCGGCTCCCGCTCTCGGGCCACGAGCCCCTGGCCCTCTTTGGCCAGATCGTAGGACTCCGAACGTAGCTGGCTAAGCCAGCGAGGGCGAGCGCGGCTCCCCACCGCGGCCGCCGGCGAGGAGCAGGGCGGCGCTGCGGTGTAACAGGCTCCCACGTTGCTCATCACATGTACAAACAGTTCCCTTTCGGGGTGGCTCGGTATTTTTCAGTGAATATTTTCGGCTTTGTTTTGATTTTTCTGTTTTTCTTGCACCTTCCTGGGGTGAATTTGGATGGAGTTGGAGGCCCGCGGCGGACTGGGCGAGGCGGGGAAGGGCTCGCCTGCGCGAGGGCAGCCCACCCTGGCAACTCCCCGCGGCCCGGGCGGCCAGCGCAGCCCGGAGCCCGGCTGGCCGGCGGCGGCCTGGGAGCCCAGAGTCCCGGGCTGGGGAGCGCGGCGCTCGCGGGGTGCGGAGGGCGCGCCCGCCGCTTTGTCTGCACTTCTTGACGAGCCGAGCGGCTCCTCCCGCCGCCGGCCGCTGGGCTGGCGGCGGCGGCGGCGGCGGCGGCGGCAGCAGCTCCTCCTTCACCCTCTCCTTTCCTCCCCACTCTTCGCAGGCGGCGGCGGCGGGGAAACGCGGGTTCCGGCCGAGCCACACTAAGGGGAGCTCGTGGTCGCCACTTGCCGCCCTAAGCGCTCTCCCGAGTCCGGCCCGCTCGGCGAGGACTTCCGTCTCCTGAGCGACCCTTGTCAAGCAAGCTGGGATCTATGAGTGGAAAGGTGACCAAGCCTAAAGAGGAGAAAGATGCTTCTAAGGGTAAGCCCTCCGCCGAGCCCGCCGGCTTCCTTCCGCGGTGTCCCCGCCCGCTCGCGTGCGCGCGGCGATCCCTGCCTCCCGCCCGGAGCCTAAGCCGCCCGTGACCTCTGTGACCCCGGGCGACCAGGGGGGAGAGGCCCGAGCCCCCAGGGGTGTCTGGGTTTGCACCACTTTCCCTCCGTCCTCGCGGAATTGTCGCCCCGCGAGTGCCTCCAGCCTCCTCCACTACCCCTCTGGACGCACGGTGGTGGCGCTGCAGGCAGCCGAAGCTGCTGCAGCCCGGAGCGCCGGGCACCGCGCCGCCTGCCACCGGCCGGCCGCTGTCAGTGCGAGTGCATGCGTGTGCGTGTGCGCGAGTGTGCATACGTGTGCTGCGCGGGTGCAACATGGTGACATACTCAGGAATCTGCCCTGAGCCCACCTTCACCCCCCTCTCCCCGCCCCCAGTGCAAACAAAGAGCCCTGCCGAGGAACAGAACCCCTCCCCCCGCGCTTCTTTCCCTTTCACACCCCCTGTCCCCCAACTTCCTACCCCCATGAAGGGTGCAGGAGCTTGCACCCTTTGACATGCCGGGTGCAAAAGTGAGCAATCCCCCTGCCTTGGCGCCGCCCGCGATGCGCCTAGCCAGTGCAGCCTTGCCAAGCCGGGGAGAACAAAGGCCACTGTCCCCTTGCCACCCGTGCCCAGTGGGAGCTGGCGACCGCTGACAGGGACAGGTCCCCTCCCTCTGCTCTCTGGGGTTCTGCCCCCTGGCCCGGGGCGCTCGTCCACCGGTTCCCCAGAGCACACGTCTCGACCTGGGACCTCCCACCGGCGGGTTGGGGAGGCGCAGCGGAGTGGGGCTCAGGCTAGGGAGAACTCGGACTAAGGCAGGGGCGCCCTCCGCCTGGCAGTCCTCGACGTAGCCTTGCTGAGGACCCTGCTTAGCTCCAGAACGGAAACTAGAGACGATAGCCTCAGAGAGAGAGACGCAGAGAGGGGGTGTGGAAGAGCAGTGGGGGACAGCAAGTGTCCTAGGTGCAGGTTTCCGGAATGGCCACAGAGTAGATCCTGGAGTGGGCTGGGCCAGCCCTGAGTGACCCACGCTGCAGAAGTGGGGCTTCTGCGGGAGGAGTCCAGTTTTCCTCTGCGGGGCTCCAGTACCTCCCTCAGCCCTCAAGCCCCCTTCCTCCCACCCCTTTCCCTATTCCTCTTGCTCATCTCCTTTCCTGCCTCTCCCCATCTCATTGCTTTCGTTCCCATTCCCAGGAGATTTTAGGGCAGCGCCCAGCCCTCCCCCGCGGAAAGTTGTCAATAAAGTCTTCAGCTCAGGGCCTTTATCCTTGTTTCTAAATGGAGCAGTTTCTGTTCCAACTAGGCAAAGGGGCCAGCAAAGGCTGGGGAAGTTTATGGGGGCTTAGATCTGTTGTTCTAAGGATCTATGTTGCCACTGGCTTGGCTCTATGCTGAAGCTCAACCCCTTAGGACCCACTCACACCTGCTGGCTGTTTGAGGTGCACAGAGTTAATTGAGGTTGTAACTTGGGAAAGTAGAACTGCTGGTAAACATTTCCAGGGCTTTCCGAACTGTGGACTTAAACTTGCAGTCATATAAGGAGAAATTACTTCAGGGTCTATCAAAGGTTTTGTTTTCTATTGAGGACCTAGACAGGTAAATGCAATTGAAGATGGTAGCACCTAACCAAGCTAGGCAGCCCTGGTGGTGCCATGCTTAAGCACTCGGCTGCTAACGGAAAGATTTCAGCCTAGGAAACCCTATGGGGCAGTTTTACTCGGTCCTATAGGGTAGCTATGAATCAAATAGATGGAGGGCATACAACAACAACAATCTATCTAGGCAGGTGATTCCATTCCCGAATCAGGGAGTTTCTGGAACTTTGGTTCCTGATTTCCAGCAGGTGGTTACCTAAGATTTATTTCCAGCTGCCTTTGGCGGGCGTGGGGGGATCCTGGCATCAAACTCATTCACAAAAAATGAGTTGTTGTCCTTAAGAATATAATTTGCAATTGTCCAGAATGAACTGACAAGCCTGGAAACATTAGGACAGGTTTCTGTAACTCAATTAATGTAAGTTTCTACTAGGCAATGTCATAACATTTTCTTATGTTAACTCACCACATTTGAAACTACATACCTCCCTGTAGGAATTGTGTAATTAGCATTTGGAATTGCGGTTGTAATTAGAATAAATTAAAGTAATTTTCGGCAGCTAAGAGTAGGATTGCCTTTTCAGCCTTTCTGTTGGTTTATTGAATTGAAAGTATTTTCATAATAACGACGGCCTAAGAGTCGTTGGAGCCCTGGTGGCGTAGTGGTTTAAGAGCTTGGCTACTAACCAAAAGGTCAGCAGCTCGAATCCACCAGCCACTCCTTGGAAACCCTATGGGGCAGTTCTACTCTGTCCTATAGGGTCGCTATGAGTCGGAACCGACTGGACAGCAAAGGGTTTAGAGTCGTTAGTAGTTTCTCTTTTCAAGAATGTTAAAAGTCCCAAGTGACTAAATTTTAAAGACTACTTTTTATATTAGAGATGAAAGATACTAGGTCTATTCCTTTTTTCAACCAATAAAGTTGTTTATATTGACCGTATTCACGAAGAAGTTTGGTTATTTACAAATTTCCTGTATGTAGGTTATTTTTTAAAGCTGAGAGACTCATTAGCAACATTCTTGAATTGAACATTTAATAGATACTTTGAGTGTACACATTTAATTTTGAACAATAGTATGAAAAATGATTGGATAAAGTCTAATAACTTAGTAATGGTTTGAATGAATTTCGTAAGCTTATTTAGAGCCTACCGTGAGCTTAAATTCAGCTTTCTATCTCATCAGTTTGTGAACAGACAAGGGTTCATCCAGGATATGAACCTGGGGGTTCATGCCCACAGCCTGTCATAACTAAATAGAATATTATCATAGAATACAGTGTTTCTAGAGCTTTTTAAGCACAGGTAGTAGGTAGTCTTGGAAGTACAACCAGAATGCTCCTTAGAAGCAGGGATGGCATGAGTATGTCTTACATACTTTGGACATGTTATCAGGAAGGATCAGTCCCCGGAGAAAGATATCATGCTTGGTAAAGTAGAGGGTGACCGAAACAGAGGAAGACCTTCAAGGAGATGGATTGACATGGTGGCTGCAACAATGAGCTCAAGCATAACAATGATTGTGGGGATGGAGCAGGACCAGGCAGGGTTTTGTTCTGTGGTACATAGATAGGGTGGCTCTGAGGCGGAACCACTCGGGCACCTAATAACAACAACAATTACCACCTCATAGACCTGTTATAAAGATCACTTGCTGATGGATGGAAGACTTCCAGTAAATATGGTAGACTGAGTTGATGTAGGAAGTCACCCCTCTCTGTCCAAACATCTAGAAATGCTGAATAAAATTAACCAAATATAATTTTAATGTGCATCCAAGCTCAAAAGCAAGAAAGAAAAATTCCTATATGTCAGAAATGAAGAAGAAATCCAAAACCAGAGATAAGAATTGGAACTAAAAGCAAATGGCCTCTAAAGAGTTAACAGAAATTTATATGTCTTAGTGTCTGGTATATGACATTTTAATGCATGCAGTAGAAGTGCAGCTGACCTGTTGGGCCTGTGCAAGGCAGGGTGATTGAAACTGAACTCCCAACATAAAGCAAAGTTCCGAACTTGACGGCAGCTAACAACCACCACAGGTTGGTAGTAAGTTATTTTGTGCTGCTGAATGAACTATGACTTTAAGAGCATATAAATTGCTGGTTGTCTTTTTAAATGACACTTTCATCAACTCCTTGAGGTTAAGACCAGTGATGGACAATGATCTTTTTGATAACCCTTTTCACAACGTAGCTGGGCAAATAAACTGTTCTCTTCGGGAGAGGAGAGAAGATCTTGATTGTGTTTGAAACTATTAAAAAGGCCTCTTGTGCAGCAGATCAGCTTTGGTGTATTTACTTATGCTTCTCAGAAACTTTGAGATTCGCAGATGTGTATGTAGTTTGGGGAATGCAGCTCCTGAACAGGAGGGTCTCTTTCTTTTTCAGGGAGGAGGAAAGCATAACGTTTGTTTGTTCAAGCAGATACTTGCTTAGCTTTGGCTCAATCTTCTCCATCTTGTCACATAAGATTTTTTCAGCAGTTCTGTTGGTAAATCACCCAGTTAAGACTCTGTGTGGTTTACTGCAACTATATTCCTATGGCATTGGAAAAATTGTCTTTTCTAGAGTGAGTAAAAGTGCTAACTAGAACTGTCATTCGGTTTGTAGCTATATATTTGGATTTGGATCTGTTTTTGCAACAACTCTTTGCCTTGTGCGTAGCCAGAGAGCCACCAGATCCGGGCAAGTGTCAAGGCTTTGTGGGCTGTGGGTTTTCTTGGTGGGACAGCACTAGTATCAGGCAAGGCTCGTGGTGACTGCTGGGCAATGGAGGACAATTCCTTGCATAGTCCCGGTGGCATCACTAGGGTTGGTGTCACCCGGTGCAGTAACTCATGGCATCACACCCCCGCCCCCATGAACCTCCTCCCATACCAGACCTTACAGAATCCATAGTAAAGTTTATTACCAATTTTAATCATAGAATAATATGTGATAAACATAGTTGCAAATGGCTTAACTGTAATATTTCTTAGATTATATGAATACTAACGTCAAAATTGTTTTGTAACATCTTTCTATGTAGAATTACAACATCATTCGTTACATTATTAGTAACTGAGTGGAAGCCTTTTTTGATGTTTCTCCTTTCCCTTTAATTACTGCTTCATTCTCAAAAAAGTTATTGCTATAGGTTCACAAATACTAATTACCAAAATATTGTAGCTAAAACACCAGAAAAGTCGACATAATCAGCGACTATAAAAAAACACCAGCAACAACTGAAAACAACAATGCGTGCTGGTGTAGCGCATGTGGACGAAACCCGGTGGTTTGAATCGTCGTTGTAGTTGGGTCATAATGACAGCTCTGACCGGAGCGCATTACAAGGTTCAAAAAGAAAATTAGCATAGAATTTTACCCTTGCAGGTATACTGATACAGGTAAATTGGGCTAACAAAAAATGTTTTTGTTGTTATAACTAACTACAGGGCTATTTTTATAAAAAATAATACATTTCTGCTGAAACACTGCACAAAACTTTTATAGACAATCATTTTGGTGTCACTCTCTCTGACAGTGCCATCCAGTGCAATCTGGGCTCCCTGCACCCCCCAAGTGATGCCACTGCATAGTCCAAGAAGCCACCCGCTTGCACAGCTGTCCCTGTAATGGAGGAGTACGGTGTCCACATGCATTTATGGGCACGGCTCATTTTCTGCTCACTTGCTGGCCTTTTCCAATAGCCTCCCTACCCTACCTAAGGACAGGGTATTGTGGTCAGGCAGTCAACATATCTAGGCTCAAACCCTGAATGCCATTCCAAAAGGTCATCTTGGTGGATTTACTGTAACAGGTGACAGCAAGTGTCTTCTAAGGCTTAGGCCAAGCGAAACAGGTGTTTTTAGAGTTATCCTTACCGCTGAGAAGTCATGATGTTGGTGACCTCTTATGAAAAAACAACAATCGTAAGCTACCTGTTACTCATGTAAGGACTTGTTTTCTTACTTTGTGAACAAGTCATCCTGGACCAGTGGCTTTATGGACAATGTCATAAGCCACACATACACTCTTCTTTGTTGAAGGTGGCAGTCATAACCTCGGTGAGGGAGTGTAGCCAAGAGAGATCTCTTTTCTGTAACCATTTAAATTGGGCAAGCCATTCGCATAAATCGCCAGTGTTAGTCTGTTCGTGGGGATAGATGTAGATGAGTGTACAAATGCCCTCAAATCCTCTTCATCACTGTTTCCAGTGGTGTGCAGCTTCTTTATTGAAAGAGGCTGGCTGAAACTAGAAGGGGTAGCAAGATGGGGCACTTGTTAGTAGTTACTGTATCTTCTGCCTAGCTTAGTATTGCTTCCTCCAAGTCTCTTTCAAGTATACTTCAAACCATTAGAAGGGGTTAAAGGGCATGCTGGGGCTGGAGCTAGGGGTGAGGTTGGAGTAGGGATGGATGTTGGGCTGGGGCCTGGGGGAGAAGCAGGAAATGATCTGCGGGTTGAGGTCCGTGCCCGTGGCAGGGGGATGTGTGGTGGCCTGGGAAAAGAAAGAAGAGGAATCAGGGGTGGGTGGTAAACTAGCGGGCTGATTTGTGAGGCAGTGGGTAGGGAGAAGAAACTGCATTCCAGGTCTCTTTGCAGCTGTGCTGTTTTATGTCCAAATCAACTCCTCATTCTGGGAATGACAAACAACACAGAACAACTGAAATGTGTTGTAGCTCTTCAAATATATCCAATAAAGAGGATTTCTAGTGTCTCCTTTATTATGGCTTATAATTTGAAAGGAATGGAAAATAACTACCAAGATTAAACAATTGGAGGAGGAAAAAAAATGAATTAAACCATGGTGGGTAGAGGGGATCCTTCATGTCTATTACTTTGCTGTTTAATATTACCTTTGAAATGTGAAGATTAGGTACATGACATGGTTTTAGTAATTAGTATGGAAGACAGATGTCCGCATAACTCATTTTCTGCTGTCACCAATTTACCTTTCCCCATTCAGAAGACACATCGTCACCAGGATTTATCAGCACAGGCTGAGGACTGGATTTTGGGCATGTTGTCCTGCATGGTTCATTTTCGTCACTCTTCATCAGCTTGAAATGTAGGTTATCTAGTTGTGAGAAACCAGTTCTACGAACTCAGTTGAATCATACTTTTGCCTTTGTTTTTTAACATGGCATTATCACTTTGGTGAATGCTATATATATTTCTTTAATGTTTTATTTGTTTTTGGTGGCAATATATGCAATCAAAGATACATCCATTCACAATTTCTAAATGAACAGTTCAACAACATGGGTTACCTACTTCACACTGTTACTATTCTCACTATCTCTTGTGAGAATGGTAACCCATCTTGTTTCATCACCATTAATTTAGGCTCTCTGACCCTTAAAAAGTTCTCATCTGCTTTAGATTAACTGTTGTCAGTTTACACTCATAGAAAATTCTTTGTAAGAGCGCTATGCTTAAGGCAAACATTCTTAATTGGGCTAAGCTGTTGTTAAACAACGGCTTCATGGGATAGTTTTGGTTCAAAGTTTAAAGATTATTTCTGGGCATTAGTTTTGGGGGTTCCCCCATTGTCTTAGTTATCTAGTGCTGCCATAACAGAAATACCACAAGTGGATGGTTTTAACGAAGAGAAGTTTATTTCCTCACAGTCAAAGTAGGTGAAAAGTCCAAATTCAGGGCGTCAGCTCCAGGGGAAGCCTTTCTCTCTCTCGGCCTTCTCATCAGTGTTCCCCCGGACTAGGAGCGTCTCGGCGCAGGGACCCTGGTCCAAAAGACGCGCTCTGCTCCTGGCACTGTTTTCTTGATGGTATGAGGTCCCCCTGTCTCGCTGCTCACTTCTTTCACATCTCAAGAGATTGCCTCAGGACACAATCCAGTCTTGTAGATCTGGTCCTGCCTTCCTAACACAACTGCCACCCATTCTTCTTCATTAACATCATAGAGGCAGGTTTACAACATACAGGAAAATCACACGGTACCAGGAATCATGGCCCAGCCAAAGTGATATACACATTTTTTTGGGGGACATAATTCAAACCATGACATCTTGATGAAATGATTCCTCAGGGGTGTGGTTTTCCTGGAAAATGCACTTATTTCTTTTTCTTTCTTTCTTTTTCTTTTTTGGTTTATTGTTGTAGTTTAAGTGAAAGTTTACATTTCAAGTTAGTTTTTCATACAAAAATTTATACATACATTATTATGTGACCCTAATTGCTCTCCCCATACTGTGACAGCACACTCCTCCTTTCCACCCCTGATTCCCCATGACCATTCAACCAGCTCTTAACTCTCTCTGCCTTCCCATCTCACCTCTAGACAGAAGCTGCCCCCTTGGTCTCTTGTATCTACTTGACTAAGAGGCACATTCTTCATCAGTATCACTTTATGTCCCACAGTCCAGTCCAATCCCTGTCTGAAGAGTTGGCCTCGGGAATTACTTTAGTTCTGGGCTGATAGAGAATCCGAGGGCCATGGTTTCCGGGGTTCCTCCACTCTCAGACCATTAAGTCTGGTCTTCCTACTAGAATTTGAGTTCTGCCCCCCACCTTTCTCCTGCTCCATCCGGGACTCGTGTTGTGTTCCCTGTCAGGGCTGTCATTGGTGGTAGCCCAGCACCATCTAGTTCTTCTGATCTCAGGCTGATGAAGTCTCTGGTTTATCTGGCCCTTTCTGTCTCTTGGGTTAATACTTCCCTTCTGTCTTTGCTGTTCTTCATTCTCGTTTATTCCAGGTGGTTAGGACCAATTGATGCATCTTAGATGGCCGCTTGCAAACTCTTAAGACCTCAGATGCCACTCACCAAAGTAGGATGCAAAACATTTTCTTAGTAAGCTTTGTCATACCAATTGACCTAGATGTCCCCTGAAAGCATGGTCCCCAGACCCCTACCCCTGCTACTCTGTCCCTCAAAGTGTTTGATTTTATTCAGAAAACTTCTTAGCTTTGGTTTAGTCTAGTTGTGCTGACTTCCCCTGAAGTGTTGCTCTTGAACTTCATATAAATGGAATCATACAGTATTCACTCTTTGGTGTCTGACACCTAGCCACCTCCCCTTTCAACATGCTTCTATCTCTGTTGACACCCATCTTTTCCTATGGGTTCTCAGAAGATCCCCATCCTGCCCCATATCAGGGTCCTCAACAGGGTCTTGTGCCTGGTACGCCCACACGGAGTATTTGTTTAATGACCTAGGCAAGGTAGGGAATTCCTTTAAGGAGTATGTTTCATTCATCATTTAATAATAATAATAATAATAATGATAATAGTTATTATCATTACTATTCTTAAAAACAGTTGCCAATGAGTTGATTCCATAGTGACCCCATGTGTGTCAGAGTAGAACTGTACTCTATAAGGTTTTCAATGGCTGATTTTTTGGAAGTAGATCACCAGGCCTTTCTTCCAAGTCACCTCTGGATGGACTCCTCTTAAGCACTGTTGTACGGCATCCCTCGCTCGGCAGCACAGTTAATTCTTATCTAATCCAGGTTTGCGCAAAGACAAAATGACTCTCCTTTGTCAGTGTGGACACAAGGATGGTGAGACTTCGTCTTACATACTTTGGACATGTTATCAGGAGCAATCAGTCCCTGGAAGACGCCATGCTTGGTAAAGTAGAGAGTCAGTGAAAAAGAAGACCCTCCACAAAATGGATTGGCACAGTGGCTCCAACAGTGGACTTAAACATAGCAGTGTTTATGAGGATGGCACAGGACTGGATAGTGTTTTGTTCTGTTGTACATAGGGTTGTAGCTATGAGTCGGTACCGACTCAATGGCACCTAACAACAACATGCCTGTACATCCACAGGTGCTCTGGGCATGACTGTAGTCTTCGTTCAGCCAAACAAATCTCCAAATATTTCTGAATGACTTTTCTGTCCCGGGCACTGTGCTGGGCCTGGGCATACAGAGATGAAAGAAATCCAGTCCTACCTTTGGGGTAATTATGACTTTCCACTTCCAGTGTGCATCTCACCTGGCTTGACCCTTCTCTGCCGGGCATTGGCCACACTGGATAGACTGGCCTTCGAGATTTAAGCATCTGTTAGTTTGAAAATAATGGTACTTTCCCCCAGAAATGTGTCTGCAAGCTTGTTTCACCTGTGTTGTAAAGATTACACTTCCTCTTAATTCACTGCAGGGGAAAACTCCAATTGTTTATTTTTTTTTATTACATGGCATATGTTTTCAGTTTGTCTCTCATCAGAATCATATGTCGCATTTCCCAGCTCTGTCTTTCTCTCACAACCCTACCCCTTTTTCCTCCCTCTTTCCCTCCCTCCTTTTCTTGTCAACAGATGTCAGTGATTTCTAATAACCAAATTGGGTTCCTTAGGGTGTGCCGGGCTCATTGGTGGCATCTCATTTCTGGATTTTTCTCCTTTGGTAGCTATAATAACTTGAGTGAGGAAAGAAAAAACAAAATCCTCCCCCCGCCCCCATCTCCTTAAAGTGTAGCTTCAGGAGGAAGCATTCCACTATTTATTATATAACTCATTTTAAATGGAAAAATAAAAGAGCGCGAGCTGTATTTTTTATACTATTTATGCTGCTTTCAGTTAGATAATATTTCCAAAAATATATCTTGTTAACAGAGACACAGCCTTGGACGAGCATATTAATTATAGTTCTCGAAGTTGGAAATCATGTAGCGTTTCTCTGCCCTGCCCAACCTATGTTTAACAGCCGTAATTAACAGCGATGGGTCTATTTCATGGTCATAGGTAAGTTTAATAAACAGGACACCCAGTTCTCCAAAATCCGTCCAAATAATGTAGGCAGCTTTTCTACTGCTCTAGAACTGGAGGTTAGTAAACAGCTCGAGTTCTTAAAATATTTATCTTGCTGTTAAAAGTAGAAGTAAACAACCCAGAGAAGGCAGACTGAGTGCAGTTCTTGTATATGCCTGTGGATATTTTCAGAATCTTCTTTCAACCATGACTTTGAAAGTATTCAGAATTGACCTGCTTCTTTCGCCTTTGATTCTCTACGTGTGTGCTTGCCTCTCCCCGGGGTGGGGGGGTGTTTATTGAACACGAAGGCTTCCAGGAGTTTTTGAATGTGCGCGTGGTTTTGGCGCTCTGGGAACAATGCGAGCCATTGTCTTGGAAACGGGGCCGCGCGCTCTCTTTGCGGGGAGCCAAGGTTTCTATGTTTGCCGAGTCGCTGGGAAGCGGACGGAAGCGGTGAACCGTTTGGTCAACCAGCGTCCCTCAGTCACCGTGGCTCTGGCAGGCGGGTTTATTACCAACCTCAGTGTGCTCATTAGCCTCGTGATGTGGCGGCTGCCAAAAAAAGCAACACGGAAAAGAAAGTTGTGTCACCGAAGGTGAAACTTGGCGAAGAGCGACTCAGCGCCGGGCATGACAAAGCTGCTTCGCGGCGGTGGTGGGCAGGGAGGGTTTTGTCCCCCTGCCCGCGCGCGGTGCCCACATGGCCGGCCCGCGAGGGGAGCCGTGGCTCGGGCCAGGGCATGGGACCCGGCGGCGCTGGCGCTCCGCTGCAGCCGGTGGCCTCACCGTCTACACCGCGGGCGCTGCTGCAGCCGGTGGGAGGCAGCGCTAAGATGGTGGCTGCCCAGCAGCGCCAGTGGCCGCTGGGCGGGGCGAGCGAAGCGGCGAGCGACGCGCCCCTGCTCCTATGTCCCCGCCAGCCATCCAGGCGTCTTTGCTCTGCTTGCACCTGACCACCCGCTGGTCGCCTCAAAGGCACACAGGAAAGGCAAAGATTGCAATCAAAGCCTTGAAGTCGTGGCTTGGCCAATCCTGTATCTTTGCTCTTTCTCTCTGTCTTCTACTTAATGCTCATTCGGTTTTAGCTGTTCAAAAAGCCTAGGATCTTCTTGAGCAGAACCCTCATTGCTGTTTTGAATTTATTTGTGTGCTTTATAGTGCTTATAGTGTTATGCTGGGTACATTTTCTTCAGGTTACGAAACAAAGCATGTTTATTGGAGACAACTTGTAAAATTAGAAAAGCATGAAGAAAATAAATATCACCCAAGGTTTTGCCCCCCCCCCCCCGGGTCACTTTTTGAGAGCTTTCCTTCCGTTTTTTTTCTCTGCATATTATAATACACATATATACATGGGAATTATCTTTGAGCGTGTGTGTAGGATTACAGTATATGCTATAACCTACTCTTTTTCTCAACAATGTGTTAGAATTTTTTTTATGTTATTAAATAATCTGCACCATCATTTGTAATGGACACACTGCTGTAGACTTCAGGGTGACAAAGGGGGTGATTGTGTGCCTGTGGGAGAAAGGTTTTTCTGCATCTCCCTGCGATCCTTCTCACTGGACTCCACAAACATCACCGACATTTTATAACTGCACATACCTGAATACGTGCTGCATATAGGGGATGCATATATGCATGTATAACTCTGCAAATATAAAATTAATTACATGTAGACAAATATGCATATGTCTACATAAATATACAAATAAGCTTAGAAAAACTATTGAAAGAAGGAATCTCTGAGTGGTTGGTTTATAGAAAATTTATAGTTTTTCTTTGTAGTTTCTATTTTCTCTGCAGTGGATACATATAATGATATTAATGACAGAATGATAAGAAGAATATAAACAAACTATTGCTTATGGATTGGCTTCAAATGATTTTCCTGTTCCAGTTCCTACCATTCCTTGATCTGGAATGCCCTTGCTATTCCTTTCTACATTTTCTGATCCTTCAAGTTCAAGCTTAACCCACATCCTCCAGAAGCGTTCCATGCTCCGAGCAGGAATTGCTTACTCCCTGTACTGGGTGTCTGGGTCACCCATCTGCCAATGTCCATGGGCTATCAAAATAAATCTCATGGTTAGCTTTTCACCTGCTTGTGTCTTATTGCCCCAACTTGATTGTAAGCTTCTCAAGGGCCCTTTTCACAAAATACCAAAAAACAAAACAAAAACCAAACCCGTTGCCATTGGATAGATTCAGACTCATAGTGACCCTAAAGGACAGAGTAGAACTGCCCCATAGGGTTTCCAAGGAGTAGCTGGTGGATTGGAACTACCAACCTTTTGGTTAGCATACGAATGCTTAACCACTGCGCCACCAGGGTTCCTTCACAAAGTTGGTTCTAAATAAATGTGTTACTTAATGACAATACTCGGCATCCTTCGTAGGCTTCTTCAAATGCTCCTGTACCTTTGAAACGCTGAACCACACCCAAAGCCCTTGGAAGGAGAGCAGCAATCCAGCTGGACTTAGTATTGCTAATTGAATTTGGGATATAATTGCTACATAAAACGGACCATCTTCCAGGTATATGGTTAAAAGCATGGAATTTAGAGACTTGGATTCACATCTCATTTCCTCTACTTATTCACTGTGTGATTGTCTTAGTTATCTAGTGCTGCTATAACAAATACCACAGGTAGGTGGCTTTAGCAAACAAATTGATTTTCTCACAGTTTAGGAGGCTAGAAGTTCGAATTCAGGGTGCTGGCTCTAGGGGAAGGCTCTCTCTCTCGCTGGGCTCTGGAGGAATGCCCCTATCTCCTTGAGGTTCTGCTCCTGGGTGATCTTCACATGGCTTGGCATTTCTCTTCCCCCATCTCTGCTTGCCTTCTCTCTCCTTTTATCTCTTGTAAGAGATTGCCTTTGAATTATGGTGTTGGTGAAGAATATTGAATATACCATGGACTGCCAGAAGAACCAACAAATCTGTCTTGTCTTGGAAGAAGTACAGCCAGAATGCTCAAAAGCGAGGATGGCAAGACTTTGTCTCACGTACTTTGGACGTGTTATCAGGAGGCACCAGTCCCTGGAGAAGGACATCATGCTTGGTAAAGTCGAGGGTCAGTGAAAAAGAGCAAGACCCTCCATGAGATGGATTGACCCAGTGGCTGCAACAATGGGCTCAAGCATAATGACGACTGTGAGGATGGCGCAGGACCGGGCAGTGTTCTGTTCTGTTGTACATAGGGTTGCTATGAGTCTGAATCGACTTGATGGCACCTAACAACAAGAGATTGACTCAAGACATGTCCTACACTAATCCTGCCTCATTAACATAACCTAAAACTAATTCCCAAATGAGATTATAACCACAGGCATAGAGATTAGGTTTAACAACAAGTATTTTTGGGGTACACAATTCAATCATAATAGTGATCTTGGGCAAATAACCTCTCTAAGCCTCAGCTACTCCAAAATGCAGATGGTTATATTTAACTCACATGATTATTTTAAGGATTAAATGAGATAATGCATAGAAAGCCAGCATAGAATTTGGTCAATAATGTTGATAATATTACAAAAATAGTAGTAATTTTCATCTTGATTATTCAGATTAGCAAGTTTTTGATTGAGGGCTTGTTGGTGGTAGAAACAAATCTATACATGTGTACATCTATCTGATAGTCATACCCCAATTTAAGAATTTTCAGTTATACTAATTTATGTATTAATTAATTAATTAATTAACAATAAACGTGGAACCTCCTATGTGCCAGCTACTGCTCTAGACACTGAGGGTATAGTAATGAGCAAAATGTATAGCCATTCCTGCCTTCATGGAGCTGATATTTTGCAAGTTTACATTGGGGAACCAGCGTTCAGTGCACGAAGCACCCTATTCTGTGTATGTCAAACAGTGAGTGACCTTCTACCCATCATGGCCACCGAGGCCCTGGCCAGGCCAAACTACCAAGGATGGAGTTGGTCAACCTGCAGCCCAGAGACCACTAGAGTTGTGGTTCTTGAACCCCACTGGGCATCACATCACCTCCCACCACATATTTCTCCCATCATGAGAATCTGATTCTGTAGATCTGAGCATGAGGCCTAGGAACCCATGTTTCTAAAACTTCTCAGGTGTTTCTAATGCATAGCCAGTTTAGGGACATGTTCCCCTGAGCAGTGTTACTCAAGCTTGCCTGAAGTTAAAATCACCTGTAGGGTTTGTTAAAAACACAAACCGTGCCCTCTTCTTGACCTACTGAATCAGAACTTCAAGGAAGCCAAACCAGTTGTCCTGATGACCCCATGTGTGTCGGAGTGTGTGTGCTCTATAGGGTTTTCTTTATATATATATATATATATATATATTTTTTTTTTTATTGTACTTCAGGTGAAGGCTTACAGAACAAATAGTTTCTCATGAAACAGTAGTACACATATTGTTTTATGACATTAGTTAACAACCCCACAACATGTCAACCCTCTAACTTCTCAACCATTTTCTTTTTGGTGAAAATACACATAGCCAAAGATACACCGTTTCAAAAATTTCTACATGCACAGTTCAGTGACATTGACTACGCTCTTCCAATTGTGCTGTTATTCTCCTTTAAGATGAAGGCTTACAGAACAAAATAGTTTCTCATTTAACAGTTACTACAAATGTTGCCCTATGACAATGGGTAACAATCTCACAACACATCAACAATATCCTTACTCAACCTTGGGTTCCCGATCACCAGCTTCCTTGTCCCCTTCTGCCTTCTGGCCCTTGTCACTGGACTACCGTACCTCGTTAGTCTCATTTGGTTTTATGGGGCTGTCCACTCCCAGGCTGAACGGTGAACCTCGGAGATGACTTCACCACTGAGCTAAAAGGGTGTCTGGGGGCCATACTCTCAGGGTTTCTCCAGTTTCCTTTAGGCCAGTAAATCTGTTGTTTTTTTTTTTTTTGTGAGTTAGAATTATGTTCTACATCCTTCTCCAGCTCTGTCCAGAACCCTCTGTTGTGATCCTGGTCAGAGCAGTCAGTGGTGGTAGCCTTGGTAGCTGTGGACAATTAGTCCTTCGGACTAATCTTTTCCTTATATCCTGTTCTCTTCATTCTCCCTTGCTCCCGAAGGGATGAGACCAGTGGAGTATCTGAGATGGCTGCTCAGAGGCTTTTAAGACCCCAGATGCTACTCACCAAGGTAGAATGTAGAACATTGTCTTTATGAAACTGTGTTATGCCAACTGAGCTAGATGTTCCCTGAGACCATGGTCCCCACAACCCTCCACCCAGCAATTCAGTCCCTCAGGGAGTTTGGATGTGTCTGTGGAGCTTCCATGACCTTTCCTTGTACAAGTTGTGCTGGCTTCCCCAGTACTGTGTGCTGTCTTACCCTTAACCAAAGTTACCACTTATCTATTGTCTATTTAGTATTCCCCCCCACCCCTCCCATCCCGTGTAACTAACAAAGATTGTTTCTTTTTGTGTGTAAACCTTTTCATGAGTTTTTACAGTAATGGTCTCATGCAATATTTGTCCTTTTATGATTGACTTATAATGTTCTCCAGTTTCATCCATGTTATGAGATGCTTCACAGATTCATCATTGTTCTTTATCATTGCATAATACTCCATTGTGTGTATGTACCATAGTTTGTTTATCCATTCATCTGTTGATGGGCATCTAGGTTGTTTCCATCGTTTTGCTATTGTGAACAATGCTGCCATGAACATAGGTGTGCATATGTCTATTTGAGTGACGACTCTTATTTCTCTAGGATATATTCCTAGGAGTGGGATTGCTGGATCGAATGGTATGTCTATTTCTAGCTTTCTGAGGATGTGCCATATCATTTTCCAAAATGGTTGTATCATTTTGCATTCCCACCAGCAGTGCATAAGAGTTCCCATCTCCCCGCAGCCCCTCCAACATTTGGTATTTCCAGTATTTTTGATTCGTGCCAGTAATGCCGGGGTGAGATGGTATCTCACTGTGGTTGTAATTTGCAGTTCTCTAATGGTTAGTGATCGCGAGCATTTCCTCATGTGTTTGTTGGCCATTTGAATGTCTTCTTTGGTGAAGTGTCTGTTCATTTCCTTTGCCCATTTTTTAATAGGATTATTTGTCTTTTTGTTGTAGAGGTGTTGGATTTTCTTGTAGATTATGGAGATTAGACCTTTGTCTGACTTGTACTGTCCAAAAATGTTTTCCCAGTCTGTAGGTTCTCTTTTTACTCTTTTGGTGAAGTCTTCTGAAGAGCATAGATGTTTGATTTTTTGAAGATCCCAGTTATCTAGCTTATGTATTGGGTTTTATGCGTTGATGGTTATGGTTTGTATCCTGTTAATGCCATGTATTAAGGCCTGAAGTGTTGGTCCTATTTTTTCTTCTATGAACTTTATAGTTTTAGGCTTTATATTCAGGTCCTTGATCCATTTTGAAGTAGTTTTTGTATACGGCGTGAAGTATGGGTCCTGTTTCATTTTTTTTGCAGATGGATATCCAGTTTTGCCAGTGCCATTTGTTAAAAAGACTGTCTTTTCCCCATTTGATGGACTTTGGGCCCTTGTGGAAGATCAGGTGACCGGAGGTGGATGGATTTACATCTGGGTTCTCAATTCTGTTCCATTGGTCGATGTATGTGTCGTTGTACCAGTACCAGGCTGTTTTGACTTCTGTAGCTGTATAGTAGGTTCTGAAGTCAGGTAGTGTGAGTCCTCCAACTTTATTCTTCTTCTTCAGTAGTGCTTTACTTATTCGGGGCTTCTTCCCTTTCCATAGAAAGTTAATGATTAGTTTTTCCATCTCTTTGAAGAATGGTGTTGGTATTTGGATCGGGATTGCGTTGTATTTGTAAATTGCTTTGGGTAGAATGTCATTTTCACAATGTTGAGTCTGCCATGAGCATGGTATGTTTTTCCATTTATGTAGATCCCTTTGGGTTTCTTGCAGTAGTGTTTGGTAGTTTTCTTTGTATAGGTCTTTTACATCCCTGGTCAGATTTATTCCGAAGTATTTTATCTTTTTAGGGGATATTGAAAATGGTATTGTTTTCCTGATTTCTCTATAGGGTTTTCAATGACTGATTTTTTGGAAGTAGATTACCAGGCCTTTCATTCGAGGTGCCTCTGGGTGGATTCGAACCTCCAACCTGAGGGACCTCTTAATCTGAATTTTTAACAAATGCCCAGGTGATCCTTCTCATCTGTCAAGTTGGGAAAACACTGCCCTAAAGACAATCAAAGGGCCCCTAGTAATTGAGTGTGTGTAAATGTGCAGAGTGGGGTCCATACCTTTCAACAGATTCTCAAAGGGATCAATGACTCCAAACATGCTAAGTGCGGTGGAGCCCTGAGGTCTATGCCCAGCACAGTTATCAATGAACTACTGTGTGCTCTGGAGTTTCAGTTCTCTCCTGGGTTGAATTAAATAAACTAAAGTCCCTCCCAACCCTGCTCATCTTTCACATACAGATGTTTCGCTTGGAAGCCTCTCCTGTTTTCTCTCCTGCCATCCTTCCTCTTGCTGCCCTTTCTTTAGGGGAAATGGGCAAGAAAGAGAATTGTGAAGCCTGGGTTCTTCCAGAGAGAGCAGGACCTGGAGGAAGCATTGGGATGCCATTCAAAACTGGCAGTCCCGGCACAGCTGTTATGGTGGCAGAGGACAGTGCCCAAATCTTTGGACTCTCCTGCTCGCTTGAACCTCAGTGGATCTCAGTGTGGTGGGAGAAGAGGGTGGGGTAGTAGGGCTTGGAGGATATCCCTCTGTCAGTCCAAGCAGGATGGTGTGGGCTAGGCAAGGGAATTCCCCTTCTTCTTGGCCACCACTTGCCTCCCTGTGGGAGCAGAAAGGGTGAGGCTTGGGCCAGGCTGAGGTGCACCCCTACCTTTCCCTGTCCTCCAGGCGCAGAGCAACCTCTGTCATTGGGTTCTGATCAGTCAAGGTCATTGACCTGTTGCTGCTAGTTACTTTGATTTCTAATGATACTTATTTCCCCCATGGATTTGGGGGATCCAGGCTGTAGGGTGACCTGATTTGTATCACAAGAGCCTTTGGGACTTAGACGCATTTCACCTGTTAAAAAACACCCAGCTTTCTCCTCCCACCCCACTGGACATAAAAGCAACCTTTGAATTTATGGCAGAAAGATCATGTCTTTAAAGGGCAATGGGCACAGAAAGGGAGGCAAAGGAAGTAAGGCAGTTCATCTTCTCTTCTGAGGCTGTTGTCTGCAGACAAGACAAAACTGAATACCTTGTAGAATCCTGTATTGATTTTTAGTGCGGAGGCATCTCCCTGGGATCTGGAGAGCCTGGGTAGAAGATAATAAACCTGCTCCCCTGCCTCTGAGCCAGAGGTTGAGTTGCTTAGTTTACATGGCTAAAAGAGAGGAGAGTGAGAGTTTGTCCAGGGTGCACCTCCCTTGACCATATTGTATCTAGGTGAAGCATTGTGCAGAGAAATTGGACTCAAATGGTCAATGGGGTGACAGTTCCTTACAATCAGGAGGGAGTTATTGTTTGATGAAAAGTTTTTCTTTTAATAGCGTCATCTCTGATGTATATGAATGTTACTTTAGGGATCAAGGACTACTTGATTAAAAAAAAGAAAAAGAACGCCTAGAGGACTTTTGTTGAAGCATTTGGGTTTCCTGCGATTCTAATTATAAGCTGTTGCTCAAAGTGGTTGCTTTTGCTCCCCAGATTCTTAATTATAGGGGCCTTAATAATCATTTGGTGCAACCTTCCCATTACAGAGAAAAGGGGATCAAGCCCATAGAGAGACAGTGACTGGCCCAAGGGTCATAGAGCAAGTTAGTGGCCGGGGGTCTAGTCTATTGAATTTCCACTTCAACGCACTGCTGGCAGACAGGTGGCCTCCTGCACTGTGCTGAGGGCATAATCAAGAAGTGGTATAAACATTTACAATGCTTTCCTGATATTTTTTAATCAAGCAAGCAATCAATTGTTATGATTTATAGCAAAAAGGCCCTTAATAACACTACCTAACTCAAATTCCTTATTTTAAAATAATGGTTCTGTTGGCTGTTTCTAATCCACATTGAACTACAAAAAAATACTAACATTCTAATTTCTAAGATCCAAGAGAATTCTCCCCGGTTTTCCTTCCACTGACTCCATGACATTCCATGGTTGAAACCAGGTCCTTTGTGGGTGGCTGTTATTAATAAGCTTTCCTTGAGATGTTTACAGTAACTGCTGTGACCTAAATAAGATGGCTGATATTGTTTTTCCCTACAAAGGCAACAACATTTATATATATATATATATATATTTTTAAATTGTAGTTTAGATGAAGGTTTACAGAACAAATAGTTTCTCATTAAACAGTCAGTACACATATTGTTTTATGACATTGGTTAACAACCCAATGACATGTCAGCACTCCCCCTTCTTGACCCTGGAGGACCTTTTTTTTTTTTTTTTTTTTTTTTGGTGAAAATATACATAGCCAAAGTTACACACCATTTCAAAAGTTTCTACATGTACAATTCAGTGACATGGATTACATTCTTCCAGTTGTGCTGCTATTCTTACTATCTTTTCCAAATTATTCCATCACCATTACCTTCAACTCACTGTCCCCTAGGTTTCCCATCAAACCTTTTGAGTTGCTGTTGTCAATTTGATCTCACATAGATAATCCTTTTTTTTTTTTTTCGTACCTTACGTAAAGGTTTTCGGAACAAATAGTTTCTCATTAAACATTTAGTATGTGTGTTGCCCTATAACAATGGTTAACAACCCCACTACATGTCAACACTGTCCTTACTCAACGTTGGGTTCCCTATCACCAGCTTTCCTGTCCCCCTCTGCCTCTAGTCCTTGTCCCTGGACTGCAGTGCCTCACTAGTCTCGTTTTGTTTTATGGGGATGTCTAATCTTTGGCTGAACGGTGAACCTCGGGAGTGACTTCATTACTGAGCTAAAAGGGTGTCCGGGGGCCATAATCTCGGGTTTCTTCCATTTCTGTCAGCCCAGTAAGTCTGGTATTTTTTTGTGAGTTAGAATTTTGTATTATACATTTCTCCAGCTCTGTCCAGGACCTTCTGTTATGATCCCTGTCAGAGTAGTCAGTGGTGGTAGCCAGGCACCATCTAGTTGTACTGGACTCAGTCTGATGGAGGACGTGGTAGCTGTGGTGCAATAAAATTCTTTTGTTCTCTACTTACAGAGTTGGTGCTTAATTTTCAAAGGCAACAACATTTTTAAAAAATGTGTTCATCCCCTCTTGTTCCATGACAAAAAGAACTAAAGCATTGCATTTCCCTCTCTATTTATGCATTAGATGAGGAAACCTTCATTAGAGTACAGCATTTCTACACAAGTTACACATTTGGGGCCTTTGTCTACCACATCCACATTTTCTTGGAGAAGGAGGTTCATGACAATACACCGCGTAACGTAATTGATATGGGCCAAGTTGTCTTAATATACTCAGTTTGTTTCCTTAATATTTAGTCTTGTTGTGGTTGCTCTTGTTATTTCGTGCCATCGAGTTCATTTTGACTCATAGCGACCCCATGTGTTAGAGTAGAACTGCCCCATAGGGTTTCCTAGACTGTAAGCTTTACGGGAGGAGATCACCAGGTCTTTTCTCCTGCAGAGCCGCTGGGTGGGTTTGAACTGCCAACCTTTCGGTTAGCATCCGAGTGCTTAACCAGTTTTTAGTCTTAGGGCTTCAAAATCATATGAGGAATAAAGTGTAGGAAGAACCCCAGCCATCAGGGACCTGGAGTACAGAAATGTCAGTCCAAATGACTTGCAAGTTTGAGAACCGTTAGGAGAGAGAATAGGGCTCTTTCTAGGTCCTCTTAGGTCTATTGTTTTAAGTGCTTTTTTAATGTGATTTTTTTGTAGAAATAATGTTGTTGTTAGTTGCCATCGAGTTGGCTCTGACCCACGGCAACCTTATGTTTAACGGAGTGAAACATTGCCAAGTCCTGCACCCTCTTCGTGACTGTTAGATGTTTGTGTCCCTTGTTGTGGCTGTTGGTATACATCCATCTCATTGAGGGCTTCCTCGTTCTCACTGACCCTCTACGTTCCCAAACATGATGTTCTTTTCCGGCAATTGGTCTTTCTTGATGATGTGCCCAAAGGAAGCAAGCGGGAGTTTCACCATCCTCGCTTCCGTGGAGTGTTCTGGTTCCTTAGAAATCATGGAGTTTCTCCGTAACAGCCTCTGTGAGTCTTCTCCATCCCAGTATTTGGAGTGGATTATGCCTTCCTGTGCCCTTCGCAATTCATTTCCATTTCTCTTTTGCCTTGTATGTCTCCCCCACTAGACTGTAAACTTGCTGAGCTCATGGACCCTGTCATTTGTCTGTGAATGCCCAATGCCTAGGACAGAGCCTGACTAACAAAGTGAATGCAGTCAATGCTTATTCAAAGAGAAATCCGACTCATTCTTTCATTTGGAAAATTTTAACTTCTTAGTTAGTCTTGGAACAATTTGACATTTTTATTGTTTTCCTCTGCTTCTTTTATGTGTGAGACAGGGCTTATGTTCAGGAGCACAAATTAGGTTTCAGATATGTGGCAATTAACTTTGCTTAACTCTTTGTGGCCAGAGGGAGAAACATTTGCAGAATGCTTGGCATTAAACAGAGGCGTTATTCCAGCCTGGACTTTAGTTTCGATTTGTGCACGTCCCTCAGGTCTTCCCAACCATGCAATGGCTCTCTTCCCTGCCAGCTCTGACGATGGTATGCACAGGCGTGGTGTGTGGCTTTTGGGCTGTGCAGTAGGGCTGTGAGTGCTGGATGTGTAGCAGGGCACAGGGTTCCCTTTCCATGTATTGGCTGCTACACCTTGCTTCTCATGCCCTCTCCTCTCTTCTGAACCTTCTCCAATATCTTTCTAAGTTTCCAGAAATAGAAATTCTGAAAGTTGACTCCAGGTTGTAATATGTGTCCTGTTGTTGTTGTTGTTAGTTGCTATTGAGTCAGTTCCAACTCCTAGTAACCCTGTGTACAACAGAATGAAATGTTGCCTGGTCCCACGCCATCCTCATGATCACTGCCATGCTTGAGTCCGTTGTTACCTTCCCACTTAGGGAGCTCATTTTCCAGCACTATATTGGACAATATTCTGTTGTGATCCGTAAGAGTTTTTATTAGCTGATTTTTCAGAAGTAGATCACCAAGCCTTTCTTCCTAGTTTGTCTTAGTCTGGAAACCTGTCCACCACGGGTGACCCTGCTGGTATCTGAACACCGGTGTCTAGCTTCCAGCATCACAGCAACACGCAAGCCACCACAGTACAACAAACTGACAGACGGGTGTTGGAATAAAGTTTCTAGCAATGTTTAGTATCTTCTGTCTCCCATGGGTGGGCAGAAAGCATGCAGATACATTGCTTTTCACTTTAGAAACACATGCCTGGGAATCTGAGACCACTGAGCGAACTCTGGCTGTAGGGCAAGCACAGTGCCAGGCACTGGGGAAACAGTGGTGAGTGAGTGAGTCTCTCTTTTTGCCCTTATGGCACTGATAGTGGCAGAAACAGACAAAGATTCAGTGCTCTGATTGGGGAAGATAGAGAGCTTGGGAAGCGCATAGGAAGGGGAACTACCCTAGTTGGCTGGTAGCAGTAGTTGGGTCATTCATTAACCTGATACTAGAAGGATGAGTAAGGCTTGGTCGGTTGACGAGGAGGATGCCGAGTGTCATGGTAGGTGGGAATGGCACCTATAAAGGCCGGGAGACAAGACAGAACATGGCTTACATAGCGAACTGAAGGAAGGCCCAGTCAGTATTCCTAGAAGACTCCGTTACATGGACATTCCTTGTGTATGCTGAATTATGCCACGCTCATTTCAGTGGACATTCTCATTGATTCCAGTTTTTAAGTGGGAATATCGAAAATACCATTTCTGCATGTATTTAACAAGCTGGACTCCCTGACAGGAAGAACTATATGAAGAGACAACTACTTTGAATTCAAGCAGACTCAATGGTAGCTTAACGCACTTGTTTAAATGCCAGTTGTGAACAAAACTACAGGATACTATGTTTTTAAATGAATAAAACTCATTAGATTTTAAGTAGAAGCCTTTATTGTTTCTGCTAAGATCAGAGGCCTAGGAGTTTTGTCATTTGTGGGCCACATGATCAGAAGTTCATATATGTGTCTGCAACGTGATTTCTTTTACTGATAATAGAAATGAGAGATAGTCTGTTAGCTGCACAGAATATAGATCATTTAGTAGTAAGATCAGTGGTGCAAATGGTTAAGCACTTGACTAATAGTGAAAGGTTGGGGGTTCAAACCCACCCAGAGGCACCTTGAAAGACAGGCCTGGGGATCTGCTTCTAAAAGGTCACAGCCCTGAAAACCCTATGGGGCAGTTCTACTCGGACACACATGGGGTCGCCACGAGTCAGAATCCACTGGACGGCAACTAACAACAACAACAAAGATCCGACCAGTCCAGAAAGCTGCTTAATCAACTTTATTTATACATAGGCCACTTTACTCATAGTAGATAATGAATTTTGACTGAGTAAAAAAGACCACTGATAATCTGTTGCCGTCGAGTGAATTCTGACTCATAGTGAGTGACCCTGGGGGACAATGTAGAACTACGCCATAGGATTTCCAAGGCTGTGATCTTTTTCTTTTTCTTCTCGGTTTTTAGTTTTATTTTATTGTACTTTAAGTGAAAGTTTACAGTTCATGTTAGTCTCTCATGCAAAAATTTATACATACATTGTTATGTGACTCTAATTGCTCCCCCCATGCTGTGACAGCACACTCCTCCTTTCCACCCCTGATTCCCTGTGTCCATTCAGCCAGCTCCTAACCCTCTCTGCCTTCCCATCTCACCTCCGGACAGAAGCTGCCCGTTTAGTCTCTTGTAGCTACTTGAGCTAAGAGGCACACTCCTCATGAGTATCACTTTATGTCCCACAGTCCAGTCCAATCCCTGTCTGAAGAATTGGCCTCAGGAATTGTTTTAGTTCTGGGCTAACAGAGAGTCCAGGGTCCACATCTTCCAGGATCCCTCCATTCTCAGTCAGACCATTAAGTCTGGTCTTTTCACTAGAATTTGAGTTCTGCACCCCACTTTTCTCCTGCTCCAACAGGGACTCTCTGTTGTGTTCCCTGTCATGGTGGTCATTGGTGGTCAAGGCTGTAATCTTAATAGAAGCAGACTGCCACATCTTTCTCCCACAGAGCAGCTGGTGGTTTCAAACCGCAAGCCTTTCAGTTAGGAGCTGAACACTTAACCACTGCACCACCAGGGCTCCCTAGACCATTGATATATATATTCTTGAGAGCTTGTATTAAAAGTCTGGCAGGACACAGCTCATTTCTGACTCCCAAGTTACATCACTCATGTTGCCTCTCAGCTTTGACTTCAAAAGTTTCATGAAAGTAAATGTAATTTCACAAATACTGCTCAGACTTTGCCATCCAGAAATTTCAGGATAAACCAGTTGCTGACAAGTTGATTCCAACTCATGGTGATCCTATGTGTGTCAGAGTAGAACTGTGCTCCGTAGGGTTTTCAGTGGCAGATTTTTCAGAAGTAGATTGCCAGGCCTTTCTTCCAAGACACCTCTGGGTGGACTGGAACCTCCAACCCTTCTGTTACCAGCTGAGCATGTTAACTGTTGCCATCACCCAGGGATATGTCCAAACTCTAGCCTACACTTATTGCAGTGGAGGTATGGGCTAGACATGTACAGTGGGCAGCTGCTGTTGGGGAGATCCCTCTGCTCACTCCAGGGGTGAGACTCCACACTGTGTAGGTTTGTACTCTGCAGTTTCCTCTTGTTTTACAAACACCAAATATAAAAGCCCTAACTATGACTGGTAAGAATCCAGTCCTAGTTAACAGAAAATGTACAGGCAGTAGTATTACTATTGGCTGAGGCTAGAATTAGGTAAACACTGTAAAGTCACATTGATTTGGAATTATTGCATTAGGGGGTATGGTCCATCTGAATAGTAGAATGGAAAGCCTGCATTATAGCATGGGTTAAAAGAGATACTTTTAGTAGGCACCACAATTCATAGTAACATGGACTTCCTGGCTAGCAAACATTATGTAGTTCCTTCATGATTTTGTCATAATGAACACATAAGAATATTTTGGACTTTTCTTATCGTTTTTAGAAAGTAGTTATTACTATGGTGTTGGGTAGGTTTCACAATGTATTAAGCAAATCCCTTCCCAAAGGTTGGCCCCTATGGGATTTATGAATTCTCTATTGTTGGGTGTGATTTAATGAGTTTTGCTCCAGTGGAAAACAAAGTTAATACAGGTACTGGACCGGGGCCAGTTTCATCTGTGCATGAACTATGATGAAGTGGTTTACATTTAAGGCTATCCTAGTGGGGGTCGACCCAGTAAAGTGTCCTGGAATAGGTATGTGAGTGCTTTGTCTGAAGGAGATGATCGCGTTTAGTCACGCGGAGAAATGAAAAAAAAAAGGTGGTTTATTCTGAAATAACACTTCTAAGTTAGTATGGGAATTTTTTTTGTGTGCTTTAAGTGAAAGTTTACAGTTCAAGTCAGTTTCTCATACAAAAATTTATATACTCATTGCCATGTGACCCCAGCTTCTCTCCCTACAATGTGACAGCACATTCCTCCTTTCCACCCTGGATTTCCCATGTCCATTCAACCAGCTCCTGTCCCTTTTTGCCTTCTCATCTCGCCTCTGTACAGAAGCTACCCATTTAGTCTCATGTATCTACTTGAGCTAAGAAGCACTCTCTTTATGAGTATCATTTTATGTCCCATAGTCCAGTCTAATCTTTGAAGAGTTGGCTTTGGGAACAGTTTAAGTTCTGGGCTAATAGAGTGCGGGGGCCATGTCTTCCAGGGTCCCGCCAGTCTCAGTCAGAACATTAAGTCTAGTCTTCTTACTAGAATTTCAGTTCCACACCCCACCTTTCTCCTGCTCCATCAGGGACTCTGTTGTGTTCTCTGTTAGGGCGATCATTGGTGGTAGCCGGGCACCATCTAGTTCTTCTGGTCTCAGGCTGATGCAGTCTCTGGTTTATGTGGCCCTTTCTGTCTCTTGGGCTACTACTTTCCTTGTGTCTTTGGTGTTCTTCATTCTCCTTTACTTCAGGGGAGTTGGGGCCAATGGATGCATCTTACATGGCTGCTCATCAGCTTTTAAGACCCCAGACGCCACTCATCAAAGTGGGATGCAGAATGTTTTCTTAATAAGCTTTTTTATGCCAATTGACCTAGATGTCCCTGAGACCATGATCCTAGTATGGGAAATTTTTATTTCAACCTTGAAAGGAAAGATTTTTCATTCAATTTTTTAAAAAAATTGAGGTGTTTTACAAAACGTGACTAATGAGGCACAGCAGTCCAGGGACAAGGACTAGAAGGCAGAAGCAACAGGAAAGCCGGTGATGGGGAACCCAAGGTTGAGTAAGGACAGTGTTGACATGTAGTGGGGTTCTTAACCATTGTCATAGAGCAATATGTGTACTAACTGTTTAATGAGAAACTATTTTGTTCTGTAAACCTTCATCTAAAGTGAGAATAGCAGCACAACTGGAAGAACGTAATCGACGTAACTGAATTGTACATGTAGAAATTTTTGAAATGGTGTATCTTTGGCTATGTATATTTTCACCAAAAAAAAAAAAAGAGTCCTCCAAGGCTGAGAAGTGAGCATGTTGACACGTCATGGGGTTGTTAACCAATGTCATAAAACAATATGTGTCCTGACTGTTTAATGAGAAAATATTTGTTCTGTAAACCTTCACCTAAAGTACAATTAAAAAGAAAAAAATTAAGGTGTTTTAGGTGAACGTTTACAGCACAAATTAGTTTTTCGTTCAAAAATTTATACACTGGTGGCACCAAGATGGTGGCGTAGTCAGATACTTCCGGTGGACCCTCTTACAACAAAGACCTGAAAAAACAAGTGATTTGATTATATATGGCAACCTGGGAGCCCTGAACATTAAAGGCAGAGTTGAGGAACCGGACTGAGTGGCGGGGGGCAGGGACAGATGGTTCGGAATCAGCAAGGAGTTGCCAGACCTGAGCCGGTGAGAGCCTGAGCCCTTCAGGCCTGATCAGCTCAGGGTGAGCAGTGAGGCAAGCAAGCATCGGTGCTTGGGAGGCATATTCCACACCGGGAGAAACCCAGCCACTGAGAGTCTACTTGGCCACGCAGTACCAGTGAGAAGCAGCCATGGATTGGCAGAAGATAAGTACTTGCATATGGCTTATTGCATGGATCAAAAACACACCCCTTAGGGAAAAATCTCTCTCCCATTTACCAGAGACACACTTTAGACTTAAAGACGCAAACAAACTAAAACTCAAAGGATGGAAAAAAATATATCAAGCAAACAACACCCAAAAAAGAGCAGGAGTGGCAATAATAATCTCTGACAAAATAGACTTTAAAGTAAAATCCACCACAAAGGATAAGGAAGGACCCTATATAATGATTAAAGTGTCAATACACCAGAAGGACATAACCATAATAAATATTTACACACCCAATGACAGGGCTCCAAAATATATGAAACAAACTCTAACAGCACTGAAAAGAGAGATAGACAGCTCCAAAATAGTAGTAGGAGACTTCAACATACCACTTTCAGTGAAGGACAGAACATCCAGAAAGAAGCTCAAAAAAGGCACGGAAGAGCTAAATGCTACAATCAACCAACTTGATCTCATAGATGTATATCGAACACTATACCCAACAGCAGCCAAGTATACTTTCTTTTCCAAAGCACATGGAACGTTCTCCAGAATAGACCACATATTAGGCCATAAAGCAAGCCTTAAGAAAGTTCAAAGCATCGAAATATTACAAAGCATCTTTTCTGACCATAAAGCCATAAAAGTAGAAATCAACAACAGAAAAAGCAAGGAAAAAAAATCAAACACATGGAAACTGAACAACTGCTCAAAAACTACTGGGTTATAGAAGAAATTAAGGATGGAATAAAGAAATTCATAGAATCAAACGAGAATGAAAACACACCCTACCAGAACCTTTGGGACACAGTAAAAGCAGTGCTGAGTCAAGGATGCCCTTTATCACCACTCTTATTCAACATTGTGCTGGAGGTCCTAGCCAGAGCATTTAGGCTAGAAAAAGAGGTAAAGGGCATCCAAATTGGTAGGGAAGAAGTCAAAATATCTCTATTTGCAGATGATATGATCTTATACACAGAAAACCCCAAAGAATCCACAAGAAAACTACTGGAACTAATAGAAGATTTCAGCAAAGTTTCAGGATACAAGATAAACATACAAAAATCAGTTGGTTTCCTTTACACCAACAAAGAGAACCTGGAAGACGAAATCACCAAATCAATACCATTTAAAATAGCCCCAAGAAGATAAAATACTTAGGAATAAATCTAATCAGAGATGTAAAAGACCTATACAGTGAAAACTACAAGACACTGCTGCAAGAAACCAAAAGAGACCTGAATAAGTGGAAAAACATACCTTGCTCATGGATAAGAAGGCTCAACATTGTGAAAATGTCAATTCTACCAAAGCGATCTACAGATACAATGCAATCCCGATCCAAATTCCACTACCATTTTTTAATGAGATGGAGAAACAAACCACTAACTTCATATGGAAAGGGAAGAGGCCCCGAATAAGTAAAGCATTACTCAAGAAGAAGAACAAAGTGGGAGGCCTCACACTACCTGATTTTAGAACCTATTATACGGCCACGGTAGTCAAAACAGCCTGGTACTGGTACAACAACAGAGACATAGACCAATGGAACAGAATTGAGAATCCAGACATAAATTCATCCACCTATAAGCAGCTGATTTTTGACAAAGGCCCAAAGTCCATTAAATGGTGAAAAGACAGTCTCTTTAACAAATGGTGCTGGCATAACTGGATGTCCACCTGCAAAAAACTGAAGCAAGACCCATACCTCACACCATGCACAAAAACTAACTCAAAATGGATCAAAGACTTAAATATAAAATAAAAAACGATAAAGATCATGGAAGAAAAAATAGGGACAACACTAGGAGCACTAATACATGGCATAAACACAATACGAACCATAAGTAACAATGCACAAGCACCAGAAGAGAGACTAGATAACTGGGAGCTCCTAAAAATCAAACACTTATGGTCATCAAAAGTCTTCACCAAAAGAGTCAAAAGACAACCTACAGACTGGGAAAAAATTTTTGGCTACAACAAATCTGATCAGCGTCTAATCTCTAAAATCTATAAGATACTGCAAAACCTCAACAACAAAAAGACAAACAACCCAATTAAAAAATGGGCAAAGGATATGAACAGGCACTTCGCTAAAGAAGATATTCAGGCAGCTAACAGATACATGAAGAAAGGCTCATGATCATTAGGCATTAGCGAAATGCAGATCAAAACTGCAATGAGATACCATCTCACCCCAACAAGGCTAGCATTAATCAAAAAAAAAAAAAAAAACACAAAATAATAAATTCTGGAGAGGTTGTGGAGAGACTGGAACACTTATACACTGTTGGTGGGAATATAAAATGGTACAACCACTTTGGAAATCGATTTGGCGCTTCCTTAAAAAGCTAGAAATAGCAATACCATACGATCCAGCTATCTCACTCCTTGGAATATATCCTAGAGAAATAAGAGCCATCACAGGAATAGATATATGCACACCCATGTTTATTGCAGTACTGTTCACAGTAGGAAAAAGAAGGAAACAACCTAGGTGCCCATCAACAGACGAATGGATAAACAAATTATGGTATTTCCACACAATGGAATACTACACAACCATAAAGAACAACGATGAAGCCGTGAAACATGGAGGAAGCTGGAGGTCATTACGCTGAGTGAATTTAGTCAGTCACAGAAGGACTAATATTGTATAAGACCACTATTGTAAGAACTCAAGAAAAGGTTTAAACACAGAAGAAAACATTCTTTGATGGTTATGAGGGTAGGGAGGGAGGGTGAGGGTTATTTACTAACTAGATAGTAGATAAGAATTATCTTAGGTGAAGGGAAGGACAGCACACACTACAGGGGAAGTCAGCACAGCTGGAGTAAACTAAAGCTAAGAAGTTAGAAAAAAAAGAAGTACATTGTTTTGTGACATTGGTTGTAATGCCCGCAATGGGTCAGCACTCTCCCCCTTTCCCTTTTCACCCTGGGTTCCCTGTGTCCATTCGTCCAGGTTTCTTGTCCCTTCCTGCCTTGTCCTCCTCTTTACTTTTGAGCAGATGTTGCCCATTTGGTCTCATATACTTGATTGAACTAAGAAGCCCGTTCCTCACATGTGTTATTGTTTGTTTTATAGGCCCATCTAATCTTTGCCTGAAAGGGAGACTTCGGGAGTGGCTTCAGTTCTGAGTTAGCAGTGTATCCGGGGGCCGTAGTCTTGGGGGTTCTTCCAGTCTCTGTCAGACCAGTGAGTCTGGTCTTTTCAACTTTTACTCAGCAGATAATTATGGAATACCTACTATGTGGCAGTGGTAAAGAGATTGGCTGCCAACCAAGAGGTTCGTAGTTCGAATCCACCAGCCACTCCTTGAAAACCCTGTGGGGCAATTCTGCTCTGTGGTATAGGGTCGCTATGAGTTGGAATCACATCGACAGCAATGGGTTTGGTTTGGTTTTACTATGTGGCTGTACAGTTCTAGATGTAGAGGATATAGCAGTGAATAAAACAAAGATATCTGTCCCCCTAGGGCTTATATTCCGATGTGTATATGTGTGCACATGCATATAATAAGCAAAATATATAAGTAAAAGATTTAAAAAGAAATCTGTGCATCAAGGTAGGGAATTGTGTGTGTTTGGTGGGGGTGGTGGTCAGTGGCTGCCATTTTGAGTATAGCAGTCAGGAGTGGACTTGCTGAGAAGGTGACATTTGAGTAAAAACCCAACAGACAGCCATGCAGATATCTGGGGGAACAGGAAGGCCAACATATGCATGTTGCCTGGGGGAAGAAACATGCCCAAGAATAAAAAATGTATTACCCAGAAGTCAGGCAGTCAGAGTTTTTACTGAATAGAGTTGAAGTCCCTCCTTCTGCATTCCTGTAGAAGTTCTGCAAGGCAGATTTTTAAATGGCATTCTTCAGTATTTAAATCTTAAAATTGCATGACCAGCATCCTCCAAAATTTGTGTATATGCGTACAGATAACATTTCTGTGTACTAAATTGGTATGTGCCAATGTGCAGTGTACATACCTGCTTTGCCATTGTCAACTACTTGCTGATTTGCAAACGCAAACATGCCAAATTTTTATTTATGCAAAAGAAAGCATGAATGCTTCTGATTTCTGAGAAGAACGAACATCTCCCGGGTATGAAGGTTCAGCTCGAGCTACTTTGGACCACAGTTAGCCTCTCTTGAGGATCTGAAAGGAGCTGGTGAGAACAGTGTGGAACCACTTGTGTTGAGTAGAAAGTGAGTTAAAGTTATCGGTGGTTCTTACTCAGTATTTGTTACGAATTAATGTTAGAGCTAGTTGTTATTTGCCATCTAGTTGATCCCTGACTCACGAAGACCTCATGTCCAATGGAACAAAATACTGCCTGGTCCTTCAACATCCCCACAATTGGTTGTGGATTGGACTGTTGTGTCTATAGGGTTTTCATTGGCTGATTTTCTAAAGTAGCTCTCCAGGCCTTTCTTCCTAGTCCATCTTAGTCTGGAAGCACCACTGAAACCTGTTCAGTATCAGAGCAACAGGCAAGGCTACAGTGTGACACATGGGTTCTGCCTGTGGCTGCTCATGAGGTGGACTGGCCAAGAATCAAACCTGGGCCTTCCACATGGAAAGGGCGGGATTCTAACACAGAATTCCCAAGGCCTTCTAAAAAAACCCAAAATGTCGTTGCCGTCAAGTCGATTCCGACTCATGGCAATGCCATGTGTGTCAGAGCAGACCTGTGCTCCATAAGTTTTTTAATGGTTGTCATCTTTTGGAAGTAGATTGCTGGGCTTTTCTTCCAAGGTGCCTCTGGGTGGCCACTCAGTTAGCAGCCCAGCACTTAACCATTTGCCTCACCCAGGGGTGTTCGTAGATACATAGCTTTTCTTTCTATCTTCCTTAACAGTATTCACGTAACTCTTGCCAGTTCCACAGAAGTGTTGAGCAGGTCTCAAATTGGGAGGTCACAAACCCAAAGTGAAAAACGATTGTCTTAGCCAGTGATGATTGTCCTGCCTGCCAATTGTGTGGGACCACCCATAGAGCACTGGAGTTTCTCTATGCTAGGACAAGTAGCTGTCATAGTTGGGAAAGAGCTTTAGATTTGCTATTTCCCCCATCTTCAATCAAGTGCTCATTTGTTATGCAAAGATTTGAGGGAGGTGGTGGGAGAGGAGAGAGCTGTGTGTATATGTGGAAGGGGAGAAGAATTCTGGGTACCATTGGGCAAGTCTGTTAATTTCAATGGGTATCAGTTTCTTGAACCTGTACAATGAGAGTAATAATACACACCAACCATGCTTGTTGGAGAAGGAAATAAGCTCAAGTATGTGAAAGCGCTTGGTGTAGCACTATACACAGAAGTGTATTTTTTTAATAAATAGACTACTTTGCCCTAGAAGGCCATTATTGGTGACAAATTGTTCAGCCATACAGAGCGTGCACAGACTTTTATCAGGAAATTCCCCCAATGGACATTATACCTATTTGCAATTCCATGTTTCATTCCGAAACTTTCATAGCCCAGATAATTTCATTTTGATACCTTTCCCACCCCATCCCAAGGGAACATGTGGACAATTTACTATTGACAAATAAAAGATAACGTACTGTGAAAGTGACAAGCCTGAATCCGTAGTGGTGCTTGTATTTCTGCGGCCTCGCTGTCAGTCAGTGATGGGAACATTATAGAATGTTTGACATTATATGAACTAGAACAATACGCAATTTTGAAAGAAGCCACCTTGTGACATTTCGCTTTACTTAACATAAAAGATTGATGATCCTATGGAGGTTAAAAGATTGGCAGTTTTTCAGTATGGATAATTGAGCGTATTTAGGAAATACCTTCCAGTGCCTTCTCTCCTGAGCTTTACCCATTCATATTGAAGCAAAGGCACCACTAAAACTGCTCAGTAAAGTCTCTTTTGCTGTGCGGACTTTGAGCATCTCTTACAATAAAGATGCAATATTGTGCAGTGGTTAAGCATGCAGTTTGTGCCTTCATTGCCTCATCTGTAAAATGGGGATAACAACCATACCTACCTCTTTGGGTTGTGCGGATTCCATCGCTTAATGTATATAAAACTTTAAGTGCCATATATTAAACAGTGCCAGGCACACAGTGAGTACTGTATAAATGTTTACTAGTAATTATTTTTACTGAAGCCCTCAATACCAAGATTATTGGCCCAGAGGGTCAGTGTTGGAAGCAATAACACAAATAAAGTTGGATTCTGTTAGGGAAAGGGGAGTGATGAAAGAATCCGGTTAAGTTAAATAACCAACAATATCTGCCACAAATCTTCTCCTCCACCTCATCTGTCTGTAAAATCCCTACCTGTCCCTTTAATGCTCATTTCAAATACTCCCTAAACCTTTTCCCTACTCTGTTTTCCATAAACCCGTTGCCATCAAGTCGATTCCGACTAATAGAGATGCTATAGGACAGAGTAGAACTGCCCCATAGAGTTTCCAAGGAGCAGCTGCTGGATTTGAACTGCCAACCTTTTGGTTAGCAGCCGTAGCTCATAACCACTGCACAACCAGGGCGCTTAGGAGCTGATAATTCCCACTGTTAGTTCAGCATTTTAGTAGGTTCCTGGATGATTAAAAAAAAAAAAAGAAAAAAAAAGAAAGCACAAACCCGTTTCCAGCGAGTGGATTCCAACTCATAGCGACCCTATAGCACAGGGTAAAACTGCCCCATAGGGTTTCCAAGGCTGTAATCTTTAACAGATGTCACTTTGGTGACCAAGGTGCACCTGACCCAGGCATGGTCTTTTCAATTGCCTCATGCATGCAAAAGCTGGACAATGAAAAAGGAAGATCAAAGCAGAATTGACACATTTAAATTGTGGTGTTGAAGAAGAATATTGACTATACCATGGGCTGCCAGAAGAATGAGCAAATCAATCTTAGAAGAAATACAACTGTAATGCTTCTTAGAAATGAGCATGGTGAGACTGTCTGGCTTACTTTGTACACATCATCAGGAAAGACCAATCACTAGAAAAAGACATCACGGTTGGTCAAGTAGAGAGGCAGCGAAAATGCGGAAAACTTTCAATGAGATGAATTGACACAAGAATCACAACAATGGACTCAAACGGTCACGGACTCAAAGATCATGAAGATGGTGCAGGACTTGGCAAAGTTTCCTTCTGTTACAAAGTAGGTTGCCATGAGTTGGAGTCCACTTGAAGGCAATTGACAACAACACATGCCCTCCCCTCCCTTGTCAGCTGATATCAAGTGGTTGTCTTGGCCTGGCCAGCCCCCACCTGAGTCCCCTTATTAGCATAAACCCTGGGGTGAGTACAGGGGTATGGTCTGGAGGCCTCTGTTGTTGTTGTGTGGCATCGAGTCAATTCCAACTCACAGTGACCCCATGTGACAGAGTAGAACTTCCCCATAGGGTTTCCTAGGCTATTATCTTTACACGAACAGATCGCCAGGTCTTTTCTCCCACACAGAGCAGCTGGTGGGTTTGGGTTCAAACTGCCAACCTTTTGGTTAGCAGCTGAGCTCTTAACCATTGCACTACCAGAGTTCCTGGAGGCCTCATTAAAGGTACTTTAATTACTGGGGAATTTCCAAGGTTTTACAGGTTATCTCTCAGGAATAAAGGACAAAGACCAAATTCTTTGGATAAAGTCAATTTTAAACTCCACAGGAGGCATAGCTGCTCTCTGTACCTCAGTACTATGGCTAGACTGAGATCCTCAAGGGCAGGGCTGGTATCTTTATGTGTCCTGTGCTGAATCTTTTGTGAGGCCTTCCTTTATACCTCCCCACAGGCAGACCGAACTGCTACTGCTCCTCTGCTTTCACTGCAACTTTGAACATCTCTGTTAAAGAATTGATTGATTTAATTGCACTGGTTTGTTTCCATGTCTGCTCCTCACTAGCCTGTAAGCCACATGAGGGCAAGGATTTAGTTTGTTTTGGCTCTGTAGAACTACCTTAAGTAAACGGTTGTTGAATTAAGAAACAGACAAGTGAATCTGTTTATCTTTTTGATATTACTTTGGAAACCTATTCAACTGCTGTTGAAAAGCATATGTTCTTGTTTATGGTTTATTAGCCTTCTTTTATGCTTGTTCCAACCTTCAGAAAACAGTGGAAGCATTCTGTCTCCTCTGGCCACCTGGTCCCTAGGAGGGGTTCAAAGAATGGCTTTTGAGTTGGATGGTACCTGAATGCAGCACAGATGTAGAACGTTTCTACTTTCTGGGTGTGTTTGGAGCAGGGACTTGAACCGGTTCTTGCCAGTTCAGTCATGGCTGAGGAGCCGACACTGGAACAGGCCCGAAATTTTTTTTTTTTAAATTTGGGTGACTTGGAACCATAAACAGAATGGGAACAAATTACAGATCGAAGCCCTTCTAGAAACTTAATCTCCCTCTTAGAAAATAAGGGTAGTTTATGCATTGCACAGCAACCAAATATCTCGCCCTTCGGATTCTGCTCAGGGTCGGAGTTAGCAGTGCCTGGCTCAAAGATGGCGGCCGACTGCACCGCTTTGAATGTGCGTCACTCTCCTCAGTTCTGGTAATAATCCAGTCTTATACATCAGGCTCCTGAAAGGGCTCACTATGCCTCTTCCGAGTTTCCCTTTCCAGGGCTTTGACCTGTAATTTTTCCCGTTCCTGTTATGAGTCGGAATCGACTCCACAGCTTCAGGTTTGGTTTTTGGTTCAGGTTATGGTTCTGGATCGCCCAAATTTAAAAAAATTCGAGTCTGTTCTGGTTTTGATATGTCGGCCGCGACTCAACCGGTTTGAACCAGTTTGAAGCCCTGGTTTGGTGGCAGAAATGCAGGTCGGCAATCTATAGCACAGTAGCTCCTTGAGGAGGTGGTTGGTGTTCCAACCTGTGCGTTTTAGAAGTGGTGAAGGCCAGTGACCACACATAGTAACCAGCTAACTCAAGCAGTCCCATTGCATATCATTTTCATCTACATCTTGAATTGTATCCACTGCCCATTATAATCCCTGATGCACATAAGGTGGCCAAATCATGTCTGAGGTCCTCCACTTGAAAAGTCAAGGAAGTATATGGTATATGTTAGAATGAGTGTTTTCATCCAGAGAGAAACAGAAGTATGACCAAAAAAAGTTAACTACCAGTATTTCAGAAAACTCAATTTTTGAGGATTCTGGATAATAGAATTCTTACAGTATAGAAGAACAAGGAATGATAGGGGCATTTTGTGCATGGAATACCCTTAAAACCCATTGCCGTTGAGTTGATTACGACTCATAGCAACACTATAGGGACAGAGTAGATCTGCCCCATAGCGTTCCCAAGGTTGTAGTCTTTACTTACAGAAGCAGATTGCCACATCTTTATCCTGTGGATCAGCTGATGGGTTCTAACAGCCGACGTTTCAGTTAGCAGCCGAGCGCTTTAACCACTGTGCAACCATGGCTCCTCGGAATACCCTTAGGGAACCTAAATTTCAGAAGATTATCATTCAGCTGAGTGCCCAGCATGGTGCCAGTTATTGTAAAGGATCTTACAGATGACTCAGAATCTGCATCTGATTGGTGGCCATAGATGGATATATCTGAAATGACCGGGAGCAGTTTGGAAGGATGTAAGATATAAAGCTAAGCTGTATATTTTGTGCATGTGGAAGCTGTTCAGAGGGAGGGTGCTAAGGATGGAGTAAGGAATGGCTTGGATGAGAAAGGTAAGGGGCATGGAAATCATAGTCCAGGTGGGGTGGGGCAAGACAGTGATAGAGGTAAAAGTGAACATGGAATACTGGTGATGGGCCCAGCCTGAGGAGATCATTCATTCATTCATCAGCTGAAACTTATTTTACCAACTACTTTGGATCAGGCCTTGTGTTGGATACTGGGGCCACAGAGATACCTAGGACATGGTCCCAGCTCATGGGGTACTGTGGGGACACACAGCACATTCCTTTAGTCATCAGTCATTCATTCCTTCATCAAACATCTAATGCTGGGGATACAGGCATAAATCAGACCAGTCTAAGACACTTCCATATTCTACGTAGACGCATATGTTAAGACATACAGTCATGCATTTGCCATTTGCAAAGTGCTTTTCACTTAGGAGGCAGGTTTAATCCTCACAACAATCCTGTGACATTGGTTCTATTCTCATCCCCATCTCACAGATGAGGAAATCCAGGCACAGAGCAGTTAAGCGATTTGTCTGTTATCACACTGCTAAGAAGTAGCTAAGGTGGGACATGAACCCAAGTGTTCTGTATGTCTTACTTTATGTCCTAGGACCATAAAACTGCTCAACTTCCTACTGTATGAGTAGAAATAAAGTTTGAAGATATATTTTTTATGTAAAGAGGTTTATCTTTCTCCTAAAGAAATGAAAAAAAAAAAAAGATTTTTCTGAATGGGAAAACTGCCACTAACTCAGGGAAAGTTAGGAACAGTTTGAGGACATGTAATGGAAGGATGAACAAAGAACCAAAAATAAGAAGGCACCACGTATGGGTGTGTTGCTTCACTAAGTCCACTGTGAGATACCCAGCTGGGATTTGCCGTGATCTGTGGAACATTCCGTGCCGTTCTTTCTTGTTTCCCAAATACTCAGTGGTTGACTGACACCAGATGAACAGATGGACATCGTGGAATGTTAATCGTAGAGTTAAATGTTTTCTGTAAAGTAAAACCATTCTAAAAAAAGTCACCTGTGGTATCTTAGCGCCTGCATGTGTCAGTTCTAGATCCTTCTGGCTTGAAATTTATAAATGTTTTTTTAAAAGAGTCTGGTAGGTAGTTTGGCTGGTGGCTTCTCTTTCTTTTTTTCTTACTTTGCTGATGCAATAATTTTAAGATAAGGAAAGAGATATAAAAAGAATCTGGAATATTGATGCACAGTTTAATCTCTTATTCTTTCCAGCAATCAGAGGATAAAGTAGGGGGATAACTGTAATGTTTTGTGGCAAAGAATGAAAGAAAGAAATTGACTGTGATTACAGACCTCACACTGAAATTATGCAGATTTAGACCACATGGAACACATGGTACAGTGTTTTTCTAGGCTTGGTTTGCTTGATCTTTTTTAAAGCCCTTAGATATGGAGCTGACCGTTGAGAAATTCCATCTCTGGTAATTAATTCTGGATCTGCCCCCCGCTGAGGTTTTCACAGAGCATTTCAAACTTTGCAGTAGTGTAAACCTTCCCTATGTGGCACGATCGTGTGGAGCCTGTGCTTTCGCTTGAAGTTTGTGATGTAATTGTTGGGGTGTAGGCGTGAAAGTACCTTTATGCTTGACATGATTCTCTCTGGGGATGTTAGACCTGACTGGACAGAAATATTGATATTCAGAAGTCTCCCCTGGCATTATGGTACAAGTGATGTCTCTCACATCCTTTCTTTCCATTCTGTGTGCCTCAGAGATCAACCCCAACTTTCTACCGTTGAAGGAACCGAGGCCTAGAGAGGGATAAGCACTTGCCCTAGGATTTTGGTCCAACAAAATATAGCTCATGGAAAAGCTTTCCATTGATCTTATCACTTGGTCTTTAAAACAACTGATGAGGTAGATGATACAGGTTGTTTTGATCTGTTGTCTAGAAGAGAGTGTTTTGAGAGCCAGGGAGGTAAGTTTGCTTGTTCAGGGTCAGAGAGATAGACAGTGTCATAGCTAGGACAACAGCCCAAATCTTCTGATTTCTAATTTAGGACACCACGATGCCTTTGAAATCTTTTCTTTCATCACAGATGTTTCTGTTGTGTTGGGTTTGCCAGAGAAGTGCCTAGTGCCTCCTTTTTGGGCACTCATTGGCATTTGCCAACTGCCTTAGATTGGTAATTAACTTTTTTGTAACTAACTTTCAAAACTTGTAAACATTTTGTTTCTCTAATGAGATTATAGGTTGGGGCCACGTTTTACACTGCTTTTGAATCTCCCATACTACCTAGCATATAACGTGCGCTGGATGAATACTTGTTAACTGACTGATACTGGAAGTCAACTGGGAGCTGGCATATGTCTAATATCAATCTGGAAATTAAAGTGTCTTTTTTGTTCCTGGCACAGGATAAAAAAAATCACAGGTAATAAAATTTGCAAGCCTCCTAGCCTAATCAGGTGTTATGTAACATTTGTATCTTGGTTTGAGAAAATCCAAAACTGTTTCCAGAGCTTGCTGGTGTCTGCCAGTAGTGAAAAAGTTAATTTCATTTCTCCTTTCAGCATCGACTTGATGGCAATGGGTTTGGTTTTTCTTTTAAAGACTTTTTTTTTTTTTAATCTTTAGATTTTTGTGCAAAGGTTCACTGAGTAATGCTGTACTCCTAAAATCAGAACCTTGAAAACCAAAGCTGTATTAAACGCTTGATTTGTGCTAAGAGCCAAGACAGCGGAAACCAGACTTAGGCACGGGCATGGGTAGGAAAGGGAGAGAGGGCAAGCGGAAGGAAGAACTGGAAAGAGTAAGCTATGTGAGCAGGAGTCTGGACACCAGCCTGGTGTTTGAATCAGGAAACAAGGTTTCTGTGGGCCTGGCCCATTGTCATCTTTCTTAGCCCTTTGCTAAGGCTGGCCTTCCCGCCAGCTGCAGAACTAGCCCAGGAACCATCAAAATACAAATATATTTATATTAAATTTTGGAGCCCTGGTGGCACAGTGGGTAAGAGCTCGGCTGCTAACCAAGAAGTCGGCCGCTATCCAAGAAGTCGGCTGCTAACCAAGGGGTCGGCAGTTCGAATCCACCAGCTGCTCCTTGGAAACCCTGTAGGGCAGTTCTGCTCTGTCCTATGGAGTGGCTATGAGTTGGAATTGACTCGACGGCAATGAGTTATACTAAATTTCATATATTTATATTATTATACATTGTATTATATAAATATAATATAGAAATACAAAACATAACTTTCTGCTCAGATTGGATTTGCGTCCTGATATTTAGGAGTAAAACAAATAACCATTTCAAATGTTTGTGAAAGTATACGGGATTTTTATGGACCAGCAGGGAGAATGAAATACAGATAAACTAGAAATACAGTCATCTCTGAGTTTCTATGTTGGAATGATATTTTGATGAAGTTAATTTTGAACAACTATATTTATTGAGGACACAAGGGGACAAAACACATTCTAGGTATATGCTTCAGTTCTTTTGTAGGAAAGAGAGGCCCAGTCACATTGAAGTGACTTGAATGTTTATAAAGGACGATTATAGAACAATGCATATTCTTCACTCTTGAAAAGTTTATGAATGAGCTACATGTCAAAGCAATATCAAAATCACAATGTAGGCAAGATAATCCATTGTTTTCTTGTAGAAAGTCATTAGCATTTTAACTTATTCATTCATCTGGAAATCACACATTGAAAAGAAAACAATTAGCAGACTCTTTCACGTGACTGTGATGAGTCCTGGGGCCCACTCAGGAAGCTGTTGAGTAATGGGCATGCTAGTTTGTTATTAATGCCTTCTATATTTTAGAAAAATCACCTGATTTAGATATGAAATTGATCTTTTTTTTTTTTTAAATAAAAATCATTGTAAGAGGCAGCAAGGAGACAAGCAGGTTAGAGAAACAAGTCACAGGGTCTGTTCATACTCCCATTTCAGCTGAAGTGACAATATTGTCTAAGAACCTATGGAGTAGAGGGTTGGATGGGAACCTCAGATTTGAAGCCCTTCAGCAGCACTCACTTCTCACTGCCTTGAACTTGTTTCTTTCATAAGCCTTTTCAATATTCTTTGGGTTCTCTGTTGTACAACCTAAGAGAAATTAAGCATCTAATAATGGTTTGCTTAAGGAGGCAAAAGGCGCACAATCTAGAATTTGCATTTTACACCTTCCTAATAAGGATTCTTCTTTTAAAAATAGTCGGGAGAAAGCATCCTTGTTCTTTTAGCAAGCTTGCAGTGGGCATCCACCATCAGCTCTGGGGACACAAAGGTGAATGGGACATCCCCTGCTTGCCAGGAGCTCACAATCTAGTAGGCAGCATGGGATAAGACATACAAAAAGACACCATCAAGGGCCTGTGGAAATTCAGAGGAAGGAGAAATTGATTCCTGCTGGGGGATCAGCTAAGGCTGCATGAAAGAGGGCACTTGGGGCTGGTCTTTGATAGATAGATAGGATCTGGGCATGAAGAAATGGGGAACGGCAGAGGGAACAGACACAGGGTTGCTTGCTAATGCATGTGATGGCTGGCTAACAGTGAGACGTGGAGTTTTCTAGAGTATAGGGCTTGGGAAGGAAAATGATGGGAGGCAAGTTTAGTAATGTAGGGAGAAGCTAGATTGGTTAGGACAGCCTTAAATATCAGGCTGATGTCTTTTGGACTTTGATTTATAGGCAGTAGTAAGACATACCTAGAGAATGAGCTAGGTAGCCTCACAAACAGACCTTTAAGGCATAGTGTGGCAAGAAACATAATAGAAATGAGCAAAATGCTTGGAAAACATAGAGAAGGAGCCACTAAGCTGCCAAGGTGTTGAAGCTGGGGAGATTCAAGGAAGTCTTCATGAAAGAGGTGACATGTAGCTGAGTCATGAAGGATGAATATGAGCTTTCCAGGGCATGGGTTGGGTAAGGGCACTCCAGGTAGAAGGCATAGGACCTGTGAAATCTCAGAGGTCTGGAAGAGCATGCCATGCTGGGAACAGCAATTACTTTGATATGGAGAGTGTAGGGAATGGGGGTTGGGTAGGGAGAGGGCAGAGACCAGATCGCAGCAGGCTGGTAGGCTTAGCTGAGTAGCTTGGACTTGAAGGACCCTATGCAGGAAAGAAAGGAGCCCTGGTGGTGCACTGGTTAAGTGCTTGGCTGCTAACAGAAAGTTCCGTGGTTCAAACCCACCCAGTGGCTCCACAGGAGAAAGACCAGGTGATGTCCTTCAAAGATCACAGCCTAGAAAACCCTATGGGCAGTTCTACTCTGTCATATGGGGTCGCTATGAGTTGAAATCAAAACCCAACGACAACAACAACATACAGGAAAGAGGCAGGACCAGATGTGTGCTTTAGAAACTTCACTCCAGCTGTGGTGAGGAGGGAGGGTTAGCCCAAACTAGAAAAGGTTGGCTTACTGGGGGAGGGGTGGCAGTGGGGCCAGAATGTGTAAGCAGTGTTTGGGACTGGGATAGACAGGGATAGTGGATCAAATGGATTTAGGGGAATGGTGTTCATATTTTTATTAATACTATTGCTTTAGCAATAAAACTCTTTGTTCAAAGGAAATCTTACACAAATGTCAATATAGGTAAGAGTCAAGCTGTGTGGAGTTCAAGTGGGAATGGGGGCCTGGTTTCATGTCTGCCTGTTCTCCCAAGCCCTTTCTATTTGGTGATGATCCCTGAAACACCTCTTTGAGTACCATAACCAGTTACCATTGAGTTGATTCCAACTCATAGCGCCTCCACGTGTGTCAGTGTACAACTGTGCTCCATAGCATTTTCAATGGCTGATCTTTCAGAAGTGGATTGCCAGGCCTTTCTTCTGAGGTGCCTGTGGGTGGACTTGGACCTTTAACCTTATACCAGTTGCTGTCGAGTTGACTCAGACTCCTGACAACCCTATGAGTGTCAGAGAAGAACTGTGCTCTATGGGGTTTTCAATGGCTGATTTTCCAGAAGCACGATATTTTTATGTAAATAACGCGCACCTCCTACGTTTGTTTGCCAACCGTGCCCCACCCCCCATCCCCGAGGTATTTTTGTAAGCGTGCTGTGCTAATTTTATTTTACAACAATATGTATATCACCAGGCCTTTCTTCTGAGATGCCTCTGGGTGAACTCGAACCTCCAACCTTTTGGTTAGCAGCTGAGCGCGTTAACAGTTTGCACCACCCAGGGACCCAATAGAGCTCAGTAAATGCAGTTTGAAAACTGCTGCTCTGTAGAGGTCTATTGGCCTCCATGCAGGGAGGAGGATACTGGCCGACTGCTGGGATGGCTGGGTACTGAGAGGGCAGGCTCATCTGGGGAGGATCAGCCTGATCTGCCTTAGAGGCACTCGCTGATCTTGGAGGCTCTCTGGTGAGATATCCAGGGTATTCTTTGATACCTAGAACATTGTCGATCCTAAGGCATTAGATGGTTGTGCTCTAATCGGTCTGGATTTATGAAAGGAGTTCCTGGGATCTAGGGAGAAAATAACAAATCAGTTGCTGTTGAGTCAATCATGACTCATGGCAATCCCATGTGTGGCACAGAACTGTGCTCCATAGGGTTTTCAATGACTTTGGTCTTGCAGAAATAGATCACCAGGCCTTTCCTTAGCAGCTAAGTGCTTAACTATTTACACTACCCAGGGACTGAAGTCAGACGGTGTTCGGACAGCCTGGTGAGGGGCTGCACCTGTTTAGAGGGAATGCATCTTTCTAATGTGCACACAGACATTTCATGGTCTAGCAGTGGGTATTTGGGAAGGCAGTATAGAGAGGTGGTGAAAAGTATGAGAGAGCTTAGGAGCTGAAGTTGGGTTCAAGTCCAAGCTCAACCTTTACTAGGTGTGTGACCTTGCAAAACTTCTCTAACCTCTTGGAGCATAAGCTTTGTCATTTATCCACATAGATAATACTAGTACCTCCTTCACAGACCTTCTGTGAAGATTAAAGAAGATAATTTGTGTAAAGTGCCTGGCACATATTAACTGTTGGGTACAGTTTGGCTGTTAATATTCCTATTTGTAACCAGCAGTGGCTTCAGATTTCATATCTTGGTAATTTCTTTTTACTAAGAAAGAACGCCTCTCAGTTCAACGCCATTGAGCATCATTTGTTTTTAGTTACATCCTGTACAGGGAATTCAAGGAATTAACGCAAGCAGTGGTTTTTAAAAATTACTAGGATATGTTTCAGGTATGTAAATGGTATGAAGAATAATCTCATGAACATTCACCAACCTACCACTCAGCGTAACAAAACATTACTGATACAGTTGTAGCCCCTTAGGTATCCTTCACCGGTCATACTCTCTTCCCCTGCCTGGAGGTTACCCGTTGTCTGAATTTGACATGAATTACTTCCATGGGTGTTTTTATATTGCTGTTACACATATGGAGCTCTGGTGGTGCAGTGGTTAAGAGCTCAGCTGCTAACCAAAAGGCCGGCAGTTCGAGTCCACCAACCACTCCTTGGAAACCCAGTGGGTCAGTTCTACTTTGTCCTATAGGGTTGCTATGAGTTGGAATCAACTCGACAGCAACAAGTTTTTTTTATTACGTATATGGAACTGTCCAGAAAGAATATATCATGTTTTTTTCATTATGTTAACTTCGTGTAGAAGACCTCTTACTGTGTTTATTCTTCTGCAGCTCTCTTTTCCCCTCTCAACGTTAACCTAACAAGTATTAATATATACTTATGATCTACTTCTGAAAAAACCCTGTGGAGCGTACATATAGAAATTTTGAATGGGAGCCTATTTTGCTTTGCATTCTTAGATTAAAAATACAATAAAATATTAAAAACAAAAACCCTGTGGAGCACAGTTCTACTTTGACACACATGGAGTCTCCATTAGTTGGAATCTACTCAACAGCAACTGGTTTTTATTATAGTATATACTTCTAATTATTAGTGTAAATATTAATATATACTCATTGCTGTGAATGAGATGGGGAAGTAAAAGTTTTGTTATTATGGGGAAGATTGTTACCTTTTTATAAAATAAAAAAAGTTATTTTTTTTCCACCCTATAAAGTAAGGACATTTGAAATTGACTTTCTGTAGGCTTCAGGCAGCAAGAGAGTAAGGTTTTGGAATTTTATCTGCTATATCCACAGGTCACTCATGAACATAGGGTACAAATAACCTTGATTAGATGGTTTTATTTATAAAATGTCAACAATGCTGTTCATATAACACTTGCCTAGATGTAGAGACTTGGCATCTTGAGTTCAGTAAGAAATTGTCATGAAAAATAGTATGGAACATAGTTAGCTCAATTTACAAATGACCTTAAGAGAAACAGCATGCATCCGTAAACTGCAGTCTCACATTTATTCAAGTGAGCATGAAATAGTATCTTAGTTTTTGTTTCGAACTCCAGAATATTTTTCATTTGTAAAGCGTATGGTATCTTTTAAGTATAATCGCATAGCTTTTGAAAGGATAGATATTTGTAGTTTATATCCTGCATTGTGCTAGTTTGCCAGTTATTACTCCATAGCATTTACACTTTTATGTTTGTGAGGAGTCCTATGCTTTTTTTTTTCTTTTATAAAAGCAGTTTATGGCATGCACTTTATGACACAATGCCTCATTTTTCCTAAGTGGAATTGGTCTGATTTTGTGAGTGAGAAATGATGCCATATTTATCTTCTGGTTCAAACTTGTGGCTGATCAGTGCAGGTATCACTTAGGGCTCTGAGATTCCCAGCTGGGACTCCACAGAGACATGGGTGATTGGAATCTTTATCATTATGTATCACTCATGAAGGATCAGGGCCAATTGAGGTTCTACCACCTGGCCATGTGTTTGATGTAGTGGCGCTGTTGGCTATACCTCATCTGGGACACGGTAATTACCACATCCCCGAGTTAAAGACCCTCATTCTTCAAGCGTTGCCAGCATTCCTCTCTCTGGTATTGGTTCAGGGTGAGTTGAGATGATTGACATTGATTGAGCCTCTATTTTGCTGTAATTAATGCAATGTTGACATACTGGTTTGATGTGTGCATGTGTGCGTGTGTGTGTGTGTGTGTGCGCGCGCGCATGTAACTGCTCATTTGACTTTTGCTTATCTTTATCTCTGTAGTTAGAACATAGTTTGCCTGCATGTTTAGGTTAAACCTGCCATCTTCCCATAAACATTTATCGAATGCTAGTATGCCAGCTACTATGCCAAGTGCAGGTTATATAACAAAGCAGTCCAGTTGCCGTCAAGTCGATTCCAACTCATAGCAACTCCATGTGTTTCAGAGTAGAACTGCGCTCCATAGGGTCTTCTCTACAGGAGATAGATAGATAGATAGACAGACAGACAGACAGACAGATAGATAGATACCAAACCTGTTGCAGTCAAGTCAATTCCAGCTCACAGCGACCCCATGTGTTACAGAGTAAAACTGTTCCATAGGGTTTTCTTGACTGTAATCTTAATGGAAGCAGATTGCTTGGCCTTTCATCTGCAGTGTCACTGAGTAGGTTCCATCCACAAACCTTTAAGTTCACAGTTGAGCGCAAACCATTTATGCCACCTAGGGACCTATAGAATGTTTAGAGTTTACAATTCAGTAAGGGAGAGATACATGTATTTTCATTACTGCCATGTAGTTTGGCCAGTGCTTCAGTTGAGTTATGTGCACTGTGTTAGAGGAACACAAAAGGAAGGAGATGTTGATTTATAAAGGATAATTGCTCGAGGGAACTTTCTCAGAGGAAACGATATTTGACATGAGCGTTGGTGGATGAATAGGAGTTTGCCAAGCTGAAATGCAGAGGGAATATCATTTGCAAAAGTTCTGCGGCATGAAAAAGAGGCTGATGAGTTTGGGAAGCACAGGTGGGGATAAGAGGGAGGCTGGGGATATAGGTGCAAGGGCCAGATCAGGAAGGATCATGTGTCCTGATAAGGGGCTTGCCATCCCTATGGTAATGGGGAGTTGGTGGAGGTTTCCATATAGGGGAGGGAATGTTCAGATTAGGATTTAGGAAGGACTCTCTGGTGGCAGTTTGGAGGGCTACAGCCAAGCCAGTGGTGGAGGGTGAGGTGTCACTATGATATGGTCTAAACAAACAAACAAACAAAGCAAAACACACACACACAAAAACAAACCCATTGCCATCAAGTCTATTCCGACTCATAGCGATCCTATAGGACAGAGTAGAACTGCCCCATAGGGCTTCCAAGGAGCAGTCAGTGGCTTCAAACTGCCGACCTTTTGGTTAGCAGCCATAGCTCTTAACCACTATGCCACCAGGGCTGATCTGGTCTGGTGGGAAGAAAACCAAAAAATCCACTGCTGTTGAGTCAGTTCCGACTCATAGTGACCCTTTAGGACAGAGTAGAACTGCTCCCATAGAGTTTCCAAAGCTGTAATCTTTACGGAAGCAGACTGCCACATCTTTCTCCCACGGAGGAGCTGGTGGGTTCCAATCACCGACCTTCTGAGTAGCAGCCAAGCACTTAACCACTGTACCACCAGGGCTCCTTCTAGTGGGAAGAGCCTGGGATTAAATCAGAAAGACCTAGGTTTGAGCCTTTGCTCTGCCCTTACTAGCTATGTAATCTTGGGTGAATGCTATAACTTCTTTGAGCTCCAGTTTGCTCATCAGTGAAATGGGGATGCATGTACCCGCCTTGCAGGGCTGTTGTGAGGACGAAGTAACATTAGGCAGGTACAGCGCATACTCATGTGCCTAGCATGTGGTAGGTGCTTAGTAACTGTCCCTTCCTTCCCCTTCGCTTCTCATATTAGCACTTCTGTCCTTCAAATACCTCCTGGTGTAGTCTTTTTTGCGCTTACATTTTCCCAGCAGCTTTTGCCCATGTCTTGTTTTCCTGAGATGGCTTTGAGGTGTTTACTTAGTTCACTTAGCTTTTGATTTTTCACCTCAATTTGACATAAAACAGCAGCTTAAGGACAAACTTTTTCCTCACCTTCATTTGTTGTGGCCCATAAAACTCAAAGGTATTGGCTTGTGAGATATGGTGTACCTTATCTCACCTTAGATGTTAAGTATGTTCCTTATGAAGGTGCAGAGTAATACCTCAGCCAGGAAGTTTGGTGGATGGCTCTATTTATCCTGTAAAATGCTGAATTTAATTAGGAGTTGATGTCCCATTGGCTCCAAACCATACTCATGCAATGATTTATTTGATATAAATACTCTGTATGCTTCATTTCATTTCAACACTCCTTTTACAGAGTGTCTGTGATAGCCAAGCCCTTGGGCCAGGCAAGTTGTTGAGAGTTGATTGAGATATGGCCTCCGCCCTCCCAGTGCTTACTCTATGGTAGGGTAGAGAGGCATGTAAACTGCTATGTGATTGAACGTGGAATTGAATTAATAATAGATGAATGAGCAAACAAGCTAGCAAATGACTTGCTTAGGAACAAAAGGAGGGAGACATTTATCAGGAAGGGATCAGAGAAGGGTTCCTAGAGGAGGTGACTGTTATAGATTGAGTTTTGTCCCCCAAAACTATGTGTTGCAATCCTAACCCCTATACCTGTGGATGTAATCTAATCTAATGGACTGGAATCTCCTTTCATAATGCAATTTAATTTAATGTCATCAATCATTTAAGGTCATACTAGTGTAGGGTGGATCCTAAACCTAATCACTTTTGAGTTATACAAAGAGCAGAACAGATACAGACTCGGGCACATACTAGGGAAGACAGATGCCACGTGAGATCACCAAGAACCAAGGAATGCATGGGCTACTGACAAGGAAGGAATCAACACGGCTGAGACCCCGATTTGGACTTTTAGCTTCCAGAACTGTGAGAAAATAAATGTCTGTTCTTTAGAGCCACCTACTTGTGGTATTTGTGTTACAGCAGCACAAAGAAACTAAGACAGTGACATTTTACCTGGACCTTGAAAGTTAAGTAAGAGACCTAAAGGTGGAAGGGGCAAGGGAAGGGGTTTCATTCTAGGATGAAACAACCACATGAGCAAAGACTTTGTGGTGTATCTAAGAAAAGAGCAAGTTCACTGTAGCTAGAGGATAGATGTAGTTGGAGATGAGGCTGAATAAAGTAGCAAGGGCCCTGGATGGCCTTGATTGCCAGTTTTGACAGCATTTGCCTGATGTTGAGGAGTCCTAGCCATTACTTATAGCCTATTTTATTGTGCTTTTCTTCATTACGTGCTCATTGTAGGAAACCTGGAAAATATAGAAACATGCAAAGAAGACAGCGAAATTCACCCATGGGAAAGATCACTCAGTTTTTTGGTGACTCCCCTTTCGGTTGAGATCATACATTGTTTACAGCTGTACTTCTTATTCTTCCTCTTACGTTTTTCATCTAATATATTGTGAACATTTTTTGATGCGATTGAAAAATCCTTAAAATATCATTTGTAATGGCTGCACACTGCTCTATCATTTGGGTGTATTCTATTTTATTTAATCAGTCGTCTATTGTTGCATGCTTCAGAAGTTTATAATTATTTATATCAGAGCCGTGATGAATGACCTCGTTAATAAATCTTTGTATTGTCACTGAAGGTTTTTGAGGAAGAGATGTGACATGATCCCACTTCAGTTTTTGGAAGGGAATTCTTGAGGTACTAGGAAGAATAAAGAGATGAGAGATTTGAAGCAGGGTGAAAGGGTAGCTAGGAGAATGTTCCATTAGTGCAGGTAAGTGAAGATGAGAGATAAACTAGCGCAGTGGCAATGAGAATGAAGCAGTGGTGACAAATGAGAAGGACTCCAGACAGTAAAATAGATAGAAATTAGGGCCCATTGTTTGGCCCAAGGACTGTATACATGAGAATCACCATTTTGATAAAGATGACTGAGTCTTGGGCCCCTCCATGCTAGGTTTACTGAATGTCAATCTCTGGGAGTGGGCCCTGATTTGTCATAAGCTCCCCTGATTATTCTTGGGTATACCAATGTTATGTTAGCCCTATGGGCTGTAGGGTTGAGGCCCTCAGTTTCCTGCTGGCTGTTGGCCAGAGGCCAGCCTCAGTTGCTTGTCACATGGGTCTTCCCATCACGAAGCCAGCAAGGGAGAGTCTCTTAGCAAGATGGATGCTACATTCTTATGCGGTATAACCTTGTACATGGAATCCCATACATTCCATCAACTTTGCAACGCCCTGCAGGTCATACCCACACTCTAGACGAGGGGGAATTATACAAGGGCATCCACACCAGGAGGCCTTAGAGCCTGTTCACTCAGAATGTGAGAGGAGTGAGTGGGGAGACGGTGAGTTCAGTTTTAGACATAGAACGTTTAAGGTGCTTGTGGGTAGAGACGGATTTATCATGAAACTAAACAAGTTTTGCTTGAGGGCCCTTCACTTGCATGGCCCCTTTCAAGGCCAGATACCCAATTTTATATTCATAATTTTGTATTCTATTTCTTGAAAGGATCCCTCAAATTATATAAGCTTCAGGCCCCAGAAGACTTAGATTAGATCTTCCCGCTGGCAGTGGGAAAGCTGAGTGGAGATTTCAGGCAGGTTGTTGGCTTCTTGGGACTGGAACTCAGCACAAGGGTCAGCGTACAGTGCGTGGAGAATGTATTTTCATGATGGCGAAAGCTCTCCATTACCACCAAGCAGAGCAGACCCCTGGAGCCCAGTTATAGCTGCTTTCTTTGCTTTGGAGAAAACTCTGCTGCCCAGGCTCACCCTGATAAACAGCCCCCAACTGTGGCTTAGCAGGGGGAATCCCTGAATAATTATCTCAAGCACTTTCTGAAGAGTGCAGAGGATGATTCCAGAAGACTGCATTTTTATCTAGTCCAGCATTCTTTGGGAGCTCATGCGAAGAAAAGAGAAGAAAACAGACCTCTCAGGTAGGCATTGGTCATGCTCATCTCTACCCGTCTGCCAACTACCAGGTGTCTGCATCTCCTGGGAAGACCTGCCTGTGAACTGGGTCCAGACTCCTGTGCTTTGACCAGTAAGAACCTTTGAGCATTTCTACATTTTTTTCTGTATCCAGGTTCTTACAAGTTGCCATCAGAACAGTAAGTCAGAGAGTCCACAGTGAGCTTCAGCCTCCTGAAGATAACTCCTGGGGACAACCTAACAGGCCAATGAAGCTATATCCCTACCCTTATTGAGTGCTAGGGGATTTATTTGCCTAAGGTAGGGGTAGGAGTGGTTTCCTTTCAGTAGGTACTTGTTGGCCAGTACTGACCTGAGAGGAACTTCCATACAGACATAGACCTGGACTAGGCTGTAAGTATCCCCAGCACTGGGTCCCAAACTGTGAGTCCTGGACCCTGAGAGTGTGAGGGTGCCATTAATGCTCCAGGTGCTGTGTACACCTAGCATGATGCAGAGACCAAATGATTAACATGGCCTGCGTATGTGTGTGCTCCTGTGTTTACATGTATGGGTAGACAGGTGTGAAGGCAGGCTGGGAGGCTGGGCTCTGGAAGCAGACTGCTTGCTCTTAGAGTCTCCATCTGGAGCAAACAAACTATGTGATGTGTGATGACGCTGGACAAATGGCTTAACTTCTCTGAGCCTCAGTTTCATTATCTGCAAAATGGAAATACTAATCATATCAGTCTCAGAAGGTTGTTGTCAGGCTTAAGTCAGATATTCTAAAACAGTAATTAGAATGGTGCCTGGCACAAAGTGCGTGCTGTGTATGTTGATTTTTATTATTAATAACATGCATATTAAAAGAAGTACTGAGTGCATTGTTGCCACCTGTGGTTGAGTGTATGGATCAGCTTCTCGATCAACAGATCCCGCAAGTACAAATGCAGTTACATTCCGTAAATGGGTGCAAGGCTGGGGATAGAGCCCAGGGTCCCTGACTCTACTGTTTGCCTCCTAAAGCTTTTGTTTAATGAAAAGCAATTAAACCTTTTGTTAGGAGATGTAATTGTTATTGTTATTGTTGTTGTTCAGGGCATATTGTCATTTAGTAGCCAAGCTTTGGTATGGAGGACCTTTCTAATTAACATGCAGTAATTGCGTGCGCACATTCTTCTCATTAACATGCCCCGAAGAGCCCATGTTCATAATTGTTTGTTTCCATGGCCATGTTCTGTTTGCATCCAGCCCTTTCTTGAGACAATCGAGACGTTGTCCTGGATACCACCCTGTTGGTGATTTGGGGTTGGTAAATACATAACTTCGTTGGTGCTCTTAAAATGGTGAGTTATTGCATGCATTGTGATCAGCATGAAGCATTCTGTATAAAAGTCTCATGGTGACACGAAATAAGGCTATTTCAGCCTCCTTGTCCACTCCTGTACATGTGTTTGCGTTCTGTAGAGCTGGAACCCCATGTCGCTAGCAGTTGTCCTAGGAAGCCCTCTCACTACCAGGACCCAAGACATGTTAGATGTTAGGTAAACTGAGAAGGCATTTCTTTTTTTTTTTTTAAATTGTACTTTAGGTGAAGGTTTACAGAACAAATATTTTCTCGTTAAACAGTCAGTACGCATAATGTTTCACGACATTGGTTAACAACCCCACGACATGTCAACACGCTCCCTTCTCGGCCTTGGAGACCTTTGAGAAGGTGTTTCTTGTGTTTGGCCTTTTCTCAAGGTGGAACCTGTAATTAGTTTCCTAACACTACCGTACAAATTACTGCAAAGTTTGTGTCTTAAAAGCAACAGAAATTTATCCTCTCACAGTTCTGGAGGAAGAAGATGTACTATTTGCTAAGAATTCCAACCCACCACCTCCAAACAAAGCCTTCTCTTCAAGCCACCTCATCTACCTGACTCAAGGGAGGGAGTCATGTGGATAGCTAAATTTTTTAGGTAATTGTAGATGTACCATTTATATAGCAAAATAGTTTAAATTCGAAAAGTTTGAGTGGGTTAGTATCTAAAAGATATTAGCCACTGCTTTGCTTTTTTGAAGCAAATAATACTGAATATAATTTATCTTCTCCTGGAGACTCTAAGTCTTCCAAATGAAATGAAATGAAATGAAAATAAGTCTTCTAGAATTGTACTTCCTTTAGGACTTCCTGAGGTCAAGGGAGTACTTTATATACTTTTCACTGTACCAAATGGTCTCAGACCACTTTTTGAGTTCTTGGGCCAATGTTTCTGAGTTTCTCTGTCTCCTTCCCTGACAGCCTAGGAGCTGCCACTTTGAGTTGGTGTTAGGGACCTATTGGTAGTACATGCATGCTCTCCTCCCTCTCATTTGGTAGTTCTGCTATGTTCAGATGGATCAGTAGCTAAGCTGGCCAAAGCTTTGTGTAACATAGGAGAAAGGAAATTCTAGATGGGTAGTTGTGGAGCTCTCGTGTGAATAAAATTCCCGGAACTTTGTGTGAGTGACTGAGTGTGTGTTCGCACATGTGTGTTTGTGCACCTCATTGAGCCCTATTTTGCCCTGTTACCGTTATCCCCTGGGTAGGTGAAATGACCAGACAGGCTTTGTGCTGGATAAGAAGTGATTATTGTAATGTCTTCCCGGAGTTATGGCGAGTACACACATGAAGTTTATCTTTGTCTCTGAAGGACCGTCCAAGATTTCTTTCCGTGGGGTCTCTGTGCTTGAATCAGTGGCTACAGGTTTCCAATCCATAGAAAAAGTGACCTGTAGGGGATCTGAATTGTTTTGTACATTGTAGGCATGTACCTGCTTCGATAATCTTATCAAGTAACACCATCCAACACTGTTTTTAAGCAGTGCTAATTAAGATTTGGTTGGGGAAAATGTAATTACCTTCGTGGAAATTTTGACCCAGATCCTTAGCTGATATTCTTAGAACATTTTAGACTTAAACACATTTTTCATTTCCCAAACATACTAACCAGATATAATATTAGTAACTTCGTAACATTTTCAGCATTTGTAAAGATCCAGGCTTTGTGTATTGATTCCATGTCCTTTTAACAAAGTATTCTCAATGTAACCCAGCATGTGGTCCCTTTTTTGATGTCAAGCCATGTTTCTAATTCAGTTTTTAAATTCTTAATCTTATGTACTGCAATAGTATGCACTACGTAGCTAGGTCTAGAAATGGAATACCTTTGAACTGGTGCAATTTCATGATGTGTTAAGTATCACAATTTGAAAAAGGGAAGAATAGAAGAAAAGCAGAGAGAGAAAAAAAAATCCGCAAGGAAAATAATAGGTTTTTGTAAATACATCACCAGATCACCAAGATTGACAGCAGAAAAGGTCAAGGCTATTTTAATGTTGCAGGAGACTGAGTTCAAGTTGCTTTTGACAAGTAATGATGTTTTGGTAACTCGAGACTGTACTTAGGATCTGGTACTGGGGACAAAGGGAATCACAGTGGGACTTGAGACCTGTCATCTCATTGCCTGACAAATCCCTGTGCCCTGGGCAGATATTTGGGATGGGGGAGGCAGTCAGGACTCTGTTGGCATTGCTGCCTTGCTGTCCCAACACTGTCAAGACATCCAAGCCTCCGGGGGCAGCAGGGCACGTTAAGCATTGACACCAAGACTGTCATGAGGAGCACACTTTCTACAGCTAACAGCCCAACCCAGCTTCCCAAATGGGAGTTGACTGAATACCCCTGTCCTTTCCGTGTTAAAGATAAGCACATGATGTTTACTTGCGATTGTTTTCCAACAAAGCCTTTTAGCATTTTATCATCATATTTCATGGTGTCTTTTAACCAGTGGTCACTGCTATTAGAGAGCCCAATTCCCTTCTAGAATTCGCGATCAGAGCTGAGCTGGAAAGGCCTTTTGAGGGCAATTTTATTCAGAGTCATTCTTCCTTTCTTATTCACTTGAAAAATCTGACCTTTGGGATTTATTGTGTAGGCTGCACATGACAAACATATTCCCTCCCTGGGAATTTCTATCCCCCTCACTGAGAAATTTTAGCATTAAATTATAGTCCCTAAGTGTAAGGAGGCAATTATTCCTGATAGCATTTAAAGTTCTACTCTGAATAGGCAGGTGTGTGTACCGTATGGGACTGACCATGTCAGGGTGACATAGGGTTGGGGAGCAGGGAGCCGTGGGGGCAGAGCAGTTATTATCCACCATCATTCATTTCCCCTCTGGTCCCTCACACTCGGAAGAGGGGTGTAAGCAGCAGTCCCCCACAAGCCCAGGGCATCCCTCTGTGACGGGAGCACTCTGGTACTCTTCTGCATTCGCAGAAGAAGGGAGGACATTCTCATGAGCTGGTCACCTACCACGTACCAGACACTTTTATACTGGGTTAAATAATGTATCTTCAAATTTCATGTCCACCCCGAACCTCAGGACATGATCTTGTTTGAAAATAGGGCCTTTACAAATGTAATTAGTAAAGATGATGTCATGCTAGATTATTGTTGTTGTTGCCGGCCGTCGAGTTGATTCTGACTCATAGCGACCGTAATAGGACAGAGTAGAAGTGCCCCATAGGGTTTCCAAGAAGCAGCTGGTGGATTCGAACTGCCAACCATTTTTATTTTATTTTATTTTTTAAGGTTTTTTTTAAAAAAATTGTACTTTAGATGAAGGTTTACAGAACAAATAGCTTCTTATTAAACAGTTAGTACACATATTGTTTTATGACAATGGTTAACAACCCCACGATATGTCAACACTGTCCCTTCTCAAACTTGGGTTCCCTATTACCAGCTTTCTGGTCCCCTCCTGTCTTCTAGTCCTTGTCCCTGGGCTGTTGTGCCCCATTAGTCTCGTTTTATTTTATCGTGATGTCTAATCTTTGGTGAACGTCAGGAGTGACTTCATTATTGAGCTAAAAGGGTGTCCGGGGGCCATTCTCTCGGGTTTCTCCAGTCTGTCAGGCCAATAAGTCTGGTCTTTCTTTGTGAGTTAAAATTTTGTTCTACATTTTTCTCCAGCTCTGCCAAGGACCCTCGGTTGTGATCCCGGTCAGAGCAGTTAGTGATGGTAGCCGGGCACCATCTAATTGTGCTGGACTCAGTCTGGTGCAGGCCGTGGTAGTTGTGGTCCATTAGTCCTTTGGACTAATCTTTCCCTTGTGTCTTGTTTTACTCATTCTCCCTTGTTCCCGAAGGGGTGAGACCAGTGGAGTATCTTAGATGGCTGCTCACAGGCTTTTTTTTTTTTTTTAAATTGTACTTCAGGTGAAGGTTTACAGAACAAATAGTTTCTCATTAAACAGTAGTACACATATTGTTTTATGACATTGGTTAACAACCCCATGACATGTCAACCTTTTTTTTGGTGAAAATACACATAGCCAAAGATACACCATTTCAAAAATTTCTACGTGCACAGCTCAGTGACATCGACTACGCTCTTCCAGTTGTGCTGCGCTGCTATTCTCACTTTAGATGAAGGTTTACGAACAAAATAGTTTCTCATTAAACAGTTAGTACACATGTTGCCCTATGACAATGGTTAACAACCTCACTACACATCAACACTGTCCTTACTCAACCTTGGGTTCCCTATCACCAGCTTTCCTGTCCCTTTCTGCCTTCTAACCCTTGTCCCTGGACTGCTGTGCCTCATTAGTCCCATTTTGTTTTATGGGGCTGTCCAATCCCCGGCTGAATGGTGAACCTCGGAAGTGACTTCACCACTGAGCTAAAAGGATATCTGGGGGCCATACTCTTGGGCTTTCTCCAGTCTCCTTTAGGCCAGTAAATCTGGTCTTTTTTGTGTGTGTTATTATTTTGTTCTACATCCTTCTCCAGCTCTGTGCAGAACCCTCTGTTTTGATCCCGCTCAGAGCAGTCAGTGGTGGTAGCCGGGCACCGTCTAGCTATACTGGACTCAGTCTGGTGGAGGCCTTGGTAGCTGTAGTCCATTAGTCCTTTGGACTAATCTTTTCCTTGTATCCTGTTCTCTTCATTCTCCCTTGCTCCCAAAGGGATGAGACCAGTTGAGTATCTTAGATGGCTGCTCACAGGCTTTTAAGACCCCAGATGCTACCCACCAAGGTAGAATGTAGAACATTGTCTTTATAAACTGTGTTATGCCAATTGAGCTAGATGTTCCCCGAGACCATGGTCCCCACAATCCTCCGCCCAGCAATTCAGTCCCTCAGGGAGTTTGGATGTGTCTATGGAGCTTCCATGACCTTTCCTTGTACAAGTTGTGCTGGCTTCCCCAGTACTGTGTGCTGTCTTACCCTTAACCAAAGTTATCACTTATCTATTGTCTATTTAGTATTCCCCCCCACCCCTCCCATCCCGTGTAACTAACAAAGATTGTTTCTTTTTGTGTGTAAACCTTTTCATGAGTTTTTACAGTAGTGGTCTCATGCAATATTTGTCCTTTTATGATTGACTTATAATGTCCTCCAGTTTCATCCATGTTATGAGATGCTTCACAGATTCATCATTGTTCTTTTTCATTGCATAATACTCCATTGTGTGTATGTACCATAGTTTGTTTATCCATTCATCTGTTGATGGGCATCTAGGTTGTTTCCATCGTTTTGCTATTGTGAACAATGCTGCAGTGAACATGGGTGTGCATATGTCTATTCGTGTGACGACTCTTATTTCTCTAGGATATATTCCAAGGAGCAGGATAGCTGGATCGTATGATACTTCTATTTCTTGCTTTCTAAGGAAGCATCATATCATTTTCCAAAATGGTTGTATCATTTTGCATTTCCACCAGCAGTGCATAAGAGTTCCTATCTCCCCGCAGCCTCTCTAACATTTGTTAATTCCAGTTTTTTTAATTTGTGCCAATAATGCCGGGGTAAGATGGTATCTCATTGTGGTTTTAATTTGCATTTCTCTAAAGGCTAGTGATCTCAAACTTTTCCTCATATGTCTGTTGGCCGCTTGAATGTCTTCTTTGGTGAAGTGTCTGTTCATTTCCTTTGCCCATTTTTTAATTGGATTACTTGTCTTTATGTTGTAGAGGTGTTGGATTTTCTTATAGATTTTAGAGATTAGACCTTTGTCTGACTTGTAATGTCTAAAAATGTTTTCCCAGTCTGTGGGTTCTCTTTTTACTCTTTTGGTGAAGTCTTTTGATGAGCGTACATGTTTAATTTTTAGAAGATCCTAGTTATCTAGCTTATCTATTGGGTTTTGTGTGTTGTTGGTTATGGTTTGTATCCTGCTAATGCCGTGTATTAGGGCCTCTAGTGTTGATCCTATTTTTTCTTCTATGATCTTTACAGTCTTTGGCTTTATATTTAGGTCTTTGATCCATTTTGAATTAGTTTTTGTATATGGTGTGAGGTATGGGTCCTGTTTCATTTCTTTGCAGATGGATATCCAGTTTTGCCTGCACCATTTGTTAAAAAGACTGTCCTTTCCCCATTTGATGGACTTTAGGCCCTTATTGAAGATCAGGTGACTGTAGGTGGATGGATTTACATCTGGCTTCTCACTTCTGTTCCACTGCTCAATGTGTCTGTTGTTGTGCCAGTACCAGGCTGTTCTGACTACAGTAGCGGTATAGTAGTTTCTGAGGTCAGGTAGTGTGAGTCCTCCTACTTTATTCTTCTTCTTCAATAGTGCTTTTATTTATCTGGGGCTTCTTCCCTTTCCATATAAAGTTGATGATTGTTTTTTCCATCTCTTTAAAGAATGTTGTTGGTATTTGGATCAGAATTGCATTGTATTTGTAAATTGCTTTTGGTAGAATTGTCATTTTCACAATGTTGAGTCTACCTATCCACGAGCATGGTGTTTTTCCATTTATGTAGATCTCTTTTGGTTTCTTGCAGTAGTGTTTTGTAGTTTTCTTTGTATAGGTCTTTTACATCCCTAGTTAGATTTATTCCTAAGTGTTTTCTTTTTTTAGGGGCTATTATAAATGGTGTTTTTTTCCTGATTTCCTTTTCATCATTTTCTTTATTGGTGTATAGGAATCCAACTGATTTTTGTATGTTATATTATATCCTGCTACTCTGCTGAATCTTTCTGTTAGTTCCAGTAGTTTTCTCATGGAGTCTTTTGGGTTTTCTATGTATAGTATCATATCATTTGCAAACAGGGACAGTTTAACTTCTTCTTTACCAGTTTGGATGCCCTTTATTTCTTTTTCTTGCCTTATTGCTCTAGCTAGGACTTATAGCACAATGTTAAATAGGAGTGGTGATAAAGAGCATCCTTGTTTTGTTCCTTTGATCTGCCGACCTTTTGGTTAGCAGCCTGAGCTCTTAACCACTTTGCCATGGTGAGCCCTAAATCCAATGACTGGTATCCTTATAATGAGGCAAAGTCACAGAGACACAGAGAGAAGAAGGCCATTTGAAGACAGAAGCTGAGATTGGAGTTATAGTGCCACAAGCCAAAGAACACCAGGGATTCCTGGCAACCATCCGAAAAGCCTTTGTAGGAAGTATGGCTCTGCCAACAACATGATTTCGAACTTTTACCTTCCAGAACTGCGAGAGAATAAATTTCTGTTGGTTTAAGCCACCAAGTTTGTAGTCTTTTGCTTTTGGCAAACCTAGGAAACTAATGTTGTTAGCTGCCAATCAGTTGGTCCTGACTCATGACGACCTTAGGTACGATGGGGCGAAATGCTGCCCAGTCCAGTGCTATCCCCAAGACTTGACTGTGGATCAGACCATAGTGATCCATGGGGTTTTCATTGGCTGATATTCGGAAGTAGATCACCAGGCCTTTCTTCCCAGTCTGTCTTGGTGTAGGTGGTCTGCTGAAACTTGTTCAGCATCACCGCAAGACGGAAGCCAAGTCAGTACAAAAAACTGACAGATGGGTGGTCCCTGCGCACAAGGTGCGTTACATTGGCCAGTGATTGAACCCAGATCTCCCATAAGGGAGGCAAAAATTCTATCATTGCACCACCAGTGCCTCATTAGGAAAGAAATACGCTGTGCTAATAAGGACGTACAAGAACCCTGGCGAGTGAATACACTTAGTTGCCTTTTACAGCTGGAGTGGTAGAGGTTTACCGAGGACAATATGAGCTAGCATTTCAAGGAGCTGGTATAAGCCAGGAGCTATATCTTGGTGTCCTGATTCACTCACTGCACAGATATTTAGTGAGCACCGCAATGGGCTGGGCACATGGAGGATTATAGATTGCAGGGAGACACCCCTGCAGTATGTCTATGGAGTCCCACCATTTCCTCTTTGCTGTGTAGGGGACCCTAGAAATGGAGAAGACAGCTTTCCCCATAGGCCCTGTGACACTAGGCTGCCTGTCTAGACTGCCTTCATCAGCCTACATGCTTCTTGGATCCCTCGTTTGGTGTCTTATTTTCATCAAAAGAAGATAAGCAAGAGATCAGCCTATCTGAGCACATTCGGATCAAGACGTGCCCAGCTGCTCTTACCTAATTCTTTCCTGACCCACAAAAGCTGAGGGAACAATAGCTTAGTCTTCCCTGGAAGAGGGTGTTGGGATCTGGGATGGCTTTTTAAGGATGGTGATATTTGATCTGGGTTTTGAGGAGATTCTCCCCTCTGAGAAGGGAGGGAGGTAGAGGGTAGAGGCCTTGATGTAGAAAGACATTCTATTCAGAGGAAAGGGCTAAGGGAATGGCACATAGAGGTGCCAGTGCTGGGAGGGACAGAACACCGCTCTTGGTTGAATACAACTGGAGTGGAGGTTGTGTGGGTTTAGGGTGGCAAAAGAGGTTTGCTCTTGGCTGTTAACCTAACGGTTGGCAGTTTGAACCCACCCAGAGCCACCACAGAAGAAAGGCCTGGCGATTTACTTCCAAATAATCAGCCATTGAAAACCCTATGGAGCCCAGTTCTACTCTGACACCCATGGGGGCACCATGAGTTGGAATTGCTTCTATTACAACTGGTTTTTTTTTTTTTAAATCAGGACTTCTACTTCTCAATATTTCTTCAGCCTTTACTTCATGTTATATGTTGATGATGACAACAACCACCTTGAGTGCCTGTTCCATTCTTTCCATGTATTAGTTTATTTAATACTCACACAACATGTGAGGAAGGAATTCTTTTTACTCCATTCTATAGTTCAGGAGAAACAAAGCCTCAGAGAGGTGGTACCACTTACCTAAGGTCACGTAACTTGAAGGTGACCAAGCCAGGGCAGCAGTTGAACCCAGGCAGGCTGGTGCCCAAGTCCTCTTTCTTAACCATTACACTACTCTTAAAAGCCAAAAATGACTTTTCCCCCAAACTGTTAAGAAGTAGAGAGAGGTACTATTTAACGGCAGATTTTGAAGAACGATGTATTTAATTAAAATTTTCTTGGAGAGAGTACCCTGTTATTCTCTGGAAGTTTACACCTTGTCTGTTTTTGTTGTCTGCGTTACCATTTATGATGTTTTTATGTGGCGGTATTTTTATCTTTCTCTCTCTGTTAGCTGTCATTTTTATCTACAGAACCTATAGCTGATTACCGGTGCTATTTTCTCTCTTCACGATGAAAATATTGACAATACACATCTCAGTCATTGATGGTAGCTTAGAAAAAACAATGTGGTGAAACACGTTTATTGTAACTCAGTATTGGAAACTGTCTCCATATTCAGGTGACAGACGCACTTGAAAAGAACGGGTGTTTATAGCACTGATTTACATCTCACAGAAGAAATGAGGTGGTCTTGCCTGGCCCACGGGCGCCCACAGGCGCTTCCGGAGGAGACTGTTCCTTGAGTGCTTGTGCCCTGAAGTGTCTTCAGTCTGCCTGAGCTCCAGAAACCTCCTTTCCTGGTCCTCAGACTCACCAAACCCATGACCTTGGCATTTATAGAAGTTAAAGGGATTTGAGCTGCATTATCAAGTACTTGCTTTTAGTAGTCAGTTAACAAGTAGTATTTACTGAGTACCTACTATGTGCCTGTACTGAATAGGATAGATATAGTCTCTATCTTCATGGTCTATTAGGGGAAAACATAACACTGAAGAGCTAAACATAAATAAAATAACATGAGAAGTATAAAAAGACTATGAAGGATCAGCCATAGAGAGAAATGAAGTCCTGATACGTGCTACGACATGGATATATGTGAAATAAGCCAGTCACAAAAGGACAAATACTGTATGACTGCACTTATATAAAATACCCATACCCATTGCCAGTGAGCTGATTCCGACTCATAGCGACCCTCTAGGACACAGTAGAACTGCCCCATAGGGTTTCCAAGGAGCAGCTGCTGGATTTGAACTGCCAACCTTTTGGTTAGCAGCTGTAGCTCTTAACCGCTATGCTGCCAGGGTTTCCATATGTATAGCTATATGAATGAAACTTACCCTTGAACACAGAGTAGCTAAAGCAAATGGAAGAAAGAGCTGAACAGAAGATTTCAAAGGGCAACTCAGAAGAAAAAGTAAAGTATTACAGTGAAATGTGCAAAAACCTGGAGTTAGAAAAACAAAAGAAGAGAACATGCTCGCATTTCTCCAGCTGAAAGAACTGAAGGAAAAATTCAAGCCTTGAGTTGCAATATTGAAGGATTATATGGGCAAAATATTGAACGACACAGGAAGCATCAAAAGAAGATGGATGTAATACACAGAGTCACTGTTCTAAAAAGAACTGGTCGACGTTCAACCATTTCAGGAGGTAGAATATGATGAAGAACCAATGATACTGAAGGAAAAGGTCCAAGCTGCACTGAAGGCATATGGCGAAAAACAAGGCTCCATGAATTGATGGAATATCAGTTGAGATGTTTCAACAAACAGATGCAATGCTAGAAGTATTCACTCATCTATGCCAAGACATTTTGAAGGCAGGTACCTGGCCAACCAACTGGAAGAGATCCATATTTGTGTCTATTCCCAAGAAAGATGATCCAATGGAATGTGGAAATTATTGAACAATATCATTAACATTATACACAAGTAAGTTTTTGCTGAAGATCATTCAAAAGTGTTTGCAACAGTACATCCACAGGGACCTGCCAGAAGTTCAAGCCAGATTCAGAAAAGTATGTGGAATGAGGGATATCATTACTCATGTCAGATGGATCTTGACTGAAAGCAGAGAATACCAGAAAGATGTTTACCTGTGTTCTATTGACTACACAAAGGCATTCGACTGTGTGGATCATAACAAATTATGTATAACATTGCAAAGAATGGAAATTCTAGAACACTTAATAGTGCTCATGTGGAACCTGTATATAGAACAAGAGGCTGTCGTTCGAATAGAACAAGGGGATACTGTATGGTTTAAAATCAGGAAAGAAGTGTGTCAGGGTTGTATCCTTTCACCGTACTTATTCAATCTGTATGCTGAGCAAATAATCAGAGGAGCTGGACTATATGAAGAAGAAAGGGGCATCAGGATTGGAGGAAGACTCATTAACAACCTGCAATATGCAGATGACACAACCTTGCTTGCTGAAAGTGAAGAGGACTTGAAGCACTTACTGATGAAGATCAAAGACTATAGCCTTCAGTATGGATTATACCTCCACATAAAGAAAACAAAAATCCTCACAACTGGACCAGTAAGCAATGTCATGATAAACAAAGAAAATTTTGAATATTGCAAGGATTTCCTTTTACTCAGATCCACAATCAACACCCATGGAAGCAGCAGTCAAGAAATCAAACGATGTAGTGCATTGGGCAAATCTCCTGTAAAAGACTGCTTCAAAGTGTTAAAAAGCAAAGAGGCACTTTGAGGACTAAGGTGAGCCTGATTCAAGCCATGGCATTTTCAATTGCCTCGTACGCACGCAAAAGCTGGGCAATGAATAAGGAAGACCAGAGAAGAATTGATGCCTTTGAATTATGGTGTTTGTGAAGAATATTGCATATACCATGGACTTCCAGAAGAACAAACAAATCTGTCTTGGAAGAAGTACAACTAGAATGCTCCTTAAAAGCGAAGATGGCGAGACTTTGTCTCATGTACTTTGGACATATTATCAGGAGGGACCAGTTCCTGGAGAAGGATACCATGCTTAGTAAAGTAGAGGGTCAGCAAAAAAGAGGAAGACTCTCAACAAGATAGATTAACACAGTGGCTGCAACAATGGACTCAAGCGTAACAATGATTGTGATGATGGAGCAGGACCGGGCAGTGTTTTTTGTTCTGTTGTTCATAGGGTCGCTGTGAGTGAATAGACTTGATGGCACCTAACAACAATCACAGTACACACAGACACACACCACAAAAAAACAAAACAAACCACTATACTAACATTCTGTTGGGATTTGAGTGATCTAACCCTTCCCATATGAGTGTTTCTATATATAAATGAGGACACATAACTCACGCCTATTTTGTGAACCCCCTGGGTGTTTAGAACAGTTGGCTGTAGACAGTAAGGAGCTCAATAAATCCTTGCCTGACTTGCTTAGCAGTATGGTGACAGGTTTCTATTAATTAATAACAAATGTACTGTGGTATATGGATGAACGCAGGGCTTGGAATCAGAAGAACTGGATTGGAGTCCACACTCTGTCCCTTACAAACCATGTGATACTGGCAAGTCACTTGACATTCTTGATCTGCTGTTTCCTCTAATCAGAAGTGGAGAGAATCATACCTCTCTGGAGGATCAGATGAGGTCATGTATGTGAAAGCTTTGTGAAATGGAAATTTCTTCCCCATGGAAGGGCTGCTGGCTATTGAAATCCCTGCCAGAACATTCTGAGGCCTGGGGAGATAGGGTCCTTACCCAGTCTATACTGTTCTTTCCCTTGCACTGTAGCCTCTAAGATATGAGTATTTTGGTAGCCTCCTCAGGGCCCTGTGCACTGGGATCTTTATGGAAGGAGCTATTCACGTGAAAATGTCCGATGGTATGGGCTGTGGATCATTGGCCTATTCTTTCAGCTCAGTGTAGGCCTGCTGTAACCAGACTGTTTTGTCCTCAGAGCAAGAGCCCCTGAGTTGGAGCCAGAGGGGCAGAAAGCCTAAATTCTATTGCCTTGTTTCTTTGCTCACCTTCTCTGTCTCTGCACTAGCTTCTCTAAAGCAGTGAGTAATGGTCAGGAACTTGGGTTTTGGAATCAGGCAGAAGTGAGTTTGAAAGCCCGTCTTTACCATTTATTGGGTGTTTGGACTTGAGAACATTTTTTAACCCTTCTAAGCATCACTTTGCCCATCTGTACTGTGGATAATGAGATTATGTACTATTAGGACTATTAAGAATATTAAGAATATGTAGTATTATGGATTATATAAATATTAAGGATATGTACATAGGACTATTATGAGGAATAAATGAGATATGTATCATGCTTAACACTGCCAGGTGCACTCAGTAATGCTCAATAAATGATGGCTGTGATTATTATTATTGATGTTGCTTCCAGTGGGTCCTTCCTACTTTGCATTGGTTGAGGACAGTCCCTAGTCAGTCTTGGGAGAGGGGATCAAGGGAACTTCCACTTTTGAACCCTTTCTCTGTGCCAAGGTCTGCAAGGACAGTGACTGGTCCTTGCTCATTCCCAGGGCCCAGGCTAGCGCTTTGGTCAGGGCTCTGAACACAAGGCAGAGAACTTAAACTGGTTGTGCAAATGCTGCTTCACAGTGATTTGAAATGTTTTTCCTAAACACACATACATGCAACGTCCAACTCATTAGGTGAGTCGTTGAAGGGGATTTGGCCCACCGATGCAGTCTCAGTTAGCTCCGTCAGTGGGTGCTAGGGTTAGCACAGTCAGAATGTTCTTGTGAGGGTTGGCTGGCAAAGGTGAACGCTACTCAGCTAGGGCCTGGGGATGCTGGTTCTTCAGCTACTTCCAACTCTCCGTTCACGGGCCAGGTCCCAAGTGCAAAAATTTGATGGGCTTCTGTCTGCTCAACCCTAAGGATGTGGCTGTGTATCTGGCATGCATCTGAGTTCTAAATGGTTGTGTAGTTTGTAAGTTAACAGTTGCCCCACTAAGTAGCTGCCTCTAGAGAGTGGGTGGAATCCAGAAGAGGGCCCAGCAACTTCTGCATCAGGTGCCTCATGAATGCATCTTGAGAACTTTAGGAAACTTGTTTGGTGTATGTGTACTGCAAGTTCAGTAGCTTGTTTGTGTAACCGGGCAGTTTCTGCTACCCTATTGTACTTGTTTGCTGCTTTTATAATCCCCACTAAGTAAGCTGAAGACAAAAAGCATGGTGTCTGGATCAGGCAGCCATAAGATCAAATCCTAGCCTTCCTGCTTTACTGGCTGAGACTCTGGGCATGTTGTTTAACCTTATTGAGTCTGTTTCCTTTTGTTGACAATTAGGATAAGAATACTTATGTTACAAGGTAATTGTGAAAAGTCATGGGACAACACAGGTATATTGCCTTTGTCAGTGTATGGCATTCATTCATTCATCCTTCATACATTTACTGAATGCATACTCTGTGCCAGGTGCAGTAGTAGGTGTTATGGATTGTACAGAAAACAGTTAACACAGCAAGCCTGCCATGGATTGAATTGTGTCTCCCCAAAACATCTGTCAACTTGGCTGGGTCATGATTGCCAGTACTGTATGATAGTGTACCATTTTGTAATCTGATGTGATTCCTCTATGTGTTGTAAATGCTATCACTATGATGTAATAAAATGGATTAGTGGCAGTTATACTGATGATGTCTACAAAATTAGATAGTGTCTTAAGCCAATCTCTTTTGAGATATAAAAGAGAGAAGTGAGCAGAGACACATGGGAACCTCACACCACCAAGAAAGCAGTGCCGGGAGCAGAGCATGTCCTTTGGACCTGAGGTTCCTATGCAGTGAAGCTCCCAGACCAAGAGAAGACTGATGCATCACAAGGACCTTCCTCCAGAGCTGACAGAGAGAGAAAGCCTTCTCCTGGAGCTGACACCCTGAATTTGGAATTGTAGCCTACTGGACTCTGAGAGAATAAACTTCTCTTTGTTAAAGCCGTCCACTTGTGGTATTTCTGTTAGAGCGGCACTAGATGACCAAGACAAAGCCTGACTACTATCCTTTGAAAGGCCTGCTTACAAGGTTAACCCTTTAATGATGTCTGGGAACTTGGATTCAGGAGAATTCTCACCCTTCCCTAAATGATAAGGGTGGCTCACTGTACCTATAGTGTTTGTACAAATGCTTTGGTTTATGCTGAACACCTGTTTTACTTTCTGGGAGTCTGGAATTTTGCTACATGCTTGGCAGAGAGGATGCCTATGTGACCAGCTCACAATAAGAACTCTGGGCACTGAGTCTCTAATGAGCTTCCCTGGTAGAAAATATTTCACACGTATTGTCAACTCATTGCTGAGGAATTAAGCACATCCTGTGTGAGTCCACTGGGAGAGGACTCTTGGAAGCTTGTGCCTGGTCTCCTCTGGACTTTGCCACTTGTACCTTTTCCTTTTGCTGATTTTTCTTTGTATCCTTTCACTGTTATAAATCATAGTTGTGAGTACATCTATATGCTGAGTCCACTGAGTTCCCCTAGTGCATCACCGAACCCAGAGGTGGTCTTGGGGACTCCTGACAGATGGGTATTGGGCAGGTCTGAAGACTTAAGTAAGGTTGGACAGCATGAATATGTAGCGGTGCCAGGCCATGTGGTTCTATTACATACGCTCTGCAGTGTTGATTTGGGGCTAGGGGTTTGCCAGGTGGGTGAAATGGAAGGAAAAGGAGGGAAGGAAGTTAAGGTTATTGGCAAAAGAGTGAGTGAAGTCACGCACCACGATAGGTAAGATGGCAGACAAGAGTGACCTGAAGACTTGATGGAGAGTTCATAGTCTCCTGACTCCTCTACTTTCTATTTAAGTACTGAAGGACTAAAATAACTGGCTTGGAAAGCTAGTGATGAGGAAGAAGGTTGTCTGAACTTCAGAGTTGGAGTGCTCCAGGTGAATATAAACTCCAGGGGTCAACATAGAGATATGGAGGTGAACATTTGTAGAAACGTGGATATCAAGGAACTGAGACCAGAGGTTGGATGTGTCATCTACCTGTACACTGAAGTCACCTAAGATGAAGTTGGGACTTAGAATGGAGAGAAGACTGGGAGTTGTATGGTTGTGAACCTCAAAGCAGAAGAGACACGTTTCTTATAATATGAGAGTTGTTCAGCCTCTGCTTTCTAAAGCCTACTTTTACCTGGGGCAAGGTTTGCTTTGGCCCTAAGGGATAGATACTCTTTGGAATCTGTAGAAGAGCCACTGGTACCTTTCTCTCACTACCTGGCCCCTTCTGCTCAGCATTTGCTTTGCCCCAGCCTCCTGGTGATAACATTTTTATTGTGGTCCTAGAAGAACCATCTCAGCTTTACTTCTTTAAGCCTCCTGCTGGGAGAGATATGTGGTTGTCTGGGGAACCTGCTTCCAAAGGTCAGACAGCACCGCCTTTGGAGAGCTGCTACTGTTATTTACCAGTAGTGTTTTCCAAAGTATATTCCATGAAATACTAATTCTTCAAATGTTTAGCTATTAAAGAGCCAAAGGTCAAATATTTCAGAACCAAGGCATTTAACTGTGTGGATCATAACAAATTATGGATAATACTACAAACACTGAGAATTCCAAAACACTTAATTGTGTTCATGTGGAACCTGTACATTGATCAAGAGGCAGACGTTCAAAAAGAACAAGGTGATACTGCATGGTTCGGAACTGGCAAGGGTTTGAGGCAGGTTAGTATGTTTTCATGTTACTTGTTCAGTCGTTATGCTGAACAAATAATCCATGAAGCTGGACTATGTGAAGAAGACTGTGGCATTAGGATTGGAGGATGAACAACCTATGATGCGGAAATGACACAACCTTGTTTGCAGAAAATGAAGCACCTGCTGAAGAAGGTCAAAGACTACAGCCTTCAATATGGAGTACGCCTGAATGTGAAGAAAGTGAAAACCATCATAACTGGACTGATAAACAACATCATGATAAAGAGGGAAAAAATTGAAGTTGTGAACAATATCCTTCTACTTGGATCAACAGTCAATGTCCATGGAAGCAGCAGTTAAGAAATCAGATGAAGTATTGCACTGGGCAAATCTGCTGCAAAAGACCTCTATAAAGTTTTAAAAAATCAACAATGTCACTTTGATGACTAAGGTAGGCCTGACTCAAGTCCTGGTCTCTTCAGTTGCTGCCTATGCATGTGAAAGCTAGACAATGAAAAAGGAAGATTGAAGGAGAATTGACTCATTTGAATTATGGTGTTGGCAAAGAATATTGAGTATATCACGGACTGCCAGAAGAACGAACAAATCTGTCTTGGAGGAAGTACAGTCAGAATGCTCCTTAGAAGGGAGGGTGGTGAGACTTCAACTTGCTTACCTTGGACATTTCATCAGGAAAGAACAATTGCTAGAAAAGGGCATCATGTTTGGCAAAGTAGAGGCTCAGCGAAAGCAAGGAAAAGCCTCTATGGGATGAATGGACACGTCAGCGACAACAATGGACTCAAACAGACCAACAAGCATGAACATGACACAGGACCAGGCAGTGTTTTGTTCTGTTATACATAAAGTTGCCCACTGGATGGCAACTCGCAACAACAAGAAGTAGCCCTTTCTTAGAGATTCATAATGTACATTAGTACATAAAGAACCTAAGAAATTTTGCGGTAAGGAAACCTTTGTATAACAGAGCATTTTCTAAATGTATCTGAATACAGAATCCTTCCCCCTATTTAATCCCCATCAATTGTCCACGGATACACATTGAGAAATGCTGACTGACTAAATGGTTGATTGCCAGACAAAGAGGTATGTGGATTTTTTTTTTCCCCTGACCAATGATCATTCATCTAAGAGAGTTGCATGTTGCAACACTGGCCTGTTTTGATTCTACTAGAATGCATCTCACAGTGTTCCCAAATTTAAATATCACTAATTACTCCGTTTGGTTAGAATTAACACATTCAAATATTTTGTTTAGAGTTTACTGTCATTCTTATGTTAAGTGGAAACATTAGGAAATCAACTAACAGCATTTCATTTTCCTTTGGAAGGATTCCCATAACTAAGATTAGAATCTAAAAAAAAAGAAAACTACACATTTTTCAGACTTCTCTTGCTCTTACTGTAATTTAAAAATGACAGCATAAATTTCAGATTAATCACATTACTTTCTCTTAAGGTAGTGATAAAACTTTACAAATGTATGCAGATCATTCATAAAAATTGATGGTATGTCTGGACTTAGATACATAATTTTCAATATAAAGAGACAAAAGTACCAACAAACACTTCCCGAAGACATAATGAAATGAGAAAGGGAAATTAACAACACACACTTTTCTTTCTTTTTAAATTAATTTTTTTTATTGTTGTAATGAAATGAAGTTTACATTTCAAGTTAGTCTCCCATACAAAATTTTTTTTTACATACATTGTTATGAGACCGTAATTGCTCACCCCATTCTGTGACAGCACACTCCTCCTTTCCGCCCCTGATTCCCCATGAACCATTCAACCAGCTCCTAACTCTCTCTGCCTTCCCATCTCACCTCTGGACAGAAGCTGCCCCTTTGGTCTCTTGTAGCTACTTGACTAAGAGGCACATTCTTCATGAGTATCACTGTCCAGTACAATCCCTGTCTGAAGAGTTGGCCTCAGAAATTGTTTTAGTTCTGGGCTGATAGAGAGTCCAGGGGCCATACTTTCCGGGTGCCTCCAGTCTCAATCAGACCATTAAGTCTGGTCTTCTTACTAGAATTTGAGTTCTCCACCCCATCCTTCTACTGCTCCATCAGGGACCCTGTTTTTTCCCTGTTAGCACGTTCATTGGTGGTAGCCGGGCACCATCTAGTTCTTCTGCTCTCAGGCTGATGAAGTCTCTGGTTTATGTGGCCCTTTATGTCTCTTGGGCTAATACTTTCCTTGTGTCTTCGGTGTTCTTTGTTCTCCTTTACTCCAAGGGGTTGGGACCAATTGATGCATCTTAGATGGCCGCTTGCAAGCTTTTAAGACCCCAGACGCCACTCACCAAAGTAGGATGAAGAACATTTTCTTAATAGGCTTTGTTATGCCAATTGACCTAGATGTCCCCTGAAAGCATGGTCCCCAGACCCCCCATCCCTGCTACTCTGTCTCTCAAAGTATTTAATTGTATTCAGGAAACTTCTTAGCTTTGGTTTAGCCCAGTTGTTCTGACTTCCCCTGTAGTGTGTGCTGTCCTTTCCCTCACCTAAGAAGATTCTTATCTACTCTCCACTTAGTGAATAACCCTCGCCCCTCCCTCCCCACCCACATAACCATCAAAGAATGTTTTCTTCTGTACAACGTACACTTTTCAATAGCATCTTTATTCTGTGAGAAATCCAGACCCAAGGACCCAAACAAACAAAAATCAAACCTGTTGCTGTCAAGACGATTCTGACTGATAGTGACCCTAAAGGACAGAGTAGAACTGCCCCAGAGAGTTTCCAAGGAGCACCTGGTGGATTGGAACTGCTAGCCTTTTGGTTAGTACCCATAGCTCTTGACAACTATACCACCAGGGTTTCTATCCTTTTTTTTTTCTTTTTAAATTTTATTGTGCTTTAGGTGAAAGTTTACAGTGCAAATTATTATTATTATTTTATTTTGTTTTTTTATTGTACTGTAGATGAAGGTTTACAGAGCAAATTAGTTTCTCATTAAGCAATTAATACACGTATGGTTTTATAATAGTGGTTGCCAACCCCACGACATGTCAACACTCTCCCCCTCTGAACCTATGGTTCCCCTTTACCAGCTTTGCTGTCCCCTCCTCCCTTCTCATCCCTGCCCCTGAGCTGGTTGTGCCCCTTTGGTCTCATTTTGTTTTATGGGCCTGTCTAATCTTTGGCTGAAGGATAGACCTTGGGAGTGACTTCAGTACTGAGTTAAAAGGGTGTCCAGGGCCATACTCTCATGGTTTCTCCAGTCTCTGTCAGTCCAGTAAGTCTGGTCTTTTTTTGTGAGTTAGAATTCTGTTCTACATTTTTCTCCCCCTCTGTCTAGGACCCTATATTGTGATCCCTGTCAGAGCAGTCAGTGGTGGTAGCCAGACATCATCTAGTACTTCTGGGCTCAGGCTGGTGGAAGCTGTGGTTCATTGTGGTCCATTAGTCCTTTGAACTAATGTTTTCCTCGTGTCTTTGGTTTTCTTCATTCTTGTTTGCGCCAAACATGATGGGACCAATAGACGTATCTTAGATGGCCGCTCGCGAGCTTTTAATACCCCAGACGCTACTCACCAAAGTACGATGTAGAACATTTTCTTTATGAACTATGTTATGCCAATTGTCCTAGATGTCCCTGAGTCTATGGTCCACAGCCCTCAGCCCTAGTAACTTGGTCTCTCAAGGTGTTTGGATGTGTCTAGGAAGCTTCTGTAACTTTGACTTAGTCAAGTTGTGCTGACTTCCCCTATATCGTGTGTTGTCTTTTCCTTCACCGAAGTTAACACTTGTTTACTATCTAGTAAACACTTGTTTACTAACACTTGTTTACCACCCCTTCCCTCCCTTGTAACCATCAAAGATGTTTTTTTTCTGTGTGTAAACCTTTTGTTTAGTTTTTATAATAGTGGTCTCATACAGTATTTGTCCTTTGTCCTTTTCTGATCGACATATTTCACTCAGCATAATGCCCTCCAGATTCATCCATGTTGTGAGATATTTCACGGATTCATCATTGTTCCTCATTGTGTAGTATTCCATTGTGTGTATGTACCATAGTTTGTTTATCCATTCATCTGTTGATGGGCACTTAGGTGGTTTACATCTTTTTGCTATTGTGAATAATGCTGCAATGAACATAGGTGTGCCTATGTCTACTCTTGGGACGTCTCTTATTTCTCTAGGATATATTCCTAGGAGTGGGATTGCTGGAGAGCTCCAATCTCCCTGCAACCTCTCCAATATTTGTTATTTTCTTTTTTTCCCCCTGATTTGTGCCAGTAATGATGGGGTAAGATAGTATCTCATTGTAGTTTTGATTTGCATTTCTCTAGTGGCTAATGATGGCGAGCATTTCCTTGTGTGTCTGTTAGCAGTCTGTACGTCTTCTTTGCTGAAGTGTCTGTTCATATCCTTTGCTCATTTTTAAAGTGGATTATTTGTCTTTTTGTTGTTGAGGTGTTGAAGTATTCTGTAGATTTTAGAGTTTGGTCCCTTGTCGTATATGTTGTAGCCAAATTTTTTTGCCCAGTCTGGAGGTTGTCTTTTTACTCTTTTAGTGGAGTTTTTTGTTGAGTATAAGTGTTTAATTTTTAGGAGTTCCTAGTTATCTAGTTTATCTTCTGGTGTTTGTGTGTTTTTAGTTATGGTTTTATTGTATTTATGCCATGTATTAGGGCCCCTAGCATTGTCCTTATTTTTTCTCCCATGATCTTTATCATTTTTGGTTTTATATTTAGGTCTTTTATCCATTTTGAGTAAGTTTTTGTGTATGGTGTGAGGTATGGGTCTTGTTTCATTTTTTTACAGATGAATATCCAGTTTTACCAGCACTATTTGTTGAAAAGGCTATCTTTTCCCCATTTAATGGACTTTGGTCATTTGTCAAAGATCAGCTGACCATAGGTGGATGGATTTATGCCTGGGTTCACGATTCTGTCCCATTGGTCTATGTGTCTGTCATTGTACCAGTACGAGGCTGTTTTGACTACCGTGGCTGGATAGTAGTTTCTGAGATCCGGTAGTATGAGGCCTCCTACTTTGTTCTTTTTCTTCAATAATTCTTTACTTATCCAATGCCTCCTTTCTTTCTATATAAACTTGGTGATTAGTTTTTCCATCTCATTAAAGAATGCTGTTGGTATTTGGATCAGGATTGCATTATATCTGTAGATCGCTTTGGGTAGGATTGACATCTTCACAATGTTGAGTCTTCCTATCTGTGAGCATGACATGTTTTTCCATTTATGGAGATCTCTTTTGATTTCTTTAATAGTGTTTTGTAGTTTTCATTGTATAGGTCTTTTTCACCCTGGCTTAGATTTTTTTCCTAAGTATTTTATCATTTTTGGGGGCTTATTGTAAATGGTATTGTTTTCCTGATTTCCTTTTTGAAGTTCTCTTTGTTGTTGTATCGTAAACCAACTGATTTTTGGTTGTTGATCTTGTATCCTGCTATTCTGCTGAATCTTTCTATTAGTCCCTATAGTTTTCTTGTGGAATCTTTGGAGTCTCTATGTATAGTATCATATCATCTGCAAACAGGGATAGTTTACTCCTTCCTTTCCAATTTGGATGCCCTTTATTTCTTTTTCTTGCCTTATTGCTCTAGCTAGGGCTTCCAGCACAATGTTAAATAGAAGTAGTGATAAAGGGCATCCTTCTCTTGTTCCAGTTCTAGGGGGAGAGCTTTCAGCCTCTCCGTTGAGAATGATGTGGGCTGTTGTTTGTATAGATGCACTTTATTATTTTGAAGCATTTCCCTTCTATTCCTATTTTACTGAGTTTTTCTTTTTTTTTAATGAGGAATCGGTGTTGAACCAGCCTTCTTAATAAACAAAACAAACATAAATATGAGCATATCAAAATATGTGGGATGTTGCCAAAGTGGTACTTAGAGGAAGATGCTTTAGTCTAGTTGTTTTTGTTGGTAACAAAGTTAAAACAAAATATAAGAAATTAACTCGACACCTTGATATCTTCGAATGGGAGCAATGTCAGAAACCAAAAAGGGTGGGCAGAAGGAAGTAACACCTAAAGCAGAAATAAGCAAACTGTTAAAAGTTTATAATCCCAATAGCTGATTTTTTCAAATATGAATAACTGTTTACTTGGGGTGGCCATGAGTCAGAATCCACTTGACAGCAACTAACACCAACATTTACCTAATTAAAAAAGAAATACTACAATAGAATATTATTCATCCATTAAGAGATACGAAGGTCTGATTCATGCTACAGCATAGATTAACCTTGAAAACATTATGGTAAGTGAAATAAGTCAAATAAAAGACAAATATTGTATGATCGCACTTATACGAAATGGCTAGAATAGGCATATGTATAGAGAGAATTTTATCAGAGGTTACCAGGGGCTGGGGAGAGGGAGGAATGGGAGTTATTGGTGAAGGATCAATGAGTTTCTGTTTGGGATGATGTAAAAGTTTTGGAAATGGATAGCTTTGGTGGTAAAACAACTTTGTGAATGTAATTAATGTCACTGAATTATACACTTAGAAATAGTTAAAATATCAGAATTTTTGTTACATATATTTTACCACAATAAAATTTAAAAAAAGAGAAAACACAAATTAATTAAATTAGGAATGAGACTGAATATCTGACAGCAAATGTAAGAGAGAATTAGAAATTTGCAAAACAACAATATCCTCCAATGTATGCTAATGAATTAGATAAACCAGAGTGGAAATGAATGGCTCTGTGCAAAATTACAATGTAATAAAAACTTATGCAAGATTAAACAGAATATATGATAAATTAGTCACAGAGAGGAAATAAGAAAAATCAGTAAAGTCCTACAATGAAACCCACACAAAAGTCATGAATACCTTGCCCCAGTAGATTAATGGAAAGTCCCCAAATTTTTAATAGTAATTTTTGACTGACTAGTCTGGGCATGACTCTTTACACACACACATTGACACACTCACACACATGCATGCATTACCAATACTTTTTAATATGCGCAACAATTCTGTTTGGTGGCTATTAGTAGCACCAAATTTTAGCTTATGTATCAGGCTCAGAAATGTTGAATGACGTACCTCAGTTACATAGCAAATAAGTGGTAGAGCTGGGAATTGAACCCAGATCTATCTGACTACAAATTTGATAATCTTTCCCTACACTATACTTTCTCTGGAATAAAAAAACTCTATGTCTCAAAAATTCTTCTTAAATGTTGAATTGTTCTTACTTTACCCAGTTTCCTTTTTGGGGAAATAGGATTTTAATCCCCAATTTAGGGAAAAGTACAAAGAGAGTACTTTTAATGGCTATTAATTATTCGACAAATAATTATTTTAATCCCCAATTTGGGAAAAAGTAAAAAGAGTACTTTTTATGGATATTAATTATTCAATAAATAATTATAAAAAGAAGTATTTCACTTAAAAATTTATCTCTGACCCAGTTCGTTTTGTTCCGGGAGCATAGGGTAAGATGACAAAATGAAAATTTTCATGAAAATTCATCATATTAATATGAAAACATAGTTAAAATCTTATTTGTCTCAATAGATGTTGAAATGGCATCCAATAAATGGAACAACTATTCTTAGAGAAAGGAGCCACGGTGGTGTAATGGTTAAGTGGTCAGCTGCTAACTGAAAGGTCGGCGATTTGAACCCAATAGCCACTCCTTGGCAGAAAGATGTGGCAGTCTGCTCCTGTAAAAATTACACAGCCTTGGAAACCTTATGGGACAGTTCTATTCTGTACTACAGGGTCACTATGAGTTGAAATAGACTTGACGGCAATGGGTTTATTCTTAGGTAATTTCTTTGGTAACTGTACAAAAAATATGGATTTTTAAATATTTACATGTAAGATCCCGCATTAGATTTCATGGAGAAGAGACAGGATTCTCATAAAAATAGGAAAAATTAGAGAGGTACTATATTCCTACCATTTTTTAACATTGTATTAGAAATGTGAGCCATACGGAAAAAGAAATTACATGAATACTATTAACAGAGAAAGCCAAACCTTTCTTCAACAAGCCTAGTTACCTGTTGTATGCCAGGAATTGTGATAGCTACTTAGAATACACCCCGTAGAGAGTGTGCATATCTAAAATGTAAAGGACATCAACGAAAGTGATTATAGTTGCTAGATATAAATAATATTGGCAATTGCATGAGATCTAAGGTAAGTTAACACAAATGCTATATTCCCAGTGACAGACATTGAAGAATATAATCAAGAAGAGAATTTGTTTGCAGTAGAGACAAAGTACGTTAAATACTTGGGCATTAATTTCACTGGGGACATGAGATTTATTTAAATAAAATTATACAATCCTAATGAGAGGAATAAAAGACATTACATAAATGAAAGGAGAGATACTTGCTTTAGTTGAAAAAACTAAATATGGGGAAGATTACAGGATTCTCTGATTTGATAGCTACATATTAGTGCGTGCTAGTTAAAGACCAAGTGGGATACATTATAAGATGTGACAAATTGCTAACAAAATTTACCTAGAAAAATAAGCAGATAGAAATATAAACAGTTTGTAAGTTGATCATATGAAGTTATAATTTTTGTGATGTATTTGTCAATCTTGAGATACTCTCTTGTTCCACATCCATCCAGTTCCTAGCACTGTGTCTGATTCATGAAAGCTACTCCGTAAATATTGGTTAAAAGCCTTTGAAAAGAGGCTAGGGATGGACTAGTGGCATTCTCCAAAGTGTCAGAGAGCTGATGAGATGAAACATCAAGGCCTTGGCCTCATCTTTAAGCAAGTAAGACAACAGTGGTCATAGTCAGAAAAGAGGAGAATGTTCTTGCACCTAGTAGTCTGTTTGCTGACATTTTCAAGCAAAGGCAAGATGCCTCTTAGCTCTCTGCCTAGGCTTTTTCTCAGCATGTGGAGTGCTCAGGTCATGCTGCCATGACACTTCAGCGCTCACATGCATCCTCACCATCTTCATGCTTACTAAGGGGATATGAGAAGGTTGAACGTGGGCACCACTTTGCCATCTCACTGCCTTCTCCTACTGGTTTGGGTCTGGCCCTGATAACGAATGTCCCTTCTTCACTTCTCAGATGCAATAAATCCTTTTTTCTCTTCTGAGACCCATCTCTGGTATGAAATCATTCTCAAAGGCCCCAATAAAAATGCCCTCTCCTTCCTCCCACACTTCTGCAATACTTGTTCCATGAAGGGCCTAAAGCAGCCCTTTAAACTCCTTGAAGGTGAGAAGTAGGCCTCCTTCTCTCTTTTCTCCCCAGCACCAGTCCCTAAGCTGGACTGATTATCACAGTCACTTGAGGAGACTTAAAAAATACAGATATTTCTAAACTTGGTGATTCAGATTCAGTAGGCCTAGGGTGGAATCAGTAATACATTTTTTTAATATATATATCCAAAAAACCCGTTGCTGTTGAGTCGATTTTGTCTTATAGTAACCCTATAGGACAGAGTAGAACTGCCCCATAGGGTTTCCAAGGAGTGCCTGGTGGATTCGAACTGCCAACCTTTTGGTTAGCAGCCGTAGTTCTTAACCACTACACCACCAGGGTTTATATATATATATATATATATATATATATATACATACATACATACTATACTTACATGTATTTAACCATTTGCGATCAAGTCAATTCCAACTCATGACGACCCCATGTTTGTCAGCGTAGAACAGTGCTCCGCAGGATTTTCAGTGGCTGATTTTTCTGCTCTTTCCAGGCTGGATGCCATTTGAGAAAGCCTTCCACGTGACTCTGAAATGCCCCTGTGTGGGAGGGGGCCATTCTTCCATCCCTTGAGAATCACTGCTTCCCAGATGGAAAAGCACTTACCACTCCTGTGATCTTCTCTCTTCCTCTTATAAGGAAGCTGAGGCCTGAGTTCCCCCAAGCTCACGATTAGGAAGTGGGGGAGCCAGTCTTAAAACCTGGGTCTTCTGACTCCAAGTCCAGGGCTTTTTTTCTGTGACACTGCACCCCAACTCTGGTACTCAGACTAGCAGTTAAGAAGAAAGTGGCAAGGTCAGCAGGCCCATGGACATGCTGTTACACAGTGTGCCAGGCAGTCCTGACGGCATGGTGTGTGTGGTATGGCTGGTGGGGGACTGGCTGAAGCCAGGTACAGTGCGCTGGAACAGAAGGTAAGCCCTTTGGAAAAATGAGAGGACCTAACAGCGTGGGATATGGCTAAGCCAACAGTCACCTGCATGAATGGTGGTCAGAGCTGCTATTTGAGTGGAGAGATTGGAAAATCTCTAGACTTGGTAGGAGAACCTTCTCAGTGAGCAGCATGGGCAGCATAGGCTGTCTTGCTCATATCTCTTCAGTCACACCTGCCTGCTGAAGGGCCATGACTGTGGCTTCAACAATATAAGTGCCAAACTGATTGTCCTTTGGTCAGTGGTACAGCTTTGTGTGACATTAAACATACAAGCCAAGCCCATTCATTCAAGCAGGATTTACTTAGTACTATTTCCAGGCCAAGCCCACACAGACTGGGTGTTCCTGATCCACAGTCCCTGCCCCAGAGAGGGCACTGTCTCCTGTTGGAGACAGATAATTCCAATCTGTGTGATTAGTGCTTCCATAGGGGTGTGAATTGAGTGCTAAATTGGGGGTGGGAGGCATATAAAATTGCCCTGGAGTCTTTGCAGGGAAAAATGTCTGGGAGGTTTCTTAGAGGAGGGTCACTTGAACTGAATTTGAAAAGATGAGTAGGAATTATCCAAGTAGAAGGGGGGGAGCATTCTAGCATAGAGGTCTGCAAACCTTTCCTGGAAAGGGTTGGATATTAAATATTTTAGGCTTTGCAAGCCATAGGGTCTCTGTCCCAACTACTGAAAGCCCCCTGGTAGTTTGAAAGCAGCCCTAGACAATATGTAAATGTATGGGCATGTCCCAGCCATATAAGGTATAGATAGGTACATGCTTATGAGGAAGCCAGCCTGTAAAAACAGCATGGGGGCAGTGTGTGACCTTCTCTAACTTCACAAGGAGCAAGGAGAATCAAGATCAATAGCCCAAGGGTGATTCCTATGAGGCGGAGGTCAGATTTGCCTCCTCTCTCTGCCATCTTTACCAATTCCGACACCAACCATCCCTCCCATAGCACTCTGTACTTCTCTGCTGGATTCGATGATTCATTGCAATGGCCCCACATAACTCACAGAAGATACTCACGATTAAGGGGTTTATTAGGGAAGCAAGAGTTACAGTTCAGGCTCAGGAACACTCAGGATACAGTTCTTCCAGCAGAACAGCCTCTTCCCATCCTTGCCAGCACATCTCTTCCTGGCCCTCTGCCTCTACCCAAAGGCAATCATCTTTCTCTCTCCGTGAGCTGGGAAGCTGATGACACTGTGACGTCTCTCCTGTGGGTCTCTCCTGACGCCGCTTCTCACCATCTTCAGGGTTGGAGCTCGCTCTGTCTTCTGGGTCCAGTAACTTCTCAGTGCAGGGATCTCGGATATAAAGAACAGGCTCTCTGATCCTGGCTATTCTTTCTTGGTGATGGTGGGGATCCTCTCTTTCTCGCCTTTGGGTGGGCTCATTTCAAGCCCAGTGGGATGGCAAAACTGACCAATGGGCTACAATTACCCTATCACACAGTCCTGCCCAATCATTTGGGTGGGAGTTACAAGACCATGGCTAGAACACAGAAGAAAACATTCTTTGATGGTTACGGGGGTGGGGAGGGAGGGTAAGGGTTATTCACTAAGTAGATAGTAGATAAGAATCATCTTAGGTAAAGGGAAGGACAGCACACACTACAGGGGAAGTCAGCACAACTGGACTAAACCAAAGCTTAGAAATTTCCTGAATAAAATGAAACATTTTGAAAGACAGAGTAGCAGGGGTAGGGGTCTGGGGACCATGCTTTCAGAGGACATCTAGGTCAATTGGCATAACAAAGTTTATTAAGAAAATGTTCTGCATCCTACTTTGGTGAGTGGCGTCTGGGGTCTTAAAAGCTAGTGAGCGGCCATCTACGATGCATCAATCAGTCCCAAACTATCTGGAGCAAAGGAGAATGAAGAACACCAAAGACCAAGGAAAATATTAGCCCAAGAAACAAAAGGGGACGCATGAACCAGAAGAACTAGATGGTGCCCGGCTACCACCAATGACCTCCCTGACAGGGAACACAACAGAGAGTCCCAGATGGGGCAGGAGAGAGGTGGGGTGCAGAACCCAAATTCTAGTAGGAAGAGCAGACTTAATGGTCTGACTGAGACTGGAGGAACCCCAGAAAGCATGGCCCCTGGATTCTCTATCAGCCTAGAAATAAAACAATTTCTGAGGCCAACTCTTCAGACGGGAATTGGACTGGACTGTGGGACATAAAGTGATACTCGTGAAGAATGTGCCTGATAGTCATGTAGATACAAGAGACCAAAGGGGCAGCTTCTGTCCAGAGGTGAGATGGGAAGGCAGAGAGGGTTAGGAGTGGGTTGAATGGACATGGGGAATCAGGGGTGGAAAGGAGGAGTGTGCTGTCACAGTATGGGGAGAGCAATTAGAGTCACATAACAATGTATGTATAAATTTTTGTATGGGGTCTAACTTGAAATGTAAACTTCATTTAATTACAACAATTAAAAAAAAAAAAAAAAGACCATGGCTAGAAAGGCCACACACTGCAGAGCCTCAGAGGTGAAATGACTTGCCCATGGTCAACCTGTGTGCTAAGCCCCTCACATGAACAGACAGGGAAGCTCAGGCACAAAGACATCCAGGCACTAGTGAACCCTTGTCCTTTCCACCCAGTAGACAACCTCTTTCCAAAGCCTTGGCTCTGCAGCAGCTGTGTGCCTGTCAGCCACACATCTTCATTCAAACTGTCTTACCTAACACAGGCCTGGCACTGAGCAGATGCCCAGCTCACATTTGCATAATTGATTCACCTAGCATTTAGTTAAGGGATAGCTGTTTTTAGTTGGCCTCTGACTCATGGTGACCCCATGTACGCTGGAACTTAATGCTGCCCTATCCTGCACCATTCCCTTGATTGGTTGCAGATCGGACCATTGTGATCCATAGAGTGTTCATTGCCTGATTTTCAGTAGATCACCAGGCCTTGCTTTGTAGTCTGTCTTAGCCTGGAAGCTCCCCTGGAATCTGTTCAGCAACATAGCAACACATAAGCCTCCACTGACAGAGGGGTGGCGGCTACACATGAAGTACCTTGACTGGGAGTCAAACCTGGGGACTTAAACCTGGGTATCCCACATGGATGGTGAGAAGTCTATTTCTGAAACACCCATGCCTCAGTTAAGGCTACAGTTGGCTTAAGGGGCTGTTTGTAACTGAAATCAAACTCTTGCTTTTTCCATTTGTTTTCATTGGTTCAAGTTAATGCTCGTAAAATCTTAGATGTACAACTCTATGGAACTACATCATAAACTAGGAACTCTTCTAGATGATAGTGGAGCTTCCCCAAAGGGGAAAAATAGTTTTCATTCTTAACTAATTTTTTTTCAATGAATGACAGGTGCAACACTACAAAATCCATAATTTTGCAAGCTAAAAAAAGAACTGAGCATCTTTTTCTTGCCAAAAAAAGTTTTTTTTTTTTCTTTTGCCAGCGTCAGTGAAAACATTTTTTTTATGGATTAGTCTAGAGACATTTATGAAATAATCAGTCCTGAATATGAATATTCCTATAAGGAGGGTATTTCTAAGAAGACTTAAAAATACCTCTGAAGTCAAATGTGTAGCAATTTCTGTTTCTCTGGCTTCCTCGCTTACTTCCATAATGGATTTCAGATGAATGCATCCTCGTTCCATGTTGTGACCATTTTGGCCTCATACTTTTGAGGTGGAGGCGAATAAATAAATAAAATGACTTTTTTCTAGCTCATGGACAAAATCACAAAACATATATTATGTGACTTTGGTATTTGGAATCATGTTTTTGAGAATGTGTTCACTGTCCGTGCAACACTGGTGGCGCAGTGGTTAAGAGCTCCGTTGCTAACCAAAAGGTTGGCAGCTTGAATCCTTGAAAACCCCATGGGGCAGTTCTTCTCTGTCCTTTAGCGTCGCTATGAGTTGGAATTGACTTGATAGCAATGAGTTTTGGTTTCACTGTCCAAGCAGCTCGGATAGGACTTAGCGGCAGTCCCCTTCTCCTTGAAGGAAACACATAAAAGAGTCCCCATCTGGAAGCCGGGGCTGGCTTTGCTCATCCTCAGCCCACTCTCAGCCTGCCTTCCAGCCCCAGCCCCATGTGATGGTTAAGATTGCGTGTCAGCTTGGCTGGGCCATGATTCTCAGTGTTTATATGTGATCACTCCCATGATTGAATATTCTATAAGTAGCCAATCAGATGAAAGGGAGTTTCCTTGGTGGTGTGCCCTGCATCTGAATATAAGCAGACGTTCTGGCTTTTTGCTCACTCTGGACCTTTCGGCTGCCTCCTGTTTGTCTGACCTCTGGCTCTTGGGACTTGAGCTGTCAGCTTGCCTGCCGAGCTTGGGAACTTGGGAATCTTCGGTCTTCACAGCCTGTGAGCGGAGCCCTGCTCTCTGACCTGCTGGTTTTGGGTTCGCCAGCCCCTGCAGCTATGTGAATTGGGAGGGGTCTCTACCCTGATCCACGCACTTGGGACTTTCTAGGCTTTACAGTTGTGTGAGCTGTTTCCTTGATATAAATTTCTCTTTCTGTATATTTATACGCTTGACTGATTTAGCTTCTCTAGAGAACCCAGCCTAAGACATCCCAGTTCACACCTGTGTATCTTTTGTCTTTCTTGACTTGACTGTGGTAATAATTGCTGTTGTTGTAAAGTGCCATCTAGTCGGTTCCGACACACAGCAACCCTGTGTGCAATAGATGAAACACTGCCCAGTCCCGCACCATCCTCACAATTCTTGTTATGCTTGAGTCCATTGTTGCAGCCACTGTGTCAATCCATCTCATTGAGGGTCTTCCTCTTTTTCGCTGACCCTCTACTTTACCAAGCATGGTGTCCTTCTCCAGGGACTGATCCCTCCTGATAATATGTCCAAAGTATGTGAGAAGTAGTCTCTTCATCCTTGCTTCAAAGGAGCATTCTGGTTATACTTCTTCTAAGACAGACTTGTTAGTTCCTTTGGCAGTCCATGGTATATTCAATATTCTTAGCCAACACCATAATTCAAAGACATCATTGCTTCTTCGGTCTTCCTTATTTGTTGTCTAGCTTTTGCATGCATATGAGGCAATTGAAAATACCATGGCTTGGGTCAGGTGCACCTAAGTCCTCAAGGTGACATGTTTGCTTTTCAACACTTTAAAGAGGTCTTTTGCAGCAGATTTGCCCACTGCAATGCGTCTTTTGATTTCCTGACTGCTGCTTCCATGGGTGTTGATTGTCAGTCCAAGTAAAATGAAATCCTTGACAACTTCAATATTTTCTCTGTTTATCATGATGTTGTTTATTTTCCAGTTGTGAGGATTTTTGTTTTCTTTATGTTGAGGTGTAATCCATACTGAAGGCTGTAGTCTTTGATCTACGTCAGTAAGAGTTTCGAGTCCTCTTCACTTTCAGCAAGCAGGGTTGTGTCATCTGCATAACGTAGGTTGTTAAAGAGTCTTCTTCCAATCCTGATGCCCCGTTCTTCTTCATATAGTCCAGCTTCTCGGATTATTTGGTCAGCATACAGATTGAATAAATATGGTGAAAGGATACAACCCTGATGCAGACCTTTCCTTACTTTAGACTGTGCAGTATCCCCTTGTTCTTTTTGAACGACTGCCTTTTGATCTATGTACAGTTTCCTCACGAGCACTTAATTGTGTTCTGGAATTCCCATTCTTGCAATGCTATCCAGAAAATTTGTTATGATCCACACAGTCGAATGCCTTTACATAGTCAATAAAACACGGGTAAACATCTTTCTGGTATTCTCTGCTTTCAGCCAACATCCATCTGACATAAGCAATGATATCCCGTGTTCCAAGTCCTCTTTTGAATCTGGCTTGAATTTCTGGCACTTCTTGTCGATGTACTGCTCCAGCTGCTTTTGAATGGTCTTCAGCAAAATTTTACTTGTGTGCGGTACTAACGATATTATTTGATAATTTCTGCATTCTGTTGGATCACCTTTCTCTGGAGTGGGTACAAATATGAATCTCTTCCAGTCAGTTGGCCAGGTAGCTGTCTTCCAAATTTCTTGACATCGACGAGTGAGCACTTCCAGCGCTGCATACGTTTGTTGAAACATTTCAGTTGGTATTCCGTTAATTCCTGGAGCCTTGTTTCTTGCCAATGCCTTCAGTGCAGCTTGGGCCTCTTCTTTCAGCACCATTGGTAATAATAGCAAGTGCTTATTGAACACCAGCTTCGGAATGGGCCCCATACGAATGTGCTCTCAGTTCAGCCTCAGGAAGACTGAGTAGGGACTTCCTGTTATGCCCATTTTCCAGATGAGGAAATTGAGACTCTAAAAGGTGAGGCAACCTGGCTAAGGTGACTTAGAGCAGAAGCTCCAGAGCTCTGACTGGTCCCAGGATGGCCTGTGTCTGGATCCTCTGCTCTTTCCGCTTCAGTACTCAGCCCACTTGTGAGGAAAACACTCGATTGCAAAGCACATATGATCTGGGCATATCCGAGTAGTGTTAGAGGATGGAGAGGGCCTGGGAGTCAATGTCTGAGAGGACACTGAAGGAACTGAGTGATGTTAGCCTGGAGAAGAAAAGACTCAGAGGGAAGTGATAGCTAACTTCTCATAACTGTTCATTCATAGATTCAACACCCAATCTGTGCTGGATACCCTTTTTAATGCTGGGGACACAGTGGTCAATTAGACAAATCCCTGCCCTCATGGAACTGATTTTTTTTTTGAAAGAAAAATATTTTTATTTCATTCCTAAAACCCACTGCCATCGAGTCAATTCTAACTCATAGCAACCCTATAGGACAGACTAGAACTGCCCCATAGAGTTTCCAAGGAGCATCTGGTAGATTTGAACTGCAGATCTTTTGGTTAGCAGCTGAATTCTTAACCACTATGCCACAAGGGTTTCCATTTCATTCTTAAATAACCACAATTACATATTAATGGGATGTGTGCACCTATTGGGTACTGCGCACCTTCTCAAACATTGAAATCAGATTGGATCATCATTATTTTGGTATTTCACATTGATTTTCATGTGATAACTTTTTGGAACTGACATTACAATAGAGAAGACAGGAAATAAACAAATATAGAATATCAGGTGGTCGTAAGTGCCATGAAGAAAAAAAAAGAATGATAGGAGGATAGTGGTTAGGGTGCTGTTTTAGATAGAAGAGGCTTCTCTTAGAAGGTGATATTGAAGCTGAGATCTGAATATAGTGAGCAAGCCATCTGAGCATGACTGGCAGAGAGAAGAGCAGATGCAAAGGCACTGTGGTCAACACCTGCTTTTATGTTGGGGAAGGAAGGAGGGGGAGAGCGGCAGGAGACGAAGTTTGAGAAGTAGATAGGGGCTAAAATATACAGGGGCTTGGAAGCCTTGATAAGGACTCAGATTTTTTTAAAAAATGCGATAGGAAGCCGCTCCTGGGTTTTGAGCAGGGAAGTGATGTGTGTTGTGTGTGTGGGTGTGTGGGTGTGTGGGTGTGTGTGTGTTTAAAGGCTCAGTAGCTGTTCTTTTGAGAATAAACTGTAGGAACGTAGGATGGAAGCAGGACTGTCACACTCCAGGTGAAAGCTGATGATGGCTTAGACCAAGGTTTAGGTGGTGAGAAGTGGTAATTTTGCTCCCCCAGGGGACATTTGGCAATGTCTGGAGACATTTTTGATTGTCACAACTGGGAGAGAGTATTATTGTCTAGTGAGTAGAGGCCAGGGAAGCTGTTAAACATCCCACAATGCACCAGATAGCTCCCTCCCCCGAACAAAGAATTATCTGGCTCAGAATATTAGTCATGTCAAAGTTGAGAAACCCTGCTCTAGAGATATATTTCTGAAGGTAGAGCTGGCAAGATTCGCTGATGGGTTGGATATGGATGTGAGAGAAAGAGAGGAGCCAAGGATGGTGCCATGGATTGTGGCTGGGGGGAATGAGTGAATGGTAGTCCCCTTTATTAAGATGGGGAGGTCTGGGGGAAACTTGGTTTGGGTGGGAATAAGAAAAAATTCAATTTTGAACATGTTAACTGTGAGAAGCCTGTTTAGATATCAAAAGACTCTTTAGAGGAGACTCAGAAGGTTCTTGAGTCAAAATCTGCCTCCTCGTCATTTCCATCCAACAGCTCAACTTCTATGTGGTTCTGGAAGTTCATGTGGAGGCTTGCACTTACAGATACAGCATTTATTCCTCAGGACAATCCCACACAGGGAAAGGCAACTGTTGCTATCTGCTATTGTAGATTAAGGATTCCTGGTGGCGCAACGGTTAAGCATTCAGCTGCTGACCAGAAGGTTAGCAGTTCAAAACCACCCAGAGGCTCTGCAGGAGAAAGACCTGGCGATCTGCTCCCATAAAGATTACAGCCAAGAAAACTCTCTGGGAACAGTTGTACTCCGTCACATGGGGTTGCTATGAGTTGCAATCTATTCGACGGCACCCAACAACAACATTGTAGAGACTGAGACAAGGCCTCAAGAAGTGACTAAATTACTCATGATCATACGTGATAATGGTGAAATATAAATCTCCAAAATCTGAACCCATGCTTTCTTCTTTTAATCCTTGAATAGTTGCTTATTTTACAAATGGTTTGAAGATGTTGATCTCAAGAAAGCACTGTAGATATTTAAATCCTGTCCAATCTTTTCATGAAAGTTGAAAACTGGTAACGCATTCTGTGACAGGCTCTATTGATGAGGAAGGGAAGACAGTATAATAAAATACAGTGATGTCAGAGTGAGAACATTAGAAGCCCATCGGGGAAATAAAAACAACAATAAATGATGTTCTGCTTCTCCCCATACCACTCGCTACTATCAAATGTTCTTATTGCATGCAGATAGTCATCTTTACTTGAGAGGAGAGTGCCACCTGAAATTATCAGTGAGAAACGTTATAATTGTACGTTTGTGGTTTAAAAAATGAGTAACACACTTGTCATTTTCCAGTGCCAACTCTGCCTTCATTACTCATCTGTGTTTCAACAGTGAATCGGTTGTTAGTTGAAGCCTGACTTCAGTCTGGGGTGAGGGAGGCAGGGACTTAGGGGAACCCAGGAGGGAATGCTCTGGCCAGCCCAAGGGGCCAGGGGGGGTCAGGAAGTCCCTGGGGCCCTGGCTCTGTAGCTGTCTTGGGGCGTATCCCTAAGCAGCTGAGGGCCAAGCCTAAGAAGACCTGGGAACCTCCTGGAAGCCTGTAGAAATGTAGCTTAACAATCAGAAATGTTCCATTAATAAGGAGACATGGTTGCACAGTGGTTAAGAGCTTGACTGCTAACTGAAAGTTTGGCGGTTTGAACCCACCAGCGACTCCCTGGAAACCCTACAGGGCAGTTGGCTCCATGGAAGAAGATGTGACAGTCAGCTTCTGTAAAGATTTGCAGCCTTGGAAACCTTATGGGGTCACTGTGAGTTGGAATTGACTCGACAGCAATGGATTTGGTTTTAGGTTTTTATAGTGTAATGGACTGTGGAGCCAGCCTGCTTCAATTCCAATCCTAGCCACTCTACCTGTTAGCTGGGTGACCTTGGGCAGGTTACTTAACATCTCTGAACTGACTCAGTTTTCTCGTTTCTAAACATAGTGTTGTTGGTACCTACCTCATAGGGCTGGTATGAGGATTAAATGACTTAGTAGACAAGAGGTAATGTAATATACAGTGGTTTGAAGCAGACTAGCCATCCAGACTGCCTAGGTTCAAACCCTGGCTAGACTACTTATTAGTTTGGGGCCTCTTTGTGTTTCACTTGCCTCATCTGTAAAATGGGACTGATGCTGATGATGAAAATAGGCTTGTTACCAGGATTAAATGAGTTAACCTGTCGAACAATTGAAAGGGTGTCTGGCACATGGAAGGACTATTTAAATACTTGCTATTACTCTTTCACTCGCTTCTGTCAGTAGCCAAGGGCAACATGGGCTCCAAGTGTCGCAGACCCCTTGTGCTTCGGAGTTCTGAGGAACAAAGAGTGCAGAGAGCTGGGGGGCATCGGCAAACGAGCAGGTCAGCCCTAGACATGGTGTGTAGCATAGTGGAGAGCAGCTGGGCTGGGGGCTACCAGAACTACACTTGAATCACTGCTCAGCCACTTACTAGCTGAGTGATTTTGGGCAACTTCCATCACCTCTGTGCCTCAGTTTATCCCTTCGACAAATGGGGATGATCACCGTACATCCTTGGGAAGATTAGTGAGGTCATTCACGTAAAGTAGTTGGAACAGTACCTGGCATATGGTTAGTACTCATTAAGTAGTTGTTAGCTACTGTCCAGTCAGCTCTGTGGATTCTCTTCATTGCCCAGTATATACACTTTTATAAAGGGGGCCACCTGCTGCTTCTGTCTAACCATGCAGGATGCCCGCTGCCTCCTCCAGGGAGCCTTCCCTGATTCTCCCAGCCACCACATGTACTCCTTGCCTCCCGTGGGCCCCCATGGTACTTTTTAACCTCCAGAGATGCCAATTCCAGCTTACCTGGTGGAAAATGTTGTATTGACCCTTATCCCCTACCAACCTGGTTTTCTCTTGATTTCTTTGATTCCCCTGCTCCCAGCCCCAGTGTAGTGCCAGGTACCTAGGAGTCGCTGTGAAGAGGATCAGATATGGGAGGGAGTTCGAAAGGGTGTGCTTCACTGCGTAAATGAGTGGGTAATGGTGGGAGGTGAGCAGGAAGTCAGTGTTTGGGCTGTAGTGTGTGTGTGTGTGTGTGGTTTTCACACTTTTCAAAGTCGCGGGACTTCTTTATTAAAATGAAATTTGAAACTAAGGACAACGCATGCATGTGTGGGTGGGTAGAATGATAGATAAGAGTGACCTTGGATGAGACCTATTCCTTCTGGACCTTGACTTCTTCTCTGTACCATGAAGGGTAGCGCAAATTCAGAATTTCTCAACTCTTGAGATTTTGAATCAGATAATTAGTGGTGGGGGTTGTGCTGTACATTGTAGATGTTTAACAGCAACTGTGGCCTCAATCCCACTAGATGCCAGAAGCAGTTCCCCTAGATGCAACAGCCACAGAAGTCCCTAGACATCACCAAACGTCCACTGGGGGCCAGCATCACCCTTGGTTGAGAACCACTGGGCTAAATGGTCTCTCGTTATCTTTTCTTTTTTTTTACATTCCAATTAATTACTCTAAAACCTGTTGCTGTCAAGTTGATTCCGACTCATAGCGACCCTATAGGATGGTAGAATTGCCCCACAGGGTTTCCAAGGAGCAGCTGGTGTATTCCAACTGCTGACCTTTTGGCTGGCAGCCGAGCTCCTAACCACCAAGCTACCAGGGCTCCAGAGAGGTCCTTAGCACAGCGTTGGTCAGGTCTTAAGTTCTCAGTAAATGGTAGCTGATACTATGGGTTACAAGTTTCTCTTCAGAAGTCCTTATAGCTTGGCTAACTCTCATCTAGTACTGTGGCTAACATTTTTAATGTCCAAGTTAGTAGCATGTCTCATCTTGGGAAGCAAAATGGCCTGCTTTGCTTTCTCATTAGCAGTTCCCAGGGAAGTCTGGCCTTCCGGAATCAGGTGGTTGCCATGGCGGAGAAGGGAGCATGGTCTCTCTGCACCGATCTCCCTCCTGCTCTACGTTCTTCAGTCCGGCCTCTCCTCTCCTCACTCCCATTCCCCCTAGTGTTGTTTTCTCTCTTCTTGCTTAACTAGACACACTGCAAAATGGAATTTCCCCCTCCCTTTCTTCCTTTCTTCACAAACTAGAAGTAGCCGAATTCAACCTCTATAACAACTTCCAGTATTACCTGAGGTCACTTCCTCTGGAAGACCATTAAAATTAGCTTTCAGGTGTGCAAAGAGAAGGGAACGCTTGCCTTTTTCATATTCATATTCTCTTTCAAGAATCGAGAAAACACCAAACTGTATTCATGGGATGAATTGAACTATCCAAATAGAGGATTAATATCCTTAATTTATTTTGTTCATTTCTAGCATATATTTTCCCCTCCATTGGTAATTTCCCCCCTAGATCAAGAAAATACAGAAACAAATATTTCTAATTTATTCCAAAATACCAACTTATTTTGGGTCATTAATATATGACAGACTATAATAATTCTATTGTAGGTAGGCGATTCTACAACAGAATTATAGTTTGTCATATATTAATTACCGAAAACAAATCTACATATATTAATGACCCAAAACAAGTTGGTCATTTCAAATAAATTAGAAATGTTTGTTTCTGCATTTTTTTTTCCTGCGTTTTCTTGGTCTAGGAGGAAAATCACTGATGGAGGGGAAAAAGCATGCTAGACGTGAACAAAATAAATTAAGGATATTAATCCTCATGCCATACAGTAAGCGTCTCACTGTTTTGGAACTTGTACATTTTGAAAGTAAATTAGCAATGATAGCTCATCATATATTCCTTGTTAAGATTTCAAAGTAGCACACACTCATAGTCTGGCTGCTTTTCTTAACATGCTATTGGAATTGAGTTCTTTTATAAGATGTTATGGAATGTGCAACTGGGTACACTTGCCTTTAGTTCCTAGCACAGGGTCTGGCACATAGTAGGTGCTCAGTAAACTTCTCTTGAGTTATATTAATAGACGTGTTCCTGGCACTGGGTATTTATTCATTGAATTAAGGAACCCCTCATTTTTTAAAAATGGGAGTGGGCTGGATATTAACCTCTTTGGTGAACTCACTATATATCAGGCTATAGTCAAGCTACTTACATAATTCATTTGATAAATATTTATTAACCTTCTATCATGTGCCAGGCACATGCTAGGATATGGTGACCCAAACAGGCACAGCCTCTACAGTCATGGAGTTGAAATTCTAGTTAGGAGGACAGACAAAAAACAACAAAAACATAAACACCTAATGAAAACTTTTAAGAAACACTATCAAGGACACTAACAAATATTTGAGCTGAGACCTTTTATCAGAAAAGTTATTCAGTTGCAGATAACAAACATTCCTCACAAATAGTTGCTTACATATTTTTCCCTTACACAAAGGAAGTCTGGAGCAGTCCAGTGTAGATATAATGGTTCCATGGTATCATCAGGACACTGGCACCTTTTAGCACTCTTCTCTGGATTTAGAATGGGGCTTCCATCTTCAAGATGACTTCTTGGTCCAAGATGCCTGGTAGTGTTCAGTTGCCTCACAGGCATGCAAAATCTGGACAGTGAAAAAGGAAGACAGAAGAATTGGTACATTCAAATTGTTGTGTTGGTGAAGAATACTGACTATATTGTAAACTGCCAGAATAACAAACAAATCAGCCAGTCTCCTTAGAATGTTCCTTAGAAGTGAGCATGGCGGAACTTCGGCTTGCTTATGTTCAAGTCATCAGGAAAGACGAATCAGTAGTAAAGGACATTATGGTTAGTACAGAAGAAAGGCAGAACCCTCAATGAGATGGATTGACACAATAACCACAATAATGGTCTCAATTTCAATGATCATGAAGATGGCACAGGACTGGGCAACTTTTTGTTATGTTATACATAAGGTCACCTTGAGTGAGGAGTCGACTCAACCACAACTAACAATAACAACAACACTGTTATGATTGCCTCTTTGAACCTCTCAACAGTCTTGTCGGTAGATTTAAATTTCCCCATTGAACAGATGAAGAAACAGAGGACTGAGTCTCTGAGATTGAGTAAGTACGTTGAAGCTCTTGCTTAGGCATTAACTCCTCCAGGAAAGCTTCCTGCTTAAGTGTCTGTCTCACCAGCAAGGCAATGATATCCTCAATGGTAGGAACTGATTGTACTGAGATCAATAGCCTTATCCCCTGGCCCGGGTGTTGGCATTTAGTCCATCCCCAATCAATGCCCAGTGATTGAACAGAACTTGCCTGAGTTCACATACCTAGCATTTGATTGTCAGAGCCAGAATTGGAATCCATCCAGGTCTGTTGGACTCTCAAGCCTAATTTCTTTTCTTTCTTTTATATATATATTTATATTTTTTAAGCTTGTGAAAATTGTGGAAAAAAAATATATAAACCAACATTTGCCAATTCAACATTTTTTTCAGGTGCACAATTTAGTGATATCAATTACATCAATCATTTTGTGGAGCCATTGTCCATAAATCGCCAGATTTCCCATCACCGTAAGCAGAAACTCACTGCTTCCTAAACAATGTACTGCGAACAGTTGGTGCCTGGTTCATCTATTTTGTACAGCTAGATTTTAGATAATTGAGTTTTCTGAACCAAACCAGTTCTCTTTTTTGCATAATGGAGTTTGTTTATTTTGAGGTTAAGCAATTTGGACCCTTCAAGTCAGATCTTTCGACATAAAGGGCATCCTTGGATTTCTCCGTGATCATGCATTTTATGTAATTCCCTTTAGTAAGCCAGCTCCAGTTATCTGGCCCCTGAGGCCTTGGAAGGATACTTGAGCTCTCTGCTGTTCTCTGAGGAGCGTATGATGAAGTCACTGGATGATTTGCCATCCAGGGCTGTAAAGACATTAATTATTCAAATGAAGTGGGTGTTAAGAGAATCTAAAGTCAGCTCGTCTTTGTCTAGAGAAGCAGCAAATCTGGAGCTGGAAGGGCTCTTAGTCATCCCCGGTTTAGTCCCTCTCCTTTTCCAGAAGAGAAAACAGAAAGTCAGTGCAGAAAAGGCCCTTGGCCAAGGCTTGGCAAGCTGTTAGTGGCTCCATCGTCTGCCTCCCACTCCAGTGGTCTTTTTACTCCATGATGCTGCCATTTATTCAGTACCTGAAAGGGATTCCCGCCAAGTATAAGAAACTCTGAGTGAACTTTCACTAAAGAGGTGATTCATTAAAATCCTACCATGCATTTTGAATAAGCTAAGTATACAAAAACAACAACAACAAAAACAAACCTGTTGCTGTTGAGTTGATTCTGACTCATAGCAACCCTATAGGACAGAGTAGAACTGCCCCATAGGGTTTCCAAGGCTGTAATCTTTATGGAAGCAGACTGCCACATCTTTCTCCCTTGGAGCAGCTGGTGGGTTTCACCACTGACTTTTCAGTTAGCAGCCAAGTACTTAACCACTGCGCTACCATAACCTACCCTCAACCTGGTTTGAAATAGCAACATCTGCTATTGAATAGTATTTTTTTTAATTTTTATTTATTTATTTTTATTGTTGTGCAAAAATTTTTACCTACATTGTTATGTGACCCTAGCTGCTCTCCCTATACTGTGACAGAACACTTCCTGCTTTCCACCCTGGATTTCACATGTCCATTCAACCAGCTCCTGTCCCTCTCTGGCTTTTCATCTCGCCTCCGGACAGGAGCTGCCCATTTAGGCTCATGTATCTACTTGAGCTAAGAAATACACTCTTCACGAGTATCATTTTGTATCCCATAGTCCAGTCTAATCTTTGTCTGAAGCGTTGGCCTTGGGAATGGTTTTAGTTTTGGGCTAACAGAGAGTCTGGGGGCCATGTCTTCTGGGGTCCCTGCAGTCTCAGACCATTAAGTCTGGTCTTCTTACTAGAATTTGAGTTCTGCACCTCACCTTTCTCCTGCTCCATCAGGGACTCTCTGTTGTGTTCCCTGTCAGGGTTGTTATTGGTGGTAGCCAGGCACCACCTAGTTTTTCCGGTCTCAAATGATGCAGTCTCTGGTTTATGTGGCCCTTTCTGTCTCTTGGGCTAATACTTTCCTTGTGACTTTGGTGTTCTTCATTCTCCTTTACTCCAGGTTTGTTGGGACCAATTGATGCATCTTAGACAGCCGCTCGCTAGCTTTTAAGACCTCAGATGCCACTCACCAAAGTGGGATGCAGAATATTTTCTTAATAAACTCTATTATGCCAATTGACCTAGATGTCCCCTGAAACCATGGTCCCCAGCCCACCCGTCAGGTACTCTGTCCCTCTAAGCATTTGGTTGTATTCAGGAAACTTCTTAGCTTTGGTTTAGTCCAGTTGTGCTGACTTCCCCTGTAGTGTGTGCTCTCCTTCCCTTCATTTAATATAATTCTTGTCTACTATCTAGTTAGTGAATAACCCTCTCCCTCCTTCTCCACCCTAGTAACCATCAAAGTATGTTGTCTTCTGTTTTTAAACGTTTTCTTGATTTCTTATAATAGTGGTCTTATACAATATTTGTCCTTCTGTGACTGACTAAATTCACTCAGCATAATGACCTCCAGCTTCCTCCATGTTATGTTTCACAGCTTTATTATTGCGTAGTATTCCATTGTGTGAATAACTTGTTTATCCATTCATCTGTTGATGGGCACCTAGGTTGTTTCCATCCTTTTGCTATCATGAACAGTGCTGCAATGAACATAGGCGTGCATATATCTATTCGTGTGACGGCTCTTATTTCTCTAGGATATATTCCAAGAAACAGGATTGCTGGATCATATGGTACTTTTATTTCTAACTTTTTAAGGAAGCGCCAAATTGATTTCCAAAGTGGTTGTACCATTTTTCATTCCCACCAACAGTGTATAAGTGTTCCAGTCTGTCCACAACTTCTCCAGCATTTATTATTTTGTGTTTTTTGGATTAATACTAGCCTTGTTAGGGTGAGATGATATCTCATTGTAGTTTTGATTTGCATTTCTCTAATGGCTAAAGATCATGAGCATTTCTTCATGTGTCTGTTAGCCGCCTGAATGTCTTCTTTGGCGAAGTGCCTGTTCATATCCTTTGCCCATTTTTGAATTGGGTTATTTGTCTTTTTGTTGTTGAGGTTTTGCAGTATCTTGCAGATTTTACAGATTAGACGCCGATCGAATTTGTCGTAGCCAAAATTTTTTTTTCCCAGTTTGTAGTTTGTCTTTTGACTCTTTTGGTGAAGTTGTTTGATGAGCCTAAGTGTTTGATTTTTAGGAACTCTTGAGTTATCTAGTCTCTCTTCTGGTGTCGAATAGTTATTTTCTTTAGTAGTGTTTTTCTACCTGCGTGTTATCTGCCACCATTGCAGAATATGTGAAGAAGTAAACATACTTTTCTGTTTTTAATTCCTGGAAACACAAAACAGTTTCAAACACTGATTCTGTTAGGGTGACAGTGTGCTGCAGGGCTTCGAACTGGTTTTGCCTGGTTCCAGTCATGGCTGACGAAACCCAAATAGACCAGAATTTTTAAAATGTGAATGAAGCAGAATGAGAAGCGGAATGGGAAACCTAATCTCCCCCTAAGAAAACAAGGGCAGAGTGTGCCTTGTATAGCAACCAAATCTCTTGACCAGCCGAGTCGGAAACAACAGTGCCCCACTCAAAGATGGTGGCCTGGCCAACCTTGCCGCTTTGAATGCGTGTGGCTCTCCACAGTCCTGGCAATAGCCCGATCTCCTGCATCAGTCTCTTGAAAAGACTCACTACACCTCTTCTGAGTTTCCCGTTCCAGGGCTTCAACCCATGATTTTTCCCGTTCTGTTTAGGTCGTATTTTAAAAATTTGAGTCTTTCGATTTTGCTTTGTTGGCCATTACTGAACCAGTTTGAACCCTTGTGTGATATAGCTGAGAGGGCATACGCTTTGGAGTCAGGCAGTTTGTTTTTGAATCGTGGTTCCACAACCTATTAGCTTTGTGAGTCTTTGGTAAGAGCCCGCTTGGAACTATTGGAGAATAGGGCAGGTGTGGGTTCCTGGAGTTGAAGGATGCGAGACGGGCTTGTGGAGAGGGAGGTGGTGGCTCGATTTGGAGCTCTAAAATGTGACTGACTCCTACTAGATCTCTGGCTGAATCTCGGCAGTGATTCTGAGGATTTGGAATAGTGTGGACAGACACAGCCTTTGGATAAAATTGCCTCTACTTGGCATTAGATGTGAACATTTGTCCTTTTGCATTCATAATGTTTTACTACTATTCAAGAAGCTACTTTATTATTTTTTTTTCTGAAGTAGGACCTGGTATAAATTAAAACACGTATATATTCAGTACAAAATTAAGTAATTAATTTAAGAAATATGTCTTGAGTGCCTACTATGTGTGAGGCACCATTTTCCAGCCCTGGAAATGCATTCTAATAGAATGCTGATGAAAGACAGAAGGGGAAGAGAAAAATAATCCAAATGAATGAAAAGGAGGAAGATGGCAGTGGCAGCGGCTGCCATTTATCTGGTGGTCACTATCGGCCAGGCATTGGCAGTGACTTTCCACCAGGGCCAATACCGCTGGTTAGGGACCAATTGTGAGAACAACTAGTAGTGCAGTGATTCTCAAAATTGATTATAAATAAGAATCACCTATGAATCTTGTTAAAATGTAGATTCTGATTCAGTAAATCTGGGTTGGAAAGGCAAATTCTCAGCAGGGGTTTGACCCAGAACGAACTGGTTCAAAGCACTGCTTTATACACTTTGTCTCACTGAAATCTCAAAGCTGGCGTACAGCATAGATACTGTCATCATCTCCCTTTATGGTGATGAAGCTGAGTCCCAGTAAGGTTAAGTGACTTGCTGAGGTCACACAGCTAGTAAATAGTAGAGCTTGGATTTGAACCTAAATCTGAGTGACTCTGTGGGATTATCTACTGCTAATGGGTACAGGGATTTTTTTTTTTCCTAGTGCTAAGAATATTCTAAAATTAGATTGTGGTGACAGTTGCCCAACTCTGTGAATTCATCTATTTTATAATTTAAATGGGTGAATTTATGGTATGTGAATTATATTTTAGTAAACCTGTTTTTACTAAAGGCAATACAACTTAATGGTTGATGCTAATTTGGAGCTTAGCATATGCTGTACAATGTGCTAAGAACATTACAAATAGTATTTAATCTCTAAAGAGCTCAGTGAGGTAAGTGTACTGTTATCCCTATTTTACAGATGAGGAAATCGAGACTCAAAGAGATGAAGAGACTTGCACAAGATCATGCATCTTGTTAGTGTTGCAGCCAGGCCTCAATCTCATGGCTGTCAAACACTAAAGCCTGTGCGGCTTCTGTCTTCCCAAAACTGGGTCGATACCAATTTGGTATGATAGAAATACGGCCCCAAGTTTTTATTGGTCTTAAAATTTATAATCTTTTCTGCTACTGAATAGTCAGGGGCTAAACTCTGCAATATTTCTTCTGCATCACCACCCACATGTATTATTTGTCCATGTAGAAGAAGCTTGGGTGGCTATTAACTCACCTATTTAATGATTGAATTTAATAGGTCAGGTAAAAACTGGGGATTGAAAAATGCTTCAAGGCTATGAAACTGAGAACGAGAAAAAGCAAGAGGATCTGTTGTGCTCATTTTTGGCAGTACTGAAGCATTTTATTATAAATGTACTGTTCATTTTGGGTGTTCTGTTTTGTTTCTCTTATGTAAACTTTCCCCATTTATGACAAGTAGCAGCGTGTGTTTTTTCTAGAAATAGATAGCATTCATAAACTGAAACAGTTTCATTGGGGAAATTTTCTACGGCACTGCAATGGAACTGTCTTGGCAGAAATACTGGAATCCTATAAAATAGCGTTAATATTGATATACTTTAATCAAAATTTTCTGTTTAGAAGCAATAAACCCATTCAGTGTTAGGCAGCCTCAGTTCTACCCTTATCCTTCCTATTCAAAGCATCTTTCATCTTTGGAGTATGACTCCATAATTATATACCTCCAAATTTTCTTTCCCCAGTACTGAAAGAGAACCGTGGAGTGTTGTAACGGTATTGAGAATTACCCAGCCTTACCTCACTGGGGTAGTGTACCATTATTTCCAGGCCTCTTTGATATCTGACGACATGATCATGGGGTTCACTTTGGTGCGTCAGTCCCCATATCAAACCTTCGCCAAACTCGCTGTGATTGTCCGCCCTGGCAGGAGGCTCTTCTCTTCCCAGTCACATGAATGCATCCTGCACATTCGTGCCACCGCTGCTTTGCTCAGGCTATTCCCATGAGCCAGAGTGTTTTCTTCACTCCTTCTCTGCCCTTTGAAATCTTACCCATCTGTAGGCAGCAAATGCTACTTTGGCTATTTGAAGTAGACAGGTATTTTAGTGCTGCTAATTAGGTACTTGCAAAATTGTTGGAATGGGTGGAGGTGTGGACTCCATGCTGGGTCTCCAGAAATAACGCCCAGAACACCACCATGGAACTGGCCCACCACAGGGAGCTGCTACTGCTTTCACATACAGGGATCTAGGGAATCAGGTGGGCACCATTGGAACGCTGGGCTTCAGGACACCCAGTAAATGCTGCCATCCAGGGGTCAGGAGGTCACCACCACTGCCAGCTGCCACCATCTCTCATCACCCACAAAGCTAGTGACTGGACTCCGGAATGTTGCTGGGGAATATTCCGTGTCTCCACACCTGTGCTTTCCCACAGAAATAACAAAACAGCTGAAGACCCAGGAAAGTAGCCTTTGCCTCACTGTAGTCTCCCAAACAGGTAAATATGTAAAAATAAAGATTATAGAAAATTTAAAAAAAATTCCAAATCTCTCATTCCAAACATATATATTCTAAATAAAAATATATGAATATATTGACATATCACATAAGACATCATGTTTGTAAAGTAGAAGATCAGTGAAGATGAAGGAAACCCTCTGTCATGGAATGAATTGTGTCCCCCAAAAAATATCTGTCAACTTGGCTCGGTCATGATTCCTAGTATTGTATGATTGTCTACCATTTTATCATGTGATGTGATTTCCCTGTGTATTGTAAGTTCAGTCACTATTACCTAATAAAATGGATTAGCGCAGTTATACTGATGAGTTATACAAGATTGGCTAGTGTCTTAATCCAATCTCTTTAGAGATAGAAAAGAGAGAAGCAAGCAGAGACACATGGGAATCTCACACCACCAAGAAAGCAGTACCGGGATCAGAGCGCGTCCTTTCGACCTGAGGTTCCTGTGCTGGGATGCTCCCAGACCAGGGGAAGACTGATGCATCGCAAGGGCCTTCCTCCAGAGCCAACAGAGAGAGAAAGCCTTCTCCTGGAGCTGATGCCCTGGTTTTGGACTTGTAGACTACTAGACTGTGAGAGAATGGACTTCTCTTTGTTGAAGCCGTCCACTTGTGGTATTTCTGTTAGAGCGGCACTAGATGACCAAGACACCTTCAATGAGATGGACTGACACAATAGCCACAACAGTGGACTCAAACATACCAATGACCAAGAAGATGACACGGGATCGGGCAACATTTCGTTTTGTGACACGTAAGGTCGCCATGAGTCAGAGCTGACTTGACTGCAACTAACAGCTTACTTATTGTGTTACTTATTATGCTATAGGTAGAGTTCTGAGACCTTTATATGTATTATATGTATTAACTCATTTAATCCTGGTTTATTTAACCCATACCCTATGAAGTGTAGGTACTGTCCTTACCCCCAGTTTTTTTTCTTTTTTTTAAATTATTATACTTTAGATGAAGGTTTACAGAACAAACTAGCTTCTCATTAAACAGTTAGTACACATATTGTTTTATGACATTGGTTAACAACCCCATGACATGTCAACACTCTCCCTTCTTGACCTTGGGTTCCCTATTAGCAGCTTTCCTGTCCCCTCCTGCCTTCTAGTCCTTGTCCCTGGACTATTGTGCCCCTTTAGTCTTGTTTTGTTTTATGGGCCTGTCTAATCTTTGGCTGAAGGGTGAACCTCAGGAGTGACTTCACCACTGAGCTGAAAGAGTGTTCGGGGGCCATACTCTCAGGGTTTCTCCTGTCTCTGTCAGGCCCGTAAGTCCGGTCTTTTTTTGTGAGTTAGAATCTTGTTCTACATTTTTCTCCAGCTCTGTCTGGGACCCTCTGTTGTGATCTCGATCAGAGCAGCCAGTGGTGGTAGCTGGGCATCATCTAGCTGTACTGGACTCGGTCTTATGGAGGCCGTGGTAGTCGTGGTTCATTAGTCGTCATTGATCCCACTTTTTAAATCAGGAAACTGAGGCACAGAGAGATGAACTTACATAGATTATAAGCGTCTTAAGTAGGAGACACATTTTACTCTCTGTTTTCCCTCACCACTCCTAGCATAGTATTTTGCCCAAATGCTCAGTAAATGTTTGCTGAATTAATTAAAAATAGTTGTCTGACCTGGGTAAACCATCTTTCCCTCTCTGGGCTTTGGCCTTTTCCTTTGTGAATCAAAGGGCTTAGACTCCATGTACATATTCATAGAATGATAACCCTCCAAAAATTATATATATATACCAAACCAGCTGCTGTCTAGACTCTGACTCATGGTGACCTCATGTGTGTCAGAGTAGAACTGTGCTCCATAGGGATTTCAGTGGCTGATTATTCAGAAGTAAATTGCTAGGCCTTTCTTCCAGTTCCTCTGGGTGGACTTGAACCTCCAACCTTTCAGTTAGCAACCAAGTGTGTTAACCATTTGCACCACCATGGCCCTCTGAAAATACATCCTAAAGGGTATCAACCATCGTTATCTCTAGGCAGTACATTTTTTAGTTGATTCTATTTTCTTACACGGGTGTTCTGATTTTTTTTTTCGATCATGAGCTTTTATGACTTTTATAAGAACGGAAGTGGAATCCATGGCACGTCTTTGGTCTGTGCCCCTCTCTCCATGTTGGCGAGGTACAGTAGTACTCTTCTGTGTTGGCCGGGCAGGCAGAGAAGAGGTTATGAGGCATGAGGGGCCTGACAAGAACATTTATCAGGCTGTCTAGCTCAGAACTTCCAGGGATCAGGACTCTCCACGTTTGTGACTTTTGACCTTCAGAATGTATTTTCTTCCATCGTCTTATGGGCCTTATTTGGTCTGAAAGCAACACCAACAAAACTATACGTTACTCGGATCTTTAAGTCACAAGGGTCTTGAGAAGGTACATAATTTTATGGCAAAGCCAGACATTGTTCCATAATGTACTTTGGAATTTACATGGCATTTTTATTTCTGTCATCCCCTCATTTGAACTTCACAGTCTTCTAGAGTAGGACGGGGTTGTGATTTTCATGTTACAGTTGAGAAAACTGAGTCCTGGGGTGGCCACGTAGCTAACAAGTGTCAGAGCCAAGACTTGACTCTTAACCACTTGACTGCAGTGTCTTTCATTAATTAAATGATAACACTAGACATTTGTTAAAGTGATAGTTGCTGCTTCTCCTCCTCCTCCTTCCCATCATTGCCTCCTCCTCTTCTTCCCCCTGGTCCTCCTTCTTGCATTCAGTACCCTTAAAGCAGTTTATAATTTGTATTATTGGTGGCCAAATTTATTAACGAATCCTCATAATTGACACACACTAGGATCCTCAGAAACCTTAGTGGCTGTAGTGGTTAAGAGTTATGGCTGTTAACCAAAAGGTTGGCAGTCCAAATCCACCAGGCGCTCCTTGGAAACGCTGTGGCGCAGTTCTACTCTGTCCGATAGGATCGCCATGAGTCAGAATCGATTCGACGGCAACGGGTTTTACTTGGTTTATGAGTAGGGTCCTCAGAGGAAACGCTGGTGGTGCAGTGGTTAAGAGCTATGGCTGCTAACCATAAAGGTTGGCAGTTCAAATCCACCAGGAGCTCCTTGGAAACCTTATGGGGCAGTTCTACTCTCTCCTACAGGGTCGCTATGCATAGGAATCGACTCCATGGCAACGTGGCTTTTTTTTTTTTAGAGGATCCTCAGAAGAAGAGGGATGACATCAGAAGCACAAAGGTCCCTGTTAAGTCTCCTTTCCTCTCTTCTCTTCCTCCTGTTCCTCCCTTCTTCCCTTTCTCCTTCCCTCCATCCTACCTTCCCTCCCTCAAATATTTGTTTTCAACTCTCCTTCCCAAGATTCACTGGAGATTCACATTCAGCCTTGGCAGATGGCCTGAGAGGCCAGCTTTCGTAACCTGATCCTTCTCTTTTCAGCAGTGAAGGATAAATATTTCAGGATCAGCATATTTTGTTGATTACCTAAGTCTCTCTGATTACTTTGCATCTGTGGGGGTTAGTTTATTTTGTTGCCTTGTGCAGAGTGTTTTTCTGACAAATAACAAGTTGCTTTTCTTTCAGGGAAAGATGCCTTAAAGAAGCAAGTTACAATATGCTTCTTTCCCCACAAGTCATACTTTTACATATTAAAATTACTCTCTAAGCGTTATTATAAGAACTATATACCCTTTATGCTAGTGTGTGTCACACTTCATTGTACCTGTCAATTTACTTGTCCACACCCCTCCTTCCCACCTTACTGTGTATTCCTTAAGGGTAGGACTGTGTCTTAATCACTTTTATATCCCCAGGGACTGATAAATATTGACAGTGGAATAACAATGGAAAAATTACATGGCCTATGTACAAAGGGTAACCAACAAGCTTCCGAAGCCTTCTGGAACTATCCTGAGGCTTGATTTCCTCATCTGCTCAGGTACTCTTGCTTTCTTCCCCCTTGCTGCTTCTTAAAGTCTTCTTGGTCCCCTTCCTGTCCTTCATGGCCGTGACTGCATCAACAAATCCAGCTTCTTGGCATGTGATGGTGAGGCGTATAAAACACTTCGTAAAGAATGTCAAAGCCCTGTTCTGACTCTATGTAGTAACATCCACATATTACATTGGTATGTTTGTGATCCTTACTTGATCTTACTTTTTGAAGTTGCCCCCTTTGCTCATGTATTCTCTGAGCCTGAGCCCAATAAAATGATTCATTAAAGTATTTAAATGAGCTATCGGAAACACTGAGGATAAACATTTCGACGACTCAAATCGATTATCCCGTGCTCGCATTCCATCTGTGAGAGCTGCTTCTCTCTCCGACCTTGAAAGTGAATTAAGTGCAGTGTTCATAAGACCACACAGTCAGCAGGAAATTACAATGCCCTGGACGCCCACAAGCGAAGCCTAACTTTTCCTTCACAAGTTCATGGCTCTGGAGTTGAACAAAGCTGGGCAAAAGGTTTAGTGAGAAGTAGCCCTGGGCTTTGGACACCACCTGTGTTGGTACGTCACTAAACTACCATCCTCTCAGAGGGCTCCGTCCTCTCACAAATGAGGGCACTGCATCTTGACTGCTTCTGTGGTGGTACCAGGAGGCTTACGGGTGTCTCTGTGTGTGGAATGTGTTCTGTTAGCTGGAGGACGCTGTCCCCTATGCTGGAGGGATTTGTCTGAGTAGGGCCACTCAGTCACAGATCTTGCATTAGAAGTATAGTTTTGCTTTAACTCCAGTTTGCAAATTTATGGGGTTAGCATTCCCACGCAGTCCCACTCAAGTTACTTCTGGAATGCTGCAATTGCCAACAGAAGTCAGCCAAGCACCTCTAGAGGATATGTATCTAGCATACCTTATTATTATTATTTTTCCACAGTCAAGTGATCTTGATGAATTGAATGAAAATTACAGATTTCTGCAGCTTGAGGGAAGGTAGCTATTTCCAGCAGAGCTATGACAAATTACCTGGTAAAGGAAAAAGTCCTTTTGTAATATAAATAACCATCTTCTAATGTACATATTCTATAGGTTTATTTTCTTGTATATCATATTATCTTAGTCTGGGCCAGCTTGTAATTTATTCCAACGTATTGTAATGTAACATATTCTAAATAGATGACAGTGATAGTGATAATGAGTATAATTACTCCCTTTTACTGAGTCCTTACCCTATGCCCTACTCTGTGCTGACTGCTTTATATGCTCCATTTCATTGGCTGCTCACTATTTTCCAGATGAAGAAACTAACTGTGTCTCTTAGAGGGTAAGTCACCTGTCTGGGGTCAGGGGAGCTAGCAAGTGCGAAAATCACAGTTTATATCCAGGTCTGCCTGGCTGTAGGATAGGAGCTCATGACCATGAAGGTGGACTTAAGTGGTTTATATTCTGTAACGTTTGGAATCCGAATCATGGGGCTGGAAGGGATCGTAGAGGGTCTCAGGTTCAGAGGAGCATTTCCCTTGAGTCACTCAGCAAGTAAGTGGTATGGTAGGCATTTGAATGCAGGTTTCCAGGTTCCTGGCCCAGTGCCTGTTTCCCCTCATTGCCCTATCTCTACCGTACACAGCACGTCATGAGGTAGAGACGCCAAACCAAAACAAATCCATTGCAGTCGAGACGATTTTGACTCATAGCGACTCTATAGGACAGACTGGAACTGCCCCATGGGGTGGAGACGTCAGGTCACTAGAACTGCAGGTTAAGGAATGAATAATTAACAAACTTAATTTTTAAAATAGATTTAATTTTATTTTTGGTGAAAATGTACACAGCAAAACCTGCTCTCATTCCACAGTTTCTAGACATAATGATCAGTGACATTGGTGACATGCTTCACATTGTGTCAACATTCTTGTTTCTGTTCTAGTTGTTTCACTTCCATTTACTTAATCTCCCTGCCCCCCAACCTCCTCATCTATGCTTTAAAATCGCTATTGACCCTTTGGTCTTATATAGATAATTTTTTTTCAAAGAAATGCAATACTCAAGGATGCCAGTCTTTACTCTTTGGGCTACTCTGTTACTTAGTTTAAAGACGACTTCAGGGGATAGTTTCAATTCAAGGTTTAAAGAGCATTTTGGGACTATAGTCTCAGGAATCCTCCAGCTTCAGTAAGTCCAGTGAGTCTGGATTGTTTAAGAATTTGAAGTTCTGTTCCACATTTGTCTCCCTTTTTATCAGAATTCATCTGTTGTGTTACTGATCAGAACATTCAGTAGTGGTAGCCGGGCACCATCTAGTTCTTCTGGTCTCAAGGTAGAGGAGGCAGTGGTTTATATAGATAATTAGTCCTGTAGTTCAGTTCCTTTGATTCTTGAGTTTCCTTCTTTCTTTTTTGTTCCAGATGCATAAAGACCAATAGTTATAACTTAGATGGCTGCTCATAAGCTTTTAAGACTCCAGATACTACTTAACATACTGGGGGGTAGAACATAAACTTTAACAACTATATATGCCAATTGACTGGATTGTCTCACGAGACCACTGCCCTAATCCCCCAAACCAAGAGAATTAATCCCATGAGGTGATTGGTTATGTCTAATTAGTATCAGCATCTGTAAGCAAACCAAACCAAACCCACAGCGATCCAGTGGATTCTGACTCATAGTTGTTATTGTTGCAAAACCATACACAACCTAGAACTTGCTCATTCATCCCTTTTCCCTACATACAGCTTACTGACATCAGTTACATTGGTCATACTGTGCAAACTCCACCCATATTCTGTACCAACTTTCCCATTTCTATAAACAACAAGTGATTTCTACCTAGAGAGTACTTCTCCCTTTCCCCCCACCCCGTAACCACTAATGAACGTTAGTTTGTGTAGATTTACCTATTCATGTCATTTCATAAAAGTGAGAACAGACAATTTTTTTTGTGATTGACTTATTTTGCTCAGCATAATGTCCTCCAGATTCATCCACGTTGTAAGATGTTTTGGGAACTCATTTTTCTTTATTGCTGAGTAGTATTCCATTGTATGTATGTATGACATTTTGTTTATCCATTCATCCATCGATGGGCACTTGGGTTGTTTCCATGTTTTTGCTATTGTGAATAGTGCTGCAATGAACATAGGTGTGTACGTGTCTGCTCGTGTCACTTCTATGAGATCCCTACGGTATATACCTAGGAGCAGAATTGCTGGGCCATATGGCACTTTACCTCTAGTGTTTTAAGGAACCACCAGACTGTTTTCCACAACAGCTGTACAATTTTGCATTCCCACCAGCAATGGAGGAGGGTTCCAATTCAGACTTAATTTTTTCAAGTGTTCAGTAGCCCTGAGCTCTAACACTTTGTATACCCAAGGCCTGTTTTATCCGGTGAGAGTTGGCCAGACGTGGAAAGCTCTATGTCCTATGTAAAAACAATGTTGATATTAATAATGGTCTTGGTAAAATACAGTAGGGAAGAATAAGGAGTTAGAAATGGAAAGCAGTTGAAAGAATTAGAAAATCATAGAAGACACAGTTGTTTTTGTTAGATGCTGTTGAGTTGGTTCTGACTCATAGTGACCCTATGTATACCAGAACGAAACACTGCCTGGTCCTGCTCCAGCCTCACAATCGTTGCTTTGTTTGAGCCCATTGTTGTACCACTATGTCAGTCCATCTCATTGAGGGTCTTCCTCTTTTTCCCTGGCCCTCTATTTTACTAACCATTATGTCCTTCTCCAGGGACTGGTCCCTCCTGATAACACGTCCAAAGTACGTGAGACAAAGTCTCGCCAATCTTGCTTCTAAGGAGCATTCTGGCTGTACTTCTTCCAAGACCTATTTGTTTGTTCTTCTGGCAGTCCACAGTATATTCAATATTCTTCACCAACACCGTAATTCAAAGGCCTCAGTTCTTGTTTGATCTTCCTTATTCGCTGTCCAGCTTTCACATTGCATATGAGGCATTGAAAATACCATGGCTTGGGTCGGGCACACCTTAGTCCTCAAAGTGACATCTTTGTTTTTGACACTTGAAAGAGGTATTTTGCAGTAGATTTGCCCAATGCAATGTGTCTTTTGATTTCTTGACTGATGCTTCCATGGGCATTGATTGCGGATCCAAGTAAAATTAAATCCTTGACAATGTCAAACTGACACAATAGATGGCTTAATATAACTTATACCAGAAGTCAAAAATTTTTTTTCTGTGAGGGGCCAGGTGGTAAATATTTTAGGCTTTGCAAGCCATATAGTCTCTGTCATAATTACTCAAATCTGTTATTATAGCATGAAGAAAGGCAATAGACAATACAAAAATGAATGGCATGGCTGTGTTCCAATAAAACTTTATTTACAAAACCAGCTGGTGGGCCAGATTTGTGGTTTGCTGAGTGCTGACTTATATACTGCTTGTCTTCAGAAAGGAGTTGGTGATGGTGTGCTTGTGACTGCTTTGAGGTATGTGTGCTCCTTTTGTCAGACAGGCAGGAAATGGCCAGGCCTTTGTTAGTGTGGAGCGTTCTGGTGCTGCCCAATGTCCCTGGTTACACCTGGGTGTTCCAAAGGCCACAGTTCTCTGAGGATATTCCTTACTGACAGATTGGTTGCTAAGTTTCACTCTTTCTTCTTGGAAATCCAGCCTAAGAAGTATTTTGGGCAATGAACTCTTACCAGCTAATATGTATCTTAATGACAATGACAAGAAGTCCCATCCCAAGCTTCCCCAAATACCAGGCCCTACAGATCCCTCCTCTGATCTTAAAGCTTTCCTTCCCATTGTTCTTCCTTTTTGGTCAAGTGCTTCTGAATAGTGATAAGATTGATCATGTGGCAAATATTTACTGAGGACCTTGTATGTGTCAGGCACTTTACCCAAACATTAATTTATTTTCATCAATGAATCCTCACAACCCTACAAGGCAGTTACTGTCATTTCCCCCATTTTGCAGATAAGGAAATTGAGGCTCGAAGAGATTGGGTGACTTGATCAAGGTCAAACAGCTAGTACGTGGTGAGGTAGCTCTAAAGCCCAGGGAGGGTGATCATAAAGCCTGTGCTCTTTACCACTCTACCACACATCTCTCAACTGTCCCGGGTTCTAGAAGGTGCAGGAAGCCTACCTTTCAGAGCACACGTAAGTTCCATCTTCCTCCGAATCTGGGTCTTGGCATGTTTTCTTAATTGTCGCTCTCTCGAGTTTCTACTAGCTGTAGTGTAGTCTTGGTCTCAGTCCTGCACTACTTCATACCCAGACTACTACAGTAGCTCCTAACTGACCCCTTTTTATGTTTTTAACAGTTTTATTGAGATATTATTTACATACCATATGATTTACCCACTTAAAGTGCACAGCTCAATGACCACATGACCATGACTACATTTGATGTTAGAATACTTTCATTACCTTGAAAAGAAACCTCGTTCCCTTTAGTTATTACTCCATACTCCTCCCTACCCACAACTAATCTACTTTCTGTCTCTATAGATTTCCCTATTCTGGACTTTCAGATAAGTGGAATTATACAGTATATCGTCTTTTGTGACTGGCTTTTCACTTAGCATAAAGTTTTCAAGGTTCATCTAAGTTGTCACACGTACCAGTGATTCATTCCTTTTTGTGATCTGGTAAAATTCCATTGTATGAATTTACCATATTCTGTTTATCCATTCTCCTCTTTTTTTTTCTTTCATTTTTTTATTGTTGTAATTAAATGAAGTTTACATTTCAAGTTATTCTCCCATACAAAATTTTTTATACATACATTGTTATGAGACCGTAATTGCTCACCCCATTCTGTGAAAGCACACTCCTCCTTTCTGCCCCTGATTCCCCATGACCATTCAACCAGCTTCTAACTCTCTTTGCCTTCCCATCTCACCTCTGGACAGAAGCTGCCCCCTTTGGTCTCTTGTATCTACTTGACTAAGAGGCACACTCTTCATGAGTATCGATTTATGTCCCAGAGTCCAGTCAAATCCCTGTCTGAAGAGTTGGCCTCAGGAATTGTTTTAGTTCTGGGCTGATACAGAGTCCAGGGGCCATGCTTCCCGGGGCATCTCCAGTCTCAGTCAGACCATTAAGTCTGGTCTTCTTACTAGCCATTCTCCTCTTGATGGATTTGTGGCTATGGTGAACTAATTGGCTGAGGAAGTATATTCAACACACCACTCTCAGATTAATTTTACTGAAGTACAGCTCTCATCATGTCACCTCACTGGCTCACATTGCTGACTTATCATTTCCTCTAGAACACTTTAAAACTCCTGCATTTGGATGTTATTGTGGAAAAGCTCCTGGCATGGTGTGGATAGTTGGGCTGGGGAAGGAATGGTGAGGGAACTATCCTCCCCTGAGCTCTTGTTCTTCCCTGACCTTATCTCCCTTGATCCTCAACACAAACTCTTTCGTTATGTCAATCTAGTCATTATTCTTCAGATCTATGATTCCATTGTCCTGCCCTGACTGTGTTCCTTCTATTTGAAGTGTCTTTCTCTTTTCTGATGGACAAAATCAGGTCCTTCAAAACCCTACTTGTCCACGAAGCCTTTCAGATTGCTGCAGCCTTCAGTGAGCTCTCCCTTCCCCTTCACCTCCCAAGATTCTCTCTGTCTGCACTATTTGGCCCTTAGACCATTGGGAGGGAACTGCTTCTCTAGATGTCGCATCTCCTTTGCTTGACTGGGAACGCTTTGAGGGCAGGGATCAAGTATGACTCACAATCATGATCATGAGTATAAGAACTGGTATCATTTGTTTCAGACATTTTATGTGCCAGGCACTGTACTAAGTTCTTTCCTACATTAGGTAGCATAACAAGTCATCTGGGTAGGTACTAGTCTTTTAATTGCATAGATGAGGAACCAGACTCGGGAGGTCTAAATAAATTGTATTGGGTGAGTCAGTTGGTGAGTGGTAGAGCTCAGGTCTCTCTTACTCTGAAGTTCATGATTTCCATGCTGACAATGACTTCTTTTTCTCTTCCTTGCCCTCCTCTTCCCCATCTCCCATCATCATCATCACTTCTGTTTTGCAGATAAAGAAATTAAGGCCCAGAAAAGTTGTCTGTCTTTGCCAGGGTCACATTCCTAGTAAGTGATGAAGCAAGGACTTTAAAATTAGATCTTCTGTCTCTAAGCACATTTTCATTTTCCCCAATCGTACCATGGCATTAGTGCATTTTGGCACCTCAGTGAGCTGTTTGATGTTGATAATTATCATGTTATAATACTGTAGGGAGGAGAAGATGCACATTCATAAACAACTGGAAGAACTAGTTGATACTGTATTGCAGTGAAGATTAAAAACCCCATAGAAATTTTGAGAGGAGGAACGTCATGGAAGCTTTACAGACTGAGGGAGGACTGGTGTTAGACCTAGGAGGGCAGGTTTAGCCAGACACAGAGGAGAAGATAAAGAGAGTGAGAGAGAGGGAGAGGTTCAAATTACCCCAACGGGCCATTCTCCCATCACCCCCTGTCTTGGATTGAATTGTGCCCCCCAAAAATATGTGTCAATTTGGTTAGGTCATTATTCCCAGTATTGTGTGGTTGTCCCCCATTTTGTGATTCTAATTTTATGTTAAAGAGGATTAGGGCAGGATTGTAACACTCTTAGTAAGGTCACATCCCTGATCCAATGTAAAGGTAATTTCCCTGGTGATCTGCACCACCTTTCATCTTACAAGAGATAAAAGGAAAGGGAAGCAAGCAGGGAAGATGGACCTCATACCATCAAGAAAGCAGCTCCCTGAGCAGAGGGTGTACTTAGGACCCAGGGTCCCTGCGCTGAGGAGCTCCTAGTCCAGGGGAAGATTGATGAGAAGAACCTTCCTCTAGAGCTGACAGAGAGAAAGCCCTCCCCTGGAGCTGGCACCCTAAATTTGGACTTCTAGCCTACTAGACTGTTAGAGAATAATCTTCTGTTTGTTAAAGCCATCCACTTGTGGTATTTCTGTTACAGCAGCACTAGATGACTAAGACATCCACACACACACACACACACACACACACACACACACACACACCACTGACCCAAATGCTCTTAACAGCCTGGGCATAGGTCCTACCACCATTGGGGCAGCTGATAAAAAGAAACAAATGGTTACATAATATGGAAATGGACATGTGCTTTGTATTCCCACTGCTGTCCAGTCGATTCCGACTCATGGCAATCCTATAGGACAGAGTAGAACTGCCCCATAAGGTTTCCAAGGCTGTAAATCTTTACAGAAACAGACTGCCACATCTTTCTCCCACAGAGCAGCTGGTAGGTTGAAACCACCCCCCTTTTAGTAAGCAACCAAGCCCTTTAACGACTGCACTACCAGGGCTTCTATATGGCTTTGTACTATGGTTATATTTTTCAAAGGGGCAGCGAAGGACATTATATAACTGGATGATCTCTACCAGAGCTGCTTGAAGTACTCTTTTACCATGGACCTGCCAACATGGGCTGAGTTTACACCAAATTTGTGAAGAAGGAGGCCCAGGTCATCATTGAGAAATACTACATGCGCCTGGGCAACAACTTCCACATGAACAAGTGTATGTGAGAGGAGATTGCTGTTATTCCCAGCAAGAAGCTCCACAACAAGCCAGCAGGCCATGTCACACATCTAGATGAAGCAGATTCAGAAAGGCCCCATTAGAGGTATCTCTATCAAGCTTTAGGAGGGGGAGAGAGAAAGGAGAGACGATTAGGTTCCTGCGGTCTCGGCCCTGGATCAGGATATCAGTGAAAGAGATCCTGATACTAAGGAAGTAAATGCTCAAGCTCTTGGATTTTGACAGTCTGTCTAACCTACAGGTCACTCAACCCACAGTTGGGATGAATTTCAAAACACCATGTGGCACCATTTGAATCTTTCTGCTATGTTGTAATATTGCCCAGAAAGTTATGGGCATAAAAAAAAAAAAAAAAGAATTGCATGAAGTTCTTCTTTAAATAAATCTGTTTTGGTGAATATACCATTTCAATTAATGAAGTTTCATCGAAAGCAACTATCTATGCAGCAAAGTAGAAATCATTCACAGAAATAGTTACAGCATGCTCATGCTATGTCAAGTTAGCCCTTCTCACTAGGGCATCAGCCATGTCCTATGTAGGTTCTCCTCTTTCCCTGGTTTGGTTTTGTGAGCTAGGGAAGCAGACAATGCAGGCCTGAACTACTGAATCAAACTGAGTTCAGAATAGCCCAGTATGATAAGAAATCATAGTCCTGTGGAATGCCTGGGCTTCATTTTCCCAGGAAGTCCCTCAAGAGACAGCAAAGAGGGAAGGCTGCTCAAGTAAGATGTCTGAGACTCTCATAGGGGAAGTCTGGGCTGGGTTCGAAGCAAGCCTACCATTGCTTTGGGTTTTGCCTTGCATTTCTCTCAAAAGCTTTTCTCTTCCCTAAAACCAATCCAGTTGTATACCCCAAATTGAAATTCTGAAGAATCTATCATTTTCTATGTATTTAAGATGTATTTCTGGAGCATTGTTTTTCTCCTCACCTTCTGAAATCATTTTGTAGCACACAGTGTAACACAGTTGTTGGAGGAGGTACATCTGGTGGTCTGCTTAGATATTCAACGGACTTTAAAATCTGCATTGAATTTGGTTTGCTACAGTTTTAAAGGGAATAGATTGGGCCTTGTCTTAGTCAGTGCTGCTGGAACAACAACAAAAAAACCAAAAAAAAACCAAACACTACACGTGGGTGGATCTAAAGGACAGAAATGTTCTCACAGTTTTGGAGGCTGAAAGTTCAAATCAGGTTCTTGGCTGTGTCAATTCCTTCTGTGGGGTTCGCTCCTGGTTTCTGATGTCTGCTGAAGATCCATGGGGTTCCTTTGCTTGTAGACTGGTCTCACTCGTTGTTTGTCTTCTTTCAGTGTGTATGTGTCTCTTGTTTATTCTGCTCTTTTTATAAGACACCTCTCAGAAGTGATTAGGTTTAGGACCCACCCTTCTCTGGTATGACTTCATTAACTCAATGAAAGAAAACCCCCATTTCCAAACAGGGTCATATTTATAAGTACAGGGATTAGGACATCAATATAACTTTGGGGGACCCAATTCAATCCACAATAAGATTTTATCTATTTGTTTTTCATTAAAGAAGTATTTTGTATTTATTCTGAAGATTTTATACTTCCTCAAATTCTAATTTTTTTTAATTCCTCAAGTGTAATAGGTTTTTAGTTCTCTTGAAAGGTAAGTAATACCTATCATATTTTTACACAAATAACACACGCCAACGAAATACCCATGAGGTATTTTCCTAAGCGCCACTATGCCAATTTTTTTTACATGTTGCTCTAAAAAAGAAAAAAAACAATAGCATAGTGCACTTAGGAAAATACCTGGGAGATGTGGTTGGCAATAAACATAAAAGGTGCATGTTATTTGCATAAGATACCGTAATCCATTGTATCTTCCTTTTTAAAATTGTAAACCTGTTTCTCACTTAAGAATATGCCATGTCTCATTAAAAACCACAAGTAGTAGAATGAGTTCAAACAAATACTGTAGTTGGAAATAGTGGTAAATAAATTGTGCAGGGTTTTAGGTATTTGGAACAGACTCTTCAATAGCTTTTGGCTTTAAGTATGATTAAAAAGCACATTTATTGATTTGTAAACAAACTGCTGTATTAATATATCTTTGGGGACATAGTCGACTAGTGGCTTCTTGTCAGAATTGGCTTTGAGGGGAATCCAGCCTCTGGGTCCTGATGGTGGCTCCTCACAGATGCCAAGTTGGGTCATTGAGCCCAGTGCATTTAAAGTCTAGGAGTAAAGCTTCCTCAATTTTGATGTGCTTGTTCAGTTTGACATCAGGCATGAGTCATGTCTGGGGACTGGATAAACTCAGAGCTTCACAACCTTACCAAAGATTGCTCCTCTTGCTTGATGTTTTCTTTGTCTTCCCGAGATTCTTACCCATAGCAACTACATTTCTTGGCTCATGGTATTGTGGGAAAAGGGGAGAGGATGGATGCATCCCTTCTGTGCACTTGGACCAGGGAAGGTGGCTCAGATATAAAGTAATGGATCCTTCTTTCCCACTCAGCATACTAGATGCCACATCCCTGAACTGAGGCCCTAAGAATTCCCTGAAGTCTTCTTGAATGCTTGGGCTCTGAACTTTTTCTTTTCATGAAATTGATCATTATTCCAAAGCTTTTTCCTTTCTTGGCTCGTGGCTGAATCCTATGGTTTGCAGGTATTCATAGTTTTCAAAAGGGGGAAGAAAGCTTTCCTTCTTGTATTACAGCTCTTTCCAAGACCACTCAGCTTGGCCCTTGAAGTGCTAAGTTTCTAGGTGGTAGTCCACCTTCACCTGAGTTGACCACCTTTTAGGATCTGGTCTTCTTTTTTTTTCTTTATTTTTTTTTTATTGTACTTTAGATGAAAGTTTACAGAACAAATAGTTTCTTATTGAACAGTTAGTACACGTATTGTTTTATGACATTGGTTACCAACCCCACGACATGTCAACACCATCCCTTCTCGACCTTGGGTTCCCTATCACTAGCTTTCCCATTCCCTCCTGCCTTCTAGTCCTTGTCCCTGGATTATTGTGCCGAATTGGTCTCGTTTTGTTTTATGGGCCTGTCTAATCTTTGGCTGAAGGGTGAACCTCGGGTGTGACTTCATTACTGAGCTAAAAGGGTGTCTGGGGGCCATATTCTAGGCGTTTATCCAGTCTGTTTCAGGCCAGTGAGTCTGGTCTTTTTTTGTGAGTTAGAATTTTGTTCTACATTTTTATCCAGCTCTTTCCGGGACCCTCTGTTGTGATCCCGGTCAGAGCAGTCAGTGGTGGTAGCCAGGCACCATCTAGCTGTACTGGACTCAGTCTGGTGGAGGCCTTGGTAGTTGTGGTCCATTAGTCCTTCGGACTAATCTTTCCCTTGTATCTTGTTTTCTTCATTCTCCCTTGCTCCTGAAGGGGTGAGACCAGTGGAGTATCTTAGATGGCTGCTGGGTTCTGGTCTTCTGAGCAACATCCTAGTGTTGATTATTGTCAGTGTTGCTGAGAGCCTCCAGCCCTTGTTCTTATCTGCCTGTTATCCTCCTTTCTTCTCTCCCTTTCCGGCTTCTTCCCCTCCTCTTGCCCTTCTTTTCCTCCTTATCTCTTTTTCTCTCCCTCTTTCCCTTCCTCTCACTTGTGACTGCTAGCTTGTCCTTACTGAGGTTCCTATTTGGTAGCTTTTCCTTACCCTCTTCATCTTCTGCTTTTGTGTTCTTTGTAAGCGACCTAGTACACAGTGTTCAAAGATGGGGCTCTGCAAACTCTTGCTCATACCCAGTCTTCGTTATTCCATGAAATGATGAGTTTCCTCCCCAGAACGGCAGTACTGGAACCAGAGGTGTCCATTTGCCTCCCTGGTGGTTGCTGCATTTGTTTGTGTGTGTGTGTATGTGTATGTATGAATATACGTGTATGTATGAGTTTATGTGTGTTTTCCTCAGTAATGGGCAGAATGGCCGCCTGGCTATTGCATTATTCGGGTGTTAGGGGTGGGCCCACCTCACTTTCAAATCTGCCTCCCAACTGCTACTGCCCGGAAGGGTTATGGTTCTGAGCTGTGTGGATTTATTTATTTAGGAATAGTAGTCATTTTTATGACCAAAGATTTTATATTATAGCCTCTTCCACATTTTTCCAGCTTTTTTTTGTTCTAACTGGTTTTTTTTTTTTTTAATCCTCCTTGAAATCTTATGCAAAGCCCAATATTTCAAATGGTTAACGCGTTGGCTGCTAACCAAGAGGTTCGAGGTTCAAGTCTACCCAGAGACACCTTGGTAGAAAGACCTGGTGATCTACTTCCAAAAATTCAGCCACTGAAATCCTTAGGGAGCGAAGTTCTACCTTGATACACATGGGGTTGCCATTTTTTGCGTGTCAACTTGACAGCAGCTGATTTTTTGTTATTTCTAACAGGTCAGATCGGAGCTGCTCTGCTGGCAATGGGTGTGGTGGTGGGAAATCCCGAGCCTGGTGTTCCCTTCCCTAACCTCAGTGGCCCACTGAAGGACTCTGTGGAAAAGTCCTGTGGTTCTTTGGAGCACAGTTTGACATAGCCCTGGTCTGGTTCTCTTTCCTTTCAGTTTATAGGTGAGAACCAGAGAAAGGAGTAGGGGAGAGGGCACGGAATGGAAAGACCCCCAGGGCAGAAAGTTCTAGCATCATGCCTCTAGGAGCCCAGTCACTGACTGAGCCAAAAGGGCCACCCTTGATTCCACCATTTTTTATCAGTTTCTAACAGCCCCAGTCTTGGGGCTTAGGATGTAAAATCATTATTCTTTTTGAGAACAAAAGATCTCCTCCACCAATATTTCCTGAGGTCAAAAGCCCCAGAGAGAACCGGCAGTGGACAGCAGCTTGCCAGGTTACCATGCCTTTAATAGCAATTAGTTAAGTGAGTAGGATGTGTTCTTAACTGATTATGAGACTATTATTTTGAACTTTTATTCTAAGAAGTGAGACTGGGTCAGCCAGACCCAGTGAATGCGTATTTGCTTGCTCCATTTGGAGATGTAATTCCAAGGCCAGGGTTAAGATGTACTGTGACCAGAGGAAGCAAGGTAGAGATGAGACTGCCAGTTATAGGAGAATTGAGTAGGAGGCAGGGGAGCTCCCATGATCCACTATCAGGAAGGGTAGTGTTGGGGCTGTAAAGAAAGGGGTTAGGGCTTTGGATTTTGTTCTACAGTTTTCTCTCACTCTGTCTGAACCTCCATTGTGGTCCTTGTCAGAGTGATCAGTGGTGGTAGCCAGGCGCTATCTAGTTCTTCTGGGGGCTCAGGCTGGTGGAGGCTGTTGTTCATGTGGTCCTTTAGTCCTGTGGGCTAATATTTTCCTTGTACCTTTGGTTTTCTTCATTCTCCTTTGCTCTGGATGGGATGGGACCAGTAGATGTATCTTAGATGGCTGCTCACAAGCTTTTAAGATGCCAGGTACCACTCAGCAAAGTGGTATGTAGCACATTTTCTTTATGAACTATGTTATGCCAAATGACCTAGATGTCCCCTGAAAACTATGGTTCCCAGGCCACAGCCTCACTAACTTGATCCCTCAAGGTGTTTGAATGTGTCTAGGAAGCTTTTATGATTTTGCCTTGGACACATTGTGCTGACTTCCCCTATATTGTGTGAACCGAAACCGCTCCCGAGGCCTACTTTTCAGACAAAGATTAGACAGGCCTACAAAACAAACAATAACTCGCGTCAGGATCGTGATTCTTAGTTCAATCAAATATATGAGACCAAAGGGGCATCACCTGCCCGAATGCAAGAAGACACGGCAGAAAGGGACAGGAAAACTGGATGAATGGACACAGGGACTCCAGGGTGGAAAGGGGGAAAATGCTGTCACATTGCGGGATTGCAACCAATGTCATAAAACAATTTGTGTTTAAATTTCTGAATGAGAAAGTAACTTGGCACTGTAAACTTTCACCTAAAGCACAATAAAATTAAAAAGAAAGGGGCTGGGGCAAAGGTTGCTATCCTAGAGGAGGTCTTGTGGTTGTTGACAGTGAGATGTGGGGTGGCTCTGTGATGATGACTCTTACTCTCGCCATCCCCCTCTGAGCTCAGGGGTGGTGGGAGGGCCGCTTCCCTACAGCCATCAGTCAACCCATCCTCACATCCTCCCTGTGACTGCCCTGTTTCAAGCCCTTCCTTCTTTAGAGAACACAGCACTGATCTTTCTGCCTCCAAACTATTTGTTTGCATGTCTTCACTATTGTTGGAAACTGGGGTGGCGTAGTGGTTAAGAGTTTGGCTGCTAACCAAAAGGACGGCAGTTTGAATCCACCATGTGCTCCTTGGAAACCCTGTGGGGCAGTTCTACTCTGTCCTATAGGGTCGCTATGTATGAGTTAGAATCGACTAGATGGCAGTGGGTTTTTTTTTTTTTTAACTGTTGTTAGGTGCCCTCGAGTTGATTCCGACTCATAGTGACTCCATGTGAAAGAGTAGAACTGTCCCATAGGGTTTTCTAGGCTGTAATCTTTATGGGAGCAGATGGCGAGGTATTTCTCCCACGGAACCACTGGGTCGGTTCGAATCATCAGCCTTTTGGTTAGCAGTCAAGTGCTTAACCATTGTCCCACCAGGGCTTCCCACTATGCAACTTGGGAAATAGAGGATTACCTATAACCTTGGAAGTCCCCTGTGTACCTGCCCATTTCGCATCCCCTCCCTCCGCCAGAAAGCTAACCACGTGCTGGAATTAGTTATATTACATAGGTGTGTATTCCTAAAGAATATTTTATTTAGTTTTTTTATGTTTTAAAATTACATAAATGGTGTCATAGGGCATATATCATTCTTCTGTGACTTATTTTTTTCTTCTGCTTGCAGTTCCTTCCACGTTTTCATGCATGTATCTACACTGTTGTGAAGTGTTTCTTTATATGAAACCAAACCCACAGCTGTCCAGTCGATTGCAACCCATAGTGACCCAATAGATACTACGGGTACACTAAAATTAATCCGTTCTATTGTCAATAAAAATTGCAGTTGTTTTGATTTTATTTTTTATATGATAAAAATGCTGCTATAAATATTCTTCTACTTAACTCTTGTTGCATGTGTGCAAGAATTTCTTTCTAATATATAACTAGGGAAGAAGTTGCTGAGTCACAAGTTATGTTATGCATCTTTATTAGGTAATTCAATTTGTTTTCCAAAGTGTACCAGTTTACACCCCCACCAGCAGTACATGAGAGGTCTTGTTACTTTACATCCTTACCGACATTTGGTATTGTCAGGTTTTTATTGCGACAATCTGGTAGGTATGTGATAGTACTTCATTGTGACTTTTATTTATCTTGTTACTCATGTGATTGAGCATGCTTATTGGCTAATCCTGTTTCCTCTAATGTGAAATTCCTTTTTCTGAGATCATAAAAAAATGTTTTCCTGTATGTTCTAAAAGATTTATGGTTTTCCTTCTCATATTTTTGTCATTATTCTATCTGAAATTGTGTTTTTTCCAACAATATGATGTAATTATCCATTTAAACTTTATTTCATGTGGATTATCAATTGTCACAATATCGTTTATTGAATAGTTCTTTTCCTCCCCACTTATCTTCATTGCCAGCTCGGTAAGGAATCAGTTATTTATACACTTGCAGGGGCCTATTTCTGTTCCATTGACCTATTTGTCTCTCCCTGTGCCAATACCACGCCGACTAAATACTATGACTTTATAATAAATCTTGATATCAGGTAGGGCAAATACCTCTGATTGGTTTATGCTCTTCAGGATTTGCTTGATTATTGTTGGCCCTTTGCTCTTCCATATTAATTTTAAAATCTGCTTTTCAAAATTCATGGAAAACCCAGTTAGGATTTTCATTGCAATTGCCTTGGTTATATACATCATTGTAGAGAGAACTGACATCTTCATAGTATTATATCTTCCAATCTATGAAAATGGAATATATCTCCATTTATTTAGATTAAATATATTTTAATAAAGCATTATAATTTTCTACCTAAATGCCTTGGAACTGGTACTTTATATATATTTGTTGCTGTTGTAAATTGTATCTATTTATTTTTGTAAATGGAATTTTATAACTGGTGTATAGAAATACAGCTGATGTTTGGCATATAGTTCACTTTTTTATGTTTATTGAGTATCTAGCCACCTTGCTTAATTTTTAAATGAAATTCTGATAATTTTTATGATGCTTTTGGACAGTCTATATAGCTATATAATCTGAAATTAATGACAGTTTTATTTCTTCCTTTTCGATTTTTATGCCATCTATTGTCTTGTCTTATTGCACTGGTTAGAACCGATAGTGCCATGCTGAATCAAAGTGGTGACAGTGAGCATTCTTCTCTTGTTCCTGATTTTAAATGGAACACTTACAAGTTTTACCGTTGAATTATGATGTTCCTGAATGATTTTGTATGGATAGCTTTTTTCAAGTTTGAGAAATTTCCACCTATTCCTAGTTAGCTAATATTGTGAATAGATGTTTACTTTTATCAAACACATTTTCCATATCCTTTGAGATAATCATAGTTTTTTGTTTTTCGTTTAATCTGTTAATGCAGTGCTTTATACTCATAGAATTTCTAATGTTAAAACAAACTCAAATTCTTGGAATTATCCCAACTTTATTATAATTTATTTCCTTTTAAAAATATATTAGTAGATTTCATCTGCTAATATTTCATTTTGCATTTTTGAATTTGTTATTGAGTTAGACGAGCATATATCTTTCCTTTTTCGTATTATCCATGTCTATTTTTTTGTGTCAATGTGAGACTAGCCCCATAAAATGAGTTGGGAAGTATTCCTTTCTTTTTTCCTCTGGAAGTGTTTGAAAAAGATTGGAATTATCTGTAGCTTGTATTATTTAGCTTTGAGTCGGAATTGACTCCATGGCAACGGGTTTGTTTTTTTGTATTATTTAATGGGACTTGCCTGTAAACTCCCTTTAACTTAACTGTTTGCTTAGTGGGAAGTTTTTAAAAAGTATAGGAACATTCTTGAGCCAAATTTACAAATCTATATTTTCCTGGTAATTTGCATATTTTCTTGAAATTTCTAAATTTATGAGCATAAAGTTCATAATATTCTTATCATTTTTATCCTCTGCTGTATGAACAGTTATATCCCCTTTTAATTTCAGTGTTATTTGTGTCTCTGCTTCCGGTACTACTCCCTTTTACTGCAAAGTATACACAATCAACAAAACAACGTTTTTAAAACATGGAACTAATCATATTCCACATTTATAAATCATAAGAGGGCTTTGAAAGGCTGTTTATGATCTAGCCTCAGCCTAACTTTCCTTTTTTAAGAGCTGTTTTCTTACTAATTTCTTGGTATTCCAGACACTCTGGATTACTGTGCTGTTGGCATACTGGTAGCTTCCATAACTCCAGGACCTTTGTTTATGCTGTTTATGTCATTTGACCACTCTTTGTTACATCTCCATCCTTTGAAATACTTGTTTTTCAAGACTCATCTCAATTTGTATCTGTTCCATGAAGCTTTCCCCTACTTCCCCCAAATGGAATAGGTACCTACTTCCCCTGTATTCCCACCACATACCCACCCAAATTGCTCCATACCAAGTATAGGCAGTCACCAGATTACGAGCAAGTTCTGTTCCTAAGTCTGTCTTTAAATCAAATTTGTATGTAAACCAGAACAGTTAGGTACTGTTGGTATCTAACATCGTTAGTCAAATATTTGTCTTAGTATATAGTGTACTTAGTGTACCTTCCTATGCATAAAAACATCAAAGAAACACTTCCAGATACACTAAAACATCTTTAACATAATAAAACAATAATAATAATGGTTTGATGTGTGTTGCAAAGTAGTGCCCATTTGTGATTACGAACCATTGTATGTACCTCAAATTTTTAATGTAATAGGCTTATGAAGTTGGTTTGTAACTACATGTTGTACATAAGTCAGGCGTTGATAACCCTGGGACTGCCTGTATCTTATTTCTGTTTTATATTTAACGAATTGTTTACATGTGGAGGTTGAGAGCCTTTTGAAGGCAAGATCCTGTCTTACTCATGCCTGCATTCTAAGCACCTAGCGGAGGACTCCAAATCTGTTAAATTTAACTGAACTGAATTAAACGGAAAGGACTCAAACGGGCATTTGCGCCTTGGCAAAGAGTAAAATTGAAAAGGTGAATTGTAGGCCTCGTGATGTAATCTGACTATAGTCAGCAAGTCCATCATATGCCCCTCATTCATTTGTCCTAATGTGCCTCTTTTTTAAAATGCTAATTTGTCTGAGGAAGCAGGGAAGGCCATATCAAGCATTGATACTCTATCATTTGTAGTTTTCCCTGTATTCAGGGAGATCCCTGCCTTGGCTAGTGAATGGATTAGCTAGATCCTTCATTGAGATCAGATATATTGATAGGCCATGGACAAGGAACCACCCATAAGGGGAACTATAATAAAGAGATGGCTAGGTTTACTCATAAATCAAACCAAACTCTTTGCTGTCGATTCCCACTCATAGAGACCCTACAGGACAGAGTAGAGCTGCCCCATAGGGTTTCCAAGGAGTGCCTGGTGGATTCGGACTGCTGACCTTTTGGTTAGCAGCCAAGCTGTTAACCACTGTGCCACCAGGGCGCTGGGTATACTCATAGTTGTTATCATTTATTTAGTATCTACTATATTCCGAGTCGCTATGAGTTGGAATCAACTCAATGGCAACGTGCTTGGCTTTTTTTTTTTGTTTTGTTTTGTTTTATGTTCTGAGTGGAGAGCTGGTGACGCAGTGGTTAAGAGCTATAGCTGCTAACCTAAAGGTCAGCTTTTTGAATCCATCAGTTGCTCCTTGGAAACCCTATGACACATTTCTGCTCTGTCCTATAGGGTTGCTATGAGTTGGAATCGACTCGACAGCAATGGGTTTGGTTTTTTTTTTATTTTTTTTATTTTTTAATGAAGAGAAGTTTATTTCCTCACAGTCAAAGTAGGCTAAAAGTCCAAATTCAGGGCATCAACTCCAGGGGAAGGCTTTCTTTCTCTGTCGGCCTTCTTCTCTTCGGTGTTCCCCCGGACTAGGAGCGTCTCTGCGCAGGGACCCCGGTCCAAAGGACACGCTCTGCTCCCGGCACTGCTTTCTTGATGGTATGAGGTCCCCCTGTCTCACTGCTCACTTCTGTCTTTTATATCTCAAGAGATTGCCTCAGGACACAATCCAGTCTTGTAGATCAGGTCCTGCCTTACTAACACAACTGCCACCCATCCTCCCTCATTAACATCATAGAGGCAGGTTTACAACATACAGGAAAATCACACAGTACCAGGAATCATGGCCTAGTGAAATTGATACACACATTTTTTGGGGAACATAATTCAAACCATGATATACCACCCTTTGGCCCCCCAAAAATCACATCCTTGCAACATGGAAAACATATTCACCCCATCATATCATAGCAAAAGTCTTAACTCCAAGTCTAAAATCCAGAAATTCCTCTTCATCTGTGAAATCTAGAATGCAAGTTATCTGCTTCCAAAGGTACAATGGCAGAACAGGCACAAGCTAGACATTTTCATTACAAATGGGAGAAACTAGAGGGAAAGAAGTGGTAACAGACACCAAGCAAGTCAGCAGAACACCTTACATTAGCCCTCAAGGCTTTGAAAATAATCCTTTGTTCTCTGAGACAATTTACACAATGGCCCTGCACTCCAGACTCTAGGTATTGGCCACAGTCTCTGGATTTTGAGTGGAGGCCCCTCTGCCCTGGGCTTCAGCTCCGCCTTCCAGGCCCACTGGGACAGCAACTCTGCTCCCTTGGCTTTAGGCGCACCATTCTCCTAGTCCATTTGAGTGGCGACTCTACCCTTAGAAGCACCAGAGGCCATTGCTCCACCCTTTGAAACCCCTGAGGTCATGGCCATACCTTTTGAGACTGAGGCAGCTAGGCTTCTTGTGTCCCTAGTCTCTTCAGCTTCTGCTTCCTATGGCCTCTTGGCCCTCGGGCCTCATGCCCGCATCTGCCCTTGTGGGGCAAGTGTTCCAAAGCTCTGTAGCTCCACCAGTATAAGTGCCCAGAGGCACCCCACTCTGCCAGGAAGCCTCCTGCACACAGGCACTCAGCTCTCTCACTCCGTGGGCCGGCTCCAGTGCCGTCTCGCACTGGTCTCCTGGTTCTGCTGCTGTTGGTTCGCTGCTGCTGCTGGTCCGCTGTCACTGCCGCATGTCTAGCCATTCACAGTTTTAAAACCACTTCCACATTGTAGGTATCTGTTAGAGCAGCACCCCACTCTCTTGGTACCAAATTCTGTCTTAGTTATCTAGTGCTGCTACAACAGAAATACCACAAGTGGATGGTTTTAATGAAGAGAAGTTTATTTCCTCATAGTCAAAGTAGGCTAAAAATCCAAATTCAGGACGTCAGCTCCAAGGGAAGGCTTTTTCTCTCTGTTGGCCTTCTTCTCTTCAGCTTTCCCCCGGACTAGGAGCTTCTCGTGGAAGGGACCCCGGTCCAAAGGACTCTCTCTGCTCCCAGCACTGCTTTCTTGATGGTATGAGGTCCCCGGGTTTGGTTTTTTTGTATATTCTGAGTGGAGCCCTGGTGGCGCAGTAGTTAAGAGCTCCGCTGTTAACCAAAAAGTCATTGGTTCGTATCTACCCGCCGCTGCTTGGAAACCATACGGGGCAGTATTACTCTGTCCTATAGGGTTGCTAATGGTCCGAATCGACTCAACAGCAATGGGTTTTTTTTTTTTTAAATCTCGAGTATTGTGCCGAATCTGTTACATATGTAATTCCAGTCTTTCCTCACACCAACTTAGAGAGGTAGGTACTATTATCTTTTCTAGCTTTATGATGAGGAAATTGAGGCTCACAGAGAGACTAAGCAATTCAGCCAAAGCCACTCAGCTAATAAATGACAGAGCTGAGATTCAAAGCCGGGTCTCATGGAATTCCTTCTCCTACAACCCAAGCAATCTCTTCTTTATGACCTCATCTCAAAACCTCAGCTATTTATTGAGCACCTGTTCTGTGAGTAGCCTCCAGCCTGGCTCCACACTATCTATGGTCAGTTTTTCAGGCATGTTAGTGGTCAGAAGTAAGCTCCTGTTGGCTGAATGATCTTGGAAGCTGCTAGAATGAGGCAAGAATGTGAACAACTGCTTGGGCTGCTTCCCGTCCATATAACATCTCTGCTTACTCCCTCAGTGTGGGCTTTTGAGCTTCAGAAAGGCTTGGAAGTTCGTTGGAAACAAATGTCTCTGTTTTATCACGTCATTCCCACTCCATCTACGTGGTGTTCCCGAAAACTGAGCACACTAGCATCTGGCTTTTAGAAACAATAGCTACTTTGATCAAAGGCAAGGGAGACAACTGTTTTCCAGGAAGCTGCAAACAAGGGTGTCCTCAGAAAATAGCTCCGAGGGCCAACCAGTGAGCAGGAATGTTAGGGGGTTGCATATATCTGGGGGTAATTTGCAGTTTACTGTTTCCAAGGCAGTTCTCTGCTGGCTATGAGGGCCGTTTTTCTGCCCCTCATCCCACTGATCCACAGAGCCACTTTAGGGCCTCCAGATCAAAAGTCTTCCAGGTGATCTGGTCATTCATTGTGTAGATGAGGATCTTGAGGCTCAGACTGGGGGCAGTGTCTTACCCAGAGCCATATAGCAGAGTGGTGGTCAAGCCTGCATTAAGACTCAGGACTTCTGATTGCCTGCGAGGCATACTGTCATTTCTTATCAGTTTATTTTTTTATATTTTATTGTACTTCAGGTGAAGGCTTACAGAACAAATAGTTTCTCATGAAACAGTAGTACACATGTTGTTTTATGACATTGGTTAACAACCCCACAACATATTAACCCTCTAAATTCTAAACCTTTTTTTTTTTTTTTTGGTGAAAATACACATAGCCAAAGATACACCATTTCAAAAATTTCTACATACACAGTTCAGTGACATTGACTATGCTCTTCCAATTATGCTGTTATTCTCACTTAAGATGAAGGCTTACAAAACAAAATAGTTTCTCATTTAACAGTTACTACAAATGTTGCCCTATGACAATGGTTAACAATCTCACAACACATCAACAATATCCTTACTCAACCTTGGGTTCCCTATCACCAGCTTCCTTGTCCCCTTCTGCCTTCTGGCCCTTGTCACTGGACTCCTGTACCTTGTTAGTCTCATTTGGTTTTACAGGGCTGTCCACTCCCAGGCTGAACAGTGAACCTCGGAGGTAACTTGACCACTAAGCTACAAGGGTGTCTGGGGGCCATACTCTCAAGGTTTCTCCAGTCTCCTTTAGGCCAGTAAATCTGGTCTTTTTTTGTGTGTGAGTTAGAATTATGCTCTACATCCTTCTCCAGCTCTGTCCAGAACCCTCTGTTGTGACTGTCCCCGGTCAGAGCAGTCAGTGGTGGTAGCCGGGCACCATCTAGCTGTACTGGACTCAGTCCGGTGGAGGCCTTGGTAGATGTGGACAATTAGTCCATTGTACTAATCTTTTCCTTGTATCCTGTTCTCTTCATTCTCCCTTGCTCCCGAAGGGATGAGACCAGTGGAGTATCTTAGATGGCCGCTCACAGGCTTTTAAGACCCCAGACACTACTCACCAAGGTAGAATGTAGAGCATTGTCTTTATAAGCTGTGTCATGCCATTGAGCTAGATGTTCCCTGAGACCATGGTCCCCAGAGCCCTCCACCCAGCAATTCAGTCCCTCAGGGAGTTTGGATGTGTCTATGGGGCTTCCATGACCTTTCTTGTGCTAGTTTCCCCTGTACTGTGTACTGTCTCACCCTTCACCCAAGATACCACTTATCTATTGCCTATTTAGTATTTCCCCCCCACCCCTCCCATCCCTGGTAACCAACAAACCAACCAGATTGTTACATTTTGTGTGTGAACTTCTTCATGGGTTTCTACAACAGAGGTCTCATACAATATTTGTCCTTTTGTGATTGACTTATTTCACTCAGCATAATGTCCTCCAGTTTCATCCACGTTATGAGATGCTTCACAGATTCATTGTTGTTCTTTCTCGTTGCATAGTACTCCATTGTGTGTATGTACCATAGTTTGTTTATCCATTCATCTGTTGATGGGCATCCAGGCTGTCTCCATCATTTTGCCATTGTGAACAATGCTGCCATGAACATAGGTGTGCATATGTCTATTCGAGTGATGACTCTTATTTCTCTAGGATATATTCCTAGGAGTGGGATTGCTGGATCGAATGGTATGTCTATTTCTAGCTTTCTGAGGAAGCGCCATATCATTTTCCAAAATGGTTGTATCATTTTGCATTCCCACCGGCAGTGCATAATAGTTCTGATCTCCCCACAGCACCTCCAACATTTGTTATTTCCAGTGTTTTTGATTCATGCCAGTAATGCCAGGGTGAGATGGTATCTCATTGTGGTTTTAATTTGCATTTCTGTAATGGCTAGTGATCGCAAGCATTTCCTCATGTGTCTGTTGGCCATCTGAATGTCTTCTTTGGTGAAGTGTCTGTTCATTTCTTTGCCCATTTTTTAATAGGATTATTTGTCTTTTTGTTGTAGAGGTGTTGGATTTTCTTGTAGATTATGGAGATTAGACCTTTGTCTGATTTGTACTGTCCAAAATTTTTTTTCCAGTCTGTAAGTTCTCTTTTCACTCTTTTGGTGAAGTCTTTTGAAGAGCATAGGTGTTTGATTTTTAGAAGATCCCAGTTATCTAGCTTATCTGTTGGGTTTTGTGCATTGATGGTTATGGTTTGTATCCTGTTAATGCCATGTATTAAGGCCTGAAGTGTTGGTCCTATTTTTTCTTCTATGAACTTTATAGTTTTAGGCTTTATATTCAGGTCTTTAATCCATTTTGAAGTAGTTTTTGTATACAGTGTGAGGTATGGGTCCTGTTTCATTTTTTTGCAAATGGATATCCAGATTTGCCGGCACCATTTGTTAAAAAGACTGTCTTTTCCCCATTTGATGGACTTTGGGCCCTTGTCGAAGATCAGGTGACCGGAGGTGGATGGATTTACATCTGGGTTCTCAATTCTGTTCCATTGGTCAATGTATCTGTCCTTGTACCAGTACCAGGCTGTTTTGACTACTCTAGCTGTATAGTAGGTTCTGAAGTCAGGTGGTGTGAGTCCTCTAACTTTATTCTGCTTCTTCAGTAGTGCTTTCCTTATTTGGGGCTTCTTCCCTTTCCATATAAAGTTAATGATTAGTTTGTCCATCTCTTTGAAGAATGTTGTTGGTATTTGGATTGCGATTGTGTTGTATTTGTAAATGGTGTTAGCTGGTCCTAGAAACAGGAGATGGCGGAGGAGATGGTCCCAGAAGTTGTGCCTGGAGAAGAGATTGGAGGGTAGTTGGAGGCTGGAGATGGGGAATCCCTGGGTCTGTTCTGTCTAAACATTGTTGAAGCAAGAGACATAGCACCTGGACCACAGGACCACCACAGGATCACTGGGTGCCCTTGTCCCATAGGATTTTCAGTTGCTGTTTTTTTGGAAGTAGATCACCAGGCCTTTCTTCTGAGGTCCTTCTGAGTGGCCTTAAATCTCCATCCTTTTGATTAGCACCACCTATGAACCATACCTCTAATTTTCTGGTAGGCTTAAAGCACCTTGAAGACAGCACGATTTGTAACTGATTTTGGACTCCCTACCATGACTCACACGTAGTTGGCCTTCAGCAGGGTTTTCGTGGCTTGATTGGGTCAGCTTCCTTCTTATCTGACCTTTAGTCAGACCCTTCTTATCAGAGCCTTTGTCTCTGTTTGGTGTTATTCTCGGCATCCATCATATGTGGTTTCTCATCCAAGGTGACTCCAGAGTGCACTGAGTCTCAGCTCTAACACCTTCACCCCACTCTGTTAGCTCCAGTCCATTTTTAATGTTTCTGTTCATGCAGGTTTTTAAAAAAGATTTTGCATTGCATACATACCATTTGTAAAGTGTTTTTTCACTTTACCTTAGAGCTCTGTGGTTAATTTTTGTTTTAATTTTTTTTATTGAACTTTAGATGAAGATTTACAGAACAAATAGTTTCTCACTAAACAGTTAGTACACTTAATTGTTTTATGACATTGGTTAACAACCCCACGACATGTCAACACTCTCCCTTCTTGACCTTGGGTTCCCTATTACCAGCTTTCCTGCCCCTTCTGCCTTCTAGTCCTTGTCCCTGGGCTGTTGTGCCCCATTAGTCTCGTTTCGTTTTACGGGCGTGTCTAATCTTTGGGTGAAGGCTGAACCTCTGGAGTGACTTCATTACTGAGTTAAAAGGGTGTCTGAGGGCTAGACTCTCGGGGTTTCTTCAGTCTCTGTCAGGCCAGTAAGTTTGGTGTTGTTTTTGTGAGTTAGAATTTTGTTGTACATTTTTCTCCAGCTCTGTCTGTTACCCTGTATGGTAATTCTTTATGCAGTACCATTAAGAAAGGTACATAGTTATGTCTGCCATATCCATAAGCTTCAAAATCATTTGGTTATAAATCTTAGTTTCTTTAAGAAAGGAAGACTCTCTTGGAATATTAATCTAACTAAAAATAAACAAGCATTAGAGGGCGCCTGTATAAAGGATCCCTGGTGGCATAGAGGTTAAGTGTTCGGCTGCTAACCTAAAGGTCCGTTGTCGAACCCATCAGCTGCTCCCTGGGAGAAAGATGTGAGTGTCTGCTTCCGTAAAGATAAACGAAACCCAAAACCTGTTGCCGCTGAGTCGATTTTGACTCATAGCGACCTTCTAGGACAGAGTAAAACTGCCCCATAGGGTTTCCATGGAGCAGCTGTTGGATTTGAACTGCTCTGAGTCAGAATGGACTCTACAGCAACAGGTTTTGTTTGGCTTGTTTTTTTAGCAGCAGATTTGGCCAGTGTAATTCGTCATTTGATTTCTTGACTGCTGCTTCCATGGGTGTTGATTGTGGATCCATGTAAAATGAAATCCTTGACAACCTCAATTTTTTCTCCATTTATCATGATGTTTATTAGTCCAGTTGTGATGATTTTCATTTTCTGTTACATTTATGTGTGAAAGGTGGAATTAGCAAGGGGCATTTTATAAGCTGTAAGAAGTCACATGGATGTGTAAGTAGGGATGTGATTGTGACACACACAAAAAAACTCCAGTCCACTAGAGCCATACCTTCTACTTGGCAGGTTTCAAATGGCTGGCCAGCCCTTTAATTTTCCATTTCTCTTCCTAGGGATGACTTTTCTGGCAGTTGAGTCTGGTAAATACTTCTCTGCAGGTGTGTGCGGCATGCCCCATCACTCATCTCTGGAGGACTGATGCCTCATTCTTTATTATGTTTGTCTCTGCTAATCTCTCCAAGTTCTCTTGCTTGCTTGCTTGTGGTTGTTCCATTTTTAGTCTTCATGAGAGCTGTGCAACTCGTTTTGTTACAGGAAGATCGGAGATGTGTTCTGCTGGTAGAGACATGGCTTTGTCGAGTATTACTGCCTTATCCTAAGATCAGTAACTCATCTTAGGGGAGAAAACCAAATCCAGCTGGCTAATTTTCAGCAGGTACTTTTGCTGAAGATTGTACAAGTTGCTCTGGGTATGTCAAACATACACCAGTGCCTAGGATTAGTGTCTCTGTTGGGGCTTTTGGGTTTCTTGGAATGTCTATGAACATGGAGGAGAATTAATCAGTAGTCTGCTTCTGCTGCATGCCTCCTAGCTACTTTTGTAGAATTTCAGTTGGTAAATACTGGCTTCTGAATGACATATCTAATTGATAGGTAGCTTATTTTGTTAAAGGAGCCCTGGTGGCATGGTGGTTAAATGCCTGGCTGCTAACCAGAATGTTGGCAGTTCAAACCCACCAGCCGGGAGAAAGATGTGGCAGTCTGCTTCATGAAGGTTACAGCCTTGGAAAGCCTATGGGGCAGTTCTACTCTGTCCTATAGGGTTGCTATGACTTGGAATCAACTCGAGGACAACAGGTTCAGGTTTTATTTTGTTAGCTCTGATCCTGGGAGGCAGATACCTTTTGTTGTTTGAGGATTGATACAGCAAACAGCACAAGTGAACAGCGCAGACCCATAAAGATTTGCCAATCTTTGTATGTGTAATCCAGTGACGTTGATTACATTCTCCATATCATACATCCATGATCACTATCCTTTTCCAAATTACTCCACCACCATTAAATAGTAAACATTTATTTAAAAATAATTTTAAAGAGGCTCACAAAAGCAATGTTTAGACCCAAACGAAAAAAAACAAAAACAAGCAAACAAACAAACAAAAAAAAAAACCCAAACTAGCTTCCCACGTATGTCAGAGTAAAACTGTGCTCCGTAGAGGTCTTAGATTTCACATGTCCTCATCAGTCCTCATCATGGGAGTTTCCAAGTTTACTTTCCAAGGTCCCTGCTGATTCTAGGGCTTCTATGACCCCACTTTCCAAAAAAGAGTTTGTTTGATTGGGTTTTCTGCTTAGGGCCCGATTGTTTCCCTCTGCAACATGGGTTGTGCTACAGTTGCTTCCGTCTTTGGGCAAGGAGAGAGACCAAGGTAGAGCCTCTAGTTTTTTGCCTCCTGGGACCCCAGGTATCCCAATATTTCCAGTGCCTTTCTGATGCATGACCCTGGGAACCAAAGCACAGTTTTATAACCACGTGGAATCAGCCTAACACGGTTGTAATGCAGGTTTAATATTGAGCACAATGCCTGGTACATAGTACTCACCCAATGAAGCTTTTTGGGTTTTGTCACTTACTAGTGGTGGGGCTGGTGATGTCAGTTTCTTCATCTGTGGGAACCTCTGTTGTTCTGTCAAGTCCATCCTGACTCATAGTGACCTCATGTGACACAGTAGAACTAGGTTGTAGGGTCTTCTTGGCTGTAATCTTTACAGAAGTAGATCGCCATGTCTTTTCTTTGTGAAGCCACTGGGTGGGTTTGAACTGCCAACCTTTCGGTTAGCAGCCAGGCACTTAACCGTTGCACCACTAACCTCTGCTGGGGGATCATCCTGCAGATTCTTTGTTAATATTGAGTAAGTTCCTCCATGTGTAACTTCCCAGCATGGTCACGGTGCTTGACACATCATAGCTCAAACATGTAGCTATTATTATCATTATCATTGTTACAGTAAATAAATATATTTATTTAAATAAAATAAATACAATAAGTAATAACTTCATTCAGAAGACAAATTTAATGGCCTATTATATTTTGGGAGCTCTGAGGAGCAATTTGGTGCAAACGGTGGTGAAGAAGGAAGGTGTACTGCTTCCGAGCGCTAACATTTATTCAGCACTTTCTCTGCTGTAGGCAGCTTGGCCTGCTCTCTGTTTTATTTCATGAAGTCCTTTCAACAACCCTAGGAGATAAAGACTGTTATCACCCTCATTTTACAAAGCACAGGGAAGTCAAGGAAATTGCAAAAAGTCACTTTAGGATTTGAATCCAGATGAAGAAATGGAGGCATATAAAGCTAGTCAGTGGCAGAGCCCAAAAACTTCAGTCCAGGCTTTTGTCTCCAACCTGCATCGTTTTTAATCTGATGCTAACTATTAAATAATAGACTTTTTCATGTGGAGGTCTACTGGGATATGAATAGAGCATCTGAAGCACAGTTCACTTCTCTTTGTAGGTGTTCAATTGGGTGCCACATAGGCGTGGCCACGAGGAAGACCAGATATGTAACAATCTTATCCCGATGATACTATTTTCAATTTAATTTAGTCATTTTAAAGAGCTTCAGGGACTTAGTATTTACGTTGTCCATGAGTTTTCAACTTTTGATTTAGCTTTTGAAACAAACAGAATGCACTAGCAGAGTCCATGGAGTCCCTGGGTGGTAAAGATGGTTAATGTGCTATGTGATCTTGAGGATGTTACTTAATGTCTATGAGTCTAGGATTAATAATTGCACCTAGTCCATAGAGTTTTGGTGAGGAATACACAGATATATGTATGGAGCCCCTCAGAGGTGCAGTTGCTGTGCTTTGCTGCTAACCGAAAGGCTGGGGATTTCAAGTCCACGTGTGTACCTCAGAAGAAAGTCCTGGCAATTTACTTCTGAAAAATCAGACATTGAAAACCCTTGCTTCTTCCCAGTCCCTCCACAACAACAACACACACACACACACACACACACACACACACACACACACACACACACACACACACACACACACACACACACACACAGAATGAGACTTAGTGGTGTTTTATCATAATCTGAGTACCCGTCACAGAAGTCTGTTCCTCTCATGTATGGCACTGTGCGTAAAAAAAGGTTGAGAAAATCACAACGGTCATCCAACCTTCTCATTTTATCCTTGAGATCAGAGATTCTGAGAGAGGACATATCATTGGCCTTCCTTTTGAAGTTTTGTTTTCATCTCCCTATGAATAGTGACCAAACTTAATATCAGGGTGTCTTAGTCACCTAGTGCTGCTATAACAGAAATACCACAAGTGGATGGCTTTAACAAAGAGAGTCCAAATTCAGGGCATCAGCTCCTGGGGGAGGCTTTCGTTCTCTCTGTCAGCTCTGAAGGAAGGTCTTTGTAATCAGTCTTCCCTTGGTCTGGATTCCCAGCACATGAACATCAGGTCCAAAGGACACACTCTCCTCCCAGCACTGCTTTCTTGGTGGTATGAGGTCCCCATGTCTCTTTGCTCACTTCTCTCTTTTATATCTCAAAAGAAATTGGCTTAAGACACTATCCAATCTTGTACACCTCATCAGTATAACTGCCACTAATCCATCTTATTACATCATAGTGATAGAGTTTACAACACATAAAGAAATCATGTCAGATTACACAATCATAAAATACTGGAAATCATGACCTAGCCAAGTTGACAGACCTCTTGGGGGGACACAATTCAATCCATGACACCGGGTTTATTTTTTCTTTGTTTGTTTTTGGTCCTGCTGAGTGAATCCAACTGTGGCTTAGTTGAGCCTTCTTGGGGGAAAAAATTTGAGGTTGTTCTTTGCATCAAAATCTCCACCATAAAATGGGCCTTGGTTCTAAATTAATTATGTGCATAGATGGGGATATGTTGACCAAATAGAATTCCATCCCCTCTCCTCTCTGCTCAAGTTACCGTTTAACTATTGTCTTTGGGTCTCTGGTAGCCAAGGAACAAGTTGAGATCCTTTGTCGGATTTGCTTTGTTGAATCAGCACATAGGGCTTCACTGCCAGGGTGTGCAGTGGGCAAGCCTCTGCAGGCTGGAATTCAGGTTCACTTCAGATCATTCCCTGCACATGTATCCAAATGCCTCAGAATGCCAGAGCTGCCCAGGATGTTTATGAAACCTTGCCATTTTTCAGGAATGGGAACACTTCAGTTCTGACTTCTAATGGCTGTATGGAGGTGTCACAGAACTGCATATTGGTGACATGTAACTTAACAAGATGCTCCAGAAGGCCCTTGCTGCCTCCCTCGTGTCAATTCTTCTTGGATTCCAAATAGCAGATCATTGGCAACCGTGCCGTCCAGCTATGGAGAGACATGTTTGAGAGCTATTTGATCATAGGCGTTCTCAGAAATTAATCCTTACAAAGTACATGGAAGGTATAATCTTCTTGGCCGTGGATGGAAAGATTTTTTTTGTCCCTGAAGTAAACAATCTAGCTGGGTTATAGAGTCAGGGCAGCGTGAGAGGTGCAGACGCAGAAACTGCTGTGTTAATGATGGTGTTTTTGAGACCCAGGTGAAATTGAGATGTGCAGCTTTCCCATGGATAAAGTTGTAGGGCCAAGAAAGTGGGAAGCATTACTGAGTTAATCCACAACCCATCACTTGCTTCTCATAACTGAAATAACTGTATTAAACAAGGATGAATACTCAATACAATGATCAAAACATAAGTCTTCATGTACAGTATATCATAGGATTTCGAGCACACAAAGCAAATTCTGGAAAATAGCGTGAAGGCAGAACATGTAGCCAAATAGTAAACATTTTTTTTGTTTATTGTGATAGAAATATACACAACAAAACATGTACCGATCTTTGTATGTGTAATCCAGTAGCGTTGATTACATTCTCCATATCATACATCCATGATCATTATCCTTTTCCAAATTATTCCAGCACCATCAAATAGTAAACATTTATTTAAAAATAATTTTAAAGAGGCCCATAAAGTTAGATTGAGAAAAACCTAGCAGTGGATTATTGTGGACAAGGAGTCATGACACTTGAATTCTAAATCCAGTTTTGTAACTTACTTGTGTTCTAGTCTTTCTTCTCTAGCCTCAGTTCTCTGTTCCGTAAAATGAAGTGTCTTTCCGTGTTAACGTCCTGTGGCTATGATAATTACACGAAGAAAACTGCCTTTTGGTTAATGAGACATATTTCCACAACACAAAGTGAAAAGGCTCCTTTGAAAGAAGACTTTGATATAGGTGTGCAGAGTCTTTAATGTGGTGGACGTACAAAAACCAGAGGCAAATTTTTCACACCTGAAATGGAGTTAGCTGCTCTCAGTGTTTATGGCTTAATTATGTAATCATTTTCATTTTATGGCGGTGAGAGTCACATTCTCATTGCTGTCTAGTTGATTCCGACTCTTAGCGACCCTAAAGGACAGAGTAGAACTGCCACATAGTGTTTACAAGGAGTGGCTTGTAGATTCGAACTGCGGACCTTTCGGTTAGCGGCCGTAGCTCTTAACCACTATGCCACCAGGGTTGGAAATTCACATTACAAGACATTAAACATTAGAAAACGTACAGTTCAGTGGCATTTAGTACACTGACAGTGTTGTCACCTCCTCAATATAGTTTCAAAACGTTTTCGTCACCCAAAAAGGAAACCGTGTACCCATTCGGCAGCCATTCTCCATTTACTCCTCCCCTCAACATGACTTAATTTTTATAACGTAACTTCACAGTGATTTTGAACGTGGATTGGATGTTTTGGAAGCTGCGCTGTGGGCAGGGGGAAATATATATATATATACCACTCACTGCCGTTGAGTCAATTCCGAATCATAGATACCCTATAGGGTAGAGTAAAACTGCCCCTTAGGGCTTCCAAGGCTTTAAATCTTTACTGAAGCCGACTGCCACATCTTTCTCCTGCGGAGTGGCTGGTGGGTTCAGACTACCGACGTTTTGGTTAGCATCTGGGTGCTTTAACCACTGTGCTACCAGGGCTCCATATATATATCTGCCCTTATTTCTCTCATAGAGTCAATGTGGGGGGCAGCAGGTAGGTGCCCAGGTGTGGGCTTCCTGGGAGGCCTGAAGTTGCCTGAAACCCAACATGTCAACCTCTGAAGGCAAATTTTGCCACCTCTGCTAGCCTCGGCAACTTAGCGGGAGGGAACCTGTCTGTTATGGTAGAAGAAATACAAGCTTATTGTAAAAAAAAATCATGTTAAAAATAAAACTTAGAAAAGTAAAAATCACCTAAATTTCTACTGTCGAGAGAAACAATGTTTTGAGTATTTTTTCTATGCATTTTTACATATATATGTTTGCAAAAGTGAGATCATACTGTACGTACTTTATTATTTTTTATTTCCCAGGGAAAATGTTTGTTGTGAAAATTCATACAAGATCTGTTTATAAAACATAAAATGGAGCACCTGTTTCCTAACCTATTTTATTCAGTAGTCTAATTTGAACATATTTGGGGGTCTATAAATATACTTTGAGAACATTGTTTTAATTGTTGCCTAGTAGTCTAGTGAATGTGTGTGTTTTATTTCCTTAACTAGGTTCCTTCTTTGGGACACTGAGGCTGTTTCCATTTGTCAGCTATCATAACGATAATACATGCAGCATGTGGGTGCATTTGTGTTCACGTCTATGATTATTTCATCTGGACAAACTTGAATAAGTGCTTACATGCATGATAAAGATGCAATGTAATGAAACTAAGGCAAAAATGTAATTGCCTACATTGGATCCAGCTATTTTGCAAAGATATTTTAGGTGGCTCTTTTTATTTGACACAGCATACCCATATCCATTATTTCATGTAATACTACCAATAGCTAATAACTAATGTTTACTGTACATACATGCACCAGGCACTGTGTTATGCGTGTTAGATAACCCATTGCCATCTAGTCGATTCCGATTTATGGTGACACCTCACGTGTGTTAGAGAAGAACTGTACTTCATAGGGTTTTCAGTAACTGATTTTTTGGATGTCGATCACCAGGCTTTTCCTCCTAGGCATCTCTGGATAGACTCCAACGTCCAACCATTTGGTAGCAGCTGAGTGCATTAACCTCTACATAAGCTGTACATGGTTTAGATACAAGTATCTTATTCAACCTTATGTGTTAGGTCCTATCTCCATCTTTAGAGATGGGAGAGTAAAGAGAGATGCAGTGACATTAAGTGGTGGAGCCCAAGTGTTACTTTGGTCTTTTGGATTCTAGACTCCACATCACTCCTCTGGGAAAGATGAAAAGTAAGGAGATGACATGATCTTCCTCTGTGCTGCCTCCCTCTTCCCAATTAGGGAGTGGCTGGGGCGATCCCTCACTGGCAGGCGGGCTGGCTGATTGACTCTGGAATGCCTGCCTGTGCAGTCATCTCGCCACGTGGCCTGGAAGAACTGTTAAGTGTAGTTAGTGCCTGCCACTCTGGAGCCTCTCACACAGTAAGACTAGATGGAGCAGCCGCCCCACGCTATCAGGTGTGATTTATGAAAGGGGCCAGGAGTGGAGACTGGGAGAGGTCCCGTTTACATTAAAAGTCATTGGGAATTAGGTTCTGAGGCCAAGTGCGCAAATGAATTCATCATTAAAGAGCCAATAAAAGGTATTAAAAGACAAATTGACTGAGTGTCATTGGACTCTCTAATTCTGTGCTGAAGAAGAAATGATAGTCTTAGCAAAAAGAAGCTGTAAAATGATATGTACACATCAGTAGCCCCCCACAGGGAGAACATCTTGGGGAGCTTAGCGGGGGGCTATGGAGAGGGCTTGTGCCAACATTCTGCCTGTCCCAGACTTTGTTCCCTCTCCATAGCCCCTGTCTGGGACAGGCAGAATGTTGGCACAAGGAGTCTCTGCTTATGTTCAAGGGCATCTGCTAAACTGTGTCTTGGTTGACCTTGACGCTCCACTGACCTACATGCCAGAGCCAAGCTGGTGACTGCAAAGATTATGGACTTACAGAGTTCAGAGCTGTGAGGGTTCTTAGAGGTCACGTAAGTCACCAACTCTGTTTTTTCAGGTGGGGAAACTGAGGCCTAGACTCAGAAGAGGACTTCTCCAAGGTGCCCAGACTGGTAAACGCCAGAGTGTCAAGAGTTCAGCCAGTCACATTTGCAGTCTTTAGTTTAAGTTATATTCACCACTGACATGTTGTTGTTAGGCGCCGTCGAGTAGATTCCGGCTCATAGCGACCCTATGTACGGCAGAACGAAACATTGCCCCGTCCTGCGCCATCCTCACAATTGTTGTTATGCTTGAGCCCATTGTTGCAGCCACTGTGTCGATCCATCTCATCCAGGGTCTTCCTCTATTTTTGCTGACCCTGTACTTTACCAAGCATGATGTCCTTCTCCAGGGACTGTTTCCTCCTGATAACATGTCCAAAGTACGTGAGACGAAGTCTTGCCAACCACCCTTCTAAGGAGCATTCTGGCTGTACTTTTTCTAAGATAGATTTGTTCATTTCTTTGCCAGTCCATGGTATATTCAATATTCTTAGCCCACACCATAATTCAAAGGTGTCAATTCTTTGGTCTTCCTTATTCATTGTCTAGCTTTCCTAGGCATATGAGGTGATTGAAAACACCATGGCTTGGGTCAGGTGCACCTTAGTCTTCAAGGTGACATTTTTGCTTTGCAACACTTTAAAGAGGTCTTTTGCAGCAGATTTGCCCAGCGCAATGCGACATTTGATTTCTGGACTACTGCATCCCTGGGTGTTCATTGTGGATCCAAGTAAAATGAAATTCTTGACGACTTGAATCTTTTCTCCGTTTTTCGTGATGTTGCTTATTGGTCCAGTTGTGAGGATTTTTGTTTTCTGTATGTTGAGGTGTAATCCATACTGAAGGCTGTGGTCTTTGATCTTCATCAGTAAGTGCTTCCAGTCCTCTTCTCTTTCCGCAAGCATGGTTGTGTCATCTGCATAACACAGGTTGTTAGTGAGTCTTCCTCCAATCTTGACGCCCTGTTTTTCTTCATATAGTTCAGCTTCTTGGATTATTTGCTCAGCACACAGATTGAATAAGTATGGTGAAAAGATACAACTGACGTATGGAACTAAATTATTTCTTTTCTTCCCCCATTTCTCCCTCCTCATCATCTTCTTTGTTTCCCACCCCTTCCTCCTCTTGCTCCTCCTCCTCCTTGTCTGTCTTTTTTTATTCTCATCTTCTCCATTCTCATATTGATAACAACCTCTCTGGTGTGTATCATGCATGCTCTGTAATTAACAAGGCACTTTTATATTCATTATCTTATTTGACTAGTCATCCATCCTGGCCCCACTGCTCAGAAATGGAAAATCTTACCCTCAGACAGAAAACACAGGCCAAATATCTCTTCCACATTCAGGCTGACTGGCCCCCTGAACACTGAGGGGATGGTGTATGCAAGGCAAGGACTTCCTCTCTGGGACACTTTTGAGATGCACCTTTCCCTGGCACAGTGTCACAGCTTCAGGCTCAGTGGCAAGGAAGGAAGGAAGTCAAGATGTTTTCCTGTCATTGGATCCAGACCCTAAGTAGACCTTTGCTTGGCAAAGCACACTTCCTATATTCCCTGACTGACCCTGTCCTGTAGGTGGGGCCTCCCTCACTGGTGCTCTTTTGCCAAGACCAGGTTCCACACAGGCATCATTACTCCCATGGATGCCCAGGGTATGCCTCCCTGAAGAGCATCGCCTTTTTGTAACCTATCCTCCTGGGTCATTTGATTTCTCTCAGGAACAATGAATGCAATAAGGCAGAAAGGAATTGTGCTGTAATTATAATATTACATAAAGTGAAATGTTCATATTTTTCGTTCTCTCATTCATTTTTTTCATTCATTCCAGATATTTATTGAGTGCAGCGTAGTGGTTAAGAGTTCGGCTGCTAACGAAAAGGTCAGCAGTTCAAATCCACCAGCCACTCCTTGGAAACCCATGAGCCTATAGGGTTGCTATGAATCAGAATTGACTCGATGGCAACGGATAATATGTGTCTGGCACTACTTTAGGTTTCAGGGATACTACATTATTCTCTAGGAGTTTATATTATAATAGGGGAGACAGATAGTAAACAAATGAACAGATCTATATCATAGTTTTAGGAAATTGCTATAATGCCATATGCTATGTATAAAGTAGAGTAAAAGGAAAGGGTCATTAAGGCTGCAGTTTTAGATACAGTGGTTGGTAAAGGCCTCAGTGTGTCTACATTTGAGGAGAGACCTGAATGAAGGGAAGGAGCCACTCAGGAGGATCTCTGGGTGAGGAGCATTGTAGGGTTAGAGGAGATAATGAGACTTAAGGGTACTTGATGTGCTAGAGGAGGAGTAAGGAGATGAGCACAGCTGGAGTGTGATGGGCTGGGTGAGGAGAGTAGGAATTGAGGTCCGAGAGGTAGCCGGGGGCCAGATCATACAGGACCTTGAACACCACGGGAAAGAGTCTGGATTTTGTTGCAAAGGCAGAGAAGAAGCCACTGGAGAATTTTTTTTCCTAATATTTTATTGTGCTTTAGGTGAAGGTTTGCAGAGCAAAATAGTTTCCCATTCAACAATTTGTACACAGACTGTTCCAAGACGTTGGTCACATTCCCCTCAATGTGTCAGCATTCTTCCCATCTCTGCCCTGGGTTCCCGATTACCTTTTGTCCAGTTTTACTACCACCTCCTGTCTTCTTGTCTTTGCTTTTGGGCAGATTTTACCCTTTTGGACTCGTATAATTAACTATTCTAAGGATATTGTTCCTCTCGGGTATTATTATTTTTTTTGTAGGCCTGTCTATTGTTTGGCTGAAAGGTGATCTTCTGGAATGGCTTTAGTTCTGTGTTAGAAGGGTGCTTTAGGGCCATAGTCTCAGGGGTTCCTCCAATCTCTATCGGACCAGTTAAGTTCGGTCTTTTTATGGATTCGATTTTTGTTCTACATTTTTCTTTCACTCTGCGCGGAACTTTCTGATATGGTCCAGGTCACCACTGGAAAATTTTGAGGAGATTGACTTGATCTGACTTCAGTTTGAAAAGCTTCACTCTGGATGCTGGGTGGACAACAGGAAGGGGCCAAGGGTAGTAGCCCAGGAACAGATTGGGAGATTATTGCAGAAATCCAGCCACGAGATGATGGTGGCTTGAAATAGAGTGTTAATAGTGGAGGGAATGAGAAGTGGTCAGATTAGGGATATCTTTGAAAGTAGAGATTAAAACAAATAACAATTGCCATCGAGTCGATTCCGACTCATGGCTACTCCATGTGAGTCAGAGTAGAACTGTACTCCATAGGGTTTTTGATGGCTGATTTTTTGTAAGTAGATCGCCAGGCCTGCCTTCCAGGGCATCTCTGGGTGGACCTGAGTCTCCAACTTTTTGGTTAGCAGCTAACCGCATTAACTATTTGCACCACCAAGGGGCTCAAAACATAAAGATAAAAGAATTTACTGGAATGGATGTGAGAGAAAGAGGAGTCAAGGATGACTCCAGGCTTTTTGGTCTGAGCAACACTGGTGGATGGAGGTGTCATTTACTGAGATGGTGAAGAATCTGAAAGGAGACGGTCTTCAAGGGACAAATCATGACTTCAGGTTCAGACATGCCAAGTTTGAGAGGCTTATTAGATGTGCAGATGTAGGTATCAAGTAGGGACTTGAATATGTAAGACGAGTTCAGCAGGAAGACCGGGCTGCAGAGTATACATTTGGAAGTCACTGGCAGTGAGATGGGACAGGCTGAGCTCATAATTGAGTGTAGATGGAGAAGTGACAAAGTCAAAGGATTTTGGGTGCTCTAGCATTAAGAGGTCAGCACAGAGTTAAGAAGGAGTGGCTAACAATGTCAATAGAAGATCAAGAGAGTGAAGTATCCTGAAAAGAAAATATCAAGAGTGAAAGAGTAATCAACTCTGAAGTGCTACAGCAAGTTGAATAAGATAAAGACAAAAATTTCCTCCTGGATGTGGCAGCAGGGAGATTGTTTGAGTTCTTGGTCAGAGTGTTTTTAGTGGAGTGTTTCTGTTACCAGGTGCTGTCTAGTAGATTCCGACTCATAGTAACCCTATATACAACAGAAGGAAACACTGCCTGGTCCTGCACCATCCTCACAATCGTTGGCTATTCTTGAGCCCATCATTGCAGACACTGTGTCAGTCCATCTCACTAAAGGTCTTCCTCTTTTTTCATTGACCCTCTATTCCCTTCTGCAGGGACTTGTCCCTCCTGATAACATGTCCAAAGTATGTGAGACAAAGTCTCGCCATGTTCACTTCTAAGGAGCATTCTGGCTGTTCTTCTTTCAAGATAGATTTGTTTGTTCTTCTGGCCGTCCATAGGATATTCAGTATTCTTTGCCAACACTGTAATTCAAAGGCATCAATTCTTTTTTAGTCTTATTTATTAATTGTCCAGCTTTTGCGTGTGTATGAGACAATTGAAAATACTATGGCTTGGGTCCGGTTAGTATTATATATTCTGACAACTGTTCTTGCAGGATCCCTGGTCTCTGCCTTTGTCTGTCTTGGAGACCTGGTTATATCTTCTGGTTTTGCTGGCTCCATGGATATTAGACGTCCATCTGGTTCTTGTCCATGGCATCATCCTGACTTCCACCCCACCCCTCTCTCTGAGACCTGCTCCTGGCTCCCTACCTTGCCAGGCTTGGCATGCAAAATTGCCTTCTTATCATACTTGATACTAGCATATGAAATAGAATATGCTTTCTTCTCAGAAACTACCCCATCTCTGATATCTATTCAGATCCAAGAGGCTTGTTTTAGCAACACAAATCGGGTAGAAGCAACGCATGCTGGGAATCAGTCCTCCACATCAGAGCTGATCAGGATGGATTGGTGAATTCTGTAGATGGCATCTGTCCTCAGCAGCAAATTAGCTATGCTTGACTTCAACTACCACATTTTGCCTGCTGTGAGCTTGAACTACCCTTCTATGAAATGTATTCTGTAACAGTGTGGAAGAAATATCCAAGATTGATTAGAGTTGGCACAATTTGTGCATACTTCTGCAGTTATTATTGTAGTAGCTGCTTTAACAGACTTAAAAAAAAATCCTTAGCTGATTTTGTGCCTCTATAAAGCTTCATTTAAACTTTAGAGGGTATATGTATGTGTAAATCAGATCAACTTCCAATGATAGCTCCTCATTGTCAGTGTTTTGATGTTCTGTTTGCCCTAGTAGATTGATTGGCCATTACAGAAAGTCCTTGGGTTACAAACAAGATCTGTTCCTAAATGTGTCTTCAAGAATTTGTAGGTAAGTCAGAACAGGTGCATATGGTTCTTATTTAGCCTTAGTTTAGTGTAAGAAAGGAGGAGCCCTGGTGGCGCAGTGGTTAAATTGCTCAGGTGTTAACTTTAAGGTCAGCAGTTCGAACCCACCAGCCGCTCTGTGGGAGAAAGTTGTGACAGTCTTCTTTAGCAAAGATTACAGCCTTGGAAACCCTATGGGGGCAGTTCTCCTCTGTCCTATTGGGTCACTATGAGTCAGAATCGACTCGAACGCAGTGGGTTTGGTTTTGGTTTTCATGCAAGAAAATGCTCAAAGCCTTTTCAATGATGTAAAAGCTGCATATTCAGCAAGTGAAGGTGATTGTGATGAAGAATATGTTGTGAGTAGAGGTTGGTTCAATCGTTTCAAAGTGAGGGCAAATTTATGTAACATTAAAAGGCAAGGAGGAGTTGTCAGAAGTCAGATGGTTGTAGCCAGGGGCTTACTGTATGGGAAAATGTTTGAACTAAAAAAGTTCTCGGAACTTTGTTCACTAATCTTATCAGAGAAAGGAGAAGCAGAACGTGGAGCTAGAAACCTGCAAATTAAATTTACTTTTCCAATACAAATGTATTTGATCTTCATTCCTTATGGAACTGGGACCGATGTTGATTCTGTGGTAACGTTGAGGTTTTAGACTATTTCGCAAAGTCTTTAAAAATGCAGCGGGGAAAAGTGTCGCTGTGATTAATGGGTAATCACACCTACTGTTTTCCTATAAGTTTGGACAACACGTAGATTATGTCGTTGTCCTTCTAGCCCCATCTATCAGACCTGGTGAGCACTGTGCAGAGGTGCCGTCCCCAGCGGCAACAGCAGGGCCAGCCTTGCTAAGTGGTGACAGATTGTTTAGGGCAAGCCAGTTGCAGCTGACATGTTCGCACGCTTGCAAAGATGATTTCCTGCCATGTGAGGGGTCGATTTCCTCTGCTTGACTCACAGGGGTAGGTTGTTCCATGTAGTCTTATTCAGATTTGCAGGACTGTGCTAATGGCCTGAGCTGTTTGCTTCCTTCCTTTCTCTCTCTCTCTAAAATGTTTTCATCATTCCCTAAAGTAATGAATCTTAATTAGGCATATGAATTAGCATCATGATGGAAACCAAAAAAGAAAACAAAATCCGAAGACCCCCCCCCCCCCACCAACAAACAAAAACTCACAAGCTTAAGCCCTTTCTTCAGAGATGCTGCTTGAGTAGCTCCAGTAGAGGAGGCCAATGGACTTTACTTTGAAGCCTGATTCCATCACTTGATAGTCAGGTGCCCTTGGATAAGTCATTTGCCTTCCCCAAGCCTTACCTTCTCCATCTGTAATACGGGTAAAATGATGATTCTGCTTTCAGAGGCTTGTGGAGACTAAGTTAAAAAATATACTTAATGTTTTTTGAGTGCTTACCGTTATTGACTCTTAGGTGGGGATCAAGTTGCTGTGTTTTGAGAAGTTTACAGAATCCCTACACCTTAAATGCTCTTAAAACCCTTTGCCATTGAGTCAAGTCCAATGCATAGCGACCCTGTAGGACAGAGTAGAACAGCCCTTAGGGTTTCCAAGGCTGTCATCTTTTAGGGAAGCAGACTGCCACATCTTTCTCCCAGAGAGCAGCTGGTGGGTTCAATCCACCAACCTTTTGTTTAGCAGTGAGCGCTTTAACCACTGAGCTACCAGGGCCCCGTAAATGCTCTTAAAGGATGGCTATATGAAAACAGAGATGCTTGTCCCAGCTGTGTGCTTTGGGACTGGTTTTAGAGTCCATGCTATGATGCCTCCTCATAACAGCATCCTTTTATTTTATAAGTACGCATTGGGTATTTAGCTGTGCCTGGCACTGTGCTAGGGCCTTGGGACACGGAGACCATTAACCTGGTCCCTGCTCCTATGAATGGAGTTGCCAAAACCATATTCTGTTCTGTGATGAAGTAGCACAGTATTTACAAATATAGGATAACAAACATTCCCTGTGGTATTCAAAGCTGGTTTTTATTTCTAATGACCCTAAGCTGTTCAATAACAAAAGCCCCATTGGTACTCTTTATTTTAATTTTATTTCAATGGATTTTTGAATGGAAGTACAGTTTTTTAAGACTCAGCCAATACTTATTGAGTACCCGTGTATATCAGGCAGTTTGCTAGGCATTTTTTACTGAGGCTATCGCTTTTCTACCTAATCTATGAGGTTGGCAGTAGTATTCCCATTTATGAGCAACTGAATACTCTTGAGAGGTTTAGTTACTTGCTCAAGTTCATATGACTACTAAATGGCAAAGGCAGAATTTGAATTCCAGCCCTATCTGCCTCTATGTCATATTTTCTGTCTATTGTTTCTCCATATATGTATGAGTTAAAGATTGGCACTATTACTGAGCAAAGTTGAAGGACTACCTTGGCTGATGTTTTGAAGGAAGACTAAATAAGTTAATGTGATAAATACCTGAATGTGCTCAAGAAATATTAGCTGTGCTGTTATTGTTATTAGGTGCCATCAAGTTAGCTCTGACTCATAGCAACCCAATGTATACCAGAACGAAACACTGCCCAGTCCTGCACCATCCTCAGTCATTGCTATGTTTGAGCCCATTATTGCAGCCACTGTGTCAGTCCATCTTGTTGAAGGTCTTCCTCTTTTTCGCTGACCCTCAACGTTACCAAGCATGAGGTCCTTCTCCAGGAACTGGTCCCTAAGTCTCACAATCCTCACTTCTGAGGAACTTTCAAGCTGGATTCAGAAGAGGATGTGGAATGAGGGATATCATTGCTGATGTCAGATGGATCTTGGCTGAAAGCAGAGAATTCCAGAAGGATATTTACCTGTATTTTATTGACTATGCAGAGGTATTTGACTGTGTAGATCATAACAAATTATGGATAACATTATGAAGAATGGGAATTCCAGAACACTTAATTGTATTCATGCAGAACCTGTACAGAGATCAAGAGACAATCGTTCAAAAAGAACACAGGGATACTGTGTGGTTTAAAATCATGAAAGGTGTGCGTGAGGCTTGTATACTTTCATCATACTATTAGTTGTGTTAGGGATAGCTATCTCTTTTAAATGTTAGGGATGGGCTGTGTGTTGTTTCAAATTCTTTTCCCACTCAGTTCACCAAAGTTTTGCACGTTTGAGCTTCATTTTTGGAATGATGGATGAAACAATTCGTCGTTATCGATGGTGTGGTCCTTAATACCATTAGCTTAGATGTCCTTCAGCTCAACTAAGTCATATCCATGACTTCTACTTGAACTATATGTGTAGTAAACTTGTTCACAAAGTTTACATGCAGACAAAATGAACACTAAAAAACAGCAGCAACAACAACACAATGGGTTTTAAAGTTTGATCCTACCTTGTTCAATTAAAGTGCATATTGAAGTTTCCCAGATGCTTCCTGCTATTTAGATAATTACCACAGAGGGATCTGGAGAGTGGGCTACTGGAGGCTAATAGAAAGCGGTGACGTTTGTGATGAATCCACGCACTGGAAGCGAAGCTCTGTCCACAGTGCCAGTCAGCATTACACTCTAGCCCTTTTTCCAGCACTCACTGAACTGATCCCCAAAGCAGTTCAGGTCTAGTAGTACAGGCATAATAGACCTATGGTTTCACAAAACTCAACTATTCAAATCTGAACATTTCAGAGAGAGAACATTCTTTCTCCAGTGTCATCCACACACATCAGCTAGGTGCTAGGTTCTCCCCGGGCTATAGTGGCACTCAGGCTGAAATACCTTCCAAAGCACAGTATGTCAGATCTGCCAAGTGATCTCACCACCTCCAAGGCATTGAGTTCCCGAACAGAGTCACTGGAAGAACAGAGGCTCTTAAGGGAGGGGATTGGGAAAAAAGGGAGCCTTTCCTGTTCCCCAGGATTGGGGAACACTGGCTCCCCATTTGCCAGGTGAGAGTCAGAGTCCAGTCTCAGGGAAGTGATTCTTTGTCAGCTTTCCTGCATTCAATTGTGTGCATGATCATAACTTATTGGAAACATTGCAGTGGCATAGAGTTGCATTTTATTCATCTTTCTAGTCAATGTTCTTATTTCGTTGGATCAAAGAATTGATGGGTGAAAACAGGTCATTAAAAATCAAAACAAGATACCACCCAGGAATGTTGATTGCCTTAAGACAAGTTAATCTGTGTAATTGCAGGAGATGCTGTAGTTCCCTCCTTCCTTTTAGTTTTTGTTTCTCGGTTCAGGTGATCATGAAAAACAGATATTAGTGAAAGTACATTGTTTAGCATCCAAATGAATGCAAATTAGGCTTCGTTACCAGTACATTTATTCCAGTGATTGCACTGAAATGTTTGATCATGTGATAATTAGGCCATATTCAGATCACCAATTTCCATTTTACACTTTTTGGGTTCTTTAATTTATCATGTACTAAATGGCCTGCAAAGTGCTTCAATGTTAGGTGACCAGAGAAGCCATTTGTATGATGGTCTTGCTAACAGGAAACTCCAAATATAGGGAAGGCTCTGCCTATACAAACCAAAACAAAACCCATTGCCGTCCAGTTGATTCCGACTCATAGCAACATTGTGGGACAGAGTAGAACTACACCATAAGGTTTCCAAGGCTAGAAATCTTTACAGAATCAGACTGCCATACCTTTCTCCCATGGACCAGCTGGTGGGTTTGAACTACTGACCTTCTGGTTAGCAACCAAGTGCTCAATCACTGTGCCACCAGGGCTCATTCTTTGTATACAGAAACTCGTTACTGTCGATTCCGACTCAGCAACGTTGTAGGACAGAGTAGAACTACCCCATAAGGTTTCCAAGGCTAGAAATCTTTACAGAATCAGACTGCCATATCTTTTTCCCATGGACCAGCAGGTGGATTTGAACTGCCAACCTTTTGGTTAGCAGACATAGCTCTTAACCACTATGCCACCAGGGTTTCCCTTACTATTTATTCAAGTAGGTACTAAATGGTCAAAGAAGGGTACCTATGATCATTGGAGAGCACTGTTTCTTATGGGTAATGTTGGCTGATTATTATACATTCCAGGTATATAAATGAAGCTACATGGAGAAATGCATATTTCTATATGTATATAATTTGCCATTATTAGTTTGGAATGTATAATTTAATATGCAAGTGTATAGGTATGCACATAATTTAGAACTACACTCCCCAAACTAATGGGAAAATAGGCAGACAAAGAGGCAGATGTAGCCTATGGTCAAATAGACAGGCTCCTCTTTCTCCCCATTGTTTTTAATTTCAGTTCCTTCTTCCATCTAATTATTTGAGCGTCTCAGCCCATTCTGAGTCAGGTAAAAAGAGTGGACTCATAAACACATTGACTCTGAGGGATGGGTAAAGGGTAAAATAGGATTATGGGCATTTTAAAAGAGGGCAACATGGCTATATGCATCCTTAATGGGAAGGGACAATAACCTGATGATGGCATTTCAGGTACCAGCAGGTAACTACTACTTTTCTTTGCAATGAAGTCTGTCCCTGGACAAAGCAGCTACCCATGTGTGTGTAGGTAGAGCTGGGAATAGCTCCCATTGACCCACAAATGGAATTAGACAGTGCCAATTCTGAGGAGCCCACGGTCCACAAAGGTATGGGGACAGAGGAACAGAAGTGTGGACAAAGGCAGAGTGGGAAGACTGGGTTCAGAGAACAGGAGAAAGTTGGGAGAGGTTGAATATCTGGGCCCAAATCCTGGATCTACGACTTTACCCATTTTACAAATGGTGCTGGTGATCCTCTGGGATCATACCATCTAGTCAGGGAGAGAGCCTTTGATCAAATGATTCATCCATTCACCAAATAGCTATTGAGCTTAGTATGTTACAGTCATGGTAGGTGCTATGAAGAAAAAGTACATGCTATGAGAGACCTGACCTAGTCTGGGGCATCAGTGAAGTTCTCTTGAGGAAGTGAAACCTGGGCTGACATGTGAGGGATGATCAGGAGTTACTAAGGCAAGAGGGCTTAAGAGAGAAGGCCAGGCTTAAAAAGTGCTAAGGCATGGAAAAGTATGGCATATTCTAATGCATTAAATGCAGGCCGGAGTGTCTGGAGCACAGCAGATGAGAAACTGGGAAGAGCTGAGACTGAGGAGAGAAGAATTGGGCAGAGCCTACATTATTGTAAGAACAATGGGAAATCATGGGTGGGTTTTAAGTAAGATTGTGTTTTAAATATGATTCTAGCTGTAAGATGGAGAGTGGATCTAATCAGGAGCCACAGTGGAGGCAAGGATATGATTTAGGAGGCTATTGTAGAAGTCTGATGGTGCCTCAGTCTAAGGTAGAAGCAGTGGCAGAGAAAAATAAATGCAGTGTGTGATCTTGGGCAAGTTGTTTCACCTCTCTGAGCCTAGTTAGGCTTGTTTTCTTTCTGGTGTGGCATAATATATCTAAGGAATCAAGAGACACTTGGTTTCACTGCACTGGTCATCCACTATCCTCAACCTTCTTTTAGGTGTCAATTGTTCAACAAAAACATTCTGTCCATACTTGATTTATGAAGGGGAAGCTAGCACTAGCTTGAAAGTCTTCAGTCAGAATTGTATTAATTATGATTCCTTGAGGCTGGTGGACTGGATGAGTTGTAAACTTTTTGTCACAAAACTTGGCTTTGAAATACATTGATATGACACCATGCCTATTATTCCTCTCATCCCAAAGTACTAGACAGAAGGACCAACAAATCTCCCTGCATTCAGCAGTAATTAAATACAAATACATAACTTTAGGGGACTGATAAAAGTAAAGAGAAATTTAGTGCTGGCTATTGGAGAAAAAACAGCCCAACTACGACTTTTTTTCTCTGAGTGTTACAAACACTTCCAAGGAGAATTAAAAAAAACAAAGTGCTTTTCAGGGTTATAGCATCTTCCCTCAAACCGTTGAAACTTGACAAACATTTCTTGCTAGCTCATCACACTAAGACCTGTAGTAATTTTGCACAACTGGGATAGGAAGCAAATAGCTCTATGAGTGAAAATTTTGATTCTAAACATCCAAGCAATATTCCCAGTGTGGGGAGGAAAACACTGAAACAAGATCCTAAGCTTTTCAAATGGTTCAGTTCCATTTTGTTGATTTGTGTTGTGGTGCAGGTTCTTTGGGCAACAGTGTGTGCTAGACATCTTCCTGGAAGGCAATGGTGGGGATACCCAACTCCTCTTTCCTCTACTTGACTAAGCAGGAAACATTTTGTCTAATAGAAAGGGGAATGGTAGTAACCAGGGAAGTATAATATGACACCAAAGATAGATAATTGCCCTAAGAGAGGGGAAGAGGGTGGTAGAATTGAGGTGATCAGAAGGCTAATAAAGTCTTCCTGTAGGCCAACTACCTTAAGCTCATTATCTCCTTTGGGCTTCACAACAACTTTTATAAGGCTGGTATTTTTATTATTATCCCTAATTCACATTTGGGGAAACCGAGATCAGAAAGCATAAGTGACTTGTTGAATGTGATTCCCTGGGGTATCTGACTACAAAACATTTGTTCATTGCAGTGAACCTTGCAGCCTAAGCCAAGTCTTGAGTTCTATGGAGAGAAGAACAGAGAACTCACATTACAAACCTCATGGTAAAGTGAAAGGCAAAACATGAGACACAGGCAATGGGAGAATAAGCTGCCTCGAACTAGGTGGGGGGAAAAAAACCTCACAAAAGAGTACGGTATTTTTACGCAAATAATGCACGCCTTCTACATTTTGTTTTCCAATCGAACCTCTCCCACTGCGACGTATTTTCATAATTGCCACTATGCCAAATTTTTTTACATGTTGCTGTAAAAAAATTAGCATTGCACACTTACAAAACTACTTTTCAGTGTGAGGGTGTAATTGGCAAACAAATGTAGAAGGTGCGTGTTATTTGCATAAAAAGACAGTATAAATATAGTGTTTAAAATGATTAGCTGGATAAAAGAAGGATTAGAAACTAATGAAAAGAAATAACAGGCAGATTTGGAAAGAAACGAATAGAACTTCTAGAAAAGAAACACGTATGTATCGAAACTTAAAAAGGGAAGGTTAATTAAACAATTAGTGAAATAGAAAATCAATTTGAGGTAAACACCCAAAATGCTACACAGAGACATAAAAAGGTATATAAGAGAGCTCAAATGAAATGGAGGTAGAATGAGTACATACGATATACAGCCGATCTACATTCCAGAAGGAGAGAGTAGGGAGACCATAGGGAAGTCCATACTCAAATAAATAATGGGCCGGAACTTTCCAAAATTGAATAAAGAATTGAAGACTCAGTTTGAAGGAGCACATTGAATCCTACACAGAATTATAAAAACAAATATACCTAGTTACATTGTAGTGAAATTGCAAAATACTGAGAAAGAAAATATTAAAAGTTATCAGAGAGTAGAGATCACCTACAAAAGAATGTAAATTATAGGGCAGTAGTGTGTTCAAACGGATGAGGGAAAATAAAAGTCAATAAAGTGTTTTATATTCAGCTATATTATTGTTGCAAGGAGCCCTGGTGGCGCAGTAGTTATGAGCTCAGCTACAAACTGAAAAGTAGGCGGTCCGAACCCACAAGCCACTGGAAGGGAGAAAGGTGTGACAGTCTGCTCCCGTAAAGATTATAGGCTCGGAAACCCTATGGGGCAGTTCTACTATGTTCTATAGGGTCGCTAGGAGTTGGAATCCACTCGACAGCGATGGGTTAGTATGTTCAAATGGATGAGGAAAAATAATTGCCAACAAAGTATTTTATATCCAGCTACACTACTGTTTGGAGCCCTGGTGATGCAGTGGTTAAGAGCCCGACTGCTAACTAAAAGGTTGGTAGTTTGAATCCACAAGCCACTCCTTGGAAACCCTTTGGAGTGATTCTGCTCTGTCTTGTAGGGTTGCTATGAGTCAGAGTCGACTCAACAGCAATGTGTCTGGTTGTTTGGATACTGTTGTTGCAAGGAGCGGTGGTGATGCAATGGTTAAACGCTACTAACCAAAAGTCTGCCAGTTCGAATCCACCCAGCAACTCTGCAGGAGAAAGAGCTGCAGATCTGCTTCCGTATAGATTACAGCCTAGGAAACCCTCATGGGGCAGTTGTGCTCTGTCACATGGGGTCACTATGAGTCAGAATTGATTCCAACAACAGTATAGTATTGTGTAGACAAAAGGTGAAATAAAAGACATGTTGGGATGAAAAAGTTGGTGGAATTTTATGACTAACAAGCCCTTGATAAATTTACTGTTACAGGATGTGCTATAATTGGAAATTGAGTAAACACAGAAGGAAAGTGTGAGATACAAAAAGTAATGGGGCCAGTGATATTTGTAAACTTGTGGGTATTTCAAAATAAGTATGGACTACATAAAACAATAAAATTATCACTTTGATGACTAAGGTTTGCCTGACCCCAAGCCATGGTCTTTTAAATCATTTCATATTCATGTAAAAGCTGGACAATGAAAAAAAGGAAGACAGAAGAATTGATCCATTTGAATTATGGGGTGGAGAATGTTGAATATACCATGAACTGCCAGAAGAACAAACAAGTCAGTCTTAGAAGTGCAACCAGGATACTCCTTTGAAGCTAGGATGGCAAGTCTTCGGCTCACTTACTTTGGACTTATCAGGAAGTACCAATTGCTAGAAAGGACATCATGTTTGGTACAGTAGAGGGTCAGTGACAATGAGGAAACCCTCAATGAGATGGACTGACATAATAGCCATAACAATGTATTAGGCCATAAAAGACATCTCCAATATCAAAAAGCCATTAGCAATAGACCAGGTTTGAGAAAACTACAATGCAGTGTGAAATCTACAACTGTAAAATAAAAGAGAGAAAACCTTACGATAATCTCAGCAGGTACCGAAATCATTCAATAAACCTGAAAAACCATTTATAATTATAAAGAAAACAAACAAGTAAAAACACTAACAAACTAGAAATAGATCCTTCACCTGACAAAGGCTATCTACCAGAATCCTTACGGTGAACATTAGGCTTAATGGTGAAATGATAGATGTCCAGGAGCAGAACAAGAAAACCTGTAATCACCATTTTTATTCAGCAGTATCAATGAGGTCCTAACCAGCTCATTGAGGCAAGAGAAATATAAGGATTTTAAAGGAATAACGTTATTATCTGTCTACACAGATAATGTAAGAAAACATGCAGACAAACTAATAGAACTAGCAGAGAGTTCAAAAAATCTTCTGGGCATAGGATCTATATATAAAAATTGAGTGTTCCTCTACAAGACCAAGAACCAAGGAGAAAGTATTTTAAAAGACAATTCTGACAACTAACTTGACATCCAGAATTGTGCATTGGTCCTCTTCTTTCTCCTAGATCCTTGGGAAAAAACTTAGAGAAGATCCCTTTGTAATGGATCCTTTTCCAAGTCCATAGTAACTTTGATTTAGCTACTATTATGGATGTTGAAAGGAGCCTGTGTTGAACAATGGTTAAGCCCTCACCTGCTTATTAGATAAATTGAAACCATTACTCTCTAAGAAAATTTTATCGTTTGAAGAAGTTATTGCCAAAGTGTTTATATAAATTATATTGAAAGACTGAAGTATGTTTACCACCTCAAGGAGTCCTTGAAGCTTGTAAATGTTGATTTTGAAGATTTTGATGACTATGGATATAAATATTTAGATGACTATGGATCTATTTTACTGTAGGATAATCCATTGCAGAGGACACAGGTCATCTTAATGTGCAGATGAATGTGATATCAAGTTGGTAGAAGATAATTCTTTAAAAAAACTGACTGAATTACCAAAGAATATGAACCTATACAAGTAGTCCCCAACTTAAGACGTATTCGAGTTATGATGAAGCGCATTTAAGACAGTCCATTGTTTTTTGTTTTTGTACATCTTTAGTAATACGTCCTACATACAATGTTGCAGTGCACACTTTGCTGATGTTATCATTCTCACATGTTCACTTGCAGATGTTCAAGTTTATGATTTACTGTTCAAAACGCTGCCATATAGATTTAGTTTTCTAGACTAAAGTAGAGGGTTCAGTTGCTTGAAAACATGGACCCAAACGTTGATCACTTTTCTGAAGCCAATAGGCAGATTCGGGGAGCAGTAAGATGTTCCCTTTAAATATATGAAGAAAAAAAAAGGATCATAAAGACAACACTCACTAATTTTCTGACTAGAAATGCCATCCCCATTCCCAAAGATAGTCCAGATGATCCAGAACCTTCCACAAATGAAGTTATTACCAAAACTGACAAAGTACCAATGTTGTCCAATTGTTCTTCATCATCAAAGTGAATTTTTATGATTTGTTATTTTTTTATGTACGTATGTTTGTATTAAAAAAATTTTAAGTTTATATGTAATGTTTCCAGCCCCCAAAGACAAATAAGGATTGAATTTGTAAAGATACTGATAATAAAAGGCAATAATAATGAAAGCTTAAAAAAAAAATACAAGGTATTCAACTTACATCAGGACTGATTTGTTGTCAGAACAGAATCCAGTCATGAGTCAGGGACTTCCTGTATCTAAAACGAGAAGAAAATGATGGAGAAGATGCTTTGTTTGTGAGGAAGAGATCAGATCTTCAAACACCAAAGAGTTAACTGGGCAAAATAAGGACTGACTCTCCAGAGACAGAGATCAGTCAAAAGGGAGTAAATGCAGGACAAGGTAAATAATGTTTTTTAAAAAAAAGGAATTTTACATAGGAAAAATAGAAAAAAAAAAAAACCTCAGAGAGATAGGTTTGCAGGTGTATGAATGTATATGTGTATATACATATTTATATATTATTATTTTTTCTTTATTTTAAATTTCTCCCTCCCCACCCCTCCCATCCCTCGAAACCAACAAAGATTGTTACTTTTTGTGTGTAAACTTTTTCATGAGTTTTTACAAGAGAGGTCTCATACAATATTTGTCCTTTTGTGATTGACGTATTTCACTCAGCGTAATGTCCTCCAGTTTCATCCATGTTATGAGATGCTTCACAGACTCATCATTGTTCTTTTTCGTTGCATAATATTCCATTGCGTGTATGTACCATAGTTTGTTTATCCATTCGTCTGTCGATGGGCATCTAGGTTGTTTCCATCTTTTTGCTATTGTGAACAATGCTGCCATGAACAGGGGTGTGCATATGTCTATTCATGTGACTGCTCTTATTTCTCTAGCATATATTCCTAGGAGTGGGATTGCTGGATCGAAAGCTATTTCTAGTTTTCTAAGGAAGCGCCATATAATTTTCCAAAATGCTTGTATCTTTTTGCATTCCCACCAGCGGTGCATTAGAGTTCCGATTCTCCCCACAGCCCCTCCAACGCTTGTTATTTCCAGTGTTTTTGATTCATGCCACTAAAGCCGGGTTGACATGGTATCTCATTGTGGTTTTAATTTGCATTTCTCTAATTGCTAGTGAACACGAGCATTTCCTCATGTGTCTGTTGGCCACCTGAATGTCTTCTTTGGTGAAGTGTCTGTTCATTTCCTTTGCCCATTTTTTAATAGGATTATTTGTCTTTTTGTTGTAGAGGTGTTGGATTTTCTTGTAGATTATGGAGATTAGACCTTTGTCTGACTTGTACTGTTCAAAAATTTTTTCCCAGTCTGTAGGTTCTCTTTTTACTGTTTTGGTGGAGTCTTTTGATGAGCATAAGTGTTTAATTTTTAGAAGATCCCCGTTATCTAGCTTATCTTCTGGAGTTTGTGTGTTGTTGGTTATGGTTTGTATCCTGTTAATGCCGTGTATTAGGGCCTCTAGCGTTGATCTTATTTTTTCATCTATGAACTTTATAGTTTTTGGTTTTATATTTACATCTTTGATCCATTCTGAATTAGTTTTTGTGTGTGGTGTGAGGTATAGGTCCTGTTTCTTTTTTTTTTGCAGATGGACATCCAGTTTTGCCAGCACCATTTATTAAAAAGACTGTCTTTTCCCCATTTGATGGACTTTGGGCCCTTGTCGAAGATCAGGTGACCGTAGGTGGATGGATTTACATCTGGGTTCTCAATTCTGTTCCATTGGTCAAAGTATCTGTCGTTGTACCAGTACCAGGCTGTACTGACTACTGTAGCTGTATAGTAGGTTCTGAGGTCTGGTAGTGTGAGTCCTCCTACTTTATTCTTTTTCTTCAATAGTGCCTTACTTATTCGGGGCTTCTTCTCTTTCCATATAAAGTTAATGATTAGTTTTTCCATCTCTTTGAAGAATGTTGTTGGTATTTGGATCAGGATTGCATTGTATTTGTAAATTGCTTTATGTAGAATATATATTATGTTCTCTAAAGCTAAGGAGAAAAAAACATGACTTTTGAACAAGTATATATATGAAATGAATGTCACTTCTGAAATATACTTTGTAAAAACAATATTACACAAAATAAAAAATAGTCTCTGAACATAGGAATTGTTCTACTTTGTTTAATGAAAGGACAAAATTGGCTATAATTTGGTGAGGTAAATCAGGTACTTTCAACCACTTAAGATCTATTTCCTTAGCTATGAATTTATTTTATGGATAGATATTAGAATTGGCATGTATTTGCCAATTGGAAAATCCCATTCACAATGTCAGCAACAACAATAATGAATCTAGAGGTGTATCTAACAAGATATGTATAAGACCTTTAGGGACATATTATGCATTTTTATTGAAGATCATAAACCATGATCTAAATATAAATAATATGAAGGAATATACCATTTTAATGGATTTATAGCATCCATGAATTAACTTGTTTTTCATTGCAATTCCAATCAAATCTGAACCTATTTTTTTCCTGGAACGTGGCAAACTTTTATCCCAAAATTCGTATGGAAAGAGAAATGGCCAAGATTAGCCAAGATTCTCTTTGAGAAGAAGAAGGTGGAAAAACTAGCTGTATTTGACATTAATAATTATTATTAAGCCTATTAATAAAAAATATGACATTGGGACATGGATAGACAAACTTACTAATGGAGCAGAATTAAAATTCCAGAGCAAAATTCACACATGCATGAGAATTTGGTATATTGCAGAGAGGCTGTACAGATCAATGGAGAAAGGATGAATTATTCAATAAATAATCATGGGAAAATTGGTTATTCATATGGAAAAAAGTAAAATTCCCTATCTTATACACTACACATACATAAATTCAAGATGAACTAAAGACCTAAATGTGAAAAGCAGAAATTAGTTACTGCTAAGAAATTTGAAGAATATCTTCATGATTCCAGGGTTGTGAAGGATGTCTTAAAACCACAAAACAGAAGGCATGAAAGAAGAGATTAATAAACTTGACTACGTTAAAAATAAAAACTCTTACATGATGAAAGATACTGAAAGAAAGTTTTTAAAAAATGAGCTACAAAGTGGTGGAAGGTATTTTTAGCTCCTGTGAGTAATGAAGGATTAATAGAAAAAAAAATCAATTAATTAGAAAAATGTACAAAGGATATGAATAGGCAATTTTCAGAGGGGAAAACCTGACTCACCTATCAACGTAGATGCTCAACCTTAGTAATAATGAGGGATACGTAAATTAAATCCAAATAAGATAACCCTTCACAAGCATCAAACTGGCAAACATTAAAAATCATGAGAACACCAAGCGATCATACCAAGGAAGGATGTGAGGAACTAGAAGTCCTGGTAGGAGTATAAATTTATATAACTTCTGTGGAGAGCGTTGTGCTAATACATAGCAAAGCTGATGTGCTCACCTTGTTATGACCCCATAATCTGTCTTCTATATATTTACCATGGAGAAATTCTTACACATTTGCACAAGGAAACATATTATAACAATGTGCATTGTCACCTCAGAAAAATAGTACTGTCCACCAATCGCAGAATGGATTAATATCTTAAGTAGTTGCACATGTAAAGAATGTGAAGCTATACGGCACTTGAAATGAATGAACTATATCCACATGCATCAACAAGGATGAACCTGGAATATACAGCGTTTAGTTTACAGAATAATTTAGAAAATGATATGTACAGTGCATTTGTGCAAAAGAACAGGAATAAAGGGTTGATCATGCCTAGAGGGTCTTTTGGGGCCTTTGTGTAGTGGACCATACACAAGCAATCTACATTCACTGAAGAAACACTGGAAGAGTTCAGTTCTGTCTCTTGTTGCCTGACAAACGTAAAACGCTGAAGCAGGGAGGCCTTTCTAGACTTTTTGACTTAGAGAACAATGCTCTTCTTTTTACCCTTAAAGAAAAGCCTGGTGTACCATCGTCTATTATTGTGACAGTGACTCAGGTACCATGTGTGGTGGCTCTCTGCCGGGGAAAGTTGAGGGGTCAAATGACTCAGTGTTTTAGATTAAAAGGCTGAGTTTACAAGCTGAACCAAAACACGTAAGTTGTAGTTTTTCTCTGTCTTTTTGCATCATTGAAAACTTTTGGAAGGAAAGAGCCCAGTAGTTATATTTTTTAAACCATTTTAAGTTTTTGTTAAAGATTAGGAAGTGATTTCCCAAAAAATTCAGCTGATGTTTCAAGCTTTTGGCCATATTAATAAGGAAGGTGATGCTCAAAGCCTTGTCTCTTCCCCTCCACCCCATCCTCCTTTTTCTTTCAATCTCAGAACATGAAAGATGAAGGCAGTTCTGAAGAGTAACTGTTGGGTCGATTAATCCCCTTGAACTCAGTGTAACTTACAAAGAGAGAAGAAGGGAAGGCCAGCAGAGGTCAAATCACGACATAATCATGCAGTACCCAGGTTCCTGTCACCATATTTTAGGTTGTAGGGTTCACGGGTCCCAGTGTTTGATCTGAAAATCCTCTCTGTGTATGTGAAAGGGCATGGAATTATGCATTCATTCAGAACTTTTTTTGTGCATTCTGGAAACTTGCAATTATTGTATACTTTTGTTGATATGGAACTTTGGACCAATGATAGCAGCCATTCTGGTATAGTTATTGATTTATGGATTTTTTTCCCCACCTCATTTTGGTACCCTTCTTCCAATCTTTCATCGGGAATCAGTGTGTAAGGACACCTTTTTAAAATCATTGAATGTTCAATTCAGTAACTAACAGAAAATTGGACTCAGTCCAGGTTCCAAGAAAAGACATTTTAATCATTTATGTGACTAGATCTTGGGCTGTGAAGATTTAAAAATCTCTGTAAGCTGCACAAATACTTTTGATGTTAGATGCGATTTTAGAATTCTCAAAGACTTTGATGATATTCTTTCTGTAAACTCCATGAGGGCATGGATTTTTTTGGTCTGTCTTGTTCACTGCAGTAGCCTAAAGGCATAGATAGCATAGTGCCTAGCTCCTGATAGGAACTCAGTATTTGTTAAATGAATGGATGAATAGATTAATGGAGGAAGGAAGAAGTCTGCTTGAAAATAACTTCCATGAAAAATACCTTCACTTTGTGGGAACATTACCTTTTATATGTAAAATACCTGTCCACTTACTTTGGGTAACCCAGGTGACAGCTACAAGATTCTTGTTATTTATGATCTTGAAAATGTTTGAAGCTCATTCCAGGAGAGTAAGAAAGGAAAATCACATCAAAGCCACACTGCTTCTTTTTTGGTTTTGTTTTCAAACACATCATTCAATATGATGCAGGTATTGTGTAGAGTTAACATTCCCCCAGAAGATATAAATAGCTGAATTATAAATAACCTCTTTAGATTTTATATTAAACTTCTTTTTGAGAATGACATTCATTTAGAAAAGTGCACAAATCCTAATCGTACAGCTCATTTAATGTTTACAAATTGAACAAACCGTTGGAACCAGTACCCAGGTCCAGGGAGATCGCATGACCAGCACCTCCAGAAGCCTTTCTCCTGCCCCTTTCCACACCACAGGTACCACCACTGTAATTTCCAACACCACATTTCATATAAATGGAATCATACGATATATGACATTTTGTGTCTAGATTCTTTCACTTAGCATAATGTTTTCAAGGTTCATCCACGTTCTTTCACTTAGCATAATGTTTTCAAGGTTCATCCACGTTGTAGCATGTATTATACTTGATTTCTTTTTATTGCTGAATAATATACCACATTTTATTCGTCTATTTATTAGTTGAGAGACATTTGGGTTTTTTCTACGATTTAGCTACTGTGAATAGTACAGCTTTGAACATTCATTTACAATTTTTTTTCCAATATCTCTTTTCAGTTCTCTGGGGTATATACCTAGGTGTGGAATTACTGGGTCATATGGTAACTCTGTAACTTATTGAGAAAATGCCAAACTGTTTAATGAAACGGCTACACCATTTTATATTCCCACTGTTCCAATTACTGCACATCCTCACCAACTCTCAGTATGGTTATTGTCTTTGAATTTTAGCCAGTCTGGTGGGAGCTCTGTAGGTTTTTATGGCTTGTTATGATACTAAGAAAGTAACTGAAAAGCTAACATAGGTGAAATAATTAATCTTAGCTCATTTCCTATCCAGGACCTTAACTGCAGCAACTAATACTGCTCTGTCTTTTCTAAACTATTTGGGCAGGACCTTGAAGACTTAGCTCTGATGCCACTACTACTGACTCTTTCCTCCCCAGTCTGTGTTTGTTGACCTTCCTCTTAAGGTCCTTTGCTCATCTCATGACACTAAAACCATACTTTTATGTGTCTGGCTCCTCACTAGACTCTAATATCCTGGAGAGAACAGACTGTGTTCCACTTATCTCTTTTCCCTCTGCATGGTCCTGACACAAAGTGCCCAATTCACCTTTGCTGAGTGACTATACCAGTAGACTCTCTGTCCTCCGTCACATGTTCTCGTAGAATGTTTGCACCTGAGTGCCGCAGGGACCTTTGAGGTCATCTCCCCAATTCCATCACTTTATAGATGAGAAAGTTGAGGCAAAGAGAGGGTAAGAACATGTCCAGTCAACCTGGACCTAGTGGGGAGGGCTTCTGACACCTATTCCAGTGTCATTTCTACCTTTCTACCTCCACTCATCTTTGCTTCTCCTCGGCAGCTAATTTGCAGAGGTTTAAATTATGAAGATTATGAAAAAAAAAACTATGCTTCCAAGGGTTAAATTGAAAGGCAAAAGAGCAGCTGTCCAATCATTCAATGTTCACATGTCCCAGCATTGAGAACCACCATCATGTAAGTCAGAGCAAGAAAACTTAAAGTGACTTTTCAGCAAATTCAGTTTTTAATGATATGCGTATAATATCTTGTTCTGTTTTATACTCTGATCATGATTAAGAACTTCATGTAGCTCAGGAAGAATTAAGAAGATTTACATCCACATTATTACTCATAAGCACTTAGAGTAGAGAAAGAAATCCTTTAAAAAGATGTTTATTGCTCTCGTACGAAATGAGAATCTGAATTAAAACGATTCCCGGCACAGTCTTGCATGTTGAAAGCACATCCAGCAGTTTTCAAAATCCCTTGTAATAACAACAATTCTCTGTAATATCATGGAGTTTGTATTTTTTCAAAGGAGATTAGGGGAAATGTAGTCAACATGAACTCCCCAATCCTTGTCTTGTGATGACAGTCCTGGGTCAATCTTGTTATTCCTGCTCCTCAGATGGAGACACTAACACTGTATTTGGCTGACCACGTTCCATGGTTTGACTCCTTGATTCACAGTGAATTTACTTCAGATGGAAGCTCTGCAGTCAGCTCTTCAGTAATTACCTGAGTCTCAGTTCTTAGGGAGGAAAATGTGATAATCATTTACCTGGTTGGTGCTTATTAGGTCTATCTTATATGGTAGCTGTTAGATTCTCTGCTGGGGAAGCCTGTGGACCAGGAACAAGAAAAGATGGCTTTGCTGAATATCCAAAAAACCTTCCAAACTCTTTTACTCAATCATTTATTGAGAAACATCTATTAATTTCTAACCATGTACTTTGAATAGTGGTGTTGGCGAAGAGTATTGAATATACTATCGACTGCCAAAAGAACAAACAAATCTGACTTGGAAGAAGTGCGACCAGAATGTTTTTTGGAAGCAAGGATGGCGAGACTATGTCTTACATAGTTTAGCCATGTTGTAGGAGAGACCAGTCCTTGGAGAAGGACATCATGCTTGGTAAAGTAGAGGGTCAGTGAAAAAGAGGAAGACCCTCAACAAGATGGATTGACACAGTGACTGCAACAATGGGTTCAAGCATAACAAGGATTGTGAGGATGGCACAGGACTGGGCAGTGTTTCGTCCTGTTGTACACAGGGTCGCTATGAGTTGGAATTGACTCGAAGGCACCTAGCAACAACAACAACACTGTACTAGTGTTTATGGTGTGTTGGAGTGGATGTGAAAACAAAGTCCCCGCATTCAAGCATGGAACAGTGTATTTATTATTATTATTATTTAAATTTATTGTGATAAAATATATAAAGAATAAAATTAGCCATTTTTAACCATTTTAAGTGTATAGTTCAGTGGCGTTAATTACATTCACAATGTTGTACTACGTTTCATTATTTTTAACAAGATTTTTATAACAACAACCATTCTTACCAGCACTAGGCTCCAGGATACTAAAAGCAAGACTTACAATGTTAGAAAGAATATTTCAATAGAAAAGTCAATGTATCACATTAATGTATGAACAGACAAATGAGAAAAAGAATCTTCTCCCATCTAAGCAAATGCTAGAAAAAAAGCTTCCAAGACTTGTAATTTATACCAGCTCTGGATCTTGAATACCCCGTTGTTGGATCAGTGCCCTAACATGAGAAAAATCTAGGTCTGCCAAGAAGACTTTGAGATCATTGTTGAAATAGGTCATAGGCTTATCATGGAACTCTCAGAAACCAGTTCTAACTCCTCTTGTCTAAGGCAAATACAGGGCAAGAGAAACTGGAGAGGCAGACTGCTAGGGATAGAAAACTTTTCTTACTGGGAATCAGGAAACTTGGCTTCTAGTTCCAGATCAGTCATTGTTTTATTGTGTCACTTTGCTATTGTACACTTCAATTTCTTCATCTAAAAACCTCAGGAAAAAAACTGGTCTAGTCAAAATCCTTAATTAATTATAAACTATATTCTGGAGGGTTTCACAGAGGTGCATCAGAGCTCACTGAAGGAGGAGCTCTGAGATTTAACTTCCAATGCCAGCCCACGTAGTTCCATTTTCTGCTGGCTTATATATTGGGGTCCTTGTCCGGGTTTCATTTGAAGAAAAGGTCCTAAGGCCTGAATAAAACTGATCCTCAGGTTTCTTGAGGTTTTAGGATTCTATGATATCTGAATATCTGAAGTGTGTATCTCTAACTTTCCTTAACTTAGTTAGATATGCCTAATGATGACCCAATATTACTGCCTTAGGTACATCTTAACCTAACCTGACTCACTGCCGTTGATTCGATTCTGACCCATAGTGACCCTATAGGACAGAGTAGAACTGCCCCGTAGGGTTTCCAAGGAGCAGCTGGTGGATTTGAACTTCCGACCTTTCGGTTAGTAGCTAAACTCTTAACCACTGCACCACCAGGGCTCCTAGGTACATGTCACATGTGGATTGGATTAAACAGATTCTGAATCATCAAAGAAAGGTCAAATTAGACATGATGTCATTTTACTGTTTTACATTTCTATCTCTATGTGGTATATTTAATGGATATCTGAGTATATTTGATGAGTCTCCAATAACTCGAATGTTTAATTAAGCAAGATATGCCATTTCCCCACTATGCCAGGCAGCAGAAAGTTTATTGAATTGGATAGTGAACAGTTTGAATCTGGGGCAGTGCTTCTCATACTTACACAGAAGATGTCATGAGAAAGAGCCTGAGAGGCGGCGTGTGTATGAAGTGTTGATCAGTTTTTTATAGACATATAGTAAAAGGTAATTTATTTGAGGCATAGAGTTATTTCAGGAAATCTTAATTCACTATGACTGAAAGTGGTTCTTGTGAGCTATTACATTTCCAAGTGACTAAAAACCACATGCACGAGAAGCAAAATCCAGATTTTGTCAGGATACACCCAGCATTTCCCAAGAAAATAAAACTGGAGGCGTACTGCACATTCCATTTTCAAACTTAGTGGCCTCCCTCTGAGAGACAATGGTGCTATTAATGTCATTTCACACGAGGGAGAGAGCTTCGTGGCACTGGTGATACTTTTATTTGCCTTTTCCAATTTATTTTCACCCTGTTTACCTATTCATCCATTCATTTTTGCTTTGCCCTCTTCCTTTATGGGCTCTCTAATGCTTTTGATATATGAGTGTGTTTATGCATTCATGCACTCTAAAACACAGACAGGGTGCCTTCTAATATAGAGCAAGACTTTGTGTTAGGTTCTGCTGGGGATTTAGAGATCGTGAGCTACTCTTTTTAGTATTTTAATTTGGAAAGTAGTGTTTTAAAAGATTTTTGCTTTAGGTGAGGGCCCTGTTTAAGACTAGAACAAAACAAAACAAAGCAACAACAACAACAACAAAAACAATGACAGCACAGGTAGTCCCCTACTTATGACGGGTTCCCTTCCAACGATTCTGCCATAATGCGGTTCTAAGTCGAACACGTCATTTTGTTTTTAAGTTTTCATTATTATTGCCTTTTATCATCAGCACCTTTATTTGTCTTTGGTGTTAGAAACATTACATACAAACTTACAGATACATTTTAATACATACATACATACATACAAAATACACACATTATAAAAACGTACTCCAACGAAGAAGAGTTGGACAATGTGCTGGCATTTTGTCAGTTGCAGTAGTAACTCCACATGTGGAAGGTTCTGGATTATCCCTGGGTATAGGCATGGCATGTCTAGTCAGAAAATTAGTGAAAGTTGTCTGTATGGCGCTTTTCTTTTTTTCTTCATGGTAACATCTCACTGCTTCCTGAATCTCACTGCTTCCTGAATCTGCCTATCAACTTCAGCAGAGCAATCAACGTTTGGGTCTATGCTTTCAAGCAACTGAAGCCCCTGGTTTAGTTTAGAAAAATCTCCAGTTAATCCTTTCACTGTAAAAAATCTTGACAATTTTTCTCCTTCCTTTTCCTCATTATTTCTTTCTTCTTCAGCGTTTCTTTCCTCTCCAAAATCCATTAAGTCCTGATTTGTCAATTCTCATTCTTCGGGATCTGTGATCTGTTCCACACCGGCATTCTTGCCACATGGTGGATTTTTCTACCGATTTCTTACATCATATTAACCTGATCAAATGCTTGGAGTGTGTTTATAGAACTCAACAATTTTTTTCCGTATCCCCTGCATGCATTTTCCCAAAACTTCCTCCCAGGAAGATGTCCTAACAGTAAAATGTACCAAAAAAAAAAAAAAAGGATGGTCGTAAGTATAGTTCATTGTAACTCAAATACAGGGACTACCTGTATCCAAGTGTAAAGAGTTGAAGAACATGGGTGTTGAACCTCCTTCTTTTAGAGCACCTTATCTCAATGTATCACATAGATTTGTTAATATGTCTCTCTTCCCTAATGGGTGGAGTGCCTTGAGAGGAAGTATTGACTCATGTGGAATTCCTAAAGCTTAGCACATGGCCTGCAGAGTTAGTTGTCTGTGTCCATATTCATTGAATGGGAGAAATGACTCCAGGCTCCAACTTGGGGGAGACTGTTCTAGAAAAGAAAAATATAATGACGATATATTGCTATACATTGTGTTGAACCTTCATTGACGTGAAGGAGGAGGATTTTATCGATTGGGCTTTGAGCTTTGTTTTGCCAGTCTTATCCCAAAGATAGCCCAAATTGTTCTCTCACCTGCTCATTACACAAATGCAGTGATCCCAAAAATCAGGAATGCCTTGGGATTCCAAAATTTATTGCCATCTATATACTATATACGAATGCTATACTATGTAAAGTCATTCAGTCAGCAAGATAGAAATAACATCTGCAAATGCAGACAATTTAGGAAGCTGAGTTCAGCTTCCCTCTGAAGCCAAGCCGCTGTTGTGACTCATGGTAAGCTCCCAGCCTGAAAAAGGAAAGAACTGCAGAGTGTAGACACTACCCAGGGTAGAGACTAGAAGGAGCAGGGGCAACACAGAAGCCAGTTTTGACCCTTCTGATAATATAGGTTACCATTAACTCAATTATCTCTATGGACTCAGGTTGGCAATTGGGCAGAAAAAAGGGCGAGGTAGAGATAATGACTGAAAGAAACATGTTAATTATAAAGTAGGGTTTAGGTTTGGAATGCAAGGTTGGTTTAACATTTGGAATTCTCTCCGTATGAGTTATTATGTTACCACTTGGAAGGAGAAAAGCTGTATCATCAGTAGATACAGAAAAAAGAAAATAGTTTATAGAATTTTAAAAATCAAGAATGCATGCACAATTTTAAGTCAAATAAGAATAGAAAGCTACTTATTAAACAGGATGAAGCATATTTACCTTAAAACAATAGGAAAGATAATAAGTGGAGAAATACAAATAGAATTTCATTAAAATCAGAAACAAGACAGGGATTCCTTGATTATCACTATTATTCAACATTGTTTTAGAGGCACTCATTAATGTAAATGTCAAGAAAATAGAAATGAGTTTTATAATGTAGAAAAAAAGACTATTATTTGCATACAGTGTCAATGTACATCTATAAAATCCAAAAAATAACTATAACACATTAGAATGAATGAGAATTCAATAAGGTGGCTGGATGCAAAATAAATATTAAAAAAATCAGTTGCTTTTATTTACACTAGCAGTAGCCTGTTAGAAACTGAACAAAATCCCATTTATAGTAAGAGTAACTAAAAAACTCACAGAGGAATTAATTAGAAAGACAAAAATTGTGTGGGGGCATAAAAAAGAGGTTTGAATAAAGTGAGAGATATTCCATGCCCCTCCATGGCAAGAATTATTGTTATTAAACACAAGATTTTTTTTGGAAAAAAAAAAACTTTATATCATGATTCTAAAGTTAATATGGAAAAATACATGGGCTAGAATGGCTATGAAAATCTTGGAAAAGAAGAAGAGTGAAGGAAGAGTTCCTCTGTCAGATATGTGAAGTAATGACAAGTGGCTACTGGGTGGTTCCAAATTGAAAAAGGCATAAGGTAGGGCTGTATCCTTTAACCTTACTTATTCAATCTGTATGTTGAACATATACTCTGAGATGCTGGACTTTATGACGAATGCAGCATCAGGATTGGAGGAAGACTCATTAACAACCTGAGATATGCAGATGACACAACCTTGATTGTAGAAATTGAAGACTACTTGAAGGAATTACTGATGAAGGCTAAAGATTGCAGTCTTTGATATGGATTGTGCTGGAATGTGAAGAAAATGAAAATTCTCACAACTGGACCAATTAACATCATGATAAATGGAGAAGAAAGTGAAATTGTCAAGGATTTCATTCTACTTGCATCAACAATCGATGACTATGGAAGCAGGAAGTGCCAAACGGTTTTCCATGTTTGTGGCCTTTTTATATAGATTATTGCTGTTATTAGCTGCCTTTTAGTTGACTCTGACTCATGGCAACCTTAAGTACAAGACAAAATGTTGCCCCGTTCTGAGTCATCCTCACAGTCCCCAGCATATTCTAGCCTATCATCGTGGCGATTGTGCCAATCCATATCACAGGGCTAGTACACCCTCGTCAGTCCTCTATTTCACCAAACATGAAGTCCTTTTCTAGCAATTGATTCCTCCTGATGACGTGTTTAAAGCAAGCAAGTCAGACAGTGTTCTGTTGTGATCCCTAGGATTTCATTGGCTAGTTGTTGGAAGTAGATCGCCAGGCCCTACTTCCTAGTCTATCTTAGTTTGGAAGTACCATTGAAACTTGTCCATCAAGGGTGACCCTGCTGGTATTTGAAGTACTGGTGGCATAGCTTCCAGCATAATAGCCACCAAAGTATGACAAACTGACAGAGGGGTACTGGTTTGTATATATTAACTCTCCCTAATCAAGATGTGGAACCAGGGATATTATTGCTGATGTCAGATGGATTCTGGCTGAACGCACAGAATACCAGAAAGATGTTTACCTGTGTTTTATTGACTATGCAAAGGCATTCAACGGTGTGGATCATAACAGATTATGGATAACATTTTGAAGAATGGGAATTCCAGAACACTTAATTGTGCTCATGAAGAACCTGTACATAGATCAAGAGGCAGTCATTCAAACAGAACAAGGGGATACTGTGTGGTTTAAAGTCAGAAAAGGTGTGTGTCAGGGTTGTATCCTTTCACCATACTTATTCAATCTGTACGCTGAGCAAATAATCTGAGAAGCTGGACTATATGAAGAAGAACAGGGCATCAGGATTGGAGGAAGACTCATCAACAACCTGCATTATGCAGATGATATAACCTTGCTTGCTAAGAAACTGAAGAGGACCTAAAGCACTTACTGATGGACATCAAAGACTACAGTCTTCAGTATGGATTACACCTCAACATGAAGAAAACAAAAATCCTGTCAACTGGGCCAATAATCAACATCATGATAAACAATGAAAAGACTGAAGTTGTCAAAGATTTCATTTTACTTAGATCCACAATCAACACCCATGGAAGCATTAGTCAAGAAATCATTGTGTTGGGTAAATCTGCTACGAAAGAGCTCTTCAAAATGTTGAAAAGCAAAGACGTCACCTTGAAGACTAGGGTGCACCTGACCCAAGCCATGGTATTTTCAATCACGTCATATGCATGTGAAAGCTAGAGAATGAAAAAGGAAGACTGAAGAAGAATTGATGACTTGGAATTTTTGTGTTGGCGAAGAATATCGACTATACTATGGACTGCCAAAAGAACGAACAGTCTTGGAAGAAGTACTGCTAGAATGCTCCTTAGAAGCAAGGATGGAGAGACTACATCTTACATACCTTGGACATGTTATCAGGAGGGATCAGTCCCTGGAGAAGGACATGATGCTTGGTGTAAAGTAGAGGGTCAGTGAAAAAGAGGAAGACCCTCAATGAGACAGCCTGACAAAGTGGCTGCAATGATGGGCTGAAGCATAACAATCATTGTGAGGATGGCACAGGATTGGGCAGTGTTTCCTTCTGTGGTACATGGAATCTCTATGGGTCAGAACTGACTCGATGGCACCTAACAACAACAGCAACAACCAAGGTGTATAAACCAGTGAATGTGCCCCAACAATTCAATAACTAACTCCTTCTCCATGGGATGGGGCTAGCTATAGGTGGGTAAAGAATGGGACTGTTACTCAAGCTGAAGTCCTTTCACATGTACACATACGCCTTTCCCATGTGCACACAGGCCTTTCACACGTGCACACAGGCCAGGGAAACAGAGCCTCCTTCCCCAACAGATGACACACCACTGGGCGGAATAGTTGATATCCAGTCACTAAGAAAAAACTTATTGAGGATCTACATTGTGCCAAGGAGGGTGACAATCACTAGGCATACAGAAACAAATAAGGTAAATTTTCAGTCCTCCATAGTCTCAGATCCTAAAAGCTGAACATAAATTTTTTTTAATGAAATAAAAATGCCCTAATGAGAATCTGGAGCCCTGGTGGCACAGTGGTTAAGAGCTCAGCTGGTAACCAAAAGGTTGGTAGTTCATATCCACCAGCTGCTCCTTGGAAACCCTATGTGGCAGTTCTATTCTGTCCCATAGGGTCACTATAAGTCAGAATAGACTCCCAATGGGTTCGGTTTGGGTTTAGTCAGAATCCATGATACATTTAAAACTCCAATTCTCTGAAATACAAATTTAAGATTATACAGTGATGTCTCTCAGTGATAAGTGAACTCACTCACACATTATGTCAGTTCATAAAATACTTAAAGGACCACATCAAAAAAAATTACACGTAATTCAGTTGAGGTGAGCACTTCACAAAATTGAATACATTACAGTGGATCATCTGTCTTTTAAAAAATAATATTAACATTAAGAGACCAACCGGAATCATTAGATGTACTTTATTATTAAAATCAAGTATTTTTATATTAATCAATGTTAATCGGTAGGCAGTGCACAGTGGAGTAATTACTTTATATTTGTCAATTCCGATTTACAACCATCTGAGAGAATTTACCATCATCATGTAATCCAGGAATGTGTCCCTAAATTTCTAAGTGCAGACACCATCAATGATCTGATTATATTTTCACCTACCCCACTTAACCACCATCAGGGACTGCCTGGGATATTATGTTGGCACAGCACTCCATTTCCGGAATGGCTCCTAGTCCATATGACAAGTTTCTCATGGATCTGCTACCACATACCCCAAACATATGGTCTGCATGGTTGAGTGCCACAGTAGTGTGGACTACGTAGCATGCTTATCTCTTGCTAAGAACATTCTATAGACAGAGCATAGCTCAGGCTTTTGAAATGGAAATAGACACAGGTAACAATATCTCCTTTACTTGCCTTCTGTAAATTTCATTTAAACTCTTAGGTAATGTAGACATACCCACTCTTCTAGTTAATCACTAAATGCCCAGTATTGTCAAATACCTTGATGGAATATTCTGACAGATCAGTAGTTTTACTCATATGGTTGAATGTTCAGACTATTTCCTCTCCATAAGATGCTACTAAGCACATAAAAATGTTTCTGTTTTTGACAGAAGAAAAGGCGTCGTTTCCTTTCTAGACAGTATATGCTTTTGCGGTTTAGTAGCTGAGGTTTCAACACATTCTAGCTGTGTAATTTCACCCTCAATCATTATGCTTTTTGTTTTTCCCCCCAAATGCCTAATTTTTCATTAAATTAAAATCCAAGATGGTGTGGTCAGTGTAATTCAAAAATACCTATTATGGTCACCTGAAAAAAAAACTGGGAATGATGACTGCAATTAGGACATAGAATCAAAGTTGTCCCAGCAACTGAATTCTGTTAAAGTACTTGGGATTATGTGGATGAGCAGAGCAAATGCGTGGCCAAGTGCAATGCTGAATATACACTAAAGAAACAAAAAACCAAACCCATTGCCATTGAGTCGATTACGACTCATAGTGACCCTTTAGGACAGAGTAGAACTGCCCCATGGAGTTTCCAAGGAGCAGATGGTGGATTCGAACTGCCGACCTTTTGTTGAGCAGCTGTAGCTCTTTACCACTGTGCCACCAGGGCTCCAGGTATATGCGAAGTTGCTTAGTAAATGGCAGTTAAATGGATGAACATTTGTAATAATTAATAAAATGGGAAATTCATCCGGAATATAATAGGTGTCGATGGGAGGAGTCCGTCCTGCAGAAGAGACTCAGAAATTCTAGTTCCGACATAGCTACCCGTGAATGAGAATCAGTGCTTTTGTATGTGCGTTATCATCCTAGCTAATCCTCTCAAGAGAGCTAACCCGTTCTTTTTAAATTTGCTGTACTAGAAAATGTATCTGCCCATTCTATTTTACATAATGGGAGATGTAAACAAAACTCTATTGTGTTAGCATAATTATATTGGTCGACAGATCATCGCCTGGCCTTCTGTTTTCTTACGCAGATGTCATTTCTCCCCTTTTCTTCCAAGGATTTTGGTTCTTAAGTGTCCTTTGATTTCACCAATTTAATGTACATTCTCTTCCTATCTGGTTTGCATTTCTGTTGCTCTGCTTTCTCAAAGCTCTCCCCAAACCCCTGGCACAAGTAATGTTTCAGTGAAGCTAAATTTTTTATATTGTAGAAGTGCATTAATTGACTCACTTGACTGGAGAGTGTCGCCAACATCATTGGTGGGTTTAGTTACTGCAGGGCTGTATGTAGTCAGGCTTTGGGGTCAGACCAGGTCATGTGGTTCAACTTCTCTGTGCCTCATTTTCATCATCTGTGAAAAGAGGATAATGATAACCAGTAGCCTTTGACTCGATTCCGGTTCAAAGCGACTCCCATGTGTTTCAGAGTGGAACTGTGCTCTATTTAAGGGGAAAAGCAAGGCAGAATATTCCGAGAAGGAGATATGACAGTGAAAACAGATGAAGATAGGGGTCCGCAAGCTGAAGAATGCAGTTAACCTATGTCGTTGTTAGGTGTCATGGAGTCAGTTCTAAGTCAGAGGGACCCTATGTACAGCAGAACAAAACGCTGCCCAGTCCTGCACCATCGTCACATTGTTGTTATACTTGAGTCCATTGTTGCAGCAACTGTGTCAGTCCACCTCAGCAAGGGTCTTCCTCTTTTTCGCTGACGCTCTACTTTACCAAGCATGATGTCCTTCTCCACGGACTGATCCCTCCTGATAACATGTCCAAGGTATGTAAGATGTAGTCTCACCATCCAGGAGTGTTCTGGTTGTACTTCTTTCATGACAGATTTGTTGGTGCTTCGCCCAATGCAATGCGTTGTTCGTTTATTGTCTGCTGCTTCCATGGGTGTTGATTGTGGTTTGAGGTAAAATGAAACCTATAAGAGCTGGAAAAAGCAAGGAAATGGATTCTCCTCTACAGCCTCCTGAAGGAAAAAAACCTTCTTACACCTACATTTTAGCCCACTGGGACTCATTTTGGACTTTTGACTCCAGAACTGTAAGACCATAAAATTGTGTTGTTTTAAGCCACTAAGTTGTGATAATTTTTTATAGCAGCATTAGGAAACTAGTACAATAACCTGTTCCTAGAATGTTTTTCAGTTCTACCAAGCAGGTTCATAAACATTACCTCCTTTAATACTTAAAGCAACCCTAAGAGGAAGGAAATATTTTCTCAGCGTATATATAAAGTGAGGGTCAGAGATTTGAAAAGGCTTGCCCATAGGTAGTAAATGGTACTGCTGGAGATGGAAATGGGATCTCTTGACTCCAAGTTCAGTGTCCTTTTCACTCAACACTACACTTTGTACTGTAGAAAAGTGGCTGAAGGCAGCACGGTTGCAGGGCATTAGAGGACAAGAAGTGTACAGGTGCGATCCTATCCAAAGATGGTATAAGAGCTGTCTCTATAGGTGCTAACAGATTCTGCTACTTGAACTGAGTGTACCTTCACTTTTAGGGCATCAGCCCTCACCTAAGCCTGTGCTTGCTCAGGGCAGTGGTTTTCAAACTGAGCACCTTGGAGTCCTCAGGCTTTTTGAGGGAGGAGGCCATTGGATGCATGGGATTCCTTCAACCAAAGTGGCTTGTAGTTCACAGTTTATTTCGGACAAAATCGGATTCTGGGACAGAAAGGAAGCTTGAAAATACTGTCGGACATTCTGAAAATTGCCAGTGTAGATGATATGTAGAAGTGGCAACCCATCAGTGATGACTAATCAAGGCCCATGGACCTCAAAAATGGGGTGTCCAGGAGACTTACTGGAGACCTGGCCTTACAGCTTCTAAGCAGAGGATGTCTCTGAGAAGCAGTGGAAAGTCATGCGTATGAGAGCATCTGGGCTGCTGTTTGATTTTTAAAGTGCAGTATAAAAATTGGATCTCCAACACCCCTGAGGCTTGAACACATTTGTGAAGACGGGGTGTTTCTGCTGTAATGGTAAAGGTCAACATCAATAGAATTCTCAAATCTTCCCCTATTTCATAGGTCAGTTGTGATATTATTCCATAGATCACTCATGGCTTTCTCTGCGATCCTTAAGTATTTACTTGACATAAAACTGACTCTTACGTTTTACTTACTAGTCCCGTGGGAACCTAAGGAAATTTCATATATCTAATGCCTTAAATATATCATGTGAAGTTATTGTACATGGAATTGCTGCTTTGCCTGGCTGCTGAAAAACGTGCTTGGGTTTCACGGGGCCTCTCTTTAGGGTTGAGTGAGTAGAGAAATGGTTATTTCTTTGTCTGCACGTCTTGAGGGTCTAAATGCTCTTTCTGTATGATGTGAGCACATTAGAGAGCTGCGTTCCTGAAGGGCACCTCAGCCCTTCTAAGCTTACCTTTTCTGAATTGTGCTTCAGAACTAGGCTCTGGTGCACTCTACAAGAACTATTCCTCAGGGACCTGCCATTTTACTTAGAGTAGAGACGGTTTGAGGAACACTGTTCACCTAATCCCATTCTGGCCACTGTAGAAGAACCTGTGGGAGGGAGGCCATTCTCCGTCCTCAAGTGCCAGGAAAAGCTGTGTTTCTCTTGAGTAACTAGAGTGCTTTTAGCTATGGGAATTTTGTTATATGGGATCTCAATTGGAGCTGCTTGTTAAAATCTTCCAAGGAGCTTTGAAAAGTATTTATACATGACTCCACCCTCAAGAATTTCATTTCTCTGGGGTGAACAAGTTTTCTTTTAAAAAAATAACCTCCCTCCCCCAAGAGTGGTTCTAATGGGCAGCCAAGGTTGAGAATTGATTGATTGGAGTCTCTTTGCTTTGGCCACTGGAAAGCCCATAATCTAGTTTGAGGGGTCCTCTGGCAGCTAAGTAGAAAGTTCTGGGTGCAGTGCTGACCTGAGCTTTTTCTTAGTGGCATCTTCTGATTTACCCTTCCTCCTAATTTCTTTCCTGTATGTGTGTATAAAATTCTATTGTAGTTTATGTATTTATTGGGGCTGCTTTAGATGATCTGGAAAATGAGGTGAAAGTTAAATTGCTGGGTAGATAGGTGACAGAAAGACAGATTATTGCCATACAGTGCTTATACTGAGTCTGTAGCCTAGCCAAGTTGACAAATAAAATTAACCATTACACCCTCTGTCTCCCGTTCATCTGGCTATCTCTTTGCATTTTGACTTAGATGTCACTTACTGTTGGAAAGTCTCCCTGAGTTTCCAGACTTGTTTCCCTGATGTAACTACTTTTCCCAGTGGGCCAGTTGTCCCACTGGATGATGATTTCTCAGTTAATGTCTTTCCCCTACTAGACTACAAACTCCAAAACACTGGTTTTATTTGTCACTGCATTCCCCTCAGCTAGCCCAGTGCCTGACACAGGGTAAGTACTCGATAGATGGAATTTCCTATTGTGATTCTAAAGTGTATATTTTCCGTTTCTTGAAAACCAAAACCCAAAACCAAACCCATTGCCATCGAGTCGATTCCAACTCATAGCGACCCTATAGGATAGAGTAGAACTGCCCCATAGGATTTCCAAGGAGCAGCTGGTGGATTCGAACTGCAAACCTTTTGGTTAGCAGCCATAACTCTTAACCACTGTGCCACCTGTGCTCCATTTCTTTGAAGGCACTTGATAAATGTTGATACTGGTGATGGAAATAATTCCTGGATTGGACAGCCATCTTTTGGTGAGAGAAAAGGAATGCTCAGGCAGCTTGTGGACTCTGTAGCTGGACATTCCTTTTCCATGGTGATGATTTTCTCTTTAGATATTATGTTAGATCATGGAAAGACATGTAGCAAAGCAGAGATACCAGCTCGTCCCAAACTAATATTCACTTTTAGTTAATGCTTGCTCCAGGTAAAAAAAGGTCATCTGAGTTGGTAGTTTGAATGCTTCCAAGATGATTGCCTGTTTTATCCATTCCAATGGGCTGCTTGAACTTAGATAAGAAATGAAAGTGCCTAAAATATATCAGATGGGAATAGAACCGCTTGTGTGGGTGTCGTGAATTGTCATGTCTGTTACGTGACTCCTTTTTTTTTTCTCTGACCAGTAAGATTTCATTTATTTCCCTTTAAGAAAGTCACTGTGGTATGTTGGAATACGCTTTGAACTTGGAGTCAAAAAATTCTCATCTCTTCTACTAATTAACAATGTTACTTTGGACATGTCACTTGATCACTCTCAGCCTTGATTTTCTCATCTCTATAATGAGGGCAGGAGTTCCTTTGGTGGTTAACACTTGGTTAGGCATCTCAGAAGAAAGCCCTGGCTGTCTACTTCTGAAAACTCAGCCATTGAAAATCCTATGGAGCACAGTTCTACTTGACACACATAGGGTTTGGTATAAGTTGAAATGAATTTGATGGTATCTGGTTTCAGTTTAAAATGAGAACTGTACTGTGAACATCATGGCCAACTGGAGATGATGATCTCATACCTAGCAGATGATTGAGAAAGATTTGTTAAATCCAGTTGTCAAGGTAAGGTATACCCTTTTGGGAAGAATAAGTGTGAACTTTATAATTTTCCTCTTTCTCAAAGTTTGTGGATGAATTCAATCATTTTTATTATTAACATTACTTATTTACATAGTACCATTCTGCACAAACGGATATGGAAAGAAAATGTCAAATGTAACTTACCTTTCCATATAAAATTGATTTGTTTAATAAGGCAGCAGCTGCCAGAAAGTCCATTTTTGCTCTGCTTTGATGTAATCCAAATGCAAAAGAAGAGTTTCCTCAGAGAGCTGAGGGGATAAAGAAGGCCTACCAATCTCTCCAAATTAGCCCCTGCATATTGACCATATTTCTTTTTGAGGATAATCAAACATTCTGGTCTTCCAATTATTTCACCAGGCCAGCAATGAATAACTGACAAAAAAGACCAATTCTTCCTTGGCATCCCAAAATTCAAAGAGTAACAGCAAGTCCCTTAAAGTCCTTCTCTGTTCCATTGAAATGTGTGAGATCAACTTCCTGAGGCTGCAAGGTTATTAACTAGAAGCAGGAAGTTGATAACGAAATGAGTAAAGCGCCCATCCATCTCAGTTGTTATGGCTCCTCCATCATTCTGATTCTGGGCTGACTTTTGACCAACAGAATGTAGTGGAAGCAACACGTATGACTTTCTAGGCTAAATCATAACCGACAGAAGTGGGAGTTCATATAATAAATTGTTGTTTGGAGCCTCTAGTTTTGGGATGGTTTGTTACACTGCAATAGATAAATGAAACAGAGGGCTAAATCACAGGAGATAATGCAGGCACTCACAGACACAAACACTGGGGAACTGGATGCAGCTGCCAGCACAGCATGTGGTAGGACCTGGGGCTTCCCAGCAAGAGTGGCCATTTTGGTTGTCATTGACTCAAGTAGCTGAGGCTTGACACCCCAAATGAACACAGTCACCTTTTGGATGAAGGCTGCTCGGTCAAGAAGAACACCTATAACTCTCCCACTGGACTCCTTGGCATCCAAGTTCTTACCTTTGCCCCTATTCTTAGGACAAGTCCTATGGAAGACTTTCTCTGTGCTGTGGTTTTCTACAAGTTACCTGACAGCTTGGCCCCATGATACTATTAAAACTCGTGGTTGGGAAACTTTAGAGTTTGCAGGCAGCCTACTTTTTTTTCTAAGTCAAGTTTTACTAGAATACACTTATTTTTTTTATGTATGGTCTATGGCTGGCTTCCTTGTACATTGGCAGGGTTGAAAAAATGTGACAGAAATGGTATGGTGTGCAAAGCTAAAAAATTTTGACTCTCTGACCTTTACAGAAAAAGTTTGCCAAACCCTGCTCTACACCATGGATGATAGTTATCTGCAGTATTAGATTGAATTGAGAACTTACTTCATGATAATGTTCTTCTAATTTCATGTGTTCTGGAGACCATTAAGTAGACAGATTCTTAGCCTCATCTAACATATATTGAGTACCTACCATGTCCTAAGTACCATAATATGTGATTTCGTTTATATTATTTTATTGTCTTCAGATAATAATCCTGTGAGATGGGTATTTTTGTGTCTACTTGACAAGAGAATGTGAGTCCTTGGGGAACAATTCATTACCTTAAGGTCGTATACCTGCTACATGATCAAACCCTGTCCGTTGGCTGCAAGTCTTGTGTTTTCTTTCCCACACCAGTGATTTTGAAACTTTTATTTTACGTACGCGTGTATGTCCAGCTTTTACTAAAAGCTGGTCAATGAATAAGGAAGACCGAAGAAGAAATTGATGCCTTTGAATTATGGCATTGGCGGAGAATATTGAATATACCATGGACTGCCAGAAGAATGAACAAATCTGTCTTGAAAGAAGTACAGCCAGAAAGCTCCTTAGAAGCAAGGATGGTAAGACTTCATCTTACATACTTTGGACATGTTATCAGGAGAAATCAGTCCCTGGAGAAGGACATCATCATGCTTGGTAAAGTAGAGGGTCAGCGAATAAGAGGAAGACCCTCAAGGAGATGGATTGACACAGTGGCTGCAACAATGGGCTCAAGCATAACAACTATTGTGAGCATGGTGCAGGACCGGGCAGTGTTTTGTTCTATTGTACACAGTGTTGCTATGAGTAGGAATGGACTGGAGGGCACGTAACAACAACAGTAACAAAAACAACTTGTGGGTATGTATGTATTTGGCAGTTGGACCTACTTTCTTTTTCTCAGACAAATGTATTTCACAAATCCAATGTATATGAAGGAGATCAAAGCAGAAGTGATTTGATCAAAGTGCTCCAGTGGTCCCACCCTTCCTCCCTGTAGCACACCACACAGCCTTAACATCAGCATAGGGACATATAACCAAAGAAAGAAATGAAATGAGGCTTTCACCATCATCCCTGTCTTTGTTTTCCCCTGGTAGACCCTAGGCCAGGTGCCTGTTGCTTTTTTGCCTGTATGTTAGTGATTCTCTAGGCATTCCATACAATCACAAAAAAAGTCAACGACCAGTATATTTATTAGTTTGACTGGTTTATCCACTCCAAAGCTCAAACATTCCTTATCTAAATCCAAGGTAATCTTAATATCATTTTTCACAAAAATTCAAAAACCTATTTTTTTACTTGTACGCCTTATGATGAAGTTTTATGTGAGTATGAAAATTATGTTTACAAACATACTTAGTGATATGAGAAAATATTTATAATGTTCTGCTGATTAGTTTTTAAAAGCACAGTACACACTCTGGCCTCAGCTTTGCATGATAGATTTGGGCACATATGTGTATGTTAACCCACTCACTGCCAGACAAATAAAATTGGATGGACCTGTGCTGAAAGATCGACTGATCTCTGGGTGGAGGGCTCTGTGGTTTTTGCTACTGTCTGCCTTACATCTTTATGTATTGTCCATTCCTTTGAAACCACCCAGAATCTGTCAATTTGTCAAACGTAAGTATCTCAATGTCCTATAGTGAGATACTTTGTGATGTTTCAAAAAATTCAGAAGAAAGGCATGTCGCTTCCTTAATTCTTCCTCTCTGACTGTCTCGTTGTCCTTTCATTTTGTGTCGGCCTGCATTTTTGTGCCCCTTTATTTACAGTGACATTAAAGAAAGGGTTCAAAAGGCCGTTGGCCTTTTATTTCGCGTATTTAAAGATATCTCTCTATTTATGTCCTATCGGTATTGAATGAGAATTGGACTTGAAACAAAGCTTTGTTTTGAACCAAAGCAGCAAAAATGTTAATTGGCATTGTATGTTTTAAGTGTCACCATCAATGTGTTCATTTGGGGGGTAAACTGAACCCATGCAGTAACTGCGAAGTATGAATAAGGTTATATTTAGGCAGGTAAATGGCTTCAGAAATTTAAAGGCTGTACAAATGAGGCTTTGGAACTCATGAAAAGTAATGTGTAACATAGGTATGTTGGTTTCAACTAGAAATTTCCTGCATCATTAACTTCAGTAACTGTCTAGGTAAGTCTGAAACATTTATATTTTTAGTAAAATATAAAAAGAGCTGTATCCTATTATGGAAAAGTGAAAGCCACTCCCGAATTCAAAAAGATCAGCGTCACATTATTTAAACGCCTGTGTATCAGTTAGATTGTAAGGGACAGTACATTTTATGAAGTCGAAGGAAGCGTACATAGGAGCAAATATTTTCCCAATACAATCAAATGCCACTTTGAATAAGGAGCACACTGGAAGAGATGCAATGGATATGTGTAATGTGTGCTAAATTTGTGATTGCCTTTGGCACTACTGAAGCCACACTGGGTAATTTCACTTGACAGCCCAAAAAGAGGAGCTAAAGAAATGTGGCAGCTTCACCTCCTGTGTCTATTCACAAACTCCCATGGTGACCTCATTAATCTCGGGGAGGAGAAGCACTCAAAGGCTGGCTGCATAATTCCAAAGTGACTGCTTACAGAAATCAAGATCCAGTCCATCTGCCACTGGTTTGCTTTATGCTGAGGATGGGCCGCTTTCTAAAGACCTGCACCAGGGTGGGCTGGCTCACAGTTAGGGGAGGGGATGACAAAGTGGATACTGGTTGGAGCAATAGCCCATGCTTCCCATGCTTTGGTTCCAGCTTCCCACCCATCTGTTGCTACTGGTTCTCACCAAGCAGTGGCTTTAGCGGTGGAGAGGAGCTGGGAGGCAGCCACTAGCCCTCCTACCACAGACTCTGGGCTGCAGTGCCATAGTTTGCACATGTGGCTGTCCTTATTGGTACCTATACCAGGAGTCTTAACCTGTGGCCTCCATCTGAGTGTACCAGACACATTGTCGAACTGTTTGACTTGCCTTGACTAATTTTGAGTTTTTCCACTAGAGTGTGATTACTGGTTGCACCAGGGAACCCTGAGTTTAGATAATGACTCCAAACTTGAAAGCTGAGCTCTTTATGTCAGTATTTCTTACCTTGCTGATAATGGGCTTGGATGCAGCTTCATCTTCGAGCAGTAATATCCTGAACATATTTTGTATTCCCTAATACTCTATATACTGGTTAATTTTGATGTCTTTTGTTTATTTATTTATGCCCTTGCCTGACTTCAAGGAGGCTTTGAGGAGGGTATTTAGTATTGTGAGGTTCTTGGCGTGAAGCATCAATGGAGTTGATTGTGAGTGTATGATTAGTTAATTTTGGATAGTTTTCGACAGGGTCGATCTGACCTTCTTTTGGCTATTCTGTGTCCTGAAAATAACCCCCACAGGATTAGAAAGCAAAAATAATATTCAAACTATTTACCTCAAAGCAGTCTTATAAAAAATAATTTATTTTTGTTGTTGTAGTTGAGAATGGACAGCAGAACATGCACCAATTCAATAATTTCTCCATGTACAATTCAGTGACATTGATGACATTCTTCAAGTTGTGCAACCATTCTCACCCTCCTTTTCTGAGTTGTTCCTCCCCCACTGACATAAACTCACTGCCCCCTACGCTTCCTATCTAATTTTTCGAGCTGTTGTCGATTTGATCCCATATAGATAGCTCTGAAATGCAAGAGCAGTCTTTAAAGATGACTTTCAGGGAAAACTTCTGGCCAAAATGTTTGTGACACTATGTGTGGATTTCATTGATTACTCCTTTCCTACTTCTTGGTGGCATAGATATATGTACCTGATGTACTTCTATGGGTTCACTGATGTCTCCATGGATAGAAGAACCAGTCCATCAGGGAAAAACTTTTTTTTCCCCATGTACCTAAGCCAAAAATTTTTAAAATCAAGAGAAACATTTAAGAACTTTTCATAAGTTTTATAGTATGCAGCCATGCTGGGTCATTTACATATTGTGTATGGCTGCTTCTGCACTACAGTGGTTGAGCTGAGTCATTGTGACATAGATTTGTGGCCACGACGATTGAAATATTTACTATTTGGCCCTTTACAGAAAAAGATCGATGATCCCTGATTTAGACCAAGGTCATACAAATTACGGATATTCTTTAATTTGCCTACAGAATAATTTGCTTATAGGTTCTACTCTATCTCATATCGTGAATCTCTGCCCCTGTTTTCTCAACTGTAGAATGGAGATAATTATAGTGATAAATCCACATGAGTTCAAGACATTTTAAGAACTGATAGCAGCATCACTGGATGACATGCAGCTGGTTGCAGAGTTTCCAGATGGAAAGGTGTGCGGTTCATTTCAAAGGATGGAAGTCTGACATTGTTTCTTTTGGGGAACTTCACTTTTATTTAAATCACATCTGCCTTCTAAGACAATTGCAGATGCTCCCTCAGGTGGCTGGGGTGGGAATTGTTCTCCCTGAGCAAAACGTATCTTTGGGGTTCTTGGTCTTGCTGGAGACATCTTGGGTATTCCTGGTGGTTGAATGTGGTTGAATATGTTCCCCCTCCTCCCTGAAAAGTCAGCATCAGCAGCATATGGGTTACACATGCTCATACGATCAACAATTTATAGACAATGAGGACAGTGAAGAAAATGATAAGAGCTGGGTTGGATAACGAAGGCATAAAGATGGAGAAGAGGGACTTGATAGGGTCAAGGGAAGCAGACAGAAGGGAAAATATTGGAACGTGATGGCTTTTTTTAAACTTTAATTAGAGTGAATATAATTTATGTATTGTGTACCCCCCAAAAAATACAGAAAAAAAATGTAGAAAACATAGGCTTTAGGTATATTATTAGAAATTATTAGAAATGACTTCAGAAGCCAAAGATTGACATGTAGGATTGGAGTTACTGTCCGTTTTATGTAACTTAAGTCTTTTCTCTGCTTACGTCCTTCTTCATCCATCCTTCTTTCCTTCTCTCCCATCTTAGAAGGATACAGTCCCTCCTTTCCTACCAAGACTAATCTCTGAGTCCCGCCTCCGTTTCCTTCCCTTTCTCCTGCCCCATCCCTTCCTGACTGCTCTTTCTCCTATCTTGCTTATTAATTATCCTTTCTCTCTCCCTTAACCTTCAAACATTTCTCTTGATATATTTTCCAGGAACTTTACCACAGGCTCGTCTTTGGCATTTGAAGGAACACAAATTAAGAAATCTAATATGGGTGAAATAGACCGGTCACTGATGTCTCTTAACACAATTAGTTCTGTCATCTCCACTGATGGAATGCAACATTGATATGTTTTGTTTTAAACTGTACATCTTTTAATTATCTACCATGCTTACTGTGTTCAAAATATTTTTAAATATATTCCAGTTTTTTTTTGACTATGAATTACTTACATCATTTCTTCAACTTCTAAATGCACAAGGTTGACTGGGGATCGCTTACAATTGCGCTCTTTCTCTCCATTTCTCACTCTGCCACTCACTCTCCCTCTCTTTCTCTCCCATCTCCCTCTCTCCTTGTTTTTGTTTTGTTATTGGATCTTGGGATTTTCAGAAAGAGTTTGTTGTTATTTATTAAAGTATTTCTTTGGGAATGTTAAGAGTTCCTTTAGAACCAATATGTGATCAGATTTACTTAGTGTCCTCTGAGTGCCGGAAAAGAACGTGTATTCTCTAATTATGGGGTACACGGTTCTATACAGTTCAATTAGATCAAGCTTGTTCATTGTATAGTTCAAGTCTTCTATGTTTTAATTTTTGCCGGATTGATTTGTCACTTTCTGAGATGTGTGGTAAAACTCTTTTGCTATAGTTATAGATTTATCTATTTTTCCTTGTAAGTATGCCATTTTTGTGTCTTTTTAAAGTCTATATTGCTGATAGATTTTTACGTTTAATCATTGTGTAATAAACCTCCAATGAAATTAATAAACAATAAATTATTAAATAAGTATTTACCTTTTAGAATCATTCTAATATTTGGGAGATGGAGGCCAAATATTTAGCTCCTAAAGCATATCTTAATTTTTTTGATTTATAGAAGTAATATCTGGTCATTGTGGAAAATAGAATTATTATTGTTTTTTTTTCCTATGCATACATTTTAATCACTTAGAATCACATCACTCAGTCATATCATTACCAACATTTTACCAGAGTCTTCCACTCATCCTCTGTACATTTTTTCTAGCCAAAATGCAATATTATGTCTTCATGTGTTTTAACTTCCATTGTATCTAAGACTTTTTCTCATGTCACTACAAGTTTTGTGTGGAAATCATACCTCCCCACCCCAAACCACCCAGGAAATTATAATTAATTTTTAGGATACAATCAAATATGCTCAGAACCAAATTGTAAAATATAGAAATTAGAGATTATCTCTCACTTTATTTGTACCAAAGTTAGGAAAATTTGAATTACGGAACTTCAGGGATGGTTGCAGTCTTTGGGAGAAACTTCACTGCAAAGGTAAAATTTCTGTAAGCTGACCAATGATCTGTTTCTAAATGCTGAGCCAACTCCATATAGCAAAGGCACTAGGGCTGCGTGAACCATTCCCATAATATGGAGTAGGTGATGGAGGTTAGATCAGGGATCAACAGATGATGGAAGACCTATCAGGTTCACTCTAGAATATGAGATTCACTAATTTGGATTGGACCAAATTTTGGAGAACATGGACTATCAAAAAGAGTTACTACTTTCTGTGCAAAGAAGAGATGCATGTGGCTATATTCTTACTACATTAAGAAGCAGGTAATTTGAGAGAATGAAAAGGGAGTTTTTATGTTCCCCTGCATCATGCTGTCTCATCTACAAATCCCTGTCTGTGGAGAATGGAAAGACAGAGTAAAACCACTGTAATAAAGGGCAGTGAAACCATTAGGCTGATTCTGTTGGTGAATTTCATTCTAATTTTATCTTCTTTTTTTTTAGTAATTATGTATATATAATTACGTGTGTGTGTGTGTGTGTGTATAATTTTTATAATTACCCTTGATATTAAAAGGGAAGAAAGCTAGGCTCAAGGAGGTCGAGTGATTTTATATGACCACATCATCAGCTAGATCATAGGGCACCCTAACTGATGGGTATTCCATTATTTTGTACTACTTCTCGAGGCCTAAAGGTGATAATTTTTAATGATGATAACAATGGTTGTGAGTCCTTTATTCCTCAGGTTTTAGACTTTAAGGTGTTAGTTTATCATAGCAAAATTCTGCAATACTGAATATCAAAAGAAAAAAAACCAAACATCTGCAGAGAAGCCAGCCTGGTTTTTGCTGTTTTATAATGATCTTTTTTCCATAGGATGGTTGATTGTAGGATTTTATTTTTTTTAATTCTTGTGATACACACACACACACACGCACACACACACACACACACACACACACTACATTTATCTAGTGTGGATCCCTTTTCACTGATTTTGCCTTATATTTAGGTAACTCATTTTATCAATATGCTCAGGTTTTTCTTCAGGTCTGGAAATCTATATTCAGTTAGATTTTTAAACATTATTTGTCTTCCAGTTATTCTGATTTCTTACTTAGGAATGTGTACAATGCAGAACTTGGTGCTTCCCTTTGTATCTATTATCCCTTCTCTCTTCTTTCTCATGATTTAGTCTTTGGCGTCTGCACTCTGGAGATCTTCTGAATGAAGTTCTCCAGAGCATTGTTCTTATTTTCTGTAGTATTAGTTTGGCTATTAACTCAATATATCTCTCTTGATCTACCCGTCCCTCACTTTTCCCCATTTCAGTAAATGGAACTTTCATTGCTAAAGCCAGAAACTCTGTTATTGAATCCCCACGGACACGTCTTTATCAAGTCTTCTCTATTATATATCCAAATTACATACTGAATTACCCAATTCCCTCTCCACTAGCATTGTTCTTGTTCCAGCCTCCATTACTTATTACCACATGTCCTCCTAACTGGATCTCATCATTTTAAATCTTAACCCCCCATCTTAGGCTGGGTTCTCTAGAGAAGAAAAACCAGTCAAGCGTATGTGTATATATTCTGTATATACAGAGAGAGAGAGAGACAGAGATAGAGAGATTTATATTAAGGAAATGGCTCATGTGGATTTTAGAGGCTGGCAAGGCCCATGTCTGTGGTTTAGGTGTCAGGCTGGAGGCTTCTCCTGACTTACATAGCTGCAGGAGCTGACAAACCTAAGATTGCAAGCCGTTGGCTCAAGACCCAGGAACCAGAATTCAGATGATGATGAGCTGGATGCAGGATCCAGAGCAAGCGAGAAAGCTTTGCCCGAACGTCCATATGTATGGGATGCAGGCCACACTCCCAAGGAAACTCCCTTTCTAACTGATTGGCTGCTCATATCAGGTCACAAAATGGAGCATGATTACATCAGATCACAAAATGGAGGATGACTACATCATTACATAACTGCCAAACTACATCATTACGTAACTGCCAAACCATTAAGAATCATAGCCCAGCCAAGGTGACATACAACTTTAACCATCACACCCCCATAAGTCTGTTATATACACACATTAGCCAAAGTAATCTTCGATCATTATCAATAAGACTATGTCAGTACAAACCCTGATTAGAGACCCTTCAGTGTCTTCTCATTGAACCTAAAATAAAGTATAAACTCAAAAAGTCCGGGAATTGTAATGCCCTTCGTTTTTCTCCAATTTTATCTTATTCTACCTCTCATCATCTACCACTTGTGCTTTAGTGACACTGATGTTTTTCAGTTCCTTGAATATGCCAATTTATTTTCTGATTCAGGGTCTTTTCTCATGCTATTTTTTCTGATTGGATTGCCATCCCCCCTTATATGAAATGTTCAGAATAGAGAAATCTATAGAAATAGAAAATAGATTAGTGGTTGCCTAGTGCTTTGGAGCACTGATGGCGCAGTGGTTAAGAGCTATGGCTGCTAACCAAAAGGTTGAGAGTTCGAATCCACCAGCCACTCCTTGGAAACCCTATTGGGCAGTTTGACCCTGTCCTATAGGGTCGCTATGAGGCAGAAATAATTCAACAGCAACCTTTTTTTTTTAGGTTTTCAGTACTTTGGGAGGGAAGATGGAAGGAAATGGGGAGTGAATGCTAAAGGATAAGGGGTTCCTTTTTAGGGTGATGAAAATATTCTAAAATTGTTTCTGTGATGGTTGGACAACTCTATGAATATACTAAAAACCATTAAATTTTACACTTTAAATGGATGAGTTGTATAATATGCAAATTCTCTCAGTTTTGTTAATGAGCAAAAATAAACAAATAAAGAGAGAGAAAGTCCCAAGATTCCTGACAATGGAATCTATTGTATCTCAAATACCCAGTCTAACCTTTCCAGCTGTTCACGGCTGGCCATCCAGTCTATGTCCCAACAAATATTCCACAAGTACAGGGCCTTGGGCCAGGACAAGGACTCCTCAGCTACATCACATGCCCCTTAGGAGGCCATTGTGATAGGATTACCTCCTTTCAAGAGACACAGCTGGCAAATTTCCTGCCCTTTAGGGGATTTTGGAGTCACTTTTGACATCCTCCTAAGGTAAGCATAGTGCAAAAATAATTTATCAGTGTAGGACTTCATGGCAGATGGCAGGGAGTCCATGGCAGATGACAGGAAGTGGATTCCCAAGGTCCCGAGCTGTAAAGTCAAGACACGCCTTGGCATTGAATTTTATAAGTAGTTAGCTACACTCATCTTCACTGCAAACCTTCCTTATCTGTCACAGTAATTCCAATTACGTGAGACATTTGATCAAGTTGAGGGCACATTGAGTTGGATTTAACCCATATCAACTGAGAAAGACTCTCCAAAGCAGATTTACTCTAGGGACTCAATATGGTAAGGAGTTGGATATACACCAATGTGTATTGAAACTATCCTCAGACCATGCCCAAATTCATGGATTTACTCCAGACATTTGATAAATCTGGAATACTTATAATTGAGGACACACTTTGGGGCTTAATTTTGTAAGAAGTTGGATTTACCCATCTCAATGTGAACCATTCTGCAATCATGCTCCGAAATGCAGATTTATTGAAGATATTTGGAGCAATCTGGAACACAGAGTGGGGACCCACCTTTGGGGTCAATTTATTAAGAATTTTTATCTTTTCGTCTCCATGCAAAACATCGTGGCCTTTTGATCTCCCACACTGAATTATTCCAGATATTTAGTACCTTCTGGGCCAATCGCAGGCTGAGATTTTGTAAGGAGCTGGATATACTCATTTCTTCTGCAAATTATCCTGAAATAAAATCATTCAAATTGTATTCACTTGATGATATATTGGATGATGACAATAGTGGATATATTGGAAATATTCCATACGTATGGGGAAGCCGACATGTGAAAATATCCAGTAGGTCTGGGAGGCCAGCCTGGCATCATCTTGTACCCATTCAGCGTTACTCTGAAGGCTAAATGAGATAATATAATACCTGGCACATAGTAGGCACTTAAATAACTCTAGTTCCTTCCTCCTTACTTGCAGACCCGTACCCATGCCCATATCTAGTGCCTTTATTTACACAATAAAATGGGCATTTATTGCCTATGTATATATATATATAGAGAGAGAGAGTAAGCCAATGGGCTTTTATTGTATTTTTTTTCCCCTAGTGTAAAATTCATAGTTATTTTTGATTGTTGTTATTGTTAGGTGCCATCAAGTCGATTAGATTCATAGTGACCCCCTGCATTACAGAGTAGAACTGCTCACATTGAGTTATTTTCAATTAGGCTATTTGTAAGAATGCTAAAACTATTTACCACATAGGTCAGTTTTGTGTATTTGGCATTAGGGAAGGATATGGATAATTTGCAAAGGCATAAAATTAAGTGTGACTTTGACTGAAACTAAAATTAGAAGATGAGCATATGTACATGATGCAGGGGGAAGCAACTATCCCTTCAGTGGCCCATTTCTTTCTGGATCTCCATGCAAAACACAAAATGGAGACATGCTGGGATCAGGGAGGCTGGAACAACCTAGTTAGGACACCTGTAGGGAGGCCATGTGATTGGCCCCGAGGCACTACACAGACTGTCACCTCAAGTTGTGTTGTGGAGGCAAATGCTGAAGTAAATAAAATTTGTTCTAATTATGCTTGGGAGACCTCTTGAGCCCAGACACCTTACTTGCCTTTTCCCTTAGTTTTCTCCTGCCAAGATAATGCCAGAAGGGAAAGGCAAGAGGAGATAAGGCTGGACTGACTCCATCAATGAGTTATATATGTTGTTAGGTGCCTTCGAGTCAGTTCTGACTCAAAGCGACCCTATGTACAACACAACCAAACCCTGCCTGGTTCTGTGCCATCTGCACAATGCTTGCTATGTTTGAGTCCATTTTTGCATCCATTGTTTCAGTCTATCTCGTTGAGGATCTTCCTTGTTTTCATTGACCCTCTACTTTACCAAGCATAATATCCTTTTCCAGGGACTAGTCCCTTCTGGCAAAATGTGCAAAGTTCTTGAGATGAAGTCTTCAATATTGATTACACCTCAACATAAAGACAACAAAAATCCTCACAACTGGACCAATAAGCAACATCATGATAAACGGAGAAAAGACTGAAGTTGTCAACACTTTCATTTTACTTGAATCCACAATCAACACCCATGGAAAGCAGCAGTCAAGAAATCAAACAACATATTGCATCGAGCAAATCTCCTGTAAAAGACCTCCTTTAAGTGTTCAAAAAGATGTCACTTTGAGGATGAAGGTGTGCCTGACCCAAGCCATGGGATTTTCACTCACCTCATATGCATGGGAAAGCTGGACAACAAATAAGAAAGACCAAAGAAGAACTGATTACTTTGAATTATGGTGTTGGCAAAGAATATTGAATATACCATGGAATGCCAGAAGAACAAACAAGTCTATCTTTGAAGAAGTTCAGCCAGAATGCTTTTTAGAAGAGAGGATGAAAAGTTATATATGCTACATTTTTATTTGTACTAGGAAAAGCCTAGATTGCCTACCAGCCTGGTGTTTATCTAGCAACTTCAGGTTGGAAGGGAAACTAGGAAGAGTGCTGATTTTTCAACAACATTCAGAAGTTCACTTTGACTCTCTGTGCATTGATGTTCTTATTTTCAAAAATAGAGATAAGGATAGCAATAGCTTACATACCCTTTCCTCATATTGCTTGTTATAAAAAATATAAAGCATTAAACTTACAGACTATATGATTTTAAGCACCTTTATGGGTTCAAGAAATTCACGTTTAAAAATGAGTCTACATATTCAGAGCCACTAAAGAAATAAAAAAATAATTAACCCAAGTGAAATATTTTCTACGTATTCATGTAGCAAAGATTTTTAAAAACGTTGATGCAGTGCTGGTAAGGGCATCATGAGATAGGCACTCTCATAGCCTTTTAGTAAGGGCAGAAATTAAATTCCTTTTCTTTTCTTAATTTTTTTATTGTTGTAGTTTAAATGAAGTTTACATTTCAAGTTAGTCTCCCATACAAAAATTTACACATACATTGTTATGTGCCTCTAATTGCTCTCCCCCTACTGTGACAGCACACTCCTCCTTTCCACCCCTGATTCCCCGTGTCCATTCAACCAGTTTCTAACCATTTCTGCCTTCCCATCTCACCTCCTGACAGAAGTTGCTCGTTTAGTCTCTTGCATCTACTTGAACTAAGAGGCACACTCCTCACGAGTACCACTTTATGTCCCACACTCCAGTCCAATCACTGTCTGAAGAGTTGGCCTCAGAAATTGTTTTAGTTCTGGGCTGATAGAGAATCCAGGGGCCCTGATTTCTGGGGTTCATCCAGTCTCAGTCAGACCAGTAAGTCAGGTCTTCTAACTAGAATTTGAGTTCTGCACCCCATCTTACTCCTACTCCATCCGGGACTCTCTGTTGTGTTCCCTGACAGGGCAATCATTGATGGTAGCCAGGCACCATCTAGTTCTTCTGGTCTCAGGCTGATGAAGTCTCTGGTTTATGTGGCCCTTTCTGTTTATTGGGCTACTACTTTCCTTGTGTCTTTGGTGTTCTTCATTCTCCTTTACTCCAGGTGGTTGGAACCAACTGATGCATCTTAGAAGGTCGCTTGCAAGCTTTTAAGACCCCAGACGCCACTCACCGAAGTAGGATGCAGAATATTTTCTTAATAAGATTCGTTATGCCAATTGACCTAGATGTCCCCTAAAGCATGATCCCCAGACTCCTACCCCTGCTACTCTGTCCCTCAAAGTGTTGGGTTTTATTCAGGAAACTTCTTAGCTTTGGTTTAGTCCAGTTGTGCTGACTTCCCCTGTAGTGTGTGCTGTCCTTCCCTTCAGCTAAGATAATTGTTATCTACTATCTAGTTAGTTAATAGCCCTCACCCTCCTTCTCCACCATGGTAACCAACAAAGAATGTTTTCTTCTGTGTTTAAACCTTTTCTCGAGTTCTTATAATAGTGTCTTATACAGCATTTGTCCTTCTGTGACTGACTGAATTCACTCAGGATAATGACCTCCAGATTCCTCCATTTTATAAGATGTTTCACGGATACATTGTTGTTCTTTATCATTGTATAGTATTCCATTGCGTGGAAATACCATAATTTGTTTATCCATTTGTCCGTTGATGGGCACCTAGGTTGTTTCCATCTTTTCGCTATTATGAACCGTGCTGCAATGAACATGGGTGAGCATATATCTATTCCTGTGATGGCACTTAGTGCTTTAGAATATATTCCAAGGAGTGGGATAGCTGGATTGTATGGTACTTCTATTTCTAGCTTTTTAAGGAAGCACCAAATAAATTTTCAAAGTGGTTGTACCATTTTACATTCCCACCAACAGTGTATAAGTGTTCCAGTCTCTCCACAACCTCTCCAGCATTGATTATTTTGTGTTTTTTGGATTAATGCTAGCCTTGTTGGGGTGAGATGATATCTCATTATAGTTTTGATCTGCATTGCTGTAATGGCTAATGATCCTGACATTTTTTCATGTGCCTGTTAGCCACCTGAATATCTTCTTTGAAGAAGTGCCTGTTCATACCCTTTGCCCATTTTTTAATTGGGTTATTTGTCTTTTTGTTGTTGAGGTTTTGCAGTATCCTGTAGATTTTAGAGATTAGACGCTGATGGGATTTGTCTTACTGAAAATTTTTTTCCCTGTCTGTAGGTTGTCTTTTGACTCTTTTGATGAATTTAAGTGTTTGATTTTTAGGAGCTCCCAGTTATCTAGTCTCTCTTCTGGTGCTTGTGCATTGTTAATTATGGTTCATATTGTGTTTATGCCATGTATTAGGGCTGCTAGCATTGTCCCTATTTTTTTCTTCCATGATCTTTATCATTTTCCATTTTATATTTAAGTCTTTGATCCATTTTGAGTTAGTTGTTGTGCACGGTGTGAGGTATGGGTCTTGTTTCAGTTTTTTTGCAGTTGGATATCCAGTTATGCCAGCTCCATTTGTTAAAGAGACTGTCTTTTCCCCAGTTAACAGACTTTGGGACTTTGTCAAATATCAGCTGCTCATAGGTGGATGAATTTATGTCTGGATTCTCAATTATGTTCCATTGGTCTATGTATCTGTTGTTGTACCAGTACCAGCCTTTTTTGATTACTGTCGTGGTATAATAGGTTCTAAAATCAGGTAGTGTGAGGTATCCCACTTTGTTCTTCTTCTTGAGTAATGCTTTACATATCTGAGGCCTCTTCCCTGTCCGTATGAAGTTGGTGATTTGTTTCTCAAGCCCATTAAAAAATGCCAGTGGAGGCCAGACTGACAAAAGAAAAACAGCAGAGGACACAAATAACCCAAATAAGAAATGAAATGGGGGACATTACAACAGACCCAACCGAAATAAAAAGGATTATAACAGAATATTATGAAAAACTATATTCCAACAAATTTGAAAACCTAGAGGAAATGGATAAATTTCTAGAAACACACGGCCTACCCAAACTGCAACAAAGTGATATTGAAAATCTGAACAGACCCATAACAGGAGAAGAGATTGAAAAGGTAATAAAAAATACTCCCAACCAAAAAAAGCCCTGGCCCAGATGGCTTCACTGGAGAATTCTACAAAACATTTACAGAAGAGCTTGTACCACTTCTACTCAAGCTATTTCAGAGCATAGAAGAGGAAGCATCACTTCCAAATTCATTCTATGAAGCCTGCATAACGTTGATACAAAAACCAGGCAAAGACATCACAAAAAAAGAAAATTACAGACCAATATCTCCCATGAATATAGATGCAAAAGTTCTGAACAAAATTCTAGCCAATAGAATTCAGTATCATATCAAAAAAATAATACACCACGATCAAGTAGGATTCATACCAGGTATGCAAGGATGGTTTAACATTAGAAAATCCATCAATGTAATTCACCACATAAATAAAAGGAAAGAAAAAAATCACGTGATCATCTCAATTGATGCAGAAAAGGCATTTGACAAAGTCCAACACCCATTCCTGATAAAAGCTCTCAATAAAATAGGTATAGAAGGGAAATTTCTCAACATAATAAAGGGCATCTATGCAAAACCAACGGCCAACATCATTCTTAATGGAGAGAGGCTGAAAACATTCCCCTTGAAAACAGGAACAAGACAAGGATGCCCTTTATCACCACTCCTATTTAACATTGTACTGGAAGTTCTAGCTAGAGTGATAAGGCAAGAGAAAGAAAGAAAGGGCATCCAAATTGGTAATGAAGAAGTTAAACTCTCCCTGTTTGCAGATGATATGATACTATACATAGAAAACCCTAAAGACTCCATGAGAAATCTACTGGAACTAATAGAAATATTCAGCAGAGTAGCAGGATACAAGATAAACATTAAAAAATCAGTTGGATTCCTATACACCAGTAAAGAGAACGATGAAAAGGAAATCAGGAAATCAATACCATTTTCAATAGCCCCTGAAAAGATAAAATACTTAGGAATAAATCTGACCAGGAATGTAAAAGATCTATACAAAGAAAACTACAAAACACTGCTGCATGAAACCCAACGGGATCTACGTAAATGGAAAAACATACCATGCTCATGGATAGGCAGACTCAACATTGTGAAAATGGCAATTCTACCCAAAGCAATTTACAAATACAATGCAATCCCGATCCAAATACCAGCAACATTCTTCAAAGAGGTGGAAAAACTAATTATTAACTTTATATGGAAAGGGAAGAAGCCCTGAATAAGTAAAGCACTACTGAAGAAGAAGAATAAAGTTGGAGGACTCACACTACCTGACTTCAGAACCTACTATACAGCTACAGTAGTCAAAACAGCCTGGTACTGGTACAACAACAGAGACATTGACCAATGGAACAGAATTGAGAACCCAGATGTAAATCCATCCACCTATGGTAACCTGATTTTCGACAAGGGCCCAAAGTCCATCAAATGGGGAAAAGACAGTCTTTTTAACAAATGGTGCTGGCAAAACTGGATATCCATTTGCAGAAAAATGAAACAGGACCCATACCTCACACCGTATACAAAAACTACTTCAAAGTGGATCAAAGACCTGAATATAAAGCCTAAAACTATAAAGTTCATAGAAGAAAAAATAGGACCAACACTTCAGGCCTTAATACATGGCATTAACAGGATACAAACCATAGCCATCAACACAGAAAACCCAACAGATAAACTAGATAACTGGGATCTTCGAAAAATCAAACACCTATGCTCTTCAAAAGACTTCACCAAAAGAGTAAAAAGAGAACCAATGGACTGGGAAAAAATTTTTGGACAGTACAAGTCAGACAAAGGTCTAATCTCCATAATCTACAAGAAAATCCAACACCTCTACAACAAAAAGACAAACAATCCTATCAAAAAATGGGCAAAGGAAATGAACAGACACTTCAACAAAGAAGACATTCAAATGGCCAACAGATACATGAGGAAATGCTCGCGTTCACTTGCCATTAGAGAAATGCAAATTAAAACCACAATGAGATACCATCTCACCCCGGCATTACTGGCACGAATCAAAAATACTGGAAATAACAAATGTTGGAGGGGCTTCGGGGAGATGGGAACTCTTATGCACTGCTGGTGGGAATGCAAAATGATACAACCATTTTGGAAAATGATATGGCACTTCCTCAGAAAGCTAGAAATAGACATACTATTCGATCCAGCAATCCCACTCCTAGGAATATATCCTAGAGAAATAAGAGTCGTCACTCGAATAGACATATGCACACCTATGTTCACGGCAGCATTGTTCACAATGGCAAAACGATGGAGACAGCCTGGATGCCCATCAACAGATGAATGGATAAACAAACTATGGTACATACACACAATGGAGTACTATGCAACGAGAAAGAACAACAATGAATCTGTGAAGCATCTCATAACATGGATGAAACTGGAGGACATTATGCTGAGTGAAATAAGTCAATCACAAAAGGACAAATATTGTATGAGACCTCTATTGTAAAAACCCATGTAAAAGTTCACATGCAAAATGTAACAATCCTTGTTGGTTACCAGGGATGGGTGGGGGAATACTAAATAGGCTATAGATAAGTGGTATCTTGGGTGACAGGTGAGACAGTACACAATACAAGGGAAACTAACACAACCTGCACAGGAAAGGTCATGGAGGCCCCATGGACACATCCAAACTCCCCGAGGGACTGAATTGCTGGGCGTAAGGCTGTGGGGACCATGGTCTCTGGGAACATCTAGCTCAATTGGCATGACACTACTTATAAAGATAATGCTCTACATTCTACCTTGGTGAGTAGTATCTGGGGTCTTAAAATCCTGTGAGCGGCCATCTAAGATAGTCCACTGGTCTCATCCCTTCGGGAGCAAGGGAGAATGAAGAGAACAGGATACAAGGAAAAGATTAGTCCAAAGGACTAATTGTCCACAGCTACCAAGGCCTCCACTGGACGGAGTCCAGTACAGCTAGATGGTGCCCAGCTACCACCACTGACTGCTCTGACCAGGATCACAACAGAGAGTTCTGGACAGAGCTGGAGAAGGATGTAGAGCTTAATTCTAACTCACAAAAAGATAAAGACCAGATTTACTGGCCTAAAGGAGACTGGAGAAACCTCAAGAGTATGGCCCCCATACACCCTTTTAGCTCAGTGGTGAAGTTACCTTCGAGGTTCACTGTTCAGCCTGGGAGTAGACAGCCCAGTAAACCCAAATGAGGCTAACGAGGTACAGGAGGAGTCCAGTGACAAGGGCCAGAAGGCAGAAGGGGAGTAGGAAGCTGATGATAGGGAACACAAGGTTGAGTAAGGATACTGTTGATGTGTTGTGAGATTGTTAACCATTGTTATAGGGCAACATTTGTATTAACTGTTAAATGGGAGGCTATTTTGTCCTGTAAGCCTTCATCTTAAGTGAGAATAACAGCACAATTAGAAGAGCGTAGTCAATGTCACTTAAATGTGTACGTAAAAAGTTTTGAAATGGTGTATCTTTGGCTATGTGTATTTTCACCAAAAAAAAAAAAAAAAAGCTGATAATTTAGAGGGTTAAAATGTTGTGGGGTTGTTAACCAAATTCATAAAACAGCATGTGTACTACTGTTACATGAGAAACTGTTTGTTCTGTAAGCCTTCACCTGAACTACAATAAAATATTATATAAAAAAAATGCCAGTGGAATTTGGATTGGTATTGCATTCTATCTGTAGATGGCTTTGGGTAGAATTGACATTTTCACAATGTTCAGTCTTCCTATCCATGAGCAAGGTATGTTTTTCCACTTACGCAGGTCTCTTTTGGTTTCTTGCAGTAGTGTCTTGTAGTTTTCATTGTATAGCTCTTTTTCATCTCTGGTTAGATTTATTCCTAAGTATTTTATCTTCTTGGGGGCTATTGTAAATGGTGTTTATTTGGTGATTTCCTCTTCGAGGTTCTCTTTGTTGGTGTAATGGAATCCAACTGATTTTTGTATGTTTATCTTGTATCCTGATACCTTACTGAAATCTTCTATTAGTTCCAGTAGTTTTCTTATGGGTTCTTTGGGGTTTTCTGTGTATAAGATCATATCATCTGCAAATAGAGATATTTTGACTTCTTCCCTACAAATCTGGATGCCCTTTATTTCTTTTTCTAGCCTAATTGCTCTGCTAGGACCTCCAGCACAATGTTGAATAAGAGTGGTGATAAAGGGCATCCTTGTCTGGTTCCCGTTCTCAAGGGGAATGCTTTCAGTCTCTCTCCATTTAGGATGATGTTGGCTGTTTGTTTTTGTATAAATGCCCTTAATTATATTGAGGAATTTCCTTCTATTCCTATTTTGTTGAGAGTTTTTATCATGAATGGGTGTTGGACTTTGTCAAATGCCTTTTCTGCATCAATTGATAAGATCATGTGGTTCTTGTCTTTTGTTTTATTAATGTGATGGATTACATTGATTGTTTTTCTAATGATGAACCATCCTTGCATACCTGGTATATATCCCACTTGATCGTGGTGAATTTTTTTTGATATGTTGCTGAATTCTATTGGCTAGAATTTTGTTGAGGGTTTTTGCATTAATGTTCATGAGGGATAATGGTCTGTAATTTTCTTTTTTGTGGTGTCTTTCCCTGGTTTGGTATCAGGGTTTCGCTGGCTTCATAGAATAAGTTTGGAAGTATTCCATTCTTCTCTATGCTCTGAAATACCTTTAGTAGAAGTGGTGTTAATTCTTCCCTGACTGTTTGGTAGAAGTCTCCAGTGAAGACATCTGGGCCAGAGCTTTTTTTGGGGGGAGTTTTTTAATTACCTTTTCAATCTCTTCCTTTGTTATGGGTGTATTTAGCTGTTCTACCTCTGCTTGTGTTAGTTTTGGTAGGTAGTGAGTTTCTAGAAATTGTCCATTTCCTCTAGGTTTTCAAATTTGAGTAAGATTTTTCATATTACGCTGTTATGAAATTTTAATTTCAGTTGGGTCTGTTGTGATATCACCCATCTCATTTCTTATGTGGGTTATGTGCTTCCTCTCCTGATTTTCTTTTGTCATTTAGGCAGGTGGTTTATCAATTTCGTTGATCTTTTCAAAGAACCAGCTTATGGTCTTGTTAACTCTTTCAATTGTTTTTCTATTCTCTATTTCATTTAATTCTGCTCTGATTCTTATTTCCTTTCTTCTGGAGCCTGAGGGCTACTTTTGGTGCTCTCTTTCTACTTGTTGTAGTTGTAGGGTTAATGTTTTGATTATGGCCTTGTCTTCTTTTTGGATGTGTGGATTTATTCCTAAAAACTGACCTGAGCACTGCTTTTGCTGTGTCCCAAAGTTTCTGGTAGGATGTGTTTTCATTGTCGTTTGAGTCTATGAATTTTTTAATTTCATCCTTGATTTCTTCTGTAACCCAGTAGTTTTTGAGCTAGGTTTTGTTCGGTTTCCATGTGTTTGATTTTTCTTCCTTTCTTTTTCTGTTATGGATTTCTACTTTTATGGCTTTTCGGTCAGAAAAGATGCTTTGTAATATTTCGATGTTTTGGATTTTGTTAAGGCTTGCTTTATGGCCTAATATGTATTTTATTCTGGAGAAAGTTCCATGAGCATTGGAAAAGAAAGTATGCTTGTCTGCTGTTGGGTGTAGTGTTTGGTATATGTCTACGAGATCAAGTTGGTTGATTGTAGCATTTAGATCTTCCATGTCTTTGTTGAGCTTCTTTCTGGATGTTGTGTCCTTCCCTGAAAGTGATGTGTTGAAGTCTCCTACTATTATTGTGGAGCTGTCTATCTCTCTTTTCAGTGATGTCAGAGTTTGTTTTATGTATTTTGCAGCCCTGTCTTTGGGTGAGTAAATATTTTTCATAGTTATGTCCTCCTGGTGTATTGATCCTTTAAACATTATCTACTGTCCATCCTTATCCTTTGTGGTGGATTTTACTTTAAAGTCTGTTTTGTCAGAGATTAATCTTGCCCCTTCTGCTCTTTTTTGAGTGTGGTTTGCTTGGTATATTTTTTTCCATCCTCTGAGTTTTAGTCTGTTTGTGTTTTTAAGTTTAAGGTGAGTCTCTTGTAGGCAGCATACAGATGGATCGTGTTTTTTTACTCCATTTTGCCATTCTGTGTCTCTTTATTGGTGCATTTAGCTCGTTTACATTCAGGGTAATTATTGAAAGGTATGAATTTAGTGCTGTCATTTTGATGTCTTTTTGTGTGTGTGTGTGTATGTGTGTGTGTGTTGTTCACAATTTCTTTGTTCCACTTAATTTTCTGTGCTGAGTAGTTTTAGTTTATGTATTTGGCTTTCATCTTTTTCATTGTTGTTGATTTTGTATTTATGTTTGTTGAGTCTTTTTGTTTTTTTATTTTGATGTGTAGGATTGTTTCCTTTGTGGTAACCTTAATATTTACTCTTATTTTTCTAAGTTGAAAAAATCTTTTATTTCTTTATATCACCTTGACTTCTTCTCCATATGAAAAATCGTGTCTACAGTTTTTAGTCCCTCTTTTCTGTTTTCATGTTGTCATCTTTTACATATTGACAACTCTGTTTCCCTATTTTCAGTGTTTTAGCTTTGATTTATCTTTGTGACTTCCCTATCTGGGCTGATATCTCGTCGCTCTGTCCTGTGTTCTAGTCTTGGGTTGTTGTCGGATGTTATCGATTTTCTAACCAGAGGACTCCCTTTAGTATTTCTCCTAATTTTGGTTTGGTTTTTGCAAATTCACTAAACTTCTGTTTATCTGGATATGCCCTAATTTCAACATCATATTTGAGAGACAGTTTTGCTGGATATGTAATTCTTGGCTGGCAGTTTTTTTCCTTCATGGCTTTATATATGTTAGCCCATTGCCTTCTTGCCTGCATGGTTTCTGCTGAGTAGTTCGAGTGTAGTCGTATCGACTCTCCTTTGTAGCTGACTTTTCATTGATCCCTAGCTGCTCTTCTCATTCTCTCTTTATCTTTGGTGTTGGCAAGTTGGATTACAGTATATCTTGGTGACTTTCTTTTGGGATCTGCCTTATCTGGGGTTCGATGAGCATCTTGGATAGATGTCTTCTTATCTTTCATGATATTAGGGAAGTTTTCTGCCAACAAATATTCAACAATTATCTATGTATTTTCTGTTATCCCCCTTTGTTCTTGTACTCCAGTCACTCATATGTTATTCCTCTTGATAGAATCCCACATAATTCTTAGGGTTTCTTCATTTTTTAAAAATCCTGTTATCTGCAAGGAAAAGATTAGTCCGAAGGACTAATGGTCCACAGCTACCAAGGCCTCCACGGGACTGAGCCCAGTACAGCTGGATGGTGCCCGGCTACCACCAATGACTCCTCTGACCAGGATCACAACAGAGGGTTCTGGGCAGAGCTGGACTAGGATGTAGAATATAATTTTAACTCCCAAAAAAAAAAAAAGAAGACCAGATATACTGGCCTAAAGAATACTAGAGAAACCTCGAGAGTGTGGCCCCCAGACACCCTTTCAGCTCAGAGGGGAAGTTACCTTCAAGGTTCGATGTTAAGCCTGGGAATGGACACCCCAGTAAAACTAAATGGGACTAACGATGTACAGGAGTCCGGTGACAAGGGCCAGAAGGCAGAGGGAGAGTAGGAAACTGATGATAAGGAACACAAATTGAATAAGGACACTGTCGATGTATTGTGAGATTGTTGACCACTGCTATAGGGCAACATTTGTAGTAACTATTAAATGGGAGGCTGTTTTGTCCTGTAAGCCTTCATCTTGGGCGAGAATGGCAGCACAATTGGAAGAGCATAGTCAATATCACTTAAATGTGTAAGTAAAAAGTTTTGAAATGGTGTTTAAATAAAATAAAAATAAATAAATAAATAAATAAATAAATAAATAAACAAATGAGACTAAAGAGGTACAATAGTCCACTGACAAGGTCCAGAAGACAGAAGGGGACAAGGAAGCCCCCTGGTGATAGGGAATACAAGGTGGAGTAAGGATATTCTTGATGTGCTGTGAGATTGTTAACCATTGTCATAGGGCAACATGTGTAGTAATTGTTAAATGAAAAACTATTTTTTCTGTAAGCCTTCATCTTAAGTGAGAATAACAGCACAGTTGGAAGAGCGTAGTCAATGTCACTGAACTGTGAATGTAGAAATTTTTGAAACGGTGTATCTTTGGCCATCTGTAATTTTCATCAAAAAAAAAGGTTGAGAATTTAGAGGCTTAATACGTTGTGGGGTTGTTAACCAATGTCAAAAAACAACATGTGTACTACTATTTCATGAGAAACTATTTGCTCTGTAAGCTTTCACCTGAAGTACAATAAAATATATATTAAAAAAAAAAAAAAATCCTGTTATCTGATTTTTCCTCAGATAAGTTTTTGTCAAGTGCTTTATCTTCAATCTCACTAAATCTGACTTCCATCACCGCAGTTCTGGTCCTATGACTTTCTACTGAGTTGTCTAATTCTGAAATTTTATCGTTAATCTTCTGGATTTCTGACTGCTGTCTCTCTATGGATTCTTGCTGCCTGTTAAATTTGTCATTATGCTCTTCTCTAATCTTTCTGATTTCCTCTATTGTGTGTTTTGCGTTTTGCATAATTTCCTTGCTAATCTTTTGAAGAGTTCTGCGTATTATTCTTTTATATTCTGCCTCAGATTATTCCAAGAAATTTTCCTCCTCTGGAAAATTTCTAGATTCTTTATTTTGGGAGCTTTCTGAAGCCATCATGGACTGCCTTTTTATGTGATTTGATAGTGACTGTTGTTTTGGAGCTATGAGTAAGTTTTTATATTTATTTATTTTGTGTTTTCTTACTGTGTCCTAGCCTCTTCTTCCTCTTCTTTTGTTTTGGTATGCCCAAATAGGCTGCTCATGTGAGCTAGCTTTATTATTGACACCTTTGATGCTCTAGTGTCCTGGCACCAGGAGGTTAGATCTGTTACTAGGTATGCGAACTCAGGAGTCTGCCCATTCCACGTGTATGGATTCGGCTCTGGCGCCCAGGTAGATAGCCACCAAGTGTATGGTGTAGGCTGTCACCTAACAGTCCTAGACAGACATGGTTGATTGGTGTAGGCACAGGCATCTGGCTGCAGCAGGCCGACATACTCTGAGGAAGGCAGGGGCATGACGGCTGCCCCCGAGGGTCGAGGAGGAAGGCGTATTCCTGTTCCCTAGAGCATGTAGGTGGGTGCATTTTGGAGTCAGACAAGGAGTACCCAATTCTGTTGGCTGTAAGGATTGGGGGCCACCTCTTATTCTTGGTCCCCTACAGCAGGTGGCTAGGTGGCATGGGTGGAGCCACCAGTCCTCAGACCCCTGATATGGGTAGGTGAAGACCCTGCTTAATGGGCAGCAGAGTAGTGTCAAATGTCATGAATCTGCCATTTCACAGCTGAAACAGTTCAAGTTAAACTTCAGGTATATACCCTGTTGTATTGCAGTAGTGAGGGCCTATGCTGTTGATATGGGCCCACACAAGTCTATGCAGGGGGGAAGGCACTCAAAGTTCGTCGATCTCTAATGCCTGTGCCTAGGCAAAGGAGCTGTGCCTACCCTGGGTTCCTGGCTTAGGGAAGCCAGTAGTTTATTTTTTCCTTTGTTTGTTAATTCTCCATGGCCGGGAGAATGGCTCAGGTTGTGTGATGGATCCTACTTCCGGCCCAGGGGACTTGGCAATTGCTGAAGACGTTCAGGAACCCAGTACAGAGCATGGAGCAGGGAGGTAAATGGGAGAGAGGTTTTTCCCTAAAGGGGGTGTCTTTGATCTGCGCGGTGGGCCGGATGCAAGTGTTTATTTTTCACTGATTCTCATTTCTTCTGGGTGGCCGAGTAGACTCTGCCAAGGTGTCTCTCCCGGTGCAGAATATTCCTTTCAAGCACCGCTGCTTGCCTGCCTCAGCGCTCACCCATGAGCTGATCAGGCCTGAAGGGGTCAGGCTTTAGCTGTGTCTAGTCTAGCAACTCCTCACATCTTCTGAACCGTCTCTACCTCCCCCTGCCACTCAGTTCGGTTCCTCACCTTTGCCTTTGATGTTCAGGTCTCCCAGATTGCCACATATAATCAATTCACTTTTTTTTTGGATCACTGTTGTAAGAGGGTCCACTGGAAGCTTCTGACTACTGTGTCATCTTGGCCCCGCCTTTGTATTCCTTTTCTGAAGGACACCTTGGCAGTTGTGCAGCCTTTGACCCAGGAATTCCACTTCTATGAGTTCATTTGAAATAAAGTTTCCAAGATGAGCATAAAAAGACATTTTTACAAGAAAGTTTGTTGTAGGGTCATTTCTCACAATGAAACATTAAATACCACCACTCTTCCAATAATAGGAAGTTGGCTCACCAAATGGAATGCATGATAAAATAGAATGAGGCTGTTAAAAAGTATGTTGTTAAAGAATATTTATTGAAGTAGTGAAATGTTGCCGAAGATGAAGATCTTCGTCTATGCCCCTTTCAACACATAATAATATTTATAAGACTGATAAACCATAGAATATCCAACAATAGAGGATTATTTAGTATAGTAATACTCCTCTAATTAAATATTACACAGAGTTTAATATCATAGAGAGCCTATGTTGTCTAAATAAGTTTGTCATTATATTTATGTAAATTCTAGGTGAAAAAATTATATTCTGTATATTTTTATATATATCAGGAGCCCTGGTGGTGCAGTGGTTAAGTGCTCAGTTGTTAGCCACAGTGTTGGCAGTTCAAACCTACCAACCTCTCCACAGGAGAAAGAATTGGCAATCTGCTTCCATAAAGATTACAGCCTTGGAAACCCTATGGAGTGGTTGTACTTGTCCTGTAGGTTGCTGGGAGTTGGAATCGACTTGCTGGCAGCAGGTTTGGTTTTTGTATTATATATATATGACTACATGTATATGAAAATACAAGCAACAATATCCTGAAAGATTTAACAAATTCGCTTTTCTACTAGAGGAATTGGGTGCTTAAAACCATGTTTATTTTTACCATTCCCGAAGCCAACTCTTCAGACATAGATTAAACTGAACTATGGGACTGATACTTGTGAAGCGTGTGCTTCTTAGCTCAAGTAGATACATGAGACTAAATGGGCAGCTCCCGTCCAGAGGCGAGATGGGAAGGCAGAGAGGGAGAGGAGTGGGTTGAATGGACATGGGAAGTCAGGGGTGGATAGGAAGAGTGTGCTGTCACAGTATAGGGATAGTAAGTAGGGTCACATAGTAATGTGTGTGTAAATTTTTGTATGAGAAGCTGTCTTGAACTGTCACTGAAAGTGCAATGAAGAAAAAAAAATGGTGTTTCTTTTTAAAATTTCAAATCAAACCAGCTAAATTAAATGGTATTGGGAATGAAAAAAGATGACAACGACAAAGCTTGAGGGAGCGTTTACTACTTCAGGGATTCAATAGTCTAATCTATTATAGGATGCAAATCATGAAATAGTTTAAGTGTATCAATCCTATGAGGAAAGGATGGGTTAAATGGCACGAAAATGGAAATGATATAAACAGTCATCACTATTTATTAAGCATCTACTAGGAGTGTCTGAATGGCTCAAATGGTTAAGCACTTGTTTAAGGTTTGTGGTTCGAATCCACCCAGATGCTACGAGAAAGAAATGCCTGGCCACCTACTTCTGAAAAATCACAGCCATTGAAAACCCTGTGGAGCACAGTTCTACTCTGACCATATGGGATTCTTATGAGTCGGAATCAACTTGACAGCAGCTGGTTTGGTTTTTTGGTTTGTAGGTGCCTGATACTGTGAGAGGCACTTTTATACCTTAACTCACTTAAGGAGTGAATTGTGTTGTCTGAAGTATTATTACACTTCATGGCAAGATTAGGATTATTACCTCAATTTCACAGATGTGGAAACTAAGGCTCTGAGAGATTAGCATATATAAGATCATACAGCTGCTGAGTGCAAAAAGAGTCAAAAGTCGATTTGTCTGGTTCCCAAGCCTATGGTTGTTGTGTGTTAACATGCCAACTGGCTGAATCAGGAAAGGGTTTTTAGAAGGGGTGATATTCAGCCATTCTTTTGTCTTAGAAACAAATTTTCATTGGGCAGAGATAATGGAAGCTGCTTCACTCCTTAAGGTTTTCACTTGGAAGGAAATAGATTAGATGGCAAGGAAGGACTTTTTGCCACTTTTTATACTGAAATAATTTAAGCTTACTGAAAAGTGACAATACTAATACAGAATTTCCCCTCAATTTTCCCTAATTCAACTTCTTGGATTGCCATAGTTTGATTATCTACTTACTAAACTACAGTCTGTATTCAGATTTCACCTTCTATTGCACTAATGTTCCTTTCGTGCTGGTGGAGCCCATCCAGGATTCCACATTGCATGTAGTTACCAGGTCTTAATCTTCTCTCATCTGTGACAGTCTGTCAGTCTTTCTTTGTCTTTTATGACCAAGACATTTTCCTCATGATTAGATTCCCACTATGCATTTTTGGCAAGAATAATGCAAAGCAGTATTATATCCTTCCCAGTGAATCTTGTCAAGAGGTACATCCTGTCACTATGTCCCATTACTGGCAATGTTCACTGTGATTATTTTTTTAATGTGCTCTCACCAGGTCATTCCAACATAAAAGTTACTGATTTTTTTTTTTTTGTAATTAATAAGTATCTTGTGAGGAAATACTTTCAGGCTTATATAAATATCTGGTTTTTCATCATACAGTTACTCACTTATTTTGGCCCCCATTAATTGTTCTTGCCAACGATAATTATTCTTGCCGTGTTTGTCCAGTGCTGATGTTCCATTTCCATCATTTCTTCTGCATTCATTGATTTGAATTCTACCATAAGGAAGACCTACTCTTCTCCATTTGCTTATTTATGTAGTCTTGTATTACATCAGTATGTACTCAGGGATATTTATTTTATTCTAGGGGTTGTATTCCATTGCTATCATCATTTAAATTAGGCTTACATCTCGTACCATATAAAACAATTAATTGTAAATGGAACATGGAAATAAATGTGAAAAAATGAAACCATATAAATGCTAGAAGCAAATGTGGGCTTTTACTTTGGTGTAGGAAAGTCTTTCTGACTGTAACTCAAAATTCAGAAGTATAAGCAAACAAATAAATAAAGCATACGTTTGGCTTCATGAAACTGAAAGGAATCACAGCATAAAATGCCATAAAAAGTCAAAAGACAACTGACAAACTGTGAAAATATTTGCAGTATATCACAAAAGGCTAATATCCCTAATATATAAAGAAGTCTTAAAATAAGGAGTAAATGCCTAAAAACCTAATATAAAAATGAGAGAAGACATGACTACACTTCACCAAATGTATATGAATACAAACAAACACTTTGAGGGACAGAGTAGCAGACTAGGGGTCTGGGGACCATGCTTTCAGGGGACATCTTGGTCAATTGGCATAACCAAGCTTATTAAGAAAATGTTCTGTATCCTACTTTGGTGAGTGGCGTCTGGGGTCTTAAAAGCTTGTAAGCAGCCATCTAAGATGCATCAATTGGTCCCAACCACCTGGAGTAAAGGAGAACGAAGAACACCAAAGACATCAGCAAAGTATTAGCCTAAGAGAGAGAAAAGGCCACATAAACCAGAGACTTCATCAGCCTGAGACCAGAAGAACTAGATGGTGCCCGGCTACCACCAGTGACAGCGCTGACAAGGAACACAACAGTGAGTCCCTGATGGAGCAGGAGAAAGGTGGGGTGCTGAACTCAAATTCTAGTAAGAAGACCAGACTTAATGGTCTGACTGAGACCGGAGGATCCCCGGAAAGCATGGCCCCTGGATTCTCTATCAGCGCAGAACTAAAACAATTTCCAAGGCCATCTCTTCAGACAGGGATTGGACTGAACTCTGGGACATAAAGTGATACTCATGAAGTGTGTGCCTCTTAGTCAAGTAGGTACAAGAGACCAAAGGGGCAGCTTCTGTCCAGAGGTGAGATGGGAAGACAGAGAGGGTTAGGAGCTGGTGGAATGGACATGGAGAATCAGGGGCGGAAAGGAAGAGTGTGCTGTCGCAGAATGGGATGAGCAATTAGGATCACATAACAAAGTATGTAAAAAGTTTTGTATGGGAGACTAAATTGAAATGTAAACTTCATTTAACTACAACAATAAAGAAAAATGGGAGAAAAGAAATGTTCAAGCTCTCTTATAATCAAAGAAATGCAAATTAATGCAACACAAGGATGCCATTTCCCACCTATCTGACTAGTGAAAATTTAAAAGTATGACCACACATTCTCTTGGTGAGGCTGTGAGGAAACAGGTACTCTCACACATTGCTGTTTGGAATGCAGATGGGTGCAAAAAGTGACTTTTTAAAAAGGCTTCTGCAGAGGTTATATAATGGTTGAAAGTAGAAATATGTTTCCTTTCTGGTGACATTTGAGAGATGGCTGGTTTACAATGTTTCTGAAGGTCACTAGGAATATAAGTTGTATTGTGTAAGACTGTCCAATAGGCATTTGTAGGTACTTGAAATATTTTCCCATATACTCGTCTACCCCCATTCTTAGTCATTCTTATGTTTCTCAGTCATGGTTGCGAAGCTTCAAGATGTCAGCCATCTCCATGGTTGATTTTGCTACTTCTCCTGATTCGGAAACCCTGGTGGAGTAGTGGTTAAGTTCTACGGCGGTTAACCTAAAGGTTGGTAGTTCAAATCCACCAAGCACTCCTTGGAAACCCTGTGGGGCAGTTCTACTCTGTCCTACAGGGTCGCTATGAGTCGGAGTTGACTGGACAGCAGTGGGTTTTGTTTTGTTTTTTTGGCTCCTGACTCTGGAATGTGCCTTTTCTCCATGGAGTCGTAAAGGTCAGAGCTGCAAGAACCCATAGTGATGATCTAGCCCATCCCCTAGTGAGGAGGAAATGAATCCAAGAGAGGATCAGTGACTTGCTCAGGATCCCATAGGGAGGGAAGACTGGAAGCAAAGGATCTTGACCATAATGCTCCCCATCTCTTCATGGTGCACATGAAGAACCAGACACTCACTAGGCATGCGATTCATGAGAGCAATAATAACTGCTTCTTTTCAAGCATGCAAGTATTCCCAGTTTCATTCTATTTAGGATCTTGTCTTCTGAATACTAAAGTTGTGGGAGTGTGTGTACTTTGTGTTTGTTATCATCGGTAATACTTCTCCTAGGAATCATAGGTAGCAGCGATTTCCTCCAAATGTTCATAAGGCTTCCATCATCATTTATACCCGTAATGTCATGGAAAGGCATCAACACACGAGTATGAGTCAGCTGCTGAATTTGGGGTCATTCCTGTTGTCCTTTCCTCCCGATGGTTTTACTCTTAGTTTTAATATATGTGGGATTGCACTGGGCTTGGAGTCCCTGGATTGTGCAAACGGTTGACACTCTCAGCTGCTAACAAAAAGGTTAGAGGTTTAAGTCCATCTAGAGGTGCCTTGGAAGAAAGGCCTGGCGATCTACTTCTGAAAAACTAGCCATTGAAAACCCTCTGGAGCACAATTCTACACTCACACAGATGAAGTCATTGTGAGTTAGAATCAATTTAATGCCACCTGGTTTTGGACAGTGGGCTTGGAGCCTCCATTTCAGAGGAGGCTTGCAGTTTGCTCACTGCAACTGGGAGGCAGCTAGTGAGGGCTACAATCCAACCTAAGTTCTTCTGAGGAATTCTGGGCTTTGGTTTTGGGGGTTACTTTCTACCAAGGAAGGGGCATTCTTTTTTCTCTTAAAGGTGCAGTTCAGGTGTGATGGCCTGTGCCTAGAGTTATGTCTACCTCTGGGGGAAAGCTTTTGTAATTCTCTCAGAGGTACCATGTAAGCTGGGTAGAGGCCCTGGTGAGGATGCAAAACTAAGGTGCCTGAGTCTAAAGCCTGTGTTTTTCAATCTTTACTCAGAAAACTAAAAGATTTTCGAGTATAGACAAGACTTTAGACTCCTGGTAGTTAAATGACCTGCACACAGTTGCACAGTAGAGGACCAAGGCTAGAATCCAGGACTGACACCCAATCTGGAGCTCTTTGTGCCATCCAAAAGACTCACTCTGAAAGTACCATGCAGTGTATATCTGGGAGAAAATGGAAGTCTGTCACTTCTCAAATTTTATGAAGTCTTCAGTCTTGGACACATACTGTCCAGGCACATTGTTTTCAGATGCCAGAAACTTACACTCAACTGTCCTTGAGTTTTATAAAGTCTTAAAAACTCTACTTAAAAATCTATGCCAAGACACCATGGAGCACAGTTCTATTCTGACACACATTGGCTCTCCATGAGTTGGAGTCGACTCAACAGCAACTGGTTAGTTTTTACCACATTAAAAACACGGGGATATGGAAATAATGAGAATGTTCACGCATTGTGAAGAATATGACCAACATCACTGAACAATTTGTGTAGAAATTGTTGAATGGGAACCTAAACTGCTGTGTAAACCTTCACCAAAAACACAATAAAATATTATTTAAAAAAAAAATCTATGCCAAGACTTCATTTAATTCAAGGCTGATTGATTTCATACCTTATTTGGTGATTCCAACCTTGAACTAATAGTTTTCATTGCGTGTGTGACCTAACTATCAAATTTAACCTGTCTTCTATTATCATTAGATGTCTGTGCTATTTCTCTTACCTGTGATGATTGTCCTTACAATTCTATCTCTGCAATATCCGTGATTTTAAATGCTATTTGTAGACAGCATCTACCCATTCTAGATATCTATGATAATACCAGGAAGTTTCTTTAGCTCTAGAATTTCTAGATGTGTAAAATTAATTAAAATAATTATTGTTTATTGAGTATCTACCATGTACCACATCCTTTCTAACGGAATGCTTTGGGTTCAGAAATGTTCAAAGTGTTAGAAGCTGTCCACGGCGGCCATAGATAAGCCCACACCCAGTAGGGCTCTTGTGAAAAGTGTGCTTGTGATCAGTATCGACCCCTGTGTTCTGTCCAGTACAGCCTGGCTGTAAAGTACAATCCCAGGCCAACGAGTCAGTTGACTTGCTAAATGGAGTTCTTCCATAATGTCTAACTGGAAGTCCAGTTTTCATTTGGTACAATTAACATTAAGTCCTTCTCTCTGGTAGTTAAACACTGGGGCCACTACCTGATTGGGGATATTAAAAACATGTCCTTATCCGAAACGAAAAAATTGTTTCCGAACTTGCTATGGCAGGGGAGCATAACTTCGATTCATCAACAAGTGGTAGCACACAGCCAAGAATATGAGTTAAAGGGAAGAGTTTATAAACCTTAGTCCTTATCTTGCTTTGAAAACTATTACATGGTCATTATTAATTCCTGCTCTCCTCAGATGTAACCGGGTAATTTGTAGTGGGTGGCACAAAGGGCTAAGTACGTGGCTACTAACAGAAAGACTGTTGGTTCAAATCCACCCAGAAGTGCCTTGGAAGAAAGGCCTGGTGATTTCCATACAAAAGATCACAGCCATTGAAAACCCTATGGAGCAAAGTTCTTCTCTGAAATACAAGGGGTTACCATGAGTTGAAATCTACTCAGTAGCAACTGGTTTCTTAGTAGCAAAGATGTGACAGACTCAAGAAAACTCACTAAGATACCAGCTACAATAGAAAATATACCAGCAAGCATCCTTAGAGCAAAGCATGAGTGGACAATTTCCCTATTCACTCATTGGTTCAACCTCAGAAGCCTGCTTATGAGTGTTCCCGCTCCTGTTTTCTGCAATTGTATTTTTAAGTGATGCAGCTATGTGTATCGACTGTCCCCGTCACCTAAATTGTAAATGAAGTGCTTGAGTTCCAAATGAGAGGAAGTTTGTGCTTTCTGTGTGATGTACATGTTGCAATCATATATACTAATACTTGCGTACTCCTTCCAATTACCTTTTAGTGCACGCCAATGACAGAGCAAGGCTATGTTGAATGACAATATTTACATGCAGAACCTCAGACATTTTAGAAAAATAGTAACGCATTTTGTTCTTCTCTATATTTTTATGCAACAGAATTTGGAGATCTTATCTGAGAAGCCCATGATAATAGCTCATCATTATATAGTATAGATCCACTTAATTATTCCCGTATTTTTTCAACACGTATTTATGGAGCACCTGGTATGTGCCTAATTACCTGTAATGAGAATTAGAAATCTGATTTACTGACTTAATTACCAAGTTAGTAGGCTACAGACAAATAAGGAAATTTGAGAATCAATAGCATATGGATAGTAGAAACCAGAGAGCAGAAGAGAAGGAGGTTAATGAAGGAGCCTTTAGAACTCCAAGACGAAAGGGATAGGCACGTAAGTAAAGGAGCCCTGGAAAGAAACTCTTAAAACAACATGCAGTGGGACAAGTGGAACGTTATTCTACATACTGTTGATAACTAGGGAACAAGTGAAAATGAGTGAGAGCAGTCACTGAACTTGACAAATCAGGCAATTTTTTTTACTGTAATAATAAAACAATAGGTCATTTTCATTATCATGATGACAAAATTCTTTGCTATCTTCAAAGGTATCATGTGATGCTGATGAAATCGTACGAAGTGTGTTTTTGTGCCCTCATCAGCACTGAAAGTTAACTCATAAATGAATAGCATATGGTTTATACACACTCAATCATCAACACGCTGTGCATGTATTTTATAGCCCAAATCTGTATAATAGCTATTAGGAAAACAAACATTAACCTCAACCAAAATCCCTGAGGAATCACCAACATGAGTACAATAATTTATTTCTCCCCATGATGTATCTGACTACTATCACCATCAGCTAATTTGCTAATCTTAACATTTTTATACATCATCTGAACCAAAGCTAAGAAGTTTTCTGAATACAATCAAACACTTTGAGGGACAGAGTAGCAGGGATGGGGGTCTGGGGACCATGCTTTCAGGGGACATCTAGGTCAATTGGCATAACAAAGCTTATTAAGAAAATGTTCTGCATCCTACTTTGGTGAGTGGCATCTGGGGTCTTAATAGCTTGCAAGTGGCCATCTAAGATGCATCAGTTGGTCCCAACCACCTGGAGTAAAGGAGAATGAAGAACACCAAAGACACAAGGAAAGTATTAGCCCAAGAGACAGAAAGGGCCACATAAACCAGAGACTTCATCAGCCTGAGACCAGAAAAACTAGGTGATGGCCTGCTACCACCAATGACCACCCTGACAGGGAACACAGCAGAGAGTCCCGGATGGAGCAGGAGAAAGGTGGGGTGCAGAACTCAAATTCTAGTAAGAAGACCAGACTTAATGCTCTGACTGAGACCGGAGGAACCCCGGAAAGCATGGCCCCTGGATTCTCTATCAGCGCAGAACTAAAACAATTTCCAAGGCCACCTCTTCAGACAGGGATTGGTCTGGACTGTGGGACATAAGGTGATACCCGTGAGGAGTGTGCCTCTTAGCTCAAGTAGATACAAGAGACTAAATGGGCAGGTTCTGTCTGGAGGTGAGATGGGAAGGCAGAGAGGGTCAGGAGCTGTTTGAATGGACATGGGGAATCGGGTGGAAAGGAGGAGTGTGCTGTCACGGTATGGGGAGAGCAATTAGTCACATAAAAATGTATGTATAAATTTTTGTATGGGAAAAATTAAAAAAAAAACTTTCACCCAATCCTAATTAAATCCGTTAACCCCCCCCAAAAAAAACCCTTAGAGACTATTCTGCCATATTCATCAAGTCCCCCATTGACATTCCGACTACAACTCCATTATATGGCCAGTAGCAGCCACACGTCGATAGCACTGAACACACCCTTCATTCTTGACTCTTCTTCCATGCCTTGCCGAGTTGTTGAGCCCTGATCAGAAGCCCAGGGCTTTATCCTGACCGTACACTAACAACTGTTGCTGGAAGCCAGATCTAAGGCAGGGGCAGGGTGGTGAGAGCAAAGGAATTAAATGAATCAAGGGGTTGTACTGGATGGAGAGAGAAATAAGGGGTGGGGAATGTTGATTATGAGAGGATTTTCATGGCATGGCCCCTGCGCCCAGAGTTTGTAGTTAGAGACTGGGGACAAACTGAATGAATTAGACAGGCTAAGTGGACTACTGAACTCTATCACCTGAACCTAAAGGCAAGGACTGAGCGAACATTCTTTGGACCCCCATGCATGATAGTGTAAAGAACTGATCTTCACTTTCACTCTAAGCACACTACCCGGCATATGGTAGTAGCTCTGCATAGGTTCCTCTATTCAGTATACTTTTCACATTCCTTAGCATGGCATATGGAGCCCTGATTCTTTTCTCATTTCTCACCAAAGTAAACCCCCTCTCTGATATTCACACTCACACACACACACACACACACACACAGAAACACCTCCATTCTGACTGTGATTCTATGACTGGGCCATATTCTTTTTTTCCTAGTTTATTTATTTATTTATTTATTTTATTGTACTTTAGGTGAAGGTTTACAGAACAAATCATTTCTTATTAAAGAGTCAATACACATATTGTTTTATGACATTGGTTAACAACCCCACGACATGTCAACCTTCTCCCTTCTCTTTTTTTTTGTTTTGGTGAAAATATACATAGCCAGAGATACACCATTTCAAAAATTTCTACATTCACAGTTCAGTGACATGGACTATGCTCTTGCAATTGTGCTGCTAGTCTCACTTTAGACGAAGGTTTACAGGACAAAATAGTTTCTCATTAAACAGTTAGTACACATATTGCCCTATGACAGTGGTTAACAACCCTATTACACGTCAACACTGTCCTTACTCAACCTTGGGTTCCCTATCACCTGCTTTCCTGTCCCCTTCTTCCTTCAAGTCCTTGTCCCTGGACTGCTGTGCCTCATTAGTCCCGTTTTGTTTTATGGGGCTGTCCAATCCCTGGTTGAACCTCAGGAGTGACTTCACCACCGAGCTAAAAGGGTGTCTGGGGGCCATACTCCCGGGGTTTCTCCAGTCTCTTTCTGGGCCATATTCTTTAATATCTCTTTGCCTTCGCACTTGTCATTTCTCTGCCTAGAATCTCCTTTCCCTCCAACTCTTGCTCAATCTTCCCATCTTAGCGCAAGCATTACTTTGTCCACAAAGCTTTTCTTGATGACCCTAGAACTTCTCTGTGTGCTTACAGCTTTCCACTCTTAAGGCGTCATTGCATTGGATCTTGACAGTTTTGTTTTCGATTTCATCCCATGTTGAACTGTAAGCTTGCAGGGGCAAGAGGGTGCATGTTATTGATGTCTTTCTATCCCTGGTGTTTACCCGAGGGCCTGGTGTGTATTAGGCTTCCAGTACTTGTTTCTTGAATATGTGAATGGAAAGCTTCCTACTTATCTTCTCTGCTCCTTTTGCCCCTTTTGTTAACCTCTCTTATTATCTAAAAATAGAATACGTATATGAAGAAGTCACCAAAATTAATAGGCATCAACAAGCAAACCCTATTCATTCTTATCATTCAGGAAACAAAAACATGAATTTCTTCTATGCTTTCCCTCCCATTAAAACCTGTTTAAAAAAAAATCCTTCTGGAAGCATACATAGAGTGCTGACTATCATTGCTATTCTCTAGAGATTATTAGCATTTATCAACCAGCTGTTTCATGGGAAGAGCTTTAGCAATTGTTTTGCATTTTGTAGCTAATTGCAGTAACAAAGTGGCCACTAATGCAAAATTCAGTTTTTAAAAGGAAACAGTCTCTACCTAATCAAGTCCATACAGGAAAGACAACACAAAATTACTACTGATCGGTATTCATGAGCCAAGAGAGAGTATTGGCCAGATCACACGATTCGAGTCTTGCTCCTATATTGTTTTCCAGGCAGTGTTTGGGACAGTGTTTGACATATGAACAAAATTATAGACCTAAAACAACCCCTTTCTGCATTTCAAATATCAAGGTTAAAATAGTTCATCATTAGTATTTTGAGTATTTTAAATGTTCACTGACTCATAGTTAATGTCTTAAATGGCTTGAACATTTGCTGTTATAAAAGATACTCTTTTATAGAGCACCATAAAACCTCTTTTTATTTTTATTTATAATTAAAATTATAACTTCAGCATCTTTCTGTGAAGAAAATGGCGACTCTGACCTTTTTACTTCATTTGACCATGGGGAAAAAAACAAAATAAAACCCGTAGCTGTCAAGTGAACTCTGACTCACAGCAACCCTATAGGACAAAGTAGAATTGCCCCATAGGGTTGACCGTGGAAAAGAGGATCATAATTTCTGCAGTCAAATCCCAAATGTGTTATTGTGCCTATTTTCTTTATAAAATGTCATTTTGTTTATCTGCTAATAACCCACCTTTAATCTATTTTCAATGGACATTATTTTTTCAGGAGATTCTCACGGATACTTTTTATTTTCTTTAAAATAGAGGTCACTATTGTAATCTCTCACATACTTTCACAAAGTAAACGTATTTATTAAAACACTGATTCACTCAGAAAGTAGATCTTGCTTTTAGGTAGTCCCCAGAGGCCAGGAGCTCTTCTGAGTCACTTGTGCATAACATAGGTAATCCAGTGTAGGAAGAGCAGATTGCAACAACACTTGTCAATGAAAGGCCATGAATAGAAGCTATGGCCTTAAAATTATGTTTTCCCCTTGAGAGAGAGAGAAGTGTCCAATAAACTTTGGCTCACCATGTGATCCTGCAGTTCCCAGGCAACCCTTTTCAGTTCTGCCGCTACAACTCCCAAGACTCATTTTCCTATATAGGCCATAATGCTGCCTTCCCAGTACATCCTCCACATAGTTGCTGGCTTAAACTCCCTAAAGCATAGCTTTGATCTTGGATTTCTCTCTGTCTTGCTTTTCTCTTCTGTTTTCAAACTTTCTGTAGCTCCTCATTGCCTCTCAGATATAGTCCTTTGCAATTCTTTCCAGCCTAAGCATCAAAGTACTTCACAATTTTGCTGTTACCCTCATTCCCAGCCTTTGTTTTCACTGTTCTGCTCCAGTGCACCCCACTGACATGCTTTCTGTTGTCTGATCATCCCCCATGCTTTTTTTGGTCATCTCTCTTTACGCATGCCATTCATCCTCTGGATCTATTGGCCAAAGAACTGTTTATGCTTCTAATAACAGTTCTCAAGGTACATCCTCCAAGGTAGCTTCCAAGAACCTCTCGATCATGCTGAAGGTCTTTCTTCTCCATAGTTCTGTAGTACTTTAATACTGTTGTGTAGTAGGACAGGTTGAAATCAGAAACCCTGGGTTTGGATGCGTCTCTGTCATTTGCCTTCCTCTTTAAAATGAAGATAGAATATCTTCCCTGCACGTGTCACTGGCTTGCTGTGAACTTCAAGGGAGATAATGGGCATGAAAGCTCTCTCTATGCAATGTAGTGCTATGCATGTGGGGAGTATAGATCCATTCATTATTGTTCATCTATTTAAAAATCAGCCAAGGTTACTTTGAAGCAATCCGGAAGGTGCAGAGGGAGGGAGTTTGTCAACCAATCCCTGAGTATGGCCACCACTGTGTTCAGAAACTGCAAAATTTTAGTCTCCAAACTCCATTGTCCAGACTGTCTCTGGCACCAGAATAGACATGGGAATCTTTACTCCTTCTGCGTGCTCTGATTTAGGGTTTGGAAACCATGGTGGCTGTAATTACAGCACTTGCTTACACTAGACAATGAGTTGCATAAGAACAGGAGCTGCTTCTACTTACTCTGTGCCTTTTACAGTGCTTAGCACCATGCTGATGCTGATGTATAGAATATACTTGTTCTGACAGTCTCCTTTAGCGAGCTGTGATTCATATAAAAATCTACTGACCTAATACATGTAGCTTAAATACTAGGCATTCGATTTCAAAACCCATATTGTGGCAGTCTGATGTGTTATTAGGCTTTTTTCTCTTCCTTAGTTTTCCTACAGAGATGGGGGTTTCTCCTCACCCTAGCTAAATATTCAGTAGTAGAAGGTCTAGAAGGAGAGACATGAGAAGGTTGTTGAAAGGTGGGGATGAAGTAGCCAAATAGTGATTTGGCAGAACTATAGAGATGGGGCTTATGCAGGGTAGCAGTCTTTCCTGAGCTCGTTTCCAGGGATAGGGGATCCTGAGAAAGCTGTATCAGAAAATGAACCAAATGGCACCAGCCAGAGAGATTCACTACCTATCCCACTCATACTTTTATCAAACTCATATACCCCGCTCCTAATAGTCAAGAGTTATGGACAACCCTGTTCTGTTAACATTGTAGTCTTTTTAGTTTCTTATATTCTTCCCAACTTAGCTTTCTGCCATCGTTTCAGTTCTGTAGTCACCTAACTCTTGGCCTCTGACCATTATTCTTCCTCCTAGCCTTGAACTTACCCATTGACCTGAGAATTGATTTTGTTTCTCTGGCTTTGATACTCAGGATGAAGTCTTAGGTTCTGCCTTCAATTTTTCCTTTGGCTCAATCCAATTCGAGTTTTTTCAATACCCAACTCCAGCACTGGCCCACATAGCAAGTCCGCTGTCCCCCACTCAAGCTGAAGCAGTTCCTGTGAGGAAATAAGCACCCACGGGTTTGGTGGCCATTTTAGTTCAGGTTGTATCTTTTCACCTTACTTATTCAATCTGTATGCTGAATAATCGTAGAAGCCACACTATATGAAGCAGTACCCGACATCAGGATTGGAGAGAGACTCACTGATAACCTGCTACATGCAGGTGATACAGCCATGGTTGCCAAAAGTGAAGACAACTTGAAGCACTTACTGATGAAGGTCAAAGAGTACAGCTTTCAGTATGGATTACACCTGAATGTTAAGAAAATAAAAATCCTCAAAAACTGGACCAACAAATGACCTCGTGATAAATAGAGAGAAAACTGAAGTTGTCAAGGATTTCAATCTACTTGGATTAACAATCAACGCCGATGGAAACAGCAGTCAAATGACATATTGCATTGGTCAAATCTACTATAAAAGATCTCTTCAAACTTGTAAAAAGCAAAGATGTCACTCTGGTGGCTAAGGTGTACATCACGCAAGCTATGGTCTTTATAATCAACTCATATGCATGGGAAAACTGGACAATGAAAAAGGAAGACAGAAAAAGAGTTTACACATCTGAATTGCAGTGTTGCTGAAGAATATTGAACATAGCATGGACTACTTGAAGAAGGAGCAAATCAGTCTGATAAGTAAAATGCTCCTTAGAATCTAGGATGGTTAGACTTTGGCTTGTTTACATTGGACATGTCATCAGCAAAGACTGAACACTAGAAAAGAACATCATGTTTTGTAAAGTAGAGAATCACAAGAGTTTATTCGCAACGGATCACAGGGATCACACCGCACCATGCAACATTTCTTTCTATCGGGTGTGGGGTTGGCTATTATCCCTGAGTTGGGGGCCGACTCAGCTACCAACAACAGCCTCCTACCTTATAGGTCACTGAAGCCTGTTGTGAGGACTAACTGAGAATGGTGAAGGCAAAATGCCCAAGACATATTTACTGCACAAAAACTGTGGATTTCCTTTCTCTCTGCCCACTTTGGCATTATAAAATCAGGCGTACATGACTTAGGCACAAGCATGTGCATGCATAAACATATATGCACATTCAAATCTCTGTAATTTTCACCTAAGAGGGTTGTCCTTCTCTTCTACATCCGTTATGGCAGGTGAGTCAGCCAGTCAAAAACAGATTTGATTGATTCACTTTACTGACAAGCCTGCCCACAAAAAGGATGGGTTGGATGCATATAGTCAATGAGTCAGGTGGCTCTAGGAGTTTCCATTGGTGTTCAAGTTTCAAATTTAGTTTCCTGCTGCTGGTTATACATGGGAGGCTGTGACAAGTTATCGGCTCTCCAATTTGTTGTAGTGGTGTGCTAAATTAAAGACCTCCCTGATAAATTGCATTTGGGGTTCAGAGACTGATGCGCTTATAAGAAAATATCACTAGTAATGAAAAATGCACCAGGCCATTTTTGACAAGTTTTCTAAATATGACACGTCACCAACTGATTTTTTTTATTTTTATTTTTATTTTATTGTACTTCAGGTGAAGGCTTACAGAACAAATAGTTTCTCATGAAACAGAAGTACACATGTTGTTTTATGACATTGGTTAACAACCCCACAACATATCAACACTCTAACTTATCAACTTTTTTTTTTGGTGAAAATACACATAGCCAAAGATACACCATTTCCAAAATTTCTACATACAAGGTTCAGTGACATTGACTATGCTCTTCCAATTGTGGTGTTATTCTCACTTAAGATGAAGGCTTACAGAACAAAATAGTTTCTCATTTAACAATTACTACAAATGTTGCCCTATGACAATGGTTATTAGTCTCACAACACATCAACAATATCCTTACTCAAACCTGGGTTCCCTATCAGCAGCTTCCTTCTCACCTTCTGCTGTCTAGCCCTTGTCACTGGACTCCTGTACCTCATTAGTCTCATTTGGTTTTATGGGGCTGTCCACTCCCAGGCTGAACAGTGAACCTCGGAGGTAACTTCCCCACTGAGCTAAAAGGGAGTCTGGGTTTCTCCAGTCTCCTTTAGGCCAGTAAATCTGGTTTTTTATTTTTTGTGGGTTAGAATTATGCTCTACATCCTTTTCCAGCTCTGTCCAGAACCCTGTCTTGTGATCCTGGTCAGAGTAGTCAGTGGTGGTAGCCGGGCACCATCTAGCTGTACTGGACTCCGTCCGGTGGAGGCCTTGGTAGCTGTGGACAATTAGTCCTTCCGACTAAATCTTTTCCTTGTATCCTGTTCTCTTCATTCTCCCTTGCTCCCGAAGGGATGAGACCAGTGGAGTATCTTAGATGGCCGCTCACAGGCTTTTAAGACCCCAGACACTACTCACCAAGGTAGAATGTAGAGCATTGTCTTTATAAGCTGTGTCATGACAATTGAGCTAGATGTTCCCCAAGACCATGGTCCCCACAGCCTTACGGCCAGCAATTCAGTCCCTCAGGGAGATTGGATGTGTCTATGGGGTTTCCATGACCTTTCCTATACAAGTTGTGCTAGTTTCTCCTGTATTGTGTACTGTCTAATCCTTCACCCGAGATACCACTTATCTATTGTCTATTTAATATTTACCCCACCACCCCTCCCATCCCTGGTAACCAACAAAGATTGTTACATTTTGTGTGTGAACTTTTTCAAGGGTTTTTTACAATAGAGGTCTCATACAATATTTGTCCTTTTGTGATTGACTTATTTCACACAGCATAATGTCCTCCAGTTTCATCCATGTTATGAGATGCTTCACAGAGTCATTGTTGTTCTTTCTCGTTGCATAGTACTCCATTGTGTGTATGTACCATAGTTTGTTATCCATTCATCTGTTGATGGGCATCTAGGTTGTGTCCATCGTTTTGCTATTGTGAACAATGCTGCCATGAACATAGGTGTGCATATGTCTATTCGAGTGACGACTCTTATTTCTCTAGGATGTATTCCTAGGAGTGGGATTGCTGGATCGAATGGTATGTCTATTTCTAGCTTTCTGAGGAAGCACCATATCATTTTCCAAAATGGTTGTATCATTTTGCATTCCCACCAGCAGTGCATAAGAGTTCCCATCTCCCCACAGCCCCTCCAACATTTGTTATTTCCACTGTTTTTGATTCGTGCCAGTAATGCCGGGGTGAGATGGTATCTCATTGTGGTTTTAATTTGCATTTATCTAATGGCTAGTGATCGCGAGCATTTCCTCATGTGTCTGTTGGTCATTTGAATGTCTTCTTTGGTGAAGTGTCTGTTCATTTCCTTTGCTCATTTTTTAATAGGATTGTTTGTCTTTTTGTTGTAGAGGTGTTGGATTTTCTTGTAGATTATGGAGATTAGACCTTTGTCTGACTTGTACTGTCCAAAAAGTTTTTCCCAGTCTGTAGGTTCTCTTTTGACTCTTTTGGTGAAGTCTTTTGAAGAGCATAGGTGTTTGATTTTTAGAAGATCCCAGTTATCTAGCTTATCTGCTGGGTTTTGTGCATTGATGGTTATGGTTTGTATCCTGCTAATGCCATGTATTAAAGCCTGAAGTGTTGGTCCTATTTTTTCTTCTATGAACTTTATAGTTTTAGGCTTTATATTCAGGTCTTTGATACATTTTGAAGTAGTTTTTGTATACGGTGTGAGGTATGGGTCCTGTATAATTTTTTTGCAAATGGATATCCAGTTTTGCCGGCACCATTTGTTAAAAAGACTGTCTTTTCCCCATTTGATGGACTCTGGGCCATGGTCGAAGATCAGGTGACCATAGGTGGATGAATTTACATCTTGGTTCTCAATTCTGTTCCATTGGTCAATGTATCTGTCGTTGTATCAGTACCAGGCTATTTTGACTACTGTAGCTGTATAGTAGGTTCTGAAGTCAGGTAGTGTGAGTCCTCCAACTTTATTCTCCTTGTTCAGTAGTGCTTTACTTATTTGGGGCTTCTTCCCTTTCCATATAAAGTTAGTGTTTAGTTTTTGCACCTCTTTGAAGGATGTTGTTGGTATTTGGATCGGGATTGCATTGCATTTGTAAATTGCTTTGGGTAGAATTGACATTTTCACAATGTTGAGCCTGCCTATCCATGAGCATGGTATGTTTTTCCATTTATGCAGATCCCTTTGGGTTTCTTGCAGTAGTGTTTCATAGTTTTCTTTGTATAGGTCTTTCACATCCCTGGTTAGATTTATTCCTAAGTATTTTATCTTTTCAGGGGCTATTGAAAATGGTATTGATTTCCTGATTTCCTTTTCATCGTTCTCCTTATTGGTGTATAGGAATCCAACTTATTTTTGAATGTTTATCTTGTATCCTGCTACTCTGCTGAATCTTTCTATTAGTTCCAGTAGATTTCTCATGGAGTCTTTAGGGTTTTCTGTGTATAGTATCATATCATCTGCAAACAGGGACAGTTTAACTTTTTCATTACCAATTTGGATGCCTTTTATTTCTTTTTCTTGCCTTATTGCTCTAGCTAGAACTTCCAGTACAATCGTAAATAGGATTGGTGATAAAGGGCATCCTTGTCTTATTCCTGTTTTCAAGGGGAATGTATTCAGCCTCTCTCCATTAAGAATGATGTTGGCCATTGGTTTTGCATAGATACCCTTTATTATGTTGAGAAATTTCCCTTCTATAGCTATTTTATTGAGAGTTTTTATCAGGAATGGGTGTTGGACTTTGTTTAATGCCTTTTCTGTGTCAGTTGAGATGATCATGTGATTCTTTTCTTTCTTTTTATTTATGTGGTGCATTACATTGATTGATTTTCTAATGTTGAACCATCCTTGCATACCTGGTATGAATTCTACTTGGCCATGGTGTATTATTTTTTTGATATGATGCTGAATTCTATTGGCTAGAATTTTGTTGAGAATTTTTGCATCTATATTCATGAGAGATATTGGTCTGTAATTTTCTTTTTTGTGACATCTTTTCCTGGTTTTGGTATCAGCGTTATGCTGGCTTCATAGAATGAATTTGGAAGTGTTGCTTCCTCTTCTATGCTCTGAAATAGCTTGAGTAGTACTGGTACAAGCTCTTCTGTAAATGTTTTGCAGAATTCTCCAGTGAAGCCATCTGGGCCAGGGCTTTTTTTGGTTGGGAGTTTTTTTTTATTACCTTTTCAATCTCTTCTCTTGTTATGGGTCTGTTCAGATTTTCAACATCACTTTGTTGTAGTTTGGGTAGGCTGTGCGTTTCTAGAAATTTATCTGTTTCCTCAAGGTTTTCAAATTTGTTGGAGTATAGTTTTTCATAATATTCTGTTATAATCCTTTTTATTTTAGTTGGGTCTGTTGTAATGTCCCCCATGTCATTTCTTATTTGGGTTATTTGTGTCCTCTCCTGTTTTTCTTTTGTCAGTCTGGCCAGTGGTTTGTCGATTTTGTTGATTCTTTCAAAGAATCAACTTTTGGTTTTGTTGATTCTTTCTATTGTTTTTCTGTTCTCCATTTCATTTATTTCTAATCTGATCTTTACTATTTCCTTTCTTCCAGTGGCTGTGGGCTTTTCTTGCTGTTCTCTTTCTATTTGTTTGAGTCCTGTGGTTAATGTTTTGATTTTGTCCCTTTCTTCTTTTTTGATATGTGCATCTATTGCTATAAATTGTCCTCTGAGGACTGCCTTTGCTGTGTCCCAAAGGTTTTGGTATGATGTGTTTTCATTCTCAGTTGATTCTAGGAATTTTTTTGATTCCATCTTTGATTTTTTCTATTACCCACTGATGTGTAAGCAGGGCATTATTCAGTTTCCATGTAGTTGATTTTTTTTCTTGCTCTTTCTATTGTTAATTTCTACCTTGATGGCATTGCTGTCAGAGAAGATACTTTGAATTATCTCAACGTTTTGGATCTTGTTGAGGATTGCTCTGTGGCCTAAGATGTGGTCTATTCTAGAGAATGTTCCATGTGCATTGGAAAAGAATGTGTACTTTGCAGCTGTTGGATGGAGTGTTCTATATATGTCTATGAGGTCCAGTTGGCTGATTGTGCCCTTTAGGTCTTCTGTATCTTTGCTGAGTTTCTTCTTAGTAGTTCTGTCCTTTACTGTGAGTGGTGTGTTGAAGTCTCCTACTATTATTGTGGAACTGTCAATTTCTCTTTTCAGTGTTGTTAGAGTTTTTTTAATGTATTTTGGAGCCCTGTCATTGGGTGCATAGATGTTTATTATGGTTATGTCTTCAGGATGGATCGTCCCCTTGATCATTATATAGTGTCCTTCTTTGTCTTTTATGGTAGATTTCGTTTTAAAATCTGTTTTATCTGAGATTAGAATTGCCACTCCTGCTCTTTTTTGGTACTTGTTAGCTTGATACATTTTTTTCCAACCTTTGACTTTTAATAAATTCACATCTTTGTTTCTAAGGTGTGTCTCCTGTAGACAGTATATTGATGTATCCTGTTTTCTTATCCATTCTGTCACTCTCCGTCTCTTTATGGGTGCATTGAGTCCATTTACATTCAGTGTAATTATTGATAGATGTGGGTTGGTAGCTGTCATTTTGTAGTGCTTTTTTTTGTGGTGCTGAAGTTTTCTTTGTTCTTCTTACTCTCTTGTGCTGAGTTACTTTTGTTTGTGGATTTTTTTTTCATTTCTTTTGTTTTTGTAGGTTTTGTTTTTGCTGAGACTTTATGTTTTTCCTCCTTTTTTAAAATGTGTATGTTTGTTAACTTTCTTCGTGGTTACCATAGATTTTACCCTTATGTTTCTACGTTTGAAGCATTCTACCATTACTCGGTATCACCTTGCCTTCCTCTCCATTAGAAGGTTCTATACCTATGCCGTTTATTCCCTCTTTTATTGTTTTGATGTTGTTGTCATTTACTGATTAACTTCTCGGATTCCCTGTTGTATTTCTTTTGGTTTTGGATAGTCCTCGAGAGTTCATTTCCTAGATTGGTATCTGGCTGGTACGATCCTGCATCCTAGGTTCTGCCTGTGAGCTGAAGCTGTTTGTACCCAGATCGAAGAATTCCCTTTAATAATTCTTGTAATTTTGGTTTGACTTTTACATAGTCCCTTAATTTCTGTTTATCTGGAAATGACCTAATTTCGCCATCAAATCTGAATGAGAGTTTTGCAGGGTATATTATTCTTGGCTGGCAATTTTTTTCTTTCAAGATTTTATATATGTCATCCCATTGCCTTCTTGTCTGCATGGTTTCTTCTGAATAATCTGAGCTTAGTCTTATTGTTTCTCCTCTGTATGTGACTTCTTGTTTGTCATGAGCTGCTCTCAGGATTCTTTGTTTGTCTTTGGTTTTGGCAAGTGTGAATATGATAGGCCTTGGTGATCTTCTTTTGGGGTCTCTTCTATATTGGGTTTGTTGAGCTTCTTGGATGGCCAGCTTTTTATCTTTCATGATATTGGGGAAGTTTTTTGTCAGCAGTTCCTCAGTGATCCTCTCTGTGTTTTCTGTTTTCTCCCCCTGTTCTGGAATTCTAATTACTCGCAGATTTTTGGTTTTGATTGTGTCCCACAAAGCTCTCAGGTTCTCTTCATTTTTCTTTGTTCTTTTTTCTGAGTTTTCCTGAAACAGAATTGTATCCAAGTGTTTGTCTTCAATTCCACTGATCCTGTCTTCCACCATTGGAAATCTGCTTCTCAGCCCTTCTATGACATCATCCATTTCTGAAATCTTGTTGTTTATCTTTTGGATTTCTGATTGTTGTCTTTGTATAATTTCTAGTTGTGAATTTATTTTGGCATTTTGTTCCTTCATTATTTTCCTGAATTCTTGCAATTTTTTGTCCGTATTTTCCATGAATTTGTCTACTGTTTCCTCATGTTTGTCAGCTTTTTGCCTCAGTTCTTGGAGAATTCTGAGTATTAGAGATTTGAATTCCCTATCAGGTAGTTCTAGTGCATTTTCTTCCACAGGAGAGTCATCTGGTGTTTTATTTTGGGCGCCTACTGGAACCCTCCTGTCCTGTTTTTGTAAATGTTTTGTTATTGTCTGCTGTCTTCGGGGCATTCAGTAGTTATTTTTCTCATTTATTGATTGTAGATTTGTTTGTTTCGTCCCTTTTTTTAAAAAAATTGACTATGTCTGAGCAGGCAGACTGTGTGTTCTTTGTTGTTTGCTCGTCTGTGGGCACAATACTTTTCACCTCCTTCTTCAACTGGCAGGGTCAGTCACTCAGATATGGCACAGCAGGGCAGGTCTAGTTGAAGAGGAGTTACTGGGATGGGTTGTTTGTGGCACTTATTACAGCCACCAAGGTGGGTCGGTAATCAGTGCAGGGCAGGTTCCAGTAGGCCGTGCCTGTGCTGCTTGGTGGAGTGATGTCAAGCGCACAGTGCAGTTAGGCAGGATGCAGCGGGGAAATTGTTATGTGAGGAGCTAAGATGGATTTGGGAGAGAGGAGAGAGGCACAGGAGCCAAAAACATACAAACAAACCAAAAAGAATGCTAGGGGAGCTTGCCGTTGGAGTGGAGAGATGAGAGACTATGAAATGGAGAAAAACAGAAAGGGGAGGAGGAAGAAAAGAAAAGAATGAATAAATAAGAATCAGAAAGGTTAAAGAACCACGAAGTTCCCAGGGATCCCACCATTGCTGTTATGAGGTCTGAGGAAGTCACTCTCAGGTGTTGCAGTACAGCCTGGCTAGAAGGCGTAGAGATATACAACGCCTGGTATTCAGGGAACAGAAAGAGAAGGAAGATATAGAGAGAGAAGAAACTGAGTATTGAAGAAAGATAAAAAGGGAAAAAGAGGGAAAAGAAAACAAAACAAATTAAAAAAAAAAAAAAGCAAGAAGGGCCCCCAAAGAAACAGAAAAAAAAACAAACAAACAAACCAATGTAAAAAGAAATGTCCTCAGGGATCCCTCTGCACGTCTGCGGAAGCCGAAGGGGAGTCTCCCTGCCACGCAGCTCAGCCTGGCCAGAAAGGGCTCCCAACTCAAGAAAAGGAAAAGAAAACAAACAAACAATTTAAAACAAACAAATGCCAAAAGCCCTGGGATCCCACCAGCGCAGCAGCCCAAACCGGGAAGCAGCGCCACACTTGAACGGAGCTCCGCAGCCCCTCAGGAAGAAGCAAAGATGGTGCACGGAGCCAGGTGCTTGAGTGAAGGGAGGGGGAGGTGGCGAGAGGCAAGTAAGAAATCAAAAGAAGCAGAAAAAAGAAAAAAAAAGCAACACTAGCAGCCAACAAATAGCACTCAGAGAGCCAGCTAGTGCTTGCTGGTGTTTCTGGACAAGAGACTGTGTCCGTGGGAAGCAGAGGGGGCCAAGTGTGGGTGAAGAAGGGTAGAGAGGGGGAAAGCATATATCACAAATTACCGGAGCTCTGCAGCCCCTCAGGAAGAAGCAAAGATGGCGCACGGAGCGAGGTACTCGAGCAAAAGGTGGGGGAGGTAGGGAGAGGCAAGGAAGAAATAAAAAGAAGAGGAAAAAAAGCAACATCAGCAGCCAACAAATGGCACTCGGATGGCACCCGTTCCGGTGTGTGGAATCCAAGCAGCCACTGTTTCCCGGTCAAGAGACTGTGGCCGCAGGAAGCAGAGGAGGCTGAGTTGGAGTGAAGAAGGGTGGGTGGTGGGAAAGCATATATCGCCAATTACCGGTTGTTTTGGGTCCCGCTGGAAGCTCCGTGAGGCTGCTTTCTCGTACCCCCTGTTTGCTGGTCTCCAATAGGAGTCTGAGATGGCAGATCCGCGCTGCATTAGCTGGTAGGGGACCTCTGCATGAATCTCTCCTCGCTCCATTCTCTGTCTGTTTTCTCACTCCATTTGGTGCTTGGCTGAGTTCTTTATCTCTTCATTTGATGTTTTAGGTTTTTAGGATTGTTATATTCTCTGTTCAGCTTAGTTTTTCGGATCTTTGCTGTGGAGGGACGGCGTGGTGCTTTTGCCTAGAGTGCCATTTTGCCGGAACTCCCTGATTTTTTTTTTAATTGTACTTTAGGCGAAGGTTTACAGAACAAATAATTTCTCATTAAATAGTCAGTACATATATTGTTTTATGACATTGGTTAACAACCCCACGACATGTCAACACTCTACCTTCTGTACCTTGAGGACCTTTTTTTTTTTGGGCAAAAATATCCATAGCCAAAGATATATCATTTCACAGATTTCTAAATGTACAATTCAGTGATATTGATCACATTCTTCCAGTTGTGCTGCTATTCTCACTGTCCTTTTCCAAATTATTCCATCACCATTATCTTCAACTCACTGTCCCCTAGGCTTCCCATCAAACCTTTTGAGTTGCTGTTGTCAATTTGATCTCACATAGATAATTCATTCCTTTTTTTTGTACCTTAGATGAAGGTTTACAAAACAAATAGTTTCTCATTAAACAGTACGCATATTGCCTCAAGACAATTGTTAACAACCCCATGACATGTCCAGACTGTCCCTTCTCAACCTTGGGTTTGCTATCACCAGCTTTCTTGTTCTCTCTTGTCTTCTAGTCCTTGTCCCTGGACTGCTGTGCCTCATTAGTCTCATTTTGTTTTATGCAGCTGTCCAATCCCCGGCTGAGCAGTAAACCTCGGAAACGACTTCACCTCTGAGCTAAAAGGGTGTCTGGGGTCCATACTCTCAGGGTTTCTCCAGTCTGTCAGGCCAGTAAATTTGGTGTTTTTTTGTGAGTTAGAATTTTGTTCTACATCCTTCTCCTGCTCTGTCCAGGACCCTCTGTTGTGATCCCTGTCAAAATAGTCAGTGGTGGTAGCCGGGCACCATCTAGATGTACTGGACTCAGTCTGGTGGAGGCCGTGGTAGCTGTGGTCCATTAGTACTTTGGTCTAACCTTTTCCTTGTATCCTGTTTTCTTCATCCTCCCTTGCTCCTGAAGGGAAGAGACCAGTGGAGTATCTTAGATCGCAGCTCACAGGCTTTTAAGACCCCAGACGCTACTCACCACGATAGAATGTAGAACATTGTCTTTAAAAACTGTGTTATGTCAACTGAGCTAGATGTTCCCTGAGACCACGGTCCCCACAGCCCTCCACCCAGCAATTCAACTCATTTCATTTTTGAGAAATTATTAAAGATATATTGTGGTTATATGTTCTAATTGATCATCCTTCCCCTCAAACTACTCCTCTCTTTGTATTTCCTATCTCCATGAGTGATGTTGTTTTGTTGTTAGTTGTCATCAAGACAGCTCCGACTGATGAAGACCATATGTATAACAGAATAAAACTTTACGCAGTCTTACTCCATCTTCGTGATTATCAGTAGGTTTGAGTTGATTTGTTGCGGATAGTGTGTCGATCCATTTCAGAGTTGGCCGTGTCACTTTCCTGTTCAGAATCTTTAAGCGGCTCCTTATTGTTTATAAAGGATAAAGCCAATCTCCTTAGTATGGCATATAGAACTCTTTTTGATTTGTTCCTTGCCTATCCTGTTTTAACTCTCATCATAGCTGTTTATGTCCTAGACATACTAGAATATTTAATAGTTCCAAAATAAAGCATTCCTTATTCAATAGATACTTACTGAGTGTCAGTTATGTGCTATGCACTTGTCTAGACACTGGGCATACTGTGATGAACAAAACAGACAAAAGTTCTTTTTTCATTTAATGGGAGAAACACACAATCAATACATACATTATTTCCACAAATTCTGTGCCTTTTCACATGCCATCTCTTCTGCTTCTAGTAACTTTCTCACCCTCTCTTTATCTAGAAATTGTCTACTCTTCTTTCAAGAGTGAGCTTTTGAGCATTAAGTCTCAGGTTTGAGCTTGATTTTCTCTTTCCTCTGTTCCCATTTACACTTTTAGTATGGCATCTGTTGTGCTCTTGTTTCTCATTGTTTGTGTTTCAGATCTTGCCCTTGTGATGTTCTATATTGTGATGGTTAAGATTGTGTGTCAACTTGGCTGGGCCATGATTCTCAGTGTTTATATGTGATCACTCCCATGATGGAATATTCCATGAGTAGCCAATCAGATGAAAAGGAGTCTACTTGGGGGTTTGGACTGCATCTGAATATAAGCAGATGTTCTGGCTTTTTGCTCACTCTGGATCCTGCAGCTGCGTCCTGTTTGTCTCATCTCTGGTTCTTGGGACTGGAGCTGTCAGTTTATCTACCGAACTTGGGATTCGTTGATCTTCACAGCCTGTGATTGGAGCCCAGCTCGCTGACCTGCCAATCTTGGGTTCACTAGCCCCTGCAGCTACATGAATCGGGAGAAACCTCGGAGTCTTTCCTGCCGATCTTGGAATTCATTAACTTTCACAGCCTGTGAGTGGGAGCCCTGCTTTCTGACCTGCCAATATTGGGCTAGCCAGCTTCTGTGGCTGTGTGAATTGGGAGAGGCCTCTACCCTGATCCACGAACTTGGAACGTTCTACCTCTACTCTACAATCATGTGAGCTGTTTCCTTGGTATAAATCTCTGTCTATATGTATTTATACGCTTTACTGGTTCTGCTTCTTTAGAGAACCCAGCCTAAGACATCTATCTAATGGGAGAATATCTTTTTCTGCTCTGTTCCCACAGCACCAAGCATTGTGCCAGCACCTAATCAGAAATCAGAAAGGGTGTTTGACGCCATGAAAGAAAGGAAGGGAGGAAGGAAGGAGGAGGGAAAAAAGGAAGAAAGGAAAAGGGAAGGGAGGAAGGAAGGACAGACAGAAGGATGGAAGCATATAAATCAATTTAGTTCCACTTCTTCCTGGCTTAGAAAAGTTATAACTGGTTTTACATTATGACCCAATAGAAGTACATAATCCAGAAAATCCCATTAATTTTATAATTGAGCATATTTCTTAAAATATTTGTGAGGAATGAATATTTCCCCCGTGATGTGGTTTGTAAATCGTTGTCTTGACAACTTTAAAGTAGGAAATTAAATAAAATTTCCCTCAGACTAATGTGAATCAGTCTTTGCCTCCACTGGGGACCATGGTCTCAGGGGACATCTAGATCAATTGTCATATTGTTCATAAAGAAAATATTCTATAGCCTACTTTCGTGAATAGTGTCTGGGGTCCTAAAAGCTTGCTAGCAGCCATCTAAGATACATCTATTGGTACCAACACGTTTAGAGCAAAGGAGAATAAAGAAAACCAAAGACACAAGGAAAATATTAGTCCAAAGGACTAATGGACCACATGAACCACAGCCTCCACCAGCCTGAGCCCAGAAGAACTAGACAGTATCTGGCTACCACCACCAACTGCTCTGGCGGGGATCACAATAGAGGGTCCTGGATAGAGCAGGAGACAAATGTAGAACAAAATTGAAATTCACAAGAAAAGCCCAGACTTGTTGGTCTGATGGTGATTGGATGAACCCCCAAGACTATGGCCCCCAGACACCGTGCTGACTCAGAACTGATGCCACTCCCAAAGTCCACCTTTCAGCCAAAGATGAGACAGGCCTATATATAAAAGAAACAATAGCACAACTGAGGAAAGTGCTTCTTAGTTTAATCAAGTATATGAGATCAAATGGGCAATACCTGCTGAAAAGCAAGACGAGATGGCAGAAAGGCACAGGAAAACTGGACTAATGGATGCTGAGAACCCAGGGTAGAAAAGGACAAGGGGGAAGAGTGCTGACACATTGTGGGGATTGCAACTAATGTCACAAAACAATTTGTGTATCAAAATGTTGAACGAAAACTAATTTGCGCTGTAAACTTCCACCTAATACACAATGAAATAAAAAAAGTCATTTCTTCCACATATACTTTTGCTATATAATAATTTTCAGAGCTTGGAAGATATATATTTTCGTTTCATGTTAATCATTTTTCTGAGTGGCATCAAGATAAAGTAGAAAGAATGGAGTCAGGAGGTAAGAATTCTAGTTTGGATTCTGGCACTTTGTAGCTGGCTGATTTGGGATTGAATTGTATCCCCAAAAAATATCTGTCAACTTGGCTAGGCCATGATTCCCAGTACTGAGTGATTGTCCACCATTTTGTCATCTGATGTGATTTTCCTACGTGTTGTAAATCCTACCTCTATAATGTTAATGGAGTCCTGGTGGTGTAATGGTTAAAGTGCTTGGCTGCTAACCAAAAGATTGGCAGTTCAAATCCATCAGTCGCTCCTTGGAAACCCTATGGGGCAGTTCTATTCTGTCATACAGGGTCCCTATGAGTTGGAATCAACTTAATGGCAATGGGTTTAATAATGTTAATGAGGCAAGCTTAGAGGCAGTTATGTTAATGAGGCAGGACTCAAGCTACATGATTAGGTTGTATTTTATGTCAATCAGGATTGGAGGAAGGCCCATTAACAACCTGCGTTATGCAGATGACACAACCTTGCTTGTTAAAGTGAGTAGGACTCCTAGCACTTACTGATGAAGATCAAATACTATAGCTTTCAGTATGGATTACACCTCAACATAAAGAAAACAAAAATTCTCAGAACTGGACCAATTAGCAACATCATGATAAATGCAGAAAATATTAAAGTTGTCAAGGATTTCATTTTACTTGGATCCACAATCAATGCCCTCAGACGTAGTAGTCAAGAAATCAAACGACATATTGCATTGGGCAAATCTGCTGCAAAAAACCTCTTTGAAGTATTAAAAGCAAAGATGTCACTTAGAGGACTAAAGTGTACCTGACCCAAGCCAGGGTAATTTGAATCACCTCATATGCATGCAAAAGCTGGACAATGAGTAAGGAAGACCAGAGAAGAATTGATGCCTTTGGATTATGGTGTTTGCAAAGAGTATTGAATACACCATGGACTACCAGAAGAACGAACAAATCTGTGTTGGAAGAAGTACAGCTAGAGTGCATCTTGGAAGCGAGGATGGCAAGACTTCCTCTCACGTACTTTGGACATGTTATCAGGAGGGACCAGTCCCTGAAGAAGGACGTCATGCTTGGTGAAGTAGATGGTCAGCCAAAAAGAGGAAGACCGTCAACGAGATGGAGTCACACAGTGGCTGCAACAATGGTCTCAAACATAGCAACATTTGTGAGGATGGCACAGGGTAGAGCAGTGTTTATTGTTGTGCTGTATATATTGTCTCTAAGAGTTGGAACAACAACAGCTGTCTGGCTATGTGTGCATAAAGTCAAATTAGCTTCTTATGCCATACCGTACACAGTGTGAATTTTGACTATATTAAAGAGTTAAATGTAAAAGAAAACGAAATAATAAAAGTTGAATATTTAACAGCTCTTTGGGTAGGGAACTACTTTCTAGGTCTAAAAGCAAAAGCAGAAATCACAAAGAAAATGATTGATAGAGTTGACACATGAAAGTTTAAAATAACGAACTTCCGCATATATAAAATACCATATATACAAACAGCCCATTTTTAATCCTCCTTTTCATTGGCTATAGTCATTACGTGGGCTTAATCTTTAAGATTCACTTCAGGGCTGCCTTCATGGGCCTATGACCTGTGTAGTTAAACAGAGCAACATCCCCAGCCCCACCCCCCAAGCTGTGTAATGTTGTACTTTGTCCCTTTGGAAGGTTGGGGATACATACGGTTTGATTCTAAAATGTTATACGGCTGAAGAATGTAGAAATATCTGCTATATCCTTTATCTCTAAGGCGCCTGGTCATCCCTCTGCATATTTAGTAAATGCTTTATTTCAAATAGATTTTAGATTCCACTAAAAGTTATGTGAACCACTGAAGAGCTAGATAGTTTTCTTAGCTTGCAGTCCACAGAAAAAACAGATGGTTGGTCAGATTTGGCCTATGGGGCATAGGTTGATGATATCTGATCTAAAGTTCTTCCAGGTCTCAGGAAACATGTGCTGTTTCCTCTGCCTGGAAAACTCTCCTTCAGTCTCCTTTGTCTTCCAGGTCTCGCCTTACCCTCAAGGAAGCTTTCTTTCTGTACAGATTAGGTGATAACCTTGCTGCTATGTCTTGGGAGTTCCCTAGGAAGTCATACATCACACGTTAATGACATTGTTTGTTTTTTCCATCCCCTTATACGCTGGAGCAGAGTCAATAGCTGCCTTTTTTTTCTTTTTCTAACAGTTAAATCCAAGTGACTGTCTCTGAGTAGCTGCTCAACCAAGTCAAAGATCTGTCAGGTGGTAAAATAGAGATAATCTTCGAGGGAACTACACATTCTGAATACATGTTTACAAATGGGACAAATGTTAAAATAGGAATTTGTATAATCAAAACACCGACTATGAAGATTCTATTGAGTTTGTTTTTTCTTTGCTCTCATGGGATATGCAGGTAACTGCATAGAAAGGAAGTCCAACAATGGAAGATAGTGTGCAATAAGTACCAAAATGGCATGGGGGGCAGCTGCTGTGGGGAGGTAGGAGCACATGGAAGCTAAAAGACTTGTGCTAAGCCAAGCCACAGGAGCCGCCATAGGACATAAACCTCTGGAGGTGGTACTTATGCTGGGATTGGTTAGCCCATGACAACAATAGCAATAAAATCTTAAGTCAGGTGACTAGGGACTGTCATAAACTCTTTCCCATGTAATTCTTTCCCCCAAACTTCCATACTCTAGTCTGTAAATGCAGAAATGCCAAGAACTGTCCAGCATGGGAGTGGTGATAGGGCCTCGCTTCTAGCAAATGCTCAGAAAGTTCCAATGAGCGTTACATAACCCATGAGAAAGCACTCTGGAGGCTTGAGAGAATTTAATGTTCTTAACAGTGAGTGATATGTGCTGTATCTTAACCCATCAGCAAGAGTTTATTGAGTGCCTACTATGTTTCAAGATAGTACAATGGGAATTCTATTTCTGGCAGCTGAACTTTTCACACCCATCTGTTTTCTTCATCTTGAATTGAACATAAATCTGATTTGGAGGTGAAAAGTAAACCTATTTCTGTGCCTGTTCATTCTTCATCTACCTTTCCACTAAATAGCACCCAGCAGCTGTGCCAAGCTTTTTTGAATGCCATGAAATTATTTGTGCATTTTGATACTGTATAATGGATATACTAATTGTTTCTCCTCACGACAATGCGTTCTAATTAGCTCAGAGAATGCTCCCAGTCTCCTCTTTGAAGAGTTTCTGTGTGGCTTGTAATTTCTCTAATTCTGATGTTTTATATTAGATGGGAGTTGATCTCTCTCTTGCTCGCCTTACTTTTCATTTCATTTCTTCTTTCTTTGTAGACTTATGTTACTACCCCAATTTTCACTCATTCTAGAGTGACAGTATAATGGATATATATGGTTCAGGGCTTACTGAGCAGTCCACATCCCATCTAGCTGGGGCCATGGACACCCTTGAGAATTCGATGAAGTCTGTGAATATTTTCCCATGAAAAACATGTAATTTTGTATATACACGTATAGTTTAACCTCCAGGGGTTCCAGGTACCTCAAGTGTGTAGACCATCCATCGATGTTTCCCCCACAGCCCTCTAGGACCAATGAATCTCAGTCCAGAGCCAAGCCTACAGATTTAATTCATTGGTTTTCAAAATTTTTTTCACCTCAGCATCTCCTAATTGAGGAGGTAAAGGGGGAGGGAGAGGCTGCTCCTGAGGAGGTTCCGAGGAACACAGATTGAAAACCAGTGATCTAGTTCAATCCCTTCATTTTATCACATGAGAACATTGATTCAAAGAAAGGAAGGGTGACCAATACAAGGTCATGCATCCAGTCAGTGTCAGAGCTGAGACTGCAACCCGTGCCCCTGACCACTAAGGTTGAGCCTGAGCCATACCTCGTTTCTCTTCTAGCTGCTCTCTACCTGTTACTCATACCACATTAGCTTTACAGAGAACCTATATACACCACATTTTAAATCCCCAAATTATATGTAATCACCTGCATTTGAGTAGTAGGAAATGGAAATACAGCTGCCTTGTTTTTTTATAATTCCATCAGTGCCTTCATTGCTCTGTTGTCTTATTTCTGCTGGTTCACTTGTCTGTATGACCTACTTCCGTTTTACAACATGGACTTTCTTGGAATACACATAACACTGACAAGCATCCCCTTTGTCTTCAGCAGAGTACCGTCCAGTTGGCTTTCTACAGACACATTCTCTGCCTGTAATTCTTAAAATATCGGCAGTTGGCCATGCCCCTGGCACTGTGCCTAGCATGGTGCCTGCTTGGCTTCAGGCCACTAGCTAAACAACCCAGGCTGTTATTGGGCTGGTCTCCACCCCAGTCTTCCACCCTACTTTGTCATTGTCAAGAAATCCATCTGACACCTCTACAACAAAAAGACAATCCAATTAAAAAATGGGCAAAGGAAATGAACAGACACTTCACCAAAGAAGAAATGCAGGCGGCCAACAGACACGTGAGGAAATGCTCGGGATCACTAGCCATTAGAGAAATGCAAATTAAAACCACAATGAGATACCATCTCACCCCTGCATTACTGGCACAAATCAGAAAAACTGGAAATAACAAATGTTGGAGAGTCTACGGGGAGATTAGAACTCGTATGCACTGCTGGTGGGAATGCAAAATGAAACAACCATTTTGGAAAGCGATATGATGCTTTCTTAGAAAGGTAGAAATAGAAATCCCATATGATCCAGCAATCCCAGTCCTAGGAATATATCCTAGAGAAATAAGAGCAATCATACGAATAGATACGTGTACACCCATGTTCATTGCAGCATTGTTCACAATAGCAAAAAGATGGAAACAGCCTACATGCCCATCCGCAGACGAATGGATAAACAAACTATGGTACATACATACAATGGAGTATTATGCAACGATAAGGAACAATGATGAATCTGTGAAGCATCTCATAACATGGATGAAACTGGAGGACATTATGCTGAGTGAAATAAGTCAATCACAAAAGGACAAATATTGTATGAGACCACTACTGTAAAAACTCATGAAAAGGTTTACACACAAAAAGAAACAATCTTTGGTGCTTATGAGGGAGGTCAGGGATGGAGGGGAGAATATTAAATAGACAATAGATAAGAGGTAACTTTGGTGAAGAATAAGATAGTACACAATACTGGGGAAACCAGCACAACTTGTACAAGGCAAAGCCATGGAAGCTCCATAGACACATCCAAACTCCCTGAGGGACCGAATTGCTGGGCGGAGGGCTGTGGGGACCATGGCCTCGGGGAACATCTATCTCAATTGGCATAACACAGTTTATAAAGACAATGTTCTACATTCTACCTATATGAGTAGCGTCTGGAGTCTTAAAAGCCTGTGAGCAGCCATCTAAGATAAGATACACCACTGGTCTCACCCCTTCGGGAGCAAGGGAGAATGAAGAAAACAAGATGCAAGGGAAAGATTAGTCCGAAGGACTAATGGACCACAGCTACCACAGCCTCCACCAGACTGAGTCCAGCACAGCTAGATGGTGCCCGGCTACCACCACTGACTGCTCTGACAGCGATCACAACAGAGGGTCCTGGACAGAGCTGGAGAAGGATGTAGAACAAAATTCTAGGTCACAAAAAAAGACCAGACTTACTGGCCTGGCAGAGACTAAAGAAACCCCGAGAGTATGGCCCTGGGACACCCTTTTAGCTCAGTAATCAAGTCGCTCCAGGGGTTCACCCTTCAGCCAAAGATTAGACAGACCCATAAAACAAAATGAGACTAATGGGGCACAGTAGCCCAGAGACAAGGACTAGAAGGCAGGAGGGGACAGGAAAGCTGTTAATAGGGAACCCACAGTCAAGATGGGAGAGTGTTGACATGTCACGGGGTTGTTAACCGTTGTCAGAAAACAATATGTGTACTGTTTAATGAGAAACTATTTGTTCTGTAAACCTTCATCTAAAGTACAATTTAAAAAAAAAGAAATCTGTCTGAGCCCCAGCAGCAGTCTGTACCTGTTAAGGACTGGACAATGGGCAAGCCCGGTGTTAATGGTTGAATTGTGTCCCCTAAAAAGACATGTTGAAGTCTTAATCCTCGTACCTGTGAATGTGACCTTGTTTGGAAAGAGTCTTTGCAGATGTAATTTGTTAAGATATCATGAGGTCATAACTCTGGTAGGGTGGATCCTAATCCAATATGAATAGCGTTCTTAGAAAAGGAGGAGAGACATAGAGCTAGAAAGTCAGCAGGGGAAGACAGCCATGTGAAGACAGTGTCAGAGATTGGAGTGATGCTACCACAAGCCAAGGAACACGTGGGGCTTCTAGAAGCTGGAAGAGACAAAGAAAGGTCTTCCCCTAGAGCCTTTGGAAAGAGCATGGCTCTGATGAAAACCTGAATTCAGGCTTCTGGCCTCCAGAACTCTGAGGGAATAAACTTCTGTTGTTTAAAGCCACACAGTTTGTGGTACTTTGTCATAGCAGCCACAGGAAACAAATGCTTCAATCCAAGTAGGCCCTGGTCTCTGCTGCATTTTCATCTAGGTACTTCAGGGTACCAGAGTGGAGAGAAAAATTAACAAACAAACAAATTCATGAAAGCATAAAGGCAGTTCATAGATACCTTTAATGTGTTAGGGGCTGGATGGTCTCTAGACTTCCTGAGTTGAAGACAGATATTTCTCTGTTCTACATCAAAAGCACAGATAGTTCATCTGCCAGGCCAGACATTCACTTACACATGGCTTCAGCCTCTCTAGGGAACTGAAATCTAGAGATAACTTGCCGGGCTAGAGTTCCAAACCAGGATTGTAGTGCATGTAGTGGCTAAGAGCACACGCTGTGGATCCAATTAGATAGGGGTTTAAATCGTGGCTCTGCCACCTTGGTCAAGTTAACTTATCCTTGTTAGGCTTCCATTCCCTTATGTATGAAAATGAAAGAAAATAATACCAACTTTTGGGGAGTGTTTTGAGGATCAAAAGAGAGGTTGTGCATAGCACCCAACACACCATAAGCGTTCACCAAATGTTTTTCTCCTTGCTTGTCTTCATCAAAGTCCAAGGTAGACTCTGTATTTTGAATGTTGTATTCACTCCTCATCTGTATCCCTATTGCATGGAGACAACACAGGAAATGTGGATGGTCCGGGTGGAAGAACAGTGGTCTAACTACTAATTACTTTCATGGAATTGGCTCTTGATTCATGGTGACTCCATGCACAACAGAAGAAAATGTTTCTTCAGTCCTATACCATCCCATTAACGGTTGTGGATCAGACCGTTGTGACCCATAGGGTTTTATTGGCTGAGTTTCAGAAGCTGATCACCAGGCCTGTCTTTCTAGCTGTCATAGTCTGGAAGCTCCACTGAAACCTTTCAGCATCAGAGCAACACACAATCATCCACTAGTAAGCCCTTAACAAATGGTAGCTGCTGTAGTTATAATTATTTTTATTTATTCATAGAAATCTCACAAAGATCTCTTTTTATCAGAGGCAAAGAAAGGGTGGGTTGTACCACCCCCTCCCTCCCCCCCAACTTCAAACAGAACCATTGAACATAGAGATGTCCCACCATCAAGAGACAGGCTATGTTCTGGACATAGCTCTTTATATGGAAGTCTAAAACCACATCTTTGTAATTTTGACTACTACTAACAACAGAATTTTCCGGCACAGACATGACAGATAAGATCATACAATTCCTTGGCATGGAGGACAATAATTGAAAACCAAAATTACGTGAAAGGATGCATGTAATGTTTTTTTCTGTATATGTTATGTGCTAGTTAAGTGCAGTAAATGTGGATCTTTCGAAGGAGTTTGAATCAATGTTCTATATTTAAAAGATCAGGGACTTTGAGATGAAAGAAACATAGGGCTTGAATACTTCGATGTATCATTTGATTGTTGAGCCTTGCTTTTATCATCTTTAAAATGGGTTTTAAATAAGTACTGGATGAGAGTCATGTAGAGAGTGAGTATGCTGTCTGGCACCTAGTTGGCATTCACTATTCTTAATGACTTGTATTATTACTTCTACATGTAATAGCAAGCTAGGGTGAGATATCTTATTTTAAGTGAGTTACATTCTCAAAGAGGTAAAGGATGGTTTTCTTGATGGACTTTTCCTCTGTGTGTAGAATTATATTCACAAAACGCATCTCCTTGATATGTGGGGTAGTTTTGCATATCACTCATTGATTCAGTGCATTGCATAATCATAGAGGAGGATCTCTGGTTATTTGTCATGTCTGACTGATGGAAACCCTCCTTCCAATGATTCCATGTAATGGAGAAGAATGTGGTGTTTGCACCGTATGTTACCTCTTTTAAAAGCAATCTTCCTGTTGCATCAGGGAGGGCATGGATGAGGATTGCTCATGGAGATTGCTTGCTGCTGGTGCAGCTGCTGCTTTCAGGGTGAATATAGGCATGAAAGCACTAAAGGTTATTGACTGAGCATTCTTCTGGTGTTCTCCCCATGGGGTTCATTCTAGGCTTTTCCTGCTCTGTCCTCAACCTGCGTATGTAGCCTCACCTCCCATTATCTCTGTTCTTGCCACAGTAAACCATTTACTCTTATCCAAATAATTTCCATGGTTTCTTTACTGTTTCTGCGTCTCTGCTCATTCTCTTCCCCCCATTTGAGAAGCCTTTCCTTCCATCTCTATCTGTGAAAAATCTACCCATCCTTCAAGGTCAAGCTCAAATATGGCATCTTCCCAGGATTTTATGACTAGATGTATTTGCCTGAAGTGGTCTTCTGGAACTCTGTAGCAGTGGTGTAGCAGGAAGCTTACAAACTTTGATGCCTTAGAAATCATGGTTCAAATCCTGGCTCTGCTATTGACTGAATTTTTTCTTCTGTAAAATAGGAATAATAGCACTTAACTAGCAGAATTGTGTGTCAATAAATATGACTCTGCTTATCTCTCTTCATTGATTCACCCCTTCTGTCTCATATTGCAATGTTTTTGTAATAAGAGCAATAGTTCGTTCTGTTACAGAAACGTGCTAGGGGGAGCATAGAGATGTAAAGCAAGGTATACAATCTACTGTATATTATTAGACAGAATGCGGTACCTACCAACTGTAGATACAAGCAGTGTTCAAGGAGTCTAGCTTTCCAAACTGAAGGTATCAGGAGTCCAGTTTTCCATAGTGGGGGTTGCAGCCATAAGTTGGGAAATCGAGGTATAAACACGAAATACGGAAGCCTGCTTTTATTTTATTTTTTATATTTTATTGTACTTCAGGTGAAGGCTTACAGAACAAATAGTTTCTCATGAAACAGAAGTACACATGTTGTTTTATGACATTGGTTAACAACCCCACAACATATTAACCCTCTAAATTCTCAACCTTTTTTTTTTTTTGGTGAAAATACACATAGTCAAAGATACACCATTTCAAAAATGTCTACATGCACACTTCAGTGACAGTGACTACGCTCTTCCAATTGTGCTGTTATTCTCACTTAAGATGAAGGCTTACAGAACAAAATAGTTTCTCATTTAACAGTTACTACGAATGTTGCCCTATGACAATGGTTAACAATCTCACAACACATCAACAATATCCTTACTCAACCTTGGGTTCCCTATCACAAGCTTCCCTGTCCCCTTCTGCTTTCTGGCCCCTGTCACTGGACTCCTGTACCTCGTTAGTCTCATTCCTAAGGATGAATTCATTGCGGAGGAAGAGGGTGTTTACCATTGCAGTGACAGATAAAGTACTTTTCAGGGTATTATAGGGTCACTTGAAATGATGATGGTAGTAATAATAGCAACTATTGCCAAGTTCTCTACAATTTACATGGACCTTCCATATCTCATTTGAATCTCACGAAAACATATTAAGGTGATCAGTCAGGGACTGTTATATCCACTTTTTCTGATGTAGAAATTCAGGTTCCAGGGGGTTAAATGGAAGCAGAGTAAAATCTTCAGTCTTTTGATCATTCAGTGACTCCCTTGCACTGAGTTTACATTTACTTCCAACTGGTGAGCATTTTGTTCTCCTGGGAAAATTTATAAGTTGCATTGGGGCCAATAATAATTGGTTACTGGTTTCAAATGCCCAGTGGATGGCAATCAAAGTATGTAGGCTCTTTTTTCTCTAGATTCTGTGGAGAAGAACATTTAGTGGATTCAGTCCACATGTTAGTCTTTGATTTCAATGCTTTCCAATTGCTGATAATAATTCATAACAGTATCCACCATTTATTAGCAACCATGTGTCAGATGTTTTGTACATGTTATTTCTAATCCTCACAGTAAGTCTGAAAGAGAGGTAGTATACATTTTATAAATGAAGATACTGAGTCTTGGAGCTCGAGTAACTTTTCTAAGGTCACACCGCTGGTAAGTGATAGAGCCAGAACATTAACTCATCCAGTCTGGCTCCAGAACCCTTACTTTTAACCATTACGTCTCTTTAAATGTAGTGAACTAACTTTTTTACCTGAGTTATTTGGAATTTATAGCATGTAGAATCCCATTCTTAAGGAAAGAGATTGACAAAAATAAAATCTTAGAAAAATGCAATTGAATACCTACCTGAAAAGCTAAATTGTCAACTCCCTGCATCATCTAATTGGACAATTGTTTTCTACAGTAGGTTGTAAAGCTTGTGGTATAAGCCAGGCTTTCCTAGAGTTAACCAATAGGCACTGTGAATGCACAGAGGATGTCTCCTTTGCTCATTCCCGATTCAAAACTATTTCTGGCCTCTAACTCATTGATATATATTCCCTGTACCTGTTGTTTGTAGTTTATGCATAAGCATTGATTTGAAAACATTCACCAACATAGGTCTCAGTTCCTGCCTGCTTTCCTGAAGAAGTGTTAATAATTTTTTTGGTATGCGATGTTAATAATCATTAAGAGTCCTGGGTAGGTAGATCCCTCCTCCCAGGAATGGTCCCCTCCATTCATGGAGTAGATGGGAGTGCTGAACTAAACTGGCTTCCTTCAGACTCATGCTTGAATGATCTGTAGATATTTGACCACCTCATTTCTTCTGTTGTTACCTGTGATTTACCCTCATCATGCAAGATGGCAGAGACCAGCATGTGTGTTGGAGGGGCAGAGGGCTAGTTCTTGCAGTAATCATCTTAATGACTCTATATGCTTTTAGAACGTAGACTGTGTGTAGATAGTCACTCAGTGCATGTCCCATGTACTCCTCATGCACAACTGTGAAGAGCACTGTTTTTGATATAACGATGTAGGGATTGGAAGCCCAAGCCCTCCACGACACTACAGGTTCAGCAATGGTGACAAGCAGCTTCTGTAGGAGGTGAAACTGGGAAAAAGAAAACAGTTTATGGGACAAATAGGAGACACTCAATCCATAGATCCTGAAGGAAAGAAGTAAGGTAGGATAGTTTTCAAAATTAAATGACTTTATTAAATCTCATGGTGGTGGTGGGTGGTAGAAAATGTATATTCTTAAAAATTTTGATCACTTCTCTTCCAGAATAGAAAAGAAGAAAAATAGGAAATTGCAACTGCTTTTCAGCCACTAAAAAATTTAATATCTGGACATATCTGAGAAGCAGCAACACAGAAGCAGCTTTTTAATCTTTCATCCTGAAATTAACCTGCCTGGCTCCAAGATGCAGCCTATGATCTATGGCTGCTCAGGAGTACTTTAGAGGATTTTAGAGCCAGAAGGGCCCTTAGAGATGATCTAGTCTAATGGATCTAAAAATTTTCATCACCAAGGGCACCTTTAATTAATTTAACCCTACATTTCTTATTTTGAAATATTGGGCCTATTAAACAAATTGCCGTTTTTACATCATAATTCCTTTTCTCATTGTTTTGTGCTCAGAGCCATTGATAACTGCCCATTAGAGCTTCTGGTCAGCATGATATAACCAGTGTGAACAAAATAAACTGCTATATTTTCTTTCAAAGCAAAGACAGGTGATGATTGAGGTAGCCTGGGGTCTGTTTGATCTCAGAGCTTTTTATAATCTGTCCCCTTAGGCATTTTGCAATGTCAATATTAGTTCAAGGACTCCGATTATAACCTTGTAATCCTTCTGGGGAGCTACCCATCTCGTCCTCCTTTAAGGAAGGATGGGGGGACTAATAATTAAAGGATTGACCCAAGGTCACGAAGCAACTTAACGGCACTGAGGACCTGAACTCATGTCTCCTGAGTCTTCATCCTCTTTCTTCCACGGCCCAAATATTTATGGGCTTTAAAACTAACAGCGTAGTGTTGTGTTTTGCTTTTTGATGACAGGGGATTTTAAATGAGGAGATAGAAAGCAGGAAATGGCAAATTTTATTTGGAGAAAATTGAGGATGACAGTCTTCCACAAAGACCTTTTGGATAACAGAAGGTATTATGGCATCTTTGATGAGAAAGTGTAGTCTTGTGGAAAGGGCATAGGCTTAGGATTCAGAAATGCATGGGTTCAATTTCTGGCTCTGCCACTTAGTGTCTGTGTGACTCTGGGTCAATTCCACAGCACCCTGAACTCACGTATCTGCACATGTAGGCAATCCGTAAATAATTGTTGGATGAATCGGTAGAATGTGAACGATAACGTCTACCTCATGGGATTGTGTACAGATCAAATGAAGTGATATAATGGGAGTGTCTGTCATGGGCCTGGTTCTTCCAAAAGCCTTTGCCATTGATTGACTCCGTCTTATGGTGACCTTACGTGTGTCACAGTGAAACTGGGCCCCATTGAGTTTCCAGTGGCTGATTTTTCAGAAGTAGATCACTAGGCCTTTCTTCAGAGGAGTGGAGCCTCCAGTTGCACATAGGAGATGCTTAAAAAAAAAAAAAAACAAAAAACCATGATGGGTTCCATAAATAACTTCTAATATTATACCAATAGCCAATTTTCAGTCTTGAATTTGTACCCCGATTTTACTATGTGAATTATTTCAGGCAGCTCCTTCTAGATGTTCTTACTCTTGAACAGGTTCATTTAGGCGGTCGAATAGTGTCCATGTTATCCTGCCTATGCTTTGTTCCCGAGTGGTGAAATAGACATGGAGGTGTTCTCGGAAGTGAAGTCCATTCTCTTCTTTTGCCTTCATCCACTTTACAGTGATGGTCTTAGCTAAGATGTTTAGAATTTGAATAAGAAAACCCCAGGACGGTTCACTCTCAGTTCTTCTGTTGTTGCTATTTACTGTCACATCAATTCTGACTCATGACAATCTCCTGTGTTGCAGAATAGAACTATGCTTTTTAGGATTTTCAAGGCTATGACCTTTCGGAAGAACATCACCAGGCCTGTCTTCCAAGGTGATGGGTTTGAACCACTAACCTTTTGACTAGTAGCAGAGTGTGTAACTGTTTGTGCCACCCATGGACTCTGCCTAGTCCTTCTAGACGGAGTCATACCGAAGATCCACTTAGCTTTTCCGGTTTTTTTTTTAACCTTTTCGTGGATGAATTATTATTATTATTATGGAGGGGGCTGGAATTTTTTGGTGATTCCATGTTTTTTTTCACTAATGGAATGGATGATGAATCATTATTTTTTGATAGTTTTTTATTATTTGAAAAAATGACATGCCAATTGCAAACGGGACATAGCAGTCTCATGTTCTATGAAGCACATCACACATATGGGACATCACACTTCCTGGTTACACTTGAGCCATAAAATATCTTGCTTAACTTTCCAAAAATACACAAATACTGACAAAATACTAAATACACGTTGTACTTGCTGCACATAATTGTTATCAGTTTGATTTAGAGTGGGCCATATTGGTACTGTGTTCCATGAAGCACATCACACTTGTGGGACATATCAGTTCCATGGCCCAGGAAGTGCATCACCATCTGTTTTCACCCCAAAAATAACTCAGTTACTTAAATACTCCCGAATGCCAGTAACTCTACCTTCCCAGGAACACAAAGGAAATAGTAAACATACTGGCAAGGCTTATCTCTCTGTACAGAAGCCAAAAGACACAGAAGTTTCCCACAATCACTCCTCTGGGAAGCAACCCCTCATACAAATGGCTCTCAACACTCATACATGGCACAGACCAAATGCCTTGTTTTTTTTGGAAGTTGCACCAGTATCCCCACTTGGCCAGAAGGCACTAAAGTGGCTCAAATGTCTGCCAATAACCTCTAGGGATGGAAAAATGGAACACGGGCATATATATTCCATGGTTCCCAAAAGGGTTTTAAAGCCTGATGGCTCTGTTACTGTTTAGATGCCCTGAAGCAAACTATGTGGGACACATCCAATGGTCACTCTTGTTAATGATGTTTTTGACAGACAGGTGTACCTACTTCTCAGTAGATCAAATTAAATAAAGCTTAAGCTGTGCTTGCTTGATGTGACTTTCATAAGCTCATGCTCTCTTAGCTTAGTGAAATGTAGCTTCAATTGCAGGGCTTTGATGGCCATGTAGGATGCTGTCATAGTTACCTAGTGCTGCTGTAAAACAAATACAGCAAGTGGGCAGCTTCAAAGAACAGAAATATATTTTCTCATAGGTCTGTAAGCTAAAAGTACAAATAAGGGTCTCAGCCTTGTTGATTCCATTTTTGTTGGTAGCTCTGGGCATCCTTGATTCCTTGTCATTCCTTGGCTTATAGATGATCCTCACATGGTGTCATTCTTCCCCCATGTGTGTCTATTCTGGTCATTTTATAACTCAGAATTGATCAGGTTTTCCACCTACCCTACACTCCGATTGCCTCATTAACATAATAAAGTAAAACCCTACAAGTAATCACCGACTTATTATGGTGAACCATGTTGACGACCATCCTTTTTTTTGGGGGGGTATATCGTATCATTAGTGATATGTACTATATACAATGTTGCAGCACATAATTTGCTGATGCTGTCATTCTCAGATGTTCACTAGCAGATGTTCAATCTTATGATTTACTGTTCAAAACACTACCAGATTTATAAAGATACTGATAATAAAATGCAATAATAATAAAAACTAAAAATAAAAAATGGGGTATCTGACTTACGGTAGAACGGACTTATGATGGAGTCATTGGAACAGAACCCTGTCGTAAGTCTGGGACTACCTGTATTTCCAAACAGGATCGCATAGACAAGCACAAGACCCAGGAAGTCAACACATAATTTTGAGGACCCAATTTAATACATAATAGATGCCATTCACATCGAACACTGTGAGTTGTGTGCAGCCTGGATGACTAGATGGCTAGACCGCACTACGCATTCCAAACTGGAGCACTCAGTGGGACTCTGCAGATATTCATCACAGGCCGTGGGCTATGGTGCTAAGAAGGTAACGTTTTCCTGCACAACACCAGAGCACGCTGTGATAACCGAGTGCGGTGCGGGTTATCTAGTCACTGCTCAACAGACTCTCCGCACCCTCCCTGCCCCGTTCTCTCCACACTTCAAAAAATTACCCCAGTGTTATTCTTATGGAGGCTTTAAAGTCAGTGGGAGTAAGCAGGAGGTTGTTTTTATTGTAGTTTTTGATTAGAAGGTGGGGTTGATATAAATTTCATGAGCAAAGTAGAATGAATGTTGCACGTTCTAATGCTTGCAGAAACTGATCGTCAGGCTCAAATAAAATTTTTCAATCTTGTAAATGGCCCGGAGCAATCTTGAAGATGAAAAGCTATGTGGCAAATGGCAAAACAAACAAACAAAATACTTGAAGAGCCGTGTACAACGAGTCAGTATAATGAGAATTTACCCCGTTCTGTTTTTCTTGCAATATTGAGGGTTTTTTTTTTTTTTCTCTGTGAACTAAGGAGATGGAAAATACATTTGAGTCTAGTTTAGCATGGATTCTTAATTAACTGTTCAGAAATTGTTGCATGAGGTAAAATTCTGAGAAGGGTTCTTTCTATGGACAGGAAGAATTAGCTCTGGAGTGAGCAAACAAAAGAGTGCATTTCTTCCTAATGGCTATTCCCAGGAAGCTGGGGGAGGAGAGAAGAACCAGAGGACATTACCTCATTAGTCAAATGACTAGGTTTATTGGAGACAGAGTTGTGGCTGACAAAGTTGGCCTAGGGTCAGTGCTTGTGGGCTGCCACCCAAATGGCCCTCTCTTTGCCAAATTGTCTTGTAGGTTTGTGTGTATTAAAAGTATACCCTAACCCTGACTATTTGGGGGGCATCCTCCTGAATGGAGATGACATGCTCTGTTTATTGACCCAGAGGAGGCAGTTTGTAGGAGCAGGAACATGGGCTATGGGGTCAAAGCACTGCCATTTATTAGATGTATGACCTGGGGCAAATGGCTCAGTCTCTCTCAGCCTCGGTTTATTGCCTATGAAATGGGGAAGATAATCATACCGACTTTGTATGGTTGTTGCTTGGATCAACTGATTGAATCTCACTGTGACAGAAATATAATAGCAGTGCATATGGTAGAAGCACAATTAAAAAATGTAGATGATAATAACAGTACATTGCAGAACAAGGACTGTCTGGGCTTATAGACTCTGTTTCTTGAACATGACAGTAACGACAGTGCTTCATCCTTCCTGGCCAGTGAGTGTCACACAGGGAAGAAATCTGACAAAGATCTACAGACTGCAGGTTTAAGCTCTGTCTGGTGCACCTTCAGAGGCCTTCGTTTCCAAGGCTTCTGGTAAAAGATGGCTTGAAAACAGGCACACGAGTGGGGAGGGGACGTCAGAGACCTGTAGATCAGCAGACGTGCCACCTTTTCAGTAGAATAAGATACCATGGCTACAACCTAATCTGGTCCTGAATTTCAGGAGCACGGATCTCCCATTTGAAAGTCATCATGTGAGGTTTGAGGGTTTTGTTTCTGTATAAGACTGTGGATTTGCACCTTCTGTGATATGAAATAACACCTGTGGTTTCTTGCTTTTAGGAGATAAATAAAGGGGGACAGACCTTTGGCCCGGTTTCCATAAATAAATCCTCACTGGCAGCTTTGGAAATGTCAGCTGGAGGCCAAGCTACCCCAGATTCATTATGCCCTGGCACTATCTAAGCCAAGCTTGGAAATCTTGGGACAAATCAGATTTTTGTTTTAGGAGATGGTTTTCCCAAGCACTTTAAAAGAAAAAGAAAACTGGAATTACTCTTAGACTGAACCACCCAAACACAGAGAAATCTCAGCAAATGCCTCTCAAGGCTAAAGGGCAAGCGTCTCATCAGAGGTTGCTTGACCCTAAACTCACCCTGCAAGTTAACCGTCCAGGAGGAGCTGGGCAGGAAAGATTGCGCTGGCTTTTGCCTGAGAAACCTACCTATCTATCTAGGTTTGGGGCCTAATTTGTAATTAGACATAATCGTGGAAGGGCATCAATCTCAACTTAAATCAGAACATCTCTTGTGGAGATATCTGTAGTTAGATATTTCATTTAAAAATTCATCATGGAGTAACAAAGTATTTTGTTTCAACTCATACTTGATGCCTTCTGAATTTTCCCTAACTCTTCTATGGTTGCAACTATGTCATTAATAATGGATGCAATACAGGTCAGTGGTAGTGAGAATATGCCAGGGACTCAGCAGCAAGAAGAAAGCAACATAGTCAGATAAGTCATGGTCCCTTGGGACTGCAGAATCCTGTGAGTCCCACACCAAGAGCCTGCCACCCTGACTCCCTTTTCTAGATGCCCTGATTTGGCCAGGAGAAATGTCTTTTCAAGTAGCGGACAGGAAAACAAAGTATTAAACGTATTTGGCAAGTAGATTACGTCTCCCTGAAGGTTGGAAGAAGGACTTGCTTTTTGTGTCTGTACTGTCAGCCTCCACTTCCTCTTCTCCCATAATCTTCTCATGCCATCCCTACCATCTCTCCTCGGTGAAGATTCTTGTCAAGGTAAGAAGTGACCTCCTGTGTTGTCTCATAGACTCTTCACTTACTTCACTTTCTCATTTGATCTCTCCGCAGCATCACCTCTTTTCTCTTGGCTTACTTGACATTGCCTTCCCCTCATTCTCCTTCCTCACTGACCACTCTCCTCAGGCTCCTTTGATGACTTTTCCCCCACTGACCAGTCTTTAAATAGGAAGGTTTCTTAGGACTTACTGCTGGGCGTTCTTCTGCCCTCCGTCTAACCCCGCCCCTGTGATCTCATCTGCTCTGGGACTTTTATGTTAATGCTGGTGACATCCATATTTCTGTCTCAAGTCCTAGTTCCTTCCCCCAAATGTGTTGAGCTAAATATTCTCCTTTCTAAAGCAGAATATTGAAATAGGGCTAACAATGAAGTGTAGTGGATTGTTTAATGGCTTTACATTTTTCTCACTAGCCTTGGATTTCCCATATCTAGATCATTCACCTAGAGTAGATTACCAGATCATCTCCACTGTGTCAGACATAGTTCTAGCCACTGTAGGGTTTGGGAGTTGGGGTCATAAAATAGAAGTGTACTTCAGTTTCATGGGTGGCAGAGAAGCATGTAGTCCTTTATGCAGTTATTCATCTATACATGTTGTTGTTAGGTGCCGTTGAGTTACTTCCGACTCATAGCAACCCCATGTACAATAGAACGAAAAACTACCGATCCTGCGCCATCCTCACAATCATTGCTATGTTTGAGCCCGGTGTTGCAGCCACTGTGTCAATCTATCTCGTCGAGGGTCTTCCTCTTTTTCGCTAACCCTCTACTTTACCAAGCATGGTGTTCTTCTCCCAAGATTGGTGCCTCCTGATAACATGTCCAAAGTAGGGGAGATGAAGTCTCGCCATTCTCACTTCCAAGGAGCATTCTGGCTGTACTTCTTCCAAGACAGATTTGTTTGTTTTTCTGGCAGTCCATGGTATATTCAATATTCTTTGCCAAAACCATAATTCAAAGGCATCAGTTCTTTTCTGGTCTTCCTCTTTCATTGTCCACCTTTTTTCAGGAATATGAACGATTGAAAATATTATTGCCTGGGTCACCCACACCTTAGCCCTCAAAGCGACATCTTTGCTTTTTAACACTTTATAGATGTCTTTTTCAGAAGATTTGCCAATGCAATATGTTGTTTGATTTCTTGACTGCTGCTTCCGTGGGTGTTGATTGTGGATGCAAGTAAAATGAAATCCTTGACACCTTCAATCTTTTCCCCGTTTATCATGATGTTGCTTATTGGTCTAGTTGTGAAGATTTTTGTTTTCTTTATGTTGAGGTGTAATCCATACTGAAGGCTGTAATCTTTGATCTTCGTCAGTAAGTGCTTCCAGTCCCCTTCTCTTTCCGCAAGCAAGGTTGTAACATCTGCATAGTGCAAGTTGTTAATAAGTCTTCCTCCAATCCTGATGCCATGTTCTTCTTCATATTGTCCAGCTTCTCAGATTATTTGCTCAGCATATGGATTGAATAAGTATGGTGAAAGGATACAACCCTGATTCACACCTTTCCTGATTTTAAGCCACGTAGTATCCCCTTGTTCTGTTTGATTGACTGCCTCATGGTCTATGTACAGGCTTCCCATGAGCATAATTAATTTCTGATAGTTCCTTGTCGATATACTGCTGCAACCGTTTTTGAATGATCTTCAGCCAAATTTTACTTGCATGTGATGTTAATGATATTGTTTGATAATTTCCTCACTGTCTTGGATTGCCTTTCTTTGAAATGGGCACAAATATGGATCTCTTCCAGTCGGTTGGCCCGGTAGCTGTCTTCCAAATTTCTTGGCGTAGATGAGTGAGCATGTCCGGTGCTATTGAAACATCTCAGTTGGTATTCTGTCAATTCCTAAAGCCTTGTTTTTGCCGTTGCCTTCAGTGCAGCTTGGACTTCTTCGTTTAGTATCATCGGTTCTTGATCATATGCTACCTCCTGAAATGACTGAACATCGACCAATTCTTGTTGATACAGTGACTCTGTATATCTGTATATCCTCTGTATATCTTCTTTTGATGCTTCCTGTGTCATTTAATTTTTTCTTTGAAGAATCCTTCAATATTTCATCTCCAGGCTTGAATTTTTTTTTTCTTTAGTTCTTTCAGCTTGAGAAATGATGAGCATGTTCTTCCCTTTTGGTTTTCTAACTCCAGGTCTTTGCACATTTCAGTTTAATACTTTGTCTTCTCAAACCACGCTTTAAAATCTTCTGTTCAGCTCTTTTACTTCATCATTTCTTCCATTTGCTTTAGCTCCTCTATAATCAAGAGTAATTTTCAGAGTGTCTTTTACATCCATTTTGCTCTTTTCTTTTTTTAAGCATCTTTTTAATGACCTTTTGCATTCTTCATGTATGATTTCCTTAATGTCATCCCACAACTGGTAGTGGTGTGCGGTCAGTAGTGTTCATTGCATGAAATCTATTCTTAAGCTGGTCTCTAAATTCAGGTGGGATATACTCAAGGTCATACTTTGGCTCTCGTGGACTTTTTTTCCTTTTCTTCAGCTTCAGTTTGAACTTCCATACGTGCAATTGATGGTCTGTTCTGCAGCCAGCCCCTGGCCTTGTTTTGACTGATGATACTGAGTTTTCCATCGTCTCTTTCCACACAATGAGTCGATTTGATTCCTGTGTTCTCCATCCAGTGAGGTCCACGTGTATCGTTGCCGTTTATGTTCTTGAAAAAATGTATTTGGATTGAAGAAGTCATTGGTCTTGCAAAATTCTATCATGTGATCTCCAGCATCGTTTCTGTCACCAAGGCCATATTTTCCAACTACCGATCTTTCTTCTTTGTTTCCAACTTTGGCATTCCAATCACTAGTAATCATCAATGTGTTTTAATTGCATGTTTGATCAATTTGAGACTGCAGAAGTTGGTAAAAATCTTCAATTTCCTCATGTTTGACATGAGTGCTTGGTGCATAAATTTGAATAATAGTTGTATTTGCTGGTATACCTTGTAAGTGTATGGATATTATTCTATAACTGGCAGCGTCGTACTTCAGGATGGATCTTGAAATGTTCTTCTTGACTATGAATGTGACACTATTCCTCTTCAATTTGTCATTCCCAACATAGTAGACCATAAGATTGTCTGATTCAAAATGGACAATACCAGTCCATTTCAGCTCACTGATGCGTAGGACATCATTCTTTATGTTTTCCATTTCATTTTTGGTGACTTCCAATTTCCTAGATTCATACTTTGCACATTCTATGTTCTGATTATTAATGGATGTTTACAGCTGTTTTTTCTTGTTTTGAGTCATGCCACATCAGTAAATGAGAGTCCCCAAAGCTTTATTCCATTTACGTCATGAAGGTCAACTCTATTTTGAGGAGGCAACTCTTTCCCAGTCGAATTTTGAGTGCCTTTCCTGCTGAGGGGTCTATCTTCTGCTGTTCTGCTGCTATTCATAAGGTTTTCACTGGTCAGTTTTTTAGAAGTAGACCGCCAGGTCCCTTTTCCTATCCTGTCTTAGTCTGTCAGTTTGTTGTACTGTTGTGGCTTGCGTATTGCTGTGATGCTGGGAGCTATGCCACCCGTATGCCATCTATACATAGCAACCTACGTATATCCATTTGGCAAATATTAAATGACAGCCTACAGTGTACCAGGCACTATGCTAGGAATCCTGTGTAGACCAGAGTACAGCTCCTGCCAACATGAAGCACGTAGTTTAGAGATTCAGAAGGTAATCATAAGGCAGTATGTTAAGTGTCACACAGAGATGATTTGGGTGCAGAGATGAATGTAGGTGAGGGTCTCAAGTCCAGCCTGAGTGTATGTGTGTGTGTGTGTGTTTATGTTTGTGTTTGTGTGTGTATTTTAAGTTATGTTGGAAGTGTTATTTGATTAGGTATTGGGATCCTAAACCAATAGAGCCCTGTGACAGCTTGCCCCATAATATATGAATGAAAACCAGGGTTAGCAAAGGAACATTTTCTGGGTCTTTGGTCCCCAACACTGGTGTGTCACCCTAACCCTAGTGAGTTGAGCTCAATGTCTATGACCAGGAGAGCTCATTTTTTCTAAACTATATCTCTCTGGGTTTCTGGTAAGCTCTCTAAAGGAGGAGGTCGAGATGAACAGGAGAGAATTTCAGCACCTTTTCTGAAGCAGAAGGAGTCCTGAGGCTGATCTTGCTATACCATTCATGTAAGAGGACACGTTGAGAGGACTGGCTTAGTTTTGCAGGTAGATGTGCTCTCAAGCATAAATAAAAAGGCCAAAGACTCCCTCTCCCTCACTTGCATTCTACCCAGGCACAGACCATTAGTCTTTTTCTTCACCTAAATGTCCCCAGTACCTCTACTCTATAGCATTTTAATGCTTCCCTTCGCCGATGGTCATGCACTTAATGCTATCAGTCCTTGGGAGTCCAAATATGGAGGGGTTAGGCAGACTGGTGAAACATTAGCACTCCCCTTAGAGGCCATGTGTTTAGACTTACAGAACTGTTCACCAGGTAAAGCCAGTTTTACTGTTTGCTAATTTAATAAGTATAATTGAAAAAAGAACCAAGCACACACCACATGGGTTCCATTTTTACCTCTCAGCTGCCATACAAAAACACGCACTCAAAGCCTTTGATGATTTGGCAGGGTTGGAAGAAAGATAATAAGTGGGAAGATTGCTTGAAATTGGCACCTGATTCTTTTCAAGTCATGAGAAACTAATTTATCCTCCCATGTACTGTCTTTTTTGTTAAGCTACTGAATGGTCTTATTCGAAAATTGCCACATGGGCAATATGGGATGATAAATGAAGTAGGCTGAAGCTGAGTGAAAGGCTATTTTTGCCCAAGCTGTAGCTCATAATCCTCAAATGCTCAGTTTCCCAGCTTTGTGTTAATTTTGAGGTGAGTCTAGTTTTTTTTCCACACTTGGCAGCACACAGAAGTCTGACTTTGACTTACAGGGACTCCTACCCATTGGAGGAGTCACCCACAAATTTGTTTAATGCAAAGACTAACTACCTTGGGACCGGACCCCCAGTTCTAGTACTATAGGGCAGAAGGACCACCATCTCTGCCACATTGGGAAGGTATACTAGTCTCCTTTCCTGTCTCTTGTTTTCTTTTCCTGAAATATCAGGGGTGCTGTGATCCAGGCAAAGAGGAGAAACAGGGATAAGATTTTCTATAAACAATGTTCTGACTAGAGTAGCTTTGGTCATATGCTCAGTACTTTTTTTCCTAACTCTTTCTTTTATTGGCTGTGGGGCGTTGGCAAGGCACTTTGATTCTTTCCTCAGTTGAGAAGTGTGGTTAATGATGCCTGACTTGCCTGAGTCACAGAAGGATTCTTTGGGTCTAGTGTCAACATGCTTACATTTATATAATGATGAGGATGAGCTGAGTAGGATTTATGATGGACTAGGTTGGGAAACTACCATTTCTTCCTCTGGGAACACGTGATTTGATTTCCAACCTTCTGTCTTCGGCTGTGTTCTCTGGAGAAGAAAAACCAGTAAAGGTTAGAGAGAGTGAGAGACTGAGATTTATATCAAGAAAATGGTTCACATGGTTATAGAGGCTGGAAAGTCCCAAGTCCATGGGTCAGGCTTCAGGCTGGAGGCTTCTCCTGACTCATGAAGCTGCAGGTGCTACGAACCCAAGATCAGCAGGTAAGATGGCATACTGCTGGCTCAATTCCCAAGCACTAGAGTTCAGATAATGATGAGCTGAATGCAGGATCTAGAGCAGAGCAAATGCCAGTGAGCTTTGCCAGAAGTCCATATATATTGGATGCAGGCTACAGTCCCAAGGAAACTCCCCTTAAAACTGATTGACCACTCACAGCAGATGGCATTGTGGAGGTGATTACATTATATCAGATCTCATCACGGAGGTGATTGCATCATTACATAACTGCAAAACTATCTTGTAACTGCTAAACCACTGAGAATTATGCCTCAGCCAAGTTCACACAACCTTAACCATCACACCTAGTAAGCAAACATATGACAGATGCATTTTCACAACCTATAGCACATTTCGTCAATTTTACTTTCAAAGTTATGAGCAGACTGCCACACTCTGTGAACAAAACACTTTTGATATAAAATTTTTAAGTTCTCATCAAGGTATTAAAAATTCTAAGTTTCTATCAGGCATAACAACGATTGTGAGGATGTTGCAGAACTGGGCAGTGTTTCATTCTGTTGTGCCTGGGGTCACTATGAGTCAGAACTGACTCAGTGGCCCCTAACAACAACAACAGTTAAGGCATTCTGATACATTAGACAAGATACCGAATTGTTACCATGCTGCAGCTAATTATGTAGGACTGAAAAGCAGTTTTTATCATGATTGTCATTCATTTGTGCTTCCCACAGTCAGACCAAACGTTTTTTGAGGTATAGTCAAATGATGATTGTCACCCCTGTGCCTTCATCCCCATATGCTTTTTGAGGAGACAGCCACCTCTCCTACTTGGTGATGGGCCAACTCCCTCTTCTGAACTCCCATGGCATTTTGCTGGGTCCACTCCTACAGCTATTGCCACCTTTAGTTATATGACATCATTGTACCTCTACTTGCCATATTCCTGATTAGCCTGGAAGCCCTTCCAGGGCAGCCGGGCCTTCCTTGTTCAGACCACATGCATAGTGTCTTGTGCATTTGCTGGTATATAGGGTACACCTGTTGAGTTGAAAGTTGAACATAAAGAGGTTACATTGCAGTCTAAGAAAACAACTTTATTTTTTTCAAAAAAAATTTCTATTTATAGAAGTAAAATTGTATGTGATGATTCAAGAAAATTTGTAATATTGATGGTCAAAGCAGAGAAAATTTACCACTAAGGTTAAGCAAGTTCAATGCTTAATGCAGCTGAATGCAAACAGTTACTATGGTTGATGCCGTGACTCTAAACATGCGGATGATATAGTTTAGGCCCTCAATAACCTTACAGTGTGGATGGTGAGACAGATACATGTACTTAATCCTGAAAGCAATAGTGAATCAGTGCAGATTTTGAGCAGGGCATTAACCTCACAAAATGACTTAAGGAATATTTATATGACAGAGGTATGTGGGATGATGTTAAGAAAGACCGACCCGAAGCATACAGACCAGTTAGGAAGTCATTGCTGAGGGAACACCCATTTTAATATTTAACCTTAAAGTAAAGACAGTGTCAACCTGCATGACCAAGTCAACTGGAGTGACCTTCTTCCCAAGTTAATCACCCTTAGAACTTCCAGGACTGAGATGTGAAGAGTGGCCTTGCCCTCTTCACATTTATAGAGATACAAGGAGTCTCTAAGAGCCCCTCAGCATAGCGGGTGGAGAGGGCAACTCTCTCCCTAGCTCTCTATCTCTATCTGTATCTCTCTCTCTTTCTGATTGGCTGAGCTCCCAGGCCACGCTACAAGGTCTAATCGCTAAGGGACATTTATTAAATTCCAAGTGAGTCACATGGTGGGTGTCCATGTTAAATACCTTGGAGAATCTTCCTCAAGTCTACCGCTGTTACCCTCCAAGAAATTTAGGTTTTCTTAAAAATCAGTATGCCTCCGACCAGAAACGCATAGAACCAAAAACTGGTTTCAAGCTGCAAAAATTATGGAGACCCCCTCATTTTATAGACGAGGAAAAAGAGACATGATACATGACAGGGGCAGGGCTAAAATCTAGTTGCACTCTATTTCCACTATGGCCCAGTCATTGAACGTATGGTTGCCTAGAGGCTGAAGGAGATGTCTGAGTCTCTGCAAGCCAGGGACAGTAAAGTCAGGGGACTAGTAATGAAGCCCAGACTAAAAGGATTCCAGTTGATTTTAGTGGACATAGTACAGGGATTTCCAAACAAGCAATAAGCAAACAAACCCATTTCCTAACAAACAAACCCACTACACTCGTGTCAGGCTCTTTCCCTTCTTCCTACTTTGAGCTGGGATGATCTTTCAGTTTATTTTAGGGATGGGGTTTGCTTTGAATGGCTCAGGAAAATGAACTGGTTTGGAAAGATGGGATTAGTGGGGTGTTTTGCTGCAAAAGATCCCAAAGTCTTCTTTACCTTACACCATGTGCCTCTTATCTTGGTGGTGATATTTAGGTTTAGAAGGACAGCGTTGGGAGTGACAAGTACACCGCTGAAACCAATCTCAGGAAGCTTAAATGATAACTGGTTCCTTCAGAGAGGATGCATCATTAGCTAAAGGCTGGCTTAGCTAGGAGACAACCTATCCCAAACTTCACAGAGAAGCGACCTTTAGAATGAAGGGAGTCCTTTGCTGCTAGCTTTTCACGTTGTGTGTTCACCTAAGCTGTTGGGGAATGGACGTGGGAACTACACTAGCTACAAAGGCCAGGAGTGTTTCATAGCAACTGATTTTTGGTCATAAGGTCCTGTATTTCCTTCTTGTTTTTATTTGAAAACTCAAATCGTCCTGTCTTAGGCTCCTCTTACTGGATTCCCCTGCCTTTAGAGTACAGGTGAGTAGAGTCAGTGTGAGTCTTTGCAACCAGTAAATCCTCCCATTTCCATATTCTGGGATACTACTAGAAATACGCAGGCCTTTGTGTATCATCTGCAGAAGCTGATGACTCTATTCACATATGGCTGTGTTTGGTATTTCGGAGGCCTGAAGCAATTTGGCCACAGAGAGTTGTTTTTAGGTGTGGAAGAAAACTCAGTGCCCAAACAAGCTAATGTGACATTTTGTATTTTTAATGAGTGTATTTTCCTGTTTCAGCTTAGAGGTGTTGCTTCATCATTTTGTTTCTTCACAAAAGGATCCTGCTGAGACTCTCAGCTCCCTGGTGTGCTGGAGTTTTAGAAAAACATCTGTGCTAAAGTGAAGGAGATTCATACTGTTCTAGGCCGTGTTCACGTGAAGGTTTCCCACAAACATCTGTAACTCACGGAGTCCCTGTTTCTCTCTACTTCCCAGCTGTAGGTGGGCCCACAGCCCTTACTGCTGGCTAGGGAAAAGTCATCAATTAGAAAACAGAGGCTTCTTTTCTGTCATATTCTTTCAGTAAAGAGCCAAGTCTGTTGTATCAAATGGGTTGTATCCAGTGCTCGGCTGTTTCTTTGATTATCTCTGACAACACATATTCACTACTGCTAAGGATTATGGGTAGCTAAGGAGCAACTCACCCCAAAGATGGGCCTTGAGGGAAAAAAATGACTAGAATTCTGCTTGAAAATCCTTGTCAACTCATAATTCATAAGAAATTTACCTCAGAAGAGAATTGGTTTTAGAGGGTTCCCCCCTTCATTCCCACTGTCCTTTCTTTTCATCATTTTTTTGTTTCCTGCAGACAACCAATTATTAAATGCAGGATCTGTGTGTTCCTTGCTGACCCAAGTTGCTAGGGATACATCAAGCACTTCAACCCAGAGCAGCTGAGAGAGGTTTTGAGTATCTCCCCAGCCCTTGACTTTTCAACTTCAATTATAAATCTGTTTGGTCAAGTTGTGGTTTGAGCCGTGCATGCTCCATGCGACAGGCTTTTGTTTAACAGCTGCAGTAGAGAAGCAGCTCGGGCTTATTTGTTACCATCGCTACTAAGCTGCTGAGATAACTGCATGGGGAGGGTGAGTTAGCGAGTGAAAGCAGGCAGTTTTCCAGTGTAGGTACTTAGGTTCATGAGGAAACATGACTCTCGGCAAATGACTATGTTTGACTTTAAAGAGAAAAGATTAAAAGACTTTCAGATCTGTCCTTCTATATTAGCAGCAGAATGTTTTGTTCATATATCTTCATTTCTTTGCATTTGGAGGAGGGTAGTTGCGCCATCCAGGGAACACTGGATCATATTTTCCATTCTGTATGCATTTTTATTAGCCTTGCACCGTGTTTCCATGAACATTCAAATAAACAGAACCCTACAACATAAACTTTGCTTTTTCTAAATAAGTGAACGCAGTGGTAATTAGTTGAATTCAAGCAACTTGCAGATAGACACATTACTTTATTATGGCATAAACACAGCAGAAAAAGAATCAGACACCCTAGCACAGCACATGTTTTGCTTGGAGTTTGACATATATGTTGGCCTCGTAGTAATCAAGCTATATTCTGCCAGAGACTCAGTGTAGCTCATTGAGTCTTCCAGGCCACTTGCTGCTAGGCACCCAATATTGTGCTGGCCTGAATCCAAGGCTTGGAAGAGTGTCAGTTTCCTTCCAAAGACTGGCCCTGGGAATGGGAAAGACAAATTTAGAATCCAAACTGCATTTGTTAAGCAAATGTTTGTTAAGCACCTACTCTTGCCAGTGATAGGAATTTAAAGGATAGTGACAATTGGGATTCTGGGAATCCCCTGCCTTCAAAGAGCTTGCAATCAATCAGGAAGATTGAACGCATGCACAATGTGTACCCCCCCCCCAACACACACACACACACACACACACACACACACACACACACACACACACACAGCTATGGCAGGGAAATAATAGTTCAAGACAGTGCATGGCCAAGGACCAGGGTCAGGTGTGTGGTCTCTTGGCTTCTCTAGAGTATTTCGGGGAAAAGATATCATCACTGTGGATTCATTTTGTCAAGAAAAGGGGCTCTTGAAAAATGGAGCTCAAACTGGAATAACTCTTTGGTGACCCTATTATTTTCTGCTTTGATTTTTTTTTTTTATACCATGTGTTTTCATTAATGGAAGTATTCTGAGTCATGCGGTGTGTTTAAACTTTTGGTTAGTAATATGGATTTTGAGAAATATTATCTGGGACTACATGGTTATTGCTGAACTGTTTGTGTTCTCAAGCCTGCTAATTGATGAGCGACCTTCTGTCCCAATGAATCTTAGCTGCTTAAAATATGGTTGAGCACCTTCCATTAGGTTACATGAGGAACCTATGGTTTTCTAAATATGGCACACAAAAAACAAAACCAAGCCCACCAGGGCTCCCTAACTATCACACAGGAAACCATAAATATGCTTACAAGTCTCATCTAGGGATACAAAAGCCAAAAGCATAAAATTTTTACCCAATCACACCTCATGGTTGCACTACCTTACTTGCAATCCTCATACCCCAACAATTTTGCTTCAGGTAACCTTTCTTTTGCCTTTTGCCATTATGTAAGTCCCCACTGAAAGGCAGTAAATAGTTTCAGTGGGAAAAGCCTACTCCCAAAGAACTCCAGAGGCATAAAATGTGTATGTCCGCCGGTTACCAAAGGGATAAGTAGAATGGAAAGAATAATGTAAGCACAGGGAGAGGGAGTCGTGTCTTTGCCCAAATCAAGCAAGTAGTTGTTGAGGTCTTTTTGTATGCTAAGTGCCAGAGGCAAGGTGATAAATAAGCTAGAAATCATTTGGGCTATCATGGAGCTTATCTTCTATTACGAAGACAATTATTTTAATTCTTTTTTACTGGCTTAATAGTTCAAAGTGTGCAAAGTGTTGTAAATAAGAAGAGAATCTGTTTGATCTTCTTAAGTAAAAGAGGATAGCATTGGAGCTTATGAGTACAGCTTGCCTCTGGATCCTGCAGCAAGATGCAAGAACTGTAAGGTTAAGAACCAAGATTACTCCTTCCATCATCTTGAGTCAGATAGAAACTCATGGCTGCTTCTTCGACTACTTCAAGCTTATCTCTTTTCCTTTCTTCTCCATTCCCCCCACCACCCCGCGCCCTGCCGCCCCAGCTTGTGGCCACATCAGCCTGGAATGTGTCATTCAAAGGCATAACGAGAAGAATTTCTAAAACGTACTCTGATGTCTTCCTCTCTAAGTGTGACACAATATAGATATGTAATACACATAGCCACTTTTCTTGGAGAAAAGTTTAAAAATATATATTATAAATTTTTTGTATAATACTTATTGCACATTTCAAAATTATTAAAACATTTGCTCATCATGGAAGAAGTAGGAAAATATACAAAGTGCCTATAACTCAAAACATCTGAAGAAGATCAAGTAGGTATTTTAGCCATATTTTTCCAGTACTTTATAAATGTACTTTATATAAAATCAAATTATAACAATACATACGATTTTGTAACATTTGTTTTTCCTGTTAGAAGTATATAGTGAATGTTTCCCTCATGTCATTAACTATTCTTGGTTGCTATATAGTTCTATATTTAATTGTTTCTATATTTGCTTATTTGAAAGAATTTGTTTGCTTTACTCTCCCAAATAGTAGTGCAGATAAATACCTTTGTATGTAAATATTTGGCCACATCACTAATTACTTGGTTAGTCCAGATTTGAAGAATTGAAATTACTATGCTGAAGGAAGTAAAATTCTAAGTCTTTGTACCAAAACACTTTCTAGAAGAGTTGCTGACTACCCCATCCTTGCTGGCGCTAAGTAATAGCATGGCTTGTAATCTGGATCAGCATGATAGGTACAAGCTACGCTAGGGTAGGGACCGTGACTTTTTCTTCTTTAGTGGCACTCCACACATATCAGGTATGATAGGCCTGATTGATGAGTAAAGCATGTTCAGAGGAGAAGGTGGTGAGATCTATTAGAATGACATAAAGTTTGTTCCAGGTCGGTGGAGAAAGTCAACAGGAAATTAAGCAGGTGCAGGAGGAAATAGTGGAAAGATGGGGTGGAGAAGTCAAGGGCTAGTGAACAATGATGCTATTAAATGCATTGGAGATTCATATAAGGAAATGGGACCCTTGAGAGATACTTGTTAAAGATATAGTGAGGTTGATTCCGTGGATCCCAGCAGATAGAAGAGTAGGCATGGAATTGAAACATGGAAGCCCAGTTAGATAGGTCTGAGGATCCCCAAGGTCTGTGGATAAGTACAAACTGGATAGGCCACAGGGAGATCAGGGTATAAGAGTAAACATCACACTTTTATATTCATTCATTTATTCATCCATTCATTCATCCAACAAACAAATATTTTTTGAAACAGGCACTGTTTTGGAAAGTGGGAATGCAGCTATGAACATAACATTGGAGCTCCTGTTCTGGTAGTTGTTTCAACTGCATGAGCTAAAGTTGGTATAAGGTTTGCACTCTGGGCCTAAAAGAATCACTTTCGCTTTCCAAGAGCCTGACTAAACAGATCTCATGCACTCTGCTCCAGCCATACAGGCTTCCTTGTTGCTCTTCATATATGCTAGGTGCACTTCCATCATTGTACTGATTTATTGTCAGATTCTCCCTCCAATCCCTGCACCCAATTCATGATAGGAAGGATCTTTGTCTGTTTTGGTCATGCTGTATCCCTGGAGCCTAAAACAGTGTTTCACACAGAGTAGAAGCTGATTTTATATTTGAGGAATGAATAGCTGATTCTGTGGCTGGCAGGCGACGTTGAGGGGGATCAGCAGAATAGCAAGAGAGAACATCGTCCCCCTCCCTTGGGCTATAGACTCCAGACCAAAGTCAGAATAACCATCCTCTTTTGTGGCGCAGTGGAGCCCTGGTGGCGCCGTGGTTAAGAGCTATGGCTGGTAACCAAAAGATCCAAAGGTTGGCAGTTCGAACCCACCAGCCACTCCTTTGAAACCCTTTAGGGGTAGTTCTACTATCTCCTATAGAGTCACTATGAGTCGGAATCAACTCGGAGGCAACGGGTTTGGGTTTTTGGGGTTTTGTGCCTTGTTGGTGGGGTGAGATCAGCAGGAAAGATGGGACGAGATCATTGGGAGAATTTTGGTTTAGAATGTTGTAGGCTGCTTTGTCATGGGAACTGGAATGCAGGCCAGCATCTCAAAGCTCTTTCAGTGAAGGACCTCATCCAAACGTTGAGACCAGATTTTTGTGCCTACCACTGCTGTTACTACAACCTGAGGCCTTTCTTGCCGATTCCCTGTCTGATACATAGTCTGAGCAAACAGGGTGTTCATTGACTTTTATCATTTGCGGGACACGTCCAACACCCCATCTCACCCCTGCTTTCAAATCCTGGACCGGAGATGATTATGAGAAGATGATTCATTTGGGGTAGACTCCTTGGGAAGTGGTCAAAAACCCTTGGTATGGGTGAATGGGTGTATAGGGAATGTAGGGGGCTTTCTGAACAAGTTGTGAAATTTAGTGGACATGGTAGCTGTTACTCATCCTTTTTGGGGTGTGGGTAATTTGGTGGGGGAAGAGCCACAGCTGGTTTGTGATGAGTCATATGCTTGTATTTGTACTTCGCTTTGCATGGAGGAATCCAAGGTTGCTTTACAATGACTTGATTAAAATTAGCACTCTGTCAGAGAGCTCCTTAAAGAGTCTTGTCAAAAGCATTCCAAAATAAATCAACCTTCCTGTTGGGGTTTAGTCATCCCCCTTGATTCTTTCTGCAACTGGAAATGATTTTAATGGGACGGTTAGCCACTAAGATCTTTGTGGTGCCCAGTTTTGAAGATAATAGATTGTGATTAGGCAGGGTGGTGAGGTGCAAAAGGTCGGATGGGGTAGAGGGTCAAATGCTGGCTATGCCACCAACATGCTGTGTGATCTTATACATGTTACATAACATAGTTGAGTTTCATAGGTATCATTAGTAAAAAGTAGGCTAATATCACCTAATTTACCAAGAGACACCAGATGTGTAATTAACTGGAATAATGTATATGAAGAATAGTTCCTGCCACATACATTCTTCTCAACATATGGCAACACAAATGATAATGATAAATGGGTTCCATACATCCATCAAATTCAACATGTCTTGCCTATCCCGCTGTTCTCATTCAGAACTGTTGCTCCTCGACTTCCCTGTAGCTCTCAGAGAAGCCCCATTCTCCCAGACTCTTTGATAGCTAATCGTTTTCCTCTCCATCTCCACTGCCAGTACTCTAGGTCTGATCTTCATTGCTTCATAAGTGGACAATATTTTTTCTTGACTTCCCTTCCTACTTCAACCACCTGTAAGTTCACCTGCTTGGATGGTCCGTAAAACTAAAAACCAAACACCAAACCAGTTGCCATTGGGTCGACTCTAACTCGTGGCAACTCCTCGTATGTCAGAGTGGAACTGTGCTCCACAGGGTTCTCAATAACTGATTTTCCAGAAGTTAGTCACCAGGCCTTTCTTCTGAGGCATCTCTGGGTGAACTTGAACTGCCACCCTTTCAGTTAGCAGTCAAGTTCTTCAATCATTTTTACCACACCAGGACTTCTGGATGATCTGTATGGTTTCCATCCTATTCTGCTTACTAGGGTAATTATTTTAGGTATTTTCCTACCCTCCACTACAATACTATTTTTCCCTTGTGGGCAGAACTTGATTACTTAATTTTTTGTCCCTACTCTTTGATGCGGGCTGATACAGTGTAGGTTCTAGAAGTGAAATATTTGGCCAAGGCATTATGAGATTATATTAGATAGCACTAGAGATTTCTTTATTTGTTCATGTGTATGTCCTTGCTGACTTCATTGTTGCCCGTTTTTCTCCTGTGCCATGTTAGACAGGTGTAGACGTAGAGGCCGGCCATCATTCCCCAAGCCATCCCTCCATGAGAGCAGAAACTAAGTTTTTAATATTCATTGCTGTGTTGGCAGCACAGACCCTGGTGCTCCTGTTAACTATATTTTCCAAAAGTGGAGAAAGCCTGCCTAAGAATGATGCCAATATAGAGAGTAGGAAGGTTCAGAGATGGAGAAAGAGAGGCAGAGTACTGCTAACATTGGTCAAACCCTCAGATCCTGTCATGCCTGAAGCCAACCTATTCCCTGAGACACACCATTTGTGAAGACAATAAATTCCAATTGTTACTTTAGTTAATTTGAGTGGGATTTTTGCCACATGCAATTAAGAGAGGACTGACTAATATACTTCTGTCCTCTTTCTTATAAACCTTCAGGAAAATCAAAAGGAACTTTTCATCATCAAAGGGTTTTAGATTCTAGTACTAACGTTTCCTTGTGGTTATCTTGATCAATTAAAGAACACAGAGATAATGATGCCACTGGAGATGCAATACCTTCATTATGGGCTAAAGAGCACTTGAGTTGGTAGCGAAGGTTGCTACTTTTGGCAAAGGAAATGACATTTGATCTGACACCTGAATGATGAGAAGCAGCCAGACATGGGCTTATCTAGAGTAAGAGCATTCCTGGTCAAGGAGACAGCAAGAACAAAGGCCCAGAGAAAGGAAAGAGCTCTGTGTTGATTTGAAAAGTCTACAAAAGGTTCACCTGGCTAGAGTGTTTTGACAGCGGGAGATGGATAGTAGTGGAGAGGTAGCCAAGGGCTATCTGTACCTTTCAGGAGAATGGATAACTTGTGGAATGATGAACAGCCTGGGTATCTAACCCTGCCTGACATGAGATAGGAGTAAAAATGGGCAACAGTAAAGGCAACATTCACTCAATCACATGACAGGTTGGCTTGCCTGGTTGGCACTGTGTCATTCAGTGGTGCCTGCAAGATTGTACCAGCAAATCAATTACTGTACTACCTATCTAGAAAAATCAGTGAATTATCCTCCTGTTTTGATAATATAGTTAAAAATATTCCATTTGATCATTTATTAAGCTAGCAGAGCTGGGAAAAAATGGCTCAGGTTTCAGGAATAAATAAACCTCTCGCATTCACCAGGGCTTAATTTAGTGAACTGCCTCCTCATTGCCCTAGATGGGCCAGCAGTATATCCTATGTCAATGTTAGCACCTTACTCTCAGAATTTTGCTTGGTTTTCAAAAGGTAGTGCCATAAATATAGACTCTTAACATTAATAAATGTGTATTATTAAGTTTATCACAAGACAAAAGTGTGATGTTTTCATAGAGTGTGAAAATAATAGATAGAAATGTATTTTACTCTTCAAGCCCTGGAATATCATTCTTGCAGAATACCTTGAAATCATGCTTAGTTTCATTTACTGTGAGAGCCTATGGCAAATGAAACATTTGCAGAGATGAAAAGTAAAATCCTATAAGAGATTTATTTGGGGTGTGGCCTACAACAAAATCAGCTGTTGATACAGTGGAGTGTAGACTAAGTTTTTTATACTCCATCAGAAGGACGTGATTGGCCAAGATCTCTAGCTGTTTCATGTATGAAAGTGTTTTCACCCCAATTAATTCTTAGTTCTTTTAAAGCACCGAGGAGCCCTGGTTGTGCAGTGGTTAAGTGCTCAGCTGCTAACTTAAAGGTCAGCGGGAGAAAGATGTGGCAATCTACTTCTGTAAAGATTACAGCCTTGCAAACCCTATGGAGCAGTTCTACTGCGTCCTATAGGGTTGCTATGAGTCAGAATAGACTCAATGGCAACAGATTTGTTTTTTTTTGGTTTTAGATCATTGAGTCTACTTTATAATTTTTTGATTTCTCCTCAGTGCCCAGCACAGTGTCGAACTAGTGCAGGATACACTGAAACACGTCTTGTGGAATAAACTACATCACAACAAATACAATTATGGGGCTAGATAGAAAGATGTTTTTGTTGTTCTTTTTTACTGTAGTGAAAATATACACACCAAAACAGTTACCAATGCAACAACTTAGATTCTTGAGAAGGCATCAAACATGTTCCCATGACTCTACAAGATTGCAACTAAGCTGCCGATGAATGATGACTCTCTTCTTATAAATCACAAGATATGTTTCTTAAAAAAAAAAAAAAAAAAAACCTGTTGCTGTCGAGTCAATTCCGACTCATAGTGACCCTATAGGACAGAGTGGAACTGCCCTATAGGGTTTCCAAGGAGTGCCTGGTGGATTCGAACTGCTGACATTTTGGTTAGCAGCCATACCTCTTGACTACTATGCAACCAGGATTTCATGTTCCTTAGGCTGTAGCAAAAATTCATATGGTGGAACCATACCTTCAAAGGGATCTTTACAGCTGGAAGTCAGATATACCAAAGGACTTGGAAGTAATAGAAATGTAAAAATGGGAAAGGATACATGTAAGATTCACCCCAAAACTAAAAAACTGAATTTGTTGCCATCTAGTCGATTATGACTTATAGTGACCCTACAGGACATAGTAGAACTGCCCCATACGGTTTCCAAGAAGCAGGTGGTGAATTTGAACCACTGACCTTTTGGTTAGCAGCTGACCTCTTATCCACTGTACCACCAGGGCTGCAAGAGTCACCCCAAGGAACTTATAAATAGTTTTTCTTAAAATACATATCACATCAACCTTATTTTTAAAAAGGTAGGCCACTTTGGAGTTGGAATTAATGAAATGAAATCATAAGTATGTAAAGAACTTCATAAATATCCATTGTATCACCGTCTGAGTTCACACAGTAAAGTGATACCTGTATACACTTAGGAATTCCATGGTAGTAGTGATGAATGGATGGATGTTCTAACACCATTTATTTTTTTGTTTGTTGTTGTTGTTGTTAGTTGCCGACAAGTTAGCTCTGCCTCGTGGTGACCATATATATATAACAGAGTGAAACACTGCATGGCCCTGCACCATCTTTATTATCTTGAGTCCATTGTTGTGGCTATTGTGTCAGTCTGTTTCTTTGGGGTAGTCCCTCATTTTTGCTGACTCTAATTAATAGTCTTCAGTAACATCTGAGACACTGTGTTGCTGTGAGCAGATTTTGTTTTAGATGTAACTAATTTTTCATAGTTTGGTAGATTACTAATAGCAAATTCTTGAAGTAGGATTGATTATTTGTATTTTTATAGATGAGAAAATTGAGGCTTACACAGAGGTTAAGTAATTTGTCTGAGAGCAGATAAAAAGCGACAGAGTTAGTTCTCAAATCCAAGGCTAAACTAAAATCTGTGATCTGAAAAACTAGGCTGTCTCGTTTTGAATACATCATCTATTTTAATATCAGTCTAGTTCTTTGTACATAATCCAGTTGCCATTGAGTCAATTCTGACTCATGGCGACCCCGTGTGTGTCAGAGAAGTACTGCTCCATAGAGTTTTCAGTGCCTGATTTTTCAGAAGTAGATCCCCAGGCCTTTCTCCTGGGGTACCTCTGGGTGGCTTCAAACCTCCAACCTTTTGGTTAGCAGCCAACTAAATTAACCATTCTTGCCATCCAGTGTCTCCTTTTATGTACTTAGTTGGCTAGAGATAAGTCTGAGTTCATAGAGCCTTGTTATGGACTGTTGAAACCTTTGTCTATGGAAATGAAGCCTTTTCTAGGCTAAGAGAACTTGAATCACGGTTCCTAGCAGTTACTCTCACGCACTTTTCAAGTCTACCTTTTTAATTAAAACATTCCACGATAGTCATAGATCTCTGTGGCTGAGTTGATAGCCCATGAGTTATGCCCATTTACCTTTTATGTTATAACATTTTATTGAATTCTATGAAACTGTCTAAAGGACAGTATGATTTTATGTTGCTAAAATGAAAGCCATGGTGTTTTCAATCGCCTCATATGCATGTGAAATCTGAGCAATGAATTAGGAAGACCGAAGGAGAATTTACTGACGCCTTCAAATTATGGTATTGACAAAGAATATTGAATATACCATGGACTGCCAAAAGAATGAGCAAATCTGTTTTGGAAGAAGTATAGCCAGAATGCTCCTTAGAAGGGAAGATGGTGAGACTTCATCTCACATACTTTGGACATGTTATCAGGAGGGACCAGTCCCTGGAAAAGGACATTATCCTTGGTGAAGTAGAGGGTTAGTGAAAGAGAGGACCCTCAATGAGATGGATTGACACAGTGGCTGCAACAATGGCTCAAGCATAACAACTATTGTGAGGATGGTGTGGACTGGGCAGTGTTGTGTTTTGTTGTACATAGGGTCGCTATGAGTCAGAACTGACTTGACAGCACCTAACAACAGCAACAAAAAAATGAAGAAAACCTCCAGAAGGTATACTTGTTCTCATGTAAGAAGGCCTCCCTAGATTACATTGAATAATCTTTTGTTTTTTATTTGTGGGAAATGTCAAATTAATTTCAGCTGAGGCTATATTAAAAGGAACTACCTTTCTCATCATTATTATCATCTATTCATACCAGCCATTCATCATATTCCTACTATGCTCTAGACACATTATATGCATTGTTTTAATTAATCTTATTAAAAAACAACAACAAGAAAAAGAACACCTCTCTAACAAAAGCATTATTTCACTGACTGTGTAAAAGAGGAAACTGATAGTTCTTTTCCAAGGTCACATAGTTAGTGATAAATTCATGATTTGAACTACGTATGCTTGACCTCAAACCCGTGGGGTTTTTTTTTTCCTGTTACTATTGTTATTTATTACGATCACAAAACAATTCAAACACCAAATAGTGGAACAGGAAACTGTACTACCTACTCTTATGTTTTGCTAGCAAGATTAAACACAGAAGTTAACATTTTGGCTTATTTGCCTCAAATATACTCTTCCCTCATTTTAAAAGTTATTTTTTTTACTTCACACTTTTTATTTTGAAATTATTATAGATTCATATGAGGTTGCAAGTAAATACATGGAGAAGCCTTTTACAGCCTTCCCTCAGTTTCCCCCAATGGTAATATCTTAAACAAATATAGTATCATATCAAAACTAATAAATTGACAGTGGTACAATGCTTAAGAGTTTATTCAGATTTCGTCAGTTCTTTACGTTCATTTGTATGTGTGTATATAAAATTCTATGTCATATGTATAGGCTTGGGTAACCAATAACATAATCAAGATAAGCAACACTACCATCAACAGAAGCTTCTCAAGTTACTCCTTTATAGCCACACCCATTCCCTTTCCCCTTTCCAAAGACCCTGGCGACTAATCTGCTATCTCTATGATTATCTTATTTCACAAGTGTTACATAAATGGAATCATACAGTATGGAGTCTTTTGAGATTGGCCTTGTTGATTCAGCCTAATTTCCTTGAGGTTCATCCATTACGTGGAGGTACCACACTTGTTTAACTACTGACCCACTGGAGAATAATTAAGTGGTGTCTTAGGCTCCGTTCTCTAGAGAAACAAAACCAGTGAAGTGTGTGTGTGTGTGTATATATGTGTGTGTGTGTGTCTGTATATATGTAACATAAGAGAAAGAGATTTATCTCAAGAAGTGGCTCATAGGGTTGTAGCGACTTCCAAGTCCCAAGTACATGGGTCATGCGTCAAGCGGGAGGCTTCTCCTGACTCATGTAGCTTGAAGGCATGATGAACCGAAGATTAGCAGGTAAGACAGTAAGCTGCTAGGTCATAGGCTGCTGTGGCCAATGAATCCCATGATAGGCAGGCAGTCCGGCAGGCCATTTTCTTAAGTCCCAAGAACTGGAGGTGTGATGATGATGAGCCAGATGCAGGATCCAGAGGAAGCAAAAGCCAGCAAGCTTTGCCAGAGCGTCTATATGTATTGGATATGGGCCACGCCACCAAGAAAATTCCCCTTACAACTGATTGGCTGATCACATCAGATCACATCATGGAGGTGATTATATCATAAAATGGAGGATAACTATCTCATTGCATAACAGTCAACTACATCATTATATAACTATCAAACCACATCATCACATAACTGCCAAATCACTGAGAATCATGGCCCAGCCAAGTTGACAGTCAACCTTAATCATTGCAGTCCACCTGCTGTCAACTTGGTACCCGTACAAACTAAACCAAACCAGTTGCAGTCAAGTCAAATCCAACTCACAGTGACCTTATATGACAGTAGAACTGCCCCATAGGGTTTCCAATGAGTGGCATGTGGATGTGTGCTTCAGCTCCTGGAAACATGCTAAAGACAATTACAAACTCATACTGCCACCAAACATGATACAACTAACATGCATACAACCAAAAACGCACTAGCCGCTTTTACATCTTATATTTTGTAAGTGAAGAAAACAAAAATATTTGATGCACACATACAAAGTAGAAATACTCATAACAATTACAATCTTTGTTTCTGCGACTAGTCACGTCATCATATCTGGTATTTAGAACTACCTTCTTCCACCACCCATTCCGTATTCCCTTTGCTCTCAGCAAGCACCTCAGCTGGTCGTGGTTCTTTGCCTGGTGGGGTGACCCAAACCTTCATTCCTGAAGGATCTGGGTCATTAGTAGTCATGTTGGAATTAGGTTGCTGTAGTTTTCCATTGACATTAATCACAGGGCACGGTAGTACTAAGAGACGCCCTAAGGAATCTCCTGCATTCCAGACATACTCTTCTTTACCTCCATTATATAATATCAATCTGATTTCCTCTTGGTAATCGGGATCAATCACACTAGCCAGTATGGTAACTCCCTTCTTTGCCTGTTGATCCAGAGGCATAAGGAGCCCAAAATGGCCAGGTGGCATTCTTAACTTCCAGTTCAATGGAAATCAGTGATGTGTCTCCAGGTGGGGAGTATTCCTCCCTTTGGAGCTAAGACCTCTAGGCCTGCAAAGCATAAAGTCGAGGGGACGAGAAGCAAAAAATTCGTAAGTGGGTCACTAGGGGTAATGATGGTGCCACTCCCACTTCCAGCCCTTGATTACTGGACCCGTGACTCCTGGCTGTGGGACAAACTGCATCATATATTGGATGCTGGTTTAGAGTATATACAGCCTCCTGGAGAACATTGCCCCAACTCTGCAAGGTACTGTGACCTAGATGGTGCCGTAACAGTATGTTTAGAAGGCTAATCCATCATTCTATCAATCCAGCTGCTTCAGGATGATGGGGAACATGGTAAGACCAGTGAATTTCATGAGCATGGGCCCGTTGCTGCTCTTCATTTTCTGTGAAGTGAGTCCCGTGATCCGAGGCATTGCTGTATGGGATACCATGATGGTGAATAAGGCATTCTGTAAGTCCAAAGATGATATTTTTGGCAGAAGCCTTGCATGCAGGGAAGGCAAATCCGTATCCAGAGTTTAAGTGTCTGTTGCATTAAGAACAAAACGCTGCCCTTTCCATGAAGGAAGCGAACCAGTGAAATCAACTTGCCGCCAGGTAGCTGGGTCATCACCTTGAGGAATGGTGTCACATCAGGGACGCAGTGTTGGTCTCTGCTGCTGGCAGATTAGACACTCAGCAGTGGCTGTGGCCAAGTCAACCTTGGTGTGTGGAAGTCCATGTTGCTGAGCCCACGCATATTCCATCCCTGCCACCATGGCCACTTTTTCATGAGCCCACTGGGCAATGACAGTAGTGGATAGGGAAAGAAGATGACTGGTATCCACAGAATACGTCATCCTACCCACTTAACTGTTAAAATCTTCCTCTGCCGAGGTCATCCTTTGGTGAGCATTCACATGAGACACAAATATCTTCACTTCTTTGGCCCATTCAGAGAAGTCTATCTACATACCTCTTCCCATACCTCCTTGTCTCCAATTTTCCATTCATGTTCCTTCCAAGTCCCCGACCATTCAGCCAAACCATTGGGCACAGACCATGAATCAGTATACAATCGACATCTGGCCATTTGTCTTTCCAAGCAAAGTGAACAACCAGGTGCAATGCTTGAAGTTCTGTCCATTAAGAGGATTTTCCTTCACCATGTCCTTCAGGGAGGTCCCAGAAAGGGGTTGTAATGCTGCCACTGTCCACTTTGGGTGGTGCCTGCATATCACGCAGAAACATCTGTAAACCAGGCGTGTGTTTTCTCTTCCTCAGTCAACTAATCATAAGGAACGCCGCATTAGACTCGGGGAGGGCAGGTAATGTGACAGGAGTGGAAACGATGGGCATTAGGGCCACTTCCTCATGCAACAGACTTCTTCCTTTAGGTCCTGCTCAGGCCTGATCTCATGTATACCACTTCCATTTAATGCTGCTGTGCACATCCAACTTTATTGCTCTGTGGGTCAGACAACACCAAGTTTTGATGGGTAGCTCAGGCCACATGGTGACTTAGTAGCCCATGGTTTAGTGTTCAGTCTCTACTAAGGTCCAGTAACAAGCTAAAAGCTGTTTCTCAAAAGGAGAGTAGTTATCTGCAGAGGATGTCAGGGAATTGCTCCAAAATCCTAAGGGTCTGTGCTGTGATTCATCAATAGAGGCCTGATAAAGACTCCAAACAGTATACCTGGCACTGTCACTTAAAGAATCATTTAATCAGCTGGATCATATGCACTAAGGGGCAGAGCAGCTTGCACAGCAGCCTTAACCTGTTGGAGAGCTTTCTCTTGTTCTGGGACCCAATCAAACTAGCAGCTTTTCGAGTCACTTTATAAATAGGCTGGGGTAGCATACCCCAATGAGGGGTATGTTGCCTCCAAAATCCATAGAAGCCCAACAGGCATTGTGCTTCATTTTTAGTTGTGGGAGGGGCCAGATGCAATAACTTATTCTTCACTTTAGAAGGATATCTCAACATGCCCCACACCATTGGACCCAAGTAAATTTCATGGAAGTGGAAGGTGACAATTTTTGTTGGTTTAATTTCCCAGCCATCAGCAGGCAAATTTTTACCAATAATACCAGAGTTATTGACACTTCTTCCTTACTAGGTCCAATCAATGTGAAATAATAAATGTAATGGACCAGTGAGACATCTTGTGGAAGGGAAAGGCAATCAAGGACCTGTGGACTAAATTATTACATGAGGCTGATATACCTCTGAGGTAGGACAGTGAAGGTGTATTGCTGGCCTTTGCCAGCTGACTCAATCTGCTTCTGATGTTCCTTCAAAACCAGAATCAAGAAAAAGACATTAGCCAGATCAATAGCTGCATATTAGGTACCAGGAGATGTATTATTTTGCTCAAGCAATGAAACCACATCTGGCACAGTAGCTGCTGATGGAGTCACCAACTGGTTAAGTTTAGTATAATTCACTGGCATTCTCCAAGATCTATCTGTTTTTTGTAGAGGCCAAATAGGTGAGTTGAATGGGGACGTGGTGGGGATAACCACCCCTGCATCCTTCAAGTACTTGATGGTGGCAGTGATCTCTTCACTCCCTCCAGGAATGCGATACTGCTTTTGGTTTACTATTTTCCTAGGTAGGGACAGTTCTAATGGCTTTCGCTTGGCTTTTCCTACTATAATAGCCCTTACTTCTCTTGTCAGGTAGCCAGTCTGGAGGTTCTGGCTGTTGCTGAGTATATCTACTCCAATTATTCTGGAACTGGGGGAATCACTACAGGATGGGGTCGGGGACGCATTGGACCCACTGTGAGCTGAACCTGAGCTACGACTCCATTAATAACCTGACCTCCGTACACCCGAACTCTGACTGGTGGTCCACAGTGATGTTTTGTGTCTCCTGATATTAGTGTCAGTTCAGGGCTAGTATCCAATAATTCCCGAAAATTCTGATTATATGGTTTTCCCTGATGAATAGTCACTGTCATAGACGGACATAGATCCCTCTGGGGATGGCTAGAAGAATGATTTAATGGTATAAATTTTTAGCAGTTCAGTAGGGTCATTCCTCAAGAGATCCTGCCCCTTCTCCCTTCACTCAAGGGGTTATAGGTCTATAAACTGACTTAAGTCTGAGAATTGATTGAGGGGCTGTGATTTTGTATTCTGGTGATTTGAGTTGGACTGTTGTTGACTTGACCTAGAATTCATCCTCTTGTACAGATCAAGTAAATATTTAGTAGATTTCCCATATATTTCACTCCTATGGACCACCCTCATTAAGTAGCAAATGCCATCAGTCCATACCAGTCGAACTATTCTGATTACTACTTTGATTCTGGTGTCCATTATCATAACCACACCCACCTTGTCTTTGTCGATTGAGTGCCACTACTTGGCCCCTCCCACCAGAGTCCAATCAGCCCCATTGCAGTTTGTTGTCTTAATATAGTTAGGGCAGTTCCCACTGTCAAATCTGACTTATATAAAGTAGGAATCACCACAGCCTTCAAGGATGCTGGGGCTCCCTTCATAAACTTGTTTCTCATCATAGTGGTAAAAGGTGTGCCCTCCGGGCACTCCCTGTGTGCGTTTGTGGGTCTAACCTGATTAATTCAATCTATCATGCCAATTTCCCGAAAACTTCAGATACCTTTTTCTACAGTATACCAAGGCAGGTTTGGTACATCAAATTTATTTAGTGTAGGCCACTGCATAATGCATGCTTTAGCAAACCAACCAAATAAAGTATTAGATTCTTTCCTAACCTCTTGAGCTGAAACATTGAATGAAGAATCTGCGCTTATTGATCCCATATCAAAAAACTCAGATTGATCCAACTTTATAATCTTGCAGCATTATCCCACACCCTTTTAGCCATTCCTACATACATTCCCCAGGTTTTTGTTTGCACATATTAGACAAGACAAGCAGTTCTTTCGGAGTGTAGCATACGTCCTCCTCGGTCACACTTTATACTTCACCTTGTGGTGCTCTCTGGTATTTCCATCTGGTTATAGGTCTTGGAGCCAGAATGGGTGGTAGGAATATGTTCTGAGAACATTAAGCAATGTCTTGTTAGCCACCCACCTCAGGCATTGCCCCAGGCGATAACTCTTACAAAGGCTCTTCAGACACAGCTCGGTTAATCTCATCAGATGGATGTATCAGGGCTAATGGTTTTACTGTGGAGGGTATCTTAGCAGACAAAAATGGAGTAATCTTTTCAGATGGGAGCAAGAGGCCTGGCTCTGTTGGAAGGAGTGATTCAATGGAATTTAGGGGCTCCGTGTCCCCAGCTTCCTGATTGCCTGCCCATATTTCCCCACCCCAAGTTTCAGGATCCCATTTCTTCCCAATTACTGCCCTCACTTTTACTTCAGACACCATTAGAGGCTGGGAATTCAATTGCCATTGTAATTCAGCCACTCTTATTATAAGACTGTGAATTTGGTTTTGGCAATGTCAGTTCTTTTATTACAAGAAATAAGGCTTTCTTTTGGGGCACAAGTGCCAACTTTGAGGTTGTTTATGCAGTGCTTAAGCTGTGACTCTGAAGCCCTGAGCTCATCTTTTTCTTTCACCATTTTGTCTAGCGAAAGTAGGACCAACCCACCAGCTTCCTTATACTTCTCATTCTGTCAAAATTGTAGAAATGTATCAAACATATGTCCACCCAGAGCGTCATTTCTCACCAGTACTTTATCCATTGGTGGTGTATTTTGCGTATTTCTATTGCCATCTCATGCTATGGATTAGCAGTACTCTCTTTACTACTTGAAGCGGAGTCATCAACATATATCAAACTGACCAGACTAGAGAACCAACTTAGAAAACTCATTCTTACAATTTTGTTTTTCTAGAACTAGAGACACTCAAGGTACCAATTTTTTTAGGCTGGGTTCTCTAGAGAAGCAAAACTAGTGAAGAGTGTTTATATATATGGGGGTGGGGAGGGGGTTTTATCTCAAGGAAATGGCTTACAAGGTTGTAGAGATTGCCAAGTCCCAAGTCTGTGGGTCATGCATCAGGCTGGAGACTTCTCCTGACTCATGCAGCTGCAGGGGCTGATGAATCCCAGATCAGCAGGTCAGACAACTGGCTGCTGGCTCATTAACTGCAGAGGCTGACAAATCAATGATCAGCAGGTAAGATGGCAGGCTTGTAGGCTGCAGACGGCAATGAATCCCAAGACTGACAGGCAATAAAGCAGGCCACTGGCTCAAGTCCCAAGAGCTGGAGGTCAGATGATGATGAGTTGGATGCTGAATCCAGAGTGAGCAAAAGTCAGCAATCTTTGCTGGAACATCCATATATATTGGATGTGAGCCACACCCTTGAGGAAACTTCCGTTACAACTGATTGGCTGATCAAACCAGTTCACATCATGGAAGCGATTACAGGCATATCTCAGAGATATTGCAGGTTTGGCTCCAGACCACCACAATAAGGCAAGTTACATGAATTTTTTAGTTTCCCAGTGCATATGAAAGTTATGTTTACACTATACTGTAGTCTATTAAGTGTGTTTCTTAGGTATCTAGTGCTGCTGTAACAGAAAACTACAAGTGAATGGCTTTAGCAAATATAAATTTATTCTCTCATAGTTTAGGAGGCTAGAAGTCTGAATCAGGGCTCCAGCTCCTGGGGAAGGCTTTCTTTCTCTGTCAGATCTGGGGAAAGGTCTTTGTCACCTATCTTCCCCTGTTCTAGGAGTTTCTCAGTGACAGGACCCTGAGTCCAAAGGATGTGTTCTGCTCCCAGCTCTTTTTTCTTGATGGTAATGAAACCCTTCTCTGCTCTCTTCTCTCTTTCATATCTGAAAAGAGATTGATTAAGGATACTACCTAATGTGTAGATTGTGTCCTGCCTCATTAACATAACTGCCTGTAATCCTACCTCAATGACATCATAGAATTCACCATAGCAAAGTCATAGACTCTTCCTAGACACATCCAAACACCTGGAAGGACCAAGTTACTGAGTCTGATGGCTGGGGACCACAGTCTCAGGGGACATCTAGGTCAATTGGCATAATATAGTTCATAAACAAAATGTTCTACCTCCTACTTTAGTAGCATCTGGGGTCTTAAAGCCTGCATGTGGCCATCTAAGATATATCTACTGGTCTCATACTGACCGGAGCAAAGGAGAATGAAGAAAACCGAAGACACAAGAGAAATATTAGTCCAAAGAACTAATGGACCACATGACCCACAGCCTCCACCAGTCTGATCCTAAAAGAACTAGATGCTGCCAGTTTTATCCTGCTCTAACAAGGATAAAAATAGAGTGTCCTGGACACAGTGGGAAAAAATGTAGAACAAAATTCAAATTCAAAAAAAAAAAAAGACCAGTCCAGAATACTGCCCCCAGAAACCCTTTTCACTCAGAAATGAAGTCACACCTGAAGTTCACTCTTCAGCCAAACGCCTCCCCCAGCAACCAAAAAAAAAAAAAAAAAAAAAAGTCCAAACCGGTTGCCATCAAGTCATTTTTGACCCATAGCAATCCTATAGGATAGAGTAGAACTGCCCCCCATAGGGTTTTCAGCAAGTGGCTGGTGGATTTGAACTGCCAACCTTTTGGATAGCAGCCGAGCTCTGAACCAGTGCACCATCAGGGCACCTCAGCTAAAGATTAGACAGGTCTATAAAAAAGGCAATAAAACACATGAGAACCTTGCTTCGTCTTTCAATCATGTATACGAGACTAAATGGCACACCTGCCCAAAAGCAAAGACAATAATGCAGGATAGGACCAGAAAACTGGATGAATGGCAATGGGGAACCTGGAGTGGAGACGTGGAGAGTGTTGACACATTGCAGGGGTGGCAACCAATGTCACAAAACAATTCGTATATTAATTATAGAATGAGAAACTAATTTCTTCTGTAAACTTTCACTTAAAGCACAATCAAAAAATATATATATACATTTATTCCTCTGCGAAGGGACACTTACCTAATTTGCAGCTTTCCATTACTATAAATAATGATTATGTGTACATTTTTTAAAATCCTTATATATGTGTGTGACTATTCCTCTAGGTTATATATCTAGGAGTAGAATTTCTGTGTTATTGGACGTGAACATCTTTATGTATTGTAATTGCCCTCGAAAGTTTTAATGTCAGTCTACGTTCTTACAAGCTTTGTCTGTTTCCCCAAAATCTTGATAAAACGATGAACTCATGGGTAAAAAAAGGGTATCATTTTCATTTTAATTTATGTACTGAAGAATATTGGTGAGGTGGAACATCTTTTTTCCGTGTTCCATGACCATTATGGTTTCCTCTTCCTGGAAATTCTTATTTACATCATTTGCCCATTTGTTTCTAATGAGTTTTTTGCCATTTCCTTACTGATTTGTAGAAGATGTTTATTTATTGTTAATGCTAATACTTTATTTGACTAAATGTATTATTTTCAGTCTGTGACCTGTTGAGTTAATTTGTTCATGGTGTCTTTTATTTTGTACAAAGGTTTTAAATTTTTTTTTTTTGTAATTCACTTTATAAAAAAATTTTACTTTAGATAAAGGTTTACAGAACAAATAATTTCTCATTAAACAGCGCACATATTGTTTTATGACATTGGTTAACAACCTCCCAACATGTCATCACTCTCCCTTCTTGACCTTGGGTTCCCTATTACCAGCTTTCCTGTCCCCTCCTGCCTTCTAGTCCTTGTCACTGAGCTGTTGTGCCCCGTTGGTAACATTTTGTTTTATGGACCTGTTCAATCTTTGGCAGAAGGGTGAACCTCTGGAGTGACTTCATTACTGAGCTACAAGGGTGTCCGGGGGCCATAGTCTCAGGGTTTCTCCAGCCTCTATCAGGCCAGTAATTCTGGTCTTTTTTTTTTTGTGAATTAGAATTTTGTTCTACATTTTTCTCCAGCTCTGTCCAGGACCCTCTGTTGTGATCCTGGTCGGAGCAGTCAGTGGTGGTAGCCAGGCACCATCTAGTTGTACTGCACTCAGTCTGGTGGAGGCCGTGGTAGTTGTGGTCCATTAGTCCTTTGGACTAATCTTTCCCTTGCATCTTATTTTCTTCATTCTCCCTCGTTCCCAAAGGGGTGAGATCAGTGGAGTATCTTATATGGCTGCCCACAGGCTTTTAAGAACCCAGATGCTACTCACCAAGGTAGAATGTAGAACATTTTCTTTATAAACTGTGTTATGCCAATTGAGCTAGATGTTCCCCAAGACCATGGTCCTCACAGCCCTCAGCCCAGTAATTTGGTCCCTGAGGGAGTTTAGATGTATCTATGGAGCTTCTATGACCTTGCCTTCTACAAGTTGTGCTGGCTTCCCCAGTATTTTGTACTGTCTTATCCTTCGCCAAAGCTACCACTTATCTATTGTCTATTTAGTGTTTCCTCACCGACCCCTCCCCTCCCTCATAACCATCAAAGATTGTTTTTGTGTGTAAACCTTTTCATGAATATTTACAGTAGTGGTCTCATACAATATTTGTCCTTTTGTGATTGACTTATTTCACTCAGCATAATTCCCTTCAGATTCATCCATGTTATGAGATGCTTTGCACATTCATCATTGTTCTTTATTGTTGCGTAATACTCCACCGTGTATACGTACCACAGTTTGTTTATCCATTCATCTGTTGATGGGCATGTAGGTTGTTTTCATCTTTTTGCTATTGTGAATGAACATGGGTGTGCGTATGTCTATTCGTGTGATGGCTTTTATTTCTCTAGGATGTATTCCTATGAGTGGGATTGCTGGATCATATGGTATTTCTACTTCTAGCTTTCTAAGGAAGCACCATATTGTTTTCCAAAATGGTTGTATCATTTTGCATTCCCACCAGCATTGCATAAGCCTTCCTATCTCCCCACAGCCTTTCTAACGTTTCTTATTTCCAGTTTTTTTGATTCATGCCAGTATGCTGTTGTTAGGCGGTATCTCAATGAGGTTTTGATTTGCATTTCTCTAATGGCTAGTGATCACAAGAATTTTCTCATGTGTCTGTTGGCCACTTGAATGTGTTCTTTGGTAAAGTGTCTGTTTATTTCCTTTGCCCATTTTTTAACTAGGTTAGTCTTCTTTTTGTTGTAGAGGTGTTGTATTTTCTTGTAGATTTTAGAGATGAGACCTTTGTCTTATTTGTAATAACTAAAATTTTTTCCCCAGTCTGTAGTTTCTCTTTTTACTCTTCTGGTGAAGTCTTTTGATGAGCATAAGTGTTTAATTTTTAGAAGATCCCAGTTATCTAGCTTATCTTCTGGAGTTTGTGTGTTGTTGGTTATGGTTTGTATCCTGTTAGTGCCGTGTATTACGGCCTCTAGTGTTGGTCCTATTTTTTCTTCTATGAACTTTATAGTTTTTGGCTTTATATTTAGGTCTTTGTTCCATTTTGGATTAGTTTTTGTATATGGTGTGAGGTATGGGTCCTATTTCATTTTTTTTGCATATGGACATCCAGGTTTGCCAGCACCATTTGTTAAAAAGACTGTCTGTTCCCCATTTGATAGTCTTTGGGCCCTTGTCAAAGATCAGGTGACCGTAGGTGGATGGATTTACATCTAGGTTTTCCATTCTGTTCCATTGATCAATGTATCTGTTGTTGTACCATTACCAGGCTGTTTTGACTAACGTAACTGTATAGTAAGTTCTGAGGTCAAGTAGTGCAAATCCTTCTACTTTATTATTCTTCAGTAGTGCTTTACTTTTCCATATAAAGTTAATGATTCGTTCTTCCATCTCTTTAAAGAATGTTGTTAGTATTTGGATCAGGATTGCATTGTATTTGTAAATGGCTTGGGTAGAATTGTCATTTTCACAATGTTGAGTCTACCTATCCATGAGCATGGTGTGTTTTTCCATTTATGTAGATCCCTTTTGGTTTCTTGCAGTAGTGTTTTGTAGTGTTCTTTGTATAGGTCTTTCACATCCCTGGTTAGACTTATTCCTAAGTATTTTATTTTTTTAGGGGGTATTATAAATGGTATTGTTTTCCCGATTTCCTTTTCATCGTTCTCTTTATTGGTGTATAGAAATCCAACTGATTTTTGTATGTTTATCTTGTATCCTGCTATTTTGCTGAATCTTTCAATTAGTTTCAGTAGGTTTCTCGTGGAGTCTTTATGGTTTTCCATGTATAGTATCATATCATCCTCAAATAAGGACAGTGTATCTTCTTCATTACCAATTTGAGTGCCCTTTATTTCTTTTTCTTGCCTTGTTGCTCTAGCTAAGACTTCCAGCACAATGGTAAGTAGGAGTGGAGATAAAGGGCATCCTTGTCTTGTTCCTTTCTCAAGAGGAATGTTTTCAGCCTCTCTACATTAAGAATGATGTTGGCCTTTGGTTTTGCATAGATGCCCTTTATTATGTTGAGAAATTTCCCTTCTATACCTATTTTATTGAGAGTTTTTTATCAGGAATGTGTGTTGGACTTTGTCGAATGCCTTTTCAGTGTCTATTGAGATAATCATGTGATTCTTTTCTTTCCCTTTATTTATGGAGTTGATTAACTTGATTGATTTTCTAATGTTGAACCATTCTTGCATATCTGGTATGAATCCTACTTGGTTGTGGTGTATTTTTTTTTTTTTTTTGATACGATGCTGAATTCTATTGGCTAGAATTTGGGTGAGAATTTTTACGTCTATATTCATGAGAGATATTGGTCTGTAATTTTCTTTTTTGTGGCATCTTTGCCTGGTTTTGATATCAGGGTTATGCTGGCTTCATAGGATGAATTTGGAAGTGTTGCTTCCTTTTCTATGTTCTGAAATAGTTTGAGTAGTACTGGTGTAAGCTCTTCTCTAAATGTTTGGTAGCATTCTCCAGTGAAGCCATCTGGGCCGGGGCTTTTTTTTTTGTTGGGAGTTTTTTTTTTTTTTTTAATTACCTTTTCACTCTCTTCTCTTGTTATGCGTCTGTTCAGATTTTCAACATTCGTTTGTGTTAATTTGGGTCAGTATTGTGTTTTTAGAAAATTATCCATTTATAGCTTTTCATTATACTCTGTTATGATCCTTTTTATTTCAGTTGGGTCTTTTGTAATGTCACCAATTTCATTTCTTATTTGAGTTATTTGTGTCCTCTCCTGTTTTTCTTTTGACAATCTGGCCAGTGGTTTGTCGATTTTGTTGATCTTTTTAAAGAATCAACTTTCAGTTTTGTTGATTCTTTCTATTGTTTTTCTATTCTCTATTTCATTTATTTCTGCTCTAGTCTTTATTATTTCCTTTCTTCTGATGGCTGTGGGCTTTTTTTTTCTGTTCACTTCCTATTTTTTCAAATTGTGCATTCTCATTTGATTCTAGGAATTTTTTTTATTCCATCTTGGATTTCTTCTATTACCCAGTGGTTTGTAAGCAGGGTGTTATTCAGTTTCCATATAATTGATGTTTTTTTCTTTGTTCTTCCTGTTGTTCATACTGCCTTGATGGCGTTTTGGTCAGAGAAGATACACTGTATTATCTCAATGTTTTGTATTTTGTTGAGAGTTGCTCTGTAGCATAAGATGTGGTCTAGTATGGAGAATGTTCCATGTGTGTTAGAAAAGAATGTGTACTTTGCAGCTGATGGGTGGAGTGTTCTATATACGTCTGTGAGAGCACATTGGCTGATTGTGCCCTGTAGGTCTTTTGTATCTTTGCTGAATTTCTTTCTAGATGTTTTGTCCTTTACTGAGAGTGGTGTGTGGAAGTCTCATCCTGTTATTGTGGAAATGTCAATTTCTCTTTTCAGTGCTGTTAGAGTTTATTGTTAGTGTATTTTGGAGTCCTATCATTGGGTGCATAGATGTTTATTATGGTTATGTCTTCATGATGGTCATCCCTTTAATCACTATATAGTGTCTTTCTTTGTCTTAGTGGTGGATTTTGTTTTAAATTCTATTTTATCTGAAATTACTATTGCTACTCCTGCTCTTTTCTGGTAGCTGTTTGCTTGATAGTATTTTTTCCATCCTTTGATTTTTAATAAATTTACATCTTTGTTTCTAAGGTGTGTCTCTTGTTGACAGCATATTGATGGATCCTGTTTTTTAATCCATTCTGTCACTCTCTGTCTCTTTATGGGTACATGTAGGCCATTTACATTCAGTGTAATTATTGATAAGTGTGAGTTTAGTGCTGTCATTTTGTAGTGCTTTTCTTTGTGGTGTTAACACTTTCTTTGTTCCTCTTACTCTCTTGTGCTGAATTCCTTTCGTTTGTGGGTTTTTTTAATTCTTTTGTTTTTGTAGATTTTGTTTTTACTGAGACTTTATGTTTTTCTTCTTTATTTTGATGGGTAGGTTTGTTAACTTTCTTTGTGGTTACCTTGAAATTTACCATTATCTTCCTAAGTTTCAACCACCCTATTATTACTTGATATCACCTTGCCTTCCTCTCCATTAGAAGGTTTTATACCTACACCATTTACTCCGTCTTTTATTGTTCTGATGTTCTCATTTACAGAATAACCTCTCTCATTCCCTGTTGTAATCCTTTTGATTTTTGGATAGTCCTTGAGAGTTCATTTCCTTGGTTGATATCTGGGTGGTACAATCCTGTGTCCTAGATTCAGCCTGTGGTCTGATGTTTTTTCTCAGATTGAAGGACTCCCTTTAATAATTCTTGTAAGTTTAGTTTGGTTTTACATAGTCTCTTAATTTCTGTTTATCTGGAAATGTCCTAATTTCACCATCATATTTGAACGTGCGTTTTGCAGGATATATTATTCTTGTCTGTCAGTTTTTTTCTTTCAAGGTTTTATATATGTCATCCCATTGCCGTCTTGCTTGCACGGTTTCTGCCAAATAATCTGAGCCTAGTCTTATTGTTTCTGCTTTGTATGTGACTTTTTTTTTTTTCTCGAGCTTCTCTCAGGTTTCTTTGTTTGTCTTTGGTTTTATTGAGTGTGATTATGATATGCCTTGGTGATTTTCTTTTGGTGTCTATCCTATATGGTGTTCTTTAGCTTCTTGGATGGTCACCTTGTCATCTTTCATGATATTTTATGACGTTTTATGTCAGCAATTTTTCAGTGACCCTCTCTGTGTTTTCCATTTTCTCCCCTTGTTTATGGAACTCCAATCACTCATAAATTTTTGCTTTTGATTGTATCCCACAGAATTCTCAGAGTTTCTTTATCTTTCTTATTTTTCCTCAAACATAATTGTATCCAAGTGTTTATCTTCAATTTCGCTAATCCTGTCTTCCATTGTTTCAAACCTATTCCTCAGCCCTTCTATGACACTGTCCATGTCTGAAATCTTGTTGTTTATCTTTTGAATTTCTAATTGTTGTTTTTTTATGATTCCTAATTGTGAATTTATTTTTTCAGTTTGTTCCTGTATTGTTTTCCTGAATTCTTCCATTTTTTGGTCTGAATGTTAGAGATTTATATTCCCTATCAGGTAGTTTTAGTGCCTTTTCTTCTATTGGAAAGTTATCTGGTGTTTTATTTTGGTCGCCTACTAGAACCATACTGTCGTTTTTTGTTTTTTTTGTTTTTTTTGTATGTTTTGATATTGTCTTCTGTCTTTGGGACATTCAGTAGTTATTTTCTTCATTTACTGATTGTAGATTTGTTTGTTTCATCCGGCTTTTTTGTTTTATTTGGTTATGGCTGAGCAGGCAGACTGTGTGTTCTTTGTTGTTTGCTCCTCTGTGGGCATGATACTTTTCACCTCCTTGTCCAAGGGCAGGTTCAGTCGCTTACGTATGCTGCAGCAGTGCAGGTGCAGCTGAAGCGGATTTGCTGGGATGGGTTGTATGTGGCACAAAGAGGGCTGATAAGGCCTGTTTGGGAATCACTGCAGGGCCAATTCAGGTAGGCTACGCATGTGTTGCTTGGGGTTGTTATGTTCAGCGCACGGTACAGTTAGGCAGGAAGGAGGAAGGAGATTTCGATGTGTTGAGCTAAGATGGACATGGGAAAGATGAGAGAGAGGAGAGAGAAACAGGAACCAAAAGCAAACAAAAACAAAGAAATAAAGAAAGAGTGCTCTGGGATCTTGCTGTAGGATGGACAGATGAGAAACTGAGAAATGGAGAAAAACACAAAGAAAAAAAGGATAAAGGAAAACAAAATAAAGACAAATTAAAAAGAAAGAAAAGCAAAACCCCAGGGATTCCACTGGTGCAGGTGTGAAGACTGGGGAAGTGGCTTCCAGGCCACAAAGTAAAGCTTGGCTAGAAGGGGTAGAGGCATCACACAGCACCAGATATTCAGGAGACATGAAGAATAGGTAAGTATAGAAAGATAAGAAAGTAAGAAATGAAGAAAGACAAAAAGGAAAAAAGAAAAGAAAACAAAAAAAGAAGAAAGATAAGCCCCGAGGGATCCCACCATGCGACTGCACAGACTGAGGAAGTAGTTCTGTAGCCGTGCGGTACAGCTTGGCTAGAAGGGGCTTCCCAGCTAAGAAAACAGAACAAATCAAAACAAACAAACAAAAAAAAGCCCCGGTGATCCCACCAAGCTTGTTGGCACAGGCCAGGAAGCAGTTCCACAGTCAGGTGGCATTTCACAGCCTTTCAAGAAGAAGCAAAGATGGCACATGGAGCTAGTTACTGGGGAGAAAGGAGGGGGAGATGGTGAGAGGTATGGAAGAAACCAAAAGAAGCAGAAAAGAGGAACACCAGCAACAAAAAATGGCACTCATGGAGCTGGCCATTGTGGGTTGGTGGAATCCAAGCAGCATAGGCCTGAAGCCTGTGCCTCTCAGCTAAGAGAATGTGGCCACAGGAAGCATAGGAGGCTGAATGGGGGTGAAGTAGTGTGGGGGGTATCAGATAATTTTCCTCGTAACTGATTACACTAAGGCCATTATGATTTGTGAGGTTTATGGCTGCTTATTGTAAATTCATATCATTCACTCACTCAACCAATAAAGGGTCACTGATCACTTGCCATAGATCACCAAACTTAAATATCACTTCTTCTGGGAAGCCTTTGTTGACAATTCCCAGTCTTGTCCAGAGGAATTCCTATATTCCCACCTCACCGTTTGCAACCTTCATTATAGCATTTCTCTCACTGCAGTGGAACCGCACATTTATTTACCCCCCCCCCCAAAAAAAAAAAAACCCTGCTGTCTTTGAGTCAATTCATAGTAATCTTATAGGACAGAGTAGAACTGCCCCATAGGGTTTCCAAGAAGCACCTGTTGCCATCAAACTGCTGACTTTTTGGTTTGCAGCTGAGCTCGTTAACACTGCACCACCAGGGGCTCCTTATTTGCCCAGGAGTCAACTAATTCTAGGTTTAATGAAAGAAGAGAATGCCTGTCTGTTTAACAGTTGTACTATTAAGTGTAATGCCTGATCCATGGAAAGTGATCAGTGACCCTTTTTTGGATGAGTGACTGAATGACATGAATTTACAATAAATAGACATAAAACCTCACAAATCATAGCGGACTGAGTGTACTTAGTTCAGAGGCAAACTCTTTGACGCCCTTCCTTATGTGAGAAGCAGGGATGACTCCACCTCTGAGTACTGGGCAGCTTAAACTGGAGAACAGGGTCTGGGGCCACTAGCTATAGTGTTGTGGCTTCATGCTGAAAGCACTGGGGAGCCTTGGGAGTGGAAGGGGTCAAGGAAGCAAAATAGAGTAAAGGAAAACAAAGGCTTTTCTCAGGGAGAGAATGTATGAACAAGAAGCATAACTGTCAAGAGCCGAGAGCCCCATGAAAATAATATTGGTGTTCAGGTACAAAGGGAGTGTTACTATTTTTGTTCTCTATTTAAACATGAAGGTAAGTATATCACTTGTTTTAGAAAGATTTTGATCCAAAATTCTTAAAATCCTTAAAAAAAATTCTGGCGATCAAAGGTGGATGGTTCGGTTATTTGGTTCATTGTTGATGTGGAGCTCCACATTGCATACTGGTTTCAGTTAAATGAAGAATGACACTACACTCTGCATGTAGAAATAGGTGTAGGGATATCGGGTGGCGTAGTTTTCTCCCCCACGAGACGCAGGCGCAGAAACATGTTCTTTCCAAGGGAGAAGGTTCAGACTTTATGCAATTCCAAGCAGCGCTTTATTTCTGATGAAGTAATCATGTACATTCCCTTCAGACTCATCATAACTCATAAAAATTGGTCTGCTGGTAAGTGAGGAGAAAATAGGGCTTCCTTTCCGGTCAGTCTCTATTGCTCCTGGACTTTGCCATCGTGAAATGGGAAGACTGTTTTTAATTAGAGAGCCTAATCTTATTCCACAGCAACCCCTTCTGTTGGAAATTTACCCTCTCCAGATACTGCCTGTAGCAAAATATTCCTGTAGCACGGCAGTTTTGGAGTAAAAAGAAGAAAATTAAGAGTAGACTCCGAGGAAACACAAAACACGAGACATGGTAGACATATTTTGAGGGTCTTTAGTGAACTGGAAGCAATATTCTAGAAGTGAACAATCATTTAAAATTTGTTGTAAATTTTCAGAATGTAGATATTCTAGGGCGAGACATGCTGCTCAAAAAGTAAAGTGCAGTGTGCTTAATTATTCATATAATGCTCCTCCATTTCCCCCTTATTTCTCTTTGTTCTTGCATAATTTGTAGAGTTTTTTTATTGAAGCCACCACATAGCTATAGTCAGGGTGAGCTTCAAAAAATAACTTTCTTGTTCTATACTGTCTTGATCTTCCCCTCTTCCTCTGTTTCCCTCTCTCCCCCATTCTCTCCGTCTCACTCTTGCTTTCACTCCCCTTCCGCTACTTTTTTGGTTCATTTTGGTAGTTTAGGAGCAGTCTGGTATAGAAGCTTTGATATCTTGGCAATGGTCGTTGCTCTGCCACTAACTCATGGTTTGAACTTAGACAACTCCCTTCTCTTTTTTGGTCTTTAGTGTTCTCATCTATATAAGAGATAGTTCGACAACTTGATCTCTAAAGTCTTTTCTATTTGTGCTCATATAAGTTTCATTGAAATATTATCATTACGCCATGTGATGTTTGAACAGCTGGCAGTAATGTGATTACTCTCTTAACTGAAGCAGCTTTTTTTTTAAGCATTCAATTTGTCAGAAAGGAGTTAATTTGTTCTGCCTGCTTTGTGTTAATATTTCTATTAATGATATCTTTGTCAGTATCAGAAATAGGAATTTATGTTCAATGCAATGTCCTGAAAGCTTGCAATTCTGACTCATTGCTGCCCCCTCCTGATGGTGATCTATCAGAATGCGGACCCTTTCTTTGCATCATAATCCAAACACCTCTGCAAGCTTCCCTACATTATGAAGCCTGTTTCTTCTGTGATCAAATTTATCCAGATCAGGTACTGCAGATGGGTTTCTTTTCACTTGCCAGCTCCGGTCAATTGGTGAAAGATGCCAGGCATCTGTGTTGAGATGCATTTTGAGGACTGTTTGGCCTCCATGGACTAAAAGTGTCAGGGTGGCCCGTATACAAAACCTAGAGAGTATACTTCAGACCTAGATAGTAAGATTTCCAAGTCATCTCCCACTCTCTTACAAGCAACTCACTGGAGGTCATGGAGCTGATGTTGCTGAGATCAACAGATCTCTCAAATTTCTGGAAGCCACGTTGTGTGGCAGCAGCAGGACTAATGGATGTAATTCACACAAACATCACACCTTGAAGCTTCTTATGATCCAGGACGAAGATGTATTAATAGAAGCATTTGCTATGAAATGAGTAAGAGGTAAGTGTGCTCAGTGGTAGTGCTGGGAGTAGGAAGAACGTGGAGAAACAAAGACAGTTCACCATTTAAACTTATGAATACTATATGCCAGGTACATTAAAAGGCACTTTACTTAATATCTAATCCTCACAAAAATCCTATGATGCATATCCGGAGAGGTTTAAGTAATTTTCCAATGTTCACACAGCAAGTAATAAGTATCTTTACCTCTGTGATGAGTGTATATGGAAAGCGATGGTGGTAGCAAAGAGAAATCCAAGAATCCATCAGCTTGACCACTTGAGGATTTGAGATTCCTCTTCTCTAGATCCCTTTTGACAATTGATGATTGTGGAGACACAAGCTCCCATTTAGGCCTTAACTGGTCAATAAATAACACCATTTTATTCCCTATTTAAGTCCTAAACAAGATGAGAGACAGACAGAGTGGTGAGGTAAATGGAGATGAGCAGATCACCTTGATTTCTGATACAGCTGTTTGGATATCATGATTTAGGTCTGTACTGAACATACAAAAATATATCTCCTTTCAAGCAAGCACATTCCAAGAGAGGGGAAGGAGCTGAGCTGAAGATGCTGAATTCCTCCTTTCAAACTTGTCAAATTGTCATGTTACTTCTTTCCTGGGGAGGAATCAGTGAGCAAGTGGAAAGAAGCTAAAAGTGTTGCACTATAGTCATTCCCTCGACATGGAATCATGAGGATGAGCAGAGAAATTTCCCCCAACAGCTATAGAGTGTGAAGTTGAATGGAATGGGTCAGTCATGAGTGGTGTGGTTTTCCAGACCAGAGCTAAGAAATGAGAAGATTCTCGAGTGGCCAGTCGGGTAGGTCTAGACAGGGAATCTTAGCATATCACTGCTAATGTATGAAGCCGAGTAGCAATCCTAAAATGGCATCCTTAGGTGATCAGCTCACCAAGTGTCCCTCCTCTTAATAGACTGTAAAATCTTAGTGATTCATCAGAAATGCTCTAAGACCCTCTCCTACGGTTGAGATAGGCCTGCAAGCCTCGTAGCTCCTGATGTTGTGTGTATATCTGCTCACACTAGCAATCCTTGGAAAGAGCTAGCAGTCATGCAGGGCAAGACGGCTGTTCTCCACAGCACTGTTTCCAAACCCGTTGGCTTTCCAGCAGAGATTTTCATGTTGCAATGGCAGCAGGGATTGAAGATAGGCAGTCATGGGGCCTGGGGATAAAGAGTACGGCTACGCCAACAACAAGAGTCTTAAGTCGAGTTCTTCCTGAACTCGACTCTTAGAAAGGATTTGAATTCAATTACTTTATTTGGAAGATGATTCAAGCAAGCATCATTAATACTGTAGGGAAGTGAGTCAGGGAAGCAAGGAATGTAAGTTAATACAGAATGCATTCATGAGCAGGATTGGGGACCATAGGAGTATTTATTCACTGCATCCCGTCTGTCACTGGTTGTGGGCACTCCTGGGAATGTCAGCTGCCCTACAATTACTAACAGTCTAGCCTATCTCATGCCCAGCAAGCTCCTGAGTCCAGAGAATGTCCTCAGACAGCAGAGAGTTGAGGATTCTTACAGTAGAAAGCAGTCAGTGTGCACAGGATGAGGCCATACCAAGGGCATACGTTCTCTGTTGCTAACCGAAAGGGTCGATGTTCAAGTCCACCCAGAGACACCTCAGAAAAAAGGCCTGGCTATCTACTTCTGAAGAATCAGGCACTAAAAACTGTATGTAGCACAGCTCTACTCTGACACAGATGGGGTTTCTATGAGTCAGAGTCCACTCGATGACAATTGCTTTTGTTTGTTTTTAATAGACAGTACAGCATTTGCTATGAAACCTGATACCACCCAGTGGATTTTTCTAAGAAAATTAACTAAGCCTATGCTTCAAAGAAGGAGGCCTGGTGGTGCAATGGATTAAGCACTTGGCTGCTAACTGAAAGGTCGGTGGTTCAAACCCACCAGCTACTGTTCAGGAGAAAGATATAGCAGTCTGCTTCTGTAAAGGTGTACAGAATTGGAAAGCCTGCGGGGCAGATCTACTCTGTCCTGTAGGGTCACTGTGAGTCACATTCGACTCGCCTGGAATGGTTTATGCTTTGAAGAGTTCTCCCATTACATCCTTTCCTCCAATATGAAGTTCTCACTAGAACTCTTCCAACCTAAGCATGAGATTTCTTTCTTTTTTTTTTTTTAATGTGGGGGCCAAATAGGAAAGATTATCTTTTTCTTCTTTCTTATTTTTGTAAGGCAAGAGAAGTCCAAGAGCAGCTCAGAAAACGGTAGTAAGGTCTCGGCTTTACAAAAGCTTTGGAAACCATTACAGATAAGCTTGTAATAAAAAGGGCAGAGATGAATGTACCCTGTGCCATAGCTGCCCTGCTAGATACAGAAGCTGAGGAGGAATGCAGCATGAGGGCCTATGCTTCAGTTTACTGGGGATGGGAGGAGGAGCAGAGAGGGCAGAGACAGGATCTGGAGTAGTGTGGAGTAACTGCAAAACAATGTTGGAAGGAGGGTTCAAGGGAACAGCCAAATGGCCTGTAAGGGTCTCCGTGTGTCTAAGTTGCCTAGAGCTGCTGTAACAGAAATACCACATGTTGGTAGCTTTAAGGGAGAGAGATTTATTTTTTCACAGTTCAGGAGACTGGAAGTCAGAATTCAGGCCTTGGGCTCTAGGGGAAGGCTCTCTCTCTCGGCTCTGGGAGAAGGTCCTTGTCTCCCCCATCTTCTGTAGTTCCATTTTTCCTTGGTTCCTTGGCAGTCTTTAGGTTCCTTCTATCTCCACCCATTTGTGATTGCTTGGTTCTGTGTCTAATCTTCCTTTAGTATCACTCAGAAATGATTAGGCTTCAGGTCCACCCTTCATTGATATGGCCTCATTAACATAGCAAAGAAAAGCCTATTCTTAAACTGGATTATTTCCACAGGTTTTGGGGTTAGGATTCAGACACTTATTTTGAGGGGACACCATACAATCCATAACATTGTGAGAAAGACAATGGCTGTTCTTGGGTTAGGAGCGGGTCAAACCATCTAGCCTAGTACCCTCTTGCTTGAATCTCGGAACTCACTTAGCTGCTTCTATCCAGGGGGCGGTAGGAGGTGAGGGTGGGCAGCTCTCTGAGAAGGAAGCCTAAGAATAGGCTCTCTGAGAGGACTGATGATTGATTTATAGTTAGTGAATAAAGTTTGCCTAAGGCGCATACAAATTTTCCGTGGTTTTCCGTGTTTTCTTTACAGAAGAGGAAGAATTATCTAGGTGGTGGCCTCATGTTCATTACTGAGGCCTTAGCTCACCGGGTTCTAGCACAGTGCCAATCATGCTAACAGGGTAGCAGTGAGTGCCGACCCTCAGGGTGGGTCTGGATTTAATCCTGGGATGGAGGCATGTTTTCTCCATTAAGTGATTTCTTCTTGGAGTCTTATCTTGACACTGAGAATCAAAAACAAGCTGTTGAACTCTTCCAATCATTAAGAATTGGCAAAACCAGTCAAATCATATTATTTTTTAAGACAGCTTTTAAAGTGCTCCTTGCTAAATATGGTAGTTGTTTTTTCCTTTTCTTTCTTTCTTTTTCTCATCTCGTTTATTGTCGTGATGCTGGATAATTTAATTCGTCAGATCTTCACAAGTCTAACAGGAACCCAACTATAATTGGGTCTTCTACATATTAGAGACTTTTTTCTACCCAGGTGCAAGAGAAGACAATCCTAACAAGGCCCTGTCCCTAACAGCAGAATGATGCTGTCTGGCTGCAAATGGGTTTGAGATACAATGAAACAGTGTTTGCAGTTTATTGCTATGCGGTTGTATTCTGGATTTGAATTAGTTGTGTTTGCTAGGGACTTGTTATCTCTTCATACTAGGACAATAAAAGAGAGAAAAGCTCACCCTGAACAAATGTCAGGGCCCAGCATCGGATGTAAGCAGAGGAAAGCTCAGACCACTCCCTTCCAGAAACATGTTCAGGGCTCTCAGGGAGCTCATCTTCTCTGGACCCTACCTGAGAACTGTCCACACTGCCATTTTGAAGGGGAATTCAGGCCAATGCAGAACAGAACCTGGGAGTGAGAATTCAAATCTGAAATACCTACAGTTACACAATCCCATGGCCCTTAAACCTAGCTACACAGCAGGATTACCTGTTGTTTTTGTTGTTAGATGCCTGTTATTTACGAAGCAGGATACCCTTTTTTAGTGATTGTTCTTTCCTGTAGATGTGTCCAAAGTAAGCGAGCTAAAGTATCACCATCCTCGTTTCAGAGAAGCATTCCTTGAAATTGTATTTCTTCATTCGTCTTGGAGTCCACAGTATATTCAATATTCTTCACCCATACCACAATTTCAATACATCAATTCTTCTGTCTTCCTTTTTTAATGTCCAGCTTTCACATGCATATTGGATCAACTAGGAGCCCGTTGAAACATATTCTCGGGTACTTTTGAGAAGAGTTTGATTTAGTGAGTGTTGGTATCTGGAATCTGTGTTTTTTAACCCACTCCTTGGGTTAACCAAGTTTGGTCAGCTAGAGTCGAGCCTGTTAAATAATTATATGTTCATAAAAGAGTTTTCTAACTCTAATTTGGATATATTTTTCTTCCTTTCTTTTGTGTGGACGGCTGGTTTGTTGATTAATATGCCTTCAGAGCCCAAGTCTCTGAAGACTGTGTTCTGTTTTCAGCTCTGCCTCTGATTTGAAGGGTGACCTTTCACATCTCTAAGGTTGAGTCTTTTCCTGTCTCCTGTGTGGACCTAACCACTCTTGTTTAGCATGCTGAATGTGAAAGGAAAACGACTGTGAAAAGTTCAAAATGGTAATTGCCATGGTAACATTGTGGTGTCAGTAAAACACATATACTCATTAGATGAAGAGGAAGATAGATGGGGGGATGAAACGATCCATTTGTCAACTTAGGATTAATCAATCTCTTCTTGTCATCTCAAATAGAGTGATTTAAAAAGAATTATAGATTTTTGGTCATACTCTGTTTTATTATTTTTATGCCAACCCAAACTTTTTTTTATTATACTTTAAGTGAAAGTTTACAATTCAAGTTAGTCTCTCCTACAAAAATTTATTCACACATTGTTATGTGATCCTAGTTGCTCTCCCTACACTGTGACAGCACACTTCTCCTTTCCAGTCCAGATTTTGCTGTGTCCATTCAACCAGCTCCTGACCCTCTCTGCCTTCTCATCTCACCTCCAGACAGGAGCTGCCCGTGTAGTCTCATGTATCTACTTGAGCTAAGAAGCACACTCTTCACGAGTATCATTTTATGTCCCATAGTCCAGTCTAATTTTTGTCTGAAACGTTTGTCTTGGGAATTGTTTTAGTTTTGGACTGACAGAGAGTCCGAGGGCCATGTCTTCCAGAGTCCCTCCAGTCTCAATCAAACCATTAAGTCTGGTCTATTTACTAGAATTTGAGTTCTGCACCCCCACTTTTCTGCTGCTCAGTCAGGGACTCTCTGTTGTGTTCCCTGTCAGGGTGGTCATTGATGGTAGCCAGGCACTATCTAATTCTTCTGGTCTTAGGCTGATGGAAGCTCTGGTTTATGAGTCCCCTTTTGTCTCTTGGGCTAATATTTTCCTCATATCTTTGGTGTTCTTCATTTTCCTTTGCTCCAGATAGTTTGGGACTGATTGATGCATCTTAGATGGCTGCTCACTAACTTTTAAGACCCCAGACGCCACTCACCAAAGTAGGATGCAGAACATTTTCTTAATAAACTTTGTTATGCCAGGAAAGAAAAGGAGCTGCTCTGTCAGGATGTGCTTTGGGGATTTATGTATCCATTTAAGTTACAGAATTGTTCCTGAGTAACTTCTGGATATGGGGTATTTTTTCTGGGTGTTTCAGGGCATAAACAAAAACCAAGCCTCATGCTGCCCATCCAAGGTAGAACAATTGGTCTCTATTTGCCTGGAGCAACAGAGAAATAAAGAGTGAGGAATGGGAGGAGGAAATGGAATGTGTGGCTAATTGTCTCCATGAACAACTGCCTCCTTTGCCGTGGGACAAATTGGATGGTTCCCCGCTACCACTGATGAACATTTTGATCAAAGATTATATTGAAGAATCCTGATCAAAAGCAGGAAAATTGAGAAGAGAATTTCAAATTCTCATGGAATACAGATTTTCTGGAGCCGTGGAGGCTGGGTGAACCCCTGAAACTATTTCCCTGAGATAATCTTTAAACCTTAAACTAAAACTATCCCCTCAAGTCTTCTTAAAACCAAACAATATTTAGCTTAACTAGTAAAGAATGTCTGCTTTAGCATTGTGCACTTTTAAGAACTATCTATATGGGGTCAAATTGACAACAGCAACTTGAAAGAGTAGATGGGAAACTTCAGGGGCATTTGAGTGTATGTTAATGGGAGAGGAAGAATTCTTAAAAGGAGGATGAGAATGACTGCACAACTTGAAGAATGTAATCAATGTCAACTGAATTGTATATGTGGAAATTTTTAATTGATACATGTTCTGCTGTGTATTTTCTCAACAACAACAACAAAATAAAATAAAAGATAAACAAAACAAGACCAGTTGCAGAGGAGTTGTTTCCGATTCCTGACAACACCATCCATGTCAGAGCAGAACTGTGCTCCATAGGGTTTTCAATGACTGATTTTTCAGTAGATTGCCAGGGCTTTCTTTGGAGACGCATCTGGATGGCATTGAACCTCCAACTTCTCATTAGCAACTGAGCGGATTAATCATTTGCATCACCCAAGGACTCTTTGACATATAGACGTGAGGAATATGCAGTCCCTGGTCATGACAAGTTTGTAGTAATGCTTGCAAAGTTTAAGATACAGGTAAATTATTGGTTGCCTGTGATATAAGACCTAATGTGTGTCATGACAATTCTGAATAGCTAGCTGTCCCAGCAAGTTGGGCTAATGAGGAAAGACTTGACAGCAGGAAACAGGGTTTGGGATTGACTTTAACCTGACCCTGGCATTCCTACTGTAGAAAACAGCCAGAATAATTGGGTAGGCAGGGTATGTTTCAAGTCATCTTCAAAATGTATTAAAATACTTTCAAATTATCCTGGAAAGGGATCATTTTCCCTTTCTTGACGTAATTTGGGGTTTCCTTTTGCTTGTCTGTCATCCAGACATGTTAGGCATCAAGACATGCCAATAGCTCCCTTACATTAAAAAAAAAAAAAAAAGTGCTTGGGATGGCAGGGCTTGTGAGCTATGGGCACAGATGAGTTGCAGCAGGCCTCCAGGCATGGGTAGCCAGTTGTGCGATTCTGGTCAGGATCTTGCACTGGAACATGTTGCTGAAAGGCAGAGGCCAATAGGTTGATGAAAGCCAAGCAACGTGCCTGTCTCACTGTGTAGATGAAACTGCTTGAGATTGACCTGGATTTGAATCCAGGCTCTGCCACTTACTTACTAGGGTTATCCTAGGCAAATGATTAGAGGTAGTATATGTTGCGTAGCTAGTATAGCTGGCACATTATCAATGTTGAATAAAGTATCTACCTGAGTCACGTGTATGGTTTCAAAGTGGGATGGTAGATACTCACCTGGGTTTCCATAGAACCAAAGTGTATTTTGGTATTTCTTCAAATGTCAACTCTTTGCTTGGTATTAGTCAGCATCTTGAAGTCAGATGCCCCTTGAAATGTTCCTGCCCTGGCAGAAAGAGATATCAGTTGCTTCCTTTGTTGATGTAAGACTCATTTGGGGGTTCTTTCAACTGATACTCCCATCTTTGACATTCTGGCCCCTACTTGAACTTCCTAATCTTGCTGGCCTTGTCCTACCTGCCTGGGAATTATGTTCCTGAGCCTGATTCCAACCCTTCCAAGGTGCCAATGTCACCTCTAAGTTATACTACCTTGATGTCTCATTAAAATCTATGGGTTGCTTTTGGTGGTCAAATGTGATCAATCCAGTCATGACTATGTGCCTTGCGCACCAGCTCAGAGTTAGTCTGAAGGCTCGTTGACCATGAGCTAGACTCCTGAGCCCTGATGACTCCTGAGAGATGATGCCCTCTTGGCCAAGGCAGGAGGATGTTTGTTTGGGTCATAGCTTGATCTTGTGACTACACACTCTGTATGTGCTAGTGGTCCAGAAGGGCTCCCTCAGGCCAGCCTAACATTCTTGGCCTGCTGTGAGTTGTCCATGGGGCTTCTGAGCAGCTTCTAGTGATAGTCTGGGAAGTCAGTGGTGTAGAGCTGTAAATATACTAACTTAACTTTGTTGAATCCACCATTTCCCAGCTTATAAGGTCATGGTCCACTCCTTGCTCATGTGCTTCTCATTCCTTCCACTCCCAACAAGTGCCTGTTAACCTGAAAACAGTTCCCTGCAATCTGGGAAAGTGTCCTGACTGAACCCCCAATAACTTGTTGTAAGGGGGGTTTATTATCTCCATTTAATAAATGCTGCAAATAGGGTTCGATGTGATTACAGAACTCGTCCAAGGTCACCTAGCTCAAAAGGTGCAGAGTTGCATGCACCCATTGTCCTGTTAGTGCAAAGCTGGGGCACCGTGCCCTGCCATAGGCTCCCTCATGCATTTATAAGCCAATGTTAACACTGAATCTCAGAGCTATACTTTGGTACTAAATTGAACTGAGATCATAGAACAAAGTTGGAAAGCCTCTTCTTGATAGGTCTTCCAGTCTCACACTTGTGTGGTAGCTGTTGCCATCTTTACCTCTCTCTCTCTCTCAGTTTGGGGGAATTCTCAAATGGGAGGCATACAGATGACATTGTAATTACCACCTGCTCCCCCTGGGGACTCTGTCAGCATTCTCCACACCCCCTTTCCAACCTCACAAGCCACCCCCTCCAGGCAGGAGTGGTGGTAGAGGCTTTGCAGTGTTGATCATTATGTCTCTGCTATAAGACACACCACACAACAAAATATCTTCCTTACTGGAGGATTAGGTGTCCCTGAGTCACGTTAAGAAAACCACATCGAGACAACTAGAAGCTCAGTGACCCGGCTCACAAGCAAATGTGGCTGCCTGCTGTTTTTTTCCCCCAGTGAAAATGTTGGCGTGATATTTAGCGTGGTTGTGTGCATGGGACTGGGAAAGAAATGGTTTCAGACGCTAGTACCTGTACTTCTCTGAGTATCAGTTTCATCATTCACAAAATGGGGATAATAATCCTTGGTCCTGTTTCATAGGACAATTGAAAGGATGAAATGAGATAATTGATGTATTTTGTTATATATGTTTCTGATGAATACTCCAAGGCAAAAATTTGCAACAAAGAAATAGCTTTGGCTGAAGGCAGATGTTATGAGTAGTTTCTTATTAATCCCACACTTCAGCAGCAATGGCACTTCAAGATCCAAGATCAGGAAGACTGACTCACAAGCAAATGCAGAATAATAGCAGCACCTGCTAGCTCTCGGACCGAGCGGCATACCCTGTGTAAAGGATTAGCTCCTGCACACGGCAATTCTCGTCCCGGTGACGTAAAGGAGTAGTAGTGCCCCAGCTCCTCACACTGTCAGTTGCAAAAAAAAAAAAACCAAACAAACCAAAACCTCTACTAATATTATAAAAATGTGTTAGCAACACAGAATCTTAGGTCTTAATGCTCCCCCTCTTGTCCCTGTCTCTTCTCTCTCTCGCTCTTTTTTTTTTTTTTTATTTTTGGTAAATGTATCTGTAACAAAATGTTTGCCTTTTTATTTCTAATATTCTTCACATGTTCAATTCAGTGATATTAGTTACCTTTATCGTGTTAAGCGTCACTATTATCCATTTCCACATTTGTCCATCATCCTTAACAGAAGCTTGGTGTCCCCCTAGGAATGTCCCTATCCCTTGCCCCCTTCCTCCCGCCCACCACTGTTGTTGTTAGGTGCATTTGAGTAGGTTCCAATTCATAGCAACCCCATGTAGAACAGAAGAAAACATTGCCCAGTCTTGTGCCATGCTCACAATCGTTGCTATGCTTGAGCTCGTTGTTGCAGCCACAGTGTCAATCCATCTCGTTGAGCGTCTTCTTTTTTGCTGACCCTCTACTTGACCAAGCATGATGTCCTTCTCCAGGGACTGGTCCCTCCTGATAACATGTTCCAAGTATGTGAGACGAACTCTCACCATCCTCGCTTCTAAACAGAAAGCAAAGTCCCCCATCGCTGCTGTAGGGAAGCAGGCACCATGGCAAGGCCTCTCTGTTAAATGGGAGACTCTTTGCCTGCTCTCAGCCCAGAAATGAAAAGACCACATGGGATGCTTTATACAGTTCTGTGAATGCCAGGAACACAATGCCTAGGGCCTGGGGCATCTTCACTACTCAGCTGCTGTTTTCTCTCCCAGGGTTGAATTACTAGAACTCCAGCTGCAGCCTGCACTTTAACTCCGCATTCTCTTCCCAACCCACAATCTTGTTATCAGTGTTTTTCGGGTCTATTAGGGAGGGCGGAAGGGGAGCTAGCCAAGATGTGGCTGAAGAGGACTGAAACAGGTCAGAGTGTTCTTCCAGTAGACTCTGCCTTAATAGAAGTGATGCTGTACCATCTGTGCACTTGGGAGAGGGTGGGGGAGCCTCCCCCGTGAACAGAGAGCTGCTCCCTTAGTTCAACTGAGCGAAGTAGTTCCCTCAAGTCTTTCTAATAGGAGCATCCACACACTCTGCAACTTGCTGGTGGCCACAATTTCTCAGAGAGTCCAGCTAACTCTACTGTTCTCCTAGACTTGAATAATAGGAAAGAAGCAGGCATCAGTTTTTAGAAAGGGAGAGAAGGTGGTAGCTTACTCTTTTGGGATCGGCAGGTGGAATAACGATCTGCCAAACTTTAACATTCATAGTGTTTTCAGCTAGGCTGCCAATGAGATGTTTTTGCCTGCCTCAGTACACTGAGAAAAGGAGACACAGGACTCCGTGTCACAGCACTGAGGGGGTGAAGGAACATGCCAAACTAATGGCCTGAGTGAGAGAATTCGGGGGGACAAAAAGACTGCTGGGTCACCAGGAGTACTGCAACCTGAGGTCCAGCTCAAATGTCACCCTCAGTGAAGTCTTCTCTGATACCATTTAATGCAGCCCATCACTGCCTCTCCTTTTATAGTTCCTTATTGTTCTTCCCTCCATTCAGCACTACTTAAAATTATGCTATTTATCAGTTTATTAATTTGTCTATTTTGGTGTCCCCTACTAGAATATAAGGCCCAAGAGGACAGAGGCTTGGTTTCTTCACTGCTATTTCCCCAGGGCCTGGAACACTGCCTTTTACATGGCAAGTGCTCAAGAAATGTCTGTTGGATGGATGGATGGATGGGTTGTGTGAATGAATGAACCTAGCATCCACAGGGCAATGAGTATACAACTAACAATGAGAATAATAATGGCAGTGAATATGTACTGAATGCTGTGCATTAATTTATTTAGACTTCATAGCGACCCTGTACACTACGTGCTACCATTATCCCAATTTTGCAGATAAAAGTTAGACTCAGGGCTTAAGTGACTTGTCTGTCTGACTTCAGGAGTCACAATGCTAAGATGTGATCATGGGCTTGGGCACAATTATTCCAGACAGACCACACTGAGGATTCACCTGATAGTATTTTGAATTGGATTATTTAGGATTTCTTTTCTTGATTCCTACCCAGCTCTCTAAAACTCTTTCACTAAAATGACTACATGAGGTGGATAATTTTTCCCCATGCACTTGTCATCATAAACTGAAACTTGTACAGCAGAATATGCCCCTCCTTGTTCTCTGGCCAATTGTATGTTCTTTGGCTAAGCTGTAGTTCAATGGTGAAGGCAGACCAGATAGGGATGGTGCTTCCTTTTTCTTGGGGAGGAGGAGAAACAGTCCTTCCAACCTGCTCTAATGTTGACATTCTCCTGCTGGAAACACGGCTTATAAAACCCCACTTACTGAGATAAAGTGTTTTACAAAGCCAGAGCATGTTAGGGCTTCTTAATCACTTGCATTCAGGAAAGTTCTATTTGTATATTGTTACTGTTAGCTTCCTTTGAGTTGCCCCTGAACCCTGGCAACCCCCCACACAAAGGAACAAAATGCTGTCTGGTTCTGTGTCATCCCCGTGATTGGTTTTGTATGTATCGGACTATTGTAATATATAGAGTTTTCATAGGCAAGTATCTGGAAGTAGATCACCAGGCCTTTCTTCCTAGTCGGTCTTAGTCTATGTTTTAGGCTGGGTACTCTAGAGAAGGAAAACCAGTTAAACGTATAAATACATATATAGAGAGATTTATATCAAGGAAACAGCTCACATGATTGTAGAGGTAGAACGTCCCAAGTCCAGGGATCAGGGTAGAGGCCTCTCCCAATTCACACAGCTGCAGAAGCCGGCTAACCCAAGATCGGCAGGTTGGAGACCAGGGCTCCAGCTCACAGGCTGTGAAGGTCAACGAATTCCAAGATCGTCAGACAAGACCTCAAGGTTTATGCAATTCACGTAGCTGCAGGGGCTGGCAAACGTAAGATCACCAGGTCAGAAAACAGGGCTCCACTCACAGGCTGTGAAGATCGATGAATCCCAAGTTTGGCAGAGAAGCTGACAGCTCAAGTCCCAAGAACTGGAGATGAGATGACAGGAGGCAGCCTCAGGATCCAGAGTGAGCAAAAAGCCAGAATGTCTGCTTATATTCAGATGCAGGCCACACCCCCAAGGAAACTCCCTTTCATCTGATTGGCTACTCACAGCATATTCAATCATGGGAGTGATCACATATAAGCACTGAGAGTCATGCCCTGGCCAAGCTGACACACAGTCTTAACCATCACAGTCTAGAAGCTGTTATGATGTGTGTTTAGCATCATAACAACATAAAAGCCTCCACTGACAGATGGGTGGTGGCTGCACATGTGATGAATTGGTTGGTGATCAAACCCAGGTCTCCTACATGGATGGTGAGAATTCTACCAGTAAACCACACTACCCACATACTTTGTATGTACTTTCACCCAAAATAAAATGTAACAAAAATAAATCAGACCCCAGAACCCGGCTAGTAAAAGCAGCCCACTGAGTTCCTCCAGGGCCCATCCCATTGCCGTCAAGTCGCTTCCTACTCATAGTATAACCCTGAAAGACAGATTAGAACTGCCCCAAAGGGTTTCCAAGGAGGGCCATGTGGGTTTGAACTGCCCTCCAGGACAGGATATATCATATTATGTGCATGCTGAAATCTCCAAGGCCCCTGCAAAGGCTCACTTCCTTTTGTGGGCTCCCAGGCACTGTCAGCACGCTAGTAGGGGGACTACGTGGGGTTTCATTTTGAACATCAGCATAGCTTATCCACACGGCCGCACCTGTGCAAACCGTTCTCAGAATAGTCACATTATTATCTCATGTATATGAAAATTAGTCTTTATCATGTGTTTCCATTATAATTAGGCCATTAAAGTGTTCTATTATTCAATTTAGAGGAGACCTACATTTGAATGTGAGAGAGGGTCTGTGTTTCCATGGAAGATTCAAGGGGCCACTGTCATTTGTGCAAGGATCTGGCAAGCTCCAGCACCATGTACTCAGTGGGTTTTGTGCTCAGTCAGATCTCTGCCCCAAGAATCCCAATTTTTAGGGAAATTCTGTGCCCTTTAACCCAAATCTGCATCTAGGTTCCCACTAACAGATTTCCTGAGCCTTTCCTCCTCTTCTCCATCTGGTTGGGACAGGATTGTGCTTTCTTCTTTTGTGAATTCACTGAGAATCCAAAGGACTTTTCAATATTTCATACTGATTTGTAGATAATGAATAAATTCCCTCATATAAGGGATATAGATTCCTGACACTTGGATTCCTGTCACATTAGAGTAAAATGTGTTTTTACCAAGTTTTACTTTTCAGCATATTTTGTCAGTTCAAGTCATATATTGACAATGAAGAAAAGTCACCTGTGTTATTTATTTGTATATGTCTGTTCTTCCAACTCTCTCAGGCGTTCTCACGCTAGCTGCATAGTAAAGTTACTGGGGAAGGCTTTTAAAATGACCACTGCACGGGCCCGCAAGTGAATCGGTACGTTTGGGGGTGAGACCTGGGTGATTTTACTGTGTAGCCAAGACACAGAAGCACTGAATTACAGTATTCCCCATTCCCCCTCAGAGTTTGATTGTGCAGCCTTCTTTGCTGCAGACTCAGTGTCCTAGAGTGGAAGAATCTTAAGGGCAGGCCCTGTATTTGAATAGCCACTTCCCCAGTGCTTAGCAAAGGGCCTGGAGCCTGTTCAGTGTTCAACAAATGTATACTGATGATAATAGATGTTCCATATAATTCAATTTGCAGCAGCCACCTTGAGTAAATGCTATCACAACCATGTTTCATTTTGAATCTCACTTCTCACCCCAAATATTAAATCATATCTTCCTGAGGTGAAGCCAAGTTGGTGACGTAGTCAGATCCTTCCGGTGGTCCTTCTTACAGCAAAGACCTGAAAAAACAAGTGAATCATTATATATGACCATCTAGGAGCCCTGAACATCAAAGGCAAAGTTGAGGAACTAGACTGAGTGGCAGGAGGAGGGAGAGACGGGTCAGAAGCCATGAGGAGTTGCCAGAAGTGAGCTGGTGGGAGCCGGAGCCCTTCAGCCTGGATCAGCTTGGGGTGCGTAGTGAGGCAGGCAAGCAGCAGCGCACAGTAGGCGTTTTCCACATCGACAGAGACCCAGAAGTAGAGAGTCTACTGTGGCATCCAGAACCAGTGACTGGGCTAGCTCATACAAGCAGCCTATTTGGACATATCAGAACAAAACAAAAGAAGAAGCTAGATCACAGTAAGCAAACATAAAATAAATAAATATAAATTTTTGGCTATGACAAATCCAATCAGTGTCTAAACTCTAAAATCTACAAGATACTGCAAAACCTCAACAACAAAAAGACAAATAACCCAATTAAAAAATGGGCAAAGGATATGAACAGGCACTTCACCAAAGAAGTTATTTAGGCAGCTAACAGACGCATGAAGAAATGCTCACAATCATTAGCCATTAGAGAAATGCAGATCAAAACTACAATGAGATACCATCTCACCCCAACAAGGCTAGCATCAATCCAAAAAACACAAAATAATAAATACTGGAGAGGATGTGGAGAGACTGGAACACTTATACACTGTTGGTGGGAATGTAAAATGGTACAACCACTTTGGAAATTGATTTGGCGCTTCCTTAAAAAGCTAGAAATAAGAGTACCGTATGATCCAGCTATCCCGCTCCTTGGAATATATCCTAGAGAAATAAGAGCTGTCAGACGAATAGATATATGCACACCCATGTTCATAGCAGCACTGTTCACAATAGCAAAAAGATGGAAACAATCTAGGTACCCAGCAAGGCATGAATGGATAAAAAAATTGTGGTATATCCACATAATGGAATACTACGCAACAATAAAGAACAACGATGAATCCGTGAAACATTGTATAACATGGTGGAAGCTGGAACTTATTATGCTGAGTGAATTTAGTCAGTCACAGAAAGATGAATACTGTATAAGACCACTATTATAAGAACTCAAGAAAAAGTTTAAACCCAGAAGAAAACATTCTTTGATGGTTATGAGAGTGGGGAGGGAGGTTGAGGGTTATTCATTAACTAGATTGTAGACAAGAATTACCTTAGGTGAATGGAAGGACAGCACACACTACAGGGGAAGTCAGCACATCTGGACTAAAGCAAAGCTAAGAAGTTTCCTGAATACAATCAAACACTTCAAGGGACAGAGGAGCAGGGGTAGCGGTCTGGGGATCATGCTTTCAGGGGAAATCTAGGTCAATTGGCATAGCAAAGCTTATTAAGAAAATGTTGTGCATCCTACTTTGGTGAGTGGCATCTGGGGTCTTAAAAGCTAGTGAGCGGCCATCTAAGATGCATCAATTGGTTCCAACTCACCTGGAGTAAAGGAGAATGAAGAACACCAAAGACACTACGTAATATTAGCCCAAGAGACAGAAAGGGCCACAGAAACCAGAAACTGCATCATTCTGAGACCAGAAGAACTAGATTGTGCCCAGCTACCACCAATAACTGCCCTGACAGGGGACACAACAGAGAGTCCCTGATGAAGCAGGAGAAAAGTGCGGTACAGAACTCAAATTCTAGTAAAAAGACCAGACTTAATTGTTTGATTCTGACTGGAGCAACCCTGGGAGACATGGCCCAAAACTAGGACCATTCCCAAGGCCAACTCTTCAGACAAAGATTAGACTGGACTATGGGACATAAAATGATACTTGTGAATAGTGTGCTTCCTAGCTCAAGTAGATACATGAGACTGAATGGGCAGCTCGTCCAGAGGTGAGATGAGAAGGCAGAGAGGGTCAGGAGCTGGTTGAATGGGCACGGGAAATCAGGGATAGAAAGGAGTGTGCTTTCACAGTATAGGGAGAGCAATTAGGGTCACATAACAACGTATGTATAAATTTTTGTATGAGAGACTAACTTGAATCGTAAACTTTCACTTAAAACTACAAGAATAAAAAAAAAGAGGTCTTTTGCAGCAGATTTGCCCACTGATAAAAAAAATCACATCTTTCTGAAAATTGAAGATTGCTTTTGCAAACCTTATATCAGCGGCTTCTATGTAATACTACTGAAAGTACCCCGACACAAGGCAGTGTCCATTTTAGGTTCCTGTTTGAGGTCTGGAGACTTCCTTTTTGGGAGTATAGTGATCATGATGCAGCCTGAGATCCACTTGAACCGCTCCTTTCTGTTTTAAGAAACAAAGATACAAATCGTGTGATGATAAGGTGCTTTAGCTTCTTGAGACAAATTCTCAGCCTGACCTGCAATGTAGCTGAGATTCATGAGGAGCCTCTAACACTCCAGGGTGCTGGGTGATGCCCTGTTAAACACGTGCAGCCCTCGCAGCACCAGAGCAAATCCCTTTCCTGGACTAGCTCGGTTGCTTTTCAGCTGTCGGAGTATAGTTTTAGTGATGTCTACTCTTTTTGCCATTTAAATTTTTTGTAGACTCGTCAGTTTTCTTGTCTTCTTTGCTACAATAACATTTTCCAGCAGTATATCAGCCTTTCATTTTGACTGTTGGCATACTCGGTAATGGGAATTTGGAGTGCCACTTTTTACTGCCGTCCTAGAAGCTCTTGTGCAAGGGGTAGTCTTTAACCCTGTGTTTATTTTTAATTGTCAAGATGCTTTACAACTGTCAGAACTAGAACCTCTTTCAGTAGAAACTAGATCTTCTTTCTCCTTGTTTCTGGAATCCTCACTATTTCCATAAACAACAGCAGATCTCAGTGTCTCTGAAATTGATCTTCATTTAAGCCCTTTCCTTAGTATAACAGATAATGAAAAGATACTCTGTCTAACCCACTTCTCCAGGTTTGAATATTAATCATCAGGAACTGCTCTTTTATGTATCAGACTCATAATATAAATCAGAGTTTGTCTGCACATAGGATGGCAGCTTTTGTGAAGAGTGCGGGAAGGGCTTTATTATCCGCAAGGCATATGAACAATCATTATTTAGCTTTCCAGTTCCTTATTCTTCCTCCATTGTGCTTCAAAATAATACTGATCCACAGAGTCCAAAGTGATGAATGTGTGCTTTTCAGTTCCTTGGTCGCTTTCTGCTTACTTCTCCCATCTTGTGTGTGCGCTGAGTGTCCTCTTCTTCCCCAGGTGTGACATGGAGATCCAGAATTGTTTAAAAGAAACAAGCATGGTGTTGGGCCAAACACTGACACAGATAAAGGGAGTGTCTCTCAGGAGTCGCAGCACTCCTCCAACGGGCCCTATGAATTTGAGCCATGGGATTGTGGCAGGACCAGTATCATCGTCTACAGAGGCATTTGGAAAAATGGTGGGAGTTTTTTTGATTGTCATGTTGACTGAACGGAACTAGTGGCATTTTCTGGGCAAGGGACAGGGATGCGAAATGTTCTGCATTGAGCAAGATGTCCTGCACGAGAGAAAAATCATGCAGCCTTGAATGTCATAGTGCCCCCGTGAGGAAACTCTGGAGGGGAAACTGATGAGGGGGCACAGGAGAGTTATTACAGGATTTTTAGGATCACCAAAGATGTATGAGGAATGACCAAAGCAGTGTTTCTAGAAGTGTGGTCTCTAGATCACCTACATCAGAATTATCTCAGATATTTGATACAATGCACTTTTCAGGCATCTCCCAAAACATACTGAATCAGAAGTTCTGGGGGTTGGGGCTAAGGATTCTGTATGTTCCCAAGCATTCCAAATGATTTTTATGCACCTTAAAGCTTGAGAACCATTAGACTAGAGGATCTTTCTTTCTGAGGAAAAGGAGGTTGAGGGTTAAACTAATTAAGATCTCTAAAGGTGTTGAGAAAAGTGGTTATCTCCACTGAGGAAAGCACAACAGAAGTATGTTCGGAGAATAGTGATAGGTTTTCAGGATGGATATAGACAGGCTCCTAATAGTCAGAAAACCTCATTTCTTCTCCTTTGAAAATAAAATCTCGTTGGTTTAAACATGGCCCCAGTCTCAAAGGACTTACAGAGATATTTTACAAAATAGAATCTAAGCCGAAGAAAGCTGTGAGAAAATGTTCAGCTTCCTTCTCTGGCAATTAAGGAAATCTTTAAATTAAATTAATGAAACTAATCTGTTACTCTGTAACACATGTGGTGTCCATGAGCCGGAATGACTCGGTGGCAACTAAGAAGAAGAAGAACAACATGGTAGATCTATCAATTTGGCATAAAGGTGGTTTCATTCGCTTATTTGTTTATATTTTAATAATAATATTCATTGTTGAAGAGATTTAAGATGAGACTGGTATTCAAGTACAGGGCTGATGGAAAGGTACATTCAGATTTTCTGGAAATCATGCTGACGGAATTTATCTAAAGCCTGAAACTGGGCATCGACCCTGTAATTCTACATCTAGAGTCCAATCTAAGAAATTTCACTGTACATTTTTGCCTGCAGCTCCAAATGAGATGTTCATTGCTGCCTTACTTATTGCAACATAAAAATGGCAGTAGCCTAAATGTTAAACAGTAGATGATTAGTTGGTGGCATATATGTGGCATTTCAAAATTAAGTTTACAATGAATTTTTGTACAATGTATAATGCCTACATCGAGGATAGTGTTGGGTAGTAAAAATGAGTAAAAAATAACTTCACTCCAATTGTCTGGGAGCAAATAACACTACATAGAGTTAAAGAACTGGAAAAAAGATACCAAAATGTCACTAGAGGATTATTTCTAGGTGGTGGACTTGTGTGTAGTTGTCAGCTTCTTTATTTTTTCCTAACAACGTTACTAAGTGGAAACAATTTAAACACGCCTATGATGCAAACTGGAGTTAGGGGAGGATGCAAATTCCTTTCCAATTACATTTCAGTAGTTTGGGGTGGGATGGGTATCATAGATTTCATTTAACATAATGCAATCAGTCCTGTGCCCACTAGCTCATGTCAATATAGCATTATCTACAAAGGAAATAATGTTAGTGCTTGGTTTTCCATCTTGGGCATATTCTGTTACGGGTCTCGTTGATCTAAGGCACGTTATTGCCAATGGAAAGGTGGTTGGGGTCTAGGAGGTATTTGGGTGGGAGGATAGGTTGGGGTTTATTTATTTTCATCCGCATTTCATGAATATCAAATAAATTGAACTGACCAGAAAGTTTCAATATAGTATCCAGAAACTTTACAAATAGATTTTCATCTTTTGTTCCATTTTTTTTTCTGAATGTGCCATTTGCATTCTATTCCCTCGAGTTATTTATTGTTTGGAGTCCTCATAGAATTGCTGAATTGAATCTTTCTAATGCTATTTTTGAATACAGTACAGATCCAGTAGTATACTTATGGGGTGGTTTTGGCAGGAAGAACTTGGTTTCCCAATAAATAAGATGCAAATAAAAGTACTCATTAAATTCAAAACAACCAAGACCATACTAATTCCATCTGGAAACTGAGCCTGGAAATGTGAATCATCATTATAGACTGCATTTAAAAGACATCGATTGCGTGCCTATGCAATATGGCTTTACAGATTCCTAGGAAAATTGGCATGAGTTGCAGCCAATAATTGGATTTAGTGCATTAGAGAGTTTGCCAAGCCAATAGGCTATAGAGAGTGCATCACAATGTCCACTTTGCTCCCTTCTTTTGATAAGAGGAGTTAGAGTCTAATTGTTTATGAAACTGTCACTACATCATTGCTAATAATATAGTGGTCTACAGAATCAGATACCTTTTTGGCTTTGCTGTAAACATGGAGTTGATAACTAGGGTGCTATAGCTCAGATGCGGTTTTTCTTTTTTTTTTTTAAGAAAAAATATTGAGTCTGCGGATTAGTCAGGAGGACCTGGAGGAAGATTCTTCCAAATCCAATATGTGAAAATATTAGGAAGTTTCTGTGCCTCGGGAATTAGAATTAGAGGCTAACAGGACCACAAGGGAGCCAACCTCAGACACACATCCATCCCCTGTCTCTGGTGGAGATGCTATAATAACAGCTGGTGCCCAGGGATGGGTAAGTGAAATACACTACGCCTGGATCGTCTGCACCGAAGCACCAGTTTGCCAAACCGAACCAATGATCTTATTTTTAAAATGCCCTGATAGTCATTGAAACCATTTTGGTTAATCTTATGGCTGCAATTCCAGATTATGTGATAACCATTTTTGATAGAGCTTTTGTTCTATGAACTCCTAGGATATTCAGAGTCATTTTAATTTGCTTCTCAGAGGAATTCTCTGAGTAGGGAAGGTAGTCCAGGTCCCGAGTCTTTCCAAACCCCTTGGGGCCCAATTTATTTGAATATTAGAATAGTAATAATGAATATTATATAACAGAGGGATCTGAAGAAGCACCCAATAATCAAACACACCCGTATTTTTGCTGTGAATCAAGCATATTCACATAAAGTGGAATAAAGACAACTTCACAGCAGTTTAGTTCAAATTTTTCTGCCAAATGAGTTCAGTTCAGGTCATATAATATTTATGCATCTATATGTATGTAAATATTAATATATATTTTTAAAAATTGCCTTCATGTCAACCCCAACTCATGGTAACCCCTCTGTGTCATAGCAGAACTGTGCTTCAAATGGTTTTCAATGACTGGTATTTCAGTAGTATATTGCCCAGCCTTTCTTCTGAGGAGCTTCTGGGTGGACTGGAACCTATACCTAGTTAGAAGTGAGCTCATTAACCATTTCCACCACCCAGAGACTCCAATATATATTACCTATGTCAATATGTGTACATATATATGTGTGTGTGTCTTTGTGTCTTAGGCTGGGTTCTCTAGAGAAGCAAAACCAGTAAAGCGTATAAATATATATAGAGAGAGATTTATGTCAAGGAAATAGCTCACACAATTGTAGAGGCTAAAACGTCCCAAGTCCACAGATCAGGGTAGAGGCCTTTCCCAGTTCTCGTAGCCGCAGGAGCTGGTGAACCCAAGGTCAGCAGGTCAGGGAACTGGACTCTTGCTTGCAGGCTGAGAAGTTCGGCAAATTCTGAGATCAACAGGTAAGTTGCTAGCTCAGGTCCCATGAACCGGAGGTGAGACAACAAGAGGCAGCTGCTGAGTCTGGAACAAGCCAAAAACCTTGCAAGGTGAGCAGGCAGAAGGTAACCATCGGAAGGCAGAGAGAGATGAAACTGATAGGGCTGTGAGCTGCCACAGGCCCTGCCTCCGCCAGTACCACTCAGCAGATTCCATCATGGGGGTGGATCACAACATTATACAACTACTAAAACACTGAGAATAATGGTCTAGCCAAGTTGACATACAATCTTAACCATCACAGTCCACCCCTTGTCAACTTGGCACCTGTACACATCTCCTGAAACCATACATAATCTCTGAATAAAGATGATTACACAGTCATACTTGTGCCTAACATGATACAACTAACAAGCGTACAATCGAAAACGCATTAGCCCTGTTTACATCTAATATTTTATAAGTGAAGGAAACAAAAATATTAGATGCACACATACAAAACAGAAATACTCATAGCAATTACAGTCCCTGTTTCTGCAACTGGTCACGTGGCCATAACTGATATTTAGAACTACCTTCTTCCACCACCCATTCTGTATTCCCTTTGCCCTCAGTAAGCACCTCAGCTGGTCGTGGTTCTTTGCCTGGTGGGGTGACCCAAACCTTCATTCCTGAAGTGTCTGGGTCATTAGTAGTCATGCTGGAATTAGGTTGCTGTAGTTTTCCATTGACATTAATCACAGGGCACGACAGTACTAAGAGACGCCCCAAGGAATCTCCTGCATTCCAGACATACTCTTCTTTACCTCCATTATGTAATATCAATCTGATTTCCTCTTGGTAATCAGGATCAATCACACTAGCCAGTATGGTAACTCCCTTCTTTGCCTGTTGATCCAGAGGCATAAGGAGCCCAAAGTGGCCAGGTGGCATTTTTAACTTCCAGTTCAATGGAATCAGTGATGTGTCTCCAGGTGGGAGCATTCCTCCCTTTGGAACTAAGTCGAGGGGACAAGAAGCAAAAAATTCATGAGTGGGTCACTAGGGGTAATAATGGTGTCACTCCCATTTCCAGCCCTTGATTACTGGACCCATGAATCCTGGCTGTGGGACAAACTGCATGATATATTGGATGCTGGTTTAGAGCATATACAGCCTCCTGGAGAACATTGCCCCAACCCTGCAAGGTATTGCCACCTAACCAGTGCCATAATTGTGTCTTTAGAAGGCCACTCCATCGTTCTATTAAGCCAGCTGCTTCAGGATGATGGGGAACATGGTAAGACCAGTGAATTCCACAAGCATAGGCCCACTGCCGCGCTTCATTTGCTGTGAAGTGAGTCCCTTGATCTGAGGCAATGCTGTGTGGGATACCATGACGGTGGATAAGGCATTCTGTAAGTCCACGGATGGTAGTTTTGGCAGAAGCATTGTGTGCAAGGAAGGCAAATCCATATCCAGAGTAAGTGTCTATTCCAGTAAGGACAAAACGCTGCCCTTTCCATGATGGAAGTGGTCCAATGTAATCAACTTGCCACCAAGTTGCTGGGTCATCACCTTGAGGAATGGTGTCACATCAGGGACTCAGTGTTGGTCTCTGCTGCTGGCAGATTAGGCACTCAGCAGTGGCTGTAGCCAAGTCGGCCTTGGTGAGTGGAAGTCCATGCTGCTGGGCCCATGCATAACCTCCATCCATCCCTGCCACCATCGCCACTTTGTTCATGAGCCCATTGAGCAATGACGGGAGTAGCTGGGGAAAGAGGATGACTGGTTTCCACAGAACGTGTCATCCTATCCACTTGATTGTTAAAAGCATCCTTTGCTGAGGTCACCCTTTGCTGAGCATTCACATGAGACACAAATATCTTCACTTCTTTGGCCCATTCATAGAGGTCTATCCACATACTTCTTCCCCATAAATCCTTGTCTCCAATTTTCCAATCATGTTCCTTCCAAGTCCCTCACCATCCAGCCAAACCATTGGCCACAGCCCATGAATCAGTATATAATCGCATATCTGGCCATTTCTCCTTCAAAGCAAAGTGAGTAACCAGGTGCACTGCCCAAAGCTTTGCCCATTGAGAGGATTTCCCTTCACCACTGTCCTTCAGGGAGGTCCCAGCAAGGGGCTGTAGTGCTACTACAGTCCTGTTTCAAGTGGCACCTGCATATCGCGCAGAACCATCTGTAAACCAGGCACGAGTTTTCTCTTCCTCAGTCAACTGATCATAAGGAACTCCCCATGAGGCCACAGGTGCAGACTGGGAGATGGAAGATAATGTGACAGGAGTAGAGACCATGGGCATTTGGGCCACTTTCTCATGCAACTTACTTGTGCCTGCAGGTCATGCTCGGGCCCGATCTCGAATATACCACTTCCATTTAATGACGGAGTGCTGCTGTGCATGTCCAACTTTATGGTTCTGTAGGTCAGACAACACCCAGTTCATGATGGGCAGCTCAGGCCTCATGGTGACTTGGTGTCCCATGGTTAAGCGTTTAGTCTCTACTAAGGCCCAATAACAAGCCAAAAGTTGTTTCTCAAAAGGAGAGTAGTTATCTGCAGAGGATGGCAGAGCTTTGCTCCAAAATCCTAAGGGTCTGCACTGTGATTCACCAATAGGGGCCTGCCAAAGACTCCAGACAGCATCTGTATCTGCCACTGACACTTCAGGCAACATTGGATCAGCTGGATCATATGGTCCAAGTGGCAGAGTGGCATGCACAGCAGCCTGAACCTGTTGTAGAGCCTTCTTTTGTTCTGTTCCCCACTCAAAACTAGCAGATTTTCGAGTCACTTGATAAATAGGCCGGAGTAGCACACCCAAATGAGGACTATGTTGCCTCCAAAATCCAAAGAGGCCCATTAGGCGTTGTGCCTCCTTTTTAGTTGTGGGAGCAGCAAGATGTAATAACTTATCCTTCATTTTAGAAGGAATGTCTCGACATGCCCCATAGCACTGGACCCCTAGAAATTTCACTGAATTGGAAGGTGCCTGAATTTTTGTGGGATTAATTTCCCACCCTCTAGCACGCAAATGAGTTACCAATAAGTCCAGAGTCATTGACACTTCTTCCTTACTAGGTCCAATCAGCATAATGTCATCAATGTAATGGACCAGTGTGATGTCTTGTGGAAGGGAAAAGCGATCAAGGTCCCCACGGACTAAATTATGACATAGGGCTGGAGAATTGATGTAGCCCTGAGGTAGGCAAGTGAAGGTACCACACCTCAGGGAAACTCCCTTTACATTGGATCAGGGATGTGACCTGAGTAAGGGTGGTGTTACAATTCCACTCTAATCCTCTTTAACATAAAATTACAATCACAAAATGGAGGACAACCGTACAATTCTGGGAATCATGGCCTAGCCAAATTGTTAGACACATTTTTTGGGGGACACAGTTCAATCCATGACACTTTGTATGCCATGGTTTTCAGAGCTTTTTGGTATTCAGAATTGCCAATAAGGTATATTGGATCTATATTATTTCAATAATAATAATAAACGTTATCATGAGAAGAATAGTACTACTTTGCTGGTCCCTCTGCTTGGCCCCTACACATGGGGATTCTGTCAGATTAGAGCACAGACAAGCCAGAGTCAACATTACCATTGTGGTCTGTTCATGATAATAGCTGTTATTTTCTGAGCAATATATGGGTGCCTGTGCTAGTCACCAGGTCAGAAGGCTAACCTGTAGATTGGATGCCTTACTTAGACTTACTCAAAGTTACCCATCTAGGAAGGGATTCTACAAGACAGGCCTCAGGGCAAAGCTTTGCTCTAAGGGCTAGTTTCTTGTCCCTACTTCTGACTTAGTCACTGCATGATATCACCCTGAAGCTGGTCGCTCAAAAGAACAAAGGTGGCATGGGGGGGGGGGGGTGGAGCAACCACAGAAAGCAGAAGACTTAGGTGGTCACACCTGCTTTATCACTTATGAGCTGACTCATGTGTTCTCTTGGGCTCGTCATTTCATCTCTCTAGGCCTCAGCTTACTTATTTGTATAATGGGGCTGATACTCCCTGCCCTGCCCACTTGACAAGACAGCTATGGGAATTTCCATAGAATAAAAATAATTATGAGAGCATTTTGTAATGTCCTAAGTTCCACTGCAAGACAAAGTAGCAAAATTATAAATTCAAGGGCACCCTTGTGTGCCAAGCTTGTTGGGAGTCCCATTTGGGAAGCGAATGTCCAAAATGGAATGGTAGGGTTATCTCAAAAGGCAAAGGGCCCTCTTGGTGGAAGATATCCCGAGGGCAAGACCAGTTACCCATGTCACCTGGCCCAATGGCCTTTTTCAATGCCTCTGAGGTCCTTCTCACACTCCTTGGAGACGCTTCCCTTCTATTGCCTGCGCCCTAAGAGATACGTAGATTTGTTCAGCTGTAGATTTGTACTTGCTCCTTGCAGACTGTTTGCAGCTTCCTGAAACATCACCATAATTTTGTCTCTCCTCCCTCCCTCCTTATTTCCCCCCTTCTCTCCTCCCTCCCTCCTTGACTCTCTACCTCCTTTCTTTATTCCCACTTTCATCTCTGTATTTCTGGGTTTGGGTGGGCTCTCTGTAAATCTTCATAGATGAGGTTCCAGGGCACTTTAAATTTCAAAGGAGACATACACTCAGGGAGGAAAATCTCCTTACCTCCAATATGTGTCCTCCCTGAAATTGCAACCAGGGATCTCTAGGACCTACTGGTATTTGAGGTTCTAACTCCTCAGCTTGGCATGCGAGGACTCATCCAAGCCAATCAAGCCTCTGACTGGATGCTCCCTTTAAACACCAGGTCTTCCTTGCAGATTTCCTCCCTTGGGCTTCTACTCATTCCCACCCCTTGGCCTCTTTATTAATGTGCATTATTTCCTTTGTGCTTGGCACTGTGCTTAGAATTTTGTATGAATATTAATCTCTGTGCCACAAGACTTCACACTGTTGCTGAGACAATAAGAGTTTGACATCGTGTATCTCCTCTGTAGCACCTTGGAATGGAGCCAGGATCCTCTGTCAATAATTCTAGGTGGCTTGAGTTATTAATAATTGAGAGGCTACTGAGCCTCAATTAAGGCGCGCACAGCACATCTTAGTTTGGCATGTGGTAGGTGTATTGGAAACGTTCCTGGGAAGATGTGTTTCAACCCTAGACTGCATAATTCAGCCAGAAGGATGCTACAACTTGGGCAAAGTACTCAACCTCTCTGTGGCTTAATTTACTTATCTCTAAATTGGGAATGATAATAGTGCCTCCCTCATAGGGTTGTTGTGAGGAATAAATGAATTAATAAAGGTAAAGTACTTGGCAAAGAGAATGTCTGCTATTAGTTTCTGTTTTAGTCTGGGTTCTCCAGAGAATCAGAACTGTATACTATATATACTGTTAGTATTATTTTTAGGAATTGTGGTGACTGACAGTTCCAAAATCTGTAGGTTAAGCAACAGCCTGGAATCTGAAATTGATAGGCCAAGTGGGACTTTGGAAAATTCAGGAAGATAGCTGTTTTAGAGAATCCTTTTCCCTTGAGAAACATCTGCTTGATTTTTTTTTTCCTCTTAAGGCCTTCATCTGACTAGAGGAGGCCTATCTACATTGCAGAAGGTAATCTGCTTTACTTAAGGCCATCTGAATTAATTACATATAAATTCCTTGCTGGCAACATCTATACTAGCGTTTGACCAAAGATCTGGTCACCATAGCCTAGCCAAATTGACGTAAAAATTAACTGTCACAGTATTATTTTTGTAGCCACTGTTGCTAGTGTGTGTAGCTTGATATAAAATAGAGAAGGACAGTGTTGATTATGACCTCATTGATCCGTATGTCTTAGGGATGGAGAAGTCCTACCACTGCCTCATATGGTACTGAGAACAATGTTTGCCACTTAATGGGTACTACAAAAATATTTGTGGAATGACCATGTTTTTGAATGATCTTTCAAACCCACATAGTGCTTTCAAGTATCTACACAGAAAAAGTTCCAAATATGAAGGTTGGGTAACATTTGCCCCTCAGGTTACAATGACTGGATTTCTGATCTACACTAGCAACCAGCCTCTTCCTCCATGTGGAGCCCTGCAAGCCCTATTTCTGGCTCAGCACTGTGGCAGCATCAGTATCTCTAGTGCTGCTATAACAGAAGTGCCACAAGTGGATGGCTTTCACAAACATACATTTATACTCTCACAGTTTAGGAGGCTAGAAGTCTGAATTCAGAGCACCAGCTCTAGGGCAGGGCTTTCTCTCTGTGTCAGTTCTGCGGAAAGGTCCTTGTCTCCTTTCCGCATCTGTTGGCCTAGTGCTCCTTGGAGATCTCCATGCATCTTGGCATCAGTCTTCCCCTGGATCTAGGAGTTTCTCAGCGCAGGGACCCTGGGTCCAAAGGGTGCTCCGCTCCCAGCTCTTCTTTCTTGGTGGTAGGCGGTCCATCTCTCTTTGTTCGCTTCTCTTTCCTTTTACCTCTTGTAAGATAAAATGTGCTGCAGGCCACACTCCAGAGGAACTGCCCTTACATCCAATCAGGCATGTGGCCTGAGTAAGGGTGTTGCATCCTACCCTAATCCTCATTAACACGACCTATTCTTGCATCATTAACCACAGGCAGAGATTAGGATTTACAACACATAGGAAAATCACATCAGGTCACAAAATGAAGGACAACCACACAATACTAGGAATCATGGCCTAGCGAAGTTGAGACATATTTTTTGGGGGACACAATTCAATCCATGACAGCAAGGATGCCATAGTAATAACTCTGCTCTCAAGCATATGAATGATAATGATTTTTCGTGGAGCACTCTCCATGTCTGCTACTTGGAGTTGTTTGTCATTTCCTTTAAGGGCCTGTTCAAAAGAGCCAGGCCATGGGATATGTCATGAAAGCCACCTGTATTGTCTTTTCTAAGACACCAGGGAGATTTGATGTTTTTTTTTTTGTTTTTTTTTGTTGTTGTTGTTGTTGTAGGATTCTACATATATGTCTTCCTAATCTTGAACTGACTGCCTGTTCTTACCCTAGGGGTTTGTCATGGTGGCATCAAATCAATACACTTTTGTTCAGTTGAGTGGATAAGCAATCAAACATTCTTGCTGGGAGTCACTTTTAAGTACATCTGGTCTAAATTCCAAGCTAGGGCAGGGATCATGTCTTTTTTGTTTTCCTTTGCATTCCATGTTTTTCACAGAGTAGGTAAGCAATATTGTTGTTGTGTGCATTCGAGTCAGCCCCTGACTCATGGCCATCCCATGCTCAAGGGAACGAAACACTGCCCAGTTCCATGCCATCCCTATGATTGGTTGTGGATTGGATGATTTTAATCCATAAGGTTTTCATTGACTGAGTTTTGGAAGTAGATCACCAGGCCTTTCTTCCTAGTCTTTTTTCTTCTGGAAGCTTCGCTGAAACCTGTTTGGCACCGTAGTTAAAACCAAGCCCCCAGTGACATACAGGTTTTTCCTGCACTTGTGGTATATTGGCTTGGAATCGAACCCTGGACTCCCGCATAGAAGGAGAGAATTCTACCACCGAACCACCGCCCCCAGGTGCGTGTTAGACATCTGTTAATCAAATCAATATTTTGCATGCAAAAGACTGGAAATGCTTTATGTTATTGGCTTTTTTGGATTTGAGTGTTCCCATCTCCACCTCTCTTCTGAACTCCCATGTGTCCTTTACTTCTCCAGTTATAGCACTCGCCATGCCTGTGTTTCTGCTTATATTCCCATTCCTACAGCTCTGTGTCTGTCTTGCCCACTGCTATAGTTCCAGTGTCAAGAACAGCATTTGGCCCCTAGCTGAGTCTTAAGAAACATTGGTTGAAGGAATGATCCAAATGCCCATGGTGGACAGCAACATCAATAACTACAGTCCTATACTCATTTATATGACACAAAGGGCTTCTTGTAGATGAAGATATCAGAAGACCAGTGGCATATATTGGAGCTGCTGCCAGAATAATGGTTGTTTATAGGGTTTCCTCATCTGGACCAGGCACAATATAATACTGAATCCGTAGGAAGGTCCTAGGGATTGAGGGGAAAGGTCCTCTACAAGGAGCTTGCTTTTGACTTTTACAGTAGCAGTTGGCATTGTGGTTTCCTTATATCCTCAGCAAGAATCTGGGGAAGAAGCAAAAATGGCAGTCCCCTGGAAAGAGAACAGAGATAATCCCTCTTTCCCCTTGTCACCAGCCTTGTAAGTTAAAAGGAGTGCAAAATGCTAGCCGCCAACCTCTAGTATTCTGGGAAACTCCACCCCACACGAGGTCCTGCTGGGCTTGGATCTTAGAGGACAAAGACAGTGGAACACTCAGCCAGGTTCCAGGCAAGGTGGAGAGATAGGAGCCTGGGGACTCAAATCCTAGAGGCAAAACAGATGGTAGGCTCCAAGTCCAAGAACGCTCTCTCGTGACCATAATGAGATAAATGGATACCTATGAAGATTGAGGTTAACAGCTGGCATTCTGTTTCAGTGTCTGAGAATTTGCTATAGTGTATTTTTTCCTGTTAACTGGTAGGGTTGTAAGTTGATATCCTACGAGCATTGGGCACTATTGATAGCACATAATGGCCATAGTCTTAAACTAATAACCTGAGGGCTCTGTAAAGAGTGGGCAGAAAGGAGAAAAATTTCCACTATTTTTTCTGCTTCTCATTCATTCATTCACGCCCCCATTCAGTTTCATCCAAAACACATTTGTTATGCTGTTCATGTAAAATAACAATTGGCCAAGGCAGAAGAAATATAGTGGTGATTAGATAGACCTGGGCCCTGCCATGGTAGTTATCACTATCTATTGGGAAGAATGAAATCGCTATACAAATATAATCACAAACTGTTTTTAGGTCCATGGGGGATACATGGATTGCTATAATAGGAGGAGGCTCTCTGAAGAGTGACGAAAGGGGCCTTTTGAGGTGATATTTGATAGATGAATAGTTATTAATCAATAGGGAGTGAAAGGAGGTGGGAAATCATGAGAGACATTCTATTAGGCAGAGAGAACCAACCTAAACTTGCAGTCACAGCTGAGTGGGATAAATGCTGGGGGAGGTGAAAGAGTTAATATTGTGGTAGCCACTGCCTAGTCTCCCCAACAATCTGGAGAGATAGTCTAGGGAACTCTTATTATCCCTGTAAATACGTCAGGAGATTGAGGCTCGAGGGGATATATTTATGTTGATTTAACAAGTATTTAACAATATGTAGTTGATTTAATAAGTCGTTATCTAGGAACAACTAGGTTCCCATCACTGTGCTAGGACTGTTGTTGTTGGTTGCTGTTAAGGCGACTCTGAGTTATGGTGACCTAATATATAACAGAAGGAAATATTTCTCAGTCCTGCACCATCTTCAAAATCATGGGTATGTTTGAGTCCCTTGTTGTGGCTATTGTGTGAATCCATCTCCTTGAGGGTTTTTCTTGGCCTCTACTTTACCAAGCAGGATGTCCTTTTCTAGCGCCTTGTCTTTCCTGATGACATGGCCAAAGTCTCACCATCCTCCCTTCTAAGGAGCATTCTAGTTGTATTTCTTCTAAGACTGATTTGTTCACTCCTCTGGCAGTCCATGGTATATTCAATATTCTTCGCCAACACCACAGTTCAGATGCATCAATTCTTCTGTTTTCCTTTTTCACTGTCCAGCTTTCCCATGTTACAGCAGGAGGAACACATTTAGGTATGGTCTCTGACCTCAAGGAGCTTGCATTTCAGTAGAAACATGGAGTGTGTTAGACTAGGTCACAAAACTGGTAAGTGGTGGGGCTGAATCTTGAAGTCTTCTGGCTCCAATTCCAGTGGTCTTGCCATCATGTCTTATTGCTGCTCAACGAGGTAGAGGCTTGTTCCGTCACATGCATGAGGACTTGGTCAAATGAGGCAGCATAGTTTTTGTTCTAGCAGCTGGTGAGGTCTTTCTAAATGACTACTGAGCACATCAGGAACCTGGGTTGAAATAAAAACAGATATGAGCACTGCTCACAAGTGCGTTAATCTAACTGCCACTTTTTTGTGTTGTTTTTATAGCCCTGGCACTTTATACACGTCACTCATTTGATCCTAACAGCAGCCTTACGAGTGAGATACAGCTAACCTTTTGCCCATTTTACACATGAGGATGCCCAGGCTTGGGAACAGGGCTTCCAATGCGTTTATTCCAGTTTGAACCCCTGCTGATAATTTGCATTTCTAACATGTTCCCCAGGAGTTGTACTTAAGAATCACCTGGGGGCCCTTGTTAAAATGTAGATTCTGATTCAGTATATCTGGGGTGGAAATGCAAATTCTCAGAAGGAAACTTGTTAGAATTGTAAATTCTCAGTAGCATTTTGATCCAGAAGATACCCTTTTGAAGCCCTGCTCAGAGAGGCTAGGCAGAATTACTAAGCTTGGTCACTTGTTATTTCATGGCTAAAGAGTGCAATACCAAGGAGTTTGACTCCATAGCCCATGCTGTTTCTTAACACCATGCTACATTGCATTTCCTTAGCTAAACGGAATGGAGTATATGACACTAGCCTGGAGGGAAATGCACAGACTAGGACATAGGCCAATAATTGCTCTTCCTAGTGGGATTCCCCATCATAGTTGTTGTTTAACTGGTGCCAATGCCCAGTATTAAACTTACAGGAACAGGATGAGCACGTCTGCTGATTTCAGATGTCAAGTAACTATTGAATCCCAGTTTCCATAGCACTTTTGGGTCATAATTTACAAGGCCTTTGTATCCTCCTACTGTGCTTCTTTCCAGGTTATTAAAGTTGTGACAAAAAGAAAAACCAATTGCTTAGGAGTTGATTCTGACTCACAGTGACCCCATGTGTAGTATATTAGAACTGTGTTCCACAGGGATTTTCAGTGGCTGATTTTTCCAAAGTAAATCACCAGGTCTTTCTTGTGAGGTGCTTCTGGGTAGACTCAGTAGTTAACAGCTGAGCTTGTTAACCATTTGCACCACCTAGGGACTCCTATTTTATGACACAAATCCCCTTATACCAGCTGAACCTCAGAGGCCTGCTGAGGGGCCAGATTTTCTGTTACCTCACACCATGTACGTGAATTGTGTGTTACGGAGTCCTTTCCTGTCCATGATCTCGTGGGATCCTCACTATAAGCCCAATAAGGTTTCTTCACATTGTATAGTTGCGGAAATGTAAGGCTGCGAGAGCCCGATGTCACGTAGCTAGTGTTTTGGAGCCATTGTTGCGTGGCTTTGTCATTGGACATTTTCAAGGCATAACCATAACTTGAAACCCCTCACAACTTGCAATTCTGTTTTGTGCCCCACCTAAATGAACTAGTTAGTACATTTCACTTTTCAAAATATGTGCTTTGGGTGCGGGAGTACAATTACATATGATTATTTTTTTTTCATTCCAGATCCAAGAAACTCATTCAATAAGTATACTTTGCATTCATAAACACTATATCATGTATTATAGAAGGAATGCCAAAAGTAGCTACATTATTTTCTAGATTTACACAAATAAATATCATAGATGGACATCTTTAGTTGACTGAAGCCAAATGGATTCCTGTTCAGATACAGCTAATGGGGTAGGGTGGGTTGGTTTGGGGGGCTTTAGTCTCTTTCAGTATTTATAGCACATCTTCATTCCAATTGAGTTTTATTTTTCTGCTTGGTAAGTGCTAGTATATTCTTTCTTACAGTTCTTGTTCCCCATGGCTAGCAGGATTGCTAACTTTAAGCATTTTCACTTTCAAAACAAACATGACTCATAACCTATGTGGATGCAATGACTGGAGTTGATTTGGTGCACATTTGAAAATATGAAGTGGGAATAAGCAAGACCATTACTGTAAATGTATTTTAAAGTGAACCTAATGCACTGGAAATGGTGCAGATGAAATAGAGGGGAAAATGTGGACATTAGAAATATATTTCAGTTAACTCAATTTTAGGGAAGGGGGCATTAAAATTAAGGAGATTTATTCATCTATTCAGTAACTATTTATTGAGCGAGACATTGTTCTCAGGACTCGACATACAACAGTGAATAAAAGAAAAGATAAAAATACCTGCCCTCTTGGAGCTGACCTTCAAAAGTGGAAGAAGAAGAGACAATAAAAATAAGTGAATCGTATTTTTTGTCAGATGGTCATAAAGTGCTGTGGAGAACGATAAAGCAAGGAAGAGAGGGATTACAGTGTGGGTGGTGTGTTAGAGATGGTTACATTGAGAAGATGACATCTTTATAAGACCTGAAGGAGGTAAGGGCAGAGGTAGTGCCACCATCTGTGTGAAAAGAGCTCTGAGCCCAGGGAACAGCAAGTGCAAAAACCTTAAGGTGACAGTTTGCTTAAGGACTAGCAAGATCAATGGGACTGGAGTGGAGAATAGTAGAAGGTGAGGTCTGATGATGTTCAACTAATCTAGTGGACAGTGTTTGTGCCCTGCCCAGGTCCCCTTTACCAGATTGGTACCCATCCCCTAGCTGCTTAGGCTCATAGTTCACTCTCTTGTCTGTTGTTAGGTACCATCAGGTTGGTTCTGACTCAGAGCCACCCTATGTACAACAGAACAAAACATTGCCCAGTCCTGCGCCATCCTCACAGTTATGCTTGAGCCCATTGTTGCAGCCCACTGTCTCAGTCTATCTCCCTGAGGGTCTTCCTCTTTTTTGCTGACCCTCTACTTTACCAAGCATGATGTCCTTCTCCAGGGACTGATCCCTCCTGATAACATGTCCAAAGTATCTGAGATGAAGTCTCGCCATCCTTGCTTTTAAGGAGCATTTTGATTGTACTTTTTCCAAGACAGATTTGTTGGTTCTTTTTGGCAGCCCATGGTATATTCAATATTCTTCACTTTCTGCTTAGCAGCTAGCTTTAACCTGATCCCATGAAGATCTCTGAAACATGAGTTCCACCAAAAGGTGGGTTCCACCTTGAGGCAAAGGGGTTCAGCCAGACTTTGGCTTCTGGATGAACCTGGGGAGGGGCAGGGCTAACCTCTCAGCAAGGTGGCTGAGACCACAGCCTTGCTTCATTAGCTCTTTTTCCTAGTCCTCTCCAGCTTCCCTTACTTTCGTTTTCCTCAGAAGAATCCTTGTCTCAGGATTTGTTTCTAGTGAACCTGACCTAAGACAACTAGGCTTTTAGCAACATAATTTTAGAAGGGCAAATATGGTCTATTTTCTCTTCAAATGTTGGCGTTGGGTTGTATTTCATATCTGGTGGCAGCTAGACGTCTCAAATGGTGAGGCAATTCTTTCAAATCAAGCCTCACTCCCTTCCTGTTCTCTTAAGGAGCCAGAAGAGGTATTCATGAGCTATATAGCAGTACAGGTGCCATTGCTGACAACTGTGACTGCCTTTGTAATTCTTCTCAGTTGAAAAAGGGCGTTTTAACTAGGCCCTGGATGGTATTTTGTTAAAGTGATTGATTCTTTTCAACATTGGTAAGTGAATCCTCTGGAGGCTCCCTCTAGATGCCTCATTTTAGTTATTTGGAATCCTAGTCAATACATACCAGCTTCCTTCCTGCAATCATGCAAACATGTGTGAGTGAATATAGTATCTGTCTTTCTCAGAGAAATTCCAATGTTTTACATACCTTTCGTCTAACTACAGCCTCTTATCCTTTGGTCTCTACTTTTGGAATGGAAACAAGTCTGTGGCTAGAATATCAGAATTCATCCTGAGAACGCAAAGAGACAAATGTGCCTTTTCCTTACTTCTCATTGGTGTGGGTTAAGTGGGTTTGTTATCAGGGACAAAGTGTACTGAACAAATGTTTTGGGTTACAAGTGTTTGATTACAAATCAGAACCTTAGCAGGTAGTGTGAGAAAACTCCTCTAAAGTCTCTGTGTCTACATGGGATGTGAATGAGCAAAATCGAGTTCTTAAGGCCCCTCCAACCCTCTGTGGTTCTATAGTTTTCCACCTTTGGCTCGGTATCTGACCATGTTTCTGAGGACATTAGACTTCCCCTTCACAAGATCACTCTTAAGATGAGGGCAACTTATACCGTGCAAGGTACTCTCTTATTCCTACTCTCCCTTGCCCCCCCCCCCAACATCTTCACCTAGAGTAGTTGAGATGGTATGAGTTGTCCTGTTCCCGCCTTAACTAATATTACCCTGTGAAGTAGATATGAGTCCCTGGGTGGTTTAATGTGCTTGGTTGCTAACTGAAGAGAGTTGGTGATTCAAACCTACCCAGAGGTTCTTGGAAGAATGACCTGGCAATCTACTACCGAAAACTCAGCTATGGGAAACCCTATGGAGCACGTGGTCACTCAAGGACCACTGGTTTACAGGAGTCCCTTTGTTGTGCAAAATGTAAGAGTGTTTGGCTGCTAGCCAAAAGGCTGGCTGTTGGAGTCCACCTAGGTGTGCCTCAGAAGAATGTCCTGGCAGCCTACTTCTGAAAAATCAGCCTTTGAAAACCTCATGGAGCACAGTTCTAGACTGACACACATGGTGTTACCATGAGTCAGAATTGATTCGATGGCAACTGGTTTTGGGTGAAGTTGGTAGAGCAGGTACAGATGTACCAACTTTGCAGATGAAGAAATAAAGTTTCAGAGATTTAAGTCACTTGCAAGATCACACATCTAGTAAAGTGTCAGAGTTAAAAATAGGTTCTAGGTCTTCTAACTACTATGCCCTTCCAGATAAAGGTGTTATAGAAAGATACTGACCTAATTTTGGCCTTACAGTTGTTAACATGGCCATTCTATTTCATCCTGGCATAAGATGCCAATGCACCTCCATTTATTCATGCCCCATCGTTGTTTTGTCCAAGTAATTTGCCGAGATAGTGTTCTCCTCATTAAGGCCTCCCGGTGGCTGGCTGTGTTCCGCAAGGAGTGAATCTCTAACCCAGACTCCTAGATTGTGGCTGTATTGTTTCTGTGCCTCATTTTGCATTCCTTTCCATCAGTTGCACAAATGCCCTTGCCAGTCTCTGTTATCTCGTAGCATATTTGTTTCCTCCTGTTTATTGCTGTCACTCCTTCCTTGGTAATTTTGAGAAATGTCATTAATTAATCCCATGCTTTGTTGTGTAGGATGCTGATCCAGACTCCTGAGAACTGGTCACAGTGCTGCCTGTGCCTATATACTGAAGCTCCAATTACTCTCCTAGGATTTGCCAAAAGGAAACGTGCAAATAAACAAACGAACCTACCAGCCCTCCTCAATATGTTTGGATCAGCTTGCTTCCAGTTCAACTGGATTGTCAAAGTTTTAGGGAGTGGGAGTAGGGGGAGTGAGAAGAAGGGTAGTTAATGGGTATTCAAATACTTGGTGCTCTATGGAGAAGCTGGTGGCCTTTTATTTTTCCCTTTGTAGATGACTTACCCTCTCAGTGATTCAGAACATCAAAGATGACAGGGGCCTCTCCTGCTATTCATTATTTTAACAATGACCAAAGGGAAGCAATTCAATTAGAAATATTGGCTGAGTTCTTATTCTGTGTCAACTAGGAAGCTTTCCAGGGACCCTGTCCTGCTGGGCCTTGATGGGCTGTTGTGGCTGTTCACAGGTAAGATGGAACAGCTCCTTGAAATTCCATGGCTTGGATAATTGCCAGGATTTCTCAGCTGTTGTGTGGTCTATGCTTCCAGTAGTGGGTCTTGCTTGCATGGAGCCATCCCTACTCTCTCACTTTGCTCCTCTTATGCCTAGGGGCCTTCAATGGGACAGGAGGCCTGGAACTGTCACCTTAAATACATCCATACTGTGTACAGAAGGGCCAGAGACACTGTGAAGAGACTGGATGGTCGTGTCTCTCACAACTCCATGTAGGTGCCCCATCCTGCAGGAGAGAGTAAGCCTTGCCCCAGAGGAGGGCACCCTTTGTAAAGCAAACTGTTGGGCTGGGTGGTTCCTGTACAGCATCTGGCTGAGGAGGGCTCCTCCCACCTCCTCCCACCCCAAAGGCTGAGTAGTGAGTATGCCTCTAAATGACGGCAATCACACGTTAGGGTTTCATACACTTGCCTGGATTTATATTCGCGTCAAACCTAGGGTGCACAACTACTTATAATGTTCTTGCCAAAACGTGGACAAAATAGGGGGTTGTTGGCTTTCAATTCAATGAGAAAAAGTCACCTCATCTCCTCCAGCAGCTATGTATTTGGAGTTACTGGTTAAATCTTTGTGTTTCCCTCTGTTAGTACAGTTCGTCAGCCTGTTTTGTTGGACCCCTTTAACTCTTTTTGTTGTTACTGCTGCTGTATTTAAATTCAAAAACAAAAATAAAAAGACAAAGCAAGACTAAAGGGGCACACCAGCTCAGAGGCAAGGACTAGAAGGCAGGAGGGGACAGGAAAGCTAGTAATAGGGAACCCAAGGTTGAGAAGGGAGAGTGCTGACATATCCTTGGGTTGGTAACCAATGTCTCAAAACAATATGTGTACTAATTGTTTAATGAGAAGCTAGTTTGTTCTGTAAACCTTCATCTAAAGTACAATAAAAAAAAAAAAAAAGAAAAGAAATCTATCTGAGCCCCAGCAGCAAGAGTGTAGAGATGCCAGTAGGCTCTCCCCAAATGAGTAGGTTTCTCTGTGTGAGTGTGATCACGGCAAATTTTGGAGGCGTGTACATGAGGATTACCTGGCAGGGGTCATCAGAATGTTCTGGGCAGCTTGTGTTGCCTTCCAGTGTGGACACTTGGCTCCAAAGCAATTCAAGGGCAACCAATTCACACCTGCATTTCCCCTTGTGTCAATTTCCACATCCCTGTCTATTATCTGCATTGTCCCTTCTCACCCCTTTCTTGCTGTTCTGAAATTGGACTTTTAACAGAGGTTCCTTTGGGACTTCAACAGCCAGTGATTCCCGTCTACAAAGGAGTAAGCCAGCACTCACTCATCTCTCCCCTCCCAGCTGCTTCCCTCCCTCCCATTTCTTCTGGCCTAGGAGGGCAGGTGTCTTGGTAGGGATCCTGACCATGACAAACAGTGGCAATTGTCTCCAGCCAGATCTTGCAACAGAGCTTAATGTTCTGTAAGAGGCTGAAGGATATCTCCATTTCTCTGAAGGCCATGATTCTGATCATTCATCCATATTTCTGGGCGTTTTAGGGGGCCAGAAAACAACCCTCTCTTTCTCCCTGTGCCCAAGTTGTGAGCAGATTAAGAAATAAGAGAAAAGAGAAAGTTGTACGAAAAGCAAAAGATCACTTTTATTCCTAATAAAGTAATACTGGGGGATGTGGCCAAGCCATGGTGGCAGAATTGTTAAAGCACTTGGTTGCTAACCGAAAGGATGGCGGTTCGAACCCACCAGCTGCTTCGTAGGAGAAAGATGTAACAATGTGCTTTCGTAAAGATTTATAGCCTTAGAAATCCTATGTGGGCAATTCGACTCTGTCCTATAGGGTCGCTGTGAGTTGGAATTGACTCCATGGCACTAGGTTTTTTGTTTGTTTGTGGGATGTGGCATTCATTTGTGACGAAGTAGGCATTCTACCAATGAACCCCAGAATTAGACTTATCCACTCAGTGCTAGGCGGCTCAGAATTACGGCAGACCCCCATCTTCCCCTCCCACCACCCACCTGGGAGGGGGCCTCCACTGGCAACATTTAAGGCATGGAGGAGCACAGCGGAATACACGCTTTCTGTGGTGAGCTGCCTCCCAAGGAGAAAGCAAAAACAAAGGGGTTGTACTTGGGATGCCAGTTTCTCCACTGAAACCTCACCAGTCTCCCACCTACAGTCAGGCTGCCTCCCCCAGATGAGAGGCAATGATGGGCAGAGAGAAAGAAGCCAGCAGTGCAATTGTTCATGAAGCTTCCTCCATATCAGAAGAAAATATCCTGAGAGGAAACCCCCCCCCCGCCACCCCCCCCGCCACCCCCCCCCGCCCTGCGCACTCCCCCCCCCCCCCGCCAATAAAACCTGTCGGCTCTGGAAGAGCTTGAGATCATCTAGTCTACCCTGACTGAGGTAACCTGGGCTCACACAAATGATGTGACTTATCACCAGTGAGGGGTAGATACTAGGCTGGGCTAGGAGTCTGGGTACCATGATTCTAAGGTGATCATTTTCCCCCAGTCCTTTTTCCAATTCACGCTTGAAGTGGTAAATTTGTTTGCCGAGATCTTTGACATAAAGACTGAAGGAAACTAGAATTGGGGAAGAGAAACAAGAATGGTGTTGAGGCTCAAGAGAATCGATTTCTCTAAATGTTGTTTTGCAAACTGTCCATCATCATCTCCCACTGCTGTCACTACTCCCCCGCAATGTTAATGTTCACTGGCTAGCTACTTGATGATATCTAGATAGATGTATTTAATACACAGAGATAGTTAACAAAATAACTCTAGAATGTTCCTGGGCTTTAGAACCTAACTGGGTTATCAGGGGTGAGGTTTGGATATTGTATGAACTTTCTACTGTGGCCATTACAAATTGACACGAGTGTTGTGGATTAAGACATCGTTTATTATCTTACAGTTCTATAGGTCGGAATTCAGACTCGGTTCTCACCAGGTCAAAACCAAGGTATTGGCAGGGCTGTGACTTTTTATGGAGGCTTTTGGGGAGGAAGTGTGTCCTTGCTCAGTTTGGATGCTGGCACAATTCAGTTTCCTGTAGGACTGAGATCCCTCTTTCCTTGCTGACTGTCAACTGAGGGCCATCCACAGCTTCTAGAGATCACAAGCATTCTTTAGCTCGGGCCCCCTTCCTCCATCTTCAAAGTTAGCAAATGGCAGGTCGAGCTCCTCTCACATGGAATCTCCTGCTTCTTCTTCTGTCTCATCTCTCTGGCCCACTCTTCTACCTCCCTCTTTTGATTTTAAGAGCTCATGTCATGAGATTGAGCACATCCTGGTGATCTTGCATAACCTTCCTATTTTAAAGTCAGCTGATTCTCAACTTTAATTCCACCTGGAACCTTAATTCCCTTTTGCCATGTAAAGTCACGTCTTCACAGCTTTCGGATTGGGAGGTGGGCCCCTTTGAGGAGCCCTTATTCTGCCTACCGCAGACGTGCAAACAAATGTGAGAAACAGTGCAGGGGGTCAGAGTATACTGCTGGAGGTACGCAGATCTGGGTTTGAATCCCAGGTCTTCATCTTGACACCTTTGTTACTCTGGACGTGCTCCTTAACCTGTTTGACATTCAGTTTCCTATATGTCGAATGGGGACAATAATAATACTTGCCTTGTGGGGTTTGTTGTGGATATTGGAAATGATATGAGAAAGTGCCTGGTATACAACAAGCACTCTATATAATTGTTTTAATAATGTGAGTATTCGTACGGTCGTCAATGTGAGCACGGAACCCAGCTAGGCCCCACACTGGAAGCCCTGAATTTTAATAGATACAGAAGGCTGAGTGCTCTTTTTTCTAAAACCTCTCGTAACACCAGCTGGATTTGTAGGGAATGAGGAGGATAGTTTATTCTAAGCGTTTATGATTCATTTACACCTAACTTATTAAATGCTATTTTAAGAACATTTGATGTCTAGAGGCTTTAAAAATAATCACAATGCCTTTTTCTTAAACAGAAATGCTGCCAAGAGTAAACAAACTCAGATACCATTTGCTTTGAAATTCTTCTCAAACAAATTTGGAGTGGGTTCTAACCTGGCACAGTCTATTCTTCCTTCTGTAATCCCTGCAGGGACAGCCCCACTGAGAAACACCAGCTCTATTTACTGAATGCAGAGCTGGGGACTGGGGCAGACACAGGTGCAAAGAAAATCACCCATTTAATTGGAATATCTATTAGAATTATTTTCTGAATTTCAACAATTGTGTTCGGGAGTTTTGTTCTAGTGCTGTTGTCTCTTGTAACAATCTGTTGTTGTTGTTAGTTGTCAAATCAGCTACAACTCATGGAGACTCCATGTATAACAGGACAAAATATGGCTGGATGCTTAGCCATCTTCTCCATTGTTGATATGTTTGAGTCCATTGTTGTGACCACTGTGTAATTTGAGTACCTTCCAACCTACAGGGGCTCATCTTCCAGCACTATGTCAGACAATATTCTGTTTTGCTCCGTAGGGTTTTCATTGCTAATTTTCAGAAGTAGATGGTCAAGCCTTTCTTCCTAGTCTGTCTTAGTCTGGAAGCTCCTCTTGAAACCTGTCCATCATAGGTGACCCTGCCGGTATGTGAAATGCCAGTGGCATAGTTTCCAGCATCACAGCAACACACAAGTCACCATGGTACAACACACTGACAGATGGGTGGTGGTTTAACTATCTGAGGGGAAGAATTCCTCTACAGCATATAGGTAGAGAAATGTGTTTCCTGGTGGTGTTGAGGACCATTTGGACTTTCCAGTTGATGAATATGATGCTGCAGAAACCCTGGCAGCATAGTGATTAAGAGCTATGGTTGCTAATCGAAAGTTCAGCAGTTCAAATCCACCGGGCACTCCTTGGAAACTCTATGGGGCAGTTCTACTCTGTTCTATAGGGTCACTTGGAAGAAATGCCTGATGATCTACTTCCAAAAGGTCACAGCTGTGAAAGCAAAGTTCTACTCTGAAGCGAAGTTCTACTCTGACACATATGGGGTTGTCATGAATCAGAACTGACTTGGAAGCCACTAGTTAACTGGATTTTCTGACTAGTAAAGTAGAATGATTATTTTACTGAGATACCTTCTTGCGGGGAGAATGTGGAGAAGTGGAGGTGAGCTCAATGGCATTGATCATTCTTCTAATCTTATGATTGTAAAGCAACATTGCAATATAAATTGCCAGCCACTAGCACACAGACCAAGTCATTCTTGGCCATTGACAGAGTCTGTGAGGTTTCTTGCATTCCCAAGATGTCCCAGGAGATTTGAGGCACTCAGCAGGACCAAGCTTCTCCCTTCTGGCTTTGCTCATGAGATTTGGAGCACATATAAGCTTTTAAAACATGAAATGAAAAATACAAAGGGAATAATGATAATGAGTAGCCCATGTGAAGAATTGTTGGTGTCGATGAGCACATTTTCTAGAAGGACACAGATGTAATGCTTGAGAGTTCACTCGATGGTATATTGGAGAGGAAACCTTAGTCTTCTGAGATTTAATGCTGTAAAAATGGAAAAGATTGATGGGAGAAAATAGGCTTTCTATCGCAATTTAGTCTGTGATGGTGCCCAATAAAGGTCTTAAAATCAAAGGCTGAAAAGATTTCAGGCAAGAAAGTTTCTGTGAGCAGCTATGACATTCCGTGAGCCTAACTGAATCTTTTGCGCTAAGTTATTAAAAGCAAAGAAGCAAAGGTATGTCTCTAACCTCAGACATTCTCCCTCCTGTCTTGCATATCCTCTCTCACTCATATGCTCACACTCTCACACATGCTCTCTTTCACACAGACAAGTACTTCTGTCACAGACATACTGATTTTCTTTCCCACACACATTCTTTCTCACATACTCTGTCACATGTATTCTCACACACACCAACACACATTCTATCACACACTCATTCTCTATCTTATCTCTCTCTGTCTCTCTCTCTCTCACACACACACACACGTCAAAACTGAGCTGTACATGCATTGGCCAATGAGTTATCTGGAAAGTCTTGCCTTCAGCTTACTGTGTCTGAAAACGAAGGACACTTCTTGATTGATGCCTGTGACCTCCATAATGATGACCAGAGGAAGAGGCAAGATTTAATGGAAAAGTAATCCATGAGTAATCTTTAAAGGCCGCCTAGACATTTCTGTCCCTAGGAAACTGTGACCAGAAGCACTTTGCATTAAAAACAAAATAAGCAAGACCAAATAAATTTTTTCAATGAAGGCAGTGTCACAATTAAGCATTTTCAGGAAATTCCAGACAGTGGGAGAAAGTTTCTCAGTCAGACACTCCGTGAGTAGTAGGACCACTTTTTTATCCCTGGCTCACCCCCCCTAATTTGGTTAGAAAACTAAAGTGAAGGTCCTGTGAAGCATTGTCTGGACCAGCAAGGACGGAAGTGGTTGACACTTTTTCTTGGAAAAGATGCCTTCATACGAACTTGAATTCAGCTTTAGTTAATACTTACGGAATACTTATCATGGGGTAGGCACTGTGCTGGTTGTTTCCACACACACAGGAGTTAAACGTTGTGATTCAGTTTGCTCATCTGGAAATGGTAAGTAATGGACTTACCCAAGGTCATGCAGTAGATGCCAGAAGTCTCAGCAGTCTGTGTTACTTCCTCTACCCCTTGTGACTGTGTGCCAGCCACTGTGCTAGGTGAGTCTCAAACTTTAATGTGCATATGAATCACCTCAGGATCTTGGTAAAATACGGATCCTAATTTGGTTCGTCAGGATGAGGAAAGGTTGAGAGTTGCGTTTCTCACAAGCTCCCAAGTGATAATCAAAACCAACCTAAACCCATTCCTGTTTAGTCAATTCCAACTCATAGTGACCCTGTAGGACAGAGTAGAACTGCCTTAGGGTTTCCAAGGCTGTAATTCTTTACGGAAACAGACTGCCACATCTTTCTACCACAGGGCAGCTGGTGGGTTCAAACTGCTGACCTTTCAGTTAGCAGCCGAGCTCTTAACCACTGCACCACCAGAGTGCCCCTTCCCAAGTCGCACCCATGCTTAAAAACACCTATCACCCCCTCTTTCGTGAGTTAGGAAACTGAGCCTCAAGGAGGATCTAAGACTTGCCCGGGGTCACACTGATGGTAAGTGCTGGTACAGCTGTGATTTGAAACTAAGGCGGTTTGATTAGAAGGACTTTGTACATCCTAAGGCTTTTGAAACTTTCTCCTTGAGAGATACATTTGTATTCCATACTTGATTAAGGGACCTAGCACTTTAAGGTCCTAGTTTCTTCTAGAGGTCTTCCTTGTTTGCTCAGGAAAATATCTTTGCTGTTGAATGCGTTTCCAATTGTGGCTTTAATTTTTCTCTTGCTCCTTCAATTAGATGCATTGATTTGCCACCCTCGCTTCACCTTTGGACCACCTGGGAAGCTTTTTAAAGACTGTTGTTGTTGCAGTTGAGTTTGCTCCAGCTCACAGCGACCTTATGTATAACAGAAAGAAACATTGCCACGTCTTGCACCATCTCCATGATCTTTGATAGGTTTGAGTTTATTGCTGTGTCTGTTGTGTCAATCCACCTCATTTAGGGGTGCCCTCATTTTTGCTGACTCTCTACCAAACATAATGTCCATTTCTAATAATTGGTCTTTCCTGGTTACCTGTTTAAAATAATCGAATCTAAGACTCTTCATTCTTGCTTTTAAGGAGCATTCTGGTTGTATATAAAGACTACCAAGCCTCAAAACCCTACTCTCAAACTAATTTACCCTAAGTCTCTGGAGGTTCCCACTAAATCCTGATTTACTCACCAGCCCATGACATGGATTTTGAGAGGTATTAGTAAGAACAGAGCATGGTTTGATTCAATTAAACAAAACTGTAGTGAGAAGATTGTCACATTCAAAAACAATGAGAACACTGGGTACGTTTGACTAATGCCATAGGAGAGCTAGGAGCAAGGACACTGGTGGTTCAATGGTAGGATACTCCTCTTCCATGCAGGAGACCTCAGTTTGATTCCCAGCCATTGCACCTCATGGGCAGCCACGACCCGTGTTGCTATGATGCTGAACATGTTTCAGCAGAGCTTCTGGACTAAGATGGACTATGAAGAAAGGCCTGGAGATCTACGTCCAAAACTCAGCCAAGGAAAACCCTATGAATCAGAATGGTCTGATCCGCAATCAATCATGAGGATGGAACAGAACCTGGCAGCGGTTCATTTTGTCATACATGGGGTAGTCATGAGTCAGGGCCAACTTGACAGCAGTTAATAACATCAAAAGAGCTAGGAGCAAACCAGTAGCTGAGGCAGGGCTCTTGTGTACAGCTGTGCTCTGTACAACTCCTCCAAAGAGAATCCCACTACTGCACAAGGGTATGTGGCATCCCCGGGCTAGGGTATAGAAAGAAACTGAAATAGTTAAGTAACCAGGGACCAGAGCCTACCCTCCCAGGAAACTGAGAGAGAGAATGATTTTCACTGGGGAGTGAGGAAAGATTTCACTGAGACCAGTAATTCTCAGCCCTGGCTGTGCAGTTGAATCACCTGAGCAGTTTTGAAACCAGCGTTCAGGCCCCAGCAAGGAGATTCTGGTTTCATTGGTCTGGTGAGGTGCCAAGGGTACTTTCAGTTTTAAAAGGTCCCCAGGTGATCCTAATGCTCAACCACAGTTGTGAAGCACTGGTTTAGAAAGGTGGTGCTTGCACTTGACTGATCAGAATGTAAACAAGTGGAGATCACTGGAAAAGCACAACCGACAGACAGCACCAGTGGAATAGGCATCACCTAAGAACTGGTTAGAAATGCATATTCTTTTTGTTTTTGTTTTTGCTGTTGTTGTTTTATTGTGCTTTAGATGAAGGTTTACAGAACAAATAGTTTCTTATTAAAGAGCTGGTACACATACCATTTTATGACAATGGTTAATGACCCCATGGCATGTCAACACTGTCCCTTCTCAACCTTGGGTTCTGGTATTACCAGCTTTCCTGTCCCCTTCTGCTTTCTAGTCCTTGTCCCTGGACTGCTGTGCCTCATTAGTCCCCTTTTGTTTTATGCAGCTGTCCAATCCCCGGCTGAACGGTGAACCTCAGAAGTGGCTTCACCACTGAGCTAAAAGGGTGTCCAGGGGCCATACTCTTGGGTTTTCTCCAGTCTATCAGGCCAGTAAATCTGGTCTTTTTTTGTGAGTTAGAATTTTGTTCTACATCCTTCTCCAGCTCTGTCCAGGACCCTCTATTGTGATCCCAGTTGGAGCAGTCAGTGGTGGTAGCCGGGCACCATCTAGCCGTACTGGACTCAGTCTGGTGGAGGCTGTGGTAGTTGTGGTCCATTAGTCCTTTGGACTATTCTTTTCCTTGTATCCTGTTCTCTTCACTCTCCCTGCTCCCGAAGGGGTGAGACCAGTGGAGTATCTTAGATGGCTGCCCACAGGCTTTTAAGACACCAGATGCTACTCACCAAGGTAGAATGTAGAACATTGTCTTTATAAACTAACTATGTTATGTCACTTTTCTTCTTAATGGACCCATTTCTGTCTTTAGTAAGGGGACACTTCCTCCCTGGTGACATGAGCTTTTAAACAATGGGAAGGCCAGGTTACCAGAAAGCTCCTTAGATAAGGCCAGAGAGAATTTCCCAGCTGCCTCCTCTTCATTCTCATCCCCACCTGAGCCAAGTCATTGTTTGGCTGGCCCTGCCTGCTATTCACCACAGGCCCCTGAGGGTACTTACCCAGTGCCAAGTGATGGTGCCAGTGCTGCCCAATTTCCTCATTCACTGGAGAAATCCTTTGCTCCAGCCTAAGAACCCCGGTAATGTGTAGGAGCAGTGCTTCCCATTTTGGAATTCAGTTGTTTTCTCTTGCTGGGTGACTGGCACCCCTATCTCTTTCTGGTCTGGACTGTGTGGGCCAAGTCCCCCTGAATGAAATAACTGAGTCTTTGAGGGGGCTGAGCATCTCCAGGGGTCACAAATAGGCTTCCAGGATTGGTGCTAGTTCTTCTCAAAGAGTTTTATAGACTACAGCAGCTTTACCTTTCACCTAATCCGGTGGTTCTCAGCTGGGATCGACTTTATCCCTCACCCCCAACCACCACCATCCCACCCCTCGGGGACATTTGGTAATGTCTGAAGACATTTTTGATCATCACAAGTGGAGGGGTTTTGCTACTGTCATCTAGTGGGTAGAGGCCAGGGATGCTGCTAAATATCTTCCATTACACAGGACAGTCTCCCTCAACAGAGAATTATCCAGTATAAAATGTCAACTGTGTCAAGATTGACAAACCCTGGTCTAGTGCAAATCCATCATTTATGAAAGAAGAAAACTGAGCCTGAGGGAGGTGAAGAGGCTTATAAAGATCACACAGAAAATCAACAGCAAGTCTGGGCAGAGATCCTGGCTCCCTAACCCCCAGAGTGCAGTGCTCACAGTTCCATCCCTGACCTGGACAGCATTTTCTGCGTCATAGCTACCACTTACCTGTACCTGCTTCGTGCCAGGCAGTGTGCTGGACTCTTTCTGTCTCTTCCCTCTTCTTTTAGCACCCACCTCCAAGGCTGGCATAACTGTCCCAGAAGGGGCTCCTTTTATGAATGCAAAGCCATTTGAGCTGTTTTAAAAGCAGAGATGATACCAAAACAAATTTCAACATGGTTCAGCCTTCTGGGAGCTTACTTTAAAGTTGCAAAGGAAGTAAATATGTATGAAGATAATTACCCATCTAACTTGTCAGTTAAATCCTATGACAGTGTCAGAGAAGCTGTCCCAAGTCATCCCAGGATAAATTCCCTGGAGGGCTGTACAGAACTTAGGAGTTAGGAGCATGAAATGACCATTTGACTTTAGTGTTTTGGAAATGCTGCATGAAAAAGGAGGGCAGCTTTCATTTGGTGAATGAAATTTTTTTGAGTGTGTATGGTTAAGAGCTCGGCTGCTAAAACCAAAAGGTCAGCAGCTCCATGGAAACCCTATGGGGCAGTTTTACTTTGTCCTATAGGGTCACTATGTGTCGGAATCGACTCAATGGCAATGGGTTTGGGTTTTTTTTGGTTTTATTACGAGTGAGGCTGTGCTGGATCCCATATATAGAATGGTAAACAAGACAATGTCGCTGCTTCAGAGAGCTTGTATTTTTATGGGAGAGGGTTAGTCAAGAGGCAAATACATACATTCATACATAAACTAATTATAGATTTGACAAGTGCAAAGTTATCTAAGTTGGCTTAGAAAGGCATTTCTGAGATGACATAGAAGCAGACCCCTGTAAAGGGACTTTAGAGGGAACAGTGAAAGTCCTTGAGGCCGATAGAAGCCTGGCACATTCTAGGAACTAATGGAAAGCTAGTGTGAGCAAGAAGAAAAGGCAAGTGACTGAACTGAGGCGGTGGGAGGGCCATCATGGTCGGGAGTTTGCGTTTCATACTAATATGAAAAGAGCCTGAACAATCATTGCTATGTTTGAGTCCATTGTTGGCAGACACTGTGTCAGTCCAACTCATTGAGGGTCTTCCTCTTCTTCGATGACCCTCTACTTTACCAAGTATGATGTCCTTCTTCAGGGTCCCTCCTGATAACATGTGCAAAGTACCTGAGCTGTAGTCTCACCATCCTTGGTTCTAAGAAGCATTCTGGCTGTACTTCTTTTAAGACCTTAGTCCTCAAAGTGACATCTTAGCTTTTTAACACTTTCAAGTTGTTTTGACCTTGGCCGAATCAAATGATCATTAGTGTTTAGTGCAGTGAATTATTCACTTAAGTTACCAAGGCACATTTAAATCTAATATCTTTATAGTGTTCATTGTGTCATTGAGGCTTAAATATTATAGATGGATGAGTAGATAGTTAGCTGGGAGGCAAAATGGAAGCCTTGCTCTAAGATGTCCTGCCCTTGAGTGTGCTTTTTCAGTATGACAGATGGTAAGTTGACATGGAAGAGTAATTGCTCTAATTTCTCTTTTCTTCTCACTTCCTTTCTGATTATGTGAGAAAATTTGATAATCTGTATATTTTGCCATATTTTCTGTTTAATAGCTATTTTTAATCTTTACTCGTTGACATAGCTAATATATGTCTAATAACTGTTATTGATAGTCCCATTGCTGTGTTCATTTCTGTTGCCCTGGTGATCTCAAATATCCTTTGATTTAAAATCATGTATCCTTAATTAAGTGTGTTGAGTCATCTTTGTGAAGAGTTAATTTAAAAGCAGAACATAGTGTCATCAAATAATAAGGGCTTGGTAACTGCTTCTATCTCGAAGCCAGCAAGCCTTTTGAATTGTGGAGGCCTGGGGAGGGGGCAGGTGCCTTTGTGGCATTGTGTAAATAGTTTCCTATGCTGTCCTTGGTTGCTTTTCTGTCTTTTAATAAAGAAACAAAAATTTGATGTAGACAGAAATGCTAAGGAACCTAAGCTCTGTTTAATGTATGGATGTTTTTACTACACAGTCTATATAAGACCTGGCAGGCACACTGGAAGCCTGGTTTCTAGGCTTGGCTTTTCGGATAACTTACTGTGTGATTTTTGTCGTCATTTCCCTTTCTGAGCTTTATTTCCCTTATCTTTTAAGACAATGATGTTGATATCTAAAGAAATTTTGTTTGGAGTAGTGTGAAGCATTGCATCATGGTATTTGTGATATTATTAAATATTTTTATATTTATTTATAGAGTAAAATGAATGCTGGATTTTCTAAAGATAGTAAGGATAAATAATTAACTTCTCTAATTAAATACCTTTAAAAGATACAACATATTGGAATTTTTTATTTTTTTATCAAAAGTTTAAGTGTTGCTCTGATTGGTGCTTTTTTATTTTTTTAAACTTCTTGTTTGAAATGGAAATACTGCATTCCCATGAACATAAGTAGCTTGGGCTAGGTCAGCAGGTTTAGACTATCAAACCCTCTCTCCTTGCCATGACTTTCCCCTGGCCCTGGCCTTGATCTTGCTGATTGCTAAGAAGTTTGGATGAGAGCGAGGATTGTTCAATGCCAGCCTTGCACTGCTGCTGGGAAACCAATTCTAGATGCAGTCTTTCCCACTTGATGGTTAGTGAAGAGAACATCTTTTTAAACAGAAACTAGCTCTTTCATCAGTTGTCCTCATAAATGTCATCCTACCACCAAAGTCACTTATTCTTGTCACCTCTATGTTGGAGTATGCTGCTTGTCAGTATCTGCATGTCTGTGGGTGTGTGGATGTATGGATTTGTGTGTGTGCACTTGTCTCCTCCTCCCGTGGGACTTTGGAATCTAAGTAGCTGGGATGTGTGGTCAAGGCTGGGGGCACTGGCTATGTGGGCACAATTTCTCTGCAGAAGCCTACTCCCTGGCAGCTGTTGTCACAGGGCTCAGAAGCCTTTCTAAAAGCTTTGGTCCCCTGGGTTCAGAAATCAACCAGGAGCCACTCTTACCACCTTAGCTGTCTTCAAAGGTCAAGGTGAACTTCTGAACCTAGAGGGATTTTGTGTACATCAATTGCCTACCTAATCACCAGAGTCTTGTCCACCTCCGAGACTGGATAAATCTATTGTTGAGAGGGGCTGCAGGAGTCATTGACTGAAATGTTTCAACAAATGGTTTAAATGAAGAGAGGTAGTATTGGCTGTCAGGGAATAGAGATCACCTGAAAGAAGGGAATGCACTTGAAGTGGGAAATGACAGAAAACATTGGTCTAAGGCAGAAGAAGAAGAATCTCATTCTTTTCCCATTTTGATGAGCTGACTTCTTCACAGGCCTCCTTTCTCCTTTTAAGAGCTAGTGCCCCTTGAATGCATTGCATCCTTATCACTTTTTTAGGGAAGTAGACCTAAGGCGTCTATCTGTGCTAGTTCTAGGCTCCTATGGGAAGTCCATTGTCACTCCTGTTGCTGGCAAATTGCACGTACAGCCACTTTCCTACCTGGAGGGGCCCTGGGAATGAGTGTATTTGATATAACAGTTTTAATTTTTCATCCCAATAGCCTCAATGTCAGAGATATTCTAGACCTGAGTGAGATGTTGCCTATGTAATGCCACATTTGGGTAAAAAGTCCAAAATGTGACAACAACATGATGCCATGGTACTGTTAGATTGACCATTCTTTTCCTTTCTGTTTTCTCTGAATTGACTGATGTGTGGGGCATTGAGTCAAGACAGCCTGAGACCCAAAGCTGAGACATTAAGTCCCAGATGTTCACGATTTCCAAGGAAATGTTCTGTGCTTGTCATTATTACTCAGATGGCTCCTTAAATGCTGTCATCTTGGCACCTTTTGCACTTGCTAAATTCAATTTGAATAAAGGAAAGGAGAGAGAGAGGGACAATTTGGTGGAAAGCAATTAGCCTGCACTTCAGTGACCTTCCTGCTTTCCACTCATGATGAATTTTGGGGTTGGCGCTTGCATCAGTCAGCATGTCACTTTCAGTAGAATCTTGTTGTACGTTACTGACAACCAGTTGTATCTAATTAAACAATAATGATGGCAGCACAGGGCATTTTCCGGGAATTAATGACCAGCTAGGAAAAGCTGATGGCTGGAGAGTCAGCCAAAGGCTATTAGCTTCAGTCTGCCATTAATCTCCCAAAATGCCCATTTGTGACGTCATTGATGGTGTTGAAAAACGAAATGCAGAGACAATTTACTGATGTTTATCCTGTACTTCTGAATAACATGTTCCCTATGCATTATCCAGAAGTCGATTTTGGTTTGTTTTGTTTTTATCTTCCAATTACCCTTTAATCTAAAATATGTTGCTTATATGGCGGTGCACGAAAATGGAATTTTTGAGTTTCCATGTAATCTTGAGTAGTTTTTTCTTTTTATAAAAATCCAAGTTTAAGAATTTTCTTTACATATTTTAGGTGAGAAAACCAGAATTTGTCTTGAGCTTTGATGCTGGAATTTGATAACTGTCTATATTACCGTAACTGTCTGTTCATGGTAGGAAATTGTGGCAAATTATTTGAATAGCAGCTGTTGCTAGCTAAGATGTGCATTCAACAACGAGATTCTAAGAAGTTATAGCTGCATTCCTAGTAGAAGTGACTTCTCCACTGGGTAAAGCTGTGGTGGTGTGTCCATATAATATTTTTGATTACTGTTGCCGAACGCTGGAGGAAAACAGAAAGAGAACTGACTAAAATATTCATTGCCTTCTTGCATAATTTAATGTCTTATAAATGAAGACAACAACTCCAAATATAGCCAATCCATCAACAACTTGTTCTGAACTCTTATATTGTTTTAAATGTTATGTTGATCTATATATCATTTTTCCCCCAAATATGAAAGACAGTTCTGGAAGTTCATTAAGATCCCAGCCAGTAAGCTAGGAATGTTTTGCCAAACACAGGAACATCAGATGCTATCTAGTAATTTCTTTCAGCCGGAGGCTGTTTATTTATTTATTTATTTATTTTGCCAACACCATAGCATTATTCTCTCCATAAGAAGCTTGCTGGTGGTAGCAGTCCTAAATGCATGTTAAGTGTGTGCATTCGGGGAGTAGAATGAGTCAGCATGTCATTAATCACAGCTTTGGAGGCACTGACTCACTCCTGGGGAAATGGAATGGTCCCATTTGGAAGAGTGTGAAAGAGAAAACATCCATTCTGGGGTCAGTTCCCCGTTCCTGCGAATGTAGATCAAAATTTGCACCCTCTTTGGTGGGTGGTTATCAGGCTAAAGAACGTGGCGGAGGACCCTGTAAATAACTTGTTTCCAAAGGGAGAAAACACTAGTGATATCCAATCCTGCTTATGAAATGCACAAAGAGCCTAAAAAGGATTGGGGGCTGAGAGGAGCCTGGTACATAGCTAAGGTCAAAATTTGAGAATCTGGCCCGGCCCTTCCACAATCCAGCAAGGTAGGTCTTTGATCCAGTGTTGAGTATTAGCTGCTCACCTGGAGTCTGTTGTCTTCATTAAGGGGTTTTGAATATCTGAAGACATGTGCCACAGCCCTCAGTTCTCTTTCAAAATCAAAGAATATAGACCAGTGCCCTTGATTCTTGTGTCAGATTCAGGTACAGTAGATACTACCTGGAAGTCAGACCCTTTCCAGTAGATCGAGAAAGGAAACGTAAGCTCCCAGTTCACCGATAATTGGTGAAAACTAGCCAGTTTCACCTGGAAATATTTATATTGTCTCTCAAATGGAAACACCTGAAATCTACATGGTACATCTTTACAGACAACATGGGTATCAATATTAAAGTTATTTGTTTGCACTTCTAGCAAAGTCGAACATTCTATTATTTTCATTGTCCTAGCAATAGGTATATATAGCTGAGTAGCTATTCCTAGGGCATTAGTATTTTAAACTAACCCCTAATAATATAATCTCCAAGATAAAAACTTTTTTTTCTTCTAAACTGTACTTAGAAATGTTGTTTCCTTAGTCTTCCCTGGGAATAGATTAGATTTAAGTCGATGGCTGCTATCATGAAGCTCTAACTTGAGTTCATTTTGTTATGTGGTGACCACAGTTCTGGATGACGCCCCCCCTGGCACACAGGAATACATTATGTTACGGCAAGATTCCATCCAATCCGCGGAATTAAAGAAAAAAGAGTCCCCCTTTCGTGCTAAGTGTCACGAAATCTTCTGCTGCCCGCTGAAGCAAGTACACCACAAAGAGAACACAGAGCCCGAAGGTTTGTGCACGACAGCCGCGTGTTTTGCTTGTTTTCTCTCATTCTTTCATTCTCTGTCTTTTGGATTGTGCATTGGCCTCTGGTGTGCTGTGTGTTGCTCGGCCCCTGACGTAGCTCAGGTGGCCGCTTGGCTGGCTGGTGAATGTGTCATGCAGTCTCCGATGTAAAAGACAGTCATCTCTGGCCCAGCGCGCAGCCTCCTCCTGCTTCTCGGAGCTGTAGTATTTTCAGCTGCTGTCATCACACCGCCCCATGTTGGCTGCCAAAGTTGCTTGCTCCTGTAGCCAACATCTGGCCAAGCCGGGTCCCATTGCCTTGCATTCCTGAAGCAGCAGTCAGCTGAGGAATGGCCCGTCTAAAATGAACTAAGGAGAACTTTCTTCCAAATTGTGTAACTCTCCTCCACTCCATACAGCTTCTGCCTTGCACTCAAAGAATGCTCTTGGTCTACTTCGCTTGCTGACGCAGGCCTAGACTGCCCCCGTAATGCACGCCCAGTTGCACTTTGCCATGGTCAAATGCATGCCTCAAGGAAACGATGAGTAGTTTGTTTTTCTTTTCAGCTCAAGTACAGGTTTGGACAACTCGCTGGCATTTAAACTGAGATTAATAAGGTATTCATTGCAATCCATGCCATAAATCTACAGCTGAAGGACTTCATCTAACTTTTTTTTTTAATATACCCAAAAGAAACATACTTCACAATTCTCTACAATAAAAATGTGGTAAACTTTTTACCATCTGTTTACATTTCAACTTCCAGAATGACATTTTGAGAATTATACTGTGTATGTTAATTAAAGAGGAGCCTTGGTGGAGGGGTGGTTAAGCGCATGGCTGGTAACCCAAAGGTCAGTGGTTTGAACCCACCAGCCAACCGCTCTGTGGGAGAAAGCTGTGGCAGTCTGCTCCAGTAAAGATTACAGCCTTGAAAACCCTATGGGGCAGTTCTACTCTGTCCTATAGGGTCGCTATGAGTCGGAATCGACTCAATGGCGACGGGCTTCTCTTTTGTTTTTTGACACTAATTAAAGACTTAATGTAAAAGAGCCTGTGTTCCCCGCATATCAAATGCTCTCCATGCAGTTTACCAATGAATAACACTGGTAGGGACAGAAGTGACTGTCTTTGGCAGTTGCTGTGTATCCTTTGGCATGAATGATTCTGGAATGCTTTCCAAAGGAGGCTTTCTTCCTACTTCTATTTGCCCTTTTGCAACCTTATGGGGTCCTCATTACTACCATCTTTTTTATATCATTACTGCTATCTTTTTGAACTGGAGAAGTCTGCCACATGATTCTGTTTAAAGTTTGGTGTATAAGGAAATTACTCCTAACGGACTCTAGTCCCTGGTGTTCGAAGCAAAATTTTAAATCTCAGAGTCTCCTTTTCCTACTTTCAAAATGGCTGTTTAAATATCTTTGGCAGAAAATGAATAGAGCAATAGAATAGAGCATTTGCATTTATTTTCAACCTATGCTTTTGGTATCCAGGCCGTCCACTTCAGGACGCTTTCCAGTGAGTAAACCATTTTGTGTAGATTGGTAGAGAAGAGCATAGCTTGATTTGGTGCTTTAATGAAAGACAAGTTTTAACCAGTGACCTTACTGTTTATAATGCATTCTAGTCTTTTCTGCTTTCTTTTCTCTAAAGTTATAGGTACTCTTGTGTTTTAAAGTTATGTATACTCTTAAAACAGGATACAGATACTGTTTTTGTATTTCCAAATCAGGCTGAAAAACAAAATTTGGTTTGAGTAAGAAGAATAAGCTATTTAAGAGGCAGCTGCTTACATTCAGTCAAGCAATTAGAATCTTCCTTCAAATTGTTTTAATAATACTCGGATTAAGAAAACAGTTGAAAAACTAAATTTAGCCTCCTCCTCCCTTTCATTATTACATATAAGCTTGATGGGCTCTTCTTTCAATTTTCAAAGTATCATCAGGAATGTATTGTGAATAATATGAATGTTTTCGATATTCAGAATTTTTTAGAGAACGGTTAGCAGTTGAATGCTCTTAAAATAAGGTTTGGAGAGTTCTGAATCTTTCACGTTATCCCCATGTTGAGTGGCTTCCATCACATGAAAAGTGACTGCTATTCACTGGTATAGGTCGACGATGAGCATTGTCTTCTCTCAGACCGAAGATTTCCCGCAGCCTTGTCCTCCTACCAGGTCCTCTGGAGCAGCAAAGCCAGTCTTTCTCTCCTTATTCCTATGAATTATTTTTAAAGAGTCTCTGGCTCATTAGAGGCTTTCTGGGATGACATTTTACTTCTATTTATAATTATACCATCCCGCTTCAAGCAAGGCCCTGAAAGCTAATGGTCAACCAAGGCCTCATAGTGAAAACACTTGATCTCTGTACAAATTAACAGGATCCAGAAGACCTTAGATGAGGGAGAAAGAAAATATGGTGTGCAACGGACCCTGGATAAATGAGCAAACAATGCTGAGAAATTCACACACTTGCTTCATGTAGGATACCTGAACTCATCATTTCAAGGAGCTGTAAATAACTGGGTTTGGAAGGGTTCAGTGGCCATTCTGGCAACCTGGAAGATTCTTAGAAGACTGGTTTTTAGTACTGTAAGGTATCATCTATAGTTCTCTCTTAAAGTTGTGATAACATTTTATTATAGCTAGTAGAAATAAAAGAACTCTTTTTTATATATTTCTTTTTTTTAAATTTTTTCCCATACAAAAATTTATACATACATTGTTAGGTGACTGTAATTGCTTTCCCCATACTGTGACAACACACTCCTCCTTTCCACCCCAGGATCCCCATGTCCACTCAACCAGCTCCTAACTCTCTCTGCCTTCCCATCTCCCCTCCGGACAGAAGCTGCACGTTTAGTCTCTTGTATCTACTTGAGCTAAGAGGCACCCTCCTCACGATATCACTTTATGTCCCACAGTCCAGTCACATCCCTGTCTGAAGAGTTGTCCTCGGAAATTGTTTTAGCTCTGGGCTGATAGAGAATCCAGGGGCCATGCTTTCCAGGGTTCCTCAAATCTCAGTCAGACCATTAAGTCTGGTCTTCTTACTAGAATTTGAGTTCTGCACCCCACCTTTCTCCTGCTCCATCAGGGACTCTCTCGCGTTCCCTGTCAGGGCGGTCATTGGTGGTAGCTGGGCACCATCCAGTTCTTCTGGTCTCAGGCTGATGAAATCTCTGGTTTATGTGGCCCTTTCTGTCTCTTGGGCTAATACTTTCCTTGTGTCTTTGGTGTTCTTTATTCTGCTTTACTCCAGGTAGTTGGGACCAATTGATGCATCTTAGATGGCCACTTGCAATCTTTTAAGACCCCAGATGCCAGTCACCAAAGTAGGATGCAGAACATTTTCTTAATAAACTTTGTTATGCTAATTGACCTAGATGTCCCCTGAAAAGAAATAAAAGAACTCTTTATTACAAATGAGTAGAATCTTAGTTTTAAACTATGTCTCTGACTTGGAACATTTTATTCTCATTTGCAGCCTTTTGAAGAGAGAGCCTCCCCCTCTAAAGGTCTCTGTGCAAAAGCATGAGCTTAACTGGCCTTACCTGTGAATGTCTACCAATTGCACACCAAGGTGAAGGCAAGGGACAGGATGGTTAAGCCATCCATTGTCTAGTCTGTGCTATTCCACCCTGGCAGTATGACCTCTTCTTCTGAGCTTGTGTTTATCATCAAAAACCCTCAAGTGAAAAATGAAATATTCATTCAAATTTGAGGGAAAATAAAGTTTGTAGTGCACAAGTTTTTAGCAATGACTAAATTAGGTCAAAATGTTTTGGGCGCATTATCATAAAGCTGGAGTTATTTTTCCTTAGTAAATTGATAAAATCAGCCAAATGTTATCAGATTAGTGTGTACCATGTCTTCAAATTTCTTTTCGTTGGCAATATTTTGTTAAGAGCCCAGTTCTTTCCACAGTTTGTGACTACCTGAGATTTGGTACAGATAAGTTACTTACAATTGTTCATAGTTATCTATATTTTTAAAGTCATTTCTGTAGTGAGTCCAAGGCCCTAGGAATCCAGAATGCATCGAAGGACTGAAATATCTCACTAGCTTTTCAGGATACACTAAGCCAAATTACACATTGCCAAAAACAGGCTACTATTTATGAACAGCCAATTCTGAAACAAATTCTTTAATCTGTTCCAAATAGTTGTGATTTTCACTGATGTGATTATTTCCATAAAAACCATTTATGATGTAATCTTGTGTGAGTACCGGCATTTGGCTGAGAAAGCACATGCCAGTATCTGAGGGTCTAATTTGGCCCAGTTCCAGCAACGCTCTTTGTTTCAAGGAAGCCACAGAAAGAATGGAGATCATTACCAAAAATCTCTTTTTTTTTGCTGTTCCAGGAGTCTTTTGGCAAGAAGAGCTATAATCTTCATGGCTTTATTCTCTTGCTCACTTTCTCTTTCTATGTCAAGTGTGCCAAAATTAAATCACTGATTTAGAGTAACTTCTGAAAGCCACTCTATTACCAGCTAGTTGCTACTTTTCAAATGCTAGTCAGTAGGCTTTCACTGATATATGAAGATTGTTAAATAGAATCACACCAACATATACATGCTTGCAAGTCAATACTGTTGAAAAGCTACAGAGAAAAAGAAATGATGGATTCCCAGTGTTTGGTTTCAGGATTTAAAACCTCAAGTTATGACAGTACATTTGAAGGGCTTAGCACAATATAGGAAAATACTACGGAACTCAGCAATCACATCACTGTTTTCTAATCAGGCATCTGGCCTCTTTCTTACAGTCCTGTTTTCCTATGATTTAACAAAATATACATCCGATCTCCGTCAGAACATCCATAACCTTTTTATGCAGAGATGCATACTTCCATAGTGACTCCGGGTTGGAGAAGAGAATCTGTGCTCTAGAGTGCTGATGAAGTATGGCAGCCTTCACCAACCAAGAGAAAGCATAATTATGTGCCTAAGGTAAAGGGTGTGCATTTGTAACAAGCACAATGACTATTACCTTTGATTATATCTTAGTTTCTTTGCCCTAGAAAGAGCACCTGTCACCATGAATAACAGTCTTGCCTAAATGGTAGGAGAGGAAGAAGGTAGACGAATATTAAGGAACATGCTAAGGGAAGTGTTTTTATTTTCATTCGCAAACACTTGTTCTCCAGCCATGTTGTCTCCTGTTATTCTGTCTTCCTCATTTTAATATGGATTTTCCTTTTGAGAAAAATGGGCCAGTATTAATTTAAAGTAATAGTCAATTCAGTAGACTATTGTTATACTCTTTGGTCACTAAGCTTCAATTGAGTAGCAACCTCTGATGCTTGACACCTGAAAATGTTTTGACCTTCTGGAACAGTATGACTGGGTTTATGTCTGTCCCCTGGAGATGCGAGTTGAGAGGATATTCTCATTCTACTAGAAAAAAAAAAACAAAAACAAAAAAACACTGGGCCATGTCTTTGGGTGATTCTGAAGAGAAAAAAGACTTTATTCCTACTCTTTTTATTTCAAAATAACTATTATCTTGAGGGCACCCTACCTTTGATTTAGTTTTCTTTGCTCATTGAAGCAAAGGGCAGCTTAACTGCAGAGTCTCAAGAAAGATAAAAGAAAGAAAAAAAAAAAGGTCCAAATTTAAATCAAATTCCAGCCAGAAAGCTGAAAGCCTTGGTGATTAGCAATTAGTAAACACCGTCCTCTCCCCACAAAATGTTAAAATATGTTTCTTTTGGTTGCATGTTAAGAATTTCTTAGAAGATAACTCAATATGTCCTAATAGCATTAGGAAACCCGTAATGGCATGGAAAAACGTTCTCTATTTTCTCCAGTTTCCCCACCTTATGGCAGCAAACATGAAATTAAGTCATAGTTTGAGGATAGTTTCTACTCTCTGGAAAACTAATAATCTAATCAAGGAAGTATACTTAGCAGGCAATAACTCAATTTCAGGCCAGGATAGGCATTTATTATTCTCTTATTGAGTATAATAAGCATCTCAATTCAGTCTCCAGGCTGGCTTTTACAGTAGAAACTAATAACCATTCATGCTTTGAAAACATAATTCACTTTTCAAAGCTGTAGGCCTTCCATCTCCCTTGAGCCTAGGTTTCCCCAATGTAGCCGTGGTGATGTTTTCCTGAAAAGAGAGTGCTCTCTCCTTTTCAACTCTCTTGACTGTGGTTTCCATAGGTTAATATTGGAGGTGGATATTTCTCCTGTGTGTGAAACCAGCACTGCCGACTTATTTCAAGCATTTATTAAAATGACTCTGCTCTGCAAAGTCTACTGGATGAACGACAGTGTATGGTGGTCACATTTTCATTTAGAAAATAAAAGTCAAAATTAAAGTAATAATACTTCAAAAATTCGGGGAAATTATTCATCAGTATGAGTGCTGCCCCCTTCAAAGGCAACACATCAAGGATCGTGTTGCCAACGTACTTCAGGGGTTCTAATGTTTCGGCAACTCCTCGTGCTTTTTTTCTGTTCTCAGCCGGTTGATAAACCACTATGTTCCACATTCATAAAGACATAACCCGAACGAGTTGGCTGTTTCCAAAAATCAAGGCCATCCCTAATGTATGGTAAACCACAACCAGTAACATTTGTGTCATCTTTGACACGGTATTTCAGAGTAGAACTGTGCTCCGTAGTGTTTTCTTTTCAGTGGCTGATTTTTCTGAAGTAGATCTCCAGCCCTTTCTTCTGATCCCCTTGTGGGTGGACTCAAACCTCCAACCTGTTCTGCCTGTCTTTTGTTTTAAGTGATAACTCATTTGTGTGGTTGAAGAGAATGCAGGACTGAACTATACTCGTTTTCACCATACTAGTATTATCCACATTAGGTTTTATGGAACACTAATCATATGAGACCATCTTTGTTAAAAGACGCATTTCCTTGGTCATATACTTGTTTCCCAAATTACACAACACTCTTGGAGAGTCATGATACACATGAGCATATTAAACATTTTGAAGAGTCCTACAGATTTAGGAAGCTGTCTTACATTGGGCAACTCAGTGGCAAACATGATCTTCAAGCTACTGGCCTCTTTTTATTCAAAATACCTATTCACTTCTCATCTTATGTTTTGACAAGTAAAAACACTTTTGAAAATTAATATTCTTCCTTTTCTCCCTAACCCCCACCTACTATCTTCTTTAGGCAAGTGCTACTCAAAGTGTGGTCTATGGACCCGGGCTGTTTCTGAAGTTGTTTGTTACCTGTCCAAGATGAGATAAGGAGCTTGTACAGAATGTAAGTTAATGCACTGCTTCCTTCGTCGAGGAAGTCTTGCTGTCTCTCTGTGGAAAATGTCAGCTTAATTAAATAGTGTGCTTTGTCATAGTTCACAGACCAGCATTTGGTCTGCAGACCACACTTTGAGTAACGCTGTTGTAGAGTAGTGCTTTTCAACTTTGGCTGCACATTGGAATCACCTGGGGACGTTTTAAAAAATATTGATGTCTGAGCCCAACATCAGACCAAAAACAAACTAACATATAAAAAACTCTGCAGAATCCCTTGTGGTGGAGCGTCAACATGGGTATTCTTTTTAGAAGCTCCCCGGGTGATTCTAATGCGCTAACAGGGTTGGAATCACTACCCTAGAAAATAATCAGCTTGGCGTAGGGTCTGTTGAGTGATGTCAGCTGTCAATTCAGAATTCGTCTCGTGCTGATTGCATGGGCCTCTTGACGAGTTGCTGTGTGATTAGAAGGCACAGCTAAATAAGCGAGATTTATATGCAGGGCTTCGAACCGGTTTGTTCCCGGTTCAAAACCCTGCTGAGAATTTCCATTTCCACCCCAGATATACTCAGTCAGAACCTACATTATAACAAGATCCCCCAGGTGATTCTTATGCATAATAAAATTTGAGAACCACTGCTCTACTAGTAGTTTTCACAACTGGTCCCTAACCAGCAACATTAGCATCACCTGGGAACTTGATAGAAATGCAAATTCTCAACAAGGGTTTAAACCTGAACAAACTGGTTAAGAAGCCCTGCTCATATGACCTTTAGAACTTGTGGCCATATAAGGTATCCATCCTTCCCACCACACATACACCTTACACACCACTTTCTAAAGTTCCCTTGTCTCTTTGCCACTCTGCACTTTTAGAAAAATAATCAGGCTTCTCCACAGAATCATGGTAATCTGCCACCTTGTGACCAACATCCTTTCTTGCAAGCAACTGTTGCTAACACTTGCTCTATTCTCAAATCCTGATTCAGGTTGTAAATGTGGGTGGAAGATTGTAAAAGTTGATTCTAGCTACTCACAGCCGTGGTATCTGTCCCTGAGTTGCACCAGAGGATGTCATCATTGAGGCATCATGCTCTTATCATATAGACATCATCATCTAATGCAACATCAAATATTGCAGTGGCATGTATGTGAAAACTTACTTTGACATGTTTGGGAGGCAATAATTGCTATCCATGGTCACAAATCATTTCTAGACTTCTAAATTAAACGGATTTGTGTATCTGTTATAGTCAGCTGCATTTCTTAGGGTGCTTAAGAATAAGCAGCTTGAATAGTGCCCATGGGAAATTGTTGAACAAGATATGTTACATCCTGCAGTCTATCAACATCCTGTGTTTTCTCAACACTTACCCTTGTCTTACCTCACAGCCATTGTCTACAGAAACTACAACATATCAGAATCACATGTCCACTTCTACCCATGTGCTAGCAGATTTCTACTTGTGATGCCCGGCTACTTTAAGATACGTATTCTCAGGACAGCTCCAGGTCAACCCAAGAGCTTCCCTAGCCTTGGGAGCAACAACTGTACATTTGCTCAAAGGCCAGGTCCACAGGGAAGAAGGGGAAGGGAGCCAGCTCCACTGGCTGTGGAGTGAGAGCATACAGTGAGAACACAGCAACGCCCCCTACCCACCTGAGCAAGTCCTCACCAAACCCTGCTAGGAAGGGGCTGTTGTCATAAATCTGAGATAAGGAAAGGTTAAGTAACTTCCCTACTAAGTGGCAGAACTTTATTTGAGCGTGGTTTTTCTGGTCTGTAAAGCCCATGCCCTTCCTCTTCCATGGCTTCTGCATATGACCACCTTTCCTCTCTTGCCCCATATGCAGCAGAAAAGACATCTTAAGTTTAAACGAATCAAGTCCTGCCCACACTCTGTCCTTAGATTCCTGTGGTCAAGTGGTTGCCAGAAGGAGAAAGGACTCAGGAGGTACTTGGTAATTGCATGGGCCTGGTTTATTGATTTAGGACTAGGTAAATGTCCAGCATACAAAAGAAATAAATGAAAAGACTCAAATCCTCAAGGAGCTGATGATTTTGGGGTTCACAAGGAAACAGTAGAATGATTAATGAATAATTCAGTTCAATTTGAATGCAATAGAATTGTTCCAAGATAAAAGCTATAAAAACGTCATTCGCCTAATCTCCTTTCTTTAAGTCAGGGGATGCTCGTCTCCACCTAGAATAGCTGAAATGAGGAAAGACCATTTCTAATTGTTAAAAAGCTGATTCTAGAGGCGGGGCCAAAAAGGTAGAGTAGTCAGATGCTTCTGGTGGACCCTCTTACAACAAAGACCCAATAAAACAAGTGAATCAATTATGTATAACAATCTAGTAGCCCTGAACATCTAAGGCAAAGTTGAGGAACCGGACTGAGTGGCAGGGGGAGGGAGAGACGGTTCTGAAGCAGCGGAGGAGTTGCCAGACCTGACCTGGCGAGAGCCTGAGCCCCCCAGGCCTGATCAGCTCATGGGTGTGCTGTGAGGCAGGCAGCTGTGTTTGGAAGCGTGTTTTCCACACTGGGAGAAACCCAGAACCAGAGAGAAATTGACACCACTGATGGAGTGTTCAGTCTTGCTCCGAGTGCCGTTGAATTGATTCTGACTCATGGCAATCCCATGTTTTTCAGAGTAGAACTGTGCTCTGTGGGGTTTTCAATGGCTGATTTTTCAGAAATAGATTGCCAGGCCTTTCTTCCATGACACCTCTGGGTGGACTCAAACCTCCGACCTTTTGGTTAGCAGCTAAGTGAGTTAACTGTTTGTCCAACCCAGGGACTCCAGGTATTACCTAGTGGTCTGGATATTAGCAATAGATTCTGTCTCATCACTTGTTAGATGTCTATTCTCCAGCATAAGGTAAATAATGAAAGCAGTAATTGACAATTACTGAGAACTTAACTATACACTAAGCCCTTTACCTAACATTATCTTAATTCTCACAAAAATCCTTGGAAGTAAGTAGGTATTTTTCTCTCCATTTTATGGATAAAGAAACTGAGACTCGACTCAGAGAAATGAAGTAAATTGTCCAAGGTCACCGGACTGGGAAGTGGTAGAGCCAATACTCAAGTGCAACTTGTCTCTCTCCAAAGTCTATGGTCTTCCAATTCCAACAGAATGTGTCTCATAAAAAGGATGGCCTTAGAAGGAATTCCCATTTCGTTATTCAGTGATGCCAGTAACATCTTATTGAGACACATTGCTTGTTCTACTAAGTCAGCAGAAATGGAAGGACCTTGTGCCTGCTGTCTGAAAAACAACACTTTAAAGAGATGGCTTGTTCTTGAGAGAAAAGAGAAATGGTGGATTTAATTTTAATTTAATTTTAAAATGCTTTCATCAAATTTGACTTGGTTAAGGCGCTTTACAATGTGAAGTGTCAGATTTGGGATTGACTGATTGATTCATTGATTCATTCATTCATTGTGCTGATGTTCACTTCTCAGCTACAGGCCTGTTCTTGATCACCTCAGGCCAATTGACCTTCCAGCTCAAAACCTTGTCTCTCTGAACCTTATCTGATGACCTAAGTCTCTGCATGACAAGACCGTCATTGCTAGTGAGAAGGGCCTTAAAGCACATGAAGAGAAAGTCTTGCCAAACTGTGTTGGATCGCTGTCAAGACATTGTTCTTTGTGACTTTCACATCGAATGAGATTGCACGCAATCACCCATCTCACTCAGAAGCATGAAGAATGAGGTCCCAGGAATTTGTGTGATGTATTTTGGGCAGAACAGTCCATATTATGCTTTTGTTAGATGCGTAGCTGTCAGTTTTTAGCATCTTCTATATGCTAAGCCCCTCAGGTTTGTTATTGCTAATCTTCTCAACTACCCCATGAGGTAGATGTCATCAGTCCTGAAGGATGTTGTCTTAGTTATCTAGTGCTGCTACAACATAAATACCATAAGTGGATGGCTTCAACAAAGTGAAGTTTATTCTCTCATAGTCTAGTTGACTAGAAGTCCAAATTCAGGGCATCAGCTCCATGGGAAGGCTTTCTCTCTTTGTTGGCTCTGGAGGAAGGTGCTTGTCATCAATCTTCTCCTGGACTAAGAGCTTCTCAGCATAGGGTCCCCACGTCCAAAGGACATGCTCTGCTCCTCGCACTACTTTCTTGGTAGTATGAGGTCCCCCTGTCTGCTCGCTTCTCTCTTTTATATCTCAAAAGAGATTGACTCAGGACACAACCTCATCTTGTAGATTGAGTCCTGCCTTATTAACACAATTACCACCAATCCCATCTCATCAACATCATATATATAGGATTCACAACACATAGGAAAATCACACCAGATGATAAAATGGTAGACAATCACACAATACTGGGAATCATGGCCTAGTCAAGTTGACATATATTTTTGGAGACACAATTCTGTCCATGACAGACGTGATGGGGAAACTGTAATATAGAGTTGTGAAATAACTTGTCCAAAGTCATAGGGCCAATAAGCGTCTTAATGGGGATTTGAAGCCAAGTGTATTGAGTTCCCAAGCCCGAAGTCTTTGACCCTACTATGCTGCCTCAGATCATCATATATCCTGACTACTTCTTTCAGGTGCAAGACTGGAGAAAAGAACTGAGCCCCATCTTATCCACTGCTAGTGATAGCCATTGTTGAGAAAAACATTATAGAACCATCTTTAACATCTCAATAGAGTGTGCTTGCCCTGTATACCCACTGGGAAACTTTCCTTGTGTGTCTCCCTATTCCTTGTATGCATTTTGAGATGAGCGGTAGGCACCGTGTTAAACAAAGCTGCATCCCTGAGATTGTTCATATATTCGCCGTCTTCATTTCCTTTATGAACTTATACTAACTAAAGTTTACTTTGCCTGCAATGTTTGCTTAAATGAAGAAACGGTTCAAATCCATAGTTTACGTCATGGAACTGTAGGCCTTAAAGCAGCCTTAACTGATTCTGTCATGAGCTGCCTTTCCTCTGTGGGATAATAGGGGCTCAAGCTCGTCACCCACACAGTGAGGACGATTGTTTCACAGGTTACCTCAGGCTGTGCTACAAACCTACTTTTTTCCAGTCAACAAGGAACGAAGAGAGCACCTTTCAAAAAGTAGGGCTTATAGAAGTTGCCAGCAAGTAGCTTTTTCTCTAGTTTCTTCTTCAGCCATTTTTTCCCTCTGCAATCACTTGATTTTTCTTTGAGAAAGTATCATTTTAAGTCCACAGTAGAAGATTCATGAACTGATTCCCTAAATGTTTAATTGGCATGCATAGTTAGCTGTTCACTTTGTGAATAATTGGTTAAATAAACCCAGAATATTTACTGAGGAAGAGAAAAACATCTCCAAACACTTCAGAGTAGTTCAAACACCTTTTTCTCTAGTGCAGCATTTTATCTGGCAACAGCTACTGGTTTCTGATAAGAAATCTATTTACCTTCCCAATCAAAATTCCATTTAAACATATAGCCTTTATTTCATCCCATCTCAATGGAGCTTCATTAAATAGATACCACAGGCCTAGTACAGTGCTTGGCACACAATAAATGCTTGATAAATATTTATCATTATAAACCATTTATTGCTGTAAAAAATACTGATATTCTGAGTTCCATTGGGCATTTGTCCTAATTCTAGGCAGCATGTGACTGAGTGCTTCTAATTACAATCGACAGAATTGATGTTTTAACCATTCATTTGTCAATAAATATTTATCGAGTGTCTTGTACAAGCCAGACATTCTGCTAAGTACTAGGCAAAGCAGTGACAAGAGAGGCACTATCCCCGCCCTTGAGGAACAATCCAAGGCTGGAAGGAAAGGGACACTTTGAACTAGTCTGTCAGTTAGCTCATGCTGTATTTAAAATCAAAGTTAAAACTTCATGCCTTAAAACAGCAACACATTTACCACTTTTCATGAGTCAAGAAGTTGAGTGGATGGTTCTACTGACCTAGGCTCAGCTCTGCTGAACTTGTCTGTTCCCAATCGTGCCTGTGTGTTCAATGACTTATCCAGCATGGTACTGACTATTTTACAATGACCTTGTTTGGGATAACTTGGATCTCCTGTACATGTCGCTCAATCTGTTCCCTGAATCGATTTTTAAATTTCATTTATTCATTTGTTTATTCAATGCTTACTGAGTAACGTTTCTGTATGTCAGGTACTACATGGCCCTGTCTTCATACTGGTTAGAAATACATTCTAGACTGGTGACAGACATTTAAGTCCTACGAGTCTGTGTTTAGTATTAAAACTATGAGAGCAGAGATTACCTGGGAAGAGAGGGTAGGTAGAGAAGGTAGCCCTGAGACTTACCAACATTGTAACGTGTTATGGCAGAAGAGTTGTTTCTGGGTGAGTCAAAAGGTTAATGCGCTGGGTTGCTAACCGAAAGGTTGGAGGTTCAGGTCTGCCCAGAGGCACCTTGAAAGAAAGGCCTAGTGATGTACTACCAAAAATAATCTATTGAAAACCCTATTGACACACATGACGTCTCCAAGATTCAAAATCGAATGGACAGCAAATAGTGGTATAGAGGAGATGGGACTCCTCAGCAATGACAGGAGAACCAGGAGATTGAGGTGTCAAGGATGTTAAGGGAGGACAATGCTTCAGGGAGGAGGGAGAGGTCAGTAGAGCATGAGGCAATAAGGAGGTACTAATTTAATGCATATGTTTCAAATACCCCTTTTCAGATCTAAACTTTGAAGATCAGTTCATTTTAGAACAGATGTTTCTCTACCTCTCATACCCTCTTAAAGAACTGATACGAATCATTGTAACAGATTTGGTTAGAATGACCCTTGGGTTGTTGAAGTAATGAGAAACCACATACTACCTAAACTACTAAGGAAAGAGTAGATCTTTCTAAAGATGTCATTGATTTTTCTTCTCCATAATACATCTAAGTTGAAGTCTTTGCCAAGACTGATTTACTCTTTTGTTGATTGTCCTTTATAGTGTAGTTCGGCTTGCTCAAATTTTTTTTTTCAATAGCCTAAAATTTTTGGACCACTGGGAATTCAAATTAAATTTAAATTGCCTCTTCAGCTTGGTATTTTTAAAACTGACATAGTTTGGAGCTGTATTAATATGCGGCAATCAAGGATGACATTACTTGAGTTTCCAATAAAGCAAGTTTTCTGCCAGCTTTACAAATATGTGCTCTCTTGCTCGACTGTGGAAATTGATTCCTTGTCTAGCAGTGAAGGCTTCTTGCTGAATCAAAGAGCTTTGGTTTAAAAAGAACAAACACACAGTTTTGAGGTGAAGAACTGTTGAGTTAACATTATGATATAGCATCTATATAATTTAGCTGAGTTTTCGTTTAGCTTTTGTGAATTTAGACCTTGTGGAAACATTAACTTCTTATGCAAAATCAAATCTTAGTTTTCTGTTACATGGTGGCCCCTTCTCCAAGGTCAAATAACTCTTCTTTAATGGTCTCAAGAGAGGAAAGGGGTTCTGTGTCTTCAAGATGAGAAAATAAGAAATTAAATTAATTCACTTTTTATAGTGTAAGGTGTCCTGGAGTGTTTTGGGGGGGGATTTCTTTTGGAGGAAGCCTTGCTTATTTAAGACTAAATTCAGACCAGAGACTAGAACCCCCAGATGATTTTTGCTACATGCCCTTCTTTCCAACATAGGCACTCATGCCCCTACCCTTACTGGTATTCAACGCACAATACTGTATTCTTGCATCTACTCCTGCTGATATTCAGTTTTGTCCCTAACCTGTCCAATACTACTTTGTTTCCTGAATACGCCATAATTCAGTACGTGCTGAGAAAGGACCACGTGCCTTACAATATAGGGTCTCAATCGTGGAAGAGGTAAGCTAACCAAAGAGGCTATATATAATTGTATAGCTTGTGAGACCCTTTGATATCTTGTCATCCTTGTCTCACTTGTCCACTGTCCTTAAGAATGAGCTTTGAAGAGGAAGAGGAATGATCTCTGAGAGTAAGCAAACTGAAGTTTGTCCTCTCTCCAGTTTGGTACTCTTGCTACTGTTGGAGGTGGGTAGGGGAAAGGAGGTGGTAGGGGAACTGATCCTGGGAAAAATCCTCTCGTGTAAAAAGTCAGAAGCTGACCTCTGCCCCTGGAGTACTTTAAGGCAATAGTGCTTGCCATCTTTATGCAATGTTTTCTAAATCTTTTCTACACAGAAGATTGAAACAAATCAATGAACACATTGTCATTCTTGATAATGAATAAGATTGGGTTAAAAAATAACACCAAATTACCATGAGCAACAGAAGTGATAGCTGAAACCCAGATGAGCATGTTTGTTAATTGTTCTTTGCTGCTGCTAACATGAGTTGACATAACCATTCTTTCCTTAAATCGGTAAGTACTAGACCTTGTGTTGGACTAGTGTAAGTTTTCTCAACATTAGTACCATTGACTTTTGGGACCAGATAATTCTTTGTTGTGTGGGGCTGTCCTGTTCACTGTAGGAGATGTTGCAGCATGCTTGGCCTCTATCTAGTAGATGAGATCAGCATCCCGCCTCCCCCACCATAGCGCCATACACAGCTGTGACAACCAATCTATTTTCAAATATTGCTCAATATGCCCTGGCGGGAAAAATTGCTCCCAGTTGAGAACCACTAAGCTACATAGAGCTGCAAAAAAACAAAGCAAACAGATAAACAACAACAAAAAAAAGATATGGTCTGAAATTTAGGCTATTTCCCTAAGAGCCAGTCAAAATGCTTCTGCTCAATCCAATGGCCTCCTTCCTTGTATTATTTAACATAATATTTTCAGTTTAATCCAAATTCTGCCTTACTCCACCCAATGCTCCCTTCACCCTTCTTATCTAAGCTACTTATATGATTTTCCAGTGGTGCTCAATGCCATGATTTGGTATAAGAAAACTGAGGCATCAGGTTAGACTAGACATTCCACAGTTATTTAATGAGTGCCCAGTGGGAAGTACATGTGCTAAATCCTACGGGAGACCAGAGGAGTAAACGTCTTCCTGACCTGTGCAAGGGTTCATCAAGGAAGTCTTTTGGGAAGAAGCTTCATTTGAAGGAAAGAAAAGATCCAAATAGGCCATTGAAAGCGGGGCAGAGTGTGTTTCTCATCATTTGCCTCATGGCTCCTATTTGACAAGGTTGTGATTTTTGATCCTTTAACCTTTAATTTTATTTCATGATCTACCACAGTTATTTACTGGAAAAGGAATAGACATGCTGTTTTAATACCAAGGCAAAGACATCAGTGGAACTTCAAATTCCAAATGGTCCTCCCATTACATTCTCAATTTGTAGGCTCTGGAATGGGAATTTTTTTCCCTGCCCTCCCAAAATGCTAATAACAAGCTAACACCCCCTACCCCTGACTTTATAAACAGCAAAACCTTAAGTACGCTAAAATATATAGTCAGTCAGGAACATTTTTTCTTTGCCTTCCTTTTAGAAGGCTTCCACTGAGTCCCCTGTCTTTCTTTGTCAGAGCTGATGTTGAACAGATGTGAAGGTACTCCTCCAATATTTTCTATTCCACGTTTTCCTATCTAGTTCAAGTTCAAAAGCTTAGAACAGTAAATCTAACCATTCAGACTCAACAAACATTGACTGGATACCTGTAATTTTGCCAAACACTAGGAAAATTGCCTCCCTCCCAGTATATAGTGTTTAAATAAACCCTAAGAAATGAACCACTTGGTTTCTTTACACTGCCAACAAGCACACGAAATAAGGGAAAAAAAAATTTTCTGAAGCCTTGCATGATATTTTGGAGGACAGATAGTAAGTAAACTCATCAAAGTTCAGACAAATTAATATTCTATAAGGCTATCAAAGAACAGAATTAACATTATCTCTCACCCAATTTAATATATTTTGATTTTTTTTCAAAAGCCATTTTAGTTTGTCTGGTTATTGTTTTTTAGCTTTGATTTTATTTCCTTATCATAATACAGTGCCCCCAGTGAGTCATGTAACTGTGGAGAATGTCCATTCTGTCCTTGAACCTCCATATTCTTACTATTATTCGATTCAGTGGGTACTGAAATCACTTGTTGTTTTAAAAATCTTGGAATGGTTCAAAATAAGACTTGATTTATTCCTAGATTTCTTAACAACTTAATAAATGCATAATCAGAATGGAAATTGGACTGGTAGATATTGTAGAAGCCTGATTCATAGAAGTTTCATGTTTTTGCTGGCTTGAGCTATGTAGTTCAATGTTCAAAACCTGAGGGCTTCATGGCCATGGTCATGGCTTTTCCTATTCCAGATTCTTGTTAAATCTGGGGTAACTGGGGCTGGTGTCAGGATGGGTTGAAGAAAAAAGAACATTTTCATAGGGCCTATCTTCATTTCATAGATAATATGCTCCATTAGAAAACAGAATTGAGGTTCAAACCCAAATCGTTGTATCTAAACTGCACTGAACCATCTCCATAAGCGAGACTCTCAGGACCCACCTTGAGGAAGATTAGGAGGTAAGCATGCTTGCCCATTGGTGTCCCCTTTAATTCCTCCTTTTGTACCACCAGGGTTTCCTGTTTAAGTGCTATGGCTGCCAATCAAAAGGTTGGCAGTTCGAATCCACCAGGCACTTCTTGGAAACTCTATGGGGCAGTTCTACTCTGTCCTGTAGGGTCACTATGAATTGGAATCGACTCGACAGCAATGAGTTTGGTTTGGTTTTGGTTTGGTGCCACCAACCCTGACTTCAGGGACCTGGTAGCGTCATGATCCTGATATGAGGAACATCCCTTTATGTGTCCATTTTAGAGCTAGAGCTCTTTGTGGTTCACCTCACCACAGACAGAAAGACAGAAGCTGGGGAGGAGAGAGAAAAAATGCTTTCACTGATATGCCAGCACTCCAGCCGCTGGACCCCCACACCTCTACTTCCTGATTTACAGCCATAGTCACATCACTTCTCAACTCACCATTCCCCATCTTGGAGCTGTCTTGCATTAAGCTCTCTTCCTATAGCCCTTTTCTTTCCTTCCAGACACAAGGTGATAAGTATGGGGGAGGCTCTCTCTTGAAAGGAGCCAAGAATACTTATATTTTTCTAGTTTCCATGTGGCAACCCACTGATTCATTATGGTTTCCCCTGTGGAGAAGTACATAGAGCAGGAGGACTTGTCACACACATCAAATTTGCCATCCATCCATTCCCATGTTTGCCTAGTTCTGCATAATGTTGAATAAAAATCCTCAGGTTCGCAGTGTGTGAATTATTCCTGGATATATGTTGGGTACAGTGATTTGACGTTTATTTATCTATCTAAAAGTACAGAGTTTGCCAAATTACCCAACTTGCTTGTAGGTGGTAGCCTTTTATCACCAACGGTTAAACAGTCCACTACTAGCAGATAGCCGAAAGATTAGCGGTTCAAATGCCCCCAGAGGCGCCATGAAGACAGAGCTGACATTCTGCTTCTGAAAGTTCACCACTTTGAAAACCCTACGAAGCACAGTTGTACTCTGCAACACATGGGCCGCCATAAATTGGAATCAATTCGCCGGCCAACTAACAACAACTATCGTCCATGGAATTACAGCAATTGCTGCTCTAATATTACTTTCACTATTCTGAATTCCGGAGCCCTGGTGGTGCAGTGGTTAAGAGCTCAGTTGGAAACCAAAAGGTGAGGAGTTCAAATCCACCAGCTGAGCCTTGGAAACTCTAGGGGGCAATTCTACTTTGTCCTACAGAGTCACTTGACCCAATGGCAGTGTTTTTTTTTTTTATGGAGGGTGCTTTATTCTGAATTCTGCAGGTTTAGGTGATAGAGAGACTTAATGAATAGTTTTCAAAACAGAGTGATATGCAAATATGAATGGAGGCTGTTGAACCTCATGGAATATCACCTAAAGGCAGGGACTCCCTCTCTCCTCCACTCAACCCAGTTCCCAGCATCAGACTTAGGAGAAGCAATCGTCATTATCATCATTTCTTTGAAGCCCCACCCTGGGCCAGGTACCACCTCAAGTTTTTCTAATCTCCATAGAAATTCTGTGATGTAGGTAACATCCAATTTCACATGATAAGATTGAGGCTCAGAGGCTTTAAGTTAGGCAAAACTATAGAATGCCAAAAAAAAAAAGAAAGAAAAAAAAAAAAAGCCAAACCCACTGCTGTCAAGTTGGTTCTGACTCCTAGTGACCCTATTGGACAGAGTAGAACTACTCCATAGGGTTTTCTAGGCTGCAGTCTTTACAGAAGCAGACTTTCACATCTTTCTCCCGCGAGAAAGCCGCGAGCTCAAGCCGCTGACCTTTTGGTTAGCAGCCAAGTGCTTGACCACTGTGCCACCGGGGCTCCTATGGAATGCAGTTGGTGCTTAAAAATACAATTTAATTCAAATTTTGAATTATAAGTGATCTAAAAGCATCCTTTTGATATGTTGGCTTCTCCATCTGGGGTGTTACCTAGGTTGGTAAGTTGGACTGTTGTTTAAGATGTGACTAAAGTTTATATTCTCTATTTACAAAATAATTTGTTCTGGAGTAATAGCAGAGTAGACACATAAACACTGAATTGGTAAATCTGTTGTTAGCTTTAAAGATGGTAGTTGCACAAGTATGCATTCAAATCTGTTTGAACATAAATAGAAACCCTGATTTATTGAGTATCTTTATTTTTAATCTTCAGCACTTTTGCTTTTCTTTTTCTGTGGACAACGTAGATTATCCTGTAAATCAAAAGTTGGTCAAGTTTAAAGCTCTTAAAAATCTTACTCAAACCCAACCTCAGCCTTTGCCTTCCCAGATCCATCTCCAACATTCCCACCCTTGAGACCCTCTGGGAGTCAGCACCTCCCTCTTGATTTCCCAGCACTTTGCCGAATCCCTCCAGCTTAGCTCTTTTCACTTCCTGCCCAGGATTAAAGGGTTTTGTGTGTCCATAGTGGGCAGGCCCATGTGTTTTTCCGGGCACATAATAGGTGCCTAATATAAGCTTCAAAATTGAAGACCATGATGGAGCTGTTCTGGAAAGTAGGCAGGGTGTCGTATTGAGTAAATAGAACCTTGCATTATGTCTTATTGCACCAAATAAAACTTCTCAGAATTGGAAAATACTGTGTGTTACACATAGCTGTTAAGGGCATGTTTGTCGTACTAGCAAGAGCCTTTCACGGAATGTGTAGCACAATAAGCTTAGTCTCCTGAGTGCTGTTTTGCCTTAATGGAAATTTTAAAATGCAGAGTGAACAATAGATTCATTACTTTATCAAGGCAATTAGCCACCACATAGAATTTGCTTGCCAGTTACTTCGGGTTAAAAACATTTGGGTGCTTGATTGTATTTTTCAGTGTTTCTCATTCTGAGCTGTGAGAATCCGTTCATATATATCATTTGCTCCTAGTGCCTTCTGTTGAGTGCAGTTAACTGCAGCGTAAACCACTGTAGGTGATAGCCTACAGGTCCTTCATAATACATCTTTGCCAATGTGTTCACGAGAGACAGTGGGAGTGGAATGGAAAGAACACAGAGCTAGTTGTCGAGGGAAAACACAAGCAGGTGGGTTTGAAACTCACCTCTGCTACCTCCTATCTGGGTGATTTGGGGCAAATTTGAGTCCAATAGAATAATAGGGCATCCTTTACAGGGTTGTCTTAAGGATGAATTGAGTACTGTTCCTGGAACATAGCAAGTGATCAATAAAGGGGTGGTATTATCATTGTCATGATGGTGGTGATTCGGCTCTGGATGATTTTTTTTAACCCATCAGGCCATTCTAATGCCAGTCCAGCCACTGCCACATAAAAATGAACCTTGGGAGCCTTTCCCAGTTGGTAACCCCTGCCCCAAACTACTACCTGGGATTCATCTTGGATTGTGCTTCTAAATTAGTTCAGGATTTCATAGATTCTGTCTCTGGCACTTAATAAATGCTTTAAAAAAAAACAACCAGTTGGCATGGAGTTGATTTTGACTCATAGAGACCCCATGCATGTCAGAGTAAAACTCTGCTCCATTGGATTATTAATGGCTCATTTTTTACAAGCAGATCACCAGGATTTTCTTCCCCATTGCCTTTGGGTGGACTTGAACCTCCAACCTGTAGGTTAGCAGCCGAGCGTGTTAACAATTTCTACTACCCATGGATTACTAATAAATGCTAGTTATTGTTGTTATTAAAATTGTCTTTAGAACACCATTTCCCAATATGTTACCCTAAGGAAATGTCTTCCTAGAAAGGGTCCCAACAGTAAAAAATATTTGAGAAACATCTGCTTTCCATACCCCTGTCCTGGAGATTCACACCACACATTAGAATATTGAAGAGTCCTATATTTTTCTTACTTTATGCATACGAATTTTTTCTTTTTCATTTACAAAATACTACCCCCACCTCCACCCCCAGTAAAGCTTTTCTGTTCATGCTGGCTTCATTTTTATACCCATGGCTCTCGTCATTCTTCCAGCCTCTTTCCATGTTAGGGGAGCCTTTCAATAGGCCAGGGCTATGAAGCTGCAGTCACACTGTGACTGGGCCACCAGGAACATAGAACATGCTGATTTTTTTCGTTAGAACTTCGCAGGGCATTAGTTCTCAATGCCGTTTCTACCTTGTATACAAATTCTTCCAGCATCACAACATGCTCTGGTAGTCGGCAGACTTTTTCTTTGATACCAACTGAATTTTAAATTGTAGCCAATGGAAGAGAGAGCGTAATCTGATCTACAAGAGGCCATGTGATTTATATGCATCCTACTCTATCAATCCGGATGTCACAAACTTTAGGACTTGTCCTCCAGTTTGTTGTTGTTGTTGTCGTCAGGTGCCATCAAGTCAGTTCGAACTCATAGCGACCGCATGTACAACAGAACAAAACACTGCCCGGTCTTGTGCCATCATCACAATCATTGTTATGCTTCAGCCCTTCATTGCAGCCACTGTGTCAATCCATCTCATTGAGGGTCTTCCTCTTTTTCGCTGACCCTCTACCTTACGAAGCATGATGTTCTTCTCCAGGGACTGGTCTCTCCTGATAACATGTCCAAGGTACATGAGACAAAGTCTCGCCATCTTCCTTTCTAAGGAGCATTCTGGCCGTATTTATTCCAAGATAGACTTGTTCACTCTTCTGGTCAAAAACCAAAAAACCAAACACCTTGCTGTCAAGTCAAGAGTAGAACTGTCCCATAGGGTTTCCAAGGAGCTTCCGACCTTTTGGTTAGCAGCCCATCTCTTAACCACTGTGACACCAGGGCTCCATTCTTCTGACAGTACGTGGTATATTCAATATTCTTCACCAATACCATAATTCAGTCCTTCAGATTATTCTGCGTTAATATACTACTATACCAGTGTAGTGCCAAGTGTTCAAATGTTCATCTTGGAATAAATGTTGCTTATAGTATATAGCTATTGAGCTGGGGCCTCTTGAGTCATAAATAAATCCCAGTTTAAGTAGTATGCTATTTGAGCTTTTGAATTTATAAAAGATGTAAATTGGGAGTGATTATTCATTTTACTAATGGATCCACTGCAAGATTGCTTTGTAAGGCCATTTCAAATTATGTTTAAATAAGCACTGATTCATATACAACTTTCTAAGATCAAACCATTTTACTAGCTAAAGTAAGAAACAGCTACCTTGGGGTAGGTAGTTTGATTCCATCCCTTAATATCCATCTTTGGATTTGATTTTTTTGATTCTATATAGTTACATAAACCAAGCCAAACCCATTGCCATAGAGTCACTTGCGACTCATAGCGACCCTATAGGACAGAGTAGAACTGCCCAATAGAATTTCCAAGGAGCAGCTGGTGGATTTGAACTGTCATCCTGTTTTGGTTAGCAGCCGAGCTCTTAACCACAAAGCCACCAGGGCTGCGTATTGACATAAACCAAACCAAACACCAAACCCGTTGACAATGAGTCAATTGTGACTCATAGCAAACCTATAGGACAGAGTAGAACTGCTCCATGGGATTTCCAAGGAGCACCTGGTGGATTCAAACTTCCAACCTTTTGGTTAGCACTCAGCTTCTTAACCACTACTCCATCAGGGCTCCTGGTGACATAGGAGAACTTAAAAATCGTATAGGTGCTTGGCCAGAAATAGTGAGTCTTAAGCAGGGTCCAGGGGCTAGAATCCATTTTTGCATAAAAGTTTGTTAAAAGGTTATAGTTAATGCTAGAATCCATTTTGTGTGAGCATTCGTTAAAAGTCAGAGTTAATCATTATGAAAAGTTCCAGGAAGAAATGAGAGTACACACTGAAGCTCATTGTTTCATTGTTTTCCCTACCTAGAGGAGGACTGTTTCAGGAAGGGCACTTTATCTTAATCAACAAAGAGACTGTGCTACAGGGAAGTGATGCTCTCACAAAGGAGCGTATTGCAATTTCCCTGTGACTGACCTGGGAACCTGTTGAAGGTCACTAAGCCAAGAACAGATGTTGTCAGGTCGTTCCCAAGGAAACCTCGCCATAGTAACTGAGTGGTATCTAGCTAACAAAGAATCTTTAAAGTAATCATATATTGCCATATGTTATGTTTCCCGCCTTTGACAATGATGTACTAATGAATAACCAATCAGAATTTTTTAACTTTACTTCCTCCTGTAACACTGATGTGATTCAGTGGATTCCACTTGTCTCTTGTGCACAGTGCACACTGGCAGATCCCTCATTGCAATGTCTTTGTCTGTGTTGTCTTAATAAAAATCTCTTTTGATTAAATTTGAGTCTGGGGTCTTTTTCCCTTAGGACAATAGTCAGTAGATTATAAAGTGCCTTTCATGACTAGAATATTTTTGTGAAATAGTACCATCCAGGTCTTCCCTTTTACCATTTGAGAAATGTGTATTTTAGATCTGTATTTTATATTCTGCACTGTATGGGAAGCCACCATTCTTTATTTTTTGTTTTTTTCCTGGATAGATTTTGTTTGAACACTATAAATGACTTATAGGGAAATGAGGTAGGTGTTTAAGAGGCACGCCAGCTTGTAGGCCACCTGGGTGCCGTTAGTACATGGTAGGCACACCACGTCTAATGGTATTCATTTAGCCTAAAAGACTTAAGAGGTTTCCAGAAATAGCAAACTCATTCCCAAAAGTACCTAATGCATTGGACGAATCATTCTGAAACCCTGAAGAGGTATAATATCAAGGTCCTGTGGGAAATGTCACAGCCAAATACGTAAGAAAGGATAGATATAATGATCTTGTAGAAAGGATCTTTGTAAATCAGAAAGCTGAACTGACAGGGACTGAGAGGATGGATTGCTCTCACCTGCATTTGGGTCCGATTTCATAGAAACCCTCACAACTTGCCCCAGTGTAGCTGAACCATTGATTTATTCCCTGAAGAGTTAAAAACTCCCTGTTTAAAATCTAAACGATTAACTATCCTGATGTAATTTTGGCTGCTACATGAAGAACCCATGAAACCAACTACAGTTCAGTCTCGAATTCAATTTTTTTGGAAACTGCTTCTGGAAAATATCATTTTATCTTCATGATCTAAAAGTGATCTTTGCTTTCTTTCCAGTTGCTGTTGAGTCGATTCCAATTCCTGGTAACCCCATGTGTGTGTCAGAGTAGATCTCTGATTCTTATGGTTTTCAATGGCTGATTTTTTTGGAAGTAGATCACCAGGTCTTTCTTCCGAGGCACCTGTGGGTAAACTCAAACCACAAAGCTTTTGGTTAGCAGCTGAGTGTGTTAACCATTTACACCATCCAATGACTATACCCAATAATAATATCGCTCGCCAACATTTTTGTCACGTACCATACGCCTATCACTGTGCTTTACATACGTGAGTTAATTCCCATTTTGTAGATGAGACAATTGGTGCTTAGAAAGGTAACTTACCTGAGGTCACGCAACTTGTAAGTAGTAGCGCAGGGGCTAAAACCTAGGGAATTAGAGTCTAGCAGTCAACTTCTTGGGCTGTAGCCGTCCACTTTGAGAGGGTTTGCATGTTCATCATGGAGACCTGTCATGGGAAACGATGAGAGAGAACTGTATTTCCCTTTCAAGCAAAGGCAAGAGAAAGCACTGAGTTACTTTTATTTAACTGCACATAATAGGCCATCCCTCTCATGGTCTTATTCCTTGGGCTTGGAGTCACCCTCTTTAAAGAACACTTTGCTCAAGTCCTTGGTTAGTGGTCCTGGCTGCAGAAGAAATGGACTGAGAGCTACCTGCATGTTGATGAAAAAGCCCAAAGGAGAAAATGTTTGAGCACGAACATTGTTCTTAAGCGCAAATCCCGTAAAACCCAAACCAAACCCCTTGCTGTCTGTTCCTAATCACAACGACCCTATAGGACGGAGTAGAAGTGCCCCATAGGGTTTCCAAGTCTGTAATCTTTACAGAAGCAGATCTCCACATCTTTCTCCTGCGGAGCGGCTGGTGGGTTCAAAGAGCCGACCTTTCGGTTAACAGACGAGGGTGTATAATTCCCTTGCAGCAACATGTAATTGTTTGCTTACTGAAACAGAAAGACAGCATGTTTCTTTTCCTTATGGGCTGGAAAGTTAGGGGAGAAGTAAAGGAAGGATCTTCAGTGAGAGGCTTTTTAGCAAAGAATATCCTAACCATGCATTTTCCCTTCCTTTTATAGGCCAAATGATAACATTATGGGCTTCTTGAGTGTGTGTAGAAGGAATAGAGTCATAATTCAGTGAAATTTTGCCTGTATTTATGGCCAAGATCATTTGCACAGTCTTAGGGGACATCTAATTCAATCAGCATAACACATATTTTAAAGAAAATGTTCTTCGTCCTACTTTGGTAAGGCTCATCTGGGGTCTAAAAACTTGTGAGCGGCCGTCTAAGATACTCTGCTGGTCCCACCCCGTCTGGAACAAGGGAGCATGAAGAAAACCAAAGACTCAGGGGAAAGATTAGTCTGAAGGACTAATGGACCACAACTACCACAGCCTCCCCTAGACTGAGTCCAGTACAACTAGATGGTGCCCTGCTACCACCACCGACTGCTCTGACAGGGATCACAACAGAGAGTCCTGGACAGAGTTGGAGAAAAATGTTTAAGAAAAATCACCTCACAAAAAAGGGCCAGACTTACTGATCGGACAGAGACTTTAGAAACTCTGAGAGTATAGCTCCTGGACACCCTTTAAACTCATTGCTGACGTCATGCCTGAGGTCCATCCTTCAGCTAAAGATTCAACAGGCCCATAAAACAAACAATCATATATATATAAGAGACTAAATGGGCACACCAGCCCAGGGGCATGGACGAGAAATCAGTAGGAGACAGGGAAGCTGGACGAATGGAAATGGGAAACCCAAGATCGAGAAGGGGAGACTGTTGACACATCATGGGATTGACAACCAATGTCACAAAACAATATGTGTATTAATTGTTTAAAGAGAAACTAATTTGCTCTGTAAACCTTCACCTAAAGCACAATAAAAAGATAAAAGATCACTGGCACAGCTCCACTTAAGATATACTTATTAACGCTAAGAATAAGAAGTTGTTACTCTTGTGCACCCCTGGTTATTCCTTAACTTTTGACTGACATAAGGTCAGTTTTGAGGGCATTGGTGGTTCAGTGGTAGAATTCTCGCCTTTCATGCGCAAAACCTGGGTTCAATTCCCAGCCAATGTACCTCAAAGGTAGCCACCACCCATCTACACCCATCTGTCAGTGGAGATGTGTGTGTTGTTGCTTTAATGCTGAACAGGTTTCAGTGTATCTTCCGGACTAGGAAGAAAGGCCTGGCAATCTACTTCTGAAAGTCAGCCAGTGAAAACCCTATGCATCATAATGTTCCAGTATTGTTGTACTTGGAGTTGCCGTAAGTCGAGGGTCACTTGTGCACAAAAATAATAGAGTTAGCTAGGTTCTTACTTTTTCAGGTTATTTATACCCAGGGACATATTAAAAGAAGAATTATACCTATTAGCCATTTACACTGGAAGGTAAGGAGGTAAAGAGCAGCCAAGATTCAGTTTTGTCACCGACGTCATCAGATTGGACACTTCTCTTATTGTCTTCTCGTTTCATTTCCCACAGCTAATGTCCCAGACTTCTACCACTTAGCTCAAGCCTTTGCCACATCCCAAGCCTACTCAACAGATGAACTTACTTTGATTTTTTAAAAAAATTTTTTATTTTTTCCCATACAAAAAGTTATGCATACATTGTTATGTGACTCTAATTGCTCTCCCCATACTGTGACAGCACACTCAAAACTCACATCAATTTTGCAGAAAATATTTGGGGACAACTCGCTCCACTTCCCTCTTCTGTACCTTCAAACTTAGCGATAGTTGTAGACACCCTCCCTCTTGTCCCCCATCTCCCGGGAAACTTTTTTTCTCACTCTGTCCAAAGTTAATCCCCCTTCCTACTTGTGATGTGGATCACATTCTTCTTCTCGCTTCCGCAGTCATGATCTCCATCAGTCCCTCCTCCCCCTCACATCTTCCTTCCCACTTGCTAGTCTCTTTTCCAATATAAATATGCTCAAGGTAAAGGAGCTCTGGAGACTTTGGTGCTAATTGTCAGGGATAGTGTCACTCTCATGCTTCAACTGTTTCCTGTATAAAAACAATCCATTGGTGAGATGTTCTGATTTCTTAAATGGATATGATGATAAGGACATGGTATGGTTCTTTTGAGGATCAAATGAAATAATGTGTAGATACTCACCAAACAATGTATATCACTAACATAGACACTACGTTCTCAATAATGGTGACAGGTGTGGTCATGGTGTTACGTTTACTACTTATGTTATAGGAGTCATAAGCGTAATTGTATGGATGAATTGAACTGGAATATCTTCAAGGCACCCTTTGCTTCTTGAAGCACAAGTTTGGATCCCATTACCCCCCGATCATTCTGCATTTCCTTAGAATGGCCTGCTGTACCTTCCCTGGCCTGCTCCCTGTCAACTTCCCCAGCCTCTTCTACAACTCCTCACCTGTCCACCTTTCTCTGTGAATTTACTTGGGCTAAATTCTCCCAAATCCTACTGTTTGTTCAGGGTCCAGATCAAATGCCATCTCTTATAAAAAGCCTTCTACTTGCTCGTCTCCTGTTTTTGTTGTTGTTAGGTGATGTAGAGTCGATTCTGACTCATAGCTACCCCCTGTCATGGAGTAGAACTGCCCCATAGGGTTTTCTGGGCTGTAAATCTTGAAGGGAGCAGATCGCCAGGTCTTTCTCCCTGGGAGCCTCTGGGTGGATTGAAACCTCCAGCCTTCATTTGCAGCTAAGCGCTTAAGCATTGTGCCACCAGGGCTCCTTAGTCCTTCTCCTAGGCAGCATTAATGGCCCCCTACTTTTACCATTGTATCATGTTTAGATGTGAATTAATCTGTTTCATGAACTGGTTTGGGAGCTCAGAGCAGTAGTCTGCAAGATTTATCCACAGGCTGGACTGGGACTACTGCGTGTTTTTGTAAGTATAGTTTTATTGCAACAAAGCTGTGTTTCTTTATATTTGTATTGTCTATGGCTGCTTTCAAAGGAGGCCTGGTGGCACAGTGGTTGAGCACTCGGCTACTAACCTAAAGGTCGGTGGATTACACGCACCAACCACTCCGCCAGAGAAAGATGTGGCATTCTGCTTCCATAAAGATTTACCGCCTTGGAAACACTATGGGACAGTTCTAGTCTGCCCCATAGGATCGCTATGAGTCAGAACTGACTCAGCAGCAATGGGTTTGGGTTTGGTATGGCTGTTTTCATGTTCCAGTGACAGAGTTGGTATATTTGCAGCCAATACTGTAGGGTCCACAAAGTCTGAAATATTTATTATGTGACCTTTTACTGAAGAAGTTTGCCTGCATCTGTTCCAGAGGATGGGAGCTCTGTCTTCTCCATCCCTAGTACATAGCTCTGCATCAGGCACATGCACCTTCTCAGTAAATGTTTGCAGAATTTAATAGATGAATGGAATGGAATGGAATGGAATGAATTGAAAGAAAAATAATGTTAGCGAATGTTGATGTTTGGTCTGTAACTGATAAGATTGTGAGGACAGGAATCCTTTCTATTACCTCTTTACAATTCTTTATGATACCTAGCTTCTTGTCACTTGAAAATGTCTTGAATAAAGCAATTTTTGTTTTATTCCCTTCATCCTTTATTTAATACTCTGTACCGCTTCTCAACTTTTACTGTAATTCCTATTTGTTTTACTGGTTTCCCAAAGACAGAGACCGATTAAATCCTAAGGAATCGAGGGTCTCCAACACAAAATTAAGTGGCAACAGCTGTGAATTCAAGTCTTGGCTCTATCCTTGGCCTAATTGGTTACTTTGGATAAGACACTTGAGCTAACTTGTCAGTGTTATTTTCCGAATCTTTAGTGCAAATTACAATATCCCACCTTCATGTTATTACTTGAAGTGTGTTTGAATGCCATATGCAGTTTTATAGTGAGAATTATGAATGTAACATAGATTTTCCTAAAATAAAAGAAGGTAATTTTCCTCCACGGTGAATTGAATAATAAGCAGTATATGCACTAATTTTAAACATTGTTTAGAATCAGCCTCCATTATTGAACGTTTCCTGTTTCGGGTAGGAAATCTGTGGTCATCAGCTATCCCATGTCATTTAGGTATTAATTCCAAAAGGCTACTTGGTCATCCCTTTTAATGTGTTATTTAAAACTGAAATTCAATAAACGAACTTTAGACATGGCTTCCACACTTCAGCCAAGCCTTTAAGATGAACTTGAAGGAAGAGAGGCTAGAGATCTTGTAGAAAGGATTGGAAACTTTTTTATTGATTGATTGATTGATTGATCGATTTATTTATTTATTTATTTATTTATTGGTTGATTGATTGATTGATTGATTGATTGATTGATTGGAACACATCCACCCATTTATGTATCGTTTATGGCTAATTTTGCATTATACCGGCCTTCATAGCTTAAAATATTTACTATCTCATTCTTCACAGCAAAAGTTTCCAACCTCTGTTTTAGACAAACGTGTATATCTGTAACTACAATCCAGTGGCCTAAGTGCAAAGCTGAAGGAGGCACAAAGGCAGCACATATAATTAGCTCTTCTTGAGGAGATAAACCATATAATCAAGTCGTGTTTGAGTTGGAAGAGACCTTGAGATTATAAATGTCCTAATTTCCCATCCATATTGCCTCTACAACACTCCTGTTACAGCACCAATAATTTCTTTAAAAAAGGAAATTATGCTCCTTATAGAGAAGTGGAAAAGTGTTGTGAAATTTAGCTTGCCAATTTGTGAAGAGGAGGTTGAGAGATCCATAGGTGGCCCTTGCATCTTAAAAGGTTTAAGAATTTCTGATTTTCATGTTATTGTTTCAATTCCAATCAGGCAAACTTATGCTCTTTCTCTGGCCTATCTGATGACATCTATCTGTAAAAAAACTCTTGAGGAAATCAGGATTTAAAGCCTGTCCTCCTTCCCATACAGAGGGATGAAAGGTAAACGTCTGTAGCAATGCTTTTCCAACCCTGGCAGTATACCTACACTTTGCTCAACAGGGTTAAAAGGTATTCAATAACCAGATTGAGGCAGACAAGGAAAAATAACCAGAACCAACCCAAAGCACTTTTACCCTAATATGATTCAGGGCTTCCTAGAGTGCTCATCACGTAGTAGGAATTGTCAAGATATACGAAGTTGACTCCCTGACTGAATTCTTCCAGAAAGGAATACAACAGTGTGAATAATGATTTGTTAAACATTCTTTTAACTTATATTTCCAAAGCCTTGATCTTCTATTTTTAAAATGCAGTGTTAGAGTGATGTTTTGACAGTGGGTGTCCTGCAAATTCTTCTGATAAATGCACAGACGTATCCTTAGAGGAAAAAAACTTTTTTTGTTAATTTTAAGTTTTGATGTGATTTCAGATTTCCAGTACTGTATAATTTTTTTTATATTTTACAATTAAAAACAAAGCTACAATAAACAATCTTGTGCTTATGTATTTTTAGAGCTGTATTTTCAGGGTATAGTCCACTAAGTGGGATTGCTGGGTCATAAGGTAAATACGTGTACAGTTTTGTTAAATATTGCCAAATTCCCTTCAGAAGGGTTGTTCCAGTTTGTATTCCTAGCTCTTTGAGAATGCCTGTTTCTCCACAGCCTCAACTACAGAGTGTGTTATACTTTTTAATTTTGCCAACCTGATAGGTGAGAAATGGTATCTCGGTGTAGTTTTAATTTGTGTTTCCTTTATTGTCACTGAGGGTGAATCATATTTCAAATTCTTAAAGGCCACTTTAGTATCTCTTTTGTGAGTTATCTATTCAATAATTTAACTTATCTTTTATCTGGTTTTGGTCTTTTTTCCCTCAAATTTTGACAAGCTTTACTTATTAGGTATCTTAACCATTTATCTGCCATGTATGTTGCATATATTTCTCCTAGTTTGTCAGTTGTCTTTTGTTTTGTTGTTTTTTTGCTGCTATGAACATTCTTTATTGTGTGTGTGTGTGGTTTAGGTTCAGGTTTATAGAGAAAATCAGTTTCCCATTCAATAGTTTATACACAAATTTCTCCATGTCATAGGTTGCATTCCCCGTAATGTGTCAGCTCTCTCCCCATTACCACCCTGAGTTCCCCATTTCTATTTGTCTGGTTGTCCTGTGCCATCCTGCCTTCTTATCTTTGCTTCTGGGCAAACGTTTCCCTTTTGGTCTCACATAGATGACTTATCTTAGGCTGGGTTCTCTAGAGAGGCAAAACCAGTAAAGTGTATAAATATCTATATAAAGAGATTTAGATCAAGGAAATGGCTTATGTGGTGGGTAAGGCTGCAATATCCCAGGCTGGAAGCTTATTCTGATTCACGTAGCTGCAGGTGCTGGTGAACCCAAGATCGCCAGATCAGACAGCAAGGCTCTTGCTCACAGGCTGCGAAGGCCAAGGAATCTCAAGATCAGTATGCAAGACCGCGTGTAAGCTCCTAGCTCAAGTCCCAAGAACTGGAGGTTAGACAAACAAATGACAACGAGCCTTGCCAGAGAGTCCGCTTATATTTGATGCAGGCAACATCCCCAAGGAAACTCCCTTTCAAACGATTGGCTACTCACAGCATGTCCCATCATGGAGGTGATCATATTATATCAAATGTCATCATGGGAGTGATCACATCATCATACGACTGCCAGACTACATCATAACTGCTAAACACTGAGATTGTTAGCCCAGACAAGTTGACACACAACCTTAACAATAACATAATTCTTCTAAGGAGCACTTTCCTCATGGACGTTATTGTTTATTTACAGGCCTGTTATGGATTGAATTGTGACCCCTAGAAATATCTATCAACTTGGCTAGGCCATGATTTCCAGCATTGTATGATTGTCTACCATTTTGTCATCTGATGTGATTTCCCTATGTGTTATAAATCTTATCACTATGATGTAATGAGATGGATTAGTGGCAGTTACATTAATGAGATCTAAAAGATTAGATAGCGTCTTAAGCCAATCTCTTTTGAGCTATAAAAGAGCAGAGACACAAGGACCTCATACTACCAGGAGCACAGCACATCCTTTGGACCTCAGGTTCCTGTGCAGAGAAGCTCCCAGACCAAGGGAAGACTGATGACAAGGACTTTCCTCCAGAGCCAACACCCTGAATTCGAACTTCTAGCCTACTGAACTGTGAGAGAATAAACTTGTCTTTGTTAAAGCCATCCACTTGTGGTATTTCTGTTATAGCAGGACTAGATGATTAAGACAAGGCCTGTCTATTATTTGGCTGAAAGGTGATCTCTGGGAATGGCTTCAGCTCCAAGTTAGAAGGGTGTCCAAGGGCTATAGTCTCAAAGGTTCCTCCAGTCGCTCTGAGACCAGTAAATCTGGTCTTTTTTATGAACTTGAATTTTGCTCTACATTTTTTTTTCCTACTCTAACCAGGACCTTCTATTGTGACCCTGGTCAGAGCAGTCTGTAGTGGTAACTGGGCACTATCTAGTTCCTCTGGCCTCAGGCTGGTGGAGGCTGTGGTTCATGTGGTCCATTAGTCCCTTGGACTAATTGTTTCCTTGAGTCTTTGATTTTCTTCACTCTCCCTTTGCTCTGGACTGAAACAGTCCAACAGTTGCATCTTAGATGGATGCGAACAAGCTTTTAAGACCCCAAATGCTACTCACCAAAGTAGATGTAGTACATTTTCTTTATGAACTGTCATGCCAGTTGACCTAAATGTCTCCCAAGACTGTGGTCCTCAGCCTTCATGCCCTGGTACTCAGTCCTGCGAGGTATTATGTCTAGGTTGTTTCCATGACTGTGCCACCTGTGTGCTCTTTTATATATATGAATATACACGCAGCGCATACAAATATGTATGTTAGAAATATCAATAGCCAAACCTACATATGCACATGAGTGTATTCCCATATGCCCTCCCACACCTATTCAGTATATATATCTATCTATCTATATCATAAATTATTGTTTGTTATTACTGCTGTTGTAGGATTGTGTGTGTTATAGTATTTAACTTCGTTGCCTTTTATTCTTGTGTACCTTTCAGTGTCTTCTCTTTACTTGGTTATGCTGTGCTGACTTCCTCATATTGTGTACTGCTTTTCCCTTTACTGAAGATAACATGTGTCTACTCTCTGTTGTTGTTGTTGTTAGGTGCTGTCGAGTCGGTTCCGACTCACAGTGACCCTATGCACAACATAACTAAACACTGCCCAGTCCTGCGCCATCCTCACAATTGTTGCTATGCTTGAGCCCATTGTTGCAGCCACTGTGTCAATCCATCTCATCGAGGGTATTCCTCTTTTTCACTGACCCTCTACTTTACCAAGCATGTCCTTCTCCAGGGACTGATCCCTCCTGACAACATGTGCAAAGTATGTAACACGTCATCTCACAATCCTTGCTTCTAAGGAGCATTCTGGTTGTACTTTTTCTAAGACAGATTTGTTCATTCTTTTGGCAGTCCATAGTGTATTCAATATTCTTTGCCAACACCACAATTCAAAGGCCTTAATTCTTAGGTCTTCCTTATACATCGTCCAGCTTTCGCATGCATATAGGCAATTGAAAACACCATGGCTTGGGTCAGTCCTCAAGGTGACATCTTTGCTTTCCAACACTTTAAAGAGGTCTTTTGCAGCAGATTTGCCCACTGCAATGCGTCTTTTGATTTCCTGACTGCTGCTTCCATGGGTGTTGATTGTCAATCCAAGTAAAGTGAAATCCTTGACAACTTCAATATTTTCTCTGTTTATCATGATGTTGTTTATTTTCCAGTTGTGAGGATTTTTGTTTTCTTTATGTTGAGGTGTAATCCATACTGAAGGCTGTAGTCTTTGATCTACATCAGTAAGAGTTTCAAGTCCTCTTCACTTTCAGCAAGCAGGGTTGTGTCATCTGCACAACGCAGATCGTTAATGAGTCTTCCTCCAATCCTGATGCTCTGTTCTTCTTCATATAGTCTAGCTTCTGGGATTATTTGCTCAGGATACAGATTCAATAGGTATGATGAAAGAATACAATCCTGATGCACACCTTTCCTGATTTTAAACCACGTCGTATCCCCTTGTTCTGTTCGAACGACTGCATCTTGATCCATGTACAGATTCCTCATGAGCACAGTTGAATGTTCCAGAATTCCCATTCTCTGCAATGTTATCCATAATTTATTATGATCCACAGAGTCGAATGCCTTTCCGTAGTCAATAAAACACAGGTAAACATCTTCCTGGTTTTCTCTGATTTCAGCCAGGATCCATCTGACATCAGCAAAGATATCCCTGGTTCCACGTCCTCTTCTAAATCCAGCTTGAATTTCTGGCAGTTCCCTGTTGATATACTGCTGCAACCACTTTTGAATGGTCTTCAGCAAAATTTTGCTTGCGAGTAATACCCTCCCTCCCCCTCCCATCCCTGGTAACCATCAAAAAATGTTTTTGTGCGTAAACCTTTTCTTGACTATTTATGATAGTGGTCTCATATAATATTTGTCCTTTTATGATTGACTTATTTCACTCAGCATATTGCTGTTGTTAGGTGCTATCAAGTGGGTTCCAACTCATATCGACCCTATGTACAACAGAATGAAACACTGCCAGGTCCTGTGCCATCCTCACAATCGTTGTTATGCTTAAGCCCATTGTTGTAGCCACTGTGTCAATCTGTCTTATTGAGGGTTGTCATGGATTGAATTATGTCCCCCTAAAAATGTGTGTATCAACTTGGCTGGGTCATGATTCCTGGTATTGTATGATTGTGTAATCTGATGTGATTTCCTTATGTGTTGTAAATTCCGTCACAATGATCTAATAAGATGGATTAGTGGCAGTTACACTGATGAGGTTTACTAGATAGTGTCTTAATCCAATTTCTTTTGAGATATAAAAGAGAGAAGCAAGCAGAGACACATGGGTACCTCATACCACCGAGAAAGCAGTGCCGGGAGCAGAGTGCATCCTTTGGACCTAAGGTTCCTGTGCAGAGAAACTTCCAGACCAAGGGAAGATTGATGACAGGAACCTTCCCCCAGAGCTGACAGAGAAAGCCTTTCCCTGGATCTGATGCCCTGAATTTGGACTTGTAGCCTACTAGACTGTGAGAGAATAAATTTCTCTTTGTTAAAGACATCCACTTGTGTTATTTCTGTTAGAGCAGCGCTAGATGACTAAGACAAGGGTCTTCCTCTTTTTCACTGACCCTCATTTTGAGTGCCGTCCAACCTGAGGGGCTCATCTTCCGGCACTATATCAGACAATGTTCTGCTATTATTCATAAGGTTTTCACTGGCTAAATCTTTTCATAAGTAGACTGCCGGGTCCTTCTTCCTAGTCTGTCTTAGTCTGGAAGGTCAGCTGAAACCTGTCCTCCATGAGTGACCCTGCTGATATCTGAATACTGGTGGCATAGCTTCCAGTGTCACAGCAACATGCAAGCCCTCACACTATGACGAAGTGACAGACACATGGGGGTTCACTCATCATAATGTCCTCCAAATTCATCCATGTTGTGAAATATTTTGCAGATTCATGATTAGTCTTTATTATTGCACGGTATTCCACTGTGTGTATGTACCATAGTTTATTGATTCATCCACTGACGGGTACTTAGGTTGTTTCTGTCTTTTTCCTATTGTGAATAGTGCTGTAATGAACATGGGTGTGCATGTCTATTCATGTGATGACTCGTATTTCTCTAGGGTACATACTTAGGAGTGGGATCGCTGAATCACATGGTACTTTTAGCTTTTTATGTTTTTTTTTTTTTTACAAGGATGAGCTTTTTTTTTTATTGTTGTGTATTCAGATCAGTAGTTTTCTTGCAGCTGGATTTGGATTGTTAGTTAGAAGATCCTGTCTCTTACACCCAGAAGAGAAATTCACCCATGTTTTTTCCAGTGTTTGATTGTTTTCGTTTTGCATTTAGATTCCAGATCCATTTAGAATGCATTGTGAGGTATGGTGTGAACTGTGTATAATACTTTATCATTTTCCAAATGGCTCATCATTGTCCCAGCACCATGTATTTATTTATTTATCATGTCACCTTTATTATATACTAAAGTTCCATATGTACTTGAGTCTATTTCTGAACTTCTTATTTTAGTTCACTGGTCTCTATTAATACACCAATGCCCCTACCCCTGCTACTCTGTCCCTCAAAGTGTTTGATCGTATTCAGGAAACTTCTTAGCTTTGGTTTAGTCCAGTTGTGCTGACTTCCCCTGTAGTGTGTGCTGTCCTTCCCTTCACCTAAGATAATACTTGTCTACTATCTAGTTAGTAAATAACCCACACCCTCCCTTCCCACCCTCTTAACCATCAAAGAATGTTTGAGAAGAAGAAATTTGTTGGAACATATTTCTTCCAGTTGTTTTCTAACATGAAAATACCCTGACCAACCATTTCTTTGTTTGTTTATTCATTTTTGTATTCATCAGTGACTTGCCTGAAGTCAGAGACCATGCTTAGTAAAACCAAAGAGGATAGCTGTAAGGGATGACAGCCTGGAATGATCAGCCCAAACTCAACATGCAGGGGAAATTCTGCACTGAGATTTCAAATAGAATTGCTTAGGTCAACGTCCTGAAACACCTACTTTAGCAGCAGTCATTTTGATAGCTGAATACATATCTGGATTGAATATAAACCAAACAGGAGCTAGTATGTTCTGTTTAGCACCTGTTAAAATAACATATTCAGGCTTCATTAAAACAAGTGTGATGAGAAGATCAAGGCATGCAATGCCGTGCTTTCATTGGACCAACCTGTAGGTAGCACTTTCTTCATCTGTGAACATCATGGATTAAGAGAAACATTGACAAACTGGAGATAATTCTGGAGGAGAGTGACCAGAGATGGTGAGAGGTCAAGAAAATGTCTGGTGTGAGGAACAGTTGGAAAAGCTAGGGATATTTGAGATGAAACAGAGAAAACGTGGAGCTGTTGCCTGTCTTTCGAGCAATGAGTGCCAGAAACTCAGCATTGCTCTAGAGAATAGACTAGAAAGCAACAGGAATGTGAAACGAGGGGGCAGCTATTGGTTCAACTTGTGATTTCAACTTGGTGCAACCTGGAATTTCAAGGTGGCAGCTGTTGGTTCAACTTGGGAGTAAAGTTTCATTTAATCAAATAGGTGGGGATTTTTTTTTTTTTCTGTGTGTTCTTTTTTTTTTTTTTTAATATTTTATTGTACTTCAGGTGAAAGCTTACAGAGCAAATAGTTTCTCATGAAATAGTAGTACACATGTTGTTCTATGACATTGATTAACAACCCCACAACGTATTAAGCCTCTAAATTCTCAACCTTTTTTTTTTGATGAAAATTACAGATGGCCAAAGATACACCGTTTCAAAAATTTCTACATTCACAGTTCAGTGACACTGACTACGCTCTTCCAACTGTGCTGTTATTCTCACTTAAGTAGGTGGGGATTTTTTGGAGGGAAGGAGGGAAAATGGGAGAGAGCGGGTAGGGGGAGAGAGTACTAGATTGAAAGAATGGATTATAGTGGAGCAACAGCAGAAGCTGAGTGTCTAATTAGAAAGCTGTTGCTGCAGTGTAGGAAGTTGATGATGGTGACTTGTCCTAGACTCTAGAATGATTGGGAAATGATGAAAAGTGTTTGGATTTGGAATATAATTTGCATGTAGAATTATGAAGACTTCCTGATGGATTATATGTGTGTGGGATGAAGGAATGACAAGAATGGAGATGATGTTTAAGTTTAGGAGTTGAACAGCTCAGGCGATGGTAGTGCTTCTTACTGAGATAGTTAATATTGGCAAAAAAAAAAGTAGGATGTGGTAGAGGAGGAATTGGATGGAAATCTAGAGTTGATTTTGAAAATGTCTATTAAACATCCATGTGGAGGTATTTGGTGTACAGTTAGTTTTATGAGTGTTTAAATATGTCAACACTGGATTGTTCATAGTTCTCTTGTATATAGTTAATATTTGGAATTTGACCTAGAACTAAATATTTCATTACTATATATTACACAGTGTCTATCCTATAGGAAACTTCATTTTGGTTTGGGAGACAAAATAACATAGAAAAATTCAGGATGCAGAGCAAGCAATTTTAAAATTATGTGGTGGAAATAATAAGTGCAAATGAGGGCCCTAGAAGAGAGAGATCATTGAGAATGGCAGTAGAAGGAGGAGGTAGGGCCAGGAGGAGGTAGCATTTGTTCTTCTCCTTAGAAGACTATGTCCAGGGAGAGAGAAAGGATGTGGGACTTGGAAGCCTTGGTTCTTTTTGAGAGTGTGCTTTAATATGTCTTGACCTGATGACTTGAAATTTCCTGAAGGTCCCCTGCATATTGTGCTCTACTTTGCTTTGGGGTATAACTGCCCCAGTTTTGTTATAATGTATGCTCAATATTAAGGGATGTAAGCAGTAGGCAAGTGGAGTGCAGCAGGTCACGTGACCTTCAAAGACTCTCAAGTATTTGTACCCTGTATGACCTATCTCTAGCACCAGAGATAATCACCTTCCCCTAGAATTACACCCTATTCTGGAGTGAGTTTGCTGAGTGGGTTCTTCAGAGTAGTATCTACTCAGTTTCTCAGAGGGGAGAGCACATAAGGAGAAATGTTCTTCCTACTAGGCTCGGTCTGGTTCGAACCCCTGCTGAGAATTGACATTTCCACCCCAGATATACTGAATCAGAATCAACATTTCAGCAAGATCCCTAGGTGATTATTAAGTATAATAAATTTTGAGAACCACTACTCTACTAGTGTTTCTCAGAATTTGTCCCAAACCAGTACTATAAGCAATCCCTGGAAACTTGTTAGAAAGGCAAATTCTCAGCAGGGGTTCAAACCAGAACGAACAGGTTCGAAGCCCTGCACTCTACACTTGAAAGTGTTGACAGGGGCTGAGCTGGTGCACTCCAAAACTAGACAGCAACTCCCATGTTTCTGCTGAGGCAGCTTCCACCAACAGGAGCCTGGTCTGTGCTATTCTAGGAAGTTACTATAATCTGCCTGTAGCTGTTGCTCATTTTACCTTGTCATACATTCTTTCAAGCCAATCTGTGTTGTCAGACTCCATCTTCCTGTCCTCATAACCTCTCCATGAGATAGAAGTTGGCTTCCTTTCTCTATCCCTGTTGAAGCCATGCTCTAGAGCACTTGTTTTCAAACTCTGCCTTTGGGAGTCCTAGAGGTTTTGGGATGCAGAGTCCTGGGTGAGAAATCAGTGTGTTAAGGACAAGAGGAATTCAGGGTGGGACTAAAAGATACCTCCCCACCCAGAGAAACTCTGCTTTTAGTTGTTTTGTATTTTGTATTTTACGTACAGTTTCACTTACATAAACTTTGAAATTCAGTGTTCTAAAACGTATACGTACTAGATTCAAACTACTTTTTTGACTAGATTCTTTCATTATATAAACCAAACAAAACCAAACTTTGCTGTCGAGGCAACTCCAACTCATCACGACCCTATAGGACAGAGTAGAACTGCCCCATGGGGTTTCCAAGGAGTGGCTGGTGGATTCGGTTAGCAGCCTGAGCTCTTAACCACTGGGCCACCAGGGCTCCTCTTTCATTATACAGGGAGATTCTTTTCAGAATTGTTTTTTGCTGCTGTTCAAACAGAGAACATTTTTTATTTTTGTGATTGGGTAAGTTGTAGAGCAGGAAAAATATGAATTTTAAGAAAAGAATGAGTCTTCAACAATAACAACCAAAAGGACTATTGTAAGATGGACAAGGAGAGGTGTATACATAACATTTGCCATTGAATTAAATAATTAAAAGAGTGTTTTGAAAAACAATGATGTTATTTAAGGATTCTTTTTTCTTTTATTTATTCATTCATTAAACAGCCGTTTTTTGAACATCCAGTATATGCCAAGCACGGTGCCAGATCCTGCTGCCACAAAGATGAACTAGACACAGAGCAGCTCATGGGCTTTTGTATACAGGGAATCACCCCCTCCTTTAGTTTTTTTTTAGAGATACCCCATCTCAAATTCAAAGTGGTTAGGTCTTAGTATTTACAGAATTTAACTGGCCCTACGCTTGTGGTGCAAACCAAAAGGTGAGCAGTTCGAATCCACCAGCCGCTCCTTGGAAACCCTATGGGGCAATTCTACTCTGTCCTATAGGGTCATTACGAGTCGGAATGAACTGGACGGCAAGGGGTTTGGTTTGGTTTTGGACGCTTTTTTGAATTATGCAATTTTAGTTTGTTTTTCATTCCAGCCACTTAGCCAAGGAGTAATTAGATTGTAGGGGCTAACAGATTTCTCTCCACCCTGTTTAGATTGTTAGAGAACAGGTCCAGTCTGATATTGCAATTAAAAAAATACAATCCATCCAGTCAATTTGATAAGAGCATCGGCTGTTTTTACATTAAAATTATTTTCTGAATGTATGTGTGTGCTTTTGTTTATCACTTGTCTCATACCAGAATCTCAACTAACTTCATTTCAGGTGTAGCTTATATTTAAAAATACTCTCAAAAGTATTGCAAAAGGTTTTAAGTTCAAGAAAGAGTGAGGTTTTCTCAGACACCAGTATCTGACAATAACTTGGCATTTGATATATTGTTGTTAGGTACTGTTGAGTCTGTTCTGACTCACAGTGACCCTATGTACAACAGAACGAAACACAGCCGGTCCTGCACCATCTTCACAATCCTTGCTATGTTTGAGCCCGTTGTTGCAGCCACTGTGTCAATCCATCTCATTGAGTCTCCCTCTCTTTTTTGCTGACCCTCTACCTTACCAAGCATGATGTCCTTCTCCAGGGACTGGTTCCTCCTGATAACATGTCCAAAGTACATGAGAGTAACCCTCACCATCCTCACTTCTGAGGAGCATTCTTACTGTAATACTTCCAAGACACATTTGTTCATTCTTCTGGCAGTCCGTGGTTATATTCAATATTCTTCACCAACACCATAAATTCAAAGGCATCAATTCTTCTTCTGTCTTCCTTATTCATTGCCCAGCTTTTGCATGCATATGAGGCAATTGAAAATACCATGGCATGGGTCAGGCGCACCTTAGTCCTCAAAGTATCATCTTTTCCCCTCAACACTTAAAAGAGGTCTTTTGCAGCAAATTTGCTCAATGCAATATGTCGTTTGATTTCTTGACTACTGCTTCTGTGGGTGTTGATTGTGGATCCAAGGAAAATGAAATCCTTGACAACTTCAATATTTTCTCCGTTTATCATGATGCTGCTTATGGGTCCTTGTGCATTTGTTTCCCCACATCTCTGAAATAAATGGTTTTTGTTACCTATATATGCTGTTGGAGCCCTGGTGGCACAGTTGTTAAGAGCTACAAGCTGCTAACCAAAAGGTCGCAGTTCAAATCTACCATCCACTCCTTGGGAACCCTATGGGGTGATTCTACTCTGTCCTATAGGGTCTCTATGAGTCAGAATTGACTAAATGGCAACGGGTATGTATGTTTTTGTTAACAGTCATCAAGTCTGTCCCCAATTCATGGGGAACACATTCACTAATGGAACAAAACATTATGCTATACCTATGATGGCTTGTGGATTAGACTATCGTGATCGACAGAGTTTTCATTGTCTGATTTTCAGAAGTAGATCAACAAGTCTTTCTTCCTAGTTTGTCATATTCTGGAAGCTCCACTGAAACCTATTCAGCATCTTAGCAAGAATCAAGCCTCCACTAAAAGATGGGTAGTACCTGCACATGCAGTACACTGGCCAGTAATCGAACCTGGATCTCCTTCCTAGCAGGTGAGAAGTCTACCACTGAACCTCCACTGCCCCCATTATCCATATATAAAGGCTATCTACAAAAGTTGAATATAAAAGAAGTGATACATATATAAATTTATACTTACATAACATTTATAAACCCATGTCAATTTAACATCTGACATTAATTTTGTATCTGGTTAAAACATATGTCTTTCCATTTGATTGTTAATCTACAAATAATTAATGTGTGTCTTTAACATTATCGATCTTTGCCCTACTAATATTTGTTCAATGTCATATGGGGTCTCTTAGACCCTATAGTCCTAAATTAAGTTGTGAGATTGTAAAGGATCTCCTTCCACCGTTTAAATGATTTGAATGTAGTTCACTGGGAAAGACAGTCTCAAAAATTGAATATTCATCTGTTTTCAAACTTCTCACAGTATAGCACAAAGCAAGACTGAATGTGAACTGTTTCTTCTGACATACACCAGAGGTTTGAATTGCAAAACAGCCTTTTAAAAATAGGATGTGTGTATTTGTACAAAAAAAAAAAAAAAAAAAAAACCTAAGTCAAATTGACAAAGCAGAAAAGCACATGAACTTGCTTAGGTTACTGAGTGATCTATCATGGTAACGATGCTTCTTGTATGAATTCTAAAGATCTCAGTAATGTATGTGTTTTCCAAACATGTGATTATACCCTCCCACACACACACACAGACACACACATATGGAATAGTAGAATAATTAGTGATGAAAAACATATGGTAAAAAACAATCATTGGTCAAGCATTATGGCCTTCAATTGATGGTTGTGTCCATCCACCCTGAGAAATCGGTGCCTATTGAAAGGAAGAATCTGGGTTTCTGAGTGATGCTTTCAGGCCTACAGTGATCGGCTCCCAGCCAGGTGCAGTTGATATATGGTAGATAACAATGGTGGCAGGAAGCTCTGTGACAATGAGATAGAAAGAATTTTACGAGAAAATAAAACTCTGCATTGGAAGAATTTAGCTATCCGTGAGAGTAACGTGAATGGGCCTAATAAGGTAAAGAAAAAGGGAGGTTGAGAGGATAAATTAGAAGCCGAGTGCCTGCCGTTTAGCTTCAACACTTTTTCCTTGTTATGAAGCTAAGGATATTTTAAGTGAATGAAGAGGAAAATTTAAATTCTGTGGGAGCAAAGTGTGTCAGGTTTTATAAAGCATATTAAGTCTAAATGTGGTAATATATGCCTCTCTTCAGAGGGGTCACCTAGAGAACTTGACTCCTTTCTGGGACTCAGGCAGAAATAACAGCATGGACTGCATCAAAGTGGGCACTATTGTTCTGAGAATGGATTTATATATTTTTTTCCCATTGGCCTCTTAGTCCCAAACCAGAGTCAGTTCTGCCACCCCATTTGGCATTGAACCAAAGGTCGGTTTAAGACTGACTCCCCTACGCAGGAAGCAAATGTAGCTACAAATTTGTGCTTTTGTGAAGGCTGTGTTGTTGCTATTTTTCAAAATCCTGTGAAATTGCCATAAATGAAAGGAAAGCCGTCCCAGGACTCTAGGCTGAAACACCGTCAGCCAACCAGGCAGGACATGCAAAAATTGAGTCAAGTGGCCAGGAGATTTCCTACAGTGACCTCCTCAGACAACTGAGGTATTCTCTTACCAGTTTCATAAACCCTGAGGCTAAAAATCACCTCCAAGTTAGGTTCTGTGGGTAGCACTCATTTAGGTCTCACCCTGTAGGCTGTGGGAGTTCAAATCCTCAAGGTCCCGTCTGAGCTACGCAGATGCTCACCCAGGACAATAAGTATGTGAAGAAGATTAGACTAAGTAGAGATGAATGACATGGAATGGGCCCTAATTAACATGAAGCCTCCCCCCACAGATGTCTGGGTGCTCATTCTCACCCAATTTCTGGTCCTCCTACCTGTCCTTGTAGCTTGGATTGCCTCTGAATCACCCCTACTTGTTGCGGGGTGAGGAAGGCAGAAAAGCTAATCAGGAGGTAGTAGTTGTTAATTGTTGCTGAGTCGGCTCCAACTCATGGCGTCCTTATGTAAAACAGAACGAAATGTTGCATGGTATTCCACCATCTTTATGACTATTAGTATTTTTGAGTCCATTGTTGTGGTTATTGTACCAATCCACCTTACTGAGAGTTCCCTGTTTTCTCGAAATCTTGGAGAATAGTCTGTGAACCATAGAGATTTCATTGGCTAATTTTCGGAAGTAGATTGCCAGGCTGTTCTTCTAGTCTGTCTTAGTCTGGAAGCTCTGCTGAAACCTGTCCCACCATGGGTGGCCCTGTTGGTATTGGAAATACCGATGGCATAGTTTACAACATCATAGCAACACGTAAGCCACCGTAGTACAACAAACTGACAGATGGGTGGTGGTAGGTACACAATAACAAGAAAGAAAGAGATGGTGGGCCTGAACCAATGCAATCACCATTAGAGTTGTACAAATGTAGGGGTATTGGGCAAAACAATCAAGGAGAACTTTATGTTCTACTAGATATGTGGCTCAGAGAGAAAAAGGAAAAAAAATGATTAGCCTAGGATTTCAAGCCTTGGTTCCTTGATAAGTAGAGCTCCCCTTAACAGTAGTACACCAGAGGAAGAGATGATTTAAGATGCTGAGTTCTATTCCAGATATTCTAAGTCTGAAGTGCTAGTCATTGCAGAATTAATGCTTTAGAAGGATTTCAACATTTCAAGAGAAGTGTGTGAGTAGTACATAGCAATAGATGAGACCACTCAGGGAGATCATGTAAGAAGAGAGCAGTAGGAGTCAAGGCTAGAATCCTAGTCACTACCAGCTTGTAGGACAGAGGAAGAATAAGGCAATGAGAAAGTAGTGAAATTGGGAAACGGAGCGGCGGTCAGAAATGTAAGAAGAGAACCAGGACAGTACAATGTTATAGAAGTTAAGGTAAGAGAGGGGTTGGTCAATAATATCAGATACTTTAAATGATCAGGGAGGGTATGAGCTGAAACACAGCCATTGGATTGGGTGATTAGAACACCATTACCTCCGTTTAGTAAGTCCTTAGTAATTGTACACCTACATCAGTGACTCATGCCTGAAAGATTATGGAGAAGTAAAGCGATCCAATTGTAATGTACTTATTTATTCATTCAACAAACCCTTATTGAACTTTACTACGTGCCAGGGATTGTGCAGAGTGTTAGCTCTTGGCTGCCAACACGAGTTATAATATTAGCAGTGCCTGCTCCCTGCCTAATAGGTAGGTCTTGGTGTGATTATTAATAACTCCCCATTTTTTCCCTCCAAAGTGTCCTGATTTTCACCATAAATTAGTTATTACTCATAGCCCACTTCTTCAGACTTTCCTTGCCTAGTTCAGTCCTAGATTTCTTTTAGCCTGTGCAAGGTCTTTCTGAAGTCAACTGGAATGGAACCTTTCTGTGTGCCATGAGGGGTGTATCAAATATGTTCTTGTTATCCTTGTCATTATAACACAGGCTGCATGTTCCTGAGCTCACCTGTTCCAGGCCTACTATTCATGTGTTATCTGACAAATATCCATGACAGTCCTTTCATTTGGATGGATCTTGATGACTCAGAGTAAGTCTGTCACTTTTTCACAGGAATAACGTATGGTACAAACTAGCCTATATTCATCCCATTTATTTTAGAACTGTAGGCATCTTTGCCATATCGTATAGTGTGACGAATACGTGAAGAAGGCAGAACTGACTTGGCAAAACCAAAATTTCTCCAGCGTAGACATGAGGCTCAGTGTTTTGTTTTTCAGCTGTTCAATAGAGTTAAGCGTGTTAGCTAGCTAGAGGCACTTGGAAATTCAGACTGGGCTTATTTCGGAGGTTTATAAATAACTCAAACCTATGTAGGAGTTAATTAATTTGGATCCATTCCACCTTCAGTTTAGCTTCTCGAGGGAATCACTTGGCCCTTAATACTCTTTGTTTGTAGTTGTAAAGAGAACTCCCAACAGAATGAATAAAACGTCATTTGGATTGTCTGAGTTTGACTTCTTGTGTACTTCTGTGGAGAAACTCTTAAGATGTCAGACACAACATAAAATGTTAAAATACCACTTCAGTTAAGGACAAACATATGCATTGTACTATTCCTGGCTGGAGTTATTTATGATTCTGATTTTTTTTCCCCTCTCTTTTCAATGACTGACGTTCTGAAGAGGGAGTTACCCTGTGACTTGGTAACAGTACGGAGACTGTTAAAGCACACAGAATGTTCCACAAATATTTTAAAACAAGATGATTGCCTTTGGGACAATAGGTTAGTTTCTTCACCTCTTAGGTTCCCCATGATTAAATAAGTTACAGGACTTTTCTCAGTTGTCAGCTTCCCAGAGTGCAGGAACACTGAACAGTAGGATGAAGACAGACCACTTGTCCTGTTGACACATCTTACTTGTAACACCTCTAAAAGGATCTGACAGAGTTGACTGCAAGTAAGGCCTGTGAACTGAGCGTAACAGACAATGAATTGAGTTGTTTGATGTCACAATGCAAATGATGTGTGACTTCATAGAAAGTTCTCATTCCAAATGCCGGGTCCCTTGCATTATCCAAATATCCCCAGCCACTCAAGTGGATGCCCTCATGGAATATTATGACAAGAGTCTAGCTCATTAGCTGGGATGCTAGGTTGTAGTATTTTGTTGACTTCATTTTTTATTTAATTCATATGAATCATTTGTCTCATAAATATGACTAAATTTTATCCCAAGTTACAAAACATAGTGGTTGGGAACCATCACATCTCTCAGCCAAGCAATTTTGCTCTAAGATGTGAGAACCAATTAGCAGATGAAATGAGAAGTCATCACCTCTTTTCAGAGCCATGAAATCTATTGGATTTCACCACCTCCAGGCTTTGGTTACCAAGTAATCCCTCCACTTACATAAAATAAATTCAGAATTGGGGCCAGAATGGATAGGAGGCTCTTGCTGTGAGCCATCTTCCACTTTGGTTACAACACTGGCCCTTAGAATTCAGCCCACTCCTTTCTCCCAAACCATCTAAAATAAAGTATGGCAATGATCTGAGGTCTCATGACTGCAGAGAACCACAACTACTATTCAATGAGTGCTTATGCAGATGCACCTTGAAGAAAGGTCTGGTGATGTTGTTCTGACAACTCGGCGATGGAAAACCCTATGGAGCGCAGTTCTACTTTGACACACATGGGGTCACGATGAGTTGGAATCGACTCCACAGCAACTGGTGGCGGTATTTTGTGTCAGTGGTATTACATGTAATCTGAATTTAATCTTGACAACCTCTCAATGAGATAGTTCCTGTCATTTTCCCAATTTTACAGGTAAGGAAACTTAGAAGCTTTATAATCATGTCAGCTTAATAACCGTGTGACATTATTCAGGGCCAGAATTCAAACCCATGTTATTAGGCCAAAGCCCATGTCCACTTCATCACATCATCCACCTTCTGATGGAAGAATAAAGGCAAGACAAATTGTCCTAACTGAATGTTAGCTGAAAACTTCACGTTTATAGGTTAATAGGTCTTTTACAGCTGATTCCTAGTTTACTAGAATCTTTACTTTCACGCCTGTCAAAACTTTCCTGCCACACATATTAGCCCAGGAGGTATTACCAATTGCAGAGCCTTTGTTAGACCATGACTGCTACCCACTGACTCCCTGTGCCTTGCAGTCCAAGAAAGTTGACCCTTACCTTGAAGGCTCAACCTCTCAGATTCTGTGGCTGTTCTTTGTCAAGGTCAACCTTCTCAGCCCTAAATGTAGACAGAGTTCTCCTCTTGTATGTCCACACATGATGGTACCTCAAACCATGCTGAGTATCTGTATTTTCTGTAACTGCCCCATGAGATTACCACAATCTTCGTGGCTTAGAGCAACAAACATTTACTCTTGAACAGTTCTGGAGGTCCCATCCAAAACAGTTGTGGGCAGGGCCATACTCTCTCTGAATGCTCTAGAGGAGAATCCATTCCTCCCCTCTTCTCTTTTCTGGTCTCTCCATGCGTTCCTTGGATTGTGGCTGTAGAACTCCAGTCTCTCCTGTGTCTTCACATCATGTTGTCTTCTTCTTCTCTTCTGTCTGTGTGTCTTCTCTTCTGTCTGTCTCAAATATCTGCTTTCTCTTATAAGGACCATTGTCACTGGATTTGAGACCGATCTAGATAATCCAGGATCATCTCCCCATCCCAACATTCTTAATTGCATCTGAAAAGACCCTTTTTCCAAGTTAAGGTTACAGTCAGTGGTTCCAGCAATTAGAACATGGACCTATCTTTTGGGGGGCCCCCTTTCTTCCTAGTACAGGGAGCTTGACATCCCCTAAGTATGCTCTGAACCACAGTGAATAAGGCTATCAAGGTCAAAAAATGAATCACTAAGAATAAAAAGAATCGTGACTGCCCACCTCCAGCTTCTCACTCATCACGTACCCAGTCTCCAGGCTCTTCTGACACCCTGGGAATCAGTCTCAGGTCAGCCTACGTGAATGCATCCCTACAACAGGGTGGTATAAAGGAGATAACATGAATTTAGGAACCTGACAAAACAGAGTTAGAAGTTACTCCAACTTTCTTGGTGGTGTTGCCTTGGACAAGTTACTTTAACCTTTCTGGTTACTCAGTTTACTCACCTGCAAAATCAAAATGAGATAAGGAATTCCACTCATGGTTCCTGGTAGAGAGGAAAAAAAAAAAAAAACACAAACCAAAACTCAAGGTTTTAGAGACAGAGAGATATGGCTTTGCTTCCCAGCTCTGCCACTCATTGACCATGGATTTGGTGCAAGACACTGAAACTGTCTAAACCTCAGTTTCCTCATCCATAGAATAAAAACCCAAACGAAACTCATTGCCATTGAGTTGATTCCAAATGATATGTTAGGATTTAATGATAAAATGTACAGAAAATAGAGTTGGTGTCAACGCATGTTTACTGAATTTATTGTTATTTTTGTTGTTGTTAGCTACAACTTACAGAGTGCCCAGTCTATGCAGACATTCCTCCGTGCACTATGGAGCAATGCAGAGATTTTCTTGGTCCCTCTGTGGAGAAGGTTGGACTAAGAAGACGAAAGATGGGGTTATTGTGACAAACTAGCAACACCACTCAACTTGTAGCCCCAAAGTTAATTCCTTTGGATACCATTAAGTCATCTTCACTCTTGGGTGAAATTTTACAAATTTGTAGAGTATAGAAAGGAATGAAGAAGCTAGGGTGAATTAAGTTTTAACAAGCAAACATTTTGACTCTGGTGAACATTTTGATATCAAGACCACAGATCGAAGCTAATGTCTTTCCTGTCAAAATTCACAGACTTTAAATATGTCCTGGGGATAAGCTGAGAAATGTAGACAACTAACAAATGAGCCCTTTTTAATTGCATTTCACTTTTCTAGCCGAACGCTCATGGAGTTTTTCTTTCTGTTTTACTGGCAAATTCCAATTAGTGTCATTAGAGTGACAAAACCAGCTTGACTGTTCATAAATATACTTTGTACAGAAATTACAGTGTTGCTAGAGACATCAAGATATTATAATCCATACCACCAAGGGAGCCTTCCAGGACAATAATCTAGAAGTCCACATTAGCCATGGTACTTCTGTCCTCGACTGCAGTTAAATACAAAACAACTAAGTCTTCCAAGATCAGTTCAAAATGCAATAGAACAACCAGTGGTAGAGGAGAAGACCTTCCCAAAATAAAGCAACCAACTGACCATTTGATATAACCACCGCCACCACCCACTGCCGTCATGTGGATTCCGACACATAGGGACCCCATAGGGCTTCTAAGGCTGTAAATCTCCACAGAAGCAGTCTGCCACATCTTTCTTTCACGGAGCTGCCAGTGGTTTCGAACTACCAACCTTTCGGTTAGCAGTTGATAGCTTTAACCACTGCTCCATCAGGGCTCCTTTTTGATATAACAGTTGCTTTCATATCAGGTATTAGGTAAAAGAAGTAGGGCTTTTGTTTCCCGAATGAACAAAGTGAGATTATGAGCATTCATGCTTGTCCTCATTTAGTCAACAGAATGTAACTAGGAACTGTGGATGTCTTATGCCAGGTGCCGGCAACACAATGATAAATACTCAGGCCCAACAGGTAAACCTGAAAAGTTACTGTGATCACTTTGGTGCATTTTGGGAAGCATATGAGCAAAGTGTGGGAGAGTACAAACGAAGGAAAGTGTGCCTGTGCCTTGCAAATTCAGGGAAGGCTTGCCACCCAAAGGGACACTTCAACTGCTTTTGAGGGGATAAATGGGAGCCAATCATAGGAGTTAGAGGCCAAGAGTTTATTAAAGACAGACCACAAAGGTACAAAGGTGTGAAAACTCACAAAATGCCATATAATAAGTCAAGGTGAAGACAGAAAAGTTTGGCTCTTGAGGTCTGGACCTATCTGGGAGGTGTTCTGAGGGCAATTCACTAGGACCAGGTGCTAGACAGGATGTTGCTAGCTGTCACTGAGTCGGCCCCTGACTCTCAGTGGCCCCATTCACAACTGCAGAGACACACACATATAATCAACAAGAAGGAGTCCTAATGATCATCTTCAACTCCTCTGGAACTCTTTGTTGTTAGCTGCCATCAAGGTGGCCCCCAACTCATGGCAACCCACGCACAATGGGATTTGACCATTGTGATCCATAGGGTTTTCATTGGCTGATCTTTCTGAAGCTGATCTTCTTGCCTTTCTTCCTAGTCCATCGTAGTCTGGAAACTCCATTGAAACCTGTTCAGTATCATAAAAACACGCAAGTGTCCACTGATGGATGGGTTGTGGCTGCGCATGAGGTGCATTGGCCAGGAATTGAACTTGGATCTCTTGCATGGAAGGCAAGACTTCTACTACTGAACCACCACTGGCCCCACTGATGGATAGGATATAGGCAAAGAAAGAGGGCTTGGAGACAGGAGGGCTGTGGCGTTTGAGGCTTGGTCACTGGGTGGGCAGGTTGGGTATGTCCCAGGGTCTGCTTTGGGGAGCAGTGCTCTGCCTCCATACAGCAAGATCTGAGCCACTAGAGCCAGTGCTTTCCTGAAGCTTCCATAGCTCCATCTGGCTGATTAAGGACTAATTCGAATATCAATTAATCACTCCTCATTTAATTTCTTTTAAAACATTTCCATAATGCAGATAATGAGGAAAAAGCTTCTCCTTTGAAAAGTCAAGCAAGACACCACTTTAAAGAAATTAGTCTAAAACTGTTGCAAATCGTAAACTAGTAAGTGGGCAGATGTTAGCAGTTTGGTTCAGAAGCTTAAGCTCTCTCTGTCTCAGAAAAGAAAGATTGAAGCACTAGTTAACTTTAAAAGCTTTTGAACAGAAAAAGAGGAAATGCCAGTGATTTTTTTGTTTTTTCCAAAACAATCTTTGGCATTTCCTCTCTTTGCCTGGGGACTAGTGAAATTGGTGATGTGTTGACATTTGAAAAATAGCAGTTGCTTAAGGAGCCCTCATTGTGTAGTGGTTAAACACTCGGCTGCTAACTGTAAGGTCTATGGTTTGAACCCACCAGCCACTCTGCAGGAGAAAGATGTGGCAGTCTGTTTCAGTAAAGATTACAGCCTTGGAAAAACTCTATGGGCCAGTTTTACTCTGTCCTATAGGGTCACTATGAGTCGGAAACAACTGGATGGCAACAGATTTGGTTTTATGGAATCTTAGGGCTGTCAAGGACGCTTTCAAGAAGAGTAAGGCCCAGAGAGGTTATGAGTCTTGCCCAAGGCCATAGGGATAGTTATTGGCAGAGGTAACTGGATCAGAAGCCATGAAGCCTAGGTTTCCATTATCTTTCCTTGGATCAATGCTATCCTCTGGCCTTGGTAACCAGTTGTCATAGAGTCAATTCCGACTCATAGCGACCATATAGGGCAGACTAGAACTGCCCCATAGGGTTTCCAAGGAGCGGCTGGTGGAATCAAACTGCCGACATTTTGGTTAGCAGCTGAGCTCTTAACCACTACACCACCAGGACCCCCTGGCCTTGGTAGTGAATGATAATTGGGTTTGGGTTGGTGGGGAGAAAGCCAGTAGGACGTGAGGTAAGGAGATGGGTAGGGGAATTCAAACAAACCCTTGGAGGCAGGAAGTCCTCTAACACAATGTGTAGAACGCAGCCTGCCTGGGGCCAGTGCTTTAGATTAGAGAAATCTGGAAAGCAGCCCCCCCCGGAAGGCCCAGGAGGTAGAGACAGACAACTCTTGCTTGGGAAAGAGGAATCCTGGCCTTTTCATTTCCTGCAATTCAAGCAGCTTCCTCCTCTCTAGATGCAAATACAGAGTGAGTTTTCATATGGTAACTGAATTCCCTCTCTGGCTTTTCCTACAGGATTTGTTGGGAAACATAGGTAGTAAAAGGAGGTTGGGTTTTATTCCAAGTCAGTTGGGTTGCCTCTGGAAGATTTTAGAGGAGGAGTGAATGATTTGATTTATTTTTTTTTAAAAAAAGATTACTGTGGTGCTGAGTGGTGAATGGAATCTAGGGGGTTACAGAAGCTAAAAAAGAAAATCAGGAGAAATTGCTTTAGGCCAAACGGGGATGGTGGATTAGGTCAGGATGGTAATAATAGTGATGGATAGAGGTAGACAGAATCAGGATATAGATTTGGAGGGAGAATCAGAAGGACCTGAAGAAGAATTAGCTATGAGGTAAGCAAAAGAGTAGAATCACTGCTAGAATTTTTACCTGAGTGACTGCAGATGACTAGAGGTGGCAGGGGGAGGCAGAGAATAGCCAAGAGTTTGAGGTCGCTTTGAGTCGGAATCGCCTTAATAGCAACGGGTTTGCGTTTGGTTTGGGTATGAGACATACAAGTGGAAGTGTCAAGTAGGCAGCTGCATATATGAATATAATTGGAAGTTTGGGTATCATCCATACATAGATAGTATTTAAAGCTATAGGAACTAATGATGTCACATAGGCTAAGAAAAAGAGATTGCAAGGAAGATTGAGAAGGAGAAGCCGGTGAGATAGAAATGGAACCAAGAGATTGTGGTGTCCTGGAAACCTAGACAGGGTTCATAAGGTTTTCGCTGGCCAGTCTGGGTAGGAAGGGTGGGAACTGGTCAACTGGGTCTGCTGCACACTGAGGAACTCCAAGATGCAATCTACTTTCCTGGGAAGCTTTCGGTAAGTGCCCAGGGCCTACTGAGATCTCGTAGCTTCTGGACACATGTCTACTGGAGCACTACTTGCCTGCCATGTTATTTGGAGCTGTATGCCTTTTCCTTAAGCTTGGGTGCTCCTCCAGGGTAGGTACCAGCAATTAAGAAGGTTCCAACCCCCTTACCTCACAATGTGCCCCTCCATGTTACAACATACTCACTATCCCAAAGTGGAAAACCTGGTGGCATAGTGGTTGAGAGCTACAGCTGCTAACCAAAAGGTCAGCGGTTCGAATCCACCAGGCACTCCTTGGAAACTCTATGGGGCAGTTCTACTCTGTCCTGTAGGGTTACTGTGAGTCAGAATCAACTCAATGGCAACGGGTTTGGTTTTTCTTTAATCCCAAAGTAGAAAATCCTCAATGAGATGCATTGACACAGTGGCTCCAACAATGGTTTCAAGCATTACAATGATTATGAGGATGGCGCAGGACCGGGCAGTGTTTCGTTCTGTTGTACATAGGGTCACTATGAGTCGGAACCAACTCTATGGCACCTAACAACAACAATCCCAAAGTAACATTGGAAAGTCCCTGAGAAAACCAAATATTTTCAAGTGTATGAAATATGTTAACATGAGCAGTCAACTACATAAATCATGAAACATAAATCATGGCTGCGTGTGTTCTGTGTTAGTGGAACATAGCGTTTCATCAAAATGGAAGAGGAATATAATGAAGAATGAAGAGTGCCATCTTGTGGAGTAACCTATCATTACCACTTAAAAAGCCGGTTGTCATCCAGTGGATTCTGACTAAGGCGACCCCACCAACAGGATTTGAGTATGTTTGCTTTGTAGCCCCAAAACCCAGTGCAGATTAAGTGCTTGAGAATTATCTACTGAATAAATGAATGAGAGAAAGGGATAGTGACGGGGTGGAGACTTGGTCTGGAGAGTTAATCTCTAAATCACTGTGATCAAATGTCTAATGCGCTGTCAGTTTGTCCGTTGTTGAGACAAACTCCTTTCAAATCAGTGTTGTGGACATTCCAAGGCATTATTATGTCCCTGCCATAGAGGAAAATGAAGAATAAAATACTAGTCTGAAGAAATCAAGGACTGCCAACTGTTCCTTGTCCTATTCTTGTCAGTGGTAGAAGAGTAGACTGTCCGATGTTATTATTTTCTTCTGTTAAGTACCAATGTCCTGCAAATTCATAAAGCTTTCAAAGAGCATGAGGAATATAGGTAGCTTCGGAGCTGATAGGTGTTATCCATAGTCTATTAGGTTAAAGTAAATGAAATTGCTAACATTCCAGTATCTTGACCTATGAAAATGTTAACTTCATATGGTTCAGCCTAAGATCTCAAATCAGTTCATTTTAAAAATGTATTGAGTACATAATGATGTCTGGACACTGTGCTAGGCTCTGGAGGATACAGAGATGAATAAGATATAGACTCTGGCTTTGAGGATCTCATCATTCAGGGAGGAGGAGGACACTTAGATAATCATCCTCATGTTCCAGGTAATTTTGTTAAATGCCAATAGCTTTGGGTTAAGCCAAATTCTTTGGCAGTGCTATGGATGTCCGAGGAAGTGCAGTGGTTTGGCATTGTGGTTAAGAGCATGGATTCTGGCACCAGACTGTCTGAGTTTGAATCCTACTTATCAGCTGGGTGACTTTGGTCAAGGTGCTAAGCTTCACTTTGCCTCAATTTCCTCATCTATAAATGAGGATAATGTAGTGCCTCCCTTGTATGGTGGATGTGAGAATTAAATGATTTAATATGTACAAAGTGCACTTAAAGCACACTGTAAGTACCGTATGTAAGTTTCAGCTTCCTTCACATTGTTTTTGTCAGCATCATCACCACCATCTTTACTACTGTCAAGAAAGCATTTGAGTTGTGGTTTGGACGATGAGTTGAATTTCACCATTCATTCTTCCATTAACTTTTTAAAAAATTTTGATAGTATTTTATTAAGATAATGTACATCTAAGTTCAAAAGTAAAGTGATCTGTAATTGCTATGTACTTGTTTGGTATAGAGCATATACCAGCTGTGTTGCATGAGTTGGTTAGCTTTCTTACTCTTTCTTGATTCTGGTGGAAGTTTGGGTGTCATCAACACATAGATAGTTTTTAAAGCTATAGGAATGAATGAGGTCGTGTAGGCTGAGAAGAAAAAGAGACTGCAAAGATTGAGAAGGAGAGGCCAGTGAGATAGAAATGGAACCAGGAGATTGTGGTGTCCTGGAAACCTAGATAGTGTTCTGCTGCTATTCATAAGGTTTTCACTGGCTAGTCTGGACAGGAAGAGTGAGAATTGGAAAATGTGTCTGTAAGTCCAAGCTTAACGGTTCTTGGACATTTTTTGCTAGTAGGTATGACTGAGGGTTTTAGTAAGGTCAGTGGTTATTGGTTTATTCAGGTGTCTTTCTTTTTTAAATTTTATTGTGGTAAAATTCACATAACATAAAATTCACCATTGTACCCATTTTGAAATATACGATTCAATCGTATTTAGTATGTTCACAATCTTGTGCAACCATTCCCACTGTCTAGTTCCAGAACATTCCATCGTCACAAAAGGAAGTCCTATGCCCTTTAAGCAACCACTCTCTATGCCCCAGCCCCTGGCAACCAATAATCTCTTTTCTGTCTCTATGGATTTGCCTATCATGGACGTTTTATAGAAATGGATTTATACAATATGAGGCTCATTCATTTTTATTTAGCAAGAACTTATTTACTGAGTTCCTACTTTTCTCTGATCCTTCAAGGATAGGATGGGGCACACTTACCTTAACGTCTGGGCCTTAAAAAGGAGCAAAGGCATGGGAGAAATGAGAGGGCAGAGGACAGTACTACTGATGATACTAGAATGTATGGTGCATGGCGCCCTGGTGTGGAAGATTAAGCCAAGGCCTGGATTATGTGAGTCTATTCAGGTGCATACTTACGACGTTAAAACCCATTTCTGGTCAACTGAAATAGCTGGAAAGAAGCTACATAAAATAAGGGCAAGGATGTGCCCCATTGCTGCCATATAATATCTTAAATTTACCTTGTGGACACTTGCTCAATGCTGAACGCTCTGTGTTCTTACACTATGACGTTGCCCCTCTAAGAAATTTCGAGTAAATTGCTTAATCACAAATTTGATTATTTGTGCCATAGGGAAAGTATTGACAGCTACAGAGTAAGACTGTAAAAGTTGACTGCTCTAGAATAAGGACAACCACCTTGGACTTGGACTTGGACTTTAGTGACCTAAGCACCTAACAATGTAATTGTAGCATGACATTATACAAAAAGTGGATACCGTTCGTCATTTGCATCGTGGGTTGCAAGTTCAGTATTTCGAAGTTCTTAGGCCGGTGGAAGGAAGACTTAAGAAGAATTGACGCATGCAAATGATGGTGTTGGTAAGAATATTGAATATACCATGGACGGCCAGAATTATCAACAAATCAGTCTTAGAAAAATTATAAGCGGAATGCCTCTTAGAAGCAAGGGAGGCAGGCTCACACATGATCAAGTCTACCCTTGCTCCTGCATCCTCTAGCTGACCAGTGAGGTCAGGATTTCTCTGGAAGGCTTGTATTTGCCCCCCATGAAAGGGGCAGCACTGTGCATTAGGACCTATTCCCAGGCACACTGCAGACTGTGGGGAGCATGGCCAATGGGTGAATTAACTGGTTTCATGGCCCTATTTGAGTTAACTTGTCTCCTGGAATCCTGTTCCCTCTTTTAATTTTATGTGGCAAGTTTCATTTGCTTCCACTGAGTCCCAAACAATCACCTTTATCATTTTTCAATAAGGCTATTTTTTACCAAGTGTAGACCTGTCATCATCTTGAACTTAAAATGACACAGCAGTCAGTCCAGCCAATGGTGCAGAAATACTCTCTGTCCTGCTATGATTTCAGCCCCCTATATAGACGTTTGAAGCCCTGGTAGTGCAGTGGTTAAGGGCTCTGCTGCTACCCAGAAGGAAGGTATTTCAAATCCACCAGCTGCTCCGCGGGAGAAAGATTTGGCAGTCTGCTTCCATAAAGATTTACAGCCTTGGAAACCTTATGGGGCAGTTCTACTGTATCCTATAGGGTTGCTATGAGTGAGAATCAACTCGATGGCAATTGGTTTTTTATATGTACGTTTAAGGGACCTCATCACCAAGAAAGCAGCGCCGGGAGGACAGCACGTCTTTTGGACCTGAGCTCCTCGACCAGGGAAGATTGATGATAAAGACCTTCCTCCAGAGCCAACAGAGAGAGAAAGCCTTCCCCTGGAGCTGATGCCCTGAATTTGGACTTGTAGCCTACTAGACTGTGAGAGAATAAATTTCTCTTTGTTAAAGCCATCCACTTGTGGTATTTCTGTTATAGGAGTAAGAGGTGACTAAGACAGAGGTAAAAGGAAAAGTGGCCTGGGTAAATTCACTGTGATCTACTTATGGTAGAGTTGGAGTTTCTGATTCACAATCTAGCTATAAGAACATACTTTTGAATACAAAGTGAGATGCCACCACTGTCCATCTTTGCAACTCACTAACAAAACTAGTCATTTTTTCCCAATGCCAGTGTTGAAAATGATTGAAAACAGACAGCCTAGAATTAAAGGACTGACATACAAAATCAATAAGGAAGATAAGCTGCATCGAAGTTCTAACTGGGTAAAATATTTGCTATTTCTTTGGGTGCCATAATTTGAGAGCACAAATCAAACCTTGAGGGTGACATTTGAGGTATGGAAGCTCCCGTTTTCTTCCCCCATCCCCCCAATACAGTTATTCCTGTAATAGCCCCTCTTGTTATGTACAGGCAAAAAGGAAGTTCATCTTAGACAGATGGCACCAGATTTAGAAGTAAGAACAATAATAGAGATGATAATATTAGCAGCGGCAATTTCTGGAACACGTACTCTGTTTAGACACTTAAAATGTGCTACCAATTTTAATTCTTGATAAAACCCTAGGATATAAGTATGTCTATTATCCTCATTGTAGTCTTTAAGAATTTCATTTTAATGAAAAAATTGGGGTGCCAAGATGGTGGAGTAGTCAGATGCTTCCAGTGGACCCTCTTACAACAAAGACCCGAAAAAAACAAGTGACTCGATTATATATGACAATTTAGGAGCCTTGAACATCAAAGGCAAAGTTGAGGAACTGGATTGAGTGGCAGGGGGAGGGAGACACGGTTCGGAAGCATCGAAGAGTTGCCAGTCCTGACCCAGCGAGAGCCTGAGCCCTTCAAGCCTGATCAGCTCAGGAGTGAGCAGTGAGGTAGGCAAGCAGCGGTGCTCAGGAGGTGTACTCCACACCAGGAGATACCCAGAGGCAGAGAGTCTACTTGGCCACCCAGAACCAATGAGAAGCAGTCCTTGACCGGCGAAAGATAAGTAATTGCATCCTGCCTACCGCGTGGATCAAAAACACTCCCTTAGGGAAAAATCTGTCTCCCATTTACCTCTCCGCTCCCTGCTCTGCACTGGGTCCTGGACCGGCTTCAGCAATTGCCAAGTCCCCTGGGCTGGAAGTAGGATGTGTCACACACCTTGAGCCATTCTCCTGGCCTTGAAGAGTGAACAAATTAACAAATGGGGAGAAAAAAACTGCCGGCTCCCCTAAGCCAGGAACCCAGGTTAGGTACAGCTCCTTTTCCCTAGGCACAGGCATGAGAGATCCACGGACACTGAGTGCCTTTCCCCCTGCAGTGACTTGTGTGGTCCTATTTCAACAGTGTAGGCCCTCATTACCACAGTACAACAGGGTCTAAACCTGAAGTCTAACTTGAACTGTTTCAGCTGTGAAGTGGCAGGTCTGTGACATTTGACACTGCTCTGCCCATTAAGCAGTGTCTTCGCTTACCCACATCAGGGGCCCGAGGACTGGTGGCTCCGCCCATGGCACCTAGCCACCTGCGATAGGGGCCTAAGAATAATAGGTGCCCCCCCAGTCCTTACTGCCAACAGCATTGGGTGCTCATAGTCTGGCTGCAAAACCCACCTACCTACGCCCTCTGGGGGACAGGGACAAGCCTTCCTCCTGGACACTGGGTGGCGGCCGTCAGCCCCCCGCCATGCTCAGAGTGTGTCCCCCTGCTGCAGCCAGATGCGCCTACGCCAATCACCCATGCCTGTCTAGGACTGTAGGTGAGAGCCTGCACCACACACTTGGTGGCTATCTACCTGGGCACCTGAGCTGAATCCATACAGGAGGAGTGGGCGGACTCCTGAGCTCACATACCTAGTAACAGATCTAACCACCTGGTGACAGGACATTAGCGTTTCAAAGGTGCCAATAATCAAACTAGCTCACAGAAGTAGCCTATTTGGGCATATCAAAACAAGAGGAGAAGCTAGGACACACTAAGCAAACATAAAATAAATTAATATAATAACTTATTGATGGCTTGGAAACAACAGTCAATATCAAATTACATAAACAGACAATCCATGATGGCTTCAGCAAGCTCCCAAAATAAAGAATCTAGAAATTTTCCAGCAGAGGAAATTTCTTGGAATTACCGGAGGCATAATACAAAAGATTGATATACAGAACTCTTCAAGAGATTAGGAAGGAAATTATGCAAAACGCAGAATAAGCAATAGAGGAAGTTAAAAAGATTAGAGAAGAGCATAATGACAAATTTAACAGGCTGTAAGAATCCACAGACAGCAGTCAGAAATCCAGAAGATTAACAATAAAATGTCAGAAGTAGACAACTCGATAGAAACTCATAGGAGCAGAATTGAGGCAATGGAAGTCAGAATTAGTGAGATTGAAGATAAAGCACTTGACACCAACTTATTTGAGGAAAAATCATATAAAAGGATTTTTTTTTTAAATGAAGAAACCCTAAGAATTATGTAGGACTCTATCAAGAGGAATAACCTATGAGTGATTGGAGTACCAGAACGGGGGGCTGGATAACAGAAAATACAGAATGCCTTGCTGAAGATTTCTAGGCAGAAAACTTCCCTGATATCATGAACAATGACAAGATATCTATCCAATTGTAAGTAACAATGCACAAGCACCAGAAGAGAGACTAGATAAATGTGAGCTCCTAAAAATCAAACACGCTTATCAAAAGACTTCACCAAAAGAGTCAAAGGACAACCTAAAGACTGGGAAAAAATTTTTGGCTATGACAAATCCTATCAGCATCTAATCTCTAAAATCTACAAGATACTGCAAAACCTCAACAACAAAAAGACAAATAACCCAGTTAGAAAATGGGCAAAGGATATGAACAGGCACTTCGCCAAAGAAGACATTCAGGCAGCTAATGGACACATGAAGAAATGCTCACGATCATTAGCCATTAGAGAAATGCAGATCAAAACTACAATGAGATATAATTTCACCCTAACAAGGCATTAATCCAAAAAACACGAAATAAGAAATGCTGAAGAGGTTGTGGAGAGGCTGGAACACTTATACACTGTTGGTGGGAATGTAAAATGGCACAACCACTTTGGAAATAGATTTGGTGCTTCCTTAAAAAGCTAGAAATAGAAATACCATACGATTCAGCTATCCCACTCCTTGGAATATATCCTAGAGAAATAAGAGCCATCACACGAATAGTTATATGCACACCCATGTTCATCGCAGCACTGTTCACAATAACAAAATGATGGAAACAACCTAGGTGCCCATCAACGGAAGAATGGCTAAACAAGTTATGGTATATCCACACAATGGAATACTAACGCAGCGATAAAGAACAAACATAACATGGAGGAATCTGGAGGTCATTATGCTGAGTGAATTTAGTCAGTCACAGAAGGACAAATGTTGTATAAGACCACTATCATAAGAACTCAAGAAAAGGTTTAAACACAGAAGATAACATTCTTTGATGGTTACGAGGGTGGGGAGGGAGGGTGAGGGTTATTCACTAACTAGATAGTAGGTAAGAATTATCTTAGGTAAAGGGAAGGACAGCACATACTACAGGGGAAGTCATCACAAATGGACTAAACCAAAGCTAAGAAATTTCCTGAATACACTGAAACACTTTGAGGGACAGAGTAGCAGGGGTAGGGGTCTGGGGACCATGCTTTCAGAGGACATCTAGGTCAATTGGCATAACAAAGTTTTTAAAGAAAATGTTCTGCATTCTACCTTGGTGAGTGGCGTCTGGGGTCTTAAAAGCTTGCAAGCATCCATCTAAGATGCATCAGTTGGTCCCAACTACCTGGAGTAAAGCAGAATAAAGAACACCAAAGACACCAGGAAAGTATTAGCCCAAGAGACAGAAAGGACCACATAAACCAGAGACTTCATCAGCCTGAGACCAGAAGAACTAGATGGTGCCCGGCTACCACCAATGACTGCCCTGACAGGGAACACGACAGAGAGTCCCTGATGGAGCAGGAGAAAGGTGGGGTGCAGAACTCAAATTCTAAAAAGAAGACCAGACTTAATGGTCTGACTGAGACCAGAGGAACCCCGGAAAGCATGGCCCCTGTGACTCTCTATCACCCCAGAACTAAAACAATTTCTGAGGCCAACTCTTCAGACAGGGATTGGACTGGACTGTGGGACATAAAGTAATACTCGTAAGGAATGTGCTTCTTAGCTCAAGTAAATACATGAGACTAAATGGGCAGCTTCTGTCCGGAGGTGAGATGAGAAGGTAGAGAGGGTCAGGAGCTGGTTGAATGGACATGGGGAACCAGGGGTGGAAAGGAGGAGTGTGCTGTCACAGTATGGGGAGAGCAATTCAGGTCACATAACAATGTATGTATAAATTTTTGTATGAGAGACTAACTTGAAATGTAAATTTCATTTAAACTACAAAAATAAACAAAAAAAAATTTTTTTAATTGTGTATGCTCTCTGAAAGAGAACAAAATCTAACAAATCAACAGGTAAAATGAAGGCATTCTCTACTTTTCGCTTTAAATCTGTTATCACAGCTGCCACAGAAATTTGTAACCCAACCTTGATGTTCTAAATCCTTTCTGAGTTTGCTCCCTCACTTTCAGAGGGAAAAGCTAGTTTGTCTCCCTGTGTCAGTAAGCATTCCTTCTCAACGTCTCTTCCATCTTGTAAGTAATAGAAGGACCACCAGAGAGTCTTCTCATGTGTATCACTAATTACTGCCAGAATGCCCTGTACTTTTATCTGGAGGGTCAGCCCAGAGGAAAAAAGAGGACAGTCACCCTAGATGATGTCAGACTTCCATGCTACCCCTCCAGGGCTGAGGAAGGTCGTGATCTCAAAGTACAGAGAGCCAGGTCCTCAACCTCAGAAGTTTTGCTGTTCCCTTCCAGAGATTTCTAAGCTCTGAGCAGGTAGTCCCAGGAGAGGAAACTGCCAATGTGAACACTCAATAGGCAAGCCAGGTTTTGCCAGGCTGAGCAGAGGACTTCCAGCTGTGCTGATGCAATTACTTTCAGCAGTGTTGATGGACTCCCTGCCAGGCTCTGGAATCCTTCTCAAGGCTCTAATCTTCCAAACTCCCCACTTGTAAATTTTTATTCCCTTTTCACAGAGTAGCCTTACTGGTGCTCAGAATGGCTGAATGACTTTGCCCAAGCCACACAGCTGGTAAATGACTGGGCTAGTGTTGAAAGCCATGTCTATTTGACTAGACCCCTCCGCTTGCAGCCACCATCCACTAAGCTTGAAACGTCCAGGGGGATCCCAGAGAGTTGCTTTCTCGGAGAATTCTTGACACTGTCCCCCAGAATTTCAGTAGAGGTCTTGAATCTCTGCTGTTTCTGGGATGGTTCAGAAGGAATTTGCAGGGCATCCGAATTATCATGCATCACATCTGTTATTAATGATGGTGCCAAAGAAAAATTCAAGGATTCCTTAAGGCCATGCTACTCAAAGTATGGTCCATGAGCCATCAACATGAAATATGAGATCTCAGGCTCCCCAAACCTCATGAGTGCAAAGTGTTAGTTTAATAAGATCCCCATGTGTCTTGTACACACATTACGGTTTGCAAGACATTACAGAATGCCAGAGAACAGAGTTCTCTGTACTCTTCTCAAAATGGCCCTTTGTGGAGCTTAAATTTTGGATAAAAGGCATGGAAAATATGGGTGAGATTTCTGATCTCATTTTAAGAGAAAAGATCAGCTGCCGCCGCCTTGCTGAGGCAATGGGAGGTGGTGGGAAGATTATAATAGGTACCACCTCCCTCATTCACCTTGCTCTTTTTGCAGGCATGTGTTGTCATTAGCATTAATTGGATTTACAGTATTCACACACCTGGTCGGGAAAACAGACACCTTAATTCCCTGTAATGTAAGGAAACATCAGCCATCTCTGCTATGCTTTTGTAGATGTCATAAACCATGCGCAATGTCAAAAAGATACTTGAACTCTGTAAAGGTGGGCTGCATTATTTGGCTTCTCATGGCCTGCTGAGTAGCAGCAGCAAAGAATTCACATCCACAGGGCGTTGGACCAGCTACACTGAAAGTGTTCCTCCTGCTCTCTGAGGCGTTTTGTCATCAGTGTGCAGTGTCACCACTCTGCAGTTGTGTAACTTCTGGAACTTTTTAGCTCTGAGATATTAAAGTCGTTATTCTCTAAGATTTTACATGAACAAGAACATATCCCAGACTCGCTCCTGCATTTATCCAGCAAGCTTTTACTGATCACCTACTATGTGATGGTAGAATTCCTGTGTTCCATGCGCAAGACTTGGGTTGATTCCAAGCCAGTTACCTCATGTGCAGCCACTACCTGTCTGCCAATGGAGACGTGTGTTGCTATGAAGCTAAAAATGTTTCATTGGATCTTCCAGACTAATATAGAGTAGGAAGAAAGGCCTGGCAGTCTACTTCCAATATAGTAAATGGTTGGACATTTTCACTTCATTTTGAAGATAAGCTCAAGATCAATTCAGTCATTCAAGAGATCAATCTGAAATTCTATTGGGCCGAGTCAAGTATTTTCTAAGGAAGCAAATCTCTGGGATGCTGCTGGGCATTTCACGCTGGGTAGATACTGGCTACAAGCAGGGGCTCTAGTCACAAAGACATGGATTTGCTTCCTGGTCCAACCATTTACTTTTCACTTTGCAGATCTCTGTTTCACATTTTCACTTTTAAAAATGTGAGTATTGATGACAAATGCTAGTATACAGAGGCAGAGGGTGCGATGAGGGTCCATGAGGAGGAACTAAACCAGTTTGCTCAATGCAATATGTTGCTTGCTTTCTTGAGTGCATTTTTCATGGACGTTGATTCTTGATCCAAGTAGAATGAAATCATCGAGAACTTCAATTTCTTCTTCATTTATGTTTAGTATGTGTTTATCGTGTTGAATAGACCCTTGTCATTATTGTTCAGGAACTGATTGAAAAAGATAGTGGTAGGCATCTCTCAGATAGCAAAACCAAAAGTATTACAAAAGGGAACCGGAGAGGTTAATCTGTAAATGACAACGGCATCAGAACAATAAAAGAGGGAATAAACAGTGTAGATATGATTTTCATGTGTCATTCAATATTATTCTTTTTTTTTAAAATTTTTTTATTGTACTCTAGATGAAGGTTTACAGAACGAATAGTTTCTCATTAAATAGTCAGTTTTATGACATTGGTTAACAACCCCACCACGTGTCAACACTCTCCCTTCTCAATCTTGGAGGACCTTTTTTGGGTGAAAATATACATAGCCAAAGTTACACCATTTCGAAAGTTTCTACATGTAGAATTCAGTGACATTGATTATATTCTTCCAGTTGTGCTGCTATTCTCACTATCCTTTTCCAAATTATTCCATCACCATTATCTTCAACTCACTGTCCCCTAGGCTTCCCATCAAACCTTTTGGGTTAGATAATTCTTTTTTTTTTTTTTTTTTTTTGGTACCTTAGATGAAGGTTTGCAGAACGAATAGTTTCTCACTAAACAGTTAGTACACATATTGTCCTATGGCAATGGTTAACAACCCCATGACTTGTCAACACTGTCCCTTCTCAACCTTGGGTTCCCTATCACCAGCTTTCCTGCCCCCTCCTGCCTTCTAGTCCTTGTCCCTGGACTGCTGTGCCTCATTAGTCCTATTTTATGAGGCTATCCAATCCCCAGCTGAACGGTCAACTTCAGGAGGGGCTTCACCACCGAGCTAAAAGGGTGTCTGAGGGCCATACTCTTGGGGTTTCTCCAGTCTGTCAGACCAGTAAATCTGGTCTTTTTTTTGTGAGTTAGAATTCTGTTCTACATCCTTTTCCAGCTCTATCCAGGAACCTTTATTGTGAACCCGGTCAGAGCAGTCAGTGGTGGTAGCCGGGCAACATCTAGCTGTACTGGACTCAGTCTGGTGGAGGCTGTGGTAGCTGTGGTCCATTATTCCTTTGGATTAATCTTTTCCTTGTATCTTGTTCTCTTCATTCTCCCTTGCTCCCTAAGGGGTGAGACTAGTGGAGTATCTTAGATGGCTGCTCACAGGCTTTTAAGACCCCAGACGTTACTCACCAAGGTAGAATGTAGAACATTGTCTTTATAAACTGTGTTATGCCAGTTCAGCTAGATGTTCCCCGAGGCCATGGTCCCCACAGCCCTCTGCCCAGCAATTCAGTCCCTCAGGGAGTCTGGATGTGTCTGTGGAGCTTCCATGACCTTTCCTTGTACAAGTTGTGCTGGTTTCCCCAGTAATGTGTACTGTCTTACCCTTCACCAAAGTCACCACTTATCTATTTAGTCCCCCCCCCACTCCTCCCATCCCTCGTAACCAATGAAGATTGTTTCTTTTTGTGTGTAAATGTTTACCTGAGCTATACAGTAGAGGTCTCATACAATATTTGTCCTTTTGTGATTGACTTATTTCACTCAGCATAATGTCCTCCAGTTTTGTTCTCTTACTCTCCTGTGCTGAGTTCCTTTTGTTTGTGGATTTTTTTCATTTCTTCTGTTTTATAGGTTTTGTTTTTATTGAGACTTTATGTTTTTCTTCTTCATTTTGATGAGTAGGTTTGTTAACTTTCTTTGTGGTTACCTTGAAATTTACCCTGATCTTTCTAGGTTTGAACCAGTCTATTATTACTTGGTATCGCTTGACTTCCTCTCCATTAGAAGATTCTATATCTACACTGTTTATTCCCTCTATTATTGTTCTGATGCCGTTGTCATTTACAGATTAACCTCTCCGGTTCCCTTTTGTAATACTTTTGGTTTTGCATAGTCCTTAAGAGTTCATTTCCTAGGTTGGTATCTGGCTAGTACAATCATGGGTCCTATATTCAGCCTGTGGTCTGATATTGTTTGTTCTCAGATCGAAGGACTTCCTTTAATAAGTCTCGTAAGTTTGGTTTGGTTTTTACATAGTCCCTTCATTTCTGTTTATCTGTAAATGACCTGATCTCACCATCATATTTGAATGAAAGTTTTGCATGATATATTATTCTTGGCTGGCAATTTTTTTCTTTCAAGGTTTTATATATGTCATCCCATTGCCTTCTTGCCTGCATGGTTTCTGCTGAATAATCCAAGCTTAGTCTTATTGTTTCTCCTCTGTATGTGACTTTTTGTTTTTCTCAAGCATCTCTCAGGATTCCTTGTTTGTCTTTGGTTTTGGCGAGTGTGATTATGATATGCCTTGGTGATTTTCTTTTGGGGTCTATCCTATATGGGGTTCATTGAGCTTCTTGGATGGTCAGCTTTTCATCTTTCATGATATTGGGGAAGTTTTCTGTCAGCAATTCTTCAGTGATCCTCTCCATGTCTTCTGTTTTCTCCCCATTCTGGAACTCCAATCACTTGCACATTTTTGCTTTTGATTGTATCCCACATAATTCTCAGGGTCTCTTCATTTTTCTTCCTTCTTTTTTCTGATATTTCCTCAAACAGAGTTGTATCCACATGTTTGTCTTCAGTTCTGCTTATCCTGTCTTCTACGGTTTTAAATCTGCTCCTCAGCCCTCTTATGACACTGTCCATTTCTGAAATCTTGTTATCTTTTGGATTTCTAATTATTGTTTTTGTATAATTTCTAGCTGTGAATTTATTTTGGCATTTTGTGCCTGCATTATTTTCCTGAATTCTTTCCATTTTTTTGTCTGTATTTTCCATGAATTTGTCTATTTTTATCCTCATTTTTGTCTGCTTTTTGCTTCAACTCTTGCATAATTCTGAGTATTAGAGATTTGAATTCCCTATCAGGTAGTTCTAGTGCCTTTTCTTCTACTGGAAAGTCATCTGGTGTTTTATTTTGGATACCTACTGGAACCATCCTGTCCTGTTTTTGTAAATGTTTTGGTATTGTCTGCTGTCTTCGGGGCATCCAGTAGTTATTTTTCTTGTTTGTTGATTGTAGATTTGTTTGTTTCATCTTTTTTTTTTTTTAATTTGGCTATGTCTGAGCAGGCAGGCTGTGTGTTCTTTGTTGTTTGCTTGTCTGTGGGCATGATACTTTTTGCCTCCTTCTCCAATTGGCAGGGTCAGTCACTTAGATATGGTACAGCAGGACAGGTTTACCTGAAGAGGAGTTGCTGGGATGGGTTGTTTGTGGCACTTACTACAGCCATGAGGGTGGGTCGGTAATCAGTGCATGGCAAGTTCCGGTAAGCCATCCCTTTGCTGCTTGGTGGTGTGATGTTAAGTGCACAGTGCAGGTAGGCAGGTTAGAGGGGGGAGATTGTGATGTGTGGAGCTAAGATGGGTATGGGAGAGAGGAGAGGGGAACAGGAGCCAAAAACATACAAACAAAAAAGTGCCAGGGGAGCTTGCCGTTGGAGTGGAGAGATGAGAGACTATGAAATGTAGAAAAATAAAAAGGGGAAGAAGAAGAGAAAAAAAAAATGAATGAATAAATAAAAATTAGAAAAAAGAACAGCAAAGCTCCCAGGGATCCCACCAGTGCAGCTATGAGGTCAGGGGAAGTTGTTCCCAGGTGCTGAAGTACAGCCTAGTTAGGAGGAGTAGAGGTATTCAGTGCCAAGTATCCAGGGGACAGGAAGAGAAGGAGGTATAGAGAGACAAGAAACTGAGTAATGAAGAAAGACCAAAAGGGGAAAAGAAAACAAAACAAATTTTAAAGAAAGAACAATAAAATACCCCCAAAAAACAGAAGGAAAAAAAAACACAAAACAAAACAAAAAAAGAAATGTCCTCAGGGATCCCTCTGTGTGTCTGCGCTAGCTGGGGGAATAGGTCCCAAGCCACGCAGCACCACCTGGCCAGAACGGGCTCCCAACTCGAGAAAAGAAAAGGAAAACAGAGAAATAATTGAAAACAAACAAACAAACAAAAAGCCCCGGGAAGCCACCAGCATGGCAGCAAGGACCAGGAAGCAGTTCCACACTCAGACGGAGTTCCACAGCCCCTCAGGAAGAAGCAAGATGGCACTCGGAGCCAGGTATTTGAGCAAAAGGAGCGGGAGGTGGTAAGAGGTAAGGAAGAAGTCAAAAGAAGTGGAAAAAAGCAACAAATGGCACTCAAGGAGTTGGCCAGTGTGGGCGGGTGGAATCCAAGCAGCCGGTGCTTCCCGTTCATGAGACTGTGGCCGCGGGAAGCAGAGGAGGCTGAGTGGGGGTGAAGAAAGGTGGGGGGGTGGGAAAGTGTATTTCACCAGTTACCGGTTGTTCTGTCTCCTGCCAGAAGTTCTGTGAAGCTGCTTTCTTGTACCCCCTATTTCCTGATCTCTGATAGGAGTCCAAGATGGCAGATCTGTGCTGCATTAGCTGATAGGGGACCTCTCCTTTTATGTCTCCTTGCTCTCTGTTCTCTGTCAGTTTCTTATTCCATTTGGTGCTTGGCTGAGTTCTTTATCTCTTCATTTGATGTTTAGGGTTTCAGGATTGCTTTTTTCTCTGTTTGGCTTAGTTTTTTCGGATCTTTGCTGTGGAGGGACGGCTTGGTGCTTCTGCCTACAGTGCCATGTTGCCAGAAGTCCTCTCAGTATTATTCCTGTTTTGATTTTCTCAACTATTTAAAAATGTAGGAAACATTCTTAACTCTTGGTTGTAGGAAAATAGGGGCTGAGCAGGATTTGAACTTTGGGCCCTAGTTTGCCAAACCTATATTGAGATGACACACCTAGTAACTATTACACATCAGCTGGGGTTAGAGGCTTACCTTATATCCAAATTTTATTTCATGGGTAAGAGAAGAGTTTGATTTTATTCAGCTAGAATAGCAGAAGGGGCAGTAGTGTTGCAGTGGTAGAACTCTCACGTTTCATGAGAGAGTCACAGATTCAGTTCTCATCCAATGCACCTCATGCACAGCCACCTCTCGTCTATCAGTGGAGGCTTGCCTGTTGCTATGATGCTGAACAGGTTTCAGTGGAGCCTCCAGACTAAGATATAGACTAGGAAGAAAGGCCTGGTGACCTTTGTCTGAAAATCAGCCAATGAAAACCTCATAAATCACAACGGTCCAATATGCAACCAATCATGGGGATGACGCAGGACTGGGCAGCAGTTTGTTCCGTCGTACAAGGCGTTGCCATGAGTCAGGTGTGACTTGTCAGTAGCCAACAAGAACAGGAGTATCAGAGGGTTAGTTGCGTATGCTTTCTTCTGTTAAAGCTGCCAGGAGTCCATTGGCCCAGATCCAGAACCATATGCTGCCTCATTATAGTTTGTTCCTGAGCTGCAGAACTGTTCTCATGGGGCCCTGGATCTGAGGCCCCTTGGGCAAAGGCAGGGGCTTCTCAGTTCAGGGTGCTCATGCAGGGGCCAAAGAGGCTGGTTTGGAAGGGTTGGATTTGTAGAACTGACAGTGTCTTCCTTCTTACTGTGCCTCAGGCACAGGGTGGAAGATAAGGTATCTGCTTGACAACCACTTGCTTCTTTCTAAAGAGCAGCCAGCTGACAGTTTGAGTACTTGTTATACTCCTGCTGCCTTTATCCAGCCATTTCCTAGGCTCTGTTTTCTCTCTGCCCAATAAATAAGTGGAGGAGTGACAGTCCTGTTCTGTTGCTCAGGATATATTCTTAGTGCTGGTTGTAGCACATGACTGCAACTTCCCATGTGGGAAAAGAATTGAAGGCCTTGTTTTACTGCTGGTGAATGGAAGGTGGGATGGGGTGGTTCACAAAGGGCCGAATGCCAGATCTTTAATGTCCACTGAAGCAGCCCCTTATGTTCAGGTTCATGATTTAGGATGGAGGATAATACTATGAATGAGGATGCTAATTAACTTTTACCAGAGTACTCCATAGAAAAACAAATGTTGACTTTAAGGTCTTAGCATGCAGTTATCTTACTTGCTGGACAAGAGACAAAGTGTCTTTACAAATACAGTGGCCTTGCTTCTGTGCACAGGCAAATGTGTTGGATGTGACATGCATGGACTGCAAATACTTGTGGAGTAAACCATGTATCTGTCACCAAATCAGCAAGGATACTGGTGGTTTCCCAACAGGAATTGTAGGTATTATATATCCACTCAAGTAGGGGAAAGCCCTCCATATATAGAATATACACACACACACAAATATATATGTATAAATAAATCATATATATATGCACATTTTTTTTCACCAGCTTGCTGTGAGCTAAGCAGGGGACTCCACTGCATCTACTTATAGTCAGCTATAGTGAAGAACGGAGCCCCTGGATGGTGCAAATGGTTAAGTGCTTGACTACTAACCAAAAGGTTGGCAGTTCGAACCTACCCAGGGGCACCTTGGAAGAAAGACCTGTTGATCTGCTTTCAAAAGGTCACAAAGCCAGGAAAACCCTATGGAGCATTCTATTCTGCAACACAAGGGGTTGTCATGAGTTGGAATCAACTCAATGGCAACTGGTTGTATACTCATGAACTCTGCCATTTTATTTTGGGGTCCATTCCTTTATAAATCCAGAATATCTTCCAGAATGTTGTAAGAATTTTGAAATATAAAACAATTGTATTAACGCTTGAGTAGCCCCAACAAGGCTTGGAGGCCCAGGGGCTGAGAGCACTCCAGAAGTTAGTGGGGCCACGCATACTCAGCCTTTTTGCTACTAAGGGTTCCTGGAATCTGGGGATCTCCTTAAGGCATCCTTGTTTGGGGCCTGAGATCTAGAGTTCCTGGAGTTTCAGTAGATGATATGTCCAAAACAAATTTAGTGAACTCAGAAAGCTTGTGATCCAAACAGTATTAGCTATTATTATTACTATATTTACATGCCAGATATTGCACTAGTTACGATTTTATACAGTATCTCCCTTAATGCTCACAACAAGCCCATGAGGTAGGTACTATTATCAGCCCATTTTTACAGATGAGGAAACTGAGGTACAGGGAGCTTAAGTAAATTACCTAAGCTTGACAGTTTTTAAAAGGGAAAGCCAGGATTCAAACCCAGACTATCTGACTCCAAATACCAAGATCTTTACCAAAACACACCATTCTGCCTTCCCAGAAGATAGAATCGAAGCTCATCAATTTGTAAATGTTTTGGAGGAATGTCATAAGTTTGGAGAAAAGCTTAGGTTTCCTCATTGAACAGCCAACCAATTAGTTGGTTCTTTAAGTGAACAGCATTATTCTCAGTCTAAAATTCTAGGTCTCATAAAAATGGATGAATTTAAAATTTATTTAGTGTCCTTTATTCTGCCTTTAACTCAGCAAACATTTAGCATATGTGGTTGGCTCATAAGCGGGGACTTTATTGGTGGTAGCATCTATGGAAGTCTTCTACATACCGTTGGTTATCAAGTCAAAGATAACATTGGGGAGTTCTTATCAAGTCAAAGGAGAATGGTGAGGAGCCATATACATGAATTATTGTATAGGTGAAGAATATTGAGTATACCATGGACTGCCAAAAGAACAAACAAATCTGTCTTGGAAGAAGTACAGCCAAAATGCTCCTTAGAAGCGAGGATGGCGAGACTATGCCTCACATACTTCGGACATGTTGTCAGGAGGGATCACTCCCTGGAGAAGGACATCATGCTTGGTAAAATAGAGGGTCAGCGAAAAAGAGGAAGACCCTCAACACGATGGATTACACAGTTGCTGCAACAATGGGCTCAAGCATAACAACGATGATGAGGATGGCACAGGACCGAGCAGTGCTTCGTTCTGTTGTACATGAGGTCGCTATGAGTTGGATTCAACTCCACAGCACCTAACCACAAGAACAACATACATGGAGGTGCTACCTGAAGCCCTGGGAAGGGAGGAGACTTCCCCATGCAAGTTTGCACCACTTAGGGACACATGGCGAACCCATATACTACAGAGTGGAACTGCTCCATAGGGTTTCCTTGACCTTAATCTTTATGAAAGCAGATCACCAAGTCTTTCTTTGGCAGAGTGGCTGGGTAAGTTCGAACCTCTAACCTTTAGATTAGTAGCTGAGAGCAAACAGTTTGTACCACCCAGGGACCTTAGGGACACACTAAAGCAAAAAAAAAAAAAAAAAAAACAAAAACAAAAAAAAAATAACCTTCAAACCCATTGCTATTGTGCTGATTCCAACTCATAGTGACCATATAGGGCTGAGTAGAACTGCCCCATAGGGTTTCCAAGGCTGTAATCTTTACAGAAGCAGACTGCCACATCTTTCTCCCACAGAGCAGGTGGTGGGTTCGAACCCCCAACATTTTGGTTAGCAGTGGGGCGCTTAACCTCTGTGCCATCAGTGCGCCTTAGGGGCACACAAATAACCCATTGCTGTCATGTCAGTTCCAATTCATAATAACCCTATAGAACAGAGTAGAACTGCCCCATTGGGTTTCCAAGGAGCGCCTGGTGGATTTGAACTGCAGACCTTTTGGTTAGCAGCCGTAGCTCTTAACCACTACCCCACCAAGGTTTCCATGGACAAACTAGCCACCCTTAATTACTCAATAACTATATGTGGCTACCATATTGGACAACAAAGATATAGAACATTTCCATCAGTGCAGAAAGTTCTCCTGGACAGCAGGAATACTAGAAATAAAGGAAAGAAAAGGGAGAGAAAAGAGCTCTTGACAGAGCCGAGGGTCCCACCTACAATTAGGGCTCGGGAAGTAGCAGAGAAGGAAGTAGACAAAGGAGGAACTGGGGAAGTTGGAAGAATTACCGGGAGAATACAGGGTCAGGAAAGCCAAGGCTAGGGGAACATCATAGAACAAAGTGTGGTTCTCAATGTCAAATGCTGGCAAGAGTTCTTTTAAAGTTAAGAGTTGAAAAATAACTTCTGGATTTGATAACCAGGAGGACACCGGTGACCTCAGTGACCGTTTGTTACAGGGCTGCATTAGGACAGGCGCTATGCTGGTTAGTGGTGGTCCAGAGTCCTGGCCCCTGCTTCAAGTCCAGCAGGACAGACATCACACAGAAGTGCACTATCGATTTGCTATTTGAGGTCTTCTAGAGCCAGAGTTGCCACTGGCTTTCACAGTGTGGGCAGCAGCATGTCCTCTACCTGCCTGCTTGCCTCAGTGGCCCTTTTAAAGCCTTTTTCCTTGAACATTTCCAAAACAGTTGCAGGAGTGCTGAGGTGCTCAGGGCTTCCAGGAAAGCAGTACTGTCCAATTCAAAGGTGATGACTGAGATTGGTAATGAGACTAAACATGTGCTTCTGTTTCCTTTATGAAATTCATAAGTCATCGTTAATTAATACTGAATGGCAAGTGAGGAAGGACTAGGAAGCATCAGCGTGAATATTCAATCTCAAGGGCCGAAAAAGCATTTTTTTAGTTGACTGAAATTAACCCCCGGGGTTCTTTTAGGCACACTCAACGTGGTGATTCTGCTGAAATCAGGGGCCAAGAGGAACATAAATCTGCGTGCCCAGGATGTTGACCCAGTACCTGTGATAATGCAATGTATGACCAGATACCTGCCCTAGAAGCTGGGAGAAAGTTTAACTTTCACTTTCGTTTGTTCTTGCTTGATTGTTTCAGGTTTCCTTTTTACTTTTACTTTCTAGGCATTTCCATGGGTGGTATGTTAGAGGGCCTGAATTAACACAGTTTGAATGTGGGTTCAAAGCCAGCTCTGCTGTCAACTTAGTGACCTGTCAATAAAGTCCCTATCATATATCTGAGTACAGAAAGAAAGCTGAGGCCTTGAGAGTGAGAACAAGGTGAGGTGGAATCCTAGCAGTGCCTCTTGCTAGCTGTGTGACCTCAGACAAGGTACTTAACCTTTCTGCACTTCAGAGAGTTTTGTGAGGACAGGCTGAGATGGGGTCAGGTGGACAAAGGCAAGTATTCTAGCTCTCATTCATCTAACTTGCAAGGATTTGTCTCTAAACCTCCTCCTCTCTTTGGGCCTCCCCACCCCTCTTGGGGGGTTCTAGACTCTAAGTTCTTTAATGTGTCTCCAACCATGCAAAGTGAGGCTAACACCAAGGTGGGTTCACATCAGTTATCTGGTCCTTCTTGCCAAGAATCAACACTGGCATTCAAAGGGAAGAGGAGGCTTAATGTAACGAATCCACTTTTTAAATACTTGCAAAGGGTTTCTCTTCCTTGTATGTCTCCTATGTGCATAGGCGCACACACGCACAAACGTGCAAACCACACAGCGGTGCCTTTCTGCTTACTCAGTCTATGAAGAAAGTGAGGATTTGTTGAAAGAGAGCAAATGTGTAAGGTGTAAATAACTTTACTGTCAATTAATTGCATACTTGCCCACTGTTTCAGAACTCTGGCATGAGCATCTCCAAGATTAATAATTGTTCCTGAAGGTGGCACAAGTTCAGAAACCAGATTATTCCTTCAACTGTAACAATCATCTCCCAGGTTATCACCACCCCACCCTCATATGCCCCAACAAGGCCTCTAGTATAGTTCCTGGCATGTAGCACCAAACCAAAACACCAAACCCATAACTGTGGAGTTGATTACGACTCATGGCGGCCCTGTGTGTTACAGAGTAGAACTAATCCATAGGGTTTTCTTGGCTGTAATCTTTATAGAAGCAGATTGCCAGGCCTTTCTTCAATGGTACCACCGGGTGGGTAGGAACTGCCAACCTTTAGCTTAGCTGCCAAATGCAAACCACTTACACCACCGGCGACCTTGGCACGTTGGAAGGACTCATTAAAGGCTACTTTATTTCGTGAAATTATTGTACTAATCAATGTTAGGGAAGAACGGGTAAAAGACTGGCTCCCGACCTTCAATATTAGTGGTAACAATGACCATTTAATTGAGGATCTATTACTTGTCAGCTGCTTTACTTGAAGCATCTTCTCTTCGCCTCACGATAACCGTGTTGTTGTTGTATGCCATCTAGTCGATTCCGACTCTTAGTGACCCTATAAGACAGAGTAGAACTGCCCCATAGGGTTTCCTAGGCTATAGTCTTTATGGGAGCAGATCACCAGGTCTTTTCTTCCTCAGAGCCGCTGGTGGGTTCACATCTCCGATCTTTTGGTTAAAAGCCAAATGCTTAACCATTGCACCAACAGGGCTCCATCTTGACAACCCTAGACAACTGCAATTTACAGATGAGGAACTGAAGCTCAGAGAGGTGATGTAATTTGCCCACGGTCACACAGCTCCTATGTGGTGGGTCAGTCTTGGTCTCTGTGACTCCAGAGCCTGGACCCTTTCTACTTTTCCCCGCTGCACGTTAGAAGTAGGACAAAGGAGGCAATACGGGGCCCAGGCTTAGGCCACAGAGTGAGGCCAGACTGCGCTGAGCAGGCTTACAGATCAGCCCATTTCCCTCGTGACCCCAAGCCTGGGGACGGCCAGCTGGGCCTTTGTCACTGCTCCACAGCTTACATGAGAACTTCATTCTTGCCTTGCTCACCTGTCCAGAGAAACAGGTGGTGAGAAAAGCACACGTGAGGTGCCTGCGAGATCTGTGCCCTGCTGTGATTACTATAAATAGTCCCTGGCAGCCAGTTGCCATGAACAGCTTTTTACAGGGAAGATGGCCAGTTTGAAATAGGCTCTGTGGGGTTGTTGACACCAATATTCCCTTGGTGTCTGGCGTGTTCACTCCCAGTCCTTTGCAGACGCTTGAGTGTGTCGAGGTCTTGAAAGCAGAATGGTTTTGTTCAATTCATGATGTGATGCCCAGCCGTGGGTCAGGAGATCTACCCGTAAGCAGAATCATGCTTCTTTCATTATGGACCAAAAACCAACAATAACGTCGACCAACCTGCAAGAGAAACTGAGTGGCTGTGTGCAGTAAACATTTTTACCTTCTGTCATGGATTGAATTGTGTCCCCCAAAAATATCTGTCAACTTGGCTGGGTCATGATTCCCAGTATTGTGTAATTGTCCGCCATTTTGTCATCTGATGTGATTTTCCTATGTGTTGTAAATCCTATCTCTATGATGTTAATGAGATGGGATTAGCGACAGTTATGTAGACTCAATCTACAAGATTAATCTACAGTTTAAGCCAATCTCTTCTGAGATAAAAGAGAGAAGCAAGCAGAGACACACGGAAACCTCATACCATCAAGAAAGCAGTGCTGGGAGCAGAGCGCATCCTTTGGACCTGAGGTTCCTGTGCAGAGAAGCTCCCAGACTAAGAGAATATTGCTGACAGGGACCTTCCTCCAGACTCGACGGAGAGAGAAAGCCTCCCTGTAGAGCCGATGCCTTGAATTTGGACTTGTAGCCTACTAGACTGTAAGAGAATAAATTTCTCTTTGTTAAAAGCCATCTACTTGTGGTATTTCTATTATAGCAGCACTGGATGACTAAGACACCTTCTCAGCCCCTTCTTGTTACAGAAAGCCTGCAGTTTGCTCTTTGCTAACCAGTTGGCCTTAAAGAGTTAATGTGCAATAAAGGGACACGCTCTGTTAGAGCAAACCTGGATCCGGAGCACATTTGTAGGAAAGTAAAGTGTGTGCAGACCATCCTAAAATGATTAAAAAGGGAGGTGGGCATGCCTTTATTTACATGAGCCACTTTCATTATTTTCCATTAGTAAATAGCCAAATAATTTATTGTGGTTCTATTATTTAATTAGCATAAATGAAATGACTGTTACAGGAGATGGAATGTATGTATTGATTTTGGCTGCGCCTTTTAACAAGGAGAAATGATTTAACTTCTGAGAATTTTCGTAATCAAAACTTGCTGAAAAGCAAAAAGCCACGTGATCAGAATGCTTAAGGGCAGACAGGGAAGCTGGGTCATTTCAGGAGGGTCACCTGATGTGCCAAGGGCCGTGTATCTCCTGGGTCAGACGGGACTCATCTGAGGGCCAGAGCAGAGTTGAGAGCTTGGATGCCCGGCACTGGGACCCAGGAGCTTTTTATGTTTCTCTGGTGGGTTCTGTGGCCCAGTCGCGGAGGCCTGGGCTGTTGGTTCCCCTAGCTGGGCTCTATCTGGAAGACTGTGCTGAGAAAGGCATGCAGGAGGCGCTGGTGTTTGCATAATAGAACTCTCACCTTCCATGCACAGCCACCATCTGCCTGTCAGTAAAGGCTTACATGTTGCTATGATGCTGAACAGATTTCAAGGGATCTTCCAGACTAAGGTGGACTAAGAAGAAAGATCTGAAGATCTACTTCCAAAAATCAGCCACTGAACCCTATGGATCGCAGCAGTCCGATCTGCAACCGATCATGGAGATGGTGTAGGAGTGGGCAGTGTTTTGTTCTGTTGTACATGGGGCAGCCATGAGTCAGGGAGTGATTCAATGGCAGCTAACACCACTACCCGCTTCGTTCAGCCTAGAAGTGGGTTGTTGATGCTGTTAGCTGCCACCGAGTTGGCTTCCGTTTCATGGCCACCTCATGTGTTGCAGAGTAAAACTGAGCTCCATCGGGTATTCTTGGCTATAATCTTTATGGAAGTTGATCACCAGGCCTTTCTTCCACAGCACCACCGGGCAGATTCAAACCACCAACCTTTCGGTCGACGGTGGAGTAAAAACCGTTTGCCCACGCAGGGACCTAGAAGTGTGGGTGAAGGACTGGAATTAGGCAAAGGAAAGGTGGGCATTCCAGATGGAGTATACTGTGGGAATGGAAGCCTGAAGCTAGAAATCTGCATGGCGGCACATGGGGGGGGGGCACAGAAATAGGGGGATGGGTAGGACAGTGGGTTCAGTGGGTTGACTGGTGTGGAGAATTTACAACCCAGTCTGAGGGTGCAAAGGTAGAATTGTCCCCCAGGCAGCCTGGCATCCAGGGAGGCTGTGCTCTGCTGAAGGGCTGGGAGTGGGGGGCTGCAATTAGCCTAGAGAAAGCGGTTCTTTTTAAAAGCTTTGCTAGGGCTCCCGCCTCACTTAGAAACTTATGGCCCTGGCACGCATCCTTGCTTTATTTGGGCACGTTACTGATCTTCCCCTTGCTGCAGATTGCTAGGGGAAAAGCCAGAAGGCAGATGCAGTGCTTGAAGGAGGAATCATTAGCTGATGCTGCCACCTCCAGGAGCCTGCTTGCTAATGACCAGCTCATTCAGGCCTGTTAGACTGACTGTTCAGGCAGGCTCCTCCCACCCCAGTCCCCACTGATTGGCTGGGCTTCCCCAGCTTGAAATTTCACTGGGTAGCTGTGAGGGAGGGAGGGAGGGAGAAAGGGCCCAGGGCTCCTAGCCTCCTTGACTGCCAGCTTCCTTCTTTTGTCTCTGGTCAGAGGGGATGTTTAGCAAAGGCTGTAATCTGGAGGCTAAAAAACCTCTCCTCCAGGTAAGAGTGCACCCTCATTCCTAGAGACTTGGGTAAGCCCATTTTCCTCTCTGCTGCTCAGTTTCCCCATCATTATGTGAATGGGTTACAGCTAGAAGCTTAGAGATCTTGCCTGTAAGTAAGTGATTCTGTGAAGTACAGTGGCTTGTGTGTTGCTGGAAGCTATGCCACTGGCATTTCAAATACCGGTAGGGGTATCCATGGAGACAGGTTTCAGCCCTCCAGACTAAAATGGACTAGGAAGAAAGGCCTGGCAATCTACTTCTGAAAATCAGCCAATAAAAATCTTATGAATAACAAAACATTGCTCCATATAATGCTGGAATATAAGCCCCTTGGGTTGGAAGGCTTTCAAAATATGACACAATAGTCACAACAATGGGGTCAAACATACCAACCATCATGAAGACGGCACAGGACCGGGCAACATTTTGCTCTATTATACATAAGGTCATCCTGAGTTGGGGCTAACACCACAACACAACATGGGGTACAGATAAGCCTTTTTGGAAAAGAAAGCTGATTTGTGATGACTTACTAATGAATGGGTTTTCATAGTGCAAGATGATTTCTGAGAGCAACCTAATGTAATTTCATTGTAGAATTTGAACTTGACATATATCTTCATTTGTTTTATGAAATAACCATTTTTTGTGCCTTATGTATGCCAGATACTAGGCTAAATGCGAGAGAAAAAAAAAGCTGAATGTATTAGATCATATTTTCTAATTAGCTATTATAATTTTAAACGTGTATTCCACAAGAAATTGTTGGACCCTTAGATGTAAAAACCTCAATTAATATTGACTTTAATCATGCTTCTACCTTTAACAATGGGTTTGTAGGTATAGAGTCTGAAAGATTTAATTCCACACATAATTCTTTCATTGGTTTATTTATATATTCTTTCATTGATTCAAGGAGCATGGAAACCTTGGTGGTGTAGTGGTTAAGTGCTATGGCTGCTAACAAAGGGGTCGGCAGTTCAAGTCCACCAGGCGCTCCTTGGAAACTCTATGGGGCAGTTCTACTCTGTCCTATAGGGTCACTATGAGTCAGAATCGACTCGACGGCAACGGGTTTGGTTGGTGGTGCAGTGGTTAAAGCACTCAACTGCTAACCAAAAGGTTGGTAGTTCGAAACCGCCAGCGGCTCCATGGAAGAAAGATGTGGCAGTCTGCTTCTGCAGAAATTTACAGCCTTGGAAACCCTATGGGGTCGCTATGAGTCAACTCAATGGCAGTCGGTTTGGTTTTTGTGTCACTGATTCATGCCTTCTACAAGTATTTTAAATATCCATGGTATTCCAGGAGCTGCTAACCTAGGTGTTGGGGATACTGTGGTGAATGAACCCAGCAAGATTATTGCCCCCTTGGTGCTTATAGTTTTGAATGGATCAGAGGGTATTTCGATTATTTCATTAAATGTGATGAGTAGAGGATGTATTGGCGAGTCCCCCAGACCAGCCCCAGGTTCAGTGATTCACTAGGAGGATTCAAGGGACTCACCATAGTGTTGTACTCATAACTGTGACTTATTACAGTGAAAAGATAGAAGGAAAAATTAGCATAGGAAAGAATTACACGGCATAAAGTCCAGAAGAGATCAGTAACAAGCTTCCGGAGTTCTCTTCCAGTGGACTCATACAGGGTGTGCTTAATATCCCCAGCAACAATTTGTAACAACGTGTGTGAAATGTTGTCTACCAGGGAGCCTCATTAGAGACTCAGTGCGCAGGGTTCTTATTGGAAGCTGGTCATGTAGGTACCGTCTCTGCCTTGCATGTGTCAAAACTCCAGACTCCTGGAAAGAAAGCATAAACCACATGGTTTGTACAAAATTGTTTAGGCAGAATAAGCTGTTTTTATCTTTTGGGGAAAGTTTCATATCAATGCAGGGGACTGTTTACCAACTACATTACCAGACGGCAACCAAGGCCAAGTTGCAAGTAGGCCTTTCTAAGGCCAGTGGTCTTGGGTATGCCATGTTGACTATTTTGTACATAAGGATATAGAAAGAGCTAAGGGAGAACATGAGGCGTTGGTGGTGTAGTGGTCAAGCGTTTGGCTGCTAATCAAAAGGTCGGCAGTTCAAATCCACCAGGCACTCCTTGGAAACCCTATGGGGCAGTTCCACTCTGTCCTACAGGGTTGCTATGAGTCAGAATTGACTCTACGGCAATGGGTTTTTTTTCTTTTCTTTTCTTTTTTGGCTTAAAGGAGAACATAATGGGGTCACTTTGCCTAGTCCAGAGTCCCTGGGTGGTGCAAATGGTTAATGCTCTTGGCTACTAACCAATAAAGTTGGAGGTTCGAGTCCACCCAGAGGCATCGCAGAAGAAAGGCCTGGCAATCTACTTCCAAAGTATTAGCCATTGAAAATCCATGGAGTACAGTGCTACTGTGACACACGTGGGGTCGCCCTGAGTCAGAATCGACTCCAGGGCAACTGATCCTGGTAACCTAGTTACTGGTAGTCTAGTTTAGTTAGGATCAAGGGTCAGGAAAGGATTCCCAGGGAAGAATACCTAAGCTGAAACCGAAATAATCTATAGCACTTAATTTGGTGAAGTTATGTATGTGTGGCAGGAGGGTTCGTTTTCTGGATAGAAGTAACAAAAGACACAAATTTCAGTGGGAGAGGGAGTGTGACTTATGAAAAACTGAAAGAAAGCTGGTATATCTAAGGGAAGACGAACGAGCCCTGGGAGGGCAGTGGTTAAAGCGCTTGGCTGCTAACCTAAAAGTCGGCAGTTTGAACCCACCAGCCACTCCATGGGAGAAAGATGTGGCAGTCTGCTTCCATAAAGATTTACAGCCTTGGAAACCCTATGGGGCACTTCTACTCTGTCTTATGGGGTCACTATGAGTCAGAATGGACTCAGTGGCAGTGGGTTTGGTATTTGTTTTAAGGGAGAGCACAAGGAAGGTTAAGTCAGTCACGTTAATCAAGGGGATAGTCTCTCTCCGTGATTCTTGTATTCATTCATTCATTCAAGCATATTTATTGAGTGCTTACCATGTCCCAGGTATTACGTGAGGTGCTGGGGACAAAGCAGGGACCCAAACAAATGTTCCTGTCCTCATGGAGCTTACATTTTAGTGCATGTGAAATGTGTATGCTGAATTATACTACACCCGTTTTAGTGGGAGTTCTCTCTCTCCAGTTTCCAGCAGGACATCAACATCTGAATATATGTAGCACTGCTCCCTGATTAGAAGAAATACATGAAGATACCTTTTATCCAAAATTCGAGCTAGGCGAGTGACAGTCCAGAATGTATATCAAATATTGACAAAGTAGATTTTCAGTGGAAGCCATTTGGTGCTGCTAAACGTAGAGGCCTTGAAGTTTTGTCAGTTGTGCCGGTTGGCTGTTTAGACAGCAATAAGACACAACTAGTCCAGAACACAGATTAATCGGCTTTAGTCAAACAAAAGACCCCTGTTAGGAGCCTAGTAGCTGATCGATTGTGATTAAGTCAACAAGAGGACTGCTATTCAGCGACTGAACTCTTCTCATTCACTGTCCATTGTGGTCAGCCAGGACACGTCTTAATTCTGTTTCTTCATTAGGTCACTGATGGTGGCTTTCAGCTTGAGCCAGAACAGAGGACCAGAGAGCATAAAGAAACATTTACTTTCACAGAGCTAAGTCCTAGGCAGACATTGTTTGTAGTTGGCCACACAGCTGGAAAGGTCCGGATGCTTACAGGATTCGCATTCTCATCTCCAAGACTCTAGGAATCTTCTAGTTTGGTGCTGATCATTTTCAGCTGAATCAGGCTTTCTTGAAAGAAACCAAAGCATGTGAATGAATAGGGTAGGCATTTGGTAATTCAGACACCTCCTGAAGTTTGCATTCTAAAGATGAAAAGTGTAGCCTGTAGCTGTCAAAATGGGGGAACCACTTCTGGAACTGTACCTTCATTTCTAACAATAACAAAAATTCTTACATATTTCCTATATTCTTATCTGGCATTGAAGCTGGGTAATTGCCAGTGCCTCCCTCTTTGCTATGAATGGCCAAGAAACTCAGAGCAATGGGGAAAAAAACAATCAAACAAAATCACTACAAATAAGTAAAGCTACCCCTAGTATTTAGCTGTTGGAAAAAATGAATATTCGAAACACGCTGATATACAAATTGAATGACTGTTTGAAATCCTTAGTGCCTGGAACCTAGTAGGTGCTCAATTAACATCTGATGAATGCATGATTGAATGAGTAGATGTATGAAACCTATAAAAGCAAAATCGTGCCTAGGGAGTGCGTAAAAATTGAAGCTAACTTGTAATGTGGTCACTTATCTGGGTATGTATTTCAAAGTTTAAGATTCTTTTTTGTTTCAAGTATAAAAAATTATCATCAATAAAAATGAGTAATGGAGAGTGCTGATTTAAACACAGACACCTCTGATTTTTTCTGACATTGAGAAATAGCCTCAGAGGATAAATGTCTGGAAAATAAATTGTTCACTAAACTATATTTTAAATCAAATCCGTGGTCTGTGCCTTGGTGGAAACAGTGCAAAGGATTTGTATACTTCAAAGTGGTAGAAAATAGAGAGACTCAGGGGACAAATGGTCCTATTTTTGAGCTCCAGGAGACCAAGGGTAGTGCAGCCTTGCTTAACCGTATCTCTAGACCAAACATTGCTGTTGAACGGATTCCAACTCATGACGACTCCATGTATGTGTCAGAGTAGAACTGTGCTCCATAAGGTTTTAAATGACTGACTTTCTGGAAGTAGGTCGCCAGGACTTTTTTCTGAGACACCTCTGAGTAATCTTGAATCCCTAACATTTCCACTTAGCACCCAGGAATTCATCTCTAGACCAAAATTTTTCATCTACCTGAGTGTGCATATTTATGCGTAAATTATATATGTATACATCTACTAATATATTTCATAGTTTAATTCTGTACATTAAAAATATACACAAACATACAAATTTAAAAGGATGAGAAAAATAAATATAATTGAAGTTCTAATATGTTCCCTCCACATGGCAATTGTCTTGAACACCCCCTAGGGCCCAAGTGCTCAATTAATAATATTTGTTGAATTATTGAATGAGTTCAAGTCCAAGTTCTGCCATTTACTTATTTTTGGCCTTCATTTTGTCATCTGTAAAATGGGATAAATAATAATAATAGCTACATTGTAGGGTTGTTGTGAAGAGTAAATTAAATAATCCAGTAGATGTTAGTATTAATAATAAAATTGTGATGATGATGATGATGGTGGTGGTCGTAGCAAACAGAGTTAATTTCCCACTTCTTAGATCAAGTGCAATTAGAGCCCACCCTCATCATTCCATTAATTTTGGTCATGGAAACGGTCATATATCCCAGTTGATATTATGCATTCCATACACTATGTTTTGAAGTAGGATCCATTCCTACCAGAATTTCTGTTCCAGTTTGTGACTTGTCAACATAATTTTCTGCTAATGGGCATGGACAGAAATAAAATGGGAAGAAGCGGTAGTCTGTCTAAGCACATCTCCAACAGAGACTTTAGCCTGGCATATCCTTAAGTAGTTATTATGGGGGAAAAAGGGTTTAAGAATAAAGCCCTCTAGGTGACGTACACAGTTAAGCGCTTACCGAAAGGTTGGTAATTGAAGTCCACTCAGGTGCCTCAGAAGAAAGGCCTGGTGATCTACTTCTGAAAGGTCACAGCCATTGAAAACCCTATGGAGTACAGTTTTACTCTGACACACATGGGGTTGCCATGAGTCAGAATATATTCGATAGCAAGTGGTTTGGTGTTTTTGCTTTGGGGGAAAATTAGTATGTTTACCCCAGAGTTTCTCAGTCAATAGGTTTCTTTATTGTAGGATTTCCTAGAACCTTCAGCAAACCAAATGTATAATGTGATTCTCCAAGAGTGAGGTGTGGGTATGTAGCCTTTCCCAAACGCACTGATCACAGACCTTTTCAGTCAGGAAATCTTTTCCCCAGTGCTCACTTTGGGAAATGCTTACTCTGGACGAATCATGTAAAAAGCCAGTGCTGTGAGGTACACCGTGACTTAAGGAATCCCTCCAGGCCTAGCCTACTGTTTCCCTCCCTGCACCACGTCCCCATCAGCTCCCAGTAATGCCAAATCCAATTGACTTCCCATCATGGCTGGGTTGCCTTCTCCCTTCTTACCTGTCTCTTTCTTGACTGACTTATAAATCCCATAGGACTCTGCCACTGGCCTTTGTCCAGGCTCCATTCTTTCTGGTGAGAATTGAGGGGTTTGTAGGCCAGGCCCTCAGGACCATGGGAGCCTGGCTTGCTCCCAACTTTGTGGAGCTTAGACTCTGCCCTGATTTGGATGTAAACCCACTGCTGAACTCACCAGATACCTTTCAAATAGAGACTTTCTCTAAGGCTCAAGGTAGGGTACCCTAGGAAGGTACTAAGTGACTTATGTACAAGCCATCTTACTACAGACTAATTTTCCTAAGCACACTGGCCAAGGAAGAGGAAGGTGAAAGAAACTAACCTTTATCAAGTGTTTATTATATGCCAGGCACTGAGGCAAGTGCTTTATATACATGTGTTCTTACAACCATCCTATAAAATACATACCATTATGATATCCATTTTACAGAGGAGAAAACTGAGGCTCAAAGAGATGATGAAACATGTCCAAGGAAGCATAGCTTACAGTAAGTAGCAGAGCCGGGATTCATATCTATGTCTATATGGCTCTGTTGCTGTTGTTAGGTGCCACCAAGTTGACTCCCACTCATGGTGACCCTGTGTATGACAGAATGAAACACTGCCCAGTCCTGCATCATCCTCATAATCACCAGTAGATTTGAGTCCACTGTTCTGGCTATTGTGCCAATCCATCTAAACACATCTCCCTTACCCTGGCTGGCCCTCTACTTCACCAAACATGCTGTCTTCCTTCAGTGACCATTCCTTCCTAATGACATGTCAAGACTGAGTCTTGGACAATATTCTGTGATCCATAGGGTTTTCATTGGCCAATTATTACAAGTAGATCATCGGGCCCTTCTTCCTAGTTGGTACTAGCCTGGAAGCTCTGCTGAAACTTGTACACTATGGCTGACCTGCTGGTAGGTGAAATACCAGGGGCATAGCTTCCAGTATCTCAGCAACAAGCAAACCACCACAGTAAGACAAACTGACAGACGGGTGGTGGTATATGGCTCTGCGAGTTGTTGTGTGCCTTTGAGTTGATTCCAACTCATAGCAACCCTATAAGGACAGAATAGAGCTGCCCCATAGTTTCCTAGGCTGTAATCTTTATGGGAACAGATCTTTTGGTTAGCAGCGAGGCGCTTATCCACTGTACAACTGGGGCTCCTTATATGGCTCTAGATCTCATGTTTTTCACCACTTTGCTCTGAGATTCGACAGATGGAATAGAGCCCATCTGCACTGTGTTGGCCAAATCAAAGAGTAGCTTAGATGACTGTTTGAAGTAATTACTGCCTGCCCCTCCTTTAACCCAAAAGTCAATTGTTTTCAGGAAAATTGTTTCGCAGTCAATAGAAAGAGGTTCTTTATGGACAGTGACCCAGGCTTTTGTGGGGTCTTCAGAGGAAACTTCAGCTCCAGTTTCCCCCCTCACAGTAAGGTGCTAGCATAGACCCCCATCATCTCTCACCTGTATCTCTTAACAGACTCCCTCTCCATTCTGCCCCTCTCCCCGTCACGTTCTCTGCTCTGCAGCCAAGGCCACCTTTCTAAAAGCAGTTTTCACCCTTTCCGGTGTAAAACCAAATCACCCTTGGGGGAAAGTCCAAACTCAAAATGTTTTCCTAAATTTCTCCTCCCTTACTTCTTCAGTAGAAGGATGTGAGGATGGCGCAGGACAGGGCAGTGTTTCGTTCTCTTGTACATCGGGTCACTATGAGTCGGAACTGACTGGATGGCACCTAACAACAACACTTCTTCGGTGTACACCTCTCAAACCCTCTTCTCTATGCCCACTCTCTTCTCTTCCTATGACCATGCCAAAGGACTTCCAATTTCAGGTGTGTCCCATCTGGTTTCATACCTCTAAGCCTTTGCTCCCCCTACACACTCTTCCTGGAATACCTTATCTCCCTCACCAATTCCATCTGCCTTGGGAGCAACTAACTTCAGCTTTCAATGGTCAGTTCAACTCTCACCTGCTCTATGAATCCTTTTTGGTTCTCTCTCACCTTCTTTGAGTTCCTCCAGACCCGGTCCAGCCTTCCAACGTTGTACTTGTGAAGTTGGCACTGATTGCCTTCCACAGGTACTCTTAGCTCTGGACAACCTCCTCCCCAGCAGGGACCAGGGCTTATTTATTCCTGTGTTCCAAGCACCCAGAACAGGCCTAGCACACAACAGGCACCCAAGAAATGTTTTCTGGATGAAAGAATGAAAAGGAAGTTTCCCTAAAATAGGCAAGTATTTGATGTTATTTTAAAATCAGCCAAGAGAATCTTCAAAATTAATGAAATGAACACAGAGGACTATAATTGGATTTTTTGTCCCTATGGTCATGAGATATGAATCTCCAAAAATCTAAATGTTTAATTTCTCTTTCCATAAAAACTTCTGAGAAAAAAAATGGGGAGGGGGGGGGTCAGTATTGCCAGAGGGATTAGTATGAAAGTGAAACATGTTAGCTGTCCACCAGGGGGTGCTATGAACACAAAGAGAAACCCTTCTACATCAATTTGTTCTTCCTCAGGGAGACAACAGCAGAAATCAAAGAACTTTTCTATTTTCCCTGCATTGCGTATAATTTAGCAAGAAATGGATACCTCTTCCATCATGTTTGCAGAATGTGTATGCCTAGAACAAGCCTTCCTGCTAATATAATGGACACACATGCACTAATGTGTGTGTGAACACACACACACACACACACACACACACACACACACACATAACTGGCACCTTTGAAAGATCCATGCATCAAGTTAGATGATTTGTGTTATATCTGGTATTTGTCCATTGACATATCTAGGTTTTATTTACGACGGTGCCAGAAGCAGAAGAGAGCAGAATAAAAGCATGTACTTTCTATGTTTCTGTTAAGCCTGACTTTTTGTTGTTATGTGCTGTTGAGTTGGCCCACAACCCATGGTGACCCCATGCACAAAGGAACCGAACTCTGCCTGGTCTTGCACCATCCACACGATCTGTTGCGAGTTACACCATTATGATCCATAGGATTTTCACTGGCTGATTTTCAGAAGTAGATCTCCAGGCCTTTCTTCCTAGTCCATCTTAGCCTGGAAGCTCCGCTGAAACCTGTTTGGCATCATAACAACACACAAGCCTCCGCTGACAGACGGTTGGTGGCTGAGCATGAGGTGCATTGGCTGAGAATTGAACCCAGGTCTCCTGCATAGAAGGCAGGAATTCTACCACTGAGCCTTCACTGCCTCATGTCTGACCCTGACGTAGTGAACCGTGACATAGCCTATTACCGAAGAAGCCCTGTCCAGGTATCAGAGATGGGGCATCAGTCAGTAGTGCTGTGCCTTGTCACTATGAGCACACAGACTCAGTAATGCCACTTGTCTATACTAGTTCAGTTTTGATATTTATAAGACCACAATGATGGAGCACACACCAGTCAATATTTGAGAAATTGTAGTGTTTGTGACCAGTGACTTAGGCAAATCAAATCTTGTTTTCAACATCTTGTCTCAATTTCTGCCTTCAGCATATCCCTTATAGCCATGGGATCTGAGCAATATATTTCAACTGTGTCCATGTCTGTTTTGCCCTTTAGATGCTCTGGCTTCTGTGTATGTGTGTATTTTCCATATTTGTATCTCCAGCATATAGCATGGGTCCTGGTACACTGGAAGGACTCAGTAAATGTTTGTTGGTTGCTTCCTATTGGTAAGTTTCCACAAAAATATTGGACAGAATGTCAGGAAGGACATGATGTGATTACAGGGGATACAAGTGAATGGGCAAGAAGGGACTGAGGGTCATGGAAGAGAACTTTCATTGACTGCTCACAATGTGTCAGGCACTGCCCTATGCTCTTTATATGAACACCTCATTTAATTCTTATAATTGCCAGATAAAGAGACCATTATCACCTCAATCCGACTACCTGTCTTCTTATGGGATTGTGGCTGTTACATTAAAATACTCAAATAAGAGGGGTTCTGGGAACCGGCTTCACCTGTGTCTTCCACGCCTTAAGCCCTCGGTGGAGCCAACTGGCTGTCGGCAGCAGTCAGTGGGCTGTGATGGCAGCGGGCCCCAGTGTTCATCCATGGGGCAGGGATCTTTTTGGCTGCCTTCTCTGCCCCTGCTACCCTCTGAGAAAATGCGTGGCGGTTGTCAGCAAGGAAGGGTTCAGATCTGACTGGGGTGGGGGCTTCCTGGGCAACCATTTCCTTTCTTCCCTGGAACTCTTTCGGATTGTAGGAAATGAGTGACTTGGGCGGTGCTGATGGGCTTAGAGCAATTGGAATCATGGGAGAATGCTTTACGGAGGAGGAGAGACACCGAATCATGAAACCTCTGGGTTGGGAGTAACCATAAAGGGCATCCAGTTTAACCAGCAAGCAATCTTAACATGGTCCCTGCCAAGTGCCAGCTCTCTTCGCCTCAGTTTCCTCACCTGTAAACACAGAAGGCAAAACAAAGGAAAGTTTACAGGGTTGCCGTGAGGATTAAACGGGAAAGCATATGTTTCTAGAACATATTAAGTATCTAATACTTTTTAAGGAGCCCTGGTGGCGCAGAAGTTAAGAGCTTGGCTACTAACCGAAAGGTCTGCAGTAGTACTCTTTAATGGAAAACATATCTGTCCTTACCCCTATAACTTCTTCCCAAGGTGAGGGATCAGTGCAGCCAAGATCCCCAATTTACAGAAATATCCTCTTATTAACTGGCCAAGAGGCCATGGTGCCACATCAAGTAAACAATGTACTACAAATCTGTTTACATCGGCTTCTGCCGACATTTTAAAACAATTAAACCGTCAAGGTGGCCTGGAGGCAGAGCTTTGAATTTTAATGGAATGATTAAATATCAGGCATTACTGCCTTTGATGTGTTAGGCTCTGAGAGGAGGGCAGGGTATTGATTGGAGCCTCCAGGAAGGCAGAAAGCTTAGGCCGGCTGCTTGACCACAATGTAATGAAAGCCTGGAGATCTGTACCTTCTTCTGCTGGGATTAAAGGCCACTCACCAGAGAGTTAACTAGATTTGTCAGTTTCTGTTGAGTTGGACTCTACCTGGAGGGACAGATGATGGAGCCGGACTTCAGAGGGGTCCTCATGGTTGATGGGCGGACAGAGTTCGTTGCTGCTGGCATCTTGTAGAAAAGGGCGAGCGACACACGCACCAAGTGCTGACCCCAGTGTTGACTCGGGCGTGTTAAAACCATTGTAAAGGAAGTGAAGGCTGCCCACGCAGCCCAGGCCAAACTGCACTTTCTCCCTGTGAAGATATGTGTGCCACAACTACGGCAGGCACACGGGTTCAAATTTCTTGTGCGTTCACTATTTAGGATATTGCATTCTCTATTGGTTCCATTTATTCTCTGATGTTAATCAGATCACACACGGTCCTTGCCTGCTAATTGCTGAAAGTCCAGTAAATAAGGGATCCTGTAAACAACTGCATGCAATCAAGTTGAATATGTACGATGGTAGACGTTTGTGTTGGGTATCGTGAGGGCTCTGAGGAGGCCAACAATCACCTTGAGAGGGAATCTTCCTAGAAGAGGTCCTACTTGAAAGATTACTAGGCAGACAAGGGGAGAAGGGCACTTCAAGCTTGAACAAACTTGGGGAGGTATGAAGAGGACTGGTACTTGGGGAGAACTCAATCTGGCAATGTGGGGTTGGGGGCAGCACCCTGAGCCATGGAGTTAGATCAGCACCTACCTGTACCCCCTGCTACTGTTTAAAGGGGGGGGGAACCTTAGACCTTGGGCTTGGAAGCTGAACTCAATAAAGAAATGGCGAAGTCACTGGACTATGCCACCACCTAAGGTTAAGTAGGAATCCCTGGTGGTGTAGTGGTTAAGTGCTATGGCTGCTAACCTAAAGGTCGGCAGTTGGAATCCACCAGGCGCTCGTTGTTGCAAACTCTCTGGGGCAGTTCTACTCTATCCTATAGGGTCGCTATGAGTCGGAATCCACTCGAGGGGAACGGGTTTGGTTTGGGTAAGGCTGAGTAGAACAGGTGAGCACTTCCATCCTCTGTGCCTTTCTATTGCTTAAAATCCTTCCATTCATCTCATTACCCAAGAGTATGCCAATTGGAGAACAACATGCTTTCTTACACGATGAAAACACCTTTGTGTGAGCTGTGATTCCTTTGCAAATTAATAGGAACTGGTTTAATCAGATTGCTTTCCTCCAGAACACCTGACCAGCATCAGCCACATTGAGGACATAGGGAGCTATGGAATGTTAGAGAGGGTAAGAGCATGAAGCACTGAGGGGGCTGCCCAGCCTGACAGGGGGTTCCTCCTTCAGTGGAGCAACAGGCAGCTAGAGATTAGAACAAAGGCCCTGAGTGGCTGAGGATTCGGTCGAGATTCGGAGGAGAGCAAGTGTAGCAGAAATAAATTTCGCCTGCTTTGCAATTTGGCCCCATGTGCGGTCTAGACATCACAAGATTGAGTTGCTCTCATCTCAGGGGACCCCCTTCCCCACTGCCCTACCAGCGCAGCCCTTGCAGGGCCATTAGAAGAAGCTATGGCAGAGCTGCAAGGCGGAGTCGCTTGATTAGACCTGATAAGACCACTTATATCGAGCGGACTTAATTTTGTCCCTGGGGAAATGCCTTTTTGAGAGCTCTTACATTGGCCAAAAGAAACTGCCTCCATATTAGGGTTTTCTATTTTGGTTGGAAGGAAGTTGGCATGTCTCCTGCGTAAAGAGTTCACTGAAGCCTAAATTCTTCCATTAGCCATTTTGGTTTGCAAACAAGGCTCTGAGCATGTGCAGTGGTGCACCAGTGGCCTGAGCACTAACTCAGCTTCCCAATCAAAGGGGGAATGGGGAAGACCCCATGGGCACACTCTGAAGCTGATCAACTGCCTGTCCAAGCATGATTGACTAACAAATGATTTTCTGAGGTACAGGGCTGGCTACATAATTTGCAGGGCTCAGTGCAAAACAAAAATACCGGGTGCTTGTTTAATTATTAAGAATTTTTACAACAAGTTCAACAGCAGAGCATGAAACCAAGTTTGAAGCCCTTCAAAGAGCGGGGCCCTGTGGGACTGCACAGGTCGCTCACCCAGAAAGCCAGCCATGCATAGGGACAACTCTTGTGACGTTTTGGGTTCTAAGCACTCCTGGTATTCAGGTCCTTGGGCTGTGGGTGGCTGGTGGGGCAGGGGGAGGGTGTTTGACTTCAGGGCAGAGCAGATTTTCTCCATGCTCTGCCTGCTGCTGAAATGCAGTCTTTATAACCAAGTCCTTACAGCTAAACCAGTTTCGCTTGAGGCTGGATCCCTTTGGGAGGGGCTAGTGTTCACAGCTGTTATCTGTTACACTCTTAGTGTTGGGTGGAAAAGTGGAGGGAGAGAGCACAAGGCAATTTTGATTATGCAGAGAAGCTTAAGGGAAAAAAATTATGTAAGTTCATGGAATTTGGGATATACATGCTCTTCCTTTCCATATAGCAGTGAGTATGGGTGATGGGACTCGATAAATATAGCTCCCCGTGGGTGTCAGTAATTCTTCAATATTCATTGATGGTGACAGTATTCAGACCTTGAAACAGATTTCCTTTCTTTCCGACTCAAGGGAAGTTTTCCCAGAGCCACACAGAAGGAGAATCCAATCTGTTCAATAGGAAAGATTCATTTGCTCTCAGAGTAACTGAAATTTCCATTTGAATTTTTAACCAAATAGTGTATATTCCATCCATCAAAAATTTTTAAAAAATGGCAGTTGGTTTGGGGATTTGCTTTTCCTTAAAATTTTGATTTCTGTATTAACACTGTCCAGTGCTTCAGTAACGTGTATGATGTAATGCCGAAAGAGGCTGTGCTACTTGCTTTTGTTGTGATTAGCTGAAAGCCTTTTCATAGGCTGCTAGTAGAGTCTCTAAATGTTTAACAAAGAACTTTGATATGAAATGATTTTTTTTTAAGCAAAGAACTCAAAGTTCCGGTAGAATTCCAACAGTCTACAAGTAATTGTTACCGAGGATTGAGCAGCTGTAATTCTTACAAATGTCTTACTTTGCTTGTAGCATTTTCTATTCATCAATAATTTAATTTCAAGATAAAAGGCATTTTCTACATCCAAAAGGCTATTGGGGAGTCTTTCAGACTATAAGATTGCTGACAGTGGGAGAAGCTTCTACCAAATAAGGCAGCTAGCTCCAAAAGCTCCACTAATGTGCTCAGGGATCCTGTTACAGACCATTTTTCGTAATTCTAGAAGGCAAAATAAATTTTATGCTTGCAAATAATAAGTTTAAGCAAATAGTATGGACAAAGCTTATATCTGAGTCCAAGCACTGGTCTGATTATTGCCAGAACAATACTGCTACATGATGAATCATTAATGATCTGTGAGAGTCGTAATGGTCTGTCACTAATGCCCATTAATGATCTCTCTATACCGCGAGGATGGGCTTGATGCTTCTGGCCAGTACCTTGGAGAATACTTTAGATATGCCTTAAACTTTCTCTGATCTCCACTCTCTGTGTGTGCTCCAAATGTAGACAGCAATTGTCTGGGTAGGACCAGCTTATAAAGAAGCATGGCTTTGCTAAGGAAGTCGTATTCAGGTAAGATCTATTTAAGCGATATTTTTGAAGGACGTTGATTTGACAGCTTGTCCTGGGCTTGAACACCTTTGCAGAAATTAACAAAATTATGCCGGAGATCTTTCTGTTGAGGTCTTTTCTTTCCGAATGGGACGGGGGCTCTTGAGTTTCTCTCTACTCCATGATGTTTGGCCGTTAAGCAAAGACTCTTTGAAAAATGTATCCGTTGTTGTTTTTTTGTGTTTTCTCCCCCTAAGAGGAATTTAAGACACTAATTGCTATAGAAGATGAACGTGTGTATCTGCCTTATTTAAAGCCCTGTGTTTAGAAAACGGTGGCACTAGCTGATGTGAGATTTCCTATCTGCAGACTTGCATTTACTCTATGTGTACAGCACAAATAATAATTTGAATTTCCAAAGGAAGAAAAGGGAGTAGATAATTGTAATTGGCTTTAAATGTATGTTGCTTTCAGCTTAGCGAAAGGAACAAGATAGAAGTCGACGTAGACTTAAGGAAAGGTGGACACAATCATATTAATTCTGTGGATCTTATTAGTGGTATCTATAGGGAAATCACAGAAGATAGGTAGTCTATAATGTCTAAGTGAAACCAGGGGAGGAGATGCCGCAGATCGCTAATGGAACCAACGCCCAAGAGCTTCCAGCTCAAGGAGAAAAACAAGCTGAGAGAGGGTTGCTGGAGCAGCCAGTTTCAAGCCTCTTTGGAAACAGCAAGCCAGGAATTCTTTTGGAGGGTTGAAATCACACCACTGGCTACTTTTTGAGGGGAACGTTAACACGTTAACCAAATGGAAAATGGCACCATTTCTTGGGAACTTTTTTTGCCAGCCTTCATGTTGTCGAATGAGGTAACTTCATCGAGCAAACGCTTTCATTGAAACCCTTCGCGCTTTCTTTATCATTGAACTTGAAAGGATTCCAGAGAACGTGGACCCCTGTAAATGTTTTATTTTGCTAGAACATTTCGTCTAGATGAATGATTACTCATCATGATTTTTTTGTTTCCTCAAAACTCCTTCCCCCATCTTGAAACTGCTGTATAGCATGTATTTATTAATGTAATTAACGGTGATTTATAGGCTTCTCCTTCTGAGTACTTCACAGAATCTCCTGCACAACTTGGAGTGGTCCTGGAGCATTCTCAAATGAAGGTTCGGTTTGGCCTGTCAGGTTGCATGGACATTATTTGGTTATTCTTAACTGACCTCCCCGTGAACAGGAGAATATGCTCATTTGAATTGTTAAGGCATCAAGGGCAATATTAGTGATGAAAATCATTATAGAATATGTGAGATTGTGTCAACATTTCATTTTGTGATTACTCACACAATTTGTGCTTCCAATCAACCCGTTAGAGTTTTCGCCTGTCCCCCATCTGACAGCGTATAATCATCCTCAGAGGAAGGAACGACAGACTCTCGTGCCCTGACCCAAGAGCTCAGGGTATGGCACATGCGCGAGGAACATTGATAGTCATTGCTCCGCTTGTAAAGTAGTTGAGTGAAACGTGTACATTAATTCTTTGCTGAGTAAGGTCTGTGACACAGGTGACTTTCACTGAACAATTACTGCATCGACGTGCGTCTATTAATTGGAAATGGTCAGATTGCTATCTAAGCTGTTTGGTGAGATTGAAACACAAACCAACTTTATGTTTCTAAGAGACTTCTAGATTGATTGATGAAATGTTAAAAATAGACATGTCTATTTTAAATAGATGAATGTTTTGTGTATGATGTTAGCTATAGATTTTTCCTAGATAATCTTTATCAAGTTCAGGAAATTCTCTTCTATTCCCACTTTGCTCAGAGTTTTTATCTTGGATAGTTGTTCAATGTTGGGAAATGTTTTTTCTTTATCTATTGAAATGGTCATATGATTTTTTTCCTCCAGTCTTTTAATGTGGTAAATTACATTGATTGATTTTCGTGTGGTAAACTAACTTTGCATTTCTGGTTAAACCCCACTTGATCATGATATAGTATCTTCCTGAATTCAATTCGCTGTTTTTTGTTAAGGATTTTTGCATCAATTTTTATGAAGAGTAATGGTCCACATTTTTCTTTTCTTTAAATGTCTTTGTCTAGTTTTGGTGTCCTGTTTATGTTAGCCTCCTGTAATGAGTTGGAAGCGTTTGCTTCTCTTCTATTTTCTGAAAGTTTATGAAGGTGTTATTCCTTCTTTGAATGTTTGATGCAATTCACCAGTGCTACCATCTGAACCAGTAGATTTATATATGGACAGTTTGAAATTAAGAATTCAATTTCTTTAAGGGGATAGGTTTTTCAGATTTGGGGTTTCATCATGTGTCTGTTTTTGTAAATTGTTTTTCAAGGAAGTTATCCATTTTGTTTCGTTTGTCAAATTTATTGGTTTAAAGTTGTTCATGAGATCCCCTCGTTATCCTTTTGATGTCTGTAGGATTGTTAATGACGGCCCCTTTTCCATTCAATATATTGGTAGTTTATTATTTTTGTCTCTTTTTCCTTCTCTCTCTTACTAGGAGATTAAAGTTTTATTATTCTTTTCAAAGAACCAGCTTTCATTTGTGTTGATTATCTCGGCTTTCTATGCCATTGATTTCTTTCTCATTTTTATTACTTCCTTCCTCCTACTTATTTGGGATTTAATTTGTTCTTCTTTTCCTAGTTTCTTAAGTTGGAAACAGAAATTATTTATTTCACGTTTGTCTCCTTTTTGAATAGAGGCAGTGAACGCTATAAATTTCCCTATAAGCACTGTTATAGATAGATTTCTTTTTTAGTATACTGAACTTTATCATTCAGTTCAAAGTATTTTCTAACTTCACTTTTGAGTTCCTGTTTTACCCATGACTTATTTAGATATGTGATGCTTGATTTACAAATACTTGGGGATTGCCTATCTGTATTTTTGGTATTGATTTCAAGTTTCATATATTTACAGTCTGATAACATCTTCTGCTTGATTTTGGTCCTTAAATTTTTCTTTAAATTGCATCATGGCCCTGCTTATGGTCGACTTGGTGAATAGTCCATGTGCACTTGAAAAGAAAGTATTTTTCTCCTGTTGGTTAGTGTAGTGCTCTGTAAGTGTGTATCAGGTCAAATTGATAATGTCGTTCCGTTATTCTATATTCCGATTCTTTTGTCTACAGATTCTGTCAGTTCCAGGGAGATGTATATTAAAACCATCAACCACGACTGTGAATATTTCCTTTTAGTTCTATCAATTTTTGCTTCAAGTACTTAGGACCTTTGTTACTAAGCGGAAACTCATTGAATTTTGTATATTCTTTGTAAATTATGAAATCACCCTCTTTATCTCTGTTCTCAGTACACTAGGATTGGTGGGATGTCTCTCTCATCTTTCCTTCCCCTTCCCCAATGGTAGATGACCGCTGTCTCCTACCCATTGTAAAGCCTAGAGTGTGGGAGGGGTTCTTACTTACACCTCCTAAGTTTTGTTTACCATCATCTCTTAGACTTGTGGTTTAGTGCCATCTTTGCTGAAGTAAGAGAACTCAACATAATATTTGTACGATGTCCGACAACCATGTAATATTCCAAAATACTGTGCATGCTTGAGTAAGCAATGGCCTGTTCAAATCCAGTCTCCAATTTGGAGGTCAAGGTTTGTTCATGGTATATTTTAAATGAAAGTTCTTGAAGGAGTCAAGGGGGGCTATATCTTAAGCGAAATGGAGGAAGGGAAACTTTTTATTTATAATTGCACACATGCAAATGCTAGATGAGGGATTGACTCACCTCTGGAGCTTGGGAGAACCTGGAGTCATAATCAGAGCCAAAGAGAGAAATGCTGCAAATTTACATCAGCTTAGAGTGGAATGTAAGGAGATAAACCATTCCATGATGGATTATGGTTCATACAAGGCTTTTGTTTATCATAAACCTGTTCATATTTTACTGCATATGAGGATTCTTAACCAAGTATGAATTCAGCATTCTCTTTAGCTTTTGCTAACTGAGGCTTTGGAAAGAAAAATATAACATTAAAATATCAGGTGCATAAAAGTTACTGGTAAGATATAAACTTCAGAATTTAAGTTTTTCCATTTCTCTGCTTTTTCATGTTTCATGTTATGACCTTGTTGAGCTTGGGAGACATTTTTTACAGAAAATTGAAATACAGAGTTTTATGAAAGTAATATCCGATGAGCATAAAAATCACAGAAATTGTGTCTTGCCAACCCTTTGTTGTTCCCTATAATGCCTTTTGGGGCATTCTTTGTGGTCCATACTTCAAGCATCTAATTTAAAGAGAAGAAAATATTCATCATTAGCTTAGTTTCACATTTTTACTAGGTAGATTTTCCTTAGTAGATCACAAAGAATGTATTGACTGCTTTGATATCCAATGTAATTCTAGGGTAAATCTGGGAGAACTGTTCTCCCATAGAATTAAATACGGTGAATTTGTTTCACGGTTATTTCTTCCATGCATCTCATTGTATTTCATCATGTGAAAAAGTGATATGATTATGGGCTTTAGGCAGAATGTTATTTTGTTCACTTAAGATTCATTCTCAGGAAGATTGAACAAATTTGAATTTCATATGAAAGCTTTCTTTTTTTGCTTCATTAACTCTTTCCCTTTATTTAACAGAAAATCTGCTTCTAGGAAAGATCTACAGATCTCCCCAGTGCCTGTGGGGCCTGGACTAGCAGCAGGGGGGCTTCATTGAAGGCTACTGCATCCTGTGATTCATTAAGCAGGATGCCATGCATATTTCCAAGAGAGGACTTTGGTGTTGCAGTTGAACAACCCTTCTAGAAATTTGATACTGAGTAAAATTTGCCTTAATCTCCCACTATAAAGCCTCAGAGTTTTTTTTTTTTTTAAATCTTATTCCTGCTAAGAGACAATTTGGTATAGAGGACAGAACATGGGTTGTGGAGCCAGACTCTAGCACTCCCTAGCTCTGTGATGTTGGGCAAGTGAATTAGTCTTTCTGAGCCCCACTTTCCATATCTGTAAAAACTGAGATAACAATAATACTTTGCAGGATTGTTGTGAGGAGTAGAGACAAGGTTTGTAATCATCTTGGCACTTGGTAGGCACTTAAACAAATAGGAGCTACTACTATGACAGTAAAGCATAATGTTAAAAGCAGGGACTCTGGAATTCGACTGTTGGGTCCAAATCCTGCTCTGATATATACTAGCTGCCACTTAGGTAAATTGATTAACTTCTCTATGTCTTGGTTTTATCATCTATATAGAGATAATAATAGTACCTGCCGACCTCATCAGTAAGGCATTTGCGGTTCAGTGGTAGAATTCTTGCCTTTGATGCAGGAAACCTGGGTTTGATTCCCAACCAATGGCCATCACACACAGCCACCATGATGATATGATGGTGAACACGTTTCAGCAGAGCTTCCAGACTAAGAGTAGGAAGAAAGGCCTGGCGATCTACTTCTGAAAATCAGCCAACGAAAACCTTATGGATCACAGTGGTCTGATACACAGCCTATCATCAGGATAGCACAGGATCAGGCAGCATTTCATTCTGTTTTGCATGGGGTCACCATGAGTAGGGGCCGACTCAGCAGCTACCAACAACAACCTCATTAGAAGGATTAAGTGAAAAAATACTTGTAAAGGACCAATCTTTCTGATTAGTGGTGGTAGTTAAATTGAGAAGGACTCCCTGGGTGATGCAAATGGTTAAGCACTTGACTACTAACTGAAAGCGTTGGTGATCTACTTCCAAAAGGTCACAGCCTTGAAAATCCTATGGAGCAGTTCTACTCTGATACACCTGGGGTCGCCAGGAGTCAGAATTGACTCAACTGGTTTTTTAGTTAAATTGAAAGAGGTTTCATGCTCCTAGGCCTCAGAGGTCACATAGTTTAGCTCTCTCATTTTATAGATGAGGAAATAGAAGCCCAGGGTGTATACAGAACTTTCCTAAAGTCCCAAGACTAGTGTCATGGTTTGAATTATGTCCCCCCAAAAATGTGTATATCAGTTTGGCTGGGCCATGATTCCTGGTACTGGGTGATTTTCCTATATGTTGTAAATCCTGCCTCTATGATGTTAATGAGGGAGGATGGGTGGCAGTTTTGTTAGTAAGGCAGGACTGGATCTACAAGACTGGACTGTGTCCTGAGGCAATCTCTTGAGACAGAAAAGAGAGAAGTGAGCAGAGAGACAGGGGGACCTCATACCATCAAGAAAGCAGTGCCGGGAGCAGACCACGTCCTTTGGACCGGGGTCCCTGCGCAGAGAAGCTCCTAGTCTGGGGGAACACTGATGAGAAGAAGGCCGACAGAGAGAGAAAGCCTTCCCCTGGAGCTGACGCCCTGAATTTAGACTTTTAGCCTACTTTACTATAAGGAAGTAAACTTCTCTTCGTTAAAAGCATCCACTTGTGGTATTTCTGTTAGAGCAGCATTAGATGAGTAAGACAACTAGTTAGCAGGAGAACTGAGACAGAAACCCAGGATTCTCATTTCCATTATTCCACCAAGCCTGTAGTTTTAAAGGTGGAAATGGCAGTTTACCTTGAATGCAAATAAATGCTGTTTCTAATTATAATGTGCAAACCCATAACTAACATTACCTTATTATAACGTCTACTTCTGACTTGTGCAAATACAAAGTCATGCTTTGCCCATTACCAACAATATCAATGTTTTTGTAGGGGTGAAAAAAGGAGCTCCAGGCTTCCTGAACGCATAAAATACCAGTGGACGCACATGCCAAATATCCTTAGTTAGGAAAGAAACCATTATATTATCAATACTTCGTCTAAATGGCATTTCTTCTGCGGCAATCACAAAACACCATCTGCAGCCAGCTCTTCTGGAGAGGGAAAGGCTTGAAATTTGTTACGTCTGGGGCTGGCGATTTTAATGCTGAGAAATCTCAGAGACTTGTTTAGGAAAAGCAAGGGTCCAGTTTCTGATTTAATGAGACATAAAGGAGCTGTTCTTGACCTGCTTCAATTTCTCGTGCTCTTTGCTCCGGTCGTGAGAGCCAGAGAGCTGCACCTCCTGGTAAATAACCATATCGTGGGCTTCACTTGTCTACTTGTTGCTTTTCTATTAGGAGTAACCCAGGCTGTGCACGCCTCTCCCTACAGACTCAGCATCTGGCTTCTCCTTGCCATGTTAGTGCAGTATCATTTCTGCACTCGGGAGGGTCCCCTTAACTCAGGAAATTATAACATAGGGTAAAAAAGAACACATGAAAAATAGATCTTATTTTAGACACGTCTTTTCCAACCCCATCAAATCCCATTACTTAATTTCCCCATAGTTCAGCTGAAGTAGAAAATCTGTTCGGACTAAATGGCCTCTGAGGTGTTTTCCAACTCAAGAAATGAAACGGAGCACAACTTTATCTGCAGTCCCACTCCACTAGGAAGGTGAAGAGGAAGGAGTCAGACAGACTTAGGTCGTGGCTTGGTTCATTCACATCATGTCACTTGTTAGGTTTCTGAATTTGGACATGCAGCTCAACATCTCTGGGCCCTAATTTCCTTACTTGTAAAATACCACCTATGTCACATGTAAAATGTATTGTACTATTACTTGCAAAATAGATGAATTAAAGTGCAAGACAAATGAAACTCAAGCTGTTTTTTGAATACACTTATTTTCAATAATTTTATATTTATAGGAAAGTTGCAAAGATAATACAGAGACTTCCCACATACCCCTCACCCAGTTTCTTCTAATGTTAATATGCTACTGTGGTACATTTTTTTTTAAAATTGTACTTCAGGTGAAGGTTTACAGAACAAATAGCTTCTCATGAAACAATAGTACACATATTGTTTTATGACACTGTGGTACATTTTGTCAACAGTAAGAAGCAAGTATTGGTACATTAACTAAACTCCAGATTTTATTCGGATTTCACCAGTTTGCTACTAACGCCCTTGTTCTGTTCTCGGAGCCAATCTAGGATCCCACATTGCATTTAGTTGTCATGTCTCCTTAGTCTCCTCTGGTCTGTGACAGTTTCTTAGTGTTTTCTTGTTGTGTGTGTGTGTGTGTGTGTTTTTAGCTCAGATTTTTTTTTTAACAGTAATTCCACAAGACGAATGTGTCCCAAAGAGTTGACCCAAGTCTTGCATCAACTCACCTAGTTTATAACTTCTGACCAGTCCATTAGCAGGACCGTGCTTACAAACTTCTACCTGAAACCACCCTATGACTAACCCCAGCCCCTAAGAACCTTTGCTAACTCCCTCCTTTTGAGCCACTCCTAAGACCCTATCAAGGGGATATGCTCTCTTACTCTACATGTTTATATACTCAGCTTTGTGTGACCAACAGGTTTCTCTGATAGTTTTTGTAGGGGGGCTTTCACAAGGAGGTCTATGATGATGCGATTCAGTCATCCACTAAATGCAAGAATCCCTTCTATAACATCTGACAAGTGTTTACCCAGCTCTTTGTGAAGCCCTTCAGTGACAGCTCATTGATTACCCCCCAAGGTCATCCATTCTATCCATTTTTGGGAGCCCCGGTCACTATGAGTCAGATTCAACTCGATGGCAATGGGTTTGGGTTTTTTGTTGTTGTGGTTTGAAATGGATTTGCCAGAATGAACCTGTCTTAGTCACCTCTTGCTGCTTGCTATAACAGAAATACCACAAGTGGATGGCTTTATCAAAGAGAAATTTATTCTTTCATAGTCTAGGAGGCTAGAAGTCCAGATTCAGGGTGCCAGCTCCAGGGGAAGGCTTTCTCTCTCTGTCAGCTCTGGGGGAAGGTCCTTGTCATCAATCTTCCCGTGGTCTGGGAGTTTCTCAGCGCAGGAACCAAAGGACATGTTCACTCCAGGCTCTTGTTCTTTGGTGGTATGAGGTCCCCATGTCTCTCTGCTCACTTCTCTGTTTATATCTCAAAAGAGATTGACTTAAGATACAGCCTAACTTTGTAGATTGAGTCCTGCCTCATTAACATAACTGCCAGGAATCCTACCTCATTAATATCATAGAGGTAGGATTTACAATACATAGGAAAATCACATCAGATGGCAGAATGGTGGACAATCACACAATCCTGGGAATCATGGCCTAGCCAAGTTGACACACATTTTGGGGAGACACAGTTCAATCCATAACAGAACCCTAGTCTGTTTCCTTGCAGCTTCCCTTCATTTGCCCTATTGCTGGTCTCTAGAGAATTAAGATGCAGGATGGAAAGTAATTTCCATCTGCAGTCCCACTCCACTAGGATGGTGAAGAGGAAGGAGTCAGACAGACTTAGGTCATTGCTTTGTTCACGTCGTGTCGCTTGTTAGGTTTCTGAATTTGAGCATGTAACTCAACATCTTTGGGCCCTAATTTCCTTACCTGTAAAATACTATCTGCGTCATAAGATTGCTGTACAAATGAAATAACACATATGGATGCACCTAGCACATTACCAGGTACAGAGAAAACTTTCTTTTTTTTCACTTTTGTTGTTGTTGAAAATATACACAGCAGAACATTCACCAATTCAACAATTTCTACTTGTACAGTTCAGTGACATTGCTTACATTCTTCAAGATGTGCAACCATTCTCACCCTCGTTTTCAGAATTGTTCCTCCCCCTTAACAAACTCATGGCGCCCTAGGCTTCCTATCTAACCTTTCATGTTGCTGTTTTCAGTGTGATCCCATATAGAGACTACAGAAAAGACTCAATAAATGATAGTTACCTTTTGGTCAAGATGATCAACTGCTGAATATCAGGATGAAATATACCATTTTATGTTATTCTACATTATTATATTCTTTGCTCTTCCTGGCAATGGTGAACTCTAACTTTCCCTTCTCGTTAACTAATTTCCTAAAAGATTTCATCTTATTCTTCTGCTGAACTTTTCTTCCCTCAAGGTTTAATTAAGCTGTTACTGAACAGAACTCAAGTGTTAAATAACCTGAGAGGATCAGTTCCTAACATTCACAAATCCCATGTATTGCCAGCTCATGAGATTAGTCATGGAGTGGATGGGAAAGCTTGGCATGGATTAGCAAGTACCCCTGCTAATCAGCAGAATGTGCAGATTAGGCCCTGGCTCAGAGCATAGATCTAAATCTCCATGGCAACAACAGGGTTAGCTGTATACAAGTGAAGAAGTGATTTCAAAGCTACAAAGTGTAATAAGGTCCCTAGATGGCACAAACAGTTTGTGCTCCACTACTAACCTAATGGTTGGCAGTTTGAACCCACCTAGTGGTGTTATGGAAGGAAGGCCTGGTGATCTGCTTTTGTAGAGATTACAGCCAAGAAAACTCTATGGAGCAGTTCTACTCTGTAACACATGAGGTTGCCATGAACCAGAATCGATGTTAACCCAACGAGTTAGATTTTTTTTTTAAGTGTGATAGAAATCACTGCAATGAACATAAAGGGGAAAAAAAAATCAGGAGAGGAGAAGTGTTTCCACTTCTTTAAGAAACTCATACAACTTTCTATAAGTTTAATGGTATCTTTTCCTTTCCTGAGCCCCTGCTACTGAAGTGTTAATTGGCAATGAAATAAACAGAAAAAAAGGAAAAAGGAGTAGAAACAAAAGTCAGAAAAAAAATCCACAAAATATGTGACCACATGACTGTAATTTAGGATTATCTGCATATGTGTATAGCCAGATTGTCTGGGTTAGTATCCCTGTTCCACCCCTCACTGGTTGTGTGACCTTAGGCAAATGATGTGCCCTCACTGTGCCTTAGTTTCCTCACCTATGACATGGGGATAATAATAGTTCCTACCTCATCGGGATGTTATGAGAATGGAATGAGTTAACATTTATAAAGCATTTCAAATGGCACCTGGTCTAGAGTAAATGCTCAAAAAATATTTGCTGCTCTTATTATTATCACTCTCTTTATTATTCCTGCTAGTCAGTCATGATTCTGGAATATGAACCACCTTTCAATTTCATGCTCTGTGGAAAAAAAAATACAGGATGAGAAAGGTTATATTTTCCATTTTCTAATTTTATTTATGCTGGAAAAGGGACTCAGAAATGTCAGCACTGGAGAGCTTTTATAGGTATTATCATTTTCAATTTCAGTAAAACACTTAGGAAAATGGTAAGTGTGATTCTGGTCGAGACATAGACTCCAAGTAAAGCCGTGGAATTGTTTAAATTCTCATCAAAATCCAGGAGTGGTGGATGTCTGTAAAATCCAATGGGATAAAAATTGAATTAGTTTATCTCAGAGAGTCACCTTTTGATCAAATTAATTCTTTTATATATATATATAGCTCTGGAAAACAAACCCAGGCCCCTGCCCCTTCATGGGCATATTCTCTTTGTGGTCTCAGCTCATTTCACCTTGCATCTGTCTGTTGGTTGATTAGGTTTCTACTCGAAGCAGGATAATTGTAGTAATTCAAGTCTGGATTTAATTTTCAGTGCTACATTTAATGGGAGATTATTCTAATAGATACTGGACTACTTGGTTTTTGAGGTCAAAATTGTCTGGGTTTTTTTTTTTTGTTGTTGTTGTTGTTTGTTTGTTCTTTAATGCAAGCAAAACTCCTGCTAATGACCACCCAGTGGTCCAAAAGCTTTCCTAGGCAGCGTAATGGAGCTGAAAGGGAATGAGACTAGGAGTCAGAAACCTGGGCCTTGAAACCCTGCTGGCCTCCTCTCACTTATCTTCCTTCACTCCAATGTCCTTGTCTTTGTTTTTCAATCTTCTTGTACACCTTTCTGTAAGTCGCCACAAATCCTCTTTGGAGTGAGGCAGGACCTACATGGATAAACTAGTTGTGGGATGTTGGGCAAACCACAACCTTGGTAGGACACAGTTTTCTTTCTAAAATGGAGCCAGTGGAAACCTGCTCTGGCTACTTCACCCGTTCTCATGGAGATCAAGTAAGATAATGGTTATAAAAGGGCTCTGTCAAAACCCAAAGTGCTATGTACATGTAAAGACTTGCTTTAATATTAGAATAAGCTAAAATGTGGACAAATCTAATTACTAACCAGTTAACTTTCCTTTTCACAAGGAGCCAGTAGCCCTCTCATACTTCAATGCTTCAACATTGCTTCTATCTGTTTGTAATTGGAACATGGACTAAATCCTCCACACCCTAACATTTATTGTACATGAGCCTATTCCATCAAAATCAGCCTGTCCTGTATTTCATTTCTATAGATGTCTACTGTCTGCTTTCCAAAGTAAAAATGCCATTTATTGAGCCCCTACTTTGTCTAGATGTGGAAACCCAAGGATGAAGTTCCACTCTCTGCCTCAAGGAGCTAACTGTTAAGTAAGCATGGCAGACAAGTATATAGAAAGGATTGTTATAAAGACCATGATAGCTATTTGCATAGGGTGATATGGAGCAGAAAAGAGGAAACTGTGACTTATCCTGGAGGCTGTCAAGGAAGGTTTCCCAGAGGAGATGGTGCCTGAGATAAATCTTGAAGAATGAGTAGCTGTTTGCAGGGTGGGAAGGCATTTGAGTTGGAGGTAACAGAATTTTCAAAGATACCACAGTTGGAGCGCCTAAAGGGCAGGAGGGGGTTGTTTGGGAGAATAGTAACTACTTTGGTATGTCTGAAATTCAGTGTTTCAGAGGGTGACTGGCAGGAGGTGAGGGTGACAAGGAACTCTGGTGCCTGACAATGAAGGGCTTGTATGCGGATGGAGAGCCACTGAAGAATTTTTTTTATTGTGGTAAAAATCTGTATAACAAAACGTTTGCCGTTTCAACATATTTTACATGTATAATTCAGTAAAATTAATTACTTTCATCATCCTCTTACCATAGATGAGGAAGCCAAGGCACAGTGAAGGTAATTAATTTGCCTAGGGTCACACAGCTAATCAGTGGTGGAACTGGGATACTAACCACGACAATCACCACTGTTTCCAATATTTTCCATCACCCTTAACAGAAACCCAGTGCCCCTAAGGAATGACTCTCCCTTCCCCCCATCCCTCCTGCCCCTGGTAACCACTAATGAACTTTGTTTGGTTTATACCCTTGCTTATTCTAGATATTTCATATAAGTGGGATTATATAATATTTGTCCTTTTGTGAGTGATTATTTCATTTAACATGATGTTTTCAAGGAACATCCGTGTCGTAGCATCATGACGTTATCAGATATATAGGCTAGAATTGTAGCAGTGAGCAGAGTAGTTTGATCCCAGAGAAAGCAGATAGGAGGCTATGGTGAAATTCAAGCAAGAAGTGAAATAGGAATGGGTGACAGTTGTAACAATAGCAGTTTAAAAGATAGATTAAGAAGGTAGAATGTGTAGTTCTTGGTTACGCCTTCAACGTGGTTTGGGACAGAGACAGTAGAATCTAGGATAATGCCCATTTTTCTGACTCGGTTGAATTGGTCGATAGTAACACCCTTAATAGCCACATGGAATAAGAGAAGAGGACCTCGTTTGGGGAGATGAGTTCAATTTTGAATTTGTTGAGTTTGAAGTAGAGGGGCATTTGGGTAGAGCTATCCATATATGACTCAGAGGAGCTATGTGAACTGATGAAAGCAATCAAGAGTTTTGGAGTTGTCGGTGTATAAATGGCAGTTCTTCCCTGCACTATTCATGTGCCTGGGTCCTTCTCATATTTCAAGAGTTAGCAAGATGTTGTCTCCTTTTAGAGGCCTTCTCTGATCTCCCAATCTTAATCAGCTTCTTTCGTATTACTCTTATACAGCGCGTTCTGTACTTACTTTCATAGCAATGATCACAATTTATAATTACATATTTATGTTAATTTTTTAATGCCTGACTGCTCATTAGACTACGATTTTCATGTAAGCAGGATCACATCCGCTTTGTTCACTACTGAATACTACATCTCAGCCTGGTGCCTAGTAAATGAACTCAAAGAACATTGCCTGAAAAGCTGAATGAAGTCATAAAAGTAATACCTAGAAAGAGAAGATTGAGGAAGAAAATTAGAGCATATAGGACAGAATTCTGAGGAACTCAAATGGTCAGTAAAAGGAAAAGGGACTGGTAAACGAGACTGAGAAGGAGCAGTTAGATAAGTCGGAGGAAAACCAGGAGAGTATAGTGTGAGAGATGCCAATGGAAGACTCGTATGTCAGGGAGAGAATGGTCAATAGTGTTAAATGCTACTTAAAAGTAAAAGTAATAGAAAGTAATGACTGAGACACAATCATTGCATATAACAATTAAAGGTTGTTGTTGCTGATCTTAGTAAAAGTAATATTTGTAGTATGGTTGAAGAACAAATGGAGACTTCTAGTTGACATAGTGAACTGAGCTATTGCGGAAGCACTTGCCCTTCTACAAACACATAGAAATAGTGGATAAAATATTACCTTGAATCTTTGACAATGTACAACAGAATTCAAAAACAAAAAAGAGAAATCGCCAGGTGGTAGAGACAAAGAAGCAATTCAAAGCCAAAGCAAAGTGCAGCTGTTTCAAGCTAAATGGCCAACAATAGTATCAGAAATGGGTTCATGCCCTGGGGCTTGAGATGAAGCCACAACCTTGATTCAGAACCTGAGCTTCCCACATAAAGCCAGGAGCCAAGAAGTCCTGTTCAGTTCAGAATAAATCAGGGCCCAAGGCCTACAATATAAGTATGGTGTTCATTCTGGGCTGAGAGTGTAAGTAACTGGAGCTCTACATCTCAGTTTGTACTACCAAGTGGGAAAATTAAATAAAAGCTGATCTGGAACAAACAAAACCCATAGACGTTTGACAGAGAAAGAAAACAAAACTATAGAGATTGATAACACTACCATTCAGGGTCCATGTAGGATTTCTGCCGAAAACAACTCTCCTACTGAAGATGAGCCCACAGTCAAATTTACGGAGTAGGCAGGGAAATTACCACCGCAGGGAGTGTCAGCAGTGGCAATAAACAAGGTTATTCATATTCCAGAAATGTTATATAATAAGACAGTATGACAGATACTTTAAGTGTCTTCAAAATGTTTGATAGGAAAAAGTAAGGAATAGAATTCATAAGATATGAACAGGACATTGTGAAAAATATAGTAGACATGTGAAAAGACCAGGTGTAAATTATTTAATTTAAAATTTATATATATATAATTTAATTTTATGATAATGTGGTATATACATCTATTACTTTATTGCATATTATATAATTCTATATATTGATGTGTGTATTAATGAAATTTTCAGTCAAACAATAGACTAAACCCAGCTGAAGAGGGCATCAGTGAAACATTCAGATTTTCATAGAATGATAAAGAGATGGAACTAGGAAAGAGAAGTTAAGAGTCATGAAGGATAGAATGAGGTCTAACATACACCTAATAGAAGTTTCAGAAGAATAGAGGGAGATTTAAGGAGAAGCAATAGTTAAGAGTTGATGGTTGAATTTCAGAATTGAAGAAAAATAATTGAACAATCAAATGAGCATACTTTATTCCAAACAGCATAAATAATAGATATGTCCCAGAATTTCAAGGAAAAAAATCTTCAAATGTTACTAGTGGGAATAGACAGGGTACCTATAAAGTGGCAATAAGACCAATAGCAAATTTCACACCAGCAACAATATAGGTCATAAGACATTGGAATAATAACAAGGAGGAGGGAATTTAGCATTTCTATGAAACCCTGGTTGCATAATGGTTAGGTGCTATGGCTGCTAACCAAAGGGTCCGCAGTTTGAATCCACCAGGCACTCCTTGGAAACTCTACGGGGCACTTCTACTCTATCCTGTACGGTTGCTATGAGTTGGAATTGACTCAATGGCAACGGGTCAACAGGTTTATGCCAAGATGATATACTATTTGAGAATCAGGGCAAAATAGATATATTTTCAGACATAAAAACATTATACAGATTTACTATTCTCAGACTCCTTCTAAAAGAAATACCAAAGAATATTCTTCAGCAAAGAAAGTGGAACCCAGAAAGTAGTAGGATACAAGAAGCAATGATTTTATATATAGATATACACGCGCACACACATGAATGATGAATGTGAGGTAAGGAAATGGGGATTGTTGGTGAAGACAATTGTTTTCAAGAGGCTTGGCTGTGAAGGGTAAGAAAGGCTAGGGTAGGAGCTGAATTAGCTTTTCTAACCTTTTAATTTATGCTCTATCAAGAGCAAAAATAGCACAGCAACCTTATGTGTACACTCACATGTGTACACACTCATAGAGCCAGTAGTTTGAACTGACAGGGGTTGTTAAAATTGAGGGATTCTCCGGAGCTTTCTTTTCCTTTAAGCTACTGCACCAGCTCATTCTGTCATTTAAAATATCACCATTGGAGGCGCTCTTTTGAAGCACAATATTGTCTCCATAAAATCCCTGTTAGAATTAGCCCGTTCCTTCGGATGTGATGAGGACATATTGGTACCCATTAACCTGGCACCAATGAGAATATCTAATTAGCTAGCTGTCTAATTGGGAAGCAGTGACCCAGAGATATGGGAAAAGACCATTTTAATGAAGGAGAAGAACTGGGAAAACCTGAAGCCTAAAGTTTTGTCTGGAAGAGCAGGCTCCTGTGAGGCCTCTTAAGGACCTTGGACATCTGGGCTGAGGTGCTAGCTATACAGTGTTGCCTGAGGCTTGCCTGGGGTACACACACACAGACACATACACACACCCCACAGATGCACACATGATAGGTTGTCTTGGTTCTTTTTGTAGTGAAGTAAGGTGATATTGTTTCCCTTGACCGTTCTCTTCAGTATTTCTTTTTTTTTTTTTTTCTCTTCAGACCAAACAACACCAAGATTCTGGCAGAAAAAGTAGGCACTGATATTTAGGGGCAGGAAGCAGAATGCAGTGAGTAGAAAGATTTTTAATAGGTTTTCCATATATTCAAATACCAACCAAATCCTAGTTTTCACTCACCAATAAGAATATTGAAATCTGCATAGAGGAATTACTAGGATTACCTGGCTTGGACAGTCATTTCCCCATAATCTTTAATTCATTTGTTAGCGTACAGTTTTATCATCATCATCATAAAAATTGTTTAGTAACTGCCCACATGCAAATCCCTGGTCCCCCAGCTCACTCCAGTCATTGCAGGAGAACGGCTGACTCACCATGGCATATATGCCAATTTAATTTTCTTTTTGATTGGCATCTTTCCAAAGGGATTACTTCTACTAAACCCTCTGCTGATGGCAGTCGTAAATTGATAATCTACTGTACGCTTGAACATCACTATTGACAATATGTGCTGAACACAATCAGTTGGGAAAGGGAAGATAATCAGTTTACAAGCAAGAAAAAAAAAAAAAAACAACTCACAAATACCAATCAGAATATCCACGTAGCACATCTGATTTGTCCCCATCCCCAGAATGCTTCATGAACATACCAGTAATGAACATTTCACAGAAAAGTACACTCATGGAGAGCAGTCACATATGAGACCAACTTATTACCAAGTGATTTAAAATATGTTATTGTTGTTAGCTGCCCTCAAGTCCGCCCTCAACTCATGGGGAACCCATGCACAACAGGATCGGACTGTTACGATCCATAGGGTTTTCATTGGCTGATTTTTGGAAGTAGATCCTCAGGCCTTTCTTCCTAGTCCATCTTAGTCTGGAAGCTCCACTGAAAACTGTTCAACATCTGTCAGTTCAACAAGCCTCCATTGACAGATGGGTGGTGGCTGTGCATGTGGTGCTTTGGCTGGGGAATCGAACCCAGGTCTCCCTCATGGAAGATAAGAATTCTACCGATAAAACACCATTGCCTCTGATTCAAAATATAAAGAAAAAAACAAAACAAACCCATTGCCATTGAGTCGATTCTGACTCATAGCAACGCTATAGAACAGAATAGAACTGCCCCACAGGGTTTCCAAGGAGCAGCTTGTGGATTCGAACTACCAACCTTTTGGTTAGCAGCCAGTCTCCCAAGATTTTCTGTCTTGTCAGCTGAGGTAAAGTAATGTAGCCTGGTAAGAAGAATCTAATACCAGACATCAAGTCAGGCCAATGTTTGAGGTCTGGCTTTGCCCAGTTTTGTTCCCCAGCTTCCTAGTTTCACCTCTTCCTCTAAAATTCATCTTCAGTGAGATATTTTTTCCGAAGCCACACCCAACTCCTGCCCTTCTGCCCACAGAGTTAGCTGTGCTGCCTCTTGGACTCCCCCAAACTTTGGATTTTGGGTACCACTTTCACACTACTTATCACTTTTGTATTTTCATTATTTAGTCACTTCTCTTCCTCTTTTCCACCACGTGTCTGTCAGTTTGTCATACCGTGGTGGCTTGCATGTTGCTGTGATACTGGAAGCTTTGCCACTGGTATTTCAAATACCAGCAGGGTCACCCTTGGTGGACGGGTTTCAAAGAAGACTCCAGACTAAGACAAACTAGGAAGAAAAACCTGACAATCTACTGCTGAAGAAATTGGCCAGTAAAAACCTCATGAATAGCAGCAGAACATTGTCTGATATAGTGCCGGAAGATGAGCCCCTCAGGTTGGAAGGTACTCAAAAGACAACTGGAGAAGAGCTGCCTCCTCAAAGTGGAGTCGACATTAATGATGTGCATGGAGTCAAGCTTTCGAGACCTTCATTTGCTGAGGTGGCAGGACTCAAAATGAGAAGAAACAGCTGCAAACATCCATTAATAATCGGAACATGGAAAGTACAAAGTATGAATCTAGGAAAATTGGGAGTCATCAAAAATGAAATCGAACACGTAAACATCGATATCCCAGGCATTAGTGAACTGAAATGGACTGGTATTGGCCACTCTGAATCAGACAATAATATGGTCTACTATGCTGGGAATTACGAAGAGGAACATTTCAAAAATCTATCCTGAAGTACAATGCTGTCAGTAATAAGATAATACCCATAGACCTACAAGGAAGACCAGTTAATATGACTATTATTCAAATGTATGCGCCAACCACTAAGGCCAAAGATGAAGAAATCGAAGATTTTGACCAACTTCTACAGTCTGAAATTGATCAAACATGCAATCAAGATGCATTGATAATTACTGGCGATTGGAATGCAACAGTTGGAAACAAAGAAGGATTGGTAGTTGGAAAATATGGCCTTGGTGATAGAAACGATGCTGGAGATCTCATGATAGAATTTTGGAAGACCAATGACTTCTTCATTGCAAATACCTGTTTTCAACAACATAAACAGCGCTATACACATGGACCTCACTAGATGGAATACACAGGAATCAAATCGACTACATCTGCAGAGACAGTGGAGAAACTCAATATCATCAGTAAAAGAAGGCCAGGGGCCAGCTGTGGAACAGACCATCAATTGCTCATATACAAGCTGAAGTTGAAGTTGAAGAAAATTACAACAAGTCCATGAGAACCAAGTATGACCTTAAGTATATCCCGCTTGAATTTAGAGACCATCTCAAGAGTATATTTGATGCAGTCAACACTAATGACTGAAGACCAGATGAGTTGTGTAATGACATCAAGGACATCATACATGAAGAAAGCAAGAGTTCATTAAAAAGACAGGAAAGAAAGAAAAGACCAAAATGGATGTCAGAAGAGACTCTGAAACTTGCTCTTGAATGTCGAGTAGGTAAAGTAAATGGAAGAAATGATGAAGTAAAAGAGTTGAACCGAAGATTTCAAAGGGCTGCTTGAGAAGATCAAGTATTATGATGAAATGTGCAAAGACCTGGAGATAGATAAAGCTCGGCATTTCTCAAGCTGAAAGAAATGAAGAATATTGAAGGATTCTATGGGAAAAATATTAAACGATGCAGAAAACATCAAAAGAAGATGGAAGGAATACACAGAGTCACTGTACCAAAAAGAATTGGTCAACATTCAACCATTTCGTGAAGTAGCATATGATCAAGAACCGACGGTACTTGAAGGAAGAGGTCCAAGCTGCGCTGAAGGCATTGGCCAGAAACCAGGCTCCAGGAATTGGCGGAATACCAATTGAGATGTTTCAACAAACGGATGCAGTGCTGGAAGCACTCACTCATCTATGCCAAGAAAGTTGGGAGACAGTTAACTGGCCAACCGACTGGAAGAGATTCATATTTGTACTCATTTCAAAGAAAGGTGATCCAACAGAATGTTGAAATTACCTAACAATATCATTAATATTCCACAAAAGTAAAATTTAGCTGAAGATCTTTCAAAAGCGGTTGCAGCAGTAAATTGACAGGGAAGTGCCAGAAATTCAAGCCAAATTCAGAAGAGGACATGGAACGAGGGATATCATTGCTGATGTCAGACGTATCTTGGCTGAAAGCAAAGAATACCAGAAAGATACTTTCCTGTGTTTTATTGACTATGCAAAGGTATTCGACTGTGTGGGTCATAACAAATTATGGATAACATTGTGAAGAATGTGAATTCCAGAACACTTAATTGTGCTCATGAGGAACCTGTACATAGACCAAGAGGTGGTCATTCGAACAGAACAAGGGGATACTGCGTAGTTTAAAGTCAGGAAAGGTGTGCGTCAGGGTTGTATCCTTTCACCATACCTATTCAGTCTGTATGCCGAGCAAATAATCCAAGAAACTGGACTATATGAAGAAAAACAATGTATCAGGATTGGAGGAAGACTCATTAACAACCTGTGATATGAATATGACACAACCTTGCTTGGTGAAAGTGAAGAGGGCTTGAAGCACTTACTGAGGAAAATCAAAGACCACAGCCTTCAGTACGGATTGCACCCCAACATAAACAAAATAAAAATCCTTACAACTGGACCAATAAGCAATATCATGATAAATGGAGAAAAGATTGAAGTTGTCAAGGATTTCATTTTACTTGGATCCACAATCAACACCCATGGAAGCAGCAGTCAGGAAATCAAACAAAGCATTGCATTGGGCAAATCTGCTGCAAAAGACCTCTTTGAAGTTTTAAAAAGCAAAGATGTCACTTTAAGGACTAAGATGCTCCTGTCCCAAGCCATGGTGTTTTCAGTTGCCTCATATGTATGCACAAGCTGAACAATGAATAAGGAAGACCAAAGAAGAATTGAAGCCTTTGAATAATGGTGTTGGTGAAGAATATTGAATATACATACCATGGACTGCCAGAAGAACAAACAAATCTGTCTTGGAAGAAGTATAGCCAGAATGCTCATTAGAAGTGAAGATGGCGAGACTTTGTCTCACGTACTTTGGACATGTTATCAGGAGGGACCAGTCCATGGAGAAGGACACCATGCTTGGTAAAGCAGAGGGTTAGGAAGAAAGAGGAAGACCCTCAATGAGATGGATTGACACAGTGGCTGCAGTAATCTGGTCAAGCATAACAACAATTGTGAGGATGGCGTAGGACCAGGCAGTGTTGCGTTCTGTTGTTCATAGAGTTGCTATGAGTCAGAACCGACTCGACAGCACCTAACAACAACAACTTTTTCCTCCACTTGAGGCCAGGGACATCAGAGTAGTTTTAAAGAACATGGGATATGAAGTCAGAATGCATAGATTTGAATCCTGGCACTACCACTTCCTACCTGAGGGAACTCAGTAACCTCTCTTTGCCTCAGTTTCTTCATTTGGTGAGTGGGGATAACCTCATAAGGTTGCTGTAAGTACTAAGTCAGTAAACGAGGGTAAAGTACGTTAGAATATTGCCTGGCTTCTGGGGTCTTAAAAGCTTGCAAGCGGCCATCTAAGATGCATCAATTGGTCCCAACCACCTGGAGTAAAGGAGAATAAAGAACACCAAAGGCACAAGGAAATTATTAGCCCAAGAGACAGAAAGGGCCACATAAACCAGAGACTTCATCAGCCTGAGACCAGAAGAACTAGATGGTGCCCGGCTACCACCAATAACCACCCTGACAGGGAACACAACAGAGAGTCCCGGATGGAGCAGGAGAAAAGGTGGGGTGCAGAACTCAAATTCTAGTAAGAAGACCAGACTTAACGGTCTGCCTGAGACTGGAGGAACCCTGGAAAGCATGGCCCCTGGATTCTCTATCAGCCCAGCACTAAAACAATTTCCGAGGTCAACTCTTCAGACAGGGATTGGACTGGACTGTGGGACATAAAGTGATACTCGTGAGGAGTGTGCCTCTTAGCTCAAGTAGATACATGAGACTAAATGGGCAGTTTCTGTCCGGAGGCGAGATGGGAAGGCAGAGAGGGTTAGGAGCTGGTTGAGTGGACATGGGGTATCAGGGGTGGAAAGGAGGAGTGTGCTGTTACAATAAGGGGAGAGCAATTAGACTCATGTAACAATGTATGTATAAATTTTTGTATGCGAAAAAAAAAAAAAAGAAGAATATTGCCTGGGACATAGTTAAACAGTCGCAGTCAAGTAGTCAACTCCGACTCGTGGTGACTCGTGTATGTCAGATTAAAAGTGTGCTCCGCAGGGTTTTCAATGGCTGTGGTCTTTCAGAAGTAAGTGACCAAGCCTTTCTTCCAAGGTGCCTCTGCAGGGATTTAAACAGACAACCTTTCAATGTTAATAGTTGAGCACTTAACCGCTTGCGCCACTCAGAGATTCCAGGACATAGTTATTGCTTGATAAATGAAAGCTGTTGTTACCTTTTCATCGTTCAAGTCAGAGCTCAGTATTTGGTAAATAAAACCCATTGCCGTCGAGTCAATTCCGACTCATAGTGACCCTACAGGACAGAGTAGAACTGCTCCCATAGGGTTTCCAAGGAGTGGCTGGTGGATTCGAACTGCTGACCTTTTAGTTAACAGGCAAGCTCTTAACCATTGCACCACTAGGGCTCCTCTAGTTCTCAGTAAATCTTGAATTAATGAATGAATGAACGAACGAACGAATGAACAAATGGCCCAGCACAGCTTTATTTAACTTTTTTCACCTCCGTTATCGTCTCTCTAAAATGAGATTAGTGGGTGAGCATCAAGTCCCCTGTTAGGAAATAAAGGTCTGAAACGGCTTGTGGCCTTCAGTGGTTGCAGGAGAATTTAACTAAATAAGTTCAGTCTGTTGAATTACACTTTTAGCCATGTGTCAGAAAAGAAAAGTTAAAGCAAATTAGTTAGAATGGATGCTGGAGAAAGCCCTGAATGCAAAAGGATAGCCACAGGCTTCAGACCATGGACGCGAATATATTGTGTGTAGTGTTTTTTCTCTTTGGCTGAACTCAAGCTTCCCGTAGCTGAAAGCAGATGGCACAAAAGAGTTTATGGTGTGGAAAGCCAGTTTCCCCCATGTGAAAAGAACAGAGAGAATGGGGAGTACTTTAGCTTCTAGTCTCTGCTAAGGAATGAGGGAGATAAAAATCGGAACGTGTCTTTTGGGTCTGATCCCATTGCTGTCGAGTCAATTCTGACTCATAGTGACCCTATAGGACTGAGTAGAACTCTGCCCCACAGGGTTTCCAAAGCTGCATGTAAATCTTTACAGAAGCAGTCTTTCTTACACGGAGTGGCTGGTGGGTTCGAACCACCAGTCTTTTGGTTAGCAGCCAAGTGCCTAACCACTGCACCACTAGGGCTCCTGGGGTCTCAGCACTTCAAAACCCAGATTACCTGAGCCAGACTAATTTCTAGTGTCCAATGATTCCTCAGGTTGGGAAACTCAGAATGCCGTGAAGCAGTGATTGATAATCCTCTCGTTTTAGTGATAAATTTAAATTTCACTCTAAGAAGTTATTGTTAAAAGTGTTATGAACTATGCTCATAACTATGCATAGGTCATATCACTTCCTGCTTATTTAATTATTCAGTTTTGTTAAGGAAACCAAAAAAATAAGTGAATTGAAAATCATGCTATAGTCCATCTTTTTCAGTTACCCGAGCCAAGAGATAGCCATATCCAGCCACCACGATTCAGTGACCCAGATTTCAGACGCTGTGCCAAGGAGCAAAGAAGTAGTATTTAAAGGGCTGTCCTTGTACACATAAATTTTATTGGCTGAGGAGTCTTAGCTTAAATACTGGCACTGCCACTTTTGTGCTAGCCAGGAAACCATAGGTATATTACTTCGCCTCTCTAGGTCTCGCTTTCTCATCCCTGAAAGGGGGGATAATAATAATACTTACTTCATAGGGTTGTTGTGAAGATTAAAGGAGATAATGTTACAGCGCTTAGGTAGTTGTTTATCCAGGTAAAACCACAGTATTGATTGAGTGCTCTCGCCATTTGAAGGAGTCCCAGGGTGGTACAAACAGTTAAGCGCTCAACTATGAACCAAAATGTTAACAGTTCAAACCCACCCAGAGGTGACCCAGAAGACAGACTTGGCAATCTGTTTCCAAAAGTTCAAAAACCCTGAAAACCCTGTGAACCACAGGTCTACTCTGACACACATGGGGTCACCATGAGTCGGAATACACCCGATGGCTACTGAAAACAGAAAATCACCATTTGAAATCCCACTTTTGGGAACAAAGCTAAAGCAGAGTGGGAGGTTTAAAATCCTCTGGGGCATCTGCAGTGTTCTCAGGTGGAACGTGGACCTATCCTTCTTTTCTTCCTCAGAATGTGAAGAATATCATTTCCTCTATATTCGTCTGTGGAAACTTTTCATAGGAAATTGGTGAAAACGATGCCTTTGGCAAATATAAAATCAATCCAGTGTTCCTGCCCCCATATGTTAAATGATAATGTACTTAAGATGATTTGCAAACACTGTGTTCTCTTCCTCAAATCCTGAGTTTTGGTCATCTTCTTCCAGAAACCCTACGTCCTGAGCCCGCTTATAAACCAAAGAACCAGACGCACTGCCGTTGAGTCAATTCCAACTCATAGCAACCCCTGTAGTACAGAGTAGAACGGCCCCCATAGGGTTTCCAAGGCTGTAAATCTTTACAGAAGCAGACTGCCGTAGCTTTCTCCTGCAGAGCAGTTGGTGGGTTCCAACCGCCCACCTTTTGGTTAGTAGCCGAGCACTTTAACCACCGCATCACCAGGGTTCCTTTAAGCCAGCTCTGAGCCAGAAAAAAAAGACAAAATGTCAGCTTTTGCCTCAAATCTCCATCATGTTTTCCTACCTTTTCAGTTAGATTCCTTAGTTCACTGGGCAATAAATGAACCCAGTGTTAGAGATGTTTTGCCTCTGAGTCTTGCACATTTTGTCCACCATAAATGTTTCATCTTCAAAGCACCGCAGTGATGTTTGTTAGTCATCGGTCAGTCCGTAAAATAGCAACCATTCTTTCAAGACCTTCAAGTATTATTGAATCAAACTAACTCAACTCAGAGAAGGTGGTTCTTTGTTGGCTTTGAATGTTCTGTTGCCGCTAAAGCAACCCATTTGGTTAAGAATACATTTATCGTATCTATAAGGTGTTTCCCACGTGTCAAACAAGAGAAAAATTAGGAAGTGATGTGACTGCCTTGACCCACATGCTCCAGTTTCACTCAATATCATCTTGCAATGGCAAAGCCCTGGTTCTCTCCACTCCCCACCAGACAGAACCTTACGCTTTCTCAATAATGGTGTTGCTGCTCCATTCCTGTGACCACTTCTTGGTTGTTGGTTATGGGCATATGAATAATAATGTAGTTTTTATCACAAAATGGGAGCTGCCTTAGTCATCTAGTGCCTCTATAACAGAAATACCACAAGTGGATGGCTTTAACAAAGAGAAATTTATTCTCTCATAGTCCAGTAGGCTACAAGTCCAAATTCAGGGCATCAGCTCCAGGAGAAGGCCTTCTCTGTCTGTTGGCTCTGGAGGAAGGTCCTTATGATGCATCGGTCTTTCCTTGGTCTGGGAGCATCACAGCGTAGGAACCTCAGGTTCAAGGACGCGCTCTGCTCCCGGCACTGCTTTCTCAGTGGCGTGAGGTTCCCATGTGTCTCTGCTCACTTCTCTTTTTATATCTCAGAAGAGATTGTATTAAGACACTATCTAATCTTGTAAACCTCATCAGTATAACCTCATCACAGTGATAGAATTTACAACACATAAGGAGATCACATATAACCTCATCATAGTGATAGAGTTTACAACACATAAGGAAATCACATCAGATTACAAAATCATACAATACTGGGAATCATGACCCAGCCAAGATGACAGATATTTTTGTGGGATACAATTCAATCCATGACAGGAGCCTTGAGGGAAATCCACCCTGATAGCCACCCAGGTAGCTAAGGTCTCTGTTATATTCATAGAAGCTTCTATAGAAGGAGAATCAGCCATCCATTATGGTATTTAACAACCCTTACTGAACAAAATGTTTTTCTCATACAGAACCTAAATCCCCATATATTGAAGCTTAAGCTCATTTCCTTGTACTCTTTCCTTATCATCCAGAGAGAAACCTGCACGCCAGCCAGCTGCTGTTTCTCTCCAGATTTTCTTGATTAAATGACCAAGCAGGTAACCAGAGGCCTTGAACTTTTGATGTTTAAGCTGCCATGGCCAATTAAATGGTGAAGAGATGAATTCACAGATATGATTAATACCATGAGGGTGCTTTATGGTTTTAATGTTCATAAATTACGAGTGAACAATGAAATTTTTATGTGGACCATAGGATTTTTCTTCATAAGGATCAGAATTAATCAGTGTTTTCCCAAATGATTTTAAATGTAAACAGAGGTGGCTTCAGTAAATTGTATAGCTTAAATATTTAGAGAATGATCTCAGAGAGGGGACATAAAAGAAGACCAAGCCACTGTCATAGTGCAGTCCAAGCCCAGGGTCCCAAAGCGTTTCATTCTGAATGCAAATCAGGAGAATCAATCAATTTCTTAAAAATTGGTTCTGGAGGCCTTTGTTTCTGAAGCATAACTCCTGCAAATGATCTGACTAGGAGAAAGTCTTTGGCAGCTAATAAATGTGTCAGGTTGTGTTACAGCATACAGTATTCACTCTTTCTGTCCCTGGAATTCCAGTGTGACATTGACAAGATTTCCTTAAATTGCATTTTTTCTTCCTGCTTGGGGTTCAGTGGCAACAGCCCTTGCTAATGGCTTTTCTCTAATCTTCTCATTTGTATTTCTATCCAGTCGTTTCTCTGGGCTTTTGAACATCATTAGATAGACCACGAAAGGTGGTACCTGCTGCCCTGTCTCTTAAAGACCCACTCTGCTGGCTGACTCAGTTAACAGGGAGACCCCAGTGTTGCTTGACCTTGCTGCACCTAAACCTGCCCCCCTTTCTTCCCTCTGAGCGCACCATCAATCCTTAACCTGGTAATTGGCCACTCTGATGTTCTGATGGACTGTTAGTCACTGAGCACAAGCAGGCAAGTGGCTCCGGTGATGTTTATCTTCCTGAAGGAAGGGTGTGGGAAATCTCTCATTTTCAGAGTTTCAGAGAGACAGCCAATTTCTTCCTGCTCCTGATTAGGCAGTCTAAATTCCCTCATTTTTACTCAGCACAGTCACATCTGTCTGGGTTTCTGTCTTTCTCTTGGAGATGCCTCTTGAGAACAGGTCCCCTCGGCTTCCTCACAGCTCATCTGAGGCCTGCCGGAAGCGATTGGAGAGGACGATCAGAATCCTGTGCCCTGAAAACTCCCATAACTCTCTCTGAAAAGACAGCTAAAACCTGCCTCGCTAGTGAGCCCACGAGGCGTTGAGCCACAGGGACTTTTGTATTTTTCTTTGGAATCCAATTTAGAGTTTATGTTCTGGAGAGATGAGGAGGAGGAGGCCGAGGGAAGCGATGGGGAAGATAAAGAGGTCAGAGGAGCAGAGGTATATGTGAAAAAAATCACAGGCTCTCAGAGCTAAAAGGGCTTTAAGGACTGTCTCTTCTAGAGGTTTTTAAACGTTTTGTTTTTAGCAGTGAAATCTTTTTCCACATGAAATCCTACAAAGAACGTCAGTATATCAAATGAAGCATTGGTGAGTGTGCTTCCCTCAGCTCTATGTACTCCTAAGAGCTCTGCAGAATATACTTTGAAATCCACTAATCCAGTCTAACCACCACTTGTCAGTTTGTCGTACTGTGGTAGCTTGTGTGTTGCTATGATGCTGGAAGCTATGCCTCTGGTTTTTCAGACACCAGCAAGGTCCCTCAGGGTGGGTGGAGAGGTTTCAGTGGAGCTTCCAATTGAAACAGACAAGGAAGAATTTCTGAGGATCTACTTCAGAAAATTAGCCAATAAATACCTTATGGATCACAACAGAACACTGTCCAACTTGCTTGCATTGTCCTTCCTGATTGATCATTAGGAAGGATCAATCACTGGAAGGAGGACATCAAGGCTGGTGAAGTGGAGGGCCAGTGAGGGCGAGGGAGACCCTTGGTAAGTTAGATCGGCACCGTAGCCACAATGATGGACTCAAGCATGCGGGCAATCGTGAGGATGGCGCAAGATGGGACAGCATTTTGTTCTGTTGTATGTAAGGTTGCCGTGAGTCGGAGTTGACTCAATAGCAGCTATCTATCTAATGTAAAGCATTACTTTAATAATGAGAAAACTGAGGTTCTGACGGGAGAAATGACACGCCAAGATCACACAGCCAGTTAGTGGCAGAGCCAGGATTATCACACGTCTCCTGCCACCTAGTCCAGAACTCTGTGAGTTGACTTGGAGAAAAAAGCAATGAAGACTTTTTCCCTGAACATGGTCAAGGAGAGAGCTTGGTGGACAGTGCAATGGGGCCAGGTGGTCCAGGGGGAGCAGAGGAGAGGGCTCCAACCCAGTGTGGAGGAGTTGGGAGCACTGAAGTTAAGCAGGGAGAAAGGAAGCTACAAATCTCAAGGAGAGCCAGCAAGTTCCATAGCAAGGGCACAGTGTGAACTGCTAGGAACAGAACAAGACGGGAGAAAAAGGGACTTTGGAAGTAGGTATCAAAAGGAGAGTGCTTTCTTCCTCTTCCCACCAAAGTGCCATACTGCTGGTCAGGGGGTGTGGGGTGGGTAGTAGGGCAGTATTTTATCACATGGATTAAAGTCTGAAGGAGTGGATACTTAACCTGACTTGAGGTGGTACAATTCTCTTCACCTTATAAGGAAAGGCGAAATATGCATCTGTCTTTCACTATGCCTTCCTAAGTTGCATGGGGTTTGGGCACAGTTGCCCTTGAGGGATGTCAGAGTGATATTCACACTTTCTCTTCCCTGAGTTCTGAAGCACCTGAGAAATAGGCATAAGCGGTAGGAGGGGATCAAAATGTTTGCTTTATTGTTATTGGTTAGGTGGACTAGACAATATGTTTTGGACCCAAGGTCAAAATGGCCTTCCTCCACTTTCTCCCCTGGGTCGAACATACTTTCTAGTCACAGGGTTCCGTGAGTTCTCTTTGTGGAAAGGATCGGAGAGTGCATGTGGTCTGTAGGCAGGCAGACCACCAAGTTAGAGGCCCCCGTCCCCAGTCTCATCAATCACATCGATCATTCATTTCTTTTCCTGTCCATGGAGATGAAACTATAAAGGGTGGCGATATAGAAAGATATACAAAAACCAAACCCATTGCCACCAAGTCAATTCCGACTCCTACTGGATAGAAGGGAACTGCCCCACAGGGTTTCCAAGGCTGTAATCTTACAGAAGCAGACTGCCACATCTTTCTCCCGCAGAGCGGCTGGTGGGTTTGAACCGCTGACCTGTCAGTTAGTAGCTGAGTGCTTAACCACTGCGCCACCAGGGCTCCTTGTAGAAAGGTACAAGGTTCCTTTTATGGGCTGACAGCAACATGTGGCAGAGGGAAAGGCAAATTTTTCTCTTATGCCTCTCATTTTTCAAGATTATTAGATTTAATTGGGGAGAGAGGGTTAGAGCAAGACAGGTGCACATAAACACCTATAGAATCATCCAGTCATTAGCTTCAGCCCAGTGCTTCCATGAGCGCATGCCATAGTGTTTAATTCTCAATTTTTAAAAACAATCAGGGGAGGGGGCAGATAGGAGTTGGAAACAAGTGCCTAGGTAGTTACACGTTTATGTTTGTGACTCTGTAATGATAAGCGTCCTCCCTCCTCATCATTATGTTGCTTCGATCTTCTCTGTGTCTGTTTACCTCCAATACGCACCTCAGAGTGGCTGAATCAGGAATCTTCCAGGCTTCCTGAAAGTGCCTTATGAAGGGAGTTAGCACAAGCAAACAGTGCGGGCTCTCTTGGTGGGGAATGGGAGGACAAAGCATGGGAAAGACCTCCTGGTTATCTCAATCCCCTCATACCCTTCCCTGAAACAGAACTTTGTCCTTCTTTAGCTTTGCTGTGCCTGCTTTTGTTCAGGGTCCCAAGGGAGAAGTGAGCAGGGTTTGGGGGTGCTAAGGAGAGTGAGCAGGGACTTCTTAACTCTCCTGCTGGTGTTATTGTTGTTGTTGTTAGCTGCCATTAGTCATACCCCAAATATTTGTCCCTAGTCAAAGCTTCATAAGGTTTTCACTTCTTTTCAGAAGTAGACTACCAGGTCCTTCCTCCTAGTACAGCCAGAATGCTCCTTAGAAGCAAGGATGGCGACACTTCATCTCACATACTTTGGACATGTTGTCAGGAGGGACCAGTCCCTGGAGAAGGACATCATGCTTCGTAAAGTAGAGGGTCAGTGAAAAAGAGGAAGACCCTCAACGAGATGGATTGACACAGTGGTTGCAACAATGGGCTCCAGCATAACGACGACTGTGAGCATAGCACAGGACCGGGCAGTGTTTCGTTCTGTAGTACATAGGGTCGCTATGAGTCGGAACTGACTCAACAGCATCTAACAACAACAAGTCAAAGCTTCTTCTGGCCCTTTTTTTGGTGAGGTTATTTCCCTAATTTGGCCAAGAGTCACACACATTCTGCACAGTATCCTCCAGAATCAATATAAATCAGTCATTCACCAAAACTTTTTAACAAACTTTCATTGAGCATAGGCTACATGCCAGGAACTGTGCCAGGTGCTGGCAATATAGTGGTGAACAAGTCCCAGTCCCGATTTTCAGAGTTCAAGGTCCAGTGGGAGCAGACCAGTGTTTTATCCCATGGGTTCAAGTATGAAGGAGTAGATCCTTGAACTGACTTGAGGTGGTACAACCCTCTTCTACCTTATCCTCCCTTTTATTTTTGGGAAAGGCAAAACCACAGAGGAATAGGCCAACCTGCTGGAATTTCAGACCATTTGGCATCAGTCTCCTGTAACTATGCGTCTTAGCCCCTGCACCTCCACACCCACCCTCGCCCCAGCCCAGCCTGCCTTGCAGTGCCCTTGATGAGGCAAAAGACATTTCAAAGCTGGGGAGAGGTGGAAGGGCAGGTGGCATTCCCCTATGAAGCCATGAAATCCACAGAAGGGTGAGGCAGTTCAGCTCGGATGGGCTAAGAAGCCTGGAAGAGTTTCCTCCTTGGGAGCTCAGGCAAGAAAATCAAGGCTAGAGTCTGGGGACAAGCTAAGCATTTTGTTTTGCACCTACATCAATTCTGAAAAGATCTGGAAGATGTGGAGGTGAGAGGGGTGGGAGGTCCAGTAGGGAGTGTAGTGGCAGCTCCAAGACAGAGCAGCCCTTCTGTAAGTCCTCCAGTTGGGGCTTCCTTCTTGGCCTCAGAAATCGAGTAAAATAATTGTGTCTGTTTGAAGGTAGGGATGTGTGATGGACGCTCGCTCATCTTTGCTGCATTTTTGACCTTTCTTCTACATTAGAAGATAGAACAGGGAGAGGGCAGAACTTGGGAATAGAATTAGGACAGCAAAAACCCCCTGAATTGGGGGACGGGGTGATGGGGGGCTGCCTGAGACTGAAGAATAGGAAAATAAAAAAAAAAAACAACAACAAGAAAAAGGAAGAAGTTAGGACATTGGAGACGGCTATAAGTTAAATAAAGAGGCTTGGACAGGCATTTCCCAAATATTCCATAACCCGGGCTCTCTGCTTGGATCCCAGCCCCAAATGAAGAGATGAGGGGCACAGAGGAAAACGGGGTTCAGGCCGCACCAATTATCCTGAAATGAAAAGTCAGCAGAAACCACTGGGTGGCAGCGTGGGGTGCGGGCGCAGCTCTGCAGTGCCTGCCGCTGCCGCTGCCGCCGCGGGGGCCAAGCCCGCCTGGGAGCCTTGGCCTCCTCCTGAATGGCTACAAGTGTCGCCATGCGAAATACCTCCACGAGGAGCGACGGGGGTGGCCGAGTCCCAGCCCGGGGCAGAGGCTGGCGAACTTCCCGGGTGCTGCAGGCTGTGCGCTGTCCGGCCAGCTGGCAGTCGAATACTAACGAGACACCCCCGCACCCCACACCCCACATCGCCGAGCACACCCCGCTCCTCCTTCTCCATCACTGGTCCCTCCCCGCTCCTTCGGGAAGAGGCGAGGAGCAGGGTGCTGGTCACTGGGCAGTGCCTCGGCCCCTACAGGTGTTAGCACCGCGGCCCGCGGGGACTCGGGGGCGGGAGGGGGGTGGGGACGCTCCGCAGGGAGGGGCCGCCGCTCTCCGGAAGGGTGCCTGCGGCGACAGAGTCCCCGTGCTGCGACGGAGCCGCGCCTGGAGCCGCAGCCACCGCCAGGATGCGAGGCCATTACCTGTTTGATCCCCGTCGGCCAGCGGCCACCCCCGGCCAACTTTTCGCGACTGGCGGGCGGAGAAGTTGCCGGGACTAGTGGGCGGCCCGAGGGCCCGGGCGCGCCCCCACCCCCAGCGCGCTCCCCGCCGCCGCCCGCTCGCCCGCCCCTCCGCGCCAGGGCGGGGGGGCCCGACTCCGACCGCGCCGCGTGGACTCCATCCACAGTGTCCTCGGGGTGCAGGCCGAGCGCACGCAGCAGCCAGCGCCACTGCCGCCGCCGCCGCCGCCGCCGCCGCCCGCGCTGTCGGCCAGGACCAGCAGCAGCAGAGCCCGCGGGCGCCCGAGCTCCGCCGCGAGCGCACGGCATGCGGAGCGCCCTCCGTGCCTGAAGCCCAGTAAGTCGGAGCAGCCGGGCGGCGCCGCCGAGGAGCCCCGGGCAGCGCGACCGAGCGGGCAGCGCGGAGGCGGCGGCGGCGGCGGCGCAGCGAGGGGCAGCCCCCGAAGTGGTGGTGGTGGGCGTCGTGGCCATGGCGGCGGCGATCGCCAGCTCGCTGATCCGGCAGAAGAGGCAAGCCCGCGAGCGCGAGAAATCCAATGCCTGCAAGTGTGTCAGCAGCCCCAGCAAAGGCAAGACCAGCTGCGACAAAAACAAGTTAAATGTCTTTTCCCGGGTCAAACTCTTCGGCTCCAAGAAGCGGCGCAGAAGGAGACCAGGTCGGAAGGGGCGCTTGGCTTTTTCCTTTTTTTCCCTCTACTTTGAGAGTGTGGAGGGGGCTGGGGGCGGGAGGGAAGCGGCAGGGAGTTTGTCGGTGGCCCCTCTTGTGTGGGTGAGGCCACCTAGCCGGTGTGCGTGCGTGGGAAGGCGATTGCTTTCTCTCCGACTTACTGCATTGCAACTGCCGTGGGACAGGCGCAGAGCCAGGCATCCTCTGCCCAGGAGGCGCCCGCGGCTTCAGGCATGCCACGTTTGTGCTGGGCAGGCGGGACCCAGACATGGCTCTGTGTGTGTGTGTGTGTCTGTGTGTGTCTGTGTGTATGTGGCGTGGAAATTGCAAGCGCGGAGCTGGGCAGACGCCACTGCCCCCTGGAGAGCCCGGGGAATCCCTCTCTTGCCTCCCTCCAGCCTGCCCATCTGCCCCTTCCCCTGTGGCTGCCATCCCCAAGGGACGTGGGCTTCTGCTGTCTAGGCATCCAGTTTCTTTGATCACTTTGAAGCTTATAGGGACAGACTTGTGATGCAGCTTTGAAATGTTCCCTTTGGTTGGGGTGTGGGGGAGGATTCCTAGGGCTTTGTGGCAAAGAGCTTTAGTGATCTGGTTAGGCTAGTGGAACTGTGGTTACTTGCTACTAAAATGCAAGAGTGAAGAGGGAGCTTAAAACTCTTAATCAGATTGTCAATCCTTTTGAACCTGTTCAGTGATAAGAGTAGCCGGATATTCCGGTGTCAGCGGACATTCACACAGTTGTAGGTGGCAGGTTGCGTCAAGGTAGACCTTTCTGAGAACATGCAGCTTGTTAGGCCATTTTTAACCAAATGAATCCTTTATACTGTTTTCTTGCCTTTAACTAGATAAATATTACAGAAAATCAGACTTCTCCATTGATCAATGTGCCATTTCTCTTTTTGTGCGTTCTTCATACCCTGGAGTGGAAATGCAGATATGCCTTTTCTGTTTGCACAAAGTTTTTAATGCATTCTCTATAAAATTAGGCTTGTTTTAAAAAGGCTTAAGTGGCTGCAAAGCATGATAATGTGACCCAAATAATCACATAAATACTATTTCAGCACAGGTGTCTGTATTCAATAAAAGCAAATTTTGGAAAACAGGGTTGTTATTGGTAAATTAGGTAATTTATTAATTGATGGTGGGTCATGATTGAAAATCATTTTAATTAACAACACATATTTGGGTAACCCGATTTCTGATACTAAGTTTGAAAATAAGTACGAACTAATTTGCTTTTCTCCCCACCAACAAAAAACCCCACTGATTTTGCACCTATTTTCCCTAAGGATAATTAATATGATATGATATGGTGATGGTTTTTTATTTTGCCTTCTTCCCCTTTTTGGTATTGAAGGCTCAATTTTCTAAATATTAGTCCTTTGATGGGATTACAGGCTAACAGTGCATTTTAAACCTTCTTAGAATGGAGAGGACTCTTTATTCAAATTGCAGTAGTTCTGAACGAAACCTTGGGCTGTGGGGTTTTGGTCCCTGGTTGGCAAACGACTCAAAATTGTCTTGGTATTTCTCCTTTTCCTTCCACATGAAAAGCGGCACGTTGTTAAAAGGCAGAATATGCCAACCCATTCCGAATGCTCAATGAAAGAGAGTAAGTGGTAGAACCATGCTAGCAGAAGCTGACTGAAGCGTTTCGGCTTTACCAATGGGGTGAGGTAGAAAGCAAATGTGCCTGCAGTGTGGAGGTTTATTCTGAAACTTGGGATCTTGTTTTTTGCTTCCAGAAGACTCTTTATAACAGCCGTAGTTTGACCTTTTCCAGTGAAATTTGTAAATGAAATGAAAATGTTGACTTCTGAGACTTTGCAACTACATATGCACATCGTCGCAATTGATCCAAGTCCTTGTTCTCTTTGCAGAGCCACAGCTTAAGGGTATAGTTACCAAACTGTACAGCCGACAAGGCTACCACTTGCAGCTGCAGGGTGATGGAACCATTGATGGCACCAAAGACGAGGACAGCACTTACAGTAAGTAACTGCAAAATAAATAGTGTATTCCAGTGTGTTGTTGACACTGTGATCTTGTTGTTTATTTATTTATTTTGAATAAACTGCCCTTGCCGAATCCTGAAGGGGATGTGAACTATAGTCACACGATATAATCCTGTTGACACAGTTATCCTAAAGGAAGTTGGAGATGAAAATATCCAAAAGAGTGAACTCTAGCAAATATTGTTGACACCATCTGAGGAACAGCCCAAATGTCATCTCCATGGTAATCTAGATAGATTTATGACTGTCCTTTGGATTTTATTACTTTTTTCCCACAGAAAATTTACTCACCCACACGTTGATCCTGAAATAGCGTGTTATCTCCACTCTCAAGAGCTAGTCTCATCCCAAGAGAGAGGAGCAGTTTCATGATATGGGAGTTCATCATTACAGGCTTTCACTTCTATCCCCCCCACCCCATGATAACACTGAGACTAATTGGGATTTTAACTTGGAGATAGTTTCCCAGGTGGGTAAAGGGATTTCGTGTACGGCTTTATTTTTAACTGCTGTTTAAGTAAAGACCAAATTGGAGACCATAATGGTGAACCTCAAGAGGAAACAGATCAAAAATAAAATCAGTTTTATTCAAGTACGGTCATTCCACGATGTTCCATAAGTTTTTATTACATGTGCCTTATTTACATGGCATAATGAAAACATATACTCACACAAGTGGAACCCTCACTTCAATGGTAATCATTGGTGTTTTCTAGTAACTTACAGATATCTGCAGACTTATAAAATGTTCCATGAGACAGAAACACTCAGTTCTCACAGTTCATTCCCTGTTTTCCCCAATTTGTACTGCGTTTCCGCTAGATTCTGGTAATTTCACAGAAATATTCCTATTGTCGGCTGAGAAAGCAGCCAAGGGAAGCAGGTCTGAATGCTAATGAGTACTCGGCAGCTTTTTCAGAGATGCAGGGCTCTAGACAGCATGGCCACAGAACAGGGTCCCAATGTTAAGTGTTAAAGGCTTCCACACCTTTTAGGAATGCTTCCTGGGCTGATGGCCAAGTTATGACCTCAAGAGGAAGTCACCTTCAGTTACCCTTGAAGAAAGCTCTGTTGGTACCTCAGATGAAAAACATCCAAGCTAACTGGGTCTTCACTCTTTTCCAAAATGCTATGTTACCGTCATGATCTTGAAGTTCTACGATGAGTATCCTAGATTTTTTTTCATGCATACTCTTCTATTTCAAAGAATTAGACAAGTGTCACCAGAGGGTTTTACTGTAATCCTATAACATAAATTAGTACATAATGGTCAGTAATAAAACATTTACATAAATTGTATGCACATATCTGTGTTTGGGGAAAGGAACTGGGGGCATATGCTAATAGGTCTGTTAAGCATTATTGAAGGGAGATTCACAATTAGCTGTCAAGGAGCTCCACCCAGTCAAGTATTCACCCATCTAAATTTTAACATCTTCTCTAGGTCCAAATCAGAGAAAACATATTTTGGGTCCAGTGATCATGTGTGTTTCCTGAGAAGGAAAAGAAATTAGACGATTGATTCATTTGTTGTGCCCTTGTCAACAGTGATATGCCAGACTCATAAAGATCACACTGTACGTAGTCATATATATGTATATCTATGAGGAGCCCTGGTGGCACAGTGTTTAAAGCCCTCGGCTGCTAACCATAGGTCGGTGGTTCGAACCTACCAACCACTCTGCAGGAGAAAGATGTGGCAGTCTACTTCCTTAAAACATTTACAGTCTTGGAAACCATATGGGGCAGTTCTGCCCTGTCCTATAGGGTCTCCATGACTCGACGGCAGTGGGTTTGATTTGGTTTTTGCAATCCATAGGATATGTGTGTATATGTATGTAATACACACACGTAGTATATTCATTGAACTATGGAACTTTAAATCACATAGTAGGTTTTGCTTTTCAGTCCTACATATGCATAGCTCCTGCCTTTGGTTGTCTTAAAACTCTGACATGGCATGGCGTTTCTCTGTAGTAATGATATTGTGAGACTTTTGAAGAGCATAGTCTGATGCCCAGAATCTGGGTTCAGGCAGACTGAAATAATGAGAGGTAAGTCATCCAATGGTAAATACTGCCCTATCATGATGCATACACCTGGAAAGTATCTGAAAAGAAATAGCACATCCATGGGGCTTGACTCTACCCCCGATGCCAAGTGTGACCAGAGACAGGGGACCTGGCTTAGCTGCCCCATTGAGGATATTGTGAGGCATATCCACCATGAAACATGAATGTTTAATGATTAAAATGATGTATCAAAATAGAAGTTATAGCCATCAAAATTTATTTTTCCCCCATGAGCCAAGTAATTTTATTGGCATTACTTATTTAATTAATTTGTTTTAAATGATTGAAACAAGAAGTTTTTTTTTTTTCCCAACTATCACTCATTTATATAGTGTTTCCCCTAATATGTTGTCCTGGTATTAGGTGTATATTTTTCTTATCCTTTTTAAATTTTCTTTGTATTTATCTCATTTAGTTCCATTTGAGTGGTTTTATGTTTGTTTGTTTGTTTTTCCCTGACATGGTAGGCAAGATCATGAGAAAACAAATTAGTTCGGTTCACATTTGCCTAGGTATATCCATTTCTAAAAACATATGTTTGATATTATGCATTTAAGCTTACCTTATGCAGATTTATTACAATGCTAAATGTCAGTCCAATAAAATCTCATCGAGAGCACATCAGCCATTATAAGTTATGTATTTCCCCCTGAGAAGGGAACAATGATAGACATTTCATGACTAGTTTTATTATATCTGCCTTGGGTGTAATGAAGGCTATTTTAAGAGTAGTTTCCCCTTTCCCTTCAAGCCTGCAGTAGCATTACCAGTTCAGCATGTCACGTCTTTCCAATCTACGTTAAGATATTTTCAAATAATAAACAGTATTTCCTTTGAGAGATTGATCTCGGTCCAACTGATGAAGTAGCATGGCTTCAGCATCGTATTCAGCAAATATTGAGCGCCAGCTGTATGGATTTTGTTTTTATGTAGGCTTAACAGAAAACAAATAAGAAACAAAAGCACTTTGATTCATGAACAGCTTCTTCAAAACTTGGACTGAAATGGAAGAAGAGAGTATTATTATTATTTAATGTTTTAGATACACCAATGGAAGCAATGATTTTCTTCTCATATTTAGAATAATTTCATCCTGATCAAAATAATATCTTAAATCCATGAAGAAGTACTCCAGACTTGGAGAAACAAAGCCTTATTATAAGAGGCTTTTGAAACAAAGGCTTATAGGAAGCAAGCTCACCTCTGATATAATTTCTTAGCATTTTTATCTGGAAGGTCTTTCCCTTTTATACGGACTTTACGCCAACCCACTTTATGATCTATTTTGAATGTCTAAAGAAAAGGAAGTATTAGACTACTATGACCAGCCACTCTCCACTTCTGTGGCTCCCTTCAAGGTTTTGTTTTGGAATGGTGTTTTGTGGTTTTGAATCCAGCTTCATAGAAATTTATGGTAGAGGGTACAGAATTCACGCTCTACTCTATAGTTAATAGCGTAATTCAGAAGTCGATGATCCCAGGCATGGATTACTGATGTTCTTTGCTTCTCTTCCTCCTTCTTTTGTCTGATGTTTGGAATTTCAACATTTCACTGCTCATTAAAACCCACATCAGAGAGTGGGTAGAGGCATAAGGTGAAAATCTAGTCCATCTCTCACTCTGTCTCTCTCTGTTTCTCTCTTTTGCATGTTACAAGCTGCATTAAGAGGACCAAGAAGGTTCAGAATAGTGTAGAAAATGTGGTTCTAGACGCAATTCCGAATTTCATTTGTCCTTCTCTGTCATCTATTACTATGTCAAAACTAGGATTCAGAAATATGCTGGTGTCCTAGTTGCCTAGTGGTATGTAGCAGGATGGCTCTTCAATCAAGCTCTTACAGAGGGTTTTGTTTTTTTGATCTAAAAATATTTAAACTATGACCTTTTATATAATGGGTTTGTGCTCTATTAGTTTCCAAAAACATGACCAGCTTTTCACCATACAGATCGCTATCAGTTCACAAATGCGTGTTAAGCACCTGCTTTGAGCAAGGCATCATCAACAGAAAGCGAGATGACATATTCGTGACACACGCAAAGATATCAGTCCTCCTTCCTGTGCATTGCTTTGTCAAAGATAGCATGAGCTCCTGACTTGCAATCTGTGCAATTACTTCCCTTTACCTCACGTAACATTAGGGCACAGCTCTTAATATGATGAGTATGGCATGAAGTGCTGCCAGTGGCGTGTGGTAGGAACACTTGTATTTTGGACTGTACAATGTGTCCTGGCTCCTTTTTGGGAACACCTTGATTTTAAGGGGTGGATCCATTGTAAGTTCACCAATGAGTATTTAGTTCTTCATTAGTGTTTCTCATTCATGTTACCCCACCTACTGCAGCAAACTGTATATGCACAGGGATGAGAGAGCCCAGAAAAACTCTTCTTACCCATGGGGTGACTGGTTTGCATTCTCGTTCACAGAAATGGTAGCAGACCGATTTCTCATTCTCAGCAAGCTTACACACCAAGGCAAAAATCACCAACATGGGTCTGTGACTCCTGAGAGAGAGAGGTGCACAGGCTGTTTTCAGAAGACGTGTGTGACAAGCACTACGTTTTAAAAATGTACTGTTTTATTTTTATTCACAGTGTGGGAGGGAGTAGACAGCTGGTAGGGGGAGGACGCCCCCTGGTTTTCTCCAGTGAGTGGTGTGTAACTGTGAGGAGAGCCTGGGTGTAAGTTTCACACAGTTAAACCCTCAAATGGAGAAATGAAGACCTCTCTGGCACCCACAGGCTGCCCACTTGCAACTATTTTGCAAATAAAGATAAACTTTTCTCGTCTTCGTTATTTTCATTTCTGTAGCCTTTTCTCCTGGAAATGAAAAGCTAGTACTCCTCTCAGTCCTATCGTGGAAAATGTAGGTTCTTTAAGAAATACTACTCCAGGAACATAAGACTACAAAAGGACATCATTTTCAAGGTCTGGATTTATTTCTGGGTTGTTGCATTTGGACTAGTGTCTCTTCTAAGATTCTAGGAATCTCCACCCAAGGAGCAGCTTAACTGTGTCTGTACATTTCAAAAGTTAGGTAGGGGAGCAGTTTAAAATCTTAGTTCGTTGAAAGTTGAAGCTATTTCACGTACAGGCCAATTCCTAGAACTGGATCTTTCCAGGGGCATCGAGATCCCCACCTCCAGCATAATACAAACCATGGAATTGTGACCAAGTCTTCCATTTTCCACAGAGTGTTTGACAATTTGTAGTTATAGCTCCAGTTATATGACTGCAACCAAGAATCAAGTATAACCCACATGGAGAATGAGGCCTTGTCTCTGTGTGTGTGTGTGTGTGTGTGTGTCCTCACCAAGCACTTTGGGATATTTCTGCACCGAAATACTGAAAAGCTGTGCAATTCAGAATTGTAATATCCGTTTCCCATTTTTGTTCATCTCAGCTCTGTTTAACCTCATCCCTGTGGGTCTTCGTGTGGTGGCCATTCAAGGAGTTCAAACCAAGCTGTATTTGGCAATGAACAGCGAGGGCTACTTATACACCTCGGTAAGCCTTCCACTCTGCGCGTGTTTTGACCACTCTAGTTTTCATCTGATATGAAATAAAGTATGCTTTATTTGTGCTATCATTGCGGATTTCTTTAATAAGTGGAAAAGGGTCTTTGATGGAAATACCACGTTGGAAAGGACAAATTAACTTCCTGTGAAAATTATCTACTAATTAATCATTTGAAACTAATAGTTTCAGTAAAACATCAAAGACCCACTGAACATTCTTACATACAGAACAGTTCTGGATGTGTTCCGGGAGTTTTATTTCATATCCTTATTTCAGGTAGGACACGGTGGTGGTCTGTCTCTAAGTACTTTTTTTCTACCAAGCACAGTGTAACCTCTCCTTACATGCAAATTCCTGTTTGCCTTTTTCTTACAAATTTAGAGTGAACAGAGGGAAAAATGGAACTTTTTATAGGCAAATTTATAAACAATGTAGACTACAATTCAATAAGGAACATGGAGTCAAATTAAGTTTTTTAAATATTTTAATATTTAAATATAGGCAGACGCCTACATGATCTAACACCAGGGTGAGGGTTTCTTTCTCATCATTAGATCTAGTTGCAGATTACAGATCATTTAATACATGAATTTTTTAATCTTTCTTTTTAATCCGTATCTTTTAAGAAAAGAATAAGATATTAACAAGTGGAGAAAATTGTTTGCCAAACTTCCTACTCCTAGCCTTGAAGTCCATAGCAGTCTTTGCCTCAAATGGCATGTAAAACGCTTATCTTTCTCCGCTGTTCCTCTCCCTGTTTATTTCGGAGCCTAGTGTGTAGAAAGACTCTGGGCAGACATGGTAGAAACCATGTTCTAACCCTACTTTTCAGAGGCCAAGATGGGGAGAAGTAGAAGAAGAGTAAGTCAGACCACAAAGGACCTAGACACTTGGTAAATCAGGTAGCCCATTTCATGTGGCCACAAAAGATTACTTATCAGCATAAGCTTCAAACGCTGGTTACTGTCAGCATTCCTATCAGGATATTACAACTGTCTGGTTGTCTAATCAATGCAGGGGTTTTATTTTTACTAAAAGAAAGATTGGAACTTCCTGCAAACTTTATGTCATCTGTCATTTTATTAATGCAGTGTTGTGAAATATTATATACAGGAGGCAAAAGGATTTATTTTTCGGATGTATGCATTAAGGTAAAAGAATTCAATAATGGAGGACTTCAATTAACCTCATTTAGGTCAACAAAGTACCTCATCAGGACCAGGTACAAAGGTAGGTTTTTAAGTAAATAAATGTCTGCTTTCTGAAACTATTATGCAGCCAAGTGAAGGAACTGTAATGCACTGGACATACTTTTGAGAAAGTCAGTGCCAGCTGGTATAGGAAATAATCACTAATTGTGGCAAAATTTCACTGGATTGTGATCAACATTGTGGTACTCCAATGAGAAAGGGTGAATTTAAAAAAAAATCTTGCAGCAATACAATTTAAAAAAGCACATTTTGTAAATAATATTTAAGTAAGAATGGGAAGAAGTCAGTTAAGTGAGGTAATATGCCAGGTGACCCCACTTAAGAAAATTAAAGCATTTACTATTACATTTAGGGAACTGATATAAAAACCATGTAGCCTGCCTTTCACATTGCCCATTGTTCCAACAAACTGGTGAATGTCAATGGGAGCTCATTTCCAAGAAAGATTTCCAGGGGAATGTGAACATGGTAGATTGGTGGGTCTCCTTTTCATGATGGACTAGTCAATAGACAGTACAATCGGGAACACTTTGTAAGCATTTCTTATTAAGGAAAAGGAAATGTGTTTTTAGTAAGGGAAAAAACCAAAACCTATTGCCGTCGAGTTGATTCCGACTCATAGCAACCCTATAGGACAGAGTAGAGTGGCCCCATAGGGTTTCCAAGGAGTGGCTGATGGATTCGAACTGCCAACCTTTTGGTTAGCAGTCGTAGCTTTTAACCACTGCACCACCAGGGCTCCCTTGGTAAGGAGAAAAGATGCCTGATAATCATGGAGTTCATATAGGGAAAAAAATAAATATAAATTTGTGTGCCCCGGAAGAGGAATCTGAGTTTTCTCCAGCAGAAAATTTCCAGTTCCATTACTTCTTGATGATTGTGGTTTGGCGTCCCTTCACTGTCTTCAATGGGCACTCCATTTTGAGGTTATCTTATTTAAACTGCGGTACCCAGACTCTATTAGGATAGAGTCTGTCCTAATGACTTCAGCTGCTTGTATTGCTGAGGCCAGATAGCTCAACAAAATACCATGCTTCATCAAAAAGAGAAGGCACCCAAAGAGAAAGGATCACCCTCCCCTTGCATGAAACCATGACACGTCTGCTACAGAAATGCTGTGTGCTGTGTTATTAGCTGCCTCTTAACAATGATAAAATAGGAATGGATAATGGTCTGAGGAGGAAGCAAAAATCATCAAAGGAAATAAGGGGCTACTGATGTGGGCAACTGGGGGAAAAAAAACTGTTAGGCAGTTATTGCAGATAATCTTGGTGAACGGTCACTAGGGTCTGCCCTAAAGCAGTTGCCGTGGAAATAGTAAAAAGAAGATGGGCTCGTGAGCTATTTTGGGGTTAGAATTGACAGGATCTGGTGACTAGGTTATATTTGAAAGGGAAGTAGTGCCACCATATATGATTTTACATGTTATGTACTGCACAGTGCTAGGGGGTGCCATTCACTGCATGGATAGAAGTAAAGTGTCTTCAGATAGAGACGTTTTTAAAAATTTGTACAATGGTATTCAGTGGGGTGTCAGGGACCGTAGGGAAAGGGAGAATTTCCCCTTTGGCAGTTGGCTAGATGGTGAAGTTATTGACCAAGATGGGGGAATAAAGGAAAAAGAGAAGAATTAGGGAAGAAGATAACCTGAGTAAAGCTTGCAATAGATTTTTTGAAAATATGGACCTAGAGGTCAAGAAAAGGATGTGAGCTAGAGGTAACATTTGGGAGTTATCACATGTAGGTGGAGGTTGATGCCATGAGAATAGTTGAGAAAATGTGTAGCATAAGAAGAGAGTTTGCCAAATATTTTTGAGGAAAACTAGAATGGAAGGGGCCAGCAGAAGAAGAACTGATTATGGCAGATATCATGGTATTGAAAAATCTAAGTGAGGAGAGAGTTTTCAGAACAGTTAGCAATGTCAGATGCTTCAAAGGGGAAAAAAAAGACAAGAACTAAGAAATTGCCTTATGAAGGTCATCGGTGACCTTGGCAAGAACACTTTCAGTAGAGGGGCGAGGACAGAAACCGGACTGTAGTGTCTTGAGAAGTGAATGGGAAGAGAGGAGGTAGGCAGTAGATATAGAATTGCTAAGGGAAGGGGAGACATGGATGAGTATTTAGAGGAGGACACAGAGTTGAAGAAGGCTTTGAGGGTTCTTTGGTTAAGGATAAGACAGCTGAAGATGAAGACAGATGCCGATGTAGGTAGACTAAATCTGCAGGTGATAGACCAGGAAGTTGAAGGACTTCCTGCCAGATGACCTCTATTTCCCCCTGAAGTATAATGTGAAGTTATCCGCTGGTAGTCAGGGGCATAGGGATGGGGTAGGTGAAGGTTTGGAACAGCTGTTTTAGGAAAGGGGAGAAAACAGTCTAATGATCAGGGATGAACAAACTATGACTCATGGGCCAAATCTGGCCCACCACCTGTTTTTGTAAATAAAGTTTTATTGGAACACAGCCATGCCCATTCATTTATTTATTGTCTGCGGCTGCTTTTGCAGTACAACAGCAGAGGTGAATAGTTTCAAAACAGAGACCTTATGGCTCACAAAGCCTGTATTATTTACTATCTGCCCCTTTACAGAAAATGTTTGCCAGCCCCTAGACTCTAGGCGAACAATGGTTCTCAACCTTAGCTACCCTTTAGAATCACCTGGGAACCTTTAAAAAAATACTGTTCCCTGTGCTGCATCCAGACCAATTATATCAGAATATCTGAGGGGGATCTGTGCATGAATATTTTTTAGAACTGCCCAGGTGGTGCTAATGTGTCAACTGATCTGGGGCTAAGAAAAATGATTGCTGAATAGCGCTGAAGACCCCCATTGAACATGGACACCAGGAATTTATATGCACTTTGTCCTTTATCCAAAATTTCTGATGTGGATCTTCTTTTTCTGCTCTTGCAAAGAAATTGCCTTTGTATTTCTGAACGACTGTTTCTTGAGATGTGATGGAAAATGCTGATCTTTGGAAGTGCTTTCTTACTTTATCACCTGTTCTTTCTTGTCTTCTCTTTTGCATTTCTGCTTCTGCATCCCTCAATTTCTTTTAAATTCCATTTTACATTTTTACCATTTCTTTTTTCCCCCTTTGTCCGTTAAGAAAAGAAATAGCACCTCCACATTATTGCTACAGAGATAGCAATTTGATTTCCATGATTAATCTCAGGATTCTTGTACTGCACCTTCCCCTCTTTTTTTCTTGTTGCCATGGGGGACAGACTTGATGTGGGCTCAAGTGGCAGTGAGAAACCATCTGTGGCACAGAGAATCATAATTAGCCCTTATTTCATAACAGTTTTACTCTGAAGTCTCTCTGCAAATGTAAGGAAACTATTATTCCTTGTGCATACAGAAACTTAGTTCTTACCTTTCGTTTTTCTTTACCAACCATTCCAAGTTTGACACAAGCCTTCAAGAGTTCCTTAAAATTCAATAGTATAAATATTTAATAGCATAAAATTATTTGTAATAAATATTTCAAAACTTCTTGAAATAAACATTAGCTATAGAAAATCAAGAGTCTTAAATTTGAAAATATGGTTATTGTCCTGGCATCTGTTTTAATAAAACCAAAGCCAGTTGCTGTCGAGTCAATTCCGACACATGGCGACCTCATAGAATGCTTACAAATTTAATAGAATTAAAGGGAACGCACTGGTTTAATCATTAAAGCACTTTAGGGAAATGGGATTGACTCAATTATAAAAGGAAATGGATTTAAAATGAACACAAGTAGTATCATATTCAATATAGAAGAAAATGATGATTAGTGAATCAAAATATCACACCAAAAAGTATAGGCAGCAAGAAATTCTAATTCCTTTTGATTACAACTTGATCACAAATTGTTGAATTTGGTTTATTTAATATAAAATTAGAGAAGTATTGACTATCAAAACTTAAGGTCTCAGTTTTGGTGCAGTATTTAATGGCTCTGGAATGAAATGTGTTGATTAGCATGTGCTGGTCAGATTACTAGATTGTAAGGATAATTATATATACGCACATATACATATATTTCTGAGTGGATCACTAAAAACGGGAAATGTGGAGAATTAAATTATTTGACAGGAAGAAAAGCTGAGAAAACAAGCACCTTTTATTTGTTCCTGAATGACTGTGCTAGCTCAAGGAGCTAGATTTTATGTTTCAAAGATACTTTCAGTTATTGTGTTGGTGCTTTTGAGTTAGAAGTCATTAAAATTACTGTAGTGAAAAATATACCAAAAAAACAAAACAGAACAAAAACTGTATTCATCTTAGATTTCCCTTCAGAACACCAGTGAATCAGCATCATTTTCAGGCCCAGAATACATTTCCCCAGTCACAGATAACTTCACATGTTTAGTACTCTTTCCAGTTAGTGGAAGTTTCATTCAAATGTGAAAGAAAATCTCGCTTGGCGTTATTTGAATATGAAATTAGATAAATCTGGTTGTTTGTACCTTCAGAGTCAAGTGCCTTCTCTTTATGGTCCCTGTAAAAAAAAAAAAATAGCCAAAGCTAGAAAATTTTTCAGCTTGAAGGTCTAGTTTCTTTGGTATAAGGATGGTACTTTCTCAGAAATCAAGGAGACAATAGTGATTGTAGCTAAATAGAGTAGAGTTGGCTCTGTATTGTGTTTTTGAGGCCAAGTTGAAAAAAATAATCCAAATGAGAGGTCACGGGGCACATATTTGAAAGAGTACTTCATGACTTCAACTCAGAAGCTAAACTCATTTTGTAGGAAAAAGCTGGTCTCTTGGAGCTTAAGAATAAAATAATTGGCAGGAACAACTAAGAGGAATTCTAACAAGTAAAGCTAGATGTAAGGGAGTTACACACACACACACACACACACACACACACACACACACACACACACACACGCATATGAAAGACGAATGGAAAAACAATCTCATATGCGTTGCTCTTTTGATATTATAGCACTAAGTATATCAGAATTCCTTTAATAATTCTAAGTTTTAAATGTATACCCAATTCAAATATTTAATCAGCAAGACCGCAGGACCGGACAGTGTTTTGCTTTGTTATGCATAAGGTTGCTATGGGTTGAAGCCGCCTCAACAGCAACCAACCACAACAACAAGAACAAAAGTCCCTCTTGGAGTGTTTGGTTGTTGGTCTGAGTAAAGAATTCTCAAGACTATTGTATAAAGTATTTCCTGGTTCCTGCCTAAGTGATAACACAATTCAGTATAATAGAAATGTTAACAAAAGTGCCTCTTTGCAGTGCAATCTCTATCTTTAGAGATTGCTGTAGTGACATATTTGGTAATACTTAGTAGGCTCATGAAAGGAAACAAAAAAGACTTTTAAGCTGCATTTAATGTGATTGCCCAGTGCGTCTCAGCTCTTGGTGCAGACATTGCTTTTAGTCCTTGCCTTCCAATTTGTATGATTTTGCTCTACAGTGTGATAGAAAAAATGTAACAGACTTCATCAGGACGTTTTTTTCCTGTTGTGCTTCCGTCTGTGAATCTTATGGTTTGAAATCGTTTGGCTGGCAAATCATATACTTGCTAACTAGTTACTGATTTGTTTTCTCTCCACACACCCGCCCCCCCATCATAGAGCAGTGTTCAGCCAAAAGTATGTTTTTAATATATATTCATTGAAAGAATGAATAGAAGTGTGTTGTATAGTAAAAACTAAAGCGCAATCACATTGTTACTGTCAGGCCATTTCAATATTAAAAATAAGTTATAAGTCCCAATTTCATGGATCCTCTCAAGTGCTAATATTTCAATATTATATAAGAGTGAATTACTGAGAGACCAGAGAAAATAAATGAAGGCAACGACTTTGTTTTTGATGGTTTATGCTGCTGCAAGGGAATTGTGACTTCCGAACAGGGAAACTTGGAATTCAAGCATTTCTCTGATCATTATAATAGCTGTAACCAAGGTTAATAGGTGGCAAGTCCCTGACTAATATGTTTAATATGTTTTGCCAGGCTGAATGTGTGACTAGATAACAGGTCTGTGCTAAAATTCTGATTAAGTTATTCATCAGATACTCTGATGCTTACTGCTTTTGACAGTACTGGAAGTGGAATGACTGGGAAAGCCTCAGTTGATTTCCTGGGTGGATATCACATAGAGCCAGTAGTCACAACACATAACACCCCCTTCCATAAGAGCCTTAGCTGTGTATAGGACTTCTGGCACAGCATCTGACAGGGGTTGTCAAAATTAGGGCCAACGTCCATTTTTACTTGTGGGGGAAAATATTATAAGCCTTTGTAAGTCAAATATAAATGACAACCCCAAACTTAGAATGTAGTAATACAGAGGAATGTTTAATGGTGAGGGTATGAATTGTCCCATAATACTTTCATAATTGTCAGCAAGACACCAGGAAATGATACTAATAGCTTTTAAAAATGAAATGTTGAACAGGCAAAACCTTATTGTATACAGCAGACATAACAAAAAAATCTTAATACATAACAAATTCATCGCCATAACCTGGCCACCAAATCAGCAAGACCGCAGGACCGGACAGTGTTTTGCTTTGTTATACATAAGGTTGCTATGGGTTGAAGCCGCCTCAGCAGCAACCAACCACAACAACAAGAACAAAAGTCCCTCTTGGAGTGTTTGGTTGTTGGTCTGATTAAAGAATTCTCAAGAATATTGTATAAAGTATTTCCTGGTTCCTGCCTAAGTGATAACACAATTCAGTATAATAGAAATGTTAACAAAAGTGCCTCTTTGCAGGCTCTATGCGCTGAAGATAGAGGTAGAGGCTGGAGGAGACCTGAAGCTAAGCGCTTGTATACTTGTGGTCTTTCATTCTTCTAGTTTCAGCCCAGCCATACACCTAAACTCCCAAGGAACCTGAGGCATGAAATGGTCCAGGAGCTTTGTCAACCAATCAATCAGCAGATCTCTGTTGAACAGCCACGAGATGCTAGGCACCCCAGTAGTGGTCCCAGTGATCCATACTGACAACATGTGGAGCTTACAGTCTACATAAGGAGAGTCTTCTGAAGTTCAGAGCCCTGACCGTTCACAGTTGATCTACTACAGGGAGAATTGGCATAGACTGTTTCATCCCCAGCTCTGCAGCCGGGCAATACTATTTTTAGCCCAGAACTCACTATAAGAAAATTCCATATAGGGAAACTATTTGAATGCCCTTGGGGATGGGGTGGGGGTGGGAATGCATCATTATGGACATTTATCAGTTGTATGAAGCAATACATATTTTGATATTTAGCCCCACAGTCTTTACCAGATCATATTGAAACCATGTTTGTATGTTCAGGGGAGGTAAAATTGAATAATATGGAGAATGGTTTTCAATTATAGCAAGAGACAGCGTAGGCTGAAGTACTTTAAAAAGTGTACAAATGTGTGACTCTTTTAAAAAAAAAATAGTTCTCCTATTTGGGCAACACTGGTCGGATTTAACCAACCAGAGCTTTTGGATGTATCAGAGTCTACCTCACATGTTTACACAAGGACACGGGAAAGTTTTTCTCCCCATTTTTTCTATAATTTCATGCTGCTGCAGAGAAACAATGCTGACCCATAGACAGAGATGCAACTTCTTGGAGCTATAATAAATGCAAGATATATTATTAGCAGTTGGTAGTTTGAGGCATGGGAGTCCTTGAGTGGTGCAGATGGTTAACACGCTCAGCTGCTGACCGAGAGGCTGGAAGTTCAAACCCACCAGCCGCTCAATGGAGGAAAGATGTAGCGGTCTGCTTTCATAAAGATTACAGCCTTGGAAACCTTATGGGGCAGTTCTACTCTGTCCTATAGGGTTGCTACGAGTTGGAATCGACTTGGCGGCAGTGGGTTTATAGTAGCATTTGTACAAGTTTTTTTTTTTTTTTTTGTATGGCCAGTCTAACATTTAGGAGGGGGAAGCACTTGCCACTATTGTCTGAATCATTGTGCCTTCATTTAAAAATTGGAACCATAATGAGATTTGCTCGTTGCTATGGTAGTTACTGTTGTACCAGCTATATGCTGATATAAAAAATACTGAAAGAAGGTGGACAATCAGTTGGTTTGTATTATTACTTTAACCACTCATGTTTTTTTGAGGGTTTTTTTATTATTTTTTTCCCTGAAATGATATTATGCATAAGTGACTAAGTTAACCTTTGAGATGCTTTGCATATGTACATTCTACCATTTTCCTAAGTATACCTAGTCCTCAAGTATAAGGACATAATTTTCTTAGCTGGCATTATATATATTTCATCAAATCCAAAATTCAGTAATCCAAGAAATCCTGCCAACACATCAGTGTGATTTGTAAAAGAGAAAAAAGTATACTACAATCTCTTTAAATGAAATGTGTCATAGGAGTATGACATATTTCCCACTGATTTATTGAAATAAATAGCATTCATTAGTAGTTAAATCTTGCTTTTTAGTGGCTCAGCACTCCCCAACCTGATGGGTCTCAAGCTTCACATGGCATTTTCAAGTCAGGGGAAATGAAAAGGGACCCACTGTGAAAAAAACTGGGAAGTATCATCAGCAAATTGCTCGTTTCTGGCACATTAGTTAATTACTTCACAAAGTGTTCATCATGTTCCCATTTTACCCTTATAAGCACAATAACACTTGGTTTTTCTGAGTGTTACCAACATTTAATTCCTTAATGAATCAATGATCATTTCATAGGTTATGAATTAGCATATGGGTTCACCCAACTGAGTGGCAACACAGAATTCTCAAATACACGTGTTCAAGCATTAGGGGAAAATTGGAAGCCAACCAGTCTCACTTTTGCATAAATGGTAATTGCCCTCTTAGAATTTAAGATCAACCTTTGTTAAAAGTTAGCAGCAAGGAGTTAAAAAACGATATTTTTCAACCCAATAGATAAGCTAGATAACTGGGATCTTCTAAAAAGCAAACACCTATGCTCTTCAAAAGACTTCACCAAAAGAGTAAAAAGAGAACCTACAGACTGGGGAAAAATTTTTGGACAGTACAAGTCAGACAAAGGTCTAATCTCCATAATCTACAAGAAAATCCAACACTTCTACAACAAAAAGACAAACAATCCTATTAAAAACTGGGCAAAGGAAATGAACAGACACTTCACCAAAGAAGACATTCAAATGGCCAACAGACACATGAGGAAATGCTCGCGATCACTAGCCATTAGAGAAGTGCAAATTAAAACCACAATGAGATACCATCTCACCCCGGCATTACTGGCATGAATCAAAAACACTGGAAATAACAAATGTTGGAGGGGCCGTGGGGAGATCGGAACACTTATGCCCTGCTGGTGGGAATGCAAAATGATACAACCATTTTGGAAAATGATATGGCGCTTCCTCAGAAAGCTAGAAATAGACATACCATTCGATCCAGCAATCCCACTCCTAGGAATATATCCTAGAGAGATAAGAGTCGTCACTCGAATAGACATATGCACACCTATGTTCATGGCAGCATTGTTCACAATAGCAAAACGATGGAAACAACCTAGATGCCCATCAACAGATGAATGGATAAACAAACTATGGTACATACACACAATGGAGTACTATGCAACGAGAAAGAACAACAATGAATCTGTGAACCATCTCATAACATGGATGAAACTGGAGGGCATTATGCTGAGTGAAATAAGTCAATCACAAAAGGACAAATATTGTATGAGACCTCTAGTGTAAAAACCCATGAAAAAGTTCACACACAAAATGTAACAATCTTTGTTGGTTCCAGGGATGGGAGTGGTGGTGGGGAAATACTAAATAGGCAATAGATAAGTGGTATGTTGAGTGAAGGGTGAGACAGTACACAATACAGGATAAACTAGCACAACTTGTACAAGGAAAGGTCATGGAAGCCCCATAGACACATCCAAACTCCCTGAGGGACTGAATTGCTGGGCGGAGGGCTGTGGGGACCATGGTCTCGGGGAACATCTAGCTCAATTGGCATAACACAGTTTATAAAGACAATGTTGTACATTCTACCTTGGTGAGTAGTGTCTAGGGTCTTAAAAGCCTGTGAGCGGCCATCTAAGATACTCCACTGGTCTCATCCCTTCGGGAGCAAGGGAGAATGAAGAGAACAGGATACAAGGAAAAGATTTAGTCGGAAGGACTAATTGTCCACAGCTACCAAGGCCTCCTCCGGACTGAGTCCAGTACAGCTAGATGGTGCCCAGCTACCACCACTGACTGCTCTGACCAGGATCACAACAGAGGGTTCTGGACAGAGCTGGAGAAGGATGTAGAGCATAATTCTAACTCACACACACACACAAAAAAAAAAGACCAGATTTACTGGCCTGACAGACTGGAGAAACCCCAAGAGTATGGCCCCCAGACACCCTTTTAGGTCAGTGGTGAAGTCATTTCCAAGGTTCACCGTTCAGCCTGGGAGTGGACAACCCCGTAAAACCAAATGAGACTAATGAGGTACAGGAGTCCAGTGACAAGGGCCAGAAGGCAGAAGGGGACAAGGAAGCTGGTGATAGGGAACCCAAGGTTGAGTAAGGATATTGTTGATGTGTTGTGAGATTGTTAACCATTGTCATAGGGCAACATTTGTAGTAACTGTTAAATGAGAAACTGTTTTGTTCTGTAAGCCTTCATCTTAAGTGAGAATAACAGCACAATTCGAAGAGCGTAGTCAATGTCATGGAACTGTGCATGTAAAAATTTTTTGAAATGGTGTATCTTTGGCTATGTATTTTCACCAAAAAAAAAAAAAAAAAAAGGTTGAGAAGTTAGAGGGTTGATGTGTTGTGGGGTTGTTAACCAATGTCGTAAAATAACATGTGTACTTCTGTTTCATGAGAAACTATTTGTTCTCTAAGCCTTCACCTGAAGTACAATAAAAAAAATTAAAAAAAAAAAAACAAAAGAAAAGAATATTTTTCATGAGGAGGTTATCCACGTCCAACAGTAATAGAGATAATTTGTCTTTTTTTATGAGATTTTATTAAACCTTCGTTTGCTGTTATTATTGCCACCAACTTATTACTATCTCATCTTGTATTTTATTCACTATATTGAGGAAATTGGTCTTTCCGGAAGCCACATGCAGAGCCATTGTACCAGAATCCATGATGGGTTCATGGGGACCCTTGATATAAATATACTCTCTATATAGGAGGATCCCATTTTAGGGAGTTTAGTTTGTAGCATGCTGAAGAAAGTTTGCTATAAAAATGGTTTACTTTTTTAAATCCTAAATTCTAAATCCAACCTCTCAAATGGTAAGAGTAGGATTATAGAGACAGCACAGTATAATAATAATATTCATATACATAATTTGAAGTATGGTGATTTATACTTTCAAAGCCTTATTGTCTAGAATGTTTTACATCACAGTGTATGCACATGGCAGTGGTCAAGAAAAAGTACTGTGTTTGGACTGATATTTCGTATTGCTGAATTAAATGCAAAGTCCAAACTGGTGTATTTTGTAACACGAAATTAACAAATAAAAATGGTAGCTTGAAATTTATAGTTTTTCCCAGGACGATGTTTTGATAATTCATGAAAATTTTATTACGGTGTAGAGTCACCAAAAAAAACAAACCTATTGCCATTGAGTTGAATTCCAACTCATAGCGACCCTCTAGGACAGAGTAGAACTGCCCCACAGGGTTTCCAAGGCTGTGATCTTTAAGGGAGCAGACTGCCACATCTTTCTTCCATGGAGTGGCAGGTGGGTTCAAACTGCCAACCTTTCGGTTAGCAGCTGAGTGCTTAACCACTGTGCCATCAGGGCTCCTTGTGTTAGAGTCACATTGAAAGAGTATGTTGTCATTCTCAAGGCCTTGGAAATTTCTGGTAAAGTACCTTTATTTGTTAGGCAGTGCTGGACAGGAAGCAATAAGTGGCTCTTATGCAAGATATGGAGCCCTGGTGGCACAGTGGTTAAGAGCTCGGCTGCTGACCAAAAGGTCAGCAGTTCGAAGCCACCAGCCGCTCCTTGGAAACCTTATGGGGCAGTTCTGCTTTGTCCTATAGGGTCACTGTGAGTCGAATTGACCCGATGGCAGTGGTTTTTTTTGTGTGTGTGTGCAAGATACGTGAACTTTTCTTCAGTTGTTTGATGAGCCTCAATCTTGTGTAGATTCTAGAATCACTGCCTCTGATATGATATTCAGGCAGACTGATATAGTTTCCAAAGGTCTTAGAAGGTTGTGTTGCTGGTGTGATATTGCTAGTCGTCTCAAAGGCAATTGTACACCTTTAGTGGTCATCCCAGTTAATTCTGGGAAAATGGTGCTTCTAGACAGTTTTATTGTATTTCCTTGTGGTTGCTAAAAGAAGTTTCCTTACCAACTCAATTTTAATTTCTTTTTGTCATTTGAAAAACAAAATGGTAAGAATACCTAATAGTTCATTTTCCCTTCAGGGGTAACATTCTGAATTCAGATAAGATAGGGTTTCTTGCTCTGATTTGATTTTATCATCTGTTTTCTCTACACTCATTCCCTTCTGCCCTCCATTGCTCAGGGCACAGCTCACTGTTTTTGCATTTTTATATAACAAAAAAGTCTCTTGAGTAGAGGCTGGGTTGCATGTCCGTAAGGCTGTACTCTGTTAGAACTTCATTAAGTCAATTGCAAATACAGAAAATAGAGATGAAAAGTATCAGATAATACCAGACTATTTCCTTGCGCTGTTATAACCTCATAAAAGCCTACATGGACATCGCAGTGCCTTCTGTTGTGTTCTCGGAGTACAATATGTGTAACATTTTCGTGTACCTCTTATTCCCCAGCTGTTCCATGTGCATAAATCCGGTATCCGCAAACGGTGTTGTAAGCGAATTGAGAGTAAGGATGGTACCTTCTCTTTCTTGTATATTTCCCACTATACCAAATTCCTTACTAAATACCCTGTAGATACTCTACCGATATTTAGTAGATGATAGACGAAAATTTTACTGTGTAAGGGACCAAAGATTGAGGGAAAACGAATAATTTCTCCCTTTTACATAATAAGAGATGAGTGGATGAAGAATAACACAGTATCGTAAGGAGCCATCTGGAGGCTCAAATTGTGTGTGTTGCCATGTGTGCGCTTGTGCATATGTCTCTCTTCCTCTTTCTCATGGAGGCTTATGTGTATACCAAGTCTTTGTCACCATTTCACAACAATGATGAAGAAAATGCTATTTGATTAATCATACCTTTTTTTATGCACGAGAGACACTGGTTGAACAACTAGTAATGTCACGGTTTCATGGGCACATTGAACTAGAAACCCAGGAATGCAGCTTCTAAGTCCTTTTAAGGAATGTATGAATTTGGGCAGGTCCCTTGCTTTGTCAAGTTCTCAGTTACCTCAGATATGAAACGAGAGGGTTAAATTTGATTCCTGTGGGCCCTAGAATCAATGTTGCATGCTGTAAACACCTCAACTTTGCATCCATTATTAAATTTTTCATAAAATCCGATGCTGAGATTGAGTAGAGTGTAGCTCTAACGAGTGCTCCCCTAGTATCAGGTGGCCAGTGGATCATCTTTGAAATAGATGGATTATAACTAGCAAACCAAAGCAAAACCCAAACCAGCTGCTGTCGAGTTGATTCCGACTCATGGCAACCCTATGCACAAAGTAGAACTGTGCTCCATAGAGGTTTCCATGACTGATTTTTCAGAAGTAGATTGCCAGACCTTTCTTTCGAGGCACCTCTGGGTGGACTCAAACCTCCAGCCTGTCAGTTACTAGCTGAGCGCTTAACCGTTTGTGCACTCAGAGACTCCATAAGTAGGGAAAGGAACTATTTTTTTCTATTCATGGTCCAAACAGCGGCCATAGATTTCTAATGAATCTTTCATGATGACATTCTTTTAATTTTCTCTGCCTTTAATCATCTGGTTTATTTATATAAAAGTAACATTGGGATTGCACTGGGGACATAACTGGACTTGACCAACCAATAAAGGATGACTGTGTCTTCTAATTGTCTTGCTCTTCGTCTTGCTGAATTATGGAAAATGTTACATTTCCGTAGTCTATGACTCATGATAAATGAATGTGTGAGCAGTGTCAAAATACAGCAATTTTATGTACGTAAAGGGAGGCAGACAGCTATTGAAAATGGTAAGGTACGTAACTAGATATTTCTAAACTGAAAATAGATCTCATTTGGGTTTAGAAATAAGGTTTTGTAGTGCTCGTAGTTATTAAATCATCGAAGGAGGGCTCACTTACCCAGTCTGGATTCTTGGCCCAGGAAAGAAATCACGTGGGACTTCAAGCCCAAGTCTCATGACCACTGACAACAGAAAACACATGATTGTCTTCCGCTGTTGATAGCAGGTTTTTCTTTGTGCGGTTTGTTTCGTTTCCCCATAGTGCAGTCTTCCAAACATTTGTTATTTCTCTTTTCATGCCATTTGAATTAATGTGGGCAATTGTGGTAGTTAGAGGCTTTCCTCTCTCAGATGGTAATTATCCAATCTATAGTTTCATTCCAAACTCAGTAAAATGGTATTAGAAAAGTTGATATTTATCAGACGGAATACTCTGGGTATAACTGAACATGCAGGACTTCACAAATCTAAGTCAAAACAAATTTACCCCTTAAGGCACCCTAGTTATAGGCTATGTTAACGGGGTTTATTAGGAGCCCTGGTGGCGCAGTGAGTAAGCACTTAGTTGCTAACCCAAAGATCGGTGGTTCGAACCCAACAGCTACTCCACAGTAGAAAGATGTGACAGTCTACTTCTGTAAAGTTTACAGCGTTGGAAACCCTATGGGGGCAGTTCTACTCAGTCCTGTAGTGTCACTATGAGTCAGAATTGACTCGATGGCAACGGGTTTGGTTGGTTGGTTGGTTTTGAACAGAGTTTATTAGTGTTCCTACAAAATATCAGCAAGCTTCTGATACATTCATGGGAATCTTCTCTCTCCTATGAATTTATTAAGTTGTGACTGCCTAGAATTTTTATTACTTTTGCTGACAGGAAAACATGCTTGAGAATTCTTTGGAAGCATTGTTAGCAGATAAAATATCCAAGTTTGGTGGTGTGAGGTGAGAGGCAGGGCTAATGCACCAGATGTGAGTTAGTTTTGTTTATCTATTCGTCTACACTGAATTTCAACAAGAATCAAAAATGCTGTTGTTTGGGATTTCTTGAAAATTAAACCTGAGGAGTTCTGTCCTATTCCCTCATAAATGAACCAGGAAAAGCCGTTTCATAGGATACTGTTTATAGACTCTTTTCATCGATCTCTAAATGGCAGTGAAATTAAAAATAACTTTCAGAGGACATAGAGTCATAAAATTCCTATTTATGCACACATTGTTTCATTTTAGAGAGACGTAGTAAGATCGATGTTCCCAAGCTCCTCATTTGACAAATACATTTGAAGATGGAGATTTGTATAATTCTGTTAGGAACTAGGAGGATTCTGAGTCCATTTAAATTAAGGACAGTGCTGAGGAGTTCCGTGGTGTAGCTTTCCACTGTTGGCAGGTTTTGGGGTTTTATTTTGTTTGTTTTTCCTAGAGAGACAGCTCACCTCAATGGTACAACCTTCGGGACGCTATAACTGTTCCTGAGACATGGCAACACATGAAATTTTTCATTTCATAATACATTTTTAGAAATGAAGGGGGAGGAATTACAGTGGTAGCCGTGAAGAGCCTTCTTTTCCATGTACATAGGGTCACAGAAAACAGGAGAGTAAGGGAATAGGAAGGAGCCCTGGTGGCATGATGGTTAAGTGCTCAGCTGCTAACTGGAAGGTCAGTAATTCGAACTCACCAGCCACTCTGTGGGAGAAAGACGTGGCAGTCTCTTCTGTAAAGATTACAGCTTTGGGAACCCTGTGGGGCAGTTCTGCTCTGCCCTACAGGGTGGCTATGAGTCGGAATCGACTCCGCAGCAACAGGTTTTAGGGAAACAGGGCAGAACTCACATGCGAGACCCGACAGAGGCACCATAGACATCTACATCCTCCATTATCGCTTGCCAGCTGTGTGGCCTTGGTCAAGTTACCTACATTTCTGAACTTCAGATTGCTCATCTAAAAAATAGGATCTTACCTATTCCTGGGGGTCGATGAGCTTGCATGTAACTTGTCTGGCACATATAAGTGCTTAATAAACATGAGCATCCCCTTCATTGTGGTTGAATGAACAGTAGACTAAGGCAGCTTTTTTCTATCTGACAATGGTTTTGGAAGCCTATCCTGAGGCTCATGTGATTATAGAGTCAAAAATTTAATTTTAGCTGAGACATGGGGCTTATGGAGAAGCAATTGGTTTTTAATGAAACGTTTTTATAAACATCTCTTGTGGATGCTTTGTTACCCTGCCTTACTTGGTTGAGTGTACTTCTTTGTTCGTTATAGGCGGAAAGCTCTTCTAAGTGAAATGGACTGAGGAATATCAGTGGAAAAAACACTAGACTCATCCAAGTTGTTGTTATTTAAGTTTGGGATCATTTCAGAGCTAAGACTTTCCATGCCTCACCTGGCTGGCATTATACACATATGGCCCAGTCATAAATATGCACAAATAGGGCGTTGTGATAGGCACACAGTCACAGCTTACTTCTTTCTAACTTGGCTATGGACCCGAGCTAGGTGTGAACGGTACATGCCATATATCAGAAAGGAGCAAAGAGCGCATCAAAGCTGCTCAAAGAAAAATTGACATGACTGAATCTAACAGCTTAGTTTTCCATTTCAAGGGATCATTTATTTGGAACACTACTTCTGTGTCCTAAGCTATCATGCCATAGTTTATCACCATTCCTGCTATTCTGTTTTGCAGAGATGTTCTATCAGCATATGACTTATCACAGACAGTACAGAAGACAGTGAAATATGCAAAGCTCTCTGTGAAAAGATCAACTAAATTTGAAGGGAAAGCTAGGTTTTTTTTAATTATTGTTGTTGTAAAGAAATATATAACACACTTTTTGCCAATTCAGCGTTTTTCACGTGTGCAATTTAGGGATGTCAGTTATATTTATCACCTCATGTAACCATCACCGATAATCATTGCCAAATTTCCCACCCACTATAAACAGAAACTCAATGCTTCCTAAACACTGACTCCACCTGTCTCCCTCCCTCCTGCCCCTGGTAACCACGAATGAAACTTTGGTCTCTATGCCTTTGCCTATTCTAGATATTTCATATAAGTGCGATCATACAGTATTTTTTTTCCTTTTGTAATTCACTTACTTCACTCTGCGTAATTTTTTCAAAGTTCATGGATTTTGTAGCCTGTATCAGGACTTCATTTCTCTTTATGGCTGAGTAACATTCCATTATATGTATGTACCACATTTTGTTTATCCATTCATCTATTCATGGACACTTGGGTCATTTTCACCTTTTGGCTATTGAGAATAGTGCTGCAGTGAACGTTGGTGTACAGGAAGAGCTAGTTTGAAATGTTACTTATGTTCCCAACCTTTTAAATTTCTGATTGGCTGATTTGTTGGAAAGAGGTCATACCCTTGTGAAGTCCTTATAAGGAAATCATGCTAGATGCATGTTCACTCTGTTTGCTCAGGTTGCTGGGTGTCTTAGTTATCTAGTACTGCTACAACAGAAATACCACAAGTGGCTGGCTTTAACAAAGAGAAATGTATTCTCTACAGTCTGTTCTCTCTCTGTCGGCTCTGGGGGAAGGTCTTTGTCATCAGTCTTCCCCTGGTCTAGGAGCTTTTCAGCACCAAGGACCCTAAGTCCAAAGGATGCCCGCTCCTGGCTCTGCTTTCCTGGTGGTATGGGGTCCCTCTGTCTCTCTGCTTGCTTTTCTCTTTTATGTGTCAAAAGAGATTGACTTAAGACACAACCTAATCTTGTAGATTGAGTCCTACCTCATTAACATAACTGCCTCTAATCCTGCCTCATTAACATCATAGAGGTAGGATTTACAACACATAGGAAAATCACATCAGATGACAAAATGGTGGACAGTCACACAGTACTGAGAATCATGGCCTAGCCAAATTGATACCCATATTTTTGGGGAACACAGTTCAATCCATGACACTGCTAACAGACCTTGTAGGCTTGGTAGAGCCAGGTGCCAGGTTGCTGTGGGTTCATTGTGCCATAGAAAGTCTGAAGTATGGAGGTATTTTTCACCTTTTTCTTCTTTATGTCTTTTTCTGCTGTCTCTAATCTTTATTCATACTCATTCCTCCGGTACCTCTATACAAAGCCATTTTGCTCCAGAATGATGTTCCTATTCATTCAAAACACCTACCTTTCTTCTAGAGCAAAACAGTAGTAGTGATCACTCACAGTCATTGCTATGCTTGAGCCCATTGTTGCAGCCATTGTGTCAAACCATCTCGTTGAGGGTCTTCCTCATTTTCGATGACCCTCTACTTCACCAAGCATGATGTCCTTCTCCAGAGACTGGTCCCTCCTGATAACATGTCCAAAGTATGTGAGATGAAGTTTTGCCATCCTGGCACATATAAATTGGTGATAAATATGTGGAATAAAAAAATGTTTATTTGTTTATTTTTGTATCTACACACTAGAATATAAATCCCTTGCTGGCCACATTTTCTTTTGTTTACTGTTTTGGTTGAGTGAATGAGTACGTATGTGTTTATTTGTTTTTTTGTCTCCCTCTACTAGAATGTCAGCGCCTAGAGGGCAGGGTCTTAACTTTGTTCAGTAATCTGTCCCCAGTGCCTAGAACAGTGTCTGACATATGTATAGTGGGAGCTCAACAAATGTTTCTTGAATTAATTAATCAATTTATCAATTCGTTCAGGCATTGAAATGATTCCCAAGAGTAATGCTTGAACTCAAATCAACATAATGGATAAATATCCAAGTGCTGTATGAGGAAAACTTACTGATAAACATTGTCTGTGTTTTTAAGATTCATAATTTAACTGTACCCACTATTTGTCCCAAAACGTGTACGTATAAATATGAAATCCCGAAATTTTGCTTGCTAGACTATTCCACTATATAAAGCAGAGATAGCACTCAGCCTAATTTAGATTGAATGCCTATAGTCCAACTGTTGATTCCTTTCTCGCTTGTTTAGCTTTGTTGCTAGGGGATACTGTAAATATTTTAAGTACATATTCATTTCCACTAAGAGTTACATAATCAGTTTTAATGTGTTTTAATATTCTTTTAGATGATGTAGATTAATAATGGAAATGATGATGGTAATGTTGGTGCTGGTGGTAATGAGACTTGCTGTTCATTTTATACACACACACACACACACACACACACACACACACACACACACACACACACACACACACCAACACACCAACCCACTTACTACTAAAAAAGAATTATGAAGTAGGTCAGTCTTAGAAAGCATTTTTTAAAGAGAGGCAGTTTCACCCATCCTGAGATTAACTCAAATTATACTAACTCTTGTCTATTAAGATGATCTGATTTAATGAAATGTACCTCAGTTGTTTATATGTGAATTTAAGTTGTTTGGGGATTCCAGAAGAATGTGTTCACAAGTACTTTGTAACTTTTAGAAAAATGAAAAGACCTAAAACAGTACCCCAGACTCACCACCCAGATACAAGCATTCTTGATATTTCAGTGTCTGTCACCCCTCTGCTTCTCTCTGTGTATAAACATGTATGTGTACTTGATTGTGCATGAATGTGGCAATTCTTCATGTCCTGTTTTGTAACTTGCTTCTTTCACTCATCTTGTGTATATATTTCTATGTTAATAAATGGACAATCCACATCATAATTTTAGAAAAGATGAATAATATTCTGTCGTATGGTTGTATGTATGTACTGTAATTTGCTTATCCACTTCTCTGTTGATGACCATTTAGATGGTTTTCTTTTTGTTGTTATTATAAAACAGTGCTGTGGTGAACATTCTTATGCATGCATCTTTTTCATTTGATTTGCAAGTATGTTTAAAGTTTCTCCTTAGTGTCATTGTGTTTGTATTCTATACTTGGAAATCCTACGAGGTCGCTATGAGTCGGAGTTGACTCGACAGCAGTGGGTGTTATATGTATAAAAGGATTGCTAAGCAAAGACAAGTCTCTCCCTTATTCTGTCTCTAAACTATTGTCAATTTCAAAGTAGTGCAATTGGAATAAATGAGATTTTATTCTGTACTTTGCCCCAGAGCCCTCTCCTAAAGTATATTCAAAGTAAATGAAAGGGCTCATCAACAGATAAAGCTATTTGAGTTAAAGATCAAATCTGTTGAACATTTTCACCTAAATATACCAATTTTATCTTTTTGACGTTTTTTGTTTTATTTGATGCTGAGAATAAAAACTTTGCAATAAGCTATAATTTCTGCATCCATGCATATTCAGGTCTGAAAATGAAAGAAGAGTATGACAGGTTTGCATGTAGCAACTTCCACCCACACTTTTCTTTCCTTTCTGATTCTGACACTTCAGCCTTTGAAACAGTTCCCATGAGCAACACTAAGATTCAGATTATTTAGATCTAAGGGGAAAGAAAACACACACACACACACACACACACACACACACACACACACACACACACACAAGATCTTCTACTGCTTGTATCTAGCACCTGGAAACCTCTTTGAAGAAGTGCTAAAATGTACATCATGCTGTTGTTATGCGCACAGCAGAAATCCTAAAGGTATTTGAGAGAGAAGCAGGAGGGGTAATCTAGAAATATTAAGGGCAGGTTGGGCCAAGGTTGAGGGAGGATGCCATAATCTTTATTATTAAAGTGGCATGTTTCCAGTACGTTCTTACTAACTTACACGCAGATCGCTTGCCAGGTTCACATTTCACTCTCAGCTTTTAGAAGAAGCCAGGTGAGACAGGAGAAAAGAGACAGCTCGTTGTTGAAAAAGTGTAGGTTTCCCATCAGGTGAAGGGGTTATTTGATAGGTATCTGAAGCACATTGGATCTTCGTAACATTTTCTTGTTCTGTGCCGTATACCAAAAACCAGTTGCCATCAAGTTGGTTCCGATTCATGGTGAGCGCATGCATGTCATAGTAGAACTGTGCTCCATAGGGTTTTCAATGGCTGATTTTTCAGAAGTAGATTGCCAGACCTTTCTTCCTAGGTACCTCTGGGTAGATTCAAACCACTAGCCTTTTGGTTAGCGTCCGAGCATGTTAACAGCTTGCACCACCCAAGTTTCCCTGTGCCACATAGAGCCCACCTAAGCCCATGGGAGTGTATTTCCTTCCTAGTTATCCAAAACTCGTAACAGTAGCTCTATTTCATCATTTATCAAAGAATATCAACATTGTGAAAGGCCTTACAGGTCATTTCCTGACAACACCTCCTCCTACTCCTCTTTAGGGCTAAGCCCTCTGTCTTCCCATTCATCCTGTCCCTTTCCAAAGCCAGGTGGACATCCATCCATCAAATATCCTCTTTCCTGTACCTTCCCTCATGCCTTGACTACTGGCTTTTCCCCATTGGCATACAGATTATTTCAGGACTCCTCGTCCAAGAAGATCATTCCTGTGACTCTGTTTCTCCTCCAACTCTGTGTCTCCCTCAAAATGTCTCTTTCCCTTGAGAGTCAAGAGTCAATTTGTTTTTGCTTTCTTCATTTTCTCATCTACTTCTTAATTCTTCAACCCTCTTCATTTTCTCTTCTGCCTTCATCACCATCCTTAAACGCCTCTTGTTAAGGTCACCAGTGACTACCAAACAAAGGCCATTGTTACCTTCAGCCCTTATCTTATTCCTCTTTTCTGCAGAGTGGAATGATGTTGATCACCTCCTGCTCCTCATTGAAATTAACCCTTCCCTGGCTTTCACCGCTTTCTCTTTGTTCCACACCACCATTATTTTTTCTTTTGCTTTCTCCTTTTCCTTCACCTCTCCTGAAAAGTTGACATCTTCCCTACTCCCAGGTTCTAGCCTCAGTGGTTGTCTTCTATTCTGTATGTTTTCTCTAGGTTATTCCATCTGTTTGCATGGTATCAGTTACCATCATGCAGACAACTTCTGTCTTGAGAGCCATACCTGTATATCCAACTGGCTACTGGACATCTCCGTTTGTCTCTCGCTAATAACTCTTCAAACTCAAGAGAGTCAACAATGAAGTCATTGTTGCTATCTCCAAAATAGAACAGAATAGCTCCGCTTCTCACCCTGGTGCAACAGCCTTTGATTCCTCGTTTTGTGCAGGCTCCACCATCATTAATAAATGATACATTATATTTGCCTTCAAGATACTTGGCAGTGGTTAAGAGGGAAGACTCTGCCAGACTACAAGGGTTTGAAATCTAGCTAAACTGCTTATAAGGTGTGTGATTTGGGGCAAGGGACTTAATCCGTCTGTCCTTGAGTTTCTTCATCTATAAACCAAAAACCAAACCCGTTGCTACTGAGTTGATTCTGACTCATAGTGACCCTATAGGATAGAGTAGAAATGCTCCATAAGGTTCCCAAGCCTGTAGTCTTTACAGACGCAGACTGCCACATCTTTCTCCCACAGACCAACTGGTGGGTTCGAACCACCGACTTTTTGGTTAGCAGCTGAGAGCTTTAACCGTTATGCCACCAGGGCTCCTTCTTCATCTATAAAATGGGACTAATGGTAGTATAGACCTCATAGGATTAGTACAAGGATGAAATGGGATGACACATGTGCAGCATTGAGCTGTTATAGCCCATATGGTGACTTACTGACTTCAGGCCAGTATGTAGCAGTGTGTAATTCTTTGAAGACTGTGGGGATCCTTTGGTATGAAATCATCATATTTTTTTTTAAAGAATGAATTAATACAATTCAGATAAAGTCCAAAAATATAGTTATTCACAGAGGACAGACTGATCCACAAGACCACAGTCTGCCCTCATCAGCCAGTACCCATTGCTGAAGTGGGACAGTTTCAAAAGGAAAAGTTGACTCAACAAGCCATCCATTTCCCACATAAAATTACAACGGAAGAGAGCAAATCTGAAGTGAAGCATTGAATCTGCTGCTGTTGGGAGACCCTGGTCTGCACTCTATCTGTGTGCTTACTGAGGGGAGAGCGGGGCAGGGTTTCCCATACAGAGGGCGCAGGCTACCACCATGTGGCGAAGGTTGATTAGAACCTGATTTCAAAGCCATTTCACCTGGAAGCTACCACACCTTCCAATGCTTCATGAAAATTCAGCAGGTCTGCTCATGAGAAGATGCTCAACCCCAAAAAGTCTCTTCAGTAGCTATTGAAATGTTCTTGTAACTCTCTCATTGTCTTAGGTTGAACAAGAATTTTAAGTTTCCAATTGAGCATCTCTCTCAACACTGATTTTGTGCATGTTTGTTCTCTATTTATCAATGTAATATATGTTCTGTGTAGAAAAATTGGAAAATTCACAAAGGTATCCATAAAAACAATCCCTCTAATCCCCCTCGTTGTTCTGTGTCATCGAGTCGATTCTGACTCAATAGTGACCCCACGTGACAGAGTAGAACTGCTCCGTAGGGATTCCTGGGCTGTAATCTTTCCGGAGGTAGACTGCCACATCTTTCTCCTGCCGCGGAGCGGCTGGGTGAGTTTGCACGGGCAGTCTTTTGGTTAGCAGCCAAGCACTTTAACCATTGCACCACCAGGGCTTCTTCCAATCCCCTTAATCAGAGGAAACCAATGTCAGCATTTTATTATAGATCCTTATAGTCCTTCTGTCTCTTTCTCTCTGTGTCCCCCATTGCTCTTCTTCCCCTCCCCTCTCTGTCTTTCTGTCTTTGTCTCTCTCTCTCGAAATTTTGAATTATATCCTGTTTGAAATGAGCTTTTCTCATTATCATGACTATTTCCCCACATATTAAAATATTCTTCTATAGCATCATTTTAATGGCTGAATAGTAATAGTCTGTCAGTATTTGGTTATTTTCTGTTTACTCGATTCTGTTTTGTGACTAGGCAACTGTTCACACCTACATGTATGCAACCTCTGTGTTGAGATCAGGGTGCTTGAATCCTTGAGAACCCGTCAGAAAACTTAATAGTTTATGATGATTTGTGTCTTTCTTGCAATTACAAATGACACGTTATGTATATTCTATATCCTACTCATATGTGATAATGGTACTGACGTGTGTAACACTTCACAATCTATACAGTGTTTTCACACTCATTTCTTCATTTGATCCCTGCAGCGATCTTGTGAGACAGACAGGGCAGGGTTTAATATTCTTACTTTATAGATGAGGAAAATGATGTCCAAGGAGATAAAATGATTTCTCAAAGGTCACGTGGTTAGTAAGAAAATGGCAGGCTTGGAATTCAAAGTCAAGGCTTCTGACTCCAAACCAGTATTCTTTCTAGTACATTTTGCCATGTCTCACCTTTTTCTCCATTTTATTTAACTGCTTCTTTCTAGCACCTCCTATTCAAATATTCTCTTCTTCCCCCCTTTTTTTTTTTTAAATCATAACTTAGGAGTATGTAGCTTTATCACCAGTTTTCTCATTAGCAGAAAACTGAATGTGGCTAGATTCTGAAAAATACAAATCCGTTTTCCCCTTCAGAAATGCAAACTCTTAGACGCTGAATCCTTATTGATACTGTGTATGAGGTTCTTTGTACAGTACCTCAAGCTTTTCTTAGGAAGCTGAAAATCTGTTCCTTTTCTTGAACAGTTTAGGGAGGCTGCACCACAGTTAATTCAGAGTTGGAACATCTTGATCTCAAAATGTGGACAGTCAGGTTGAGAAATGCAGTGTAAACCCCAGGGAATTAAACCACAGGACAAAGACAAGACACCTGGGAGATAGGATACAGGTTCAAATAAAAAAAGGTGCCGGCAAAATGGTGCCAGCGAGAGTAGCCTTCAGTTTGTTGCATGTCATCTAGTTCTCTTCTTAATTAGATTCCCAGGTCATCGTGGACCAGGAATGAGAAATGCGGAAGTGAGAAATGTATATGTGACAAAGAGACACACAGGGACCAAGAGACAGATACTAAATGTACCTGTGTCAGGTAATGGGGGGGAGGTCCCTCCTGCACCTCAGCTGGTCTGATTACTTGGGAAACTGATGATCATAGGCCTCCCAATCCTGCTTCAGCCCAAATTTCGTTGATGGCATTATTGCTCCCTGCTTTTTATTTTCTTCACAGTAGATTTTTAAATAGTACCTTTTGCTGCCCTGTTTGATCTTGGTGTCTGCTAAAACCCTGGGCAGGCACACTCTTTTGCCATCTGTTTTATATATGGGTAAAGACCTTCTGTTACATCTCAGCTAAACTGCCAGCTTTTAATAAGCACTTACAGAATACTGAAACCCATTTCCTTACAACAATCTATTACATATTCTTTTTTTTTTTTTCAGGTTTTTTTTTTTTTATTGTACTTCAGGTGAAGGCTTACAGAGCAAATAGTTTCTCATGAAACAGAAGAAGTACACATGTTGTTTTATAACATTGGTTAACAACCCCACAACATATCAACCCTCTAACTTCTCAACCTCTTTTTTTTTTTTTTTGGTGAAAATACACATAGCCAAAGATACACCATTTCAAAAATTTCTACATGCACAGTTCAGTGACACTGACTACGCTCTTCGAATTGTGCTGTTATTCTCACTTAAGATGAAGGCTTACAGAACAAAATAGTTTCTCAGTTAACAGTTACTACAAATGTTGCCCTATGACAATGGTTAACAATCTCACAACACATCAACAATATCCTTACTCAACCTTGGGTTCCCTATCACCAGCTTCCTTGTCCCCTTCTGCTTTCTGGTCCTTGTCACTGGACTCCTGTACCTCGTTAGTCTCATTTGGTTTTACAGGGCTGTCCACTCCCAGACTGAATGGTGAACCTCGGAGATGACTTCACCACTGAGCTAAAAGGGTGGCTGGGGGCCATACTTTCGGGGTTTCTCCAGTCTCCTTTAGGCCAGTAAATCTGGTCTTTTTTTTGTGAGTTAGAATTATGTTCTACATCCTTCTCCAGCTCTGTCCAGAACCCTCTGTTGTGATCCTGGTTAGAGCAGTCAGTGGTGGTAGCCGGGCATCATCTAGCTGTACTGGACTCAGTCCAGTGGAGGCCATGGTAGCTGTGGACAATTAGTCCTTCCGACTAAATCTTTTCCTTGTATCCTGTTCTCTTCATTCTCCTTGCTCCCGAAGGGATGAGACCAGTGGAGTATCTTAGATGGCCGCTCACAGGCTTTTAAGACCCTAGACACTACTCACCAAGGTAGAATGTAGAACATTGTCTTTATAAGCTGTGTCATGCCAATTGAGCTAGATGTTCCCTGAGACCATGGTCCCCAGAGCCCTCCATCCAGCAATTCAGTCCCTCAGGGAGCTTGGATGTGTCTATGGGGCTTCCATGACCTTTCCTAGTACAAGCTGTGCTAGTTTCTCCTGTATTGTGTACTGTCTCACCCTTCACCCAAGATACCACTTGTCTATTATCTATTTAGTATTTCCCCCCCCCCACCCCTCCCATCCCTGGTAACCAACAAGGATTGTTACATTTTGTGTGTGAACTTTTTCATAGGTTTTTACACTAGAGGTCTCATACAATATTTGTCCTTTTGTGATTGACTTATTTCACTCAGCATAGTGTCCTCCAGCTTCATCCATGTTATGAGATGGTTCACAGATTCATTGTTGTTCTTTCTCATTGCATAGTACTCCATTGTGTGTATGTACCATAGTTGGTTTATCCATTCATCTGTTGATGGGCATCTAGGTTGTTTCCATCTTTTTGCTATTGTGAACAATGCTGCCATGAACATAGGTGTGCATATGTCTATTCGAGTGACGACTCTGTTTTCTCTAGGATATATTCCTAGGAGTGGGATTGCTGGATCAAATGGTATGTCTATTTCTAGCTTTCTGAGGAAGCACCATATCATTTTCCAAAATGGTTGTATCATTTTGCATTCCCACCATCAGTGCATAAGAGTTCCGATCTCCCCACAGCCCCTCCAACATTTATTATTTCCAGTATTTTTGATTCGTGCCAGTAATGCCGGGGTGAGATGGTATCTCACTGTGGTTTTAATTTGCGTTTATCTAATGGCTAGTGATCGTGAGCATTACCTCATGTATCTGTTGGCCGCTTGAACATCTTCTTTGGTGAAGTGTCTGTTCATTTCCTTTGCCCATTTTTTAATAGGATTGTTTGTCTTTTTGTTGTAGAGGTGTTGGATTTTCTTGTAGATTATGGAGATTAGACCTTTCTCTGACTTGTACTGTCCAAAAATTTTTTCCCAGTCTGTAAGTTCTCTTTTTACTCTTTTTGTGAAGTCTTTTTGAAGAGCATAGGTGTTTGATTTTTAGAAGATCCCAGTTATCTAGCTTATCTCTTGGGGTTTGTGCGTTGATGGTTATTCTTTGTATTCTGTTAATGCCATGTATTAAGGCCTGAAGTGTTGGTCCTATTTTTTCTTCTGTAAACTTTATAGTTTTAGGCTTTATATTCAGGTCTTTGATCCATTGTGAAGTAGTTTTTGTATACGGTGTGAGGTATGGGTCCTGTTTCATTTTTTTGCAGATGTATATCCAGTTTTGCCAGCACCATTTGTTAAAAAGACTGTCTTTTCCCCATTTGATGGTCTTTGGGCCCTTGTCGAAGATCAGGTGACCGTAGGTGGATGGATTTACATCTGGGTTCTCAATTCTGTTCCATTGGTCAATGTATCCGTCGTTGTACCAGTACCAGGCTGTTTTGACTACTGTAGCTGTATAGTAGGTTCTGAAGTCAGGTAGTGTGAGTCCTCCAACTTTATTCTTCTTCTTCAGTAGTGCTTTATTTATTCGGGCTTCTTCCCTTTCCATAGAAAGTTAATGATTAGTTTTTCCATCTCTTTGAAGAATGTTGTTGGTATTTGGATCGGGATCGCGTTGTATTTGTAAATTGCTTTGGGTAGAATTGACATTTTCACAATGTTGAGTTTGCCTAAATGTTTTTCCATTTATGTAGATCCCTTTGGGTTTCATGCAGTAGTGTTTTGTAATTTTCTTTGTATAGGTCTTTTACATCCCTGGTCAGATTTATTCCTAAGTATTTTATCTTTTTAGGGGCTATTGAAAATGGTATTGTTTTCCTGATTTCCTTTTCATCGCACTCCTTATTGGTGTATTCTATTACATATTCTTGATAATGAGGAATGAAATGCACATTTTAGTATTACGCCTTTGCTCAGCATTAATGCTTGAGCATTAACTACATTATTGTTGTTAGGTGCCGTCAGTCAGTTCCCACTCATAGCGACCCTGTGGACAACAGAAAGAAACACTGCCCGGTCCTGTGCCGTTCTCACAATCGTTGCTATGTTTGAGCCCATTGTTGCAGCCTCTGTGTCAATCTATCTCACTGAAGGTCTTTCTCTTTTTTTTTTTTTTTTTTTTTTGCTGACCCTCTACTTTACCAAGCATGATATCCTTTTCTAGGGACTACTACAGTATACTGGATGCTTAAGATACATTTCTAAAGGACATGCCCGAAGGGCATCTTGTAGATCCATGGATTCTCACTGTTTAGGAAGTTGTCCAAAATTATTTTCCCTGGGTCTACTTAAAAGACACAAATATCGGCTGGTTCACTATGCTCTCAAATTAACCAGGGACAACTTAAGTCAGATGGCTGTTTGGTGCACAAGAGTGAAACTTAATTACACAGTCAGGTCAGGAATAACGAGACCAGAAGACCCTTGACTTGAACTGAAGTCCAAGTAGCTGCAGAAAAACCGTGATAGTTGAAGGAGAATTGACACAGGTCTCCGGGCTTCACAAGACCAGTGATGGCAGACACCCTGGCTTGGTCCCTTCAAATTAGTTCCACATGAAGGACTTTTAAGCTTAAGTAAGGCCTGGATCTTGCCTTCGGGTGATACCTGGTAACTCTGAGATGGACTATCTCTCCAGGGCTGGAGATGAAAGGAGCAAACTGCAGAGTACTAAGAACCCCTTTCCTACAAACAAAGAGCTTGGCTGTGTCCCCTTCCTTCCAGGGAGCTCATTGGACCCCAGCTTGTCCCCGAATGTTGAGGTGAAGGCACAGCTGAGTTTAAAATCGACAGGAATAAAAACAAGGGTAGCAGTGGTGAGGAAGGTGGAAAGGGGTGGGAAGTGGACTTCTTTCTTATACTTTTGTTTCTTTGAGCTTCTCAGAGCCAAACTAGTTAGTGTATTATATGTTGCCTGAATTTTTGGAGCCAGACCATTGTTGGATATTGGTAGAGGGAGGTCTAGGGTTTTCACCTCCAGCTTTCTCTTTGCCTATTTCCTTGTTCTTCTGCCACTGTATCTTTTAAAAAGAGGTGAAATCATTTTTCTTGGCCCTGTGTGGGAAACCTTCTTGACATTTTCTAACTGCCAAGTGTTCTATAACCAGCCATCTGCAGAAAGATTTTTTTTCTTAATTTATTAATTTCTTTTCCTTCTCTCTCTCTCACAGACACACACACACACCCTCAGATTACTGTTTGAGGATCAATGAGCAACTAGTCCCTCTTTCTTATAACAACTTTTTTTTCTTCAGCTGAACTTGGTAACTTGCTTTTCTCAATGTTTTCTTCTAAAAATTCTTAAGTAATCATTTCACTAAAACAAAAGAATAGTGTGTCTTTTTGAGGCCTTTACAGGTATTGAATACTGTATAACCGTTTAGAACCAACTAACAATTGGGATAACTTTGAGCTTTATGAGGACCCTGGCAAAAAAAAAAAGAAAGAAAAAAGTAAGGTGGGCTTTCACATTATTGTGCTGTCCAAAGTTTCCTTCCAATCTGGAGAGGGAGCTTCGTGCCATAAAAATTTTCAGACTTTACTGCATCAATCAAACAGATTGTTATTGTAGTGGTTACTTCCTGGGGACTTCGCCAGCTGGGAGTTTGTACCATCGAGCCAAAACAGGCCACTGGAACAGCCATCCTCCTTGCTTATTCATTTATGGAGAAATTTAAGAAAATGCTCTTGCAGCAGCTGCCTGTTTGTAAGAGCAGCCGGGCGTCGGGGGGAGGGGTTGCTAAACAAGACTAGGAGACAATCAGACGGCAAAGGCTATCAAAGAGACAGGTGAGTCACCGGAGAATCTGTGGGACTTTCTGTAGGGCTTCCCCACCGTAACTCTGGAATAAGCATTCAAAGTATAGACCAGAGTGCCTTTCTCTCTCTCTCTCTCTTTCTCTCTCTTGCACGCGCGCATGCACACACACACACACCAGCCCTGTCTTATTTCTGATTTAAATTATATTTGGATAGCTAGGTCAATTTGCTTTTTAATAAAAGGTATTTGTGACTTGTTTATTTAAATGTCTGCGCTAAGGTAATCTCTGGCCATATGTCTGTTCATTCACTGTATACTTACATAGCAGAGGGGGAGGGAGAGTAGTCAGAATGGCGCCTTTGGGACTAGATGCGGAAGGCAGATATAACTCCAATAAGGCCATTCTCCAGGTTTTAATGGACGTCCGTACACGGTACAAATTTAGAAATGGCCGTCTGCGGGGTGGATTTAGTGTGCATCCTTTCATGATGAGCATCAGTTGCTTTGTAGATTTTGTTCCCTGAAACTCATCAGTCAACTTTCAACTCTCTGTGTATAAATAATCAATGTAATGTTAACTACTTTATGGATTATGTTGAGCAGTTTGGCTCAGGATTGATTAGAAGCAATTAGCAGACGGAAAATTGTGATTTGTGTCTGTAGAAAATTTTTAATTCCAGGAGGCCTTAGCCTTGCTCCACTAGTTAATTCCTCCTCCCTGTCTGGGGAGACTCAGGAAATCTGCACTCGCTGTAACTCGGAAGACAAATTTTTGCCCTGAATGCCATCTTGCACAATGCAAAGTGCCAAGAGATACCCATTTGAGATCATCTGTTCTCTTGAATGAGATATGCCGTTTTTATTTGTTTTTCTTCCCATTAGTGCAGATCTAGCTTTGGGGAGTTGGGGAAGAGCTAGTCTTATCTAAGCTGGAGCTCCCTACAAAGCACAGGTAGTGTTGTTGTTGTTACTCGCTGTTGAGTTGGCTTCGACTCGTGGTGACCATTGTACCACAGAATGTAATGTTGCCTGGTCCTGCTCTGTCTTCATGATCGTTGGAATGCTTGAGTACATTGTTGCAGCCACTATGTATTTTGAGTGCCTTCTAGCCTAGGGTATTCATCTTCCAGCATTATTTTGGACAATATTCTGTTGTGATCCCTAGGGTTTTCATTGGCTAATTTTCAGAAGTAGATGGCCAGACCTTTCTCCCTGGTCTGTCTCAGTCTGGAAGCTCTGCTGAAACCTGTCTACCATGGGTGACCCTGCTGGTATTTGAAATTTCACTGGCATAACTTCTAGCATCATAGCAATATGCATGCTACCACAGTATGACAGACTGACAGACGGGTGGTGGACAGGTAGTTTAGAAACCTTGAATAAGTCTTTGGACCAGAATATAAAAAGAAAATGTAAAACCTGAGAGCTTCCTGGTGCCGAGCGATACCCCAACTATCGTGTGTCAGCTGGCTGGTGACAGCACCCAGCAGATACTCAGTAGGCATCAGAGCCTCTGAACCACAGTTGGTGCATTCTCTGGACCTCCAGAAAATGGGAACTAGCCAAAAGCTATTCCCTCCTTCTTAATGATTATCTATTTAGTACACCGAGATTTTATTGCAAAATAGATTAGGAACAATTAGCAAATGGAAAACTTAAAAGGCTGTTGCTGCTTTTATTGTGTAGAAGCAACTTTTGAACAGAATCCAAATGTTCTTTTCAGAGTCAGATGTGCCATTTCACCTGGATTACATTTTATTCCTCTGCCATGGGTACATGCTTTATTCCATCTAAAGATGGAAATTTTCTGGACATGGGTTCAGTATACGTAGCACTGATTGCTGCATTTATTTTCAGATGCTTTTTAGGAAGCATTATTTGGTAAGCTGACTTTCTCATGCTGAACGATGTGTATTACAATGATGGTTGACGCGTATTCCAAAGTCCTCTTTTAATTCATACAACGAGAATATAGAACCAAGAGAATTTATTATTCATTGTTAACTGGGAAAAGTTTCGTTTTTATTGTACTCTGCATTACCTATTACTATACTCTTGTCTGAAAGGGAACTATTTTATAGGAGAAAATAATGAATTTAAAAGAACAATGGATCTGATTTTGTCCAAGCCGAGGAAGCAAATCATTCAATACCGAGTCTATAGAATTCAGAGGAATGTCGTTAGGACCCCATGAATTTCAGCTTTACTAGTGTGGAGTTTTAAACATTTCTCACAGAGTCTTGGATGAGGCTTTCGGTAAATGCCAATTACCCCATTTCTGATATTCATTCTTTGTTTACATTTTCATTTTACCTCCTCCGAAGAGAAGCAAAATTTGGTTAATATACAGGTTAGAATATTTATTGAGGATTGGTTTATTTTCCCCAAAGACTAAGGTAATAAAGAAGGTTAAAACCACCTGATTAAATCTGCATCCCATTTACAGAACTGGTGCTTCGTGGAATTTGGCCATGAACACTTTCTCAGCTTGATTCTAGTGTTAGATTTCTCATTATATCCCAATTATCAAATCAAGTAAAATGAAGCGACTCCTTTAGAATGAAACGCATGAAAATGGCAAACTACCTGTGAAAATGAACGAGGAAATGCTCATCTTCAACTATACCAGTATCTTCATTTCTCAATTAATCTAGCAGTTCTTTCCCTCTCTTATTTTTGCCAAAGGAATCTGAGATGGAATGATTAAATTACTATCTAGCATTATTCGTGAAAATAGAAGAGTATGTGAGAAATAGAGAAAGCCTCCATCAGAATCACGGTATCTCCTGGGTTCCCTAGTATGGAAAGCATCTGATAGGATCAAGTAATGCAGCAGCGGTAACATCATCAGAGTTCACAGTGAAATCCTTCCATTCATCCCCACTGGAACTCCAAAGCACCAAGTAGACCCAGCAGCAGAGCTTAGAAAACTAGAACCTTCCTTAGTTGTAAGTCTCTGTGAAGAAGTAGAATCCCAGTGTAGATTTATCTAAAAAAGGCACAAAGCATGCCATTATTCTATGTCCACAAATGCCAATTGGGTGGTTGCACCGAGTGTCCGAGAGAGTGAGATTTGAGGGTTCTGCTGTTCTCATGGAGCCCTGGTGGCGCAGTGGTTGAGAGCTACGGCTGCTAACCAAAAGGTCAGCAGTTTGAATCCACCAGCTGCTCCTTGGAAACCCTATGGAGCAGTTCTACTCTGTCCTATAGGGTCGCTGTGAGTCAGAATTGACTCAATGGCAATGGGTTTGTATTTTTTTTGTTGTTGTTGTTTGTTTTAACTATGTTTTTCTTAGGTGAATACTAAGGTGAGTGCATATTTCCTGTGTAATTCCCCAAAATGTAATACATTTGGAATCACTTTATTCTAAAAATGAAATATGTATTACATAGATAGAGCAGCATGCAAATAAAATGTATGCCATCGAGTAGTTCTAGGAAGGTGACTCCAAATCATAGGCTTGCCTGGCTAGACAAGGTGTAAATAAGTTAAACAAAATAAACAGGGCAGTTAAAAAAGACTAGGAGGCTGCCATCACTTGCTTGACACCCACAGGGTTGTCACGAAGGGCTATATGGCATTTCACTTCTAAAGGCGTGGGCGCTAACAAAGGTTTCGTTTTATGACTTAAATTGGAAATCCAGTTAAATGTTATTTCCTCTGAGCAATGTTGAGTTAATAACCTATGCTGAGACATGAATACTCCAAGAATGCATCAAATTGGTAAAAGTACAGGGCTTATGAAAACAAGAATGATTACGTTTATAATGTCAATTTTAATCACTTTATGGAACATTTTTACCAATTGCTTTAGAAGGTGTGAATACAGTGGTGAAGTCCTGCCATTTATTTTTTCAAGCCATTACTCATTTCCTTCACATTTCAGAAGGATTAGAGAGATAAGACCAACTTTCAAGATTATGTAAGGTTGATAGAAGAAGTAAGCTGGTATTTTCACCATCAACTTGAATCAAGATCCAGTATTTTGCCTTACGTCATTGAAATATGATGTGGGCCACTTTACTTCAATTTGAGGTCTTTGTCGGAACATGCAGGATATAAGGGTTTAGGGAGCCCTGGTGGCGCAGTGGTCTAGGGTCTACTCACACCATAAAAGATAACATCTGCTTTACAATTTTGAGGAAAAAAATTAAGCTATGATTATATAGCCACGTAGAAATAATCATCGTCATACCTTTAGAAACAGTCTTTGTCGAATCGGTGACCGAGCCAAAAATTTGTTCCCACTAGAACTCCTTGTTCTAAAAAAAATGTGACTGGACTTGAATGTAGGATATTCCAGACATCTGAATACTCAAATATCTTTTGGACAAACTGCAAAGGTATTTTCTGTAATACTCTATAAGAATGATTATTCTTCTGTCTGCTCTTAAATTGAATTAGAGTTTGTCATTATTGTAACTTTGGAGTTATCTACCTAACCTAAATAAATCAAAAAGTTTAATTTAAAAAGTACAATTGGAATAATTGGATTAGCCAGTTGCTCTCATTTAAGTATCCACACAAAAGGAAAGGAGGTTTCAAGGATTAGTTTCTTCCGTGTGCTGTGCAGCCTTAGCTGATAGCTGTTGTAGTGAGTAATTGCTGGTTGTATTTGCGCACGCCTTTCTTTAAAGGAAACTTGCTTGTTTTGACAGGCTCACATTTTTTTGCTCATTCTGAAAATTACTTGGGAAATTACTTGAGTGAGGAAACTTTGTTTTTCCTTCTTAGAAAAACCCTCCCTCCCTCCCAAATGCAAAGATTGTAGTCCTGGTGAACTCTTTAACTACTCAGCTTCACTAGTCTGCTTTATTTCAGTGAGGGTTTATCCTTCACAAATGGGACTTTATTTCACAACTATTCCTCAAGAAAAAGAGAAACCAAGCAGTTAGGCACGGTAAATACTTGTACTCTCAACTGGGACATAACCAGTTGCCATCGAGTGCATTCTGACTTATGGCGACTCCATGTGTTTCAGAGTAAGACTGTGCTCTCTAGGGTTTTCAGTGGCTCAGTTTTCAAAAGTGCATCGCCAGGACTTTCTTCACAGTCATCTCTGGGTGGACTCAAACCTCCAACTTTTCAGGGCCTCCCAACTGGGACGTAGTCACTTTAAAAATCGGAAGTAAAATCAACATGGCAACATTTTCAGTAGAATTTTGTGCTGTTTTATATAGTAATTGGGGAAGAAACAGAATCATCAAAGGCCTATATTGACCATATATTTCTAACTGAGATTTGTGGCCTCATTGCTGTTACCATATAAGGGATTGCTGTTTCTTCCCAGGCAAAAGTCTGGGAAATAAGTTGAATTTCTGTTGTGGATAACCAGAATAAGCTTTCATAAAGCCCAGGCATAAGGAAAGATTTGGTTTCCTTAAGTTTATAGCCACAGCTGTGAAGAAGTATGAGGATGGCGCGGGACCAGGCAGTGTTTCATTTTGTTCTACGTTGGGTTGCTATGAGTCGGAAGGGACTTGATGGTGCCTAACGACAACATGAAGAGGTAGAAACTTGAGATAATAAAAGGTAGGCAATGTAGTTCCATCATCACATGCAATATCATTGTATAATATTAGGTCAACACTTAAAGTATTTTTGAATAATTCATGCATACCCTTGTGGCTTGAGGCTAAAGCTTCCAGTATTGGCTATTTAGTGGTAAAAGCAAACACCCATCTTTAAGTGCCCACGCTGATAGCAAGTCAGTGGTTGTTGTTGTTAGTTGTCCTCCAGTCAACTCCAACTCATGGCAGCCTGATGTAGAAAGGAACGAACCACTGCCCAGTCCTGCACCATCCTCCTAATCATTGGTATGTTTGAGCTCATTGTTGCAGCCACTGTGTCAGTCCATCTAATGGAAGGTCTTCCTCTCTTTCACTGACCCTCAACTTTACCAAACACAGTGTCCTTTTCTAGCAATAAGTTAGTGATTACTAGAGATACATCTGTGTTTGTGGTTCTAACAAGATCATTGCAGAGCGTGGAGTGATTCGTGTCGTTTTAATAGTCGATGCAGTCATAGACACCCAATCTGTATGTTGGTGGCCTTAACAGGTTGCATTTATTCATGATAAATGAGACCCTAGGGAATCAAAATTAAAAATAAAGATTCAACTGAATCTTTTGATAGATTTCCAAGAGTCTGCTACGGTACCTTGCCCATAGACAATCAGTAAATACATGCCAATTAATTAGCTTTGTTTTTGCCAAGATTGATTTCCTGTAATTCCTAAAGAACAAGGCTTCATTCAAGGAGAAATGTGTGAATGAGTCCTTTTACTGATAATTGAGAATTGAGCTCAGAGTGCACAAGGGTGACCTATGACAAGCCATCATTTCTGAAAAGCTTCAGTAGGGGTCATTACATACATGTTGTTATTCCATCTGACACCCTCAGTGAGGTTGAGGAAGTTAGGCCTTAATGATACCCGTAGCTGGAAGTTTGTTCCTTTCTGTGGATGGCGTATCACAGATAATCTTACCTGCTCAGGATGCCTCACAGTGTTCCCAAATTAGGTTCTCCCAGCCATCTCTGTTTCTGTGAACATTGTGTTTATTTTCCAAGGTTCAGAGGAGGCTCTGCCTATTGTTTTATACTTTACTAATACTTACAATGAAGATAGAGGACGTTGGTGGTTCAGTGGTAGAATTCTCACCTTCCGTGTGGGAGACCCAGGGTTCGATTCCCGGCTAACGTACATCATTCACAGCCACCACCCATCTGTGGTGGATTACGTGTTGCTATGATGCTGAACGGGTTTCAGCTGAGCTCCCAGACAAAGATGGGCTAGGAAGACCCTTTACAAATATTATCATATTTATTCCTCCCAGCAACCCTATGAAGAAAGTATTACTATTATCCCCATTTTAAAGAAGAGGAAACTGAGACACAGAGGTTACCTTACTTGCCCAATGTTACACAGACAGACGTGGGTTCTAATTACTACTCTGCCTTTTACTGACTTTAAAACCTCTATGCCAAGTAGCCTTAATATAGAACATAAATTAAATAGGAGAAGAGTATACAGTCCGTCAGTTCTGGGCAGTTATTTGCTATTATCCCTGTCATCATAGAGCTTATATTCTAGAGGGGGTAGACAGACAGTAGGTACATAAGCAAATGAATACACTGCTTGACAGGTGGTTATAAATTCTTTGAAGACAACAACAAGCAGGGTTAGGGAGATAGTGAGTGCTGAGAGCTGGGGATTACTCTTTTATGTAAGGTAGTCAGAGAAAGCTTCTCTGTTAAGGTGGCATTGGAAGGAAGAGAAGGAAGGATCCAGGTGGATATCTGGAAAAAAAAAATATTCCAGGCAGAGGTAGCAGCAAGTTCAAAGTGACTGAGGTGGGACTGTGTTTGTCACGTTCAAGGGACAAGCTAGGAAGCCAGTGTGACTAAAGTGAATGAGAGGGGGTGGTAGAGGAGAGCAGAGAGGTAGTAGGGGTCAGACTTCAGCTTTGACTCTGAGTGGGGTGAGAAGCCATTGGAGAGTTATTGAACAGAGGAGTGACATAGTCTGCCTTTGTTTGGTTGTTGTTAGGTGCCGTTGAGTCTGTTCCAACTCTTGGCAACCCCATGCACCACAGAATGAAACACTGCCTGGCCCTGTGCCATCCTCACAATCATTGTTATGCTTGAGCCCATTGTTGCAGCCACTGTGTCAAAAAGAGGGTCTTCCTCTTTTTCACTGACCCTCTTCTTTACCAAGCACGATGTCCTTCTCCAGGGACTGATCCCTCCTGACAACATGTCCAAAGTATGTGAGACGTAGTCTCACGATCCTTGCTTCTAAGGAGCCTTCTGGCTATACTTCTTCCAAGCCAGATTTGTTCATTCTTTTGGGAGTCCATGGTATATTCAATATTCTTCACCACCGCTATTACTCAAAGGCATCAGTTCTCCTCTCTTCCTTATTCATTGTCCAGCTTTCACATGCATATGATGTGATTGAAAATACCATGGCGCGCCTTAGTCTTCAAGGTGACATCTTTGCTTTCCAACACTTTAAAGCGGTCTTTTGCAGCAGATTTGCTCAATGCAATGTGTCTTTTGATTTCTTGACTGCTGCTTCTATGGGTGTTGATTGTGGATCCAATAGTCTGCCTTACATTGTAAATTTTCTTTTTTACAAGTATGACTTATGTGGAACCAGTGACCAGCTAACATAGTCAATTAGAGAATGCTGTCAAGGAGTCCACAACTCCCTTCCATGTAGTCTCATCGACTTTGCTTTGTTTCACAGCCACAGACGAACCTCACACTGTAGCCAAGCATCCTGGGCATTTGTACTGTGGGTCACAATGGGACTAGCAAGAGCGTGTAATTAGCTCAGGCCATCCTGTCCGTACTGCAAGGAGAAAACAAATGGGTACATTCATTTAATTCCTAGCCATCAGCAGTGCAGGGAAAACAACTCCTACTGAAGTGAGTCAGGGACATCTTCATAAACCAAAGCAAGCATATTACACCGGAAATGATGGCTCAGTGGCCTTGAGGAAGTAACGCACCTTCCCAAGCACCTAATTTACTACCTGGCTGTGACTCAGGCACTGAGAAAATAGAGCCCATTATTACTTACTCAAGATACAGTTAGCAATTGTGGATTAACATTGAGACTATTTAGAAGAATAGAGAGGTAATATTGCTAAGAAGACAAGTATGTAATTTGCACACATTCGCGCATGGCCTGTGTATGTCTGTCCTCCTGTGACTGGTTGCTTTTGGCACACCCATCTCTTTGCTTTTACATTGGAGTTGCACATGTAATTTGATGTGTCTGTAGAAAGTTAAACATCCCAATTCTAAGGGTGTTCACACCTGTTTCATTTGTCTCTTCCTGTTTCTTTCCAATGCTAGAAAATTCACGAAGTCTGTAACAGCTGGGCATGGCCTATGAAGCTCCTGTTATTAGAACCTGTCCCCAGAGCTATGAGGTCTGAAACTCTGTTAGTGTTTACTCGGAGTCCTCGTGCTGTCCTTTATTCTAGTCATTTATGTGACAGACCTCCTGCTCCCTCCATCTCCCTGTGATTTTCAGCAAATGTCTAGCTTCTGTAAACATTCCCTCAAGTAGGTCTGAATAGCGGAAAGTATAACTTCAGTGACACCAAGGTGTCTGTGTTTTATAGCATGTTGTTTCTGGTGATTGGAGTACTAGTAATCTCACCATGCAGGAAGGTGATTAAAAATGGAAACTGATTATCTTAGATTAGTGTATTGTGTACAGTATCATTTGTAGTTAACTATGATTATCAGTCTTGGAGGAAGTACAGCCAGAATGCTCCTTAAAAGCAAGGATGGTGAGACTTTGCCTTGCTTACCTTGGACACATCATTAGGAAAGACCAACTGCTAGAAAAGCACATTGTGTTTGGTAAAGTAAAGGATCAGCAACAGCGAGGGAAATCCTCCATGAGATGGATTGACATAAAAGCGCAACGATGGGTTCAGACACACCAATGATTGTGAGGATGGTGCAGGACCGGTCAACGTTTTGTTCTTTTATGCGTGAAGTCACTATGAGTCGGAGCCAACTTAGCGGCGACTAACAACCACATGATTATATTGACTCATGTTGACATAGTCATAGGATGTGTGACTTGTATGTTCTTGTAGGTATTGTCACAGTGGCAACTTTGGTTATTCTGACGTGTGATTCTGAAGGATCTCTTTTTAGGTTTCAACATAAGCTATTTCAATTCTAATCAATACCTTGACTTACAATGGTCTTTTTTTTTTTATTTGGTAAATACTTAGCTGATGATGATAGTAATAATATCAAGTTACCACATGAATCCTTTTTGAATGGAATAAATGCTCAGTCAGATTATCCTAGTAAGAAGAGATTTATCCAAAGCAAGGTCGTGTCTTGGTCAGCCAATAGATGGACCATGTAGGCTATGGAACTCAGTTTGGGTCTGTTGTTTCTACTGTAGGAACACACTTTGGAGCATTGCATGAGTTCAAGCTGAGGCCTGGCAAGTACTCCTTGGAAAACTGTCTGCGGAAGGCAAATGCCATTCCCAAAGTATTCAGCACCATGAGGACAGGCATCTAGTTTAGGAAAACTAGTGCACATGATAGGCGTTCAAGAAATTTTTGTCCACTTGAATGAGTAAAATCCTTGTAAGCGGCATACAGAGTAATCGGTCTTTGTAAGACAGTCAGAGGTGATCCTGCACATGCTGCAAAACAATAAACATTAGATAAAGACTTTGCTCAGAGAAGCTCTGGCTCACTAGGCATAGCATGCACTGTGATTCTCTACACAAACCGGTTCTTTTCTGGGACCTGAACTCTTAACCTGTTTTATCTAGAGAGCAGTACAGACTAGCTAGGCTTATCTGAAAATATGGTATTTGATATGAATCAGCATACCTAATTGAATGCCTTCTCTCCTTTCCTGAACACTTAGAATTTTAGAGTCAATCAAAGAACAAGGCCAATAGTGGACTTCAAAGCAAAGAGAAGATGGATTCATGACAGGAAGGGGAGGGGAGAATTGGATGTTGAACACACACAGCCCTCCACCTGGGGACAGAACTTGGGCAGAAGAGGAAGAAGTGTGTATGTGTCATGCCTTATCTCCCTTGTAGTCACCGCTTCCCTGTGTTTATTTTAGTTAGAAGTCAACATTTGACCAGTTCTGAAGCTGAGCGAGAGAGATTAATTCTGAGGACTGTGGTCTCCCTGAAGGGCTATGTTCTTCCCTTTGTCTTGGGTGAAAGAGCGTTGTTTGTACCCTCCTCGTGTTGAGGGAAGGAGCCCTGGTGGCACAGTGGTTAAGCACTCGGCTGCTAACCGAAAGGTCAGCAGTTGGAAGGCACCAGCTGCTGTGTGGGAGAAAGATGTGGCAGTCTGCTTCCATAAAGATTACAGCCTTGGAAACCCTATGGGGCAGTTCTACTCTGTCCTATAGGGTCACTGTGAGTCAGAATTGGCTCGATGACAATGGGTTTGGTTCTTTAGTTTGGTGTTGAGGGATATGGTAGGCATCATCATGTGGCAACACCCAAAATTTATTAAATCTGAAATGCTAAAAAAGAGAAGCAATCCAAAATCCAACTGCTGATGTGATTCATGAAAAGACAATGCAACTTATAATGACTTGGTGATATGATTTATTGTATACCAATCACATGCACTGCCAAAGGCCTTTGTATGGAATCACTATGAGCCAGAAGACAAAATAAAAAAATACATTGTGAACATTTCAAGTTTTAGCCCCCTTGATTATCTTTAAAGTAATATATACAGCATATTTGCCAGTATAGACTTTTCATCACCAGCCATCTGGTAAAGATTAGTATGAGATAAATAATTTAGCTTCCTTCTGTTCAGATACAATTTCATTACCTTCTTCCTTGATGCTGTGAAAAGTCTTCAGAAATAATCAATTGTAAAGTGCTTTTTCATTGAAGTTGAAGCTGAGCCTGGAGGTTTCTGACGTGCTGACATTTGACTCTTTCTCTCTGCGTGCTGTGAAAAGAAAAGGTGCCAGTCATTAGCAAGTGGCCCCCAAAGAATTTCCTGCATGGTGGCAGCCCTGCACAAGCACATTGCCTGCTCTATCCCAGTGTGAGGAACCATGGCATGGGGCAAATATAATGTTCTAGAAATGCAAGTCATTTTTCAGGATATCACAATGATGCAGAGGATAAGAAAGAAATTTAGGAAAGATTACTTATGCCTTCCCTGTGACCCAGTGATCCTCTCTCTTAACCACAGTGAACATCCTAGCCTGTGAAACACAGTCATTGGTTTGGAAGAGAGATTTTTCCATTCATAAGAAAACTCTCTGCTACTTTTCCTCCTGGCCTTATTTTTCCAATCTGGCTGGAGTTGAGGAATTTCATGCTAGAGTTGTGGGAGAACAGGTGCCAGATTGTGGAGAGCCTTGAACGCCAGGCCAGGGAGTTTGGATATTCTCCTGTAGGCAGCAAGGAGCCATTAAAAGATTGTGAGCAGGAGGAATGTAAAAAATAGGACTTGATTTGGATGCATGTTTAGTATAAAAGTGTAATGATAAGATATATTAAGGGAATGTTATGGTTCTGTTCACAGCATGAATATAACTGGAGAATTCATCTCTACTAGCTGTCTAGTTCAGCTTTTACAGAATGCAAATTTTCAGAGCCAGCTGTAAGAGCTTGGTGGTAAAAGAACAAAGTAAGAATTGATAATGTGAATGTGATCGTAAGGAGAGGGAGTTTTAGTGATCAAGAACACTGGTTAACACAGAATAACAATCATTCTAAAGGGTGACCGTGGACTTATTTGTTATTTTGTTTGAATTCTTTGAGACCATTTCTTTACTGTATAATTACCTTAAGTTTTAAGTGCTCACTGCAGGGATAATTTATGCATTTTGCATTCTAATGCAAATGCTGTAACTGGCTACACTGTTGAAATTTAAAGCTGAAAATTATCCCAAATAGGTAATGATGGTGCAAGCCTTATGAAGTATTAATCATTTTCATATATTCTCATAGTTTATATTATAGTACTGCATTGTTACGTTTTCAACTATGGTAGTACTTAGGTAACAAATATTTGAAATATTAAATTGCATGTTTTGATAAACTGTAATTTGCCTATTTCGAAATTTAAATGTCATCAAAACCCTTTTGAAAAATTAATATAAAAATGTGACAGTAATTCCGGAAAGAGAGAGCAAACCACACTGAATGTAAACTAAGCTACTGAAAGCTCAACTGTGAATTGTAGCCAGATATTTTGTCTAAACACTCCTATGAAGAATTGCATTTTTAGAAATGAGGCTTCACCGCAGTGGCTGCTATATAACCATAACATAAGGTGACGATAATAATAAACGGCATCCCGGCTGGTAACAGTTTGCTCATAAACAGAGCATCGTTGTCTTGTTTACTGTGACATCTAAGCATTATATTTCTCTTCTGAAAATGTGATTCGGTTTGTGATAGTGACTTTCATATTTCAAAGTTTCCTGTTTTAATGAACTTGGATGGGACTTTTTTTCCCCCACATTTCTCAAGAGGCCCGGGTTTCTGTGATTGTTTTTTCAGAGATGGACAATCTCCAGGAAGAAATGGGTTCACACCCCTCTCCATCTCCTCTCTAGACACTAACTTTGCAGAAGAAAATAACCTGCCCCCCGTGGCTTCTCAGATTTTAGCCTGAGTTCCGAGCACAGCTGGAAGTTTGAACAGGAAGCAGACAGAACGTCTCTGACAGAAGGGAGACAACTTACTTCCTCCCTCCCCGTTAAACCTTTGTGGGGAAGGGGGCATTTCCCAAAGTCCACTGGGCAAAACAAATCACAGTTCTTATTTGTTCAGTTTTCACTCCCTGGTGTGTGTGTGTGCACACGTGTGACACACACACAGATTCTGATTAGATTGGTGTGTATTTCTCTTTCTCCCTCTTTCCTATATCCACATCTAAAGAGGCAGAAGCCTACTTTTAGCAAACGTGCTGTGCTCTAGGGCCATCCCCTAAAATCTGCTGGGCGAGAGAGAAGATCACTGGAGAGAGAAAAAAAAGTGCCAAAACTCAGTTGTGAGCCATTTGCAGTAGAAGAATGAACTTTTCCTGGCATGATCTAGGAGAACGTTAAGTCAACACATTTACATAAGAGGAATAGAAAGCTGCCTGGCATGGCAGAGAAAGCAGTGGGCTGGGAGACAGGCCGGCCGGCTGTGCTCTGTGTTAATCAGGTCATCATTCCTTCTAGACCCCAGGGCCAGGCGAGGGCTGCTGAATCTTTGGTGTCTGGCAGCCTCAGGAGTATCTTAAAGACCAGGTTGCCTTATTCTAAGGGTCTCTCAATGTCAATACCAGCTCCCTTAAGCAGATTCCAGCTTCCTCTAGAAGGAGCTACTTCCCTGCCCTGGATTCCTTCCCCAGCAGAAAGTATTAGCACCTCTGGTTCCATTTCTTTGACTCTAAAAAAGGTTTTTTAGGGGCGGGGGGTGGGGGGGAAGAAGGCCTACCCAAATCCATGATAATCATTATCTTTGTTATCACCATTGTTATTAAACTGTCCCTTACCTGTCACTGGAATGCCATAACTGTTTAAGCAGTTGAAGAAAACTTTCAAAAGCAGGCACTGCCGAAGCATAAGGTGCTATTAAGAGTTTTCATTATTTTTGTTACTAGTAACCTGTGTTATGAAAGCAGAACTAGTGAGATGGTGAAGTAGAACAAAGGAAGTGAGACGATAATGTACTTTTTGTGGCATAGTAATTAAAATGAGACATGTAAATGTCATCGGGCCCATTAATATTGGATTATTTCCCACATCCCTTTAATGTCATGTGGGCTTCCTGATACGCATTATAGTAATTCAAGGTTTAGAATCTTAGGTTATTTTAAGCCCCCAGTTGAAAGCTTACGTTATTGTTCCCCTTGAAAAGGAATCATTACTGAAAGCAATCCTTACACATACAGATAATGTGCCACATTAACCTCTCACAGAAATAAAGGTGCTTCTCGGTGCCATTTGTTTTCTCCAACAATTGGAAAAATTTATACCAGCTTCAGGTTGGGGTAGGATGGGGGGGATGCTACATTTTCTTATATATCACACAAACAGAAAGTGGAGTCAGAGGAGCGGATTCAGGGCACACAAAGGAGGGAGGGCTGAACCTTCAGCAAATGTTGAAACTGTAAGTTGAGAAAAGAATTTACATCGCAGCTATTGAGGAGCCCTCATGGTGCAGTGGTTAAGTGCTTGGCTGCTAACTGAAAGGTCAGCGGTTCAAACCCACCAGCCGCTCCACGGGAAAAAGATGTGGCAGTCTGTTTCCATAAAGATTTACAGTCTTAGAAACCCCATGGGGGCAATTCTACTCTGTCCAATAGGGTCGCAACGGGTTTATTGTCTACACACTGGCTACTGTCTGGGTGAAAAAGCATACTTGCAATCAGGTTTATAAAGAAATGGCTTCTCTATGGTTTTCTCATCTATAAGGTTAGGGAACTTCCCACTCAGGCTAGATGGAGGTAGATCCACTGAGTTATTACAGAGAATTGCTGTCAAGATTAAATCAGATCATTAGATATGCAAAAAGGCCTGACTCGGTGCCTGGCACATAGTGAGCACTCAGTAAGTTGAGAATGAATTCTTCCGTGTGGTTCTTAAATTAAGGAATTGACTTCCTTCATTCAGACTCGCGACAAACTACTGCTCCAAGCATCCTCTCAGTAGCTTCCATCAAGGGGCAGATGAGAACAGAAATACATTCTCTTGAATAGAAAAATCACTCCCTTTCCTACTCCTCAGCCTCAGTAGTAAGTTCCAGTAGCCCTCAATGATACCTTGCGCACCCTTGATTGATAGATGAGGCCTTTGCACCCTGCCCTGTGAGCCCAGGTTTTATGTTTGGCAGTGGGAAGCGTGCATGAGTGACTTCCACTTGAGAAGTTGCTGTTGTCTAGCCTTGCTCTCCTCCCTCTGCAGGAGAAATGATAAAGTCTCCTTTGAAAGTCTTCGAAGGCACAAACTCCTGCTTATTTTAAGTGACACTCTTCTGCAGAGAAAGACCCTATCAAATGCAGCACAGCCACTATCCAACAAAAATAAAAATTATGATCCTCAAAATTTCCTGAAGTCATAGAATATCCTTATGCACCCACCTTGGTGTGATTTTATTTTTTATAGGCTGCCTATCTTGCTAGAGCTTTTCAACTGATCTACAAGGAAAGAACCTTTCTCCTTTGCATGAGAGTTGTTGGGTCTCTGGGAAATTTTTCCAGAGCTCCCAGGCTTTGAGTGTTCTGTCAGGTGTTTGCAACAGCTATTCGAAAAGGTCCAACCTACCGAGCTTGTTCTCCTGCTGTCTGCAAGCACCTCAGGACTCATTTTCTTGCGGATGGATTTAGATTCCACTCAGAAGTTCTCACACAGAAGAATAGTGCCCCATACTAGGAAGCTTCGTAGTAACATAAAATGTTTGTCCAATGGGTACAAATTAATTCCGGTAACTAGTTAAAAACCAGAAGATTTCTTTTTACAAATCATATTTTATACTTGATTCACCTTTGAAAACCCACAGGTCACCCCTACTATAAGAAAAGCCAGTATACAAAGTTAATACATATAATGGAAGAAAAAAAATTAGGGGGTTATTTGCTTTAGAGAAGGTTCTTTACTTGGCAAAAGCCACTTTTCCCTAGATTTCTATTAAACAGTGAGATTCCCTGGTCAAGTATAAAATACAACTTCATGTTCACAGTCTCTCTGGAACACATTTTATGTTAAATGAGGTAAATCTTCTGCCATGGACTTGAAGTGTGTAAACAATGGGTATTCTAGAAGGTTTGGGTCACACTGACACTGTCTGTGGCCAGTTACACAGTATTGAAGCCATGTGGCCCTATCCCTCTTATTTGTCACAAATCTCAACAAGTAACTTCCATTTTAGAATGTACTTGCTGACCAGGCGTGGAGCTGAGTGAGGCTTTTGGATCATGTAATTTTTATATCACAACAAAAATAATCCCTTTTAGCCTCTGTAAGGGCTACAGGTTTTTTGTTTTTTTGTTTGTTCTCATGCTTTTGTCTAGCTTATTTCAATGTGCTTTATAAACAAATTGTTGTGTAAAATTTGACAACCCCAGTAGTCTGTTGCGTGAAGTTGCTCTATAAAAATGTATGAAAATCCAGAACAAGTCAGTACAGACTCCAGGGCTAAAATATAGTCATATCTGGGCCCTAATTCTGTTTTTAACAGGCCGTTGCTTGACAAGCCGCTTAGTATTTTTCTCCTTTTTGTTTGTGAAGAACTTGGAGACTAAAAGCAATACTGTCCTGGCATATTTTGTGGGGTCAACATGAGGTAAATTCCAATGTCTATTAAATATCGTGGAATATAAAAATGCTACTAAGAAATTTGATTGTAACCATATGGGAAGAATAGTCCCATGCACATATTCTTAATTATAATTTGCATTTCTTTTACAAATGGGTGCTAATTAACATGTACTTTGAAGACATTTTGTTGCCTGGTATTTCATAAAGCACATTTTTAAGTACATTTCATTTCTTTGGTGCTGTAGCTTGAAGGACTGCAGCTATTGCAGCCTATTGCAGGCAGAAATGAAAAATGAAAAGAGACAAAACAGTTTTCTGGGAACCAAGATTGGAGACCGCTGAACATAAACTATAATTCATGGGCAGCCCTAATTTGTTGCAGAATTTATATTCTTCCATGTTAATAAAACACATACAGGCCAGCCCTTTCTTTGTGAATTGATTCCAGAGTGAAAAATAAACCTTGAAAAGAAAAGAGAATTTATTTATTTTGCCCTGGTTTTCTTGGCATGCACGATCAGAAGTAATCCCACATTTCACGTTTATGAAGCGTTACAATTTTCAGAGTCTCTTTCACGTGTATTGTCTCTCATTGGATGCTGGTACAACAGCCCAGTAAGGTCAGCAGGACTGATATTTTCCCCCCATCTTGCAAAACTCAAGCAGACCAAAGACCAAGAGCTTAAGTTTAGCATCTGTATCTTGATAACCAGGAAATCTCTATTCTTGTACTTCAAGCATTGTGTTATCTTTATTGTTCTCTCTTCTCTTCCTCTCCCTCCCTCTTTCCCTCCCTCCCTCCCTCTCTCTCTCTCTCTCTCTCTCACTGTCTCATTTTTAAAATTGAATTTCTCCCTTTTTATCATCTACTCTTTCTGCCCTCTCAGGCAAGTTCTGCCTTGTCGGTCTCTAAAGCAGCCTTCGTTTGGAAAATAGTGTCAGGTTTAACCCTTTTTTGGATCTTTACAAAGGAGCTTCCAAGTTCTTTTCATATGATACTTGCTTCGTCATATCCATTTCCCCAGATGTGTATTGATCATTTCCTAGAAGCCAGTACTTGTGCTGGGAGCTGCCCTCAAGTATCTCATACTCTACAGCATATTAGAGTGAACAAACCATACACTGTTGATCAGGAATTAATAATATTGCTTAGCTACAGTGCGTTGGGTGCAAATTGATTCCCTCTTCCTCCCCCAACCTTTCGCTTCCCATGCTTTGATCTTAGTAATAATGAAGTTCATTCACATCAAATATACCCTGGGAGAGAACATCAAAGCCCTAACTATAATAATTAGCCCTAGATTTTCAGATCCTTGATGGAGGGGAAGACTAACATAAAGAATATAAGTCGTTAAAGTGTCACTCCCATGGGTATGATGTATGTTTTAAGATTCTACTTGTTTTTTTCTTTTTTTAACAGAGTTAAAAATCTAATTTTAATCTGCGTATTATTTTCATCAGACTGGAGAATAATTGACACGCACAAGTCAGATCTGCTTAAATAACCTGCTAACTTTCAATCTAGAAATTAATTGTCATCAGGACATGGCTCAGAATTAGAGGAGTGACCCTGGCTAATGACAGTAATTGTTGTATTAGTAGGACGATCAGGCTACTGAAAATGTGGCCAGAAGAGAGAGAAGTAGGGTCATTGAAGGGAGAGGTGGATTAGTTACAATATGTTTAGAGAACGTGCTGAAAAGAGGAAATCGTGTTTTACCAGGTTCGTTGTAAAAAGTTTTCTGTACATGCCCACTCATATATCCATACACTGTCTTGGTGTCCTTGTTCTATGAAGAGGAAGACAGCATGTATTGAGTAGCATTAATATGTACCAGGCTGTGTACACTTGACATAGCATATACATATGTGAAAGCTGATACTTGATGTTAATGCTGTTATCACGGGCTTTGTTCAAGAGCCTAGAGGGCTTAGTGTTGCCATTTTATGTATAGATAACCTCAGTAGGCTCTGCTGCTCTCTCTGGATCCAAGGGAATTAGTGTAGCCCACTTAAAAAATACTTCTTTTCAGAGAACTGTGTTGAAAGGAGACATGTAGGGTCTACCTGGCAATCCTCAAAGCTTCCCATCCTGCTGAGATGTGAACTCAAGTGAAATACACCCACTGCATCAGTGGTGCCATAGCTGAAAACACAAGAGCAGGAAACAAAGTATGAAAAACTGGTTATGAGGGCCTGTGTTTGCTGGATTACTCATTTTAATCAGGAAAACATTTAGTCCTGGTGTATATATTTTGGTATTGCAGATGCATTTTAAGGCGCCAAGATCACGTAAATGATATACAGATATTTTTTAGCTCTCTTTTTGGCTACTGAGGATGGAGATACACAGCATGTGGGGAATGACCTGGCCCTTACTTGGCTCTCTTCAGGGATGCTACCATCATCTTCTGATATGGTCCCAGCTCCAGAAGGCCAGAAAGGTACCACGCTGTCTCTATGCTTTGTCCTCGGTGCCAGGGGACAAAGGACCCAGGGCACTGTTGCTTCTTCCAACCCTAACAGAATAGCAGTTTACATGGGCCCCAAGCCCTTTGTTCCAGGGCAAAGAAGTTACAGGCACTCTGTTGGATCTGGAGGTGATTTGCATATAGCCAACATTTCTGAGTGCTCACGCCTTCTTGATTTGGCTCTCAAAGTCTGTGTAGAGGTCTAATATCCCTAATCCGGGCCAGCTGTACATATTCCCCAACGTCTTGTATTGACCTGATGTTGAAGGCTTCGAATGTTTTCTCCTCATCAGTGATATTTCAACTTCCAAAGAATTATTTCCCCCTGTTGAGTGGAACCCCTCAGTGGTACAAATGTATAAGACACTCGGCTGCCAACCGAAAGGTTTAAAGTTCAAGTCCACAAAGAGGCCTAGCGATCTCCTTCAGAAAAATTAGCCATTGAAAAACCTAGCGAACACAGTTCTACTCGAATCCACATGTGGTCACCATGAGTTAGAGTTGACTCTGTGGCAACTAGTTTCTTTTACTTAATGTGAGTAAATGGGTAAAACAGAGTATTGAGTTTTGCTCCTGAATCACTCATAGTACAAATGTATATTCCTCACTTCCTTATCCAAATTATGATCATTGTAACTAACTGGCATGGATTCCTTAGATAACAGGTTCAGTATTCACTGAGGAAAAAAAAAATGAACCTTGAACTTCAAGGGGAATAAGATGATTTTACAGAGGAGACATTTTAGAGACAGACTGATTATCTCATCAACTGAAAAGACGTTACTCCTCTGAAAAAAATACAGACATGCAAGGAGGTACAGAACTTTTAAGAGGAATCAATGCATATAAAGGTTATAAGATATAAAACACCTTTTCTTTTTGAACTCAGGCCAAGTAATTTCATAGTGGCTCTGCAGGGAATGCTTGATAGCTTTTTCATTCATTCATGCATTATAATAGCAAATTTTTATCTAAAAACCAAAACAAACCCATTGCTGTCGAGTTGATTCCGAGTCATAGCAACCCTATAGGACAGAGTAGAACTGCCCCATAAAGCGACTGGTGGATTCGAACTGCCAGCCTTCTGGTTAGCAGCCAAGCTCTTTTGTCTAGTGCCTATTAAATACAGAGCACAGCGAAAGCTGCCTCCCTTTAGTGCCGACTGTGTGTCAAGGCCGCTATGGAGCCTTCTTCAAGAGCACTAATGATCATCTCCAGATCAATCAAAGGGGGTTGGTTCCTTGCCATATGTCTACCTGGTCCCCTGAATAGGGCTTTCCTGGTTTTGGTCCAATCCAGTTTCTCTTAGCTCTGTGAATAACTGCTGAAACAGAGAGAGGTACCACGGCCCACCTGCCGCTTTGGTGGCCTTTCCTGTGTTGGTAGGATGCTCACATTTTTCCACATTTGATAAAAATCAAACTGTTTCTGCCTACTCTTTCCCACACTGGAAAGAATGACAGTGTCACACACAGAAAACAGAACACTCCTTTGGTTGCTTTAATATTCTTTTTTTGGCCTCGTTTTCCTCCTTCTCTACTGAGCTTTTGAGTCCAAATTTAGTGGTGATGACTAAGAAATTGCCAGGATGTGACAGAGCATTCAGTTCATTGAGTCCTCCTTTGCCGTTTCCAATAGTTGTAACAATTGCCAAGTTTTTTGGTCCTAGCGTTGCTGGTACCATGTTATTCTTAACAGACGTTAAATCTTGTGTGCGGGATCTCTTCCTGGAGCGACAGCCTCCTTCCAAATACAGCTGAGTTCATTATAGGATATTAAGGAATATTCACTGCAGACTTTTTACTGGTTGGTGCTTCTGAGTCCTGAATGTTCCAATATTGAATCTCTGAAATTCAAATTCTAGAAACAATAATTGAGCGGTCTGCCGTGTGCTAGGCAATATGACCGGTCCTTTATGAGGGGGAAGGAGGATTCGGAAATAAGGGAGACACATTCCTTGCCATCTGGAGCCAATCGTGTGTGTCTGAGTCACAGGGCCATGCTCGAGATATAGATAGAGTTTATAGGAGCACAGATATGGGCATAATCAGTTCTGGCTGGGAGAGATCATGTATGATTCCAGAGGAAGTGATATTTGAGCTTGGCCTTGAGAGATGAGAGGGAAGCCAGTGGGTTGATAGAGGAATGACATTCTAAACAAGGGAAGTGAATGACATCTATAAAGGCACAAAGGTTCTATGGTGGAGGATGGGACTGGAAGGCACAGTAGCAACTGAATTGTAGAGAATTTTAAATGCCACATAGCGTTGTTTGCACTCTGTAGGCAAGGCCAAACCTATACTGTAGGCAAGGAAAAACCATCACAAGTTTCTGAGCAGGGGAACTTTGCTGTAGGAAGGCAGACTGGCTAGCAGGAGAGGAGAGAACAGTTAGGGCATTACAGCAGTCCAGCAAAGAGGTCACAAGGACACAAAGTAGAGAAGCGGCAATGGCAGTGAAAGGTAAAGGTCATGGATCATGGGCAAGAGAGTGTGTAAATGAACTTAAAGGTCCTTTGAAGTTGTAAGTGTGAGCAGTTACCAGGGTGGTGGACTCTGATCACTGAGACAGGGAAGATGGAAGTAGAGATCCAATGAGACTGTGGATCTATGCTCCCAATATTATTCTTCCTTTTTTTTCTCTATTGAATTCCTACCCATCCTTCAGGGCCCAGCAAAAATAACACCATCTCTGCAAAGTCCTTCCTCGTCCCCCAGTCAGAATAAAGTCTGCCTTCCTCTCTTCTCACTCAACACTTCCTTTATGCCTCCCATTCTGTACTTACGGTTGCACACCTCGTGTCCCAGGCATTTGGGTACATGCCTGACTCCAGCAAATACGTGGTAAGCTTTCTGAGGCTGCATCTTACTTGTCTATGACTTTTTAGCACCATCCAAGCACATAATGGATCCTGTGAAAATGTTTGTTGAATGAATGAATCACTTCTGCTGTCACAGAAAACATTTAATGCAGCCCTTTTTGGAGATTTGCCTTGGAATACACAATGATCCCATTTCATCATTTTGTAGTCAGCCATACATTGTTCATGAGTCTAAATGGTATCACCCACCTTGATCATGTACATTCTTCACCAGATTTATTTTCAAATGGTTCCTGACTCTTAAGGAAAGTAAAATCCACCCTCCAAGGATGAAGACTTTTTTCTGAATGATGATTTAATTCGCAAAGTATTTCAGCAGTGTTCTATGCAATGGTTCCTTATTGCTAGAGGAAATGTGGAGACTTTTAGTCAAATTTCTTTGTAGACACAGCTTAGCTTTTCTCATGTCCAGAATTCCTACAAAAAGGAGTTTTCATGAGGCTGTAGAGAAATTGGAACCCTCATCCATTGCTGATGGGATTGTAAAATGACGCAGCTGCTGTGGAAAACAGTTTGGTAGTTTCTCAAAAAGTTAAACATAGAACTATCATATGACCCAGCAATTCCACTTCTAGGTCTATACCCAAAAAAAAAAAAAAAAAATAGAATGCAGGAAGGCAAACAGAAACCTGTACACCAGTGTTCATTACCGCATTATTCATCACGATAGCCAAAAAGGTGGAAACAACCTAAATGTCCATCAGCAGATGAATGGATAAATAAAATGTGGTATAGCCATACAATGGAATATCATTCAGTCATAAAGAGAAATGACATTCTGGTACTTACTACAACATGAATGAACCTTGAAAACATGCTGAGTGAAATAAGTCAGTCACAAAAGACCACATACTGTGTGATCCCACTTACGTGAAATGTCTAGACTAGGCAAGTGTCATAGAGACCAAAATTTATTAGTGGTTACCAGGGCTGGGGCAAGGGGGAAATTGGGTTGGGAGGTATTTCTTAAGGGGCAGTGAGCTTCTATTAAGGGTGATAAAAAAAACTGGAAATGGATAATAGTGATGGTTGTACAACATGGTGAACGTAATTAATATCATTGAACTTTACATGTAAAAATGGTTGAGTCCCAGAAACAAAAGAAAAATGCCCAAGTGTTTAATGTTCTCTCAGAGAAAAGCTGTCTCTTTGCTAACGTGACTCTGAGAGAGAGTACTCCAGAAGCCGTTGCTTAAAATCCCATTGGATATGAAAATGAAGGAAGGCGGGGCTATTAAGAAATTGTTCAGAAAAGACTACTGTCCCAGAAAGCTTGCTATATTTTTTACAAGGTTTTCTTTTTAAATTTATTTTCAGGATATTATCAAAAGTTATCCCTTGTAACATCTTAGTACATTAGCAAAGCTCTCATAGCTTCATTAAGGAACCCTGGGGTGGTGCAAACAGTTAACACACTCTGCTACTAACCGAAAGGTTGGCAATTCACATCTACCCAGAGGTGCCTCAGCAAAAAGGCCTGGTGATCTACTTCTGAAAAATCAGCCACTGAAAACCCTATGGAGTGCAGCTCTACTCTGATACACATGGGGTCGCCATGAGTCGCATGGCAACTGTTTTTGTTTGTTTGGTTGGTTGGTGAGTTGGTTTAGTAGTTTCATTGGTGCCACCATCACATATAACTCAGCATTTTCCTCATTATATTCTACTCCAGTTGGACCCTCTGCTACTCTGTGGATTACATACAGATTTCAATCTGCTGTTCATTTGGCTTAGATAGTCGTTTTTGATGGCTATTTATTGCACCAAAAAAAAAAAAAAAAAAAACTTAAGAAGAAGAGGGTTTTGTATTTGTTTTTGTTTCGTTTCTTTTCTTTTTTTCTGAAACTGTCTGTTGGGTCAGGAGCCCTTCATTTAGATGGGCCAGTCCCAAGAAGTCATGGTCAAGACTGTGGCAGAAAATCACATTCCAGGTTCAAAGTCCCCTGGGCTGCTCGCTCATGTCAGCTTGTAGAATTACCGTAAATTCTCGGGTTCGGTATTGGTTTGCTTATAAATGTTACTGTCAGGCAAGGATGGGGTGAGGACAGAATCGTGCTTTTTTTGTTTTTTTGTTCTTTTTCCTTTTTAAGTCAAGGTCCAATGGTATTTTTAAAAAATCAATTTGGTTTACCTAAAAGTAAAAGATAGCCCTGACGAGCTGCATTGTAATAGGGTTTTTAGCCGTGGGCCATCGACAACCATGAGAACATGGTAACTCAAGAAACCAGGCAAATGAAGCACAAGGGCTGAATGTTTATTTTCTCATATTTAATCCTGAAGGGAACAAAGCTCTGTGTGATGGCTTTCTTTCGTCTTTTCGATCTTTGGCTGATGTATTGTCAAATACTTACATGGCTGGGAATTTTTCCATTACCTTATTACAAAGAGAGCTATTCATTGATCAGTAGCACTTTCACTTAGAGCTTTTTCTATGGCATTATGTGAAATGTTATAGTCTTTTGGCTACACTATTACAATAAAACACTGGTCATATAAGCTTTAGCAAAGTAGGTCTAACCTCCTGAAGGGCAATGCCAGGTGGTTCTCCATGAAATTCGTAACTGTGAATCTGGAGCTTTTGTTTCTTTTTGTTGCAGGAACATTTCACACCTGAGTGTAAATTCAAAGAATCGGTGTTTGAAAATTACTACGTGACATATTCGTCGATGATATACCGTCAGCAGCAGTCAGGCCGAGGGTGGTATCTGGGTCTGAACAAAGATGGAGAGATCATGAAAGGCAACCACGTGAAGAAGAACAAGCCTGCAGCTCACTTTCTGCCCAAACCACTGAAAGGTAAACGTGATAGTATAGGAGCTGGGGATGAAGTGAGTATTGATACGGCATACTTATTTAAATTAATTCTTTATCACACTTTTGAAAGTGAAACAGAATTCTTCCACATTAAGGCATTTAAACAAAAATTCAGTAATGTTTTATAATACACAGAAACATCAAGGCATTGACAATGCCATCTAATCTCCTGATTTTAATTTTTCTATTGTACATCTACATAAAATAACACCTTACTTATGTGAAAGTAAGAAGCCCTAGTGGCACAATGGTTAGATGCCAGGCTGCTAACCAACAGGTCAGCAGTTCGACAGTCTGCTTCTGTAAAGATTACAGCCTTGGAAATCCTATGGGTGCTTCTACTCTGTCCTAAAGGATCACTATGAGTTGGAATCAACTCGATGGCAATGTTTTATTTTGTTTGTTTGGTATGGTATGCGAAAGTCACTTAGTTGCCAAGTCAGCACAGCCAAGAACTCCAAATGGTCCCTGGGCAAAAATATAGATGCTAAAATGTATGCACTGAACACTTTCCAGAAAGCTTTTTGGGCCCTCACTAAGGACGCAACAATGTTATCCCAATCCTTTTTCCTTTTTCATAGCTTTGTTCTCCAGTCATTATTAGCAGAATAACAAATTAGAAGGGGTGGATAGGAATAGGCTCTGGGAGATAGAGATGTTAGAAGCAGTGAGATAAGGTAGAGGAGGAACAGGTAAAGCAAGCAAAGCAGACCAAGACCTCAAAGAGGTTACCAGCCTGGGGTCAGAATAGGGGCTTACAGTAAGGGCAGGTTGCCCGCTTCAAATCAGTATATTACTGTATTTTAGAGCACAGTTTTGGGATTTGAATCTCAGCTTCATCCCTCACTAACTGGATGGTCTTGGACAGGTTATCTGACCTGCGTGTGCCTCAAGTTCCTCATCTGTACAATGGGGATAAGAGTACCTACATCACTGGATTATTATGTGGATTAAATGAGATAGTGCATATAAAGCACTTAGAACAGTAGTGAGCATGTTGTCAGTGCTCCATACGTGTAAGCTAATACTGTTATTTACAGCACAACCATGATGATATTTACCATCTATTGAATCAAGAATTGTACTAACGCTTAGACTCTTAGAGAGTTTCATTTTAAAGTATGATAGAAGTCAGTGTTTCACAATGTTTTAAAATTTAATATTTGCCTTGCACAGTATGCTGTAGATCATATTTAAACTTCTAAGAGCTTTATTAAATGCATTTCTCATTAATCCTCTTATATATAGCCATTAGTGAAGGAAGTTTGACATTAGAATTCTTTACCACACTACTGCACCAAGACTAGATTTTGCTTAATCCCTATAGTCCACTCTCTACTCCGCCCCTGAGAGCAGCCTTTTAATGTTTGCCTTAAAGCATAGAAGCCCAATAACCAGAAGAAAAGTGAAGGACTAGTGTGGTATGCCCGCTCCAAGGCCTTTTACACTGTCTTTCTGTGCTTTTCAGTGGCCATGTACAAGGAGCCTTCTCTGCATGATCTCACGGAATTCTCCCGATCTGGAAGCGGGACCCCCACCAAGAGCAGAAGTGTCTCCGGCGTACTGAACGGAGGCAAATCCATGAGCCACAATGAATCAACGTAGCCAGTGAGGGCAAAACAAGGGCTCTGTAACAGAACCTTACCTCCAGGTGCTGTTGAATTCTTCTAGCAGTCCTTCACCCAAAAGTTCAAATTTGTCAATGACGTTTACCAAACAAACTGGGAGAGTCCACTATTCGATCTGCCGTTGGCCCTTCGTATCATTCATACTTAAGCCCCCTAATTTAGATTGAGCTTGTGCCAAAGAATGCCAGGCATTAACAGTGAACTAAATCTGGGAGAAGGACTGTCCAATTTTCTCATGATCTCACCTATGCTTTGGGGATAACAAACCAAAAAATAGTTCACAGCGGTAATGCTGATACAAATTTGCCCTCCAACCAAGACAATTTAAAAGACCACAATTGCTCTTCAACAGCAAGATACAAAACAAACCAAAATTAACTGCTGACATGTTTTGTAGGGGCAAACAAACTTATGTGAACTGTGTTGTTTTCTTGGCTTCTTGTTTTCTGTCTACGCTTGATTCAAATGTATTCTTCCCTTTGGTATAGTGCAACTTTATGATTTCTGAAATTCAATGGTTCTATTGACTCTGTGTCACTTAATTCAAATCAACCAAATTCAGGGTTGAATCGGAATTGGCATCTCAGGCTCAAGGTGACAGTGTTCATGTGACTTTACCAATTTTTTTTAGACTTGTAGTATTCTGGTCAAGTTCTTGTGCTATAAACTTTGTGCGTAGAAACTGAGTTTTATTGTCAACCCCAGTCAGTACAGATAACTTAAAAAAAAAGATCATCCTCAAGTGTAGATTTCTCTTAATTCCATTTGTGTATCGTGTTTAAACTATTGTTGTGGCTTCTTGTGTAAAGACAGGAACTGTGGAACTGCAATGTTGTCTTTTGTGTTGTTGAACTACGAAATGTCTTATCTGTATATGTATTACGTATGAGTCCTCCTGTATTGTATTCGGCACGTTAATATTGTATACAAGGAAATGTTAAGATTGGTCACCCCTAAACAACATATACTTATACTTGCTATTGGAAAAGTGTTTAAGACTTAGCTAGGTTTCCATTTAGATCTTCATATCTGTTGCATGGAAGAAAGTTGGAATCTTGGCATAGAGTTGCATGATATGTAAGATTTTGTGCATTAATACTTGTTAAAATCTGTGTTCCAAAGTGGACATAGCATGTACGGGCAGTTTTCTGTCCTGTACACTAAAAGTAAAAAAAAAAAAAAAAAGTTCTTTAATATTTGTTGTTGTATACCCAAATACGCACCAAATAAACTCTTTATATTCATTCAAAGAAAAACCCTTCAATGTGTTTTTATTGAGCATCCGTTATGTGCCACTGACTGTAATAGGAGCTGGAGTTAAACACTGAATTATGAAGATAAGGCCTCTGCCCTCAGATAATCTACAGTCTAGGGATTCATGTGAACATGAACACTCTTTAAAGTACGTTTATTGTACTTGGACTTCAGATTGTGACAGAAGAATTCCCATTTCCATTCAACAATCAAATTATACAGCTGAGACCTATGTTCTGGCATTTTCTCTGCCATCCACACTGCCATTTCTTCTCTGTCCCTCCAACCTCTCCTCTGTAGAGTGAAGACACAGGGCTAAAGAATATCTAAAGTTCTTTTCACCTCCGAGAGCTGAAGGAAATGTATACTTTTTTTTTTAATGTTGATGACTTTTCGATAGCTCCCCAAAACTGCTGTTACCTGGCAATGAAGGCAATAGTCATTATATGAAAGAACAGGTGCTTTCCAGGGTATCCAGAAAATAAGGTGTCAGGGACCCCAAGCAATATGCTTTTGCAAGGAGAGGAAACTGCCCATTCAGCCAGATCCACACAAGCTCCTAACCCAGCCCAGCCCAGCCCCGCCCGCTTCTGATTCCATCTTGAGCCCTCATCCTGCCTGAGCCCTGACGCACACCTGGATGAGGTGAGGCGGCCTGCCTAGCTCAGACTCAGACCAGAAGCCCTTGGACCATGTTTTAAACACCAGTACACTCTCACTCAAGGAGTCCCTGGAGGGTGCAAACGTTAACCACTTAACTACTAACAGAAAGGCTGGCAGTTGAAACCCACCCAGAGCCGCCTCGGAAGAAAGGCCTGGCAATCTGCTTTCGTAAAGATTACAGCCAAGAAAACCCGATGGAGCAGTTCTACTCTGCAGCACATGGGGTACCATGAGTTGGAGTCTCCTGGATGGCAACAAGTTTATTTGTTTTAGACTCACTCAACCCCCAACTACTAAGTCTTATTAATTTTCAATCAATAGAGTAAAGCAGTGCTTGTCTCCCTCTTGCTCCAAGGACCTTTAAAAGTTTAGTTATTGACTATTTTCATTGCTGCTCTTGCTTTTCTCATCGTTCAGGGATAGCTTGGTCTGCGGGGATTAAACAAATCAGCACATTGGTGTCTCAGGTAAGCCTGGTGCAAATAGGAAGGGGCGAAAACACCCAAGAAGAATCCTTCACACCCAGCGTTCTCTTAAAAACAAACAAACAAAACACCAAGCCCATTGCTGTCGAGTCGATTCCGACTCATAGCGACCCTATAGGACAAGATAGAACTGCCCTATAGGGTTTCCAAGGAGCAGCTAGTGGATTCGAACTGCCCACATTTTGGTTAGCAGCCGAGCTGTTAACCAAACCACTGCACCACCAGGGCTCCACAATGTTCTCTTTGGACTGCCTGAAATTATTTTTAAAGGCACGTGGTGTTTAAATAAATCCATCAATAAATAGTCCTTAAAGAAACGTCCCTCTAAGTGATGATAGCAACACTTCGCATCTGCTGAGCACACACACATACACGCACACGCGCACACACTTCAGCAGCATTTCTTAACACAGATTATCAATCCCACCACATGCTGGATGAAAGGAAAGAGAGAAAAAGTTTCCATAGCAAATAGCTTTGGGAAACCCTGCAAAGACTAGTGGCTCTCAAACTTTTAGCACACATCACGATGACTTGGATGGTTTCTAAGACTCAGATTGCCAGGCCCCACCCCTAGAGCTTCTGATTGAGGAGGTCTGGGGTGGGGGCCTAAGACTTGGCATTGCTAATGGGTTCCCAGGTGATGCTGAGGCTGCTGGTCCTGGGAACCACACTTCGAGAACCAGTGGCATAAACGATTCCCTTCTCGGGGATTTAAGATATGTATTAGTACGTCAAATTCCAAAAATCCTCATGTTAAAGAAACCTGCTTAACTTTGAGAGGTGCTGGGATAAACAAACTCATTTGGCTACAAAGCCATATGTTCGCAGAGCACCTGTAGCACTGCCGTAGAGTGATGAGCCTTGAGCATTTGGGGACACCTGAGTCACTTGCGGTGTTTTGTCTCCTTCAGTAGTTTTAGGCGAGGCCTAGGCATCTGATGACTCCGCTGCCCACCAGACTGAGAACCACTGCTCTATGGGGTAGCACTGATCTCACAGTATCACTGCTGTCTGTGAATGTGTGTCCAATCTGTGTGCTGTATTGAACCTACGGTAGAACATGGAAAAGGAGTAACCACTTTGTTCAAAATGCATGCAACTCTTTTAAAGCAAAACAAATGCCAGCTTTTGTTGTTGTTGTTCCAGTTTCTGTTCTGGAATGAAAACCTCTGGCTATCCTAGTGTATTCCATCACCTAGGGGGTACCCTTTCCCCCTAATGGCTGAAAATGCTACAAACCATAGTCCACTCAACTGGGTATGTTCTCCAAAAGAGAAAAAAGGAAAATCCAAACCCAGAAGAAACAACATTTGGAAGTTACTCTTTCATGAATCATCACACCCTGGGCCTTTTTGTCTCCAAACATTGTGCAGCTTTTTAAGGGTTGGTTTGAATTTATTACACCAAGAAAATTAATCTATGCCAAATTGTTCAGCCCTTTTGCTGATATCACATGAGTACTCATGTCTGGAATTTTCTTCATCACATTTGCCCTAATAAAGAATGCAGAAAAGTACATGGCATCATTTTGGGGATGTTCCAATTTCTACGTGGGCATCCTTAGAGACGTTTGTAACAGCTGAAATTCCGTCATCATGCAGGAAGTCTTTCTAGAACAGAGAACACAAATGGTTTGCAGGCTTAAAATTCTAAATGAACCATATATCAACCCACTTTCTCCTTTTTTTAATTAGTTTTTGTTTCTCTCTTTGTGTGTGTGTGTATTTGCATGTGTGTGGTGTTTTTATGAGAGAGAAGTAGAATATACACACATACTGTATATATAAAATCCCTATATATCCATTGTTGTTGTTGTTAGGTGCCATGGAATCAGTTCTGACTCATAGTGACCCTATGCACAACAGAATGCAACACTGCCCGGTCCTGCACCATGCTCACAATTGTTGTTATCCTTGAGCCCATTGGTGCAGCCACTGTGTCAATCCGTCTCATTGAGGGTCTTCCTCTGTTTCACTGACCCTCTACTTTACTAAGCATCATATATAGATATATGGAGAGATTATATACAGAGATATTTTATATATATAATCTGTCTATAGGTATAGACACATAGAAATACGTACATAATCTATACATCTATTATGCATATATTCTATATATCTATGCATAGAGAGATTATATATATAATATCTATAGTATCTATAATATATACAGATACAGAGAGAGATATACCCGTTGATGTCGAGTCAATTCCGACTCATAGCAACCCTGTAGGACAGAGTAGAACTGCCCCATAGGGTTTCCAAGAAGCGGCTGGTGGATTCGAACTGCCGACATTTTGGTTAACAGCCGTAGCATGTCATAGCTCTTAACCACTGCGCCACCAGGGCTCCATATATATGTTGTTGTTGTTGTTGTTAGGTGCCGTCGAGTCGGTTCCAACTCATAGTGACCCTCTGTACAACAGAACAAAACACTGCCCGGTCCTCCACCATCCTAACAGTCCTTGCTATGTTTGAGCCCATTGTTGCAGCCACTGTGTTGATCCATCTCGTTGAGGGTCTTCCTCTCTTTTTTGCTGACCCTCTACTTTACCAAGCATGATGTCCTTCTTCAGGGACTGCTCCCTCCTGACAACATGTCCAAAGTATGTAAAACTTAGTCTTGCCATCCTTGCTTCTAAGGAGCATTCTGGTTGTACGACAACTGACAGACACGTGGGGGTCCATATATATTTTTTTTTCTATCGTGCGGACACCACACACATGCACACTCACACACACATACACACACACATGTGCGTCCCAAAGGACTCAGAGATACTCTGTTCCTCTGGGAGGATGACTATATATCTATTCATCAAGGAGCCTGGGACATCCAAGTTAGAAAGCCTGGACTCTATGGCATCTGAAGCTGCCCTGCTATACACTAAGGGGTAATGCCCAGAATAGTCACCACAACATGTTAGCACTTCTGCAAATTCTGTACTGTGAATAATTGTGTGCACATCTAAAACAATTGGAGCCCTGGTGGCATAGTAGTTTAGAGCTTGGCTGCTAACAAAAAGGTTGGCAGTTCAAATCCAGCAGCCGCTCTTGGAAACCCTCCAGGGCGGTTCTACTCTGTCCTATAGGGTCGCTATGAGTCAGAATTGACTGGACGGTAATGGATTCTTAAAACAATTTCTTTTTGACTCTGTGTAAAGTTAACAATCAGAGTAAGAGAAATGCACAAGGGTGACGACTCAGTAAAAGCTGGGCTCCTTTGAGTCAATCACTCAGCTTGTTGGCGTCGTGGATATTTATTACCTTATAAACCATCAGTTCTGCACAGCATGTAACTGAGGACTGGATAAAGTGTTCATGCAACGACAAATGGATTGAAACTGAGTCAATCTCATAGAAAAGGAGATATTTTGGGGTTTATCAAGAGGGAAATTTTCTTTCTTTATTGGGATTAATGAAGTAGAACGCCAATTGGAAATAACTACTTTTAAATTCCTCACATATATAAACCTCTCCGTCACTAATACCCTTGTACAAACTGGATGATTACAATCCAGGTGTTCTTTTCTTCTTCAAAAACTGCAAAACCGGAATGAATTATTTCTCCTAGGTTGGCTACCCTACAGTTGTTCCTTCAATGTAAAATGGCTGCATTAGTTTGAACGAAGTTTGAGTTTCATGGATCTTAGGGACTTTTCAAAATACATCACTGTTACATTCACCAACATATTGAGTGCCTACTATGCACAAAACACTACCCTATGGTGTGTGTGTGTGTGTGTGTGTGTGTGTGTGTGTGTGTGTGTGTGTGTGTGTGTGTGTTGTGGGACATGGCACTAAATAAAGAAATCCTGCTACCTATTGCCAAGGAGATTTGGGTAAAGAGATCTTCTAAGTTCCTTGGAGTCACATAGTATATCATGTGACTGTATTGTGCTATATGTTATGGCAAAGAAAGAAACCAAAACACAGGTTCTGCCTTCTAGAAACTCTCAGTTCTAGTGGGGTAGATAGACAAGTAGCCATCAAACTTTGTCAGTCCAATTATGATAAATGCTTTAATACAATCAACGTGCCAGGAGAACACAACGGATGAAAAATTTCCGATTAGGAAAATTGAATAAGTTTCACAGAAGAGTTAATTTTTGGGTAGGGTCTTCCAGAAAGGTGGTGTAGACAACTCCAGGCCAAAACCAGTGCAGAGAAATGCACAGAGGCACGAAATAGCATTGGATGTCGAGGAAACATTCATTAGCTAAGTGTGGCTGGACAATGGGAAGCAGTACTTGAGGAAAGAGTTACCTTCTGGCAATGCCTCATTCTATTATATCTCATTGCCTGAAAGAACTGTAAACCATCTTTTTTGTTATTTGTTGTTTGCTGCCTTTGAGTTGGCTTACAACTCATTGTGACTTTATGTATAACGGAAAAAAAACGTTGCTTGGTCCTGTGTCATCTTCATGATCATTGGTCTCTGAATCTATTGCTGTGGCTATTGTGTCAGTCCATCTCATTGAGGGTTTTCCTCGTTTTCACTGACCCTCTACTTTACCAAACATGATGTCCATTTCTAGCAATTGGTCTTTCCTGATGACGTGTCCAAAGTAAGCAATTTGAAGTCTCTCCTCCCTCCCTTTTAAGGAGCATTCTGGTTGTATTTCTTCTAAGGCTGATTTGTTCATTACTTTGGGAGTCAGCTTGTCAATCTCTACAAAGAAGAATGGTAGGGTTATTACTGAGATTGCATTGGTTCTTCAGATGAATTTTTGGAGAACTGACATCTTGGCAATATTGACTCTTATAATGACTCATTATTATGGTATGTGTATGTATATATCTCTATTTATTTAAGTCATCTTTTATTTCTCTCAGGAATGGTTTGTTGTTTTCACTATAGAGGCTTGCAAGTGTTCTGTAAAATTAATTCCACTGTATGTTTATCTTTTAAAGCTATTTTAAATGGATTTGTACTTTTTATTTCATTTTCAAAATGCCTTCTGCTGATATATAAAGATACTTTTATATTAATAGTGTAAGATGCAACCTTGCTAAACTTAATTATAAGTTCTAGTACTTGTTTTATAGATATTTTAGAAATTTTTATATAAACAATTATATTGAAATAGAGAAAGTTATACTACTCCCTTTCCAATATTTATTAATGGTTTTCCCTCTGTTTCTTCTTCTTGCCTTTTTGTACTGGCTAGGTCCTCTAGCACGATGTTGGATAGAAGTGATGCACGTATCACAATTGTTGTGCATAGTGTTCTAGCTCATATTTTTTATTTAACTTTTGTTATTATCTATCTTTTTGCTTATAGACATTCTAGTAGTTGTGAAGTGATATCTCATTATAGTTTGAATTTTCATATTCCTTATGGATAATGATATTGATTTAACTTTTCATGTGCTTATTGACCATTCATGTATTTTCTTTGGAGAAATGTTTACACAAATCCTTTGCCCATTTTTTAACTGGAATGTTTATCTTTTTATTATTGAATCGTTAGAGTTCTTTATATATTCTTGACACAAGTCTCTTTAGGATATATGACTTGCAAATATTTTCTCCAATTCTATGGGTTGGCTTTTTACGTTCTTGATTATGACCTTTGAGCACAAAAGTTTTTTATTCTGATGAAGCCCAATTTGTCTATTTTTTTCTTTTGTTGCTTGTGCTTTTGACGTCATATCTAAGAAACCATTACCTAATCCAATGTTAGGAAGATTTACACCTATGTTTTCTTTTAAGAGTTTTATAGTCTTAACTCTTTTTTTTTTATTGTTGTGCTTTAAGTGAAACTTGACAATTCAAGTTAGTCTCTCATACAAAAATTTATACGTACATTGTTATGTGACCCTAATTGCTCTCCCTATACCGTGACAGCACATTCCTCCTTTCCACCCCAACCAGCTACTGACCATCTCTGCCTTCTCATCTTGCCTCTGAACAGGAACTGCCAATTTAGTCTCATAAATCTACCTGAGCTAAGAAGCACACACTTCACGAGTATCATTTTATGTCTGATAGTCCAGTCTAATCTTTGTCTGAAGAGTTGGCCTCGGGAATGGTTACAGTTCTGGGCTAACAGAGAGTCCAGGGGCCATGTCTTCTGGGGTCCCTCCAGTCTCAATCAAACCATTAAGTCTGGTTTTTCTACTAGAATTTGATTTCTGCACCCCACTTTTCTCCTGCTCCATCAGGGACTCTCCGTTATGTTCCCTGTCAGGGTGGTCATTGGTGGTAGCCGGGCACCATCTAGTTCTTCTGGTCTCAGGCTGATGAAGTCTCTGGTTTATGTGGCCCTTTCTGTCTCTTGGGCTAATACTTTCCTTATGTCTTTGGTGTTCTTTGTTCTCCTTTACTCCAAGAGGTTGGGACCAATTGATGCATCTTAGATGGCCACTTGCAAGCTTTTAAGACCCCAGACACTACTCACTAAAGTGGGATGCAGAACATTTTCTTAATAAACTTCGTTATGCCAGTTGACCTAAATGTCCCCTGAAACCGCGGTCCCCAAACCCCCGCCCCTGCTACTCTGTCCCGCAAAGTGTTTGGTTGTATTCAGGAAACTTCTTAGCTTTGGTTTAGTCCAGGTGTGCTGACTTCCCCGTGCATGTTGACATTTCTTTCACCTAAGATAATTCTTGTCTACTATCTAGCTAGTGAATACCCCTCTCCTTCCCTCCCCACCCTCATAACCATCAAAGAATGTTTTCTTCTGCGTTTAAACCTTTTCTTGAGTTCTTATAATAGTGGTCTTATACAATATTTGTCCTCTTGTGACTGACTAAATTCACTCAGCATAATGCCTTCCAGATTCCTCCATGTTATGAGATGGTTCATGGATTCATTGTTGTTCTTTATCGTTGTGTAGTATTCCATTGTGTGAATATACCATAATTTGTTTATCCATTCATCCGTTGATGGGTACCTAGCTTGTTCCTGTCTTTTTGTTATCATGAACAGTGCTGCAAAGAACATGGGTGTGCATATATTTATTCATGTGATGGCTCTTATTTCTCTAAACATATTCCAAGGAGCCGGATTGCTGGCTCATATGGTACTTCTATTTCTAGCTTTTTAAGGAAGAACCAAACTGATTTCCAAAGTGGTTGTACCATTTTACATTCCCACCAACAGTGTATAAGTGCTCCAGTCTCTCCACAACCTCTCCAACATTTATTATTTTGTGTTTTTGGATTAATGTTAGCCTTGTTGGGGTGAGATGGTATCTCATTGTAGTTTTGGTTCGCATTTATCTAATGGCTAATGATTGTGAGCATTTCCTCATGTGCCTGTTAGCTGCCTGAATGTCTTTGGTGAAATGCTTGTTCATATCCTTTGCCCATTTTTTAACTGGGTTATTTGTCTTTTTGTTGTTGATGTTTTGCAGTATCTTGCAGATTTTAAAGATTAGCTGCTGATGGGATTTGTCGTAGCCAAAAATTTTTTCCCAGTCTATAGGTTGTCTTTTGACTCTTTTGGTGAAGTCTTTTAATGAGCATAAGTGTTTGATTTTTAGGAGCTCTCAGCTGTCTAGTTTCTCTTCTGGTGTGTGTGCATTGTTACGTACACTTCCTATTCTGTTTATGCCACGTATTAGGACTCCTAGCATTGTCCCTATTATTTCTTCCATCATCTTTATCATTTTCGATTTTATATTTAGGTTTTTGATCCATTTTGAGTTAGTTTTTGTGCATAATGAGAGGTATGGGTTTTGTTTCCGGTTTTTGCAGATGGATATCCAGTTTTGCCAGTACCATTTGTTAAAGAGACTGTGTTTTCCCTAATTAATGGACTTCGGGCCTTTCTCAAATATCAGCTGCTCATAGGTGGATGAATTTACGTCTGGATTCTCAATTCTGTTCCATTGGTCTATGTACCTGTTGTACCAGTACCAGCCTGTTTTGACTACTGTGGCGGTATAATACATTCTAAAATCAGGTATTGTGAGGCCTCCTACTTTGTTCTTCTTCTTGAGTAATGCTTTACTTATTCGGGGCCTTTTCCCTTTTCATATGAAGTTGGTGATTTGTTTCTCCATCTCTTTAAAAAATGCCATTGGAATTTGGATCAGGATTGCATTGTATCTGTAGATCGCTTTGGGTACAACTGACATTTTGACAATGTTGAGTCTTCCTATCCATGAGCAAGGTATTTATTTTTTTCCACTTATGCAGGACTCTTTCGGTTTCTTGCAGTAGTGTCTTGTAGTTTCCATTGTATAGGTCTTTTGCATCTCTGGTTAGATTTATTCCTAACTATTTTATTTTCTTGGAGGCAATTGTAAATTATATTGATTTGGTGATTCCCTCTTCGAAGTTCTCTTTGTTGGTGTAGAGAAATCCAACTCATTTTTGTATGTTTATCGTGTATCCTGAAACTTTCCTGAAATCTTCTATTAGTTCTAGTAGTTTTCTTGTGGATTCTTTGGGGTCTTCTGTGTATAAGATCATATCATCTGCAAATAGAGATACTTTGACTTCTTCCTTTCCAATTTGGATGACCTTTATTTCTTTTTCTAGCCTAATTGCTCTGGCTAGGACCTCCAGCACAATGTTGAATAAGAGTGGTGATAAAGGGCATCCTTGTCTGGTTCCCGTTCTCAGGGGGAAGGCTTTCAAAGTCTCTGCATTTAGGATGATGTTGGCTGTTGGCTTTATATAAATGCCCTTAATTATGTCGAGGAATTTCCCTTCTATTCCTATTTTGCTGAGAGTTTTTATCATGAATGGGTGTGGGACTTTGTCAAATGCCTTTTCTGCATCAATTGATAAGATCATGTGGTTCTTATCTTTTGTTTTATTTATGTGATGGATTACACTGATTGTTTCTAATGTTGAACTATCCCTGCATACCTGGTATAAATCCCACTTCATCATGGTGAATTATTTTTTTGATATGTTGCTGAATTTTATTGGCTAGAATTTTGTTGAGGATTTTTGCGTCAATATTCATGAGGGATATTGGTCTGTAATTTTCTTTTTTTGTGGTGTCTTTACCTGGTTTTGGTATCAGCATTATGCCGGCTTCATAGAATGAGTTTGGGAGTATTCCATCCTTTTCTGTGCTCTCAAATACCTTTAGCAGCAGTGGTGCTAACTCTTCTCTGAAAGTTTGGTAGAATTCTCCAGTGAAACCGTCTGGGCCAGGGTTTTTTGTTTGTTGGGAGTTTTTTAATTACCTTTTCAATATCTTCTTTTGTTATAGGTTTATTGAGTTGTTCTACCTCTCTTTGTGTTAGTTTAGGTAAGTAGTGAGTTTCTAGAAATTTGTCCATTTCCTCTAGGTTTTCAAATTTGTTAGAGTATAATTTTTCATAATATTCTGTTATGATTCTTTTAATTTCAGTTGGTTCTGTTGTAATATCACCCATCTCATTTCTTATACAGGTTATCTGCTTCCTTTCCTGTTTTTCTTTTGTCAGTTTCACCAATGGTTTATCAATTTTGTTGATTTTTTCAGAGAACCAGCTTTTGGTCTTGTTAACTCTTTCAGTTGTTTTTCTATTTTCTGTTTTATTTAATTCTGCTCTGATTCTGATTATTTCCTTTTTACTGGTGCCCGAGGGCTTCTTTTGCTGCTCTCTTTCTACTTGTTTGAGTTGTAGGGTTAATGTTTTGATTTTGGTGCTTTCTTCGGTTTAGATGTGTGCATTTATTGCTATAACCTGACCTCTGAGCACTGCTTTTGCTGTCCCAAAGGTTCTGGTAGGATGTGTTTTTATTCTCATTTGATTCTATGAATTTCTTTATTCCATCCTTAATTTCTTCTATAACTCAGTAGTTTTTGAGCAAAGTGTTGTTCAATTTCCACGTGTTTGATTTTTTTTCCTTGCTTTTTCTGTTATTGATTTCTACTTTTATGGCTTTATGTTCAGAAAAGATGCTTTGTAATATTCTGATGCTTTGGATTCTGTTAAGGCTTGCTTTATGGCCTAAGATGTGGTCTATTCTGGAGGATGTTCCATGTGCATTGGAAAGAAAGTATAGTTGGCTGCTGTTGGGTGGTGTGTTTGGTATATGTCCATGAGATCAAGTTGGTTGATTGTGGCATTTAGATCTTCTGTGTCTTTATTGAGCTTCTTTCTGGATGTTCTGTCCTTCACCTAAAGTAGTGTGTTGAAGTATCCTACTATTATTGTGGAGCTGTCTATCTCTCTTTTCAATGCTGTTAACGGTTGTTTTATATATTTTGGAGCCCTCTCATTGGGTGCATAAGTATTTATTATGGTTATGTCCTCCTGGTGTGTTGACCCTTTAATCATTATATAGTGTCTTTCCTTAGACTTTGTGGTGGCTTTTACTTTGAAGTCTATTTTGTCAGAGATTAATATTGCCACTCCTTCTCGTTTTTTATTGTTGTTTGCTTGTTATATTTTTCCTTCCTTTAAGTTTTAGTTTGTTTGTGTCTTTAAGGCTAAGGTGTGTCTCTTGTAGGTAGCGTATAAAAGGATCTGTTTTTTTTAATCCATTCTGGCACTCTCTGTCTCTTTATTGGTACATTTAGTCCATTTACATTCAGCGCAATTATTGCTAGGTATGAGATTAGTGCTGTCATTTTGATGTCTTTTTTGTGTATTGTTGACAGTTTCTTTTTTCCACTTAATTTTCTGTGCTGAGTCGTTTTTCTTTATATATTTTCTTTTCATCTTTTTCACTGTTGTTGATTTTGTATTTGCTGAGTCTTTATGTGTTTCTTGTTTTTTATTTTGGTGTGTAGGATTGTTAGCATCCTTTGTGGTCATCTTAATATTTACCCCTATTTTTCTAAGTTTAAACCAGTCTTTTATTTCTTTATTTGCCTTGACTTCCTCTCCATATGAAAAAGCTATGACTACATTTTTTAGTCCCTCTTTTTTGTTTTAATGTTGTCATCTTTTACATAGTGACATCTCTGTTTCCTTATTTTCATTGTTTTAGCTTTGATTTATTTTTGTAATTTCTCTATGTGGGTTGATATCTGATTGCTCTGTCCTGTGTTCTAGTCTTGGTTTGTTATCTGATGTTATTGATTTTCTAACTGGTGGACTCCCTTTAGTATTTCTTGTAATTTTGGTTTGGTTTTTGCAAATTCCCTAAACTTCCATTTATCTAGAAATCTCATAATTTTGCCATCATATTTGAAAGACAGTTTTGCCGGATATATAATTCTTGGCTGGCAATTTTTTTTCCTTCAAGGCCTTATTTATGTCATCCGATTGCATCTTGCCTGCCTAGTTTCTGTTGAGTAGCCCAAGCTTAGTCTTATTTACTCTCCTTTGTAGATGACTTTTCATTTATCCCTAGATGCTCTTAAAACTCTATCTTTGGTTTTGGCAAGTTTGATTATAATTGTCCTGGTGACTTTCTTTTGGGATCTACCTTATGTGGGGTTCAATGAGCATCTTGGATAGATATCTTGTCATCTTTCATGATATCAGGGAAGTTTTCTGACAACAAATCTTCAAGAATTCTCTCTGTATTTTCTGTTATCCCCCCCTGTTCTGGTTCTCCAATCACTCGTAGGTTATTTCTCTTGATAGAGTCCCACATAATTCTTAGAGTTTCTTCATTTATTTTATTTTTTATTTTGTTTATTGTTGTAGTTTAAGTGAAAGTTTACATTTCAAGTTAGTTTCTCATACAAAATTTTATACATACATTGTTAAGTGACCCTAATTTCTCTCCCTATACTGTGACAGCACACTCCTCCTTTCCACCGGATTTCCCACATCCATTCAACCAGCTCTTAACCATCTCTGCCTTCTCATCTCACCTCCTGACAGAAGCTGCCCATTTAGTCTCATGTATCAACTTGAGCTAAGAAGCATACTCTTCACAAGTATCATTTTATGTCCCACAGTCCAGTCCAATCTTTGTCTGAAGCATTGGCCTTAGCAATTGTTTTAGTTCTGGGTTGACAGAGAGTCCAGGGGCCATGCTTTCCAGGGGAGTGTCTTCATTTTTTTTTAAGCCTTTAATCTGATTTTTCGTCACGTAAGTTGGTGTCAAGTGCTTTATTGTCAGTCTCACTAATTCTGACTTCAACGGCCACAATTCTACTCCTAGGACTTTCTACTGAGTTGTCTAATTCTGAAATTTTATTGTTAATCTTCTGGCTTTCTGACTGCTGCCTCTTTATGGATCCTTGCATCCTATTAAATTTGTCATTATGCTCTTGAATAACCTTCTTTAGATCCTGTATTGCTTTGTCTGCATGTTCCTTAGCTTGTTCTGCATTTTGAATGATCTCCTTTCTGATATTTTGAAGAGTTCTGTATATTAATGTTTCGTATTCTACCTCTGGTAATTCCAAGAAATTCTCTTCCTCCAGAAAATTTCTTGATTCTTTATATTGGGAGCTTGCTGAAGCCATCATGGTCTGCCTCTTTATGTGATTTGATATTGACTGTTGTCTCTGAGCCATCAATAAGTTAGAATATTTATTTATTTTATGTTTGCTTACTATGTCTTAGCTTCTTATTTTTTTTTGTTTTGATATGTTCAATAGGCTGTTCGTGTGAGCTAGTTTGATTATTGGCACCTTTGAAGCTCTAACATCCTGTCACCAGGTGGTTAGAGCTGTTAGTATGTATGTGAGCCCAGGATTCTGTTTACTTTCTTGTATGAATTCAGGTCAGGTGTCCAAGTAGTCAGTCACCAGGTGTGTGGTGCAGGCTCTCACCTAGTCCTAGACAGGCATGGGTGATTGGTGTAAGCACAAGCATCCGGCTGCAGCAGGGGGTCACATGCTGAGCAAGGCAGGGAGCTGAAGACTGTCCCTAAGTGTCCAGGAGGAAAGCATGTCCCTGTTCCCTACAGCAAGTAGGTGTGTGGCTTTTTCAGCCAGACTATGAGCACCCAATGCTGTTGGATGTAAGGACTAGGGGGCACCACTTATTCTTGGACCCCTGTCACTAGTGGCTAGGTGGCATGTGTGGAGCCACCAGTCCTCAGGCCCCTGATGTGGGTAGGTGACGACCCTGCTTAGTGGGCAGAGCAGTGTCAAATATCATAAGCCTGCCACTTCACCATATAGCTGAAATAGTTGAATTTAGACTTCATGTAGATACCCTCTTGTACTGTGGTAATGAAGGCCTACACTGTTGAAATGGGCCCACACGGGTCTGTGCAGGGGTGAAAGGCATTCAAAGTCCATGGCCCCCTTATGCTTGTGCTTAGGCAAAGGATCTGTGCATACCCTGAATTACTGGCTTAGGGGAGCCTGCAGATTATTTTTTCCCTGTTTGTTAATTTGTTCCCCTTCCAAGGCCAGGAGAATGGCTCAGGGCACGTGATGGGTCATACTTCTGGCCCAGGGGACACGGCAATCACTGAAGCTGGCCCGGGACCCAGTGCAGAGCAGGATGGGGGAGGTAAATGGGAGAGAGGTTTTTCCTGAAGGAAGTGTTTTTTGATCCGCGGGGTAGGCCAGATGCAAGTACTTATCTTTTGCTGATTGAGCGCTACTTTTCACTGGTTCTGGATGCCCGAGTAGACTCTCTGCCGCTGGATCTCTTCCAATGTGGAAAACGCCTCCCGAGCACCACTGCTTGCCTCACCACGTACATGAGCTGAGCTGGCCTGAAGGGTGCCAGTTCCCACAGTGTCAGGTCTGGCAACTCATCATAGCTTCTGAACCGTCTCTCCTTCCGCCTGCCACTCAGTCCGATTCCTCAACCTTGCCTGTGGTATTCAGGGCTCCTAGATTGTCATATATAATCAGTTCACTTGTTTTTTTTTTTTTTTTTTTGGTTTTTGTTGTAAGAGGAACCACAGGAAGTGTCTGACTACTCTGCCACTTTGGCCTTGCCTCACAGTTTTAACTCTTAAATTTAGGTCTTATACCCATTTTTTTGTTGATTTCTGTTTACAATGTAAGGAAGGGGTCCAACTTTATTCTTTTAGTACGGATATTTAGTTGTTCTAGCATCATTTGTTGAAAAGACTCTTCTTTTCCCCATTGAATTGTCTTGGCACTCTTGTTGAAAATCAATTGACAGTACATGTAAGAATTCATTATTGTACTCACAATTCTATTCCCTTGACTTATATCTGTCCTTATGGTAGTCTCACACTGTCTTAATTACTGCAGCTTTGTAGTAAACCTTGACATTGGGTAGTGTAAGTCCTCCAACTTTGTTCATTTTCTTTGTTCTGGTTTTAGATATTCTAGTCTCTTGCATTTCCCTCTGAGTTTTAAACTAAGTTTCTCAATTTCTACACAAAAGACAGCTGGAATTTTGATAGGTATTGTATTATATCTGTAAATCAATTAGGGAATATTGTCATCTTAACAATATTAAGTCTTCCATTTCAGAAACATGGGCTATCTTTCCATTTATTACGTCTTTAATTTCTTTCAACAATGCTTTGTAGTTTTCAGTGTACATGTCTTGCACTTCTCTTGTTAAATTCATTATTATCTTATTCTTTTTGATGTGATTGTAAATAGACTTGCTCTCTTAATTTCATTTTTGGATTGTTTATTGATGTTCATGTGTCCTCAAGTTTAAAGCAAACTTCAAGAAATCTAGATAAGATGATGACCTGAATAAAGTATCTGCCTCTTCCTATACATCCACCTATTAACTAAGTAATGGAATTCATAGAATGGCAGTGGGGAGCTGTTACAGCTCTAGAAAACAGGTAAAAAGCACTATTCACATATTAGAAACTTAAAGAAATTTCTTCTAAATATTATGAGTATTGGAAACTCTAGTGGTGTAGTGGTTAAGAGCTGCAGCTGCTAACAAAAAGGTCGGTAGTTCGAATCCACCAGGCACTCCTTGGAAACCCTATGGGGCAGTTCTACTCTGTCCTTTAGGGTTGCTATGAGTTGGAATTGACTTGATGGCAATGTTTTTTTTTTTTTTTTAATGAGCATGCTGCATATTGAAGAAAGACACAAATCCCAGTCCCAACTTTCTTCTGAAAAGGCATCAAAGAACTGTGGCCATATTTGGAGGCAAACCTGGCAACACCTAACCAACACCACCTCATTTGGAAGGGCAAGGGCTGTAGGCAAGGACATACCTTAGGGCAGATGGGAGATAAGCCTCCTACAGTCCCTTTTGCCAGTGAAGAGCCACAGTATCAACAAGCAGCTATCCTGGAAGGCTTCGGGATTCACAGAGCTACCATGAGCAGATAGCCAGCTGTACAGATGGCTGAATTTCTGACAACAGCCCTGGGAAGAATGCCAAACAGAGCCATCAAATCACTGGAAGGGAGGCTAAGCTAAAAAGACATCTGAATACAGAAAGCTGTCCCATAGCACAGTGGCTTCACCAAACAGAGGGAAGATATCACAGAGAGACGAAAATCTCTTTCTGGGGCTTCCCAAAGCACCAGCCCTTATTTATACTCTGCTCCATCACTAACTGTTATGGTAATATATGTATATAATAAGCCTGCTCTATAAGATTCTCAAGGCTATAATCTTTTGGAAGTAGATCACCAGGACTTTCTTCCAAGGCACCTCTGAATGGACTTGAACCTCCAACCTTTTGGATAGCAGCCAAGCATGTTGACCATTTGTACCACCCAGGGACTCCAAGGAAGCATGGTAGACATCTTCTCAACTAGTCCTCCATGCTTCCTTGCCTCCTGGTATTCACACCCCTGTGTAATCTTCTCCCCTTGAGTTCAGGCTGGATTTAGTGATTCACTCCTAAGAATAGAGCATGCACAGTGGAGGGTCCCAGACAGAGCTGGATAAAAATGTAGAACAAAAGTCTAACTCACAACAGAAGACCAGACTTACTGGCCTGACAGAGACTGGCGAAATCCCGAAAGTATGGCTCCTGGATACCCTTTTAGCTCATTAATGAAGTCACTCCTGGGGTTCATCCTTCAGCCAGGGTTGGATGGGTCCATAAAACAAAACGAGACTAAAGGGGCACACCAGCCCAGGGGCAAGGACTAGAAGGCAAGAGGGGACAGGAAAGCTGGTAATAGGCAACCCAAGGTCGAGAAGGGAGAGTTTTGACATGTCGTGGGGTTGGTAACCTATGTCACAAAAAAAAGGGTGGAGGGAAGAATAAGGTGTGGAATAAATGATGGAATTTGGCTTCTGAGATTAATTAATTAATTTACAGAAAGAATGTAGCATCTCTCTCTCTCACTTCTCTGTGGGAAGCAAACTGCCTCGTGGTGAGCAACTCTACTGAGAACTCGAGCTAGAACCACCCGACTAAGCTGCTCCCCAGTCCCTGCCCCACAAAAACCGTAAGATAATACATGTTATTTTCAGCTACTAAATTTTGGGGAGTTTGTTAGACGGCAATAGCTAATTAGCAGTGGGGTGGAGGGGGGTGAGAGGGTGGGTGTGGAGCTATTATAGCATGTTTGTTTTTCTGTTTGTAGTGGATCATTCTGGTCAGCACACAATGATGCAGTGGAGAGGTGTGATGGAAGGGCTGGCCTTAGATAGGAGGAAGGATGAGGCAGAGTATTTGTATATAATGTAGTTGGGTTGGGAGATTTTGTGGCAAGAGGATGTGGAAATTCTCTTCTGCTTGTTAATATTTTCTCACTAAGAGAAGTGACGTCAGGACCTAAGCAAGAGGGGAGACAGTGAAACTACACTAGCAATATGCAATTTTGACAATTAACCTAGGGTCTAGAGAAGGTTCTGGAATTTGAGAATAATAAAACTGTTGCCAGTACAGAGCAACTATGATTTCCACCAGCTGTAGTCACAAATGCTCATTTAAGCTTTTGGATCTCCCATCCCTCTTCCTAAATTACATAAAGATCTGATAAATATAAACCTTTCCACAGCCAAATAGAACAGCTATAGAAATTCCGAGAAGTTTTCTTTGCAGCATCTATCTGTGAGGACCATATACACAGACAAATAGTACTAAGAAGAACATGCATTTGAGGGTGTCATTGAGGAATTGGGCATTTAGAGGTCACACTTGTGAGGCAAACACTGGGCCTGTGATTGGGATTTCATGAGCTATGGAAATCTGGGTCCACTCATGTTTGCTCAGGGTTAATTTGAACTAATGCATCATCAGTTTGAGTAAATTGGTCTCAGTCAACAGCTAAAACCCAAAAACCCCTTGCTGCCAAGTCAATTCCAACTCATAGCAACCCTATAAGACAGAGTAGAACTGCCTCATAGGGTTTCCAAGGAGCAGCTGGTGGATTTGAACCGCCAACCTTTTAGTTAGCAGCCAAGCTCTTAACCACTGCGCTGCGAGCAGGAATTGGCTGTGTACTCAGCTAAGGATTATCAAGGGTTACAAAATAATGGGAGAATTAGGAATTCACAAATACAAAAGCAAAACCATCTAAGAAGCTACACATATAATAAGCCTTGGAATTGACATTCTAATAGCCCCATCATTGATAAATGAATAAATAAAACATGCCTTAATTCAAATCCACTGGGTTCTCTGAGCATGATTAAAAGGAATTGAACAGTAATTCACTGAGCATTGTACTGCAAATGGAAAGCTTCAAAATGTAATGAGTTTTGATGCCCAAACTCTAACTACCATTCCTGAAAAGTTTACTATGAGATTCAGTTTCACTTTGCCAGTGTTGGTGGAAAACATTCAGATATGACTCCACATATTTGGAAGAATTTTGAAATACAGGCAGTCCCCAAATTACAAACAAGTTCCACTCCTAAATCTGTCTTTAAGTCGAATTTGTACGTAAGTCGGAACACTTAGGTATGGTTCGCATCTAACATTAAGTAGTCAAATGTTTTAGTATATACTATATAGTGTGCCTTTCTATGCATAAAAACATTAAAGAAACACTTCCAGATACACTAAAGCATCTTTAACATAATAATACAGTAATAATAACAATAATGTTTCCATCCACCTCACAAAGTGCCCATTTGTTATTACGAACCATTGTATGTACCACAAATTTTTATTATAATAGGCTTTATGGGGGTTGATTCGTAACTACGGGTTGTACATAAGTTGGAGGTTCGTAACTTGGGGACTGCTAGATGGAAACCCAGAATAATCTTAATAACAGTAGTTTAACTGAATTACATACATAAACTTAAAATTTATTTTTTATTTTCTCTTCTAAACTAAATCAGAGATCAAGCTCAATGACTGATGGATCTTCTAACTCCACCTCACATGTACCTATCTTTTCTATGTTGTTGCCCTGGAAATCTTTGTCCTTACATATTCTGTGAAGTATCTGAAGCTTAATATCGTTATAATGGACATGATCCCCTTAAAGATTAGTTTGGTCCCACCAGCTGGAAGTAAGAGGGGAACCTTCATAGAAGAGAATGGTGTGTTGTCAGACCCCATGGCCAGAATGCATCCCTCCCTCCTCTAAAGCCCCACAATACATTGCCTTATCTCTCTTTTGGTATTTGTTACATTCTGCCTTGTTTTGTAGTTATTTGTGGGTATACATCATAACCTTAGAGCTCCTTGAAGGCAGATATTATCTTATATTCATCACAAAACATCGTAGTCTTTATTGCTATCCACCAAGTATTTCTGGTTCTCCTTCCAGAAATGGCATGATGACATTTCCCTGCCCAATTGAAGTTAACTGCAGCTTTCTGACTTGTTGACCAGTTAAATGTGAGTGGAACGCATGTGTGCCACTTCCAGGATATGATCCACAACATTCTCGATTTCCTGCTTCAGTAATTATGGGAACACAGTCCCTGAGTGACCATGATATACAGCAGATTCCGTCCAGCCAACACGATGGACATGTATTTTCATGGTTTGAATTATGTCCCCCAAAAAATGTGTGTATCAGTTTGGCTAGGCCATGATTCCTGGTACTGTGTGATTTTCCTGTATGTTGTAAACCTGCCTCTATGATGTTAATGAGGGAGGATGGGTGGCAGTTGTGTTAGTAAGGCAGGACCTGATCTACAAGACTGGATTGTGTCCTGAGGCAATCTCTTGAGATATAAAAGACGAAAGTGAGCAGTGAGACAGGGGGACCTCATACCATCAAGAAAGCAGTTCCAGGAGCAGAGCGCGTCCTTTGGACCGGGGTCCCTGCGCAGAGAAGCTCCTAGTCTGGGGGAACACCAAAGAGAAGAAGGCCTATGGAAAGAAAAAGCCTTCCTCTGGAGCTGACGCCCTGAATTTGGACTTCTAGCCTACTAGACTGTGAGAGAATAAACTTCTGTTTGTTGAAGCCATCCACTTGTGGGATTTCTGTTGTAGCAGCACTAGATGACTAAGACATGTATCATGAGTAAGAAGCACATTTTTATGGTTTAATCCTCTCATATTTTTTGGGTTATTTGTTCCTGCAGCATAATTTAGCCTATTCTGTGTGTGTGTACATAAACACACACACACACACACACATATATATAGTAAAACCCATCGCACTGAACACTGTACCTTGGAGATAGTGGTCAATCACTTACGGCCTTCAGACTTAAGGATCAGTTTCATTCTCTGATGAGTCTCTGTGCTCAGTGACATGGATTGCTCTGAGTGCAGAATCCTACTTATTTATATATATGGTTTCCAGTTTACACTGAGGAACTTGACATTTGCATGAAGAGGACCCCAAGGATCTTTCACATCCAACTTACTCACCACCAAGCAATGATAAAATCAACCATGAATTTTTGAGTGCCAGCTTTGCATCAGTATGTTTGTTATTTCAGGAGATACAGGTAGAATTTAAAGAAATAGTGACCAAATTCTAGGGCATTTGATTTCTGAGATACCATAGGGAGCTTCCACACTGCCCCCTTGTTATATAGATGGCAGAGCTCATGGCCTCATGAAAGACTTAAGGTCATAGTTAGTGGCAGAGAACGGATTAAGTGTTAGTGACTGAGGTACTTACAACCTAGTTGGGCAGGTAATATAAGGAAAAACTGCAAGAACATGCACAATAAATTGTTCCATACAAGCTATTAATGCAGTGGGAATCCTTAGAAGGAAGGGATATTTATGAAAAAGTCATCACATTAATAACGTCAACTGTAATACATATGGATTTGCCTGTTGGCACTTGGGTGAAAGAAATGGCAGATTTGTTTATGTTTGTAAAATTCAAATTAAACCTGGCTCAGCCCTTACTATTGTTAGTGGGAAATTCAATTTCAGTTATTGTTTTGAGGTCCTTTACAATCACTTGTTTAGCATAAAAGTACTGGAACTCATGTAATCCAGGAAATTTGGGGAAGGCTTTTGGATTTTTAATCCGATGAGGTCGTTGAGAAAATATTTAAGCCATGTGATCCATTCAAATGTAGGCAGTTTTCCTGTTCAGCATCCACTCCCTCTGAGACAAATTTGGCTACCAGAATGTTCACTGTCCCTCTGAAGGTTGTGATACTTAGAGATTGGTTCATTGCATCTATGCAAGGAGCCCCATCAGAAATCTTACCACTTCCTAACTACATATTTCCACCCTTTCATAGGACCCATGAGCCTTTCATCCCTTCTGTCTTGGGGAATTCAGCTCTTAAAGACTTCTCCTTATCAAACAGTCTAGGCTTATAGTTTTGTGAATCTAGAGACATTTGAAACCAATCAAAAGAAAATGTAAAACCTTCAAACCATCAGTGGAAAAACTGAATGAGGAAATTTGGGTATATTCACTGGATACATACTAGGAGAAACATTCACTAATAGATAAAACTTAAAAACCTATATAAAGCAGTGGTTAAGAGCTCTGCTGCTAACCAAAAGTCAGCAGTTCGAATCCACCAGCCGCTCCTTGGAACCCTATGGGGCAGTTCTACTCTGTTGTATAGGGTTGCTATGAGTTGGACTCGACTTGACCGCCAGCAGGTTTGGTTTTTTTGGTATATAAATTGAATCAATTTTTGGGAAAATATAAAATGCCAAAATTGGCACAAAAATTAGAAAACTTATTAAACTAATCACATTAAGGAAATGATATCGTTATCAAAAGGCTTCCATTTAAAGAGTGCCAGGCATAAATGCTTTCAGAGCTGAGGTTTAATAACTTTCAAAGAATATTTATCTTATAGACTGTTGCAGAGAAACTCATGTTATAGGGCTCCCATAGCCTTGATACCAAAACCAGACAAGTACATTGCAACAAAAAAATGAAATAAAATTTCAATGAACAATGAATATGGATATAAATATTAACATAATATTAGCTGGCTGAGCACAAGTGCGTACGAGAAAATAATACATCATGACCAAATAGGTTTTATTCCAGAGAAACAAGAATGGTTTAGTGCCAGAAACTCTATCAGTGCAATTCTCCACCTTTATAGACCAAAGTAGAGGAAAAACTTTTAATGGTAAAAATGTTTATAAAATTAAGAATAGAAGGAAACGTCTCTCAACCAGAAACGACCATAGCCAGTTTAGATCAGCTCGTGGTACTTCCACCTAAAATTATAAACCTTCCTTAATTGGGACTTTCCAAACCCACGGACTCGTGAGACTTCCTCACAGAAAAGCCAAGAACTGTTGCCTCTATTACAAACGAAAAAAAGGACACGTGACCCAATCACAAACTGTCACCACGACGTTTTAATATAATACTTGGGATCTGATAGAATGCTTGCTTTGAAAATACAAATTCGTTCCGACGTGATTGACACATGAGAACAATTTGAGCATCACATGACTTTCACATTTGCTTCCGTGTAATTCCGCCTACGAGAAACACTACACGAACTCAGAAAACTGCACTCGACTCAGTTAAACCGAGCCACGTGAAAAGAAACAGCACGCAAGCCAAAGCGCGCATGTGCGAACTCCCACCCGCTACCAGCTGCGTAAGCGGACCTCGTGCGTTATAAACTACAATCGTCCGCGCTTGCTGTTACAACTTGCCGCTCAGTAGCAAATAATCCGCCTTCTACCACTTGGTAGTGTCTCACAAACCTCAACCCTTCCGCTGCTCACGTCCACAAGCAAACTTCAGGCTTCTTTCAAGGTAAAGTGCCTATTTATTGAAGTTTTTATGTATTTCTTATCCATTTAACATGCGTACACTGTAGTACTGTTTTATTAGGCTCCTATCGTTTTTCTTTGGAGCCCTGGTGTCGCAGTGGTTAAGAGGTTGGCTGCTAACCCCAAAGGTCGGCAGTACCAATCCACCAGCAGCTCCTTGGAAACCCTATGGGGCAGTTCTGTTCTGTCCTATAAAGTCGCTGTGAGTCAGATCGACTAGATGGCAACGGGTATATGGGTATATATGTATCTTTTTTTTTTTAAATTGAGTTACTAATGAAGTTTTTGAGTTTTGAGCCCCTAACCCTATGTTCTCATCAGCCATGTGATTTTTACTGCGTAGTTTTCCATAGGGCGCTCATTTTTAGGAATGTATATACCTGGTTAGGGCAGAGCAGATTTGGACTGAAGTCCCAGTCAGTGCAATAAGAAAAGTAAAAGAAATAAAATATATCAGTACTATGAGAGAAGAGATAAGACTGTTGTTACTTGCAGATGATGTGATAATTTACATAGAAGGCAGAAGAGAATCCCCAAATCTTTAGAACTAACTGAAGAGTTGGAAGAGTTTGCTGAACACAAGTCAACATAAAAAAAATCAGTAGCATTTCTCTAGATCAATAATAACCAATTAGAAAATAGAAAAGATACAATTTACAATAGGAAACAGCACTACAGTATCTATTTAATCAGAAAAATATAAAACCTAAGGAAAAACTTCAAATGTTTAAAGGACTTTTAAGGATACTTGAATAAATATATGCTATATTCTTGTAGGTATTTCTACCCAAAATAATCTACAGGTTTAAAGTAATTATAACAAAAACTATAGCAGTATTTTAGGAGTAAGTAGACAGACTCTTATAGGAAGAAAATAAATGCCCACAAATAGCTAAGACAAGCCTGAAATGGAAGATGAAATCAACTTGATGGCAACAGGTTTGGTTTATTTATTTTTTAATATTTTCACCATAAGAGAATGAAAGGTAAATTCCCTGTGCCCCTTCCTTTCCCCTCCTTACTTGTACCTCAGGGGTTCCCCTCCCCCAGTTACCATCTAGTCGATTCCAACTCATGGTGACCCCGTGTGTGTGAGAGTAGGACTTTGCTCCATAGGGTTTTTTCTATGGTTGATTTTTCGGAAGTAGATCCCCAGGCCTTTCTTCCGAGGCACCTCTGGGTAGATTCAACTGGCAAACCTTTCAGTTAGTAGCCAAACGCTTAACTGTGCCAGGGCTTTTTGTCCTGCAGGTATGGTTTTCCTGGGCCCAGGTAAGCATTCAGAGACCATGGGTGGTTTTGCTTTGTGTGTATAAATTTATAAAGCCTTAGGTGCACAGAATTGGACTGATGATAATCTTCAGATCATACCATATTACCGTGGGGCCGTTCATGGCCACTCTTTTAATGTTATTTTTGTTGTTATTTTCCTCACTCCCACCCCTTCACTCCAGTATAAAAAGGAAAAGACTACATTGAGAGAGTATTTTCAAGTAATCACACGTTTAATCCAGCTGGTAATCAAGAAAATGCAAATATTAAAAAAACTACAACAATGTGGGGTCATTTTTGTCTACTGAGTTTTAACAGATCAAGTAAGTGAATGCTGTCAGCTGTGCAGAAACAGTATCCTCATGTTGAAAATTGTATTGCAAATTTTACAGACTTTTTGGAAAGCAGTTTAAAAATATGCAGTAAAATATTCATACCTTTGACTAATTAAGTCCACTTCTGGGACTTATGCTTAGGAAATTATTCAAAATATAGTAAACGTTATATGTATGAAAGTGTTCATTGCAGCATTACCTAAAACAGCCATCTTAAATAAGGATAGAGAAATGGGTAAAGAAAGTATGTTAAATCCTGTCATTGAAATATTATGCAGCCACTAAAAATGATAACTATAGTGGCTAGTGAACAACACCTGAAAATATTTTGGCTTAATGCTAAGATGACTAAAACTGTTTTTAAAAGGAAAGGAGGGGGGAACAAACGGGGAAACTGGAAGAAAATATACGAAAATATTAATAGTAGTTGTATTCAGGTAGAAAAGGGATTATGTATTTACATGAAATGTAAGGTGTTTCTAACTTGTGTTCCAAATATACAGTAAAACCTGTGAAAGCTAGAACCTGTTTAAGGCAGAAACCTGTCAGAGAAGGAATATGCAAATATTTTCCACTAAAACAAGTGATAGAAAAGTGGTAAGTCTGTGCTCTGTCAAAGGCGGAAAACTTTCGAGACCGGGAAAAACAAGGCAATCCTGTCGAGTTCCTCCTGTCACAGGTTTCACAGTGTAAAAGTTTGGAAAGCCATTGGGTCCTGAGGGGATGGTCTTGTTTCTGTGGTACTAGGCTATAATTAAGAGTAGAGGGCCGTTTCCTAAGTTATCCAGAACTTCCAGCTGTGTGTCAGTATAAAGCAGTGATTTTCAATCTTGGCTGCTCAATAGGAATCATCACGGGAGGGGTGGGGGGTGGGGTGGGGGGGGGGGGTCTGTTAAAGAAAAAAAAAAGTGATGCCCAGGCCCATCGCCAGAAGTTCTGATTAAGTTGGTCTTGGGTTGGGCCCGAAAATCAGGGGTTTTGTGATATTTTGATTTGGTTTGCTTGCTTGAAGTTTCGAGGTGATACTGCTTTGCAGCTGTAGGATTGAGATCACCAATCTAAACAAATTCTGAAAGTCCCTTTTCTTACAGACCCTCAGCAGTTACCACAACTCAGATGCATGAAAAAGAAGGCATGAGGTTTTTTAAAAAGAGACACCTTCATCTCAAGTGATGAAATTTAAGAGGAATAAGTTGAACATCCTTTTTCTAAAATTCCACCTGTCCCCTAAAAATGTCTTTCGTGCAAACTGCCAGTGTAGCCTAATGCCAACAATGACAGCTTAAAAAGTGAAACATTTCGGCTCTGTGTAGAACAGTCATTTCGATAGGAGTCAAGGTTGTATGTAGGTGCTAGTCTGCACTGCCAGGCTCACCCCCTTGGTAAGCTAGGGAAAATCATTCAAGCCCACTGAGCGTCAGTTTCCTCCGATGTAAAATGAGGGTGCTAACTCCTGAGCTTCGAACTTCACAGTGCTGTTTTGAGGAGCGATAATGAACAAATGGATTGGAAATCCTTTTGGGAGCAGCAAGGCACTCCGCGCACAAAACATTTTATTCTTCATCAAGAACATTCAGAAATAAGCGAATTCAAACTGGACTCTTAATTATTTCAAGTATGCACACGTGTATTCAAGATGATGGCAAATTGGAACTGTATGTTGGTTTGAAGTCATAGATTGGAACTGTGTGTTGGTTTGAAGTGACTGTCGCATTTGTAGGTTGAGATCTTTTCCTGTGGGAGAGGAGGAGGAGGTGGGGGTGGCAGTGCTTGTAGAATTGGGGGCATGAAACATTCTGAAAAGTCGAGATTATGTGGAAAACTGAGTCATCAATCGACAACCATTGTATTGCCAGGGAAGTCTATTAGTAACTATTGTTTTACAGTCCCCCCTGCACACACAAAGCTAGAGAGGTCCATACCAGAATGACAATAATATATTCACATAATTTTGCAGGAAATCATGATGGTGTCAGAAATCGATGGTCTTTTTCTTTCGTTTCATCTCCATTAGAGGCAGAGCCAAACAGTCAGATTTTGCGAAGCTGAGATTTATTTGCTGCTTAGGTGCCTGACAAGACACTAAATGCCAGAAAGAATTCTGTGAAAGAAATAACAAATTCAGTTTTCAGTTCTGCTTGCTACCGTCAAAACCTAGGAAGCATAGGCCTTAGGGAATTAGAAGGATTGACAGGTCTACAGCCGGAGCACAGAGGATGAGGGGGTCTGTTTCATTACAGATTGGCTTATTAGCAAAAGCTCCACCACTCGGAGAACTCGATCGTGTATTTACATTAGCTGAATTTCATTGCTCATGGTCAGTCCGTTATCCTTGACTACCATAAATTACTCCTGATAAAGATTTGCTTGAGTGTAGAGTGACTCATCCTAATGGTTATGATTTCATGCAGTTACCAAATAGGCTTTCGGAAAAAAAATTTTTTTGAGCTCAATTTAAGTCGCTAAAAGGTTAGCAGAAGCAGTAGGTACTCTGATTGCTCTCTCTTCACTGAAAGAAAATAGTCGTTCAACAAATGAGTACCCGATTTTGTTATTACAAGGCACCAGCACTGGTCTTGTTCAGGCTGGGTCTTGTACATTTGATTATCCCATGAAAGCACTGGAGTGAATGGTTTTAAGACTCTGCTGTACGATCTTAGGCCATTATTAATCTTTTTTTATTGTGGTAAAAATATACAATTTGTACATGTATAATTCAGCGACATTGATTACATACTTTAAGTTATGCAACCATTCTAGCTATCCTTTTCCAAATTATTCCAACAGCATTAACATAAACTCACTGCCTCCTAAGTGTAAACTTCCCCTTTCCCCCTCCTTGCCACCTGTGGTAACCACTAATAAGCTTTGGTTTTTTATATATTTGCTTATTTCCTATAAATGAGTTCATACAGGAGTTGTCCTTTTGTGTCTGACTTATTTCACTCACATGATGTTTTCAAGGTTCATCCATGTTGTGTTGTGTATCAGGGCTTCATTTCTCTTGATGGCTGAGTAGTAGTCCATTGTGTGCGTAATACCACATTTTGTTTATCTGTTCATCTGTTGATGGACATTTCGGTTGTTTCCACCGTTTGGCTATCGTGAAAAGTGCTGCAGTGGATGTTGTTGACAGGTTTGTTTGTGTTCCTGCCTTCACGTTTGGGTTTATACCTAGGATTGGGATTGCTGGGCCCTATGGTAGTTCTGTGTTCACCTTTCTGAGGGGAACCACTGATGTGTTTTCCACAGTGGCTGTAATGTTATTTAATCTTACTGGGTCTTAGCTTTGTCTTCTATAAAATGAGAGGTTAGTTTTAGATGATCTCCAAGCTTCTTCAAGCTAAAAAAAACAAAAAAGTCTGATAGTGGTTTTCAAGGATTCTCAGGTTTGTTAAATTTGGTGAGAATAACGCAAAGACTTTAACTAATCAAACTGTCTTAAGGATAGCAGAAAACTGAATTACAGCTCCTCTCTATAGCAACGCCATTACTTTTGAGTGATAATTTTCACATTTTAAAATTTACTCCATTTTTAAATATAAAACTGTGTAACTTTATGATGCCTACCCAGGATAACACATATTGGGTATTGGAATTAAAAGCAAGTACTCAATTAAAAAGTTTTCTTTGGAGATGTCAAAGAATTTTATTAGGCGAGAATCATGATGTTCCTCTGAGAACCTCACTTCCGGCTCCTGGTGACCCCACGTGTGTCAGAGCAGAACTGTGCTCCGTAGGGTTTTTAAGTAGTGATTTTTTGGAAGTAGATTGCCAGGCCTTTCTTTTGAAGGCGCCTCTGTGTGGATTCCAACCCCCAGCCTTCGGTTAGCAACCAAGTATGTGAACTGTTTGTACCTCCCAGGTACCCACTTGGAGATAACAGCTGTTGATATGACAGCATGTATCCTTTCTTTTTTCATGTGTTATTCTCTTTTTTTTACAAAAAGAAGAGCATGTTATGTATGCCATTTTGTGACTTTAAAAAAAATTAAAATGACATCTGTGTCATCAAATATGTTTAGAACATGAATGTTTATATAGATGTATATACATAGTGTATACATATTCTGTTGTTCCAGGGCACACATTTGCCATGCATGTTTTTAACCAGTTCCTCTATTATTGGGTATTAAGGTTGTTTACTGTTTGTCCTCTGTTGTCAGTAATATTTTATTAAGCATCTTTGTAGCTTTTTTATACACATTTGTGATCCATGTTTATTTTATTAGGATATGTTTTTAGAAATGGAATTGCTGGGTCAAAAGGAATGCTTATTTTTATTTCCTTTGAGACAATACCAAATGGCCTCAGGAAGGATTATACCAATTTGCAAACCTATCAACAGTGTGTGAGTGCCTGTTTACGTGGGCCACAGTGTATCCTGAATATAGCATTCTTTTTTATCTCACAGGTAAAAAGCCCTTTTCTGTTTAAATTATTTTGCTTTTATTCCTAGTGGATGTTGAACATTTTTCCATGTATTTATCTGTTGCTATTGTGAATTGCACTTTGAATTCCCTTGCCTATTTTTCTATCAGGCACAGAATGTACATAGAACATACTTATACCTTTCAAAAACACTTACTCACGTATTTCTACTTCAGTCCTATTAGTTTGTACACTGTCCTCATGTACAGTGTATTTTAACCCTTTGTCTGCTATATGGACTGCAAATTTTTTTCCAGTTTGTAATTTGCCTTTTAATTTTGTTTGTGACTTTTTATGATATACAGGAGTTTTCCAATGTTTATAGAGCTGCTCATGACTCTCTTCCCTCCCCTGGAACTGATATGACCAAGAATGAGTACTTGATTTGAATTGGGTTAATTTGGTTATTTTTCCTGAGAATTCGAACTTGAAACATTGAGATGCTGAGTCACTTACATGATTGGGGAAGGCACTTGAAGTAAAAGAGCATAGAGTGTTGAGCTAGAGTTGTTTCCGTGATATGCCCCAGCCTCATGCAAGCCAAAGATATGGAAGAGTTAACTCCCAAGATTTCAGAGAAAGCTACCCTGTAGCTACAACAGTGAAGCAGATACATAGAGAAAGGAGGAGGCAAAAGACCATGAGGCAGAGGGAATTTGGACCAGGGGATACCAGACTGAACTGAGGTCTGGAGTGAGGTTCTTCACTGACGATAAGAATTAGTTGAAAGTTTTCGTACTGAATATTGAGAGTCCACAGCCTCCTTCTCTCTGTGGGTACCCAAAGCAGTGGCCCAAAAGATCCTAGAGATTGGGGAAATTAATCTCTGTGGAAACTGGCCGCAAACAAAATGCCATAAACACGCATGCGCACATTTAGGTGTCTCCAGCAGAAAGCCCTGTCCATCAAATACAGACGTTCCAATTAGCTTACTTATGACTCAATATAAAATATGAATGAATAGCCAGTAATCACAACATGTTTAAGCAAAGCTTCTAATATTAAAAACAGCATTCACAGTGAGCAAAGGTAAAGAACTGGGAGGAAATAGAGACAATGCAGGGAATGGAGGAAAATGTAATTTAATTTTATGATAACAGAAAAAAAGTCCCATCACTAAACAAGAACAGGATGATATTTTAAAGGAATATTCAGAAAGCAAGGAAGAGCTCTTGACATTTAAAATAGATAGTTCCTGGTCTGAACTTTAATAGATGGATCGGTGGATAAATTGCATGAAATCTCCATGAAAATGAAAATCAAAAGACAGAAAGATGTCTAACGAGAGTAAAGACAAGGAAATTAGAAGATCAATTCAGGAAGTCAAATACCTGACTAATTAAAGCCTTAGAAAGGGACAACAGTGAAATCCTAGAGGAGAAAATTAGTGTATGAGAAAAATTCCTAGAACTGAAAGATATGAATTTCCTGGTGAAAAGAATGACAGATCAAGGCCTTAAATGTTGACTTGCACAGAGGAGGGTGAATAGTAACTGTTGATAAAAATTAGTCTCTGATTTCTACAACATGTAGTGTGATGGCTGTTTTCAACTTAATACAGAGCCTGAAAGTGTTTGTTACAATTGTGTTTTCTTTTGAGTCCATCACTTGGGGGACACATACATACACAAACACACACACACGTACACGTACACGCATAGAAGAAAATAATGAGAAAGGCTTACTCATTTTAGGTGGTAGGATTATGAGTGATTTTTACCCTCTTCATCCTTTTCTACATCTTCCAAATACTCAGTTTATGAATGTGCATTTATTTTATAATAAGGAAAAGTAAAGCACATAAAAGTTTTAAATATTATCTTCATTTCATTTCTCCTGTATTCTTACTATGGTTTCAGAAATTCGGGAAGCTTTGCCACATTACCACTCTCAGGAAAAGCAGTGCTGCTGATAGTATTACCTGGTCGCAAAAGAGCTTTTGCCAAGGTAGACTAGGTAGGAGCCTCCAAGGTCCTTTTTTTTTTGTAAAGATCAAAATGCAGTACTGCACAGGAGATCTGCTTATTAGACATTGGGCACACTCTCTGTAGAACCAAAATAACTCTTCAGAAATTTCCTGCCAAATTCACAGCTAAACTGTTATGCAAATGTAACTACATCTAAATTAAAAGTGCTGAGATGATACCGCCAACAGACTTTGAAGTATGATCGCTTTCGGTGGTGTAGGCAGAAAGGTTGGGACGTTTTCAAGTAAACAAGATGCATGACACTTTATTTTGCTTCCTGTTTGGCTGAGGGGTTTATAGTACATAGGAGAGAAAAAAAACGATACGTGAAAGTAAAATAGAGCGAAGAGAAAGGAAAGGACATGAACTTAATCGCAGGCAGAGTTTGTAAGCCTTAGGAACTAGACATTAAACAAGAATGACAGCTTTTGTGTTGTATATGTTATTTAGGTCTTGCTATTTAACTCTGTTTGTGTTTGTCTTGCCTCTGAGTAGATTTGAAAATCTATAGATTTTTCTAAATTCCCAAGGGCAGAGGCCCTGTCTTATATTTCCTGTTACTTGTCATTAGGCTTCAAGCTCTAAGACGGCAGACTTTATGTTTCCCATAGTTGTGCCCCAGGGTGCTAGTTCAGTGCCTGATACATAGTAAGTACTCAGTATTAGCTGAATGAATGAATGGCTATTTTCAACAACATGTAACCCGCTGCCTTGCACATAGTAGACAATCAGTAGATATGTGTTGAAGTAGTTATGCCATTAATTCACTTACTCACCCCACGAGTATTTATGGAGTGTCTGCCATGTGCCAGGTACTCTTCTAGGTGCTGGGGACATGGCAGTGAACAAAATAAAGTCCCCATTCTCAGGGTACTTAACATTCTAATGAAAAAAATACCCTCTAGACAAAATAATTGAATATAGTTTTCATTTTGCATGGACATAAATGACAACTTTTCCTTATTTTCATTGCTACAATACTCGGCCCCTCCCTGGTGTACTGGGGCCGACATTTTACTTCTGTGGCATGTCACTTTGGTAGGTGAATGTGATTAGAAGTGGTTTAAGGTGACAAGTGTAAGCACACGCAATTATTGCAATTGGAGGATTTTCCAAGATATCACCTGAAGACTGCATCCTCTGAACAAGGAGAGAGCCGGTTTCCAAAAGAAACAGATTTATTTTATTGACAAAGATGAATTGTCCCACTATGAGTCTCCTCTTTATAATTTCCTGGCCAGTCAAGATCAATCAGTACTCCTTAGGCAGCACCCATTTGAAGCTCTGACAAGTGTTATTTTGTGGAGGCCGTTCTTTAAGCTCCTCATTAATGAAAAGCAGTACTGTAGCATCTCTCCCACCACTTCCACTCTGTTTCCTGGCCTTGCTCCTTCTGGTCCTGGTACTACAAACGGCTGAAATCAGTACACTGCGATATCATACAAATGTGGGCTGGCAGATTGAGCTAAGAATAGTGTGCATTTGGCTATTTTGTTTTCTTTGGTGTATAGATGAGTTTGGCTTTTTTTTTTTTTTAAATTAAAGAAACTTACAGACTTTTTAAATATCTCTGCATTAGAAATGCCATTCCCTGTGAAGTTGACATAAACACCAATCTGTGGAGCAGCCTTAAACTTGCTGAGTTTAGAACTGGGAATTCGGAGAGGAAAGCAAAAGAGGGCATCAGGAAAGCAGATACTAGCATTTCTTACGATGTCCTTTTGGATGAGTGAGAGCAGTATGGGCTGCGTGCCCAGCAGAGATCGGTGGATTCAGGCCTGGTTGATTTTCTGTAGCCCAAAGGTGCTGATTATGGCTCGCTGCAACCCTGGAGGGAGCTTTATAGTGCCATACTGCAGAGCTGGAAACTTGGCCTTGTCCTGGTCAACAATTTTTTAATGACTTGGGTGAGGACATTCATAACATACATATAAAATCTGCTTATGAGAAGAATTTGGTGGGGAGAGTGAACGTATAAACGTATTGTTATGACATAATCCAGACCTGTAAAGATCTCTAAGCTAGATTGTTGGTCTGAATTTAAAAGATGAACCTTAATAGATATAAATGAATGTAAAGTTTTGCATTTGTGTCTTAAAAAAAAAAACTGAAAATGTGGTTTAGGAAACTGTTAGTTTATTTTAGGGTCCCTGGATGGTGCAAACGAGCCCTGGTGGTGCAGTGGTTAAAGCCCTCAGCTGTTAACTGAAAGATTGGCAGTTCGAACCCACCAGTCACTTCGCGGGAGAAAGATGTGGCAGTCTACTTCTATAAAAGATTTATAACCTTGGAAACTCTGGGGGGGGTGGTTCTACTCTGTCCCTGCAGGGTCACTATGAGTTGGAATTGGCTCGACGACAGTGGGTAGTTTGAGTGGTGCAGATGGTTTGTGTTCCTCTAGTAATCCAGGGGTTGGTAATTTGAAGCCACCCAGAGGCACTGCCGAAGAAAGGTGTGGTGATCTGCTTCCATAAAGATTACAGCAAAAAAAAAAAAAAAAACACCATGGAGCTCAGTTCTACTCTGTAACACATGGAGTGGCCATGGGTCCAAATTGACTCGACAGCAGTGGGCTTGTTTTTTGGTTTATCTTAAATTTTAGGGGAATTCTTAACTAATGATCAGGATATGCTCCTTCTCCTTTCCAGCCCTAAATTGATTACTTGATCATTCTTGATTACTTGATCATTACTTTTGTTTTTGGTGAAAATACACACAACAAAATATAACCCATTCAACAATTCTCACACGTACAGTTGATTGACAGTGGTCACATACTTCACATTCTGTCACCATTCTCCCTATCTCTGTGGATATTGTTTCACCACCATTAACTTAGGCTCTTTGCCCCTGAAAGTTCTCGTCTGTATTTTAGAGTTACTGTTGTCCACTTAATTTCATATAGATAATTCTTTAAAAGAGTGAAATGCTCAAGGTGAACGTTCTGTATTAAATGAGCTAAATTGTTTAGTTTGCAGATGACTTCCTGGGATAGTTTTGGTTGAAGGCTTAAAAGTTGGTTTCCATGTAATAGATTCAGCGGTTCCTCTACTTGATTTTATTTGTAAGGCAGCAAGGAAAAGATTTTGAACTCTAAAAGAAACTCAAAAGAGTTTTCCCACAAAGGCCTTTTCTACTAAAGATAATATTAAGGAATAATTTATTTTTACCTGTAAATGGTTTTTCAGCCCTCTGCCGGTAATGTTTTCTTCCTTTTGTTTTGAAAGCCTGGAAAGTATAAACCCCACCCCTTTCCTCCTCCTCAGGAGAGTCCAGCTCCTGGGGCATCACCTGAGTCTTGCTTTTTTGGGGAGAGTAGACCTGACCTCCTTTTATAACCAAGAAGATTGACAGTCGACATGTCTAATTACAAGTTTTGTTTTCTTCTTTGAGATGCAAGAAGTGGGCTGCCTCTATACTTAAAAATTGCAAGGTGTAACATACATCTTGTCTTAGGACAGAAGGCAAGATATAACATTTTTGCAGAACATCTCATGTTTTTGTTTTCTTGCCTTGTAATGCATGTAATGCATAAATTATCACTTGGAAATAGAATGGCCCAGGCCTGGTGAAACCACTCTCTAGGAATATGAATGACAGTTTATTTAGCCTGTTTTGTTTCTGTGTGAAGGATTGATACATGGCAAATGGAAGAAATCTCCTGGCTGGGACGTACAGGATTTTTCAGAGGTCTCCTGGCACAGTCCTAGAAGGAGTGTACCTGAAAAAAAAATACGTTTTTCATTTATTGAAAGTATGAAACTAGTATAAAATGCAGGTTCTAACGAAAGCTAGTATACTCTTGGTTTGAAGGAATCAAAATAGAATGTCCAAGAGAAAGGTAATGGTTCTGCTTTGCTGTATACTAGTCAGACCATCCTGGTATACTGTGTCCTGAACTGACACCATATTTTCAGAGAGAGGTAGACAAACGGGAGCATATCCACATACTGTCACCATAAAAAACAAAACAAAACCCGTTGCCATCGAGTCGATTCCCTATAGGACAGGGTAGAACTACCCCATAGAGTTTCCAAGGAGCACCTGGTGGATTTGAACTGCCAACCTTTGGATTAGCAGCCTAGCAGCCACAGCACTTAGCCACTGCACCACCAGGGCTTCCACTGCCCCCATAGGGAAGGTAAAAAGTCTGGAATGGATGTGATATAGGGAACACATGGAAAACCTGGGAATGTAGGGAGGAAAAGACTAAGGAAGAACATGGCTTCAGTTGTTGAAGGTCTAACAGCAAAAAAGCCAAACAAAACCCGTTGCCGTTAAGTCAATTCTGACTTAGAGCAACCCTATAGGACAGGGTGGAACTGCCCCATAGAGTTTCCAAGAAGCAGCTGGTGGATTCAAACTGCTGATCTTTTGGTTATTAGCCTGCACCACCAGGGCTCCAAACAGCAAAGGAGGGATAGATACATTCTCTGGACTCCACAGATCAGAAGTAGTACTGAGAAGCTGAAGTTTAAGGGAGGCAAATTATAGCTCAATTCAGGAGAGACCCGTGTAGCAGAACTCGCCAAAAATGGAATGGACTGTCATAGGGGATGGAGATGTCCCTATTACTGGAGGTGCTCAAGCACCATGGGAAAGTGCTTGTAGAGGGAATCTGAGCATTAGATGGGATTGGAACAGATGAGTCCTGTGGTCTCAGTCCTAATATTCTAAAGCTGACAATGAGCTAAGAGGCCTAGTTTTTTTGGTTGTTGTCATTTGTTTGTTTAAAATAAAGCTTTGTGAAACTGAAGTCGTTTATAAGACTCTTTGAAGTATACACGTTAAAAATTGCAATAGGCTCAGGCTCCGGCTCCAGAAGGACCTATAGATGAAGTTATGGCGGATTGTAAAATGCCTATCACTGAAGGATCTTTCAAGTGGCATTCTGTGTTTAAATTAAAAGAAAAAGCAGTGTGGGTATTTGGTATTTAACTTCAGATTAGAAATGAGCCTGAATACAAGTATTAGTATTGTGGACATAATTGAAAGGTTGGATTCAGATGAAAAACAGTGATGGGCAACTGCTTTCTCTGGGTAAAAGGAGGAAGGGGTTGCTGATAGGAGGATGGAGCATTAATGGACTTGGCTTCTGGAGCCCGATAAATCTCTGCAAGTCTCTCTTCAATGAAACTGAGCTCTGTTTATCATTAAAGGAGAAAGCTAAAGGCATGAGAATATCCATCCTGCTCTCTGGGGGGCTTGCTGAAGCTGTCACTGAGTTGGGGAACATTTTTTTTCCTGCTTTTGTTTTTAATGGTACTTCAGATGAAAGTTTACGGAGCAAACTAGTTCCTCATTAAACAATTAATACACATACTGTTTTGTGACATTGGTTGCCAAGCCCACAACTTGTCACCACTCTCCCCTTCTAAGAAGCCTACTTCTGAATATTAAAACAATAGTTCTCTTCTTGCCTGCCACCTCATATCAAATCAGCCACAAGTTTTCTTGTCCTTCCTTTACAATGTATTTTATTCATGTAGTATTATTCTGTAGTGACCTGAATATTATAGTATTCTTCCAATTGGAAAGATCTATCAAAATAAAACTTCACACATTCTTTGTGAAGGATTGTTTAAAAAGTTGGCCATAGAAATACCTCCCATTCCTGTACACACATGCCTTTGCAATGGAACTTTGTCTCAACTTCCAACAAGAGGTAGCTTGTTTTCCCCACTCTTGAACCTGGGATGTCTTGTGTTTTCTTTGACCAGCAGAACGTGGTAGAATTGACATCGTGTGATTGAAATTTAGGCTTTAAGAAGCATTGCAGTTTCTGCACTCACTGGCTTGGGATTTTTCACTAGGCTTGTGAAAAATCTTGAACTAATAAACCTCTTGAGGATGAGACACTGTGTGGAGAGTTAGACCATGTGGCAAGAAAAAGAGGCTCAGTCCTTCCAGCTGTAACAACTCTCACAGCGGGAGCCCCCTGACATGTGAGGGAGGCCATTTAGGACCAGTCAGCCCCAGCCAAGCCACCAACAGACTGCATATGTATAAGTGGGTCCAGCCTGCATCATATGGAACAGAGATGAGCCATGCCAGCTGAGCCCTGCCCAAATTGCTAAACCACAAAATCATGAACAAACTTATGTAGCAATAGCTAACTAGATATATATTTTTATCCAGCAAATTCTGCCTCTAAAAATAGTTCCATGCCAAGATACGTGCACATATGTTCACTACAGTGTTTCTAACAAGGATGAAAATTGAAAATACATGTCCTTTAACGGGACTGGTTAAACAAATTGTTATATCCATATAATGGAATAGTTAGTAGCACTGAAAAGGAATGAGGTGTTTCTGTACCTACGTGTGTGGAGAGATGTTCAAGGTATATTGTTAAGTGAAGAAGCAATGTTCAGAACAGTGTGTGCGGTTTAACCATGTTTGTGCAAATAGACAAGAATAGGCATATGTACATACGTTGTATATACAATAGAAACTGGAAGGATGCACAAGAAACTGTTAACAGTAGCTCTGAGGAGTTGGGCTGAAAGTTGAGTGGGGAAGAGAACTTTCTAACCTTTATTCTTTTGAATCTTTTACTTTGACAGTATGTTACTTAAAAATACCAATTAAAAAAAAAAAACACAACCTCTGATTATTCCCTCTGTCTCCAGTTCTTCTCCTTACGATCCATCCTGTATAATGTTGTTATTGTTAGTTGCCACAGAATGGCTTGACTCATGGCAACTTTATGTATAACAGAATGAGACATTGCCCAGTCCTGTGCCATCTTCATGACCCTTGGTGTGTTTGAGTCCATTGTTGTGGCTTTTGTCACCAGGCTAATACAATTAAGACATGCCTTTATTACTCCTCTGCTCACCAACTTAGTAACTCTCTACTGTCTAGCAGTGGTCTTCAAAGTGAGGTATTTCTATTTATATATTTTATCTTGAAAAAAGGGGGAAGAAAAGTTCTACTCATGTTTTAATACATGGACATTCACCAGCACCCTCACTTAGTATTTCTGTCATCACCTGTCACATAAGATAGGTGAGGTTTCCCAGGGAAGAGCGGGAGTTCCACCACACACAGGGTTTGTGCTCGTGCTCTCGCTCGTTCTTTTACTTTCAGTTGTTTATAACTAAGGACAGTTTCTGTGAGCCTACTGAAGTGGAACTCTGGGTTTTAAAAAAAAAACAACCCAGTTTGAAATAAACCTTTACAAAATTGACAAGTAACTTAAAAATACACCCTTTAAAGAAACTGAGCTCTGAGGATAATACAAATAACAAGAGCACACAGCAATGACAAGTAAATGGCATATCTGACACAGTCCCTACTCTTGGTACAAGCTCTTCATCAGCTGTCTTACAAGGTAAAAACAGTGACTGTCTAGTCAGATCTGACAAGGAGTCAGCCCAAAAGAAAGAAGGCTAAGTCCAGAGTTTTATATGTTTAAAATCATGTGATGCCTATTCCAGTCCTTTACCCCTGTTCATTTAACAGTGGTAAAAATTTTGAAGCCTCTTCCTGGGAGTATTACTTATTCACAAATTACAGAATATCACACACTGCTTGGAAGACACTAACTTTGTCATAGTAAAAATAGCTGAAATAACACATGGGAATAAAACTGAATTGCATTCTTTGTCAGAAACCACTGTTGGAGGATGTAAGAAAAAATATTTTGGCAGCACAATAACATGAAGAAATCTCAAAATCATGCTGACTGAAAGAAGCTAGACACAAGGGTACACACCATATGATTTCATGTGCATGAAATTCTAGAAAATGCAGACTAAGCTGCATTTTACAAAATCATCAGTGGTTGCTTGGGGCTGGGATCAGAGGTAGAGGTGAATTGCAAAGGAGCTCGAGAACTTTTGGGTATGTTGGAAATATTCTTTATCTTGATTGTGGTGGTGGTTCCATGGCCATATATTACCAAAATGTACATTTTTAAATGAATTCAGCTTATTGTATGTAAGTCATGTCTTATTAATGTTAATTAAAAATAAATGCTACAACATATATTAAATTGAGTACATGAGAGAGAAAGCACTTTGCTAGGTGCTGGAGATACAGTGTGAGCAGAAAAATGCCCTTAGTTTTCCATGTTGATTGTAGGTTATATGGGGAGGCAGATAGAAATAATCACAGAAACGTAGAGTTACACATCCAAATAAGGACTAGGAAGGAAAGTGGAATTTAGGAGAGTCTGTAATGAAAGAACCTGCCCGTGCTTGTGAAGTCAGGTGGAAATTGGTCCAAACAGTAGGATAATTACGAGCTCCTGTATTTAAAAGCAGTTGCAGCAGCATATCGACAGGGAACTGCCAGAAATTCAAGCCAGATTCAGAAGAGCCTGTGGAATGAGGGATATCATTGCTGATGTCAGATGGATCCTGGCTGAAAGCAGAGAATACCAGAAAGGTGTTTACCTGTGTTTTATGGACACTATGCAAAGACATTCGACTGTGTGGATCATAACAAATTATGGATCACATTGCAAAGAATGGGAATTCCGGAACACTTAATTGTGCTCATGTGGAACCTGTAGATAGACCAAGAGGCAGTAGTTCAAACAGAACAAAGGGATACTGCGTGGTTTAAAGTCAGGAATGGTGTGCGTCAGGGTTGTATCCTCTCACCATACCTGTTCAGTCTGTATGCTGAGCAAATAATCCAAGGAGCTGGACTATATGAAGAACAGGGCATCAGGATTGGAGGAGGACTCATTAACAATCTGCATTATGCAGATGACACAACCTCGTATGGCACAGGACTGGGCAGTGTTTCATTCTGCTCTACATAAGGTCTCCATGAGTTGGAGCTGACTTGAGAGCAACTAACAACAAAAACAACATAACCCTTAATAGGCTTTACCCCTCATTTGGCACATGGCACAGACAAACTTTTAACATAGGATTGTTAGTGCATAGATGTTTTCATCCCCATCTAGAGCAGAAGCAACTAGGGTGTGGAGCCCATATTACATGTTTCTTTGTATACCAGTCTCACAGTACCTAGAGCAGAGTATACACAGTAGTCACTTAATATTTACCAATTGACTAATTTGCCGGTGTGTCAGCCAGTAGAGGCATCCAGCCCTCCCTCTTCATGGAGCTAGTGGCTATGGAAGGAAGCGGGCAGGATGACTGGAGGGCTGCCCTCTTCTCTCCAGTCCCTTCTATGAGGCCTTCTGCACCATGACTCTTGCTGCCCCTTGCTGTGGCTGTCCCCAGCCTCTTCTCTGGACACACTGTGTAGGGAATTTTCAAAGTATCTCAGCCTTGTTGGCCCAAGCCCGGGTACAGGCATTTTCATTTTAGTTTTTTACTTCATAAATTTGATCTCTGCCTTAAAACTCTTGTTTTTACCTTCTAACTGAATCAAACAATTCAGTCACTTTGACAGCCTTGGGCACAGGGCAGGGACTCAAGAAATATGTATGAATCAGTTGAAACGTCACCCTCAGCCTGCAAAAGGGCTTGTTTCATTGTCCCAGAGCACGAATTCAGTATTTGAAACTGAGCTGAAAATAACTCTCCTAGAGTTGTGCTGTGGGTACCATCTTTAAACATCCTTGGATTTAACTGTTAACCACATGCAGCTTTTAACAGCCAGTATTTTGGAATGTAATGGCAGGTCTAGATGTCATCTGTCTTAACGCGCTGTTTTAAGTCACTGTTTGGTCAGGTTACTCTATTCTGTGAAAATTGGCCATTAGTACCGCTAAAAATAGAGAATTGACTTTTATAGATCCATAACTTTACAGGTACAGGGATATGAAAAGGGTTGATGTCTTTAGAACAAAAAGAGTATCTCACAGACTTGGAGAAAGAATCTCTCAGAAAGTGCTGGGGGACTTTTTTAAAGCTAAAAGTAGTCAGACTATAGATGGGATTGCCCTCCTTGCATGTTCATTGATTACTCTGTGAACTGCTCATTCAATTAAAAGGCTTTTGTTGGTAGCTGTACTAACTCAGCCTTGCTCTTTGCAAAAAGGAAATTAAGGAAAAGCAGTGGATTACTTTGTGAAACCAGTAATTATGTAAATTGTGGTGTGAGTTATTTCCTTTGTAAACAAGGGCATGAGAATGAAAAAAGGATTGAATCGGTCTGGTGCTAACAGCAAGCCATACTTGTATACTGAACATTAGAGTCTTTGTCCTGCAAAACACACCATCTCTTTAGTCCAAAGCCATTGTGCTTTAGAATACTGACAGGATATGTTCCAAGTTAATATAGAGGGAAGCCATAGACCTCCAAAACTTCAAATCGAGGAGCATTGCACTGCCCAGACTACATCGATAAATCATGTTATGAGGTGTAGCGCATGTTGGGGCGGATTGGCTGTTATTCATGTCAGTGTACTGTCTTAGTCTGGATATTGGAAGGAAGACATGAAATATAAAGGCAGCTATTTCTGTATGTAAAAAATCAGAGTGATGGGGTAATGGGAAAAATTGTAAGGAAAAAACAGGGCTTTGAATTTGTCATTCTGGTTCGAACCCCCACTGAGAATTTGCACTTCTAACAGGTTCCCTGCTGAGAATTTGCATTTCCACCCCTAGATATACTGAATCAGAATCTACAGTTTAACAAGATCCTCAGGTGATTCTAACGTGTAACTTCCTGGGAACTTGGCTCTAGGAGTGGCAGGAAACTAGGATTTGCTGGGATACCTTTATGTTTCAGATAATTATTCTGTTAGCTGCTTTGTAAGGTGTCAAAGACTTCATTCCTTTTAAAATGCTTTGGGTCTTTTTTGTCCTTATAGTTTCAATAAGGATAATTTTCCTTTGCTTCCAAAATGTTTTTACTTATCTCATTTAATTCTCACGGCAGCCCTCAGAAGTTGACAGGAAAGGTATTATCCAGTTTTATACATGAGGAGTAGAAGCCAATATAAGTTAAGTACCTTGCTCAATGTCATCAGCTAGAATGTGACTGATTCTACGTCACTTTGTGGAACTGCGTCCTGCCTTTTTTTTTTTAAACACTTTTAATCTATTAAATTGCATTTGCCCTGATTACTGGGTTATGAAAACTTTCAAAGCATTTGGCATGTGGGTTTGGTTCCGAGGCCATCGAATGGTCAGTATTAGACCAGGCAGAGTGTCTGTACTCTGTTCAGGGACAAGCTAAAGCCTGGGGTGTTGCACCTGAGCTGCAGTCCCAAGAGTGCAGGGATCTGACCCCTTGGTCTGCAGAGTGTAGAGTGACAGCATACAGAGCACAAACCAAAACTGAAGCCAGATGAATACAGCCCAACCAAGGAGTTCAAACAGAAGAGTGAAGCACATGGGCAGAATCCAGGAATGATGAAATGAGATGGAGACCTGCAATATAGGACCAGAGCAAGAGGGATGAAGGTGGAGCTAGAGAAATGTACTGAGCCTCTCTGTATAGTACCTGCAGCTTTGGCAATGAGTGGGATCCAAAAGGGGGAGGGGTGATGGTGAAATGGATGCTTGATTTTGTTTAAGCATGCATGACTTAAAAAAAAATTTAGTATCGTTATTTATTAAACATTTGTATAAAGTTAATTGTACATTAGCCAGTCAAGTTTAAAGAATCTGTTTGTCCTTTTCATGATACGCTATTAAGTAAACTTACCAGAACGATATATTCTCTGAGGCACATTTGAAAATAGATTATACCTTTAAGGTGAGTAATTGACCAGTGTAATATAAAGGAGAAATTTAGACCTAGGACAATGAAATCATATACATTCAGTGTATTTTTGATTCCTATATCTGATAGTTGGAGACACGCATGGTGTAACTCAGATGTACTGACTGTGCCATCTATTCCCGGAAAGTCATTTACTTCTGGGGGCTCAGTGGAGTGGAGTGCATTATAGAGAGGTTACAAGTGCATTTAATTTGTGTGCATGAAAACTCTTTAGTAATTCCTATGAACAGAGCATCGTGAATTTAAAGAAGGGAATCAGAATTCACTTCATTTGTAAAGTGCCTCCTGAGATAAACTAACAGCAAGAATGTAGGGGCATCTTCTCAGTGGAACCAGAACAGCTGAATCAAAATGAAGCCTTTCCATTTAATCAGGATGTTTGGCTGTACTGTTGTTAGTCATAGTGACTATTTCCCATTAAGTGGATGTGCCGACATTTCTTCAGTGATAATGCACTGTGCTTACTAGTTAACTGTGAGCCTGCATGACTTTAGTGTTGTGATTTCAGTGACATGATCTAGGGAATGAAATGAGAATGCTGAAAAGATGGGAATATAAGTACCACGTCTAAGTTGTGAAAATTCCTTGTCAGAAAAAAATTAATAGGAAATTCAGTTATAGGGCTAAGTGTTAGGTGGTTGTTGTTGTGTGCTTCCAAGTCAATTCCGACTCCTAGCGACCCTATAGAACACAGTAGAACTGCCTCATAGGGTTTCCAAGGCTTTAATCTTCATGGAAGCAGACTGCCACATCTTTCTCTCGAGGAGCATCTGGTGGGTTCAGACATGCCAGCCTTCCGGTTAGCAGCCAAGTGCTTAACCACTTCGCCACCAAGAATCCTTTCAAAAGAGAGTAAGGGGATCAAAGTGGTGATAGGGATGAATTAGACCTAAAATGGCAGGGAGGCAGTTCTTGCGCTGAAATACAAGGGAAAAAATGAAGGCGGAAGTGAAGAGAGAGGTCTTCCCTTCAAGGGAAAGACTTTGAAGGAACTCACCGAAGATGACTTTGAACTTCTTGGAGCCTCTCAGTAAAATTAGGAGAGTGAGAGGAACTAAGGAAGGATTAGGGACTTCATAAATGTGTAATATGTTCAGAAAAGTCTTGATGCAAAGGGTACAGAGTAGCATCTCCCCAACATGATACTGAGGAGCTTTTACAAATACTCAAATATCTTTATCTGAGGAGCAGTTCAACATTTTAACAAATACTGCCAATATCTATCTTCTAGTGGAAAAAAAAAAGTCACTATAACACAACCATGAAATTAAGATAAAACAAATAACCAGTTCAAATGAAATTACTTTCATTTACACCGCAAGTGATTTGAGTGGTATTTCCAAATTGTTCTTTTTTTTTCCTTTTTCATGATGCACTGATGTATTTTTAATTTTTTCCCACACATCATGTAATCTTTCGCCCCTCTTTTCCGATAAGATTAATGATACAGTTAAAAAATAAATTCTCTCCTGATTTTAATCATTTAAAAAATTGACTGGACTTCACTCTTAAACAACAGCTGACAGTCCCTTCTTGATGACCACATTCCTCAGGAATGCAGACTGTTGAGTTTTAACTTGTATGGAGGGAATGTGGCATTAATAAAATGGTAATCTTATACTGTCAGTACAGTTAGATTACTCTTCAGCCCTTAAATGATGTGCCACAGAACTTCTGAAAAGTCCATTGAAATTACCCACCTTACTGCATTTATTTTAACTAATTGAGCTTCAGAAATGAGTGTCCTGTTTCTTTTTCTGTCGTTGCTGTAGAGGAGGAATTTGTTAAGACTTTGACACTTTACTATGGGACAGTAGTCAGCCTAACCTGTGTTGCCGTGGTTATTCTTGGTCGACTTGAAAAAATATCCAGAAATCACAATTTGTACCAGTGGATGATAGTGTCTATCACTAACAGAATCAAGACTTTCTTGCTGTTCCCTTTTTTATTTTTCTGAGTAATTATTTTTAATCTAACCACCCCCCCCAAAAAAAAACACCAAACCAGTTGCTGTCCAGTTGATTCCAACTCATGGCGACCCCATTTGTGTCAGAGTAGAACTGTGCTCCGTAGAGTTTTCTATGGTTGATTTTTTGGAAGTAGATCTCCAGGCCTTTCTTCCTAGGCACCTCAGGGTAAACTCGAACCACCAACCTTCTGGTTAGCAGCTGAGTGCATTCACTGTTTGCACCACCCAGGGATTCCTTTATACCTAAACAACAACCAAAAAAACCCCATTGCCGTCAAGTCGATTCTGACTCATAGTGACCCCGTAGGACAGAGTCGAACTGCCCCATAGGGTTTCCAAGGAGTGCCTGATGGATTCTAATTGCCAACCTTTTGGTTAGCAGCTGAGCTCTTAACCATTGATACCTACTAGGCCTTAAATAAATAGTTATTGAATGGTAGAGACATCAAAACTACTTCAGTAGGTTAAAGTGATACCTTTACTCCGGTAATGATAGATCATAGACCCTTGAGTCTGAAGGGGAATTCGAGGATCATTTAGTCTGAATCTTCTTATTTGGGCAAAATGAGGCACTGGATCAGAAAGGGACTGCTTAAGGTCGCACAGATAGATAGTAAGTGATCAGAATACATAAACATGAGGCTGTGGTTTTATTTTTCAAGGAAGCTATGGAAATACATGAAAGAAAAGCTAAGATCTTCCTCATCAGTAATTTTATTGACCAACTTGGGGATGTTTGACAGTGAACTTATAGCTCTGTGATGAAGATTAGACAGAGACAATGTAAGTCATATCTGAATGACTGCAAATATTGGCCCACAGTCAGTGTAATCAGCTTGGCTGTCTTACTGATAGAGATTAAAGTTGTGCATATGCTGTAATATACAAACTAAAATGCAAGTCCCTTTAAGGCAGATATTGTGTCATCTATTCATCATAAGTATGTGCTTATGAATATGAATAAGACACCATTCCTGCTTTCAACAAGCGTTTTGTACACCCCACCACACTGACTAGAGTAAGTTGTCTGATTTACTGATTAACTGGTGCTCCTCTACCCCTTTCCCCAGAAAGATTGCTGAGGTTTTCAATTTAATACAATTGTGCTATGGAATTGGATCTTGGTCTGCCTATAGGAAATATGCCACTGGTAATATATTTATATGGTATTTTAGAGCTTGCATAGTTGTCCTTTGCATGTTATGACAAGAGGGAATGTTAGCAGCCTCAGGATAAGGATACAGGTGGCCTCAGTGGCCTTTTCAACACAGTGGTTTCAACAGAGTGGTTTTAAGGCAATGGTTTCAGAAAGAAATTTCAGGAGGCGAAGCATTGCCTCATCTGTGGCATGGTAGGGTGTAATGAGAACAGTAATTTTCAAATGTTTTTAAGGTAGCAGAAACCTTTCTGTTTTCAAATGAAGTTTTATATTAAAAAGCTCGGTAGTTGTATAAAACGGATAAAAGCAGAACTGCTCTGGATGCGTCAGAGGTGGGGGCTAGAGGCCTCACCAGCTAGGCTTACTTGCTCCTCCTCTCCATTTTATTAACAAAGAAAGAGAATTCCAGAGAAGCAGAATGGGTTTACCCTAAAATTCTTCGCTAATGAGGATACAACTAGGACTGGATTCTAGACCTCTTTCTATTCTACCATGTTATCTCAAGTGTATTGAATTTACTAGGGATCTATGCTGTTGTACATTCATTGCTGTACACTCATTAGCAGTTAAAGATAAAACTCTTCCTTGAAGGAGTTTGTAGTCATAGCATAGAGATGAAACAAAATGTTACTCATTTGGGGAACATTTGCTGAGCATTTTTTATGTGTGATGCGCTAGGGGTTTAAAGGCTAATAAGACTATAGTCTCTCAAGAAGCTTACAGGTCTAATGGGGAGTGTGGTAGGGCCTGAAAGAATGGGAGGGATTGCATGGCGAGAGCAGTAGTGGGCAAATAAGGTAGCTAGGCAGAGAGAGGGGGCAGAGGCACGTTTTCAGAGAGAGCTGGGCGCGTGCAAGAAAAAAGTTTTATCCAGTAGGGCTTTAAATGTTATTAAGTTTATTGTTGTCTGGTACCGTGGAGTCAGTTCTGACTCATAGTGCCCCTATGTACAACAAACAGAATGAAACACTGCCCGGTCCTGCGCCATTCTCACGATAGTTGCTATGTTTGAGCCCATTGTTGCAGCCACTGTGTCAGTCCATCTTGTTAAATTAGATACTAGAATTTTCCCCCAGGAAAATGTACACTAAATCTATAAAAGAACAGTTCAGGGTAGGGGAATGTGTTTGCATAAGGTATGGTCATTATCTCTTAAAGTTGTATTGTGCGCTCCCCCTTGCAAAACACATAAATCCTCACTGCATTGAGAGGTGGGAGGGCAGGCAACATTATCACCATTTCACAGGGGACAAGCCAAAGCCTTAGAGAGATACAATGACTTGCCCAAGGCTACCTGGCTAATAAGTGATGAGATCAGGCCTACAGCCAGTTCTTTCAGTAGCAAGCTCAGAATTTATACTACTTGTCTGTTCCACATCTTCACAGCTGCAGTCAGATCAACATTTAGAACACATTCTCTTACATAAGCACAGATCAACTGAAGAGCTTTTTAGCAAATTTGAATGGAATAAGAGTGCTCACAGACACATTGCTAATAATTTATTTGTACAAGGCAATGATTTATTGCAGTGGGCGAACTGCCCAATCTCTTGGTAAGGGTGGGTTGGTAAGTAATTGGGATATTCCAGTATGTATAACCTTTTTAAAAGCATCAAACCTGATGAAACGTATTGTTGTTGGGTGCCCTCAAGTTGCTTCTGACTCATAGTGACTCCATGTACAACAGAATGAAACATTGCCCGATCCTACACCATCTTCACAGTTGTTGCTGTTTGAACCCATTGTTGCAGCCACTGTGTCAGTCCATCTTCGTTGAGGGTCTTCTTCTTTTTCGATAACCCTCTACCTTACCAAACATGATGTCCTTCTCCAGGGACTAGTTTCTCCTAATAACATGTCCAAAGTACGTGAGATGAAGTCTTGCCATCCTTGCTTCCAGGGAGCATTCTAGCTGTACTTCTTCCAAGACAGACTTGTTCATTCATTGAAAAGTGTAGTCCTCTTGTGATTCAGAGGTTACATTTCTTCCATTAGATCAGAAATTCTATGAATGAAATAAAGCTGATGAGTTCTGTTAATAGAGTGGTCATGAAAAATTATACTTTGGCCTCTAGGCTGTAGAATTTTCTCATGGGGACTGGAAAAGCTGTTAGAAGTGTATCTCTTCTACACTTCTATTTTTTTTCCCTGTCAGCAGATCAGTCATCCTGTCTAAGAACCCACAAAGTGAGCACAGCATGAGCTCAGTGCAGTTGTAGATGAACAGTTGGGTTAACAAGTTTCACTTTTTATTTAATTTTATACTCAGTCCCATGTAGCACATAAGTAGCCAGTGTATCCAAGGAGAAATGGTGTTGAAACATATCAGTCAGTAACCCTTTGGAAACCCGTTCTGACCCTAGCTTTTTGTGTGACCCTATGGGGGCATACAAGGGCATAATAAAAATTTTCTGTCTTCCCAAAGTTTACAGTTACATTTGGGAACTATAAAACATTGCACCACAGTACATTCTGGGGTACAGACTGCAAGTGCTGTATGAAAGACACTAATTACAAAGTCTAGCAGGTAGGTATTAATTAAAAAGAGGTGGGAGTGGCATCTTGGGAAATTTTATGCCAGTGATTGGTTTCTTTCGAAAATATTTTCCTAATATGTGAAACTCACATGTTTCTTAGATGGTTTGAGTCCAGCATTATATGAAAGCCAGGAAAATGCAGACTGGCTCCTGGACTCAATCAGCAAAAAGGGGGTTACTTGTGAAGCCATTGGTTTGCAGAGAAGATGCAATTAATTTTTAATCGCATATATCTTGAACTGATAATAACTTAAGCAGATGAAAATGGTTTGTTGAATCCTTTGAAGTCTTGTTAAAACCAAACAATAGTTTAGCTTAACTAGTAAAAAAAAATATTGTCTGCCTTGAGCATTATGCTTTTTAGAGAACTATATAGGATCAGAGTGACAACAGCAACTCAAAAGATTAGATAGGAACCTTAGGGGGCAGTGAGCTTATGTTAATGGAGGAGGAACAACTCAGAAAAGGAGGGTGAGAATGGTTGCACAACTCGAAGAATGTAGTCAGTGTCACTGAATTGTACATATTGAAACAGTTGAATTGGTGTATGTTTTGCTGTATATATTCTCAACAACAACAAAATTAAATTTTAAAAAATGGTTTGTTGAAAAATAAATAGAAACAATAACTCCCTTTATTCTCCGAGTAACAAACAGATGATGATATCTTAGCCACTCTTTTAATACATGCCAAAAATATGAAGCATTTAACCATGATTTTAAATACAAGCAGAAATGCTTTATAATGAGGGCACGATCTAAGAAAGATCTCATAAGAAAAAAAAAACCTAGTGTTTAGGGCTAAGAAAACAAAAGCAGTATGCAGTAATTGGAGGAGCTCAACGGAAAAGAACAAAGGATAAGCAATAACATCTTAAATTATTGTTAATTGGAAAAGCCAAGATGTTCCTCCAGGCAGAAATCAGTAATTAGAATGTGGTGAAGCTCATTATCATTGTCTGGGTTGGAAATAAAAAGTGGATTGTGTCTCCTCCCTACCTAGGTTTCTCTTAGTCAACAACATTTAGATACTTCTGTTGGTGGGATAAAGTAATGCTGGAGGTAAACCTTAGTATCTCAGCCTTTTTTCTCTCTTAGAGACAGAGTACACCTGCAGGCTTCTGAAGTCCTCCTGTTGCAAGTCAACACCTATGAGCTCAGGGCCACCCCCACACAGCAGGAAGTATGAAACAAGGCTGAGAGCTACAAGCTTTCAACCACTGCATCTCTCACTGAGTTGTTGATTTCTGCTAATTGGAATGTTTTGTGACTAGACCTATGACCTACTCTTCCTTGCCTTGCTGATCTCCCTACCCTGTCTCCTTGCCAGCTTTGATAAGCCTACAAGATTCTCTGCCTGACCTGCCTGTTCCCATTGTCACTTGTGCCTCTAGGGTGCCAAGATTCTGGGGTCCTTTCTCTAGGCCCAGAGCTCTGGATTTCCCAAACCATTTTGGGATTCAGCATGGAAATCCATCCCAAACACCAAGAAGGAGGATGAAGGTCAGTGTTTTTCAAAATGTTGTTCATATATCATGGGAACCAGGTATCTTAGGGTGGGTCATGAAGATGGCTAAAATGTAGACATAGGGGCTTACCTCAGGCCTACTGAACCAGAATAGTGGAGTTGGAGCCCAGAAATCTTTATTTAAATCAGCACCCAGGAGATTTTAATGCCCAGGAATATTTTAGAACCAGTGCCTATTGTTGCTTGTGGTGGTGCTTCCATCACTTGGAAGTGTTTTCCCCCAGATCCATGTATGGCTTACTCTTTCTCATCACTCAGGTCTCAGCTCACATGTCATCCCCTCAGAGGCTTTCCCAGGCCACTCTAGAGAATGATGCCCTACCCCCACTGTAAGCCACTGTTTCATCATCTTTAACTTGGTTCACAGTACTTAGCGCTATTTCATGTTATCTTTCTGTTGTTGGAGAAACGATACTAAAAACAATCTACTCCCAACTCAGAAAACCTCTCTAGGAAAATAGAGAAAATTTTATTATTGAATAAACATTAAACCAGCTAAGACAGAAAGGAATCTGATCCTTTATATATAGCTAAATTTTGGAGCCCTGGTGTGAGAGCTCAGCTGCTAACCAAAAGGTCAACAGTTGGAATCCACTAGCTGCTCCTTGGAAACCCTATGGGGCAGTTCTACTCTGTCCTGTAGGGTCACTGTGAGTCTGAATCGACTCCATGGCAACCCGGGTATATAGCTAAATGGATACAACCTATTACATTCATATGTTCAAGATAAAATTGCTGATTTTCTAGTATCTTTATAGCAGGATACCTGACTTTACGCTTATCTCCTTCCAGAAAATTGAGAGGTTAGGGGTGTGATCTTCCTTGCTGATGACATTTTGAAAGATGGCTCCCAAGTCCTTGAGGATTGATTTACATACTTTTCAAAGAGATGAAGAAAGAATTTACGATGGCAAGTTATTTAAGGTGAATTCTAAAAAAAATAGGGGAGGAGGGGAGCCTCTTCCCTTATTTTTAACAGGGAGAACGAAAACCTGTTATTTTCCATTTGTATTTGTTCTTACATGTGTATTTGTTTACATATTTATTGTCTGTCTCCCGCAGTGAGGATGTGTCTTAAGTTTCCTAGTGCTGCTGTAACAAATACCACAAATGGGTGGCTTTAAAAACAGAAATTTATTTTTTCACAGTTCTGGATGCTAAAAGTCCAAACCAGGGTCTCAGCTGTGTTGATTCCTTCCTTGTTAGTAGCCCATGTGTTCCTTGGTTCTTGGTGATCTCATGTGGCCTCTGTCTTCCCTAGTATGTACCTGAGTCTGTATTTGTTCTACTGTTTTTGTAACTCAGAAGTGATTAGGTTTAGGTTACACCCTGCATTGGTATGGCCTCCTTAACATAAGAAGGAAAACTCTATTTCCAAACAGTTATCACATCTACAGGAATAGGAGTTAGGATTCCAACACATATTTTGCCGGGACACAATGCAGTCCAAAACAGGATGCAAACTCCACAAAAGCAAGAACCTGTTCTTTCTTTCGCAGCTTTGTCTCCACTGTGACTGACGCATTATAGGTAGGTTCTCAGTAAGTATTTACTGAATTAGTCAATCACTGATTGAAGGGAAGCACTCGTACTCCCTGCAGGACCACCATATATGAAGTCAGTGGGAACTTAGAAAGGCTGTCAGTCTTCACCTATTTACTAATGACCTTCCATTCTTCTTTGTACAAAGCCAAATATGGAACTGTGTAAAAGTAAATCTGAACCAGGTGTTTGTGTGCATTTTGAGTATGCCAATATGGTTGTGCCACAGCCTTACAACCTCTGTGTGGTTGAATAAGCTTTATAAAACTGAGATATTTAGAAGAGTACCTGTTTGGATAAACAATTTTTCTAGATAGATGAAGATTTTAAGTGTCAGAAAAGTATTAATAGTTTCATGGAGATCTTTCTATAACATTATCATGGTATGTTATATCTTTATAGATTGCTGAATTCCATTTGCTCAAATTGTGTTAGGGTTTTGTGCCTACTGATCTTAGTTCGTTTTTCTTTTTTTTGGTTATGATCTTCTCAGGTATTGTAATTAGGTTTATGCTTTGCTTCATAAAATGAGTAGGGAATAGATCACTACTCCGTTTTTTGAAAAGAGTGTGTTTAATACCAGTGTTATTTCCTCCTCAAGTGTTCGATAAAATTCACTCAGTCCCCTCATTGTCCAGATGGAGAAACTGAGATTCAGAGAGAATTGGTAACTTGCTCAAAGTTTAACACCACATTGTTTTGCAGAACTGTGACTAAAACTTGGTTCTTCTTTCAAGTCTCTCTTAACTGTACCATGCTCTGTCTGAGACTGGTCATGAAAATATTCCAACTATAACTAAAATGTAAAATGAACTAGGAGATATTTGTATTTCTTGTCTCCTAAATTAGTATCTTCTGGTTGGAAAATCTACCCTGAAGAAGTTAATAGGTGAAGTTCTGAATCTAACTCTACTATTAATTTTCATGGACCTTCTGTAGCCTTCTAACTCTACTACTAATTTCATGGACATTCTACATGAAAGTTGCATTTCCTGTTATTCTCCCTGCTAGACTGATTTAGCCACGTTATAAAATGATCCATGCGAAGCCTTCATAGGAAAAAGGCCCAACATAATTTCAGTGGAATAATTAGTGTTTTATTTTGGTTCTGTATAAATATGTATCCATTTCTATTTTTAAATTCTGAAAAACTCAGTTCTTAGTATTTCTTTTTCTAGAGCTTAGTGAGCATGAATATATTCTTGTGCTGCTTACTGTCATAAGCATAACTACTCACACAGCTCCTAAAAGCAGCTTGAAAACTAGTTCCCACAGTTGTACAGCCCACACACAACTTAGTCAGCCTGTTTGTACATTTGCAAGGTGAGGCAAGCACTCAACTGAATCTATAGAAGATGTGAACCAGTTTAAGATCAGTGCGATGAGCAGGGTGAGTGGCCTGGCTGTACTGTAACCAATGTGGAGGTTTAGAAAGCCTGGGAAAAGAAACAGCACTAAGGCCTGAAGAGGAAAAGGCTAAATATGTACCAGACACTGAGATTATGCTTCTTTCTTAGGGCAAGAAAAAGTTTAGATGGGACTGAAAACAAAGCCGCAAGGCAAATACATGAATAGAAACACTTAGCAGATGGATGGGGCCAAGGGGGTTTTGAGTGGGTGTTGGCAGAGATTATCATAGTCCATGGATTCTATCCAACCAGATTGATGCTGCTTCAGTAAGGCTCTCTTTTAATAAGAAGAATTTTCACTAGAGTATTTGATCACTAGGTTGTATTCAAGCATTTATTCAGTTTTTTCATATAACAAAGATTTATTGAACACCTACTACAAGACTGGCATTGTTCAAAAGTGGTGGGAATACCTCAGGGAAGAAGAAGAAAAATCCTTACTCTTGTGGAACTGATGTTTTACTAGGGGGATAGAGACAATATATATGAGGGAGGTCAGAGAAGACCTCTTTGATAAAGTACAGTCCGAGTAGAGACCTGAAGGAAGTGAGGGAGAAAGATGGTGAGGCTGTCTGAGAAAATATGGGTCCATGCAGAGGCAGTAGTAAGTATAAATCCCTAAGGCTTGGGCAAGCCTGGTATATTCCATAAATAGTAAAGAGAAAGTGTGTCTGGAAGGGATAAGGGAAAGGAGAGTAGTAGGAGATGAGGCATAACTACCATTGCCCTAGGCTCATGTCTAATTAGAACTGCATGATGAGACTGATTTTGAGATTATGTAAGAGGCTAGAGGTAGCTATAGGTGAAACACTTCCCATTGTTTTAGGCCATTTTTCTTGTCCTTTTCTTTTCCAGTATCATACCTCTGTTTTGTCAATGAGTGAAAACTTGTACTCTGTTAAAATAAAAGCAAAGAGATTTATTGAAGGTTCAGTGCAGCTCCAACCCAGGGAAAACGTTCAGCTCACAAAGTGAAACTAGAATGCTCTGAGGTGGTGAGGTTACAAAGACATATTTATGTGCTTATATTAGGAATTAACAATGCAGAATTTCTGATTGGTGCCCAATGATATAAGGTGGCAGGAGACAGAATAACTCAAAACGAGGAATCCATAGGGATTGGTTCAAAGTGTATACGTGGGCTTCTTAGATTGATTACTTAGGTAATTGTACAAGTTTGTGACTAAAGGGGGAATTTAAAGGGTGGTAACATTCCTGTCTAAGAATATTCAGCTAAGATAGCAAACATTCCCAGGGAGTTCCTTGTGTAGAGGATTTCTGATAAGGGGCTTGTATCAAGGCTCTCCCTTTAGAGACAGTGTTTCCATATCCTCAGCTTAGCCACAGAGAAAACACATTTTCTTAGTTGCAAGATTAAGTCTGTTCAAGGTTAACAGTGGCTGAGGAAGTAGGCCAGGGCGACAATGGATTCTGGGATCTGACCCAGGCCAGTCACTTTGACAGAGTTAAGCACCTCGGTTTTGGAACTCTCCCACATTCCCTCATTTTGATCAAGGATTTCATTAATATCCTTTGATCGCCATTATATGAATGCTTTCTTCTGCAGGGACTTATGATGGGTGATTCTTCAGATGGCTGCTTACTTGAGTAAGCCTTTAAAACCCCAGATATTATTGTTTAATAGTCGAGCACCATCTCACCTCTTCATCTTGCCATAGCTCAGCACTCAGCTTCAGTGATCTTAGTGGAGGCCTATGTGAAGTATTGGTCACATCAGAGAAATGAGTCTCGTTTGTATACATGATTCTTCTCATAAGCATTAGGTTAGTTTTCTGAGTAACAACACTAGATGTAACTTTAAGACAGCATTTGATTGTTACAATAATGATCACAACAGTAAGTATCATTAACCTAGTTAGCAATATAGATCTAATCCAGGATCCCATCCTGGAAGGCAGCCAACTAAAAATATCTAAGAAGGGAGGGTTATGCATAAGAAGTATTTGAAGCCAGGCAGCCTTTTGGTGAACTTAAAACAATTTTCCACTATGAACAAACTATTAGGGAAGAAGTACACAATAACAAAGCACAGCTAATAACATAAGAATAGCTACAATTGTAAAGCAGAGTCCAAAAATTTCAGCAGGCTGCATGGAGTCTTGTTCCTTGATCTTGAGATTAGCTGTCTACTTCATATATAGTCTGTTTCTGGCCACTGGGGCATTTAAAGACGTTTCCTTGTTTCTGCTGTCTGATCAAGGTGTCAAGGAGTAGAAACTTATGTAAAAGGGGCAGTTAACAGAATAATTTGGCACCCAGAGTCTGCAGCGTATGAACTTGTTTCTCTAAAGATGTACAAGTATCAACAAGAAAGGTTAAAATACGTCTGTATTTTGGCACAACAGAGTGCAATAAAAGTATATTTTAAATGTATTATTATTTCTGTGACTGTTGTTTTGTCTGTAGTAATCACATTGGTCTTGGTCATTCTGAGTTTAATGTCATAAACAATCTAAAGCTGCTGTGGCAAATTTAAACTTATTAGTTTTTAATTTCATATCGTAGCTGTTTATTGTCATTGTCTGAGGTAGAATCTGAGTCCTGATTTTCATATATTATTAAATCTTTTAATTTTTAAACTGTCTTTAGGTTTGTAGTCCTCTCTACTGCCTTTTAACTATGCTCCTACTATTTCCATGGCTCTTTTGTTTTAACTCTTTAACTTTTGCTTGAGTTATATTTAATTTTCTCTTATTCACACAGACCTTTTTTTTTTTTTCACTTACCACAGACCTTCAGCTACTTATATAGTTCTCTTATTATTTAACTCTTCCCTGTGGCATAATCTTTCTGTTTCTCTCCAGATCTTTATCTCACGGAGTCTCTCCCCCTTAGTCTTTCTTCCTTAAGTCTCTCTCTCTTTAAAAAAAAAAAAAAAAAAAAAAAAAACTATTACCAGTCATTTTGCCTTCTCTCTTGCTTTTCAGGCCATGCTCAAAATTTGTTTAGTTCTTTAAAACTTATTTGCAGATGGTAACTTAAAAATGTCCCCGATTAATTTATAGTAATTTTTTTAAAGTGAAAGATTTGGTGGGAATTAACTACAAAAGTAATACAAAGCCAAATAAAGTCAATTAAAAAGAAACTTTAGACAAAAATATCTCTAAATCTTATTTTCAAGGAGCTTTAAATAAAACACATAGTAATCTTGAAAATAGTATTAATAGAATGTACCAAGAATATACGAAGATTATCAAGTCTTTAAACATCTGAATACTAATTAAAAAAAAAAAAACCTCCTTGGGCGAACAATGTGTATTCCCTAGTTAAAACCATTGGCCCTCATGATTCAAAGGAAACAAAGCTGCGATCAGATTTAGTAATTGAAATAATAAAATTATGACATAATGTTGTGTGCTTGTTGTTTAGTATCAGGTAAACATTATTGACACATGAAATTTAATTCAAAGAAAATTTGATACTTCTCCTGATTTGACAACATGTTTTATGTAATTCATAACATATTAAATAAACCTTTTTAGCATTTCTTCCCTATAAGACAAAACCAAGAATCTTAAAAGTAAAAACTTTAGCTTTTCTAAAGTCAAGGGGCTTGGTTTCTTAGTCAGGGGCATAAAAGTTAAAATAAGACACAGAACTTTTGCCTTCTAGGCAGATTACATGGAATAAACAGTAACTAAGGAAACGACTATCAAGATTGAGCAAACTTTGTTAAGTTTTTAACATTTTTCATAGCTTTTCAGACTCGGATTTATTTTGCTGATCCCTTGCCTTCGAAGTCAGTTACACAAAGAATAAAATTAACTCTTCAATTTAGTAATTAAAGAAAATTCTGTTATTTTAAGTGAGAAATTCAGTTCTTTGCTATTTGGCATTACAGCTTTTAAAAAGTCTCATAAATGAGTGTATCAAACTTTTAGCTGCATTAGATAAGAATTCTAACTGTACCAGGTAAATTCCCTTTAAATAAACCTTTTAAATTTCTTGTCTTTGTTACATTTCTTATAGTATAACTTTTTAAGTGGCGAAAATGAACACATTCATTACCAGACCTAAATATTGGGATATATTTTCTCTGTAGCATAAAAAGCAAAAGCCCATAAACTTCAATTATAATGAATATTTATTCAGTTTGATATCAGTATGTTTCTTAAAAAATTTTGCAAGTTAATTTAAGCCTATATATTATAAGACATAATTACTGTTGAAGTAACCAAAAAACCACACCCCGTTTGCCGTCGAGTCGATTCCGACTCATAGCAACCCTATTGGACAGGGTAGAACTGCCCCATAGGGTTTCCAAGGAGTGCCTAGTGGATTTGAACTGCCGACCTTTTGGTTAGCAGCCGTAGCTCTTACCCACTACGCCACCAGGGTTTCCTGTTGAAGTAAAGTTTGTTTAAATAGTCTGTTTTTTATTCAGATTGTTACGATTTCTTACATTATCTCCATTTAACCTTAGGTTCATCATTAGTTTTTTATTAAATGTTGGTGATCCACCCAATTTCCAGTAACTGTATTAAGACAGCATTTTTTTTTTTTTAATATATATTTTATTGTACTTCAGGTGAAAGCTTACAGAGCAAATAGTTTCTCATGAAATAGTAGTACACATGTTGTTTTTTGACATTGGTTAACAACCCCACAACGTATTAAGCCTCTAAATTCTCAACCTTTTTTTTTGATGAAAATTACAGATGGCCAAAGATACACCGTTTCAAAAATTTCTACATTCACAGTTCAGTGACATTGACTACGCTCTTCCAACTGTGCTGTTATTCTCACTTAAGATGAAGGCTTACAGAAAAAATAGTTTTTCATTTAACAATTACTACACATGTTGCCCTATGACAATGGTTAACAATCTCACAGCACATCAAGAATATCCTTACTCCACCTTGTATTCCCTATCACCAGGGGGCTTCCTTGTCCCCTTCTGTCTTCTGGACCTTGTCAGTGGACTATTGTACCTCTTTAGTCTCATTTGTTTATTTATTTATTTATTTATTTTTATTTTATTTAAACACCATTTCAAAACTTTTTACTTACACATTTAAGTGATATTGACTATGCTCTTCCAATTGTGCTGCCATTCTCGCCCAAGATGAAGGCTTACAGGACAAAACAGCCTCCCATTTAATAGTTACTACAAATGTTGCCCTATAGCAGTGGTCAACAATCTCACAATACATCGACAGTGTCCTTATTCAATTTGTGTTCCTTATCATCAGTTTCCTACTCTCCCTCTGCCTTCTGGCCCTTGTCACCGGACTCCTGTACATCGTTAGTCCCATTTAGTTTTACTGGGGTGTCCATTCCCAGGCTTAACATCGAACCTTGAAGGTAACTTCCCCTCTGAGCTGAAAGGGTGTCTGGGGGCCACACTCTCGAGGTTTCTCTAGTATTCTTTAGGCCAGTATATCTGGTCTTCTTTTTTTTTTTTTTTTTTTGGGAGTTAAAATTATACTCTACATCCTACTCCAGCTCTGCCCAGAACCCTCTGTTGTGATCCTGGTCAGAGGAGTCATTGGTGGTAGCCGGGCACCATCCAGCTGTACTGGGCTCAGTCCCATGGAGGCCTTGGTAGCTGTGGACCATTAGTCCTTCGGACTAATCTTTTCCTTGTATCCTGTTCTCTTCGTTCTCCCTTGTTCCCGAAGGGATGAGATCAGTGGAGTATCTTAGATGGCCGCTCATAGGCTTTTAAGACCCCAGACACTACTCACCAAGGTAGAATGTAGAGCATTATCTTTATAAGTAGTGTCATGCCAATTGAGCTAGATGTTCCCCGAGATCATGGTCCCCAGAGCCCTCCGTCCAACAACTCAGTCCCTCGGGGGGTTTGGATGTGTCTATAGGGCCTCCATGACCTTTCCTTGTGCAGGTTGTGTTAGTTTCCCCTGTACTATGTACTATCTCATCTCTCACCCAAGTTACCACTTACCTATTACCTATTTAGTATTCCCCCCCCCTCCCATCCCTGGTAACCAACAAGGATTGTTACATTTTGCATGTGAATTTTTTCATGGGTTTTTACAATAGAGGTCTCATACAATATTTCTCCTTTTGTGATTGACTTATTTCACTCAGCATGATGTCCTCCAGTTTCCTCCATGTTATGAGATGGTTCACCGATTCATTGTTCTTTCTCATTGCATAGTACTCCATTGTGTGTATGTACCATAGTTTGTGTATCCATTCGTCTGTTGATGGACATCGAGGTTGTTTCCATCGTTTTGCTATTGTGAATAATGCTGCCATGAACATAGGTGTGCATATGTCTATTCGAGTGATGACTCTTATTTCTCTAGGATATATTCCTAGGAGTGGGATTGCTGGATCGAATGGTACGTCTGTTTCTAGCTTTCTGAGGAAACGCCATATCATTTTCCAAAATGGCTGTATCATTTTGCATTCCCACCAGCAGTGTATAAGAGTTCCCGTCTCCCCGCAGCCCCTCCAACATTTGTTATTTCCAGTGTTTTTGATTCGTGCCAGTAATGCCGGGGTGAGATGGTATCTCATTGTGGTTTTAATTTGCATTTCTCTAATGGCTAGTGATCGCGAGCATTTCCTCATGTGTCTGTTGGCCATTTGAATGTCTTCCTTGGTGAAGTGTCTGTTCATTTCCTTTGCCCATTTTTTGATAGGATTGGTTGTCTTTTTGTTGTAGAGGTGTTGGATTTTCTTGTAGATTATGGAGATTAGACCTTTGTCTGACTTGTACTGTCCAAAAATTTTTTCCCAGTCTGTAGGTTCTCTTTTAACTCTTTTGGTGAAATCTTTTGAAGAGCATAGATGTTTGATTTTTAGAAGATCCCAATTATCTAGTTTATCTGTTGGGTTTTTTGTGTTGATGTTTATGGTTTGTATCCTGTTAATGCCATGTATTAAGGTCTGAAGTGTTGGTCCTATTTTTTCTTCTATGAATTTTATAGTTTGAGGCTTTATATTCAGGTCTTTGATCCATTTTGAAGTAGTTTTTGTATATGGTGTGAGGTATGGGTCCTGTTTCATTTTTCTACAAATGGATATCTAGTTTTGCCAGCACCATTTGTTAAAAAGACTGTCTTTTCCCCATTTGATGTATTTTGGGCCCTTGTCAAAAATCAGGTGACCGTAGGTGGATGGATTTACATCTGAGTTCTCAATTCTGTTCCATTGGTCAATGTCTCTGTTGTTGTACCAGTACCAGGCTGTTTTGAGTACTGTAGCTGTATAGTAGGTTCTCAAGTCAGGTAGTGTGAGTCCTCCAACTTTATTCTTCTTCTTCAGTAGTGCTTTACTTATTCGGGGTTTCTTCCCTTTCCATATAAAGTTAATAATTAGTTTTTCCATCTCTTTGAAGAATGTTGTTGGTATTTGTATCGGAATTGCATTGTATTTGTAAATTGCTTTAGGTAGAATTGCCATTTTCACAATGTTGAGTCTGCTTATCCATGAGCATGGTATGTTTTTCCATTTATGTAGATCCCTTTGGGTTTCATGCAGCAGTGTTTTGTAGTTTTCTTTGTATAGGTCTTTTATATTCCTGGTCAGATTTATTCCTAAGTATTTTATCTTTTTAGGGGCTATTGAAAATGGTATTGATTTCCTGATCTCCTTTTCATCGTTCTCTTTACTGGTGTATAGGAATCCAACTGATTTTTGAATGTTTATCTTGTATCCTGCTACTCTGCTGAATCTTTCTATTAGTTCCAGTAAATTTCTCGTGGAGTCTTTAGGGTTTTCTATGTATAGTATCATATCATCTGCAAACAGGGAGAGTTTAACTTCTTCATTACCAATTTGGATGCCCTTTATTTCTTTCTCTTGCCTTACTGCTCTAGCGAGAACTTCCAGCACAATGTGAAATAGGAGTGGTGATAAAGGGCATCCTTGTCTTGTTCCTGTTTTCAGGGGGAATGTTTTCAGCCTTTCTCCATTAAGAATGATGTTGGCTGTTGGTTTTGCATAGATGCCCTTTATGATGTTGAGAAATTTCCCTTCTATACCTATTTTATTGAGAGCTTTTATCAGGAATGGGTGTTGGACTTTGTCAAATGCCTTTTCTGCATCAATTGAGATAATCATGTGATTTTTTTCTTTCCTTTTATTTATGTGGTGGATTACGTTGATGGATTTTCTAATGTTAAACCATCCTTGCATACCTGGTATGAATCCTACTTGGTCGTGGTGTATTATTTTTTTGATATGATACTGAATTCTATTGGCTAAAATTTTGTTCAGAATTTTTGCATCTATATTCATGAGAGATACTGGTCTGTAATTTTCTTTTTTTGTGATGTCTTTGCCTGGTTTTGGTATCAGCGTTATGCTGGCTTCATAGAATGAATTTGGAAGTGTTGCTTCCTCTTCTATGCTCTGAAATAACTTGAGTAGAACTGGTACGAGCTCTTCTGTAAATGTTTTGTAGAATTCTCCAGTGAAGCCATCTGGGCCAGGGCTTTTTTTGGTTGGGAGATTTTTTATTACCTTTTCAATCTCTTCTCTTGTTATGGGTCTGTTCAGATTTTCAATATCACTTTGTTGTAGTTTGGGTAGGCCGTATGTTTCTAGAAATTTATCCATTTCCTCTAGGTTTTCAAATTTGTTGGAATATAGTTTTTCATAATATTCTGTTATAATCCTTTTTATTTCAGTTGGGTCTGTTGTAATGTCCCCCATTTCATTTCTTATTTGGGTTATTTGTGCCCTCTGCTGTTTTTCTTTTGTCAGTCTGGCCAGTGGTTTGTCGATTTTGTTGATTCTTTCAAAGAACCAACTTTTGGTTTTGTTGATTCTTTCTATTGTTTTTCTGTTCTCTATTTCATTGATTTCTGCTCTGATCTTTACTATTTCCTTTCTTCCAGTGGTTGTAGGCTTTTTTTGTTGTTCTCTTTCTATTTGTTTGAGTTCTGTAGTTAATGTTTTGATTTTGTCCCTTTCTTCTTTTTTGATATGTGCATCTATTGGTATAAATTGTCCTCTGAGGACTGCCTTTGCTGTGTCCCAAAGGTTTTGGTATGATGTGTTTTCATTTTCATTTGATTCTAGGAATTTTTTAATTCCATCTCTGATTTCTTCTATTACCCATTGATGTGTAAGCAGATTATTATTCAGTTTCCATGTGTTTGATTTTTTTTCCTTGCTCTTTCTAGTGTTAATTTCTACCTTGATGGCATTGTGGTCAGAGAAGATACTGTGAATTATCTCAGCATTTTGGATCTTGTTGAGGATTGCTCTGTGGCCTAAGATGTGGTCTATTCTGGAGAACGTTCCATGTGCATTGGAAAAGAATGTGTACTTTGCAGCGGTTGGATGGAGTGTTCTATATATGTCTATGAGGTCCAGTTGGCTGATTGTGTCCTTTAGGTCTTCTGTATCTTTGCTAAGTTTCTTTTTAGTTGTTCTGTCCTTTACTGAGAGTGGTGTGTTGAAGTCTCCTACTATTATTGTGGAACTGTCAATTTCTCTTTTCAGTGCTGTTAGAGTTTTTTTTATGTGTTTTGGAGCCCTGTCATTGGGTGCATAGATATTTATTATGGTTATGTCTTCATGATGGATCATCCCCTTAATCATTATATAGTGTCCTTCTTTGTCTTTTATGGTAGATTTTGTTTTAAAGTCTATTTTATCTGAGATTAGAATTGCCACTCCTGCTCTTTTTTGATAGTTGTTAGCTTGATATATTTTTTTCCAACCTTTGATTTTTAATAAATTGACATCTTTGTTTCTAAGATGTGTCTCTTGTAGACAGCAAATAGATGGATCCTGTTTTCTTATCCATTCTGCCACTCTCCGTCGCTTTATGGGTGCATTGAGTCCATTTACGTTCAGTGTAATTATTGATAGATGTGAGTTTGTTGCTGTCATTTTGTAGTGCTTTTTTTTGTGATGCTGAAGTTTTCTTTGTTCTTCTTACTCTCTTGTGCTGAGTTCCTTTTGTTTGTGGATTTTGTGTTCATGTCTTTTGTTTTTGTAGGTTTTGTTTTTGTTGAGACTTTATGTTTTTCGTCTTTATTTTTATGAGTTGGTTTGTTAACTTTTTTTGTGGTTACCATGAATTTTACCCTTATCTTTATAATTTTGAAGCAGTCTACCGTTACTTGGTATCGCCTTGCCTTCTTCTCCTTTAGAAGGTTCTATACCTATGCCGTTTGTTCCCTCTTTCATTGTTTTGATGTTGTTGTCATCCTTTGATTGATTTCTCTGATTCCCTGTTGTATATCTTTTGTTTTTGGAAAGTCGTCTGTAGTTCAGTTCCTAGAATGGTATCTGGTTCATGTGAACCTGCATCCTAGGTCCTAGGTCCTGCCTGAGGGCTTAAGCTGTTTGTCCTCAGATCGAAGAACTCCCTTTAATATTTCTTGTAAGTTTGGTTTGACTTTTGCATATTCCTTTAGTTTCTGTTTATCTGGAAATGACCTAATTTCACCATCAAATTTGAACGAGAGTTTTGCAGGATATATTATTCTTGGCTGACAATTTTTTTCTTTCAAGATTTTATATATGTCATCCCATTGCCTTCTTGCCTGCATGGTTTCTGCTGAATAATCTGAGCTTAGTCTTATTGTTTCTCCTCTGTATGTGACTTCTTGTTTTTCCCGAGCTGCTCTCAGGATTCTTTGTTTGTCTTTAGTTTTAGCGAGTGTGAATATGATATGTCTTGGTGATTTTCTTTTGGGGTCTATTCTATATGGGGTTCGTTGAGCTTCTTGGATGACCAGCTTTTCATCTTTCATGATATTGGGAAAGTTTTCTGTCAGCAGTTCCTCAATGATCCTCTCTGTGTTTTCTGTTTTCTTCCCCTGTTCTGGTATGCCAATCACTCGTAAGTTTTTGCTTTTAATTGTGTCCCACATAACTCTCAGGGTCTCTTCATTTTTCTTTGTTCTTTTTTCTGAGTTTTCCTGAAACAGAGTTGTATCCAAGTGTTTGTCTTCAGTTCCACTGATCCTGTCTTCCATGGTTTCAAATCTACTTCTCAGCCCTTCTATGACACTGTCCATTTCTGAAATCTTGTTGTTTATCTTTTGGATTTCTAATTGTTGTTTTTGTATAATTTCGAGTTGTGAATTTATTTTGGCATTTTGTTCTTGCATCATCTTCCTGAATTCTTCCAATTTTTTGTCTGTATTTTCCATAAATTTGTCTATTTTTTCCTCATGTTTGTCAGCTTTTTGCCTCAGTTCTTGGAAAATTCCGAGTATTAGTGATTTGAGTTCCGTATCAGGTACTTCTAGTGCATTTTCTTCCACAGGAGAGTTATCTGGTGTTTTAATTTGGACGCCTATTGGAGCCATCTTGTCTTGTTTTTGTAAATGTTTTGATATCGTTTGCTGTTTTCGGGGCATTCAGTAGATATTTCTCTCGTTTATTGATTGTAGATTTTTTTTTTTTTTTCGTTCTTGTGGTACAGCTGGGCAGATCTAGTTGAGGAGGAGCCACTGGGATGGGTTGCTTGTGGCACTCACCGCAGCCACCAGGACGGTCGGTAGTCAGTGCTGGGCAGGTTCCAATAGGGCGTGCCTGCACCGCTTGGTGACGTGATGTCTAGTGCACGGTGCAGGTAGGTAGGGTGCAGCGGGAAGATGGTTATGTGTGAAGCTAAGCTGGATATGGGAGAGAGGAGAGAGGAGGAGGAGCAAAAAGCGTACAAACATAAAAGAATGCTAGGGGAGTTTGTCGTTGGAATGTACAGATGAGAGACTATGGGATGGAGGAAACCAGAAGGGGGAAGAGAAAGAAAAGGAAAGAATGACCAAATGAAAATCAGAAAAGTTAAAAAACTGCAAAGTTCCCAGGGATCGCACCGATGCAGCTATGAGGTCTGGGGGAGTCGGTCTCAATTTTCACAGCTCAGCCTGGCCAGAAGGTACAGAGGCATACATCGCCTGGTATTCAGGGATCAGAAAGAGAAGGAAGAGATAGAGGGACAAGAAATTAAGCAATGAAGAAAGACAAAAGAGAAAAAGAGGTAAAATATGACAAAACTAATCAAAAAAGGAAGAAAAATAAAATTGAGAGAAAAAAAAAAAAAAGGGCAACACCAGCAGTCAGTGCCTACAAATGGGACCCAGAGAGCCCCCACTCAGGGGTGCGAATTCCAAGAAGCCGATAGTCTCGGGGTTAAGTGACCGTGGCCACGGGAAGCAGAGGGGCCAACGAACAAAGGCCCCAGGATCCCACCCGCGCGGGAGCCCAGACCTGGAAACAGCCACACGCCCGAACGCAGCCCTACAGCCCCGCAGGAGAGAGCAGAGACGGCCCTCGGAACCAGGCACCCAGGCAAAAGGAGGGGGAGGCGGCAGAAAAAGGTCCGCTAGGTGCCAGCAAACGGCTCCCAGAAAGCCCCCAGCCCGGGCGCGCGGAACCCAAGCACCGGCGCCCCCCCGCCCAGGGACCCCGGCCACGGAAAGCAGAGGGGTGAACGAACAAAGGCCCCGGGATCCCACCCACGCGGGAGCCCAGACACAGAAACAGCCACACGCCCGCACGCAGCTCCACAGCCCCGCAGGAGAGAGCAGAGACAGCACCCGGACCCAGGCACCCAGGCAAAAGGAGGGGGAGGCGGCAGAAAAAGGTCCGCTAGGTGCCAGCAAACGGCTCCCAGAAAGCCCCCAGCCCGGGCGCGCGGAACCCAAGCACCGGCGCCCCCCCGCCCAGGGACCCCGGCCACGGAAAGCAGAGGGGCGAACGAACAAAGGCCCTGGGATCCCACCCACACGGGAGCCCAGACCCAGAAACAGCCACACGCCCGCACGCAGCCCTACAGCCCCGCAGGAGAGAGCAGAGACGGCACTCGGAACCAGGCACCCAGGCAAAAGGAGGGGGAGGCGGCAGAGAAAGATTCGCTAGCTGCCAGCAAACGGCTCCCAGAAAGCCGCCAGCCCAGGCGCGCGGAATCCAAGCACCAGCACCCCCCAGCCCAGAGACCCTGGCCACGGAAAGCAGGGGATCCCCAGCTGAGGCAGAGAGGGGTGGGTGGTGGGAGAGCGCGCACCGCAGTTTACCGGTCGTTCTGTCTCCGACCAGATGCTCTGCAAGGCTGCTCTCCCGTTTGCTGGTCTCCGATAGGAATCCAAGATGGTGGATCCGCGCTGCGTTAGCTGGTAAGGAATCTCTGCCTGAGTCTCTCCTCGCTCTCCGTTCTCTTTTAGTATTCTCACTCCGTTTGGTGTTTGGCTGAGTTCTTTATCTCTTCATTTGGTGTTCTAGGGTTTCAGGATTGTTGATTCTCTGTTAGGCTTAGTTTTTCGGATCTTTGCTGTGGAGGGACGGCGTGGTGTTTCTGCCTAGAGCGCCATCTTGCCCCTCTCTCCTTCAAGACAGCATTTTTTTTTTATTTTAGACTTCATTAATGTCTGCATTATTTATTTTATTTTCTTGGTAAACAGTTCAGCTTTTTTTATGTTCTCATTTCTTCTGTTTGAGCTAGTTGTTGATGTTTTAGAAGTCTTTTTAAAATTAATTTATGAAAATTAGAGCCATTAATAAATACATTTGGGAAGTCTCTTATCGTAAGGGCAAGAGTGTTTAGCTGCCTTGTCTGAAAGGTTGTTTCTCTTAATCTCTTCAGTCTTAATTATTTCTGAAAGTCTGAAGATCTCGGGCAAAGTTGGCAGAATCCTCAGTCAGTTGTGGAGCCATGCCTCCACCATTTCAAATGCAAGCAGCATGGGTCTAGCCTGTTGCCTGCTAACACAGAAGTGTCCCCCCCCATTTTAGTTTTCCCCTTACTATTGAAGCTGCTCATTTATCTTGGCAGGGGCAGTTATTAGAGAATTCCAGACAGGCCCTCTAAGGTTTCTTTCAAGGCTGCTTAATACAAGCTTGTCTTGAAGGGTTTTATGTCATTCTAGAATTAATAAAAATTACTTCTTTAAATAAAGTGTATTTTATATCGTATCTAGCTTAAGTTATTTAAAGGGGTTTGCTTTTAATGTTGATATGAACATAAAAACCATTATCAGAATGAATTTGTTTTCATTCATTTCTGGGAATATTTGGACTATTTAATTTATATAAAGGCTTATTTATCATTAAAAAAAATCAAACTAAGTTATTCGAAGAAATGTAGTAATCTAATTTAATAATACCATCCGGAGGTAGGAAATTATCTTTTTTTAATAACCCTATCTTCTGCATGCTTTATAGGATCTTTTAGAGAAACAATTTAGAATAGTTTGTCCTTTTTTTTTTTTTAAGGCTTTTTTATGCCAATTAAAATAAACAATTTATTTTTTTCAGTGCACTTTTCAAATAGACTTACTTGTATCAAAATTTTTCAAAGTACTTATTAGAAGCCTGGGTGCAAGAAGTAGTTTTTCTTGGAAAAGAAAAGAACTGAGATTTAAACGTACCAGTCTGTCTAATTAGTACTGAAAGTGGTCACTGATTTAACAAACTGTTGTTAGGGAGTTCAAACAAAAATTCAAATATAAACAAAATAAGCATCTTATTGAGGTTGTTTAATTCAGAGATCCTTAATTTCTAATTTTCTGTGCAGAAAAGCTAATTTACCTAGGTCAAAAGAGCCCCAAAAGTGGAAACTATTCTTTAGACTGTCTTTAGTAAATGCGTGCCAGTGGTTCAGAAACAAACAAGTGCTGGGGCTGAAATGCTTGTTCATAAAGGTGGCTGGGGTGCCTGAGGGCGGCCCCGCCAAATGCTTAGTGTTGGCACTCCCTATTTTATTAAAACAGTGAAGGAATGTGCACTCAAAACCTTAATGTGTACACAGAGAAAAGAAAAGAGAATTCAAAATTATAGGCTGAAACTTAGATTTGCTTAAATTCAACTAGAGTCTTATAAAACCTGGGAGTATCTCAGAAACAGCCTCTCCAAACTTAATTTGTCAGCAAACTCTCTAAAACGTTTAGAGCAATGGATTAAAAGGGGGATAGTACAGTAAGAAATCCATCAATAAACATCAAAGATCATCACGCAAGCAGTGTAACTTGAAATTTGAGAGGCCATTTACCTGGGATGACTCCTGGGAACACGGGGAGATGGTGAGCCCAAATAGCTCTGCTTGATACCAGGAGCTGGAGTCCACGATGTCCCGGGGCTGTTAAAGATACTGCGTCTTCAAATCCCACATACCTGACACCAAGAAATGTCAAAGAATAAAAACTCATACTCTGTTAGAAGCAAAAAGATTTATTGAAAATTCAGTATAGTTTTAACTGGGGAAAACGTTCAGCTCACAAAGTGAAACTAGAATGTTCCGAGGTAGTGAGGTTACGAAGACATATTTATGAAATTAAACTAGGAATTAATAATGCAGAATTTCTGAACGGTGCTCAGTGATGTAAGGAGGCAGGAAACAATAACTTGAAGTGGGGAATCAATAGGGATTGCTTCAAAGTGTATATGTGGGCTTTTTTAGATTGGTTACCTTAGATAACTGCACAAGTTTGTGACTAAAGGGGGAATTTACAGAGTGATAACAATCCTTTCTGAGAACATTCAGCTTAAGATAGCATCTCTAGCAAACATTCCCAAGGAGTTGCTTGTGTAGGAGATTGCTGATAAGGTTCTTGTATCAAGGCTCTCCCTTTAGAGACATTGTTTCCATATCCTCAGCTTAACCACAGAGAAAAACACATTTTCTTAGTTGCAAGATTAAGTCTGCTCAAGGTTAACAGTTGCTGAGGAGTAGGCCAAGGTGAAAATGAACTCGGGGATCCGACCCAGGCCGGTCACTTTGACAGAGTTTAAGCGCCTCGATTTTGGAACACTCGGACAGTTATCTTTACCTTCGTTCACATCTCCCTGCATATCCTTTTTCCTCTTCTCTTAGAGAATTGAATTTAGCAGACAGAGCTGAATCAATTCTGTAGCTAGTTCAGACCTTCATGGAAAACATGGGCCAGCTCAGAACACTGAACCTTTAGTATGGCCCAGTTGCATCCACAAAGGCAGGTTTAGGATCATAATAAGGGTTATGGGTACAAAGTAACTTACGCCAAGAAAATATATCCAGGCTTCTTAAATCTTGAATCCTAATTTCTATACTGTCTCTGTTAATAATTTTGGATTAATTGTGACCCTAGACTCTTCTCAGAGAGACGTGTCTTTCATATTAGTCTGCTTAAAGTTGAGTATCTCTTCTTTAATTTCAGTAACTGACTTCTGGCCATGATCCTCTGATTTTACTCTTCTCCAGTGGCTGAAGAGCTGCTGCATTGAGCAGCTCCTAGGGCACCATTTACGTTGTATTCTGTGCTGTGTGGAAAGTAAATTGTAGTCGTCCAGGTGAGATAGGGTGATGGCTTAGACAAGGGGGATAGCTATAGAAGATCTGTTTACCTGGGGATGTTTATAGGACTTCAAGATAGATTCACATGTTGAGGCAGAGAGAGATGTTATATCAAGACTATCAGGTTTCTGATCAAACTGGTTGGATGATGGAGCCATTCACTGAGGCATGGCATATGGGAAGATGACCCACTAGTGGGGAAGTTTATGAGTAAATGTTGAGTTTGAAATTCTTTTGAAATATCCAAGATGAGATAGAAAGTACAGGGATGGATAGATAGGTTTCTGGAGGTCAAAGGAGAGATTTTCCTTGGAAATAAAAATCTCTGGAGTCATTAGACTGTAGATATTAACTGAATCATTGTATGTCGAGGGAAGTCTCTAATGAAAGACTATAGAGTGGAGAAGAGAAGTTGTGCCCAGACTGAATCCTAAAGCACTCCACTGTTTTTAAGTCAAGTCATGGAGGAAGGGCCAACAAAGGAGACTGACTGGGGTGGAAGAACACCAGGAGAATCTGTGGTCATGCTCACTTGCATTTTGATTTGCTTTTCTGAATGCGAGTAAAAGGGGTGGAGTTACATCTAGTGAACTAGGACTTCTCAGAGGAGTAAGGCCAAGCATATTCATGTTTTCCATTCTATGTGCCATGGGAGAATCAAGTTGAGAATTCTTACATGGTGCCATGCTGTCTTTCCAGGTACAGCAGCCAGTCTTTTTTTTTTTTTTTAAATCTTTTTTTTTTTTTAACAACATAAACAGTGACTATACACGTGGACCTTGCTGGATGATATATACAGGAATCAAATTGACTATATCTGTGGAAAGAGACGGTGGAGAAGCTCAGTATCATCAGTCAGAACAAGGCCAGGGATCAACTACAGAACAGACCATCAATTACTTGTATTCAAGTTCAAGTTGAAGCTGAAGAAAATTAGAGCAAGTCCAGGAGAGCCAAAATACGACTTTGAGTATATCCTACCTGAATTTGGAGACCATCTCAAGAATAGTTTTGATGCATTGAATGCTAATGACCGGATGAATTGTGGGATGACATCAAGGACATGATACATGAAGAAAGCAAAGGGACAAGAAAGAAGGAAAGGACCAAAATGGATGTCAGAAGAGACTCTGAAAATTGCTGTTGAACATAGAACAGCTAAAGCAAATGGAAGAAATGATGACGTAAAAGAGCTGAACAGAAGATTTTAAAGGGTGGCTTGAGAAGACAAAGGGAAGTATTATAATGACATGTACAAAAACATGGAGTTAGACAACCAAAAGGGAAGAAAGCACTTGGCATTTCTTAAACTCAAAGAACTAAAGAAAAAATTCAAGCCTTGAGTTGCAATATTGACAGGTTCTATGTTTCATTCTCTTGTACGTAGGGTTGCTGTGAGTCAGAACTGACTGCACGACACCTAACAACAACATGGACAAAATATTGAACAATGCAGGAAGTATCAAAAGAAGATGGAAGGGGAATACACAGATTCACTGTACCAAAAAGAATTGATTGACATTCAGCCATTTCAGGAGGTAGCATATGATCAAGAACCGATGGTATTGAAGGAAGAAGTCCAAGCTGCACTGAAGGAATTGGTGAAAAACAAGGCTCCAGGAATTGACGGAATACCAATTGAGCTGTTTTAACAAATGGATGCAACGCCAGAAGCGTTCACTTGTCTATGCCAAGAAATTTGGAAGACAGCTACTTGGCCAACCAACTAGAAGAGATCCATATTTGTGCCCATTCCAAAGAAAGGTGATCGAACAGTATGCAGAAATTATCGAACAATATTACAATATCCCACACAAGTAAAATTTTGCTGAAGCTAATTCAAAAGCAGTTATAGCAGTACATCAACAGGGAACTGCCAGAAATTCAAGCCAAATTCAGAAGCGGGCATAGAATGAGGGATATCATTGCTGATGTCAGACGGATCCTGGCTGAAAGCCGGGAATACCAGAAAGATGTTTACCTGTGTTTTATTGACTATGCGAAGGCATTTGACTGTGTAAATCATAACAAATTATGGATAACATTGCAAAGAACAGAAATTCCAAGTTACTTAATTGTGCTCATGAGGAACCTGTACATAGACCAAGAGACAGTTGTTCAAAAAGAAAAGGGGGATACTGCATAGTTTAAAATCAGGAAAGGTGTGTGTCACTATTCTTATTCTTTCAATATACTTATTCAGTCTATGCTGAGCAAATAATCCAAGAAACTGGACTGTATGAAGAAGAATGTGACATCAGAATTGGAGGAAGACACACTGACAGTCTTCGATGTGCAGATTACGCAATGTTGCTTGCTGAAAGCAAAGAGGACTTGAAGCACTTGCTGTGGAAAATCAAAGACTACAGCCTTCAGTATGGATTACACCTTAACATAAAAGAAAAATCCTCACAACTAGACCAATAATCAGCATCTTGATAAATGGAGAAAATATTGAAGTTGTCAAGGATTTCATTTCATTTGGACCCACAGTCAACACCCATGGAAGCAGCAGTTAAGGACTAAAACAGTGTATCGCATTAGGCAAATCTGCTGGAAGACTCTCCTTTAAGTGTTAAAAAGCAAAGATGTCACTTTGAGGACTAAGATGCACCTGACCCCAGCCATGTTATTTTCAATTGCTTCATATGCACGTGAAAGCTGGACAGTGAATAAGGGAGACTGAAGAAGAATTGATGCATTTGAATTATGGTGTTGGCAAAGAATACTGAATATCCCGTGGATTGCCAGAAGAATGAATGAATATGTCTTGGAAGAAGCACAGTCAGAATGCTCCTTGAAAGCGAGGATGGCAAGACTTTGTCTCGTGTACTTTGGCCATGTTATCAGGAGAGACCAGTCCTTGGAGAAGGAGATCATGCTTGGTAAAGTAGAGGGTCAGTGAAAAAGAGGAAGACCGTCAATGAGATGGATTGACACAGTGGCTTCAGTAATGGGCTCAAGCATAGCAGTGATTGTGAGGATGGTGCAGGACTGGGCAGTGTTTTGTTCTGTTGTACATAGAGTTGCTGTGAATTGTGAACCACTCTACGGCACCTAACAACAACAGCAACAACAGCTTATTATAATCATTCTATTTTAAGAATCTTGAGGCAAAATTGTTTTCCCAAGCTAAAGAGGAGACTCTGGAGAATGAGTTGGGGGTGGAGGGTGATGACAGAATTTGAAGAGCTAGAATATATAGTATCTTATGATATTTGTGAAACCTATGAAGAATAAATAGTTTTAAAGCAACTTACTCTGATGACCCTTAATTCCTGGAAATAATCTAGCCCGCAGATCAAAAATATTCTGCAGTTTAATCTCAAAGGTAACTGGCAAATATGTGTAATGGCAGCGTCTACAGGTAACAGTTTGTAGAGAGGGAACAGTACTATCGAGCCAGATGCAGTAGTGAGGATGGGGACATGAAGATGGCTTTAGAGCTCACGGGGAGTGGGGAGTAATGGGCTAATACTATTAAGTGTGCTGAGGCTGCCTCTCTTTCATGCCTTTGGCTACTAATCAGCTGGCACAGCCAATGTTCTTTGATAAATAGCCACTCTGATCCCTGTGGTAGCTGTGACCAGAGATACTTTGAAGTGAAGAAAACTACTAGTTTCTGTTCCTAGGGACAACAAAGTGCCAAAGATGGAAGTTTTGTTTTGTATCCAAGAAAGGAGGGTGGAATTTGAGGTGCAGAAGGAAGGGGGAGAGATTGGTTTCCTGGTACATTGCCAAGAAATTGTTCACTCCTGACATGAAGATCACATACAGACGTTGCCTAGGATACTATAATGTCTGCTCCCACTGAATGCTCAAAAAAGGTTTCTGGGAGCAGAATCTTCTCTTTAAATATTTCCCTCACTATGTACGAGTCACAGTCGACTCGACGGCAGTGGATTTGGTTTTATTTTTTTAAGGAATAATTGGAATTAACTAATTATTCTGATCAACATCTGGCATACTTATGTTAGATAAACAAAACAAGCAAGCAACAGTTGAAGTGATTAAATATTAACATGGAAGTCTAGTATTTTGTATGTTAGATACTGCTAAATCTAGTTCCTCACAAGCCTTCTGGCAATTCTTCAATATGTCTTCTCAGGCAATTGAGTAGAGATGTTCCGCAGGTATAGGAAAATTGACCTGGTGGTGTTGAGCAGCTCTTTCTCTTTACTGAGACAAGGACAAGAGAAAATGGATTTAAATTGTATAAACCTAACACTTCTTGTGACATCAGGTAGAACTTATCTGTATAGATTGTATATATAGACACAGTACAGCCAGGTTAATCTTCCCAGAAGCATACCTTTGATCTTTAATAACTATATGCTCAGAAGCCTTCAGTGACTCCCCGTTGGCTGGAGAATAAAATTTAGACCCTTAACCTGTCTCTCTATAATTTGTTATAACTTTCAAGTGTTTTAGGTCCCTGGGTGGTACAAATAGTTAGTGTACTTGGCTGCTAACTGAAAGGTTGGAGGTTTTGGGTCCACTCAAGAGGTGCTTTGGAAGAAAGACCTGGCAGTCTGCTTCCAAAAAATCAGCCATTGAAAACCCTATGGAGCACAGTTCTACTCTGACACCCACGGGGTCGCTATGAGTTGGAGTCAACTCCACAGTAACTGGTTTTTTTTACAGATTTGAGGGAGTGGGCGAGGGGGCTGTAAGGAATAGACAGCAGTTTAAGATATTATCCATGCCTGTGAAGAGTGTACAGTATAGCTGGGGACATGAGCTTTAAACGGAGCAGTGAGGACTAGTGTGAAACTATGTAGTTCGGTGCTGAACTGAGAGGCATGAAGAGAAATGCTGTAGGAGATAGATAGCAGAGAAGGGAGCTCCATAGAGGTAATTTGGGGTAGGAGAGAACTTGGACCCTGGAAGATTGGCTGGGAGGCTGCTGCAGTAATCAGAGGGTGAGGGGATAAGTACTGGGAAAGGGCATGGAGAGAAGGGAAATCATGTAGATGAAAATGACAGTCATTTGAAAGGAAACGGATAGGGTCTGTGACTAACTGAAATGAGAGGTATGCGAGTAGAAGTTGCCAAAGATGATTCAAAGGTTTAAGCCTGAATAGCTTAAGAGAATAAAAGTGCTATTAACATGGACAAAGTAAATTGGACTAGGTCCTGGATTTGATTGCAGGAGGGAGCGGTGGGAAAGGGAGTTCACTTATGGACATGATTGGTTTGGGGAGAAAGAACTCACAATTCCATAAGATATGTCTAGTGTGCAGGCAGAGCTATTAGCACTGGGATGCCAATAAAAAGATCAAATTGGAAATAATGTGTGAGATTTGAAGCCATAATATGATGCATTGCTTAATACTCACAACTTCGGGAGATAGGATGGAGTATGAGGAGTTAGTAAAGGAGACTGGGAGAAACCTATTGGGAATGTCATTCATTCATTCAACAAGCATTTAGTAAGTGCCAACTCTAGCCATGCACTTGTTCAAACATACTCATTACTCAACAGACTGGTAAGTGGGTTTTGGGTGAATTTTACCATCTCAGTACTTCCTAGATGGGAAATAGGTAGAATAGTAAAATTGGTTCACTTAATTTGAAAAGTCGTTTTATAGGCATTCTTTTCTATTTAGAGCCTACCTAACAAAAGACAACCAATACAGAAATTGTCTCTTTTGAGCCATAAGACATTATTTGTCTTAAATGAAGCAGCTTGCTTAGTCTGTAGCTATGCCTTTAATATTGTCATATTAATAGAGAAATAGCACGCCAGTTACATACTTAGTGTTCATGAGCATTATGTACTAGTCTGGATAATACTATGCATTTTTAACAGTTTCCTCTTTATTATAAACAAAGCCGTGGTGGCACAGTGGTTAAGAGCTCAGCTGCCAACCAAAAGGTCGGTGGTTCAAATCCACCAGCCGCTCCTTGGAAGCCCTGTGGGGCATTTCTGCTCGGTCCTTTTGGGTCACTATGAGTTGGAATCGACTGGACGGCAAGGGTTTTTTTTTGGGGGGGGTGGTTTATAAGCAAAGGGGGAAGGCCATTTTAGTTGTTTTAGAAAAGGTATAGAACCTAGACACAGAAGATTAAATTTTATTTTTTATTCCACTAAATACCTCACAGATATGTAAGATCTTTTGAAGAAAAACATGCATGTTGACCAAATATCTGAAAATTTGACTCTAAAACTCTAAAATACATATTAGCAGGGAATTGAAAACATATTTCAAATTAAAAGTATCTCCAAACCTCCCTTAGTTAAATTGAAGGAGAAATACTCTCCTGTCAATAAAAGCCTTTGTTTCACCATCTGTAAAATGAGACGTTGGACTAACTGACCACTAAAACAGTTCTTGCTTTGACATTCTGTTAATGCAGAGCAGCGTCTCAAGCCCAGGCAGGTCTTGCAGTTACAAAGCATTGCCAGTGGTTTACATGCATCCCCATGCAGCTGTTAGGGTGAGCCACTTTTCAGAGATCATTCAGTATTTTAATTACCATAGCCACAAATTTGAGGAAGTTTTTGGCTAAAAATTACAAGATAACTTTAGAAGTCAACGAAATGATTCTCAGGAGGGAAAAAGCTTATTGTGGGGTGTCATCAGATTGGTGACAAGAGTATGGAGGACAAATGAGTGCTGAGGGTAGTGGCAGAAATAAATAGCAGAAGGGAATGGTTCTTAATAAACCAGCTCTCACCATAGCCCCTAACATTATGGGAGGGGAATTCTGGTCCAGCAAATTGCCATATTTAGCTCTGGGTTGAGATAGAGTGTTTCACAAAATAATTCCCCACACTGCCGAGTTTGTTTACGGTGACCCTCACTGTCCAATTGTGATGTTTCCTAGATTACATGTTTTTTTGTGATTGGTTTTCCAAACCCCAGGAAGTATGAGGCCTCTGCATTATTGAAGGATGAGTTTCCTGGCATGCCCTTGGGCTCATTTCTCTAGTAGTGGATGTGGAAAGACACTGATCCATTCCTTCTGCCCAGTGGCCATATCATAGTGCAGTTGCTTAGGGTTTAGAGAAACAGGAAACCAGACCTGAAGTCTTGGCTAGATTGGTACCATTTTTAACCAGTCAACTCAGCTGGCCATAGAGCCAGTAAGGGTTGGTTGTCTGGAAGATGAAATCTCTGCTAGGAAATCTAAGTGCCAGATTTTTTCTATATATCTAAGGAGTGCTTTATAGATAAGGATGAAGGCAAGACATTTGTCAGATTGAATGTGATGAGATCAAAAAAGATACCTTTGCTATTTGCTGTTGACTAAAGCTCAGCTCCTTTGGTAGGAGTGATTTATTGTTTTTATGGTTATTTTTGAAGCAGTATAAATTCAGTATCAACATTTAATCAATTTTAACATTAATGCAAAGTTTACCTTCAAAAGAAATTTTACCGTGTTTGAATGTTAGCTAAAACTAACACAAACCAAGTACGCCTGTACTAAGAAAATAACTCCAGGACCGAGGGGAAGCTTTGTGCCTCAGCCAGTAAATCCTGCTTCCTAAGCTATAGTGTACATAAGGCTTTCCCACACATCTCCCGTTGCTACGGAAACCTCTTTGAGTGTCTGGACTCTGCACAGCTGACTCATTTCAAGTCTGGCTCTGACCCTTTCAGTGCAAAGCTTTGAGAGGCAGATGGAAACAAAGAAAAACACAGAAACAACAAAATGTCAATCTCTACCATTTGATTAAAACATTAATAAATTATGTGTCTGGATGCATAAGGAGAAAAGTAAGGTAATACAATTCCCCAGTTGCTATAGACTGCAGTAAAGATATTCTGGAAACCTTAACATGGAGTCCACGATCTGTAGGAGATTTCCATCCTTTGGATTTAGTGACACAGAATAAAACTGAAGCTTAAAGAGACGACCTCAGTAACTCCCTCAAATCAGAACAGTTCAACCAAATACACATGTAAATACAGGCAAAGAGTGTGACCATTGAGTGCAGGTGGCACAGAGTGGAGGAGGAAGGGAGAGAGGAAGGGAAGGTAGGAGGTAACTTAGAAAACCCCAAAGCAGTCTTTAAAACAGACCATTACCATCACGTCAATTCCAAGTCATAGTGACCCTATAGGACAGAGTAGAACTGCCCCATAGGGTTTCCAAGGCTGTAATCTTTAAAGAAACAGACTGCTACATCTTTTTCCCGTGGAGTGGCTGGTGAGTTTGAACTGCCAGCCTTTTGATTAGCAGCCAAGTGCTTAACCATTGCACCACCAGGTCTCCTTAAAGCAGTCTTAGGAAGTGTCCAAACAAAGCTTGAAGACCTCCTTTATGCCAAGCATGCCCTAAAGGGGGCTTCCTTCTTTAGTCTCTGTCTTTGTCTCTATTCCCGTCAACATATTCAAAGACTACCCAGAAGGTGTGTTTATTAAATGGACAGATGCCACAAACCTAGTAGATAGAGCTTAGGCCATATGAGCCCTAAGGTCCCTTCCAAATCTCAGACAGGTAATAAATGCTGCAGCTCTCTCATTGCCTCAGGGCCCATTCTCAGGGCTTGCTCAGAAGATATGGTGTGATTTTGCATGTGCTTTACATTTATGGCTAGTTATTGCCACAGCTACTAAGTGAACATTGAGAATGAAGTCTTGAAAGAGATTTCCTTTTATATATTGAAAATCAACTTAAGTTTAATATTGAGAAATGTTTTTCGTAAATCCAGTATGGAAGGGAAAATGAAATACTCACATTTGGATATAACTTCACATTTTAGATGGGATATATACTTACTCTCCCATATATACATGCATATATTATAAATATTTATTTTATATGTATGTGCATATGTGTATATATATATATTTGCTGTTTTCTGTGTTTTACATATATTTAGAAGAACTGCTTAGCTTTTGTGAGATCATTTATATTGTCTATTGTGTGCCTCAGAAAATGCTGTTCATAATATAGCTCAAATGCATATTTAAGCGTCATTTGTTCTGTTTACCAGTACAAATTATTACTGTGTTTTTACTGTGGAAAAACACAAGTCAATAGTACATACCATCAAAATAGTATCTGGATGAAAAGATGTAGGAAAAGAAACACTTCTTATCAATGCATATTGAGTCTACAAAATATCCCAAGCATTGCCCTCAAATAGGCAGCATGTGAAGAGCAGTAAGGCTTATGCTTTAATAAAAGTTGTAGCTCTAGAGAAGTCAGTTTGTGTGTGTCCAGCCTTTGGTGCAGCACAATGGGCATGTCCGGTTTACTGTGGTTCTGTCCACTCAGTCCGCTACAGTTAAATTAATGGATTCAACTGAGAATTCTTGAAGGATTTACTAGGCTGGCCAATCAAAGGAATGCTGTTGACCTAGTATGTCTTGATTTCTATACATACACACATGTACACACACAAATACCGTGGTAGGCTGAATAATGGCTCCACAGATATTTCTGCATCCTCATCCTGGGACTCTATGAATATGTTACCTTGAATGACAGAAAGGACTTTGCAGGTGCGGTTAAGTCAAGGACCTTGAGATGGGAAGATTATTCTGTAATATCTGGATGAGCCGAATGTAATCACACCACCACCACTACCACCAGTTTCTGTGGAATCAGTTTCAACTCATGGCAACCCCATGTGTGTTCAGAGTAGAACTGTGCTCCATAAGATTTTCAGTGGCTGATTTTTTGGACGTAGGTCACCAGGCCTTTCTTCCTAGGGACTCAAACCTCCAACGTTTTGGTTAACAGCTGAGCGCATTAACCATTCGTACCACCCAGGGATTCCATGTATGTATGTATATATATAAAACTTTACTGCATATATATGTGTGTGTGTGTATAAAATTCATTGTCGAATGAACAATTGCTGGACAATGAATAAAGAAGACTGAGGAACAATTGATGCATTTGAATTATAGTGTTGGTGAAGAATATTGAATATACCATGGACTGCCAGAAGAATAAACACATCTGTCTTGGAATAAGTACAGCCAAAATGCTCCTTACAAGTGAGGATGGTGACACTACATCTCACATACTTTGGGCATGTCAGTGAAAAGGAGGAAGACCCTCAGTGAGATAGATTGACACAGTGGCTGCAACAGTGGGCTCAAACACGGCAGTGATTGTGAGGATGGTACAGTGTTTGGTACTGTTGTACATAAGATCGCTATGCGTTGGAACCAACTCGACGGCATCTAAAAACAGTACACGCACATACACATATGTTGTAGTTGTTAGGTGCTGTTGAGTCAGTTGCGACTCACAGCAACCCTGTGTACAACAGAATGAAGCACTGCCCGGTCCTGTGCCATCCTCACAGTCATTGCTGCATTTAAGCCCATCATAGCAGTCACTTTGTCAGTCTGTCTTGTTGAGGGTCTTCCTCTTTTTTGCTGACTGTCTACTTTACCAAGCATGATATCCTTCTCCAGGGACTGGTCTCTCCTGATAACATGTCCAAAGTATGTGAGATGAAGTCTTGCCATCTTCACTTCTAAGGAGCATTCTGGTTGTACTTTTTCCAAAAACAGATTTGTTTGTTCTTTTGACAGTCCATGGTATACTCAATATTCTTCTCTAACACCAACATTCAGACATCAATTCTGCTTTCATCTTCCTTATTCATTGCCCAGTTTTCACATGTATATGAGCAGATTGAAAATACCATGGCTTGGGTCAGGTGCACCTTAGTCCTCAAAGTGACATCTTTGATTTTTAACACTTGAAAGAGGTCTTTTGCAGCAGATTTGCCCAATGCAATATATTGTTTGATTTTTTTTCCACTTTGTTATGCTTTACGTGAAAGTTTACAGCTTAAGTTAGTTTCTCATTCAAAAATTTATACACATATTGTTTCGTGACATTGGTTGCAGTCCCTGCAATGTGACAGCACTCTCCCCCTTTCCACCCTGGGTTCCCCGTGTGAGTTTGTCCAGTTTTCCTGTCCCTTCCTGCCTTATGGTCTTGCTTTTGGTCAGGAGTTGCCCATTTGGTCTCAGATGTTTGATTGAACTAACAAGCATGTTCCCAATGTGTGTTAAATTTTTTGTTTTATAGGCCTGTCTAACTTTTGTCTGAAAAGTGGGCTTCGGGAGTGACTTCAGTTCTGAGTTAGGGTGTCTGGGGGCCATAGTCTCGGGGGTCTTCCAGTCTCTGTCAGATCAGGAAGTCTGGTCTTTTTTTGTGGATTTGAATTTTGTTCTACATTTTTCTCCTCTTTCTGGGACTCAGTATTGTGATCCCTGTCAGAGAGAGGTTGATGGTGTTAGCTGGTCATTGTTAGTTATGGTTTGTATTCTATGTATGCCACGTATTAGGGCCCCTAGCATTGTCCCTATTTTTTCTTCCATGTTCTTTATCATTTAGGTTTTATATTTAGGTCTTTGATCCATTTTAAGGTAGTTTTTGTGTCGTTTGGTTTCTTGACTGCTGTTTCTATTGGCATTGATTGTGGATCCAAGTCAAATGAAATCTTTGACAGCGTCAATATTTTCTCCATTGCTTATTGGGCCAGGTGTTAGGATTTTTGTTTTGTTTATGTTGAGTTGTAATCCATACTGAAGGCTGTGGTCTTTGATCTTCATCAGTAAATGCTTCAAGTCCTCTGCGCTTACAGCAAGGGAGGTTGTGTCATCTGCATATTGCAGGTTGTTAATGAGTCTTGCACTAGTCCTGATGCTACGCTCTTCTTCATATAATCCAGCTTCTTGGATTATTTGCTCAGCATACAGATTGAATAAGTAAGGTGAAAGGATACAGCCTTGACACACACCTTTCCTGATTTTAAACCATGCAGTATCCCCTTGTTCTGCTCGAACGACTGCCTCTTGATCTATGTACAGGTTCCGGGTGAACACAATTATGTATTCTGGGATTCCCATCCTTCACGATGTTTTCCATAATTTGTTATGATCCACGCAGTCAAATGCTTTGGCATAGTCAATGAAACACAGGTAAATATCTTTCTGGTGTTTACTGCTTTTAGCCAAGATCGATCTGACATCAGCAGTGATATCCCTCATTCCGCATCCTCCTCTGAATCCGGCTTGAATTTCTGGCAGTTCCCTGTGGATGTACTGCTGCAAACACTTTTGAATGATCTTCAGCAAGATTTTACTTGTGTGTAATACTAATGATACTATTTGATAATTTCTTAATTCAGTTGGATCACCTTTCTTTTGAATAGGCACAAATATGGATCTCTTACACTTCGTTGGCCAGAGAGCTGTCTTCCAAATTTCTTGGCATAGAAGAGTGAGCGCTTCCAGTGCTGCATCTGTTTGTTGAAACATCTTAATTGGTATTGCATCAATTCCTGGAGCCTTGGTTTTCACCAGTGCCTTCAGTGCAGCTTGGACTTCTTCCTTCAGTACCGTCAGTTCTTGAACATATGCTCCCTCTCGAAATGGTTGAACGTTGACCAATTCTTTTTGGTGCAGTGACTCTGTGTATTCCTTCCTTTTTTTTTTTTTTTTTTTTTGATGCTTTCTGTGTAGTTCGTTTTTTTTGTCCATAGAATCCTTCAGTGTTGAAACTCGAGGCTTGAATTATTTCTTCAATTCTTTCAGCATTAGAAATGCTGAACATATTCTTCTCTTTTGGTTTTCGAAGTCCAGGTCTTTGCAGATTTCATTATAATACTTTGTACGTACATGTATGTAAAAATGTTCTTAAATATAGACTCTGGAAATTACTGGCTCTCTGTAAACATGGATTAACTTCTCTGGGCTTTAGTTTTCTCAGTGATAAAATGCGAATGACCACCATATTATAACTATTTTGTAGGTTTTCTATGAAAATTATATAACATGTAAATTGTTGAGTTGTGTGCCTGGCATGTTAGGCTCTCAATAATCCATATATATGCTTATTATTAATATATATATGATTGAGCCTTTGCAAGCAATGAAAGACTCAGTTTTATTTAATTTATGAATGTTCTTTCTCTCCAGGGTAAACTGCTCTTATCTGAACTCCACCATCTCAGCCACATCATTCTATTCATTAGCATTTAATTGATCAAACTTCTTTCTACCGATAGCTACGTACAACCAGTGTAGATTGTTACATACAATCTAAGACTGCTTAGATTGGATTAAAGGCCAGAAATTTCCTTTTATAAATGCCTACATTGACACATGTAAGTCGTCTTTTTGCTGATCATTGTATCATACCTTGTGACGCTATATGCTGTAAAAAATTTGACAATATTGATAGCTTTTTATATGTGTTGACCTATTCTTCACTGAAGTTCTCACATTATATTCAGTCTAGGTCTATTAAATATGAGATAATTCCACAAATAAGATAACAGGAACTCCACAACATAGTTTGCAATAACTGCAGTGTATTTTGCCATCATTTTTTTGTTCATTGGATTGCATCTTTTTATGGCACGTTTATGAGTCCAGGTTAGAACTACATTGAGTAGCAGTTTTCCTTCAAGACGATTTTAATCCTACCACTTGCAAGTAGGAGCATTGTTAATTCTCTGGTTTTTATAGTTTCAACTATATCCTGATGGCTCCGAAATCTATATCATCAGCATAGACTGTCCCCAATTCTTGCTCATCATTTCCATCTGGCTGGCCTACAAGCAGCACCAACTCAGCATGTCTAAAATATAACTTTGTCATCTTCCCTGAAAAAACCACTCCTTTTCCTATATTTCCCATGTCATCCATCCAGTCCCTGGCATAGGATCCTCGGAATCATACTAATCGTACTTTTTTCTTATCACCCATATTTAATCAGTCACCCAAACTTCTGGATTTTGCTCCCGAACACTTCTGCCATCACCTCGTTTCTGTCTCTATGAAGCACTGCATTAGTTTATGCCACTATCATTTCTCCTGGATTAACCCAGCATTATTAATAATTTTTCCTGCCCCTAGTCTTATTCACTTCGGAGCAGTTTCCATATGTTGTAAGAATAACCCACCTAAAAGAGAAGGCTAATTGTATTACTTTTCTGTTAAAAACTCTTCAGTGGCTCAGTACTGTCCTCAAAATTAAGTGCAAGACTGCCTTCTTGACAGACCTAAGTTTTTCCTGACCTCATCTCTGCCTACCTTTACAGCTCCATCTATCACAATCCCTGCCTTCCACTTGACATTCCAGCAGAACAGCTTTGAGTTCTCCACATGTAGAGTTGCCAGATTTAGCAGATAAAAATACGGGAGGACTAGTTAAATTTGAATTTCTGATAAACAACTTTTTTTTTTCAGTGTAAGCATGTCCCCTGGAAGATGTTGTTTTTTACTTGTATGCTTTAGCTTGTGTTGTCACCTCTGCCTGAAATGTACTTGCCAGTTTTAAGATTCAAGTCAATTAAAACCTCTTCCGGGACACCCGTATTCCACACTCCCTCCCACAAATCCTGGGTGGATCGATCATATGATTCTCTTATCATCATATACATTAATTGCTATTTTGTGAGTCTTCCCCTATCAGTGAAATTCCTTGAGGGCAGGCAGAGACCAAATACTTATTTGTCTCTGGATTGCCGTTGTCCAGCCTGGTGCCAGACATGTCATAGGCACTTAGTAAATTTTTTTTCTTTTTTATCGCACTTCAGGTGAAGGCTTACAGAGCAAATAGTTTCTCATGAAACAGTAGTACACATTATTTTATGACATTGGTTAACAACCCCACAACATGTCAACCCTCTAACTTTTCAACCATTTTTTTGGTGAAAATACACATAGCCAAAGATACACCATTTCAAAAATTTCTACATGCACAGTTCAGTGACATTGACTACGCTCTTGCAGTTGTGCTGTTATTCTCCCTTAAGATGAAGACTTACAGAACAAAATAGTTTCTCATTTAACAGTTACTATACATGTTGCCCTATGACAGTGGTTAACAATCTCACAACACATAAACAATATCCTTACTCAACCTTGGGTTCCCTATCACCAGGTTCCTTGTCCCCTTCTGCCTTCTGGTCCTTGTCACTGGACTCCTCTACCTCGTTAGTCTCATTTGGTTTTACGGGGCTGTCCACTCCCAGGCTGAAAGCGAACCTCGGAGATAACTTCACCATGGAGCTAAAAGGGTGGCTGGGGGCCATACTCTCGGGGTTTCTCCAGTCTCCTTTAGGCCAGTAAATCTGGTCTTTTTTTTGTGAGTTAGAATTATGTTCTACATCTTTCTCCAGCTCTGTCCAGAACCCTCTGTTGTGATCCTGGTCAGAGCAGTCAGTGGTGGTAGCTGGGCACCATCTAGCTGTACTGGACTCAGTCCGGTGGAGGCCTTGGTAGCTGTGGACCATTAGTCCTTCCGACTAATCTTTTCCTTGTATCCTGTTCTCTTCATTCTCCCTTGCTCCCGAAGGGATGAGACCAGTGGAGTATCTTAGATGGCTGCTCACAGGCCTTTAAGACCCCAGACGCTACTCACCAAGGTAGAATGTAGAACATTGTCTTTATAAACTGTGTTGTGCCAATTGAGCTAGATGTTCCCTGAGACCATGGTCCCCAGAGCCCTCTGCCCAGCAATTCAGTCCCTCAGGGAGTTTGGATGTGTCTGTGGGGCTTCCATGACCTTTCCTTGTACAGGTTGTGCTAGTTTCCCCTGTATTGTGTACTGTCTCACCCTTCACCTGAGAGATACCACTTACCTATTGCCTATTTAGTATACCCCCCCCATCCCTGGTAACCAACAAGAATTGTTACATTTTGTGTGTGAACTTTTTCATGGGTTTTTACAGTAGAGGTCTCATACAATATTTGTCCTTTTGTGATTGACTTATTTCACTCAGCATAATGTCCTCCAGTTTCATCCATGTTATGAGATGGTTCACAGATTCATTGTTGTTCTTTCTCGTTGCATAGTACTCCATTATGTGTATGTACCATAGTTTGCTTATCCATTCATCTGTTGATGGGCATCTAGGTTGTTTCCATCATTTTGCTGTTGCGAACAATGCTGCCATGAACATAGGTGTGCATGTGTCTATTCAAGTGATGACTCTTATTTCTCTAGGATATATTCCTAGGAGTGGGATTGCTGGATTGTATGGTATGTCTATTTCTAGCTTTCTGAGGAAGCGCCATATCATTTTCCAAAATGGTTGTATCATCTTGCATTCCCACCAGCAGTGCATAAGAGTTCCGATCTCCCCGCAGCCCCTCCAATATTTGTTATTTTCAGTGTTTTTGATTTGTGCCGGTAATGCCGGTGTGAGATGGTATCTCACTGTGGTTTTAGTTTGCATTTCTCTAATGGCTAGTGATCGCGAGCATTACCTCATGTGTCTGTTGGCCGCTTGAACATCTTCTTTGGTGAAGTGTCTGTTCATTTCCTTTGCCCATTTTTTAGTAAGATTATTTGTCTTTTTGTTGTAGAGGTGTTGGATTTTCTTGTAGATTATGGAGATTAGACCTTTGTCTGACTTGTACTGTCCAAAATTTTCTTCCCAATCTGTAGGTTCTCTTTTTACTCTTTTTGTGAAGTGTTTTTGAAGAGCGTAGGTGTTTGATTTTTAGAAGGTCCCAGTTATCTAGCTTATCTATTGGGGTTTGTGCGTTGATGGTTATGGTTTGTATCCTGTTAATGCCGTGTATTAAGCCCTGAAGTGTCGGTCTTGTTTTTTCTTCTGTGAACTTTATAATAGTTTTAGGCTTTATATTCAGGTCTTTGATCCATTTTGAAGTAGTTTTTGTATACGGCGTGAGGTGTGGGTCCTGTTTCATTTTTTTGCAGATGTATATCCAGTTTTGCCAGCACCATTTGTAAAAAAGACTGTCTTTTCCCCATTTGATGGACTTTGGGCCCTTGTCAAAGATCAGGTGACCGTAGGTGGATGGATTTACATCTGGGTTCTCAATTGTGTTCCATTGGTCAATGTATCTGTCGTTGTACCAGTACCAGGCTGTTTTGAGTACCATAGCTGTATAGTAGTTCTGAAGTCAGGTAGTGTGAGTCCTCCAACTGTATTCTTCTTCTTCAGTAGTGCTTTACTTATTCGGGGCTTCTTCCCTTTCCATATAAAGTTAATGATTAGTTTTTCTATCTCTTTGAAGAATGTTGTTGGTATTTGGATCGGGATTGTGTTGTATTTGTGAATTGCTTTGGGTAGAATTGTCATTTTCACAATGTTGAGTCTGCCTATCCATGAGCGTGGTAAGTTTTTCCGTTTGTGTTTCATGCAGTAGTGTTTTGTAGTTTTCTTTTGTGTAGGTCTTTTACATCCCCATTCAGATTTATTCCTAAGTATTTTATCTTTTTAGGGGCTATTGAAAATGGTATTGTTTTCCTGATTTCCTTTTCATTGTTCTCCTTATTGGTGTATAGGAATCCAAGTGAATTTTGAATGTTTATCTTGTATCCTGCTACTCCGCTGAATCTTTCTATTAGTTCCAGTAGATTTCTTATGGAGTCTTTAAGGTTTTCTATGTATAGTATCATATCATCTGCAAACAGGGACAGTTTAACTTCTTCATTACCAATTTGGATGCCCTTTATTTCTTTTTCTTGCCTTATTGCTCTGGCTAGAACTTCCAGCACAGTGTTAAATAGGAGTGGTGATAAAGGGCATCCTTGTCTTGTTCCTGTTTTCAAGGGGAATGTTTTTAGCCTCTCTCCATTAAGAATGATGTTGGCTGTTGGTTTTGCATAGATGCCGTTTATTATGTTGAGGAATTTCCCTTCTATACCTATTTTATTGAGAGTTTTTATCAGGAACAGGTGTTGGACTTTGTCAAATGCCTTTTCTGCCTCAATTCAGATGATCATGTGATTCTTTTCTTTCCTTTTATTTATGTGGTGGTTTACGTTGATTGATTTTCGAATGTTGAAACATCCTTGCATACCTGGTATGAATCCTACTTGGTCGTGGTGTATTATTTTTTTGATATGATGCTGAATTCTATTGGCTAGAATTTTGTTGAGAATTTTTGCATCTATATTCATGAGAGATATTGGTCTATAATTTTCTTTTTTTTGTGATGTCTTTGCCTGGTTTTGCTATCAGCGTTATGCTGGCTTCATAGAATGAATTTGGAAGTGTTGCTTCCTCTTCTGTGCTCTGAAATAGCTTGAGTAGTACTGGTACAAGCTCTTCTGTAAATGTTTTGTAGAATTCTTAAGTGAAGCCATCTGGGCCAGCGCTTTTTTTGGTTGGGAGTTTTTCTTTATTACCTTTTCAATCTCTTCTCTTGTTATGGGTCTGTTTAGATTTTCAGTATCACTTTGTTGTAGTTTGGGTAGGACATGGGTTTCTAGAAATTTATCCATTTCCTCTAGGTTTTCAAATTTGTTGGAGTATAGTTTTTCATAATATTCTGTTATAATCCTTTTTATTTCAGTTGGGTCTGTTGTAATGTCGCCCATTTCATTTCTTATTTGGGTTATTTGTGTCCTCTCCTGTTTTTGTTTTGTCAGTCTGGCCAGTAGTTTGTCGATTTTGTTGATTCTTTCAAAGAACCAACTTTTGGTTTTGTTGATTCTTTCAATTGTTTTTCTGTTCCCTGTTCATTTATTTCTGCTCTGATCTTTACTATTTCCTTTCTTCCGGTGGCTGTGGGCTTTTTTTGCTGTTCTCTTTCGATTTGTTTGAGTTTTGTAGTTAATATTTTGATTTTGTCCCTTTCTTCTTTTTTGATATGTGCATCTATTGCTATAAATTGTCCTCTGAGGACTGCCTTTGCTGTGTCCCAAAGGTTTTGGTATGATGTGTTTTCATTCTCATTTGTTTCTGGGAATTTTTTGATTCCATCTCTGATTTCTTCTGTTACCCAGTGATGTGTAAGCAGTGTATTATTCAGTTTCCATGTAATTGATTTTTTTTCCTTGCTCTTTCTGTTGTTAATTCCTACCTTGATGGCACTGTGGTCAGAGAAGATACTTTGAATTATCTCAACGTTTTGGATTTTGTTGAGGATTGCTCTGTGGCCCAAGATGTGGTGTATTCTGGAGAACGTTCCATGTGCATTGGAAAAGAGTGTGTACTTTGCAGTGGTTGGATGGAGTGTTCTATATATGTCTATGAGGTCAAGTTGGGTGATTGTACCATTTAGGTCTTCTGTATCTTTGCTGAGTTTCTTCTTAGTTGTTCTCTTCTTTACTGAGGGTGGTGTGTTGAAGCCTCCTACTATTATTGTGGAACTGTCAGTTTCTCTTTCCAGTGTTGTTAGAGTTTATGTATTTTGGAGCCCTGTCATTGGGTGCGTAGATGTTTATTATGGTTATGTCTTTCTGATGGATCGTCCTGTTAATCATTATATAGTGTCCTTCTTTGTCTTTTATGGTAGATTTCCTTTTAAAGTCTGTTTCATCTGAGATTAGAATTGCCACTCCTGCTCTTTTTCAGTTGTTGTTAGCTTGATATGTTTTTTTTTCAACCTTTGACTTTTAATAAATTCACATCTTTGTTTCTAGGTTGTGTGTCTTGTAGACAGTATATTGATGGATCCTATTTTCTTATCCATTCTGTCACTCTCTGTCTCTTTATGGGTGCATTGAGTCCATTTACATTCAGTGTAATTATTGATAGATGTGAGTTTGTTGCTGTCATTTTGTAGTGCTTTTTTTTTGTGGTGCTGAAGTTTTCTTTGTTCTTCTTACTCTCTTGTGCTGAGTTACTTTTTTTGTAGATTTTTTTAAATTTATTTTGTTTTTGTAGGTTTTGTTTTTGCTGAGACTTTATATTTTTCCTCTTTTTTTAATGTTCACCATGAATTTTACCCTTATCTTTCTGCGTTTGAAGCAGTCTACCCTTACTTGGTATCGCCTTGCCTTCCTCTCCATTAGAAGGGTCTGTATCTATGCCGTTTATTCCCTCTTTTATTGTTTTGATGTTGTTGTCATTTACTGATTAACTGCTCTGATTCCCTGTTGTATTTCTTTTGGTTTTGGATAGTCCTCGAGAGTTCATTTCCTAGATTGGTATCTGGCTGGTACGATCCTGCATCCTAGATTCTGCCTGTGAGCTAAAGCTGTCTGTCCTGAGATCGAAGAATTCCCTTTAATAATTCTTGTAAGTTTAGTTTGACTTTTACATAGTCCCTTAATTTCTGTTTATTCTGGATATGACCTAATTTCGCCATGAAATTTGAACGAGAGTTTTGCATGATGTGTTTATTCTTGGCTGGCAAGAGGGCGTAGAGGTATACGACGCCAGGTATTCAGAGAACAGAAAGAGAAGGAAGATATAGAGAGACGAGAAACCGAGCAATGAAGAAAGATAAAAATGAAAAAGAGGGAAAAGGAAACAAAACAAATTAAAAAAAAAAGAACAAGAAAGGCGCCCCCAAAAAATAGGAGGAAAAAAAAAAAAACCAACGAAGAAAGAAATGTCCTCAGGGATCCCTCTGCACGTCTGTGCAAGCCGAGGGGGAAGTCTCCTTACCACGCAGCACTTCCTGGCCAGAAAGAGTTCCCAATTCAAGAAAAGGAAAAGAAAACAAACAAACAATTCAAAACAAAGAAACAAACAAAAGCCCCAGGATCCCACCAGCACAGCAGCCCAGACTGGGAAGTAGCTTCACACTCGAACGGAGCTCCACAGCCCCTCAGGAAGAAGTAAAGATGGCACACGGAGCCAGGTATTTGAGCGAAAGGAGGGGGAGGTTGTGAGAGGTAAGGAAGAAATCAAAAGAAGCGGAAAAAACCGACACCAGCAGCCAACAAATGGCACTCAGAGAGCCGGCCCATTCGGGTGTGTGGAATCCAAGCAGCCGGTGTTTCCTGGTCAAGAGATTGTGGCCGCGGGAAGCAGAGGAGGCAGAGTGTGGGTGAAGAAGCGTGGGGGGCGGGAAAGCGTATATCGCAAATTACTGGTTGTTTTGTCTCCTGCTAGCCACTCCGTGAGGCTGCTTTCTCATACCCCGTTTGCTGGTCTCCGCTAGGAGTCCAAGATGCCAGATCTGCGCTGCGTTAGCTGGTAGGGGACCTCTGCATGAATCTCTCCTCGGTCTCAGTTCTGTGTCAGTTTTCTCACTCCTTTTGGTGCTTGGCTGAGTTGTTTATCTCTTCATTTGATGTTTCAGGGTTTCAGGATTGTTGTTTTCTCTGTTCGGCTTAATTTTTCTGATCTTTGCTGTGGAGGGACGGCGTGGTGCTTCTGCCTAGAGCACCATTTTGCCGGAACTCCTCAGAAAATTTTTTTTTAGATATTTTATTCTACTTCAGGTGAAGGCTTTCCTCAGTCAATTTTTGATGAATAATTCTGTTACTGATGTTCATTTTTTTTTTTTGACCCAACAGGAAGATTATTTTTTATCATTGCACTAAAGACAGTCACAAGAAAGCCTCTACTGAAGTGGAGTTCAAAACTCAAGCTTGATGGGATAGTGTTTTTTTTTCCCCTAGAGAGTGAAAAAGTGAAGTAAAGTTAATGAAAACAAGTATTTCTCTTTTCTTTAATATTGTGAAACCTGCTCTGTATCATGAATTTTCAGTAAGTGTTTTGACCTCAAAACAACATGATGTATTGGCCCATATTGTTTAATTTTTGACTTAAGCTCTTAAACGCCTGTAAACGTATCTATTTTCTATGTTTCAGAGACCTATGGGCGTGGAATACTAATATAAATCCCAGTTAACATCCTAAGAAGGAACTCGCGTTAATGGCTGTGGTAGCTCCAGGTTTATTTCCCCATTGTCTACATTTTATTTCACTAACGATAAGTTTTTATTTAGCACTTGAAAAAGTGTGCGTGTTTGAATATCCATTAAATAGTGAATCAGCTGCAAATTTGATATTCAACTCTACGCTCATGGAGAAGACAGGTAAACACATTAATCAGTGAGTAAGCAAAGGTTAGTCAGAGAATCAGAATTCTTAAAGGACATTTCTGCTACCAGGCTGCCCTGGTTTCAAAGCACACTCTTCAGTAGTTGATTAAATTATCCAAAGATTCTTAACATGTTTTTTATTATTATCTAGTCTTAGTCATAAAAATTGGAGCAAAATATGCTTTATACTGTACTCAAGGCATCTTGCACTGTCTGGCTGCTGAACAAATACCTGCCAGTGGAAGGATCTTTAATTTCATGTATTGCTAAAGAAGTCACGGATGGACTTGAGGGGGAGGACTCTGTCAACCCCTTGAAATTGTAGACAAAATTATGAGTTTCATGCATATATTAGAGAATTTTCTTGGCAAAAGTTCTGCCAACTTTCATCAGATTCTGAAATGGGTCCATGATCCAATAACATTTTGCCACAGTCTTAACAAAAGCAGCGTGGCTGGGAACAGCAAAAGGTGTGCAGTTGGCAAAGTTCTGGAGCACTCTGTGAAAGTTGCTGTGTGACATCAGGATGAGTGCGCTGCATATCCGGGTCAGGGGTGTCTCTGATGTTGACTGTTAAGAGCCAAGTGAGGGAAAGTGAAAGCCCTGCCGGATTCTGTTACTGCAACACTGTTACTTCCAATGCTCTGTTCTTCTCCATTCCATGGCAAATCATTATGCCTATTTCCTTATCTACCAAATCAAGAGAATATTCCAACTTCCTGTGTATTTAATATGAATGTTGTGCTGTTCAGCTCTATTGAAAAAAATAACATAAACCTTTAAAATTGCATAATCTTTGCTGAATAGGTGAATAGAATATAATGTTATTTTATGAGCCCAGCCCAAATTAATATTGCTTATCTTTTTTACAGTTTTCTTAATTGTGGTGAAAATATATACAAGAAAATATTCTCCAACCATTTTACATGTGTAATTTAGTGACACTGATTACATTTTTCAAGTTGTGTAACCATTATTGGTATAGTTTTCCAAATTATTTCATCACCATTAACATAAACTCACTGCCCCCTGTGTTGCTAGGTAATAGTTGTGCTACTTCCACAGTTTTTTGTAAATTCCGAGAGATTTGTTGAAATAAATGTTTTGATTTAAAAGAGCAGGAAACTCTCCTAAAATATGTAGCAACCAGACTCTAGATACATGATTTAGAATAGTTAGGCAGAAATTTATAAGATGCTGATTTCATAGTAATTATGCCTGCTGACAATTACATTTTAGGTTCATGTAGCTAAGTAGTAATTACTTACAGTTTGAAAAGTATAAAATGGAAATATCTATTCCACTGACAAACCGTTTTTAGCCCAATTTGAGTGATTTCACTCACTTGGCCAAATAATGGTTAAATCAATGATTGATATAAAGAGTGTGCTAATCAGGTTTGCAGATGACATTAAGTGAATTCGCTAGTGCATTTAAATTGGGATTTAGTTATTTACTGAACATTGTATTGTGTTTTAGGTGAGAGTTTACACAGTAAATTAGTTTCCCGTTCAACAAATCATACCCAAATTTTCCATGACATTGGTTGCTATCCCCACAGTGGGTCAACACACTCCCCATTTCCATCCCAGCTTTCCTATTTCTGCCCCTCCAGTTACCCTGCCTCTCCTTGCTCTCTTATCTTTGCTTTTGGGCAAATGTTGCCCGTTTGGTCTCGTATAGTTGGTTGTTCTAAGGAGCACATTCCTCATGGGTATTATTGCTTATTTTATATGCCAATCTATTATTCAGCTGAAAGGTGACCCCCGGGAGTGGCTTCAGTTCCAGGTTAAAAGAATGTCTTGGGGCGATAGACTCGGGGGTTCCTCCAGTCTCTCTGTCCGGTAAGCCTGGTCTTTTTTATGAATTTGAGTTTTCTACATTTTTCTCCTATTCTAATCGGAACCTTCTATTGTGTCCCTGGTCAGAGCGGTTGTTAGTGGTAGTCAGGCACCATCTAGTTCTACTGGTCTCAGGCTAGAGGAGACTGTGGTTTTTGTGAGCCGTTAGTCCTGTAGACTAATTGCTTCCTTGAGTCTTTGGTTTCCTTACTTTCCTTTGTTCCAGACAGGAAGAGACCAATAGTTCTGTCTTAGATGGCCATTCATAAGCTTTTAAGGTCCCAGGCACTACTCACCAAACTAGGATGTAGAACATTATCTTTCTGAACTATGTTATGGCAGTTGACCTAGATATCCTCCAAGACTATGGTCTTTAGTGTTCAAGCCCAGTAACTCAGTCCCACAAGGTATTTGGATATGTCTAAGAAGTTTCTATAACTGGGCCCCCATGTGCTCTGTTATATGTATATGAATGTATATGCAGCACTTACAAATATGTATATACAAATGCCCGCAAGTTTACTATATGTACATGCACATGTACTCCCGTACGCCCTGCCATGCCTATATCTATACATATATACCTGTGTAACCACTCATAAATTTTTGGTTGCTTTTACTGTTGTTGCAGAATTGTATATGTTATAACATTTACCGTATTTGTCCTTTATTCTTGTATACTTCTCAGTGTCTTCATTTACCTTGGTCATGTTGCACTGACTTCCCCATATTGTGTATTGCCGTTCATTTCACCAGAAGTAACACGGGTCTACTATCTAGTCAGTGATTCTCCCTCCCTCCACCTCCCATTCCTGGTAACCATCAAAGAATGTTGATTTATGTGTGTAAACTTATTCTTGACTTTTTATAAAAGTGGTCTCATACAATATTTGCCCTTTTGTGATTGACTTACTTCACTCAGTATAATGTCCTTCAGATTCAGCCCCATTATGTTTCACGAACTCACCATTATTCTTTATTATTGTGTAGTATTACATTGTATGTATGTATCACATTCTGTTTATCCATTCATCATTGATGGATACTTGGTTTGTTAAATTGGGATCTGAATTCAAAGTGACCCGAATACTTAGAGAAATGGTCCTTCAGAAACAGGAACTCAGTAGATGTTAACTGCAGAATATAGCTTAGTTAGCTAGAATAAGTAGTGGGCTCCTACTTACCTACATATTTCCTGCCTCCAATCCATTCTACCCCCTTCAGATTGATTTTTCTCAAACATAGCTCTGATCATGTCAGTGTATTGCTCAGAAAGCATCAGTGACTTCCCATTGCTCAGTCGGGCATTTAAGGCCCCAATGTTTATTTTTAAATTCAATATATATTTAATTGCGCGGTACTATAGTGCCTTGCCTAAGCTAGATTCCATGTGCCTATCATATATGATCTTTCCCTTTTCTGAACCTACATAGCATAGTTGGTCTGTGGTTCTCAAATGTTAGCATGTGTAACACCCACCTGGAGGGTTTGTAAAAGCACAGCTCCTGGACCCCACCCTCAGAGATTCTGATCAGTAGTTCTGGTGCAGGACCCGGAAATGTGCATATCTAGGACCTCCCAGGTGAGGCTGCTGGTGCCTGTCCACAGATCACATTTGAATAGCATTGGGTTAGAGTATTTTCTTTATAACATTAATGGTAACGCAGAGAGAAGCATTATTTACGTGATTCTCCACACATACCTCCTCAAAAATACTTCATGGTGAGCACTTTGAAGGTAGTTACTCTCCTCTTTACCTTAGTATCTACTAAAGTGCCTAGCACAGGGCCTTGGACAACACAATTTAAAAAAATGGGCTAAATATTTGAAGAAACACCTCACCAAAGAACATAGGCAAATAAACATATGAAAAGATGCTCGGCATCATTTGTCATTAGAGAATTGTGAATTAAAACAGTAATTAGATACCACCGCACACATTTTAGAATGGCTGAAATCCAAAAAAGCGGACAATATCAACTGGTGTAAAAAAAGAAGCAACAGGAACTCTCATTCATTGTTAGTGGGAAAGCAAAATGATACAGCCACTTTGTAAGAGAGTTTGGCAGTGTCTTATAAATAGAATTTTACCATATGATCTAGCAGTTCCTCCTAGGTATTTACCCAACTAAACTGAAAACATAAGCCCACACAAAAATCTGTATGCGGATGTGTATAGCAGTTTTGTTCATAATCACCAAATACTGGAATAACCAAGATGTCCTTCAGTATGTGAATTGAAAAACTATAGTACATCCATAAATTGGAATATTATTCAGCTATGAAAAGAAATGAGCTATCAAGTCACAAAATAGCATGGATGAATCTTAAATGCATATTGCTAAGTGAAAGAAGCAATTGTGAAAAGGTTACATAAAATGTATGATTCCAGTTACATGACATTCTGAAAAAGTCAAAAATAGAGAAGTGGAATAAAGATCAGTGATTGCTAGGGATCCGGGGAGAGAAGGATAAGTGTTGAATAGGTGAAGCACTGGGGATATTTTAGGGTGGTTAAACTATTCTGTGTGATATTGTAATGGTGGATATATGACACTACGCATTTGTCAAAGCTCATAGAACTTTCCAGCTTGCGTGCAAATTAAAAAAAAATCATGAAGGAGGTCGGGGGCTCCTAGGATGAAATGCAGAATGTGACAAAACAGTTTAACTGTATTACAAATGTATGAAAGAACCTCACTGAAAGGTACAGGGGGAAAGTTTCCTGAACTAAGTAACTTTGGAAATGAGTCTGTAAGACTGAAGGAAACAAACTACATATAAGTATTGTACTTTAGTTGATAAAATTGTTTCCCATAAATTCCTCAATATGATTAAGGGCATTTATAAAAAACCAACAGTCAGCATTATACTCAGTGAAGAAAGATTGAGAGCTTTCTGTTTTTGAGATTGGGAACAAGACAAGGTTGCCTGCTCTCACGACTGCTATTTGTATGGTACTGGAAGTCCTAGCCAGAACAGTGTTGTTGTTGTTAGGTGCCATCGAGTCAGTTCCGACTCATAGTGACCCTGTATACCACAGAATGAAACACTGCCCGGTCCTGCGCCCTCCTCGAAATCGTTGTAATGCTTGAGTCCATTGTTGCAGCCATGGGTCAGTCCATCTCGTTGACTGTCTTCCTCTTTTTCACCGACCCTCTACTCTACCAAGGATGCTGTCCTTTCCCAGGGATTGGTCCCTCCTGACAACACGTCCAAAGTACACTAGACAAAGTTTTAGCCATCCTCTCTTCCAAGGAGCATTCCGGCTGTACTTTTTATTTCTTCTCACATTATTTTTTTTATTGTTGTAGTTTAAATGACGTTTACATTTCAAGTTAGTCGCCCATATAAAAATTTGTACATACATTGTTATGTGACCCTAATTGCTCTCCCCATACTGTGACAGCACACTCCTCCTTTCCACCCCTGATTGCCCATGTCCATTCAACCAGCTCCTAACCTCTCTGCCTTCCCATCTCACCTCCGGACAGAAACTGCGTGTTTAGTCTCTTGTATCTACTTCTACTTGAGCTAAGAAGCACACTCTTTACGAGTATCATTTTATGTCCCATAGTCCAGTCTAATCTTTGAAGAGTTGGCCTTGGGAATGGTTTTAGTTCTGGGCTGATAGAGAATCCAGGGGCCATGCTTTCCAGTGTTCCTCAAGTCTCAGACCATTAAGTCTGGTCGTCTTACTAGAATTTGAGTTTTGTACCCCACCTTTCTCCTTCACCATCAGAGACTCTGTTGTGTTCCTTGTCAGGGCAGTCATTGGTGGTAGCCAGGCACCATCTAGTTCTTCTGGTCTCAGGCTGATGATGTCTCTGGTTTATGTGGCCCTGTCTGTCTCTTGGGCTGATACTTTCCTTGTGTCTTTGGTGTTCTTCATTCTCCTTTACTCCAGGTGGTTGGGACCAATTGATGCATCTTAGATGGCCACTTGCAAGCTTTTAAGACCTCAGACGCCATTCACCGAAGTAGGATGCAGAACATTTTCTTAATAAGGTTTGTTATGCCAGTTGACCTAGATGTTCCCTGAAAGCATGGTCCTCCGATCCCTACCCCTGCTACTCTGTCCCTCAAAGTGTTTCTGTGTATTCAGGAAACTTCTTAGCTTTGGTTTAGTCCAGTTGTGCTGACTTACCCTGTAGTGTGTGCTGTCCTTCCCTTCACCTAAGATAATACTTGTCTACTATCTAGTTAGTGAATGTCTCAGTCATCTAGTGCTGCTCCAAGAGAAATACCACAAGTGGATGGCTTTACAAAGAGAAATTTATTCTCTCACAGTCCAGTAGGCTACAAGTCCAAATTCAGGACATCAGCTCCAAGGGAATGCTTTCTCTGTTGGCTCTGGAGGAAGTTCTGTGTCATCAATCTTCCTTTGGTCTGGGAGCTTCTCTGCGCAGGAAATCTCAGGTTCAAAGGACACGCTCTGCTCCGAGCACTGCTTTCTTGATGGTATGAGGTTCCCAGGTGTCTCTGCTTGGGTTTCTCTTTTATATCTTAAAAGAGATTGCATTAAGATTCTAATCTTATCAACCTCATCAGTATAACCTCATCACAGTGATAGAATTTATAACACATGAGGAGATCACATATAATCCCATCATAGTGGTAGAGTTTACAACACATAAGGAAATCACATCAGATAACACAATCATACAATACTGGGAATCATGATCTAGCCAAGTTGCTACCCACATTTTTTGGGGGACACAATTCAATCCATGACAGTGAATAACCCTCACCCTCCCTCCCCACCCTCGTAACCATCAAAGAATGTTGTCTTCTGTGTTTAAACTTTTGACTGAGTTCTTATAATAGTGTTCTTATATAATATTTGTCCTGTGACTGACTAAATTCACTCAGCATAATATCTTCCACCTTCCTCCATGTTATGTTTCACGGCTTCATCGTTGTTCTTTAACATTGTGTAGTATTCCATTGTGTGGATATACCGTAATTTGTTTATCCATTTGTCCATTAATGGGCACCTAGGTTGTTTCCATCTTTTTGCTGTTGTGAACAGTGCTACAGTGAACATGGGTGTGCATATGTCTGTTCGTGTGACGACTCTTATTTCTCTAGGATATATTCCAAGGAGTGGGATAGCTGGATCATATGGTACTTCTATTTCTAGCTTTTTAAGGAAGCACCAGATCGATTTCCAAAGTGGTTGTACCATTTTACATTCCCACCAACAGAGTATAAGTGTTCCAGTCTCTCCATAACCTCTCTAGTATTTATTATTTTGTGTTTTTTGGATTAATGCTATTGTTGGGGTGAGATGATCTCTCATTGTAATTTTGATCTGCATTTCTCTAATGGCTAATGATCATGAGCATTTCTTCATGTGTCTGTTACCAGCTGTACTTTTTCTAAGACAGATTTTCCATTCTTCTGGAAGTCCATGGTGTATTCAGTATTTTTCGCCAAGACCATAATTAAAAGGCATCAATTCTTCAGTCTTCCTTATTCATTGTCAAGCTTTTGCATACATATGAGGTAATTGAAAATACCATGGTTTGGGTTAGGAGCACGTTAGTCCTTGAAGTGACATATTTGCTTTTTTAACAGTTTAAAGGGGTTTTCTGCAGCACATTTGCCCAGTGCAATACGTCGTTTGATTTCTTGACTGTTGCTTCCATAGGTGTTGATTGTGGATCCAAATAAAATGAAATTATTATTACCAGAACAATAAGCAAGAAAAAGAAAAGGTGTCCAAATTGGGAAGGAAGAAGTAAAACTACCTACCCCTGTTGGCAGATGACATGATCATGTATATAGAAGGTCTCAAAAGAATCCACAAGATCTAATAGAGGAATTTAGCAAAGTTGTAGGGTAAAAGATAAACACAAAAGTCAGTTGGGTTTTTATATACCAGCAATGAGCAACCTGAAAAGGAAATAAATAAAACAATTCCATTTACAATAGTATCTAAAAGAATAAAATACCTAGGCCTTTTACAAAGAAAATTATAAAACACTGCTGAAAGAGATTAAAGATGTAAATGGAGAGACATTCTGTGTTCATAGATTGGAAGAGTTAACATTGTTATGATGTCAGTACTACCCAAAGTGATCCATAGATTCGGTGCAATCCCAATCAAAATCCCATCTTTAGTTACTGTGTAGAGCTGCCAACTGCCTGAAGCAAACATACTAGGTTAGAGAAGATAAGTGGCTGGCTATCAGTGGTTGTAAGCTAAGCCTTGGACAAAGGATACCAAGAGTAGACAAAGGATACCAAGACCTGAGATAGCAAATGTGAAAATTCATGGTATATAACTATATATACACTATGAGCCACAAATACACAGGCAGATAATATATATACAGGTAGTCCTCAGCTTACAACAGGGTTCCGTTGCAATGACTCAGTCATAAGTGAGTTCTGATGTAAGCTGAATACCTCATTTTTTTTTAGTTTTCATTGTTAATTGTCTTTTATTATCAGTATCTTTATAAATCTGATCTTTGTCTTTGAGGGTTGGAAATATTACATATAAACTTAACAGATATATTTTAATACATACATACATTAAAAAATGCACAAATCATAAAAATTTACTCTGATGATGAGGAAGAGTTGGATGATGTTGGTGCTTCGTCAGTTGTGGTAATAACTCCACTTGTGAAAGGTTCTGGATCATCTGGATTATCCCTGGCAATGGGGATGGTGTTTCTAGTCAGAAAATTAGTGAGAGTTGTCTGTATGGTCCTTTTCTTTTTTCTTCATATATTTCATGGTAACATCTCACTGCTTCCTGAATCTGCCTATCAACTTTAGCAAAGTGATCAGCATTTGGGCCCAAGTTTTCAAGCAACTGAAGCCTCTTATATAGTTTAGGAAACTAAATCTATATGGCAGTATTTTGAACAGTAAATCATAAAATTGAACAGCTGTGAGTGAACGTCTGAGAATGATAACATCAGCAAATTATGCGCTGCAACATTGTATGCAGTACATATTACTAACGATAAGATGTACCACAAAAACCAAAAATGGACAGTTGTGTGGTTCTTCATAACTTGAATGCATGGTAAGTCGGGGACTACCTGTGGGTATGTATATATATATGTTATGTTATATATAGTTGTTGCTGTTAGTTGCTGTCAAGTCGATTCTGACTCATATGACCCCGTGTGTGTGTGTTATCAAATACAGGAAAAATTTCTCTGAGTTTTTGGATTTATTAAACTTTGCATGATTTTGGTTGCCAACTGTGTTTGCAGGAGAGGGATGGCATCCTATAGCATGTAGACCACTACCTACCTAATACTTAATGTTAAATAAGGTCCTTGGGTGTCACAAAAGGTTTGCACCGACTATTAACTTAAAGGTTGACAGTTCTAAACCACCCACAGGCACTGTAGAAGAAAGGCCTGATGATCTGCTTCCATATAGAGATTACAGCCAAGAAAACCCTATGGAGCAGTTCTACTCTGTAACACATGGAGTCGCTGTGAGTTGGCATCAACTTGATGGCGACAGGTTTGGTTATTTATTTTTTTTAATGGTCTCCAGTGACCTCTATTGATGTAGCCTAATCTAATCTACAGCCCAGGCCCCTCCTCTGATCATAAGGGCCATGTTTCCTGCTGACCACTAGATAGCTCTACCTGGGCAGCAAGAGAACTGCACCATCTGCGTGACCCACATTAACGCCATCCTCCATACCCTTCCTCGTCTCTACCTGTAACTCAAATCACCCCCAACTCTTCCTCCTTTATCCTCAGTCTCAAACTGGAAGGACAGCTTCTGCTTAGTGAGCCAGTCTTCAGAACTCAGAATCATTGTAGTCTCTGCCACACCATTTCACAGTTGCTAACTTCCCAAAACTCTCCTCCTCGACATCCTCCCACCCACAGCCTGAATTAAATGCCTTGTCATTTTCTTCTGTTTTCCCTCAGCATGTATTCGATAAATGTTTGCTGGATGAATGAATTAAAGTACCAGAGGGTCACATTCACTGATTCAAAATATGGATTCTGCCCCCTGCCTGGGCCTTCTGCATCCGTAGAAGAAACTCAGAGTGCTACAACTGCTCGCGTCAGCATCCCTGTGGGAAGCTCTCACTAGGGTGTCATTAGGGATATCTCTTCCCCAGGCTCAAACACCATCTTGGATGTGGGGGTGCTCTAGAACAGGATGGTACATGATGCTTCCTGAATTGGACCCCACACATCCCCCATCACCACCAGCCAGTTTAACAGGGGAGTATGCCATCTCCACGGGTTTTCCATTCACCCCCCAAGTGTCTGCATCTTGGGCCAACCCTCTGTCCCAGGCAGTATCTGTTGACAATGTAGGACAGCAGTCAGCCACAGGACACCTGCCCTCTGGTGTGTCCAGAGTTCAGAAACCAGTGGTGGCAGTCTGAGCTGAGGGTACTGTCTGGGTCATTTTTCTAGACATGCCCACATCCAGCCCTTTATCTTCAGAGTCACTGATGTAATTAGTTCCAAGGCATTCCTACTCCACAATTTCCCCCTCCTTGCCACCATATCACTCCCTTCCACTGTTTATTGGTATTTGTGGTGCCTGTCTCAAATCTGGCATCGGTCTCCAACTCGCTCACATAGCCCCAACCTCTAGAGTGAGGGAAAAAAAATAGCAGCCTCCAGTAGGCCTCAAGACAGCTGTCAGCCCTGGGACACTGGAAAGGGTGCACTGGATTACTAGTCAAGAGATGCAGTTCACCCAAAATGATGCAGGAGACAAGCTGTGCTCTTCCTGACAGCAGGTGGGGGAATTCTAAGGTAGGATGGAGTATCTGGCATGCCTTTTGTCCATTCGTCCAGTAGACCTGCCCACTCAGATCACCCTGCAGCTTCCAGCTGGTAATGATGATTCAGACATTTCCTAAGCCTATTTGTGTAAGTTATCCTGTATCCTCTTCTAGCCCCCACTTTCTGTCCTTCTGGTCCCTTCTCCAACCTATGCTGGACTCTGGATTCAGAGCTCTGAATGCCAGCCTGCCTTGGGCTCTCTAGATGATGTTTTGCACGTGGTCTCTCTTGGACTCTGTCAGTTGCTCACACCTGGATCCACCCAGTACCTTTCACTACCTGAGGATGTCCTGTTTGGTCCCATCCCCTAGCTCCTGGTCATTCTGACTGAATCCTTGCTTCTCATAGTAAAAGGACAATGTCTTGTTGACATTTTTTTCTTAGGTCATTTCCAGAGGAATCTTGTTAATCAGGATATCACGGTATAAATCCAGCCTTATATGGGTGAAGGATTAAAGTTAAGTTTCTGCTTAACTTAATTAGAAAACAATGAAATAGAAATGAAAGGTGAAACACAATATTTTTTTATCTGTAATTTGGACCAAAATTTAAAAGATTGATAAAATATTTGTGAGCATGTTCACATATATTAACTTGTGAGAAAACGAATAGGTACAGCACGTTTGGAATAAATTTTCATCAGTATTTATAAAACTTTAAAATTCTCACACTCGTTCCATTTTAATCCTGTTTCCACATTAGTACATATTTCTTATGAGAAAACACACACATTTGCCCAAGAGTTCATGTTCAAAGATGTTGATTTCAATTTTATTACTAATCATCTCAAAAAAATGGGAGATAAATTATGTGTCCATCAGGAGGAGAATGCTTTAATTGTGGCATGTACATATTTTAGAATTCTAGGGAGTGGTTACAAAAGTGAGATATCTAATATGTGCTGTTACGGAAAGATCTTGCAGTAACTCATGGTGTCACTGGCCCTCCTCCTGCCACGGACCTCTTCCCATACCAGACCATACAGAATCCTTAGTAATATTTATTATCAATTTTAATCATAGAGTAATATGTGATAAATTGTTTAAATGTAACATTTCTTAGATTATATGAATATTGGAGCCATGGAGGTGCAGTGGTTAAGAGCTTGGCTGCTAGCCAGAGAGTCAGCAGTTCGAATCCACCAGCTGCTCCTTGGAAGCCCTCTGGGGCAGTTCCATTGTGTCCTACAGGCTAGCTATGAGTTGGCTTCGACTTGATGGTAGTGGGTTTGGTTTGGGTTTCATATGAATACTAATAACAAAATTGTTTTCATGAAATCTTTCTACGTTGAATTACAACATTATTAGTTACAACATTATTAGTAACTGAGTGGAAGCCCTTTTTTATTTTTCTCCTTTAACTACTACTTAATTCTCAAAAAAGTTATTGATAAATAGGTTCACAAATACTAATTACCATAATATTGTAGCTAAAACATGGGAAAATTTGACAAAATCAGTGACTCTAAAAACACTAGCAGCAACAAAACCAACTGCGTGCAGACAAAATCCCGTGATTCAAATCATTGTAATTGGGTAATAACGACAGCTCTGACGAGCTCATTAGAAGGTTCAAAGAGTAGATTAACATAGAATTTTAGCCTTGTAGGTATATTGATAGATGTAAGCTGGGCTTATCAAAAATGTGTTTGTTCTTATAACTAACTACAGGGATTTATAAATAAAAATTAATAAATTTCTGCTGAAACACTGCACAAAAATTGTATACACAGTCGTTTTGGCTTCACCCCCTCTGATAGTGTCACCTGGTGTGGTCTGCACCCCTGGTACCTCCCTGGTGACACCACTGGATCCTGCATCCATTTTATTAAGTGGCAAAGGTGAGTGGCAGATGAATATGTATATCATTACCTGTGCATATTAAAAAATACATTTATATAGTATATCTATGAAAATGCCTAGAATCAGCTTTAAAATAATACCAGGTTGTTAATTGTGATTACCTCTGAGGAGGAGGCTGACATTTGGAGGAATTTTATGAAGGGGAGAATTGTAATTCATCTGTAGTTTTAGAATAAGTATATGTGCAGTATTACCTTTGTGATTAAAATAGTTAAATAAGCCTAGCAACATAAATGGTAACGGTGTATAACAGACAAAACCTGAACTTTGAATGACATACCACAACAAACATTTACTTTCTTTTGTACCCATAAATTCTGATGTGGTTGGCCGAGCTCTTGCCTGTAAGGTGACCCAGGGGACCTAGTGTGCTTCCATGTTGTACAGGCACGGGGTCTTAACACGGGGTTACCATGTTTGTTGCTAAATGGAAGGGAAAGCATAGAAATGGCATACTGGCTCCTTCGTAAGTACAAGTGGACTGGCAATGTAGTTTTCCCCTGTGCTCAAGAAGGAGAGGAAGACAAGATGTAGGTGATCACTGTAGTCTTTCCCATACACGGTTAACATAGTAGGTGCTCAATAAAAAGCAACTGTTATCATTTGTGGTGACCATAACCCTCTTCATTTCTTGGGGAGAGTTTCTGAAAAGGCCAAGCCTTGAAATTCTCTAACTTTTTCAAGTGCCTAATACGTGATAGGTGCTTCCAGACATAGGATCACATTTAATTTTCAAAGCATCCTGTAAATGTTAGCAAAAAGGGTTCACCCTTTTTTAACTCAATAGCACTTTCGTCTACTGCCTTTTTGCAACAGTTTCTGTAATCTCAGTTTTCTCCTTCCTTTTGATGCATGCTCAAAATCTTAACTTGTGAGTTTCTGCTACCCTCCATGTGGCTAAACATGCCTGAAAACACCTGCACCAGTGCCTTTTTGGCACACCGCAAACCAGGATTTTTCTGTGGGGCAGGTAGGTACATGACCAAAAGGTAGTAGAAAGGTGGTTAATGATTTTTTTCTTTTTTAATCGGAGCTAGCACGTCCACCAAGGAACTGTTGCTCACCTCTTAGGACTGCGGGGTTTTTAGAAATTCAACCGCCATAGATGTTTGTTTACGTAGTGCTTCCTGTGGTCTTTCCTCATTTACCACTTATGAGGGTACCAGGACCAGTTGCTGTTGAGTTGACTCTGACTCATGGCGACCCCATATGTGTCAGAGTAGAACTGTGCTCCATAGGGTTTTCAATGGCTGATCTTTTGGAAGTAGATTGCCAGGCCTTTCTTCTGAGGTACCTGTGGGTAGGCTTGAACCTCCAACCTTTAAGTTAGCAGCCAAGCATGTTAAACCTTTGCATCACCAAGGGACTCTCACCTATGAGGGAGGTTTTGATTTTTGACCACCTAGGTAAGCTCATGGTGGTGTAGTGGTTAAGTGCTATGGCCGCTAACCAAAAGGTTGGCAGTTCAAATCCACCAGGTGCTCCTTGGAAATTCTGTGGGGTGGTTCTGCTCTGTCCTGTAGGGTCGCTATGAATCGGAATCGACTTGATGGCAGTGGGTTTGGTTTTTTTTTTTTTTTGGGGGGGGGGTAGGTAAGCTCATTCCTCCGTGTATGGGTTCAGCAGCCAGTTTCAAATAAGACACCCCATTAAAATCCTACTGTAAATATCAGGGTTGTTTAAAAAAAATCCTCTTTCTAACTTCAGGGTTATATGCAAAGAAACAGTAGATTATGAGCCAAATCACACTCTTTTCACCAGCTCATTTGGAAAACACATTGAGAGTATGTCGAAGATGCCCAGGGGGGATGACCAGGAGTCTAAACCTCACTATCCAAAGTGAACTTTGATGTCAAAGGGGCTGTTGCTATCACAGGGATTACAGGGTGAGGGATGGGGATTCAGGCGACTTCTGCCGGGGTAGGAATGCTCGATATCAAGGGAAGGCAGGTGATTCTGGGCCATTCTACTGGGAGCAGAGCACAGCCTTCAGAGTTGGAGGCAGTGAAGAGCTGGTCATCAGGCCAGGTTCCAGAGTTAGATAGGAGGGCACACTGGGGAAGACCAGGGGGAGTGTGGGGACTGGACAAAATTACTGGTCCCTGGGCAGAGTCAGCTCTCAAGGAACCCTGGGGGTCTGGGCAAGAGGATCCTAGGTAAATAAGGTCCACAGACAATCCCCAAGGTGTGTATTGTTCTCATCATCACCTTCCTTCTTTAGAGTCCTGGTGGCACAGTGGTTAAGAGCTTGGCTAACTAAAAGTTCAGCAGTTCGAATCTACCTGCCACTCCTTGGAAACCTACTTTAGGTCTGTTTTTAATACCTTGTTGCCTGAGAGACATTATGGGGTAGTGAGAAGATAAATGAAGAGACAGAAGGTCTGCCTCAGGCTAGGGGTGGGAACAGCATGGGCTCTAGATGAATTCGGCCAGGAGACTAGTCCCAGCCCTGTCACTTACTAGTCATCTGATATTGGGCAAATTGCCAAGGGCCGTGAGCCTTCGGTTCTTCGTCTGTGAAGTGGGCTTGGCAAGCCCTGTCTTGTGGGACTGGTGGAATGTATATAATGTAAAGCACCTGGCACAGTACCTGGCATATAGTGGATCTTTATAATGAAGAGCGGTGGTTTCAAATATTATTTTGACCACAGACCCTTCCGCCCTTTCCTCTGGGAAATTATTTTTTGTTGTTATCCGGGACATCTCAGAAAACATGCAGCACTCTAGAATGTGGCACACTAAATTAGCAAAAATGCTGCTTCATAAATAAAACTCTGTAAACTTTCCCTTAGATTGAAAACTTTCTCTTAGATGATAGCTTATTTAACTTGGGTGTGGGGAAGTCTTCGTCAGCTGACTGTAACTCAGACCTAGAATTTGAATCAAGGGTGAGCACCTTCCCTCCCTCCCAGTTGTTCTTCTGTCCCAAACACTGTTTGCACTCATGTCACCCAGATCCCAAATCTTAGCCCCAAGATGGCCTAATTAAAATGTCTTTTTAAAGGAGTGGGCTCTGACTGGATGAACCCTTGAAGCCATGGCCCCCAGACTCTGTTAGCCCAGAACTAAAACCATTCCCAAAGCCCACTCCTCAGGCGAAGATTAGACTGGACTATAAAACATAAAATGATACTTGTCAAGAGTGTGCTTTTAGTTCAGGCAGATACACAAGACTAAATGGGCGGCTCCTGTCCAGAGGCAGGATGAGAAAGCAGGAAGGGACATGAGTTGGTTGGATGGATGTGGGAAATTCAGGGTGGAAAGGCAGAATGTGGTGTCACATTGTATGAATTGGCAACTAGGGTCATGTAACAATATGTGTATAAATTTTTGTATGAGAAATTAACTTGAGCTGTAAACTTCCACCTAAAGCATAAAATAAAGGAGTGGGCTCTGACTCTCCCAGGCCAGGGAAAAGGGTGCCGGGCTAGTGACTTCCAGGCATCACTTAAGGGACTGTCTGTGTTATTTCTTAGGAAATCCTTGCAGATGATGTGTATAAAGTACCTAGCACATGCACTGTGTTGAGCTGCACTGGGACGAGAGCATAGGACACTGTCCATACCTGCATCAGGTGGTGTTTTCTTCCTGGTTTATTCACAATGCAGAAGTTAACTGCTAAGACCAGTTTTGCATTCTAGGCTTTTCTCTCAACTGTAAGACACCTCCTACAGAAGGAGTTGTAGTTTCCCAGAGCCCCAAACTGCCTGGATCCGGGTATTTACACTTGATTGCTCCCATCCTGAGGGTTCCCCCACCAAGCCTTCTTTTTTACTTGGTCTTTAGGACTTAGAGGATCTCTCACCAGCTTGTTAATATGAATCTACCACTCTACCATTCTGTTGTGGGAGTGCAACTTGCTTATCCTAGGATTCCCCCCACTGATAACTGTGCCTTCCGCAGAGCAGATGCTCAGTTCATGTTTGGGAAATAAATGAGCCTGTGAGCAGGTTCTTTCATTTATTAAGATTTAATTTCTCCTACATTTATTCAAATCCACATTTATCTTTTAATTTTATAGAATGACAAGAGCGATAAGGAAATACAAAATTTAACCATCGTTTACATTTTTTCCCCTCTATTTCTCAAGCTCATCTATTTTACTGCTGGGTTCTTTCACATTTGCAAGGAAATTCCTATTCCAGTGCCATGTTACCTTGTTTCAGATAACAAAAAAAGATGGAAGATCTCCGAATTTGTTTTTGCAAAGTAGCGTAACTCTTACTCTTAAGCCAAAACAACAGCAATAAATGTGTGACTAGTGTCATTCATAAACTTACATTCTGAGCTAATTAACTCTATTAACAGGAACAACGTTTGAAAAATAAGAAGAAAAAAAATAAAGTCTCCAAGTCCCCCATATAGAACATGACAAATGTGCTTCATTCTTCACTTGGGGTGGGAGAAGCTGATGGAGGCAGCACTGGAATTTTAACTGGCCGTGGCATTGGTATTATTTGCGGCAGCAATTCTGGCTCCGGCTCTCTCTTCCTCATCTCTCAAAGCCTCCTCATACCAGGTTGGAAAAGCACTGGCATCAGTCCCGTTGACCTTGGCAAAAAACTTCAGAACTTTCATCTTGCTGGTTTCTGCGTAGGCTCTTGGACCCCACAGGAATTCAAAGCGGGCAGGATTACTGTTGGGCACCTGCTGGTACTCCAGGTACCTTTCTTCCACCAAATCTTTGGTGATGAGTTTCCTGGGCTCCCCATAGAGAAAATCTTTGCTTCCAGAATATACCCCAATCATATTCAGCACTTCCCATATCTTCTCCTCAGGGGCACGGTTGCCTTCTATAAAGATCACGCCCAGTATAAGTATCAGGAGGCCGGTCTTGGGCACGCCCTGGCCATCACTTAGTATCCCATCATAGGTGAGGTCTAGCGTTTTGGTGAGGACATAGGTGTGGCCAGTGGGGTCCACTTCCTTCACGTCGATGCCAAAGACCACTTCCATGCTGTCGCAGGCTTTCTTGAAGATAACAGGGAAGTGGTCCTTGTACTCTTTGATGGCCATCTTCAGCATTTCTGCCTTTGTGATGGGTTTCTTTGTTAGATACTTGACACACAGGAACTGCACCAAATCAACCACCTTCTTATCTAGTGCATCACTGAGCAAGGCCTCGGTTTCTGGTGAGATATATGAGGTGCTTGGAACCTCCTCATCTTCATATCTGGAGCCCTTACCTCGTTTGGAGCCCTTACCTCGTTTGCTCAATGAAGAGGCTGCAGAGGAGCGGGCTCTAGAATGAGGCACCTTAGAGGTGCCTGGAATCAGACAGGAGGAGGAGGAGGAGGTGGCCTTCCTCCCCCCAGCTGCGGGAACATTTGTACCCACCAGGCCCTGTTTCTTACTTTGGGAACGGAGGTGATGCTCAGACTTGGAGTGCTGTCTCTTCTGACCACGAGGCATGATGACTTTTGTGAGTGCAGCAGGCAGGAGTGTGAGCAAGAAGGTGGTCTAAGGGAGAGAAGGAGAGAGTGAGTGGCCTCAGCTGAGAAACTCAACCTTGGCAGCTCTGACAAAGGGTGACTTATAATGTTCTCTTTAGGTGGTGCTCTAGGGCCTCACAGGTCTCCTGTCCTCCTGGTCAGTCTGTCCCCTAATAACCTGAAGGGTAAAGTGACACGGTTTCATGTGGTGCAGACAGTGGGTACAGCGGAGCTGAGATCCCATCTCGTCTAGGATGGGGGGGGTCCCCTCAGTCCTCACTTAGGGTTCTTACCTTAATTCCTGGCAAAGCGTGATGCTCCTCCTTGCTGGGCTGGCCTGATCTGGCTCTCTGCTGACTTGAACTCGCTGTCAGACCAAAGTCTTCACCTCCTGAGACCAATGAGACAAAAGTGAGGAGACATAGTTACCCTGGCCTAGGATCCTACAAGGCTGAGAGCAGGGGCTGGGCCTCGTGTGTTCTGGAGTGGTGGGTACCCTCAGTCATCCCTCATGGTGATGCCCAGCAGAGTATGGGATTCCTCCCTCTGCTAACCTGAGTCTGGGCCCCTCAGACAAAGGTCCTCAGCTCCCTGAGACACTTCTGTGCCCACCCATGGAAGTTGAGGGGGTCCTTGGATAAACCTGCCCAGAGTCTCCCAGGGCTCACAATGGACAGGACAGGTTTCTGTTAGGTTCTCTTTGCCTGGGTGGAAGTTACTCTCAGTCCTCAAAGTATTCATATTTGTTCCTGAGATGCCCTGCATAGCTCGCCTTCATTTGACCTGAGGATGTGTCCCTCAGGCTAAGACCTCCATCTCCCTGATTCCTCAGACAGAAAGTAAGGGTGATGCCTGTGCTTGAGAGCCCCGCCCAGGATCCCCCACAGCTGAGACTAAGGGTGGGTTTTTTCTGTGGGACCTCCTCTGGAGCAGGAGGTCCCTTCAGTCCTTCCTCACGGTCCTCGCCTTGACGCCTGGTAGGACCTGGGACTCCTCTCCCACGAAGCAGGGAGCTGGGACTCCTCTCCCACCAAACTCGGGTTCCCTCAGATGAAGCTGCACCCCTCTCAGATTCCCAAGACGTGCGGAAACACCACATCCGGGAACCTGCCTGGGGCCTCCCAGGGATGACAGCAGGGGCAGGATGTGGCTGGGGTCCCCTGTATCTGGTAGGTGGACCCCTCAGACTTCCCTCAGCAGCCTCACCTTGCTTGCTTGCAGGGTCTGGGACTTTTCCCTCACGAAACCCACGGCAGACAAAGCTGCACCTCCCTCAGATTCCCAAAGCGGAAGTGAGGAAACGTCATATCCGGGAACCCTGATTGGGGCCTCCCAGGGCTGACAGCAGGGGCAGGATGGGGCTGGAGTCCCCTCTATCAGGAATAGGAGGACCCCTCAGACTACCTTTAGCATCCTCCCTTTGACTCCGGTTAGGGCAGCGGGCTCTTTCCTCTGAAGAGTTGAGGCCACACCCCTCAGACTATGACCTTTGCCTCACTGAGACCACTGAGGCGGAAGCGAGGCGGATCCTTAGCCTCACGCATCTGCACAGAATCTATGAGGGCTGATAGGAGCAGGGTGGGTTTCTGTGGGGGCCCTGTGTTCTGGGGGTGGGAGGATACTTTCAGTCTTCCTCAAAGTTAATCGTATTTACTCCTGAGAATGCACCTCAGGCCAAGCGCCATCTCTTTTGAGAGCCCTGACGGAGGCGACTCTGCCTCACGAACCTGCCCATGACCTTACAGTGCTGACAGCAGCCGAAGGTTTCTGTGGGTACCCCCCTCTATCTCGGGTGGGAGGCCCTCCCTGGCCTGCCTAAGGGCCCTCACGTTGCCCCCTGGCAAGGCATGGGGCTCCTCCTGTTGCTGACCTGAGTCCAGCCGCTTCAGACGAAGCCGTGACGCCTCAGACTCCGAGGCGGAAGTCTGGAAACACCACATCCGGGGATGTTGCCTGGGGTTTCCCAGGGCTGACAGCAAGGGCAGGGCGAGGCTAGAAACGGTTTCTTATGTCCGGTTTCTTACGTGTTCAGAAGCCTGCTCAGTGATCCTTTTGGATCCTCGCCTTGATTCTTGGCACTGCTTGACTACCCTTACTCTGTGGACCTGAGCCGCTCTTCACCCCGAGTTGGAAATGAGGTGGGGGGAGTGGTGGTCTTAGCCTGGCAGTCTTGCCTGAGGTCTCCTGGTACTGACTTCAGGGCCAGAGTGGAGTTCAGTTGGGTTTCTTCTTACTTGGGGTAGGTGGGATCCTCTATCCTCAGCCACTTGAGGGTTAGCTTGTCTTCTGGGTCCTTGATTTAATGCTTCCTGGGAGATGTGCCTTCTCTGCCAGATCCAAGTATTGCCGAACTGCATCCCTTGCAGAGAAAGGTTTTGGGTCCCAGACTAGATGCTAGATAGGGGAGCTGCAGTGCCTATGACAGGTGGTGGGCTGTCGGAGAAGAATAGCTCCTTCCCATGGGGTCTATTCTCCAGCCAGACTTGGATTTGGGAAAACTTTTTTTCTAAAAGATTGTCTGCCCAGAAGCTGAGCAATGTGATTTTGGGAGGTTCTGCACTTTTGAAATTACTTAACGTTGTATGGATTTTCGTTTTGTCAATGCTCATTTGTAGTATGAAATATATTTTACATTTATTCCAAGTACATCTGTAGAATGTATATGTCGACACAACATATGTGTGTAATATATGAAAACATATATATTTGTGGTTTCATGAGTGAATATCTTTACTACATGTGTTGCTGTTGTTTTTCTAGTCCAGTGTTTATATTCTATTAAAATTATATATACGTGTGTGTATATATATACGTACATATATATATATATATTTATGTTTATATATACACATATATTTAAGACAACCTTTATCCACTAAAACGGTTTCAGGTGTTTATTAGCATGTACCCTGAGATCATACTGCCTCAATCAACCCCATTTTTCCTACTGTCCTGCTTTTTCCCCATGGCTGCTGGCATCTGTGGTCTGAGGTATTTCCTCGAATTTCTGCAGCGAAGCAGGGGCAGAAGCTTAAAAACGTTCGTCTTACCTATCTTGACATCTCTGTCATTTGTTGCAGGTTATTAGATGTTCCCCAACTTTACTCCACCTCCCACCCCAAACACAATACTAGTTCAACACCCACTCTACTCCAGGAGTTTCTAAACATTTTGTTGTTTAAATCTTGTTGTTAACATATATGTATATTTTTCATTCTCCCTTCTATTGTTTTTCCAGACTTGATTTTGGGAGCAGAAGACAGCATCCTGAGCTTGATTGTCATCTTGACAGCTACAACTAAGGCACTAAATCTGTAACTTAAGGAGAATTGTCATCTTTACAATATTCTGTTTCCTATCAATGAATATGGTATTCTGCTCTATTTATTTTGGACTTATTTTACCTGAATTGATCAGTAAAATTTTATAGTTGCCTCCATAAAGATGTTGTACATTTTTAAGCCTTCTTCTTAGGTAATTTTTGGATTTTGTTGCTGTTGTGAATTGGGTATTTTCTGTTAGATGTTCTAATTAGTTACTGTTTTTGTGTGGCAAGGCTTTTGATTTGCTATAGTGAGTTTCCATCCACTCTGTTTCTAAAGTCTCTTTTATTTAAATATTCCATGTGTCTATTCCTTAGAATTTTCTCCATAAATGATCATATTGCCAACAAGTTTATTTTAAATATCCATATCTCTTATTTATTTTGATATCCATGGCTCTGGCTTTGTGTTCCAGTGCAGTTTTGAACAGTAGAGGTGATAGCGTACATCTATGTCTTGTCCGTGACTTTAATTTTGCATTTAAGTATGTTTGTAGTAGGTTTTAGGAAATGGAATTTCCCCTCTATTCTTAGTTTGCTAAAAGTTTGTACCATAAACTTACGTTGAATTTCTTTCAAATGTTTTTTTCTGTACCTGTTAACATTATCAAATGTGTTTTCTCCTCTGATTTGTTATATAGGGAATTACAATTAAAAGTATTTTCTAAGGTTAAATCATATTTTCATTTCTTAGTTACAGCCTGCTTGTTCATTTAATTCACTGCTGTGTTGAATATGCTGTAAATTTATTTAGGATATTTGCTGCTATGTGAGTGAGCCTGGCTCACCCGTGGGTTGACCTCAACTGGTTTTTGAATCAAGGAGAGCTAGCCTGGGAAAATGAGTTGAATACTGTCCCTTCTTTTTGTATGCTTTGAAGAGTTTACAAAGGATGGCAAAGAGCTTTCCCTGACCATTTGGAACAACTGGTTTCTAAAACTGCCTTGTCATGGAACATTTTAGGGTGACTTGAGCTTTGGATAGTTTTCGTTTGCATTGTTCGATGAAAGTTTTATACTTCTCCATGAACCAATTTGGTCATTTATTTTTTTTTAAAGAAGAGTGGTCCATTTCAATTATGATTTCCAATTTAATGTCATAGTATTTATAATAAAACCTTCTAAGTAAAATAGTAGAATAATACAATGAACCCAATATATCTGATGCTCACTTACACTAGGGAGTATAGTCAGTGCATGGACAATCTATTTCCAACTCTGCCCCCACCTACCATCCATCTCTGCCACTGGAAAAATATGAAGCAAATACAAGACATCAAACCATGTCATCTCTAAGTAATTTTTTGATATGCAATTCTAAAAGAAAACAACTCTTTATTAAATGTTGTTGTTAGGTGCTGTGGAGTCAGTTCCGACTCATAGCGACCCTATGTACAACGGAATGAAACATTGCCCGATCCTGTGCCATCCTCACAATCATTGCTGTGTGTGAGCCCATTGCTGCAGCCACTGTGTCAGTTCATCTTGTAGAGAGTCTTCCTCTTTTTCACTGACCCTCTACTTTACCAAGCATAATTTCTTCTCCAGGGACTGGTCCCTCATGATAACATGTCCAGAGTATGTGAGACGAAGTCTTGCTGTCTTTGCTTCTAAGAAGCATTCCGGATGTACTTCTTCGAAGACAGATTTGTTTGTTCTTCTGGCAAGCCATGGTACATTTGATATTCTTCGGCAACATCATAATTAAAAGGCACCAGTTAGTCTTCGATCTTCTTTATTCATTGTCCAGCTTTCGCATGCATATGAGGTGATTGAAAATCCCGTGGCTTGGGGTCAGTCACACCTTAGTCCTCAAAGTGACATCTTTACTTTTTAACGCTTTAGAGAGATCTTTTGCAGCACATTTACCTGGTGCAATATGTCATTATTAAACATAAACACAATCAAATTATCATCCCTAAAAAGTTAAATGAGTCGTTAATATTAAATGTCCAGTTATTTTTCACATTTTATCATGCAGCCTTATACGTGAAAAAAAATTTTAGTATCTTTGAATCCAAAAAAAACAAACCAAACTCATTGTCGTAAAGTGACCCTGTAGGACAGAGTAGAAGTGCCCGATAAGTTTCCAGGGAGCGCCTGGTGGATTCAAACTATGGACTTTTTGGTTAGAATAGGTGCCCAAATATGGCTTATGCGTTTTGATCGTTACGTCCCTTGTCTTTTTTAATCTATAGGTTCCCCCACTTCACCCCTTTTTTTCTTGCAATTTTTTGTTGCTGTTGGCATCGTTGAAAAACAAAAGGTCTTCTGTTTTTCTGGATTTTGCTGTTTACAACACTTTGCTGTCCTTTAACATGTTCTTCAACTGCCTGCATTTCTTTAAATTAGTAATTAGAAATAGAGGCTTGATAAGATTTTGTTTGTTCAGGTGTGTGTTTTTGTTGTTTTTGCGTAAGTGATGCTGTTAGTGTATCTTCATGCTTTTTTTCCTTATTAATTGATAATGTTTACAAAAATGGTTTTAAGACTTCAGGTAACTGGCTTTTGTTAGATGACTCTACTGTTTTCTGTTTTATTATTTCTACATTTAACTCCATTACTTCTGACCTTCTACTTCTTTAGGTTTAATATGCTGTTAATTCTCTAGCTTTTTTGAATTGCTTGGATGTTTAAAATATTTCTTGTGTTCGAATATATCTATTTAAGACTATACATTTTCCTCTGCATACTACTTGGGCTTTATGTGCATTGTTTGAATTGATGTACATTTATGTGCATGGTTTGAATTTTTTTTACAAGTTGAATATATCACTGTATTACGGTATACACAATAGCTAGGGCGTGTAAAAGATTATTTTTTAGTAGACTGTGAAGAGCATGAAAGAGATAGAATATTGTTTGGAGGAGGGTCAGGGTCCAGGGGTATTTTATTTTATTTCTGTTATTGATTATAGAAGAGACTCAAACATACTTAACTGCTGATGACAGAGTTGGATTAATCCCATGACTGCAAAGAAGTTTAACCCTAAAAAAGCAATATAATTGGTCACATGTAAGAGTCAAAGATCATTTAGAAAAATGGAAACAATTGTAATTATTTAACACAAAGCAAACTTAATGCAGAGAATTGATTACACAGCTGAGGGAGAAGCCGAACAGGGGAGAGTTTGGGAACCCAATAATTAGCAACATGAGGAAGTCACTCCTACCGCTAGGCTAGAAGGACAGAGGGGAGTTTGTGTTATGGAGCCCAGGTGTTCTGTTTAACAGAATCTGGAACCATGGTAGCCCCATCTGCTGGGAGCTGGGGGCCGTGGAGAATACGCATTTGTTGAAGGAGAAGCCACCTTATGCAGAGGAAGAGGATGAAAAATTCTGACTGCTTTCTCCTCTAAAGCTTTAGAATTACCTCTCAAGAAGCAAGGGAAATTACATAAAGTTAGATTCTTTGTATAGGATAAACTCTGAGCTAGCTTATGGTTAACAGATGTCTTTGTCACAAATGGGAATCTGTGCGACTTCATGGTCACTGTGTCTGCACCTTACTTCTTTGTGTCTGTTCCTGAGTGCATTTTACGTTGGCCAGTGACTTTGTGAATGTTCCTATACATTCAGAGGAGTCTGTCAATTCCTGTTTCTCAGTTTCTCTCTTTTGACACCAGTTTATGATTCAAGTGACGTTTGCTCCAGATAGACATATTTCAGCTGCAACAATCTGTATATTCCTGTCTCTTTAGATTTTGGGGTTATGGATCATTCTATAGCCTCAGTTCTCTTATGGGTTCAAAAAAACTGATTTCAATTTGTCCAGCATTTTCTTGTTGTAAGGATGGACCTGTTAATTTCCAAGCCCTTTAAAATGTGTTACAGCTGTAAGCATAAGCCCTGTATAGCTATTTAAAAAATTATAGTAGACTATTTTAAAGCAATTTTAGGTTTATAGAAAAATTGTACAGAAAGTACATAGAATTCCCATATATGCAGTCCCCTCCTGAACACTATTTTCCCTACTGTTAACATCTTGCATTCCTATAATACATTTGTTACAATTTGTGAACCAGTATTGATGTATTATTATATCATACTATTATATAATATTATTACTAAATTCCATATGTGAACTAGTGACTAAAGTCTAAGAGCAAACAAAAGGGTTCATTCTTTGTCTTGTATGGTTCTATGGCTTTTGACAAAAGCATAATGTCATGTATCTATCATTACAGTATCGTACTGAATAGTTTCACTGCCCTAAACATGCCCTGTGCTCCACCTATTCATCCCTCCCCTCTGCATAGCTGGTTTAGTGGTTGCTGTAGAAATTACAGAGCCCTGGTGGTGCAGTGGTTAAGAGCTATGGCTGCTAACCAAAAGACTGGCAGTTCGAACCCACCAGCGGCTCCTGGGAAATCCTACTGGGAAGTTCTGCTCTCTCCTGTAGGGTCACTATGAGTTGGAATCAACTCCACAGCAACTGGTTTGGTTTGGGTGTTTTTTTTTTTTTTTTTTGGTAGGAATTACATTATATATATGTAATTTATCATAGCCTACTGGTATAATCATTTTACTGGTTCAAGTGATTAGTTTGCATTTTTAAAGTTTTATAGAAATAGGAGTGGGATGGCTATATCATATGGTAGGTGCACATTTAAATTTTAAGAAGCTGCCAAACTCTTTTCAGAAGTATCTATTTTTTATACTTTCTAAACTATAGTTTCTATAGTTTATAAAACTACATAGTTTTATAGTTTTTAGAGTTATATAAATTTTTGTAATTCTATAGTCACTCAAATGTGCTTAAGTGGAACCTTTACATAGACCAAGGGGCAGTTGTTCGAACAGAACAAGGGGATACTGCGTGGTATAAAGTCAGGAAATGGTGTGCATCAGGGTCGTATCTTTTCACCATACTTATTCAATCTGTATGCTGAGCAAATAATCTGAGAAGCTGGACTATATGAAGAAAAACGTCGCATCAGGATTGGAGGAAGACTCATTAACAACAACCTTGCTTGCTGAATGTGAAGAGGACTTGAAGCACTTACTGATGAAGATCAAAGACCACAGCCTTCAGTATGGATTACACCTCAACATAACGAAAACAAAAATCCTCACAACTGGACCAATAAGCATCACCACGATAAACAGAGAAAAGATTGAAGTTGTCAAGGAGTTGTCAAGTTGTCAAGTTGTCAAGTTGAAGTTGTCAAGTTCCTTTTACTTGGATCCACAATCAACACCCACGGAAGCAGCAGTCAAGAAAGCAAAAGGCGCATTGCATTGGGCAAATCAGATGCAAAACACCTCTTTAAAGTGTTGAAAAGCGAACGTCACCTTGAAGACTAAGGTGTGCCTGACTCAAGCCGTGGTGTTTTCATTCGCCTCATATGCATGCAAAAGCTGGAGAATGTATAAGGAACACTGAAGAAGAATTGATGCCTTTGAATTGTGGTGTTGGCAAAGAATATTGAATATATCATGGACTGACAGAAGAACAAACAGATCTGTCTTGGAAGAAGTACAACCAGAATGCTCCTTAGAAGCAAAGACGGTGAGACTTCGTCTTACGTACTTTGGACATGTTATCAGGAGGGACAAGTCCCTGGAGAAGGACATCATGCTTGGTAAAGTAGAAGGTCAGTGAAAAAGAGGTAGAGTCTTGGCAAGATGGATTGACACAGTGGCTGCAACAATGGGCTCAAGCATAACAGTGACTGTGAGGATGATGTAGGACTGGGCAGTGTTTCGTTCTGTTGTACAGAGGGTCACTATGAGTTGGAACTGATTCCATGGCACCTAACAACAACATAACATAGTGTCACCGGCTATGTATTAGAGTTCCAGTAGTCTACATCCTTAACCACACTTATTTTACTCTCTTAAATTTTAGACATTCTAATAGGTGTGTAGTGTTATGTCATTGTAGTTTTAATTTGCATATCTCTAATGACTAATGATGTTGAACATCTATTCATGTGATTACTTGCCATCTGTGTGTCTTGTTAGGGAAGTGTCTGTTAAATATTTTTCCCATTTTTTATTTGGTGGTTTGATTCTTCCTTGTTGAGATTTGAAAGTTTTTTTTTTTAAAAAAAATATATTCTGGGTACAAGACCCTTATCAAGTATATGATTTGTAAATATTTTTTTCCCAGTCAATGGCTTGTCTTTACATTCTCTTAATTATCTTTCACCAGCAGGAGATCTTAATTTGGATGAACTCCAGTTTATCAATTTTTTTCATTAATGGATTGTGCTTTTATATTGTATCTAAGAAATCATTGACTAACTCAAAGAAACAAATATTTTTTTTTTTTTGCTTCTTCGAGAAGTTTTATAGTTTTCATCTTTACATTTAGGTCTATTACCTATTTTGAATTACTTTTTTATATAGTATGGGGTATGGATCAAGCTTTATTTTTACATATGAATATTCAGTTGTTCCAGTCCCAGTTGTTGAAAAGATTATTCTTTCTCCTCTAATCTTTCTTCGCACGTTTATCAAGAATAAGTTGTCTGTATATGCATATATATGTGGGTCTATTTCTGGACTCTGTTCTGTACCATTGCTATATTTCTATAGTTGTGCCAGTACCACACTCTCCTGATCATCGTTAATTTATAATAAACTTTGAAATCAAGTAATCTCTCCAACTTTTTTCTTCATTTTGGCTATTCTTGGCCTTTTGTATTTCCATATGAATGCTAGAATCAGCCTGTCAATTTCTATAGAAAAGCCTTCTGGGATTTTAATTGAGATTGAATTGCATCTGTCACTGAGTTTGTGAAGACTTGACGTCTTAACAATATTTATTCTTCCGGCACTTAAAGAAAGTTTATATATTACCATTTATTTAGTTCTTCGCTAGTTTATCTCTACAGTGTTGTATTGTTTTCAATGTACAGAGCTTCTATATCTTCTGTCAGATTTATCTCTGCATATTTTATATTTTATGATGCTGTATTACATTGCTCTGTTTTTAATTTCAGTTTCATATTGCTTTTGCTAGCATATAAAAATACAATTGATTTTTGTATATTGATCTTACATCCTGAAACCTTGCTAAACTCAGCTAGTAGTTCTTAAAGCCTTTTTTTTTTTTTTTGGTTGATGGAATTTTCTACCTAGACAACCTTGGAGTCTGTGAATAAAAACAGTTTTACATCTCCCTTTCCAATCTGCAGGCCTTTCCCTGCCTCCGTGTTGCACTGAACACAGTCTCCAGCACAAGGTGAACAAACCCCTCTCCTCTTGAGGTGAACTCATCAGTTTTAGCTTATAGTTTCCTGCATGTAAACACCCAGAACAACTTTTAGCATGTGAATATCTTTACTCTCCCCCCCTACACTGGAAAAATTCAAGCCTGAGTATTACATGTCCTGAGATGAATATGACCCCGCAGAGTTGAAGCAAGACTAGAACACCCTGTAGAGCAAGTTTATTCAAGGAAGTCTTGGCAGCCGAAAGGCAGTGGTTTCACATTGGGAACAGAGAACTGAGGAGAGCTCTGTGGATATTGGGAAAATAAGGTGGAATGGAGCAGTTGCCTGGTAGCAGCCAATAAGTCAGTAGCCTTCAAGGCACAGAAGGGAAATATGTTGGAGGGAAGTAGATGATTCAAATCACCACCGAGACTTAAATACTAAGTACGGCCACATTAGACTGGAGGAATTTTTTGTAAGATAGTCCAAATACTAGGTAATAATGAAGGATGGGGGACAGCAGAATGAATGGTGGAATGAGAGTGGCTGTATAGAACGACTTAGAGGAAACACTCTCCCTTCCATGAGCACCATCAGAATTGAACATAGGAAACTGAGGGAGGGGTGTCAGGTACTTTTAGGAAGGCTTTTTAAGGGGTTACTAAAAGACACTCCCTTTCTCCAAGAAGAGCATTTTGGCTTCCCTAACAGCCCCCAGACCAGCATAACAACAATTGTGAGGATGGCGCAGGAGCGGGCAGTGTCTCACTCTGCTGTACATAGGGTTGTGACGAGTCGGAGCTGACTTGATGGCACCTAACAACAAACAACAGCAGCAGCAGCCCCTAGAGGTGTCAGTAGTGGTGCTTTTTAATGTCTAAGCCACCCCGGGGCTACAGGGGGCTGGGAGGGTACCTTGCTGACCAGACAAAGCCCTAAAGGTGTGGCTGCTCATTGTCCTGGAAAGGCATATATAGAGAGAAATGACAAAAATGACTGAAACAGCCAGAGAACTGAAACCTCTGTCATTTGGCTGTGATGGAATATCTAATCAGTTTTAGTGTATACTTGAAAAGGTAGAACTAAAATGTCATTGAATCCGCATTTCAAAGTTTTTGTCAGTGTTAAAATGAAATATCCTACAGAACTAGAGAAGTATTTAATATTTCTTCAAATAATTGAAGATAAATCATTTAACAGACATAGCAAGCTAAGAAACATGCTTAACAGTTGGGATAATGTTAAGTAAGCAAAGCTAGCAGAAGTAAATTTATTTTACCATAAATGTAAAATGCTTACCTTGTAACATTATTTTAGACAGTGGAGACATGCTTGAAGTTGACAATGAAAGTCACATGAACTCCTTCCCCACCTCACCCACAGAGTTCATCACTGTAAACAGTCTCTTTATTCTTCCAGAGGATTTTTGTGTTTATACTAACACCTAAAAATTTAAGAATATAGTATCTGGTTAGATGTACTGTTCAGCATGTTACTCTTCCATTTATTAACAGATCTTGGACATTTTCCAAGCTACTGTATATCTGCCTATTTCCTTAGTTTCAATGGTGAATAGTAGTCTATTGTATAAATGCACCGTAAGTAACCTTTCCCCTTTTGATGGACCTTTAGGATTTTTTCAGTTTTTGATATTACAAATAATGTGTAAATAACATTCTTGTGCTTCCATCTTAGTGTCTTTACGTGACTATTTATGTAGGATGTTAAAAAAAAAAAAAAAAAGCCAGTTGCGGTGGAGTCAGTTATTACTCATGACGACCCCATGTGTGTCAGAGTAGAACTGTGCTCCATAGGGTTTTCAATGGCTGTGATCTTTCGGAAGTAGATTGCCAGGCCTTTCTTCTGAGGTGCCTCTTGGTTGATTCAAACCTCCAGCCTTTCAGTTAGTAGCTGAGCATGTTAACCGTTTGCACCACCGAAGGGGGAGCTGCTGGATCAAAATGTATGCACACTTTATAATTTGAAAGATGCTGTCACATTTTCCTACAAAATTGTGTCAATTTACACTCTAATGGTGTACAAAAATACTTGTTTCTCTACGTCTTTGCCAACATATTTTATTCTTTGCCAATAGGACTAGAGAAATCATCTTAGAGATTTAATTTGATTTTAAATTATTAGTAAAGCTCTTTTAAAATTGATAGAGGGCATTCATATTTCCTGTTCAGTGACTTCTTTTTAGTTTGCTTGCCTGTTTTCCTATTAGGTTTTTTTTTTCTTTATGAACTTATCAGAGCTCTTAATATAACAACAACAACGATAGCTAACACTTTTATTTTCTTATTTTTTAATTTTTGTGGTTTAGGTGAAAGTTTACACAGCAAATTAGTTTCCCATTCAATAATTCATACAAAAATTGTTAGGTGAAATTGGTTGCAATCGCCGCAGTATGTCAGCACTGTCCCCATTTCTACCCTGGGTTCCCTATTTCTGTTTGTCCAGTTTCCCTGCCCCTTCCTGCCTTTTCATTTTTGCTTTTGGTCAAATGTTGCCCCAAATGTTGCCCTTTTGGTTTCGTATAGTTGATTGTTCTAAGGAGCGCATTCCTCATGAGAGTTATTGTTTATTTTATAGGCCTGTCTGTTATATGGCTGAAAGGTGGTCTCCAGGAATGGCTTTATTTCCAGGTCAGAAGGGTGTCTTAGGACCATAGTCTCGGGGGTTCCTCCAGTCTCTGTCCCCCGTCTCTGTCAGACCAGTAAGTCTTGTCTTTTTTGTGAATTTGATTTTTTGTTCTGTATTTTTTCCCGCTCTGTCTGGGACCCTCTGTTGTGATCCGCATTGGAGCAGTCGGTAGTGGTAGCCGGGCACCATCTAGTTCTTCTGTTTTTTTATGGGTCCTGTAGGCTGTGGTTCATGTGGTCCATTAGTCCTTTGGACTGACTGCTCCTTTGGGTCTATGGTTTTCTTCAGTCTCCTTTGCTCTGGATGGGAAGAGACCAATAGTTGTATGTTAGATGGCCACTAGCAAGCTTTTAAGACCCCAGATGCTACTCACCAAAGTAGGATGCAGAGCATTGTCTTTATGAACTGTGTTACGCCATTTTACATACATGTCCCCTGAGTCTATGGTCATTTGCCTTCAAGTGTCTATAAAGTCTCCATGACTGTACCCCTTGTGTGCTGTATTGTCTATATTGATACACATGCATTACTTACAATTATGTATGTAGAAATATCCACAATCAAACCTATATCTGCAGGCAGGGATAGCTAACATTTTTAGAGCATTTAATTGTGTGTGCCAAGAATATTTTAGGCTTTTTATCTGTATTATTTGTTCTTCACAAGAACCCAAAGAAGAAAATACTGTATTATCTCTACTTAATCTGATGATAAAACTGAAGCACAGAAAGTTAAAGTAACTTGTCCAAGGTCACATAGTAAGTGGCTATATTGGAATTTGAACTCTGGGAGTTTGTCTCCAGAGTTCAGTCTCCTAATTGAAATTATATTGAATTTATAGATTAATTTGGAAAGAATTGATATCTTTGAGTCTTTCCATGACTACAACTCTCCATTTATTTAGATTTTTTAAAAACCTTTCAATGAAAGTTTTATAATTTTCTACATAATGGTCTTGCACATCTTTTGTTGGATTTATTTCTAGGTACCTGGTATTTTTGTGGCTAATACAGAGTCGTTATGAGTTGGAATTGACTCGATGGCAATGGGTAGTATCAGTGATATCCTTCATTTTTAATTGCAATTTCTGACTGTTTTTGCTAGTGTGTAGAAGTGAAATTGATATTTTACATAGGTGTTATTTGAAGCATTGAATCAGAACCTTCTCATTAGTTCCAGAAATTTGTATCTTTTCTTGGTATTCTATATAGGTAAACTTGTCTGTGATTAATGTCAAACCTGTTTCTTCTTATCTAAACCTAGTACCTTTTGCTTCTTTTTCTTGTCTTACAATGCTTGCTAGCTAGGAACTTTAATATCATGTTGAAAAGATGGGGTCTGTCGTGGATTGAATTGTGTCCCCCCAAAATATCTGTCTACTTGGCCACGTCATGATTCCCAGTATTATGATTATCTACCTTTTGTCATCTGATGTGATTTCCCTATGTGTTGTATATTCTATCACTATGATGTAATAAGATGGATTAGTGGCAGTTATATTGATGAGATCTACAAGATTAGATAGTGTCTTAAGCCATTCTCTTTTGAGATATAAAAGAGAGAAGCGAGCAGAGAGACATGGGAACCTCATATCACCAAGAAAGCAGTGCCGGGAGCAGAGCGCGTCCTTTGGACCTGAGGTTCCTGCACTGAGGTGCTCCCAGACCAAGGGCAGAGTGATGCATCACAAGGACCTTCCTCTAGAGCTGGCAGAGAGAGAAAGCTTTCCCCTGGAGCTGATGCCTTGAATTTGAACTTACAGCCTGCTAGACTGTGAGAGAATAAATTTCTTTGTTAAAAACCATCTACTTGTGTTATTTCTGTTATAGCAGCACTAGACGACTAAGACAGGGTCCTAGTCCAGTTCTAAACAACTAGTTACTTGTCAATTCCCAATGAATATAAGCATATTAAAGGTTCTGAGAAGCATAGTAGTTAAAAAAAAATCTGTTACCACTTACATAATGTTGCTACAGGTCAAGCACTGTCCTGAGTGCTGTATTAATGTTAGCGCATTAAAACCACATAAAATCCTTTGAGGCAGGGACTAGTGATATCTTTATTCTGTAGCCGAGGAAACTGAGGCACAGAGAGGCTATGTTACTTGTTCCATGTGACATGACTAGTAAGGGTCAAGATGGTGTGATTCCATGCATTTAACTACTATGTCAAACTGACTTACATTTTTATTTTAATGCTTTTACTTTAAACAGCAGATGGAACTGCAGTGTCACTTGCCTGTAATAAAATAGCAGTGTAGATTATGTTTGAGGTTGTGAGGAAAATACTATCTGGAACCATACCTATATGAAAATATAAAAAGAGGTCTCCACTAGCCAGTTAATGGCTCCGTCTTCCTTTACCAGTACAGTCATACGCAGCCAGTGTGAGTTGGGTTCTCCGATAAGGTGAACAATTACATACCAAATGGAAATCCAAAGTAGAGTGGGTAGGCTGCCAGTTGTGTTTAATATTGAGTGATGTACTTTTCCCAAAAGAGTTTATAATCAGGACTTGTACATACAAAGTCTGGTTAGTTTATGAAGACTCACACTGGCATTTCCAAAATTGACATGGGATCACTGCACATCTTTCTGTTCACGTATATTATACTCAGGTCGTATTTCTAAGTTAGAAGGGAGCTTTTTTTTTCTATCCAGAGCCAGTCAGAAGCTAAATGTCAGTGCCCCTACTGTAGAATAAGGCTATTGCTGAACCTCCGTAATGAAATGATAGGTAGACAACAATGTGAACTGGCTCATAGGAGCCCAGAGCCATATAATCTACTTGTTTATAGCTTATAAGTGACAATGAATGGGTGAAAGTCAGACAAGTTTTGTTTTGGTTATATTTCCTCTGTACACTCAAAACAAGATTTTTACATAGGTGACATTTGCTATCATGGTAGCGCACAGCATTCCCCAAACTCTGATCTAATGCTAATGTCCTACGAGATGGAAGTGGGTGGTCTGTTAAGGAATTCCATAATCAAATTAATTTGGAAAATTCTAATGTTATTTTCTCTCTCTTCTTGATTCAGAATGAATTGTAGCAAATCAAGAGGTCTGAGGAGTTCTGCAGTTAATATGCCTGATTAACATGTTTATTTCAGTGTTCTGAACTTATTTGATATTAAAATCCTCTATTTTGGGACACTAGTTTAACATCTTCTGGCACACTGTGTTATGCTAAACACAGAATGGGAAAAGCTGGTGTAGTGGAAAAAGCACAGGATCAGAAGTAGGGCTTCGAATTGGTTTGAACCAGTTCACTCATGGCTGATGAAGCAAAACCGGAACAGATTCGAATTTTTACAATTTGGGTGTTCCAGAACTGTAGGTTTGCTATAAGCTGGACTTGACTTGATACTAACGGGTTTGTTTGTTTTTTGTGACAATAACCAGGACAAGAAAATTTTTACAGGTTGAAGCCCTGCAATGGGAGACTCAGAAGGATGTAGTAAGCCCTTTCAGGAGCCTGATGTGTGAGATTGGGTTATTGGCACGACTGTGCAGATCAAAACACATTGCTCAGTCGGCTGCCAACTTTGAGTGGGGCACTGCTGTTTCCGACTCTGCTCAAAATCTGATGGGCAAGAGATTTGGTTGCTATGCAACATGTATGCTGCCCTTGTTTTCTAAGAGAGAGATTAGGTTTCTAGCAGGGCCTCAACCTGTAATTTTGCCCCTTGTGGTTATTGTTCTGGTTCACCCAAATTTTAAAAATTTGGGTCTGTTCTGGTTTCGCTTTCTTGGCCATGACTGAACTGGGAAGAACCAGTTTGAAGCCCTGATTCTAGGATAAACATGCGTAGGCTACTATTTCACATTTTTGTTCTTTCTTTTTCTTTGATTTTCTGTTCATTTTTATTTTGTTTTGAACGTTTTATTGTACTTTAGGTGAAAGTTTACATAGTAAATTAGTTTCCCATTCAATAATTCATACACAAATTGTTGTGTGAGATTGGTTGCAGTCCCCACAGTGTGTTAGTGCTCTCCCCATTTCCACCCTGGGGTCCTCATTTCCATTCATCTGGTTTCCCTGCCCTTTCCTGCCTTCTCATCTTTGCTTTTGGGCAAATGTTGCCCTTCTGGTCTCAGTTGATTGTTCTGAGGAGCATATTCCTTATAGGTGTTTTTGTTTATTTTATAGGCCTGTTTGTTATTTGGCTGAAAAGTGATCTCTGGGAGTGGCTTCAGTTCCACGTTAGAAGGATGTCTTAGGGCTATAGTCTCTGTGGGTCTTCCAGTCTCTATCAGACCAGTAAGTCTGGTCTTTTGTTCTACATTTTTCTCCTACTCTGAGACTTGGTATTATGTTTCTGGTCAGAGTGGTTGGTGATGGTAGCCGGGTACCATCTAGTTCTTCTGGTTTCAGGCTAGTGGAGGCTGTGGTTCATGTGTACCATTAGTTCTTTGTACTAATTGTTTCCTTGGATCTTTGGTTTTATTCACTCTCCTTTGCTCCAGATGAGAAGAGACCAATAGTTGTATCTTAGATGGCCGCTTGCAAGCTTTTAAGACCCCAGACACTACTCACCAAAGTAGGATGTAGAACATTATCTTTATGAACTATGTTATGCCAGTTGACCTAGATGTCCCCTGAAAGCATGGTCCCCAGACACCTCCCCCTGTTACTCTGTCTCTCAAAGTGTTTGATTGTGTTCAGGAAACTTCTTAGCTTTGGTTTAGTCCAGTTGTGCTGGCTTCCCCTGTAGTGTGTGCTGTCCTTCCCTTCACCTAAGATGATTCTTATCTACTATCTAGTTACTGAATAATCCTCACCCTCCCTCCCCATCCTCATAACTATGGTCCTAAGCCTTCCATCCCAGTTATCTCAGTCCCGTGAAGTGTTTGATTATGTCTAAGAAGTTTCCATAGCTGTGCCCCATATGTGTTCTGTTATATATATGAATATACATGCAGTACATATAAAGATGTATGTAGAAATATCCATACCCATACCTATTTATGTGTGTGGGTGTACTCCTGTATGACCTCCCACACCTATTTAGCATACATATCTACCTATGTGTTCACTAATAAATTATTGTTTATTATTACTGTTGTTGCAGGGTTGTATATGCTATAGTATTTACCATAGTTGTCCTGTATTCTTGCATACCTCTCAGTGTCATCCTTTGCCTTGGTCATGTTGTGCTGACTTCCCCCATATTGTGTATTGCCTTTCCCTTCACCAAAATTAACATGTGTCTACTATCTAGTTAGTGATTCTCCCTCCTTCCCCCTCCCATCCCTGGTAACCATCAAAGAATGTTTCTTTCTGTGTGTAAACCTTTTCTTGACATTTTATAATAGAGGTCTCATACATATTGTCCTTTTGTGATTGACATATTTCACTCAGCATAATGTCCTCCATATTCATCCAAGTTGTAAGATGTTTCATGGATTTGTCATTGTTCTTTGTTGTTATGTAGTGTTCTGTTGTGTGTATGTACCACAGTTTGTTCATCCATTCATCTGTTGATGGGCCCTTAGGTTGTTTCCATCTCTTTCTGTTGTGAATAATATTACAATGAACATGGATGTGCATATGCCTGTTCGTGTTATGGGTCTTATTTCTCTAGGATGTATATCTAGGAGTGGGATGGCTGGGTCATATGGTATTTCTAGCTTTTTAAGAAAGTGCCATACCGTTTTCCATAGTGATTGTACCCTGTGTTTTTGTTCTTAACAGCTTTGCTACTTTGAGATAGTTACCTAATCTCTCTAAGCTTCATGATTACAATACTGTGAAGTGTTGTTTTGAACATTAAATGAAATACACCCATCCCTCACTTATCAACATGGTTAGGTTCCAAAAAACAGGTTGTTATGCAAAAATTGGCCTTATGTGAAAATGGAGTATGACCACATCAGATCACAAAATGGAGGATGACTACTTCATTACATAACTGCCAAACCACTGAGAATCATGGCCCAGCCAAGCTGACACATAACCTTAACCATCACAGCCAGCATTATTCTCGCCTCACACCTTGGTATTCCGTACTGCCAGACATATGTCATTAATGCACAAAATAGTTGGATAGTAGATTTTTTACTTGTGTCATAATGTGAAATGTTGGATAACGAGGTAAGTTGATAAGTGAGGATAAGTGTAAAGAAAGTGCCTACATAGATGTTCAAACAGTGTAGCCATTACCTGTTACTCTCGTTCTCATCCTCTTATCATCATCACATCCTCCTCTTCCTCATCATCAGTGGATACCCTCTACTACCACAAACATTCCTCCCGTGCTCATGTCCCCATGTGGGCTCACCAGCCATCCAACAACCTCCTTGGCTTCTGCACCCTATCCCACAACTTGACCATACCTCTGCCCTACATATGATTGTTCTGGGCGTGGGTCTGCCTGCAGTTGTCCTAGACCAGTCTAATTTCAGATACCCATCTTTTCCTTTTCAATGAAACCCACTTAAAATAAATATACTTTAAGATAAATGAGTATGTTCTTTATATTTTATTCATGGATTTCTTGACCTAGGAGAAAAGATAGGCATGTAAACAGCAATAACAGGAAAGGGAAGCTTAAGTCTGCTGGTGGACTTGGAAGGTTTCCTAGAGGGAGGTGGCTCTTAACGTTGAGAAAAAGACGAGTAGGAGTTTGCCAGGCAGACAAGTCATTAAGTGTAGTTTTTTTGTTTTTTTTTAGGTCAAGAATGTAATTGCTCTTGCCTTTTAGTGCTCTGCACTGATTTATCCTCTCATTATGTATTTCTTTCTTGGCCTCTTCACTGTGCATTTGGGATCCTCATTCCATAGTAAATTAATTTCCCTATGTCCCAAACTTCTTCATAGAATACTCTGCTCTCAAGCCATGCAGAAATGTGGGAGTCCCATGGAGAGCTGTTTCCTGACATCTATCATCTGAACTGAAGATTTATCTGAACTGAAGATTCATACATTCAGTTTAATATTGAACATCTCTACGTGGATGTCCTAAAAGGAACCTCAGTTAAACATGTTCAAAATTGAACGCTTTATCTTTCTCCAAATATTCCCTATAATTTAGTTGGACACCTCCAACTTAATGACAGAAAAGAAATCTAGAAGTCATGGATAGAACCCTGTAGGAGCAAGAGGTAATACCCTGTTTGTGGTGGCTTGAAGGGTGGGCATTAGGGAAAGCTTAACAGAGGTGCTGACACTGAAAAGAAACCCTAGTGGATGAAAAAACTGTGAAGAGTGTTGAAGGAAAAGAGAACAGTGTATCTAAAGCAAGTGTTGAGGAAACTGGGGCATGCTGAAGATCTGAAAATATATGGTTAGGCAAGGTCGGTAAGGCAGAACCAGATTCAGGAGGAGGCCAGGCAGCCAGCTGCACAGGGTGTCAGCCTATAATGGGCACTAAAACACTGAAGTGTTAAATGGTAAACAGTGCCAGCTAATTCGTATTTCTATTTACAACTCATTATATAACTGGAAAAATAGAAATAAGTCCCTCTTTCACTGAAGTATATAGTACCTTGAGTAGAAATTTAAATGAAAAGTGTTCGTAGCAGGTGCTTACTTCTCATTGTTGAATGCAGATTGCATGTTCCAACTACAGGTGGCACAACTAAAGACATCAAAGGACAGTCACCTATATTCAGCAGCAAAGTATAGGACTGTTTATTTGGAATGAGAAATTTAGCCAGCAGCTCTATTTTAAATGGTTCACTATGCCTCCCAAGAAGTTGTCAGGATTTGGAAATTGTATGGAATAAATTAGTGTCGTAAATATTTTACATTAAACATAAGGATGAATAAAATTTTATTATCAGAAAACCGGTTTCTTCCCACCCTTGCTTAAAAATAAAAGGGTGAAGAAATATTTAAAGAATATGGATTTGATTGGATGCCAAGTTATTAGCCACTTTTTTCTCATCTGGCTCTGGATATGGGAGAGTAATAAGAGATGAGGCTACAGAGATCAACAGGGGACAGGTAGCTAGCAGACCATATAAGCAACGTAGAATATGAAATTTATCTTGTGTGTTGTTGAAAGCCACGGAAAGGATTTAGCTAAGAGATTGGCATAATCCCATTTACATTTCGGACGAATCACTCCACTAGCCGTGCAGAAGATAGCCTGAGCAGAGAGAGGAGGGAGTGTGATTAAGGGCAAGAAAACCACTTAGGAGACTGCTGATATAGTCTGAGTATGAAATGATGAGTTATTGTAATCAGTGCTTGTGGGGATGAAGAGGACATCAGAGATTCAGAATCTTTTTTAAGAGGCAGATGCCACATGATTTGGTGACTGTGTTGGGTATGGGGGATAAGGTGGAGAGGTAAGAGTCTAGAATGACTTATTCATCCATTCATTCCTAAAATCTATTAATCTCCTACTTTGTGCCAGAAACTGCTGGAGCTTAGGAATCCAAAGATAAGTAAAACACAATCCCTGTCTTCAGGTAGATGAAGTAGAAATGCATATAAATAATTATAAGATAGTATAATGGGACTGTAGCAAAATTATGTACAAGCTAGAGTGGGGAATGAAGAGGAGGAAGTGATTTGCTATATACTTGGAAAGTTTGAGGAGGTTTTCATAGAGGAGGTGGCCCTTGAGTTGAGTCTTCAAGAACATATGGAGTTGGTTGGATGGTCCTGGATCATCCTGGTAAAAGCATTCCTGGGAGAGAGTGCTGTGTGTGCAAAGGCTCATAAGTTTAAAACAACATCACTTATTTGGGTAATGAAACTTCAGGTTTTTGCAACGTGACTAAGTGTGTGTGAATGAGGGAGCTAAGGGAGGAGAGAGGCCACAAGCAGTAAATAAAAGAGAAGGATGAGGTTATAGAAAGGCTAGATCATAAAGTGCTTTTGAAACCCCCATGCTGATGAGTTTGGCCTTGTGCTTGAAGGCAATGTGTAGTCACTGAAGACTTTAAAACAGGGGAGTAACTGGGTCTGCATCATATCTTTGAAACATACAAACAGTATTCTGCAAATAGAGTTGGTCATTCTTTCTGTGTTTCTTTTGTACTTAGTAATCACTTACCACGCTGGACTCAGACTGAGAAGGTTTGAATCCTGGATCCACCAGCTACTTACCATTGGATCTCAGGCAAGTCATTTGACCACTTAGTCTTTTTCCTCTTCTGTAAAATGGGTGTATTAACAATAACTCCTACATTGGGTCTTGGTGAGTATTAAAAGAGATAATGTATGTAAAACGTTTATAACAGTGCCTTAAACACTGTGAGCACAAAACAAATAATATTATTTTTGTTTGTGTGTACAAGACAATCTAACATACCAGACTTTGACCTTCTCAAGGACAAGAAGTGTGCCTACTTTCATGTTCCCAGAACCGCGGCATAGTGCATGGCTATCGTGGACACAATGATATGCCACCAAGATTCCCCTACAGTGCAGGACTTGTTGCCCCAACTGTTGGGAGTACTGTCAGCGGATAGCCTTCAGTTGTCGGCCCCTTCAGACATCACCTCACCTGCAGAGAGCTGCCTTGCTCAAGGTTAAATCACTTCCCAAGGAGGCTTAGACACAATGAGTTAATCAATTTAGGAGTAACAGCCGGGTAGTAGGGTCCCTGGGTGGCACAAATGATTTGACCTTAACTACTAATCTGAGGGTTGGTGGTTCAGACCCACCCAGTGGTGCCAAGAAAGAAGGCCTGGTGATCTGCTTCCATAAAGATTACAGCCAAGAAAACCCTATGCAGTAGTTTTTTTCTGTAACACTTAGGGTTGCCGTGAGTCGGGATCGAATCAGTGGGCAGCGGGTTTGGTTTTTGGTTTGTTCTGGTAATATCCACTCAACATGGTGGAGGAGGGCAACTCTGAAGGGCAGGTGTAACTTCAGAGGTCCCTGTGGGTTGGACAGTGCTGTCATAGGGCTACATGACAGCTGGACGTCTCCCCTTGCGTACTCTTGCTTCCTTCCACCCCCTCCCACAGGTGTTTATCCCAAGGGCACTCCTTAGTAAATAACTTAAACATTGAAGTCTATCTCAGAACTGACTTCCTAGGGAACCCAGCCCACAATTACAGCATTTAGTAAATAATAACTGTTAGTTGAATGAATGAATGCTCATCTTATTTTTGCTGCTGAGTGTGAGAATCATTCTCTCTTCATCTTTATGGGGATGTAGTAAACCATGTGTTGTGAAAGGAGAATATACTCTTATGTACGTAAATACAGGTATAAATTGTACTCTGGTTTCTCTACTTGTAATGAAACCATGTTCATCCTTGTTGTTAGGTGCCATTGAGTCAGTTCCAACTCATAGTAACCCTGTGTATGACAGAACAGAACACTGCCCGGTCCTGTGCCGTCAACGATCGTTGTTACACTTAAACCTTTTGTTGCAGCCACTGCGTCAGTCCATCTTGTTGAGGGTCTTCCTCTTTTTCGCTGACCCTGTACTTTACCAAGCATGATGTCCTTCTCCGGGAATTGATCCTTCCTGATAACACATTCAAAGTATGTGAGATGTAGTCTAGCCATCCTTGCTTCTAAGGAACATTCTGGCTGTACTTCTTCCAAGACAGACTTGTTCATTCTTTTGGCAGTCCATGGTATATTTAATATTCTTTGCCAGCATCGTAATTCAAAAGTGTCAACTCTTCCTCGGTCTTCTTTACTCACTGTCCAGCTTTCGCATGCATATGAAATGATTTTGAAACACCATGGCTTGAGTCAGGCGCACCTTAGTCTTCAAGGTGACATCTTTACTTTTTAACACTTTACAGAGGTCTTTTGCAGCAGATTTGCCTGATTCAATGTGTCGTTTGATTTCTTGACTGCTGCTTCCATGGGCTTTGATTGTGGATCCAAGTAAAATGAAATCCTTTACAACTTCAGTCTTTTCTCCGTTTATTATTATGTTGCTTATTGGTCCAGTTGTGAGGATTTTTGTTTTCTTTATGTTGAGGTGTAATCCATACTGAAGGCTGTAGTCTTTGATCTTCATCAGTAAGTGCTTCAAGTCCTCTTCACTTTCACCAGGCAGGCAAGGTTGTGTCATCTGCATGACATAGGTCGTTAATGAGTCTTCCTCCAATCCTGATGCCAAGTTCTTCGTGTAGTCCAGCTTCTCGGATTATTTGCTCAGCATACAGATTGAATAAGTATGGTGAAAGGATTCAACCCTGATGCACACCTTTCCTGACTTCAAACCACGCAGTACCCCCTTGTTCTGTTTGAATGACTGCCTCTTGATCTGTGTACAGGTTCCTTGTGAGCACAATTAAGTGTTCTGGAATTCCCATTCTTCACAATGTTATCCATAATTTATTATGATCCACACAGTCGAATGCCTTTGCATAGTCAATAAAACACAGGTAAACATCTTTCTGGTATTCTCTGCTTTCAGCCAGGATCCATCTGACGTCAGCAGTGATATCCCTGGTTCCATGTCCTCTTCTGAATCTGCCTTGAATTTCTGGCAGTTACCTGTCAATGTACTGCTGCCATCCCTTTTGAATAATCTTCAGCAAAATTTTACTTGTGCGTGATATTGATGATATTGTTCAATAATTTCCGCATTCGGTTGGATCGCCTTTCTTGGGAATAGGCATAAATATGGATCTCTTCCAGTCATTTGTCCAGGTAGCTGTGTTCCAAATTTCTTGGCATAGACAAGTGAGCACTTCCAGTACCTCATCCATTTGTTGAAACATCTCTTCCTTCAGTACCATCGGTTCTTGATCATATGCCACTAAGTGACCTCATTCAATGCCATGAGGAGTAGAAGAATCATCCAACTGAGCACTTCCAGCACTGCAGGATGTCTTGAAAGAGCCACTATGAGAGGAAAATGCTTCGGTTTTAAGAGATCACTAAAACAATATGAAAAGAAACTATGTTAATGATGTATTGCTTAAAAGATATTTAATGCAAGAAACTTTTGAAAATATTATATAAAGTAAATCAACTCAGCACACCATGTAAAAATTTAGTTTCTTGTTTCCTAGTGTTCCTGTTGGTAAGAAAGGACCTTTACTTTCTTGAGTTTTTACTCTCTTATTCTTATATATAACTAACTAACCAGTTGCTAACTGACTGACTCCTGGGGACCCAATAAACAGTTGTTAAATTGAATTGATTTGAAAGGATCTGTGGCGAATTTTCTAGTAGATCGACAGATCTGTGAGTGGATGAGGACTTGTAGTGAACCAGTTGTTTGTTCTTACTCTAACATATGTCTGTTGATAACTAAAATTTACGATTCTCTTAAGTTTCATAGCATTCTGAAGACTTGATATTATCTGGGTGCCATGTGACTTGCGGGGTTTCAGATTATGAATTATTATTGTTAGGTTTTTGACTAACTGCATAAAATAAAATTGGTAGGAAACTTCAAATTTAAATAAACAAATTTGTTCTTATTTTACACTTGTTCAAAATGCAACTTCCCTCTGCTCCCAACACAATTTATTAAATAAGTGCAGCCTAATTACATGTCAAATATTTCTTTTCTTTTTATAATACACAAAGGTATTTTTCTACCATTTAGTGGTTATTTGGAACCTGGCCAACTAGAAAACATATACCAACTGCTGAACATCCTACTCAAAGTCTCCTCTACACAAGAGGCTTAGGGAGTGTTGAAACATAAATCCATTAAAGCTGGATAACGCTCAGAGGGAGCAGTGGCCAGATGGCTATCAAATGCTCAGAGCAGTTTCAAAAGCACAAAGCCATTTGTTTTCCTTATCAAATTAAACATATTAGTTGTGATATTTCAAAGCATTATTTAGCTAAATGTCTGTAGTGCTGGACATACTGTGTAGATCAGCACACTAATATAGCCCTGTATTAGTACTGTGTTACTTAAATTGCAGAAGGCAAAACAAAGGCCCAGCTGCTAAGACGTTTTCAGGGATCTCTGACTCTGACACTGGGTTGTCATTCTTGAAGGTCATTTTGGAAGAGTCTAAGGGTAAGGTTCTCGAATATGAGTTTGAATAATTATAACTGAATTCATGTTGATTTCAGAATTTAAAACATCAGTGTTTTCAGTTTTGGGGGTACATTGTGTCATTCACTGTCATCCCTTTCTATAACTGTGTTGCAGCAGTGTCCTCACAAACTCAATTTTGGATTAGGCTTTATGATATACCTTGAATAATAGAATAGGGTGAGAATAACAGTGTGCCAGTTCTGAGCCTATGTCTCAAGAGGCTTGTGTGTTTCTACTTGTTCTTGGACCTCTGCCTTTTCCAGGAACAGAACATTGCTCAGACTAGGCCACTGGACACAAAAGGAAGATGAGAGAAAATGGAACCGAACCTAGCCCAGCTCAGCCAATTCCCAGATATGTGAGCAGGCCGATCTGAGATTAGCAGAGCTGTCCAGCCTATCCCACCCAAGATCAGCCACCTCCCAGTGTGTGAGCAAGCACAGCTGAGATTACAAAATTGCCTAGCTGAGCCCAGTCTAGGTCAGCCAAATTCCAGATATACGAGCAGGCACGGTGGGGTGATTAGCAGAGCTACCCAGCCAAGCTCGGTCTAGATCAGCCAAGTCCCAGATGTACGAGCCAGCACAGTGGAGATTAAGCAGAACTGCCCAGCTGAGCCCAGTCGAGATTAGTTGACCGCAAAATCGTGAACTAAATGAATGCTTACCATTGTATGCCACTGAGATTTTGTGGTTGTCACAGTGTTATCATGGCCATAGATAACTGATAATTTGTGTACAAGACATATAAAAAGTAAAAAGACATATTATGTTATAACATGAACTCTATTGCTAAGAGTGAAGACCAAACAGATTTTATAGACTGTTACACAGATTTATCCAAACAGAATGATTTTATTCTCTATTTATCCTAACTCTAAAACCTAACTATACTCTCTAAGATAAGTAGATTGGGAGGAATTAAACCAACTAAGACAGTCTTTAAATTAGTATAACTACTCTGTGATTTATCATAAACCTTCCCTCTGAATTCAGAAAGCAATATTTACTTTTTTTCCCTCACACTTTTAGTTACCCAGTTATTTATATAGAAGTAATTCTCAAGCATTGGGTCTTGTATTTCTGAGAGGAAAGGTGCATAGAATTATTGCAAATGGTACTGGAAACCATATTTATGTACATTTTCACACAATTTCGTATAATTAGTGTTTTACACGAAAGGCTGGGAATGACCATCAAAGAGTATTTCTTGTAAAGCAGTGAATAATCTGAAAATATAATTAAGAAAACAGTTCCATTCACAATCACATCAAAAAAAAAATGATTAAGAGCAAATTGGTTCACAGAAAGTGCAAGTCTTAGACATAGAAAACTACAAAATATTGCTGAGAGAAATTAAGGACGATCTGAATAAATAGCAAGACATTTCATGCTTATAGATTATAAGTCTTAATATTGTTAACATGACACATTGGTCTATGGATTCAGTGTAATCCCTACGAAATTCCCAGCTGGCTTTTTTTGGCAGAAATTGACAAGCTAATCCTAAAATCCATATGGAAGCGCAAGGGACCCAGAATAGCCCAAACAAATTTGAAAAAGAACAAAATTGTAGGACTGACACTTTGCAATTTGAAAACTTACTGTATAACTTTATAAAGTTACAGTAATCAAGATAGTGTGGTAGTTACGTAAAGATTAATGGAGCAGAATTGAGATTCCAGAAATAAATTTATGGTCAATTTATGTTTGACAAAGTTGTCAAGGTAATTTGATAGATAAGGGATGATTTTTTCAACAGATGGTTCTGGGACAATTGGATAGAGAATGCAGAATATTAATTTACACCATTACCTCACACAGTATACAAATATTAACCCCAAATCTATCTTACCACAATGTGAGAGGTAAAACTCTAAAACTTCTAGAAGAAAATCTTTGTAACCTTGGGCTAGGCAAGTTCTTAGATTTAACACCACATGCATGATCCATAGAAGAAAATATTGATAAATCAGACTTCATAAAAATAAAAAGTTTCTATGCTTCAGAAGCCATGATTAAGAAAATGAAAAGACAACCCACAAACTGGGAGAATAATATATGTAAGTCTTACATCTGAAAAGGACTGGTATCTAGAATAATTAAAGAACACTTGCAAGTTAATTATACGAAGACAAACAACCCAATTTTAAAATGGGCAAAATATTTGAATAGACACTTCACCAAAGAAGATAAATGGATGGTAAATAAGTACATGAAAAAAATGCTTAATGCCGTTATACATTATGACAACACAAATAAAAACCCCAATAAGATACCACTACCACTGCTAGAATAGCTATAACCAAAAAGGCAGACAATAGCTAGTGTTGACAAGAACGTGGAGAACTTAGAACCCTCATACATTGCTGGTGGGAATGTAAAATGGTGTCGTCACTTCAAAAAACTGACAGTTTCTTAAATAGTTAATTGTAAACATACCATACGACCTAGCAATTCCACTTCTAGATAATCTACCCAGGAGGTATGAAAACACATATTCCTACAAAGACTTGTGAAAGAATGTGCATAGCAACATTTTTTATAGCATTTAGAAACTTGAATCAATCCAAAAGTCTGTCAGCTGGTGAAAGGATAAACAAAATGTGACTTAGCCATACAATACGATACTATTCAGCAATAAAAAGGAATAAACTATTGATACATTCTACAACATGAGTGGATCTCAGAAACAGTAAGTGAAGTAAGGCAGATGTAAAAGATGACTTATTATATGGTTCTATTTATATGCAGTGTCCAGAAGAGGCAAATCGATAGAGACAGAAAATGACCAGTGGTTGCCTGGGACTGGGAGTGGGTATTGACTACACATGGCCATGAGGGAACTTTTTGAAGTGATAGAAATGTTCAAAACTGGAGTACGGGGACCGTTGAACAGCATTATGAATTTACTAAAAATCATTGAATTGTACATTTAAAATGGGTAAATTTTATGGTATGTAAATTACACTGCAATAAAGCTGTGAACAGTGACACTGAAAATGTGTTTATTTTATACTGTCACCCCAAATTCCACTAAAACAGCAACAAACAAGATACACATAAACCCATAGCCACAAAGAGAACAGTAGAGGAGACAACAACATGAGAAAAATAAACATTTCAAAAATTAATTCTGAAATCAACTCATATTTGTGTCAGTTGATTTTGAGAAGGGTGCCAGAATCATTCAGTGGGGAAAGAATAGTGTCTTCAGCTAATGGTGCTGGGACAAGTGGATTTCCACATGTACAAGAATGACGTTGAACTGTTACTTTACGTGCTATATAAAAATCAAAAATTTATAAAATTTTTAAAATAATAATTCACTAGCATGTTCTGGCAGAATCCACAGTACTCCCTGGGCTTGGATTTTGATAGTGCTTCTTCAGAATGGGGGGAATATAATACTAGATTATCAAGAATTCGTTGACTTGGGGCCCTTTCTTAGGACATAGGATTTAACATCCCGACAATGACAGCGGGGGATGAGAGAAACTCTGCTATTGTGTCTCTCAGAAGCCTGGAGAAAGCGATGGCTTGTGTCGTGGGAAGCGAAAATGCCAGATTGCTCTTGCAGATGATAGAGGAAGGCTGAAGGAAGTGGGCAAGCTAGAATGGATGTATTATGTGAGGCCAGAATTCCAACCAAAGCATTGTGTTCCACAGGGGAACCCACCATTTACCAAGGCCGTGAGGAATGTGATAGTGAAAGGGGCCCTAGCATCACTAAAAAGTTCAGTGATGGCTCTTTTCTGAAGGCCAGTCATGACGGTAGGAGAGCTGGACTTATTAACAGCCATGGGGGTGATGGGTGATAGAGGAATAGATACCAGAAGCCAGAACTGAAACATATGTTAATAAAGATGATTTTTTTAAAAAAGAGCTACTCGGGTGATTCTGAGGTACATCTAGGTTTAGGAACGCCTATCTCTGGCGGCTAACTCAGTGTTGTTTCCATTAAACCAGTATGGCTCTCTTCTTGTATATTTAGCTCTGCTCAGAAACAAACAACAAATGTTTTTCCCCTATAACAAAAGTTAACCATTCATTGCAGATATTTAGGGAAAAAAAACACATTCATTGCAGATATTTAGGGAAAAAAAAGATAAAAAAGAAGACAAAAGAATTTTTGGTATCATGTATTACACTAAAATGAGCATTCTTACAGCTGAAATTCCATGCATCTCCATGATTATTATTTCCTTCAGATAAATTCTTAGAAGCAGGATTGTCATGCCCCAGATGATGCACAATTTTAAGGTTTTTGGCATGTGCTGCCAGATTGTCTTCATAGACTCAACAAATTAGTCTCCCAATTTCAGCCTATCAACATTCCTTTTCCCCATGCCATTGCCAACACTACTTATTATAGTTTTGTAAGGTTTTGTCAGTTTAATTGGTGAAAGTTGTGTATCTTTATTTACATTTCCTTATTTTTGAAGGGATCCCTTGGTGGCACAGTGGTTATACGCTTGACTGCTAACCAAGAGGTCAGCAGTTGGAACCCACCAGCTGCTCTGAGGAAGAAGAAAGATGTGACAGTCTACCTCCATAAACATTACAGCCTTGGAAACCCTATAGGACAGTTCTACTCTATCCTACAGGGTTGTTAGGAGTCAGAATCGCCTCGATGGCAATGAGTTTGGTTTATTTTAATATTTGTGAGGTTGAACTTTTTCATGTTTTATCTTGTTTTTATGTGTCATTCATATTTCTTTAATTCATACAACTGCCAATTTGGGGTAAATGTTACTTTTTTATTTTTTATTTTTAATAGAGCTTTATATAGTAAAGCATTTTTCCTCCCAGTTTGTCATTTGATGCCAAATTTTTTCTTAGTGTGTTTTTTCTTGCATGATTCTTTGTTGATTTGGTAAGTTTTGTTATATCATTTATTACATCTTTCCTTTTCCTACTAAATTGTCTTGACATCTTGAGCATATATTTGTATATGATATATACTTGAAATTTATCAAGCGTTTTATTCTGTTTTACTGAGCTTACTTTTACTGTGATAACATTATGCTTTTAAAATAATTTTGTAATACAGGTACCCTCTAGTTTTCTTCTTTTACACAAATTTCTTGATGGATCACATACATTTATTCTTCCTGATGAGCATAAGATTAATTTTGTTAAGTTCCAAAGTAAATTTCATTGGAGTTTTTAATTGTGTTCACTTTATATTTTGAGAAGAATTGGCATTTGTCTTCATATTCAGTAACATGGCATATATCTTCATTTATTTATTTATTCTTGTACAGTTTTGTTTCCTCTAATAAGGTTTTGTGATGTTTTGGTGTATCTTAAATATTTCTTAGTATTTCATTCTTCAGCTATATTTTTTGTCCCCCTATCTCCCCTGCCATATGGTTCTCTTCTTGACTAAAAATTTTAGATAGTGATCTTATGCACTCCCCTGCTTCCCTGGCCTACCAAATCCACTGTGCATCTTTTGCCAAAATAGAAAATGGACAAATACATAGGCGAATTAAAAAGGAGGGCAAACACTGAGATAAATGGATGTCTAGGAAAGGATGTTTGTGCTTTAAGACCTTAGCGAGGGTGCTTGATGAAGGAGGTGGGGTCAAGATGGCAGAGTAGTCAGATGCTTCCAGTGGACCCTCTTACAATAAAGACCTGAAAAAAAACACGTGAATCAATTACATATGACAATCTAGGAGCCCTGAACATCTAAGGCAAAGTTGAGGAACCAGACTGAGTGGCAGGGGGAGGGAGAGATGGTTTGGAAACAGCGAGGAGTTGCCATACCCAACCTGGTGAGAGCCTGAGCCCTTCAGGCCTGGGCAGCTCGGGGATGAGCGGTGAGACAGGCACACAGTGGTGCTCGGGAGGTGCGTTTTCTGCACCAGGGGAGACCCAGTGCCGGAGAGTCTACGCGGCCACCCAGAACCAGTGGCAAGCAGCCCTCATCGACGAAAGATAAGTACTTGCGTACGGCCTACCAACGTGGATCAAAAACAGCCCCCTTGGGGATAAACCTCTCTCCCATTTACCTCCCTGCTCCCTGCTCTCCACTGGGTCTCGGACCGGCTTCAGCAATTGCCAAGTCCCCTGGGCCGGAAGTAGGATCCATCACACGCCCTGAGCCATTCTCCCAGCCTTGGAGAGTGAACAAATTAACAAATGGGAAAAAATAAACTGCCGGCTCCCCTAAGCCAGGTACCCAGAGTAGGCACAGCTCCTTTGTCTAAGCACAGGCATAAGAGGTCCACGGACACTTTGAGTGCCTTTCCCCCTGCAGAGACTTGTGCAGGCCCATTTCAACAGTGTAGGCCCTCATTATCGCAGTACAACAGGGTATATACCGGAACTCTAACTTCAGCTGTTTCAGCTGTGAAGTGGCAGGTTCTTGACATTTGACACTGATCTGCCCATTAAGCAGGGTCTTCACCTACCTACATCAGGGGCCTGAGGTATGGGGGCAGTCCTGCTGTCTCACACGGGGTCGCTATGAGTCAGAACCGACGGGAGGGCAACAGCAACAGCATATGTTAGTCTCAGCAGGAAGCACCAGGTTCAGATTGGAAACTAGCTGCAGGGTTTAAGAGTTAGATACTGTACATTTTTGTCGCATTAGCCTAGGCAAACTGGGCAGACCTGAAAATAGACTAAACCAGAGAAAGAGATAGCAAGGAAATTTTAGGAAGTTTGGCAAAGCTTTGGTTTTCCCAAAGGTTTTGGGATAAGTTCTTCTAAGTCTATTTTGTTATCTATGGTGAAGAGAGTTTTTTTTTTTTTTTTTAAACAGTAGTTGACTAAGCAGATATTCAATAAATAATTGACAGAGTTAAATTATTTTCACAACTGGCAGGAGATTTCAAATACTAATTGCACACTTTTTTTTTTTTTTTTGGTCACTTGCGTAGTCTGTAAATAGCGAATTCTATCTAGGAACCAGCAAGCTGACGCAGAGGCAGAGATAATGGAGAATAGCTAGATTTGCAAATAGTTGACCCCTATTTCAGAGATGGAGCCCTGGTGGTGCAGTGGTTAAGAACGTGACTGCTAACCAAAAGGTCTGCAGTTTGAGTCCACCAGCCACTCCTTGGAAACTCTGTGGGCGCAGTTCTACTCTGTCCTGTAGGGTTGCTATAAGTCAGAATCGAGTTGATGGCAATGGGTTTATTTCAGAGAGATTCCCGGGCTGGAGAATCTAAGAGTAGTTAGAGGGTAGCTGTTCTCTTTCCTGCTTCGCCCATCTCTTGCCTTTTCTGACATCATTCTTGAAACACTTTTGGAACATATTGTTATACTAATATGTTGAATATACCGTGGACTGCCAGAATAATGAACAGATCTGTCTTGGAAGAAGTACAGTCAGAATGCTTCTTAGTAGTGATGATGGCGAGACTACGTCTCACGTACTTTGGACATGTTATCAGGAGGGACTAGTCCCTGGAGAAGGACATCATGCTTGGTGAAGTAGAGGGTCATCTAAAAAGAGGAAGATCCTCAACGAGATGGATTGACACAGTGGCTACAATGAGCTCAAACATAGCAATGATTGTGAGGGTGGCGCAGAACCGGGCAGTGTTTTGTTTTGTGGCACATAGGGTTGCTGTGAGTGGAACCAACTTGATGACACCTAACAACAACAATATGTGCTAGGTATTGGACTCAATGTGGGTAAATACGCTTTGAGGTGTATGTTATAGGAGATGCTCTGTTTTTTTTTTGTAACAGCTTTATTGAGATATAATTTGCATTCTATACAATTCACCCATTAAAATTGTACAGTTCAGAGTTTGTATATACTCAGAGTTGTGCAACCATCACCACAGTTTTAGAGTACACCACAATTTTCATCACTCCCAAAAAATCCCTGTACAGTTTAGCTATCACTCGTCAATCCCCCGTACTCCCATGACTAGACAACCAATAATCTACTTTCCATTTCTATGAATTTGCCTATTCTGGGCATTTCATATAAATGGTATGAAATAGCATGTGGTCTTTTGTGACTTGCTTCTTTCACTTAGGATAAAGTTTTCAAGATTCATCCATGTTGTAGCACGTATCAGTATTTCATTTTTTGTGGCAGAATAATATTCCATTGTGTGGATGTATCACGTTTTATTTATCCATTCATCAGTTGATGGACACTTGGCTTGTTTGCACCTTTTGGCTATGGATATGAATAATGCTACTATTAACATTCATGAATACAAGTTTTTTGTATGGACGTATGTTTTCGTTACTCTTGGGTATATATTTAGAAGTGTTATTAAATAGTAACTGGATCAAATGGCAATTCTATGTTTAATCTTTTGAGGAACTTCAGACTGTTTTCCAAAGCAGCTATTTTACATTCCCATGAACAGTGCATGAGGGTTCCAATTACTCCACATCCTCACTAGTTTTTTCCATTTTTCTGATTATAGCCATCCTAGTAGGGGTCGCCATGAGCCAGAATTGACTCGATGGCAATGGGGTTTTGGTTTGTCTTAGTGGAGTGAAGTAGTATCACCTTGTGGTTTTGATCTGCGTTTCTCTAACGACTCATGATGTTGAGCATCTTTTCGTGTGCATCTCAGGAAACTGGTCCATTCCCCTCTCTCTGGTGCTGGTTGTTGTTTTCTTGTTGACCTTTTTTAGTGACTGGCTGGATTATTTCAGTGACGTATATTCTTTCTGCAACGTGAAACCTCTGTTGTACCTCAGAGGGCACAGCCTGGGCATGCACACAGTCACCCTAGGATGACAGTGATTTTAGCAGGGCTCTCTTTGCTTCTTTCCATGACCACGCCCAGCTGATAAGCTCCACTAATGGTAGGCTCATTGCAATATTGCTTTAATTTTTAAAAGTTTATTTTTTACAGTAAACTCATTTGCTTACTTCCAGAAAACTCTAACTCCTAGAGAAATTAAGAGGTTGCAGAAACCATGAGAGCATTCATTGGCCCTCAGACAAGTCAAGGCACAATACTGAAAACCTGGATAGTTAGAGATACAGCTTTAGCAGAATGACAATTAAATGGTGTAGGAGCCCTGGTGTGCAGTGATGAAACATTTGGCTGCTAATCAAGAGGTTATCAGTTCAAACCTACCAGCTGCTCTGCAGGAGAAAGATGTAGTAATCTGCTTCTGTAAAGATTAGAGTGTTGGAAACTCTATGAGGCAGTTCTACTCTGTCCTGTAGTGTCTTAGTCATCTAGTGCTGCTATAACAGAAATAACACAAATGGATGGCTTTAACAAACAGAAATTTATTCTCTCACAGTCCAGTAGGCTACAAGTCCAAACTGAGGGTGTCAGCTCCAGGGGAAGGCTTTCTCTTCTCTGTCAGCTCTGGAGGAGGGTCCTTGTCATCAGTCTTCCGTTGGTCTGGGAGCATCTCAGCACAGGAATCTCAAGGTCCAAAGGATGTGCTCTGCTCCCAGCACTGCTTTCTTGGTGGTATGAGCTTCCCATGTCTCTCTGCTCACTTCTCTCTTTTATATCTCAAAAGATATTGGCTTAAGACACTACCTAATCTTGTAGACCTCATCAGTATAACTGCTGCTAATCCGTCTTATTACATCATACTGATAGCATTTACAACACATAGGGAAATCACATCAGATGATAAAATGGTAGACAATCATACAATACTGCGAATCATGACATAGCCAAGTTGACAGATACTTTTGGGGGACACAGTTCAATCCGTGACATTCTACCCTTTGGCCCCCCAAAATTCATGTCCTTGCAATACGCAAAACATATTCACCCCATCATATCACAATGAAAGTCTTAAATCAACTCGAAGTCCAAAATAAAAAAAATTTCATCTGTGAAACCTAGAATACAAGTTATCTGCTTCCAAAGGTACAATGGCAGAACAGGCACAAGCTGGACATTTCCGTTACAAATGGGAGAAATTTCAGGGAAAGAAGGCATAACAGGCACCAAGCAAGTTAGCAGAACACGTTACATTAGCCCTCAAGGCTTGAAAATAATCCTCTGTTCTCTGAGACCATTCACACAATAGTCCTGCCCTCCAGACTCTAGGGACTCTAGGTATTAGCCAGGACCTCAGGGCTTTCAAAGGGTGGATCCTTGGCCTCTGGTGTTTCTGAGGGTGGAGTTGCCACTCAGATGGACTAGGAGAGTGGTGCATCTAAAGCTGAGGGAGCAGAGTTGCTATCCCAGTGGGCTGGGAAGGTGGAGCTGAAGCCCAGGGACAATGGGACTCCACTCAGGGAGAAGACTGATGACGAGGACCTTCCTCCAGAGCCGACAAAGAGAGAAAGCCTTCCCCTGGAGCTGACACCCTGAATTTGGACTTCTCGCCTACTTGACTGTGAGAAAATAGATTTCTCCTTGTTAAAGCCATCCACTTGTGTTTTTTCTGTTAGAGCAGATGATTAAGACATGTAGGGTCACTATGAGTCAGAATCAACTCGACAGCAATGGGTAGTACTTGTAGGGGTGGTCCCTAAATGGTGCAAGTGGTTAAGCTTCTCAACTACTAGCTGAAAAGTTGGCAGTTCGAACCCACCCAGAGGCACCTTGGAAGACAGGCCTGGGGGTCTGCTCTTAAAGGTCACAGCCTCGAAAGCCCAATGGAGCGGTTTTACTCTGTACACGTGGAGTTGCTGTGAGTCAGAATTGACTCGACAGCAGCTAACAGCAGCAGCAGCAGTTGTAGGTGATGCCGATGGTGAGGAAGGAAGGGGCAGTGAGGTTAGAATTCTAGAAAATCCTACTGTAAATGGATAAAAATGATTGGTGTATTAATTCCTCCAGTGTTTCCCTCCTGTTGCCAAAGAGAGTTCTAGCTTAGTCTGCTTCAGACTCTTCTTTTCCCCCACCCTGGGAAGAGTTCTGTCTCCTTCAGAATCATTCTGGAGTTTTGTGACATAGAATAAATACGGAGTAAAGAGGAGCATAATAAGAGGTTAATAAGCAATAGAGGGGAGAGTTAGAGGGGTTGCTTAGGGGTTATGAGAATAAGAGCTGTGGTTTCTGAAGGAAGTGGAGAAAATAGATAAAGGGACATTTAGAAGAAGTGTTGTGATTTATGAATCCCTATTCACAGTAGTGCTGGTTATTCTCCATTTGGTGCTCCAGATCATTCTCCACGCTTCTCTGTTCTACTTTGTGCCCTTGACTGCTGAGCTCTAGATATGTATTGCCCAGGCTCCCTAGCTAGGGCCTCTGGTTGGATTAAGTCAGTGGGAGACACTGGCAGAAGGTTAAAGGATGGGAAGAGAGAAAAGTTGGGTAGTGTGCTTTTTCCCCACCTCATGTCCAACGTGGCTATGCTTTTGACAGTGGCTGCAATACTTTATACTAAGGTCCTCAACTACTGTTGGGGAGGTCCTCTCCCATAGCTACAGCCCTTGCTGAGTTCTAGTAACACCACTTCCGCCCCTTCCCCCTCAAGCCTAGGACATGATAAGAGTTTCCCTCTGTTCTTAGTCCCCAGACAGTTTGCCATCCTTGGTTTCTCTTACCCTGCCCACTCCTTTGTCAAAATAGCCTCTATAGTAAAACCTCCTCAATTATACCTTTTGAGTGCGTCATTTATTTTCTACTGGACTCTAGATGATACAGCAGTATTAAGAAAATGCAAATATCTTTTTATTTTTCATGGTGACCCCATGCGTGCAGGGTAGAACTGTGCTGCATAGGATTTTCAAGGCTGTGACCTTTTCTTTTTTTTTTTTTATTGTACTTCAGGTGAAGGCTTACAGAACAGATAGTTTCTCATGAAACAGAAGTACACATGTTGTTTTATGACATTGGTTAACAACCCCACAACATTGCAACCCTCTAACCTCTCAAACTTTTTTTTGGTGAAAATACACATAGCCAAAGATACACCGTTTCAAAAATTTCTACATGCACAGTTCAGTGACATTGACTGTGCTCTTCCAGTTGTGCAGTTATTCTCACTTAAGATGAAGGCTTACAGAACAAAATAGTTTCTCATTTAACAGTTACTACAAATGTTGCCCTATGACAATGGTTAAGAATCTCACAACACATCAACAATATCCTTACTCAAACTTGGGTTCCCTATCACCAGCTTCCTTGTCCCCTTCTGCCTTCTGGCCCTTGTCACTGGACTCCTTTACCTGGTTAGTCTCATTTGGTTTCATGGGGCTGTCCACTCCCAGGCTGAATGGTGAACCTCAGAGATGACTTCACCACTGAGCTAAAAGGGTGTCTGGGGGCCATACTCTCGAGGTTTCTCCAGTCTCCTTTAGGCCAGTAAATCTGGTTTTTTTGTGAGATAGAATTATGTTCTACATCCTTCTCCAGCTCTGTCCAGAACCCTCTGTTGTGATCCTGGTCAGAGCAGTCAGTGGTGGTAGCCGGGCACCATCTAGCTGTACTGGACTCAGTCCGGTGGAGGCCTTGGTAGCTGTGGACAATTAGTCCTTCGGGCTGATCTTTTCCTTGTACCCTGTTCTCTTCGTTCTCCCTTGCTCCCGAAGGGATGAGACCAGTGGAGTATCTTAGATGGCCGCTCACAGGCTTTTAAGACCCCAGACACTACTCACCAAGGTAGAATGTAGAGCATTGTCTTTATAAGCTGTGTCATGCCAACTGAGGTAGATGTTCCCCGAGACCATGGTCCGCAGAGCCCTCCGCCCAGCAATTTAGTCCCTCAGGGAGTTTGGATGTGTCTGTGGGGCTTCCATGACCTTTCCTTGTCCAAGTTGTGCTAGTTTCCCCTGTATTGTGTTCTGTCTCACCCTTCACCCAAGATACCGCTTATCTATTGCCTATTTAGTATTTCCCCCCCACCCCTCCCATCCCTGGTAACCAACAAGGATTGTTACATTTTGTGTGTGAACTTTTTCATGGTAATACCTTTGCTTTTCAACACGTTAAAGAGGTCTTTTAAGGAGGTCTTTTGCAGCAGATTTGCCCAATGCAATGCATCTTTTGATTTCTTGACTGCTGCTTCCATGGGTGTTGATTGTGGATCCAAGTAAAATGAAATCCTTGACAAGTTCAATCTTTTCTCCATTTATCATGATGTTGCTTATTGGTCCTGTTGTGAGGATTTTTGTTTTCTGTATGTTGAGATGTAATCCATACTGGAGGCTGTGGTCTTGGATCTTCATCAATAAGTGCTTCAGACTTTTCACTTTGAGCAGACAAGGTTGTGTCATCTGTATATCAGAGGTTGTTAATGAGTCTTCCTCCAATCCTGATGGCATGTTCTTCTTCATATAATCCAGCTTGTTGGATTATTTGCTCGGCATATGGATTGAATAAGTATAGTGAAAGAATACAACCCTGATGACACACCTTTCCTGTCTCTAATTTCAGGTGGGATATACTCAAGGTCGCACTTCGGCCCTTGTGGACTTGTTCTAATTTTCTTCAGCTTCCACTTGAACTTGCATATGAGCAATTGATGGTTTGTTCCATAGCCCGCCCTTGGCCTTGTTCTGACTGATGATGTTGAGTCTTTCCATTGTCACTTTTCACAGATGTAGTTGATTTGATTCCTGTGTATTCCATTTGATGAGGTCCATGTGTGTAGTCGCCGTTTATGTTGGTGGAAAAAGTTATTTGCATTGAATAAGTCATTGATCTTTCAAAATTCTATCATGTGATCTCTGGCATCGTTTCTATCACCAAGGTCATATTTTCCAACTACTGATACTTTGTTTCCAACTTTCGTGTTCTAATTACCAGTAATTATCAGTGCATCTTGATTGCATGTTTCATCAGTTCAGACTGCAGAAGTTGGTAAAAATCTTTAATTTCTTCTTCTTTGACCTTAGGGTTTGGTGCATAAATTTGAATAATAGTTGTATGAACTGGTTTTCCTTGTAGGCCTGTGGATGTTATCCTATCACTGACACCACTCTTCTGTCAGTTTGTTATACTGTGGTGGCTTGTGTGTTGCTGTGATGCTAGAAGCTATGCCACCAGTATTTCAAATACCAGCAGGGTCACCCTTGGTAGACAGGTTTTAGCAGAGCTTCCAGACTAAGACAGACAAGGAAGAAGGACCTGACAGTCTCATTCTGAGAAAATTGGCCATTGAAAACCTTATGAATAGCAGCAGAACATTGTCTGATATAGTGCTGGAAGATGAACCTCTCAGGTTGGAAGGCACTCAAAAGACAACTGGGGAAGAGCTGCTTCCTCAAAGTAGAGTCGACCTTAATGACGTGGATGGAGTCAAGCTTTCGGGACCTTCAGTTGCTGATGTGGCACAACTCAAAATGAGAAGAAACAGCTGCAGGTATCTATTAATAATCGGAACGTGGAATGTATGAAGTATGAATCAAGGAAAATTGGAAGTTGTCAAAAATGAAATAGATCACATGAACACGAATATCCTAGGCTAGGCACTAGTGAGCTGAAATGGACTAGTATCAACCATTTTGAATCACACAATCATATGGTCTGCTATACTGGGAATGACAAATGGAAGTGGAATGGTGTCGTGTTCATTGTCAAAAAGAATGCTTCAAGATCTAACGTGAAGTACAATGTTGTGAGTGATAGGATAATATCCATACGCCTACAAGGAAGACCAGTTAATTTGACTATTATTCAGATTTACTCACTACAGCTATTGCCCTGAGATAATCTTTAAATCTTAAACCAAAAATATCCCCTCAAGACTTCTTTAAACCTAACAGTGGTTTAACTTAATTCACAAAGAATGTCTGCCTTGAGTATTGTGCTCTTTTAAAGAACCCTGTATGTGGGATCAAATTGACAACAGCAACTCGAAAGGTTAGATAGGAATCTTAGGCGGCAGTGAGTTTATGTTAATAGAAGAAAAACAATTCATAAAAGGGGGGCAAAAATGGTTTGCACAGTGAAGAATGTAATCAGTGTTACTGAATTGTACATGTAGAAATTGATAAATCGGTGTAAGTTCTGCTGTGTATATTCTCAGCTCAACAATAACAAAAGTTTTTTTAAAAAAAAGAAAGTTAAAAAATACAAATAAAATCTTGGCATATTTTGAAGTTGCTCTTGGTTGTTTAGACTGCTGTTGGCCTGGATGCAACTGCAGGACCGAACACATGAATAACCGCCTTGTGTCTTACAAATGACCATTACAAGAGGGTCATTTTACCTTCTTGTGTAAAGTTCTATAACCCTAACTAGGAAAAGGGCATGAGAGAATGAATTATGTTTCTGGCAGGGTTTTGAGGTAACACTGGGTAAACTTAGAAGAGAAGTAGATTCCGTACTTACTGCCCTGTCTGTAGCCTTCACGCGTTTAGACGTGTCATTTGATTTCCTAATGGCTCTGACTTGTCTTAATGAATTCAGATAGTGGTTTCCTTTAATTTTAATAGAAACTAATTTTATTTCCTTCTTGCCTTTCTAAATTATATTTCTACTCCATCACCAAAATCTCTCTAGCTGACACACATGGACTGCTTGGGTACCTAGAATCAGTCAGTGCTTGAGAGATTTTAACAATAGTGCATAGCTGCAGAATATAATGCTTATTACAAGAGACCCTGGTGTAAAAAGCCACTTTTTGGCAATGTTTGATTCCAACCAGACTATTCAGGAACCACACTTACAATTTCAGCCCCTTGGGTAACTTTGCTCACTTGTTCCTGGTGATTTGTTGTTAGCACAGAATGACAAATGAGAAGGCAGTTGAGTACATGAAGAGTTGTACCCAGTGAGGAGCATTTTGCTTCACCCAGTGCACACCAGCCTGGTCCATTGCATCTGTAGACTAAAAGCTCCATGCTGGCTTTCCACGACTCTTCATAAATTATTACCTTTCTTTCTCTCTCTCTCTCTCTCTCCTTATTTTATTATTTTGCCCAGTAGGCACATTCATGAAGAGTTACATATGGAGAAATGCCATTTTAAAATGCACCATTGAAAGACATCCTGGTGTGAATCTTTTTATAAAGAAATAGCTCCTAATTTAGCTTCCAGCCAATTCAACATAGGAAATTTTGATTTTACACGTAAAATGAGGCACATTCGTAACATGCTTGCGTTTTCCCAGCAGTTTTTAAAGCACCGTCAGTGTCTGTCTTGGGAAACAACTTGACTGTAATAAGCATTTGTAACTTTCAGCTGTTTTCTGAATTTAATTTTCTGTAATGTCTGGGCTTTTGGCCACTACTGCATAAAGTTTGCTTCGGAGAAACCTTCCTGGACAATCTTAGGATGAGTAGGGCAGCCTGCTTGGCAGCGGTGATGCTTGCATCCTTCCTAGCAGAGATCTTTTTTTCGTGGTCTTCCTCACCTCCATTCTTGGAAAAGGCTCCCCATAAAGTCTAAATTTTAGCTTAGCTCTTCAATTCCTGGATTTCTCTGATGAGTGTATGTGAAATCTTTATGAGTGGGGATCATTATCAGGCATTTGGAGCAGAGCTGGAGGACTGCTGAGCTTCCTGCAGCATACCCTACCTTGACAAGCCTTACTAAGCTCATCTGACTGAAATCTTCATACCAAAGATGCTCAGAGCAGACTAAGGAACCTTTAGAAAATCATTCAGTTTTTCTCTCCTGCCTCTTGTACTAGGAAAACCTGGTGGTGTAGTGGTTAAGAGCTTTGGCAGATAACCAAAAGGTTAGCAGTTTGAATCCACCAGGCTCTCCTTGGAAACTCTGTGGGGAAGTTTACTCTGTGCTATAGGGTCACAATGAGTCAGAATCAACTCGACGGCAACGGGTCTTGTTTTATTTTTTTCCTTGTACTAGCATATTCAATATTCTGGTTTGATGAATTGTTTATTTTACTCTCCCTTCTATATTACCCAGATTGTTCTGGAAGAGCATTTCTAAGCCCAGAAGGAATGAATGGTTTGTCTTTATCTATTGTCTAGAGAAATGAAGTATCATGCTTTGCCTCCTTTTACTTACTGGCTTTCCTAGGCTCATGTCTGTGTCTTAAGTGCTTGTGTTCCAACAGGCCAAAAAAAAGTAGAGGGGAAGGAAATTGCTTTTATTGAATACCTATTTTGTGCCAGACCTTTGTTCTGGGGGTTTTATATATACGATTTTAATTAATCCTCATTAAACTTGAGGAAGTAGGTGGTGTTATTGTCCTATTTAACAAATGAGAAAACTGAAGTCCATCGATTGAGGTCACAAAATATACATGGCAGATCTGGAATCTGACTCCAGATTTATCTGCCTCCAAAATCTGTGTTTTCTTTTCATTATACCATGATACCTCCCAATTTGTAAGACACCCAGCTGTCTGAGTCTCCTGTCCACTTTGAGCCAGGTCTTCATGGCTGGACAATGTCCCTGACAGCATTATATCAAACTAAAACAGACGTTTGGCTATTATGGCCTCTCTCTCTTCCTCTTGGGAGGGTGGCACCTACACTATGAGATAACATGCAGGAACCATGAACTTTAACCCACCTCCAAGATCCTCCTATACTCGCTTATAGGCATGGCCTTAGTCTTCTATTTTAGAATCAGAATGCTTGCCTTTTAATGCTATTTTTCCCACACTCACAACCTCTCCTGCACTCACCCCTCAGCATGAAGAGGTGAATTGCTTGTGTGGGCATTGCTCTGTGGTGCTTACCTCCTTACCCACAACCACCAATAACCACAGGCTGGACTGAGAAGGCAGCAGGGAACTAGTTATGGCCACGTGACCCAAGACACTAAATACTTCCAAGTCTAAAGGAGCCAGGTAGGGTCTGAGTCTTATCCTGGGTTTTGTCAGCGTTAGGCCCCTACCAGCAACTTTGTACTACTGTTGCTTCTACTGCTCCATGCGCTATAGGTGCGATTCAGGGGAACCCACCCAGAGTGTCCCTGCTGTCACTTGCAGTTTACTAGACCTCGTTTGGCTCTAAGGCTCTTTGAAGTAGCTAGAGTGCTCCTGAGGTATCCTGGTTTTGGTGGATATGATCAACCATGAGAACTCCCTGTAACCAGCAATGGAAGAAGACAGAGCTATTGAGGAGATGCTTAATAGGCTTCTCCTGGGACTCCTCAACCATCTGGCATATGTCAGTTCCTTTAATTTACATGTACCCCTTCCCGAAATCTTCTCCGGCTTATTAATTTTGTCAGCCTTCAGATACCTGGCAGCACTGGGTTGTCAAACATAGGATATGGGAAGTTTGCTTCATGTGAACTCCCTAGATATCCCCAGTGGCTCTCCAGAAGAAGCCTTCCTAGCCATGAACAGTGTATCCCAGGAAAAATCAAGAGGAAACTCTACGTTTCAAAAATTACCTTACAAAGTACTGTGATCTATAGGGTACTAGCCAGTTAGAACAGATACAAACAATAGGTAGGACCGTACAGGTGTGGGCTAGCTGGATGTCAGCCGTGTTGGGTGATGTTGCTGTTATTATTACTATTTTACTGATAGAGATTATGATCAAGAAAGATTGGAGACATACTTTAGCAGTCATCTAGTTAATGCTTTGCTTTCCATTATTAGATGGAAACTCGATTTTTCATGTCTCCCAAGAGTCTGCCAAGAGCTGTCTTGGAGAAACCTTATGGCTGTGAGCAGAATGCTTAATGCAAGAAGACGGAGCCTTTGGCTGCTTCTCGAAATGCCTTTCTCCCTATCACTCTCACATTGTTCTGAGATGCTGTAAACCAGCCACTGACTCTGTGCAAAGTCCTTGACCCCCTGTTCTTTTCTGTAAATTCCTCAGCTGGTGTTTATGGCTGTGCTGCTGGGAACTATTGCATGTTATCCAAGTGTCAGTAAGGATGGTTTACATGCCGCTCATTCAGTCTGTTCTCCTATTGCCAGGTACAACTGCTCTCAAACGTCAAATTACAGGTGACAGTGCATTTTCACTTCTGCTTATATTTCCCCATGTCTTTTTAGGGAAGAGGCCTCCATGGATCACTGAGAAGAAACTTTCAGTCTTTCAGTGCTTTCAGTCTTTCTTTCATCCCTTCATCTGACACTCAATCCTCCACCCCACCCCACCCCACCCCCGGCGCCATTTCCATCTTCCTATGGCTAGTATCAGGGAAAAGCAAGGCAATGTATTTCAGGCAAATCTCTAATTTCCCCAGAGTTGTCTTGTTACTCCCCATCTCCAAAGACTTCCTGCTGACGCTGTCCTCTAAGTGTTCAAAGCAAACCAGGGAATGATTTGAATGAAAGGAAAAGAAAGCAGGTCTAATGAAGGGGAACACAGGGGCAGTTCAGGGGAAGGGGGCAGGTGGCTAGGAAAGTGGGGATTCATTCCTGCATCCCTGAAGCATGGCTGTAATTCATGGTGACAGCTTATAGATTGCCGTGACAGGGGTTTGAGAGTCCTAGATTTTTTGTCATTGTTGTTGAGAATATATACAGCAGAACATACACCAGTTCAGCTGTTTCTACAGGTACAATTCAGTGACATTGATTACATTCTTTGAGTTGTGCATCCATTCTCATCTTCTTCTCTGAGTTGTTCCTCCCCCATTAACAAACTCACTGCCCCCTGAGGTTCCTATCTAATCTTTTGAGTTGCTATTGGAACTTTGATCCCATGTAGGTAGTTGTTAAAAAAGCACACTGCTCAAGGTAGACCTTCTTTACTGGTGAGAGTCCTAGGTTTTTGCATGCTTCTTGCCCCAGCACTATCACTGTGAGATCTTGTTGGAGCTGTGCTCCTTTGTATCATTCATAATCTACTCTGTCATCTGGAAGGCCTTGAAGAGCCACATAGTTAATGTGAGTCTTCAACTTTGAGTCACTACAGTTGAGCCAAAAAAATAAAAACAAGCTGTCTTGTTCCTACACCATATTAATACACATGTAGAATTGTTCTGCCGGTCCATTTTAAAAGGAATTAACAGCAGATGTAATTCAGGGAAGTTTAACACTAACTACTTCAATACAATAAATAAATAAGGCACATAATAAAAATAGTTCAAAACCTTAATATAATGAACTACCTAGCTTGAGACTTCCCTTGGTGTTTATCATAGGCCAATGTCAATCAATTGCTATGGGATTGGAATGAATAAAAATGGGCAAAGATAAAGGAATGTTATGGTAAGAAGAGGCCAGCAGGGGATCTGGCTCCAACCTCAGCAAATCAGTGACTTTGCATAATCTAATGCCTATTTTCAAATATATATGTTGCAAAGGAGAACTTTTTATGGTGATTTTCACTGAAAAGCTTTTTCAGAAGGACTGACCGAACATTATCCTTTATCCTTTCCCATATTTCCAGTTAATTTAATACTATAACTCAACTGCTTAGCATTATGACTTTTTAGAGTAGGATATGTTGTTCAATCATTAAACATCCAGTAAGTAATACATTGATCATTTACACCTTCTGTCTAGACCAGAGTAGGTCCTCAGTTAATTTTCAGGTCATTTCAAATATTCTCCCACTCCTGCCCTCACCAGTTGCATATATGGATAAGAAAATGAGGTTAATGGAAATTTAGTGGCAGAATCACAATTAGAACTCAGATCTTCTGATTCCCAGGCAAGCAGTCTCCCTTCTGTCCAATGTTCCTTACCATAGATGCTCCTAGGAAGTCAGACACTCAGTCTTTTCTGCAAGGGCTACTTGACACTTCGTTGACAACTACCAAAGTGCTTCATACTTCATTGGAAAATCATTGAGGTTGCCATGTGTTCAGTGAGGCCTTAAAAATGAGCTTCACAAGAGCTGGCAGAAATGTGAAAACAAGTTTCAAACTGTTATCTTGACAGTGTACATATTCTTGACTTTCTCTGTTAGGGTGTTGATAGAAGAAAACAAAAAGATTAAAATTGATAAGAATGTAGCAAAGTGAATAGTATCTGATAAGGATTTAAAATCCAGAATAAAGAACTCCTACAACTCAACAACAGAAAGACAAAAAACCCAGTTAAAAAATGGGCAAAGGACTTGAACAGACATTTCACCAAAGAAGATATACAAATGACCAACAAACAAACACATGAAAAGATGGTCAACACCATTAGTCATCAGAGAAAGGTAAATCAGAGCTACAAAGAGATACCGCTTCACCCTCACTAGAATAGCTATTATCAGGAAAATGGAAAATAACAAGTGTTGGTGAGGATTTGGAGGAATTAGAACCCTCATCCACTGCTGGAGGTTTTGTGAAATGATGCAGCCACTATGGAAAATAGTTTGGTGGCAGTTCTGGCAAAATGGCGCTCTAGGCAGAAGCACCACGCCGTCCCGCCACAGCAAAGATCCGAAAAACTAAGCCAAACAGAGAATACAACAATCCCGTAACCCTAAAACATCAAATGAAGAGATAAAGAACTCAGCCAAGCACCAAATGGAGTGATAAAACTGACAGAGAATGGAGAGCGAGGAGAGATTCATGCAGAGGTCCCCTACCAGCTAATGCAGTGCAGATCTGCCATCTTGGACTCCTATCGGAGACCAGCAAACGGGGGGTATGAGAAAGCAGCCTCACAGAGCGTCCAGCGGGAGACAAAACAACCGGTAATTTGCAGTGTGTGCTTTCCAACCCCCCCCCCCCCTTTGCCCCGGCTCGGCCTCCTCTGCTTCCCGCGGCCACGGTCCCTTGACCGGGAAGCGCCGGCTGCTTGGATTCCACACACCCGAGTGGGCAGCTCTCTGGGTGCCATTTGTTGGCTGTTGGTGTTGCTTTTTTCTGCTTCTTTTGATTTCTTCCTTGCCTATCGCAATCTCCCCCTCCTTTCGCTCGAGTGCCTCGCTCCGTGTGCCATCTTTGCTTCTTCCTGAGGGGCTGCAGAGCGCCGGTAATTTGTGATACATGCTTTCCCACTCTCTACCCTTCTTCGCCCACACTCGGCCCCCTCTGCTTCCCGCGGACCCAGTCTCTTGTCCAGAAACACCAGCCCACACTAGCTGGTTCTCTGAGTGCCATTTGTTGGCTGCTGGCGTTGCTTTTTTTCCCACTGCTTCTTTTGATTTCTTGCTTGACTCTCGCCGCCTCCCCCTCCTTTCACTCGAGTGCCTGACTCCGTGCGCCATCTTTGTTTCTTCCTGAGGGGCTGCAGAGCTCCATTCGAGTGTGGAGTTGCTTCCCTGTCTAGGCTACCGCGCTGGTGGGACCCCGGGGCTTTTGTTCGTTTGTTTGTTTTGAGTTGTTTGTTTGTTTCCTTTTCCTTTTCTTGAGTTGGGGACCCTTTCTGGCCAGGAGGAGCTGCATGGCAAGGAGAGTCCTCTTTGGCTTCCACAGATGTGCAGAGGGATCCCTGAGCACATTTCTTTTTTCATTGGGTTTTTTTTTTTTCTGTTTCTTTTGGAGGGCCTTTCTTGTTCTTTTTTAATTGTTTTGTTTTCTTTTCCCTCTTTTTCCCTTTTTGTCTTTCTTCATTGCTGAGTTTCTCGTGTCTCTATATCTTCCTTCTCTTTCTGATCCGTGAATACCTGGCGTTGTATACCTCTATGCCTTCTAGCCAGGCTGTACTGCAACACATGAGAGCGACTTCCCCAGACCTCATAGCTGCATCGGTGGGATTCCTGGGAACTTTGTGGTTCTTTAACCTTTCTGATTTTTATTTATTCATTCTTTTCTGTTCTTCCTCTTCCCCTTTCTGTTTTTCTCCATTTCATAGTCTCTCATCTCTCCACTCCAACGGCAAGCTCCCCTAGCATTCTTTTTTGTTTGTATGTTTTTGGCTTCTGTTCCTCTCTCTTCTCTCCCATATCCATCTTAGCTCCACACATAACAATCTCCCCGCTGCAACCTGCTTACCTGCACCATGCGCTTGACATCACAGTGCCAACCAGCACAGGCACGGCCTACTGGAACCTGCCCTGCACTGATTACCGACCCGCCCTGGTGGCTGTAGTAAGTGCCACAAACAACCCGTCCGAGTAACTCCTCTTCAGCTAGAACTGCCCTGCCGTACCATATCTGAGTGACTGACCCTGCCAATTGGAGAAGGAGGTGAAAAGTATTGAGTGCACAGACAAGCAAACAACAAAGAACACACAGTCCACCTGCTCAGACACAGTCAAATTTTTATTTAAAAAAAAGGGATGAAACAAACAAACCTACAATCAATAAATGAGAAAAATAACTACTGAATGCCCCGAAAACAGCAGACAATATCAAAACATATACAAAAACAGGACAGGATGGTTCCAGTAGGCATCCAAAATAAAACACCAGATGACTCTCCTGTGGAAGAAAAGGCACTAGAACTACCTGATAGGGAATTCAAATCTCTAATACTCAGAATTCTCCAAGAACTGAGGCAAAAAGCTGACAAACATGAGGAAAAAATAGATAAATTTGTGGAAAATACAGACAAAAAATTGGAAGAATTCAGGAAGATAATGCAGGAACAAAATGCCAAAATAAATTCACGACTAGAAATTATACAAAGACAACAATTAGAAATCCAAAAGATAAACAACAAGAATTCAGAAATGGACGGTGTCATAGAAGGGCTGAGAAGCAGATTTCAAATGGTGGACGACAGGATCAGTGGAATTGAAGACAAACACTTGGATACAACTCTGTTTGAGGAAAACTCAGAAAAAAAGAACAAAGAAAAATGAAGAGACCCTGAGACTTATGTGGGACACAATCAAAAGCAAAAATATTCAAGTGATTGGAATTCCAGAACGGGGAGAAAACAGAAAACACAGAGAGGATCATTGAGGAACTGCTGACAGAAAATATCATGAAAGATGAAAAGCTGGCCATCCAAGAAGCTCAACGAACCCCATATAGAAGAGACCCCAAAAGAAAATCACCAAGGCATATCATATTCACACTCGCCAAAACCAAGGACAAACAAAGAATCCTGAGAGCAGCTCGTGAAAAACAAGAAGTCACATACAGAAGAGAAACAATAAGACTATGCTCAGGTTATTTGGCAGAAACCATGCAGGCAAGAAGGCACTGGGATGACATATATAAAATCATGAAAAAAAAATTGTCAGCCAAGAATAATATATCCTGCAAAACTCTCGTTCAAATTTGATGGTGAAATTAGGTCATTTCCAGATAAACAGAAACTAAGGGAATATGCAAAAGTCAAACCAAACTTACCAGAATTATTAAAGGGAGTTCTTCGATCTGAGGACAAACAGCTTCAGCCCTCAGGCAGGACCTAGGACCTAGGACGCAGGTTCATATGAACCAGATACCATTCTAGGAACTGAACTACAGAGGACTTTCCAAAAGCAAAAGAAATACAACAGGGAATCAGAGAAATCAATCAAAGGATGACAACAACATCAAAACAATGAAAGAGGGAATAAACGGCATAGGTATAGAACCTTCTAATGGAGAGGAAGGCAAGGCGATACCAAGTAAGGGTAGACTGCTTCAAACTTAGAAAGATAAGGGCAAAATTCATGTTAACCACAAAGAAAGTTAACAAACCAACTCATAAAGACGAAAAACATAAAGTCTCAGCAAAAACAAAACCTACAAAAACAAAAGAAATGAAAAACAAATCCACAAACAAAAGCAACTCAGCACAAGAGAGTAAGAACAAAGGAAACTTCAGCACCACAAACAAAACCACTACAAAATGACAGCAACAAACTCACATCTGTCAATAATTACGCTGAATGTAAATGGACTCAATGCACCCGTAAAGAGATGGAGAGTCACAGAGTGGATAAGAAAACAGGATCCATCAATATGCTGTCTACAAGAGACACACCTTAGAAATAAAGATGTGAATTTATTAAAAGTCAAAGGTTGGAAAAAAATATATCAAGCTAACAACTACCAAAAAAGAGCAGGAGTGGCAATTCTAATCTCAGATAAAATAGACTTTAAAACAAAATCTACCATAAAAGACAAAGAAGGTCGCTATATAATGATTAAGGGGACGATCCATCATGAAGACATAACCATAATAAACATCTATGCACCCAATGACAGGGCTCTAAAATACATAAACTCTAACAACACTGAAAAGAGAAATTGACAGTTCCACAATAATAGTAGGAGGCTTCAACACACCACTGTCAGTAAAGGACAGAACAACTAAGAAGAAACTCAGCAAAGATACAGAAGACCTAAGGGGCACAATCAGCCAACTTGACCTCATAGACATATATAGAACAATCCATCCAACCGCTGCAAAGTACACATTCTTTTCCAATGCACATGGAACGTTCTCCAGAATACACCCCATGTTAGGCCACAGAGCAATCCTCAACAAGATCCAAAATGTTGACGTAATTCAAAGTATCTTCTCTGACCCCAATGCCATCAAGGTAGAAATTAACAATAGAAAGAGCAAGGAAAAAAACTCAACTACATGGAAACTGAATAATACCCTGCTTACACATCGCTGGGTAATAGAAGAAATCAGAGATGGAATAAAAAAATTCCTAGAATCCAATGAGAATGAAAACACATCACACCAAAACCTTGGGGACGCAGCTACCAAGGCCTCCACCGGACTGAGTCCAGTACAGCTAGATGGTGCCCGGCTACCACCACTGACTGCTCTGACCAGGATCACAACAGAGGGTTCTGGACAGAGCTGGAGAAGGATGTAGAACATAATTCTATCTCACAAAAAAACCAGATTTACTGGCCTAAAGGAGACTGGAGAAACCTCGAGAGTATGGCCCCCAGACACCCTTTTAGCTCAGTGGTGAAGTCATCTCTGAGGTTCACCATTCAGCCTGGGAGTGGACAGCCCCATGAAACCAAATGAGACTAACCAGGTAAAGGAGTCCAGTGACAAGGGCCAGAAGGCAGAAGGGGACAAGGAAGCTGGTGATAGGGAACCCAAGTTTGAGTAAGGATATTGTTGATGTGTTGTGAGATTCTTAACCATTGTCATAGGGCAACATTTGTAGTAACTGTTAAATGAGAAACTATTTTGTTCTGTAAGCCTTCATCTTAAGTGAGAATAACTGCACAATTGGAAGAGCACAGCCAATGTCACTGAACTGTGCATGTAGGAAGTTTTGAAATGGTGTATCTTTGGCTATGTGTATTTTCACCAAAAAAAAAAAAAAAGGTTGAGAAGTCAGAGGGTTAATGCTTTGTGGGGTTATTAACCGATGTCATAAAACAACATGTATACTACTGTTTCATGAGAAACTATTTGTTCTGTAAGCCTTAACCTGAAGTACAATAAAAAAAAATAAAGAAAGAAAGAAAATAGTTTGGTGGCACCGCAAAAAGTTAAACACAGAACTACCTAAATATCCAGCAGTTCCACTCCTAGGTATATACCCAAAATAATTGAAAGCAGAGACGCAAGCAGATACTTGTATACCAGTGTTTGTTGCAGAATTATTCACAGTAGCCAATAGGTAGAGATAACCCAAGTGTCTATCAACAGATGAATGGATAAATAAAATGTTTTATATACATACAAGAATATTAATTCAGCCATAAAGAGAAGTGAATTTCTGATACATGATACAACATAGACGAATCTTGAAAACATTATGCTGAATGAAATAAGTCAGACATAAAAGGGCAAATATTGTATGGTCCCACTGGTATGAAATATCATGAACAGGCAAATGTGTAGAGACTGAAGTATTTTGTTAGTTACTGGGAGCAAGTGGGAGGGGGAGATGGGGAGGTATTGCTTAAGGGGTACAGAGTTTTTGTTAAGGATGATAAAAATTTTGGAAATGGATAGTGGCAATCGTTGTGTAAGATGGTAAATATAATTAATGCCATTGAATTGTACACTTAAAAATATTTTGTTACATATATTTTACCACAATAAGAATTTTGAAAAACTGGTAAGAATAGATTTATAAGTATTAGGTAGCATCAATTATGTAGGGAAATGGAGAGCAATGTTTCTTTTATTTTAGAAACTTGATAAACACGTATCATATACAGAATTGGGAACCATTGAGCTACGACCCTGTCCGTAAGTTGTTCTCCTATACAGTGATGACTCTAATTAATTATGTCATACAAATGAGGCATATTTATGTACTAATACTTCAACTCTAAAGTTATATAATTTATTTTCACTGTTCTGGCACCTACATGGTGTAGTATTAGGCCAGCTGTCTCTTGTCACTTGTGTTTAGGTCATATGGTTCAAAGATGTTAGGTCAACTACATTGACGTAATAAGTGTACACATATTGACTGTTTTTAGGAATTGCCTTGTTAGATGAATGTCCTTACAAGAAACTACTTAATCATTTTATTTTTCATATATCTATTAAGCTGGCACCATGGTCCAAATGGAAACCATTTTGCTATGCTTCAGCGTTATTTGGTTTTAATGAGTCTCTGGAGGTCTCTGGATGGATTGTGCTGCCAAATATGATTCAGCCTAACACTGCACGTGAAGCATTGAACTCAAGGCGTTTTGTCTGCCAACAGAGTTCTGCTTGGAGTAGCATCCTGTACATTTGGAAGATTCCCAAATAAAAAATCCTTAATACTTTACACAGGACCACTTAGATGAATTCAAGGTCGGGTTCTTGATTCAAAAAGTTGTATATAACTATCTTCATATAACTATGGCAATACAAAAATATTCCATGCCTACCTTTAACAAGTGAATGGATTCAGTCTTCATAGCTGCTATTAAACAGTATTTTTGCAGTATTTGTATGATCAGTAATGTGCAGGGAGTGGTACTATAATCTTTGCCTTCAAATTGCTAACAAACAGGTTTGAAGAGACAAGAAACAGCCCCCAAAATGCTTAATAAATGTGTGCAGAGGAGATGGGTGAGTGCATTTTAGATGGGAGTGAGAGGAACAAAAGGGAGTCATTCTTCACACTGTCAGCAAATAAAAGCGTGAGGGAAATAAGTTAAAACTCTTACAGTGGTCCATGGCTGAAGTGATGAGGGCCTGGATTAGGGTGGTGAAAATGGAAACTAAGAGTGCTAGAGCATTATTATAATGGAAGAACAAAAAAAAAAAATAGCTTAGGAATTAATTGATCATGAGGAGAGGGAGTTGTAAGGGAATCAGAGACAATTTAACTTTCAATCCTGGGCCATCTGAAGTAGAAAAGGGCCTCTTTGTCAGAAAAAGGGAAATCAGGAGGCAGGACTGTTATGGGGTAAGGTGAAGAGATGAATAATGCAGACTTTTGTCAGACTGGTAGATCGAGGGTGTCCTGTGAAAATGGTGTAACTGGATTTCTGTGTGCCATTTTACAAAGTCTTTCCTAATATCCTTACGTATAAACAAAAAAGTTGCCATCGAGTTGAGTATGACTCATGGAGACCCCTTGTGTGTCAGAGTAGAACTGTGCTCCATAGAGTTTTCAATGGCTGATTTTTCAGAAATAGATTGCCAGGCCTTTCTTTTGAGGCACCTCTGAATGGACTCGAACCTCCAACCTTTCGGTTAGCAGGCGAGTGTGTTAACTGTTGGCACCACTCAGGGACTCCATCCTTATGTAGAGGATGGATAAATGGGTATCACACAGTTGGGTGGATACACATCTATTTAAATAACCATAGACTTAATTGGAAACCCTGGTGGTGTAACAGTTAAATGCTGTGGCTGCTAACCAGAAGTTGGGCAGTTCATATCCACCAGGCACTCCTTGGAAACTCTATGGGGCAGTTCTACTCTGTCCTGTAGTACTCACTATGAGTCAGAATCGACTCGACAGCAATGGGTTTGGTTTGGTTTTGGTTTAGTTCTAATTAATAAATTGATGCTAACACATCTCTGATGGGTCTCTATCTTTTGCCTTGTCATATTAGTTGTTTATTCAATGAATCGAGTGAGAACATAGTTGACAGGCTTATCCAACCATTAGTAGATAAAGCTAGTGGGGATCCTGACTGTTTTGGGTAGAATTATGGCCCCCAAATAGAAATGTTGAAGTCCTAACTCCCATACCTGTGAATGTGACCTTGTTTGGAATTAGGATTTTAAATTTTTTTGTTTATTGTTGTAGTTTAAATGAAGTTTACATTTCAAGTTAGTCTCCCATACAAAAATTTACACATACATTGTTATGTGACCCTAATTGCTCTCCCCATGCTGTGACAGCACACTCTTCCTTTCCACCCCTGATTCCCCATGTCCATTCAACCAGCTCCTAAAGCTCTCTGCCTTCCCATCTCACCTCTGGACAGAAGATGCCCGTTTAGTATCTTGTATCTACTTGAACTAAAAGGTACACTCCTCATGAGTATCACTTTATGTCCCACAGTCCAGTCCAATCCCCGTCTGAAGAGTTGGCCTTGGAAATTGTTTTAGTTCTGGGCTGCTAGAGAATCCAGGGGCCATGCTTTCCGGGGTTCCTCCAGTCTCAGTCAGACCGTTAAGTCTGGTCTTCTTACTAGAATTTGAGTTCTGCACCCCACCTTTCTCCTGCTCCATCAGGGACTCTCTGTCATCTTTCCTGTCAGGGCGGTCATTGGTGGTAGCCAGGCACCATCTAGTTCTTCTGGTCTCAGTCTGATGAAGTCCTTGGTTTATGTGGCCCTTTCTGTCTCTTGGGCTAATAATTCCCTTGTGTCTTTGGTGTTCTTCATTCTCCTTTACTCCAGGTGGGTTGGGACCAATTGATGCATCTTAGATGTTCACTCGCTAGCTTTTAAGACCCCAGATGCCACTCACCAAAGTAGGATACAGAACATTTTCTTTTTTTTAATTTTGGTTTCAATCGAATTTAAAAACAATAAAACCCCATTGGGCTAGACTTGATGGGGGCTTCTTCTTCTTCTCCCTTTTGGTAAATCAGGTTTGGGTGAGTTGATTTCTCATGCTTCCCATTCCCAAACCATCTGAAATAGCTCTTCAATTTCATAGTGATTTTTTTTTTTAAATTTTTTAAAATTTTTCCACCTATAAAAATTTATACATACATTGTTATGTGACTCTAATTGCTCTCCCTATATGGTGACGGCACACTCCTCCTTTCCACCCCTGATTCCCCACGTCCATTCAGCCAGCTCCTAACCCTTTCTGCCTTCCCATCTCACCTCCAGACAGAAGCTGCCCGTTTAGTGTCTTGTATCTACTGGAGCTAAGAGGCACACTCCTCACAAGTATCACTTTATGTCCCACTGTCCAGTCCAATCCCTGTCTGATAAGCTGGCCTCAGAAATTGTTTTAGTTCTGGGCTGCTAGAGAATCCAGGGGCCATGCTTTCTGGGGTTCCTCCAGTCTCAGACCATTAAGTCTGCTCTTCCTACTAGAATTTGGGTTCTGCACCCCACATCTCTCCTGCCCCATCCGGGACTCTCTGTTGTGTTCCCTGTCAGGGGGGTCATTGGTGGTAGCCGGGCACCATCTAGTTCTGGTTTATGTGTCCCCTTTTGTTTCTTGGGCTAATATTTTCCTTGTGTCTTTGGTGTTCTACATTCTCCTTTGTTCCAGATAGTTTGGGACTGATTGATGCATTGTAGATGGCCACTCACTAGCTTTTAAGACCCCAGACGCCACTCACCAAAGTAGGATGCAGAACATTTTCTTAATAAACTTTGTTATGCTAATTGGTTTAGTCCAGTTGTGCTGACTTCCCCTGTAGAGTGTGCTGTCCTTCCCTTCACCTAAGAAGATTCTTATCTACTATCTAATTATTTTTTAATTGTTGTAGTTTAAATGAAGTTTGCATTTCAAGTTAGTCTCCCATACAAAAATTTACACATACACTGTTATGTGACTCTAATTGCTCTCCCCATACTGTGACAGCACACTCCTCCTTTCCACCCCTGATTCCGCATGTCCATTCAACCACTTCCTAACCTTCTCTGCCTTCCCATCTCACCTCCGGACAGAAGCTGCCTGTTCAGTCTATTGTATCTGCTTGAGCTAAGGGACACACTCCTCATGAGTATTGCTTTATGTCCCACAGTCCAGTCCAATCCCCGTCTGAAGAGTTGGCCTCGGCAATTGTTTTAGTTCTGGGCTGCTAGAGAATCCAGGGGCCATGCTTTCTGGGGTTCCTTCAGTCTCAGACCATTAAGTCTGGTCTTATTACTAGAATTTGAGTTCTGCACCCCACTTTTCTCCTGCTCCATCAGGGACTCTCCATTGTGGAAATAGGATTTTTCGAGATGTTATCAGTTAGGTCAACATGAAATCATACCAGAGTAGGGTAGATCCTAATCCCAGTTGAGTGGTGTCTTATAAAAGAGAAGAACAAACATGGAGGCAGGAAGAATGACTATGTGATGATGGAGGCAGACGAAGTTGCAAGCCAAGGATTGCTGGCAGCCACTAGAAGCTAGTAGACAGGCATGGAACAGTTTATCTCTCAGAGCCCTCAGAAGGCATCAACACAGCCAATACCCTGATTTGGACTTTGAGCCTCCAGAACTGTGAGACAATAAATGTCTGTTCTTCTAAGCCACCTAGTTTGTATTTTGTTGCAGCAGCCCTCGGAAACTAAGACAGTGACTTACATTGGAGGATAGATTCTGCCATCTCTTCAGCCACTTGATGTCGAGTTTTGGATTCTGGTTTAAACAAGGTGACATTTAATAGTGATGCATCTCAAAGTTCTGCTTTTGTGTATCAGACCAGCTCTATAAGTTAAAATAGTACAGTTTTGGATGACTTGCCTTAAAAACACTGAGGGACATTTGAAAAAGACTTTGTGTCCTGCTTGTCAATAGATTACCTGAGTCAACAATGTTATGAGGCTGTATTAATAGATATTCAGTATCTAGAAGAGGTTATAAGCTTGCTCTATTTTGCATAGGTCAAAAGATACTTGAAATATTGTCATACCTGTTCTAGGTGTGACATTCTAAAGGAAGTATACATACTGGAATGTGCTCAGAGGAAAAGAATCAGGATGGTGAATAGGGTCAGAACCTCATTATGTGAGGAACAGTTAAAGGAACTGAAGATGCTTAATTTGGAGAAAACTCAGAAAGGAAATATGCAAATTGCTCACTTGATACCCCCTCCAATCCTCTCTACCATACCTTAATCTGTTTAGAGTTTGAAAACTACTATTAAGGCAATCTAAAAAACTACATTTTCCAGATTTCTTTGCATCTTAGCTTCTGCATATGATCTAGGCTTCACAAAGCAGACGCACTTGCCCTTTAAATATGAAAGAAAGGTGGTGATTGTGCATAAAAAGATAAGATATTCTAGGGAAACTGTGGCAGAGATGATATTCTCTGTTGTCCAAAATCATAGATACTGAGTGGTTGGCAGGAGTGCTAGTGAAATTTCTGCTAGAACAGCCCTGTGGTGTGGTTAGGCATTCAACTTGGCTGTATTGTTACTGACTGTATAATATCCGGGCTTTGGTCCCTCGTGCTGCCAGAAATTCTGTAAGTTACGTACAAACCTATAGTAAATCCCTTTCTGCTTAAGCTAGTGAGAGTGGATTCTGTACCTGTAACTAAGAATCCTGAATGATATAGGTATAAGCCTCAGACCAGTGGATATATGGTACAAGAGGAACGAGTTCATCAAAGTTAGCCAGTGATGGAACAGGATACTTCAGAAATACCATTAAACCGAACCAAACCAAACCTGTAGCTGTTGAGTCGATTCTGACTCTAGTGACCCTATAGGTTTCCAATAGGTGACCCTGTACGGTTTCCAAGGAGCGACTGGTGGATTTGAACTGCCAACCTTTTGGTTAACAGCTGAGCTCTTAACCACTGCATCACCAGGGCTCCATAAATATCATTAGTTGCATTCAATTATAAGGTGGACAATCACTTGGTGGGGACAAAAGCACTAGGCAGGTGTTTTGATGACTTAACTTTTAAGTCTCCTTCCAATTACCTGAGATTGTATGAGTATACAAAGAAAGTAATCAATTACCTGATTAACATTTTTCTCTTTGCTGTGAATGACAGGTAGACTTAACCCTTTCCTGAGACAAATAAAAAGAGCTATTTACTTCATATGAGTCTAATTGTGAAATTAGAAGGCAAAGTTCTTTGAGGAAAGAGGACTTTTAATTACTTTGTACCTATTCTGGGTAGTGCCCCTTCCCACCTCATTCTTCCTTTTCACATTTACAGATAGATGAGGCTAACACTCCACAGATACCTCATAATGTCTTTAATTGCTCATTATTTGTGCAAAATGGAGAAGAAATAAAATCACTTGGGAAATACTATATTTGGACTCATTTGAATCAATTTAATATTATAACTAATACTCTCCATAGGAAGTTTTGCATTTCTAAATCAGCCCTTCCTTTTCTTTCCCCAGTCTTGTAAAAATCTCACCTCTTAAGCTCCATTGTTTTGAACACCCCAAACTCATTTCTTCCTCTAGGCTATTCCCTCTGATAGGACTGCCCTTCTATTAGACCATGGCATGGATATACATCAGTTCAAGTGTCACTCTTTAGAAGGTCCAACCACTCTAATTTTTAAATAGCGATCTCTAGTCATCCTTTCTCCCATGACCCTATTTTATTATTTTATTTCACTAATCACTCTCTGAAATATTATCAGGACCTGAAACCACCCTGCTTATTTGCTTTCATGTTTGATATCTGTCTCCCCCACTAGAAACTAAATTCCTTGAGGGCAGGGACTTAATTTTTTCCCAACTGCTATATCTCCAGCATCTGAAATAGTGCTTGACCTACAGTAGACACTTCATAAGTATTTGTTGAAGGAAGAAAGAAGTGAATGGGCTGTTAGATCTCCATTTTTCTGAATCCTCAAACATCATGCTTATACTTCTTTTATGAGAGTATTATTTTGCCTTGCATTATGGTTATTTGTACACTTGTCTTATTCTTCACTTAAATAATGTGTGAGAGTAAGGTCTATGTCTTACTTGTTTTTCTTTCCCCCTGCAGTCACTACCATCTTATAAGAGCTCAATATGTGTGTGCATTTGTCAGATTGGACATGGTTAATCATTCCTGATAAATTCTTTATCATATCCGTATACAGATAGAAGAGGAAGTAACATTTCAAATATGGGGATATGTATGTAACTATATTTGAAAACTTCTCAGGTAGTCTAAAAACTACACTTCCCAGATTTTAGGCTAAATTGGTCTCATATTCTACAACACTAAATACATGTTCCCCCAAATGTAGAGGCCTTCTACTGCCTAAAGCCCCCAGCTGTGGCAACCCACTTGGAGAACTGCAAATGAGAGGATCAAATATAATGGGCAACACAAACCATATAGGAAGTAAACAAATAGAGCCATATTTTAACAGTTCTTATCACAGGTGAGCATTTGATTTGTTTGTTGTGCCCATTTCATTGGTGGCTAAATTCCATAACTGAAATTTCATTCTTTTGGCTCAAGGTTTCTTGTTTTCTTTTTAAAATGAGAATCTCCCCGGAGGAATAAGTACCTGAAGCCTTGTTAGTCATTTATACTTCTGCAAATGACTTTTAAATCTTTTCATTAGAACAGACTTTGACAAGGGAAGGGGGAAGTGAAGGAGAAAGGTTGAGCAAGAGCGCACCTCTGAGTCTTGTTAAATGGAGTTTGATGAAATATTGGCTGTAACTTGATTGAATCTACAAAAGAGGTTTCTAGATATATTGTGCCTTGCATCCAAAATGCTTAAAACCACAATTTCATCGTTCGAACCTAGTCACAGCTAATACTTATACTAATTGACCAAACCATTACAGTTACTACTTCCCAGAATAATGTAGTCTTTACACTCCAGAGAAAAGCCTAAGGACATCCAGGAAGAAGTCTTAGGTCGTTAGAGTGATTGAACATTTATCAGGCTTTCACAGCACACTAGGCTGGCAGGATGCACAGGAAGCATATGCTTTGCTTATGCACTGCCCCATTTGAAAGGAAAATGGCAGAACTCTGCTAAATCACTCTGTATTAAAGAAGCAAAAGAAAAACCAAGTTTAAACTGAATTCAGTAATGCTTGTAATTTGGGAGGGTTTGGTAGGGAGGATAAAGGGCAAGCCAGGTTTAAACTTAAAATTGAAAGTTATGAGCATAAACACTTGATGGTCTGTCTCTGACTCTAAAAGTCACCTAGAGTCTATTTGGCCTTAGTGTATAATGAGCAGGGTTTCTAGGCTAAATTGGTCTCATATTCTATAACGCTAAATATCTGCTCCCCCAAATCTGAGGCCTTCTACTGCCTAAAGCCCCCAACTGTGGCAACCCACTTGGAGGAGACTCCTCAGAGCTCCATAATCCAAAATAAATTTCTGTCTCAGTCTCTCTGCCTCCTTCACATTTCCCTCCTGCCTCAACCACAATTAAAATAAGCATTTTCTCGGTGCTGGAAATGAAACTAGCTTTTGAGGGGCAAACAATAAATGCAGGCATTTAGAGTCAGAACAGCCTGAATTCCAGTCCAGGTTCTGCTCTTCCTAGCTGTGAGTCCAAAATGTGCCTCATATCCATCACTTTTCGCCATCTCTTATGCCACCATCTTGGAACAAGCCTTCATCATCTCTCTGTTGAACTACTGCAGTTCTCTCCTAACTGGTGTTCTGCTTCCACTTTTAACCCTGTAAAATTCTTTCTCCACAAAGTAGCCGGAAATCGCCATTTGAAAATTCAGTGAGATCATGACACTCCCATGGCTTCCCGTTTCAGTCAAAGTAAAATCCAAATACCTTCTACATAAGAGGACCCTTTGACATCTCAGACCGTATCTTCTGACATTCAGCTTATCATTCTGTACATTCTGGCCACACCCACTTCCTCTATCTTCCTCTAGCTTTTCAAAGGTATCCCTATCTTGCTGCTGCTGTTGTTAATTGCCCTCGAGTCCGTTCCAACTAATGGCGACCCCATATGTGCAGAGTAGAACTGTTCCATAGAGTTTTTAAGGCTGTGACCTTCTGGAAGCAGAACTCCAGGCCTGTTTTCCAGGTGCCTCTGAATGGGTTCGAACAGCCAACCTTTCCACCAGTAGTCGAGCTGCTGTTTTCTCATTTCGCAATGAACTCTGTCCTAAAATCTTCTACATGGCTGCCTCTTTCCTCTTATTCATGTCTCAGCTTCAGTGTCTTCTCTTTAGAATGGCCTTCCTAGATCCCAGTCGAAAGTAGTTGCAGCCCATCTCTGTCTTTCACACAGCCCTCTTTATTTTTCTTATATAGCTTATTACTAACTGCAATCTTTCCTTTTCTATTTACTGTCTCTCTCCCTTCTGGAATGAAAGGTCCTTGAGAGTAAAGATCAGATCTGTTCATTGCTGTATCTCCAAGGCTTTGAAGAATGTTTGACACATAGAATGAACTCATCAAGTACTTGGTGAATAAATGAACAAATAAATGATCTTGGGCAAGTGGTTAAGAGCATAGGCTCTAGAACTAGACTGCCAGGAATTGAATCCTGACTCGCTGATTACCTGTCCTATCCCCTTGGGCAAGATGCTTAACCTTTCTATGACTTGGCTTTCTTATATCGAAAAATAGTAATATAAATAGAACCTACTGCATAAGGTTGATGTGATGATCAAATGAATTACTATATGTAAAGTGCTTAAAATGGTGTCTGGCACATAGGATGTGCTATATAAGGATTTTATCATTATCGCTACTACTGCTGCGTCTCCTCTTTCTACTACCACAGTCACCTAAGTCATGGTTCTGGTGAAGATCAAACGAATTAGGGAGGTGAAAATAATTTCCAAATTACAATTGGAAGTATATCCAATTAGTATAATCCAAAGTATAATTGTAATTGGCAAAGTATAGAACACTGCATATCTTAGAGATGGTTACTTGGGGTTGTCATTGGATTAATGTGTTGACATTAGGTTGTTTACATTTTAAGAGATGGTCAATCCAAATGGGTTAATTTTAATGAGGGGTGTCTTAGTCATTTAGTGCTGCTATAACAGAAATACCACAAGTGGATGCTTTTAACGAAGAGAAGTTTATTTCCTCATAGTCAAAGTAGGCTAAAAGTCCAAATTCAGGGTGTCAGCTCCAGGGGAAGGCTTTCTCTCTCTTGGCCTTCTCATCGATGTTCCCCTGGACTTGGAGCTTCTCAGCGCATGGACCCCGGTCCAAAGGACGCGCTCTGCTCCTGACACTGCTTTCTTGATGGTATGAGGTCCCCCTGTCTCACTGCTCACTTCTGTCTTTTATATCTCAAGAGATTGCCTCAGGACACAATCCAGTCTTGTAGATCAGGTCCTGCCTTACTAACACAACTGCCACCCATCCTCTCTCATTAACATCATAGAGGCAGGTTTACAAGATACAGGAAGATCACACAAGTACCAGGAATCATGGCCTAGCCAAATTGATACACACATTTTTGGGGGGACATATATTTCAAACCATGACATTCCACCCTTTGGCCCCCAAAAAAATCACATCCTTGCAACATGGAAAACATATTCACCCCATCATATCATAGCAAAAGTCTTAACTCCAAGTCCAAAATCCAAAAATTCCTCATCATCTGTGAAATCTAGAATACAAGCTATCTGCTTCCAAAGGTACAATGGCAGAACAGGCACAAGCTAGACATTTGCATTACAAATGGGAGAAATTGGAGGAAAAGAAGGGATAGCAAGCACCAAAGCAAATCAGCAGAACACATTACATTAGCCCTCAAGGCTTTGAAAATAATTTTCTGTTCTCTGAGACAATTTACACAATAGCCCTGCCCTCCAGACTCTAGGTATTGGCCACAGTCTCTGGATTTTGAGTGGAAGCCCCTCGGCCCTGGGTTTCAGCTCCGCCTTCCAGGCCCACTGGGACAGCAGCTCTGCTCCCTTGGCTTTAGGTGCACCATTCTCCTAGTCCATCGGAGTGACAATTCCACCCTTAGAAACACCAAAAGCCATGGCTCCACCCTTTGAAATCCCTGAGGTCATGGCCATACCTTTTGAGACTGAGGCAGCTCAACTTCTTGTGTCCCTTGTCTCTTCAGCTTCTGCTTCCTGTGGCCTCTTGGCCCTCCGGCCTCATGCCTGCATCTGCCCTGCTGGGGCAAGTGTTCCAAAGCTCTGTAGCTCCACCGGTATAAGTGCCCAGAGGCACCCCACTCCGCCAGAAAGCCTCGTGCACACAGACACTCAGCTCTCTTGCTATGTGGGTCGGCTTGAGTGCCGTCTCGCACTGGTCTCTTGGTTCTCTTCTGCTGCCGCTTCTCTGCTGCTGTAGGTTCTCTGCTGCTGCTGGTCCTCTGTCACTGCTGCACATCTATCCATTCACAGTTTTAAAACCGCTTCCACGTTGTAGGTATCTGTTAGAGCAGCACCCCACTCTCTTGGTACCAAATTCTGTCTTAGTCATCTAGTGCTGCTATAACAGACATACCACAAGTAGATGGTTTTAATGAAGAAAAGTTTATTTCCTTACAGTAAAGTAGGCTAAACGTCCAAATTCAAGGTGTCAGCTCCAGGGGAAGGCTTTCATGGTTTGAATTATATCCCCCAAAAAATGTGTGTATCAGTTTGTCTAGGCCATGATTCCTGGTACTGTGTGATTTTCCTGTATGTTGTAAACCTGCCTCTATGATGTTAATGAGGGAGGATGGGTGTCAGGTGTGTTAGTAAGGCAGGACTGGATCTACAAGACTGGATTGTGTCCTGAGGCAGTCTCTTGAGATATAAAAGACAGAAGTGAGCAGTGAGACAGGGGGACCTCATACCATCAAGAAAGCAGTGTCAGGAGCAGAGCGCGTCCTTTGGACCGGGGTCCATGCGCTGAGAAGCTCCAAGTCCAGGGGAACATCGATGAGAAGGCCAAGAGAGAGAAAGCCTTCCCCTGGAGCTGACACCCTGAATTTGGACTTTTAGCCTACTTTGACTATGAGGAAATAAACTTCTCTTAATTGAAACCATCCACTTGTGGTATTTCTGTTGTAGCAGCACTAGATAACTAAGACAAGGGGTATGTGTCCATCAAAGAGAATAGATAAACAAATTATATTCATATAATGGAATACTGGACAGTGATTTAAAAAAATAAGAGAACACTGACCTACGCAACAATTTGAATGAATCTCACGGCATGTTGAGTGAACAAAGCTCGGGATGGGGCGGGGTGGGGGTTGCTTCATGATTCTATTTATGTGAAGTCCAAGAACAAGTAAAAATAAAGTTTTGGTGATAGACATTGGAACAGTGGTTGCCTCTGGGGTTGGTTTGGAATTAACTGGAAAGGGTAATGAGGGCAATTTCTGAGTTGATGGAAATATTGTTTATTCTTGATTAGGCAGTGTTTACATACCAAAACAAAAACAAAAAAATCTGTTGTCATCGAGTCGATTCCGACTCATAGTGACCCTATAGAAGAGAATAGAACTGCCCCATATGGTTTCCAAGGAGTGCCTGGTGGATTCGAACTGCTGACCTTTTGGTTAGCAGCCAAGCTCTTAACCACTGGCCACCAGGCCTTCTTAAAACTAATGCAGTGAGGCCACAAAAGGCAGTCTTGACCTGGAGGTGGCTTGTATGAAGAGAGGGAACAAAAGCACTGTATTGTTGCTGAGTACCATTTCTCACTTCACATGGGTTGCTAAAGAGTTGGGTAATTAACTTCTGTAACCCACCGCCTTAATTTGAACATCATCAGTACTTGGATATTCAGGAAGGGATTCAACATGGACATTAGCCAGACCCACCCTATTTCTGCAGTTTAGTTTGGGATCACAATAATGGCCATAAATTAAGCTAGGAATGCTGTTTTTAAACTATAATTGAATGCTGTGATGCTACTACTATTTACTTCTCATAGGTATAAATGTAGGTACTTAACAAGGAATAAGGTCAGCCAGAAGTGAACAAGGGCAATAAGCACAACAGCACCTCTCATATAGTTTCCCTGTCTTTACTTGAACTGTTCTCTAGATGACTGGAAAGGAGAAAGAAGTAGGGGCACGTGCTAACTGTGGGGAGTCCAAGCTTTGTATCGATCACAATCAGATGCTGCGTTTTTTCAGAACTGTTTACATTCACGTTTACCTCTAATTACGGTGTCTATAATGTTTGATGATTTTTAAAGGACACTAGAATGTCTTTTTGATTAAATTTAATTTCATAAAACTTATTAAATGTTATTTAATCAGTTCTACAATTTAATTCGTACTTAACAATCTTTTCACAGCTTGTGATTTTCAGGTAATCAGTCTGTAATTCAGCCAGAATTTACTCATTTAGGCTGGATCTTGAGGGTCCATAATCAAGGTTAATGAGGTCTGCTTTGTTTTTTTTTTTTTTTCAGAACTCACAGCTTAAATCGAGAGGTGGCTCTTTGTCTACAGATGTTTGAAAGGAAATTCCGCTAGCTGTACAGGACGTAACACGAATGAAATTTAGCGCATGAACTGGGGAAAACTTGGTACAAACATCAGCACTGGTACTTGGAAATTCTATCTTTTTTGGTGCATATGCCTATTAGGAGCCCTGGTGGTGCAGTGGTTTAAGCGTTCGGCTGTTAACCAAAAGGTCGGCAGTTTGAATCCACCAGCTGCTCCTTGGAAACCCTATGGGGCAGTTCTACTCCATCCTATAAGGTCACTGTGAGTTGGAATTGATGGCAGTGGGCTTGGTTTTTTTTTGTTGTTGTTGTTTGTTTGCTTGTTTATTTTTATGGCTATTAGTAGGGGCCATTGGCATGAGGGTATACAGTGGTATAGCAAAGTGGAAACCTAGAGAAAATGGCTTGAAATGTTGATCCTAAGACATGTTTTGGAACATCCAGTGAGATGAATGAATGAATGAAAAGAGGGTTTATTTTAGTGATCTCCACAGATGCTTTCAGTTGATCATGAAGACCAAGCCATTTCAAACATGTTCCAGTAAAGTAATGCACATGCCACATGACTAGGAATGACCGCAAAACTTACAGCGATATTAACAAAGATCCTCCAAGGATTTGTGAGAAGAAAAAGAAATTTAGTCCAGTTTATGGTGCAGAATGGCATTTGCATTTCCAGTTTTCAAAATGTCAGGCAAATCAAAAAAGAAAGTTATATACATCAAGGGAAAGAGTGACTGAGGAAAAATGTGATCATGGCAGAACCTTTTGTGAGAATTAAATGATGGTTTTAGGCTTACACGTAAAACACACTTAATAAGAAATTAAGAGCTAAAGGGAAGACAGTTTCAAAGTGATTTGAATACTAAAGAAAATAACTATGTATTGCATTGGGCAAATCTGCTGCTAAAGACTTCTTTAAAGTGTTAAAAAGCAAAGATGTCATTTTAAGGACTAAGGTGGACCTGACCCAAGCCATGGTGTTTTCAATTGCCTTATATGCATACAAAAGCTGGAAATGAATAGGGAAGACCAAAGACGAATTGACACCTTTGAGTTTTGGTGTTGGCGAAGAATATTGAATATACCATGGACTTCCAGAAGAATGAACAAGTCTGTCCTGGAAGAAGTACAACCTGAATGCTCCTTAGAAGCGAGGATGGCGAGACTTCGTCTCACATACTTTAGATATGTGATCAGGAGGGACTAGTCTCTGGAGAAGGACATCACGCTTGATAAAGTAGAGGTGAAAATGAGGAAGACCTTCCATGAGATGGATTGACACAGTAGCTACCACAATGGGCTCAAACGTTGTGAGAATGGTGCAGGACTGGACAGTGTTGCGTTCTGTTGTACACAGGGTCACTATGAGTTGAAACCAAATCGACGGCACCTAACAACAACATGGATTCAATTATCTGATGATTTGCTTTTAATTTTCTTGGAACAGGAAGTCATCAGTAAGATTGGGAAAACTTAAAAACTGCCTTAAGGCCTTTATTTGGTCTTATTTGGTGCAGTTTTCCCAAAATAATAATTTCTTTACCTCTTATTTGACATCTCAGACTTACACGTAAAACACACTTAATAAGAAATTAAGTGTAAGGTGAAACAGAAGCCCAGCTGAAAAACCAGGGATTCTGTACATTTTCAGCTTAGTTATAACAAATCATTTGCTGAAAGCATTTTCAGCACATTGCACTGTCAATGAAAGTGCTGGTGTTCTCTCAGTTTGGGAAGTGTGGCCCTATTTAGTGAAGCGGAAGTTTCCCTGAGTCAGACAGACATAATTCCCAGTGGCCTGTGGAGAGGAGTAGCCAGGGACCCTAGAAATTCTGTCACCAAGGTTACGATCCCTTCCTGCTTATGGAAATATCTAAACCCAAATACAATAGAAGAGAGGGCATGAATGGCCTGGCAGTTTCAGAGAATTATGTTTTCCACTGCTAACTGAGGTGAATTAAATAGCAACTCTTTGAGTCGGAAATGAAAAGAACATTTCCTTAGTCCACTGAGAAATTAATCAAAATAATTTCCCTGGGTGAAAATCTTTCTCTGCAAGTAATATCAATAATAATACTGAGGTCAGGGAGCCTAACATTGAGCTCTGTTAATGTAGTATGCTCATCAGATGACAAATACAGTAAAATCAATTTTAATACTCTGATTGGGCTAGCTGCTGTTCGTTGGGGGAACCTTTCAAATTTTATTGGTGCTCAGGCATCTTTCATTAATGATTTTATTAACTGTCCTGGGGACATGGTTATGATTTTTTTTAAGTCAATGACTACATTCTAGAGAAAGTAGTTAGACCACATCCTCCCTTCTCAGCTAAAAATTTCTGATGAGCTTAGAGTTTAGCAGCTTAGCACTTCAGATTGAGAACCCACAAAAACAACCCTAGGCCACTTACAATATCACGTTGGAGAAAATTGCATATACTATAGAGTATTAAAGCTGTTCTTTAGGTTCTCTAGAAGCTTGTTTGAAAATTCTAGCATGGAAGGACACCAAATTGCATTCCCATGACCAAATAGCAATCCTACCGTAAAGAAAGATCAGTCTTCTTTGTCAAGTGTGTGCTAAGTAGTTAGGGAGAAAGGGAATACCCATTTATCTGGGAGAAAGGGAATACCCATCTATCCAGGCAGCCAAACAAATCCATCCTGGAAACCAGTGGGGTGAAGCTGTTGTAACAACATTGCTCTCATTCCCTTAGAGATGGTTTTTTATGTTTTTATGTTAAAGGAATGAGGGTATGGTTAGTTAATCCTTAGCTGTATAAGTTCTGTGCCAAATCCATGCTGCCTCTGTAGTATTTGGGTAGTCAGAAATAAACAGTTTCTGATTATCAAGGGAGGTTGAGGGAAAACTATCATTAAAATTGAAGGCAGAGAGTATAAATACATGGGATCAGGAACTAAATCCACCTCTATTCAAATATGAGCTAGCTTGATGCTTAAAATGTCTGCTCTGATGCACAACAGGGGGTTTGACTGCACAAATCTAATCCTTCAACTGAAATTCACTTGGCATGGGAATCTTTTAGTGAATAAAATAGGGTAAAAGGACCATCAGCACAAGTGCGCTAAAGATGACAGCATTAGTAGAACCCAAGTAAAGGCCAGAATGAGGGAGGCCTCTCACCGTCCCTGCTTCACCCAAATCTCAGTCATTTGGTAACGTTCTCAAATTAATGAAACACCTCACTAGCATCAGCATTGTTCAATGGATTAAATCTCCAAAGTGAAATCAGCAAGTTGGAACGATTGTTCTGTACATCACAGAACTGTGTAATCCATCTCCACCCTAGGACCAAGGGTATTTCATAGATGTTATGTGGTAGATTTAGCTTGTTTGGGGAAATATATGAGGAAACTCATCTTTATCTGTAAAAAAAAGATAACAGTATCTAGCTCACTGTTGCTGTTAGGTGTCATCAAGTTGGTTCTGACTCATAGTGATCCTGTGTACAACAGAATGAAACACTGCTGGGTCCTGCGCCATCCTCACAATCGTTTGTTATGCTTGAGCCCATTGTTGCAGCCACTGTGTCAGTCCATCTTGTTGAGGGTCTTCCTCTTTTTCACTGGCTCTCTACTTTACCAAGCATGGTGTCCTTCTTCAGGGACTGATCCCTCTGATAACATGTCCAAAGTACATGAGATGAAGTCTCGCCATCCTCGCTTTTAAAGAGCATTCTGGCTGTACTTCTTCAAGACAGATTTGTTCGTTCTTTTGACAGTCCATGGTATATTCACTATTCTTTGCCAGCACCACAATTCAAAGGCATCAATTCTTCTTCAGTCTTCGTTATTCATTGTCCAGCTTTCACATGCATATGAGGTGATTGAAAATACCATGGCTTGGGTCAGGTACATCTTAGTTCTCAAAGTGACATCTTTGTTTTTAACACTTTCAAGAGATCTTTTGTAGCAAATTTGCCCAATCTAGCTCATAAAGTTGTGGTATTAAATAAGTTATTGTACGTGTAGTATTGTTTAGAACAGTGCCTGCCACAAAGTAAACATTGAAAAATTATCCTCCTCATCATCATCACTATTGTTTGTTTAACCCATTCAAATGTATTTTCATAATTGCTATTTTTTAACTAAAATAATGTGACAGAAGAGAAATTGTGCCAAGTTCCCAGCCCAGACCTCAAAAGATCTTGCAGCTTGTTTTTATTCTCTTGGGAACCCTGTAACCACCCTCGGGGGAATGAGCCCAATAAAGACTGCTGGAGGATAAGAGGCCACATGAAAGATGTCTTAGGTCATGTTCCCCAGAAAATAGATTATGGGATGGAGATTTTCAAGCAAGAAGTTTATTGGAAAGGTCTCTTAGCAGAAACTGTGAGGGAGTAATTAATGTAGGATTGGTCATTGGGTGAAGTTGGGCTGCAACACATTTGCAACAGAGGTCTCAGGTGACACCCTGGAGAGGTCTGGAGCTTAGCTAGCTCTTCAAAGTTGTTTCAAGTTGAGGCAAAAGAGTCAGGTATTTCTACCTCTGTTATCAACCAGTCATGGAATGAGAGTTATCCTTGGGGAGTGTTATGGATTGAATTGTGTCCCCCCAAAGTATGTGTTGTAAATCCTAACCTGTGCTTCTAGTTATAATCCCATTTGGGAATGGGTTGTCTTTGTTATGCTAATGAACAGGATTTTTGAGATATAAAAGAGATTAAACAGACAAGTGAGAGAAGCAGAGATGGGGAAAGAGAGATGCCAAGCCACATGAAGATTGCCCAGGAGCAGATGCTCAAAAGAGACAAAGACCTTCCCCCAGAGCTGACAGAAAGAGAAAGCCTTCCCTAGAGCTGGTGCTATGAATTGAGACTTCTAGCATCCTAAATTGAGAGAATAAATTTGTTTGTAAAGCCATCCACTTGTGGTTTTCCTGTTATAGCAGCACTAGATAACTAAGACAGGGAAGGGAGTATGATCTTGAGCTAAGCAGCTACTTTTGGCAGTTACTGGGGTAGGAATTTATCAGTGAGCTATTAGCAGGCAGCTATCACTAGACACTCAGAAAAAAAGTCTTGGTCCTGAAGTGGGGGATCTGGATTGCATTTATAGCATCCATTACAGAGGAGAACCAGGGTGTCCCAGTCAGTAGCCTGCCAGCTACCAGACATGCAAGTGAGGCCATCCTAGATCATCCAGCTTCCAGACAACTCACTGGCTGACCACAGACACATGAGTGAGCCCAGCAGCGATCAATCAAATTGGCCCAGACCAGAAGAATATTCCTAGCAGACTCTTAAGAGAAAATAAATAGTTGCTGATTTAAGTGATTAAGTTTTGAGGCAGTTGGTCATATAGTGATATATAAATGATACAGAAAATTACATTATTTTTAAGAGTCCTCATCAAAAGCATGAGTATAAGATTAAGGTGATTCTACACAATTTTTGCTTTGCAAACAGCCATTGCCAAGGGTATTAAGATGAACATACCTTTGAGATTAAATCAGCCACACAGATGATACTAATGGAAGTTGGGCTGTGACTATGCAGTATAGCTCCTACACCAAGAGGCTACCAGTTGACAGCACATGAGGTAGGCACACAGGCCTCTTGGGAAAGAATTGGTGTGCACTTCTGGGAATCACTGTTAAAAGCATTTGTGCTGTCCAGACAGTGTGACGAGAGAGAGTTGTCAAGAGCTTTCCCTATGGTATTCTTTGAAAAACTGGGAACTTAACAAAGGAGAAACAATGTCGTTAATTAGATGGTGGCATTATACCAATTTACTCGAAAGCCAGAAATATCTTTTTTCTTTCTCTAAGGAAAAGAAATTTGAATCAATTAAAAAAAATAACTTAAAAATTTTATTAATTGAACAAACTAGAAAAAGAGAGTCACCTATAATTTTACCTGTGTTTTATTGACTATGCAAAGGCATTAGACTTTGTGGATCATAACAAATTATGGATAAAATTGCGAAGAACGGGAATTCAGAACACTTAATTGTGCTCAGGAGCCCTGGTTGCACAGTGGTTAAGTGCAGTTGGTTAAACCATATGGGACAGTTCTACTCTGCCCTATAGGGTGGCTGTGAGTCAGAATCGACTCAATAGCAATAAGTTTAATTGTGCTCATGAGGAACCTGTATATAGATCAAGAGGCAGTCGTTCATCAAAACAAGGGGATACTGTGTGGTTTAAAGTTAGGAAAGGTGTGTGTCAGGGTTGTATCTTTTCACTATACTTAAATTCAATCTGTATGTTGAACAAATAATCCGAGAAGCTGGACTATATGAAGAAGAATGGAGTATCAGGATTGGAGGAAGACTCACTGACAACCTGTGATATGCAGATGACACAACCTTGCTTGCTGAAAGTGAAGAAGACTTGAAGCCCTTACTGATGAAGATCAAAGACTACAGCCTTCACTATGGATTACACCTAATATAAAGAAAACAAAAATCCTCACTACTGGACCAATAAGCAACATCATGATAAATAGAGAAAAGATTGAAGTTGTCAAGGATTTCATTTTACTTGGATCCACTATAACACCCATGGAAGCAGCAGTCAGGAAATCAAAAGATGCATTGCATTGGGCAAATCTGCTACAATAGACCTCTTTAAAGTGTTAAAAAGCAAAGATGTCACTTTAAGGACTAAGGTGCACCTGACCCAAGCCATGGTGTTTTCAGTTGCTTCATATGCATGCGAAAGCTGGACAGTGAATAAGGAAGACTGAAGAAGAATTGATGCCTTTGAATTATGGTGAAGAATATTGAATATACCATGAACTGTCAAAAGAATGAAAAAATCTGCCTTGGAAGAAGTACAGCCAGGGTGCTCCTTAGAAGCAAGGATGGAGAGACTTTGTCTCATGTACTTTGGACATATTATCAAGAGGGATCATTCCCTGGAGATATGAACATCATGCTTGGTAAAGCAGAGGGTCAGCGAAAAAGAGGAAGACCCTCGACAAGATGGATTGACACAGTGGCTGCAACAGTGTACTCAAACACAGCAGTGACTGTGAGGATAGTGCAGGACTGGGCAGTGTTTTGTTCTGTTGTACATAAGGTCTCTCTGAGTTGGAACTGAGTTAGCGGCACCTTACAGCAACAGTAACAGCATTCTTGGATTCTGTATTGAAAGCTTGAAATATTTTCAAGTGACCCTTAAGTGTGATGATGTAATAATTGGTCTCCCCCGCATACTCCTAGCATCCTTCAAGTCAGGATTCACTTAGATGATAGGTGAAGGCAGAGCCTGGTAAGCATCTTCCTCTCTGAGTGGCATGGTTTTTCTCTCATCAAGCTTACCGAATTCTGACTAAGTGATAAAAGTCTATATGAGAAAATGATATCCCCCAGAAGAAAGTCAACTTCTGGTGATGCATGTAAAAAAAAAAATTCCAGGAAAGTAAAGATTCTTAGTCATGAAGTAGAAGTTTTAGATGGGAAATTTTATGCAATTTTAATATTTGTGAATTTTGGAACTTGAAAAGAGTATATCCTTTGTAAGTACAAACTTCTCTATGTACATGTAAGAAGTTCTGTGACTAACCAACTCAGTGACCCTGATTGTACAGAAATGCACTAAGACAACAATTTCATAAATCAGTGTTTAAACATTGTTAAGTATTTATAAAATATTATTTTATTTAAATCATTAAGCATAAAGTAGATAAAAACTACTGGTAGTTAACCAAATATTACACTTTTCAGCCAGTGATTTTGATAAATTGTGTAAACAGAGTGTAATGTCAGAAATTGGAATTTAATCCGAGGAAAATATTAGAGGCAATTTAACATAATTCAATTTCTAGAAATCATAATCGCTTTGTGAGTCATTTTTGAACTTCAGCTATTAAAATTATTTTTAAAAACAATACAACTCAATAAAATAGTTTATTAACCTTCATCTAACTGACAGGTCTGATACTTTAAATGTACATTGTTCATTATTTCTGTCAGAATTTTCTGTTTGTTCTTTTACTTTAAGTCGGTAATATGTCTTTCAGAAGTTTGAGGATTTCAAACATTTTTCTTACAATAACTCATCTGATGCAAATATTTTTAGCACTTTGAAATGCACAGCTCCGCTGAATGAACTCCCTCCAGGGAAGGAACCGTGTCTTAATTCATCTTGTTGCCCCATGGCTTGGCACATAGTGCGCACTTATTAAAGGTTTACTGAATGTGTCTGTTGTTAACATCTCATTGGTCCTAACTCCTCCACACCAAATTGTGTTTCTCTTCACAGTGCTCATGTATCTCTCTGTTCACACTCTATTACAAGTATTCGCTTCTTTTCTATCTCCTCCAGGTACTTCTCAGTGACAGAAACAAAGACTTCTTCATCTATGTATTCCCAGCCCCTAGCACTAGTACCAGTTTCTGATATATAGTAGGTGCTCAGTAAAAGTTTGTAGAACTGAATGTATCTTTGGAAGTTAGATCCTTTTCAGAAAGCGGGCTTCTTCCTAATGAGAGAAGATAAGAAAATGTATCCTTTGGGGTATTATTTCTTCCCTTCCATCCCGCTCAGTGAACTGTGGGCTCCTTGAAAGTAGTGTTGTTTTGAGACCTAGTTATCTCTCTGTTCCCAGTACCCTGCCCCTGTATGGCACTCAGTACTCAAATGCTGAACTGAATTGAACTCCCACCTTTAATCTTAGGTTGCACTTCATTATAGATTTTCCTAGCCCAACCATTAGCATCAAATAGCTTCCTAACTTGATTCAATAAGTGCAATCAAATTCAAATCTTCAATGTCTGCAATAAATCTTAGAGTTTAAAGTGTCACATTAGACTATTCTGCCTTAATTAGTTTAGCTTTCTTTGATTTGAACATGGCCCATTAATTTAAATTAAATAAGCAATTCAAAGCCTGTGGACAATAAATTAGACAAACACAAACGTCAAGAACTATAATCCCCTGGCTATATTTTAAAGATAGTAAATATGTAAGACATCAGAACCAAATATTCTTTTGATGATAATGAGATGTTGCAGATCGGGAGTAAAACTGGAACTTATTTTTAAACCCACAGACACTAGAATCATCCTGGCAGCAAATTCTTCTCTCTGTTTCTGTGTGAAAGTTGCCCCAGTTCTAGTACAATTTTAGAAGTTACCACCAAATTGTTGCATTGTTACACTATTTTTAAAGAATCAGATTATGGTGTTGATTTAGGAATCCTTTTGCCATCCCAGACTAGATGCTTTGCTTTTGGTGATCATCTCTGGATGTTCATTACAAAATTAACTACATTGCTTTTGTCCATATGCTAGAGATGATCAGAACTTACCCTTAGCTACAGAAAATCATAGCAACTAGTAATTTGGTAAAATGCATCAGTTTAGTGGACAATAACAACCAAATACACAAGCTGTTTGAATCAGCTGGGAGTTTGTTGCACTGAGTCCATCAGCAAATACATCAAAAATAGCTGAGGCAGTTTTCTCTCACCATACAAGTATGTTTGTTGTTGAAATATTTGCTTGCACTTTCTCTGTATTATAGTATTCTGAGGTAGGAGATAGTAAGTGTTAAGACGGCTCTGCAAAGTCTTAATGTTGAAATGGTTGTGCTCATTTGAGCTATTTGATGGACATTTACATCTACAGGCTTTGCTGTGACTCACAGATAATTGTTTGCGGTAGTTCTCTGGTTTTTCTAGAGACTTTTTGCCTGAACAGGTGTGAACCTGCAACACAGGAACTCATTCTCTAAGTGTTCCCATTTTATATGTAGGAAAAAAATATAGTCATGGAGAAGCCAATTTCTGTTGAAAGTCCATGGTAATGTTAGTACTCAAAATAACAGCTCTCTTGACCTTTAACAAGTATTCTTTGCATAAGAGTTCTTTGTTGGTTTTCTTACAAACAGTGTAGAGAAACGCACTGTGTCGAAATGACAAAAAGTTCCTAGGATTTGTGGTCATCAAAATGTAGGAGTATAGCTTGGACTTAACTGGTACATTATCAACCGCTTAGACCTGAGGATTTTAAATAAAATTAGACTCAGCTGACAAACTTGTGGCATATATAAAAACATGCCACCATATTTGTGAAACGTGATAAGTCTTGCCATGAAACTAATGCCATTGCATGTTTAGCACCAACAATGTCGTAGCTCTTCAGGGATTAAAGGTTACACCCTTAAGTACTAAAAACATCTGACAGAGACATTCATGTGGATGATTTCATGACCAAGAGCTAGCTCTGGAACATGAAGATTTGGAACAGTGAGAGTGAGACTATGCTGGTCATTAGAAAACAAGGAGCTTGCATGAGAACATCATTAGGAATGCGTAGAAGGAAATAAAGAGGACAGGTAGGGAATTTATCAGTCAGGGTCTAAACGAATAATTTCTTTTATAAAGATCAGCACAAAGCCGGTTCCTATGAGGTAGAGGTTAAAGATGTCCCGAATGTCTACCTTTTTCAAGCTGCTGTCCCACTCCATCATCTCTAACATCAGCTACTTCCTCTCGCCTCAGTACTCTCCATCCTGTCTTTGGGTTCCCTGATTCACTGCAACTTCTCACAGAAGTCAAAAACCATATATAGGAAATGGCTCACGAGGTTTTAGAGGCTGGCAAGTCCCAAATTCGTGGGTCAGGCATAGACTTCTCTCTGGCCCTCAGTCTCTGCCCAAAGGCACTCTGCTTTCTTGCTCCAGGAAGCCCACTGCGCCATCTCCTGCAGGTCTCTCCTTCCTTGGTGGTGGTAGGATCCTCCTCCCTGCTCTGGAATTCTCTCTCTTTTAAGGCAAAACTGACCAATCCCCTTGGTAGGCCACAGTCACCTGGGTGGGAGTTACAAGACTGTGGCTAGAAAGGCCACACACAAAAGTAATTCATCCACTGGAAGGTCTGAGCAGGAAACAACACACTTATATTGGAGAATCCGACAATTTAACGTAGGGATATTTGCAAAAGTGTAGGTAGGGTTTAGGAAAATCAACAGAGTACCCCAGGGCTAGCGGCAGGGAGCTGTGACCACCCCTGGGCTTAGAGGGACACAGGAAGGAATGATTATTTGAACCCAGAAAAGATAGCTATAAGGAGAGCACCACTGCTATCCGACTGTAGGCCAACAGGGAGGGAGGCAGGGGACTACATACCCCAACCTCACTTTCCCTTATTTTCTTACAGGCCAGTGCCTCCCACTGGCCAAACCCAACTAGAAGCTGAAGGCAAGAAATCTTGTTGATGTAAGTCTATACAAGTCGATTGCCCTGGGCACTGAGCAGGGTGGAGAAGAGGGCAGAATTTTCCACTGTAAGGACTTCTGGAAAAACTTACCTCATGCCTGTAAATGCAGATGTGATGATAACCAGCTGCCACCGAGTCGACTCCAACTCATGGCGACCCTATATGTGTCAGAGTAGAATTGTGCTCCACAGGATTTTCACTGGCTGATTTTTTGGAAGTAGATCACCAGGACTTTCTTCTGAGGTTCCTCTGGGTGAACACAAACCTCCAGCCTTTCGATTAGCAGCTGAGCACGTTTAACCGTTTATACCACCCAGGAACTCCAGATACGATTATAAGTAGGTTTATTTTGAAGAAGTGAATTAATTTAATTCAATGAATTGATCTACTTAAGTGAAGGTTAACGGAGGACAATTTAAGTACAATGACAATTCCATGGCATGATTTGCTCTGTAAATGTGTTGCAGATTTTGATAAAGTGTGTGGCATAGTGGAGGGCAAATGATTTAATATCAGAAAGTCTGGATTTTGGTCCTCGCTCTGCAAACAGATCTGCTTTGTGACTGTGGGCAAGTTAATTCGCTTCTCTGAGCTTAGTGTCCATCTGGGTAAAATGGATAGCAGTGCGTGTCCTATTTATCCGTACCTCAAATGGTTGTTGTAATGATCAAATAAAAATATATATGAAAAGCACTTTATAAACCAAAATGTCTTCTAACACAACTATCTACTCTTCCAGCGCTGCAAAGTGGATTTTCAAGATAAATCCTGGGCTTGTGGAAAAATACGCCAACTTTTCGTGTTTTTTTCTTTCTTTTTGCCGTGACAGATCTATCTCCTTCCACCCAGACGGGGCTCTGCTAGCTTCCTGCCACATCTAATTAGGTTTTAAATGAGATTCAGGAAGACATAATAGCTTATTCTGATTGTTCTTTTTATATCATACAGTCTCTAAATATTCATTGTGCTCATATGATTAAGCTGTAAATTAATAGAAAAAGGCAGTGGGCTTTTTTGAATTTTTTCCTTTGCCCCATATATTTGGCTGTACCAGTCCTCTTCAGATCAGTTTTTTATTCTTTTCACATTGCCCTTACCCATCTTGCTTTGCCAAAGAGCTCGTAATCATATTTGAAGACCCAAGGTAAATATCCCCTCCTCAAGAAAGCCTCTCCCCACCTCTCCTGGGTAGGTTTGCACCTCCTCTGTGCATGCATAGTCCTTGGAAAATCTATTATAGCAGATATCACACTGTATCGTATTACAATTGTCTGCTTCTATTTCTGTGTTTCTACCAGACCCTGAAGATCTTCAGTATAAGAGCCATTTCCTAGCTGGGTTTCTATCCCCAGCACCTAGCAAAGTGCCAGGCCGTTTATGTGGGCTCAGTTGATTGGAATTTGAGTTTTGGAGATAGCTGTAGATAAAATATTTTTAAAAAATGGGGAAGCCTAGTTTAACTAAAGCATCTTTTCTACTCCTGAAATTGGTTCATCAGATTGAAACTGTTAATATCTGGGGCAAGATACCCACTCTTTACTTTCAGGGTAGAGCTTCAAGAGAAGCTACACATTCACTTAGATAAAAAGGTTCTTAAAAGGGTTCCAAGGTGAAAGTGATCACAAATGCACATACTGAGGAAACATTTGCCAGAAAAAGGAACTTGAAACATGTTGCCAAATAATGTAAAGCTACACTAATTTAACAGGGTTTGGATAAACTTTTTACAAGTTTATTGTTGTTAATACGAGTTTTCCATTTACTGATTCTTTTTTGTTATTTACGAGGACTCACTAGCAGACATATTGTAGACATATGTGACTTTGGGCAAGTTACTTCCCTTCTCTGAGCTTAAGTTTCTATCTGGGTAAGATGGATAGCGGTAGTGCATGTCATATTTGTCCATACCTCAAATGGTTGTTGTAAGGATCAAAAAAATATATGAAAAGCACTTTATAAACCAAAATCTCTCCTAACACAACTGTCTACTCCTCCAGCACTGCAAAATGGATTTTAAAGATAAATGCTGGGCTTGTGGAGAAATAAGCCAACTTTTTCTTAAACCTAATTCTAGAGGTTTAAGAAAAAAATACTTGGGAGGAGATAATTGAAATTGACAAATGTTATGTCTGTTGACTTAGTTCCATCTCCCCCCACCCCCAACACACACACAGACTGATATTATGCAATTTAGTGGTAAATGCACATGTATATCAGTATTTCATAAAGACTAGTTTGTTATGTTGACCTTATTCTTACCCAGAATTTGTGAGGTTTGAAGGTAAAAGCACTGGCTCCAAGGGATGATTGCTATGCTTCTGACTCAGTGTGATAGATGGGCTGATAAACAGGAGAGGCTATTTCTTAAAGTTCTATTTTAGATTATCTGATTTTAGGGGCTGGGCTAAAGAATGGTGAAGTAGATTTTGTATGTTAACTCTGTATGTGAGTTTTCTTCTTTTTGTAACAAATAAAGCCCAAGGCCAATCTAATGTTCAGATTTTAACTGGTATTTTTTTTTAAATTTCCTTTCAAAATATGCCAAGGATCCAAGATAACTTTGTACTGGTCAGCATAACCCCACCAGAGGAATCTTTTAACTGTTGAATTTTATCCTTTAAGATAATGTAGCTGGACCAATAGTGTTAGGCACTGTTCTCTTTGTACTTAGAAAGCAATAAACCAATGCCTCCCTCACTTCTGGTGTTCCAGGCTTGGGGGAGAAGGAACAGTGGGAAGGTGGTTTTACTCTGGTGGGCAGGAATTGTAAAAGGCACTGCAAATATCCATGACCCTAGGATGATGCCCTTAGATCCAACCCTATTTCTCCAGCTCTCCTTGTGATGGGGAAAAAAGGAGGGATGGGGGCTGTCAGGGTACCCATGCAGCTGAGCAGTGGTCCAGGAGGAGCCATTAATGTTGTCCACCATAAGCAACATCCACCCCTGTGATGAAGCATGCCCAACCCATGACAATGTTCTATACTGCAGCCAGGGGGCAAGGAATGAGCAGTGGAAATATTGAGTGGTTGGTCTTATTTCTGTCTTCGTTTCTTCTCCATCCTTTCAACAAATAAGCTTCTTTTTTAAATGCCCGGTTATATAAACCAGCCCACAGAAATCATTCTATAGCACGCACATCTCCTTCTTCTGTTTAAACCATATTCTGACGTTTGGAAAGAGACCCAGCAGATCTGCTTTTCAGGGATTCAGATGTTTATAATATGGGCATCTGCTATAGTACCACCCTCCCCCAGCTCCGTGCTTTCTATGCAATCTCAGTTTCTTAAAAGGCTGTGATCTGTTTTCATAGCCTAGTATAGTACAAGTAGAACAATGGAATCCTGGTTCTAGCTCCACCTATTACTAACTGTGTGGCAAGTCATCTTGTTAAGCCTCAGCTTCCTCATCAACAAATGGATATATTACTGCGCTGCCTGCCTCACAGGATGAGCTGCAGACTAGATGATGGGTGTGAAAAAGTGCTCTATCTGCAAAGGGCTATACAGATAATACAGAACTTTGTCTTTATTCCTGTGAGATAGTAGGAAACAGCACAGCCATCTCCTGACCAAGAATTGTTGCTGCGGAGTCAGCTCTCACTTATAATGACCTTATGTATAACAGAACCAAATGCTGCTGGCCCTGCACCATCTTCAGGATCATTGGTATGTTTGAGTCCGTGGTTGTGGTTATTGTGTCCATCCATCTCATGGAGGGTACCCTTCGTTTCTATTGACCCTCTACTTTACCAAACATGATGTCCTTTCCTAGTAATTAGCTTTTCCTGATGAGGTGTCCAAAATAAGCAAGTGGAAGATGTCACTTTGATGACTACAGGGTGTCTGACCCAAGCCATGGTCTTTTCAGTTGCCTTATGTGAATGTGAAAGTTGGATAATAAAACAGGAAGAATTGTCTAGGTACACCGAAAACAAAATAAGTAGCTTTATAACATCCCCAGCCCCCTGAGAATGGCCCTGTATATTTAGACAGTGAATGCTCATACAGGCAGACCTAGTATACATACACATGTCTCTAAAACAGAACTCCTGAGCAGAAAAATTGAGAGCTAGAAATCACTTCAGAGTTCTAGTCCAACTACTTTATTTTACAAATGGAGAAACTGAGGTCCTCTTTTCTCCTAAAACAAAATGTTCCTTCTCCCTTCCCAATCTGTCATTCAGTCAACCTTCATCTTTGACTATCTCACTCCTCATCCAACCAGTTACCAAAATCTACCTTTGCCATGTCTAGCCATTTCTTTCCCTTCTTCCTTGTTCATGCAGCTAACTCCTTATGTCTAGACTCTTACAGAAACCTTCTAGCTTGCTCCCTCTTCTTCCCTGGTTCAGCCTCATATTGCCTCATATTACATCAGTGATTGCTTTAATCATGTTGCTTTACTGACAAAATATTTTTAATGACTTTGTGTATATAGCATAAAGAATGAACTCTTTAGTTTGATTTTCAAGATGCTCCACAATCTGCCCCTGATATTTCTATTCTCATCTGCTACATCAAGCCCATGGTCCTGGGAAACTGGGATCCTCACTTTTCCACAAACACAGCTATGCTTCCGTACAGTACACCTACCTCTTTTTTTCCTACCAGCATCCATTCATCATCATCTTTTGGTAGCAGATGTTGCTCTAGAGAACTGCCTATTGCCAATTGGATATAATCTTGGTGGACCAGCAATCAAGGTACCCAAGGTGGGAATGTGATCCTAACAGAGCCAATTTCCTTGTGTCTGGAATTTTCATTCAGGATGGAGTTATGTACATACTAAACGCAAGGGTTGGGGCTGATACATCCAGAAAGTGAGCCTTGAACGATTGTTAATTAGATCTACTCCTTAGGATTCTCTGCCCTCTGTTCTTTCTGAACTTTGGCTCTTTGGCTTTTCCTTCAATTCTCTAAGCTAGCTCATATCCTTTCAATAAATTTCTTCTTTTGCTTATTTAGCCAGAGCAAGTTTCTATTACCTACAACCAGATAGCCCTCAATGATACACTGCCTTTACTCATGCCATTTTCTCTTCTCCTGTTTTTCTTCCTATCTGAGGCCACTCATCTTCAAAGCTGAGTTTACCTTATTTACATGAAGCTTTCTGGATCAGTCCAGTCCACATTGGATCTTTTTTTCCTTCGAAGCTTCATGTCACTTATTTTGGATATTCTCCTTGAGAGCGTACAGAGATGTTTTATCTTTATGACATCTCTAAATTGCTTACTTTCTATTTGTTGTCTTCCCACCTTCATTGCCAGTGTCTTTAGGCAAAAAGCCATTCATTCCTTACACAAGTCTGTAATTTTCACAGAAATGTGCATGTAGTAAATGCTTAATACCATTGTGGAGGAGCTGCCTGTAGACTATGATTTGAAATGCACTTGTCCTAGAATCTCCTGAAGTGACTATTAGTTTAAGAAAATTAATATATTGATTACCTAGAAGGGTGGCACAATACCAGAGATTGGTTTTCCCATTGATCCATTGGTATTCATCTTAAGGAAATGTTTATTTTGATCTGAAAGAGGACTAAGAAAAAGATTAACATTTATTGAATGGCTACTAAGTGCCAGAAACCATGCAGATACTTTCCCATACTTTTTGATTGCTTACAGTAATCCTATAGCAGCATTTTCTCCATTTTAAAGAAGTTGGAGCTCAGAAAAATTGATTTATTTTCCCATAGTCCCACAAGTTCATAAGTAACAGAGCTAGAATTCAAACCCAGATCTGTTCAAACTCCAATTTTATTATGTTTTCCAGAAAAGGTCCTAAGAATGGAACAATAAGGATGCCAGAAAGAGGTGCCACAGTGGGACAGAGTATAGATGACTACCAAAGACCATTCCATAAAGAATTTTCCTCCTACAAGGATTATTTGTGAAATAAATTAGACTTCCTAAATAGGTTGGAGTCCTAGTGGTACAGTGGTTAAGAACTCGGCTACAAACAAAATGGTTGGTAGTTCGAATCTACCAGTTGCTCCTTGGAAACCCTATGGTACAGTTCTACTCTGTCCTATAGGATCACTGTAAGTTGGAATCGATGGCAATGGATCAGAAGTCTTAACATTGTAAGATGGAAGTACTCCCCAAATTGATCTACAGGTTCAGTACAATCCCTAACAAAATCCCAGCTGCCTTTTTTTTTTTTGCAGAGATTGACACCAAACCAAACCAAGCTCACTACTGTCAAGTCGGTTGTGACTCATAGTGACCCTCTGATGCTAAATTTCATATGGAAATTCAGGAGACTCAGGATAGCCAAAACAATCTTGAAAAATTTACTACAAAGCTACAATAATCAAGACAGTGTGGTGCTATGATAAGGAAATAGATTGATATTCTAGAATAAACCTGTATAACGATGATAAGTTGATTTTTGACAAGGGTACCCAGAACATTCAATGGAGAATGATCTTAAAAGTGTTAAAAAGCAAATATGTCACTTGGAGGACTAAGGTGCGCCTGACCCAAGCCATGGTATTTTCACTTGCCTCGTATGCATGCAAAAGCTGGACAGTGAATAAGGAAGACCAAAGAAAAATTGATGCCTTTGAATTATGGTGCTGGCGAAGAAAATTGAATATACCATGGACTGCCAAAAGAACAAATCTGTCTTCGAAGAAGTACAGCCAGAACACTCCTTAGAAGCAAGGATGGCGAGACTACGTCTCACAAACTTTGGACATGTTATCAGGAGGGAGCAGTCCCTGGAGAAGGACATCACGCTTGGTAAAGTAGAGGACCAGCAAAAAAGAGTAAGAGCCTCAACGAGATGGATTGACACAGTGGCTACAACAATGGGCTCAAACATATGCACTATTTTGAAGATGGCACATGACTGAGCAGTGTTTCATTCTGTTATATATGGGATAGCTATGAGTTGGAACCAACTCGACAGCACCTAACAACAACAACAACGTGTTCTTGATGCTATCTATGCCCATTATATCTGTGTGGTGGAAATACTCTTTACTGGTGTGCTACTGTGCTTCTCTTCTCAACACCCCATTCAGTGATGTCACGTTAATAGCTTGAAATTGACCATGGTGAGTATTTACACCATGGGAATTGGCAAATGCTGCAAGTCAGGGCTTTGTTTTCTGTGAAGAGCCCATGTTAAACATTTATCAGCACACCACTGTTTATAATCCAACCCAAAGAGAACCTCTGTGCAGCCTTCCCTGATTTTCTTCTCCTTTAAACACACACACACAGTTTATTATTATGCCTATTTCATACTCTATATCAATAGTTTAGTTGAAGGTGGGTACCACATTTAACCATCTTTGTATCACAAATACCTGACACACTATAATACCAGTCGAGTCTATTCTGACTGGTGGTGACTGCATGTGTGTCAGAGTATAACTGTGCTCCATAGGGTTTTCAATGGCTGATCTTTTGGAGGTAGATTGCCAGGACTTTCTTCTGAGGTGTCTCTGGGTGGACTCAAACTTAAACTTCCAACCTTTCAATTAGCTGCTGAACCATTTCTACCACCCAGGGACTCCAGCACATTGTAAGGCCTCTGTAAATGTTGGTTGAATAAATTTAACCTTTCTGGGTTCAGTTTCAGTTTCTTCTTATGTCAGATGAGAATACCTGCTCTCCCTACCACGCGCAGACGTTATGAGAACAAATGAAATAATAGACATGAGAGTACTTTGAGGGATAAAGTGAAAAGTATCATACAACTGCAGGGTATTATTTTTCAGAAGTTCATGTAGTTTAATGAGTTTCCATCATAAAACACCTGTTGAAACATACAATTCTAGATTTCCGCTGTTCTCACTCAGGATGTTCTGATATTTAACCCCTGGGCCTCTTTGAACCTTTCCACTGTGAGAGTCAGGAGAAATCACTTTGTTTTAGTAGAGCTGGCGATAAAGTATGTTTCTGTAAAGTCAGCTTTGGAAATCTATGGGGAAAATGATAAAATCAGAGATACATTCCCATGGAGGGAAAAATACTAATTGACAGTTAGGGACCCAAGATGAAGGCATTAAAATAGGTCAAGCCGTCATCCTATCTAAAAATTTCTTTCTCTGCATCTTATTTTGTTTTTATTTGTACTTATATTATTTAACAAGCTCTAATATGGCACTTGTATGAGTCAGACACTGTTCTAAGAGCTTTACAAATATTAGCTCATTTAATCCTCATAAAACTCTTATTGTCAGTTTTCAGTTTGGTCTTCTTACTGGAATTTAAGTTCTGCACCCCACTTGCTCCGAAAGGGACTCTGTTGTGTTCCCTGTCAGGATGTTCATTGGTGGTAGCCAGGCACCATCTAATTCTTCTGGTCTCAGGCTGATGGAAGTCTCTGGTTTATGTGGCCCTTTCTGTCTCTTGGGCTAATACTTCTCTTGTGTCTTTGGTGTTCTTCATTCTCCTTTACTACAGGTGGTTGGGACCAATTGATGCATCTTAGATGGCCGCTTGCTAGCTTTTAAGTCCCCAGATGCCACTCACCAAAGTAGGATGCAGAACATTTTCTTAATAAGCTTTGTTATGCCAGTTGACCAAGATGTCCCCTGAAAGCATGGTCCCAGACTCCTACCCCTGCTACTCTGTCCCTCAAAGTGTTTGATTGTATTCAGGAAACTTCTTAGCTTTGGTTTAGTCCAGTTGTGCTGACTTCACCTGTAGTGTGTGCTATCCTTCCCTTCACCTAAGATAATTCTTATCTACTATCTAGTTAGTAAATAACCCTCACCCTCCCTCCTCACCCTCATAACCATCAAAGAATGTTTTCTTCTGTGTTTAAACCTTTGATTGAGTTCTTATAATAGTGGTCTTATACGATATTTGTCCTTCTGTGACTGACAAAATTCGCTCAGCATAATGAACTCCAGCTTCCTCCATATTATGTTTCACGGCTTCGTTGTTGTTCTTTAGCATTGCATAGTGTTCCATTGTGTGGCTATACCATAATTTGTTTAGCCATTGTCTGTTGATGGGCACCTAGGTTGTTTCCATCTTTTTGCTATTGTGAACAGTGCTGCACTGAACACGGGTGTGCATATATCTATTCATATGACGGCTCTTATTTCTCTGGGATATATTTCAAGGTGCAGGATAGCTAGACCGTATGCTACTTCAATTTCTAGCTTTTTAGGGAAGTGCCGAATCGATTTCCAAAGTGGTTGTACCATTTTACATTCCCACCAACAGTGTATAAGTGTTCCAGTCTCTCCACATCCTCTCCAGCATTTATTATTTTGTGTTTTGTGGATTAATGCTAGCCTTGTTGGAGTGAGATGATATCTCCTTAGAGTTTTGGTCTGCATTTCTCTAATGGTTAATGATCGTGAGCATTTCATGTGTCTGTTAGCCACCTGAATATCTTCTTTGGCGAAGGGCCTGTTCATATCTTTTGCCCATTTTTTAATTGGGTTATTTGTCTTTTTGTTGTTGAGGTTTTGCAGTATCTTGTAGATTTTAGAGATGAGACGCTGATTGGATTTTTCGTAGCCAAAAATTTTTTCTCAGTCTGTAGGTCGTCTTTTCACTCATTTGGTAAAATCTTTTGATGACCATAAGTGTTTGATTTTTAGGAGCTCCCAGTTATTTACTCTCTCTTCTGGAGCTTGTGCATTGTTAATTATGGTTCGTATTGTGTTTATGCCATGTATGAGGGCTCCTAGTGTTGTCCCTATTTTTTCTTCCATGATCTTTATCATTTTCAATTTTATATGTAAGTCTTTGATCCATTTTGAGTTAGTTTCTGTGCATGGTGTGAGGTATGGGTCTTGTTTCAGTTTTTTGCAGGTAGATATCCAGTTATGCCAGCACCATCTGTTAAAGAGACTTGTCTTTTCCACAATTAACAGACTTTGGGCCTTTGTCAAATGATCAGAATCCAACTGAGTTTTGTATGTTTATCTTGTATCCTGAAACTTTGCTGAAATCTTCTATTAGTTCCAGTAGTGTTCTTGTGGATTCTTTGGGGTTTTCTGTTTATAAGATCATATCATCTGTAAATAGAGATACTTTGACTTCTTCCCTACCGATTTGGATGCCCTTTATTTCTTTTTCTAGCTTAATTGCTCTGGCTAGGACCTCCAGCACAATGTTGAATCAGAGTGGTGAGAAAGGGCATCCTTGTCTGGTTCCTTTTCTCAAGGGGAATGCTTTCAAAGTCTCTCCATTTACGATGATGTTGGCTGTTGGTTTTGTATGAATGCCGTTAATTATATTGAGGATTTTCCCTTCTATTCGTGTTTTGTTGAGAGGTTTTTTTTTTTTTATCATGAATGGGTGTTGGACTTTGTCAAATGGCTTTTCTACATCGATTGATAAGATTATGTGGTTCTCTTGTTTCATTTATGTGATGGATTACACTGATTGTTTTTCTAATGTTGAACCATCCCTGCATACCTGGTATAAATCCCACTTGATCATGGTGAATTATTTTTTTGATATGTTGCTGAATTCTGTTGGCTAGAATTCTATTGGGGATTTTTGCGTCAATGTTCATGAGGGATATTGGTCTGTAATTTTCTTTTTTTGTGGTATTTTTACCTGGTTTTGGTATCAGCATTATGCTGGCTTCATAGAATGAGTTTGGGAGTATTCCATTGGTTTCTATGTTCTGAAATGCCTTTAGTAGTGGTGGTGTTAACTCTTTTCTGAAAGTTTGATAGAGTTCTCCAGTGAAGCCGTCCGAGCCAGGGCTTTTTTTGTTGTTGTTGTTGGGAGTTTTTTAAATTACCTTTTCAATCTCGTTTTTTGTAATGGGTTTATTTAGTTGTTCTACCTCTGTTTGTGTTAGTTTAAGTAGGTGGTGAGTTTCTAGAAATTTGTCCATTTCCTCTAGGTTTTCAAATGTGTTAGAGTACAAATTTTCATAGTATTCTATTATGATTCTTTTAAGTTCAGTTGGGTCTGTTGTGGTATCACCCATCTCATTTCTGTTTCTAGTTATGTGCTTCCTCTACTGTTTTTGTTTTGTCAGTTTAGCCAGTGGTGTATCAATGTTGTTGATCTTTTCAAAGAACCAGCTTTTGGTCTTGTTAACTCTTTTAACTGTTTTTCTATTCTCTATTTTCATTTAATTCTGCTCTAATTCTCATTATTTCCTTTCTTCTGGTGCCTGAGGACTTCTTTTGCTGCTCTCTTTCTACTTGTTCTAGTTACATGGTTAATGTTTTGATTATGGCACTTTTTTCTTTGTGGATGTGTGCATTTATTGCTCTAAACTGACCTCTGAGCACTGCTTTTGCTGTGTCCCAAAGGTTCTGGTAGGATGTGTTTTCATTCTCGTTTGATTCTATGAATTTCTTCATTCCGTCCTTAATTTCTTTAATAAGCCAGTAGTTTTTGAGAAAGATGTTGTTCAGTTTCCGTGTGTTTGATTTTTTTTCCTTGCTTTTTCTGTTATTGATTTCTACTTTTATGGCTTTATGGTCAGAAAAGATGCTTTGTAATATTTCGATGCTTTGGATTTTGTTAAGGCTTGCTTTATGGCCTAATATGTGGTCTATTCTGGAGAATGTTCCATTTGTACTGGAAAAGAAAGTATACTTGGCTCCGGTTGGGTGGAGTGTTCGCTATATGTCTACGAGATCAAGTCGGTTGATTGTAGCATTTAGCTCTCCCGTGTCTTTGTTGAGCTTCTTTCTGGATGTTCTGTCCTTCACTGAAAGTGGTGTGTTGAAGTCTCCTACTATTATTGTGGAGCTGTCTACCTCTCTTTTCAGTGCTGTTAGAGTTTGTTGTATGTATCTTGGAACCATGTTGTTGGGTGCGTAAATATTTATTATAGTTATGTCTTTCTGGTGTGTTGACCCTTTAATCATTATATAGTGTCCTTCCTTATCCTTTCTGGTGGATTTTGCTTTAAAGTCTATTTTGTCAGACCTTAATATTGCCACTCCTGCACTTTTTTGTGTGTTGTTTACTTGTTATATTTTTTTCCATCCTTTGAGTTTTAGTTTGTTTGTGTCTTTAAGTCTAAGGTGTGTCTGTTTTTGGCAGTATAGAGATGGATTGTGTTTTTTAATCCAGTCTGCCACTCTATGTCTCTTTCTTGATGCATTTAGTTCATTTATATTCAGTGTAATTGATAGATATGAATTTAGTGCTGTCATTTGATGTCTTTTTTTGTGTGTTGTTGACAGTTTATTTTTTCCACTTAATTTTCTGTGCTAAGTCGTTTTTTCTTTATGTGTTTTCTTTTCAGCTTTTTCATTGTTGTTGATTTTGTATTTGCTGAGTCTTTATATTTTATAGCTTTTTATTTTGAGTTGTGGGAGTGTTAGTTTCCTTTTTGGTTACCTTAATATTTACCCCTATTTTTCTAAGCTTATACCAGTCTTTTATTTCTTTATATCTCCTTGACTTGCTCTCCATATGAAAAATCTGTGTCTACATTTTTTAAGTCCCTCTTTTTTGTTTTAATGTTGTCATCTTTTATATATTGACGTCTGTTTCCCTATTTTCAGTGTTTTAACTTTGGTTTATTTTTGTTACTTCCCTGTGTGGGTTGATACCTGATTGCTGTGTCCTGTGTTCTAGTCTTGGGTTGTTATCTGATGTTACTGATTTTCTAACCAGAGGACTCCCTTTAGTATTTCTTGTAATTTTGGTTTGGTTTTTGCAAATTCCCTAAACTTCTATTTATCTGGAAATGACCTAATTTCACCATCATATTTGAGAGACAGTTTTGCTGGATATATAATTGGTGGCTGGCAGTTATTTTCCTTCAAGGCTTTATATATGTCATCCCGTAGCCTTCTTGCCTGCATGGTTTCTGCTGAGTACTCCGAGCTTATTCTTATTGACTCTTCTTTGTAGATGACTTTTCATTTATCCCTAACCGCCCTTAAAGTTCCCTCTTTATCTTTGGCTTTGGCAAGTTTGATTATAATATGTCTTGGTGACTTTCTTTTGGGATCTGCCTTATGTGTGGCTTGATGAGCATCTTGAATAGATGTCTTCTCATCTTTCACGATATCAGGGAAGTTTTCTGCCAACAAATCTTCAACAATTCTCTATTTTCTGTTAGCCCCCCCATTCTGGTACTCCAGTCACTTGTAGGTTATTCCTTTGATAGAATCCCAAATAATTCCTAGGGTTTCTTCATTTTCTTAAAATCCTTTTATCTGATTTTTCCTCAAATAAGTTGGTGTCAAGTGCTTTATCTTCAGTCTCGCTAGTTCTGACTTCCATTGCCTGAATTCTGCTCCTGTGACTTTCTGTTGAGTTGTGTAATGCTGACATTTTATTGTTAATCTTCTGGATTTCTGATTGCTCTCTGTGGATTCTTGCAGACTGTTAAATTTGTCGTTATGGTGTTCTCTAATATTTTTAATTTCCTCTAGTGCATGTTCCGCGTTTTGATGAATTTCCTTCCTAATCTCTTGAAGAGTTCTGTGTATTAATCTTTTGTAGTCTGCCTCTGGTAATTCCAAAAAATTTTCCTCCTGGAAAATTTCTTGAATCTTCATTTTGGGAGCTTGCTGAAGCCATCATGGAATGCCTCTGTATGTGATTTGATGTTGACTGTTGTCTGTGAGCCATCGGTAAGTTGTGATAGTTACTCATTTGATGTTTGCTTATTGTGTCCTCACTTCTTGTTTTGTTTTGATATGCCCAAATAAGCTGCTCGTGTCAGCTGGTTTTATTATTGGCACCTTTGAAGCTCTAATGTCCTGTCACCAGGTGGTTAGATCTGTTACTAGGTATGTGAGCTCAGAGTCCGCTCACTTCTCCTGTATGGATTCAGCTCAGGTGCCCAGGGAGATAGCCACCAAGTATGTAGTGCAGGCTCTCACATACAGTCCTAGACAGGCATGGGTGATTGGTGTAGGCACAGGCATCTGGCTACAGCAGGGGGACACACTCTGAGCAAGGCAGGGGGCTGACAGCTGCCCCCGAGTGTCCAGGAAGAAGGTGTGTCTCTGTTCCCTGTAGTGCCTAGGTGGTTGGGTTTTGCAGCTGGACCACGAGTACCTAATGCTGTTGGCTGTAAGGACTGGGGGGCACCTCTTACTCTTGGGCCCCTGTCGCAGGTGGCTAGTGGTGTGGGTGGAGCCACCAGTCCACAGGACCCTGATGTGAGTAGGTGAAGACCCTGCTTAATGGGCAGAGCAGAGTCAAATGTTAAGAACCTGCCGCTTCACAGCTGAAACAATGGAAGTTAGACTTCTAGCATATACCCTGTTGTACTGCCGTAATGAGGGCCTAGGCTATTGAAATGGGCCCACATGAGTCTATGCAGGGGGAAAGACACTCAAAGTCCATGTATCCCTTATGTCTGTGTCTAGGCGAAGGAGCTGTGCCTACCCTGAGTTCCTGGCTTAGAGGAGCCTGCAGTTTATTTTTTCCCGTTTGTTAATTTGTTCCCTCTCAAAGGCCAGGAGAATGGCCCAGGGCGTGTGCCGGATCCTACTTCCAAACCAGGGGATTTGGCAGTTGCTGAAGCTGGTCTGGAACCCTGTGCAGAGCAGGTAGTGGGGAGGTAAATGGGAGAGAGGTTTTTCCCTGAGGCAGTTGTTTTTGATCTGCGCAGTAGACCGGACGCAAATACTTATCTTTCGACGATTGAGGGCTGCTTCTCACTGGTTCTGTGTGGCCAAGTAGACGCTCAGCAGCTGGATCTCCCCCTGTGCGGAATATGCCTCCAGAGCACCAATGCTTGCCTTCCTCACTGCTCACCCATGAGCTGATGGTGCCTGAAGGGCTCAGGCTCTTGCCGGGCCGGGTCTGGCACCTCCTCACTGCTTCCATACTGTCTCTCCCTCTCCCTGCCACTCAGTCTGGTTCCTCAACTTTGTCTTTGATGTTCAGAGTTCCATATTGTCATATATAATCGAATCACTTGTTTTTTTGGGTCTTTGTTGTAAGAGGGTCCACCAGAAGCATCTGACTACTCTGCCATTTTGGCTCCTAAAATGAAGTTTTTATGGTTGAATCTCAGTTTTACTAAATATACTGCCATGAAAGGTCCATCATTTGCACTGTCCTTTAATACTTCATCAATTAGCAGTTGTTTTTAAGATTGGTTGCTTGTTATTCAGTACACCTCTCATTTCCCTTCACATTAATGAGTTGAGACATTATCATGCAGCTTTCTCATGTATTGGTTGATTTTGAACAGTGTGAAGGAAAAGGGAGAAAAAAAAAAAGTAGAAACAGGAGTTTTAACAAGCTCTTCTCTCCATAAACATGATTAAACTGCTGATGTTGGAATAAAAGGACAGAAAATGTCTCCAGGAAGCCCAGTTGGCAGTTAAGAAAGATCATTGCTTATTTTTCATAAGAATGTTCTGAAACTTCCTTTTCTAACACATGAAAGAACTCCTTTGGCTTTCCTCTCTTTGATCAGGTCTAGGGAGTTTTATAACTCTATGGCAACCACCCTTCGACTTCTTTCCACGAAGTTTACTTCTTCTTCCATGGCCTATTTTCTCTGCTTTTATAGGTCAGTACTTAACCCATCAAATAGAACTATTCCAACCCTTTAGCCTTTCAATAAAAAAGGGGTTAGGTGTTTTATGTGCTTCTCCTCAGTCTCTTCCATTTTACCACACATTTGGAGAATCCAAGTGTAGTATCCATAATTGTGGATTAATAAGAAAATGTACTATCTATTAAATGACTGAATGACTTTTTTATTTTTCCTACATAGGTGAAGGAGCAATGCAGTTGTATTTCATTTGTCTTCCTAATATGATTGCATATTTATAAGTTTGATCTGAACATCTATTTGAAACTAGATTCATTTATATTTGTGGCTAAAAAGTAATGTCCAAAAACATAATGTTGTGTTAGTCCATCTAGCAAGAATTTGGAGACTGACTTTGTAGATGCAAAAAAATACCTAGGAAAGTTATTGAAGGAGACAAAGTTAGAGCATGGGCTGGTGGAAAAATAGGATACCAAGGAATAATAAAATTGAGGAATAATTCATAACAAATCAGGAAGAAAGGTATCAAACACTTCCCTGTATGTCAACCAGTGCCTGGGAACATTGGAAGGCTGACGTAGCCAGACTAGAAAGTTCTCATTAACACTTCAGTAACACCCTGAGTGTTCAGCTGAGACACCAGAAAGGCTGTTTCTTAAGATTAAAAACTACAGTGTGGCTGACTTGGTTCCTACCCTCACAAAGACTAAAACCAAACTCTTAAAATCATGTATAAATTATTCATCAACAAATTTATTAAAAAAAATTTCTGAACCACCTAGAAGTGATTGTAGAAGAGGGAATTGAGAAAAAGGGAAGAAAACTTAGTAGATGCTGCTGCGTTTCTCTGCTTCCTTCCTCATGTTCCAGAAATTGAATAGAATACCAGAACTTTTGAAACGTAGGTCAAGGGAGGACAGACAATAAAACTTCTTTCTAAAGTGAATCCTTGAAGGGGTTTGGTATATAGATAAAGAGAAATAGCTGTCTTGACATATCTGTGCAAATAGTCCAAAGGTGACATATAAGTAGGAAACTATCTTCTCTATAGCTGGGTCATAAGGTAGCTGTATATTTAAATTCACAAGAAACTGCCAAACTGTTTTTTAAAGTATACCATTTTACACTCCAAGTACTGTGTGAGTGGCTCAGTTGCTCCACAAGTTTGAGTTCTTTGTGGGCTGTTTATTGTCTAGATCGTAAGTGCTCAGGATGCCTTTGAGGATTGGACTTTCTCTTTACTCTTTTTTTTTTTTTTCCAGCCTATCGTTTCTGATATTGAACAGCAACCACCTTGTCACGATCTGTTGAGAATTAGTTTCTCAGAGCTCAGGTAATCCTGAGATTTTATAGTTTAATTAATTACTAATATGGAGGGAATAATTTTGTGGTGAATGTTCTAATGGTTGATTTGGGTAACAGATCACCATTATCCAAAGCTATCATCTACTTTTTCATAAACTTTCTTCAAACTGTGTGTCTTTTTTTTTTTTTTTTCAGGTTAAAATGTTATATGCAATTTCCTTCTTTGGAGGGATGGAGGTAAGACTATTGTCGCTTTCATTTCCTTTATCATATGAGAATTGTCTCTGCATAGACCAGATGAGTTTAGTTGTTTCTACACTAGTTTTTAAACATGAAAAAAATGTAAAATAAGCATTAAATAGTTGTGTGTATTAATGAATTGTGAGAGAATTTTTGCTAACCAAAAAATTTAACCCCAAATAAGATGTACAGGAAGAACTCCCAAATGTCAACTGCCTCATTTATAAGCTCTGAAAATATTTTTTTTTTGGTTCCTTTTTGTTTTTCATTGTACTTCAGGTGAAGGTTTACAGAACAAATAGTTTATCATGAAACAGTAGTACAGATACTGTTTTATGACATTGGTTAACAACCCCACAACATGTCAACCCTCTCCCTTCTCGACCTTTTTTTTTTTTGGTGCAAATATACATAGCCAAAGATACACCATTTCAAAAATTTCTACATGCACAGTTCAGTGACATCGACTATGCTCTTCCAGTTGTGCTGCTTTTCTCACTTTACATGAAGATTTACAGAACAAAATAGTTTCTCATTAAACAGTTAGTACACATGTTGCCCTATGACAATGGTTAACAACCTCACAACACATCAACACTATCCTTACTCAACCTTGGGTTCTCTATCACCAGCTTTCCTGTCCCCTTCTGCCTTCTAGTCCTAGTCCCTGGACTGCTGTGCCTCATTAGTCCCTTGTGGTGTTATGGGGCTGTCCACTCCACGGCTGAAAGGGGAACCTCGGAAGTGACTTCACCACTGAGCTAAAAGGGTGTCTGGGGGCCATACTCTCGAGTTTTCTCCAGTCTAAAGTCCTTTAGGCCAGTAAATCTGGTCTTTTTTTTGTGAGTTAGAATTTTGTTCTACATCCTTCTCCAGCTCTGTGTAGAACCCTCTGTTGTGATCCAGGTCAGAGCAGTCAGTGATGGTAGCCGGGCACCATCTAGCTGTACTGGACTCAGTCTGGTGGAGGCCTTGGTAGCTGTGGTCTGTTGGTCCTTAGGACTAATCTTTTCCTTGTATCCTGTTCTCTTTATTCTCCCTTGTTCCCGAAGGGATGAGACCAGTGGAGTATCTTAGATGGCCGCTCACACGCTTTTAAGACCCCAGACACTACTCACCAAGGTAGAATGTAGAACATTGCCTTTATAAACTGTGTTATGCCGATTGAGCTAGAAGTTCCCTGAGACCATGGTCCCCACAGCACTCCACCCAGAAATTTAGTCCCTCAGGGAGTTTGGATGTGTCTATGGAGCCTCCATGACCTTTCCTTGTACAAGTTGTGCTGGTTTCCCCAGTACTGTGTACTGTCTCACCCTTCACCCAAGATACCACTTATCTATTGCCTATTTAGTATTTCCCCCTCACCCCTCCCATCCCTGGTAACCAACAAAGATTATTACTTTTTGTGTGTGAACTTTTTCATGGGTTTTACAATAGAGGTCTCATACAATATTTGTCCTTTTGTGATTGACTTATTTCACTCAGCATAGTGTTCTCCAGTTTCATCCATGTTATGAGATGCTTCAGAGATTCATCATTGTTCTTTCTCGTTGCATAGTACTCCATTTTGTGTATGTACCATAGTTTGTTTATCCATTCATCTGTTGTTTGGCATCTAGGTTGTTTCCATCTTTTTGCTATTGTCAACAATGCTGCCATGAACATAGGTGTGCATATGCCGATTTGAGTGATGACTCTTAACTCTCTAGGATATATTGCTAGGAGTGGGATTGCTGGATTGTATGGTATGTCTATTTCTACCTTCCTAAGGAAGCGCCATATCATTTTCCAAAATGGTTGTATCATTTTGCATTCCCAGCAGCAGTGCATAAGAGTTCTGATCTCCCCACAGCCCCTCCAACATTTGTTATTTCCAGTGTTTTTGATTCGTGCCAGTAATGCCGGGATGAGATGGTATCTCATTGTGGTTTTAATTTGCATTTCTCTAATGGCTGGTGATCGCGAGCATTTCCTCTTGTGTCTGTTGGCCGCTTGAATGTCTTCTTTGGTGAAGTGTCTGTTCGTTTTGTTTGCCCATTTTTTAATAGGATTATTTGTCTTTTTGTTGTAGAGGTGTTGGATTTTCTTGTAGATTATGGAGATTAGACCTTTGTCTGACTTGTACTGTCCAAAAAATTTTTTCCCAATCTGTAGGTTCTCTTTTTCCTCTTTTGGTGAAGTCTTTTGAAGAGCATAGGTGTTTGATTTTTAGAAGATCCCAGTTATCTAGCTTATCTATTGGGGTTTGTGCATTGATGGTTATGGTCTGTATCCTGTTAATGCCATGTATTAAGGCCTGAAGTGTTGGTCTTATTTTTTCTTCTATGAAGTTTATAATAGTTTTAGGCTTTATATTCAGGTCTTTGATCCATTTTGAAGTAGTTTTTGTATAAGGCGTGAAGTGTGGGTCCTGTTTCATTTTTTTGCAGATGTACATCCAGTTTTGCCAGCATCATTTGTTAAAAAGACTGTCTTTTCCCTATTTGATGGACTTTGGGCCCTTGTCAAAGATCAGGTGACCGTAGGTGGATGGATTTACATCTGGGTTCTCAGTTCTGTTCCATTGGTCAATGTATCTGTCGTTGTACCAGTACCAGGCTGTTTTGAGTACCGTAGCTGTATAGTAGGTTCTGAAGTCAGGTAGTGTGAGTCCTCCAACTGTATTCTTCTTCTTCAGTAGTGCTTTACTTATTCGGGGCTTCTTCCCTTACCATATAAAGTTAATGATTAGTTTTTCCATCTCTTTGAAGAATGTTGTTGGTATTTGGATCGGGATTGTGTTGTATTTGTGAATTGCTTTGGGTAGAATTTTCATTTTCACAATGTTGAGTCTACCTATCCATGAGCATGGTATGTTTTTCCATTTGTGTAGATCCCTTTGGGTTTCATGCAGTAGTGTTTTGAAGTTTTCTTTGTATAGGTCTTTTCCATCCCTAGTTAGATTTATTCCTAAATATTTTATTTTTTTAGGGACTATTATAAATGGTATTGTTTTCCTGATTTCCTTTTCATTGTTCTCCTTATTGGTGTATAGGAATCCAGCTTATTTTTGTATGTTTATTTGTATCCTGCTACCCTGCTGAATCTTTCTATTAGTTGTAGTAGATTTCTCATGGATTCTTTAGGGTTTTCTAGGTATAGTATCATATCATCTGCAAACAGGGACAGTTTCACTTCTTCATTACCAGTTTGGATGCCCTTTATGTCTTTTTCTTGCCTTATTGCTCTGGCTAGAACTTCCAGCACAGTGTTAAATAGGAGTGGTGATAAAGGGCATCCTTGTCTTGTTCCTGTTATCAAGGGGAATGTTTTCAGCCTCTCTCCATTAAGAATGATGTTGGCCGTTGGTTTTGCATAGATGCCCTTTATTATGTTGAGAAGTTTCCCTTCTATATTTATTTTATTGAGAGTTTTATCAGGCATGGTTTTGGACTTTGTCGAATGCCTTTTCTGTGTCGGTTGAGATGATCATGTGATTCTTTTTTTTCCTTTTATTTATGTGGTGGATTACGTTGATTGATTTTCGAATGTTGAACCATCCTTGCATAACTGGTATGAATCCTACTTGGTCATGGTGTATTATTTTTCTTGATATGATGCTGAATTCTGTTGGCTAGAATTTTGTTGAGAATTTTTGTGTCTATATTCATGAGAGATATTGGTCTGTAATCTTCTCTTTTTGTGGCATCTTTGCCTGGTTTTGGTATCAGTGTTACGCTGGTTTCATAGAATTAATTTGGAAGTGTTACTCCCTTTTCTAGGCTCTGAAATATCTTGAGTGGTACTGGTACAAGCTTTTCTCTAAATGTTTTGTAGAGTTCTCCAGTGAAGCCATATGGGCCGGGTCTTTTTTATTTTGGCAGTTTTTTTTATTACCTTTTCAGTCTCTTCTCTTCTTGTGGGTCTGTTCAGATTTTCAACATCCCTTTGTTGTAGTTTGGGTAGGTAATGTGATTCTAGAAATTTATCCATTTCCTCTAAGTTTTCAAATTTGTTGGAGTATAGTTTTTCATAATATTCTGTTACGATCCTTTTTATTTCAGTTGGGTCTGTTGTAATGTCACCCATTTCATTTCTTATTGGGGTTATTTGCGTCCTCTCCTGTTTTTCTTTTGTCAGTCTGGCCAGTGGTTTCTCAGATTTGTTGATTCTTTCAAAGAACCAACTTTTGGTTTTGTTGATTCTTTCTATTGTTTTTCTGTTCTCTATTTCATTTATTTCTGCTCTGTCTTTATTATTTCCTTTCTGCTGTTGGCTGTGGGCTTTTTTGCTGTTCTCTTTCTATCTGAGTTATGTGGTTAATGTTTTGATTTTGTCCCTTCTTTTTTGATGTGTACATCTATTGCTATAAATTTTCCTCTGAGGACTGCCTTTGCTGTGTCCCAAAGGTTTTGGTATGATGTGTTTTCATTCTCGTTTGATTCTAGGAATTTTTTAATTCCATCTCTGATTTCTTCTATTACCCAGTGATGTATAGGCAGGATATTATTCAGTTTCCATGTAATTGATTTATTTTCCTTGCTCTTTCTGTTGTTAATTTCTACCTTGATGGCATTGTGGTCAGAGAAGATACTTTGAATTAACTCAGCGTTTTGGATTTTGTTGAGGATTGCTCTGTGGCCTAAGATGTGGTCTATTCTGGAGAATGTTCCATGTGCATTGGAAAAGCATGTGTACTTTGCAGTGGTTGGATGGAGTGTTCTGTATATGTCTATGAGGTCAAGTTGGCTGATTGTGCCCTTTAGGTCTTCTGTATCTTTGCTGAGTTTCTTGTTAGTTGTTCTGTCCTTTACTGAGAGTGGTGTGTTTAAGTCTCCTACTATTATTGTGGAAATGTCACTCTCTTTTCAGTGTTGTTAACGTTTGTTTGATGTATTTTGGAGCTCTGTCATTGGGTGCGTAGATGTTTATTATGGTTATGTCTTCATGATGGATTTTCCCCTTAATCATTATATAGAGTTCTTCTTTGTCTTTTATGGTGGATTTTGTTTTAAAGTTTATTTATCTGAGATTAGTATTGCCACTGCTGCGCTTTTTGTAGTTGTTAGCTTGATAACATTTGACTTTTAATAAATTCACATCTTTGTTTCTAAGGTGTGTCTCTTGTAGACAGCATATTGATGGATCCTGTTTTCTTATCCATTCCGTCACTCTGCATCTCTTCATGGGTGCATTGAGTCCATTTACATTCAGTGTAATTATTGATAGATGTGAGTTTGTTGCTGTCGTTTTGTAGTGCTTTTTTTTGTGGTGCTGACGTTTTCTTTGTTCTTCTTACTCTCCTTTGCTGACTTACTTTTAGTAGTGGAATTTTCTTTCATTTCTTTTGTTTTTGCTGAGACTTTGTTTTTCCTTTTTTTTTTTACGAGTATGTTTGTTAACTTTCTTTTTGCTTACCATGAAATTTACCCTGATCTTTGTAAGTTTGAAGCAGTCTATTTTTACTTGGTATATCCTTGCCTTCCTCTCCATTAGAAGGTTGTATACTTACACAATTTATTCCCTCTTTTATTGTTCTGATGTTGTTGTCATTTACTGATTAACTACTCTGATTCCCTTTTGTATTTCTTTTGGTTTTGGATACTCCTTGAGAGTTCATTTCCTAGATTGGTGTCTGGCTGGCATGATCCTATGTCCTAGATTCTGCCTGTGAACTGAAGTTGTTTGTTCTGAGATTGAAGAACTCCCTTTAATAATTCTTGTTAGTTTGGTTTGGTTTTTACATATTCCCTTAATTTCTGTTTATGTGGAAATGTCCTAATTTCAGCATCATATTTGAACGAGAGTTTTGCAGGATATATTATTCTTGGCTGGCAATTTTTTTCTTTCAAGGTTTTATATATGTCAGCTCATTGCCTTCTTGCCTGCATGGTTTCTGCTAAATAATCTGAGCTTAGTCTTATTGTTTCTTCTCTGTATGTGACTTCTTGTTTTTCATGAGCTGCTCTCAGAATTCTTTGTTTGTCTTTAGTTTTGGCGAGTGTGATTATGATATGCCTTGGTGATTTTCTTTTGGGGTCTATCCTATATGCGGTTCGTTGAGCTTCTTGGATGGCCAGCTTTTCATCTTTCATGATATTGGGGAAGTTTTCTGTCAGCAGTTCTTCAGTGATCGTCTCTGTGTTTTCTGTTTTCTCCCCCTGTTCTGGAACTCCAATCACTTGCTAATTTTTGCTTTTGATTTTATCCCACATAACTCTCAGGGGCTCTTAATTTTCGTTTGTTCTTTTCTCTGAGTTTTCCTCAAACAGAGTGTATCCAAGTGTGTGTCTTCAATTCCACTGATCCTGTCTTCCACCGTTGGAAATCTGCTCCTCAGCCCTTCTGTGACACTGTGCATTTCTGAAATCTTGTTGTTTCGTTTTGATTTATAATAGTTGTTTTTGTATAATTTCTAGTTGTGAAATTATTTTGGCATTTTATTACTGCATTATTTTCCTGAATTCTTCCAATTTTTTGTCTTTATTTTCCATGAATTTGTCTATTTTTTCCTCATTTTTGTCCGCTTTTTGTTTCAACTCTTAGAGAATTCTGAGTATGAGAGATTTGAATTCCCTATCAGGTAGTTCTAGTGCCTTTTCTTCCGCTGGAAAGTCATCTGGTGTTTTATTTTGGATGCCTGCTGGAACCATCCTGTCCTGTTTTTGTAAATGTTTTGATATCATCCGCTGTCTTCGGAGCATTCAGCAGTTATTTTTCTCGTTTGTTGATTGCAGATTTATTTGTTTCATCCTTTTTTTTTATTTGGCTATGTCTGAGCAGGCAGGCTGTGTGTTCTTTGTTTGCTCGTCTGTGGGCATGATACTTTTCGCCTCTTTCTGCAATTGGCAGGGTCAGTCGCTCAGATATGGTACAGCAGGGCAGGTGTAGCTGAAGAGGAGTTACTGGGACGGTTGTTTGTGGCACTTACTACAGCCACCAGGTCGGGTCAGTAATCAGTGCAGGGCAAGTTCCAGTAGGCCGTGCCTGTGCTGCTTGGTGGTGTGATGTTAAGGGCACAGTGCAGGTAGGCCCGGTGTAGGGAGGATATTGTTATGTGTGGAGCTAAGGTGGGTATGGGAGAGAGGAGAGAGGAACAGGAGCCAAAAACATACAAACAAAAAAGAGTGCTACAGAGAGCTTGCTGTTGGAGTGTAGAGATGAGAGACTATGAAACGGAGAAAAACGAAAAGGGGAAGAAGAAGAAAAAAAAAAAAGAAAAGGATGAATAAATAAAAATCTGAAAGGAAAAAGAGTAGCAAAGCTCCCAGGGATCCCACCGGTGCAGCTGTGAGGTCTGGGGAAGTTGTTCTCAGGTGTTGCAGTACAGCCTGGCTAGAAGGTGTAGAGGTATTCAGCACCAGGTATTCAGGGAATAGAAAGAGAAGGAAGGTATAGAGAGATGAGAAACTGAGTAATGAAGAAAGACAAAGAGTGAATAGAAAACAAAACAAATTAAAAAAGAACAAGAAAAGCCCCCCAAAAAAACAGAAAAAAAAACCCACGAAGAAAGAAATGCCCTCAGGGATCCCTCTGGGCATCTGCGGAAACCGAGGGTGTAGGCTCCAAGCCGTGCAGCACTGCCCGGCCAGAACGGGCTCCCAACTCAAGAAAAGGAAAAGAAAACACACAACCATTGAAAACAAACAAAGAAAGCCCCGGGATCCCACCAGCATGGCAGCCCAGACCAGGAAGCAGCTCCACACTCGAACGCAGCTCCACAGCCCTCAACCTTCTAATGGAGAGGAAGGCAAGGAGCAAAGATGGTGCACGGAGCCAGGTATTAGAGTGACAGGAAGGGGAGGTGGTAAAAGGTAAGGAAGAAATCAAAAGAAGAAGAAAAAAAGCAACACCAGCAGCCAACCAGAGCCAGTCAGTGCGGGCAGGTGGAATCCAAGCAGCCGGTGTTTCCTGGACAAGAGACTGTGGCTGCGGGAATCAGAGGGGGCTAAATGGGAGTGAGGAAGGCTGGGGGTGGGAAAGTGTATGTTGCAAATTACCAGTTGTTCTGTCTCCCGCTGGAAGCTCCGTGAAGCTGCTTTCTCATAACCCCATTTGCTGGTCTTTGATAGGAGTCCAAGATGGCAGATCCGCGCTGCGTTAGCTGATAGGAGACCTCTGCATGAATCTCTCCTTACTATCCATTCTCTGTCAGTTTTCTCACTCCATTGGTGCTTGGCTGAGTTCTTTATCTCTTCATTTGATGTTTTAGGGTTTCAGGATTGCTGTTTTCTCTGTTTGGCTTAGTTTTTCAGATCTTCGCTGTGGAGGGATAGCGTGGTGCTTCTGCCTAGAGTGCCATTTTGCCAGGAGTTGCTGAGGATGTTTTTATAAAATATTTTTACTTATGCTTAGACATGGATGTCTTCCATGTATTTTTGATTTTTAGCTTTTCGAGTTTCCAATATTGCATTAACCATCCAGGATTATTGATTTAAAAATGATAGTTCTTGGATAATTTGGTGCCCTGTGACTATAACATAGCTTAGTACCAACAATTCAAGCATAAGGTTGAGGATGAGAGTAAACTCAGAAACAAGTAACCCTCCAAACTGCTTCCACCAGAAATCAATCAGTATTTGGTGTAAAATGAAGAAATTACAGAACTGGTGTTTTCTGCGACCCATCCCAAAAGAGCAATTCCTATACAGTAGTCCCTGACTTACAACGTATTTGAGTTATGATGAACCATACTGATGACTTTTTTTATTCCCTACAGTGTTGTAGCATGTAACTTGCTGATGTTACCATTCTCAGATGTTCATTCCCAGATGTTTATATGTAATGTTTCTAGTCTCCAAAGACAAAGATCAGGTTTATAAAGATATTGATAATAAAAGGCAATAATAATGAAAACTAAAAAAAAAAAAAGATATTATATCAGAACTGACTTATGATGGAGATGTCGAAATGGAACCCTGTTGAAAGTTGAGGCCTGACTGTACTACATAAATGTCTAATTATCTGTCATCTATATGTACTTTGCTGAAAAAAATGTTTAATTGTGCTCTAAGTGAAAGTTTAGAGTTTCTTATAAAAAATTTATACACACATTGTTATGTGACCCCTAGTTGCTCTCCATATAATGTGACAGCACACTCCTCCTTTCCACTCCAAATTTCCTGTGTCCATTCAACCAGCTCCTGACCCTTTCTGCCTTCTCATCTCACCTCCAGACAGGAGCTGCCCGTTTAGTCTCATGTATCTACTTGAGCTAAGAAGCACTGTCTTCATGAGTATCATTTTATGTCTTATAGTCCAGTCTAATCTATGTCTGAAGAGTTGCCTTCAGGAATGGTTTCATTTTTGGGCTAACAGAGAGTTCAGGGGCCATGTCTTCCAGGGTCAAATTCAGAATTCAAATTCTCAGTCAGACCATTAGGTCTGGTCTTCTTACGTGAATTTGAGTGCTGCACCCACTTTTCTCCTTCATCAGGGACTCTTTGTTGTGCTCCCTGTTAGGGCAGTCATTGGTGGTAGCCAGGCACCATCTAGTTCTTCTGGTCTCAGGCTGATGGAGTCTCTGGTTTATGTGCCCCTTTCTGTTTCCTGGGCTAATATTTTCCTAGTGTCTTTGGTGTTCTTCATTCTCCTCTGCTCCTGGTGGGTTGGGACCAATTGATAGGCTCATGCATGGTACATTACAGGAATTGTAGGTTGGCCAATGTAGTTGGGACAGAGTGATCCAGAAGAATAAAAATTGAGGTCAGAGAGGTAATATGTGGCCAGATAATACACAGATAATACCCAGCTAGTGCAGCCAAGGAATTAATTCAACCATTGCAATGGGAGAGGCCTATAAACCTGACAATACTGATTTGAGGCTCTCTGGAAGAAACATAAATATGAGCAGGTTATAGAGGACTCCCCCTTCCTAGAAGTATATCCAGTAAGCACACACACATGCAAGCACACACTGGGAAATGTTGTTGTTGGAGGGAAGTGGGATGATTCACATCTCTCTACTGAGACTTCAATATGGTCACATAACCTTGGAGGGATTTTAGGTAAAATCTAAAATACTAAGTAATGGTGAGGGCTGGGAGAGAACAGAATGAACCACTGAATGGGGGTGTCCATGGGGAATGACTTTGCGGAAATTCCTTCTCGCTGCCATGGGTGCCACCAGAATTGAACATGGGAAGATGAAGAAGGGTGGGGTGGTAGGACAATTTGGGAAAGCTTTTTAGAAGGTGTTGAGGAAATGTCCCCTCTCTCCATCCAGAGCACCTTGGCCTCTGTGGGATTCCCCCCCCACCCCACCTACATAGTTGCTAGGAGTTATGCTTTGTGATGTCTGAGCCACTCCAGAGCTATCATTGGCTGGGGGAGTTACTTGCTGACCTAACAAAGCTGAAGGGTGTGGCTCTTCACTGTCCTGGGGAGAGTATATATAGGGAGGTCAGGAGGCCTGGGGTAGACCACTGCTGACTACAGCATGGCAGACGCGACCGCGAAACCAGAAGAACCTGAAACAGATATGGAGCAACCTAGCACGAGCACGGATCCACCAATCACAAGCACCACTGGGAGGAAGAGGAAGAAGAAGACCCCCTGTCAACCCAAGACCACAGAAAAAGACAAGGTCAGCTGACCGGACCCATGCTCCTCCTCTTCTCCATCTGTCCCCCCCACCAAACACACACACAAGATTTCTACCCTGTCCTTGCCTGGCACATATCCCCTCCTCAGCCCACATCCCTTCTCATGATGCTCCTCTTTTCACCCAGTCCCCATCTTCTCTCAAATTAATGGTCTTCTCACTCTATTTCACTACCAGGTGCAGAAGATGCTCAAGAAGGTAAAACCAATCCTTGAGCATATTTCAGGGAAAGCTACGGAAACAAGAAAGCCAACAATATTGATCTTTTACTACCGGAAGAAAAAGAAAGAGAAAGCAGTTCCGCTACAGCAGGAACAAGAGACCGTGGGGAACTCTAGCTCTCCGGGTAACGCCATGGGCCTAGCAAGTCCCAGAGACACAGAAGAATCAGATGTGTCTTCAGAGGAGGCCCAGGAGTAAAGCTAAACTTCATGGAGGCCAGATCTTAAACACCGACAGGGTACAGTGGTGTTAATGATTACAATAAAATCAAAAGGTTGAGCAAAGGAGATGTGTTTGTGTGTGTGTGAATTTTCTGATGGTGTGGAGGGAGGAAAGGAAAGGAAGACGCAGATGTGGGAGAAGGGAGGGATGGGGAGGGTCCTGCAGGGTTGGGGGCCAGACTGGAGGTCCACAGTGAGACAGAGATTGGAGGTGAGGACTTGGTGAAGACTGAGTACTGAAGACAAACGTCCTCGTTAAAGCGTTAACCCACAGGCAAGGAGGAAAAGGGCGTTGTGCTTCTGCATGTATTTGGGTGTAGGTGGATAGGAGGGGTTTAGATTGCCAGGACTCAGTTGGGAAAAGGGGTGATGTGTATGGGATGGTAGTGTGTAATAGTCTGACTCCATTTTTTGATGTCTGACTGCTGACAGCTTTTAAGCCATGCCTATACCTGGGCAAGCTGATAAAAACACCTTGGGAATTTCTGAACATAAAATAGAGACAAATAGAGTTGGGGCCAAGATGGCGGAGTAGTCAGATGCTTCTGGTGGACCCTCTTACAACAAAGACCGAAAAAAACAAGTGATTCGATTATATATGGCAATCTGGGAGCCCTGAACATCAAAGGCAGAGTTGAGGAACCAGACTGAGTGCCAGGGGAAGGGAGAGATAGTTCGGAAGTAGCGAGGGGTTGCCAGACCTGACCATGCGAGAGCCTGAGCCCTTCAGACCTGATCAGCTTGCGGGTGAGTGGTGAGGCAGGCAAGCAGCCATGCTCGGGAGGCACATTTTCCACACCAGGAGAGACTCAGCACCAGAGACTCTATACGGCCACCTAGAACCAGTGAGAAGCAGCCCTCCACGAAAGATAGGTACTTGCGTAGGGCTTACCGCGTGTATCAGAAACACCCCCTTAGGGAAAAACCTGTCTCCGATTTACCTCCCCGCTCCTTGCTCTGCACTCGGTCCCGGACAGGCTTCAGCAATTGCCAGGTCCCCTGAGCCGTAAGTAGGATCCATCACATGCCTGGAGCCATTCTCCCTGCCTTGGACAGTGGACAAATTAACAAATGGGAAAAAAATAAACCACCGGATCCCGTAAGCCAGGAACCCAGGATAGGCACAGCTCCTTTGCCTGGGCACAGGCAAAAGGAATCCACGGACTTTGAGTGCCTTTCCCTCTGCAGAGACTTGTGTGGGCCCATCTCAACAGTATAGGCCCTCATTACTGCAGTGCAACAGGGTATATACCGAACTCTAACTTCAACTGTTACAGCTGTGAAGTGACAGGTTCATGACATTTGACACCGCTCTGCCCATTAAGCAGGGTCTTCCCCTACCCACATCAGGGGCCTGAGAACTAGTGCCTCCACCCATGCCACCTAGCCAACTGCGAGAGGGGCCCATGAATAAGAGGTGACCCCCAGTCCTTCTGGCCAACAGCATTAGGTGCTTGTAGTCCAGCTGCAAAACCCACCCACCTACGCGCTCTAGGGAACAGGGACACACCTTCCTCCTGGACACTCGGGGGTGGGTGTCAGCCCCCTGCCTTGGCTCAGAGTGTGTATCCCTGTTGCAGCTAGATGCCTGTGCCTACATCAATCACCCATGCCTGTCTAAGATTGTAAGTGAGAGCCTACACCACACACTTGGTGGCTCTCTACCTGGGTACCTGAGCTGAATCCATACAGGAGGAGTGGGCAGACTCCTGAGCTCATGTAACTAGTAACAAATTTAACCACTTGGTGACAGGATATTAGAGCTTCAGAGGTGCCAATAATCAAAGTAGCTCACATGAGCAGCCTATTTGGGCGTATCAAAACGAAACAAGAAGCTAGGACACAGTAAGAAAACATAAATAAAGATAATAATTTATTGATGGCTCGGAGACAACAGTCAATATCAAATCACATAAAGAGGCAATCCATGATGGCTTCAGCAAGCTCCCAAAATAAAGATTCAAGAAATTTTCCAGAGGAGGAAAATTTATTGGAAATACCAGAGGCAGAATACAGAAGGTTAATATACAGAACTTTTGAAGATACTAGGAAGGAAATTAAGCAAAATGCAGAACACACAATAGAAGAAATTAAAAGGATTAGAGAAGAACATAATGACAAATTTAAGAGTCTGCAAGAATCCATAGAGAGCAATCAGAAATCCAGAAGTTTAACAATAAAATGTCAGCATTACACAACTCAGTAGAAAATCATAGCAGCAGAATTGATGCAATGAACATCAGAATTAGTGAGATTGAAGATAAGGCACTTGATACCAACTTATTTTAGGAAAAATTCAGATAAAAGAATTATAAAAACAAAGAAATCCTAAGAATTATGTGGGACTCTATCAAGAGGAATAACCTACGAGTGATTGGAGTACCAGAACGAGGGGATAAGAGAAAATACAGAATTGTTGAAGATTTGTTGGCAGAAAACTTCCCTGATATTGTGAAAGATGACAAGATATCTATTCAAGATGCTTATTGAACCCCACATAAGGTAGATCCCAAAAGAAGGTCACCAAGACATATTATAATCAAACTTGCCAAAACCAAAGATAAAGAGAGAATTTTAAGAGTGGCTAGGGATAAACGACAAGTCATCTACAAAGGAGAGTCAATAACAGTAAGTTCAGACTACTCAGCAGAAACCACTCAGGCAAGGAGGCAATGGGAGGACACATATAAAGCCTTGAAGGAAAAAAACTGCCAGCCAAGACTTACATATCCAACAAAACTGTCTCTCAAATATAATGGTGAATTCAGGCATTTCCAGATAAACAGAAGTTTAGGGAATTTCCAAAAACCGTACCAAAATTACAAGAAATAATAAAGGGAGTCCTCCGGTTAGAAAATCAGTAACATCAGATAACAACCCAAGACTAGAACACAGGACAGAGCAACCAGATATCAACCCAGATAGGGAAGTCACAAAAATAAATCAAAGCTAAAACACTGAAAATAGGGAAACAGAGATGCCAATATGTAAAAAATGACAACATTAAAACAAAAAAGAGGGACTAAAAAAATGTAGTCATAGATCTTTCTTATGGAGAGGAAGTCAAGGCAATATAAAGAAATAAAAGACTGGCATAAACTTAGAATAATAGGGGTAAATATTAAGGTAAGCACAAAGGAAACTAACAATCCTACATGTCAAAATAAAGAAACTATAAAAATACAAAGACTCAGTAAACACAAAATCAATAGCAATGAAAAAGGTGAAAAGAAAATACATAAAGAAAAACAACTCAGCACAGAGAATTGAGTGGAACAAAGAAACTGTGAACAACACACTTAAAAAGACATCAAAATGACAGCCCTAAACTCATACCTATCAATAATTAAGCTGAATGTAAATGGACAGAGAGTGGCAGATTGGATTAAAAATCATGATCCATCTATATGCAGCCCACAAGAAACACACTTTAGATTTATACGTACAAACGAACTAAAACTCAAAGGATGGAAAAAATATATCAAGCAAACAATACTCTAAAAAGAGAAGGAGTGGCAATATTATTGAAGAAATTAAGGATTTTGACCCTTTCTTTTTGGATGTGTGCATTGATTGCTGTAAATTGACCTCTGAGCACTGCTTTTGCTGTGTCCCGAAGGTTCTGGTAGGATGTGTTTTCATTCTCGTTTGATTCTGTGAATTTCTTTGTGCTGTTCTTAATTTCTTCTGTAACCCAGTAGATTTTGAGCAAAGTGTTGTTCAGTTTCCATGGGTTTGATTTTTTCCTCTAGCCTTTTCTGTTATTGATTTCTATTTTTATGTCTTTATTGTCAGAAAAGATACTTTGTAATATTTCGATGCTTTGGCTTGCGTTAAGGCTTGCTGTATGGCCTAATATGTCATCGGTTCTGGAGAATGTTCCATGTGCATTGGAAAAGAAAGTATACTTGACCTGCTGTTGGGTGGAGTGTTCAGCATATGTCTTTGAGATCATGTTGGTTGATTTGTGGTATTTAGATCTTCATGTCTTTATTGAGCTTCTTTCTGGATAGTCTGTCCTTTACCGAAAGTGGTGTTTTGAAGTCTCCTATTATTGTGGTGTTGTCTCCCTCTCCAGTGCTGTTAGAGTTTGTTGTATGTATTTTGGAGCCCTGTCATTGGTTGTGTATATATTTATTATGGTTATGTCCTCCTGGTGTATTGGCCCTTTAATCATTATATATTGTCCTTCCTTATCCTTTGTGGTGGATTTTACTTTAAAGTCTATTTTGTCAGACATTAATATTGCCACTCCTGCTCTTTTTTGAGTGTTGTTTGCTTGATATATTTTTTTTCCATCCTTTGAGTTTTAGTTTGTTTGTGTCTTTAAATCTATGGTGTGTCTCTTGTAGGGAGAATGTAGATGGATTGTGTTGTTTTATTCATTCTGCCACTCTCTGTTTCTTTATTGGTGCATTTAGTCCATTTACATTCAGCTTAATTATTGATAGGTATGAGTTTAGTGCTGTCATTTTGATGTCTTTTTTGTGTGTTGTTGGTAGTTTCTGTGTTACACTTAAATTTTCTGTGCTGAGTCATTTTTCTTCATGTATTTTCTTTTCATCTTTTTCATTGTTGTTGATTTTGTATTTCCTGAGGCTTTATGTCATTTTTTTTATTTTGATGTGTAGGATTGTTAGTTTCCTTTGTGGTTACATTAATATTTACCTCTATTTTTCTGAGTTTAAACCAATCTTTTATTTCTTTACACTGCTTTGACTTCCTCTCCATATGAAAGATCTATGACTGTATTATTTAGTCCCTCTTTTTTGTTTTAATTTTGTCGTCTTTTACATATTGACAAGTCTGTTTCCCCATTTATAGTGTTTTAGCTTTGATTTGTTTTTGTGACTTCCCTATCTGGGTTGATACCTGTTTGCTCTGTCCTGTGTTCTAGTCTGGGGTTCTTTTCTGAAGTTACTGATTTTCTAACTGGAGAACTCCCTTTAGTATTTCTTATAATTTTGGTTTGTTTTTTGTACATTCTCCTAACTTCTGTTTATCTGGAAATGTTCTAATTTTGCCAACATATTTGAGAGACAGTTTTGCTGGATATATAATTCTTGGCTGGCAATTTTTTTTCCTCAAGGCTTTATATATGTCCTCCCATTGTCTTCTTGCCTGCATGGTTTCTGCTCTGTAGTCCGAGCTTAGTCTTATTGACTCTTTTTTTGTAGATGACATTTTGTTGATCCCTAGGTTCTCTTCAGATTTTCTCTTTATCTTTGGTTTTGGAAAGTTTGATTATAATATGTCTTGGTGACTTTCTTTTGAGATCTATCTTATGTGGGGTTCTATCCTTGGATAGATATCTTCTCATCTTTCACTGTATCAAGGTAGTTTTCTGCCAACAAATCTTCAGTTCTCTCTGTATTTTCTGTTATTCCCCCCCGCCCCGTTCTGGTACTCTAATCATGCGTAGGTTATTCCTCTTGATAGAGTCCCACATAATTCTTTGTGTTTCTTCGTTTTTTAAATTCTTTTATTTGATTTTTCTTCAGTTAAGTTGGTCTCAAGTGCTTTATCTTCAGTGTCCCAAATTCTGAGTTCCATTGCCTCAGTTCTGCTCCTGTGACTTTCTATTGAGTTGTGTAATTCTGAAATTTGATTGTTAATCTTCTGGATTTCTGATTGCTGTCTCACTGTGGATTTTTGCAGCCTATTAAATTTGTCATTATGCTCTTGAATAACCTTCTTAAGCTCCTCTGTTGCTTTGTCTGTATATTCCTTAGCTTGTTCTGCATTTTGTCTGATCACCTTCATGGTATCTTGAAGAGTTATATATATTAATGTTTTGTATTCTGCCTCTGGTAATCCCAAGAAGTTCTCTTCTTCTGGAATATTTCTTCAATCTTTGTTTTGGGAGCTTGCTGAAGCCATCATGGTCTGTCTGTTTATGTGATTTGATATTGACTGTTGTCTCCGAACCATCGATAAGTTATTATATTTATTTATTTTATGTTTGCTTACTATGTCCTAGCTTCTTGTTTTAATTTGTTTTGATATGTCCAGATAGGCTGCTTGTGTGAGCTAGTTTGATTATTGGCAACTTTGAAGCTCTATATGTCCTGTCACCCGGTGGTTAGAGCTGTTAGTAGGTATGTAAGCCCAGGTGTCTGTTTACTTTTCTTGTATGGATTCAGCTCAGGTGTCCAGGTAGTTGGTCACCAAGTGTGTGGTGCAGGCTCTTACCTGTAGTCCTAGAGGGGCAGGGGTGATTGGAGTAGGCACAGGTATCGGGCTTCAGTAGAGGGTCTTGTGCTGAGCAAGGCAGGGGCCTGATGGCTGCCCCTGAGTGTTGGGAGGAGAGCATTTCCCTGTTCCCTAGAGTGCGCAGTTGGATGGGTTTTGCAGCAGACTATGGGCATCAAATGCTGTTGGCTGTAACGACTGGGAGTCACCACTTATTCTTGGACCCCTGTCACAGGTGGCTGGGTGGGGTGGGTGGAGGCATCAGTCCTTAGGCCCCTGATGTGGGTGGGTGAGGAACCTGCTTAATGGGCAGAGCAGTGTCAAATGTTGCAAACCTGCCACTCTACCATATAGCTGATACAGTTAAAGTTAGGCTTCAGGTATATACCTTGTTATGGTGTGCAAATGAGAGCCTACGTTGTTGAAATGGGTCCACAAAAGTCTATGCAGGGGTGAAGAGCATTCAAAGTCTATGGACCCCTTATGCCTGTGCCTAGGCAAAGGAGCTGTGCCTGCCCTGAGTTCCTGGCTTAGGGGAGCTGACAGATTATTTTTTGCTCTCTTTGTTAATTTGTTCCCTCTCCAAGGGCAAGAGAATGGCTCAAGGTGTGTGATGGGTTCTACTTCCAGCTCAGGGGACGTGGAAATCTCTGAAGCTGACCTGGCACCCAGTGCAGGGCAGGGAGGAGGCAGGTAAATGGGAGAGAGATTCTTCCCAAATGGGGTGTTTTTTAATCCATGCAGTGGGTTAGAGGAATGTACTTATCTTTTGCCAGTTGAGCGCCGCTTTTCACTCGTTCTGGAACCTTGAGTAGACTCTTGCTGCTGGGTCTCTCCCAATGTGGAAAATGCCTCCCGAGTGCAACTGTTTGCCTCACTGTGCACCGCAAGCTGATCTGGGCTGAAGGGCTCTGGCTCCCACCGGTCAGGTCTGGCAACTCCTCACTGCTTCCAAACCATCTCTCCTTCTCCTTGCCAGTCAGTCTGATTCCTGAACTTTGCCTTTGATGGTCAGGACTCCTAGATTGTCATGTATAATCGATTCAGTTTTGTTTTTGGGTCTTTGTTGTAAGAGGGACCATAGGAAGTGTCTGACTACTCTGCCATCTTGGCCCTGCGTCACTCTGGTTAAATTGTAATCATATATAGCTTTGTCCAACCTTCCACTTAGAACATATTGTTACCTCTCATTCCTGGCTCTTATAACCTAAGAAAAACAGAGCTGTGAAGGTAAGTTTGATATGCAGAACAATGTGTTAAAGTGTGCCCATGATTCAAGAAAGGAGTACCTCAAATATAACCTCATTCAGGAGCCCTTCCTGATCTCCCCAGCCAGACATCTGCATTTCTATTACATGTACTCTGTACTTATCGCATTTCACTACAAGTCCAAATATTGCACTGATATGCATGCCTTACCTCATCATCTAAGCTATAAGCAGGTTCCAGGTCCAAATCATGTGAGCATTCCTCCTTACTTGCCCCTAATCACCTTAGCACATCACGTTTCAACAAATACATCATATGAATGTATTCTGAAGTTTATTACATGTTAGTAGTTAAGATAATGCAAGTTAAAGCAATAGTGAGTGTCTTAGTCATTTAGTGCTGCTAAAACAAATACCACAAGTGGATGGCTTTAACAAAGAGAAATTTATTTCTTCACAGTAAAGTAGGCTAAAAGTCCAAATTCAGGGCATCAGTTCCACGGGAAGGCTTTCTCTCTCTGTCAGCCCTCTCATCAGTGTTCCCCTGGACTAGGAGTTTCTCCGCACAGGAACCCCAGGTCCAAAGGACGCGCTCTGCTCCTGGCGCCGCTTTCTTGGTGGTATGAGGTCCCCCTGTGTATCTGCTCACTTCTCTCTTTTATATCTCAAGAGATTGCCTCAGGACACAGTCCAGTCTTGTAGACTGAGTCTTACCTCAGTCTACCATTAACATCATAGAGGCAGGATTTACAACATATAGGAAAATTACACAATACTGGGAATCATGGCCCAGCCAAACTGATACACACATTTTTTGGGGGACATAATTCAATCCATGACAATGAGATACCAGTTTTCACCCATTTGATTATAAATAAAAATATAATAAAAAGACAGCATCCTTTTCTGGTGATGGTGCAAGGAGAATAGCAGTCTGATAAATTGACTGTTCAGATATAAATTTTTACAGTCTTTCTGGAAACAATTTGGTAATACTTATTAAAATTATGAATTCACATACCCTTTAGCCTAGCAATCCCATTTCAGGACATCTGTCTTATAGAAATAATACCACCATACTTATAATGTGCTATTATGTAGTAGCAAAACAAAAAACAAAACAAAACAAAACAAAAACACCCTGATGTGATAGATTGTAAAAATGATCAAGTTCTTCTCCTCCCATTAAGAGGTGGATTCTGTTTCTCTGTCCCTTTAATCTGAGTTGGTCATGTGATACGTTTGGCTAAGAGGACATTAGCAATTATGATCCAAGCAACGGTTTAAAAAGTGCTTGTGCACTGAGACTTGATCTTTTGCTCTCTGGGGAACCTAAGACCACCATGTGAATAAACTTGAGCCTGGATTATGACCTGAGACTGCTGGACAATGAGAAGCATGTGTACCTGTCAACCCTGTCTGTCTGGCCAAAAGCTTGCCAACTCTTAGACATATGAGTGAAACCATCCTAAACATCCAACCTTCTGTGAGTTTTGCCAGAATATCATAGACCAAAGAGTGAGCCCAGCAAAGATCAGCTGAGTTGGCCCAGACCAGGAGAACTTCCCAGCCAACCCATAGAATCATGGGAATTAATAAATTATTGCTGTTTAAGCCACTAAATTTTGGGATGGTTAGTTACATAGCAAAAACTAAGAGACGTTAAAAAAAAACTAACTGATGTAACTGGCAACAATATGATTGCTCATCAGTAGAGGAGTACTGGAATAGTAGCACACTATGGGAAATTAGGCAGCTATTAAGAACGAAAAATTAGATATACATCTATTGATCGGCCTTTGTTTTTATCTCTGCAACTAGGCTGTGAGCTCTTGGAGGACAGAAACCTTGTCTGTATCTTGATTTCCCCCACAGCAAGTGGGTGCTCAAGTGTTGCTGATTGATTTGATTGCTCCATGACTCCATTTTAAAAAGTGAAACAAGTAACCTTTCATTGGAAGAGTTATTCTATTGGTACAGCCTTGAGAGTGTACCATCTGGTGAAATTAGCTCAGTATGTTTGGCTATTAAAGCACAAGAGCTTCATTGGCAAAAGTCCCTATGTAATGAATGATCTCTTGAGCCACCATATGGGCCTATGAGCAGTGTTCTGTGCTCAGAAGGGCCCTGCACTCGGGGCTCAATGCTCTGTGATCGCCATCTTGAAATTCTTAATAATTTTATCCTTAAAATTGTGTTTCGTAAGTGAAGTCAGCTGGGATAATGGAGCACGTGCGAGGGGCTTGGAGCCTCAGCTTGTGTGGTCTCACCATGCTACTGCTTGGAATAGATTCTTAGGGTCAGGTCCCCAGTTATTTTGTAACCAGTATTAAATAAAACTGTATTAGAAAAGTACAGAGGCAGGAAGATAGATACTGTTTAATACAAACAGAACATCCATGGTTTCATGAGAAATAATAGTGCTATCTTTTTTCTTATGGTGGGAGAAAGGAAATTTGCCAAAGATTGCATATATGACAGTTGAGAACATTAAGAAATGTTTCCTGGACCTGACACTAGCTCTTGCTAGCTGTTTGGTTGAGTGTCTTAGTATTAACAGCAGTTCTAAAAGTTCTAAAAGCTGATATTGTACTCAGCCAGTGTTCTGGAAAAGGTGGACAGAGTTCCATAACTATAGCTGAACTTCAATTTTTAAGCACGTTTAAGCAGAAAAATAAGCTTCTGCCATATTTAGGGATTGTTTCACACCAATCAAATGCTATTAAAATACATACTACTGTGAATCCTTGACCACTGCTGTTGTCTCTTTGTTACCTCTTTGCTTCTGGGACCCCATCTTGTCCCTTTCTCACTGTCAGAAGATAGAGCAGTGCTGGTTGTTAGATAGCACGGACAGTGCTGTTGCTGGGTACACAGATGAACCTGAGCATACTCCCCAAAACCTGCTCCCCAACCTGATGCTCAGTTGTTGTCATTAGGTGCCGCTGAGTTCATTCTGACTCATAGCGATCCCATGTGACAGAGTAGAACTGCCCCATACGGTTTTCTAGGCTGTAACGTTTATGGGAGCAAATTGCTGCATCTTTTTCCTGTGGAGCTTGCTGGGTGGGTTTGAACAGCCAACCTTCTGATTAGCAGCTGAGTGCTGAACCATTGCACCACCACGGCTCCTTATATGCTCAAAATAAGCTCATATTTAAGAGCATGGAATACAGTAATCAAGCAGACCTGGTTTGATTCCAGTTTCTTCTAATGACTACCTGAGTTACTTGCTGGCACTTTACTTTGTTGTTGTTGGGTGCCGTCGAATTGATTCTGACTCACAGTGACCCTGTTTACAACAGAACAAAACACTGCCTGGTCCTGCACCATCCTCACAATCATTGTTATGCTTGAGCCCATTTTTACAGCCACTGTGTCAATCCATCTTGTTGAGGGTCTTCCTCTCTTTCACTGACTCTCTACTTTACCAAGCATGATGTCCTTCTCCAGGGACTGATCCCTTCTGATAACATGTCCAAAGTACATACGACAAAGTCTCTCCATCCTTGCTTCTAAGAAGCATTCTGGCTGTACTTTTTCCAAGACAGATTTGTCTGTTCTTAATAAATTTAAATCTCCCTTTTCTTGTTGGTAAAATAAGGATAATAGCAGTACCTTTCACTTACAGTTATTGTGAGTTTTAAAAGCAGTGAGTCACTTTCCCTGAGAAGTCTTCTCTAACACCCAATCAACTGTAAGTACCCCTGTTAATTTTCCCTTATTGCACACTATTATTTTCCTTCAGAGCACTTATCTCAAATTTCACATATGTGTTCATATATGCAGAGATTCATTTGCTTACTATCTGCCTCCCCTGCTAGACTGTTAAATGAGTACTGGGACCGTATTTGTTCTGTTCATCACTTTATACCTGCAGTGAGCAAAGTATCTGCCCACAATAGTTGCTTAATAAATATTTGTTGAATGCACAAATGAAATGCTTAGCACAGTGCTGTATGTTTAAATATAACAGAGTAGCCAATTCAAGAATCAAAATAAATACAAAAAGAGGAGTGGTGATTTCTTTTTTTTAACTTAATTGACATAAGGTAGCATTGATCCTCTCCCTCAGCTGATTCTTGGTCAGTTTAAGCACTCAGCAAGCTTCAGTGCCAGGCTTACTTTAACTCATTCCTCACTCACTCACCAATAGCCTCCTTTTGCTGAATTTCCCCTGCTTGCCACTTTCCTATCATGTGGAGAACCACGGCTTTATGTCTGTAGAGACCGTCTCGGATAGCCCCTTGGATACCCCAGCATCAGTCCATTTTTCCTGGCTCTTCTGCTGCTTTTATATACTGAAGGGCTATTTGCCCTGAGTGCCCTTGACGTATTCACTTCTGAGTGAGTTTTTCCTTTTGGAAAGAAAGGCCCATTGCCATCGAGTCGATTCTGACTCATAGTGACCCTATAGGACATAGTAGAACTGCCCCACAGGGTTTCCAAGGCTGTAATCTTTACAGAAGCAGATCGCCCCATCTTTCTCCTGTGGAGCGGCTAGTGGGTTCGAACCACCGACCTTTCTATTAGCAGCCAAGTGCTTAACCACTGTGCCATCAGGGCTCCTTCCGAAAGAAAGTCAGTCTATATTAAAACGTGTTCAACCCAATTACTCCATTATATACCACAAGTTAAACATGGAACACTTAGTTTTTATTTTTTATCATCACCCTCTCCCCTGTGCCCAATGAAAACCTCTGTGTGACAAAGATTTCCAAGCCCAGATTCTGGCTCATGTATTCTAAGTGATACTAAATGCATTTAAATTCTTGTACAAGCAAGAAATGTGGCCAGTGTCCTAGAGGGCATTGTAACGGCATTGACCATCACCAGCTTGATCTTAACCGATGGCCCAGAGACAAAAGGTCCCTTTATGTTGATAGCCATTTCCTTTGGCATGAATAGATACCTCATTTATATTTACTTTGCCCCAGCATCTCAGTGTCAAATTAATCTCAGTATCCTTCCCGTGATTCCTGAATCCATTACTTGCTTTTAGGTATAAGGAAAATATATCAATGCAAAGGGCTCTTTAAATTTCCCTCCACATGTCTGATGTTGCCCATGTGTCATTTCTGTGCATCTTGTCATTCCTCTGAATCAGGCTAGTCTTGAAAATGCTAATTCACTGTGTTAACTATGTCTAATGATACAGTTTGTAAAATCTTTTAAAGGAAAATAGACTTAATTGGTCTAGCTGTTATATATAGCAAATATATATGCTTGTTAATATGAATTATATTTCATGAACTCAAATTTCTAATATTTATTGTTATTTTTTCCAACGTTCTCACATGTAAAATTGCATATATTCATATCCTCAAAAATAGAAATTCTACCACCCGTCTATCAGTTTGCCATACTGTGGTGGCTTTTGTGTTTCTGTGATGCTGGAAGCTATGCCGCTGGTATTTTAAACACCAGCAGGGTCGTCTGTGGTGGGCAGGTTTCAGTGGCTACACTAGGAAGAAAGGTCTGGCCATGTACTTCTGAAAATTAGCCAATGAAAACCCTCTGGATCACAACGGAATATCGTCCAATGTACTGCTGGAAGATGAGCCCCCTAGGTTGAAAGGCACTCAAGATACACAGTGGCTACAACAGTGGACTCTAGCATACCAACCATTGTGAAGATGGCACAGGACCAGGCAACGTTTTGTTCTGTTGTACATCGGGTCACCATGATGACTTGAGGGCAACTAACAACAGCAAAATGGAAATTAACAAGTAGTTCCTCATGTAAACCTCAGTATCTGCTGGTGGACTCACTTCTTCGATGGGTCTGTGAAGATGATAAGGCACAAGGACAGAAATATGAAACAGGTAGCTATTCCATTGTTTTTACGCTCATTTTTCAAACTTCTCTGCAAGGACATTTTTGTTTGCTGCCTATATTTCAGCCATGTTCTTTGTTCGCTTTTCAGCCAGAGAAAGAATTCTCAGGCTCTGAGTAATAAATAGCTGTGTGGTTTGTCAGATAATGCCACTTTAGAAACTATGATCTCTATTTGACAATATGTAGCTCCTACCTGGATTCTTGATAATCATTTCTTTTTGGAATTATTTTGTGTTGAAAGGAAAGCTTTATAGGAAAGGGTGACAGCAAAAGCTGATTCATACACGAAGATAGGTTCAAACACTGAATGCCCTGAAGCCACACTCTAACACTGATCAGAGTCCCTGCCACGGTACTTCCTCCTACATGGGCAGGATAGATTACCCAGTAAGCAAGGTAAGCATGGGCTGACTTGTGCTTACTTACTAATCTAGTGAACAATTTCAACGTAAGTATCACCACAACTGGGTCATCAGCATCTGTTAAAGATTGTAAATTTGAAAAGAGGCTTTGATTCTGTGGGCAGGTGCTGTGGGGCTAGGAGAGAGACAAATGCCAGGCAGACCTAGAAGCAGAGTCTTTGATGTGGTGAAGAAATGTGCAATTGTTAAGTACAGATGAGCTGGTAAGCAAGGTAAGCACTGTCCTTACCTTGCCTATTGGATAATCCACCTTGGCTATTCTAATAGCTGTTCAGCTGCTATCCTTCACTTTAACCTCTCACCGATATCTCTTCTCTAAATATTTTATGTTTTCTTGTATTACTGTCATGCTGAAAAACTTTTGAAAGTAATAATTCTTACCATTTCTTAGGGCTTGGTTTTGGTGTATTAAATACTCTATTTCTAATCCTCATGGTAGCACTGTAGGGGAACAATTCAAATTTTTATAAAATGATGGCACTCATTTTAATTTTTTATTCAAATGATGTGGGATTAATTAATAGAGATCCTGTTAAAATATGTGAGATCATATTCACTCCCCTGTTCAGCACCCTCCAATGGCTTCCCATCTCATTTAGAGTCAAGGTCAAAGTCCTTAATGTAGGGTCCTACATGATTGGACCCCATCACTTCTTTAACCTCATCTTCTTCTATCCCCCTTTTTGGTGAGGACTTTCCTGCCACCCATCCTCCACAATTCATATCTCCTTTCCCAATTTATGTTTTATCCTTAGCATTTATCACTCTCTAAAATACAGACTGTTTTACTGACGTATCTTGTGCATTGTCTGTCTTCCCCCAGTAAATGTAAGCACTACGAGAACAGGGATTTTTGTCTTTTTGTTCACTACCATTTCCCCAGCACCTAGGACATAGCAGATATTCGATAAAAAATTTGTTAAATAAAGTAATAAATTCATCCTTTTGCATATTTAAATTATGAAATATATCATCTACACCAAAGAGTATATATAATGGTAAGTACACTTTAAAGACTACTACTAATGAAATGAACAAGGAGCCCTGGTGGCACAGTGGTTAAGTGCTTGGCTGCTAACTGAAAAGTTAGCAGTTTGGACTCACCTGGCAGTTCCGTGGGAGAAAGACCTGGCAATCCGCTTCTGTAAAGATCACAGCCTAGGAAACCCTGTGAGACAATACTACTGTCACATGGGGCCATTATTAGTCGAAAATCGATTCAACGGCACCTAACAACAGCAATAAAATGAACATACAACATTAGTAATACCTTAGATGCTGCCATTGTGCCCCTCCTCTATGGTATTCACCTTCATCTCCGCAGAGGGTTCGCATTTCTGAATTTTGTTCGAACCACTCTTGTTTTTCTTAACAATTTACAACATGTGCGTGTATTTCTAAATAAAATATTATGTAGATTTGCCTGTTTCTGACCTTAATATAAATGGACTAATGCATACATATTCTTCAAGTTGACTTTTTATGCAGCATGTTTCCGAGATCCATTCATGGCATAGTTTGTAGCTATAGAACATTCATTCCCTCAGATACATAGTGTTCGTCCATTGCATAAATAAACCATATTTATTTTCCCATTGTACCATTGATGGGTGTCCCTGGGTGATGCATATAGTTAAGGACTCACATGCTAACTGCAAGGTTGTAGGTTCAAGTCCACCTAGAGGTGCCTCAGAAGAAGTGTGACAGTCTACTTCCCCAAAAAATCAGTCATTGAAAACCCTGTGGGGCACAGTTCTACTCTGACACATGTGGAGTCACTGTGAATTGGAATCAACTGTTTTTTGTTGTTTGTTTGTTTTTAGGGTGAAACTGAAGGGCATTTGAGTTGTTTCAATTTTCTTGCTGTTTTAAAAGAGTGCAGTTACGAACGTTCTCTTCTGTGTCTCCAGGTACACATCCCCAGGAGTTTCATTAAGGCTATGTTTTTCAAACCAAGCGTTGTGACCAATTGTTGTTGTTGTTGTTAGGTGCCATCAAGTCGATTCCAGCTCATAATGACCCTACGTACAATAGAATGAAACACTGTTCAGTCCTGCGCCATCACAATTGTTGCTATGTTTGAGCCCATTGTTGCAGCCACTGTGTCAGTCCATCTCATTGAGGGTCTTCCTCTTTTCATTGACCTCCTACTTTACCAAGCATGATGTCCTTCTCCAGGGACTAGTCGCTCCTGATAACGTGTCCAAAAAATGTAAGATGAAGCCCCGTCATCCTAGCTTTCAAGGGGCATTCCGATTGTACTTCTTACAAGACAGATTTGTTTGTTCTTCTGGCAGCCCACGGTTTATTCAGTATTCTTCGCCAATACCATAATTCAAAGGCATCAGTTCTTCTTCTCTGTTCCTTATTCATTGTCCAGCTTTTGCACGCATATGAGTTAATTGAAAATACCATGGCTTGGGTCAGGCGCACCTTAGGCCTCAAAGTGACATCATTGCTTTGTAGCACTTTTAAAAGAGGTCTTTCGCAGCAGATTTGCCCAATGCAATACGTTGTTTGGTTTCTTGGCTGCTTCTTCCATGAGCTTTAATTATGGATCCAAGTAAAATGAAATCCTTGACAACTTCAATATTTTCTCCATTTATCATGATAGTCCTTATTGGTCCAGTTGTGAGGACTTTTGTTTTCTTTATGTTGAGGTATTATCTGTACCGAAGACTGTAGTCTTTGAATCTTCATCAGTAAGTGCTTCAAGTCCTCTTCACTTTCTTAGCAAGCAAGGCTATATCATCTGCATAATGCAGGTTGTTAATGAGTCTTTCTCCAATCTTGATGTCCCGTTCTTCTTCATATAGTCCAGCTTCTCAGATTATTTGCTCAGCATACAGATTGAATAAGTATGATGAAAGGACACAACCCTGGCGCACAGCTTTCCTGACTTTAAACCACGCAGTATCCCCTTATTCTGTTCGAACAACTGTCTCTTGGTCTATGTACAGATTCTGCACGAGCACAATTAAGTGTTCTAGAATTCCCGTTCTTTGTAATGTTATCCATAATTTTATAATCCACACAATCAAATGCCTTTAGGTAGTCAGTAAAACACAGGTAAACATCTTTATGATATTCTCGGCTTTCAGCTGTGATCCATCTAACATCAGCAATGATACCCCTCATTCCAAGTCCTCTTCTAAATCTGGCTTGAATTTCTGGCAGTTCCCAGTTGATGTACTGCTGGAACCGCTTTTGAATGATCTTCAGCAAAATTTTACTTGTGTATGATATTAATGACATTCTTTGATAATTTCGACATTCTGTTGGACCACCTTCCTTCGGTATGGGCACAAATACGGATCTCTTCCAGTTGGTCTTCCAAGTTTCTTGGCATAGATGAGTAAATGCTTCCAGTGCTGTATCTGTTTATTGAGACATCTCAGTTGGTATCCCATCAATTTCTGGAGCCTTGTTTTTTGCCAGTGTCTTCAGTACAGCTTGGACTTCTTCCTTCAGTACCATCAGTTCTTGATCATATGCTACCCCCTGAAATGGTTGAACGTCTACCAGTACTTTTCGGTACAGTGACTCTGTGTATTCTTCCATCTTATTTTGATGCTTTCTGCGTCATTTAATATTTTGCGCATAGAATCCTTCAAAATTGCGATGCAAGGCTTGAATTTTTTTCTTCAGTTCTTTCAGCTTGAGAAATGCTGAGTGTGTTCTTCCCTTTTGGTTTTCTAACTCCAGGTCTTTGCACATTTCATTATGATACTTTATTTTGTCTTCTCGAGCCATCCTTTGACATCTTCTGTTCAGCTCTTTTGCTTCATCATTTCTTCTTTCGCTTTAGCTGCTCTACGTTCAAAAGCAAGTTTCAGACTCTCTTCTAACATCCATTTTGGTCTTTTCTTTCTTTCCTGTCTTTTTAATGACCTCTTGCTTCATGTGTGATGTCCTTGATGTCATTCCACAACTCATCTGGACTTTGGTGATTAGTGTTCGGTGTGTCAAATCTGTTCTTGAGATGATCTCTAAATTCAGGTGGAATATATTCAAGATTGTATTTTGGCTCTGGTGGGCTTGCTCTAATTTTTTTCAGCTTCAGCGTGAACTTGCACATGAGCAATTGATGGTCTGTTCCGCAGTCAGCCCCTACCTTGTTCTGATTGATAATACTGAGATTTTCCATTGTGTCTTTCCACAGATGTAGTCGGTTTGTTGTGTGTTGCATCTGGTGAGGTCCACGTGCATAGTCGCTGTTTATGTTGTTGAGAAAAGGTATTTGCAATGAAGAAGTAAATTGGTCTTGCAAAATTCTGTCATGCGATCTCCAGTGTCATTTCTTTCACCAAGGCCACATTTTCCAACTATTGAACCTTTTTCATTTCCAGCGTTTGAATTCCAATCACCAGTAATTATCTATGCATCTTGACTGCATGTTTGAGCAATTCAGACTGCAGAAGCTGGTAAAAAATCTTCAATTTCTTCATCTTTGGCCTTAGTGGTTGGTGCGTAAATTTGAGCAATAGTTATATTAACTGGCCTTCCTTGTAGGGCGTATGGATATTATCCTATCACTAACAGGACTGTACTTCAGGATAGATCTTGAAATGTTCTTTTTGACAATGATTGTGATGCCATTCCTCTTCAATTTGTCATTCCCTGCATGTTGACCATAGATTGTCGGATTCAAAATGGCCATTACCAGTCCATTTCAGCTCACTAATGCCTAGGATATCAATTGTTGTTTGTTCCATTTCATTTTTGATGACTTCCAATTTTCCTAGATTTGTATTTTGGGATTTTGATTGGTATAGCATTTAATCTATAGGTGAATTTGGGAAGGATTCATATTTTTGTGATACTGATTCTTCTGTCTATAAATGAGTTACATCTCTCCATTTATTTAGGCATTCTTTAATGTTTTCCAATAAAGTTTTATAATTTTCTACTTAAAGGTCCTGCATATCCTCTGTTAAATGTGTTCCGAGATACATTTTTATCTGTTTTCTAACAGGTAATATATTTTTAAACATTTTAAACCAAGTGTTTTTCCTAATTTATAAAAATGCAACTGGCTTTTTATTGATTTGGTATCCAACATATATAACATCTATTATACAAAGAGCTCCTGAAAATTTATAAAACGTATATATCAAAACCCTATTAAGGTGGCCAAAGCATATTTAAAAAGCCAACTATACTACCACTACCAAACGTTCTAATCAGGGACACAATAGATGGATCCTGATGGAAAGGGAGAAAAATGTGGAACTGAACTTCAAATTCTTAAAGTATCCAGACTTACTGGACCTGTTGAGGCTGGAGGCGTCCCCAAGGCTATTGCCCTGAATTACTCTTCAAACTTTGAATCTAAGCTCTTCCCTGAAGTCACCTTCAAACTAAGTAACTGTTTAGCTCAAAAAGTAAAGATTGTCACCTTTGACTGTTGTGTTCTTTTAAAAAATTGTGTATATAAGACCAAATGGACAACAGTGATTCTAAAGCATAGATGAGACAGTTGCAGGGCAAGGAGGTTAAGTCAATGGGAGTGAAACAACTAGAACAGAAATAAGGAGAATGTTGACTCAATGTGAAGAATGTAACCAGTGTCACTGATCATTATGTCTAGAAACTGTGGAATGGGAGGAAGTTTTGCTATGTATATTTTCACCAAAAATAAAATAAAATATTAATAATTAAAAAAGCCAACTACAGAAAAGAAAAAGCACACTTAACACTCAGAGGTATTCAACTTGATTATTAATCAGGGAACTGCAAATCAAATCAATAATTAAATGCTTTTTTTTCTTTTTACTTATCAGAATAGCCAATATTAAAAAGAGAAATATCATTCATTGCTGTCAAGGACACAGGGAAACAGAAGCTTTCCTATTGTTCTGGTGGCAGTATGAATAGCTATGATCATTTTAGAAAAGTACATATGTAGGTTCCAGTTCAGGAAGACAGAACACACACTTCAACCTCTTTCTCCTGAGCCCCATTTTGAATATGATAAAGTGCATGCTGTTTGTTTTCATTGCTGCCAGCATTTTTATAGTCGCTGATTTTGTCAAATTTTCTCATGTTTTAGCTACAGTATTGTGGTAGTTAGTATTTGTGAACCTATATCAATAACTTGAATGAAGTAGTAATTAAAGAAAAAGTAATTTAAAATCATAATTTAAAAGTAATTAAATTACAGTTTTTGAGTAACATTATTACAAAAAACATTACTAACGATTCTGTATCGTCTGGTATGGGAGAACAGTGGGGGAGGGCGATGACACCACAAGTTACTGCACTGTGTGACACCAACCCTAGTGATGCCACTGACTACTGTTTGGTTTTAAGAAGATTTCAAGGGACATTTTTGGTATAAGGTTTAAAGATTATCTCAGAACAGTAGGTTCAGGGGTTCATCCACCCTTCATGGCTCCAGGAAGTCTGGAGTCCATGAGAATTGAAATTCTGTTTGCATTTTCCTCCTTTTGATCAGGATTCTTCTATAGAATCTTTAATCAAAATGTCCAGTGATGATAGCTGGTCACCTCCAGTTCTTCTGGTCTCCTGGCAAAGGAGGGAATTGTTCATGGAGGCAGTTAGCCATACATTCCATATCCTCCTCTTATTCCTGACTCTTCTTCTTCCTCTGTTGTTCCAGGTAAAAAGAGACTAATTGTTGTGTCTTGGATGACCGGCTTGCAAACTTTTAAGACCCCAGGCACTACGCATCAAACTAGGAGGTAGAACAAAGGCGCTAAACATGTTATTAGACCAATTAACTAGGATGTCCCATGAAACCATGACTCTAAACCTCCAAACCAAGAAACCAAATCCCATGAGGTTTTTGATTGTACATAAGCAGCCTTAGCAGCTATTCTTTTTTTGTCACTGTTGTAAATATATCTATCACACAACTTTTGCCAGTTCAACTTTTTACAGGCTATTTAAGATTATTCCTAAGTTTACTATTTGAAAGTTGATTTTGAAGAATTTGTCAATAGATAGATTGCTATAGAACATAATATTAATGGTACATTGTATCTGTATATTGTGTCACAGTTCTCAAAACAATTTCCACATGCATCTCCTTCGAGCCTTCAGTGAGCCTGAGAGATGGGTAGGGCAGCATATAACATGACATAAGACGCATCTTTTTCAGATGAAGAAACTGAAGCTCAGTGCAGAAGGTTAGCCACTGCTAACAAAGGAACAAAGCTAGGACAAAGTTTCTCAATCATGGATTGAGCGCTTTTCTTTTTGTAAAGTTTTTTTGTTGTTGAGAAAATGCACAACAGAACATACACCAATTCAACAATTTCTACGTGTCCAAATTCAGTGACATTGATTGCATTCTTCATATTGAGCAACCATTCTTACCCTCCTTTTCCAAACTGTTCCTCCCCTGTTAACATAAACTCACTGCTCCTAAGTTTCCTACCTAATCTTTCGAATTGCTGTTATCAGTTTGATCCCATATAGTTTTTAAAAGAGCACAGTGCTTAAGGCACACATTCTTTACTAATTAAGCTAAACTGTTATGGTTTAAAGAACACTTCAGTGAATGTTTTTGGTTTAAGGTTTAAAGATTATCCTAGGGCAGTAGTTTCAGGGGTTCGTCCAGCCTCAGTGGCTGCAGAAATTCTGGATTCCATGAGAATTTGAAATTCTGTTCTTTATGTTTCTCCTTTTGATCAGGATTCTCCTTTAGAATCTTTGATGAAAACATTTAGTAATGGTAGCCAGGCACCATCCAGTTTTTCTGGTCTCATGGCAAAGGAGGCAGTTTTTTATGGAGACAATTAACCACACATTCTGTTTCCTCCTCCTGTTCCTGACTCTCCTTCCTCTGTTGCTCCAGGCAAACAGAGACCAATTGTTGCGCCTTGGATGGCCGACTTGCAAGCTTTTAAGACCTCAGGGACTACGCAGTAAACTAGAAGGTAGAACAGAAGCACTAAATGCAGTATTAGACCAATTCACTGGGATGTCTGGATTGAGCTCTTTTTACTACATCATGCTGCCTCCAAAAGAAGTTCTAGGTTGAGAAGATTTCTGGATAATGTTAAGCTTTCTGTTTATGAAAACCAGTTAAAGTATTGGTTGCTAAGGAGAATTCATGATGAAAATATTTTAAACACCATAGTTAGGTACAGAAACACATATAATAGGTAAGGCAGGGAAAGGCTGGAAGGAGAAGCTAAATCTTTTACTTCTTTACAGAGAATAGAAGAATTATTTCTCTTCTGGATGATCTAACCTTAGGGGAATCCTGGCATTTCTGTTCACATAACCATGACCAAGTTGCCACTGCTCCAAATTACACAACAAAATCCTGAGGAAATTGGCTTTTGCATGTTGAACTTGTGAACGCTATGGTGAGAAGAATATCACAGGAGTCATAAAAATAATGTGTTTATTAATTTGGGGAAAATACGTTACTAAGTTTCTCTTCATGATAAATTCTTTAAGGAACGCTAACAGTTAAAGAGTTAACGTTAACTTAGGGAAATATAAACTGGGTCACAAATACCTGGATAGTAAAATACATTTAACTGTGAAAGTTAGAAGAAGATCCAAGACAAGATATTTTTATGATGGATTCTGGATAAAGACAGATTAGATCATTCAGTGCAGAAACATTGGAAAAAGGCAAGAGAATGGAGCACTTACAGTGACTATTCTGCAGATGTAATTCCAAGGAGGTTTTGCATTGTTGTCAGTGTAAAATGCATTATCATCTGACAGATACCAGTTTTTGTGTGTGTTGCTGTATACGCCTATCTTTTAAAAAGTAGAGTAGTGTCCTGTTATTGAAAATATTATCATAACGTGGGTTAGGATAGAGTTTAGGTCCAATAATACCCTACAGTCCAGAGTGGCAGCCTACTTCCCACATGACCTATGCCCTGGCCAGAGCTGAACAATCCAGGGATGTACACCTGACTCAAGTTTGGGCAATCAGCTTCTCTTTTCAGAAATTTGGAATTGAAATTTTTTTTTCAGGACATTTGGAATTGAAACTGTCTCTGGAAATCTGGAATTGAAACCCAGAGACTGAGCTATGATCATATAAACTTGGAGCCCAAGGCTGCCATTTGCTGGGGGCAGCTGTGCTGGGCCATATGCAAGTGGATGACTGAGCATAAAAGAATGAAACAGAAGTGGAGAGAGAAATACATATGTGTGGAGTTGGGCAGTGGGGGAGGAAATCGAAAGGAGAGATAAGAAGGAGACTTGGATTTTGTAAGATACCTTTATAACCTTATAGTAAATCTTATTTTCTCATGCTAGCTTGAGTGAGTTTCAATTCGTTGTAAGCAGTCTCTTGCTCAGATACAAGCCACTTCAATTTTGTGATGCCTCAGCATATTCGTCAGGATGGACTAAATTATGCTGTAGTAATGAACAGTCCAAAATCTTTGCGACTGAAAACAACAAAGGTGTATTTCTCACTCATACTACGTGTACATCTTAGGTAATCTTGGGGCACTGCTCTGAATTTCCATTCTCACTATGGGACTCAGGTTGTTGGTTGCTCTGATAGAGTGAAAAGACAATATGAAAGCTCTAAATGCTTCTACCTGGACATGACATATGACCCATCTGCTCACATTTCACTGGCCAAATCAAGTCATATGACTACACCTAACTTCAAGTGGGCAGGGAAGAGCAATCTCACAATGTGCCAAGAAGGAGAGAGAGCTTAAATATTTGTAATCAGCACCAATTACTACTACGTCAGGTTTCTCATTTGTCAAATGTACCTTCATAGGTGTCCAAGGAAGATCAAATGAGAGAATAGATAACAGCAGGTCTTGTGTAACTTTAAAGTGGCATTTGAATGTAAGAAATGATTATTACTACATAGTACCAGCCTGCTGTAGTTTAACTACCATACATTTGGAGTTCATTAGACCAATCCATTTTCAAAAATAGGCTTAGGGCGGGGAGCAATATAGGCATATTTTTCTTTGTTCTTGCTTTCCCTGCTGGGGATCAAAGCATATCTAGGCCAGAATAACTAAAGTTGTTCTCTGGTCCTGAAACTACATATTGAAAAAAACTAGAGATTATTTTAGCTTAATAGTAAAGAGTGAAAGTATGAAGAGGAGTTTGATCTTGGTGGTGTAAAATTTCTGATTGTTTTGTAGGTACTCCACACTGAAGGCAGACAAAGGGAACAACTTCTTCCACACCTTGTCTGTTTCTTCTTCAGAATTTAAAACTCCCCCTTTGCTAATATACCAAGTAATCTCTCAGGTAGACCCCAAAGATCAAAATGCTTGATAACCCTTTTCATAGGGAAAGAGGAAGAATCAGTGGGCACAGAAGGCCAAATGAGAGAGAGATGAGACAAAAGTGGTTTAACAGGAAGAGGTTTCCTTGTGATTGAAAAGGGTTGGTCAAATGGGGTTAGCTGATAATCTAGAGTGAAGACCTCATGTCCATTATGTCTATAACTTAATGATATAGGGGAGATAGTCTTTATGTACCAACCCCGTAGACTCCAAATGAGTTTAAACATAGTTATACTGAGAGTAAAAAACACTTTACTATGTTCTTCTAGACTTGGATATCTGTATGTTATCTGACAGTAAAATAATTTGGTTATGGCCTGCATCACCCTCTCTTTACTCTTAAGGGTTAAGTTCTGGTGCTACATAGACTTGCCATATTTATTTTTCCAAATAAGGATATTATGTAAATTAATTATGAGCCAAATACTACTATTATCATCACTTTATGAAAGGAATGATTTTATCACTAAAAAGGTAAGAAGGGCATAATCCTAGAGTGAAGAACAGTTCACCCTCTCTCTTTCCCTTATAGACACTACACAGCACAAAACTTTTGTAAAAATTCATTCGAGGGAAATGTGATTAATTTGGGGAAAAGCTAGAGATAGAGATATTATTCAGAGTCACCTAGTGTGATGGTTAAGATTGTGTGTCAGCTTGGCTGGGTCATGATTCTCAGTGTTTATATGTGATCACTCCCATGATTGAATATGCTGTGAGTAGCCAATCAGTGGAAAGGGAGTTTCCTTGGGCATGTGGCCTGCATCTGAATATAAGCAGACGTTCTGGCTTTTTGCTTGCTCTGGATCCTGCGGCTGCCTCCTGTTCGTCTGACCTCTGGTTCTTGGGACTTGAGCTTATCTGCCGAACTTGGGATTCATCGATCTTCACAGCCTGTGAGCGGAGCCCTGCACTCTGACCTGCCAATTTGGGATTCGCCAGCCCCTGCGGCTACGTGAATCAGGAGAAACCTTGCAGTCTTGCCTGCCGATCTTGGAATTTGTTGACCTTCGCAGCCTGTGTGTGGGAGCCCTGCTCTCCGACCCACTGATCTTGGGCTCGCCAGCTTCTGCGGCTGCGTGAATTGGGAGAGGCCTCTACCCTGATCCATGGACTTGGGATGTTCTAGTCTCTACAATCACGTAAGCTGTTTCCTTGATATAAATCTCTCTATATATATATTTATATGCTTTACAGGTTTTGCTTCTCTAGAGAACCCAGCCTAAGACACCTAGTCACTGATTCTGAGGATATGGCCTCACTGTTACCAGGAGACCCCAATATTTGTAAACATTACCTTAAGTAGAATAATACTGAACATTGCTACAATCCTAGACTGGTTATGTAATCCCAAGTATGAAAGAAATGTGACACATTAAGAAATTAAACTTCTTGGATCCAGCAAGACACTGCTGTTGTAGACACAGCTAGTTACCTACTCAACATCCATTTTTCACATCTTCTTTACTTAGAGAACTCAGATTTTGTTTCAGTTGGCAATTTGCCTAGCTAAAATACTTACCTTCTCAGGCTGTCTTGCAACCAAGAGTGGCTATGTGACCCAATTTTGGAAAATGATATTTCAGCAAAAGTTATTGCCACTTTGTTAGGGTGGAGGCACATTGCAAGTCAGAAAATAAAGTTCTGGCCAAGATTTGGCTTACTGTGGGTCTACTAAGGTCCATGGACCCACCTAATGATCATTTTTTTCAATGCAGTTCCCAAATGTATAATTGGGATCAGTATACTTGGCAGTTGGAATAATTCACACGCTGGATCCTTGGCCTGTGGCGTAAGAGCTATCACGGGGGTGGCAGAAATTAGTACTACCCTTAGAATCTGAGGAATACAGAGGTGGTAGTTCCCATCATATCTCCATTTAATTCACCAGACTGGTCCCTGCAGAAACTGAATAAATTCTAGATAATGATTGTAGACTACCACAGATTCAGTTAAGTGGTAGCCCAACTACTGGGCCAGATGTGATATGCTTGTTAGAGAAGATTATTATGGTCTTAGGTTCATGGTATGTGACCACCAATTTGGCAAATTCTTTCTCTTTTTTATCACAATCAGAAAAGAGAATCAAAAACAGTTCACATTGTCTAGGATGAAAATCAGTATACACTTACAGTTTTGTCCTGGAGTTATGCCAAATCTCAGACCTTTTGTTGTAAAATACTCTGAAGAGATCTGGACCATCTATACATCCCACAGAACAATGCCATTGATCTGTTAAATCAATAACTTCATGCTCATTGGGCCATATGAGCAAGAGGTGGTTAGCACACTGGAGACCTTAGAAGACAACATGCAGTTGACTCCAAGAGGTGAGAGGTAAATACTAAAAGGTTCAGGAACCTGCCAACTCAGTATAGTTGTGGTCATGAGTGTGTGTAGACATTCCCACTAAAGAAAAGCAAATTTTTGCATCTTGTACCCCCACCATGAAGAAGGAAGAACTATGGAGGGTGTCCGCAGGTTATGCAGGCAGCATACTTCACATCTTGGAACACTGCTCTAGTCCAAATACAAGGTAAAAGGTAAATCTACCAGCTTTGAATAGGGAACAGAACAGGAAAGATTTCTGCAGCAAGTCAAGATGCAAGCAGCTCTACTCCTTGACCTGGCAGACCCTATGGTTTTGGAGATACCAGTGGTCGGAAAAGATGCTGTGATAATTTTATGTGTTAACTTGGCTAGGCTATGGCGCCCTGTTGTTTGGTCAAACATTAGTCTAGAAGTTGATGTGATTAACATATACCATGAGTTGATTTTACGTAAAAGAGATTACCCTTGATAATGTGGATGGGCCTCATCTAATAAGTTGAAGGCCTTAAGAGCAGAAACAGATTTCTGAGAGAAGGAATTCTGCCTCAAGATTGTAACTTAGATAACTTGCCAGAGTTTTCAGCCTGCCACTTAACCTACCAATTTCAGACACACGACTGCCAGAGTTTCTAAGTTTCCAGCTTATCACTGGACCTACGAACTTTGGACTTGCTGTCCCTCCCCGCCCCCCCCCCCCCGCCCAATCCCATGAACTAGTTCCTTAAAATTTCATCTCTCTCTCTCTCTCTCTTTCCAGGCAGACAGACAGACACTCTGAGTGGTGCATACACTTAACACTGTCATCTGTTATCGGAAAGGTTGGAGGTTCAAGTACACCCAGAGGGGCCTAATGGACCCTTACAGCAGGGAAGCAAGTCCTTCCTTGAAGGGGGATCTAGGTTTAGCATCTCTATATCCACCACAGTCCAACCCTTCTGATGCCTGGATCTACTTCATATATAGGCAAGGAGAAGCTCCATCAACGTTCTTATGGGTCTCTCTCCTTAAGGAGAAACTCAAAAAATGGAAGTTAGTGGGGCAAACTACAGTACTTATCACTCCAGTTGGTCTCAGGTTTGCAGTGGATACTCATCCTCTTTCCTGAACTATCCAATCTAGATTCCCTTCAGATTCCCCTGTTGAGCTATGAGGCCTACAGGTCTTGGTCACTTACCTGGTGGTGTGACCTTGACCTTCATCCCTGAGTGATCTGAGCCCCTGGTCACCATATCTTTCTCAGGCTGGGATTGCTGCATTTGTCCATTCAGAGTTACAGTGGGGCAAGAGAGGGAGTTGGAAGAGGTGAACAAGTTGATCACCTGGGCACCATAAGTATTCCTCCCTGTCCCCATTGTGTAACAACAGTCCTACCTCTTCCTCCTAGTGGATGATAGTAGTAGTAAGTGGGATCACTCCTGCTTTCACACTTTGACTCCTAGACCATGTATTCTTCCTACTCTTTCACAGCACTATATAAAAAATCTTTGATTTGTTAGGTACACTATAGCCTAGAAAAAGGAACCTCATCCTCTTAGAGTATTAGAGTATTCCCTTCAAGCTGTCACTTCAGCAGGCCTTTCTGACACTCTATCAGGTTGGTAATTTCTGGATGGTGCAGTATGTGAAGTAACCAGTGGAATCCATACTTCTTTCCTGTGCATTGGTTTCCCTGATCTGATGAGTTGTTAATAGGAGATCCCATGTTGATGGATTAAACGTGCGTAAGTCCAAATATCGGGGCCCTGGTGGTGCAGTGGTTAAGAGCTATGGCTGCTAACCAAAAGGTTAGCAGTTTGAATCTACCAGCCGCTCCTTAGAAACCCTATGGGGCAGTTCTGCTCTGTTGTATTGGGCACTATGAGTCAGAATTAACTTGATGGCAATAGGTTTTAAGCCCCAAGATAGTGGTGATGGCTGAGATCCTGGGAAAAAAAAAAAAAGCAAACCCAGACCTGAAATACCTATCTGAGAACAAAACATTGCCCTTCCATAATGAAAAGGGACCAATGTAGTCAGTTTGAAACACCCATTGCCAGTTAGTATCCTCAAGGAATGATTCCATATCAGGGGCTCAGTGTTGGTCTCTGTTGTTGGCTAGTTGGACGTTTGGCACCAGCAGAATCTAAATCAACCTTAGTGAGTGGGAGCCCATGCCGTTGAAAACGTGCAGCCTCAATTTCTGCCTCCATGTGCCCATCATGCCAGTTCTGGGGTGGCCAATGTCAAATGTTAGCTAATGTCAACTGACCAAGTCATTTTATCTATTTGGTTGTTCACTGCCTCTCCCATAATGGATGCTCTCTAGTGAGTGTTAAAATGTGAAACAAAGATCTTCATACTTTCTGCCCACTCCCATGTGTCCATCCACATGGCTCTACCCCAAAGTTCCTTCTCCCAGACCTTTTAATCTTTTTCTTTCCAGGCCTCAACAATCAGACGACAAGCTATTAGACAACTGCTCATGAGTCTTTATATACATTCTAACCTCTAGCCACTTCTTCCACACAAGGCGAACAACCAGGTGCATTGCATGAAACTTGCCCAGGGAGAGATTTTTCCCTCACTATTGCCTTTCCTGGCCACCCTGGAATGAGATTGTAGTGTAGCTTCCATCCAGTTTTGGCTTGCACTAACCTACCAAGCTAACTCATCCGAAAACCAAGCTTAGGCATTTTCCTCTAGCATCAGCTGATGATACAGGATCCCCAGTATGGCTATACATGTAGGTTGAGAGAGGGGCAGTGGTACAAATGTGGTGGGTGACATTGAGGACTGGGCTACTAGCTTGACTACTAACAGAAAGATTTAGCAGTTTGAACCCACCCAGAGGCTCCTCAGAAGAAAGGCATGGCGATCTACTTCTGAAAGGTCATAACTATTGAAAAACCCTATGGCAGAAAATAAATACGAAGGGCATGGAGACATTAAATAAATACAAAGCATAGCCTAGGAGTTTGTTAGAAATGCAAATTCTCAGGCCTCACGCAGACCTGCTGATTCAGAATTTAATGGTGGGGCCCAGGAATCTGTGTTTTAACAAGCCATCCAGATGATTCTGGTGCACAGTAAATTTTGAGAACCGTTTATTTACAACTGACTGCAATGGACAAAATGGATTGTCAGGGAGGACAAGATTGGATGTAGGGAGAACAGTTAAGAAGCTACTGTGATAATTCACTTGAGAGATGATGTTGGTACTGAAGATTCCTCTCCTGAAAATCAGGTCATCCTTCATCAGTCTTGTAGTATTCTTACCAGTTCCCAGAGCTTTCCCTGGCTTCAGCGCTATTCCCTGACTGGTTTCTCTTTTGTTGTAAATTTGTCTTAAAACGTTGTGACTACTGCTGAACAGGATGCACATTGGACTTAATTCTGTAGGCCTAGTGTTTTTCAATGAGGCATTGGTGATTCAGTGGTAGAATTTTCCCCTTCCATGCATGAGACCTGGGTTTGATTCCTGGCCAGTGCACCTCATGCACAGCCACCACTCAAAGCTTGCGTGTTGCTGTAATGCTGAACAGGTTTCAGACTAGGAAGAAAGGCTTGGTGATCTACTTCTGAAAATCAGCCAACAAAAACCCTATGAGTTACAACGGCAGGCAACAACAAGTGTTTTTCAAAACCCTTAGAATGACATAAATGACTTCCACAATCTGTTCTTATAGTCTGCTGTTTTCATAGGCTGTTCCCTCTTCTTAACTTGGAGGACTTCTATACCCCCTTCAAGACTCAGCACACATCTCTTCTGTTTGTATACTGTTTGGGGTCATGTCCTTGGATGGCATGAAAGGATTAGCCTTCAGCTCTGTGGGAAATGTTGCTAATGAGAACAACTAATTCCCTAAGGTGTTGATGTATAACCAAGTGCCTGGTATGATAAGGTTCTTTATAAAGGACCTTTATTGAGTAGTAAAAAGCTGATACTTAAATTGCTCATGCCCCATTTTAAATAAAAGAGTAATCCTAATAGAGGTTCTAACCTCTATTGAGAAGGAACTTCAATTCATAGTAAAAACAAGGTTTACTAGGCAACTTGTAACTAAAAATGAACATGCGGCTAAGAAATAGTTCAGCTATTGACATCTTATCCAACCATTTTCTGGAAAGTGGTTCACACCTTTGACCCTGAAGAGACTGATTAATTGGTATATCCATGGCTTGGATATAATGATAGAAGTAGTATGAAAAAAGGACTCCATGGACAAATAAGTATGGAAGCACTTGGCTTAAACAGGACATGTTAAAAAATATAGAAATGGCAAATGTTTTCTTATATATATATACTTACCACAATAAAGAAAAAAGACTCACATTTCTCGTGGTATTCTTCTCAGAGCTCTTAACACACGGTTGATGTTAGATGCCATCGAGTTGGTCCTGACTCATAGCGACCCGTGTAAAACAGAACGAAACACTGCCTGGTCCTGCGCCATCCTTAGAATCATCGCTGTGTTTGAGCCCATTGTTGCAGCCACTGTGTCAATCCATCTTGTTGAGGGTCTTCCTCGTTTTCACTTACCCTCTGCTTTGCCAAGCATGATGTCCTTCTCCAGGGACTGGTCCCTCTTGATACCACGTCCGAAGTATGTGAGATGAAGTCTCATCATCCTCCCGTCCAAGGAGCAATCTGGCTGTACTTCTTCAAAGACAGATTTCTTCCAGCAGTTTATGGTATATTCAGTATTCTTCACCAACACCATAATTCAAAGGCATCAGTTCTTTGATCTTCCTTATTCATTGTCCAGCTTTCGCATGCATATGAAGTGATTGAAAATACCATGGCTTGGGTCAGGCGCACCTTAGATCTTAAAGTGACATCTTTGCTTTTTAACACTTTAAAGAGAGATCTTTTGTAGCGTATTGGCCAAATGTAATATGTCATCTGATTTCTTGACTACTGCTTCCATGGATGTTGATTGTTGATCCAAGTAAAATGAAATCCTTAACAACTTTGATATTTTTTTCTGTTTATCATGATATTGCTTATTGTTGCAGTTGTGAGGATTTTTGTTGTCTTTATGGTGAGGTGTAATCCATACTGAAGGCTGTAGTCTTTGAACTTCATCAGCAAGTGCTTCAAGTCCTCTTCATTTTCAGCAAGCAAGCAAGGTTGTGTCATCTGCATAATGCAGGTTGTTAATGAGTCTTCCTCCAATCCGGATGCCCCATTCTTCTTCATATAGTCCAGCTTCTCAGATTATTTGCTAAGTATACAGGTTGAATTAGTATGGTGAAAGGATATGACCCTGAAGCACACCTTTCCTGATTTTAGACCACTCAGTATCCCCTTGTTATGTTCAAACAACTGCCTCTTGATCTATGTACAGGTTCCTCCTGAGCACAATTAAGTGTTCAGGAAATCACATGCTTGAAAATGTTATCTATAATTTGTTACGATCCACACAGTCGAATGCCATTGAATACACCAGTATGCAGGGTAAATTCTCAGGAATGGGAATATTTTAAGAAGCACTTCTCAAACTCATTTGATGATATAACTTCAGTAGACATTTTTGAAAACAAAGCTGAGGTGATGGGGAACCACTGGAAAGGATTTCCATTGGAAAATGACATGGTCAAATATTTGAAATTTAAAAAGATCACTCTAGAAACAATGTAAAAGAAGAGTTGTAGGTGGTCCTAATAGGGCAGGGGGACCACTTAAGAGGTTATTTCAATAGACCAAATGAGAAAAGATGAGGATTTACTTAGGAGTAGTGATGGTGGAGAAGAGAGTATGGCCTGTTCTAGCATGGAATTGAGTCCAACACAGGGTTATCTTGGAGCCCATGTACATTTGGTTACTCAGTGTACTTGCTATAATATAGCCCCAGAAGGGAATTTTAGGGAAGATTTCAAGAATTGCACTCTGTGTATTAAAATTGGTATTTGAGTGGCATGAGTTGGCGTAATTGTGCTCTGAACCATCACATCAAAGTGTGTGGGGTGCTTAGGTCCTGTTGTCCACTTCCATAAGCTATCCTTATTGTGTTTCTATGGTAACGACGCCTCTGCAGCTGCTATTTCAATGTAATTGATTGAGACACCACATTGCAATTGCAGGTTTCCTGAAAGCTGTTCTACGCTTTGTTTCATAAAGGTGATTTCTGCTCCTTTAGCATCCATTCTTGCTGTAAAGAATCCTGTGGCACCAGTTTCTTAATGAAATAAAGGCTAGTTCCTTAGTTCCTGGAGAAGAAAGTGGTTTAGAGTGCTTTAGAAGAGCCTGGCGTTCTGTGCATTGATTATCTGCAAATAGTAGTCACTCCTGCAAATAATTTTTAACTTCAGTTCTTTGGTACCAGTTTCTTACTGGGTGAGACCCTGCTCAAAATTGTGTCCTTTTGCAATGATTTTACTGGCCTGATGGATTCTTTTAGAATCAGACTCTGAAAAAGAAGCTACAGAATGGGGTTTATGTACTACCAACAACTTTTTACACCCTGTGATGTCTCTGAAAGGCCCAGGTCCAGGCATGCTAAGTTGAGTACTACCTTAACCTCATCTCACCTGTCCCAGAGTAAGACAGCTGAATACTCCAATCAATAAGAATAACCATAAAAAAAAAAACCACTGCCATTGAGTCGATTCTGACTCACAGTGACCCTATAGGACAGAGTACAACTGCCCCATAGGGTTTCCAGGGCTGTAAATCTTTAGGGAAGCAGACTGCCACATCTTTATCCGGCAGAGCGACTGGTGGGTTCAAACCACTGACCTTTCAGTTAGCAGCCTGGTGCTTAACCACTGTGCAACCAGGGCTAATAGCAAAACTAGAGACAGCGTACTACAGTGGAAAATGAGCTGGACTAGGACTCAAGAGACAAGGAATTCTTTTCTCCATGAGCAACTCATTGTACCACATTGGACCATGTACTTTACCCCATTTGAGTATGTTTCTACATTTGTAAAATGGATATGCAAATACCTAAATACTTACCTCACTGGTAAGTATTTGAAATAATTCTAAATATGTTTTTATATTTGCAAAGCGCTTTCACATTCATTATCTTATTCATTTATGGGTTTGTTCTTTCAACAAATATCATTGGACACCGACTTATGTGCTTGACATTCTGCTAGATATGGGGAATACAGAGGGTTCTTCCCCAGGAAATTGATAGTCTAGTGGAGGAGACAGATAAGTAAACAAAGTACAATGTAATAAATGTTATGAGAGAGACAAGTATAGGATGTTGTGAAATCCTTGCAGTGGTTCTTGGACACAGGCAGAGAAGTGGTGATCATCCTGATTTTACACATGAGGAAATTGAGCTTTAACAAATGAAGTGTACAAAGTCACATAACTAATTAATGATAGCCCCAGAACTTTAACCCAGTTCACGTGACTCCTTGGTTTAATGTTCTTTCCAGTGCAGATTCCTGTCTCAAGTGTTTACCAAAGCAATCAAAATGAATTATATAGATTTACAGTGTATTTCCAATGTAGAAAACAATCATGACAAGTCCACAATTCAAGAGCAGAACTACAAAAGAGTTGGATGTATAAGCACTTGAAATCACTTGCAGAATCACATTGGATAGAATCTTTGGAAATCTCCATTAGCTCCAAAATATTTGGGAATGCTAAGACTACATGGAGTACTGGGCTGGACTCAAAACAAAACAAATGAACCAATGTGGTCCTACCTACTGGTGCTGGGAGCTTTAGATCAAAGGCTGAGTTTATTGACCTAGTCAAAGGAACATACGTTTGACTTGACTTAGTTTACATGCATATATATTTTGTGGAGTTAAAAGCAAAGGAAAAGTGGCAGGAGAAAGAGAAAGCCATTAGGAGGAGAGGGAACCATGGCTCCTCTCCCTTCTATTACACAGAACTGGTTGCAAGGAGAAGTGGGAGGTGCTTGAAAGTAGAAAAGGGGAGAGCTTGGCAAGGGAAGAGGAGATATTTGTCTCCATGTAGAAGGAATAATTCTGAGATGAATGGGGGACTTTGGATGACAAATCACTGGTAATTGTGGCCAGGAAAGTTAAAGGAGATAGGCAGGGGACAGTAGCATCATGAAATATCCCTAAATCAGGCAGGAAGGACTAGTCACAATCACAGTCAAGGACATACATGGTGTTTTTCCTTCTCCTATACCTACCACTCATGCCAATGACTATTTGAATTTTTGTCGCTGTCATCATCATCATCAAACTAACATTTTAACATTCTCATAGGGTTTTCATATAGTGCAGCAATTTTATGAGGTAGATGTGGGCCTTTACTGTGTTATAGATGAAGAGACTGAGTCTCAAAGGGGTCAAAGAACTTGCCCAAAGGCACTCAGCAAGCAAGTCTAAGAGTCTAGGTTTTCTGACTCCAAATCTAATTAAGAATTCTGAGATTACAGCAGATTCTAAATGCATGACATTTTGATTGGCATCTGCCCGAGGAAATTTTAGGGACTTGCTTTCATTTCATTAGCAACACATTTTCAAGTCATCTCTTAGGGTTGGCTGCTTCTGAAAAGATTTCCACAGATGGCTAATCTCATCTAGTTTGTTTTCAGTTCTTATTATCCCAGTCAGAGTGACACTGCCTGACCTTGGCCCCCAATTCTGGAGACACATCCTGTAAGGAGGCTTGTAGCCTTCTATCCCTGACTAAATTGCCTACAAATGTAAAGTAGTGAAATTATTTTAATGATGAATCTCGAGAATGCCCTCTGTTTCACTTCTTGTTCCATGCTGTTTTCCTTAATGATGCAGCTCTCCTGATGGTCGGAAAAACACAATTTAAGCTCTGTAATCTCTTTCTTGCCCCACTGACCACACTGAATAATTTTCATCTCTTTCTTTTATGGTTTCTCCTCACATATTTAGAGACAAATATCCTGCCCAGTTACTAACTTTCTTCTCAGCTGCACAGATCAAATCTCAGTTCTGAAGGTAGGAGATTTATGGCAGGGAACTAGTGTCCTAAAAATGGCCAATTATGTCCTGATTACAGGAGTTATATCTTGCACTACATGAGGTCAGGCCATATAATTTTTATAGGTACTTAAGGTATGTTTAAGGAGCCCTGGTGGTGCAATGGTTAAGTGATCTGCTGCTAACTGAGAGGTCAGCGATTCGAAACCACCAGTGGCTCCGTGTGTGGCAGTCTGCTTCCGTAGAGATTTGCAGCCTTGGAAACCCTGTAGGGTTGCTATGAGCTGGAATTGGCTCAATGGCAGTAGGTTTGGTTTGGTTTTTTTAAAGATATGTTTGTATTATTTATTGTCAACTTATAGGATGTTCAGTGCTGTGCTAGCCAGAGTCTGACCTAAAGGCTTGTACTCAAAAATCCATCTCCATCAGCCTGACTGGGCCGAGAACTGAATGCAGAGGAAGCTGCGTAGTAGGCGAGAGCTCAGAAGACAAGCGACAATTCAAACTAACCACTGCAGTCTAATCAGGGCTTCAAGGCAGTGATAAATTTCCCCGTGTGGGGATTTTTCTTCTTGGGATTCTGGCTGATGAGGAGTGATTTTTTTCTGTTTCTCCCCCCTTCCTCCCCTTTTTTGGTGAAAAAAATGCTTGTAACACTCAATTAGGAAGCAGCATGGATACCTAGGGACAAACACAAGAAATTTCATCCCATTTTACTAGAACATGCTGTGGGAACATGGTGTATTTTCAAGAGAGCCTTAGGATGGCTTGAAGAGGGAGAAATAAATACAAGCAGGAGGTTGATTTTGGAGGCTTTTGTAGCTGGTAACAATTTGAAACTTTTTTGGAGCCATTTTGAAAGAGAGCTATAAACAGGATGAAAGACTAGAAGGTTTCTGGCCAGGGACATGGGGGCTCTGAGAAGGAAGGCTTGCTAATTGCTTTCATACTTGGGATGGAGTGGGGCAGCATCAGGTATTAATACAGACTAGACAAGGACTCACACTTGGAAGAGGAAGAGCTTGGGGAATGTGAAGGTTTGGTGACTCCGGGACACATTCATAACAGGTGTCATTCTTGAGCACCTACTCTGTACCAAGCATTCCATTAGGGGCTTCACATCGATGATCTCATTAAAATCATCCATTTACAAGGACTGTGTGTCAGGCAGTATGTTCAACATTGGGGACACAGTGATACATAGGACAACATTGCTGTCTTCAGGGGCTCACAATCTAATTGGAAGAGATAGACACATACCCAGGATAAGCACAATAAAATGTTATAGGTGATGTCAAAAGGACACAGGAACCAAACTGAAGGAACTCCCAATGGCCAATGCTTGAACAATTTGAGCAACAAAACAAAATGTAATTGTGTTAGATTATAACCCGAAGTACAAGCTCAGTATCTATGAGTCCATATGGATATACATAAACAATTGAATAAATAAATAGATGGAAAGAAAAGACAGATCCCTCTTACAGAAGAATTCTAGTTAATAAGTGTGGAAGGAATGAAGGAAAAAGCAAATCACCATTAAAATACTACAGGGATAAGTATTACAGGCAGTATCCACTAATGAATATGGAAAATGAATAGGCAAAACTTTTAAGTTCTCCTTAAAGCAGGGTATTTGCATAGTCTCAAAGTATCTCCCCCAAATATTTATTAGTTACTCTTGTGGTTTTAACAAATGTCCATATAGTTTTTGATGCTTCTCCCTCTGGGCAGTGGAAATTAATTCCCCTCCCCTTGAGTGTGAGCTGGACTTTAATGGCTCTTGTAACAAATGGAGTATGCAATGGGAAAAATACTACAGTGGAGAAACCTGGAAGCCATCACTTTAACCAAGTGATTAAGGATAACATCACCAGTGATCTCATGCACCGTTGGCCTTTGTGGTCTTCTTCCCCCAAACTGGACAAACCCATATTGATGACATTCTGAAGAATTCCTGACTAGTACTCTTCAATGAGGAGCCGTGGTGGCACAGTGGTTAAGAGCTCGGCTGCTAACCAAAAGGTTGGTAGTCTGAATCCACTAGCCGCTTCTTGAAAACCCTATGGGGCAGTTCTGCTCGGTCCTGTAGGGTTGCTGTCAGTCAGAATTGACTCGACAGCAACGGGATTTTTTGTTAGTTTGTTTACTCTTCAAATATGTCACTGTCTTGAAACACAAGGAAAGATGGAGAAACTGTTGCAGATTGGAGGAGTCTAAAGAGACATGTCACCACCCATCTGTCAGCGTGTCATACTGTGGTGGCTTACTTGTTGCTATGATGCTGGAAGCTATGCCACTAGTATTTCTAATACAAGCAGGTTCAGAAGGGCCTTGTGATCTACTTCTGAAAATTAACCGATGAAAACCCTATGAATCACAACAGAATATTTGTATAGTGCTGGAAGAAGCGCTGGTGGCACCAGTAGTTAAGTGCTTGCTTGGCTTAAAGATTACAGCCTTAGAAACCCTATGGGGAAGTTCTACTCTGTCCTATAGGGTCACTATGAGTTGGAGTTGACTCAACGACAATGAGTTTGGGATAGTGCTGGAAGATGAGCCTCCTAGATTAGAAAGCACTAAAAATATTCAGTGGCCACAACAACGGACTTGAGATTATCACCGATAGTGAAGATGGCGCAGCACAGGGCAACACTTTGTTCTGTTGTACATGGGGTTGTCATGAGTCAGACCCGGCAACTAACAGCAATAAGGAGGCATGATGACTAAGTGTAATGTGAGATCCTAGATTGGATTCTGGAACAGAAAAAGAATAACTGTGGAGAAATTGGTGAGATCCAAATCAAGTCTGTAGTTTAGTTAATAGTATTGTAACAATGTTAATTTCTTAGTTTTGATACGTGTACCATGATTATGTAAGCTGCCAGCATTAAAGGACACCAGGTGAAGGGTTTATGGGAACTATTTGTAGTATTGTTGCAACTTTTCAGTAAATATAAAGTTATTTCAAAATTAAAAAAGTTTTAAAAATGTTACAGGTGCATGAAAAATAAAACCAGCCTGTGAAGGGTTACTGGAGGGTTTTCCAGAGGAGGTAGGGCTTGAGCTGAGTCTTGAAAGAAAAGCAGGTGTTTGCTAGGTAGACAGGGAAAGGGAGGCTACTCTAGAGAGGGCACTTCAGGTACAGTGAGCACCACAGGGAGACTGCAGGGGTCTCAACTAGCTAGCCAGTGTGGAGACACAAACTAGCTGAAGGCTTTTTGAAATTTCCATGTCTTGGAGACACATTGTCCTAGATTTCTAACCTTAACTGAAAGTGATCTCCCCTCATCCAAGAGCATGCTCAGCACAGAGGGGTGCATGTTGAACTTCTCAGCTAGTTTCAATTTATTTCTCTTCTGGGCATTTTCTTCCTCTACCTGTGTTTGCCCACTGAGAGTGAGCTGTCATTCTGGCAAGCAGAGATACATGTGTGAGAAATCGAAATGGGAAGAGCCGGTGATGGGGCTTTATTTAACAGTTTGGTGAGTCTCTGTTGAATATAATAGCCAAGTTGTTAAGCCAGCTTCTAATGCCTTCAAACAATAGTAAGAACCTCCTCAATTGTAATGGTGGGTTTGTTAGACTGATGTTACAGGGACAGTAATAGGTTGAGGATACAGTGGGGGAGGAAACATGACAAAAATAGAGCGTAAATTGTATGACATGTTCCAGAATATTCTGTTCCTTTGGCCTACTCACCTCAACCCCTACCCTACCCCTTTTTCTTTTGCAGCGTATCTAATGAGCTGTTGACAGGGAACATAAATGGCAGGTGAAGAATAAAACCATCTTCTCTAGGAACTGCGGCTAGAATGTTTACTTCCAGAGGCTCAAATGAGAAATAAGATATAAATTCCTGAGATGGCGAGTAACAGAGCCAAGAGATCAGAGATGGTGCTCTCTCTTTATAACCCCAAAAGGTTTCTGGGCCAGACCAACCATTCATCTTTCCAGGGAGATTTTAGGTCCCCCTCATTAAGGATAGCCCATGTTCTACTCCCCTTGAAGAAGAGCTGGAAATGGACAAACACAGGATTACTGCAGTGCAGAGGGGAAAGATACTAGGATTCTAGGCCTCATGGAGGGAGAATAGGGATGGAAGACCCAGGGCCCTGACCGCCTCCAAGACTCTGCCCTCTACCGCATCATGGCCAGGGCAGGGCTCCTTTCTTCTGAGGGTAGGTAATCAGGAGAACGAGCCCAGAGCTGAGGGCAGAACAAGAGATGCGTCACTTTAACAGGAGAGTGCAGTGTTAGAGCAGTGTTGGCACAGTGCAGTGTTAGAAGAGAAGAGCCATCAGAAGTAGGTGTAGAGCCTTTATGGGACCAAGCCACCTCTATCCCCAAGAAGGCTACCTTCATCCTGCCTCCGCTGCTTCCCCCCACCCTCATCACAACATGCTGCTTGAACCCAGGAGACCTTTCGTAAAATAACACATTACTAACGATAAGATGTAAAAAACAAAACAAAACAAAACAAAAAGACAGTCGTAAGTGTGGGTCGTCGTAACTCGAATACATCATCATTTGGGGAGTACCTATAATTCTTAATTAGGTTGGTCAGTCTCTTCTGGCCCTTGGAACTCACCCACCATGTTGTGAAGAACCCCAGGCTACATGGGGGTGTTGTGTTGAGAGTCCCAGTTAGGCCCTCAGCTGACAGAGAGCATCAACCACCAGACATGTGGGTGAGCAAGCCTTCAGCTGATTCCAGTCCCCAGTCTTCTAGCGGAGGCCCCAGGTATTGTGGAGCAGAGATAAGTTATCCATACTGTGCCCTGTCCAAATATTTGATGCACAGAAACTGTGAGACCTAATAGATGATTATTGTTATTTTAATTTGTTATGCAGTTATGATAGTTAACTAATACAGGAACCAAAGGCACAGATGCTGAATGAATGCCAGAGAATTGACCTCTCCCTCAATTCAGACAGCTTCATTAGGCTAATGAGGCTGACACTTCATTTTTTTCTAGTTGAGTAAACTTTTAACTCATGAACTCGAAATATCAATATGATTTCTGTATGATGATTACAGAAAGTTAATAGAATAGTGCAAAGGAGCCCTGGCGGTGCAACAGTTAATCACTCGGCTGCTAACCAAAAGGTTGACAGAACTCACCAGCAGCTCCTGGGAGAGAAGACCTGGCAGTCTGCTTCCATAAAGATTACAGCCTCGGAAACCCTATGGGGCAGTTCTACTGTGTTCTGTAGGGTCACTATGAGTCAGAATTGACTCGACAGCACACAGCAACAACAGACCAGTTTAGCAGTGAGATTATAATAGGCAGGATAGTCATGGGGGCCAATAGGTGTGAAGGAATTATCACTGGCCTGTGAGCCTGGGGACCTGGGTTCTCATTTTGTATCTGAGTCTATGTATGTGGCCATGGTCAAGTTCCTTAGCCTTTCTGATCCTTGGTTTCTTCATCTGCAAGAAAGGAATAAGACCATTTTCTCTGCCTCTCTAAGAAGGTTTGTATGAAAATCCAAAGCAACAAAGAAAGTGAATATTCTTAAAATCCATGAAGCACTGTAGTATAAGAGATCTTACTCTCCATCTTTCATAGCCCAACCCGTCTGCTGGCAGTTGTGTGCCATACATGATGGGGGCATTTTTTGGACAAACTATTTCTCAGTTAACTCTGGCAGTCTTTCTTTGAATAAATGAACTTAACTTTGATATGACTCAGAATTTATGCTTGTGAATTTAATGAGGGGAAACATCAATGCCACTTAATATAGATATTTTAAAAATACTAAATAGATTCTGAAATACTAACAGTAATACTTCCTTAAATTCCTGCCTATATCCTTCCTAAATATTTCTCAGATCTGTCCCTGTGTGTCTCGTGTCCAGAACCACTACTCTTCTGGGCTTATGACTGCTTTGTGTAAATTGGAACACGATGCCTCTTTCTCCAAGAAGGTAAAGGTAAAGCCTCTTACCAAAGAACAGACCTGATGGTTGGAGCACAGACTGAATTTCAGCTCCCACTTGCCCCCCTCAGCCTTGTGCAGTGAACAACCTGAACAACATATGCAACCATCCTGATTGTCTGCATATAAACCCTTGGAATCATACCTGGATTGCTGCAGTAGTTTTTCAGTGTATTACCTGGTCCTGCCTCCGCTTGTACTCCCCTCCAATCCATCCTGCATGCTTCTGAGACAGTGATCTATCTGGAATAGAAATCTGACCATGGCACTCTCATGCTTGAGACCCTGTGATGGCTCCCCATTTCTTAGGGAATAAATTCTAGATTACTTAGCCTAACACAAGGGGCCCTCCATGAGCTGAGCCTTACCCTCTAGCCTCATCTCTGGCATTCTCTGACTCACTGGCCAGGTTCCAGTAGCATCAAAACTTGTAGTTCTCCACATGCACCCTGCTCTTTTATGCTTCTCAACCTTTGTTCCTACTGATTTCTCTGCATAAACTACCTCACCTGCCACCCCCACACCTCTTCTCACCTTAGCTAAATCCTCCTCATCTTTAAGGTTCAAGCTGGTGTCACCTCCCCCAGAAATCTTCCTTTGACAACCCAGCTCATGCTAAGGAAGGCATGAGGTCTAGAGGGGAAGCGGGGAGAGAGGGTGCTGCTCTGTAGTGTTCCTTTAGTCCCCAGTGCCTGGCTCTACCTCTCCCCTGCCATTATAGAACTGGCCACAGGGAATTTCAGCATTCTACTTATGTCTCCTTCTCCTCTGCTAAAGCTCTGTGAAGCTAGGGACTGTTTCTTATTTAGCATTGTATTCCCAGCACCTAGCAGAGCGCTTGCCACATATGAGTTCAAGACAAGCTTACTGAATGAAGAATCATACAATGCTAGCAATGAAAGAGATTTAATAAATTATTCAGTCTAATTCCCTTATTAAAACTATGAGGAAACTTAGGCCCAGAGAGGGTAAACAGTTGATAAGGTCACATAACTAGTTGAGAATTGAACCAGGTTTAGGGCCAAAATTTCTTTCCTTCCTGTCTTCTTTCATTTTCCTACATGGGCCTGAGACTTACTATGTCTTAAATATCTAACACATAGACAGGTACTTTTCTTGAGAGAATTTTCAATTTATAAATCTCTGTTCAGATGCTTTTCTCCCCTATTTTCTGGCAAATACCATCTGTCAACTGGTATTTTATGTGAATGGAATAACAGAAGGTTTGTGCTCTTTGGAAAGTGTTAGAAATTAATACTTCCCGCTGTGATCCATATTTGGTTGCTTAAAGAGAAAAAGTCTTTTTCAGCATGAATAAGGAAAAATCAACTTGAAGCTTCACTGATTCATTTACAAACTGTGGTTGAGTTCAAAGTTGCTTTGATTCTTAGGAAACTTCTTTGGAAATATAACACGTCTGTTTCTCTATAACTCTATCCCCAAAAGATACCAGAGCAAGGTGCTGATAACATTTCTTAGCTTTGAAGCTATAGAAGAATTTTCAAAGGAATAATGAATAATGTAAACGTCATAAAAATTAAACCTCTACACACACGCAAAATGATGAAAATAAGGCAAACAACAGACGAGAAAAACAAGTTAACAGTAAATATGAAAGGGTTAATATCTATAAAATCTAAGAAGCTCATGCAAATTGGTAAGAAACACATTAAGATATCCAGTAGGTAAGTGGGCAAAGGATATGAACAATTTATAAAAGGAAGTGCTATTAGTGAACAAGCATATGGGAAAATATTTAAACCCTCTAGCAATCAAATAAAGAGAAGATTAATGAAGGTGCTTTTATAGCCATTAAATTAGTCAAAACCAAAATGTTTGATCACGCACAATGCTTGTAAGATTGTGGTAAAATTGGCACATGTCTGTATCACTGGTGGCAGTATAGATGGGAATAAACATTTTGGATGTGGATATATACAACCTTTGGCACTGTAATCCTACTTCTGATAATTTAACCTCAGGAAATAATCCAAAAGATAGGAAAAGGAAACTATAGTCATCAAACCATCCATTAAGTATTATCTAAGGTAGAGAAATAGGAAGCAACTTAAATATTTCATGAAGATAAATTATCTAGTGAAGTAGTAATCATCTAAATGATGAGACATTTTTCAGTTATTACAGTTATGGTTTGGAAGACAATGTTAATGACACAGAAAAGCTTTATGACATAAAAAATGTAAAGCAAGGCGTTATCTATGGTATTATCATGGTTATGAAAAAATTGTATTTCGGGGGGTGGTGTAGACCCTATTCCCATGTCCTCATGTTCCCATTAAAGAGATTTTGCTCTACTCCTCTGGAAGAAGTAATACCAGAGAGACATTTTTAGACCTTCTCTTTATCGATCACTTTTTCCTCTCTTTGAGAGGAAAAATAATTTATATGATTGACAAGTTAGGGAAAAGAGTCACTGTAGATATGCATACATCTGTTTCTTGCTTGCTCTCCCTTTGGGGGCACTTGTTTTTCTCTCTACCCCTGCCTCCATAAATGGTAAAGACAACTGGACCAGAGTCCAGGACCTGCCTTCTACAGGCAAGACTGTAAGTCTCTCTCGTTTTTGTCTCTCTAACTCCTGTTCATCCAGGGTATATGTTAAGCCACGACATCCCATATTGCCAGCTGGGTGAACTATCAATTTGTTACCCTGGGGTGGCTTGCATGCTGGTATCTCAAATATCAGTAGGGTCACCCATGATGGATGAGTTTCAGCGGAGCTTCCAGACTGAAAGTGGGAAGAAAGACCTGGCAATATATTTCTGAAATCAGACAATGAAAACCCTATGGGTCACAACAAAACACTGTCCAATATAGTGCTGGAAGATGAGCTCCCTAGGTTGGAATGCACTCAGAATACATAGTGGCCACAATGGACTCATACATACCAACAGTTGTGAAGATGGCACAGGACCAGGCAAGGCATGGGGTCGCCATGAGTCAAAGCCAACTTGATGACATCTAACAGCAACACACACTCAACTCTTCCCATATATAGGTCCCATGATAGAGACTTGAAGGGAAGTAATAGGGAGCTCCCGCTTTGGCAACCAGTCCAAATCACTTCTTCCAATCCAGCTTTACAAACTATAAAGAAATATTTAATTATCACCTGGCTCCTATGTCTATTTCTTGACTGCCTTCAGAAAGAGGAAAGAAAGGCTGGCTAACAGCTCCCTAAAACCTCAACACAGGTGTCTGTGGCCTGGAAGGGAATCAGATAAATGAAACCCATTTGATTTATTAGGGAGATAGATACGGTGGTGATTTTTTCCCTTTTTTTTTCATCTGGTTTGAGTTTTGAACAGCTTCAAACCCCAAGCAGGTAGTAACTACTTCTCCTGGACTTGGTCCAGGTAATGCTATGTGGCTGGCATGCACCCACAAATTGCTTTTCTAGGGCTTCTGCAAGGTTCATGAGGCATGGATAATCTCATATTTCCCAGAGGTAGTATACCACGGACCATTCATTGGTGTATGAACAGGAACTTGACCCAAGCTGGGACAATCAGATGCTTTCTCCAGTATTTTAAAAGCTAATCTGAGAGAATAAAACTAATGCATGGAGAGAAATAAACTAGCAATGGATAAAAAGCATATTCAGGGGGTGGGGAAGTCCCTGGTTCTAGTCATTGCTCATAACCATCTGTACTTCTTCTTCTATACTTGGTAACCTAAACCAATAAATTCTCATATTTTGCATAAACTGACTAGAGTTCTGATGCCCACTGATGAGACCTGAGGCTGTAAAACTGTATCCAATCAAGGGGTGCTTTTTTGACAGTAATGAAGTTGCCCTGATTCTCATCCCAGGCCTCCCTAGGAAGGTTGTACCAAAGCATATCACTGGACTTAGTTCTTGTCAGAGAAGGCCTGACAAGAGTACATGCCATAAGAAGAAACCATATTTTAAATAATCCCAACATCAAGTGTTTATTCAGAAGATTAAATCAAAATTGTTCCAAATTACTCACTGTTGTATCTCATCAACTCTGTTAGCATCACAGCAGGTATGAATGAGTAGCAAATTCATGAATTGTGCATTAGTTTATATTTTGTCCCCAAGCCTAATTGTTTTCTTTTTTTTCCCTTCTATTAGAGCTGTCAGTATACAGTGATGTATGGTAAGCTTTGCATATTGATGAGAAACAAAAAGAAAATTTTAAGTGTGGGTATAATTATACAATGCCATGGAGTTTGTTTGTTTTTCTCCCCACTAGCTCTCATCAAGGCAAGAGTTTTGGAAATAAACACAAACAATCAGCTCTGGGAATAAATAATGTCAACAAACAGTTTATGCATCTGCAGGCTGCTTGTCCCCATGGAGGACATTACCCAAGATTGGTCTTTAGTTATTAGGTGGTACCAAGGATATGTTGTGTTTGTGTGTGTGTGTGTGTGTGTGTGTGTGTGTGTGTAGCTGAAATCCGCATTGTAGGCTCTTGCTATTTTCCAAGCTGAGAGATTCCTTTCCTGACCTAAATGGCTGGGGTGATGATTATAGGCTCTTCAGTCAGGGACAAATTCCCTTTCCCTCCCTGGTTCATTGGGAATTATTCGCTTTTACCAGTTCTACCAGGTAAAACCTTGAGCTGGAGTCAAAATTTAGTTTGCCTTAGGTCAAATTATGTTTCTCTTTTACTCTAAATGTCATTTGAGAATACGCAGAATATTGGTGATGGCCAGAAACTCCAGAACTAATTTTCCTGTCAGCCATTTATTGGCTTAAACTCTTCTCCACCCCCATTTTTTAAATGAATCAAATCAAATTCTAAAGAACTCCTTAGATACTTTGTCTTATCTTTTATTTATTTTTTGTCAAATTTTTTTAAAATTGTATTTTAACTGAAAGTTTACAGAGCAAATAAGTTTCTCATTAAACAATACACATATTGTTTTGTGACATTGGTTGCCAACCCCACAATGTGTCAACACTCTCCCCTTCTTGAGCTTGGGTTCCCCATTTCCATTCGTCCAGCTTTTCTGTCCCCTCCTGCCTTCTCGTCCTTGCCCCTGGGCTGGTATGCCCATTTAGTCTCGTATACATGGTTGAGCTACGCGTGTTATTGTTTGTTTTATGGGCCTGCCTAATCTTTGGCTGAAGGGTGAACCTCAGGAGTGACTTAAGTACTGAGTTAAAAGGGTGTCTGAGGGCCATACTCTCGGGGTTTCTCCAGTCTCTTCAGTGTCAACACTCTTTCCCCTTCTTGACCTTGGGTTCTCGGTTTCCATTTGTCCAGCTTTCCTTTCCCCTCCTGCCTTCTTGTCCTTGCCCCCGGGCTGGTGTGCCCATTTAGTCTCATATACGTAGTTGAACTACATGTGTTATTGTTGTTTTAGAGGTCTGTCTAATCTTTGCCTGAAGGGTGAACCTTGGGAGTAACTTCATTGCTCAGCTAAAAGGGTGTCTGGGGGCCATACTCTTGGGCTTTCTCCAGTCTCTGTCAGGCTGGTAAGTCTGGTCTTTTTTTGTAAGAAAGCCTTAGATACCTTGGAATGAAAAAAAAATTGACAGTCACTTGTCTTTCCTTGAAGGTCTCTTTGAAAGATTCATTCTAGTACCCTTTTTTCCCCTTCTTTTTCCATGGTTGTCTCATGCAAAAAAGAAAAGAATGTGTCTTTTATTTTCAAATCTACTGCACCTCTTTCCATAACCATGACACTGATCTCAAGCCACTCTCCAGAATCTTGACTCCTTACGTTTTAGTTTCCTCACCACCTTAAACTTCTATTGAAGACTGAAGAGAGAGTACAATCCCTCTGGGTGTGGGAAAATTATAGACAACCTCTTAGATTCTTGCTGTTAGTGAACAGAGGCATGCATAATGCCACAAACATATGGCAAAAGGTTTGTGTTTCATATCAGGGAGTCCCTGACTCAGTCAAGGCTATCATGTGCTTAAAATACTGGTCAGGGTGGCCACAACAAATAATAATACACCTTCATAAAATGTGAATAAATAGAAGCACACAAAGTGAATTTTGCTGTTATGGATATTAGGAAGTGATGATCTTTTATCATAGCCTAATTATTTGTATATAAAATTAACAGTTTGCAAAGCACTCTCATACTCTAGTAAGATCCGTATTGTTGCTACACCATTTCTCTGTTCCTGTCCATAGCAAGGAGCCCTGGTGGCACAGTGGTTAAGAGCTCAGCTGCTAACCAAAAGGTCAGAAGTTCCAATCCAACAGCTACTCCTTGGAAACCCTATGGGGCAGTTCTACTCTGTCCTATAGGGTCGCTGTGAGTTGGAATCGACTTGACAACAATGGGTTTGGCTTGGTTTTTTTTGATTCATGGCAAGGAGTCCCTGGGTGATGCCGATGGTCAACACACTTGGCTGCTGACTAAAAGGTTGGAAGTTTGAGTCTACCTAGGGGTACCTCAGAAGAAAGGCCTGGCAATCTACTTCTGAAAAGTCAACCATTGAAAACCCTATGGAGCATAGTAACACCCTGATACAGATAGGGTCGATGTGAGTTGGAATCAACTCTGTGGTAACTGGTATATGGTATAAATCATACCAATAGTCCGAAAAATTCTATATGTATTGTCTCTTCTTCATCACCTTCCATTGTCTCTTCAGCCAGCTCCAACAGAATTTCATCCAGCATTCTTCAGTAACCACTCTTATTACATTTTTCAGGAACCTCCGTGCAGCTAGGTTGGTTTGTCAATTCTTGGTTCTCATTTTAATCTCTCAGCATAATTTGATGTGATTCATCACTCCCCGTTGCCTTGAAACACTTCCTTCTGAAACACAACTGTCTTGTTTCTCTTCCTGCTTCAGTAGCTTCTCAGTCTGCTTTGCTGGTTCTGCCTAATCTGTTGTTGTTGTTGGTTGCTGTCAAGTCTATTTCGACTTACAGTGACCCCATGTGTGCAGAGTAGAACTGCCCCATAGGGTTTTCTAAGCTGGAATCTTTACAGAGCAGATTGCCAGGTCTTTCTCCGCAGAGCTGCTGGGTGGGTCCAGATTGCCAACCTTTCGATTAGCAGTGAAGCGCTTAACAGTTGTGCTGCCAGGACTCCTTATCCACCTGATTTACTTGGCTTAATGCAGGAGTGACCCAGGTTCAATCATTTGACCTCTCCTCTTCTCAGTCTACATCTTCTCCTTTAAGAGGTGATCTTCCATTTCCATGGCTTCAAAAGCCATCTATACACTGAAAATTCCTAAATCTGTCTCTCCATATCCAACCGCTCTCTGAGCTCCAGACTTGTTTTCAACTGCTGACTTGGCATTTTCACATAAATGTCTAATGTCAGTCTTCACATTCATTATGATTCTGCCACCAAACTTTGTCCTCCCAGTCTTTCTTATCTCCTTTAGTGCCAACTCCAGCCATTCTCTTGCTCAGGCCTAAAATCTCAGAATCATCCTTGGCTCTTTTCTTTCTAGCACACACTGTATCCAGTACATCAAGAAATCATATTGGTTCTACTTCCAAAATATGTCTTAAACCTGACCACTTTTGTACCACCTCCACTGATAACAATCTAGTCTCAACTGACATCGTTTCTTGCTTCCTAACTACTTTCTTTGCTTCCACCCTTACTCCCCTTACAGTCTATTTTCTGCATAACAGACAGTTATCTTTTAAAATATATAAATCAAATCAAATCACTTAAATCACTCAATGACTTCCCATCACACTTAGAATAAAAACCTAGTTCCTTACTATGGTCCAGAGGGTCCTATATGATCTTACCATATCTTCTACTGCTCTTGATTTTCCTCACTCTGCTCCAACCTCTTCTCTGTGCCTGTACTATATTAAGCACATTCACCTCAGAGTCATCGTACTTGTTGTCTTCTTTTGCCTAGAGAGATCCTCTCTCAAATCTTTGCATGGCTGGCTCCATTATTTCATTCAGGTCTCTGCTCAAAAGTCCCCGCCTCAGAGAGATATTCCTGGAACATTCTATCTAAAAGTCAGTCAATTCTTATTCTAGATCACTCTCTATTCCCTTATTCTGCTTTAATTTTTTTCCATAGAGAGTATTACTCTATGAAATTGTTGTTGTTGTTGTTAATTGCCATTGAGTTGGCTCCAACTCATGGCAACCCCATGTATACCAGAACAAAATGTTGCCCAGTCCTGCACCATCTTCATGCTTGCTGGTATGCTTGAGTCCGTTGTTGCGGCCATTGTGTCAGTCCATCTTGTTGAGGGGTTCCCTCACTCTTGCTGGCCCTCCACTTAACCAAACATGATGTCCTTCTCCAGCTATTGGTCCCTCCTGATCACACATCTAAAGTAAGTGAGTCAGTCTTGGACAATATTCTGTGATCCAGTGGGTTTTCAGTGGCTAATGAAATTATACGTTGTATTATTCATTTACTTGTTTATTGACTATATCATCAATACTATAAGTTCCATGAGGGCAAGGGCTTTGACTTGTTCAGTGTGACAACCCTAGTGCTTAGAATATCATAGACACTCAATAAATACCTGTGGGATGAATGAATCAAACATCCTATTTTACACAAGAGAAAACTGAGGCGCGAGAAGTTAAGTAGCTTGTCCAAGCTGGCAGAGACAGAGTGTAGACTTCAAGTCACATCTCTGTTACATTTACTCTGGTTGGAATTATCCATACTCATGCAAAATGCTTGAACAGAAAACCTCTGAGGTAAGACCATATCACCAAGCTCTTTCATTATGTATACCAGCAACATACTGCGTAACACAAGGCCAAACCCGGCAGACTGGCTTGCAATAAATTTATAATGCACACACCAATAAATGAGATTTAATACTTAGCTTTCCAAAGACAAGCCTGCCACTGAACTGATCGTGATTAGATTTCTCCTTAGGCCTGTCTTGTTTTTACTGATGAGTTGATTACAAATAACTCATCTTTTCAGAGTTGTTCATTACTTAATGAAAAAAAAAAAAAGGAGAGACAAAGCTGGCATCCTCACTGCTCCCTTCTGCAAATGGAAGTAAGGCTCAGACATCCAGGACTGCACATAAATTTGACTTTTTTAAAAATAGGGACTGACAACTTTAATAATTCAAGGCATAGATGTCTCTGTCTTTTCACATGAGCTTTTTTAATCTTTGGAGACTAGAATATAAATCATATCTTTGGTACAAAGTAAAAGTAAGTTTGCTTTAATTGTGGTCTTTTGTAGATAGCTCTGCCTCACAGTGCATTAGTTCCAAAAAGCTTTTTTGTTGAGAAAAAGAAAGTTCTGTAGTCCTAGATCTACACTATAGTCCATAAAAAGTAAAATATTTGCAAATAATTTCTCTACCTCTCAGTCTGTATTAAAGTCTACCATTTCTGATTCATTTCTTTGGATCTCCTAGATCTTGCTTTTCAATGATTGTTTCCTTTGTGTGCAAATATCCAGGGCTAGGGTCCCCTTCTCCCTCAACTAGCACCACCCTTTAAAGGGTTTGTGAGATCCAAAGGGGTGGCAAGGTTTTTTGTTTGTTTGTTTGTTTTAATCAGCTCAGTCTCTTCTAGCCCATCAGAAGACCTAACCCTACTAGATCTTGCTTTGCTGTCTCCTGAGAAACCTGGGGTCTAGAGAACAAGGTACAGGGAAGATGTTGGGGCAAGAGGAAATACCTGAGGTAGAAGACAAGTGAACAAATAATTTGTTGAGTCCTTGCAATGTGCCAGATACTGAGAGAGCTTCTTGTCATCACATTTTATTTCATTTTCTCTTTCTAACAACCCTATGAGGTAGGTACTATTATTCCCACTTTTTGGGTGAGAAAATTGAGGCTCAGAGATATGAACTGACTTGTTCAAGGCCAATCACTAGTTAATGGCATAACCTGAATTTGAACTTTGGTCTGTTTTACTCTAGAACCCTTTGTTCTATCCGTGGTACCTTGACGGTATGAGTGGTGGGAAGGAATCACTTATCTGTATGGGCTATGTACATGGACAAGAAATTCAGCTCTTTTCATGAAAGTATTCAGTACATTTTTCTGAGCCAGAAGGTTGAAATTAGTGTGTTCCTTGCTGCATTGACCCCTGTTCACAGGACAGAGATAAACACTATGTTGAGTGAAGGGAAAACATAGGAGTTTGTGTGTGCAGAGAGCCCCAGGCTCAAGTTTTGAAGAAGAGCTACCAACTGGAAGCATAAGGTCAGTTTCACATCTTTGGACAGTTTCAGGATTATTTCAGCATATTTTCACAAGATGAGTCATCACCCACCTTCACTTCTGTCTTCTGTTTTACGCAGTTAAGAGTTTTGGAGTCAACAGAGACTTGGATTTGAATCCCAGGTTCCAGGGCCATGTGCCCTTAGGAAGATTATGTAACTTTTGGGTCTGCATTTGCTTACCTTCAAAATGGAGCTGATATTATCCCTGCCTTATAACATGGTTGTAAGAATTAAATGAATCAATGCCTGTAAAGTGCTTAGCATGGTACCTGACATATAACACAGCTCATTAAATGAGAGCTGTTATTGGTGGTGGTGGTGGTATTGCCTCCTCGAAGTGGATTGTGTTGTATCTCTGGCACTTAGCAGCTGTGTGACTTTTGGCAAGGCAGTTCATATCTCTGAGTCTCAGTTTCTTCATTTGTCAAATAATAATAATTGTATGTACCTCAGATGGTTGTTGGGAAGATTGCATGAGATATCAGTGTAAAGCACTTAGCACCTAACATTTTGTAAATAACCATATCAATGCTGCTGCTATTCTTGATGCTTCCACTTCTTTTTTTTTTATTGTTGTGCTTTAAGTGAAACTTGACAATTCAAGTTAGTCTCTCATACAAAAATTTATACGTACATTGTTATGTGACCCTAATTGCTCTCCCTATACCGTGACAGCACATTCCTCCTTTCCACCCCAACCAGCTACTGACCATCTCTGCCTTCTCATCTTGCCTCTGAACAGGAACTGCCAATTTAGTCTCATAAATCTACCTGAGCTAAGAAGCACACACTTCACGAGTATCATTTTATGTCCGATAGTCCAGTCTAATCTTTGTCTGAAGAGTTGGCCTCGGGAATGCTTTTAGTTTTGGGCTAACAGAGAGTCCGGGGGCCATGTCTTCCGAGGTCCCTCCAGTCTCAGTCAAACCATTCAGTCTGGTCTTTTTACTACAGTTTGGTTCTGCACCCCAGTTTTCTCCTGCTCCATCAGGGACTCTCTGTTGTATTCCCTGTCAGGGCGGTCATTGGTGGTAGCCGGACACCATCTAGTTCTTCTGGGTTCAGGATGATGAAATCTCTGGTTTATCTGGCCCTTTCTGTCTCTTTTTGTCTTTGGTGTTCTTCATTCTCACTTGCTCCAGATGGGTTGGGACTAGTTGATGCATCTTAGATGGTCGCTCGCTAGCTTTTAAGACCCCGGATGCCACTCACCAAAGTAGGATGCAGAACATTTTCTTAATAAACTTTGTTATGCCAGTTGACCTAGATGTCCCCTGAAAGCATGGTCCCCAGACCCATGCCCCTGCTACTCTGTCTGTCGAAGTGTTTGGTTGTATTAGGAAACTTCTTAGCTTTGGTTTAGTCCAGTTGTGCTGACTTCCCTGTATTATCTGTTGTCCTTCCCTTCAACTAAGATAATTCTTGTCTACTATCTAGTGAATACTCCTCTCCCTCCCTCCTCACCCTCGTAACCATCAAAGAATGTTGTCTTCTGTGTTTAAACTTTCTGAGTTCTTATAATAGTGGTCTCATAGAATATTTGTCCTTTTACAACTGACTAATTTCACTCAGCATAATGCCTTCCAGATTCATCTGTGTTGTGAGATGTTTCACAAATTCATCATTGTTCTTTATCGTAGGCATAGTGTTCCGTTATGTGAAAATACTGTAATTTCTTTATCCATTCATCTGTTGTTGGGCACCTAGGTTGTTTCCATCTTTTTCCTGTCATGAGCAGTGTTGAAGTGAACATGGGCGTGCATGTATCTATTCATGTGATGGCTCTTATTTCTCTAGGATATATTCCAAGGAGCGGGATTGCTGGATCATATGGTGTTTCTATTTCTAGCTTTTTAAGGAAGCGCCAAATTGATTTCCAAAGTGGTTGTACCATTTTACATTCCCACTAGCAGTGTGTTAAGTGTTCCAGTCTCTCCACAACCTCTCCTACATTTATTATTTTGTGATTTTTGGATTAATGCTAGCCTTGTTTGGATGAGATGGTATCTCATTATAGTTTTGATGTGCATTTCTGTAATGGCTAATGATCGTGAGCATTTCCTCATGTGTCTTTTAGCTGCCTGAACGCCTTTGGTGAAATGATTGTTCTTATCCTTTGCCCATTTTTTAACTGGGTTATTTGTCTTTTTGTTGTTGAGGTTTTGCAGTATCTTGTAGATTTTAAAGATTAGGCGCTGATCAGATTTGTCATAGCCAAAAAATTTCTTTATTCCGTCCTTAATTTCTTCTATAACCCAGTAGTTTTTGAGCAAGGTGTTGTTCAGTTTCCATGTGTTTCTGATTTTTTCCCTTGCTTTTTCTGTTATTGATTTCTACTTTTATGGCTTTATGGTCAGAAAACATGCTTTGTAATAGTTTGATACTTTGGATTTTGTTAAGGCTTGCTTTATGGTGTAATATGTAGTCTATTCTGGAGAATGTTCCATGTGCGTTGGAAAAGAAAGTATACTTGGCTGCTGTTGGAGTGTCTATGTCTGTGAGATCAAGTTGGTTGATTGTGTCATTTAGATCTTCTGTATCTTTATTGATTTTCTTTCTGTATGATCTGTCCTTCACCAAAAGTGGTGTGTTGAAGTCTCCTACTATTATTGTGGAGCTGTCTCTCTCTCTCTTTTCAGTGCTGTTAGAGTTTGTTTTATGTATTTTGGAGCTCTGTCATTGGGTTCGTAAATATTTAGTATAGTTATGTCCTCCTGGTGTATTGACCCTTTAATCATTATATAGTGTCCTTCCTTATCTTTGTGGTGGATTTTACTTTAAAGTCTGTTTTGTCATAAATTAATTTTGCCACTCCTGCTCTTTTTTGATTGTTGTTTGCTTGATATTTTTTTTTCCATCCTTTGAGTTTTAGTGTGTTTGTGTCTTTAGGTCTAAGGTGTGTCTCTTGTAGGCAGCATATAGATGGATCATGTTTTTTTAATCCATTCTGCCATTCTGTCTCTCTTTATTGGTGCATTTAGTCCATTTACATTCAGCATAATTATTGAAAGGAATGAATTTATTGCTGTCTTTTTTTTGTGTGTGTGTGTTGTTCACAGTTTCTTTGTTCCACTTAATTTTCTGTGCTGAGTAGTTTTAGTTTATGCATTTTCTTTTCATCTTTTTCATTGTTGTTGATTTTGTGTTTATGTTTGCTGAGTCTTTATTTTTTTCTATTTTTTGATTTTGATGTATAGGATTGTTAAATATTCAGGTTACCACAAACAATCTGTTATTTCTTTTTATCACCTTGACTTCCTCTCCATATGAAAAATCTATGTCTACATTTTTTAGTCCCTCTTTTTTGTTTTTACGTTGTCGTCTTTTACATATTGACATCTCTTTCCCTATTTTCAGTGTTCTAGCTTTGATTTATTTTTGTGACTTCCCTATTTGAGTTGATATCTGGTTGCTCCCTCTTATGTTGTAGTCTTGGGTTGTTATCTGATGTTATTGATTTTCTAACCAGAGTAGTCCCTTTAGTATTTCTTGTAATTTTGGTTTGGTTTTTGCAAATTCCCTAAACTTCTGTTTATCTGGAAATGCCCCGATTTCACCATCATATTTGAGAAACAGTCTTGCTGGATATATAATTCTTGGCTGGCAATATTTTTCCTTCAAGGCTTTGTATATGTCATCCCATTGCCATCTTGCCTGCATGGTTTCTGCTGAGTAGTCCGAGCTTAGTCTTATTTACTCTCCTTTGTAGGTGACTTTTCATTAATCTCTAGCTGCTCTTAAAATTCTCTATCTCCTTTGTAGATGACTTTTTGTTTCTCCCTAGCCGCTCTTCATATTCTCTCTTTATCTTTCGTTTTGGGAAGTTCTATTATAATATGTCTTGGTGACTTTCTTTTGGGATCTACCTTATGTGGGGTTCAATGACCATCTTAGATAGGTATCTTGTCATCTTTCACGATATCAGGGAAGTTTTCTGCCAACAAATCTTCAACAACTCTCTGTATTTTCTTTTATCTCCCCCTGTTCTGGTACTCCAATCACTCGTAGGTTATTCCTTTTGATAGAGTCCCACATAATTCTTAGAGTTTCTTCATTTTTTAAAATTCTTTTATCTGATTTTTCCTCAAATAAGTTGGTGTCAAGTGCTTTATCTTCAGTCTCACTAATTCTCACTTCCATTGCCTCAATTCTGCTCCTATGACTTTCTATTGAGTTTTCTAATTCTGAAATTTTATTGTTAATCTTCTGGATTTCTGATTGCTGTCTCTCTATGAATTATTGCAGCCTGTTAGATTTGTCATTATGTTCTTCTCTAATCTTCTTAAGTTCCTCTATTGCTTGTTCTGCATTTTGTGTGATCTCCTTCCTGATACCTTGAAGAATTCTGTATATTAATCTTTTGTATTCTGCCTCTGGTAATTCCAAGAAATTCTCTTCCTCTGGAACATTTCTTGAGTGTTTATTTTGGGAGCTTGCTGAAGCCATCATGATCTGCCTCTTTTTTTTATCATTGGTAGCATGTATGTTTGTTGCTAATCTTTTTTAAATTTTTTATTGTTGTAGTTTAGACATTTCAAGTTAGTCTCTCATACAAAAATTTATACATACATTGTTATGTGACCCTAATTGCTCTCCCCATACTGTGACAGCGGACTTTTCCTTTCCACCCCTGACTCCCCATGTCCATTCAACCAGCTCCTAACCCTCTCTGTCTTCTCATCTCACCTCTGTACAGAAACTGCCCGTTTAGTCTCTTGTATCTACTTGAGCTAAGAGGCACACTCCTCACGAGTATCACTTTATGTCCCACAGTCCAGTCCAGTCCCTGTCTGAAGAGTTGGCCTCAGAAATTGTTTTAGTTCTGGGCTGATAAAGAATCCGGGAGTCATGCTTTCCAGGGTTCCTCCAGTCTCAGTCAGACCATTAAGTCTGGTCTTCTTCCTAGAATTTGAGTTCTTCATCCCACCTTTCTATGGTCTGCCTCTTTATGTGATTTGTTATTGACTGTTGTCTCCGAGCCATCAATAAGTTATTTATTTTATGTTTGCTTACTTTGTCCTAGCTTCTTATTTTGTTTTGTTTTGATATGCCCAAATAGGATGCTCATGTGAGCTAGTTTGATTATTGGTGCCATTGAAGCTCTAAGGTCCTGTTACCAGGTGGTTAGATCTGTTACTATGTATGTGAGCCCGGGAGTCTGTTTAATTTTCCTGTATGAATTCAGTTCAGGTGTCCAGTTAGTCACCAAGTGTGTGGTGCAGGCTCTCACCTACAGTCCTAGACAGGCAGGGTGATTGGTGTAGGCACAGGTATCTGACTATAGTAGGAGGTCACATACTGAGCAAGGCAGTCATCTGAGCACAGCCCCTGAGTGTCTGGGAGGAAAGCGTGTCCCTGTTCCCTAGTGCGCGTTGGTGGGTGGGTTTTGCAGCCAGACTGTGAGCACCCAGTGCTGTTGGCTGTAAGGACTAGGGGGTATCACTTATTCTTGGACCCCTGTCGCAGGTGGATAGGTGGTGTGGGTGGACCTGCCAGTCCTCAGGCCCCTGATGTGGGTAGGTGAGGACCTTGCTTAATGGGTAGAGCACTTTGAAATGTCACAAACCTGCCACTTCACCATATAGCTGACTTCAGGCATATACCCTGTTGTACTGTGGTAATAAGGGCCTATGGTGTTGAAATGGGCCCCCAAAGGTCTATGCAGTGGTGAAAGGCATTCAAAGTCTGTGGACCCCTTATGCCTGTACCTAGGCAAAGGAGCTGTGCCTACCCTGAGTTTCTGGCTTAGGGGAGCCAACGAATTATTTTTTCCCTGTCTGTTAATTTGTTCCCTTTCCAAGGCCAGGATAATGACTCAGGGTGCGTGATGGCTTCTACTTCTGGCTCAGGGAACTCTGCAGTAGCTGAAGCCAGCCTGGGTTCCAGTGCAGAGTCGGGAGTGGGGGAGGTAAGTGGGAGAGAGGTTTTTCCCAGTGGGGGTGTTTTTATCCACGTGGTAGGCTAGACACAAGTACTTATCTGTTGCCAATTGAGTGCTGTTTTTCACTGGTTCTGGATGCTGAGTAGACTCTTTGCCACTGGGTCTCTCCGAATGTGGAAAGTGCCTCCCAAGCACCACTGCTTGCCCCACCACGCATGTGAGCTGATCTGTCCTGAAGGGTTCTGTCTCCCGCCAGGTCAAGCCTGGCAATTCCTCGCTGCTTATGAACCATCTCTCCCTCTGCCTGCCATTCAGTCCAGTTCTTCAACTTTGCCTTTGATTTTCAAGGCTCCTAGATTGTCATATATAATCAGTTCACTTCTGTTTTTTGGGTTTTTGTTGTAAGAGGGACCACAGGAAGCATTTGAATACTCCACCATCTTGGCCCTGCCTCTGTCCACTTCTTGATCAACCCACATCTTTCCCTGGAATAAGAAAAGTCTCAGTGAAGAGGGACAATAGAGGCATAGGGGAGGATCTGAGTGCATGACAGGAATATCTGTACACAGAGGAAGGTGGGGGTTTGATGAAGCATTGAATATCATGACAACTGTGTAATTCAGACATAAGCAAGAAAATGTGAATTCAGTTAAAACATGTAAAAATATTTTTTTCTTTTTACATAGTAGGAGATGACAACAAAATCCAAGAAACACCAAACTTGTTGCCTCTGAGTTGATGTTGACTCATAGTGACCCTATAGGACAGAGTAGAACTGCCCCAAAGGGTTTCCAAGGAGTAGCTGGTGGATTTGAACTGCCAACCTTTTGGTTAGCAGCTGAGCCCTTAACCACTACACCGCTAGGGCTCCAGAGATGATAACTTAATCACATTTGATTAAGAATAAAATCAAGAGTGGGGATTATTCTACGGAGTGATAGAACTGGAAGATTTCTTAGGGGGGATTTCAATAATTAAATTAACTCCTCCCCTTTCGGGAATTGAAATCCTTGTCCACTTTGAAGTCATGGGAAGGGATATTTGTTTGCTCTACTCATATGACAATTGACATAACACCATTCTTGTCCATCATCCTGCTATATAATTTTTTTTTGAATCCTGTCCGTAAATCACAATTTCCCAAACTAGGTACACACTGAGGAAGTGTTTGCTGTCTATGCTGCATATGGAAAAAAATATTCAGTACTTTCCATCACAGCCATAAATTCTGAGAAAGTGAAATACAGAAGAAATAAAACACACAGATCTGAAACATTCAAATGCCCACAATTAGCTGGAACTGCCAATCTTATGGCTAATCTATAGAATACATTTTTGAAAATTGAAATTTGCAAATATTTTGACATGTGCCGGATACTGATGATCTAACTGCTCTATAAATGTTTAGGTAACTTTTAGAAACTATACACCAAACACTCTATGGTTAGACTGTACACCAATTCTAATCGTAACTTAAGGGTTTAAATAACATAAAAATATTTCCAAACACTCTAATAGCTTAGTTCTGGGGATGCTGGACTGTTGGAAGTCTTATATAATGCAATTCATGGTTTAGAATAATGTCATATTTTCCTATTAGTGACAGAAAGTGTGATCTGTCTAACTTCCTGTAAGGTCAAATGTCAAGTGGTCAACTTCTATTTAAACTATTTTCCAAAAAATTATGTATCAAATGTCCATTCCTGATTGCTCAGATGTATTTATGGCATTGCTTTTTATTAACAGTAGTCTTATAGGAAGCTGGTTATTCAACAGTTTAAAGTTTTTAAATGGTCTTGCTTCTGCTGTTATTTTTGTTTTTGTTTTAATTTCCAAGACTGGATAGAAATAGAAAACTAAGAATAAAACAGAACAGATTCAAGTAGCTTAGGTAAAATTTAATTGGACCATAACCCAAGTAAGTCACAAGTCATGCATCATAACCTAAGCAGATGCTCAAAACAGTCTAGGGCAGTAACAAAAAGGGCTGGATTTCAAATAGTTATTTTTTATTAGCAGGAATGAGTTAGTAAACTGGTGTTTACCTATATTCAACTTTTTGCCTTTTTTTTTTTTTTTTTTTTTTGGTTAAATTTCTTTTCGCATAGAAACAGAGGGCCTTCCTTTGAGGAGTCTTATGACTCTTTCTGTAATTGATTTTTTTTTTTTTTTGGTATGTTTGGGAAGGAGGTGGATGTTTTACCAGAAAACAAGTGATTACCGAAGCGGATGGGTATGGATTCCCAGAGATGCAGTAAGCTCACTGGTGGCAATAAATTTTAGTTCTTGGCTTTGGCTTTGATTTTTTGGGAGGTGATTGTTGTTTACAAGGAAGCATCACACTTTTATGAATGTTTTTTAGTGGCTCTCACTGATGCAGCCATTTAGAAATGGCAGAAGTATTTGTTACATATTTTATTTACACATTGTACTTTTTTATTGTGAAATGATCTGTGGGGTAGTGAATACATAATGGATGTAACACTGCCACCTCTTGGTTATGTAAATGAGGAGCTCCGCAGTCATAATTCTCTGTACTTAAATTGGAAAATGAAAGTACTTAACCATCAACTAAGCCTTTTCTATTTTGGTTGAGCAAAAACAGTTGTAAATAAAAACCTGTGCATGTGTGTGTGCTTTAAAAGCCTCTATAAAGTACATTATCTGTGCATTAAAAGATATCTGTGCTTATGAAACAAAAGTGACAATGACACTCTTTATGCCGAGGCATTCCAGAAAGCACTGTACAGAACTGGAATAAGTTTGAAATTGTCTGCAGAAGTTTCCTTTATTCAATCAAGATCAAGTTAATTCAATCTTCGCTTAAGTATAACCTAAAGCGTAGAAATCCAACCATTTTCTTCTTTTCTTTGTTTTTTTATAGGAGCATTCCCTCCTCGTTTTAATCAATTTTAATCACTTTAGCAAGGTATTAGATAAGCAGATTACAGGCTAGGGAAGCTGGCATTTTCTTATTAAGTAAGGTCTAAAACCTTGATGAAACTGAATTAAGTGCCCCAGGAATAAAAAGGCTAGATAACTTTTTTTCCCTCCTACTCAGGTAGGGAAGAACTTCTAAAGACAGCATGCTGGGTAATCTTCCTGTGGTTAGGTGGATGCTAAGATCAATTACTTAGTTCAACAAAAATGGCAAGATCTAACTTCAGTGTTACATCAGTACTATCATCTAAATGTTTTACTGTTTTAATAACAGCTTTCATCTATACCACACTTTCTGTTTTCCATGGCCCCTCCATATCTCTGTCAGCTCCCATGATCAGCTGGTGTGTTTCCTTGGCAGTGGGAACACATGATGCAATCCTGGAGAACCCACTTCCTTTCTGTCAGGTAGTCAATGGTGCTCTTATTCAAGTCAAGCAATAAATATGACTGTGCTGTCGTCCAGACACAAAGGTGACCCTGACACTGTCAGCAGGACAGATGTGCACTTGGAGACTGGTGAGAGCAGTGAGGATTGTCATACATGTCTGCTTGCCTGTTTCCCCTGGCAACCAAGCACTGGCCCAGGATTAGGGACACAGTGTGTGACTCTAGGATGGTTTACATTCTACGTGAAACCCTTCAAGAGAAAAACCAAAGATCAAAACTGGGGGAAATATTCGAGACCATCTAACTCAACTCTCTCATTTTAAAGATGGAGAAACAAGGGTCCAGAGAGGAGATGTGAATTGTTCACCCAACAATTGAATGGCAGAGTAGGACCAGAAGCTGGATCCTCCAACTGCAAGTCCAGTCCCCTCCCATCCCACCATGCTGTCTCTGGGCTCTTTAGTCATGGCTTCAGTCTTTGGGTGTCTTCGGTTGTAGAAGAAGTCGAGATATGGTTCCTTGGGAGCAGCTTTCCAGTTATAAGTGGTAAAGGCTTTCAAGCCACATTCCTTACTTAGTGTGCTTATCTATTTAGTCCTGGTGATTTGGGGAACATTTATAGGTACAGGGGCATCTCCTAGGACAGGGGTACTTTTCTGAGCCAGGACATAACCTGTTCTGGTTTTAGAAATAAGTGAGTACACCTCTAATGAAAATCACAGGCAATCCACCAAAGAGGAAGTTCAAAAAACAGGGCCTATAACCTTTATGAGGATCCCTGGTGGCACAGTGGTTAAGTACTCAGCTGCTAACTGAAAGGCTGACGGTTTGAACCCACCAGCTGCTCTGTGGGAGAAAGATATGGCAGTCTGCTTCCGTAAAGATTTACAGTCTTGGAAACCCTATGGGGCAGTTCTACTCTGTTCTACTGGGTTGCTATGAGTCAGAATCAACTTGATGGCAGTGGGTTTGGTTTTTGTTTTTGGGTTTCGTAACCGTCATGGAGTCCCTGGGTGGTGCAAATGGTTAAGTGCTCAGCTGTTGTCTTAGATATCTAGTGCTGCTGTAACAGAAATACCACAAGTGGGTGGCTCTAACAAACAGAAATTTATTCTCTCACAGTTTAGGAGTCTAGAAGTCTGAATTCAGGACACCAGCTCTAGAGAAGACTTTTTCTCTCTGTTGGCTCTGGGAGAAGGTCCTTGTCTCCTTTCAGTATCTGTGGGCCCTTCATTCCTTGGAAATCTCCATATGTCTTGTCATCAGTCTTCCCCTGGATCTAGGAGGTTCTCAGCACAGGGACCCCAGGTCCAAAGGATGCATTCCATTCCCTGCTCTTCTTTCTTGATGGTAATGAGGTCCCTCTCCTCTCTGCTTGCTTCTCTCTCCTTTTATCCCTTGTAAGATAAAAGGTGATGCAGGTCACGCCCTAGGGAAACTCGCCTTACATCGGATCAGGGCTGTGACCTGAGTTAAGGATTTTGCATCCCACCCTGATCCTGCCTCATTAGCTTAACAAATATAACCTAATCCTCTTTAACGTAATCCAATCCTACCTCATTAACCACAGGCAGAGATTAGGATTTAAAACACATAGGATAATTACATTAGGTCACAGAATGGAGGACAATCACACAATATTGGGAATCATGTTGTTGTTGTTAGGTGTTGTCAAGTCAGTTTCGACTCAGAGTGACCCTCTGTACAACAGAACGGAACACTGCCGGGTCCTGCAGCACCCTCATGATCGTTATGCTTGAGCCCGTGTGTTTCAGCCACTGTGTCAGTCCATCTTGTTGAGGGTCTTCCTCTTTTTCGCTGGCCCTCTACTATACCAAGCATGATGTCCTTCTCCAGGGACTGATCCCTCCTAATAACATGTCCAAAGTACATGAGACATAGTCTCACCATCCTTGCTTCTAAGGAACATCCTGGGTTGTACTTCTTCCAAAACAGATTTGTTCGTTCTTTTGGCAGTCCATGGTATATTCGATATTCTTCGCCAGCACTACAATTCGGAGGTGTCAGTTCTTCTTCAATCTTCCTTATATTCATCGTCCAGCTTTCGCATGCATGTGAGGTGAATAAAAATACCGTGGCTTGGGTCAGGCGCATCTTAGTCCTCAAGGTGACATCTTTGCTTTTTAACACTTTAAAGAGGTCTTTTGCAGCAGATTTGTCCAATGCAATGCATCTTTTGATTTCTTGACTGCTGCTTCCATGGGTGTTGATTCTGGATCTGAGTAAAATTGAAATCCTTGACAACTTCAGTCTTTTCTGTGTTTATCATGATGTTGCTTATTGGTCCAGTTGTGAGGATTTTTGTTTTCTTTATGTTGAGGTGTAATCCATACTGAAGGCTGTGGTCTTTGATCTTCATCAGTAAGTACTTGTTTTCTTCACTTTCATCAAGCAAGGTTGTGTCATCTGCATAACACAGGTTGTTAATGAGTCTTCCTCCAATCCTTATGCCATGTTCTTCTTCATATTGTACAGCTTCTCGGATTATTTGCTCAGCATACAGATCGAATGAGTATGGTGAAAGGATACAACCATGATGCACACCTTTCCTGACTTTAAACCATGCGGTATCCCCTTGTTCTGTTCAAATGACTGTCTCCATCTATGTACAGGTTCCACGTGAGCACAATTAAGTGTTCTGGAATTCCCATTCTTCACAATGTTATCCATAATTTGTTATGATCCATACAGTCGAATGCTTTTGCATAGTCAATAAAACACAGATAAACATCTTTCTGGTAGTCTCTGCTTTCAGCCGGGCTCCATCTGACATCCGCAGTGATATCCCTGGTTCCATGTCCTCTTCTGAATCCAGCTTGAATTTCTGGCAGTTCCCTGTCAACATACTGCTACAGTCGCTTTTGAATGATCTTCAGCAAAATTTTACTTGTGTGTGATATTAATGATATTGTTCGATAATTTCCACATTCTGTTGGATCTCCTTTCTTTGGCATAGGCACGTATATGGATCTCTTCCAGTCAGTTGGCCAGGTAGCTGTCTTCCAAATTTCTTGGCATAGATGAGTGAGCACTTCCAGTGCTGCAGCCATTTTTTGAAACATATCAATTGGTATTCCGTCAATTCCTGGAGCTTTGATTTTTGCCAATGCCTTCAGTGCAGCTTGGACTTCTTCCTTCAGTACCATCGGTTCCTGATCATATGCTACCTCCTGAAATGGGAGTCATGGCCTAGCCAAATTGACATGTATTTTTGGAGACACGTTTCAATCCATGACAGCTTCTAACTAAAAGGTTGGAGGTTCCAATCTACCCAGAGATGCCTCGGAAGACAGGCGTGGTGATCTACTTCTGAAAAATCAGCCATCGAGAATGGTATGAAGCATTTATAACCTTTTAGGTATGTAATGAAGAAACTGACCCTCAGAGAAGAAAAGTGGAGAAGTGTCTTGAGCGAGGTGCCACAGCAGGATTGTGGCTGAGCAGAGGCTGAGGCTTTCCTCACATCACCTTGATACCTGTGTCACTGCCCTAACCAATTATCTGACAGGGCAGTGGAGAAGAAGGGTTTTCAAAGAGTGAAAAAAAAAATGAGACTTGAGGGTGCTCCATAAAGGTTCAGTAACCTTGAAGGGATGGTTGTTGTGTAAGTTTGGCAACCAGGGAAAGGGGTGGCAATCATTTTCTTAAATTGAATTTCAGTCAAGTGTCAGCATTTTATGCTTCCCACTGTTCTCAGTGACTCGCCTCAGACATGAACCAGGGCTACAGAGAACTCAGGATATCCAAATAAGTTAGAGCCCCAGCTAGGCTATGTTCTTCTGGACCAATAATTAGTACCTGGACCCCAAGCCATCAAAGAAAATGATGCATTTGCCAGAGCAAGCCACAGTTTGATACAGGTCACAGAAGCAATGGAGAAGCCTAGGCTAGGGACTGCAGACCACTCATGTTTCCTATCGTAATTTTGCATTGCCCTCTGAAGCAGCAATTACTGCAGTGATTGTGATGCAAGGAAGGATGCTTTCTGTTATTTGGCACCCACACGGAGTTGGAAAGAGAAGAGCTTTGAACTTCAGGTAATGAAGGTCTCACTCAGCTAGTTGTTGTGAGGCATTTTCACTCACCCGGCAGCCAACTGGCTGGGGGCCATGCAAGGCCAGCCAGAGCACATTGCTTCCATTAACAGAGGCCAGGCACAAGGCAGGAGAGGAGGCAGCCTTTGGGGGCACAACGTGGGCCTGGGACACAGTTCTCACCCTCCTTGTTGTCAGTGATATTGGGCAAAGCAAGAGAAAGAGATTGTGTGTGTGTGTGTGTTTGTATGGTGTGGTGTGTGTGTGTGTGTGTGTGTATGGTGTGGTGTAGAGGGTGTATGTGAGGCTGTGCTTTGATTGATGTGTGAAAGCATTATGTTGTTAGGCCTGTATGTGCTTACTTCATGGTTTGGGTGAAGCACTATAAAAGACATGGGAGTTGCAGGGTGTATATGGTGTGTATGGTAAGGGGTCAGGGAAGGGAACATTCCATTCACCAAGGGCTCAGTCAGCTAAGTCAAGAGGACAGTGATTCAGTGTTCAGTAGTGGGATGGCTGGGGGACTCTGATATTTTGGGCTTTCTGGGACTCCAGGACTAGATGTCATACTAGTCAACAATTCTGGACTTTTCTTAGCTTACAGACAAGCAATAATAATAATAATAAAAACCCAAACCAGTTGCTGTCATATTGACTCCGACTCTTGGTGACCCCATGTATGTCAGAGTAGAACTGTGCTCCGTAGGGTTTTCAATAGCTGATTTTTCAGAAGTAGATCGCCAGGCCTTTCTCCCAAGATGCCTCTGGGTGGACTTGAACTTCCAACCTTTCAGTTCGTAGCCTAGCATTTAACCGTTGGTACCACCTAGGGACTCTTCAATAATAATAATAGCTACAATTTATTGAGCATTTACCATGTGCCAGGTCCTGTGCTAAATGCTTTGCATGTAAGAATTCTTTTCATTCTCACAACAACGCTGGGAAGTAGGCATGATTATTGTCCCTTTTCTATGGATGAGGAAACTGAACCACAGAGTGTTTCAGTAACTTCTCCAAGGCCACCCAGCTAGTTAATGGCAGAGCAGAATTTGAATCCAGGCAACCTGGCACCATTTACAACTATATTCTGCAGTCTCTTACCTGTCACCTCCTTATCAAAAGCCACTCTTTCTAAGAATCCCAACCCCTCTCCTTTCACAGATGAGGAAATAGAGGCCAAAAGAAGAGCAGCAGCTTGGCTTGGGCCCATTGGTCATTGATAGGGCCCCACGTTCACACACCCCCTGCTCTTTCCTTGATGTTGGGCGGCCAGCCTCCTATGGGGAGGCGTGTCCACTCCATGAGCACCTACGTACTTCTGGCCCTGCTGCCATTAGCAACTTTAATTGCAGGAGCTTGAGCACAGTTGGTTAGAAGCAGTCTCTTTGCTGAGTTGAAGGCAAATGGAATCATTCCATTTTTTTCCTCTTTTGTCATTACTGTTGTGAATGGGGGTATATTTTGCTGAAGGCTGTGCACATGTGAGGCTTTCAAAATGCTCCAGTCCATCAGCCTTGGAGCATCTGAGGGGAAAGTAAGTTTGACAAATCTAGTAGAACACCTCAGAGGACACTAATCTGGGAATGTTATTGCCTTTTTTTTCTTTTTTAATAGCCAAAGTGCTAAGGCAGGATCTGTGATAAGACTGGAGGCTGAGCCATAGGAATATGAAGATTCACTTATGAATGGCTCTTGGTGATATGACAAAATGAAATGAAGTATAAGGAACTGTAAAATTGCTTTTCAACTATAAATTTTACACTCTGTAGCCATGTGTAGATGATAAGCAAAACAGAATCTCAAATGGCTAGTCAATGTTTTTGACCATTTTAATGGCCAAATTGTATGGACTGCTCGGATGCTGGACTCATTTAGTTATGCACAAATTGGGCAGGGCAGCCTGCCTCCAAAATAGGCTGCCTAGGGATGAAGCCGCCCTAGCGTTGCTTGTCAGATATAACCCCTAAATTTTTGGTGCAGCATATGGCCCATCTAGTTGTCTACTAATGTGAAAATATGTTTTTAACCAAGAAGCAATTTCTAGACTTGAAAGAAATAGATACAAAGCCCAGCTTGTAAATCAGGAATGCACATTATGCATTTTACTCTAGAAATGTGGCATATGAGCCCCAAAATGAGCTCATTCTATAAATCAGTGTATAAGCCGACTTCCCAGAAACCTGTCAGAAAAGCCATGGAGGATGAGAGAAAGCTTATTTAAGAGTACAGTCTTCAAAAATGGCAAGACTCCTCACTTCATACCAACTAACAGGACAGGAGACTGGCAGTTCTGGTGGGCACAGGTTGCTCTGGTTTTAAAAAAGAAAAACAACTTCCAACAAGAGTTTTATACCTGAGTAACTGCCCATAGTTGACTGGAAAGGTGGGGGTAGGGGGAGATTGACAGTGACTTCTGACATACAGGAGAAATACCATTTTAAGCATTTCCTTCTTTTCTAAAAGCAACAACAACATGAATTTAATACCAGCTGTCAACAAATAGAAGGACAGGAGAAAGATGAATACAAGGGATTGGGAAGTTAAGACAAGTAGGCACCAATTCCTCCCAAATATTTCCAGTTCTACTTTTTGGAGTGGTAGGCTAACGTTCAGGAAGACAATACCTGTAGCTGGGAAATGATGCTCCTGATATCTTAATTGTTATTTAAAATAATGAAGATTGCAACAAGGGTTTGAAATATCATGGTGGTTAGTTAATCATTTTGATAGCTTCCAACACAAGAAATGCCATGCATTCTCGGCTAGGTTTTATGTTTCTTGTTTTGATCTATTTCTCTGTGCATTTCCTCCCTCTTACTGTTGCTTTTTATCATCACTACTGCTTACTCTGTTCAGTAGAAAAATTTTTCATCTATTGTACACAGGCCTTGAAAGACTAAACAGTTAGACCGCTGGCAAAAGCTCGAATAACGTTCGACGGTTTTCAAATACATTATCTCATATGAGTCTCACAAACACCCTTTCAAGGATGTAAAAACAAAAACCATCCAGTGGCTGTTGAGTCAGTTCCAACTGATGGCGACCCCATGTGTTGTAAAGTAGAACTACTCTCCATAAGGTTTTCAAGGCTTTAAACGTTCAGAAGCAGATTGCTAGACCTTTCTTCAGAGGTGCAGCTGGGTGGGTTTGAACCGCCAGCCTTTCGAGCACTTAACTGTTTGCACCACTCAGGGACTCCCAGTTTTCTATCTGTAAAATGGAGACAGTAGTGTCTGCCTTATATCAGCTTAATTTTGTATTGTGTAAAGCTGATGCTATTGTCTCCATTTTACAGATAGAAAACTGAGGCCCAGAGACATTAAGTAACTAAGATCACCTTGTGAGTAAGTGGGAGAGTTAAAATGTAAGCCAGGTCTTCTGACTCTACCATTCTACCAGGAAAATGTCTAACTGCAGAGCAATTTGTGGAATATGAGATACCTAAAAGGTGTTCACCACTGGTCATTGGAGAGCAGACCTCCAGTGAATGAAGTGACATGGCCATTCATCTTCCCACTCCCCTTCAATCCAGTATAGGGGATCTAGGTGAGGCTGCAAAGGAACATCTTTGTGAGCACAGCTCCCACTGGCTGCAGTGGGCTGTGGCCCCACTCAGGACTGGCTACATAATTTTCAAGGCCAAGTGTAAAATGAAAACATGGGACCCCTTATTCAAAAATTAAGGATTTGAAAACAGCGACAGCATAGCATTCAACCAAGTGTGGGGCTCTTCTAAGCATGGAGTCCTGTGTGACTGCATAGGTTACACACCCAGGAAGTTGGCCCTAGCCACACACCAGCAACCAGTTGCTGCTGAGTCGACTCCGACTCATGGCGACTCCATGTGAGTCAGAGTAGAATTGTGCTCCATAGGGTTTTCAATGGCTGATTTTTCAGAAGTAGACCTCCAGGCCTTTCTTCTGAGGTACCTGTGAATGGACTCAAACCTCCACTTTTCAGTTAGCAGCCAAGCACATTAACTGTTCGCACCACCCAGGAACTTTTAGCTGTATACAGAGCCCTGATTCTGAGAGTTCAAAAGACATCTCAGGCACTACTCCACCAGGGATGTGACCAGACAGTGCCTGACATGGCTAGCCCAGAGTACCCAAGAGAAGACTGCTGAGGAAGTTTCCTTTTCTGCAAATACATGGTTGAGAAAAGCCAGTAACAAGTACGATGAAAAAAAAAAAAGAAAAGAAAAAATTGAATTTCCAGTGAAAGAAACAGGAGGTATCTATGCAAACACAGATGAGAGTGACAAGAGTTGATTAAATATGGTGTCGGACATACATGAGGGATTCAGTGGACTGATGGGAGGAAAGCTGTGCTTATTCACATCCCTTCCCCCCTCTCCTAACACCAACAGGTATCGTAATACTGAGATATGAGTAGACAGAGCACGCAACTGAGTGATTCCTAGCAGCTGGAAACTTGGGGCCAGTGTCATTGGAGGAAGAAACAATTTCTTATTAGGTTGAATCCGCTAAGGGTTTGGCCAGGGCAGTTTTTCAATGTGTCTGCTTCCTTCGGGCTTCACACCTTTGGTATCAGCCACAGGGTTGTTCACATCCCACTGATGCTTCCATGGAGGGTTCTGTTGGGTTGCTGCCACTAAACAAAGTCATGGGAGCTTGGGGTGAGACACTAAATAAGAGGAACAAAAATAGCTCCTTTCTCCTCAAAACTGAAAATAGTAGATTGAAAGTCACTTAAGAGCTCAGACATTGGAATGAGGCAGACCTAATTTTTAAATCTCACTCTGCTACCTACTAATTTTGTGATCTTGGATAAGTCACTTAATCTTTCTTTGCTTCCATGTAAAGTGAAACTCCACCACTTGTGTGTCAGTTTCTTGTACTGTGGTGGTTTAAAATCAGGAAAGGTGTGCATCAGGGTTGTATCCTCTCACCATACTTATTCAGTCTGTGTGCTGAGCAAATCATCTGAGAAGCTGGACTATACGAAAAAGAATGCAGCATCAGGATTAGAAGAAGACTCATTAACAACCTGCAATAAGCAGATGACACAACCTTGCTTGCTGAAAGTGAAGAGGACTTGAACACTTACTGATGAATATCAAAGACCACAGTCTTCAGTATGGATTACAACTCAACATAAAGAAAACAAAAATCCTCACAAATGGACCAATAAGCAACATCATAGGAAAGAAGATTGAAGTCATCAAGGATTTCATTTTACTTGAATCCACAATTAACACCCATAGAAGCAGCAGTCAGGAAATCCAAAGACGCATTGCATTGGGCAAATCTGCTGCAAAAGACCTCTTGAAAGTGTTGAAAAGCAAAGATGTCACTTTGAGGACTAAGGTACGCCTGACCCAAACCAAAATATTTTCATTTGCCTCATATGCGTGTGAAAGCTGGACAGTGAATAAGGAAGACCAAAGAAGAATTGATGCCTTTGAATATACCATGGACTGCCAAAAGAAGGAACAAGTCTGTCTTGAAAGAAGTACAGCCAGAATGCTCCTTAGAAGCGAGGATGGTGAAACTTTGTCTCATGTACCTTGGACATGTTATCAGGAGGGATCAGTCCCTGGAGAAGGATATCATGCTTGGTAAAGTAAAGGATCAGTGAAAAAGAGGAAGACCATCAAGGAGATAGATTGACACAGTGGCTGCAACAGTGGGCTTAAGCATAGCAATGATTGTGAGGATGGCACAGGACTGGGCCTTGTTTCATTCTTTTGTACCTAGGGTCACTGTGAGTTGGAACCAATTCGACGGCACCTAACGGCCACAACAAAATGAAACTAGTTCCCGTCCCATTCAGATATTGTAAGGAATTAATGAGATAATTAACGTATGCAAATTGCTTAGCACAGTGCCTAGCATTCAGTAGGCATACAATAAAGGTAACTGCTATTATTATTTGTTACAGAAGTGTTGCAAATATGAAGGTTCAGATCTTAAAACCCACATTACGTCCTCATAAGAAGTATAATGATCCTAAAAATAGCAACATTTTATGTTCAAGGCATGTCAAATCTCAGGTTTGTGATATATGTGGTCCTTCTAAGAGTTTGCATGATTTCAGGTATATTATAGGGAGAGTTTGGGGAGTTATGGCAAAATTGTATCAACACAGCATTTTCATTTATAACTGTATTTTACAGCATTTTTGGTTGGTTTAGTTTTCTATTGAAAAACATGCGTTTAATACATAGGTTTTAATGACAGTTATATAAATGGCAGTTACGTATAATATGTCTGGAAGGGAACATGGAAAATAACAAAGGGTTATACCATCAGGGGCAATAGCTTTTTTAAAAAAATTCACCTGAATGCTGTAGTAATGTTAATTTAACAATATAATAGTATTTTAGGTATATTTAGGTTGAAATAAGGAAAGCTATTCACTGGCATATAAGATACTTTTACTCATACATAATTAAAAGAAGAAATCAATATTCACCTTGTTCCTATATTTCCTTTAAAACATGAAACTGGAAGAAGAGGTCAAGTACCCCAAATCACTAAAGACTTGACTATTGATTTTAAGTAAACAACATCCTTTAATCTCTGCTATTAAAATATAGTCTATTCTTTTCCATAAATACTCATATCAAAACAGGGCTTCCAGTTTTACCCATTTCTTCTTCTTGGATCCACATCTTTAGGCTTTCGCTCCAGACATACACCTACATGATCTTTCTCTCACTGCCACTGCCACCAACAACCCACATCTGAAAGCCAGAATATTTTTGGAAGACTTTTTGTGAAGTTTATCCTTCTCCTCTTCTTCCTTTCAAAAACCCTCAGTGGTACCAAAATGGCTGTAAGATAAAGTACAAAGTTCTTTTTTAGTGGGTCATCTGTGGTCCTCCACAGTTGGACTCCCTGCTTCAGTGTTACCTTCTACAGCCTCCAGAGTAAACTGTTTCCCCCACCTGACATGCCTTCTGCCTCTGATTCGTAGCTGTTCTTAAGGAGCAGTTGGAGACCAGCATCCTACCGGCAGCACTCCCTTCCTGCTCAGACCCTTGGGATCTCTGCTTTCCCCACCTCTGCACACCTATCTGTACCTGAACATTCTTGGCCCTGAGCGCATGTTGCCTAATGTGTGGCCTAGATTGCCATCCCCAGCCAGCAGAGCAGGTGCTTATCAGTTTTGTTGATAATGACATGACAACGACAGTGCTGTTATTGGGGGAAAAAATTGATGGAGAAATACCCCTAATCATTTCCCTTAACATGCCCTAAGTTCTTCCTAAGGTTTCAGTTTAAAGCTTACTTACTGTGAACTTACTATCTTGTTACTTGTAGTTGTTTTCAAGTCATTTTCTCATGTGTGGCTTCCCATCAAGTATCTCATGCCCCCAAAGGCAAAAGACTTTGACTGTTTTCTTTTTTTCCTTCATCTTGCATAACTTAGGAGTTGCCAGTGCCTACCAAGAGCTTCAGTCAATGCTCCTTGCCTAAGTAACTATAAGTAATCAAGAGGGAAGCATGGATGGCACTTGTATGGGTGAAATTATTAGCCGAACCTTCTAGATAACTCCTTCCAAATTCAGTTATTTTCACTGACAATAGTGCATCTGGCAGCTTGGCACAAAGATATTTCTCCACTCAACATTTTATAGCTACTCCCATGTGGGTGTGAGTGGGGGTCATAGTGGTGATGGTGGAAATTTTTTGGAAGATAAGCTGTTGTATTTGAGGTAGAACACAACTTAGCCTGAAATGCATTTAATTAAGGAGAGTGTTCCAGAGGTGGATGTGGGTAACCAGTGTGTTATAGTGAGAAAAGCCCTGGACTAAGGTTTAGGAAACCTGGGCTCTCGTCTCTGTTCAGCTACTGCATCTCCTTAAACTAGTAGATTTAATTTTTTCATCTTTAAAATGAGGGGATTACTAAACTTATGTTATTACTAAACTTTTGTTGTTGTTGTTAGCTGCCATCAGGTTGACTCTGACTGACTCATGGTGACCTTATGTATAATACAACGAAACGTTATCCAGTCCTGCACCACCTTCATGATCATTGATGTGTTTGAGTCCATCATGCCAGCCACTGTGTCAGTCCATTTCATTGAGGGTTTCCCACATTTTTGCTGACGCTCTACTTTACAAACGTGGTGTTGTTTTCTAGCAATTAGTCTTTCCTGATGATGTGTCCAGGTGAGTTGAAGTCTCACCATCCTTGCTTCTAAAGAACATTCTAGTTATGTTTCTTCTAAGACAGATTTGTTCTTTTTTTTTTTGGTGGTCCATGGACTACTAAGCTTATAGAATCTCAGAATTCTAAGGGATCCCTTCACATACTAAAACCCTCTCTCTAACATCTTCATCAATGGGCCATTGAGCTGCTACTTGTATACCTCCTGTGAAGGCAATCTCACAACCTATCAAGGAAGTCCATTATCTTTTTATGCAGCTCTAATTCTTGGGCAGTTTGGTTTTCTCAAATGGAATCCTTTCTGGCTGCAAACCCTTGCAATTGGATGAGATAACTGTGGTAATTTGGCAGATCAAGTTGGAGGCCTCTTCAGGCACTGGAAAATGGATGGAGTGGCAGAGGCGGAAAGTCAGCACCCCTGAAGGAAGTGAGTTTACAAAAGGAAAAGAGAGATGACAAAGAAGACGAGGACAGAGACATCAAATATGACACGGAGAGGGTCAAAAAGGCAAGAGAGCCTACGAAAAATACTAATGAGAATTCTGTAAATGGAAGGGAAAAGACACTAGAAAGTAATTCAAAGCCATACATAAAGAGAAAGATCCCTAATAAAGGAAAATGCAGGGATAAGTATAAGGGCTAGCAATTAGATATCGATGCTTGATAATTCTAAATATTTTGTCCTTCAATATTTTAATAACAGATATATAAAAAGCAAGGATAAAATTATGTTACAGGGCACATGAAATATAAAGATGTAATTAGTCATAACAACAACAAAAAGGCAGGTAGGAATAGTATAGATGTAGCATTTCTTGTATGTTACCAAAGTTAAGCTGGTTCCAGCTTATGCTAGACTGTTATAAATGCAAGCTGTTAAATGTAATATTCATGATAACCACTAAGAAAATATATTGAAAAAATACACAGAAGGAAAGAAGAAGGGAACTGAAAAGACTCACTGCAATAAACCAACAAAACACAAAAGTGAACAGTAGTAAACGACAAAGACAAAAAAGGCTTAAGACACACACAAAAATAACAAAATGGCAGAAGTAAGTCACTTCTTATCAGTAATTACAGTGAATATAAATGGACTAAATGCTCCAATCAAAAGGCAGCAAGTGGTAGAATGGATTAAAAAAAAATGATCTAGCTATATGCTGTTTACAAAAGATACACCTTAAACTCAAAAAAGTTAAAAGTTGAAAGGTTGTAAAAAAGTATTCCATGCAATTAATAACCAAAAGAGCTGGAGTGGCAATCTTAGTATCAGGCAAAGTAGACTTTAAAACAAAATCTGTTAGAAGAGATTATGATGGATATTATATAGTGATAAAAGGATCAAATAATAAAGAAGATTTAACAATTGTAAATATATGTACCCAACACCAGGGAACCTAATTATATAAAGCAAACACTGATAGAATTGAAGGGAGAAATACACAGTACTATAATAATAGTTGGAGACTTCAGTACACTGCTTTCAATATTGGACAGAACATCTAGAAAGAAGATCAACAAGGAAACAGAAGACTTGAATGACACTATAAACCAACTAGACTTTAAAATAGACATATGTGGAACACGTCACACAAAAACAGCATGATATACATTCTACTCCAGTACACATGGATCATTCTCCAGGATAGACCACATTAGGTCACAAACAAGTCTTCATAAATTTAAAGATTGAAATCATACAGAGTATTTTCTCTGACTGCAATGGGGTGAAGCTAGAAAATAATAACAAAAAAACTGGAAAATACACAAACATATGGAAATTAAACAACACACGATTAAACTACCAGTGGGTCAAGGAAGAAATCAAACGAGAAATCACAAATTTCCTACACCCAAATGAGAATGAAAGTACAATATACCAAAACTTATGGGATGCAGCAAAGGCAGTACTCAGAGGGAAACTTATAGCAATAAATGCCTACACAAAGAAAAAAGGTTTCAGCCTAACTCAACAACTCCAGGAACTAGAAAGAGAAGAGCAAATTAAGCCTAAGCCTACCAGAAGAAAGGACATAACAAAGATCAGAGCAGAAGGAAATAAAATTAAAAACACAAAAACAATAGAGAGAATCAATAAAACCAGAAGTTAGTTCTTTGAAAAGATCAGTAAAGTTGACAAACCTTTAGTTAGACTGACAAAGAAGAGAAAAGATGCAAATAACCAAAATAAAAAATGAAAGTGGGGACATTACAACTGACATGCTAGAAATAAAGAGAATTAAAACAGAATATTATGAACAACTGTATGGCAAGAAACTGGATAACCTAGATGAAATGGACAAATTCTTAGAAGCACACAACCTACCCAAACTGACTCAAGAGGAAATAGAAAGTCTCAACAGACCCATAACAAGTGAAGAGATCGAATCAGTGATCAAAAATCTCCCAACAAAAAAAAAGTCCTGGACCAGATGGCTTCACTGGGGAATTCTTTTAAAAGTTTAGAGAAGAATTGACACCAGTACTGTTTAAACTCTTCCAAAAGATAGAGAAGAAAGGAACACTCCCTAATTCATTCTATGAAGCAAGTATAACCATGATTCTAAAACCAGATAAAGACACCACAAGAGAAGAAAACTATAGGCCAATATCTCTTATGAATATAGATGCATAAATCCTCAGCAAAATAGTGAACAGAATCCAACAGCATATTAAAAGAGTCATATTCCATGACCAAGTGGAATTTTTTCCAGGAATGCAGGGATGGTTCAACATTAGAAAATCAGTCAACGTAATACACCACAACTGTAGAACAAAGATAAAGACCCACATGATCATCTCTACAGATACAGAAAAAGCATTTGATAAAATCCAACACCCTTTCTTGATGAAAACTCTAAAGAAGATTGGAATAGAAGGAAAATTCTCAGGAAGATTCAGGGCTTATATGAAAAGCCAACAGCCAACATATACTTAATGGAGAAAGACTGATAGCTTTCCCTTCAAATCAGCAACAAGACAAGGGTGCCTGCTCTTACCACTTCTATTCAATGTTGTATTAGAAATATTAGCCAGATCAATATGACTAGAAAAATAAATAAAAGGTATCCAGATTGGAAAAGAAGAAGGAAAATTATCTCTATTCCTGGATGATATGATCCTATATATAGAAAATCTGAAAGAGTCCACAAAAAAACTTCTAGAGCTAATAGAGGAATTTAACAAAGTTGCGGGGTACAAGGTCAACAAACAAAAATCACTGGGGTTTCTATACACCAGCAGTGAGAAATCTGGAAGGGAAATTAGGGAAACAGTTCCATTAACAGTAGTGTCTAAGAGAATAAAATACTTAGGAATAAATCTAACCAGGGATGTGAAGGACTTACACAGTGAAAACTACAAAACACTGCTGAAAGAGAGTAAAGAAGACTTAAATAAATGGAAAGAAGTTCCGTGTTCATGGATTGGAAGACTTAATATAAGTCAGTACTACTGAAAGAAATCTATAGATTGAATGCAATCCTGATCAAAATTCCAACATCCTTCTTTACAGAAATAGAAAAACCAGTCCTCAAATTTATATGGAATGGCAAGAGGCCCTGAATATCTAAAGCAATTTTGAAAGAGAAGAACAAAGTAGGAGGACTCACACTTCCTGATTTTAAAATACTCTATACAGCTACAGTAATCAAAACCACCTGGTACTGGTATAACAATAGACACAGACCAGTGGAATAGAATTGAGAGTCCAGAAATAAACCCACACATTGATAGTCAACTGACTTTTTTACAAAGGTGCTAAATCCATTCGATGGGGGAAAGAAGAGTCTCTTCAATAAATGGTGCTGGGAAAATTGGATTTCCACGTGCAGAAAAATGAAACAAGATCCACACCTCACACCATACTCAAAAACAAATTAAAAAATGGATTAAGGACCTAAATGTGCAAACTAAAACAATAAAATTCTTAGAAGAAAAAGCATGGGCAATGCTGTCAGGCCTAGCTTTTAACAGTGAATTATCTAGCATAATAACAAAAGCATAAACAGCAAAAGACAAAATAAATAAATGAGACTTCATAAAAATGAAAAAGTTGTTCGTCGAAAGACTTTACCAAAAAAATGAAAAGACAAGCTACCAACTGGGAGATTATCTTCGGAAACTATATATCCAACAAGAATCTGATAACCAAAATGTATATAAAACTTCGACAGCTTAACAACAAAAAGACAAATAACCCAGTCATAAAATGGGCAAAGGACTTGAATAGACATTTCGCCAAAGAGGACATTCAGATAGCTACCAAACACATGAGAAGATGCTCAGAGTCATTAGCCATCAGAGAGAGGCAACTCAAAACCACAATGAGATACCTTTTCACTCCCACTAGGATGGCTAAGATAAAAAAAAAAAAAACCCTGAAAATAACAAATGTTGATGAGGATATGGGGAAACTGGAACTCTTTACCCATTGCTGGTGGGAATGCAAAATGGTACAGCCATTGTGAAAAACCGTATATTGGTTCCTCACTAAACTAAAAATAGAACTACCATATGACCCAGCAATTCCACTCCTAGGAATATACCCAAAAGACTTGAAAGAGGCTCCAACAGAAACATGTTCACCAGTGTTCATTGCAGCAGTATTTACAGTAGCAAAAAGGTGGAAACAACCTAAATGCCCATCAACAGATGAATGGATAAACAAAATGTGGTACATACATACAATGGAATACTACTCAGCCAGTAGGAGAAATGAAGTCTTGATACATGCTACAATATGGATGGAGCTTGTAATGGTTAAGATTGTATGTCAGCTTGGCTAGGCCATTATTCTCGGTGTTTTAGCAGTTGTATAATATTGTGATCACTTCTCTGTTGAAATTTGATATGTGATCACCCCCATGATGGAATCTGCTGAGTGGTACTGGTGGAGGCGGGCCCTGTGGCAGCTCACTGCCCCCTCAGTTTCATTTCTCTGCCTTCTGCCAGTTAGTTTCTGCCTGCTTGCCTTGCCAAGGTTTTTGGCTTTTTCCAGACTCAGCAACTGCCTCTTGTTGTCTCACCTCCGGTTCTTGGGACTTGAGCCAGCAGCTTACCTGTTGATCTTGGAATTCGTCGATATTCTCAGCCTGCGAGCAAGAGTCTGGTTCCCTGACCTGCTGATCTTGGGTTCGCCAGCCGCTGCAGCTACGTGAATCAGGAGAAACCTTGTGGTCTTGTCTGCTGATCTTGGAATTTGTTGACCTTCACAGCCTGTGAGTGGGAGCCCCTCTCCGACCTGCTGACCTTGGGTTCACCAGCTTCTGCAGCTCCGTGAATTGGGAGAGGCCTCTACCCTGATCCATGGACTTGGAATGTTTTAGCCTCTACAATTGCATGAGCTGTTTCCTTGATATAAATCTCTACATATATATATTTATATGCTTTACTGGTTTTGCTTCTCTAGAGAACCCAGCGTAAGACAGAGCTGGAAGACATTATGCTGAGTGAAATAAGTTAATCACAAAAGGACAAATATTGTATGACCTCACTTACATAAAAAGACAAGAACAGGCAAATGTATAGAGACCAAAGTTTCTTAGTGGTTACCAGGGGTGGGGGGGGGGGAAGGGGGCATTAATGTGATGGAAATATCACATTAATTAAGAATAGGGTTGCACAGTTAATTATTGTAATTGCTGTCAATAAGTTGTACACCTGTAAAAAGTTGAATTGGCAAAAGTTGTGTGATATATTTACAACAATGACAAAAAAATAGCTGTGGAGGCTGCTTATGTACAATTAAAAACCTCATGGGATTTGGTTCCTTGGTTTGGAGATTTAGGGTCCTGGATTCATGGGACATCCCAGTTAATTGGCCTAATAATGTACTTAGTGCTTCTGTTCTACCTCTTAGTCTGATGCGTAGTGCCTGGGATCTTAAAAGTGTGCAAGCTGGCCATCCAAGGCACAGCAAGGGGTCCCTATTCACCTGGAACAACAGAGGAAGAAGGCGAGTCAGGAATAGGAGGAGGATATGGAATGTGTGGCTAATCACTTCTAGAAGCAACTGCCTTCTTTGCCATGAGACCAGAAAAACCAGATGGTGCCTGGCTGCCATTAATTGAAGATTTTGATCAAAGATTATATAGAGGAATTCTGATCAAGATGGGGAAAACACAGAATAGAATTTCAAATTCTCATGGACTCCAGACTTTCTGAAGCTATGAAAGGTGGATGAACCCCTGAAACTATTGCCCTGAGATAATCTTTAAACCTTAAACCAAAAATGTCCCCTGAAGTCTTCTTAAAACCAAACAACAGTTTAGCTTAAGTAGTTAAAAAAAAAAAAAATGTGTCTTGAGAATTATGCTCTTTTAAGAACTATCTGTATGGGATCAAACTGATAACAGCAACTTGAAAGATTAGGAACCTTAGGGGGCAGTGAGTTTATGTTAATGGGGAAGGAATAACTCAGAAAAGAGGGTGAGACTGGTTGCACAACTCAAAGAATGTCATCAGTGTCACTAAATGATACATGTAGAAACTTGAATTGGTGTATGTTTTGCTGTATGTATTGTCAACAACAATAACAAAAAAAACAAAGGCAAGAGGAATGTGGGGAAGAAGCATTCCATGGAGAAGCCACTAAGGCCAGGAGGATCAGACCAAAAGGAGGGCTGCATTTTATTGACAAACAGTGGGCCGTGGGGTCCTCAGGGGCAGCAGCAGCTCCTCTCATCTTCCCTATTTTCTTGGTACATCACTGAGCATGCAGCAATGCTCAAGGAAATCTGAAACCCAGTTCACGACCTCTGGGACTGCATAAATTATCAGGTTTGCTTCCTACTGGGATTTCTCTAATTTGGCAAACTATTGAAATGAGTAAGAGCCTTGAGATATTCTAACAAAATCCATCTCAGAGTACTCTCCAATCACCCAAAGTGTGTCTTTTCAGCTTGATGAGAATAATGATCAGCGGGCAGTTGGGCTCACGGTAGTTATTTCTGCCTTCAGACTACCCTCTTCTCTTGTCGCAGTTTCCATCACCCTGTTGGCACTGTCCCTGAGTCACTTTCGGTCTGAATGTGCACACCAGCTGCGTGGGAGGCGGTCTCTAGAAGCGCTGAGGGAAGACAGCCTGAAATGAAATATTTTCTACAGCAGTCTGAACAGGGCTGCTTGGAAGGTGGGCGGGGGGCTGTGTGTACACAGAGAGAGGGAGCAGAGGAGAGGGAGGGAGGTGATATTTCCTGAAACCAGGGCTTCCAACCTTCTGGTTCAAACATCTGCTGAAAATTTGCGTTTCTTACAAGTTCCCAGGCGATGCTAATGCTGCTGGTTAGGGACCAATTCTGAGAACCACTAGTAAAGCTAAAAAACCAAACCCACTGCCATTGAGTCAATTCCAACTCATAGTGACCCTATAGGACCAAGCAAAACTGCCCATAGGGTTTCCAAGGCCGTAAACCTTTACAGAAGCAGACTGCCATATCTTTCTCCAGCAGAGCGGCTGGTGGGTTCAAACCGCTGACCTTTTGGTTGGCAGCCGAGCATTTTAACCACTGCACTACCAGGGCTCCACTAGTAGAGCAGTGCTTCTCAAAATTTATTATACATAAGAATCATCTGGGGATCTTGTTAAAATGTGGATTCTGATTCAGTATCTCTGGGGTGGAAATGCAAATTCTCAGCAGGGGTTCAAACCAGAAGGAACCGGTTGGAAGCCCTCCCTGAAACCCTTGCTGCTATGTGCCAGGCACAGTGCTCAGTGCTTTCCATGGATTTTCTGATTTAATCTCCACAAACTGCTTTAAGCTGAGTGTTATTACCGTCATCCCCATTTGACACTGATGTTATTCATCCACTCATTCATTCATTCCTTCAGCATATGTCACTGCATACCTTCTGTGATGAAGAAGCTGAGCCTCCTGAGAGGTGGAGAGGCTTGCTGGAAGGCACAGAGCTAGTAAGGCATATGGCCGAGATTCAAACTCAGAGCTCTCTGACTCCAAGGTTTCTGCTCTTAATCAAGAAGCTACCCTGTCTCATTTGCCCCATTCTGTGCTGAAATAAAGAGTATCAAAAGTATGTCATTGGGGATAATAAGAGTGAAGTGGTTTCTCCTTACCTCCTGAAAGTGATAACACAAATTGTATTAAGAACGGCAAAAGGAATCAAATAATTACAGGAAGGGGTCTGTAAGTATCTTAGTTACCCAGTGTTGCTGTAACAGAAGTAACAAAAGTGGGTGGCTTTAAAGAACAGAAATTTATTTTATAGTTCTGGAGGCTAGAAGTCTGAATTCAGGGCGTTGGCTCTAGGGGAAGGCTCTCTCTGTCTTTGTGGGCTCTGTGGGAAGATCCTTGTCTCAGCTTCTGTAGCCCCGGCATTCCTCCACTCCCACCCCCACCCCCATTTGTGCTTGCTTGTCTCTGTGTCTGCAGCTCCTTATATCACTCAGAGGTGATTAGTTTAGGACACACACCCTACACTGGTATGGCCTCATAACATAACAAAGAAAACCCTATTTTCAAATAGAATTGTATCCATAGGTATAAGGATTAGGATTCCAATGCATATTTTGAAGGAACACGATTCAGTCATCATGCTTGGTAAAGCAGAGGGCCAGAGAAAAAGAGGAAGACCCTCAACGAGATGGATTGACAGTGGCTGCAACAGTGGGTCCAAGCATAACAATGATTATGAGGATGGCGCAGGACCGGGCAGTGTTTTGTTCTGTTGTACATAGGGTCACTATGAGTAGGAAGCAACTCAATGACACCTAATAACAACAATTCAATCCATAACAGTAAGTGTACTAAATAAGAGAACTTGGGGTTGTTGACTCATTGCTGCATTGAAATAACCTGGTAGGGAATTCAAAGCCCATGTCTCTTCCAATGCACTGCTCTGCTTTTTCTTGTTAGGTGCCGTCAAGTCAATCTTGATTCATGGCGACCCTGTGTGTTACAGAGTAGAACTGTACTCCATAGGATTTTCAAGGCTGTGACCTTTTGGAAGCAGATCGCCAGGCCTGTGTTTCAAGGTACCTCTGGGTGAGTTAAAACAGCCACCTTTCAACTGGTAGTCGAGCACTTAACCATTTGTGCCACTCAGGAACTGCTTCTCTGCTTAGTAAGAGTATATGACATTTGAGCTTATTGCTTTGACGAGACTGCCTCTGAGGAAGTTCCTCTAGTCCCTACCTAAACCATCTGGATTCACTTCCAAGGAACAAGTTTGACTGGATTGATTCTTCTACCACTTGTTTTAGGTTTATGTAGACTTAACCAGGGAATTCAGTAGTTAAATGATTGCGTTAGCCACTTCCCAGCTCTGTAAAGGGAAGACTTGGAGGCCTTCAGTTTGTTTGAGCCCAGGAGGCCCAGCCTACAGTCTAAATGTGAGGACCTCATAAGCTTAAGCATCAGAAACTTAGCAACTGCTGCTCAGGCCCTGTGAGGCTGACAGTGACCCATAGTGTCTCAGCCAAGTCCAAACTTATCAAACTGTGGGTTGAGGGAAATAGAATCCCATGCAGCTGGGACTTGGCCATGGCCAGCCCTGGTGGTGTTTGGTTGGAGATTCAGTGAAAGCTGTATGTTACAGTGCCCCCCTCGCTTCCAAGCTCAACTAGAATCAAGGATCTGCTGGTGTGAGAAAAAGCCAGGACCTAAACCATTTGCCAAGCTATCAAAGGCAGAAGTCCCATTAAAGAGAGCTTTAGGTAAAGGAAGAGGTTAACCTGCAGACTCTACAGACCAGAGGTCTCCAATGATTGTGAGAATAGGAGCTATTTTTTTTTTTTTTTAGCAAAAAAAGTGTATTGCACATTTCATACTAGCATAGATCTTGAAAGATGGTAGGCTGGGCTCCAAAGGAATTAGGAGGTAAGCAAATAAGGATTTTTTAAATCCAAAAAATGTATTTTATGATTCATTGTAAATTACTTATATACATGTATATGTGTACATACATATACATATACTTTTGACAGTAACAAAACAAAAAATCCATTAAACTAACATGACCTCTAATATTCGTTCCCAATTCTTTAAGTTTTCCAGTTACCTATAAAACATATTCATTGTAAAAAGTTAATATAATTCGGAAATGTATACTACAAACACATGTTCCAAAAGTCCAGCCTCTTTTCACATGTTTGTATACTTGTATTTGTAATACACATATTAAATAAGAAATAAACAAAAAGGTTCTACCACCCTTTAGTTATGTTGTGCCAAACCTGAAATACTACCTGAAAAAAACAAACTTAGGGAGGCAGCCTAGAGAATGCTGACAACAGGGGCTGCTTTTCATTTCTCTAAACCCTTGAAACACTGATAGAGGAGGAGTAAGAGGTCATGACTGAGCAAGGAGATACTGACAGGATGTGCCTGAGCAGGGTCAGGGAAGGAAGACCGACGGCGTGCACACGCCACAGTCTTGAGCAGATGAGGGGAGCAGAGAGGACCTGGGCCATCTCAGGAATCCTGGAGGGAGATGGGAACTACTTCAGGCTTGGAGAAATATCCAGTAAAGATAAATATTTCTGAAGTGGCTACTATGTACCAGGCACTGTACCAAGTGTTTAGATACATTCTTTCAATTCTGCTGAAGAACTCTGAGTGAATTCTTATTCTGATTTTGTAAATCAGAAAAGCGAGGCCCAGAGACGTGAATTCACTAGCCCCAGACACACACCTAGTGAGTGGCACAGTCTAGAATCAAAACCAAGTCTGTCTCCCTTTCTAGTTCTTTTTACTCTATCAGCTGGGAGCTAAAGATGTTGAAGCAGGCAAACCTCCTCCCAGAGCCCCAGAGTCCCCACTAACAGAGCAAGAGGCAAATCTGGACAGGAGATGAGAGGTGGGGTAAGGAAGGCAGAGAATTCAGTCTGCCAAGCATCCCCTCGCTTCCCAGTGGCCTTAGAATTCCCAGACAGCACAGGTTAAGGTCAAGGGAATTTGCACGCAATATTGGAGAAGCAGAAGCAAGGGTGTGATGTCATTAGCACACTGTTTTTCCTGGCTGTTTGCACATAGTTCCTTCTGCAGGAAGAGAGTCCTTCACATCTTAGATGATGGCCTAATGAGAGTCCATCCCACAATGCAGCAGAGGGCTCTCGAATCAATAGTGCTTTCTGGCACACACCTCCTTGGTAAGCACTTTTGCAAGGTGGACATAAAAATAAATGTGCAATGTAATGTCTAAGAGTAGCCTTTAGCTATTAAGCTGATTGCCTATCAAGCTGTTACCTTTGCAATAGACACTCACTAATTTACGCTCACATAAAGCCCCAACAGGCAGGTTCATCATGCAACACATCCCAAACTGGCTGCCACGGGAAGAGGGAGGGAGAGATAGTTAGGGAGGGGCCCTCTTAACTCTGGAGGCACACCATAAATAACTCCAGTCTCTGACTTCTCACGGTCCTCATAAATAGCAGTAAAGTGTCTGTTGTCTTTCCATGGTTCTGCATTTGTGTGCTTCCCATTACTCCAAATGATGCAGTCTGTCACAGACCTTTCTGTCCCTCCTGAGAATCAGCTGGACTTAGGAACCTTCCAAATAAGCCCAGCTCAGAGAGCTGGTATCAGAAAATGAAAACTCTTCCTGTGCCTTTACCAGTCAGTTCTTCATGCAGAATATTATCTGACCCAACAGCCACTCTCAATTTTTTTATCTTTTCCTAACAAGGAGAAAATTCTTCACGTGCTTAATTATCACCTTTCTAGCCTTATGTCCAGAGATCTCCCAGGATTTCTGATACAACACATTTAAAGAATAATGTGACATTTTCTTTCAGTGGGTAGAGATGGCAAGTCCTGAATCCAGCCTCAGCCCCTCAGCTGGCCTAATGAGCAGGGGCATTTGGAATAACTCTCCTATTCCTGGGCACTTCTGCCCACAGTCTCTGCTCAGATACTTAACACTAAACAGAAATTAAATGTGCAGTAGTTAAGAAGCATCTATGTGCCTGTTCTAATCTTTACCAGCCTCCATGGCTTTTCCAGTCTCTCTTTGATAGCCTAAACTCCAAATACATACACACATGCATGCATATATATACATACATACTTAAAAGGCAACTTTCACTTCCAGGCTGGGAAAAGGTATGGGTTCTGAGTGTCAGAACAGTCTAACTGTATTCTTTGCAATAATGATTATAGGTTATAGCATGTATTTATTAGCACATACTTACGGGTCAGGCAAATTGTCAAAATGTTTTCCCGGCGTTACTGAATTTGATCCTCACGTTTATTTATCACCATTTCACATATGAGGAAAATTGAGACTCAGAGAAGCTAAGTAACTTGCCCAAATTTACACAGCTAGTAAGCAGAGAATGTGTCCGGCAACTAAGGTTTCCATGACCCACTGTGCGCATTCCTAAGTCAGTGACCTCACTGCCTACAGAAAATATATCAGACCCTATTCAAGCATTGGAGGATTGTTCACGCCTCTTTCAGCCTTCACTTTGGTAGCACAGTAGAACAAATGAATGCAACTGCAAGCCCAATGCAGCAATCAACAAACACTCTGGTAGAACAGCTGTCTCACATCGCACTGTCCATTTGGATATCTTCAAGTGCAGATACTAGTTTAATGTGGTATAATTAGAGTTCTATACAGGCCATGGTGTTGCATAAATTAGGTGTTCACCTACACCTGTCTTAAAGAGGGTTGGGCAAATTGATGGGCAAAAGCGTATATTTTTCATTAAGTCCCTCCAAGAATAACCAAGAACACAGAAGGAAAGAAAGCAGTTGCCCACCCAGATTATGAGTTTTAAATAGAGCTTTTTTCAGAGCAGGAACAAAATGAATTAGCACAAGAGATAACCAGATGGTTGGAAAAAAAAGACATTGCTTGACTCAATGGCCTCTCAGGAGAGACAAGGAACAGGTTTTCTAAAATATATAAATGAATCCAGCTGTTGTACTTAGGCTCCCTATCTACATTAAAAAACCTGGAGTTGAACTAAATATTTACAACTAAGAACAAATGAACATTAAAATACACCCATTCACATGCTGGCAAAAAACCTTTTGCCCTATTGTTAAACATATTGGAAGTTAAAGAATTACTTGAGCTCTGTGTATTTAGTTGAATCTACCGCATTGATGAGGAAGAGAACTTACTATGGGGATACAGGCTAATTGCAAGATGTTGGACTTTTACATAGATTAGCGCCCCTCAGATTTTAATGTCCTTACAAATCACCTGGGGCTCTTGGTAAAATATAGATTTTGATCCAGTTAGTCTGGGTGGGACCCGAAATTATGCATTTCTAAGAAATTTCCACATTATGCTGACTAGCAAGGGTATAGGTCAGTATGCCTTTATGTAATCAGATAGCTGGGTTGCTAGTTGGAAGACGGAATTGCATATGTTGTGGAGCATGCTACTGTATGTTAGTATTGAACGCAAAACATGAACATTGTAAGAACAAAATGACTTGAAAAAGTTGACTTCACCAAAATTAAAATTTTCTGCCCATAAAAAGATACCGTTAAGAAAATGGCAAGTCTCAGACTGGGAGAAAATACTTGCAATACGTATGTTTGATAATGGACTTGTACCCAGAATAATATATATATATATATATATATATATATAGCAAAAGGTCATTAAAAAGACAGGAAAGAAAGAAAAACCAAAATGGAAGTCAGGAGAGAATCTGAAACTTGCTCTTGAATGTAGAGCTGGTAAAGCAAGTGGAAGAAATGATGAAGTAAGATAGCTGAACAGATTTCAAAGGGCAGCTCAAGAAGACCAAGTATTATAATGAAACATGCAAAGACCTGCAGTTAGAAAAACAAAAGGGAAGAATACGCTTGGTATTTCTTAAGCTGAAAGAATGAAGTAAAAATTCAAGCCTCGAGATGCAGTACTGAAGGATTCTATGGGCAAAATATTGACTAGCTCAGGAAGCATCAAAAGAAGTAATACACAGAGTCACTGTACCAAAAAGAACTGGTTGACATTCAACCATTTCAGAAGGGAGCATATGATCAAGAAACCGATGGTACTGGAGGCACTGATGAAAAACCAGTCTTCAGGAATTGGCAGAATACCAATCCAGATGTTTCTACAAATGGATGCAGCTGCGGAGGTGCTCACTCATCTGTGCCTTGAAATTTGGAAGACAGCTACCTGGCCAACCAACTGGAAGAGATCCACATTTGTCATCATGCCAAAGAAAGATGATCCAACAGAATGCAGAAATTATCGAACAGTATAATTAATATCACACACAAGTAATATTTTGCTGAAAATAATCCGAGAGTGATTGCAGCAGTACATCGGCAGAGAACTGCCAGAAATTCAGGCCAGATTCAGAAGAGGACATGGAATGAGGGGTATCATTGCTGATGTCAGATGGATCTTGCTTAAAGCAGAGGATACCAGAGAGGTGTTTACTTGTATTTTATTGACTATGCCAAGGCATTTGACTGTGTGGATCATAACAAATTATGTATAATATTGTGAAGAATGAGATTTCCAAAAATAAACGATGAATGGAAGGAAGGAGAAATAATAGCTGAAGGTAAAGGGACGAATAACTGGATTATCCAGTGGGGGAAATCTAACATTATGCTGATACCTGAGAGAGACTCAGAGCAAGGGAATAATCTCTCAGTTAAATTTTATCAGAAGCGAGAAAGGGTGAAGATGAGATGAACTGTTGGACAACCTGACCAGATCAGATGGACACCTGTATCAGATCTGAGTGGCTGGTACCTAAGTAACCTCACCCTGAGGACTCTTTGCCCTACTGAAGTACTAATTGTTAATCACTGTTTTGGACTGGTAAAATGATTGGGAGAGGGAAGTTAATACTTCAAGTATGAAAGGGCCAATGGCTAGAAGGGTCAGGGCATGGCGTGCAGTGCAGTGAGTTACATAATATGACCCTTCTAGCCAACAGTCTTCATGACTCCCATACAGTGATTGCGTGGGACCATGTACATAAGGTGTATGGAACCCTAACAAGGTGTGTTGGTTGGTGCTGTGTTGGCTTGGCTAGGCCATGATTCCCAGTATTGTGTAGCTGTCCTCCATTTTATGATCTGATGTAATTATCCTAATTATCCTCCATTTTATGTGTTGTAAATCCTAACCTCTATAGGTTAATGAGGCAGGATTAGTGTGGGGTATATCTTGAGTCACAGCCTTGCAGGAGGGTGTGACTCAAGTCCCACTGTTATTCAAGTCACATTTTTCCCTGGGGTGTGGCCTGCATCCAGTGTATGCCATGCCCTGACCCTTCTAGCCATTGGCCCTTTCATACTTGAAGTATGCTTTGGTGGGGCGCTCTCTCTCTGCCTCTGGATCCTGCATCTGGCTTGTCATTGTCTGACCTCTGGTTCTTGGGATTTGAGCCAGCGGCCTGTCATCTAACTTGCCAATTCTGGGATTTGCCAGCTTCCACAGTCCCATGGACCAGCAGACTGTCATCTGACTGGATATGCCAACTTCCACAGCCTTATGAGCCAGCAGCCTGTCGTCTGGCCTGCCTATTTGAGTTTGCCGGCCCATGCAGCCATGTGAGTCAGGAGAAGCCTATGCCTGACCCACGGATTTGGGACTTGCCAGCCTCCACAATCATGTGAGCCATTTCCTTGATATAGTTCGTGAGTTCGGTGAGATGTTGCAGCAAATTACGGAGCCCAACGATGGGAGGGAGAGTACTGAGGGGAGGAGGAGTAGTTGATATTAGAGATAATGGAGCAGAAGAGCAATTTGGAAAAGTTGGACATTTGGCACATCTTAAACCTCTGCCTCATAGGAACCAACTTTGTGCTGATCTTTGTAAAAGAAGTTACTCATTTAGTGTGTATATTTTGCTGTGTATATTCTCAATAACAACAAAATAAAATTAAAAAAAAAAAAAGAATGAGATTTCCAGTACACTTAATTGTGCTCATGCAGAAGCTGTACGTAGACTAAGAGGCAATTGTTCGAAGAGGACAGGAGGATACTGGGTGGTTTAAAATCAGGAAAGGTGTGCGTCAGGATTGTATCTTTTCGCCATACTTACTCAATCTGTATGCTGAGCAAATGATCCAAGAAGCTGGACTATATGAACAAGAACACGGCATCAGGATTGGAGGAAGACTCATTAACAACCTGCGTTATGCAGATGACATGACTTTGCTTGCCGAAAATGAAGAGGACTTGAAGCACTTACTGATGAAGATCAAAGACTACAGCCTTCAGTATGTATTACACCTCAACATAAAGAAAACAAAAATCCTCACAAATGGACCAATAAGCATCATCATGATAAATTACGAAAATATTGAAGTTGTCAAGAATTTCATTTTAATTGGATCCACAATCAACACCCATAGAAGCAGCAGTCAAGAAATCAAACGATGCGTTGTGTTGGGAAAATCTGCTGCAAAAGACCTCTTTAAAGTGTTAAAAAGTGAAGATGTCACTTTGAGGAGTAAGGTGCACCTGACCCAAGCCATGGTGTTTTCAGTCACCTCATATGCATGTGAAAGCTGGATAATGAATAAGGAAGACCGAAGAAGAATTTTGATGCCTTTGAATTATGGTGTTGGCCAAGAACACTGAATGTGCCACGGACTGCCAGAAGAATGAGCAAATCTGTCTTGGAAGAAGCACAGCCCATATGCTTCTTAGAAGTGAGGATGGCGAGACTTTGTCTCACGTACTTTGGACATGCTATCAGGAGGGACTAGTCCCTGGAGCAGGACATCATGCTTGGTAAAGTAGAGGGTCAGCCAAAGAGAGGAAGACCCTCAAGGAGATGAATTGACACAGTGGCTGCAAAGATGAGCTCAAGCATAGCAGTGATTGTGAGGATAGCATAGGACTGGGCAGTGTCTCGTTGTGTTGTACATAGGGTCCCTGTGAGTGAGAACCAACTTGAACAGACATTTGACAAAAGATATATTAATGGCCAAAAAGTGCTTGAAAAGGTTCTCAACATTAATGCCAATCAAAACTGTAGTGAGATACCGTCTAACATGGAAGACAACACTAAATGTTGGCAAGGATTATAGCACCTGAGAATGCTGGTACTTTGAAAAACTGACATGAGAAATATGTCTACAAAAATATGTATGCAAGAATACTCGTAGCAGCCTTACTCATAATATCCAAAAACTGACAATAACCCAAAAGTTCATCAGCAGGAGGATGGAAAAACAAATTATGTTTATTTATATTCATCAAGTAAAATGCTTCCTAGCAATGAAATGAAATGTTGATACATGCAACGAAATGGATGAATTTCAAAAATATTATGAAAAATGGAAGAAGCCAGGCACAAAAGAGTAAATACTGTAGAGTTTCATGTATATGAAATTCTATAACAAATCTGTTGTGATTATTGTTGTTGTTAAGTGTTGTTGAGTTGGTTCCGACTTATAGCGACCCTGTGTACAACAGAACGAAACACTGCCCAGTCCTGCACTATCCTCACAGTCATTGCTGTGTTTGAGTACACTGTTGCAGCCACTGTGTCAATCCATCTTGTTGAGGGTCTTCCTCTTTTTCGCAGACCCTCTACTTTACCAAGCATGATGTCCTTCTCCAGGGACTGATCCCTCCTGATAACATGTCCAAAGTATGTGAGACCAAGTCTCACCATTCTCTTCTAAGGAGCATTCTGGCTGTACTTCTTCCAAGACAGATTTGTTCATTCTTTTGACAGTCCATGGTATATTCAATATTCTTTGCCAACACCACATAGCCTAGAAATGTTCATATTCGGAGAGTACAAAGAGCAGCCTGGGGCATGGGAAAGGAACAGGGGAGGACTATCTGAGGATATCCTACCAGGACTCTCTGCAAGTCTGTGCAAAAAAGGATTCACTGGTCAGTTTAAACATGGACTACTCCACTGTCCTTCCTGCCCCAAACCTGACCAGGGAGGACAGGTCAAGGGGATGACCATCCTGGAGGATTTATAGAAGCTGTAGAAAGGGGATTTTGTGGAAGTTTGGAACCTGATTTAAATCCTTTCAGCAACATCAGTGATTGAATTCCAAATCGGCAGAATGTAAAAGGCCGACAGGCCCTGGTGGAGGTCTCCCTAATCTGATTCTTTGTCTTGCTGTGCAGCACTCTGAGGCTGAGGGCCCTGCCAAATAATTGCCGTGGAGTCAGCCCACTTCTTGTGGCACAGAGTACCAGATGTGTCCCTCAGATCACCCATTACCTGGACTGACCCCAGAAGAGGTCATTACTGTCATTTGGGTAAATGGCTTTATCAGCAAGGCCTGATTACTACCCAGCACAATAACAAATTTGCATGCCATTTCATAGGTGACCGATTAATTCTGATGTAAGTTCCATTGATTCCCAATGTTCTGTGCCCCTGTGCTCAGTCTGCAATTTTTTCCTTATGTAGCAGGGCCTTTTGACTAACTCCTCCTAACCTATGCTCCATTCACTCCAATTCTGATGAACTCTGAAGAATTACAAGGCCCAAACTCATTATCTGTACTTACAAATCACCCCCCATGGTTTTCATTTCTATCCACTGCAACCCTATGGGGGATCAACTTAATTTCAAACCAGTGTCTGGTGCAGTGTGTATAATATTTTAAGAACTTAATATAGATGTGTCAAGCAAATGAGTGAGCAATGATTAACAGTACACAGGTTAGACTGTAGTGGCAGTTTTAAATGGAAAAGACAATAGTAGTGTGCACTCCCAGCACATACTTATTAAGTATAATATGTTAATGAACACTCTTAGTATAATGCCCAGCCTGTATATCCTTAATAAAGAATGCTCAGTAAAGTTTTGTTGAACCTGAATCTGAATGACTGTTAAACACTAAGGAAATCGGAACAAAGGAGCCATATTCTTCTGCTTCCGTAAATGTCTTTTCTACCTCTTTGCTACTCAAAGTGTGGTCCAGGGACCAACAGCACGGGCATCATTTGAGAGAGCTTGTTAAATATGTAGAATCTCAGCCCCCATTCCAGGCATACTGAATCAGAATCTGCATTTTAACATTTAACATTTTAACAGGTTTAAGAAGCACTAGTTTAGACTTAATTAAGAGTGATTAAAAGAAAGCATCAATCAAGAATGGCTACACTTGTCCAGCCCAAGAAATGATTTCATAGGTATCTAACTCTTACTGATAACAGCTAACATTTTAATGACCTCCATACATAGAGTCACTATGAGTTGTAATTGACTCGACGGCAGCAGGTTTGGTTTGGAATCTACTATGAGTACCAGACTCCCTTTCTGTTCATCTTTTTCATTGTTGTTGACTTTGTATTTGCTGAGTCTTTATGTTTTTCTGGTTTTTTATTTTCATGTGTAGGATTGTTAGTTTCCTTTGTGGTTACCTTGATGTTTGCCCCTATTTTTCTAAGTGTATACCAGTCTTTTGTTTCTTTATATCACCTTGACTTCCTCTCCATATGAAAGATCTAGGACTACATTTTTTTTTTGTCTCTCTTTTTTGTTTTAACGTTATCATCTTTTACATGTTGATGTCTCTGTCTCCCTATTTTCAGCATTTTAGCTTTGATTTATTTTTGTGACTTCCCTATCTGGGTTGATATCTGGTTTCTCTGTCCTGTGTTCTGGTCTTGGGTTGTTAGCTGATGTTATTGATTTGATAACCTGAGGACTCCCTTTAGTATTTCTTGTAATTTTGGTTTGGTTTTTGCAAATTCCCTCAACTTCTGTTTATCTGGAAATGCCCTAATTTCACCATCATATTTGAGAGACAGTTTTGCTGGATATATAATTCTTGGCTGGCAGGTTTTTTCCTTCAAGGCTTTGTATATGTCATCCCATTGCCTTCTTGTCTGCATGGTTTCTGTTGAGTAGTCCGAGCTTAGTCTTACTGACTCATCTTTGTAGCTGACTTTTCGTTGATCCCTAGCCGCTCTTAAAATTCTCTATCTTTGGTTTTGGTGAGTTTGATAATAGTATGTCTTGGTGACTTTCTTTTGGGATCTACCTTGTGTGGGGTTCGATGAGCTTCTTGGATAGATACCTTGTCATCTTTCACGATATCAGGGAAGTTTTCTGCCAACAAATTTTCAACAGCTCTTTCTGTATTTTCTGTTATCCCCCTCTGTTCTGGTACTCCAATCACTCGTAGGTTATTCCTTTTGATAGAGTCCCACATAATTCTTAGAGTTTCTTCATTTTTTAAAATTCTTTTATCTGATTTTTCCTCAAATAAGTTGGTGTCAAGTGCTTTATCTTCAATCTCACTAATTCTGACTTCCGTTGCCTTGATTCTGCTCCTGTGACTTTTCTATTGAGTTGTCTAATTCTGAAAGTTTATTGTTAATCTTCTGGATTTCTGATTGCTGTCTCTCTATGGATTCCTGCAGCCTGTTAAATTTGTCATTGTGTTCTTCTGTAATCTTCTTAAGTTCCTCTATTGCTTTGCCAGACCCCGTTTCTGGGTAGTAAGTATATCTCATAGCCTATCCTTTGCTAAGTTTGAGTGATTTCCATCTAGATTTCTTTGCCTCCCTCTTAACCAGTTGAAGGCAATACTGCCCACTCACAGGACCTCAAGTGAGCTTCCTGCAGTTGCTCCCCGTTGGCTTATAATTTTGCTACCTGAAATGTTTAAGTATCACATGCAGACTTGGAAAATGTTCTGGGTACTCCCATGCCCAAGTTAATACTCTTAGTGAAAAATAGTGGTGCCATTGCTTACCCTTAAGGAGACCCTGCTGTTTGTTCATTCATTTTAAGCAAATAGTTAAGATTACTAGCTAGACATACAATGATAAGACACAAAGCTCACAGTCAAATAGGGGAGACTGGCAAGTAAACAGGTCCTTTGTAATCCAGTGTGATAAGTGGTCTGATGGAGAAAGGAGTAGGTTGGACATATTTCCAGTATTTGACCATTTAAAAAATTTTATTGTAGTGAAACTATAACAAAGCATATGTTGTCTCAACAATTTCTACGTGTACAATTCAGTAACATTGATTACATTCTTCAAGTTGTGCAACCATTCTTTTTTTTATTGTACTTTAGATGGTTTACAGAATAAATAGTTTCTCATTAAACGGTTAGTACATATATTGTTTTATGACAATGGTTAACAACCCCACGACATGTTAACTCTGTCCCTTCTCAACCTTGGGTTCCCTATCACCAGCTTCCCTGTCGCCTCCTTGTGCAACCATTCTTGATAATCCCCTTCCAAATGATTCTACCACCATTACCATAAACTCACTACCCTTTAAGCCAAAACTCACCCTTTCCCCTTCCCTCCTACCCCAGTAAATACTAATAATCTTTGGTTTATGTATATTATTTGACCATTTTTGACCTACAAAAATGGCAGTTTCATATGGTTTGACCTAATACAGGGAACACCTGGCGATGTCAAGGAAGTCTTCCCTAAAACATGATCGTTAAGCTGGGACCTTAAGGCTGAGTGAAATCTGGCCATGTGAAAAGGAACAGTGAGAAAAGTCTCCCTATTTCTGCATACAAAGTGGTCTCCATTTAACTCTACCCTCCATTTCCTATCTCTAAGTTCATTTCCTAACCATGGATAAAGCCTACTGTCTCATCACTTTACCCTTTTAATGGGCAGTTTTTATGGCAAAACATCACTGTTTCTTAGAGACCACTTCTCTCCTGTTGATGACAGATATCTAGTCAATTATTTTAATTCATTTCAAACACTAACGCTGTATAAATAGATGTGTAGTCCTTCAGCTTGCTATTAGAGGAACTGTATATTCTCTGAACGTGGGATCATCTCAGTATTGACCTGTTTACCCTTGATGAACACTAGAAAGCAGTCTATTCCATGCATTATTTGGAACGTTTCTGAAACAACAGCTTCCTATGAAGTCAGGAGGGACATAAAGAATTAGCTGCTAGAGATGTCTGCACACTGAAGAGGAGAAATGGATTGAGTGAAGGCGACGGGGAAGAATGATAATCAGATTTTTAGGGTTAAAAATTTCACTACAAACAAACCAACCCCCTGCCATCAAGTGGATTTCAACACATAGCAACCACACAGGACCGAGTAGAACTGCCCCATAGGGTTTCCAGGGCTGTAATCTTTACGGAAGTAGACCTTTACCGAAGCAGACTGTCACATCTTTCTCCCAAGGAGGGGCTAGTGGGTTGGAACTGCCAACCTTTCAGTTAGCAGTCAGGTCCTTTACCACTGAGCCACCAGGGCTCCTTCCACAAGGTATACCAAGCTGTAAATAAATATAATAATCATGCGTTATGCACAGCCATGCATCCATACCAAAATTGAAGTGGCTTCATCGCAGTCAGGAGCTCCAGATAAATGAGCACACAATACCCAGCATCGATTTTGGAATAAGGAATCCCTGGTGGCACAAACAAATAAGCTCTCTTGGCTCCTAACCAAAAGGTTGGAGGTTTGAATCCACCCAGAAGAGCTTTGGAGAAAGGCCTGGTAATCTACTTCTGAAAGATCACATCTATTGAAAACTCTGTGGAGCACAGTTCTATTCTGAAGCACATGGGGTCACCATGAGTTGGAATTGATTTGATGGCAACTTTTTTTTTCTTAAAAAAAAATTCACTGCAGTTTCAAACTGCATAGTGAGTGAATTAGAACATCTTTACTAGAGATTGGAAACCCTGGTGGCATAGTGGTTAAGAGCTACAGCTGCTAACCAAAAAATCGGCATTTTGAATCCACCAGGTGCTCCTTGGAAACTCTGTGGGACAGTTACTCTGTCCTGTAGGGTCACTATGAGTTGGAATCAACTAGACAGCAACAAGTTTGGTTTGGTTTTGGTTTTTAATAGAGATAGCTGGAACATTTTAACCTCATTGCCTGGCTGCCCAGCCCTGTGTGAGGCACCTGGTCTGCAAAGGGCCCTTCCCTTTATTTTCAGTTCTCAAAGGAGTCACTTTAACCTCTGGCACTTCAGTAGGCTGAAAGTCAGCATTTGAGTGACACAGGCAAAGATGGATCTTCAAGTCCTTTGAGCAAGGTGGTTGGGAGCAGCTCTTATGTAGCAAGTGCTGTCTAGATGCAGACTCTCTTGATAACAATTTTTTTAAAGAGAGGATTGGGATGCATCTCTATTTGTCAAATCATGGTTGAACTGTAACCATGGACTGGCTGTGAATACAAGAGTTCAGGAAAAACCAGCAAAAGCATTGTGTGAGAATGAATTGACTATATAGAATTTTCGATAAAGAGTGGTGAATATTTCATTTTTGTTTGTAAATCATGTGATATACATCCTTTATATCAGTAAAATTTATAATAAACTTGTATATACATGCATACATTTTATTCCTGGATAGCTCATTGTTAAACTTTACTAGGGTACCACTGGTTAATTTTACTAAATTTAAACCACCTTTCGAACAGAGTTAAAATGTTCTTTGAAACTGAATTTAGTCATAACTGAGAATGGGTCTGAAAATCACTGCTGGCAAAATAGAGTGAGCAGTGCTTTACAGATCAGATCGATTGGCCAGTGGACAAGTTCAAACCAATGGCTTTTTAATATCTTAAACAATTTCTGATTGCTCAAAAGCAATAGTCATTGAACAGTTCCTATCATACAGGTGGGAAGTTGGAGCAACAAATGATGAATTGAACTCAGACAATATTCATGCAAGTCAGCAGCTTAAACAACTCAGGCAACTCAGTAGGTTTTATATATGGCATTTGGACCTGTTTGGGAGGCTGCCAGTCTGGGCTGATGCATGCTTGTTTGCTTGTGTGCACGTATGTGCTGGGTTGGAGAAGGAGATTGTTCTGTGTCTGGGCAAATGAATATGTATAAACATTTCTGCATGCAGGTATAGGCTCTAAAGAAGTCTTCAGGTTTAAGAGATATTTTTAGCTACATAGAGGGGATATATATATATACAGATACACACACACATATATACATACACATACACATACATACACACACACGGAGTCTATATAAATAGCTGTGTATATACACATACACAGAGAATTTATATATATATATATATATATATATACATATATATATATATATATATATATATATACATGCACAAAAGGAATACAATAGCTATTCAAAGTATCACAAGTAAAGAGGTTTTCATTGTTGTTAGGTGCCATCGAGTTGGTTCCAACTCATAGCGACCCTATGTATACTGCCTGGTCCTGCGCCATGCTCACAATTGTTGTTATGCTAGAGCCCATTGTTGCAGCCACTGTGTCAATCCATCTCGTTGAGGGTCTTCCTCTTTTTCGCTGACCCTGTAGAAAGAAGGACCCGGCAGTCTACTTCTGAAAAGAATTAGCCAGTAAAAACCTTACGAAGAGCAGGTTCTCATGGGTAAGAAAAGCTTTGAAAATTTAATGACAAGCTGATGGTTAACTGTTTTCCAATAGGAAGTAACTGCTACCTTCTGTGAAAAGAAAAATACGTGGCTCACTTTCTACTTTCTTATCTTGTTGTTAGGTGTCGTCGAGTCAGTTCCGACTCATAGCAGCCCTATGTACAACAGAATGAAACACTGCCCAGTCCTGCACCATCCTCACAATCATTGCTCTGTTTGAGCCTATTGTTGCAGCCACTGTGTCAATCCATCTCATTGAGAGTCTTCCTCTTTTTTGCTGACCCTCTACTTTACCAAGCGTGATGTCCTTCTTCAGGGGCTGGCCCCTTCTCATAACATGTCCAAAGTACATGAGATGAAGTCTCGCCATCCTCGCGTCTAAGGAGCATTTTGGCTGTACTTCTTCCAAGACAGATTTGTTCTTCTTCTGGCAGTCCATGGTATATTCAGTATTCTTTGCCAACACCATAATTCAAAGGCATTAGTTCTTCTTTGGTCTTTCTTATTCATTGTCCATCTTTTGCATGAATATGAGGCGATTGAAAATACTATGGCTTGAGTCAGGCACACCTTAGTCCTCGAGGTGACACCTTTGCTTTTTAACAGTTGAAAGAGATCTTTTGCAGCAGATTTACCCAATGCAATACGTCATTTGATTTCTTGACCACTGCTTCCGTGGGCATTGACTGTGGATCCAAGTAAAATGAAATCCTTGACAACATCAGTCTTTTCTCCGTTTATCATGATGGTGCTTATTGGTCCAGTTGTTTTCTTTATGTCCAGGTGTAATCCATACTGAAGACTGTAGTCTTTGATCTTTATCAGTAAGTACTTCAAGTCCTTTTTGTTTTCAGCAGGCAAGATTGTGTCATCTGCATATCACAAGTTGTTAATGAGTTTCCAGTCCTGATGCTGCGTTCTTCTTCATATACGTTCTTAAGAAATCCTAAATATCTTTTAATCTCTCTGTCAGTGCATTTAAATGAAGCCTACATTTAAAGAAATTGTATGTACTAAAAAATGATGTCCATGTTTACTGAAGCTTTAACCAACAGGTAAAATTTGTCTGCAAACCATGTGGGTGTGTGTGTATGTGGGGGGGTGGGGGGGGGGAAGAAGACAAATAGTCTAGGAGGAATTTGCATGTTCTAACACTTTCCAGATCTGTGATTTTGTCATGTTATGCTCTCTACCATAAATATGTTTCATTCATTCAACAAATATTTACTCAGTGGCTATAAAGTACTGTGTTAGCATACAGTACCTGTTCTCTTGACGCTTACATACTAGTTGGGGAGACGTAATATGCAGACTAATAAATACAATAATTAAAGGCTCTTAGAGAAAGCCAAAGGACATAAACACATAATTGAGAGAAGCTAACTTGAGAAAGAATGGATAGGGAAGGTGCCTATGAGGAGATGCCATTTCAACTGAGATCTGGAAAATGAGAATGAGGATGAGGTAGTAAAAGGTCTTGAAATGTTCAGGGAACATCACTAGAGTTGACGGGGCTAGCTAGAGTATAGGCAGCTAGCGGGAAGAGTAGTAGGAGATGAGATCAAAGGGATAGACAAGGACCAGATCACGTAAGACTTTGTAAGCAAAGGTAAGGAGTTTGGATTTTATTCTAAGTATGATGGAAAACCACCGAATAGTTTGGAAAAGGAGTGTGACACATTTTGATTTACATTTTAAAAGTATCACTAAATTCTGGGTGATGTGTGATAGTTCGGAGTAAGGAGACCCATTAGGAGCCTACAGCAGTAGTTCAGGCAAGACTTTGATGTTCTACTTTTCCACTTAATGTAGAGAGAATACCTTTGCCTGTCAAACACTGTAAATCTTTACCATTTTTAATGGCTACACAGCATTCTGTTATATGCCTATAACATAATTTAGTCAATTATTGTTTGACATATGGACTGTCTCCAATATTTTGCTATTATAGTACTAGGATGAACACGAGTAACATAAAAAATCGGGAGATATTATTCTGACTTGAAAAAAAAATCTGTCTTGGAAGAAGTACAGGCAGAATGCTCCTTAGAAGCAAGGATGGCGAGACTATGTCTTATATACTTTGGACATGTTATCAGGAGGGACCAGTCCCTGGAGAAGGACATCATGCTTGGTAAAGAAGAAGGTTATCAAAAAAGAGGAAGGCCCTCAATGAGATGGACTGACACAGTGGCTGCAACAGTGGGCTAAAGCATAACAACGATTGTAAGCATGGTGCAGGACCGGGCAGTGTTTAGTTCTGTTGTTCATAGGGTCGCTATGAGTTGGAACTGACTTAAACGGCACCTAACAACAACAACATTCTGACTTGTGCTGTTGGCTTCACCGTGTAGGATCAGTCTTGGTCGTATTCTGTAACATGCCCTAAACCAGGGGTTGGCAAACTATGGCCTATAGGCAAAATCTGGCCCTCAGGTTGTTTTTGTAGGTAAAGTTTTATTGGAACACACCTATGCTAATTCATTTATGTAGTATCTATGGCTGCTTCTTCTCTGCAGTGGCAGAGTTGAGTAATTGCAAGAGACCATGTATTTGACTAGCAAAGCCTAAAATAGTTACTCTCTAGCTCTTTACAGAAAAAGTTTGGTGATCTCTGCCCTAAAGTATTAATTTATGAGAGCACCAACTGTGTACCAGCCTTAGGATGAGCACTCTATACACAAATGAATAAGACACTCTGTTTTGGTTTAGGTTAGAGTATCACAGGGAAGCTCAGATGTGGACATAAACAATTGCCTGGTTCCCAAGACTGAAGCTTGGAAGCTCTCCTAGCTCCCTACTCTGTGTGTCTCATGCAGGAAGCCTTCTACAATGCTAATCACGCTCTGCCTTGTGATACCCTCACTTTGGCAGTGTTAACCACCAGCCCCATTTGAAGCTTCTTAAGGGCACGGATGGTACCATGTAATAGGGAAGATACTAATCTGGAATTTCCTTTACTTGTAATATTTTTCTCTGCTTTTGGTACCAGATTAATGTTGTTGTTGATGTTGTTAGGTGCCATCAAGTCGATTCTGACTCAGAGTGACCCCATGTGACAGAGTAGAACTGCCCCGTAGGGTTTTCTAGGCTGTGATCTTTACGGGAGCAGGTTTACACGTCTTTCTCCTGAAGAGCTGCTAGGTGGGTTTGAACTGCCAACCTTTCAGATAGTAGCCAAGCATTTTATCACTGTGCCACCAGGGCTCCTTATCAGAGTAATACTGATCTCATGAAATGAGTTGGGAAGTGTTCTCTGTTTTCTGAAAGAATTTGTGTAAGATTGCTATTAATTCTTCCTTAAATGTTTGCTATAATTCATCATTGAAGCCAAGTGGACTGTAGTTTGTTTTTTTTGTTGTTGTTGGAAGGTTTGATTTGTACATTTAATCCCTTTAATGGATATGCTGCTAATGTTGTTGTTAGGTGCTGTTGAGTTGGTTCCAACTCGTAATGACCCATATACAACAAAACGAAACACTGCCCGGTCCTGCACCAGGTTTGAGCCCACTGTTGCAGCCACTGTGTTAATCCATCTCCTTGAGGGTCTTTCTCTTTTTTCACTGACCCTCTACTTTAAAAAGCATGATGTCTGATGTCCTTCTCCAGAGATTGGTCCCTCTTGATAATACGTCCAAAGTAAGCAAGACAAAGTCTCAACATCCTCACTTCTAAGAAGCATTCTGGCTGTACTTCTTCCAAGACAGGTTTGTTTGTTCTTCTGTCAGTCCGTGGCATATTCAGTATTCTTCATATTCTTCACCAACACCATAACTTGAAGGCATCAGTTCTTCTCTGGTCTTCATATTCATTGTCCAGCTTTTGCATGCACATAAGGTGATTGAAAATACCATGGCTTAGGTCAGGTGTGCCCTTTGTATTCAAGGCAACATCTTTTTTTAATACTTAAAAAAGGTCTTCTGCGGAGATTTACTCAATGCAATACATCATTTGATTTCTTGACTGCTACTTCCATCGGTATTGATTATGGATCCAAGTAAGATGAAATCCTTGACATCTTGAATATTTTCTCTGTTTATCATGATGTTGCTTATAGGTCCAATTTTGAGGATTTTTGTTTTCTTTACGTTAAGGTATAATCCATACTGAAGGCTATAGTCTTTGATCTTCATCAGTAAATGCTTCAAGAGCTCTTCACTTCCAGCAAGCAAGGTTGTGTCATCTGCATATGGCAGGTCGTTAATGAGTCTTTCTCCAATCCTGATTCCACGTTCTTCTTCATATAGTCCAGGTTCTCGAATTATTTGCTCAGCATACAGATCGAATAAGTATGGTGAAAGGATACATCCCTGATGCACACCTTTCCTGACTTTAAAACACGCAGTATCCCCTTGTTCTCTTCGAACAACTTGCCTCTTGATCTATGTACAGGTTCCACATGAGCACAATTAAGTGTTCTGGAATTCCCATTCTTTGCAATGATATCCATAATTTGTTATGATCCACACAGTTGCATGCCTTTGCATAGTCAATAAAACACAGGTAAACATCTTTCTGGTATTCTCTGCTTTCAGCCAGGATCCATCTGACATCAGCAATGATATCCCTGGTTCCACTTCCTCTTCTGAATCCGGCTTGAATTTTTAGCAGTTCCCTGTCAATGTACTCCTACAACTGCTTTCGAATGATCTTCAGCAAAATTTTACTTGCATGTGATATTAATTATATTGTTCGGTAATTTCTGCATTCTCTTGGATCATCTTTCTTTGGAATGGGCACATATATGGATCTCTTTCAGTCTGTTGGCCAGGTAACTATGCTCCACATTTCTTGGCATAGACGAGTGAGCACTTCCGGTGCTACATCCATTTGTCAAAACATCTCAATTAGTATTCCGTTAATTCCTGGAGCCTTGTTTTTTTGCCAATGCCTTCAGTGCAACTTGGACTTCTTCTTTCATTACCATGGATTCTTGATCGTATGTTACCTCCTGGAATGGTTTAACATCGACCAATTCTTTGAATAGTTGCCATTTTGTTGTTAAAAAGGGTATTTCCAGTGAATAGGTCATTAGTCTTGCAAAATTCTGTCATGCAATCTCTGATGTCGTTTCTATCACCAAGGCTGTATTTTCCAACTACTGACCCTTTATCTTTGTTTCCAGCTTTCGCATTCCAGTCACCAGTAATTATGAATGCATCTTGATTGCATGTTTCATCAATTTCAGGCCGCAGAAGTTGGTAAAACTCTTCATTAGTCGTTGGTGGGTAAATTTGAATAATAATCATATTAACTGGTCTTTGTAGGCATGTGGATATTATCCTATTATTGACAGCACTGTACTTCAGGATAGATTTTGAAATGTTCTTTTTGATGATGGATGTGACGCCATTCCTCTTCAATTTGTCATTCCTGGCATAGTACACCATATGATTATCTGATTCAAAATGGCCAATACCAGTCTATTTCAGCTCACTAATGCCTAGGATATCTTACTTCAAGTGTTCCATTTTATTTTTGAAGACTTGCAATTTTCCTAGATTTATACTTCGTACATTCCACATTCCGATTATTAATGGATGTTTACACCTGTTTCTTCTCATTTTTAGTCATGCCACATCAGCAAGTGAAGGTCCTGAAAACTTGATTCCATCCACATCATTAAGGTTGACTCTACTTTGAGAAGGAAGCTCTTCCCCAGTGGTATTTTAAATGCCTTCCAACTTGAGGGGCTCATCTTACAGCACTATCTGAGACAATGTTCTGCTGCTTTTCATAAGGTTTTCACTGGCCAGTTTTTTTAGAAATAGTTTGCCATGTCCTTCTTTCTAGTCAGTCTTAATCTGGTAGCTCTCCTGAAACCTGTCCACCATGGGTGACCCTGCTGGTATTTGAAATACTAGTGGCATAGCTTCCAGGATCACAGCAACACTCAAGCCACCACAGTATGATAAGCTGATGGACACATGGTGGTAAATGGATTTAGATTTGGAGTTAGATTTGGTGATTTGTGTCTTTTAGGGAGTTTGTCCATTTCAGCTAAGTTGTCAAAAGTATTGGAATGTATTTGCTATAATATACCATATTTTACACAAGTAACACACCCCTTCTATGTTTGTTTGCCAACCACGCCCTTCCCCCCCATGAGGTATTTTTGTAAGTGCGCTATGCTAACTGTTTTTACAGCAACTGTAAAAAAAAATTGGCATAGTGGTGCTTAAGAAAATACCTCACAGGAGGAGGATGCAACTGGCAAACAAACGTAGAAGGTGAATGTTATTTGTATAAAATATGGTACTCTTATTTTCCTTTTAATGTCTGTCGGCAGTCTAGGGAGTCTCCTGATATTGGTAATTTGTCGTCTCTCCTTTTTTTCATGATCATTCCAACTAGAAGTTTAGCAATTTTATTAATCTTGTCACAGACAAACTTTTGGTTTCATTCATTTTCTCCATTATTTGTCTGTTTTTCTATTTCATTGCCTTCCCACCTTGTCTTTATTATTTCCTTCCTTCTACTTATTTAATTCATTCTTCTTTTCTAGCTTCTAAAAATGTAAGCACGGATCATTGATTTTAGAACTTTATTCTTTTCTAATGTAGGTATTTAAAGCTATAGATACCCCTCTACACACTGCTTTAGCTGCATCCACCAATTGTGATATGTTTTTATTTTCATTCAGTTCTAATATTTTCTAATTTCCCTAGTTTTTTCTTCTTTGACCCATGGTTGTCTAGAAGTATGTTGTTGGTATCCAGATATTTTCGAGTTTTTCAAATAACTTTTTTTATTGATTTTTGTTGTAGACAGAAAACATACTCTGTGTTACTTCAATACTTTTAAAGTTATTGAGACTTATTTCATTGCTCAGAGTATGGTCTGTTAATGCTTCATGTGCACTTGAAAGGAATGTATATACTGTTATTAATGGGCATAGTGTTCTATATAAATGTAAGCAAGGTCAAGTTATTTGATGATGTTCAACTTTTCTATATCCTTACTGATTTCTTACTATTTTTTTTTAACCACTAGTGAGAGAACAATTTTGAAATCTCCAGCTAAGACTGTCCTCTTGTCCATTTCTTGTTTTAGTTCTTTGAGGTTTGCTGTGTAATCAGTTGCATAAACATTTAGCATTGTTATGTTTTCCTGATGAATTGACCCTTTTATCATTATTTAATGTCCCTGTTTATCACTGGCAATATTCTTTGTTCTGAAGTGTACTTTGATATTAATGTAGCTACTTCAGCTTTCTTAGGGTTAGTATTTACATGGTATATTTTTCTATCCTTTTACTTTCAGTCTATGTGAGTCTATTTAAAGTATGTCTATTGTAGAGAGCATATAGTTGAGTCTGCCGTTTTTATTAGTTTGACAAACTCTGCTTTTTAGTTGGTGTGTTTAGACCATTTACATTTTATGTAATCATCAATATGGTTGGATTTAAATTGACTTTGTCAGTAACTGTTTTCTATTTGTCCCATTTGTTCATTTTTGCCCTCTTTTCCTACTTTGTTCTGGATTGAGATGTTTTTGTGTTTTAGCATTCATTTTTTCTCCACTGTTTGCTTATTAGTTGTATTTCTTGTTTCCCTTTTTAGTTGTTGCTCAGTGGTTTGCAATATGCGTCTTTAACTTATCAAATTCTACTTTCGAATGATATCACTTCATGTATGATGTAAGAAACTTACCTTTCCCCTTCCCATCCTTTATGCCATGACTTTCATACATTTTACTTCTACACGTTATCAACCTCACAATACATTGTAATTTTTAATCCTTTAAAATTTCAATTATTTTAAAAAATTGATGAGAAAAAGTCTGTTTTATTTCCCCACATATATACAGTTTTCAGCACTCTTCATTCCTTTATTTGAAGCTGAGTTTCCACAGTTACCATTTTCCTACAGCCTGAAGAATATTTCTTGTAGTGCAGACCTTTTGGTGATGAATTTTCTCAGCTTATATTTGTCTGAAAAAACTGTCTAGATTAGGTTTTTTTTCCCCTTTCAGTGTTGTTTTTGTTACAAAATTAGTGTTTATTTTATCTTTCTTTCTCCCGGTGTAATGTTTCTTTTTTTCCCTAATTGCTTCTAACATTTTCTCTTTGTCACTGATTTTCAGCAATTTGATTATGATGTGCCTTGCTGTATTTTACTTTGTGTATATATTTGTTTGTTTGTTTTTTGGCCTGCAGTAGGTTGAGCTTTCATATCTATGGGTTTATACTCTTCATCAAATTTGGAAGATTTTTTGCTGTTATTTCTTTCAATGTTTTTCTGCATGCCCGGTCTTCTGTGACAGTGATTATAGATTTGCTTCATCTCTTGATTTTGTCCAACAGGTCACTGAAGCTTTTTTCATTCCTTTTAAGTCATTTTTCTTTATGTGGTTCAGATTGTATAGTTTCTACTGCTACATTGTAAAAGTTCAATTATTTTTTCCTTCTGCAGTGTTTAATCTGCTGCTAAAACCACTCAATGGACGTTTTATTCAGATGTTGTATTTCTCAGCTCTAGAAGTTCCATTTAGTTCTCTTTTTATAGATTATATTTCTCCTCATTGTGGATATTTTTTTCTTTAAATTGTTTAACATGTTTATAATGGTTGTTTTTAAAATCTTTATATGCTAACCTATCTATGTTATTTCTGGGTCTGTTTCTTTTGACTAAGTTTTCTCCTGGCTATGCATCACATTTTTCTGATTCTTTGTAGGCCTATTAATTTTTGATTGACTGCTGGACATTGTGAAAACTGCCTTGTTGAGTGTCCACATTTTATTGTCTCCCTTTAATGAGTGTTTGAAAGATAATTATTTTACTTGTGAATCAGCTTGATCATTTTATGGCTTAAAAGAAAACAAAACAAAAAAACTTCATTATGGTGCATCTAGAGTAGTCTTAATTCTAGAATTATTTTAGGTCCACTACTAAGGTGTGATCCTTTTGGGATCTCTACTGAATGCCCTAGGTGATCAGTGAGGTGTCTCTTCTCTGACTGGCCTGATCTCAAATGTATCTCAGCCCTGTTTGAGCTCTGAGAATTGTTTAGCCCTTACTTCTATAAGTACTTTACTTGTATAGTATTATTCAGTTTACACAATAGATCTATGAAGTAGGTATTACTAATCACATTTTGCAGGTAAGGTTACTAAGAGTCAGGGAAATGAAGTTATTTGCCCAACGGCGTGCGACAAGGAAATGCCAGACCCAAGATTCAAGCCCAGTTGTGTCTTGACAAGAGCCAGTGCTCCTAGCAAATATGATGCCCAAATATTACAGCTACTGTAGGGCTTGGTTGATGTTACGGATAGGGGTCACTAACGGAGATAAGCGGCACCATCAGTTTGATCTGGGATGATCAGAGAAGACATCACAGGGCAAGTAGTACTTGATTCTAGGACTCCCTAGAGGGTGGCTAGAATTCAGACAGGCAGGCAGAGAGGACAGTAGAGAGCTTTCTAGGCAGCGAGAGTTCCAGAAGCATTGCTGTAGAAATGGCAATGCTCAAGATAGGTCTATTCCTGTGATAGTGAATTGTCCAAATGGGCCAGGCTGGGCAGAGTGGAAATAAGGCAAAACGGCAGTAATGAAGGCCAATTCTGTTAATACTTAGTGATGACAAGTAGGACATACATAGCCAGTTCCTAGAGTCTTTATGCTTCAATCCACCTGCTAACTTCATAAGGCTTTACTGGGCAAACCTGAGCAATGTAGAGCCACCCTGCCTATTACCTGAGCTAGAGTCACATTCAGGGGCTAATGGGAAACATTTAATGTGCCATTTCTAGCCCAGCTTTTTGTAAAGCAATACATTGCTTTGAAAATACAGTACTTATGCAAATGTGGTATTACTATCAGATACCACATTTGTATCGCCATCTGCTATGTTTTCAAAGCTGAGCTCAGGAATCTTTCTACTCTAAGACTCTAGACAAGGCTTTGCAATCCCTACCAGGTTATGTAGCATCAATAGGCTTTTAGGATGGCTGAACATCCATCCTGTGACCATTGAGCCAAAAACCATCTGGAAATAGTTATTATTAATAGATTTCCAAATTAATTAACATAGTCTGAGCTTAGACTTTGCACACCAATTTTACCCCAATATCTGCTGAATATGCATTGTCACAGCCTGGGAATGCCCTCTGACTCTCCCCACATACTCAGAGCCTGGCAAGACAGAACCACAGATTCACACACTCACTCATTCATTTAATCAGCCAACAGCAAATATGAGCACCTATTATATGCCATACATAGCTCTAGGCTAAAGGTATAGCGATGGAAAAGACAGACGAAAATCCCTGCCCTCATAGATCTTACATTCCAGTGGGACTGAACTGATCTCCCCTTGCAGGCCCAAAAAATCATTCTCGATTAATAAGGGGGCCTTTGGGAGTCCTGGACAAACATCTCAGAGTCCTCAGCATAAAATCTGCCAAGATCCAATGACAAAGTTCTAGAAACTGAGCTTCTTTTTTCCAGTGGCTTTGCCCTTCAACCCAGATGAAACTAAAGCTCTGTGATCAAACATTGGTCTGCCTGGTGTCTGTGTACACATTTCCTCCAGCTCTGGATCCATCCTTGCCTATCCTTCATCTAAAGTCTAAATTGAATAATGACCACGCATGCAGAGTGCACTCACTCTGGGCCATGCACTGTTCTGAGCACATTATATTAACTAAGTCAATCCTCACCACAACCCTTGAAGATAACTTATAATTATGTCTGATGAGTCAGAATCGACTCGACAGCACTGGGTTTGGTTGTTGTTGTTTTTTTTTTGTACAGATGATGTAACTAAGGATTAGAGAGAGTTCAAGTAACCACTGTCTCCTGTTCTAGAACCCAGCCCTCAGGTAAGGCTGACAAACACCTTGATCTGACTGCCTCCCTGGATCTTTGTCTCCTGTCTGCCCTTCCACATAGGTACCTTTTCAACTCCAAGGATACCAACCTTGCTCCAACTTCAAAGTGGCTGTATCTGGTTTCTGGGTGCCTACCCTTTGGAGTGGGGGTGAATCTGACTACCTCCCCAGGCAGTTTGCCTTCCACCTGAACAGTGAAGTCTGAGTGTGTCTCAACGGGCCAGCCTCATTCCTTGCGCTGGCATCTCCCTCTTGCCGCCCTGGGGAGTTCACTTTCCTCTTACCTCCGGGAAGCCAGCAGACCCATTTGAAATAGAACTAGGGCTCTATTTCATACCCTGGAAAATGTGAACTTCTAAAGGCCTTTGTAGAGCCAAAACCCCATCAACACCTGCAGTCTTTCAGCATCCTTGACAAGTGGAAGCAATGCTTTCCCCAAGGTTTACCCTTCACCTTCACCTCCCACAGTTTAGTTTGAGATCACAGGTCTGTGCACATACATTTTTACAATGCATTATATGGTGGCTTGTCTGTTTGCAGCTGATAAAATGCATTTGAAGAGGGTGTTTGGGAGCTACTTGCAGGCTTCCAAGTGCCTGGATTTGAACAGTGGTCTCAGGTGGCTTCAGAACTGGCTGAATGGGTGAGCACAGAGAATGCTGGAGTTTGCAAGCTGAGCACCACCAAATGATTTATTAAAAACTACCATAGAGACAAATTAAAAATTATTCGTGTAAAATATGAGCAAGGAAAAGTGATTGGAATATAAACTATTAAGAAAACTGGAAGATGACCTAATTTGTATCTGATATGCAGCATTAAAAATGTGATTTATAAATGAATTTTGTAAAGTTCAGAGTTTACTGCTACTGGCTGTAAATATATAGAGAACCAATTCATCTTCCTGTATAAAAAAAGAGTGCTCAAATGGAGGGGTCATTATGGTGTTTTTTTCAAAAAGCTGCTCTCTGCTTTTTGTTAACAGGTCATGGTGGGGTTCTTTTCTAATATTTTCTACATTTTTGAGCCAAAAATTCATCTCTGTGTCATGAGCTTGATAAAAGCCTTCCAGTGTCAAATGGAGTTTGTTACTGCAAAGGGCAGTAGGTGGTACTGTCTCTGGAGGAGCCAATGCTGGTCTTGGCTGGCTCTGCTTGTAGGTAACAGGGGGTATGTGTGGGTGGCTTCAGGGAACTGGGCCCCTCTTGTGTTCCCTTTGTAGTCAAGGAAATGGAGCAGCTTGGTTAAGGGTTTTCCCTCTTCTGCTCTTCCCTGAAAACAATCTCCAAGCAAGTACTTGGCAAAGCCTGAGCTGTGGCTGGGCAAATTGTTATCATTTGTCTCTGGCTGTTTTCTTTCTTATCTCTTACCTCAAGATTCTTTTCCATTGTATCTCAATGACTATGGGGACCCTGCAGGATCATTTTCCCCAGCTTGGTATTGTCCCAGCCCCCTCCCAGGTTGCTTTCCTCCTCCTTTCCTCCACTGCCCCTTGACTATACTCAAACCAGCAGTTGGTGTGGACTTAGAGAATGCAAAGTCACTTCAATATTGGTGTAAACTAAGCAAAGCTGGACAGAATTAGCTTCTAACTAAAACTATATTTATAGGTGCCGTAGAAGGATGATAGTGCAGTATTGGCTACTATGGTAAGTGGATTAGCGTGGTGATTTAGCAGCAGCAGCAGTTTGAACTCACCAGCTGCCCCAAGGGAGAAAGTTGTGGCTGTCTGCTTCTGCAATGATTTACAGCCTTGGAAACCCTGTAGGGCAATTCTGCTCTGTCCTATAGGGTCTCTATGAGTCAGAATCGACTCGGCAGCAGTGGATTTGGGATCAGGCAGACCTGGGTTCTCGTCAGAACCGCACTATTCTAATAATCCAATTTACTCTGTAGAATTATTGTGAGGATGAAATTAGATTATGCATGTTGAATGTTCAGCACAGTAGCTGGAACGTGGTAATAATAGTAATTATTATTTTGAATCATGACACTAGGGGCAGCCTCAGTTAAACTTTGCAGCACTAAGCACCTACTGCGTGGTAAACAAGGCACATGCTCTGTTCTCTAGGTACACAAAGACTGCCAGGAGAGATCACACTTATGCACATGTATCTGGACCACAAGGCAAGTAGTGTTAAGTATTATATGAGGGGCCGGGGAAAGAGCTGAGAAAAGAATGGGAAGAAAAGGGAAGAGGAAAGACAGTGAGCACCACTTACCAGAGTAAGTTCCATGGAAGAGACAGCCATGGACCTGTGTCTTAAAAGACAAATATTTGCCAGATGCTTTATAGAATATCGAGGGATAGACATTATGAATAAAGAGTAAGTAAGATGGCCCTAGACTGCATCTTGTCCGTTGTTATACCCCCCTCACATTGTGCCTGGCACATAACAGCAGTATGGTCAGTATTTGGGGAATGAATGGAAACAAATTGTAGGACTTCGGAGTGGATTGAAAGAAATTGTAGGATATGGATGGTTACGGTAGAGTGATGAGAGGGATGTATCCTCCCCACCTTTGTTCACTTGCATACTTGTATACACAACTCCCTGTCCTCTGCCCAGGCATTCAGGACCTCTGGTCCCCAAACAGGGCACCCAAGTAAGGGCTTCTTCACTCACTTTGACAACTCTTCAGAACCCTGTTTTCTAGAAATATAGTAGCCTGAATAATAGTCATCAATGGCTTAAATATCACCTTTATTTCTCAAAGGTCCTGGACTTTTCGATGGCAATATTTTGCAGGGATCCTTCACATATTCTGAGGTCAAGGCTATATCTATATGTGTTACATTTTCTGTTTAAAACCAAACAATGTCATGGAATTCAAATAGCCAGATCTGTTTTCTCTACCAAATGCCAAATCATGACATTTGTCTGCATTGTTGGTTGCTCCTCCTGTTAGAATTACAGGCCTTTGAAGATGACCTAGAGATCATCTAGCAGTGTAACATATCATCTTCGTTTTACAGAGAAAGAAACTGAGGCTCAAAGAGAAGGAAACAGCTAACTGCCCAAAGTCATGTATCAAGTTATGGCAGTAGTGGAACTAGAACACATGTATCCTTTTTGTTCTTGTATCATGTAATTGGAGTTACTAACATTTGTTTCACTCCTGTCATTAACTCATACCCTTCCCCCAATCCAATTCCCACCTCCACCATGGGAACATACCCAGGGAAATTCATTTGTGCTAAGATATTTATGATTCTGTCTGGTATTTAGCTGTCCATTGTGAGAATCTCCATAACCCCTAAAGCTTGGCTCCTGAGGAAGTTGGTGATCATTTAAGACCTCCTAGTGGTGCAGCAGTCAAGCATTTGGCTGCTAACCAAAAGGTTGGCATTTGAACTTACCAGCCACTCCTTTGGAGAAAAGACCTGGTGGTGTGCTCCCATAAACATTACAGCCTAGGAAACCCTATGGGGCAGCTCTGTTCTGTCCTATAGGGTCGCTGTGAGTCGGAATCAACAGCATATAATAAGGACAGCCACCTGCCTAGAGGGCTTTAGAACATGCTTCTGTGGGGCTAATGGATATAGTCAACCAACTTCTAGTTGTCTGGGTTTAAGCTTTAACTATGAAACTTAATTTCTAAATGACCCTAGAAAAGGTAGTTAATTTCTCAGTGCCTAATTTTCCATATCTATAAAATAGGAATGGTGAAAATTTACTCAAAGGGTTGCCTTGAGAATTAAATATAGTAATACATGTAAAGAGCTTCATACATAGAGAAGAAACTTCCTCTGTATCAGATTTAGATAATTTAAATGATGAGATTTTGACCTTTGAGCTTTGAGATTTTGGACTTTGAGTTGATGAGATGATGAGATTTAGATTTAGAGGATGAGACTTTGGACTTTGAGTTCAATGCTATAATGGGATGAGACTCTTGAAAGTTTGGAGGGGATGTGAGTCCTTGGGAGCAGAGGGCAGACTGTAGTAAGCAGCATTCTAAGATGTCCTCCAATATTTTCACCTCAGTGGTGTATAATCCCCTTTCCTGGAGTGTGTTCAGGATCTGTAACTATAATGGATGTCACACCTGTGATATGGTTATTTAATATGGTAAAGGTGAAGGGACTTTGCAGATGTCATTAACCACTGATGACACAGTGGTTAAGCATTCAGCTGCAAAGGGAAAGATTGGCAGTTTGAACCTACCAGCTGCTCCTCAGGGGAAAGCTGTGGTATTCTGGTCCATAAAGATTATAGCCTTGGAAACACTATGGGAGAGTTCTCCTCTGACCTGTAGGGTCACTATGAGTCGGAATCGACTCGATGGCAGTGGGCTTTGGTTTTAATCAATTTGACTTTGAGTTAATCAAGAGGGAGATTATTCTAGGTGAGCTTTACTTCATCAGATGAGCCTTTTAAAAAGGATGTAGAGATCGGATACAGAAGAAATTCCTATCCTGATGGCTTGAAGAAGCAAGCCACCATGCGTTCTAAGCTGTAAGGAAATGAATTCTGCCAATAACCACATAATCTTGGAAGAGGACCCCAAGCCTCAGATGAGACCGCAGTCCCAGCCAACACTCTGATTGCAGCCTGAGACCTTGAGCAGAGGACCTAGCTAAGTTATGCTCAGACTCCTGACTCGCAGAAATTGTGAGATAATAAATGGCTATTTTTTGAGCTGCTAGATTTCTGATAATTTGTTATGCATAGTAGGTGCTCAATAATTATGACACTTCCCTCTATCCACTTATTTGGATATTTGAGCTCATAAGCTTGGCTTGACTCTTACTATTCTGAGTTTCTTGCTATGGGCTGCTTTCTCTTGCCTCCCATGCTTCCCATCAGAGTTGATCTCTTATAACTTTGCTTGAATGACCTTGGTGTTCCTGTACCCAGCCCTGCTCTGAGTACTACCTTGGTGTCATAGTATTCCCCCAACAGTTCTATATCTGTAGCCGGAGCTATTCAAGAGGCTGGTGCTAATTATCCTTGAAAGACTCTTCTCTACCTTTCCTGACTCTCACTTTGTTTGGCAATCCTTGGTGGGGTCTCAGAGTCCCTCTGAATATTCTAGCACTGAATAGTTTCAACTGAGTGTCTTAGGGACAAGATGTCCTCCTTCACTCAGTGTCTTTCAGCTGCCATTGTTGACAGTTTCATAATGGGCCTGCCAGGGAGGAGTAACAGCTCCTGAGGGTGCTGTCCTATTACTTCAGTGCCTGCTCCCTGGAGCCTCACAGTTTGTAATTAGTTAATCTTCCAAATGCTCCTCGTGTTTGTCTCTCTGCCAAGCAGGCACAGAAGCACTCTGATTGGTCTCAGGGCCTATGGGCAAAATCTAGGGCACATCATTGGGTGTGCTGGGCTATGGCTTCCTTTTTGTATCCTCAGGGGCCTGCTTGGCCTTGGGCCTAAGCTGGTGGTTGGATCTTCTCAGTCCAATGCAGGAGACACACACTGGAGGCCTGATACAAACAGCACCACAGCCTGTAGAGGGTGCTGTCTCCTCAGTTGGCCTCCAAGTTCCCCAGGCAGACTTATTACTGTGGATGAAGGAAATTGAGGTTCACTGGGGTTAATTAACTTGCTCAAGTGGCAGAGCTGGGATTCAGATCCAGGTCAGACAGACTCTAAACTCCATGTGCTTAACTGTTTAACTGTAGTAGTATGCAACCTGCTCCCTTGGGCTGTGGAAAATTTTGGCTCAGGAATTTGGAGACTGTTTCTAGTCCTGACATGCCATTCATTTTCTTTGTACATTTAGATAAATCTTATTCCTCTGTGAATCTCAATTTCCCCATTAGTAAAATAGGCGAGATGACCTTCAAGGGCATGTTCAGCTCTGCCATTTGAAGGTTCTGTAAAATGCATATTAGGGCCTGGGGTTTATCTCCCTATATTGGAAAGTCTTGCTCTGTCATTGTAACTGCTCAAGGACCCAAGGCAATTACTAATTTTAATTGATATAATATGGTAAGGAGACAATGGAAATTGATGATTTATGTCAGGCTGTGATGTATCATTTCGTGTTCAATCAATATACATTTGCTTAGTGCTTATTCTTTCCAAAGCAATGGGTTGTGTAATGTGGGGAATTCAAAGGAGTAAGAAATATCACCTGCCCTCCTGGAAGTCAGTAACTGATCAGGGATGTGGGAACCAACTACGTATCTATACTCCAAGGTAGCAAAAAGTAAGAACAATAGAATAAATAAGGCAATAATCTGGGGCAGTGGTCAACGCCTTAGTTTAGGATGCTGGAGATCTGGATTCTAGACCCGCCTCTGAGTCACCCAACTCGTTTTGCAGGAAACTTCATCTCACTGGGGCTCACTTTCCTGAACAGTGAGGGGGTGGGCTAGATAATATTTTAAGGACTTTTCAGTGTTGGCATCGTGTGATTCTATGAGAGAGATCATGTTTTGTAGAGATGAATGGAAAAGACTTAACAAATTCTGTATATATCCCCAGTTCTGAGCATTATTCCTGAGCCAAAGGATGGAGCAAGTGGGAGTTGAATTAAGTGTTAATGGATGGAAAGAATGTCAGTAAATGATATGAGTGAAAGAATTACATTTCAGGCCAGATAAACAGCATGAGTAAAGGGATAGCAAGTGGGCCATTTGACTGGAATGAAGGGATCCCTTTGGCGATGAACACAATACATAGTTTGAAAGTCAGGGACAAGATTGTAGAAGACCTTGACTTCCAACATAAGTAATTGACTTTCATTTGTACTGAAGGTATTGGGAACCAAGTGTTTGCTTGTTTGAAATAGGGCAGCGACTTGATGAAAGTGGTAAAGATGGCACTAATGGTTGTGTGGAAGGAAGAATGAAGGAAGATGAGACTAGAGGCAGAGGCACCACTGATCCATGTGAGAGGTTTTGAGAGGCTGTTCTAGGCGGGGGCAGTGGGGATACATATAACAGAATAAGATATTTTCAAGAGTCACTGTGAAGGGAGACTTAGCAGGGTCTGGTGACTGACTGGATATGGGGAATAAGAAAAAGGGATGAGGCAGAGACACAGTGCTAGGATTTTTCTTAGTGGCATGTGGAGAATGAATGTTTTACAGGAGGAAAAGGAGAAGTCAAGGGAGAGGAAAGACTTGGGGACACAGGGGACTGCGCTTCGAGACTCACTGAGTTTGAGGGCTGGCAAGACGTACATACCCAACAGGTAGTCCAAAGCGTTGAACTGAAGCTCGTGAGCAAGATACAAGCTAGAGCTTGAGATGTGGAGTTTGTTAAAAGAGAGAGGGGGGAGGCGGGGCCAAGATGGTGGAGTAGTTAGATGTTTCCTGTGGTCCCTCTTACAACAAAGACCTGAAAAAAACAAGTGAATCAATTATATATGACAATCTAGAGGCCCTGAACATCAAAGGCAAAGTTGAGGAATCTGACTGAGTGGCAGGAGGAGGGGGAGATGGTTCGGAAGCAGCGAGGAGTTGTCAGACCTGACCTGGCAGGAGCCAGAGCCCTTCAGGCCAGATTAGCTCTTGTGTGCAGTTAGGCAGGCAGTGGCGCTCGGGAGGCATTTTCCACATCGGGAGAGACCCGGTGGCAGAAAGTCTACTCAGGCATCCAGAACCAGTGAAAAGCAGCCCTCAATCAGCAAAAGATAAGTACCTGCGTCTGGCCTACCGTGCGGATCAAAAAATATCCCCCTTTGGGAAAAACCTCTCTCCCATTTACCTCCCTGCTCCCTGCTCTGCACTGGGTCCTGGTCGGCTTCAGCGATTGCTGGGTCCCCTGGGCTGGAAATAGGACCTGTCACGTGCCCTTAGCCATTCTCCCAGCCTTGGAGAGGGAACAAATTAACAAACAGGAAAAAATAATCTGCCAGCTCCTATAAGCCAGGAGCTCAGGGTAGGCACAGCTCATTTGCCTAAGCACAGGCATAAAGGGTCCATGGACTTTGAGTGCCTTTCACCCCTGCATAGGCCTTTGTGGGCCCATTTCAACAGCCTAGGCCTTCATTACTGCAGTACAACAGGGTATATACGTGAAGTCTAACTTCAACTGTTTCAGCTGTAAAGTGCAGGTTCATGACATTTGACACTGCTCTGCCCATTAAGCAGGATCTTCACCTACCCACATCAGGGGACTGAGGACTGGTGGCTCCACCAATGCCACTTAGCCACCTGTGACAGGGGCCCAAGAATAAGTGGTTCCCCCCAGTCCTTACAGCCAACAGCACTGGGTGCTCATAGTCTGACTGTAGACTCACCCACATATGCATTCTAGAGAACAGGGACACACTTTCCTCCCAGACACTCAGGGACAGCCATCAACCCCCTGCCTTGCTCAGTGTGTGACCTCCTACTGCATCCAGATACCTGTACCTACACCAGTTACCCATGCCTGTCTAGGACTGTAGGTGAGAGCCTGCACCGCACACTTCATGACCGACTACCTGGACACCTGAGCTGAATCCATACAAGAAAAGTAAACAGACTCCTGGGCTCATATACTTAGTAACAGAACTAACCACCTGTTGACAAGATGTTAGAGCTTCAAAGACACCAATAATCAAACTAGATCACACAAGCAGCCTATTTGTGCAAAACAAAACGAGAAGCTAGGACACAGTAAGCAAACATAAAATAAATGTAATAACTTATTGATGGCTTGGAGACAACAGTCAATATCAAATCACATAAAGAGGCAGACCATGATGGCTTCAGCAAGCTCCCAAAATAAACAATCAAGAAATTTTTCGGAGGAAGGGAATTTCTTGGAAGTACCAGAGGCGAAATACAAAAGATTACCATACAGAACTCTTCAAGGTATCAGGAAGGAGATCAGGCAAAATGCAAACCAAGCTATGGAACACACAGACAAAGCAATAGAGGATCTTAAGAAGGTTATTCAAGAGCACAATGACAAATTTAATAGGCCTCAAGAATCCACAGAAAGACAGCAATCAGAAATCAAGAAGATTAACAATAAGACTTTAGAATTAGACAACTCAATAGAAAGTAATAGGAGCAGAATTTGGAACAGGCTGCATAAGCTCAGTTACCACCATTGCTTCCCACCATTACTAGCCCCTGCTTTTCCTCATGGTATTTTCTCTTTTTTTCTTCTTTCTCCCTCCTCCTATTCCAGTAAGATTGACTAAAAGTTTCTTCTTGGAGGGTGGCAGAACAAATTGATAACCCTCAAGGACTAGGATTAACTCATCTGCAACGTGACAATCATGACTAACGGTGCCAGATAGCCTTCAAGGATTGCCAGTAAGAAGTTAGATCCTCTGAGACATGAGAAATGTGACCACCGTGAAGAGAAACTATAATCCTGTCCATATAAAACTTTGTCCAGTCTCCAGTTGGGGAGGCATGTTTTTTGGAGGAGCTCATTCCCCTCTGTCTCCTGTATATCAATATACAGTAAAACCCTCTTGCTACTCACCTCACCCCTGTCTCAGTATTGGCTTCTGCATAGGTGGCTCAAATCCGTGATTTGCAGTAACAAATTTGGTGTCCAACGTGCGGCTGCCAGCCGCTTGAGACACGGCAGCCCCAGGGCAGGGCCCAGGACTGATCGACAGCTCTCCTGACAAGCAACCACGAGAGGTTTCATTTGCCTCCAGGGAGATTGTCGGTGGGACCGGGGCCTGCAGTGGCACTGCTGTTCCCCAACCGCGCCAGAAATAGGTGGGTGAAAAGGCAGCAAGATTGGCATAGGAGGGATCCCAGAGAGGTGAGTCTGTGACTCCTCTCCCTGTTGTGCTCAGGGTCGGGGCAGACAGGGCAGGCCTGAGGTTTCTGGAGCGGGACCTGAGCCCTTGGTTTCCGAGGCGGGAGGTACCTCAGATGACCGACCCGTGTAGGACCGCAAAAAGACTCGTGGTGGCTCTGGAGTCTGGGTTTTAGGTTTCAGGTTTCAAGTTTCAGGTGTTTGAATGAGGGACAGCTAAGATTACCTCTGGCATCCGAGAGGGCTGTCTGAGAGGTTGAAGCAGCCAGAACTGCTTTGAGTGTAGGGCCGGCTGAGTGTGGGATTGAAAAATCCACTGCTGTTTGTGTTTGCTTACTGTTTGTGTGTATGTGTGTCTGTCCTTGTGAAACCACCTTTGTAAATGTGTCGATCCTAAGCTGTGTAAAACCTGTCATCAGATTTGTGAATATTTCTGGTCCTGTTTTTTTAGGCGAGATGTTTGGTTTCATCGGTCAGAAGAAGTTTATCATGCTCAAGTCATTCTAGAAGGACACCTCCAGGGAGATTGGGCGCCCAGAATAGGAAGTAATCTAAGCTAGATATTATATGAAATGTGTTTTATTAAAGAGAAAAGAATAATTTTGTCTTAAAGTAAAATAACAGTTCCAGAATAGTAAAAAAAGAAAGAAATTAGTTACCTTTTGCCCTTCAAAATTCCTAGGTTAACTTAAACATATGTAAATATCTTCCATGAATCAAGAGAGTGAGGGTGGGGCAAGATCAGGCCTCCTCTGCCCCAGCCCCCAGTATCCAAGGTCGTGTAGCTCCAGGGAAGCCTTTAAAAGACCTTTTCCAACTAGGTAGAGACCCTTTTAAGACAAAGATTAGAAAAATGCTGCTTTGCTATAGTTATCAGAAATTGGGTGGATCCCAGTCATAAAAGAACTATAAACAAGTTCTCTATTATAGGGGAACTCTAAGAAGTCAAAAGGAATAGAAATCACAATGAGACACACCTGAAATGGCCTTGAAAAATGTTTCCAGCAGTAGCCAGAGGCTTAGTTATATCCATATCAATGAATTGGTCAATTAAACAGAGACTTTGTGATTTCCAAAGCCAGTTGATAAAATCTTTAAGGGCTAAAGTTAGCTGGAAAAAATGTGAGAAATAGTAAAATTTAAATGAAAATTAAAATATTTAAATATAATTTTTCAACAACAGTTATGTTTTATTATATACAGGCCTAAAATAATTCCCAAGACATTTTATGTAACTTATTGATATTTAATTGAGTTAATAAATATTTGTAATAATTTAAGCTTATATACTTTGCCTTTTTATGCCACAAGAAGAATATGTGTGCGTGTGTGTGTATATATATATATATATATATATATATATATATATATATATATATAGTATGCTAATGAGTGTGTTCATTTTTTCCATTTTAAAATGCACTATAAGAGGTGTGCAACAAAGATGTTTAAGAGGTTTATTTAAAAGGAAATGTATTTAATATGGTCAAAAGTTTTATCAGTCTGACTAAAGTTTAGTGGTTTAATTTATAATTTATGAGTTTTTTTAGCTTTAATGTTGAACGGCATGTAGGGTAGAGAGTTGAGTTTCTTGCTGTTGGAATGGCAGGGTTTTCTTTGATTTCTGGGTTGAGGGGTTAATTTGTTCTTTGTGTGGTCTGCCTCAAAGATGGGGGTTCAGTCTCTCATTGGAGTGAGATTCCTAGGTTGCAAGTCGGGCCATGTGGCTTTGGAGAAAAGAAAAGAAAAGGACTGGGGTTTTTTGCCTTTGAGATCTTTGGTTGAATGACTTGGGTGTTGTTTCACGGTGGCCTGTGGTCTGCTCCTGATGGCTCTGGAACTTCGTGGAAAGCCACAGGGATTTTTGTAAGAAAAGAGTGCTGAAGGGGGTTATTTAGCATGTTGTAAATTATGCAAAGAATGTTGTTGGGATCAGGGGACATGCCTGATTCTCGTTAGACTGAAGCTGGTATTTCCTCTTGTGTTTTTGCCTGGTGTTAGACAGCAAATACATAATATGTCATAATTTTATTATTATTTCTTTATTGTTAACTTAGTCACAAATTTATTTTTTTAAATCTAGCATTATCAAAGCCAATAGTTTGATAGGAAAATTCACATCATTCACCTATGAAGCCTTTCTTTTATTACTACTCGGGTATTTAGAAATTTGTATATTCTTTGTATAGACATGGTATTATGTCTCAAAATTATTAGGTATTATATCCGAAGTTCTTTAAAAACACGGTTAATGGTTATACTTAAAAATATTTTAAAGTTTTTTTAAACTGATTTTATTTGGCCTTTATGTTATTCTTATAATTAACTTCTATCAGGTCTTTCACTATTAAGCGTATTATTTTTATAAATTAATCATGGCCATATTAAGTTTTGTCATCTACAGATAAGTTTTTACTTTACTGATTTGCTGAAAACATTTGACCAAAATACCTCACCAAAAAAATGAACTATATTGGACTTATGAGAAAGACTGTGACTAGACTCAATCAAGATTTCCAGAACTCCTATGCAGAAGCTGATGAGTTTGCAGACTGCTGCTGATCCAGAATCACATGGAACAAAATTGACTACATAACACTGAGTAAACAAAAAGATGCTATGGGTTTTATGTGAAAATATTGCAAACGTTTTAAGGTCCTACTTTCTGAATATAAGAAACCATTTTCCTTTCTCCTAAATTATCTAACTAATAGGTTTAAACATTATAACTCTTGAATTAGAAGTTCCTGTTGGTAAACTTAGCGAAGTTGTAAATATCATAACCAGAAAAGTGTCTAAAATTTGAGCTATGATTTTACAAAATAGAATAGTATTAGCCTTCCTGTTAGTCTTCCAAGAAACAGTTTGTGCCTTAATAGATAAACCTTGCTGTATTTATATTCATACCCGATCTGAGGTTTTACAGAATGTACTTACTGTTAAGACACATGAAAAACAGCTACTGATACTGCTTATGCATAAACAAACACCTCATGAGAATTGTTTCCCTGGTTCAAAGACCTTAGGGTCATGGTTTCATTGGTTATTTCAGATAATTGGCCTAATATTGTTGTTAGTGTTTCTGTTTTATTTCCTAGTTTGCTGTATGGTGCTTGGGATCTTAAATAACCAAATGGTGCCTAATTACCATTTATTGAACATTTTTTGATAAAAGATTCTACAACAAGATCATGATCCTAAAGGAAAAAAAATTGATATTTTTATGCAATAATGTTTGGTCCCAGTATAAATTAGGAGACCAGGAAGGATGGCCACAGCATGGATTCATGGCTTACCATAGAATTCTACAGCTTTATTTGTTTTGTAAGAAAAAAAAAGAAATGGGACGAGGTCCCCTATTTCCAAGCTTTCATGTCCCTCTACCAGACCTTAAACCCTTCTAAGAAAGTTCTTTTTCAGGAAAAACTGAAGACACAGGTGCTCCCTGCATCCTCAACAGAGGATTCCCTTTTGAAGAGATTAGTCCCAGTACCTGCTTTGGTCCCCCCATCCCCTGTATGGAGATGGCACGGTCACAGCCAGCAGGTCGGGACAGAGAGGGATGGAGCCTGATTCTAGTACGGAGAGGGTGGAGGAGGTTGGCGGAGAGAGAGAGCCAGAAAGTGAGAGTTCAACTGCCTCAGATATGGTCTCCCCCTCCCACACCCATCAGGGTACTGTTTTGGTGAGGGTGTTGTCAGGGTTTGAAAAGGACAATTACTTGAAATTGTTTTTAAAGTCTTCAACAATAGAGATCCGGTGACAGAACAAAAAGGGTGAAAAAATGAGGCAATAAGTGGCCTTGCTGACAGCTGCCCTAGCACCTACCTCCAGGTCTGGAGAGAAGAACAAGAGGCCAAGAGCTACACCGCCCAGGACCTGGATAGGGCTGAAGAATGGGGCTATCACCTCACCTGTCATTCTTAATGGCTGACAAACTCTGAAGAAAAGTACTGTTACCTGAGGCCCAAGTAAATTGTATAGTATCAGCTCTACATGAAGAGACTCACTATGAGAGAGATACCAGCCTCGAGTGAATCCAACAAGTGGTCACCAGGCCAAATCTTTTAAAAACCATCCAGGATGTTACAAAGAGGTGTCACCTATGTGCAAGACACAACCCAAAGAGCGTGCTCCACCTGACAGAACCGGGAGTCCAACACTTAGGAACAAACATGGGAGAAGATTGGCAAGTGGATTTCACAGTAATGCCCCGGGCACCCAGAAACTTCAGGTACCTGTTGGTCTTCGTGTACACCTACTCAGGGTGGGTAGAGGCTTTCCCTTGTCGAACTGAACAAGCGCAGGAAGTAACCAAGGCATTGCTCAAGGAGATCATACCTTGTTTCGGTCTACCAATCTGAGTCCAAAGTGATAATGGGGGAGCTTTTATGACAGCAGTTACACAAGGAGTCAGTAAGGCTGTAGATATAAATTGGAAGTTACACTTAGCTTCGAGACCACAATCAACTGGAAAAACTGAGAAAATGAATCACACCTTGAAGAAGACCTTGGCGAAACTTTGCCGGGAAACTAACTCCACTTGGACACAAGTTTTGCCCATTGCCCTGCTCAGAATTCAGGTAGCCCCTTGAAGCGGGCTTAAATTAAGCCTTTATAAATTAATATATGGGAGACCATTCCTGCAAAAGTTGACTTTCCCCACCTCAGTAATGACCAAGGTGGAGAAGAGAGACTGGGTCCATTCTCTGAGAACCATTATAAACACTGTTAATCAATATGCTTCTTCCCCTTTGGCTTTCCCTTCTGACACACCCCTTCATAGGTTCCAACCTGGAGATCGGGTCCCGTTGAAATCCTGGGAAAAAAAATCAACACCCAGAGGATCAGTTGGCTTCTAGGTGGAAAGGACCTTTTAAAGTTCTCCAGCATTTTTACTTCCTTGGGATCCTGGTTAACCTCCTTAATAACCTTAAGAGTAGTGATTATTCGAGTTTGTTTTTGTGTTCCCTGTTTTAGGAAATATTGACGAGAGAAACTACAAATACTCTTAAGGCTAGAAAAATTTTTACCCTGGTAAGTCGGGATCCCCCTTCTTCAGGCGCTGGGGACACGTGGCATCTAATTCACCAAGATGGAACCAACTTCCACTCTAACTCACCCCCTGGCTACAGCTCCGAGCAGATACCGGGAGGTTTCTCACCCCAGCGATGCCCCTGATCAGCAGGAAGTATCCAGAAAAGAAGCGATGCCCTGTTTCCCAACATTGAGAAACTTCCAGTAAAAAGGGGGGATTGGAACAGGTTGCATAAGCTCAGTTACCACCATTGTTTCCCACCGTTACTAGCCCCAGATTTTCCTCATGATATTTTCTCTTTTTACCTTCTTCTTTCTCCCTCCTCATATTCCAGTAAGATTGACTAAAAGTTTCTCCTTGGAGAGTGGCAGAACAAACTGATAACCCTCAAGGACTAGGATTAACTCATCTGCGACGTGACAATCATGACTAATGTTGCCAGATAACCTTCAAGAATTGCCAGTAAGAAGTTAGATTATCTGGGACATGAGAAATGTGACCAACGCGCAGAGAAAATATAATCCTGTGCATATAAAACCTTCAACCAGTCTCCAATTGGGGAGATGGGTTTTTTGGAGGAGCTCATTCCCCTCTGTCTCCTGTATATCGATATACAATAAAACCCTCTTGCTGCTTACCTCACCCCAGCAGGTGGCTCAAATCCATGATTTACAGTAACAAATTGAGGCAGTAGAAGTCAGAATCAGTGAGACTGAAGATAAAGTACTTGACACCGACTTCTATTTGAAGAAACTTTATATAAAAGAATTTAAAAAAATGAAGTAACTCTAAAAATTATGTGGGACTCTATCAAGAGAAATAACCTACGAGTGATTGGAGTACCAGAACGGGGGGGGATAACAGAAAATACAGAGAGAATTGTTGAAGATTTGTTGGCAGAAAACTTCCCTGATATCATAAAAGATGAGAGGATACCTATCCAAGATGCTCATCGAACCCCATGTAAGGTAGATCCCAAAAGAGAGTCACCAAGACATATTATAATCAAACTTGCCAAAACCAAAGATAAAGAATTTTAAGAGTGGCTAGGGAGAAAAAAAAAAAAGTCATCTACAAAGGAGAGTCAATAAGACTAAGCTCGGACTACTCAGCAGAAACCATGCAGACAAGAAGGCAATGGGATGACATATATAAAGCCTTGAAGAAAAAAAACTGCCAGCCAAGAATTATATATCCAGCAAAACTGTCTCTCAAATATGATGGTGAAATTAGGGCATTTCCAGATAAACAGAAGTTTAGGGAATTTGCAAAAATCAAACCAAAATTACAAGAAATACTAAAAGGACTACTCCAGTTAGAAAATCAGTAACATCAGATAACAATCCAAGACTAGAACACAGGAGGAAGCAACCAGATATCAACCCAGATAGGGAAGTCACAGAAGTAAATCAAAGCTAAAACACTGAAAATAGGGTAACAGATGTCAGTATGTAAAAGATGACAACATTAAAACAAAAAAGAGGGACTAAATGATGTAGACATAGATTTTTCATATGGAGGGGAAGTCAAAGCAATATAAAGCAATAAAAGACTGGTTTAAACTTAGAAAAATAGGAGTAAATATTAAGGTAACCACAAGGAAACTAACAACCCTAAATATCAAAATAAAAAACGATAAAAATATAAAGACTCATCAAATACAAAATCAACAACAGTGAAAAAGATTAAAAGAAATTACATAAAGAAAAACGACTCAGCACAGAAAATTAAGTGGAACAAAGAAACTGTGAACAACACACAAAAGAAGACATCAAAATGACAGTGCTAAACTCACACCTATCAATAATTACACTGAATGTAAATGGACTAAATGCACCAATAAAGAGAAAGAGAGTGGCAGGTTGGATAAAAAAACACGATCCGTCTATATGCTGCCTACAAGAGACACACCTTTGACTTAAAGACACAAACAAACTAAAACTCAAAGGATGGGTAAAAATATATCAAGCAAACAATACTCAAACAAGAGCAGGAGTGGCAATATTAATCTCTGACAAAATAGACTTTAAAGTAAAATCCACCACAAACGATAAGGAAGGACACTATCGATGATTAAAGGATGAATACACCAGGATAACGTAACTATAATAAACGTCTACCCACCCAATGACAGGGCTCCAAAATACATAAAACAAACTCTAACAGCACTGAAAAGAGAGATAGACAGCTCCACAATAGTAGTAGGAGACTTCAACACTCCACTTTCAGTGAAGGACAGAACATCCAGAAAGAAGAACAATTAAGAAACGGAAGATCTAAGTGCTACAATCAACCAACTTGATCTCACAGACATATACTGAACACTGCACCCAACAGCAGCCAAGTGTACTTTCTTTCCCAGTGCACTTGGAACGTTCTCCAGAATAGACCACATATTAGGCCATAAAGCAAGCCTTAACAAAATCCAAAACATCGAAATATTACAAAGCATCTTTTCTGACCATTAAGCCATAAAAGTAGAAATCAATAACAGAAAAAGCAAGGAAAAAGATCAAACACACGGAAACTGAACAACATCTTTCTCAAAAACTACTGGCTTATTAAAGAAATTAAGGACGGAATGAAGAAATTCATAGAATCAAACGAGAATGAAAACACATCCTACCAGAACCTTTGGGACACAGCAAAAGCAGTGCTCAGAGGTCAGTTTAGAGCAATAAATGCACACATCCACAAAGAAAAAAGTGCCATAATCAAAACATTAACCATGTAACTAGAACAAGTAGAAAGAGAGCAGCAAAAGAAGTCCTCAGGCACCAGAAGAAAGGAAATAATGAGAATTAGAGCAGAATTAAATGAAAATAGAGAATAGAAAAACAGTTAAAAGAGTTAACAAGACCAAAAGCTGGTTCTTTGAAAAGATCAACAAAATCGATATACCGTTGGCCAAGCTGACAAAAGAAAAACAGGAGAGGAAGCAAATAACCCGTATAAGAAATGAGATGGGTGGTATCACAACAGACCCAACTGAAATTAAAAGAATCATAACAGAATACTATGAAAAATTATAGTCTAACAAATTTGAAAACCTAGAGGAAATGGACAAATTTCTAGAAACTCACTACGTACCTAAACTAACACAAACAGAGGTAGAACAACTAAATAAACCTATAACAAAAAAAAGAGATTGAAAAGGTAATTTAAAAACTCCCAACAACAACAAAAAAAAAGCTCTGGCCCAGACAGTTACACTGGAGAATTCTACCAAACTTTCAGAGAAGAGTTAGCACCACTGTTGCTAAAGGTATTTGAGAGCATAGAAAAGGATGGAATACTCCCAAACTCATTTGATGAAGCCAGCATAACCCTGATACCAAAACCAGGTAAAGACACCACAAAAAAAGAAAGTTACAGACCAGTATCCCTCATGAACATTAATGCAAAAATGCTCAACAAAATTCTATCCAATAGAATTCAGCAACATATCAAAAAAATAATTCACCATAATCAAGTGGGATTTATACCAGGTATGCAGGGATGGTTCAACATTAGAAAAACAATCAATGTAATCCATCACATCAGTAAAACAAAAGACAAGAACCAAATGATCTTATCAGTTGATGCAGAAAAGGCATTTGACAAAGTCCAACACCCTTTCATGATAAAAACTCTCAGCAAAATAGGAATAGATGGGAAATTCCTCAACATAATTAAGGGTGTTTATACAAAGCCAACAGCCAACATCATCCTAAATGGAGAGACTTTGAAAGCATTCCCCTTGAGAACGGGAACCAGACTCGGATGCCCTTTATCACCACTCTTATTCAACATTGTGGTGGAGGTTCTAGCCAGAGCAGTTAGCTTAGAAGAAGAAATAAAGGGCATCCAAATTGGTAGGGAAGAAGTCAAAGTATCTCTATTTGCAGATGATACGATCTTAAACACAGAAAACCCCAAAGAATCCACAAGAAAACAACTAGAACTAATAGGAGATTTTAGCATCAGGATACAAGATAAACATACAATAATCGGTTGAATTCCTCTAAACCAACAAAGAGAACTTCAAAGAGGAAATCACCAAATCAATACCATTTACAATAGCCTCCAAGAAGATAAAATCCTTAGGAATAAATCTAACCAGAGATGTAAAAGACCTATGCAATGAAAACTACAAGACACTACTGCAAGAAACCAAGAGACCTGCATAAGTGGAAAAACATACCTTGCTTATGGATAGGTAGACTCAACATTATGAAAATGTCACTTCTACCCAAAGTGATCTACAGATACAATGCAATCCTGATCCAAATTCCAACAGCATTTTTTAATAAGATGGAGAAACAGATCACCAACTTCATATGGAAAGGGAAGAGGCCCCGGATAACTAAAGCATTGCTGAAGAAGAAGAACAAAGTGGGAGGCCTCACACTACCTGATTTTAGAACCTATTATACCACCACAGTAGTCAGAACAGCCTGGTACTCGTACAACAACAGATACATAGGCCAATGGAACAGAATTGAGAATCCAAATGTAAATTCATCCACCTACCAGCAGCTGATATTTGACAAAGGTCCAAAGTCCGTTAATTGGGGAAAAGACAGTCTTTTTAACAAACGGTGCTGCCATAACTGGATCTCCATCTGCAAAAAATTGAAACAAGACCGATACCTCACACCATGCACAAAAACTAACTCAAAATGGATCAAAGACCTAAATATAAAATCACAAACGATAAAGATCATGGAAGAAAAAATAGGGACAACGCTAGGAGCCCTGCTACATGGCATAAACAGAATACAAAACATAACTAACAATGCACAAACACCAGAAGAGAAACTAGATAAATGGGAGCTCCTAAAAATCAAACACTTATGCTCACCAAAAGACTTCACCAAAAGAGTCAAAAGACAACCTACAGACTGGGAAAAGTTTTTGGCTACGACAAATCTGATCAGCGCCTAATCTTTAAAATCTACAAAATACTGCAAAACGTCAACAACAAAAAGACAAATAACCCAATTAAAAAATGGGCAAAGGATATGAACGGGCACTTCGCCAAAGAAGACATTCAGGCAGCTAACAGACACATGAGGAAGTGCTCATGATCATTAATGAGCCATTAGAGAAATGCAAATCAAAACTACAATGAGATACCATCTCACCCCAACAAGGCTAGCATTAATCCAAAAAAAAACCAAATAATAAATGTTGGAGAGGTTGTGGAGAGACTGGAACAGTTATACACTGTTGGTGGGAATGTAAAATGGTACAAACACTTTGGAAACCTATTTGTGCCATATGATCCTACAGTCCCTCTCCTTGGAATATATCCCAGAGAAATAAGAGCAAATAGATATATGCACACCCATGTTCACTGCAGCACTGTTCACAATAGCAAAAAGATGGAAACAACCTAGGTGCCCATCAACGGACGAATGGATAAACAAATTATAGTATATCCACACAATGGAATACTACACAACGATAATGATGAAGCCGTGAAACATAACATGGATGAAGCTGGAGGTCATTATGCTGAGTGAATTTAGTCAGTCGCAGAAGGACAAGTATTTATAAGACCACTATTATAAGAACTCAAGAAAAGGTTTAAACACAGAAGAAAACATTCTTTGATGGTTATGAGAGTGGCGAGGGAGGGAGAGGGTTATTTACTAACTAGATAGTAGATAAGAATTATCTTAGGTGAAGAGAAGGACAGCACACACTACAGAGGAAGTCAGCACAACCAGACTAAACCAAAGCTAAGAAGTTTCCTGAATATGATCAAACACTTAGAGGGACAGAGTAGCAGAGGTAGGGATCTGGGGACCATGCTTTATGGGGACATCTAGGTCAATTGGCATAACAAAGCTTATTAAGAAAATGTTCTGCATCCTACTTCGGTGAGTGGCGTCTGGGGTCTTAAAAGCTTGCAAGCAGCCATCTAAGATGCATCAATTGGTCCCAACCACCTGTAGTAAAGGAGAATGAAGAACGCCAAAGACACAAGGAAAGTATCATCCCAAGAGGCAGAAAGGGCCACATAAACCAGAGACTTCATCAGCCTGAGACCAGAAGAACTAGATGGTGCCCAGCTACCACCAGTGACCGCCCTGACAGGGAACACAGCAGAGAGTCCCAGATGGAGCAGGGGAAAGGTGGGGTGCAGAACTCAAATTCTAGTAAGAAGACCAGACTTAATCGACTGAGACTGGAGGCACCCCGGAAAGCATGGCCCCTGGATTCTCTATCAGCCCAGAACTAAAACAATTTCCAAGTCCGACTCTTCAGACAGGGATTGGACTGGACTGTGGGACATAAAATGATACTCGTGAGGAGTGTGCCTCTTGGCTCAAGTAAATACAAGAGACTAAATGGGCAGCTTCTGTCCAGAGATGAGATGGGGAAGGCAGAGAAGGTTAGGATCTGGTTGAATGGACATGGGGAATCAGGGGTGGAAAGGAGGAGTGTGCTGTTATAGTATGGGGAGAGAAGTTAGAGTCACATTAACAATATATGTATAAATTTTTGTGTAAGAGACTAGAAATTTTTGTATGGGAAAAAATGAAAAAAGTTAGGTGAAGGGAAGGACAGCACACACTACAGGGGAAGTCAGCACAACTGGGCTAAAGCAAAAGCTAACAAGTTTCCTGAATACAACCAAACACTTCGAGGGACAGAGTAGCAGGGGCAGGGGTCTGGGGACCATGGTTTCAGGGGACACGTAGGTCAATTGGCATAACAAAGTTTATTAAGAAAATGTTCTGCATCCTACTTTGGTGAGTGGCGTCTGGGGCCTTAAAAGCTAGCGAACGTCCATCTAAGATGCATCAATTGGCCCCAACTCACATGGAGTAAAGGAGAATGAAGAACACCAAAGACACAAGGTAAGTATTAGCCCAAGAGACAGAAAAGGCCACGTAAACTGAAGACTTCATCAGCCTGACACTAGAAGAACTAGATGGTGCCCGGCTACCACCATGACTGCCCTGACAGGGAACACAACAGAGTCCCTGACAGATCGGGAGAATAGTGGGTTGCAGAACTCAAATGCTAGTAAAAAGAACATACTTAATGGATTGGTTGAGACTGGAGGGACCCGGAAGACATGGCCCCTGGACTCTCTGTTTGCCCAAAAGTAAGAGCATTCCTGAGGCCAACTCTTCAAAGATTAGACTGTACTATGGGACATAAAATGATAGCCGTGGAGACTGTGCTTCTGAGCTCAAGTAAATACATGAGAGTAAATGGGCAGCTCCTCTCTGGTGGCAAGATGAGAAGGCAGATATGGTCAGGAGCTGGTTGATTGGCCACAGGATATCTGAGGTGGAAAGGAGGAGTGTGCTGTCACAGTATAGGGAGAGCAACTAGGGTCACGTAACGATGTATGTGTAAATTTTTCTATGCAAGACTAACTTGAATTGTAAACTTTCATTTAAAGTACAACAATAAAAAGAGAGATGGGAATCAGAACTATGAGAATGAGATACTTGAGAGAGAAGAAAGCTAAAGACAAAAAACGTGGGGTGGGGGAGGGGAGATCAACCGCCACTTTTAAGAACAAAAGAGACCATTTTTCTCAGGCTCAGCCTTCTAATTACAGGGATACATTGGAGATATTGTGAGTTCAGTTCCAGAGCACCGCAATAAAGTGAGTCACACAATTTTTTTTTTGTTTCCCAGTGCGTATAAAAGGTATGTTTACACTATACTGACATTAGGACTATGATGGCAAAATGTAGAAGCAGGACTATATTGTGGGGACAAGGAGGATAAAGTATACCTTTCACATCCTTGTGCTAACTGAAATCCATACTATCTTTGTGGAATGGTATAATTGGGAAGGATTAAATAATTTGTGGAACTATACCTGTGTGGTCATAGCAGTATGTTTCAGCTAAACATAGCAATATAGATTAATTTATTGGAAGAAGAATTCAGTGGTAAACTTCAAAATCAGGAATGTGGTTACTTTTACGCCAGAATCAGTCTACTTCCAAAGGCCCATTCGTTGCATTTGAAACTTCCAAACATAAAAACTGTTGAAGAATTCAAATCTTACACAGGCATACCTTGGAGATATTCCAGGTTCACTTCCAGACCATCGCAATAAAGAGAATGTCATGATAAAGCAAATCATACAAATACTTTGGTTTCCCAGTGCATATAAAGGAAACCCTGGTGGCATAGTGTTAACTATTAGCTACAGCTGCTAACCAAAAGGTTGGCAGTTTGATTCTACCAAGCACTCCTTGGAAACCATATGGGGCAGTTCTACTCTGTCCTATAGGGTCTCTGTGAGTCAAAGTCAACTTGATGGCAATGGGTTTGGTTTTTCTTTGGTGCATGTAAAATGTTTACACTGTACTGTAGTCTATTAAGTGTGCAGTAGCGTTATGTCTAAAAAAATGTGCATACCTCGATTGACTCTTCCTTTCACGAAAGATTTCTCTGTAGCTTGTGATGCTGTTTGATAACATTTTACCTACAGTAGAACTTCTTTCAAAATTGGAGTCAGTCCTCTCAAACCCTGCCACTGCTTTATCGGCTAAGTTTATGTCATTTTCTAAATCCTTTGTTGTCATTTCAGCAGTGACAGCATCTTCACCAGGAGTAGATGCCATCTCAAAAAACCACTTTCTTTTGCTCATCCATAAGAAGCAACTCCTCATCTGTTTAAAGTTTTATCATGAGATTGCAGCAATTCGGTCACATCTTCGGGCTTCACTTCTAGTTCTCTTGCGATTTCCAACACATATGCAGTTACTTACTCCGCTGAAGTCTTGAACCCTTCAAGGTAATCCATGAGGGTTAGAATCAACTTCTTCCAAACTCCTGTTAATGTTGGTATTTTGACCTCCTCCCATGAATCACGAATGTTCTTAATGACATCTAGAGTGGTGAATCCTTTCCAGAAGTTTTTCATTTTACTTTGCCCAGACCCATCAGAGGAATCACTGTCTATGGCAGCTATAGCCTTACAAAATGTATTTCTTAAATAGTAAGACTTGAAAGTTGAAATTACTCCTTGATTCGTGGGCTACAGAATGGATGTTGTGTTAGCAGGCATGAAAACAACATTAATCTCCTTGTTCACCTCCATCAGAGCTCTTGGGTGACCAGGTGCATTGTCAATGAGCAGTAATATTTTGAAAGAAATCTTTTTTCTCAGCAGTAGGTCTCAACAGTGGGCTTAAAATATTCAGTAAACCATGTTGTAAACAGATATGCCGTCATCCAGGCTTTGATGTTCCATTTATAGAGCACAGAGTAGATTTCGCATAACTCCTAAGGGCCTTAGGATTTTCAGAATAGTAAGTGAGCACTGGCTTCAACTTAAAGTCACCAGATGCATTAGCCCCTAACGAGAGTCAGCCTGTCCTTTGAAGCATTGGAGCCAGGCACTGACTTCTCCCCTCTAGCTATGAAAGTCCTAGATGGCATCTTCTTCCAATATAAGGCTGTTTTGTCTATATTGAAAATGTGTTTTTTAGTGTAGCCACCTTCATCAATTATCTTAACTAGATCTTCTGGATAACTTGCTGCAGCTTCTACATCAACACTTGCTGCTTCACCTTGCACTTTTATGCTATGGAGATGGCTTCTTTCCTTAAACCTCATGAATCAACCTCTGCTAGTTTCAGACTTTTCTTCTGCAGCTTCCTCACCTCTGTCAGCCTTCATAGAACTGAAGAGAGTTAGGGTTTTGCTCTGGATTAGGCTTTGGCTTAAGGGAATGTTGTGAATGGTCTGATATTCTATCCAGACCACTAAAACTTTCTCCATATCAGCAGTAAGGCGGTTTCACTTTCTTATCACCTGTGTGTTCGGTGGAGTAGCACTTGTAATTTCCTTCAAGAACTTTTCCTTTGCATTCACAATTTGGCTAATTGTTTGGTGCAAGAGGCATAGCTTTCAGCCTATCTCAGCTTTTGACATACCTTCCTCACTAAGCTTAATCATTTCTAGCTTTTGATTTAAAGCGAGAGACATGGGACTCTTCCTTTCACTTGAACACTTAGAGGCCATTGTAGGGTTATTAATTGGCCTGATTTCAATATTGTTGTGACTCAGGGATTAGGGAGGCCCAAGGAGAGGGAGAGAGACGGGGGGAAGGCCTGTCGGTGGAGCAGTCAGAACACATGCAACATATATTAAGTTCACTGTCTTATATGGGCATGGTTCATGGCACCCCAAAACAATTACAAGAGTAACATCAAATGTCAGTGATCACAGATCACTATAACATATATAATAATAATGAAAAAGTTTGAAATATTGCAAGAATTACCAAAATGTGACACAGAGACACGAAGTGATCACATGCTGTTGGAAAATGTTTCTGATAGACTTGCTCAGCACAGGGTTGCCACAGACCTTCAATTTGTAAAAGACACAGTATCCACGAGTGCAGTAAAATGAGGTATGCCTGTATTCTTCCACACACACCTGTCCCTCTCTTTACTGGGTTTTTATCCTCTGCCTACAAACATGCTGCAGTCATGCCTGTTTTAAGAGTGACCCTCTTCTTAATACCACCTCCCTCCCATTTCTTTCATCTGTCACTGAGATACTTCTCTTCATCTTCTCCACATTTCATTTACTCCTGAGTCTCTTACATGATGGACTTCTGATCTAAACAACTTTTAGAAACAATTCTCACTGAGCTCCTCAGTGATCTCTTTGTCACCAAATTCAATGCTATTTTCCTCAGTTGCATCCTCCTCAACCTCTGAGTAGTTCGATGTTGTTGAGCACCCCAGTCTTTCTGGAAACACCATCTTCCCGTGGCATCTGTCTGTATGTCTTGATTTCTCCTCTTCTTCTCAAGATTACTTCAAGGAGTCTGCAAATAGTGAGGAAGAGAGATGGGAATGAAATATATAAAGTGCAACCATGTGAGGAAATTGCAGATCTAAGATAGAAGATCAAAACTGAGAAAACAGATTCTTGTTTTTATTATATTTTTTAATAGTAACCTCGGAAATATGGCAGTGAGCTTTGAGCTTGACTGCACCTAGCAACACATGGGCATATCATTTGTGGACACAATCGACTCCTTTCTATGTTTCATCCCTGATAAATCATAAGCGACTTCCTATTCTTTCTTTTCCTGTCTTTCAACCCAACAGACAGAAAGACTTGAAATCACAGGCAGGAAGCATGAACAATAGCTCAGAAAAGAACAGATTCCCTTAGAAATGCTTGAGTTGCTCTGCTAGGAAGTTTATGTCATTTAATGAGTGTGCCATTCTTTTCCACAACTTGTTTTTTGTCTATTTTCTGTGAAGATAATGCTAAAGAGTCCAGTACCAATTTTCTCATATCCAAAAGAACAGGTACAGGGAGGTAGGGGATTGATTATCCCCTGAACAAATGAGTGATCTGTTCTTTTGAGGAAAAAGAAGGTGAATAAGGGTGTGGATACAAATTTATAGGAGTAAGGGCAGGAAGTTGAGAGTATTAAGTCAGAAAGTATTTTCTCAGGGAAGGAAAAGATAAGGTCATCTGTTAAGATTGATTGAGGTAGGCAGTGGGCTTTTTTTAAAATTGTACTAAAATAATTTTTGCTGTTTTAACCATTTGACCAAGGAGCATTTTATTCTGTTGTACATGGGGTCGCTATGAGTTGGCGGCTGACTCAACAGCAACTAACAACAACAAGTGTACAATTCAGTGATGTTAGTTACATTCACCGTGTTGTGCAGTCATCACCATTACCTACTTCCAAAAGTTTTTCATCACCCCAAACAGAAACTCAGTACCAGGCAGGGGGCTTCTGGTTCATTATGGTAGACTGGGCATATGAAAATGATAGTAAAACATGAAATAGGTGTAAGTGTCCGACACCAAGGAAACCAGCAGAGGCGCCATCACTGGATCAGAAATAGCAACAAATTTCCGGGAGCTAGATAATGGAGAGAAGAGTGGTGTCTGTTGGAGCAGGGCAGAGGAAACCACAACTTAGAATTGGTGCAGAGGCAGCTGCAGCTTAGGAGGGAACTCAACTGCCTGTCAGTAGCATAGAAAGGCTCTGGACTGGGAGATGCCAGAGAACCCCTGGCCTAATGGCAGATCTCTGCTTGCTTACCTAAGGCAAAGCTAGCCAGATGACAAGGCCCACTTCCCATATGCCTAGAGCTTCCAGTCAGCTTTCCTATTGTTGAATCAACCAGCAAAGATCACTAGCCCTTGAGAAAAGCATGCAAGGTGAATTAGAAAGAGCAAGCTAAACAGACAATAAGTGAATAGATAGGTCCCATGGGGTTTCCAAGGAGTGGCTGGTGGATTTGAACTGCCTACCTTTTGGTTAGCGGCCGAGCTCTTAACCACTGTGCCACCAGGGCTCCAGAAAATAGATTAAAAAGAAAAAAAGACCCCACAGCAAACAGATAATATGGAAAACAAAAGATTTACAATCTTAAACATAGTGACTCAAGGACACAATATATATGCTTGAGGTGCATCCACTCAAACAGTAACACCCTGAGGCCAAATAGTTTCTTCCCTGGTTCCTGTCTGTTTCCTAGCCTAGTTCTCCAAGCCTCCTATTGAGTCTGCAAGCTCACTAATAACCTGCCAATAAAGCCCTTTGTTGCTGTTGTTATTTAGAGGGCTTATTCGTGATGGTGGTGGGTGGTGGTGGGTGGTGGTGGGGACAGTCAGAGAATCCTAATCCAGTAGCTTCCAGAGTTCATCCTGACCCTCTTCCTACTCCATTTACAGAGAAGATTGAGACCAGAGAAGGGCAGAGACTTTTCCCAAGTCACACAGTGAATGAGCAGTAGATAGGTCAGTTCAGTAGATGAGCCAAAGAAGATTGAATGCGGTGACAGGAGATGGTGACAGGAAAATGTTTTGGGGCTTTCTGTGTAGTGGGTGCCAAGTGTTAGGCCATTTTTATGGTACGATATGAGAAGTGCTGAGAGTTTTCCCTCTTAAGTTACTTCTTTCCAGTCTACTGAGAGGCTGAACGCCCAACAGACCCAGGCTTTGGAGTGCTGCCAGTGTCTGGCCCTGGCCATTCAGCCAAACTGCAAGAACACACTGATGACAAGAGGATGTTAATTACTGGAGATTTGTTTTCAGATGGAACATGAAACTTGCTCATTATCTAAGGATTTACATCAGTTAAGTTATACAGAATCTCAATGATGACAGAATGTGCTCATTTTGATTGGGTTATACAAATACTGCATGGATGCCTTACCTCCTAATTGGCAACAAAATGTAGACCAGAATAAAGCAGTAAATACCTGAAGGAAGATTAGTAGGAATGCTGGAATTTCCGGGGTTACATGAAGGGAATAGGAAGTAGAAAGGAAGCCCAGGTTAAAACAGGGGTGTAAGCTCTGAGGAATCTCCTTTCAGATTGTTCTAAGGGCAGGATGAGAGACATCAAGGGTATGGGTTGAGTGCCTACCATGTGCCAGGTCCCTTATATATGTTACCTCATTTGATTCTCATCATAATTCTATGGAGGGGGGGGGTTATTCCCATTGTTCAAATGAGGAAATTGAGATTCAGGAGAAGTGACTTCCCAAGGTCAACAGCAGATTAATGGCATGCCCAACTCCAAAGCCAATGCTATTTCTGGTATATTATTTCTGACTATGTTGCTCTTATTTTTGTGGTTAGCTGCCATGGAGTTGGCTCCCAACTCATGGCAACCCCATGCACAACGGAAAGAGATACTGCCTGGTCCTGCGCCATCCCCATGATTGGTTGCAGATTGAACCATTGTGATCCATAAGGTTTTCACTGGCTGATTTTTTGGCAGTAGATCACCAGACCTTTGTTCCTAGTGTATCTTAGTCTGGAAGCTCCACTGAAACCTGTTCAACAACATAGCAACATGCAAGCCTCCACTGACAGATGGGTAGTGGCTGTACATGAGGTGCATTGGCCAGGAATGGAACCCAGGACTTCTGCATGGAAGGTGAGAATTCTACCACTGAACCAGCAGTGCCTCATTTCTGAACATAAACCAGAAAACGAAATGCATTGCCATCAAGTCGATTCCAACTCCTGGCTACCCTGTGTGTTACAAAGTAGAACTGCTCCACAGGGTTTTCAAGGCTGTAATCTTTACAGAAGCAGATTGCCAGGCCCTTTTTCCGCAGTGTCACTGGGTGGGGTTCAAACTGCCAACCTTTAGGTTTATAGTCACGTGCAAACCACTTGCGCCACCCAGGGATTTTTGAACATAGCAGGTCCTTAGTACAAAGGTGTGGGGGTGCATCTGGAAGGGGAGAGCAGTACTGGACTTTAAACCCCAAGGCTGCTTTTCATCTCAGGAGAGCAAAAGAAGTGCTGAGTGAGGCTGTGTTTTTCATACTCATTTTAATCTAAAATGTTTGACAGGTGTTAGATGCTGTGGAGGATAAAAAGCCATAGCAGGCGCTTTGAAAAATGTGACTGTATTATCTGCTTAGTGGGAGCTTCTCTGAACATCAGAATTGCATTTCACTGAATAGGATAGGGGAGAGGAAGCAAGTGCAGACTTTCTCTCTAAATTGTTCCCGGGGCCTTTAATATTCAGAGAAGATTGTTCTCGGGTTGGGCTGGGGAAGACGGATGGCCGTCACTGCTCCCTCTGGCTGCCTTGCTTCCTGGCTGAGAAGATTGCATGTCTGAGGATTGAGTCTGTTTAACTTTTCCCCAAACCATTAGGCTTTGTATAATTGAAAATACAGTAATCACTCCCCAGTCACAGGGTTTTGTTCCTGAGAGAGGTAGCAAAAGTAGACTTGCCAAAGATTTGTTACAGAAGAGCCCAACTCAAGCAGATTTGGGGGCTCCAGGGCTCTGTCCCCACCCTGGTGATCGCAGGGCAGGCGTAGTGGCTGATTGGTCTGGGGACCTCATTAGGGCAAGGGCTCTACAGTACATGGATTACTCACCGCTCTGTGCCCAGCACACAGCACATGGGCCTGGCATGCAGTTGGCATGGATGAAGGAAGTCGTTGTCATCTTGTGCTATGCACTAGATTATTGCCTCCTTGAAGGCAGAGATACTGTCTTATTTGTCTTTGGATTTCCCGTGCTGGGCCCAGTGTCTGGCACAGAGCAGGTTCTTAATAAATCTTAGATGAAAAAACCTTTTGTCAGAAAATCCGAGGCCAGCCCACTCCTCAACTAAATCTAACCCTGTTTATCAGCTGGTCCTTTTTCTCTTCTCTCAGACTCTGTCCAGTGTCCTATGACATCCTTCCCCTTTAATAGCTTCTGGGGGGCTGGGGGCACTGAACTTAACCAGGACAGTCAGCACCTTGTCAAGAAACGGGAAAGAGATCTCTAAACTCAGAGTTTCATCATTGGAGAAAAATTGTATTTACTGGCAGTCTGCCTTTGCTATGCAGAACAGACTTTCAAATGGGGAAATGCATATTGGATGAGAAAGTAGCTTTTGTGAACACTGAAGTGCACTCCCAACTTGATGACTATTTGCATTCAGTAGCCCGATCTGTAAGTCTGTGTATATGTGCGTGTCTAGGTTAATATGGATGTGCTGCGTCCTTCAAAGGGTGTTAGGATTTTGGCTGGATGCCACTAGGGCCTAGAACCACTAGAAACACAGGAACCACTGGTAACATTTCTGAAGTGATGGTAACATCTCGCTTTGTGCAAAAAAAAAAACAAAAAACAACCCAATTGTCATCGAGTTGACTCCCAACTCATGGCAACCTCATGTGTGTCAGAGTAGAACTGTGCTCCATAGGATTTTTGATGACTTGTTCTTCAGAAGTAGATCACCAGGCCTTTCTTCCAAGGTGCCTCTGGGTATGTTTGAACCTCCAACCTTTCAGTTGGCAACTAAGTGCATTAACCGTTTGCACCACCTGGGAACTGCAAACACGAGCTTAAACATGGATCTAAACATGGATCTTGAATCAGCCTGGGGAAGAGGGAAAGCATGGGTTACCTCTGTGGTCTTAGGTATGTTATTTCATCTCTCTGTGCCTCATTCTGTGTCTACTAAATGTAGATAATAATGTTTAAATCTCATAGAACTCTGTAAAGAATTCAATAAAGTATATGACAGCCAACAAATGCTCAACAAATGACACTTCTATTTGTCCCTGACTTTTTTTTTTAAATGATACTGTATTTTTGGTGGAAATATGCACAGTAAAACAGGTTCGCATTCAACAGTTTCTATATAAGTTATTCAGTGGCATTGGTTACGTTCTTCACATTGTGTCAACATTCTCACTGTTTCTGTCCTACTTGTTTCATTCCCATTAACCTAGTCTCGCAGCCCCCCAACCATCTCATCTATGCTTTAGAGTATTTGTTGACCATTTGGTCTCATATAGATTTTTTTTTTAAATAGTGCAGTGCTCAAGGGTGATATTCATTACTTTATGAGATAACCTGCTATTTAGCTAAAAGGTGACTTGAGGGGATAGTTTCAGCTCAAGGCTAAGGGATATCTCAGGGCAATTGTCTTGGGGATTCCTTCTGTTGCAGTGGGTCCAGTAAGTCTGGATGTTTTGAGAATTTGAAGTTCTGTTCCACATTTTTCTCCCTTTCTTTCAGGATCCATGTATTGTGATCCTAATCAGAATGTACAGTAGTGGTAGTCGGGCACCATCTAGTTCTTCTGTTCTCAGGGTAGAGGAGGTGTCCTTGTTTTTATTGGTAATGATACAGTCCACTTTGGTTAAAAGCAACCAAAAGGCTTATCTATTTAATGAGAAAACAATTTAGGCAATTTTGTTAGTAATTCAAGCCCCAAATGCCATTTTGCCCAATTGGAATAAAAGTTTGAGTGACATGTATACATGTACCCATGCTTCCTGTATTTCTTTTTTGATGTGTAGACAATCAAGATCTTTATGCATAAAGGTGAATTCTGTTATCTATAACTGAAAGAACCCCGACTTTGCCAGTGAGGTGTGGGCAGGGGGATCAAAAGGAGACGTATACATCTCCTTTTCCTGTCAGAGAAGAAGATCTGGAAAGCAAGTTTTCCTTGAGAACTTTATGCTGAAATTCCCAACCAGGTTGGCTTCTAAGGAGCATGTAGTTTCCTGGCAGTGCAGTCGGTGGTCATGAGCATGGCTTTGCAGTAAGAACTCCTCACATTTAAAGTTCAGCTCTGTCATTTTCCAGCAATGAGAGCTGGAGCAAGTTAATCTCTCTGAGTTTCTGTTTCTGTGTGAATGAAGGATAGCAACAGTTTTCTCTCAGGCTTGGCATGAAGATTTAATGAGAGAAAACACGTGAAAGAACCTAACACAAGGCCTGGTACATGGTAGATGTGCGTGTGTGTGTAATTACTAGCTTTCTCTGAGGCTCCGGTGTGGTAACCAGCTTTAGTAGAACAAAGAACAAATGTCAGTAGCAGTTGTGGAATTGTCTTCTAGAGCTGGTAAAACAAGTTCAGTTCAAGAATCCACCCCCCCACCCCCCCACCCCCCGCTCCCAAAATCATTTCCCTTATCTCTCAATGAAAACAGGATGGCAGAAGTCCTAGAACTTTTGCATAAAAAGAGTACCTCCTTACTGTCTACAGCATCCGCTACTCTGGGGCTTCTTAATAATGGAGAAGGAAGTGAGTAAGTAGATATGTACCCATTTGTTTTCTAGACACTTCTTAGATGACAGAAATTGTGCTAAGCACTTTACGTGAATTGTTCATTTAATCTGCACAACCCCTTTTACAGACGAGGAAACCAAGGCTCATAGAAATTAAGTGACTTACTTCAAGTCACACACAGCTAGTAAGCGGCAGAACCTGGATTTGAGCTCATGCCTATCCAACTCCAGAGTCTAACCTGATGCCTTTATATATTCTGCCTCCTTCTAGGAAAGTTTCTCTGACTCCTCCTCCTGCCAGATCGGGCTTTTGGCGCCCTTCTCTGTGCTTCCACACCTATACCTCTTTCAGTCACAGCACTTGCCACGTGGTTCTGTGATGTTCCATCTGTGTATCTTATTTTCTCTGTTGTGAGTCCCTAGAGGGCAGGAACCCTATTCTGTTTGCTAATCCCCAGCATTCTTTAGAAATGTTTTTTGAATAAAACAACAGATCCCGGCCAGTTAGAAGCTGCAGCTGGAAGTCTCAAACCTGGAAGATGTTGAGGTTGTGTTGATGTTGCTGCACCTATAGCTGCGTACGATTCTGATTACCAGTTCACACTTTTAGCCCCAGATTGCACGCTAGCCAGAAAGCACTCTCACTGAATGTCTACTCACTTCTTACCTGCATTTTACTGCTCTCTGCCATAACAAGTCCCTTTCACCTTCTAAAGAGGCTTTTTACTAGGGGAAAGTTTCTTTGAACCAAACAAACAGAGCCCATTTTCCTTTTATCAGCACCGTCTGCCTCTGTCTTTCCCGCTAGTAATTTTCACTTGCCCCCTGGAATTCATTTGAACAGTTAGTCCCCATGCCTGTCGGTAGCCACTTGTGTTTGGTATGCCGGCTTGATCCCGGTTTGCTCTGAAAAACATTCCATATTGATTTTAAAATGTAGGGCCACTGTTCACCGCATTTATCAACTCTGTCAGATTAATAACCAGCGAGCTTCCCAACAGGTATAACATGGGCCCACCTCACTGACAGCGCATTGTCTTGTGGCCTTTGTTTTGACTTATTTTTTGCTCTCAATAAATTAATCATTTGTAATTCAAATCTTCACATCCAACCATTGAATGATGAACGTATGCATTCTTTGGCATTTTCTCAGGAGCTGTAAACACTAGTTTAGCACTGATTTCTCCTTTTGGGTGCAGGGTAGTGGAAGGGAAAACTATTAATTTCTAAGAGGTACTGGATGAGAACGATGTGGAAATTTGACTTTTTAAAATTTGTTCACAGTCCCTCTCCCCTTCCCCCATCTTACATTCTACATCTTTGGACCAAAAAAAAAAAAAAAAAAAACTCATAAAAATTGCTCTACCTAGGAGAGGGGATACACCCTAAGTGGAGATGCTAGTTTGTATTTGGCAACTAACTTCTTCCCTTCTACAGTCTCTTCAGAGGACTAGAAGTCCCTGAGACTCCCTCCCTGAGGAAACTGTGATCATGTTTTGCATTATTTAGAAGGGCAGTTACCGATGGCCTGTCGACCTGAAGGTCATCTAGAATGCTAGATAATAAATCTCCAAAGCTTCCTTGGAACACAGCTCCTGTATCCTTCCTACGTTGAATAAAAGCAGTCTGTCTGACACTTCTAAGCCCAAGGAGCTGCCCTTTACTCAACCAAATTGTCCCCCACCCCCACCCCTGGTGGTGCAGTGGTTAAGAGATTGGCTGCTAACCGAAAGGTCAGCAGTTTGAATCCACCAGCCACTCTTTGGAAACCCTATGGGGCAGTTCTGCTCTGTACTGTAGGGTCGCTGAGTCAGAATTGGCTGGATGGCAACGGGTTTGGGTTTTTTTTTCAAGTTGAGGTAAGAAGTCCTGGTGGTACAGTGGTTAAGTGCTCAACTGCTAACCAAAAGGTCAGCAGTTCAAACTCACCAGCTGCTCCGTGGGAAAAAGATGTGGCAATCCGCTTTTGTAAATATTACAGCCTTGGAAACCCTCCGGGGCAGTTCCACGCTATCCTGTAGGGTCACTGTGAGTCGGAATCATAATCGACAACAGGTTTGGTTTGTTTTTTTTTTAACTCAGAGGTGAACTCCACAGCCTGGCCTTCTGGCTTTGAACAGTGATAAGAGGCCTTAAACTTGGTGTTGTTGAATGGAAAAGCAAAGCACTCCATGAGCCAACAGGGGGAACCTTCCATTCACTTGGGTATGTTGAACACAGTATGTTTGCTGCAGAACACACTGTGCTGGGATGGAGGGGACAGCCACTGGAGTTGTGTAAAGAGACAGGCGGCTGAGGTAGTGCTTATACCGAGGAAAGAAGTTCTATAGCTAGCTGCAGTCAAAACAGACAGCCTGAGCTTGTAGCCCCGACAGAGGCAGCTGCTTGAGAAGGCAGGTGTAGTAACAGGAGCAGGCCATCTCCTCTCAGCCGTCAGAAGTATGATTCCATTTATATGGAATATCTAGAACAGAAAAATGTATATAAATCTGAGGTTATTAGTGGTTACCAGGGATGAACGGGAGGGAGGGGAAAAGGAGACTCACTGCTTCAGAGACACCAAGCTTCTGCTAAGGGTGATAGAAAAAGCTGGCAATGGATAATGGCAATGGTTGCACAACACGATGAATACAGTTAATGTCACTAAATTGCATATGTGAAAAAAATCAGACTACTCCCTCTGAGACCCTCCACCTCTACCAGTACCAACCCCTGAGCTGCTTCTTGCTCCCTGCCTATATGCCTCTGCAATCTGCCAGGGAACCCACATGGGGCCTTGAGCTCAGTGGTGGGGCTGTCTGCAGCAGGGACAGCCCAGCCAGCACAGAAAGGCTGTCGCCACTCTGAATGGGAGGTGGTGATCAGCCCTTTTTAGATTCTGTGAGTGCTAGCTGGTTGAGTGCAGCTCCACCACTAAAACCTCCATGGGAAAAAAAAAAACAGAAAACAAATGCTGGCGAGGTTGTAGGGAGATTGGAACTCTTGTATACTGCTGGTGGGAAAGTAAAATGGTACAACCACTATGGAAAACGGTATGGCACTTGCTTAAAAAGCTACAAATAGAAATACCATACGATCCAGAAATCCCACTCCTAGGAATATATCCTAGAGAAGTAAGAGCCCTCACGTGAATAGACATATTCATTCACCCATGTTCATTGCAGCATTGTTCACAATAGCAAAAAAGATGGAAACAACCTAGATGCCCATCAACAGATGAATGGACAAACTGTGGTACACACACACAACAGAATACTACACAACAATAAAGAATAATGATGAATCTGGGAAACATCTCACAAAATGGATGAATCTGGAGCACATTATGCTGAATGAAATAAGTCAATCACAAAAGGACAACTATTGTATGAGACCACTCATAAAAAGTCAAGAAAAGGTTTACCCACAGAAAGAAACATTCTTTGACAGTTACCAGGGATGGGAGGGCGAGGGAGGGGTTAATCACTAACTAGACAGTAGATGTGTTAACGTTGGTGAAGGGAAAGGCAATACACAGTCAAGGGGAAGTCAGCACAGCATGAACAAGGCAAGGGAAGACACTGAGAGGTATGCAAGAGTAAAAGGCAACTGCAGTAAATGCTATAACATATACAGTGCAAGGTGTGGGAGGGTGTATGGGAGTACATCCACGTGCATATATATAGGTTTGGCTGTGGATGAATGATAACAGGGAACTCAGGGTGGTAATGGGGCGAGTGCTGACACATTGTGGGGACTGCCACCAATGTCACAGAACAATTTGCCTATAAATTATTGAATGGGAACTAGTTTGCTCTGTAAACCTTTACCTAAGTCACAAAAAAATGTTGTTTAAAAAAACCAGCAAAGTGAGACCACAGGGTAAATTTAGCCCACTGCCTGTTTTTGTAAATAAAGTTTTATTGGAATACAGTGACAGAAAAAAAAAAAAAAACCCCAGCAACAACAACAACAACTCTATGACCCGTGGTCTCAAACTTTTTGTGCTTCAGAATCATTGGAGTCGGGGAGGATGAATATAGATGCCAGTGCCCCACCTTCAGAAATTCTGTGGTGGGGCCCATGAATCTGACATCTTAAATACCACTGTCCAGGTGTCGCTGAACTATACTCTGAAAGAAACAGGCCCAGGGTGTAGAATTGGAAGACAAGAGTCCTTGATGACCATCTTGGCAAACTACCATTTTTACGTATGAGGTAACTGAGGTACAGAGAGAGAGACTTGTCTAAGGTCACACAATGATGGAATGCTAGAACTAAGACTGGAACCTAGGTCTCCATTCTCCCCGCTCCTGGTGCTTTCTCCTCAAAAGAGGAAGGCGACAAGGTGAAATCACCCTGTATTCTTCAGTATTTTTTTAAGTGGGCATATTCTCATGTAGGCCTGCAGTGGTTCTTAGTGGGATACTGTTGTCATTTTGTAGTGGGATACTGTCTAATGCATTGCAGATCCCTGGCTATTAATGCTAATAATATCCCTACTCTGAGTCGTTGTGACAACTCAAAATGTCTGCACATATTTCCAAGTGCACCTTGTGAGGAGGAAGGGCTGTGTTGCCCCCACTGGAGAGTCACTGATAGGGAAAAACACTATAGATGAGTATTCAGCAAAAGAAATCTGATTTTGAGTCTTTATTTTGCCATTAACTTATTGTGACTTGAGGTTTTAGGGTTTTAAGGCTATGACCTTTCAGAGCAGCTTGTCAGACCTTTTTTCCCAGGTACCTCTGGGTAGATTCAAACCGCCAATCTTTTTGTTAGCAATGGAGCGCTTAATGGTTTGTACCACCCGGGAACCCCACAGTCAGCATAACTGTGAGTACTACTGTCATGAAATGGGTTCATCTCCAAAAGGAAAACAACAAGGGGATGCTTCAGGGACTTAAGCCCAACATCCACAGCCACTCACCGAACACTTCGGTTCTGCCCCCCAGCCCCTGCCCCACACAGAAACCATGTAGTTGGCTTCACAGCTTTCACCCTTTCCTTTTAAGAGAACATGACTTGGTTGTGTTCATTATGTCAGCTCTGAATTGACGGTGGCAGAGAGACTCAGTATCCAGAGGTAATGTGGCCTCGCATCACAATTCCAGTGGAGGTGATTAGTTCCCAGTCACTTGCCAAATTGCATTAGCTGCCTCAGCGTCTCTCTTTATGAGATTGAAAAGCCTGTGCTTGCTATTTGAGAAGCAGCCCCAGGTCCCCAGTGCATTCTGGGACATTCTTTTTCATTTGGGAGCAGGAGAAAGAGGACTTGGGAATGGTGGGGGACTGCAGCAGCCCTCACCTAACTCTCTGTATGGGGACCTTTGATTACCTGTATCCCAGTCTGCAGTTATCTTCTGTGTTATCAGAGGCCCCCAACCCAGCACCCTTGGTCTACACTAGGGCCAACTGGTGTTCTCTCAACACAGAGCTCTTTACTTCTCAGAACTGCAGTTTGGCTCCTTAGGCCAGCTCCTTAGGGAGAAAAGCATCAGATTAATTTCTAGGATAGGAACATGATTAATGAAGGTAATAAGCCTTTTTAATAATCTTTTCATCTACCAGTTGCTACCTTTTCAAAGGGCTCCGCCTCCAAACTGTTGACCAGGGTAGTAGTTTACTCTCCATTTATTTCATAGAAGTGATTTCATAGTAGTTCATGGTAGTTAATGTCATAGTAGGTTCATTGGTTATTTTCCTAGAATACCAGATCTAAAAGGGACAGAGCTCATTTAGCCTAACTTCCTTATTTTATAGCTGGGGATACTGAGGTCTATAGAAGGGAAGGTACTTACATAGAGTCACACAGCAAGTTAACAGCAGAGATAAGACTAGAAGTCTCCGGACTCCCAGCCCAGTGCTTCTTTCACACTTGACTCCTTAATGAAGGTTGCCTTTGTACAAAATTCCCAATTTAAATTGTTACTAAAACTTCTAGACCAAAAAATGCCAACAAAGCTTCCCCCACCACCCCCAGCTCCCACAAATGCATACCAAGTATTGTTTTATAGCCAGTTTCAACGAACAAAATCTCAAACTTATGTCCCTAAGGGAACTATCAAGAAGAAGTTCTAGACAGAGGCACTTTTCACTGGTAATGTGCTCATATTTCATATTGCTACCTGGTTTAATGTTTGGGGATGTGACTACATTCTTCCTGAACTTAATCATCATAATCGAGCTAAGAAAAAAGCCTTTAAGAGAGCGAAAATCTCCAAATCTCAAGGAGTCACAGATCAGGTAGGGCTTTGTAGATGAAAGGCAAACCCTATACCATATCTGTGAGCCGAGATACAGAACTGACATTAGGTGAAATACCCCCAAGTAGACTTTCTCTTTTATCCCTTCAGAAGCCTCAGAACATTACTCAAGTGTTGGAATTTCTATAGATAGAGGCGCTAAGCCACTTCTGACTGCACACACACGCACCTGCTCTCACTCACTGTGTCAGACTGTAGACTCTTCCTAGTTTCTACTCACTTCCCAAAAAGAGCCAGTTTCTTTTTTCTTCATGATAACACACACACAAACAGACATTCCGAGGCAGAAAAAGAGCTAGAATCAAGATGAGTACCACCATCCGCTCCTTTGGCCTCCTCTGGAGATTCACAGTAAGTTGTGCCTTACCAGACTCCCATTCCTTACTTAGCAGGCTCTGTCTTTGGCTCAAACTCCTGGGTTGCCCCTCACAGTGAATGGCATCACCATCCACTTAGTTGCCTGTCAGAAGGCTAAAAGGTCATCCTTGACTCTTAACTCTGCCCTTACGTCCAGTCTGTCCCCAAGTGTGGTGTAGTCTCCCTCCTTAAACCAAAACAAAACAACAACAACAAAAAAAAAACCCAAACCCATTGCTGCTGAGTCAATTACAACTCATGATGACCCCATGTGTTACAAAGTAGAACCGAGCGTCCCTAGGATTCTCTTGGCTGCAATTTTTACAGAAGCAGATTGCCTGGCCTGTCTTCTGTGGCATTACTGGGTATGTTCAAACTGCCAACCTTTGGGTAAGCAGCCAAGAGCAAACCATTTGCACCACCCAGGGACCTTTCTCCCTCCTTAATATCTCTTTAATTCCTCCATTTCTTTCTTTCTCCATGCCACCATCATCCCTTGTCTGGTCTACAATGGCCCATTGTGCCAGGCCAGGCACTAAACTCTAGGGATACAGCTGTGAACAAAGCAGAAGAAACCACAGTCCTCATAGAGTTCATGCATGTATTCTAATTCGCTGCTTATTCATCTGTCTCCCTCACTAGACCATGAGCTGCTTGAGAGCAGAGGTCAAGCCTGACTCAGTTTTGTATCTCCAGAACCTAGAGAAGTACCTGGCACATATTACGCATTCAACACATAAATGTTGATGAATGTATGCTCAACTTTCACAAGTGTGTAGTAACCTAACATGGCTTTGCTCATCTCTTATAAGCCCAGGAAATCGTCCCCAACCTTACCTTCAGCATATGCCCTACCTATTCCTCCTAGTTCTTCCAGCCTTTTTGGACATTTCTGTGCCATGCTACCCATTTCTTTTACATTGTACACTTTCTAGAGCACTGGGTTGTGTCTCCCTGTACAGCCTGCTCAAGCCTCTTCCTCTTCTCTCCAGGCAAGCTGGCCTGCCCCTCATGGCCCAGTCTACAGGTAAAGCCAGTTTGGCTCAAGGCCTTCTGGTGAGGTTAATGGGGGTACCCACAGTCCCCAAGTGGTCAAGGTCTAAAAGCTTTACAACTTTTGCCCACAAACTGGAAATATAGCCTCCAGTAACCTTTAAGTCAAAAAACATCTTCCATATGAATGCTCGAACTGTATGTTCACTACCACAGCAAAATCTGTTTCTAGGCAAGGTCAACATTGTCTTAAGACTCTGGTAAAATGTATATGGTTCAAAAGAACAAGCTAAAATAGCAACTGAACAATGATAATACCAAAGCTCTTTTGCTTCTCCGATTCAAGGGAGGAAGGAGAGAGAGTGTCTGTACTTCATGGGCTACAAGAGGTCAAGGACCTAAGTCTATCTTTGTCTACCATTGTATTCCCAGTGTCTAGCTCACTGATCAAACATGCAATCAAAATGCATTGATAATTACTGGAGATTGGAATACGAAAGTTAGAAACAAAGAAGGAGGATCTGTGGTTGGAATATATGGCCTTGGTAATAGAAACAATGCTAGAGATCACATGGTAGAATTCCGCAAGACCAACGAATTATTCATTGCAAATACCTTTTTTCAACAATATAAATGGTAATTATACACCTGGACCCTGCCAGATGGAATGCAGAGGAATCAAATGGAGTACATCTGTGGAAAGAGACGATGGAGAAACTCAGTGTCATCAGTCAGAACAAGGCCAGGAGCCAACTGCGGAACAGACCATCAGGTGCTCATACGCAAGTTCAAGTTGAAGGTAAAGAAAATTAAAACAAGTCCACAAGAGCCAAAAAACAATCTTGAGTGTAGCCCACCTGGCTTTAGAAACCATCTCAAGAATAGATTTGATGCATTGAGCACTCATGACCCATGACCAGATGAGTTGGGATGACATCGAGGACATCATACACGTCCTTGCAAAAGATCATTAAAAAGATAGGAAAGAAAGAAAAGACCAAATTGGATGTCAGAAGAGACTCTGAATCTTGCACTTGAACATAGAGTAGCTAAAGCAAATGGAAGAAATGCTGAAGTAAAAGAGCTGAACAGATTTCGAAGGGCAGCTCGAGTAGACAAACTATTATAATGAAATGTGCAAAGACCTGGAGGTAGAAAACCAAAAGAGAAGAACACGCTTGGCATTTCTCAAGTTGAAAGAATGAAGAAAAAGTTCAAGCCTCGAGTTGGAATTTTGAAGGATTCTATGGGCAAAATAACAATGATTGTGAGGATGGCGCGGGACAGGGCAGTGCTTCCTTCTGTTGTACACAGGGTCGCTATGAGTCAGAACCAACTCAGCAACACCTAACAACAACAACAACATGGGCAAAATATTGAACTATGCAGGAAGCATCAAAAGAAGATGGAAGGAACACACATAGTCACTGTACCAAAAAGAATTGGTCGACATTCGACCATTTTAAGGTAGCATATGATCAAAAACCTATGATACTGAAGGAAGAAGTCCAAGCTGCACTGAAGGCATTGGCAAAAAACAAGGCTCCAGGAATTGACGGAATACCAATTGAGATGTTTCAACAGATGCAGGGCTGGAGGTGCTCACTCGTCTATGCCAAGAAATTTGGAAGACAGGTACCTGGGCAACCAACTGGAAGAAATCTATATTTGTGCCCATTCCAAAGAAAGGTGATCCAACTGAATGTGGAAATTATGGAACAATATCATTAATATCACACGCAGGTAAAATTTGGCTGAAGATAATTAAAAAACGGTTGCAGTAGTATATCAACAGGGAACTGCCAGAAATTCAAGCCAGATTCAGAAGAGGATGTGGAATGAGGGATGTTATTGCTGATGTCAGATGGATTTTGGCTGAAAGCAGGGAATACCAGAAAGATGTTTTCCTGTGTTTTATTGACTGTGCAAAGGTATTTGATTGTGTGAACTATATCAAATTATGGATAACATTGCAAAGAATGGGAATTCCAGAACACTTAATTGTGTTCATGCAGAAGCTGTACATAGACCAAGAGGCAGTAGTTCGAACAGAACAAGGGGATATTGCCTGGTTTAAAATCAGGAAAGGCCTTTCACCATACTTATTCAACTTTGTATGCTTAACAAATAATCTGAGAAGCTGGACTATATGAAGAAGAACAGGGAATCAGGATTGGGGAAAACTCAGTAACAACCTTCACAATGCAGATGACACAACCTTGCTTGTTGAAAGTGAAAAGGACTTGAAGCACTTACTGATGAAGATCAAAGACCACAGCCTTCAGTATGGATTACACCTCAACATAAAACAAAATTCCTGACAACTGGACCAATAAGAAACATCATGATTAATGGAGAAAAGATTGAAGTTGTCAAGGATTTCATTTGACTTGGATCTACAATCAATGCCCTTGTAAGCAGCAGTCAAGAAATCAAATGACATACTGCATTGGGCAAATATGCTGCAAAAGACCTCTTTCAAGTGTTAAAAAGCAAAGATGTCACTTTGAGGACTAAGATAATCCTGACCCAAGCCGTGGTATTTTCAATCATCTCATATGCATGCAAAAGCTAGACAAGGAATTTAGAAGACCGAAGAAGAATCGATGCCTTTGAATTATGGTGTTGGCGAAGAATATTGAATATATCCTGGACTGCTAGAAGAACAAACAAATCTGTCCTGGAAGAAGTACAGCCAGAATGCTCCTTAAAAAGTGAGGATGACGAGGCTTCATCTCAATGTACTTTAGACATGGTATCAGGAGAGACCAGTCCCTGGAGAAGGACATCATGCTTGGTAAAGTAAAGGGTCAGCAAAATAGAGGAAGACCCTCAATGGGATAGACTGACACAGTGGCTGCAACGGTGGGCTCAGACATAGCGATGATTATGAGGATGGTGCAGGACCAGGCAGTGTTTCATTATGTTGTACACAGGGTTGCTATGGTTGGAACCTACTTGACGGCACCTAACAACCACCACACAGCTCATTGTAGCATCTCAACAAAAGTTTCCTGAATGAATGAATGATGAGATCTTCAGTAGACACTACTGGTTTATGTCATGTGATTGGATTCTTGTTTCCTAGAAAGTAGGTACAGGAAGGAGCCTTAGTGCAAAGCAACTTAAATTCCTTCATTTTATGACTGAGAAGACACTGCCCAGAGTGAGGGAGGAACTAGCTAAAATCACACAGTGAGTTGTGGTAGAACCTGGACTCATACCCAGGCTTCTTGACCCCATTGCCCTTTCCCCTGCCCTAAATCCCATGCTCAAACCCAAACAAGTGATCCCTCTAAGAATTTATAAAAATCTAGCCTCTTAGACCAAGTTCAAACCACATATGTTTTGTTGTTTCAAACTTGTCAGTTAAAATTGCTCCTTTCCACCCCTGTGCATGTTCCTCTATACGGCTTTTTTTATTTTTATTTTTTGCAGAAAAAATCAAACCTTTAAATGGCTGTGTTTTAAATACATAGACATGAAGCCTATCAAAGCCAGATGCAATATATAACTATAGATAAATAAATCACTTGCTTTATTGTCAGAGAATTCTGACTGCTTGGTACTGATTTAATAGTACTGGGGAAAAATTAAACAAGGGAATTCAATAATGAGCACCTGCTCATATCAATAAACTTGCCAGGAAACAACCAAAAGTGAAAGGAATCAATTTAGATATAAATGACACAACAACTGACCAGTCTGATGGGAAGGCTTGTAATGGCCCAGCTTCACCTGCAGCCCTTCCCCTTCTCCTGTCATGGCCACTGTGCATCGGGAAGCTTCCATGCTCAGTTTCAGTTGTAGCATTTTCTGTGTAGCAAAACATTGCTTTCATCTTCCTGGCTTCCTAGGAGAAATAGATTTGTGACAATAATCCCTCCCTAAAGAAGCCAAATTTAAGTTTTTTCAAAATGCTCTCGCATCTGTCTTGGTCTCTTTAGTTTATTCCCATGACGTTCCTATGCAGTAGGTAGGGAAGGAGTTGTCACACAAGAGAGAAGTGATTTGTGAGGGGTCACTGGGCCTGTCAGGAGCAGAGACAGGGACAAGGAACTGGGACTCCAGACTCCAAGTCTAGCCCTTTCCTATCAATGCCATCTCATCACTGAAGGAGACACTCTGTGACTTGACTTATTCTTTGTTCTTTATCACAAAATTTATGAGCCAGTATATTCTAAGGGAAGCAATCTGATGGTCACAGTTTGGCATTACTTTAGTTAAGTGTTGGCAATATGGAGCCTGTCTTAGTCATCTAGTGCTGCTTCAACAGAAATACCACAAGTGAATGGCTTTTAACAAGAGAAATTTATTCTCTCATAGTCCAGTAGGCTACAAGTCCAAATTCAGGGCATCAGCTCCTGGAGAAGGCTTTCTCTCTCTGTTGACTCTGGAGGAAAGTCTTTGTGATGCATCAGTCTTCCCTTGGTCTGGGAGCATCTCAGCGCGGGAACCTCAGGTCCAAATGACGCGCTCTGCTCCCAGCACTGCTCTCTTGGTGGCGTGAGGTTCCCATGTGTCTCTGCTCGCTTCTCTCTTTTATATCTCAAAAGAGATTGGATTAAGACACTATCAAATCTTGTAGACGTCATCAGTATAACCTCATCATAGTGATAGAGTTTACAACACATGAGAGGATCACATATAACCTCGTCATAGTGATAGAGTTTACAACACATAAGGAAATCACATCAGATTACACAATCACACAGTACTGGAAATCATGACCCAGTCAAGTTGACAGATATTTTTGGGGGACACAATTCAGTCAATGACAGGCCCCTAAAAAGAATAATGAGACAGATTTCTGTATTTTTCTTTTCTGTTTGATGATGGAAGTCCTAAGAACATGGACCCTGAGCTGATATTTCCCTGAAAAGATCTGGACACCAAAGCTTTGGAAACAAGAACATTGTTCCCATAGGCAGCAAAATCCCAGCCTTTTTATTCTGTAGACCAGAGGTGAGCTCCAAATCTGGCCACTGCTTACTTCTGTAATTAAAATTTTATTGGCACACAGCCACAAGCATTTATTTATGTATTGTCTATAGTCACTTTTCCACAACAATGGCATAGCTGAGTAGTTGCAAACAGAAACTGAATGGCCCTCAAAACCTTAAATAGTTATGTGTCTGTCCCTTTGGAAGCCCTATGGGGCAGTTCTACTCTGTCCTATAGGGTCACTGTGAGTTAGAATCAACTCAACGGCAATGAGTTTGGTCTGTTTGCAGGAAGAATTTGCTAATCCCTGAGTTAGGGAAATAACACATGCGCCCCACTCATGAGGAAAGGTTCCTTTCATCCCAACAGGGCAAAAATTGCAGGGGCTGAGAAGGAGACTGCACATTGAAAGACTGGGTAGATCTGTGGGGATGGGGATGGGGATGGGGCGTGGGATTGGCATAAACATTTTTCTTGTGGTTCTTTTCAAAATCAGTCTTGAGCCCTCATTATTTTTACTGTGAAAAGGCCTATTAAAGTGACTTCCAGCCATTTGCAGTTCCTGGCAAGCTTCTGTCTTCATTGCCAGTAATATATCAGTCCCAGTGCCAGAGGGTTAAAGGACAATGAAATTGATCTCTTGCAGCAGACACTGCAGAGAAGAGAGATGTGTCCTCCTGTTAAGTGTCCTGTTTCCAACTTGTTCCACCAAGCAGGGCCACCAAGAGATGTGTGAGGAATATAGCTTTGTGGAATTTCTGAGATTTCTCCACATGCAAAGATCTCTGACAGTTCAGGGCCAACATTGGCCATGGAGAGGCCACAGAGTCTGTGAAGTCTCTACAGGTTTCTTTGTAAGGGACAATGGCTTCTAAGCAGCTATTCCCTGCACTTTGATCCAGTTTGTGGGTCTGAATCTCAGAGTTAATGAGGAGCATCAGGAAGCTCACTTTCCTACCCTTACAGGAAATCACTTGTTCCTTCATAAAGGCTTGAGTGGGTCTTGCCAGAAGAAGGCTTGTCTTCAGAATGCCATATTGGATTGTGGATGGAGGTAGGAGATTGGAGTGGGGTACCAGAGAGAATGCCCACCAGGAGCTATGAGGTTTTTTCTCTCCCTGCACCCTCCTGTTGCCTACCCTTACCCACCAACTCTGTCACCCACCCCTCCTCTACTCCTACCTCTTCAGGAGGCTACTTCTCTGCCTCAAATTCTGGATGTGTCCCGACACCATAAGAGGTTGACATAAGACATTAAAGCCAGAGAGCACAAGGTATGTAGTCAACTTCTTAGCTATGTGAACCTGGACAAGGTAATAATGTCTCTGAGCCTCAGTTGCTGTATTGGTAAGATGGGATGGTTGTGTGGACCGTATTATATAGCCTGACCCACAGGAAGTTTTAATAAACAGTATCTCTTATAATTGTCTGCAGCAGCTAACTATGGCTTCAGCATCAGGGGCAGCCTTGGCCTTAGAACCAAGGAGAAAGCTGAAGAGAGCAGGTCTGGCAAAGGTTCATTCCTTTGGCCAAAAAAATATTGATTGAGTGCCTGTATGTGTCAGGCACTATTCTGAGGGCTGAGGATTCAGTAATGAAGACAGCCAAGTCCCTGCTATCAAGGAACTGACAATCCAGTGGGTGAGGCAGATGAAATACGAAACTAGTAAATACATCTAATCAAGTCATGTAGGGATAAACGCTGTGAAGCAAAAGAACATGGGGTAGCACAAAAACTAACTCAAAATGGATCAAATACCTAAATATAAAATCTAAAATGATAAAGATCATGGAAGAAAAAATAGGGACAACACTAGGAGCCCTAATACATGGCATAAACAGAATACAAAACATAACTAACAATGCACAAACACCAGAAGAGAAACTAGATAACTGGGAGCTCCTAAAAATCAAACACTTATGCTCATCAAAAGACTTCACCAAAAGAGTAAAAAGACAACCTGCAGACTGGGAAAAAAATTTTGGCTATGACAAATCTGATCAGTGTCTAATCTCTAAAATCTACAAGATACTGCAAAACCTCAACAACAAAAAGAAAACCCAATTAAAAAATGGGCAAAGGATATGGACAGGCACTTCACCAAAGAAGACATTCAGGCGGCTACCAGACACATGAAGAAATGTTCATGATCATTAGCCATTAGAGAAATGCAAATCAAAACTGTAATGAGATACCATCTCACCCCAACAAGGCTAGCATTAATCCAAAAAAAAAAAAAAACCAAATAATAAATGTTGGAGAGGTTGTGGAGAGACTGGAACACTTACACACTGCTGGTGAGAATGTAAAATGGTACAACCAGCTTGGAAATTGATTTGGCGCTTCCTTAAAAAGCTAGAAATAAAAGTACCATATGATCCAGCAATCCCACTCTTTGGAATATATCCTAGAGAAATAAGAGCCCTCACACGAATAGATGTATGCACACCCATGTTCATTGCAGCACTGTTCACAATAGCAAAAAGATGGAAACAACCTAGGTACCCCTCAACGGACAAATGGATAAACAAATTATGGTATATTCACACGATGGAATACTAAGCAACGATAAAGAACAACAATGAATCCTCGAAACATCTCACAACATGGATGAATCTGGAAGGCATTATGCTGAGTGAAATTAGTCGCAAAAGGACAAATATTGTATGAGACCACTACTGTGAGAACTCAAGAATAGATTTAAACACAGAAGAAAACATTCTTTGATGGTTATGAGGGTGGGGAGGGAGAGAGAGGGGTATTCACTAACTAGATAGTAGGCAAGAATTATCTTAGGTGAAGGGAAGGACAACACACACTACAGGGGAAGTCAGCACAACTGGACTAAACCAAAAGCTAAGAAGTTTCCTGAACACAACCAAACACTTTGAGGGACAGAGTAGCAGAGGTGGGGGTCTAGGGACCATGGTTTCAGGGGACATCTAGGTCAATTGGCATAGAAAAGTTTATTAAGAAAATATTCTGCTTCCCACTTTGGTGAGTGGCGTCTGGGGTCTTAAAAGCTTGTGAGCAGCCATCTAAGATGCATCAACTGGTCCCAACCCACCTGGAGCAAAGGAGAATGAAGAACACCAAAGACACAAGGAAAATATTAGCCTAAGAGACAAAAGGTCTGCAAAAACCAGAGACTCCATCAGCCTGAGACCAGAAGAACTAGATGGTACCCGGCTACCACCAATGACCACCCTGACAGGGGACACAACAGAGTCCCTGACAGAGCAGGAGAGAAATGGGGGTGCAGAACTCAAATTCACATTAAAGAAAAAGACTTAATGGTCTGACTGAGACTAGAGGAACCCCGGAAGACATGGCCCCCGGACTCTCCATTAACCCAGAACTAAAGTCATTCCCGAAGCCAACTCTTCAGACAAAGATTAAACTGGACTATAAAACATAAAATAATACTCGTGAAAAGTGTGCTTCTTAGTTCAAGTAGATACACGAGACTAAATGGGCAGCTTCTGTCTGGAGGTGAGATGAGAAGGCAGAAAGGGATAGGAGCTGGTTGAAAGGACATAGGAAACCCAGGGTGGAAAGGGGGAGTGTGCTGTCACATTATAGGGATTGCAACTAGGGTTGCGTAACAATATGTGTACAAATTTCTGTGTGAGAAACTAACTTGAGCTGTAAACTTTCACCTAAAGCATAAAAAAAAAGAAAGCAAAAACAAAAAATAAAAAAAAGAACATGAAGTAAGGGAATAAAGAGCGAAAGAGGCTGACTAGGAAACAGTCCCGAGAGGGGTAGGGGGTTTCTGGCTAGGTAGCATTTTCCCTAATGTCCACTGCCTAGGTTGACTCTGGCTTTGACGAACATCCAGGCAGAGAACTCTGCTGTATGCTTTAGGAGTGAATATCATCATCAGTTGGCTGGGATGTGAATATTGATTCCAATTCACCTCTTTTCTCTCTGCTGAACTCCTGTGTCTCTCGAGGTGAGTACCATACCACTGAGTACTTCATTATGTGTTGCCTAGCATTCCTCATTGTTTTGCCTGTGCTGGACTGTTCTCTCCTTGAAGGCAGGGGCCTATCTCATACTTCTTTTGTTATTTTTCCATTCTTAGTACAGTGCTGAGGTAGGCAGTAGGTTCTCAATAACACTTGTGTATTGAATGATTTACAGAGTGAAACAAAGATCATCCAGTTTTATAGGAGGTAAACAGTGACTAGAGTAGAATGCCTAAATTTGTTGTGCTGATGTTGAGAACAAGAACAAAACTCTGCCTAATGGGCTAACTATAGTCTGATAGGCTGTTGTTCTCTGGGTACTATTTCAGGGGACATGGTATTTCCTGTGGCACATTCTAATTTATATAACAAACCAAACTAGATGTCATCGAGTCAGTTCCAACTCACGGCCACCCCATGTGTTTCAGAACAGAGCTGCACTCTGTAGGGTTTTCGAGGCTGTGACCTTTCAGAAGCAGATCGCCAGGCCTTTCTTCTGAGGTGCCTCTGGCTGAGTTCCAATTGCCAATCTTTTGGTTAGTAGTGGAACACCTTATCATTTGTGCCATCCAGGGACTCAATCATTTATTCAGCGCTTACCATAGAGCAGGTATTGTTCTAAGTGCTTTACATACAGTAACTCATTTAATCTTTACTGCCAACCTATGAGGTAAATAACGTTATCTCTGTTTTACAGGTGAGGACACTGAGGCCCAGAGAATTGAAATGACTTGCCCAAGGTCTCACTAGCATGTGTCAGTCTGACTCAAGTCCAAGCTAGGGTGAGGAGTTGGAATCTGTATATAATCTAGTTGATAAGACCAAATGATCTAGAAGACAGTATAGCAAAGTGGCCAAGAGATTAGTTCAGGGGTCAAATCTATCTGGGTTCGAATCCTAGCTCTGAAAATTAGAGATGTGTGACCTTGAGCATGTAACTTTTCTTCTCCAAATTTCGGTGTCCTCATCTATAAAATTAAGAATGAATATAGTGCCTACCTAACAGGATTTTATGACAATTAAATTAGCCAATGAAAACCCTATGGATCACAATTGGCCAATCTGCAACTGGTCATGGGGATGGCACAGGACAGCATTTTGTTCTGTTGTATGTAGAGTTGCCAACTCAACAGCAGCTAACAACAACATGTAAAGCACGTAGCATGGTGCCTGGCATACTTACTTACTGCACAAATATGTATATGCTTACTTCACAAATAAATGTTAGCATAAATAATTCAAAGTGCTTAACAGGCAAGTGGCTGAGGGATTAACTCACTGCCCTTGTTATTACATGGGTTGCATATCAGGAGATGGCTCAGCCGATTGGGCAAAGTAGCACAATTCTTGGGCTTTTTAGATAGATGCTACCAGTCTAAGTGACAGGTGATTATTGTCATGGTTGTGGCAGAGGTGCTGGTGGCAACAATGGTGGCAGTGATTGGGTGTGGAATGGGGATTGACAAAGTTCTAAACTTTATTTCCATTGTGACAGTATTTGAAACCATAGACTGTACTGAATCATGCTGAAGGAGGAATTAGCCTACTGAAACCTCATTTTAAGTAGGTGGCCCCTGCTCATTCCAGCTATTAATCCAGTGCTTGTTTATGCTGGGATAAAGAGAAGAGGCAAGACAAAATGTTTTCTAGGTTTCCATAGGGCTTATCAAAACGAATAAGGTAGGACATACATATGCCTGCTAATGTTTCTTACAAGCAGAGGAAGAGCACCCCAAGTGTCAATTAGCAAATTGTTATTGGGCCACATTTCTATTTCTCTCTGCCCTCTACTTCTTAGAGCAAAGCAAAGGGACCAAAACTGTAATAGATGAATGAAGGATCTGAAGCAGAAAGCCATTCCCGGATGCTGGCCTTCCTGGACCGAAGATGTGGAGCCAAATCCTGCACGCAGCTGGCTGGCAGCCCAGGGGGCTTCTCTAGGAAACCATGGCAACCAGTCACCAGCAATGTTTTTGAAAAAGATAACTTGTTAACTTAATTTTATTTTTTCCCTTGAGAACCCCATTTTAGTAATTTTTATATATTTATTTAAATTTTGAGACAATCTCAAACTTACAGAAAAGTTACAAATGCAATATAAAGAGCTTTATACTCCTGAATCATTTGAGAGTAAGTTGCCAGCTTAAGGCTCCATCACCCCCAAATACTTTAGTATGTCCTGCAAACAAGGGCATTCTCCTGTGTAACTGCTGTGTAACCATCAAAATCAAGAAGTTACTATTGATACATAACTGTAATCCTTAGACCTCATTCAGGCTCCACTGATTGTCCTAATAGAGTTCTTTATAGTAAAAGGATCTAGTTTAGAACCATGTATTATATTTAGTTAGGTCTGTCCAGCCTCCTTCAGTCTGATACAGTCCCTCAGCCTCTCTTTGACTTTCAAGATCTTGACATTTTTTAATATTTCAGGTTAGTTGCTTTAGAGAATGTCCTTCAATTTGGGTTTGTCTGATATTTCCTCATTATTAGATTTGAGTTGTGCACCTTTCACAGGAATATCACAGAAGTGATGCTGGGTTCTTTTCATTGCTTCCTATCAGGTGGTTCATGAACCAGAAAAATTTTAGTGCCATCCATGACAGTCAACTTCTGACACAACTTCTGACTGTGACAAATCACCTAGTTGCACCTAACACTGGGCTTGGTATGTATGAAGTGATTTGGACAGGTACTCATGGTGCCTCCACACTAAGACCTGCTGGAAGTCTGGCCTTAGCCTACCTTTATAGCTTCACCTGCTGTGATACCTCGGGATCTCTTAAGTATACACTCTGACTTGCCTTTCTTCTAATGCCTGGGAATACTCTCCCACCTCTGTGCCTTTCCCCATGTGGTTCCCTTGGCTCTTCATACACACTCCATTCCTGCCCATCTCTCATGTCAAAATCTGACTTGACCTTAGGTCAGATGCCACATTTTTCATGAAGTTTTTCCTAATACCCCCACGCCTAACTTGCAATTTTGCAATTCCTCTAGCATATTTTGTCTTTCTCTGATTTTTACTGATCATATTGTGTCGTACTACAATTAAATGATAGGTTGCAAGTTCCTTGCAGACAGTAGCTTTGTGTTACTCATCTCTGTTTTGTCCCTAATCCTATCCCGCCTCAACCCTACCTGTGAACCAACCATTTAATATAATGTTGTATGTACAATAATAATAGCTAACATTATTGAGTGCTAACTATGTACCAGACACTGTTATAAGTTGTCTGCATGGATTATTTCATTTAATCCTTACAACAGCTCCACGAATTAGGTGTTATCATTATCCCCATTTTATGAAAAGTAACTCAACAATAAACCCAACCTAACCCATTGCCATCGAGTCAATTCTGACCCATAGCAACCCTAAAGGACAGAGTGGAACTGCCCCATGGAGTTTCCAAGGCTGTAAATCTTTACAGGAGCAGACTGCCACATCTTTCTCCTGCAACTCAATAATCGTTGTTGTTGTTAGGTGCTGTCGAGTTGGTTCCAACTGAGAGACCCTATGTACAACACAGTGAAACACTGCCTGCTCCTTCGCCATCCTCATGATCGTTGTTATGCTTGAGCTCATTGGTGCAGCCACTGTGTCAATCCACCTCGTTGAGGGTCTTCCTCTCTTTCGCTGAAACTCTACCAAGCATGATGTCCTTCTCCAGGGACTGGTTCCTTCTGATAACATATCCAATGTATGTGAGACAGTCTCACCATCCTCACTTCTAAGGAGCATTCTGGCTGTCCTTTTTCAAAGACAGATTTGTTCATTCTTTTGGCAGTCCATGGTATATTCAATATTCTTCCCCAGCACCACAATTCAAAGGTCAATTCTTCTTTGGTCTTCCTTATTCATTGTCCAGCTTTCGCATGCATACGAGGCAATTGAAAATACCATGGCTTGAGCCAGGCACACCTTAGTCCTTAAAGTGACATCTTTGCTTTTTAACACTTTAAAGAGGTCTTTTGCAGCAGATTTGCCCAATACAGTGTGTCGTCTGATTTCTTGACTGCTGCTTCCATGGATGTTGACCATGGATCCAAATAAAATGAAGTCCTTGACAACTTCAGTATTTTCTCGGTTTATCCTGATGTTGTTTTTTGGTCCAGTTGTGAGGAATTTTTTTTTTTATACTGAGGTGTAATCCTTACTGAGGACTGTAGTCTTTGATCTTCATCAGTAAGTGCTTCAGGTCCTCTTCACTTTCAGCAAGGCAAGGTTGTGTCACCTGCATAACGCAGGTTATTAATGAGTCTTCCTCCAATCTTGATGCTGCACTCTTCTTCATATAGTCCAATTTCTCAGATTATTTGCTCAGCATACAGATTGAATAAGTATGGTGAAAGGATACAACCCTGATGTTCACCTTTCCTGACTTGAAACCATGCAGTAGCCCCTTGTTAATAATAGGTAGTAAATAAACATTTGCTGATGGAAATAATCATTGCATGAATTCAGAAAATATGTAACAAAAACATTAGTAGACTGTGATGTCTTGAGGACCCTCTAGCCCTTGATCTCGAAAGCATTTTTTTCTAGTTAGATGATTCACTACTGGGCAAGGAAACCATAGCCAAGCCATTGAAAGATGGAAGTCAGAGGCCAAGGAAGTTCATTCAGAACAAGGAAAGCAAGCAAAAGATGAATAGAACCCAAAGCACAAAAGATAGGCAAGGTTGCAGCAAATGGGGTCAAGCACCTGAGACCCACAAACAAATTCAGAGCACATGAGACTTGCTCAGCAAAGAGCTCTCTGTCACCAAGGTGAGCAGAACAGGTCCTTAGATCCCAGTGGCTCCTAAGTGTTGCCTCAGGAGCAGTACTTCTGAAGGTCACTTGGAATGTGGAGACCACACTACGCTCATAGCCAGAGCTTACTCTTGTATATCTCTAATCAGTAGTCCATATGGCCGGCCTTGGATGGACAACCCAGGCCAGACAACCCAGACAAGGGGTGGCTAGGTCCTGGGAATACCAAGGAGAGAATCCTCTGGCAAGTCAGCTTACCTGTGTGAGACACAATTTCCTCATCTATAAATGGTGTTAATACCCACATAGCCTAATTGTTAACTCATATCAGGTTGAACTATTGCCAGCGTTTGTCCATTTTTCACATACGCAGACAGCAATTTCATATACTTCAACATAACATGATTCAGCTAAGAGGTACTCCCAGCATCAAGCACAGTACCCAGTGCAGGGGAAGCATTTAATAAACATTGTAACAGCTTTATTGAGGTATAATTGACATACAAAAACTGCACATATTTAAAATGCACAGTATGATGAGTTTCGACATATGTATATACCTGTGAAATCATCCTCATAATCAAGATATTGGGAAAATATCCACCACCCCCAAAGTTTCCTCATCAATAAATGTCTACTGGAGAAATTAAAGAGAGAACATGGCTGTCATCCTGCTCTGGGGACTACAGAACACCAACCAAATTTTAAGGGATTGTTGCTAAAGCCCAACTGGGCGTTTCTTATTCCTCACCTTCTTACCTGGGATGCAGGAGTCTGGGAGGGGGAAATGGAAGAGGGACCCTGGCTGTGAGGGTTTTGGCATCACAAGGACAGTGATGCCCCTATTGTCAGAGTGCATTGTCTGCTTGGAGGAATTAACACACTGATGAGGCTCCGGGTCACATTTGCTCTTTGGTGCAAACTCTGACTTGTAATGTTGCATGGTTTTTTATTTGTTTTATTTTTGGCTAATTCATTTCAGAAAAGTCTTATTGATCAGGAAAGCATTTTAGCACAGATTGGGTGGCTTTCAATCTCATTCTTTTATGAGATTTTCTTTTTATGTTGTCTTTAGGGATAGACTTGGACAGAGACGGATGGCAAAGAGTGCTAAAATGAAACCCAGCTGTAATTTCGAGTGATTTCACAGCCAAGATAGGGTGCTTTACTCATATTTATGACAGCATGCACTACTGGAAAGTTCCACAGGGCAGTAGGAGCTGCCTAATTAGCTCGGGAATTGGACATTGTCCAGGCCTATCTAAGTGGTTTAAGCCTAATAGGTCACCTCTGCCGCAAGTGACTTAGAGGCTTGGGGACAGTCCTGAATTCACCCTGAACTTCTGCTCTGCTTTGCCCAGGATAACTCAGTCTAATGCACAAACTCACTGACATGTACATTTCACCCTGACCCTGTCCAGCTCAACCTAGCTTCCTGGGTAGAAGTGAAAACACCATGTGGCTTGGGAAGTTCAAGAATGCCTGTCTCCATTATCAGAGCAAGAGCAGCATGGGCTCTTTAAAATCCATGTGTGAAAACTTGATGCTCTGTAGTGAGAGCACCCAGCAGATGCCTAGCTTTTAGTATTTTCTTGTGGTGACTGGCTATTATATAGTATGTTGGTGACAGAGGGGAGTTTTTGAGATTAATAAACATTTTCAAATGTCTTTTTAGTGGCAGAAACTAAGGTTCAAAGAAAAACTTACATGGAAAGCCAATGTATACAACATATAAAAGCAAACTAGTTTTGATTAAAATTAGAGGTGAGGATATCAATCTCACCACCTTGAAAACTCCAGAGGCAACTTCATGGACTCCTAGGGCTCTGCTGAGCACCGTTTGAAACCTATAGTTTTCCTGATCCTCAGCTTCCTCATCTGTAAAATGAGAAAAACACTAGTGCCTGCCTCATAGGGTAGATGTGAAGACCAAATGAGATAAGATATGTAAAGTAGTTGGATAATGTCCTACATGGACAACTCTCAGTAAGAGGGAACCCCCTTCCTTTCTCCTGCTCCTGCACCTGTAACTTTGCATATGAAAGATCCTAGAGAGGGAAGTGATTGCCCTAGGTCAGGGAACAAGTCAGCTGTACTGCATACTATGGAAGCAGCTCTCTCAACTTCCACTCCGGTGTTCCTTCTAGTACACCACAGTTGTTCCATCTACCTCTGCGGAAACTGGTAGAATAAAAAGGGTGCCTGGTCCCCAGTGCCTCTGAGATGCTATCTGATTGAATCCTGAGAGCAGAATAAAGAAGGTTACCCTCCAAGCATCACATAAATAAGTAAAGAAGGAACCTGGGTGCTTTTCAAGCACACAGAATCACAGTTCTGTTAGCTGTGAAGTGCTAAATTCATAGAGTCTAGGTGAGAGTGACGGTCTCCCAGAAAGCTAAAGCACCTAGACAGGAAGCAACTGACAGAGGTGCTACTTATAAAGTTGCAAAAAGCATTCTGCACCACCTCTGCATAGGAGCAAAACCATTAATCAGGGTACTGAAGTCAAGTGACTTCCAAAATAGCAGAGTCCTGCGTATGTGATCTGACTGCATTGGTCTTTGAACATGGCTTTGGATGCATTTCAAAATGGAATAATACTTGTCCATTAGTATTTGATGAAGACAACAAACAGCAGTAAGAGGAACCAGAAATGTGCATTCTTTTAATACAGTGCATGTTTTATCACTTCAGAAGTGTGTTTTGAAGTAGCCCAAGAAGCTCTTCAGTACTGTCATCCCTCAGTACCCTCACTCTTTTTTAAAAGAGAGCAATTAATATGTCATCTTATCATTCAATATGTGGAGTGTTCCCACTCTCCCCACACCAAAGTAGGGTGTTATTTAGAATCAAATAAGGTTTTAATTTCCACATGCTGGCTGAGATTTGTAGTGTAGTGCTAGGCAGTTTAAAGGCAGGTTTTGGTTTTCCTCTTGGTCAGACCCCCTCCCCCCCCCCCCCACTACTGCTGAATAAGCCATCTTGTCCATAAATGGAGACGCTTTGCATCTTGGTTGGAAACTCTGCAGGCTTTCCAGTAATTACACCAGTCCTGCCTATGAACATCCATGATCTATCTCATCACTTCCCACTTAGGCCACAGCCAAGTGTTTTCCATATCTGTAGGCTTCAGGAACAAAATGTATGTTGACCTCAAAGGATGATAAATGACCTTCCTTTTTTCATTTACAATTGCAGTTGTTGGTGTTGGGTGCAGTTAAGTCAATTTTCGACTCACGATGACCCCATGTGACAGAATAGAACTGCCCCCATAGGGTTTACTAGGCTGTAGTCTTTATGGGAGCAGATTGCCAGGTCTTTCTCCCACAAAGGGCTGGGGGGGTGGTTCAAACTGCCAACCTGTTGGTTAGCAGCTGAGCACTTAACTATTGCACCACCAAGGCTCCTTACAAATATAGAAACCCATGAAGTCAAGTGGAATTGCAGCTAGAATTCAGATGATTGTTTTAATTGTATATGCAATAAATTGGCTTGATTGGCAGGATTCACCCATTGAAAGGTGTGGGTTATATTGCCTGAATGATGTATCCTAGGTTTTGGAGGGCCTGTGAGTTTACCATGGTGAGTTATAGAAGTGGAGGTCATTGGGACTGTGTTGATTCCAGCCATCTTGGAGGTTGTCATAATGAATTTCTGATTCTTACCACCTATTACACAAATTTAAAAATATTAAAGTGTTCTATATAAAATCAGTTGACAAGGAAATTGCTTCTTGGATTTATGAAGGCTCAGAATCAGATGTGACTTTTTATAATTGAACAAGAATGGGTAAAAATGAATTTCAAAAATGTGACATAATTAAGAAATTTTAAAAAATATATGGAACGTTAGACCTGAAAGGGACTTTCAAGATAAAATGGTCTAGTGGTTTCCAATCTGGAGTACTGGGTCCCTATAGGTCCTCTAAGCTAATAATAAGGTACCTGGATCTGTTTTCCATTACAAGTTCTAGCTTCTCAGAATAAAGCTGCACATGCTAACTAGAACATCTTTGGACAACATGCTTTGGACTGGAGTTTTATGAGCTTACTTTGTTTTCATGGGCTACCCCATGTTCATCAGAAGCTCTGATCAGCAGCTCCCTGTGTATTTAGTCATTAAAATAAGAAAATAAATTATTACTTAATTAAAAAAAGCCCATTGCCGTTGACTCGATTCTGACTCATAGTGACCCTATAGGACAGAGTAGAGCTACCCCATAGGGCTTCCAAGTAGCAACTGGTGGATTCAAACTGCCGACCTTTTGGTTAGCAGCCATAGCACTTAACCACTACGCCGCCAGTAGTTTGTATAATGAGTTCAGTATTTCAACTTATAGGGGCCATGGTAGTGTCAGGGGTGGAAATAGGGATTTTTTAAAAGTGTTTGTGAGAAAGTTGGAAATTACCAAGCTTGTCAAATGCTCTTGTTTTAAAATTTAGCAAACTGAGGCACAGAACATTCCTGTCCCTTATTCATTGTCCTGGATCACTTCTAAGTGCAAGGATAATAGCTTATGTATTCATCAGTAATGCCTGTGTCAGCACCTCCACTAATACATTCCTTTTCTTTGTACATCAGCTCTTTAGTTAGTCACTCTACTGAGGAAAGAAGATTTATTTTTATGAGTCATATAAGTCTTTAGTAGTTATTCTTAAATTCACCAGTCCAACTTTATTCACTTTTCTTTGGCTGTTACCTACACAGTTGAGTGGGTCTACCATCTTAACTGGATTTGTCAATTCAGTTAAAATATCAGAGGGTATTTCATCTATCCCAATGTAGTCACAGTAGACGTGGCAAAGTGTAAATATATCAGAAATCAACTCTGTACTAGTAATCTCTCATCAACTCCAAGGCTGAAAGTGGTAGGCCAGAAGTGTGGGATAGCATCACTGACCCAGAAGAAAGAAGGAACATCCAGCTCTATAGAGCCCTTTTTCTTCTGCTAGCTAGCAACATGTATATTTTATCCTCTGTCTTAGATCAAGGTCTCCAAGAAACAGACTTTGAGATAGAAATTTGTGTGCAGGAATTTTCTTGGGTAATGCTTTCAGGAGCAGCACTTACAAAGGAGTAGAGGAAGCAGGATTTGGCAGAGAGAGATTCTACTGCAATGTAGTTGCAACAGAGACCTCAGCTGATCCTGTGGGGAGTTCTAGAGCTGAAATGGCCCTTTCAGGTTGTTCTGAACTGATACAAGGGATCCAAGCTTTGTACATCCACAGTGCCAGTCATTAGATGTGGGCTGCCCCTGGGAAGGAAGTAAGTGTTACCTTGAGCGAGGCCGCTTCCTTTGACTGATGCTAATTCCCAGAGAGAAACTCAACTTGGAGCCTTCGGCAGCCAACACTCTGCAGTTAGGGTAATGAGTGCCTTGTTCCTGATGGGGGAACCTGGGGGCACACCATTCATCAGTTTCATCCTCCTCCCCTTAAACACCCCCCCATGTCCCCTCTGTAGATGCTATCTGCATATAAATAAGAACCTACACAATAGATGTAGGCCTTCTTCCCTTCTCAAGAAATCTTCCTTATAACTGTTTTTTTTTGTTTTGTTTTTTTGAGAGCTGGCTAGTTAGGGTTAATATGAAGTTTGTAGCTTGTGACAGAGAAAAACGAATAGTCCCTGTGAGTGTTTGAAGTTCCTTCCTTTATTTAAGGAGCTTTGTTCTGCTATTCAGTTATATAAAGATTAGAAGACAAAGTGGACTCAACAATAGAAATGAATCATTTGAATAGCATGATTGCCATTCTGCAGTGATCTGAAAAATCCAATATCGCCATTTAAATCAGATTCACTCTTGTCTAAAGAAAGAGAATTGACCTTTTCCAGTGGCCACCTAAGTAGAAGGTCAGACAGACGAAGAAAATACCTCAACCTTCTTTAAGTTTCCTTTTATTCTTCTAGCCTTCCTTTGTTCTCATCTTCAACTTTTTTGCACTGCAAATCTATTTCTCAGATTGTGTCTAAATGAAGCTAAAGTAAGTGTCTGAAAATAAAAATTCCATTAGCTTAGGTAATTGAAATGCTGTACAGTCCCTTCAACTCTGCAAAAATATTGACTGGATTCAAATAGGCTTGTATATGGGAGCACAGTCATTACAGCTATGGGGAAATTTTGACATACCATACCATGTTTTATGAATGTTTGTAAGGAAGGTATTGCTTCTTAGGCTACAAGTTACACCTTATCAAGCTTAAAGAAGCAAACGTTGGAATGTAATATTCTCAGCCTATCTTTCTGTGCTTTAGGTATGCGGCATCAAAGATCATTGGTCTAAGCAGCTTGGTTTGTAATGTTAGGAATTGTTAACCAAAACATCATGGCCGCTCATGAATCCAAATGGTACATCAATCATTTCAAAAAGAATGAAGGCAAGATAGCTGCCACTTTAAGGGTTAGCTCTTAACTGCTATGCCACCAGGACTCCACTTTAATGGTTGTTTCCTTCTTAATTTGGTTTATGTTAAGAAGCCTTCAAGAGGAAAAAGCATACACTTCAGAAATTTAGAGATCTGGATTCTAATCCTAGCAGGAGAACTCAACTTGCAATTACATATTTGGCTCTCTAACTGAAACATTTCGTGAATCCTAACCTTATGCCATTGGACTAGAATTTCTCTACAAAGAGAAGTGGTTTTTGGTGGAGGGGGAAGAAGAGATTGTTACAGCAGAAGGCTCTCCTTTCCTCTTGTGAAATAAATAGAGAATTTTATTTTCAAAACGTCAAGTACTTTTGCAAAGAAATGATCTGGTGATGTGCCCAAAAATCTTCTGGCTGTGGAAATGTTGACACATCTCTAGGATTTGACTACATCAAAGAGTTGTCTTCAATACCTGTCAACACATCGTGTTTCTGCATCTCAGTTTTCATATATTGCAAGAAAACTATCAACATTTGCTTCGTTACATAGTATATTTGAGGGAGGAGTGAGAAGAAAAAGTAAAACTGCTTTGTTGGAGGTCAGACTAACTTCCTCCTTTGGTTTTAGCTGACACAACCATTCACTCATTCCTTGAAACTCCTCCCTCCTTTAGGTTCCAGAACACTGTAGGTTATCTTTCGCTCTGATTTCCTTCTTAGTCTCATTCGATGGTTTCTCTTCTTCACTCTCTCCTAAGCTAAGAACATCTTCCAATCTTCAATCCTTAGCCACTGCTCCTCTCCAGCCACAGTCACTGTTTTGGGTGGAGAGGTCTGTCTAAGCCCATAGTTGCTGGTAACAAATCCAACTCTGACCTGTCCCTTGCAATCCAGTTTTCTATCTTTAGCTCAAGGCCTTTTGTCTTCTTTGAGCACTCAAGTCCTGTGGTATTTTCTTCTTATGAGTTTCTATAGTACTTGCTGTCTATATTTCTCATTTAATCAATAGTTTTCTCATCTGCAAAATTGGGATAGGATAAACAATAGCACCTACTTCATAGAGTGAAGCATTCAATAAATGTTTGCTATAATAACTATGGAGCCCTGGTGGCACAGTGGTTAAGAGCTTGGCTGCTAACCAAGAGGTCGGCAGTTCAGATCTACCAGCCATTCTTGGAAACCCTATGGAACGGTTCTACTCTGTTGTATAGGGTCACTGTGAGTTGGAATTGACTTGACAGCAATGGGTTTGGTTTTTTGTTTGGTTTATAATGACTATTAAAAACTCTAGTTCCCAGAGTCTCTAGTGCAGAGCTCCGCACGTGGGGAATACTCACAGATAGACTGGTCATGAAAATAGACTTAAATGCATTATGATGTTAAAGTCCTAACTACATTTTTCAGAATAAAAGTCAATCTTCAGAGCCTTATCATTCTTTACTTCACATGCCATACTCTGGCCATGCTTTTCTCAGTGCCTTTATCCAGTGAGATTTTTCCCCATGTTTTCTCACTCTTAATCTGCCCTCTGTTTACAACACACACTGTCTTCCCTCACCTCTCACCTCCTTCAGGTCTTAGCTTAGATATCACTTCCTCTAAGCAATCTTTCATTAATGCTCAAGTCCAGGTTAAGTTCCCTTTCTAGGCACTCCCAGAGAACCTATCACTGTATAAGCAACCAAAAACCAGTTACTGTTGAGTCAAATCCAACTGATTGCGAACCTTTGTCAGAGTAGAACTGTGATCCATAGGGTTTCCAATGGCTATGACCTTTCAGAAGTACCTTGCCAGGTCTTTCCTCCAAGGCACCTATGGGTGGACTTGAACCAACAACCTTTCAGTTAATAACAGAGCACTTAGCCGTTTGCACCACCCAAGTGGCCTCCTCACTGTATAATGTATTATAATCGCCAGTATTATAATCACCATTTATCTGTTTGGGATTCCCACTAGAGTGTAAGTTCCCTGGGGTCAGGGACGTTTTCTGTCTTATTTAGCGTTATAATCACATTGCCTAGCCCAGTAATCTGATACACAGCAAGTGCTTAATAGATGAATGAATGTTGCTTGGAAATACTGCCACAAACATACACACATTTTTCCCTTGTGAACTATCCTTGAAATTCATTTAAACATGATTCTATCAATAGGAAAGGTTAAGGCAGGAGCATATGCCAGCTGTACTTGCCTAGGAAGGGCATTTAGTCATCCAAGCTGGATATAGAAATAAAATCTCTAGGATCTCTACAGCCTCATATAGTCCTGATTAGCTGTGTACATTACCAACCTCTGCCTACCTTTTGTGCTGCCAAGGCACCTGAGTCCCACCAGTTCAAGGCAGTGCCAAATCTAAACCCAGACAATCCTCAGAGACGATAAGTTGAGCAAAAGGAGTGACAGGGAGAGGACACAGAGAGTCAAGCTAAATCCTTTCATTTGTCATAGGATTTTCTGCAGCCAGGATTCGTCAATAGCTTGGCACTTCATAGAGCCTTGTATTCCCTGATACCTTGTTGGAACATGAGTGAAATAATGACTAAGGGAAAAGTGCCAGCTACTGACTCGCCAAAAGATAAATTATCATCAAACCTGGTGCTTCAGAAAAAGCAGATCCAATTACACTCGATTCTATTGCACCTGGCAATTTTTTTTCCCTATGAAAAAACTTAGTAAGTTTACTATCCTTCCAGGAGCTGACCTATCTTGCCAGAGACAATTGACATCTCAGAGCCAGAAAACTTGACTATGAAACATTTGGAAGTTGAGTAACCAACATGTTTCCAACTCCTGGAGTTTAGAGTGTTAATAAAATCAGAAAGTACTAGGAAAAGAAATCACCAGCACTTCTCGTGTTGAAATTTGTTAGGAAGTTTTGCTATCAAGGAATGAGTATGTCACAGCAGATGAGCCTCTAGGATGGATGAATTTTATTAATTCTCCACAACAGCAAAATTGCATAATCAGATGGTATTTCTTGAGACCTTCTCGTGCTTTGGAGTTGGACAATATAAATTGTGTGACTTCTAGTGGATTTCCATTCCCTCGTGTATCAAGGATCATCTGTGAAGATGGAAGGAGGTACTTCTGGGCAACATGGCGCTATAGACAGAGGCACCATGCCGTCCCTCCACAGCAAAGACCCAAAAAACTAAGTCAAACAGAGACAAATGTCAATCCTGAAACCCAAAGCATCAAATGAAGAGGTAAAGAACTCAGCCAAGTACCGAATGGAATGAGAAACTGACAGAGAACAGAGAGTGAGGAGAGTTACGTGCAGAGGTCCCCTATCAGCTAACGCAGCACGGATCTGCCATTTTGGACTCCTGTCAGAGATCAGCAGACACAGAGTATGGGAAAGCAGCTTCACAGAGCTCCCAGCAGGAGACAGAACAACCGGTAATCAGCGATATACGCTTTCCCAGCCCTCACCTTTCTGCTCCCCAACTTGGCCTCCTCTGCTTCCTGCAGCCACAGTCTCTTCACCAGGAGGCACCAGCTACAGCCCTTTGCTGCTTGGATTCCAGGGGTCCACACTGGCCGGCTCTCGAAGTGTCATTTGTTTGTTGCTGGTGTTGCTTTTTTCTGCTTCTTTTGGTTTCTTCCATACCTCTCACCACCTCCCCCCTCCTTACTCTCAAATACCTGGCTCCATGTGCCATCTTTGCTTCTTCCTGAAAGTCTGTGAAATGCCACTTGACTGTGGAACTGCTTCCTGGCCTGTGCTGCCATGCTGGTGGAATCCCCAGGGCTTTTGTTTGTTTGTTTTGATTTGTTCCGTTTTGATTTGTTTGTTTGTTTTCTTTTTCTTTTCTCAGCTTGGGAGCCCCTTTTAGCCAGGCTATATTGTGTGGCTCGGGAGCTACTTCCTCAGTCTGCGTAGGTGCACAGTGGGGTCCCTGGGAGAATTTCCTTTTTGTTTTTCTCTGTTTTCCTTTCTCTCTTTTGCCCTTTTTGTCTTTCTTCATTTCTCAGTTTCTCATCTCTCTATACTTACCTTATCTTCCTGTCTTCTGAATACCTGGTGCTATGTGACACATATACTCCTTCTAGCCAGGCTGTACTTTGCAGCCTGGGAGCCACTTCCCCTCTTTGCAGCTGCACCAGTGGGATCCCCGGGGCTTTTCTTTTTCTCTAATTTTTATTTATTTATTTTTTCTTTCTTTAACCCTTTTACTTTTTTTTCCTTTTTGTTTTTCTCCATTTCTCGGTCTCTCATCTCTCTACTCCAATGGTAAGCTCCCCAGCACTCTTTTTTGTTTCTTAGTTTCTAGCTCCTGTTTCTCTCTCCTCTCTCTCCTCTTTCCCATACCCGTCTTAGCTCCACACGTCTGAATCTTCCACCTCCTTCCTGCATACCTACACCATGCACTGAACATCACACACCCGAGCAGCACAGGCACAGCCTACTGGAACCTGCCCTGTACTGATTCCTGGCCCACCATGTTGGCCCTAGTGCAAGCCACAAACAACCCACTCCAGCAACTCTCCTTCAGCTGGACCAGCCCTGCTGCACCATAGCTGAGTGATTGGCCCTGCCCATTGGACAAGGAGCTGAAAAGTATCGTGCCAAAGAATGAGCAAACAACAAAGAGCGCACAACCTGCCAGCTCAGAAATAACCAAATAAAACAAAAAATCAGGATGAAATAAATCTACAATCAATAAACAAGGAAAATAACTGATGAATGTCCAAAAGACAGCAGACAATATCAAAACATTAAAAAAAGGACAGAATGGTTCCAGTAGACGTCCAAAATAAAATAGCAGATGATTATCCAGTAGAATAAAAGTCACTAGAACTACCTAATAGGGACTTCAAATCTCTAATATTCAGAGTTATCCAAGAGTTGAAGCAAAAAGCAGACAAAAATGAGGAAAAAGACAAATTCATGGAAAAGGCAGACAAATTCATGGAAAATACAGACAAAAAATGGAAGAATTCAGGAAAATAACACAGGAACAAAATTCCAAAATAAATTCACAACTAGAAATCATACAAAAACAACAATTAGAAATCCGAAAGATAATAAGATTTCAGAAATGGACAGTGTCATAGAAGGGCTGAGGAGCAGGTTTGAAACGATGGAAGACAGGATCAGCAAAATTAAAGACAAACACTCAGATACAACTCTGAGGAAAAATCAGAAAAAAGAACAAAGAAAATGAAGAAATCCTGAGAATTATGTGGAATTCAATCAAGAGCAAAAATACGCAAGTGATCAGAATTCCAGAACAGGGAGAAAACAGAAAACACAGAGAGGATTATTGAAGAATTGCTAACAGAAAATTTCCCCAAAGTCATGAAAGATGAAAAGCTGACCATCCAAGAAGCTCAACAAACCCTGTATAGAATAGACCCTAAAAGAAAATCACCAAGGCATATTATAATCACATTTGCTAAAACCAAAGACAAAGAATCCTGAGAGCAGCTCGAGAAAAACAAAAAGTCACATACAGAGGAGAAACAATAAGACTAAGCTCGGATTATTTGGCAAAAACCATGCAGGCAATAAGGCAATGGGATGACATATATAAACCTTAAAGAAAAGAATTGCCAGCCAATAATAATATATCCTGCAAAACTCTCATTCAGATATGATGGTAAAATTAGGACATTTCCAGATAAATAGAAACTAAGGGGCTATGTAAAAACCAAACCAAACTTACGAGAATTATTACAGGGAGTCCTTTGGTCTGAGAAAAAACATCAGACCACAGGCTGAATCTAGGATGCAGGATCGTATCAGCCAGATACCAACCGAGGAAATGAACTCTCAAGGGCTATCCAAAACTTAAAGAATTACAACAGGGAACCAGAGAGGTTAAAGTAAATGACAACAACATCAGAAAAATAAAAGAGGGAACAAATGGTGTAGGTATAGAACCTTCTACTGGAGAGGAAGGCAAGGCGATACCAAGTAAAAATAGACTGGTTTAAACCTAGGAAGATAAGGGTAAATTTCAAGGTCACCACAAAGAAAGTTAACAACCCTACTCATCAAAATAAAGAAGAAAAACATAAAGTCTCAGTAAAAACAAAACCTACAAAAAGGAAGTTAAAAAAAACCCCACAAACAAAAGGAATTCAGCACAGGAAAGTAAGAGGAATAAAGAAAACATCAGCACCAGAAAAAAAAAAAGCACTACAAAGTGGCAGCAATAAACTCGCATCTATCAATAATTACACTGAATGTATATGGCCTAAATGCACCCATAAAGAGACAGAGAGGGACAGAATGGATAAAAAAAACAGGATCCATCAATACGCTGTCTACAACAGACACACCTTAGAAACAAAGATGTAAATTTACTAAAAATCAAAGGGTGGAAAAAAATATAAAGCAAACAGCTACCAAAAAAGAGCAGGAGTGACAATACTAATCTCAAATAAAATAGACTTTAAAACAAAGTCCACCGTAAAAGACAAAGAAGGACACTATATAGTGATTAAAGAGGCAATCTATCATGAAGACATAACCATAATAAACATATACGCACCCAATAACAGCGCTCCAAAATACATAAACTCTTAACAGCACTGAAAAGAAAAATTGACAGTTCCACAATAATAGTAGGAGGCATCAACACACCACTCTTGCTAAAGGACAAAACATCTAGAAAGAAACTCAACAAAGATACAGAAGACCTAAAGGGCACAATCAGCCAACTTTACCTCATAGACATATATAGAACACTCTACCCAACAGCTGCAAAGTACACATTCTTTTCCTATGCACATGGAATATTCTCCAGAATAGACCACATCTTAGGCCACAGAGCAACCCTCAACAAAATCCAAAACACTGAGATAATACAAAGTATTTTCTTTGACCACAATGCCATCAAGGTAGAAATTAACAACAGGAAGAGTAAGGGAAAAAAATCAATTACATGGAAACTGAATAACACCCTGCTTACAAACCAGTGGGTAGAAGAAATCAGAGACGGAATAAAAAAATTGCTAGAATCAAACAAGAATGAAAACACATCATACTAAAACCTTTAGGACACAGCAAAGGCAGTCCTCAGAGGACAATTTATAGCAATAGATGCACACATCAAAAAAGAAGAAAGGGACAAAATCAAAACAACTACACAACTCGAACAAATAGAGAATAGCAACAACAACAACAAAAAGCCCACAGCCACCAGAAGAAAGGAAATGATAAAGATCAGAGCAGAGATAGATGAAATAGAGAATAGAAAAACAATAGAGAGAATCAACAAAACCAAAAGTTGGTTCTTTGAAAAGATCAACAAAATCGACAAACCACTGGCCAAACTGACAAAAGAAAAACAGGAGAGGATGCGAATAACCCAAATAAGAAATTAAATGGGGGTACATTAAAACAGACCCAACTGAAATAAAAAGGATCATAACAGAGTATTATGAAAAACTAGACTCCAAAAAATTTGAAAACCTAGAGGAAATGGATAAATTTCTAGAAACACACTACCTACCCAAACTAACACAAAGTGATGTTGAAAATCTGAACAGACCCATAACAAGAGAAGAGGTTGAAAAGGTAATAAAAAAAAACTCCCAACAAAAAAAAGCCCTGGCCCAGATGGCTTCCCTGGAGAATTCTACCAAACATTCACAGAAGAGTTTATGCCAGTACTACTCAAACTTTTTCAGAATATTCAAAAGGAAGCGACACTTCCAAATTTATTCTATGAAGCCAGCATAACCCTGAAGCCAAAACCAGGCAAAGATGCCACAAAGAAAGAAAATTATAGACCAATATCTCTCATGAATATAGATGCAAAAATTCTGAACAAAATTCTAGCCAATAGAATTCAGCATCATATCAAAAAAATAATACACCACGACCAAGTAGGATTCATACTGCATATGCAAGGACGGTTCAACATTAGAAAATCAATCAGTGTAATCCACCACATAAATAAAAGGAAAGATAAGAATCATATGATAATCTTAATAGATGCAGAAAAGGCATTCGACAAAATCCGACACCCATTACCGATAAAAACTCTCAATAAAATAGGTATAGAAGAGAAATTTCTCAACATAAAAAGGGCATGAATGCAAAACCAATGCCCAACATCATTCTTAGTGGAGAAAGGTTGAAAAAATTCCCCATGAGAACAGGAACAACACAAGCATGCCCTTTATCACCACTCCTATTTAACATTGTGCTGGAAGTCCTAGCTAGAGCAATAAGGCAAGAAAAAGAAATAAAGGGCATCCAAACTGGCAATGAAGAAGTTAAACTCTCCCTGTTTACAGATGATATGATACTGTACATAGAAAACCCAAAAGACTCCAAGAGAAAACTACTGGAACTAATAGATTCAGCAGAGTAGCAAGATACAAGATAAACATACAAAAATCAGTTGGATTCTTATACACCAATAGAGAGAATGATGAAAAAGAAATCAGGAAAACAATACCATTTATAATAGCCCCTAAAAAAATAAAATACTTTGGAATAAATCTAAAAAGGGATGTAAAAGACCTATTCAAGGGAAACTACAAAGCACTATTGCAGGAAACCAAAAGAGATCTACATAGATGGAAAAACATACCATGCTCATGGATAGGTAGACTCAACATTGTGAAAATGACAATTCTACCCAAAGCAATTTACAAACACAATGTGATCCTGATCCAAATACCAACAACATTCTTTAAAAAGATGGAAAAACTAATCTTTAACTTTATATGGAAAGGAAAGAAGCCCCAGATAAGTAAAACACTACTGAAGAAGAATAAAGTAGGAGGACTCGCACTACCTGACCTCAGAACCTACTATACGGCTGGGGTAGTCCAAACAGCCTGGTGCTGGTACAATGACAGATACATTGACCAATGGAACACAATTGAGAACCCAGATGTAAATCCATCCTCCTACAGTCACCTGATCTTCGACAAGGGCCCAAAGTCCATCAAATGGGGAAAGGTTTTTTTAACAAATGGTGCTGGCAAAACTGGATGTCCATCTGCAAAAAAATGAAACACGACCCATACTTCACAACATACACAAAAACTAATTCAAAATGGATCAAAAACCTGAATATAAAGCCAAAAACTATAAAGTTCATAGAAGAAAAAATAGGATCAACACTAGAGGCCCTAATGCGTAGCATTAAAGGATACAAACCATAACCAAGAACACACAAACTCCAGAAGATAAGCTAGATAACTGGGATCTTATAAAAATTAAACACTTATGCTCATCAAAAGAATTCACCAAAAGAGTAAAAAGAGAACCTACAGACTGGGAAAAAAATTTTGGACATTGCAAGTAAGACAAAGGTCTAATCTCTAATATCTATAAGAAAATCCAACACCTGTACAACAAAAAGAGAAATAACCCAATTAAAGAATGGGCAAAGGAAATGAACAGACACTTCACCAACAAAGACATTCAAGTGGCCAACAGACACATGAAGAAATGCTCGCGATCACTAACCATTAGAGAAATGCAAATCAAAACCTCAATGAGATACCATCTCACCCCGGCATTATGGGCACGAATCAAAAACACGAAATAAATGTTGGAGAGGCTGCAGGGAGATCAGAACTCTCATGCACTGCTGGTGGGAATGCATAATGATACAACCATTTTGGAAAATGACATGGCGCTTCCTTAGAAAGCTAGAAATAGAAATACCATACAATCCAGCAAGGTCTTTTTTTCTTGGCAGTTTTTTAATAACCTTTTCAATCTCTTCTTTTGTTATGGGTTTATTTAGTTGTTCTACCTTTGTTTGTGTTAATTTAGGTAGGTAGTTTGTTTCTAGAAATTTGTCCATTTCCTCTAGGTTTTCAAATTTGTCAGAGTACAATTTTTCATAGTAAGCTGTTACGATACTTTTAATTTCAGTTGGGTCTGATGTGATATCACCCATCGCATTTCTTATATGGGTTATCTGCTTCCTCTCCTGTTTTTCTTTTGTCAGTTTGGCCAATGGTTTATCAATTTTGTTGATCTTTTCAAAGAACCAGCTTTTGGACTTGTTAACTCTTTCAATTGTTTTTCTATTCTCTATTTCATTTAACTCTGCTCTAATTCTTATTATTTCCTTTCTTCTGGCACCTGTGGGCTTCTTTTGCTGCTCTCTTTCTACTTGTTCCAGTTGTAGGGTTAATGCTTTGATTATGACCCTTTCTTCTGTTTGAATGTGTGCATTTACTGCTATAAACTGAACTCTGAGCACTGCTTTTGCTGTGTCCCAAAGGTTCTGGTAGGATGTGTTTTCATTTTTGTTTGATTCTATGAATTTCTTTATTCCCTCCTTAATTTTTTCTATAACCCAGTAGTTTTTGAGCAAGGTGTGTTCAGTTTCCATGTGTTTGATTTTTTTTCCTTGCTTTTTGTGTTGTTGATTTCCACTTTTATGGCTTTATGTTCAGAAAAGATGCTTTGTAGTATTTCGATGTTTTGGATTTTGTTAAGGCTTGCTTTATGGCCTAATATGTGGTCTACTCTTGAGAATGTTCCATGTGCGTTGGAAAAGAAAGTACACTTGGCTGCTGTTGGGTGCAGTGTTCGGTATATGTCTATGAGATCAAGTTGGTTGATTGTAGCATTTATCTCTTCCATGTCTTTGTTGAGCTTCTTTCTGGATGTTCTGTCCTTCACCGAATGTGGCGTGTTGAAGTCTCTTACTACTATTGTGGAGCTGTCTATCTCTCTCTTCAGAGCTGTTAGAGTTTTTTTTATGTATTTTGGAGCTCTGTTGTTGGCTGCGTAAATATTATAGTTATGTCTTCCTGGTGAATAGACCCTTTCATCGTTACATAGTGTCCTTCCTTATTGTTTGTGGTGGATTTTACTTTAAAGTCTATTTTGTCAGAGATTAATATTGCAACTCCTGCTCTTTTTTGATTGTTGTTTGCTTGATATGTATTTTTCCATCCTTTGAGTTTAAACCTGTTTGTGTCTTTAAGTCTAAGGTGCGTCTCTTGTAGGCAGCATATAGATGTTGATGCTTTTTTGTCCAATCTGCCACTCTCTGTCTCTTTATTGGTGCATTAAGTCTATTTACGTTCAGCATAATTATTGATAGGTATGAGTTTAGTGCTGTCATCCTGATATCTCTTTTTGTGTGTTGTTCACAGTTTCTTTGTTCGCCTCAATTTTCTGTGCTGAGTTGTTTTACTTTATGTATTTTTTTTTCATCTTTTTCTTTTTTGTAGATTTTGTGTTTACCGGCTCTTTGTGTTTTTCTACTTTTTTATTTTGATTTTTAGGATTGTTAGATTCCTTTGTGGTTACCTTAATATGTACCCCTATTTTTCTAAGTTTATACCAGTATTTTAATACTTTATATTACCTTAACTTCCCCTCCATATAAAAAATCAATGTCTTCATTTTTTAAATCCCTCTTTTTTGTTTTAATATTATCCTTTTTTACATATTGATATCTGTTTCCCGATTTTCAATGTCTTAGCTTTGATGTATTTTTGATATCCGTATCTGAGTCAATATCTGGTTGCTCTGTCCTGTGTTCTAGTCTTGCACTGTTAGCTGGTGTTACTGATTATCTAATCGTAGGACTCCCTTTAGTATTTCTTGTAATTTTGGTTTGGTTTTTGCAAATTCCCTGAACGTCTGTTTATCTGGAAATGCCCTAATTTCGCCATCATATTTGAGAGACAGTTTTGCTGGATATATAATTCTTGGCTGGCAGTTATTTTCCTTTAAGGCTTTATATATGTCATCCCATTGCCTTCTAGCCTGCATGGTTTCTGCTGAGTAGTCCAAGTTTATTCTAATTGACTCTCCTTTGTGGATGACTTTTCTTTTATCCCTAGCTGCTCTTAAAATTCTCTCTTTATCTTTGGTTTTGGTAAGTTTGATTATAATATGTCTTGGTGACTTTCTTTTGGGATCTACCTTCTGTGGGGTTTGATGAGCATCTTGGATAGATATCTTCTCATCTTTCATGATATCTGGGAAGTTTTCTGTCAACAAATCTTCAACAATTTTCTCTGTATTTTCTGTTATCCCGCCCTGTTCTGGTACTGCAGTCACTCGTAGGTTATTTCTCTTGATAGAGTCCCACATGACTCTTAGAGTTTCTTCATTCTTTTTAATTCTTTTATCTGATTTTTCCTCAAATAGGTTGGCATCAAGAGGTTTATCTTCAATGTCACTAGTTCTGACTTCTACTGCCTCAATTCTGCTCCTATGACTTTCTATTGAGTTGTCTAATTCTGAAAGTTTATTGTTAACTTATGGATTTCTAATTGCTGTCTCTGTATGGATTCTTGCAGCCTGTTAAATTTTGCATTATGTTCTTGAATAACTTTTTTAAGTTATTCTACTACTTTGTGTGTTCCCTGGAAATTCCTATATTATGTCGAATTTCCTTTCTAATTTCTAGAAGAGTTCTGCATATTAATCTTTTGTATTCTGTCTCTGGTAATTCCAAGAAGTTCTCTTCCTCCAGAGAATTTTTGATTCTTTATTTTGGGAGTTTGCTGAAGCCATCATGGACTGCCTCTTTATGTGACTTGATATTGACTGTTGTCTCTGAGCCATCAGTAATTTATTGTAATTTTATTTTGTTTAGTGAGACCTGGCTTCTTATTTTGTTTTGTTTTGATATGCCCAGATAGGCTGCTCGTGTGCACTAGTTTGATTTTTGACACCCTTGGATGTCTAACGTCCTGTCACCAGGTAGTTCTGTAACTAGGTATGTGCACACAGGAGTCCATTAAATTTTCCTATATGGGTTCAGCTCAGGTGTTCAGGCAGTCTGTCACCAAGTGTGTGATGCAGGCTCTTATCCCCAGTCCTAGAGAGGCATGGGTGATTGGTGCAGGCACTGGACTCTGGCTGTGGTAGGGGATCACGCACTGAGCCAGGCAGGGGGCTGACGGCTGCCCCCGAGAGTCTGAAAGGAAAGTGCGTCCCTATTCTCTAGGGTAAGTAGGTAAGTGAGTTTTGCAGCCAGACTGTGAGCACCCCACTCTGTTGGCTGTAAAGACTCGAGGGGACCACTTTTTCTTGGACTCCTGTAGCAGGTGACTAGGTGTTTTAGGTGATACCACTGGTCCTCAAGCTTGTGCTGCAGATCGATAAAAGTGCCTACTTAAGGGGCAGGGCTGTTTCGAGGGTCACAAATCTGTCAGTTCACAGCTGAAGCAGTTGAAGTTAAACTTCAGATGTTTGCCCTATTGTACTGTGGTAGTGAGGGCTAATGCTGTTGAGATGGGTCCCCACAAGTCTATACAGGTGTGTAAGGCACTCAGAGTCTACGGATCCCTGATACCTGTGCCGAGCAAAGGAGCTGTGCCGACTCTGTGTTCCTGGCTTACGGGAGCCAGTAGCTTATTTGTTCCCTCTCTAAGGCCAGGAGAATGGGTCAGGGCAACTTTTGAGATCTACTTCCGGCCCAGCAGACTCCCGGTGCAGAGCACGGAGGGAGGAGGTAAAAGGTAGAGAGGTTTTACCCAAATGGGCTTTTTTTTTTTTTTTTCAAATCCCCATGAAAGGGTGCACGCATGTACTTATCTTAGCCTCTTGGGAGCTGCTTTTCACTGGTTTGCAGCATCCAAGCAGAATCTCTGCTGCCGAATATCTCTCGATGTGGAAACTGCTCTCCGATTGCGTGCACAGCTGCTTGCCTGCTTCTCTGCAGACCCGGTGCAGCTGGGAAGTTGCCGGTGTGGCTGAAGAGCTGCTGTCCTGCCACCGCCGCTCTGGTGCTGCTGGCCTCTTCCAAACTGTCTCCCTCTCCTCCTACCACTTAGTCTGACTCCTCAATTTTGCCTTGTTCAGGGCTCCTAGATATTCATATATAATCTTTGTTGTAAGAGGGATATAGGAAGTGTCTTATTACACCGCCATCTTGGCTCTGCCTCTCAGCAGCATTATTCTTAATAGCTGTCTTAGTCGTCTAGTGCTACTCTAACAGGAATACCACAGGTGGATGGCTTCAACAAAGTGAAATTTATTTTCTCACAGTCTAGTAGGCTGCAAGTCCATATTCAGGGTGTCAGCTCCAGGAGAAGGCCTTCTCTCTTTGTTGGCCTTCTCATCAATTTTCCCCCAGACTAGGAGCTTCTCCGTGCGGTGACCCTGGGTCCAAAGGACACACTCCGCTCCTGGTACTGCTTTCTTGGTGGTATGAGGTCCCCCACTCTCCACTTGCTTCCTTTTCCTTTTATCTCTTACAAGAGATAAAAGGTGGTGCAGGCCACACCCCAGGGAAACTCCCTTTACAGTAGATCAGGGATGTGACCTGAGTAAGGGTGGTGTTACAATCCCACTCTAATCCTATTTAAATAAAATTACAATCACAACATAGAGGACAACCACACAATGCTGGGAATCATGGCCTAGCCAAATTGATACACACATTTTTGGGGGGACACAATTCAATCCATGACAATAGCCTTCATGTAGAAACAACCCAAATGTCCATCAAATGATGAATGGATAAATAAAATGTGGTACATCCATATAATGAAATATTAATCAGCAATAAAAAAGGAATGAAGTTCTGATAAGAACATCATGCTAAGTGAAAAAAGGCACACATAAAAGCCCACATAGTGTGTGATTGCATGTATATGAAACGTACAGAATAGGCAAATCCATGGAGGCAGTAAGTAGATTTGTGGTCGCCAGAGGATGGGGCAAAAGCGGAAATGGAAGTGACTGCTAGTGTGTATGGAATTTCTTTATGAGGTGATAAAAGTGTTCTTTGATGAGAGGGTGATGATGCTAGTACAAGTTTGTGAATTTACTGAAAACCACTGAATTGTATCCTTTCCAGGGGTGATTTTGTAGTATGTGAATTATATCTCAGTAAAGAAGTTAAAAACAAGAAAACAACAACAACAACAACAACAACAACAACAAAAAAAAACCTGATGTGGAAGAAGAGTTGGCCATAAGGTACAACTAAGATGTTAACACTAGAGGAGTTTTTCTGGACAAATTATATCCAATGATCAGCACAGACCAATAATGGGCCAGAGAACGTCATGGAGTCTAAGTAAGGTGCTGAGTCAAACCAATGAACTTCATTCTTCCATTCAATATAAGCTTATTGAGTACCTACTCTGCTCTAAGCTTATTTTAGTCTCTGGTAATATGGAGAGGAATAAATTATAACTTTGCCTTCAAGGATATCACTGTTTAGAAACATGGTAAGTGCTATGAGTCATGCACTGGGAACATGGGAGCCCATAAAAGGAGGAACTTCCCTAAACACAGTCAAAAGAAGCTTCCTGAAAGAGGTTCAATATGAGCTGAGATTTGAAAAATGAGCAGGATTTAGCTAAATTAAGGTGGTAACATTAAGGGGGGTAGTGATGGGAGAGACGGACATTCCAGCAAAACAAAATAGCATGTACTCCAAGGCCCAAGAGTATGAGAGAGCAAGAATGGTATAATCATGAAACTGCAAGAGGTCCAGGATGACTGGGGTAAAGGGTGCCATGTGGGGAAGTGGTGTGAGATGGGGCTGGAGAATTTATGGGGTCTGCTCATGAAGAACCTTGTGTGCTAAGCCAGAAACATAACTAAGTATGAGCCAAAAACATACCTTTATGAGTCATGATTCCTTGAAGGACTCTACAATGCACATGAGTCCAAAAGACTTTTAAAATTGTTGTTAGATTTCTTCCTCCTCAGGAATGTTAACTTTTGGAAACATCTGTAGTAGTTGTCTGTTTTCTCTAGTTTGTTATTTACTTTGGGCTCTGGACAGCTTGATTTTCTCAGACACGGTGACTCCGTTTGATACAGAGGCAGAGGCAAATGTCAGTTAGCATAGTCTCAGTAGTAACAGTAAAGACAATGAGACTGGAATTCTCATAGACAACCACAGCTCTTGACCTTTGCCAGGAACATCTCTCCTGATGCCTAGAAAAGAACAGGTCTGTCTTAGTTTTTTTATGTCTCTTCGTGTATCCAGAATAATGCTGCTTTCCTGCTAGGCATCTTGCTGACACCTGCTGTGGTCTCCTATCCCCTCTTCTCATTTATTCAAGAGATTGAGGCATCAAATATTCCAGCACTTAGGTTTTGAAATAAGACTTTGTGTCATTTCATTACAGGCTAGAGATGGTAACAGAAAAAAGGCCAGGTAAGATAGAACAAGAACAGAAATAAACAGCACTGGGCATACTCTAAGAACACACACTGTCATTGGGATACTGTCTTAGTTTTCTAGGCCTGCCATAAAAAAAAAATCACAAAGTAGGTGGCTTTAAAGAATAGAAATGTATTGTCCAAATTTATTTTGGTGGCTTGAAGTTCAAATTCAGGGCATCAGCAGGGCCATACTCTGTTGACTCTAGGGAAAAATCCTTCCTTATCTCTTCCAGCTTCTGGTAGCCCCAGGCATCTTTTGGTGTTCCTTGTATCTTCATGTGGGATGAGTCTTCCTCCTGTGTGACTCTGTGTCTATTCTCTCCTTTTATAAGATACCACTCAGAAGGGATTAGAACCCACCCTACTTGGTACGATCTTAGTAACTTAACTGATCACATCTTCAAAGAAAAGGCCTATTTCTCAACAAGGTCATATTCACAGGTAGAGGGGTTAGGACTTATATATATATATTCATGAGGGGACACAATTTAATCCATAAGAGGTACAAATGTGAAAAAAATTTTTATTATGTGCCATCAAGTCAGTTCTGACTCATAGCGACCCATGTACAACAGAACGAAACACTGCCTGGTCCTGCATTGGGCAAATCTGCTGCAAAAGACCTCGTTAAAGTGTTAAAAAGCAAAGATGTCACTTTGAGGTCTAAGGTGGGCCTGACCAAAGCCATGGTATTTTTAAATCACCTCATATGCATACGAAAGCTGAATGATGAATAAGGAAGACTGAAGAAGAATTGATGCATTTGAATTATGGTGTTAGCAAAGAATACTGAATATACCATGGACTGCTAGAAGAACAAACAGCCAGAATGCTTCTTAGAAGTGAAGATGGCAAGACTTTGTCTCATGTACTTTGGACGTGTTATCAGGAGAGACCAGTCCCTGGAGAAGGACACCATGCTTGGTAAAGCAGAGGGTTAGCGAAAAAGAGGAAGACCCTCAATGAGATGGACTGACGTAGTGGCTGCAACAGTAGGTTCAAACATAGCAAGGATTGTGAGGATGGTGCAGAACGGGGCAGTATTTCATTCTGTTGTACATGGGGTTGCTGAGTCGGAACCGACTTGACAGCACCTAACAACAACACAACAAAGATGCCCTATACTTGTTTCCCAGTTAAAAGGCACAACAGGTATTATCCTTTGGTTTCAACTTCCGTGCTTGCTACCTGGAACTGACTGACCACTTATTCTTTAAGCACTTTTCCCATTTAACTTCCAGGAAACTCCTACTCTCCTGGTTTTCCCTTCTATCTCAGTGGCCACTCCTTTTTAGTTTCCTTTGATGCTTCTCCTCTGTTCAGACTCTAAATACCGAGGTCCTCAGGGCTTGGTATAAGTCCTTTTCTCTATCTGATGCATTCTCCCTAGGTGAGCTCATCCAATTTTATGGCTTTAATACTATTTACTAATGATTCCCAAAGTTATATCTTTAGACTTGACCTGTGATCTAGGCTCTAGTCTTCCATCTCCAGTTGCCTCTTTGCATGTCTAATAGATAATTAAAATTTTCATACGTCCAAAAAAAATTTTAATTTCTATCCTGCCCCAAACCTGGTTTTCTCCTAATCTCTCTTGACTCGGTAAATGACATCACCACCTATTCAGTGGATCAAGCTCAAGACCCTGGATTCCCTTCTTTCCTTTTCTTGTCCATCAGCAATTCCTGTTGAGTCTACCTCCAAAGTCCCTGTCGAATTCATCTACTGCTATCCATCTACACTGTTGCAGTCCTAATCAAAGCTGCCATCATCTCTCACCTGGACTAGCTAGTAACTAGTCCTCTTCCTTCTACTCTTCCTCCTTATAATCCACATTTCACATAGTAGCCAGAGTTTATCTTTTAAAATGCACATCAGATTGTGTTATTCATCTGCTTAAAATCCTCCTATCGTATCCCCTCAAACCTAGAATAAAATTCAACTTCCTTACCATGGCCTACAAGGCCCTATGTGATCTGACCCCTGTTTACCTCTCTGACTTAAGCTCATATCACTCTTTCCTTGCTCATTATGCTGCAGCCACACTGGACCTTTTTGTTCTTCTAAGTAGAACAGCAAGCTCATCCTTAACTTAGAACTTTTGATCTTGCTATTATTCACTTTGACTCTTCCATATCAGAGTTTTTTTTTTCGTAAATAAAGTTTTATTGTACCCCAGCCACACCCATTCATTTACTCAGGGGCAGATTAACCAGTAAGCAAGGTATACGTGAGCTTACTTGTGCTTACTTAATAATCTGTAGTGCACAATTTTACCTGGTAATCCGTCCCTGTGTTTACTGTTGTCTGTGACTGCTTTTGTGCAACAGTGGCAAAGTTGAGTTGTTGAGGCAGAGATCATATGTCCCACAAGCCTTTTAAGAAAAAGTTTGCCAAACCTGGCTAGATCTTTGCATGGTCACTTCCTTCTTATTTAGATCTTGGTACAAGTAACACCTCTTCAGAGAATCATTCCTGCCTCTCTCAACCCCAGTTGCTCTTTCATGTTATCCTCTAAATTTCTTCATAGCACTTCTCTGAAATTATCATATTTGTTTGAGCTATTGCCTGTCACTTCCACTAGACTGTAAATTCTGTCTTTTTTCAGCTGGCAGGTCCCTAGGCCCTAGCAGTGTAGCTGGCACATCACTGGTCTTCAGTAAATATATAGTGGATAAATCAATGTATGAGTGTAGGTGGGAAACCAAGCTGTTCACAAAACAATGGTTCAGATTAGGACTCCGTGTGGATATAGCCATAGAGTTTGTTTAAATCTAGTTCACGTCCAACTGTACGGTCAGGAAAACCTCTTACAATGTGCATGTGCATTACAAGGTGGATAATGAGTCACTGTATGGTAAATGTATAATTAAATAATTGGATCCTGTAAGAGCAAATATTTTAAGGTAAAAAACAACTTCAGGAACAATGGTTAGAAGAATCAACTAGAAAGTTTCCAAAATCACTTAGCTACTACTTCATTTGACTGGAAAATGATGGTAATATTACTTTGTTGAATTCATTTTAATCAGCAGATGGAAGGAAGTGGGAGGGGTAAACACGGGTGTTGAAAAATGACCCTTTTAATAGGTTCCCAAACTTGGCTTCATTTATGTCATCTCTGCACTTTTTCGGCAATTATTTCTGCACTGCCTTTCCTTTGAGTGATGTACATTCTTGAGCATCCCCCTCCTCCCCAAAGCCCCTCATTTTCCTGCAACTTTTCTTTGAGCTCCCTCTGCTGGCATCGAGAAGGCTGTAGAGTTGGTTTCTTCTACCTGAGTCTCAACATAAACCCTAGACTAGAGTACTACACAGGATGAAAATCACCATATTAAAAGGACAGCCTTTTCTCCCTTCAGTTTAGAGAAAGTAAAATGGTCTCGATCCATTCATTTCTGTGAAATCAGTGATTGGGGCATTTAGCAGGCATAGCTTGAATGACTGATTAAATAAAAATCCACATTAACAAAGATTCTTCTATAAACCTGGAACAACCTGGAGCAATGTGATTACCTTTGCCTTTTTTTCTTTTTAAACTTTTGCTCTTTCTTCTTAAATATTTTCCCTGTACAAAGGTCCATACAGCCTGTACAGATTTTCTGTTTCTGGTTGGGCCATGATGCAACTGTGTGCACATATGTTTCCAAACAACAAGAGGATGTATGATGTATATTTATTAGTGCATTTACAGCATTCTCCTGCTTTCCTTTAAAAAAAAAAAAATTCATTGCCGTTGAGTTGATTTGCACTCATAGTGACCCTATAGGACAGAGTAGAACTGCCCCATATGGTTTCCAAGGCTGTAATCTTTATGGAAGCAGACTGCCACATCTTTCTCCAGTGAAATGGCTGTTGGGTTAAAACCAACAATCTTTGGATTAGTAGCCAAGTGCTTAACCACTGCACCACCAGGGCTCCTTGCTTTTATTTTAGACCCCTTCAAAAAGGAGTTAGAGTGTGTTAAGAACTGCCACATTCAACAAGACTGATGGTATGATTTTTTTTCTAATGACTGAATGTTCATTACAAAACACTGATCAAGGATTGAATTTTCAGATAAATTTAGATGTCACTAATTTGAGGGTGGTTGCGAGTTACAAGTTACCCCACACATAACCTGAACTGTTCTAGGTGCCTTTCTTGTTTCACCTGAACTGCAGCTGAACTGGCTATATGACCTTTGGAAAGGCGTTTAACTTTTACAGATTTGCTTCATTAAGTATAGAGTGAAGACATTGTATGAGACTATCTCTAATGATTCTGTCATTTGATGTTAATTGATATGCTATCCACAAAAAGTTTTCCCAATGAAATTTGTCTAGTAAAGAGTCACCTGAACATTTAAATGTCGTTATTTTATGTTTTACAACATAGATGTTTTATGTTTTGGCATTTGAAAGAAATATGCAAACTATGACTTTTATGGGGAAATGCGCAACATGAGCAGTAGACATCTTAGTTATATACATTTGATTGATTTATGAACAGTCTCCAGGAGGTTGAAAATAACTAAGATGATGTGCAATCAAGGTGGACATAAAAGAGTTAAAAAGGTGAAACAGGAAAAGATCTGAAAAGGAGTACAGTATTTTCTGCTTGAAACTGGCCTGTGAATGAAAACAGCTGGCTGTTGGAAACCTTCTTCAGAGTTACCCACCCAGCAGGGTGACATATTACTAATAAGATTAAAGTGTCTTCCTAGGAAGCAGCCAACCTTAAATGCAGTCAGTGTAAAATAAGCTATCAAGTTGGAAGTTATAACCGGTTCTATAAATCTATTAAAATACAGAAGGATGACATAATGACAAGTACCAACTAAAGGACAGTCATGTTAGAGTCCGGAGAAAGGGGAATTGGAGTTGGCCCTTGTCAGGGTCTCCAGCAATATCCAGGGAGACAGTGCTTTGACCACTTAACACCTGGTTTGGGGGCATTTGGAGTAGAAGGGACTTTTGGAGTAAAAGGAACATTCATTTGTCAAAAGAGCTTATGACCATTCCACATCCTCCGTCAACCACCTTTAGACTTTGTGATCTCCCTTCTGTGGGGATATTGGGCTTATGGGCCAACAGGGACATTTCAGATTCTTTTTAACTTTAATTTTTCTAAAATAATAAATTATCTGCTTTATAAATAAGTCTAATGAGGATTGAGGTAACATGAGCTAGATCCTTCCTTCATGAGATGATCATCAACATTCCAGAAAAATAAGACTCGAGGTAAGGGATCAGACTCGGTTGACCTGCTAACAGCTTAAACCACCTATCAAATTCTAACTTCAGGACTAAATTAGGAAGGTATACACCTTGGTTTCAGGGAACTGCAGTTGGGCTGAGATATTAGCAGAAACTTCAGCCTCTATTTCTCTATTCCTCTTTCTTGACTCTACCCTTCTCCTACCATCTACCCCTAACTAGGCATTCTCACAGGCTTTCTTTGTTCACCCCCTGATTATTTAGCAAGAAAATAATGGGAGAATGTAAAAAAAAAATGTTTATGCACTCTTACACAAGATAATTGGGTCCACTGGATAGGCATCAATTAGAATTGCCAAAGCTATATGATCCATGGCCTTCCATGACCAGGCAATTTAATGTTCCCCCTATCCTTATGGTGTTTGTTAAGAATATTGACTATACCCTGGACTTCCAGAAATGCTAACAAGTCTGTCCTGGAAGAAGTACATCCAGAGTGCTGCTTAGAAGCCAGGATGGCAAGACTTTATCTCACGTACTTGTGGACATTTTGTCAGGAGTGACCAGTCCATGGAGACACATCATGTTTGGTAAGGTAGAAGGTCAGCAAAAAAGAGAAACACCTTCTTTCATAGATTGAATTGTGTCCCCCCAAAACATCTGTCAACTTGGCTGGGTCATGATTCCCAACATTGTATAATGGTGTACCATTTTGTAATCTGATGTGATTTCCTTATGTGTTGTAAATTCAATCACTATGATCTAATAAGATGGATTAGTGGCTGTTATACTGATGAGGTATACAAGATTGGATAGTGTCTTAAGCTAATCTCTTTTGAGATATAGAAGAGAGAATCGAGCAGAGACACATGGGAACCTCATATCACCAAGAAAGCAGTGCTGGGAGCAGAGTGCATCCTTTGAACCTGAGATTCCTGTGCTGAGATGCTCCCAGACCAGGGAAAGATTGATGACACGGACCTTTCTCCAGAGCCAACAGAGAGCGCATTCCCCCGGAACTGATGCCCTGAATTTGGACTTGTAGCCTACTGGACTGTGAGAGAATAAACTTTTCTTTGTTATAAGCCATCCACTTGTGGTATTTCTGTTAGAGCAGCACTAGATGACTAAGACACCCTCTAAGACAGTGCACAATACTGGGGCAGCCAGCACAGCGTGTACAAAGCAAGGTCATGGAAGCTCCATAGACACATCCAAACTCCTGAGGGACTTAATCGCTGGGCTGAGGGCTGTGGGGACCACGGTCTCGGGGAACATCTAGTTCAATTTGCATAACATAGTTTATAAAGAAAATGTTCTACATTCTACCTTGTTGAGTAGCGTCTGGGGTCTTAAAATCTTGTGAGCAGCTATCTAAGATACTCCACTGGTCTCACCCCTTCTGGAGCAGGGGAGAATGAAGAGAACAGAATACAATAAAAAGATTATTCCAAAGGACTAATGGACCACAACTACCATGGCCTCCACCAGACTGAGTCCAGTACAACTAGATGGTGCCCAGCTACCACCACTGACTGCTCTGACAGGGAGTACAACACAGGGTACCAGACAGAGCTGGAGAAAAATGTACAACAAAATTCTAACTCACAAAGACCAGACTTACTGGCCCGACAGAGACTGGAGAAACCCCGAGAGCATGGCCCACGGACACCCTTTTAGCTCAGAGGTGAAGTCACTCCTGAGGTTCACCCTTCAGCCAAAGATTAGACAGGCCCAAAACAAAACAAGACTAATGGGGCACAACAGCCCAGGGACAAGGACTAGAAGGCAGGAGGGGACAGGAAAGCTGGTAATAGGGAACCCAAGGTCGAGAAGGGAGAGTGTTGACATGTCGTGGGGTTGTTAACCAGTGTCATAAAACAATATGTGTACTGTTTTATGAGAAACTATTTGTTCTGTAAACCTTCATCTAAAGTACAATAAAAAAAATTAAAACAAAAATTAACCCATGAAAAGCTTATGGATCACAACAGAACATTGTTAAAAAAAAAAAAAAGAAAAAAAGAAACACCCTCAATGAGATAGATTGACACAGTGGCTGTAACAATGGGCTCAAACATAGCAATGATTGTGAGGATGGTGCAGGACCGGGCAGTGTTTTGTTCTGTTGTACATAGGGTCACTATGAGTCGGAACTGATTTGACAGCACTTGACAACAATCCTTATATATATCGTCTTCAGTGATGAGAGTGAAGGAGTATTTGCTGAATTAAATTAATATATGTCAGTAAGATGTGAGAGTGAGATGTAATCAAACATCTACTCATTAACATTTTAACTGTCAAGTCACTGCCTGCAGTGGGTTAAACAGTGGGCCCAAAAAAGATATGTCCACATACTAACCCTTGGAACCTATGAATGTGACCTCATTTGGAAAAAAAGTCTTTGCAGATGTAGTTAAGGGTTAGTAAGGTGAGTCCTAAATCCAGTGACAAGTGTTATTAAAAGAGACCCACAGGGAGGCAGTCCAAGATGGTGGCATAGTCAGATAGATGCTTCATAACATCTCTCTGACAACAATGACCCGTGAAAACAAGTGAATTGGATATAAATGACAACTCTGGAACCCTGAGCATCAAAGGCAAGGCTCAAGAATTGGACTGAGTGCCAAGTGGAAGGAGAGACTATACAAAAACAGCAGACCCGGAGAATTACAGATCACTGGTGCCCTGTCAGACAAACCTTCACAGCACAACCATATTGAGACAAAGCAAGCAGCATTCTAAGCTGAAGCCCCCATCACCTGGTACAGCCAGGCAGGAGTGACTCTGTACCCACGTCCAGAGCCAGACAGGAATGCTCCCCACCCTGAGAAAATTAAGTGCACTCATCTCACCCACTGCAGTCCCCCAGCCTCCCACGCTGGAGGACCACAGACCTGTGGTGCCCTCCCATTCCCCTCACCCATTCCCCCTCCCTGCACATGATTGTGGTCTGGCAGCACTCATCACTGCCCTGCCCCCTGAGCCGGGAGCCCATGGAACGACAGCACCTGCCTCTTCACTCAACTAGTCATGCTGGGGACCTGCAGACTGGCGGCGCCTGCCTCTCCACCCAGCCACCAGTGCCAGGGGCCAGCAGAATGACTATGCCCACTTCTCCATGTAGCCACCTGCACCAGAGGCCCATAGACCGACAGAGTCTCCTCTCCACTCACCCAACCATGCTGAGGGCCCACGATCTGGCGACGCCTGCTTCTCATCCCAGCCACCCACACTGGGAGCCCATGGACAGGAAGTGCCCCCTCTTCCACCCACCCACCCGCTCTGGGGGCCCATGGACCAGTGATACCCACTCCTAAGCCCAGCCACCTGAGTTGGGGCACACAGACCAGCAGCATCCACTTCTCCACCTGGCTGCCAGTGCCGAAGGCCCAGGGACTGGCAGCAACCTCTCTTCCAGCCAGCCAACTGCACCAGAGGCCCAAGGACGTATAGTGCCTGCTCCTACACCCAACTGCCCACACCAGGGTCCCACAGACCAGCAACACCTCCTACTCCCTCTAACCACCTGTGCTGTGGGCCCAAGGACTTCTGGCAGGCCCTTCCCCACGTAGCGCACTAGTGGACAGAGGCACACCCTCTTAGTGGGCACCTGTGGACTGGCAGCATTCCCCCATGTTGTACCCCTCACCCCACCTCCCACAACTGGAGGCTTGTGTCGCTCCAACCATGCCCATGCAGCCCTGCCCACCCAGGACCATCAGTGAGAGTTTCCGTACCACCCACTTGGTGACCGACAACCCAGGCACTGTTGTCCCTACCACCTGGCAACCAGTAGTGAACACACACAACACTCAACCCAGTGACCAGTGAGAACACTCCCTGTACTCATGCCCAGGTGACCAGCCAGCCAGACACATCACCTCACCAGCAATGCCAGCTATATCCTCAGCTGCATTACAAAACCAGTGAACAGAGACTGTCTTAGTCATCTAGTTCTGCTACAACAGAAATATCACAAGTGGATGACTTTAACAAAGAGAAATTTATTTCCTTACAGTAAAGTAGGCTAAAAGTCCAAATTCAGGGCATCAGCTCCAGGGCAAGGCTCTCTCTCTCTCTCTCAGCCTTCTCATCAGTGTTCCCCCAGACTAGGAGCTTCTTGTCCCAGGGACCCTGGTCCAAAGGACGCACTCTGCTCCTGGCGCTGCTTTCTTGATGGTATGAGGTCCCCATGTCCTCTCTCACTTCTCTCTGTTATATAACAAGAGATTGCCTCAGGACACAATCCAGTCTTGTAGATCAGGTCCTGCCTTACTAACACAACTGCCACCCATCCTCCCTCATTAACATCATACAGGCAGGTTTACAACATACAGGAAAATCACACAGTACCAGAAATCATGGCCTAGCCAAATTGATACACACATTTTTGGGGAGACATAATTCAAACCATGACAGAGACCCACACTCACACACCCAGCCGCTGCCCCACCAACCCAGAGACAGGTGGTGAGAGCTCTCATGTGGCTAGACTAGCAACCAGCATAGCATACATGCCCTGCCTACTCAAATATATCAAAACAAAACAAAACAAAGAGTCAGGACACAGCAAACAAACAATAAATGCATAAATATAATAACACCTTAATGCCTCAGAGACAACAGACAATATCAAATCACAGAGAGAAGCAGGACAAAATGGCTCCATCAAGTGACCAAAATAAGGAATCAGGAAACCTTCTGGAGGAAGAAATGGTAATGAAACTACCTGATAAGGAATTCAAAAGACTAACATATATGGTTCTCCAAGAGATCAAGGAAAACACGGGCAAAATCAAGAAAAGCATTAGAATAATTCAGGCAAACAATACAAGAACAAAATGACCAAATAAATAGACAATTAGAAACCATACAAAAACAGCAACTAGAAATCGAAAAGATTAACAATAAAATGTCAGAAATAGACAACTCAATAGAAGAACATAGGAGGAGAATTGAATCAATGGAAGATAGAATCTGCGAAATAGAGGACAGATCACTTGACACCAATTTAAGGAAAAATCAGGAAAAAGAATGAAGAAAAATGCAGAAAGCCTAAGAATTATCTGGGTCACTACAAAAGAAAAAATTTAATGTGTGATAAGAATTCCAGAGCAGGAGGAGGCAATAACAACAACAACAACAAAAAAAAAAAACCCCATAAAATTGTCAAAGATTTTCTGGCCAGAAACTTTCTGAATATCCTGAAAGACAAAAAGAGACCATCCAAGAAGCCCAACAAACCCCATAAGAATAGACCCCAGAAAAAAGTCACCAAGACATATCATAGTCAAACTTCCCAAAACCAAAAACAAAGAATCCTGAGAGCAGCTTGGGAATAATGAAATGTCGCCTACAAACAGGAACCAATAAGGTTAAGTTCTAATTATTTGGCAGAAACCATGCAGGCAAGAAGGCAGTCAGATGATGTATATAAAACCTTGAAAGAAAAAATTGCCAACCAAAAATTATATATCCAGCAAAATTGTCTCTCAAAAACAATGATGAAATTAGAACATTTCCAGATAAACATAAATTAGGGGAATTTGTAAAAACCAGACCAACCTTACAAGAAATATTGAAGGGAGTCCTTCAGTTAGAGAACCAGCAACATCAGACAACAAACTGAAGTTAGGACACAGGACAGCATCAGTCAGACACCAATTCAGATAAAGAATTCTCAAAAATAAAACAAAGTTAAAAGACTGAAAACAGGGAACCAGAGACATCAATCTGTAAATGAGGACAATGTCAAAACAAAAAGCGGGAATAAATGGTATAGTGATAGAACTTTCATATGGAGAGGAAGTCTAGGGTAAATCAAGAAATAAAAGACTACTTTAAACTTAGGAAGATAAAGGTAAATTTCAAGGTAACCTCAATGAAAGTTAACAAACCTACTCATCAGAATAAAAAAAAAGAAAAACATAAACATTCAGTAAACACAAAATCAACAATAACAAAAAAAAAATGAAAAGAAAATCCACAAACAAGAACTCAGCACAGAATATTAAGCGGAACAAAGAAAGCATCAACACCACAAAAAGAAAAAGAAAAAAAAGCATCACAAAATGACAGCAGTAAACTCATACCTATCGATAATCACACTGAATATAAATGGCTTAAATGCACCAGTAAAGAGACAGAGAGTGACAGAATGAATTAAAAAAACACAGCCCATCAATGGGCTGTCTAAAAGAGACATACCTTAGAAACAAAGACATGAATGTATTAAAAATCAAAGGATGGAAAAAAATACATCAAGCAAACAGCAACCAAAAAAAAGCAGGAGTGGCAAAACTAATCTCAGATAAAATAGACTTTAACACAAAATCCACCATAAAAGATAAGGAAGGACATTATATAATGATTAAAGGGTCAGCCCATCAAGAGGTGATAACCATACTAAATATATACACACTCAATGACAGGGCTGCAAAATACATAAACTCTTACAACATTGAAAAGAGAAATAGACAGGTCCATAATAATAGTAGGCTATTTCAACACATTACTTTCAGTGAAGGATGGAACAACCAGAAAGAAACTCAACAAAGATACAAAAAAAAAAAAAAAAAAAAAAAAACCCAAACCAAACCCATTGCCGTCGAGTTGATTCCAACTCATAGTGACCCTACAGGACAGAGTACAACTGCTCCATAGGATTTCCAAGGAGTGCCTGGTGGATTTGAACTGCTGACCTTTTGGTTAGCAGCCTGAGCTCTTAACTACTGCGCCACCAGGGTTTCCAACAAAGATACAAAAGATCTAAATGCCACAATCAACTAACTTGACCTCATAGATGTATACAGAATACTCCACCAACAGCAGTAAAGTATACATTCTTCTCTAATGCACATGGGTCATTCTCAAGAATAGACCACATTTTAGGCCACAAAGCAAGACTCAATAAAGTCCAAAACAACAAAATAATACAAAGCATTTTCTCTGATCACAACGCTATAAAAGTAGAAATCAATAACAGGAAGAACAAGGGAAAAAATCAAATACATGGAAACTGAATAACACCTTGCTTAAAAACCACTGGATAATAGAAGAAATCAAAGATGAAATTAAAAAATTCCTAGAATCAAATGAGAATGAAAAAACAAGTTACCAAAACCTTTGGGACACAGCAAAAGCAGTGCTCAGAGGTCACTTTATGGCCATAAATGCACACACCAAAAAAGGAGAAAAGGATAAAATCAAAACATTAAATCAACAACTTGAACAAATAGAAGTAGAGCATCAAAAGATGCCCACAGTCACCAGAAGAAAGGAAATAATGATGATTGGAGCAGAAATAAATGAAGCAGAGAACAGAAAATAGAAAGAATCAACAAGACCAGAAGTTGGTTCTTTGAAAGGATCAATAAAATCAACAAACCACTGACCAAATTGACAAAACCAAGAGAAGAAATGAGTAACTGAAATAAGAAATGAGATGGGTGACATTACAACAGAACCAACTGAAATAAAAAGGATCATAACAGAATACTTTGAAAAATTACACTTCAACAAATTTGAAAGCAAATTTCTAGGAATACACTACCTACCTAAACTAACACAAACTGAGGTAGAAAAACTGAACAGACCCATAACAAAAGAAGAGATTGATGAGGTAATAAAAAAAACTCCCAACAAGAAAAGCCCTGGCATGGATGGCTTCACTGGAGAATTCTACCAAACATTCAGAGACGTGCTCACAACCATACTACTCAAACTATTTTTAAAAACCATAAAAAATGAAGGAATACTCCCAAATTCGTTCTATGAAGCCTGATATCAAAGCCAGGCAAAACCAAAAAACAAAACAAACCCATTGCTGTTGAGTCAATTCTGACTCATAGCCAGGCAGACACCACAAAAAAAGAAAACATTCCCCTTGAGAACAGGAACAAGACAAGGACATCCTTTATCACCACTCCTATTTAACATTGTGCTGGAAGTCCTGGCTAGAGCATTAAGGCAAGAAAAAGAAATAAAGGGCATCCAAATTGGTAATGATGAAGTTAAACTGTCCCTGTTTACAGATGATATGATACTATACATAGAAAACCCAAAAGACTCCAAGAGAAAACTACTGGAACTAATAGAAAGATTCAGCAGAGTAGTAGGATACAAGATAAACATACAAAAATCCCTTGGATTCCTATACACAAATAAAGAGAACAATGAAAAGGAAATCAGGAAAACAATACCATTTATAATAGCCCCTAAAAAAATAAGAATACAAGGAAAACATTAGTCCGAAGGACTAATGGTCCACAGCTACCAAGGCCTCCACGGGACTGAGCCCAGTACAGCTGGATGGTGCCCGGCTACCACCAATGACTCCTTTGACCAGGATCACAACAGAGGGTTCTGGGCAGAGCTGGAGTAGGATGTAGAGCATAATTTTAACTCCCAAAAAAAAAAAAAAAATGAAGACCAGATATACTGGCCTAAAGAATACTAGAGAAACCTCGAGAGTGTGGCCCCCAGACACCCTTTCAGCTCAGAGGGGAAGTTACCTTCAAGGTTCGATGTTAAGCCTGGGAATGGACACCCCAGTAAAACTAAATGGGACTAACGATGTACAGGAGTCCGGTGACAAGGGCCAGAAGGCAGAGGGAGAGTAGGAAACTGATGATAAGGAACACAAATTGAATAAGGACACTGTCGATGTATTGTGAGATTGTTGACCACTGCTATAGGGCAACATTTGTAGTAACTATTAAATGGGAGGCTGTTTTGTCCTGTAAGCCTTCATCTTGGGCGAGAATGGCAGCACAATTGGAAGAGCATAGTCAATATCACTTAAATGTGTAAGTAAAAAGTTTTGAAATGGTGTTTAAATAAAATAAAAATAAATAAATAAACAAACAAAGGAGACTAAAGAGGTACAATAGTCCACTGACAAGGTCCAGAAGACAGAAGGGGACAAGGAAGCCCCCTGGTGATAGGGAACACAAGGTGGAGTAAGGATATTCTTGATGTGCTGTGAGATTGTTAACCATTGTCATAGGGCAACATGTGTAGTAACTGTTAAATGAAAAACTATTTTGTTCTGTAAGCCTTCATCTTAAGTGAGAATAACAGCACAGTTGGAAGAGCGTAGTCAATGTCACTGAACTGTGAATGTAGAAAATTTTGAAACGGTGTATCTTTGGCCATCTGTAATTTTCATCAAAAAAAAAGGTTGAGAATTTAGAGGCTTAATACGTTGTGGGGTTGTTAACCAATGTCAAAAAAAACAACATGTGTACTACTATTTCATGAGAAACTATTTGCTCTGTAAGCTTTCACCTGAAGTACAATAAAATATATATAAAAAAAAAATGTAAACATAAAAAAAAAAATAAAAAAATAAGAATACTTAGGAATAAGTCTAACCAGGGATGTAAAAGACCTATACAAAGAAAACTACAAAACACTACTGCAAGAAACCCAAAGGGATCTACATAAATGGAAAAACATGCCATGCTCATGGATAGGTAGACTCAACATTGTGAAAATGACAATTCTACGCAAAGCAATTTACAAATACAATGCAATCCCAACCCAAATACCAACAACATTCTTCAAAGAGATGGAAAAACTAATCATTAACTTTATATGGAAAGGGTAGAAACGCCAAATAAGTAAAGCACTATTGAAGAAGAATAATACAGTTGGAGGTCTCACACTACCTGATCTCAGAACCTACTATACAGCCAAGGCAGTCAAAACAGCCTGGTACTGGTAGTGACAGACACATAGACCAATGGAAACAGAATTGAGAACCCAGACGTAAATCCATGTACCTATGGACAGATGATCTTCAACAAGGGGCCATAGTCCATTAAATGGGGAAGACAGTCTCTTTAACAAATGGTGCTGGAAAACTGGATGTCTATCTGTAGAAAACTGAAACAGGACCCACACCTTACACCATACACAAAATCTAACTTAAAATAGATCAAAGGCCTAAATATAAAACTTAAAACGATAAAGATCATGGAAGAAAAAATAGGGACAACGTTAGGGGCACTAATATATGGCATAAATAGAATACCAGACATAACTAAAAAATACTCAAACAGCAGAGGATGAACTAGATAAAATGGGCCCTCCTAAAAATTAAACACTTACGCTCATCAAAAGATTTCTCTAAAACAGTAAAAAGAGAACATACAAACTGGGGAAAAAATTTTGGCTACAATATATCCGACATTGGTCTAATCTTTAAAATGCATAGAAAACTTCAACACCTCAACAACAGAAAGACAAATAATCCAGTTAAAAAATGGGCAAAGGATGTAAACAGACACTTCACCAAATAAGACATTCAGGCAGCTAACAAGCACATGAAGAAATGCTTGCAATCATTAGCCATTAGAGAAATGCAAATCAAAATTACAATGAGATACCATCTCACCCCCACGATAATGGCACTAATCATAGTTTAGCTCTTCTAAAGATTTACAGCCTTGGAAACCCTGTGGGACAGTTCTACACTGTCTTATTGGGTTGCTATGAGTCGAAATTGACTCCATGGCAATGAGTTTGGTTTTTTATTTATTTTAAAGATGAGGAACTTGAGATTTTGAGCGGATAAGTTGTCCAAGCTCACATACTTAGCCAGGACTCAAAAAACAAAAACAAACCCATTGCTGTCAGGTCGATTCCTACTCATAGCGACCCATCCAGTTTCCAAGGCTGTAATCCTTAGGGAAGCAGACTGCCACATCTTTCTCCTGCAGAGTGGCTGGTGGGTTCAAACTGCCCACCTTTCGGTTAGCAGCCAAGTGCTTAACCACTGTGCAACCAGGGCTCAAGGTCGTGTCTCTAAAGCTCTCTCTTAACCACGGTGCGATGCTGCCCCCTGCCGCTGTAAATGTTCTACAGATTCTCAGCACACAATCTGCCCTTATTATTTTTATAACTAGAAGGCTGAGCACTGCTGAAGAAAATGTCATACAATGGTGCAAATGAATGCTTCTGCAAATCTTTCATTTCTTACCTCAGATGAGTCCTTCATAGCTCTTATCAATCCCTTTACTTATTGTTAGCTCATTCCCATTTCTAACTATTCCAAATCTTTGTCTCTCTACTCAAATTTTCTTCCCAATTCCCAACTCCTTCAATTTCAAAGACTCCTACATCATCAATATTGAGTCAACTGTGGTGAAATCCTTCATCTTCCCAGTCTTCCACCTATGGATTTCTCTCTGTACCCGTCCATTCTTCTTCCTTGTTATATGAGCGTGAGTGTTTCCTAGCCCCTTCACTTGTGCCATCTCTATTATTTCTTCCTTAAATTTGCTCTTTCATATGTGTCTTCCCAGTATTTTATTTTGAATTTCTTTCTATTATTTCCTCATTCTCAGCACATAAATATGTCCAAGTGTCTTCTAATATTAAATAAAAGTCACTCTCTTGGCACTGTATCCAGTCTCACTGTCCTAGTTACTGTCTCTTTTTCCCTTTACACCAAAACTTCTTTAAAAGAGTAGCCTACATTGAATATTTCTATATCTGTTATTCCTACCAGAAATTAAACCTCCAATGCTCCACTTAACCTTTCTCCATTTGCCTTCGTTTTATATATATATATATATATATATATATATATATATATATATATATATATATATATATATATATGGATGCCAATCTGTTTTTATTTTACATGGCCAATGCTAAGTCATTAGGTCTCTGATATTCTTTTTAAACTCTGATCTCCCATATACATGATACCAGATTCTCCTGCTTTTCTTATCTCTGATAATATCTTCTTGGTCTTTTTCATGGCCTCCTCTTGATCTGGCTGTCCTTTAAATGTTACTGTTGCCTTCTTGTTGTTGTTAGTTGCCATCAAGTTGATTCCTACTCATGGCAACTCCATGTGTGCAGAGAACTGCTCCATAGGGTATTCAAGGCTGTGACCTTTTGGAAGCAGATTGTCAGGGATATCTTCCAAGGCACCTCTGGGTGGGTTCAAACTGCCAACTTTTTGGCTAGTAGTCAAACACATAACCTTTTTTGCCACTCTCTTAAAACCCCTTAATGACACCTATTTGCCTTCAGGCTTGAGGTCTGTGCACTTTATCATGGCCCATAAGTCTCCATGATCTGGCCCAATCCTCATAATTCAGTTACTACCTCACTCCCTCTGCCACCTTTTACTCTATGATCTATCTATAGTAAACTCTTGTAATTCCCTAAAGAAACCTTCTGCTTCTTATCTTTGCATCTCTGTATCTGGTATTCCTTCTACCAGGAATGCCATTCTTCTCTTCAAGGCATGGGCCATGTCTTATTCAAATGTCTTATTGAAACTTCAGAGTTTAGCATATGTTGCAACTAAATAGGAGGTAGTCAGTTACTACTTGCTGTTGAACTGATGTACCCCTGACCCCACATAAGTTACTCTTAACCTCTTATACCACAATTGACAAGGCTACACATCACCTCTTCTCAGCCAGCCTCGCCTGAACCAACCCTTAAAAGATTCTAAATTCTGCTAAACATCATCTATACTGGTTCAAACACAATCACTCTTTGCTAGGCACTATAGAATTGCAACTTTAGCATCTCTTTGGATTTCCTTTCAATTCTCATTTTGCATCAATTTTAAAAAGTCATACTTTTTTTCCCTCTGAACCCGGAGAAATTGAAATTATGAGTAGACAGGAAAGCACTTTGCAAAGTAAAATTATAAGGTGCCATTATTGTTATTATAATAGTAATTGCCTCCAAATGAAAAAGTCTATCAAAAGCAGAGCGTGAAAATTAATGATTGATTTTTTTATTTGTCCTCGGGGCCAATTTGCTATAAACAGAACAGGCTTTATGATTCATGTCTCTGATTCATGTAGACGCTCAGCTTGTGGATACTGTCTTTAATTTAACACTAAATGTGTTACATTTCATTTTCCCTTGGCCAGGACCCACTTGCCCGTGGATTGCTAAATGAGCACAGATTCACCTTCCAGGAAGCCAATTACCCAAAGAAGGAGCACTTAGTTGAGGCTTATCAGAATGAGTTCTTTTGTTTCCCCTTCATTGCTGGAAAACTTTGGTTGGAAAGTTGAAGAACTTATTCTCCCAGCACTGAGAAGAGCACCAAGACTGTTGCTGGTTCTTGGATAATCCAGAGAAATGTCTAGAAAATTAAAATTTAATTTTCCTTTGAAACAGCTATGGCAGAAGAGACTGAAAGTAGAAGATTTCCCAAGTGTTTATTTTTTCCCTGTGAATAAATTTCCAGTGCCAGAGCCTAAAGGAATAGATTTCTCTTTCAAAGATTGAGATTGTTCTCTTTTTCACTTTTCTGTAACATTTTTCCTTTGCATTGATTTCCTGACCTAACACACCCTAAGCCAGTCATTTAGAAAGTTAAAAATGACTACCATTTGAGGAGTTCTTAAGGATAAAATAAAATACAAAGATGATAGATCACAGATATGTGGCCTCATTTCTTCAAATTAGAAGAGCTCAGCACATTGGTCAGACTTACCTGGATTTTACCACCATGGATACTATGTACTGGGTTAAAGAGTACTGGACTAGGGATCAGAGTCTCAGGTTCTAGTTCAACTCTCCTACTAACTTGCTGGATTATCTCACACAAGTATTTTTCTCTCCCTGGACTTCAGTTTTCCTAACTATGAAATCAAGTGTCAGGCTAGGTAAGTTTAAAGGCTCTTCTACAGCCTAAGGTTCTGTACTCTCTTCTAACATTGATAGATCCCTGGTCCTCTTTGATGATTAACTCTACAGTCCAGTCCAATGTACTCTTCCCAGTAAGATAAATGACAGATAGCTGTGGCCTTTTAATCCTTTCTTCTTGGGAAGGAATTAGAAGTTGTTAAAAGGAAAAAACTACTCCCAAGGCTAATTACATTTCTTTTCCCTATTAAATAGAATGGTGATTTCTTTCTCTACATTATTTGAAAAGTGTAATGATAAATATAAGCCCAGATACTCCACTTAACTTGTCACTGTAAAGCACTAATAAAGAAAATTATACTCTTCAGCATGCAGAGCCTAGCAGAGTGCAGAGCTCAGGAACTGAAACTAGATCAGAGTTTGTATGTTGCTTGGGGAAATATCCTTATCTCCATATATAAACTTCAGTATTTCAATGGGAAAATAGTACTTTCACAATACGTGAAACCAAATGTAATAAAGCATTTCGACCCAAAATACACTTCTCATTAAAACAGAATATTTATGTTTTACATAAGTTTTCTAGAAATCATCAAAAACCTTAAGACCCTGATTTTATACCGTGTAAACTGGTCAAAATGGCTTATTCCTGCTCTGTTTGGACTGTAAGAGAACAACTTAAAGAACTAGAAGGGATAGAAGACCATATCTATACCAACCAGTTTTTTTTGTAGTTTAAGTGAAAGTTTACATTTCAAGTTAGTCTCTTACACAAAAATTTATACATACATTGTTATGTGACCCTAATTGCTCTCCCTATACTGTGACAGCACATTCTTCCTGTTCCTATTGTGAACAGTGCTGCAATGAACATGGGTGTGCATGTAACTATTTTTGTGACGGCTCTTATTTCTCTAGGATATATTCCAAGGAGCGGGATAGCTGGATCGTATGGTACTTCTATTTCTAGCTTTTTAAATTTTTTCCCATACAAAAATTATACATACATTGTTATGCAGCCCTAATTGCTCTCCCCATACTGTGACAGCACACTTCTCCTTTCCACCCCTGATTCCCCATGTCCATTCGACCAACTCCAAACACTCTGCCTTCCCATCTCACCTCCGGACAGAAGCTGCCGGTTTAGTCTCTTGTATCTACTTGAGCTAAGAGGCGCACTCCTCACGAGTATCGCTTTTTGTCCCACAGTCCAGTCCAATCCCTGTCTGAAGAGTTGGCCTCGGAAATTGTTTTAGTTCTGGGCTGATAGAGAATCCAGGGGCCATGCTTTCTGGGGTTCCTCCAGTCTCAGTCAGACCATTAAGTCTGGTCTTCTTATTAGAATTTGAGTTCTGTACCCACCTTTCTCCTGCTCCATCCGGGACTCTGTTGTGTTACCTGTCAGGGCAGTCATTGGCGGTAGCTGGGCACCATCTAATTCTTCTGGTCTCAGGCTGATGAAGTCTCTGGTTTATGTGGCCCTTTCTGTCTCTTGGTCTAATACTTTCCTTGTGTCCTTGGTGTTCTTCATTCTCCTTTATTCCAGGTGGTTTATACCAAGCAATTATTGACTGACCTCCAGTCAGAGTGTTAGTGATTTTAAGTCAATTAATTGCATTTGGTTATTTTGAAAATAGCCATTTGACAGTTGATTGACTGAATCCAGTTGGCGGTTCGCAAATCATGTTGCTTTTTGACAAAATTCAACCTTCTTACTCTTGGTTCACATGGTTTGTTTAACTGAATTCAAGCGAGTGCTTTTTATTACTTCCCTCATTACTAAACTTATAAGTGTAGAGACAGCCAGAGCAGTGCCTGGCACGTAGTAGGTTTTCAATAAATACTTGAAATATAATCCAGAGTTATCAGTTGGCCTAGCTCTTAAAGTAAGATAAACATCTATATCCAGTTGTGACATTTATCTATTCTATTCTTGATGATTTTTAAAGCTATTCACTACTAACATTACTTAAGACAATTATAATTAACTGCTCACTGCCAAACTTGGTTTCAAATTCTAAACTTCGGGAGATCAATGATTACAGAATTAAAAGGTGTCATGTAGGATAATTGGTTTTTACAGGAAGACTTACCCCCACTGCTTCCACAATTAACACAGAAGAAAGTATAATGAAGACTATTTTCATGAAATTAAGTCATTAACAATGGAGTACAAATAGGATCCAATTTCCTCCTCTATCCATGATATATTAGGCATCACTATCATCCTTTCAATAAAGAAGAAAAGGGTATTATATTTTGTTTCCTTCCTTGGTAAGATCCTGGTGACTAAATAGGTACTTCAATATAGGACAAAGGCCAAATTTTAAGCTAGGAACACATTTAAAGAATGTGCTTTTCCTAGGAAAGAAAGGTCTTTTTATCCACAACCAGAACCAGTCAAGACTAACATTGACAATGCACCTAGGATGGGGATTTAATAGTGTTCCCTTCCCTTTCCCACCATGATATTAAATTCCTAATTTGGAATCCAGAGGTCGATTAGCGCTATACTCAATATAATCAACCCACATTCCACAATGTCCCTCTACTACATTTCACCCACCCCAATCAACTACTATTAGTCTTAATTCTATGGCTGTTCTTCACTACCCAACCTCCATTCCTGCCATGATCATGAAGCACAAGGACTCAATTACAGGATTTCCTAATGCTTTGCATGTAACAGGTGCATAGTAAATGTAGTTATTATTGAGGAAAATAAAAATTCTGTGAAAATCAGGGAATACAAAAAGGGTGTAGAGGAAAGTGAAGGCCGGTGGAAAGAGAAGAGAGAAAGAAGAGCAGTTTTAGACAGCCGCTTCTTAACTTTCCCATGGGCCACGCCAAGCTATGGGTTACTTCAGTTTTTCCACTGATCAGGAACTGAATGACAAATGAAGTTTCTCATCTCTTTCCAGAGAAGTTAACCTTAAGTCAGTGGGTAATGACTGGGTGAGCGCTAACACTACTTTTGTATGCTAGCATCTAAGAAACCGTCTCGTCTCTGGCAGTTCTGGCAGTGGCGGATGATGTTCTGTAATGCTGTGAACCAGAGACTTGCTGCCATGAGCTGGAATCCTCACTCAACTAGCTTTTAACACTCAAATGGAAACTCAAATTGAAATGCAAATAGGAAAAGAATTTTAAAGCCAAAATTAGTTCCCTGGGAAAATTTCATCATTTCTTCCACATAATTTTATGTTAATTTAATTATTTTTTTAAATTTCTTTAAAACCCTGTTACCCGAAATTACCAACACTCATCTGTCAGTTTGTCATACTGTGGTGGCTTGCTTGTTGCTGTGATGATGGAAGCTATGCTACAGGTATTTTGATCCAAATACCACCAACTTTCTTCAAAGAGATGGAAAAACTACCTTGGTGAGTAGTGTCTGGGGTCTTAAAAGCCTGTGAGCAGCCATCTAAGATGCTCCACTGGTCTCACCCCTTCAGGAGCACGTGAGAATGAAGAAAACAAGACACAAGGAAAAGATTAGTCCAAAGGACTAATGGACCATACTACCACAGCTTCCATCAGACTGAGTCCAGTACAACTAGATGGTGCCCGGCTACCACCACTGACTGCTCTGACCGGGTTCTCAACAGAGGGTCCTGGACAGAGCTGGAGAAAAATGTAGAACAAAACTGTAACTCACAAAAAAGACCAGACTTACTGGCCTGACAGAGATTGGAGAAACCCTGAGAGTATGGCCCCTGGACACCCTTTCACCTCAGTAATGAAGTCACTCCCAAGGTTCACCGTTCAGTCAAAGATTAGACAGCCACATAAAACAAAGAGACTAATGGGGCACAACAGTCTAGGGACAAGGACTAGAAGGCAGGCGGGGACAGGAAATCTGGTAATAGGGAAGCCAACATTGAGAAGGGACAGTGTTGACATGTCGTGGGGTTGTTAACCATTGTCATAAAGCAACATATGTACTAACTGTCTAATAAGAAACTATTTGTTCTGTAAACCTTCATCTAAAGTAGAATAAAAAAAGAGCAAAAAAAAAAAAGAATGTGGTTGGTATTTGAAATGGGATTGCACTGTATTTGTAAATTGCTTTGGGAAGAATAGTCATTTTCACAATGTTGAGTCTACCTATCCGTGAGCATGGTACGTTTTTCCATTTATGTAGATCTCTTTTGGTTTCTTGCGGTAGTGTTTTGTAGTTTTCTTTGTATAGGTCTTTTACATCCCTGGTCAGATTTATTCCAAAGTATTTTATTTTTTTATGGGCTATTATAAATGGTATTGTTTTCCTGATTTCCTTTTCATCATTCTCTTTATTGGTGTATAAGAATCTGATTTTTGTATGTTTATCTTATATCCTGCTACTCTGCTGAATCTTTCCATTAGTTCCAGTAGTTTTCTCTTGCAGTCTTTTGGGTTTTCTATGTGTAGTATCATATCATCTGCAAACAGGGACAGTTTAACTGCTTCTTTACCGATTTGGATGCCCTTTATTTCTTTTTCTTGCCTTATTGCTCTAGCTAGGACTTCCAGTACAGTTTTAAATAGGAGTGATGATAAAGGGCATCCTTGTCTTGTTCCTGTTCTCAAGGTGAATGTTTTCAGCCTCTCTCCATTAAGAATGATGTTGGCTATTGGTTTTGCATAGATGCCCTTTATTATGTTGAGAAATTTCCCTTCTCTACCTATTTTATTGAGAGTTTTTATCAGGAATGGGTGTTGGACTTTGTCGAATGCCTTTTCTGCCTCAATTGAGATGATCATGTGATTCTTTTCTTTCCTTTCCTTTTATTTATGCAGTAGATTACGTTGTTTGATTCTCTGATGTTGAACCATCCTTGCATACCTGGTATGAATCCTACTTGGTCATAGTGTATTATTTTTTTGATATGATGCTGAATTCTATTGGCTAGAATTTTGCTGAGAATTTTTGCATCTATATTCACGAGATATCTTGGTCTGTAATTTTCTTTTTTTGTGGTGCCTTTCCTTCGTTTTGGTATCAGGGTTATGCTGTCTTCATAGAATGAATTCAGAAGTGTGGCTTCCTTTTCTGTGTTCTGAAATAGTTTGAGCAGTAGTGGTGTAAGCTCTTCTCTGAATGTTTGGTAGAATTCTCCAGTGAAGCCATCTGGGCCAGGGCTTTTTTTGGTTGGGAGTTTTTTAAATTATCTTTTCAATCTCTTCTCTTGTTATGGGTCTGTTCAGATTTTCAACATCACTTTGTGTTAGTTTGGGTAGGCAGTGTGTTTCTAGAAGTTTGTCCATTTCCTCTAGGTTTTCAAGTTTGTTGGAGTATAGTTTTTCATAATACTCTGTTATGACCCTTTTTATTTCAGTTGTATCTGTTGTAGTGTCCCCCACTTCATTTCCTATTTGGGTTATTTATGTCCTCTCCTGTTTTTCTTTTGTCAGTCTGGCCAGTGGTTTGTCGATCCTTTCAAAGAACCAACTTTTTGGTTTTGTTGATTCTTTCTATTGTTTTTCTATTCTCTATTTCATTTATTTCTATTCTGGTCATTATTATTTCCTTTCTTCTGGTGGCTGTGGGCTTTTTTTTCTGTTCTCTTTCTATTTGTTTGAGTTGTGTAGTTAGTGTTTTGATTTTGTCCCTTTCTTCTTTTTTGATGTGTGCATCTATTGCTATAAATTGTCCTCTGAGGAATGCCTTTGCTGTGTCCCAAAGGTTTTGGTATGATGTGTTTTCATTCTTGTTTGAGTCTAGCAATTTTTTTATTCCATCTCTGATTTCTTCTATTACCCAGTGGTTTATAAGAAGGGTGTTACTCAGTTTCCATGTAATTGGTGTTTTTTCCTTGTTCTTCCTGTTGTTAATTTCTACCTTGATGGAGCTGTGGCCAGAGAAGATACTTTGTATTATCTTAACGTTTTGGATCTTTTTGAGGATTGCTCTGTGGCCTAAGATGTGGCCTATTCTGGAGAACATCCCAAGTGCATAGGAAAAGAATGTGTACTTTGCAGCTGTTGGATGGAGTGTTCTATATATGGCTACGAGGTCAAGTTGGCTGATTGTGCCCTCTAGGTCTTCTGTATCTTTGCTGAGTTTCTTTCTAGATGTTCTGTCCTTTACCGAGAGTGGTGTGTAGAAGTCGCCTACTATTATTGTGGAACTGTCAATTTCTCTTTTCAGTGCCATTAGAGTTTCTTTTATGTATTTTGGAGCCCTGTCATTGGGTGTGTAGATGTTTATTATGGTTATGTCTTCATTATGGATCATCCCTTAATCATTATATAGTGTCCTTCTTTGTCTTTTTTGGTGGCTTTTGTTTTAAAGTCTATTTTCTTTTGTTTTTATTTTATTTTATTTTATTTTTTATTATACTTCTGGTGAAGGCTTACAGAACAAATAGTTTCTTATGAAACAGTAGTACACATATTGTTTTATGACATTGGTTAACAACCCCATAACAAGTCAACCCTCTAACTTCTCAACCTTTTTTTTTTGTTGAAAATACACATAGCCAATGATCCACCATTTCAAAAATTTCTACATGCACAGTTCAGTGACATTGACTATGCTCTTCCAACTGTGCTGTTATTCTCACTTAAGATGAAGGCTTACAGAACAAAATAGTTTCTCATTTAACAGTTACTACAAATGTTGCCCTATGTTAAAGTCTATTTTATCTGAGGTTAGGATGGCCATTCCTGCTCTTGTTTGGTAGCTGTTTGCTTGATATATTTTTTCCATCCTTTGATTGTTAATAAATTTATGTCTTTGTTTCTAAGATGTATCTCTTATAGACAACATATTGATGGATCCTGTTTTTTTTTGTTTGTTTGTTTGTTTGTTTTTAATCCATTCCATCACTCTCTGTCTCTCTATGGGTGCTTTTAGGCCATTTACATTCGGTGTAATTATTGATAGGTGTGAGTTTACTGCTGTCATTTTGTAGTGCTTTTTTGGTAGTGCTGACATTTTCTTTGATCCTCTTACTCTCCTGTCCCAAATTCCTTTTGTTTGTGGATTTTTTTTTCATTTCTTTTGTTTTGTAAGTTTCGTTTTTACTGAGACTTTATGTTTTTCTTCTTTATTTTGATGAGTAGGTTTGTTAACTTTCTTTGTGATTACCTTGAAATTTACCCTTATCTTCCTAGATTTGAACCAGTCTATGATTAATTGGTATCGCCTTGCCTTTCTCTCCAGTAGAAGGTTCTATACCTACACTGTTTATTCCCTCTTTAATTGTTCTGATGCTGTTGTCATTTACAGATTAACCTCTCTGGTTCCCTGTTGTAATTCTTTTGGTTTTGGACAGTCCTTAAGAGTTTATTTCCTAGGTTGGTATCTGGCTGGTATGATCCTGCATCCTAGATTCAGCCTGTTGTCTGTTCTCAGACCAAAGGACTCCCTTTAATAATTCCTGTAAGTTTGGTTTGGTTTTTAGATAGCCCCTTAAATGTCCTAATTTCACCATCATATTTGAACGAGAGTTTTGCAGGATATATTATTCTTGGCTGACAATGTTTTTCTCTCAAGGTTTATATATGTCATCCTGTTGCCTTCTTGCCTGCATGGTTTCTGCTGAGTAATCCGAGCTTAGTCTTTTTGTTTCTCCTCTGTATGTGACCTTTTGTTTTTCTCGAACTGCTCTCAGGATTCTTTGTCTTCAGTTTTAGCGAGTGTGATTATGATATGCCTTGGCGATTTTCTTTTGGGGTCTCTCCCATAGGGGGGCTGTTGAGCTCTTGGATGGTCAGCTTTTCATCTTTCATGATAATGGGGAAGTTTTCTGTCAGCAGTTCTTCAGTGATCCTCTCTGTGTTTTCTGTTTCTTCCCCCTGTTCTGGAACTCCAATCACTTGCAAATTTTTGCTTTTGATTGTCTCCCACATAATTTTCAGGGTTTCTTCTTTCTTTTTTCTGATTTTTCCTCAAAGACAGTTGTAGCCAAATGTTTGCCTTCGATTTCACTGATCCTGTCTTCCATCGTTTCAAACCTCCTTCCTCAGCCCTTCCATGACACTGTCCATTTCTGAAATCTTGTTGTTTATCTTTTGGATTTCTAATTGTTTTTTGTATGATTTCTAGTTGTGAATGTACTTTGGCATTTTGTTCCTATATTATTTTGCTGAATTCTTCCATTTTTTTGGTCTGTATTTTCCATGAATTTGTCTGCCTTTTCCATGATTTTTTCTGTTTTTTTCCTCATTTTTGTCTGCTTTTTGCTTAAACTCTTAGATAATTCTGGGTATTAGAGATTTGAATTCCCTATCAGGTAGTTCTAGTGCCTTTTCTTCTACTGGAAAGTCATCTGTTGTTTTATTTTGGACACCTACTGAAACCATCTTGCGCTGTATTTTAATATGTTTTTATATTGTCTGCTGTCTTTGGGACATTCAGTAGTTATTTTCCTCGTTTATTGATTGTAGATTTGTTTGTTTCATCCTGCTTTTTTGTTTTATTTGGTTATGTCTGAGCAGGTGGGCTGTGCATTCTTTGTTGTTTGCTCATCTGTGGACACGATACTTTTCTCCTCCTTCCTCAATGGGCAGGGTCAGTTGCTCAGCTATTGTACCTCAGGGCAGGTGCATATGAAGGCGTGTTGCTGGGATGGGTTGTTTGTGGCACATACTAGTGCTTACAAGGTGAGCCAGGGATCAGTGCAAGGCAGGATCCAGTAGGCCGTGCCTGTGCTGCTCAGGGTGTGATGTTCAGTGTGTGGTGCAGCTAGGCAGGAAGGAGGAGGCCGAGATTGTGATGTGTGGAGCCAAGATGGGTATGGGAAAGAGGAGAGAGAGGAGAGAGGAACAGGAGCCAAAAACATACAAGCAAAGAAACAAAAAAGAGTGGTAAGGGAGCTTTCCACTAGAGCGGAGATATGAGAGACTGAGAAAACAGAAAAACAAAAAGGAAAAAAAAAGAAAAAGGGTAAGAGAAAAAAATTTATAAATAAACATTAGAAAAAAAAGGAAAGAAAAGCCTCCAGGGATCTCACCAGTGCAGCTGTGAGGACTGGGGAAGTTGCTTCCAGGCCATGAAGTACAGCCTGGACAGAAGGGGTAGAGGTGTCACACAGTGCCAGATATTCAGGAGGCAGGAAGAGAAGGTAAGTATAGAGAGACAATAAACTGAGAAATGAAGAAAGACAAAAAGGGAATAAGAGAGAAAAGAAAACATAATAAATAAACAAAAACAAACAAACAAAAAAAGAAAGAAATGCCCCCAGGGATCCCAGTGTGTGGCAGGACAGACTCAGGGTGTAGCTCCCAAGCCATGCAGTACTGCCCAGCTAGAAAGGAGTCCCAAGCCTAGAAAAGAAAAAGAAAACAAACAAACCAAAACAGAACAAATCTAAACAAACAAAAGCCCTGAGGATCCCACCAGCATGGTGGCACAGGCCAGGAAGCAGTTCCACAGTCAAGCAGCATTTCACAGCCTTTCCGGAAGAAGCAAAGATGGCACATTGAGCCGAGTATTTGAGAGAAAGAAGAGAGAGGTGGTGAGAGGTATGGAAGAAACCAAAAGAAGCAGAAAAAAGCAACACCTGCAGCCAACAAATGGCACTGAGGGAGTTGGCCTGTGTGGGCAGGTGGAATCCAAGTGGCATAGGGGAGAAGCCAGTTTTTCCCAGCAGAGAGACTGTGGCTGCAGGGAGCAGAGGAGGCTGAGTTGGGGTGAAGAAGGGAGGGGGGTGGGAAAGGGTATATTGCTGGTTACTGGTTGTTCTGTCTCCTGCTGGGAGTTCTATGAAGCTGCTTTCTGGTACCCCCTGTTCAACAGTCTCTAACAGGAGTCCAAGATGGTGGATCTATGCTGCATTAGCTGATAGGGGACCTCTGCATGTATCTCTCCTTGCTCTGTGTTCTCTGTCAGTTTCTTATTCCATTCGGTACTTGGCTGAGTTCTTTATCTCTTCATTTGATGCTTAGGGTTCAGGATTGACATGTGACTCGGTTTGACTTAGTTTTCCAGATCTTTGCTGTGGAGGGATGGCGTGGTGCTTCTGTCTATAGTGCCATGTTACTCCAAAGTCTCTATGTTATCAGTTTTAAAAGCACCCAGATTTTTGTAAATATGTTTTGCCATTTCTTAATTTTTATTATATATGCAATCTCAAAAAATGGAAGCAGAAAAGCAAGAAAGTGGCTCAGGACTCCCTTCACCTCTGAATGGTCCTGGTCATTGGTCCTGAAGAAAGACCATATGCAATTTTTTTGTTTTGTTTATTGTAGTTTAAATGAAATTTACATTTCAAGTTAGTCTCCCATACAAAAATTTATACATACATTTTTATGTGAACCTAATTGCTCTCCCTATACTGTGACAGCACACTCCTCCTTTCCACCCCTGATTCCCCATGTCCATTCAACCAGCTCCTTACACTCACTGCCTTCCTATCTCACTTCCAGACAGAAGCTGCCCATTTAGTCTCTTGTGTCTACTTGAGCTAAGAGGCGCACTCCTCACGAGTATCACTTTATGTCCCACACTCCAGTCCAATCCCTGTCTGAAGAGTTGTCCTCGGAAATTGTTTTAGTTCTGGGCTTCTAGAGAATCCAGGGGCCATGCTTTCCGGGGTTCCTTCAGTCTCAGGCAGACCATTAAGTCTGGTCTTCTTACTGGAATTTGAGTTCTGCACCTCACCTTTCTCCTGCTCCATCAGGGACTCTCTGTTGTGTTCCCTGTCAGGGCGGTCATTGGTGGTAGCCAGGCACCATCTAGTTCTTCTGGTCTCAGGCTGATGAAGTCTCTGGTTTATGTGGCCGTTTCTGTCTCTTGGGCTGATACTTTCCTCTGTCTTTGGTGTTCCTCAATCTCCTTTACTTCAGGTGGTTGAGACCAATTGATGCATCTTAGATGGCCACTTGCAAGCTTTTAAGACCCCAGCCGCCACTCACCAAAGTAGGATGCAGACAATTTTCTTAATAAGCTTTGCTATGCCAATTGACCTAGATGTCCCCTGAAAATATGGTCCCCAGATGTCTACCCCAGCTACTCTGTCCCTCAAAGTGTTTGATTGTATTCAGGAAACTTCTTAGCTTTGGTTTAGTCCACTTGTGCTGACTTCCCCTGTAGTGTGTGCTGTCCTTCCCTTCAACTAATATAATTCTTGTCTACTATCTAGTTAGTAAATAACCCTCACCCTCCCTCCCCACCCTCGTAATCATCAAAGAATGTTGTCTTCTGTATTTAAAACCTGAGTTCTTATAATAGTGGTCTTATACAATATTTGTCCTTCTGTGACTGACTAAATTCACTCAGCATAATGCCCTCCATATTCCTCCATGTTATAAGATGTTTCATGGCTTCATCGTTGTTCTTTATCGTTGGGTAGTATCCCGTTGTATGGATATACCATAATTTGTTTATCCATTTGTCCATTGATGGGCACCTAGTTTGTTTCCATCTTTTTGCTATTGTGAACAGTGCTGCAATGAACATTCGTGTGACGGCCCTTATTTCTCTAGGATATATTCCAAGGAGCGGCATAGCTGGATCGTATGGTACTTCTATTTCTAGCTTTTTAAGGAAGCGCCAAATCGATTTCCCAAGTGATTGTAACATTTTACATTCCCACCAATAGTTTATAAGTGTTCCAGTCTCTCCACAACCTCTCCAGCATTTATTATTTTGTGTTTTTTGTATTAATGCTAGCCTATTTGGTGTGAGATGATATCTCATTGTAGTTTTGTTGTGTATTTCTCTAATGGCTAATGATCGTGAGTATTTCTTTATGTGTCTGTAAGCCGCCTGATATCTTCTTTGGTGAAGTGCCTGTTCATATCTTTTGCCTGTTTTTAATTGGGTTATTTGTCTTTTTGCTGTTGAGGTTTTGCAGTATCTTGTAGATTTTAGAGATAAGACGCCGATCGGATTTGTCGTAGCCAAAATTTTTTTCCCAGTCTGTAGGTTGTCTTTTGACTCTTATGGTGAAGCCTTTGATGAGCATGAGTGTTTGATTTTTAGGAGCTCCCATCTATCCAGTCTCTTTTATGGCACTTGTGCATTGTTACTTATGGTTCGTATTGTGTTTATGCCATGTATTAGGGCTCCTAGCGTTGTCCCTATTTTTTCTTCCATGATCTTTATCATTTTCAATTTTATATTTAGGTCTTTGATCCATTTTGAGTTAGTTTTTGTGCATGGTGTGAGGTATGGGTCTTGTTTCAGTTTTTTGCAGATGGATATCCAGTTATGCCACCACCGTTTGTTAAAGAGACTGTCTTTTCCCCAATTAACGGACTTTGGGTCTTTGTCAAATATCAGCTGCTCACACGTGGATGAATTTATGTCTGGATTCTCAATTCTGTTCCATTGATCTATGTATCTGTTGTTGTACCAGTTCCAGACTGTTTTGACTACCGTGGCGGTGTAATAGGTTGTAAAATCAAGTAGTGTGAGGCCTCCGACTTTGCTCTCCTACTTGAGTAATGCTTTACTTATTTGGGGCCTCTTCCCTATCCATACGAAGTTGGTGATTTGTTTCTCCATCTTTTTAAACATGCCAGTGGAATTTGGATCAGGATCACATTGTATGTGTTGATCGTTTTGGGTATAATTGACATTTTCACAATGTTGAGTCTACCTATCCATGAGCAAGGTATGTTTTTCCACTTATGCAGGTCTCTTTTGGTTTCTTGCAGCAGTGTCTTGTGGTTTTCATTGTATAGATCTTTTACGCCTCTGATTAGATTTATTCCTAAGTATTTTATCTTCTTGGGGGCTATTGAAAATGGTATTGAGTTGGTGATTTCCTCTTCAAGGTTCTCTTTGTTGGTGTAAAGGAATCCAACTGATTTTTCTATGTTTATCTTGTATCCTGAAACTTTGCTGAAATCTTCTATTAGTTCCAGGAGTTTTCTTTGAATTCTTTGGGCTTTTCTGTGTATAAGATCATATCATCTGCAAATAGAGATACTTTGACTTCTTCCCTACCAATTTGGATGCCCTTTATTTCTTTTTCTAGCCTAATTACTCTGGCTAGGACCTCCAGCACAATGTTGAATAAGAGTGGTGATAAAGGGCATCCTTGTCTGGTTCCTGTTCTCAAGGGCAATGCTTTCAAAGTCTCTCCATTTAGGATGATGTTGGCTGATGACTTTAAATAAATGCCTTTAATTATATTGAGGGTTTTCCCTTCTATTCCTATTTTGTTGAGAGTTTTTATCATGAATGGGTGTTGGACTTTGTCAAATACCTTTTCTGCATCGATTGATAATATCATGTGGTTCTTGTCTTTTGTTTTACTTATGTGATGGATTACTACATTGATTGTTTTTCTAATGTGGAACCATCCCTGCATACCTGGTATAAATCCCACTTGATCATGGTGAATTATTTTTTTGATATGTTGCTGAGTTCTATTGGCTAAAATTTTGTTGAGGATTTTTGCATCAATGTTCATGTGGGTATTGGTCTGTAATTTTCTTTTTTTGTGGTGTCTTTACTGGTTTTGGTATCAAGGTATGCTGGCTTCATGGAATGAGTTTGGGAGTATTCCCTCCTTTTCTATGCTCTGAAATACCTTTAGTAGTAGTGGTATTAACTCTTCTCTGAAAGTTTGGTAGAATTCTCCAGTGGAGCCATCCGGGCCAGGGCTTTTTTTTTTTTTTTTTGTTGGGAGTTTTTTAATGACCTCTTCTATCTCTTCTTTTGATATGGGTTTATTTAGTTGTTCTACCTCTGTTTGTGTTAGTTTAAGTATGTAGTGAGTTTCTAGAAATGTGTCCTTTCCTCTAGGTTTTCAAATTTCTTAGAGTACATTATTTCATAGTATTCTGTTATGATTCTTTTAATTTCAGTCGGGTCTGTTGCGATACCACCCATCTCATTTCTTATACGGGTTATCTGCTTCCTCTCCTGTTTTTCTTTTGCCAGTTTGGCCAATGGTTTATCAATTTTGTTGATCTTTTCAAAGAACCAGCTTTTGGACTTGTTAACTCTTTCGATTGTTTTTCTATTCTCTATTTCATTTAATTCTGCTCAAATTCTTATTATTTCCTTTCTTCTGGTGCCTGAGGGCTTCTTTTCCTGCTTTCTACTTGTTCCAGTAGTAGGGTGAATGTTTTGATTATGGCCCTTTCTTCTTTTTGGATGTGTGCATTTATTGCTATAAACTGAACCTGAGCACTGCTTTTGCTGTGTCCCAAAGGTTCTGGTAGGATGTGTATTCATTCTCGTTTGATTCCGTGAGTTTCTTTATTCCATCCTTAATTTCTTCTATCACCCAGTAGTTTTTGAGGAAGGTGTTGCTCAGTTTCCATGTATTTGATTTTTTTTCCTTCGTTTTTCTGTTATTGATTTTTGACTTTTATTGCTTTATGGTCAGAAAAGATGCTTTGTAATATTTTGATGCTTTGGATTTTATTAAGGCTTGCTTTATGGCCTAACATGTGGTCTATTCTGGAGAATGTTCCATGTGCATTGGAAAAGAATTATACTTGGCTGCTGTTGGGTGCAGTGTTTGGTATATGTCTATGAGATCAAGTTGGTTGATTGTAGCATTTATCTCTTTCGTGTCTTTGTTGAGCTTCTTTCTGGATGTTCTGTCCTTCACCAATAGTGGCGTGTTGAAGTCTCCTACTACTATTGTGGAGCGGTATATCTCTCTCTTCAGAGCTTAGAGTTTGTTTTATGTATTTTGGATCCCTGTCATTGGGTGCATAAATATTTATTATAGTTATCTCCTCCTGGTGTATTGACCCTTTAATCATTATATAGTGCCCTTCCTTATCCTTTGTGGTGGATTTTACTTTAAAGTCTATTTTGTTAGAGATTTATATTGCCACTCCTGCTCTTTTTTGAGTGTTGTTTGCTTGATATATTTTTTCCATCCTTTGAGTTTTAGTTTGTTTCTGTCTTTTTGTCTAAGTTGTGTCTCTTGTAAGCAGCATATAGATAGATCGTGTTTTTTTTAATCCAATCTACCACTCTCTGTCTCCTCATTGGCGCATTTAGTCCATTTACATTCAGCATAATTATTGATAGGTATGAGTTTGGTGCTGTCATTTTTATGTCTTTTTGTGTGTTGTTCACAGTTTCTTTGTTCCACTGAATTTTCTGTGCTGAGTCGTTTTTCTTTATGTATTTTCTTTTCATCTTTTTCATTGTTGTTGATTTTGTGTTTGTTGAGTCTTTATATTTTTCTTTTTTTTATTTTAACTTGTAGGATTGTTAGTTTCCTTTGTGGTTAACTTAATATTTACCCCTATTTTTCTAAGTGTATACCAGTCATTTACTTCTTTATATCTCCTTGACTTCCTTTGCATATAAAAAATCTATGACTACATTTTTTAAGTCCCTCTTTTTTGTTTTAATGTTATCATCTTTTACATATTGACATCTGTTTCCCTATTTTCAGTGTTTTAGCTTTGATTTTCTTTTTTGACTTCTCTATCTGGGTTGATATCTGCTTGCTCTGTCCTGTGTTCTAGTCTTCAGCTATTATCTGATGTTACTGATTTGCTAACTGGAGGACTCCCTTTAGTATTTCTTGTAATTTTGGTTTGGTTTTTGCAAATTCCCTAAACTTCCATTTATATGGAAATGCCCTAATTTTGTCATCATATTTGAGAGACAGTTTTGCTGGATATATAATTTTTGGCTGGCAGTTTTTTTCCTTCAAGGATTTATATATGTCATCCCGTTGCCTTCTTGCCTGCATGGTTTCTGCTGAGTAGTCCAAGCTTATTCTCATTGACTCTCCTTTGTGGATGACTTTTCGTTTATCCCTAGCTGCTCAGAAAATTCTCTCTTAATCTTTGGTTTTGGCAAGTTTGATTATAATATGTCTTGGTTACTTTCTTTTGGGATGTACGTTATATGGACTTCAATGAACATCTTGGATAGATATCTTCTCATCTTTCACGATATCAGGGAAGTTTTCTGCCAACAACTCTTCAACAATTCTCTCTGTAATTTCTGTTATCCCCCTGTGTTCTGGTACTCTAATCACTCGTAGGTTATTCCTCTTGATAGAGTCCCACATAATTCTTAGGGTTTCTTCATTTTTTTCAATCCTTTTACATGATTTTTCCTCAAATAAGTTGGTGTCAAGTGCTTTATCTTCAATCTCACTAATTCTGACTTCCATTGTCTCAGTTCTGCTCCTATGACTTTCTATTGAGTTGTCTAATTCTGAAATTTTATTGTTAATCTTCTGGATTTCTGATTGCTCTCTCGCTATAGATCCTTGCAGCCTGTTAAATTTGTCATTGTGGTCTTCTCTAATCTTTTTCATTTCTTCTATTGTGTGTTTTGTGTTTTGCTTAATTTCCTTCCTAATTACTTGAAGCTATTGTGTGTTTTGTGTTTTGCTTAATTTCCTTCCTAATTTCTTGAAGAGTTCTGTAAATTAGTCTTTTGTATGCTCTCTCTGGTACTTCTAAGAAATTTTCTTCCCTTGGAAAATTTTAGATTCTTTATTTTGGGAGCTTGCTGAAGCCATCATGGATGGCCTCTTTTTGTGATTTGATATTGACTGTTGCCTCTGAGCCATCAGTAAGTTATTATATTTATTTATTTTATGTTTGCTTACTGTGTCCTAGATTCTTATTTTGTTTTGATATGCCCAAATAGGATGTTCGTATGAGCTGTTTTGATTATTGGCACCTCTGAAGCTTAGTGTTTTGTCACCAAGTGGTTAGATCTGTTACTAGGTATGTGAGCTCAGGAGTCTGCCCACTCCTTCTGTATGGATTCAGCTCAGGTGCCAAGGTAGATAGCCACCAAGTGTGTGGTTTAGGCTCTCACCTACAGTCCTAGACAGGCATGGGTACTTGGTGTAGGCCCATGCATCTGGCTGCAGCAGGGGGACACACTCTAAGTAAGGCAGCGGGCTGATGGCAGCCCCCAGGTGTCCAGGAGGAAGACGTGTCCCTGTTCCCTAGAGCATGTAGGTGCGTGGGTTTTGCAGTTGGACTATGAGCACCCAGTGCTGTTGACTGTAAAGACTGGGCGGCACCTCTTATTCTTGGGCCCCTATCACAGGTGGCTAGGTTGCATGGGTGGAGCCACCAGTCCTCAGGCCCCTGATGTGGGTAGGTGACGACCCTGCTTAATGGGCAGAGCAGTGTCAAATGTCACGAACCTGCCATTTCCCAGCTGAAACAGTTGAAGTTAGACTTCATGTATATACCCTGTTGTACTGTGGTAATGAGGGCCTACACTATTGAAATGGGCCCACACAAGTCTCTGCAGGGGGAAAGGCACTCAAAGTCCATGGATCCCTTATGTCTGTGCGTAGGCAAAGGAGCTGTGCCTACCCCAGGTTCCTGGCTTAGGGGAGCCGGCAGTTTATTTTTCCCTCTGTTTGTTAATTTGTTCACTCTCCAAGGTTGGGAGAATGGCTCCAGACATGTGACAGATCCTACTTCTGACCCAGGGACTCGGCAGTTTCTGAAGCTGATCCGGGACCCAGTGTAGAGCAGGAAGCCAGGAGGTAAATGGGAGAGAGGTTTTTCCCTAAGGGGGTTGTTTTTGATCTGCGTGGTAGGCTGTATGCAATTACTTATCTTTCGTCGAGGGCTGCGTCTCACTGGTTCTTGGTGGCTCTGTAGACTCTCTGGTGCTGGGTCTCTCCTGGTGGTGAAAACGTGCCTCCAGAGCACTGCCACTTATCTGCTTCACCACTTACCCCTGAGCTGCTCAGGCCTGAAGGGCTCAGGCTCTTGCCAGGTCACGTCTGGCAACTCCTCGCTGCTTCTGAAGCATCTCTCCCTCCCCCTGCCACTCGGTCTAGTTCCTCAACTTTGCCTTAGATGTTCAGGGCTCCTAGATTGTCATATGTAATTGATTCACTTGTTTTTTCAGGTCTTTTTTGTACAAGGGTCCACTGGAAGCATCTGACTACTCTGCCATCTTGGCCCCCCATATGCAATTTTTAAGTTCTTACGTGCATAGTACTCTACAGCTTGCAAAAGTCTTAGGTATACTCTTCATGTATATTGCGGTCTGCAGTTCACAAAACCTTTCACACACAGGATTTCACTTGATTCCCACAGTATTCCAGTGGGGTAAGCATAGTAGATATTATTATCCTCAGTGCACCATAAAAACCAAACCCAGTGCCGTCAAGTCGATTCCAACACATAGCAACCCTATTGGACAGAGTAGAACTGCCCCATAGGGTTTCCAAAGCTTTAATCTTTAAGGAAGCAGATTGCCACTTCTTTTTCTCACAGAGCAGCTGGTGAGTTCAAACTGCCAACCTTTCAGTTAGCAGCCGAGCACTTTAACCACTGTGCCACCAGGGCTCCTTTTCCTCAATGCACAGATAAGGAAATTAAGCCATCTGCCTTTGGTTATACCGCTAGTGGAGGCAGAATCCAGACAAGGAGCCAGTTGTTTGCTTCCTAGTTGATTTTCCTATTGTACCATACTCACTGGCTCAGGTTACAGGATAAGAAAAATAACATATTTGATACATGCATTCCAACTCTCAGCTCCATTTCATAATTGTGACTTAGGTGTTGGTTAATTTCATCTTATCTTTTTCTCTTATTTTAAATACTCTCCCATCAGAAAGCCATTCCCCTCCCCCCAAAAAAAGTTCATGAAAATGAAATACATCACAAGCAAAGCATTTGCTAGCCATTTACTCTGTAATATTTTTCAGATTTCTACTTCATTTTGACATATCAAGCCAATTGCTGAATGCCATTCAAAATGAAAAGTTCATAATTTTTTCTGGCCCTGCTATCTTTAGAATAATTAGAAGCAAGATTGATGAGGAATTGAATAAACATTCTAGGGAATGCACCTGCTTTTCATATTATAATGTCATTTATCATGACTCTTTAGAAAGAGTGAAAGGACAACCTCACCAATGAAATGAGTGTTTTCCTAGATCAAACTTTTAAATTCAGGTGGTGTTGTTGTTAGGTGCCCTCAAGTCAGTTCCAACTCATAGCAACCCTATGTACAACAGAACAAAACAGTGCCCAGTCCTGCACCATCCTCACAATCTCTGCTGTGCTTGAGCCCATCGTTGCAGCCACTGTGTCAATCCATCACGTTGAGGGGTTTTTTCTTTTTGGCTTACCCTCTATTTTATAAAGCATGATGTCCTTCTCCAGGGACTGATCCCTCCTGACAACATGTCCAAAGTATGTGAGATGAAGTCTTGCCATCCTTTCTTCTAAGGAGCATTCTGGCTGTACTTCTTACAAGACAGATTTATTCGTTCTTCTGGCAGTCCATGGCATATTAAATATTCTTCACCAACAGTATAATTCAAAGGCATCAATTCTTCTTCAGTCTTTTTTATTCATTGTCCAGCTTTCGCATGCATATGAAGTGATTGAAAATACCATGGCTTGGGTCAGTCCTCTAAGTGACATCTTTTCTTATTAACACTTTAAAGAGTTCTTTTGCAGCAGATTTGCCCAATGCAATAAGTCATTTGATTTCTTGACTGCTGTTTCCATGGGCGTTGATTGTGGATCCAAGTAAAATGAAATCCTTGACAACTTTAATCTTTTCTCCGTTTATCAGATTACTTATTGGTCCAGTTGTGAGGATTTTTGTTTTCTTTAGTTGAGGTGTAATCCATACTGAAGGCTGTGGCCTTTGATCTTTATCAGTAAGTGTTTCAAGTGCTCTTCACTTTCAGCAAGCAAGATTGTGTCATCTGCACATAGCAGGTTATTAATGAGTCTTCCTCCAATCCTGATGACGAGTTTCTCTTCATATAGTCCAGCTTCTCAGATTATTTGTTCAGCATAGAGATTGAGTAAGTATGGTGAAAGGATACAACCCTGATGCACACGTTTCCTGATATTAAACCATGCATTATCCCCTTGTTCTGTTCGAAAGACTGCCTTTTGGTCTATGTACAGGTTCCTTATGAGCACAATTAAGTGTTCTGGGATTTCTATTGTTCGCAACGTTATGAATAATTTGTTATGATCCACACAGTCGAATGCCTTTGCATAGTCAATAAAACACGGGTTAACTTCTTCCTGGTATTCTCTGCTTTCAGCCAAAATTCATCTGGCATCAGAAATGATATCAATTTGAGGCAGTTCCTGGTCGATGTGCTACTGCAACAGCGTTTGAATTATCTTCAACAAAATCCTACTTACATGTAATAATAATATTGTTGGATAATTTCCACATTCTGTTGGATCACCTTTCTTTGGAATGGGCACAAATATGGTTCTCTTCCAGTCGGTTGGCCAGGTAGCTGTCTTCCAAATCTTTTGGCATAGACAAGTGAGTGCCTCCAGCACTGAATCCATTTGTTGAAACATATCAATTGGTATTCCATCAATTCCTGGAGCTTATTTTTCACCAGTGCCTTCAGTACAGCTTGGACTTCTTCCTTCAGTACCACTGGTACATTGGAACCCTGGTGGTGCAGTGGTTAAGAGCTACAGCTGCTAACCAAATGGTCGGCAATTCAAATCCACCTGCCGCTCCTTGGAAAACCAACGGGCAGTTCTACTCTGTCCTGTAGGGTGGCTATGAGTTGCAATCGACTCGAAGACATACTACAACAAAAACAACATGATGCTAATGAGGTGGGATTAGTGGCAGTTATGTTAACCAAGCAAGACTCAACCTACAAGATTAGATTGTGTCTTAAATCAATCTCTTTTGAGATATAAAAGAGAGAAGTGAGCAGAGAGACAGGGGGACCTCATACCACCAAGAAAGTAGTGCCAGTAGCAGAGTGTGTCCTTTGGATCAGGTATCCCTGTGCAGAGAAGCTCCTAGACCAAGGGAAGATCAATGACAAGGACCTTCCTCCAGAGCACACAGAGAGAGAAATACTTCCCCTGGAGCTGATGCCCTGAATTTGGACTTCTAGCCCCCTAGACTGTGAGAAAAGAAATTTCTGCTTGTTAAATCCATCCACTTGTGGTATTTCTGTTATAGCAGCACTAGATGACTAAGACAATACGATCTCTGGCATCATTTCTATCACCAAAGCCGTATTTTCCAACTACCCATCCTTCTTCTTTGTTTCCAACTTTGGTATTCCAATCACCAGTAATTATCAATGCATCTTGATTGCATGTTTGATCAATTTCAGACTGCAGAAGTTAGTAAAAGTCTTCAATTTCTTCATCTTTGGCATTAGTGGTTGGTGGGTAAATTTGAATATTAGTTGTATTAACTGATCTTCCTTGTAGGCGTATAGCTATTACCCCATCACTGACAGCGTTGTATTTACAGAATAGATCTTGAAAGATCTTGAAATGTTCTTTTTGAAGATGAATGAGATGCCGTTCCTCTTCAGTTGTCATTCCCAGCACAGTAGACTATATGATTATTGCATTCAAAATGGCAATACTCGTCTATTTCAGCTCATTAATGCCTAGGACATTGATCTTTATATAGTTCATCTAATTTTTTATTATCTTTTTTTTTTGAATTGTGCTTTAGGTGAAAGTTTACATCTCAGTTTAATTTCTCATACAAAAATTTATACACATGTTGTTTTGTGACACTAGATGCAATCCCCACAATGTGACTGCACGCTCCCCCTTTCCACCCCAGGTTCCCTGTGTCCATTCAACCAGTTCTTGTCCCTTCTTACCTTCTCATCCTGCCTCCTGACAGGAGCCACCCATTTGGTCTCCTGTATCTGATGGAACTAAGAAACACACTCTTCAGGAGTATTATTTTATGTTTTATACTCCAGTCTAATCTTTGTCTGAAGAGTGGCTTCTGGAATGGTTTCAGTTCTGGGTTAATAGTACATCCAGAGGCCATAGTTTTGGAGGTTCCTCTGGTCTCTGTCGTACCATCAAGTCTGGTCTTTTTACATAACTCTGAGTTCTGCTCCACACTTCTCCTACTCTGTCCAGGTCTCTCTGTTGTGTTCCCTGTCAGGGCAGTCATTGGTGGTAGCCAGGCACCATCTAGTTCTTCTGGTCTCAGGCTGGTGGAGTCTCTGGTTTATGTGGTACTTTAGTCTCTTGGGCTAATATTTTCCTTGTGTCTCTGGTTTTCTTCATTCTCCTTTGCTCCAAGTGGGATGGGACCAATTGATGCATCTTAGATGGCCACTTGCAAGCTTTTAAGACCCCAGACATCACTCACCTAAGTGGGATGCAGAACATTTTCTTAATAAACTTTGTTATGCCGGTTGACCTAGATGTCCCCTGAAACTATGGTCCACAAGTCCCAGCCCCAGCTACTCTGTCTCTCAGAGTGTTTGGATGTGTCCAGAAAACTTCTTAGCTTTTGCTTTGGTCCAGTGGTGCTCACTTCCCCTGTACTGTGCGTTGTCCTTCTCTTCACCAGAGTTGATCTTTGTCTACTGTCTAGTTAGTGAGTTCTACTCCCCTTCCCTCCCCACCCTTGCAAGCATCAAAGAATACTTTTTTCTGTGTTTAAGCCTTTTCTCGAGTTCTTATAATAGTGGTCCCATACAATATTTGTCCTTTTATGACTAATTAATTTCAGCATAAAGTCCTCCAGATTCATCCATGTTGTGAGATGTTTTGCGGGTTTATCACTGTTGTTTATCATTTCATAGTATTCCATTGTGTGCATGTACCATAATTTGTTTATCAATTCGTCTGTTGATTGGCACCTAGGTTGTTTCCATCTTTTTTGCTGTTGTGAACAATGCTGCAATGAACATGGGTGTGCATATGTCTATTTGTGTGACGGCTCTTATTTTTCTAGGATATATTCCTAGGAGTGAGATTGCTGGATCATATGGTACTTCTATTTCTAGCTTTTTAAGGAAGCACCAAATCATTTTCCAAAGTGGTTGTACCATTTTACATTCCCATCAGCAGTGCATAAGTGTTTCAATCTCTCTGCAACCCTCCAACATTTATTATTTTGTGTTGTTTTGGATTAGTGCCAGCCTTGTTGGGGTAAGATGGTATCTGACTGTAGTTTTGACTTGCATTTCTCTAATGGCTAATGATCATGAGCATTTCCTCACGCGTCTGTCAGCCGCCTGAATGTCTTCTTTGGTGAAGTGTCTGTTCATATCCTGTGCCCAGTTTTTAACTGGATTATTTGTCTTTTTGTTGTTGAAGTTTTGCAGTATTTTGTAGATTTTAGAGATTAGACCCTTATCAGATATGTCGTAGACAAAATTTTTTTTCCCAGTCCGCAGGTTCTCTTTTTACTCTTTCGGTGAAATCTTTAGATGAGTGTAAGTGTTTAATTTTTAGGAGCTCCCAGTTATCTAGTTTCTCTTCTGGTGTTTGTGCATTGTTAGTTATGGTTTGTACTGTATTTGTGCCATATATTAGGGCTCCTAGCATTGTCCCTATTTTTTCTTCCATGATTTTTTATTGTTTTAGATTTTATATTTAGGTCTTTGATCCATTTTGAGTTAGTTTTTGTGTATGGTGTGAGGTATGGGTCCTGTTTTATTTTTTTGCAGGTGGATATCCAGTTATGCCAACACCATTTGTTAAGACTGTCTTTTCCCCAATTAACGGACTTTGGGTATTGGTCAAATATCAGCTGCTCATAGGTGGATGGATTTACATCTGGGTTCTCAATTTTGTTCCATTGGTTTTTGTATCTGTTGTACCAATACCAGGCTGATTTGCGTACAGTGGCAGTATGATAGGTTCTAAAATCAGGTAGTGTGGGCCTCCTACTTTGTTCTTCTTGAGTAATGCTTTAATTATTCGGAGCCTCTTACCTTTCCGTATGAAATTGGTGATCTGTTTCTCCATCTCGTTAAAAAATGTCATTGGAATTTGGATTGGGATTGCATTTTATCTGTAGATCACTTTGGGTTGAATAGACTTTTTCACGATGTTGAGTCTTCCTATCCATGAACAAGTCCATTTCATTTTTTTTTATTTAATCTTTTATTGTACTTCAGGTGAAGGCTTACAGAACAAATAGTTTCTCATGAAACAGTAGTACACATATTGTTTTACAACATTGGTTAACAACCCCACAACATGTCAACCTTCTAACTTCTCAACCTTTTTTTTTTTTTTTGGTGAAAATATACATAGCCAAAGATACACCATTTCAAAAATTTCTACGTGCACAGTTCAGTGACATCGACTACGCTCTTCCAATTGTGCTGCTATTCTCACTTTAGATGAAGGCTTACAGAACAAAATAGTTTCTCATTTAACAGTTAATACACATGTTGCCCTATGACAATGGTTAACAACCTCACAACACATCAACACTATCCTTACTAAACCTTGGGTTCCCTATCACCAGCTTTCCTGTCTACTTCTGCCTTCTGGCCCTTGTCCCTGGACTGCTGTGCCTCATTAGTCCCATTTGGTTTTATGGGGCTGTCCACTCCCCGGCTGAACGGTGAAACTCGGAAATGACTTCACCACTGAGCTAAAAGGGTGTCTGGGGGCCATACTCTCGGGGTTTCTCCAGTCTCCTTTAGGCCGGTAAATCTGGTCTTTTTTTTTTTTTTTTTTTTGTGAGTTAGAATTTTGTTCTACATCCTTCTCCAGCTCTGTCCAGAACCCTCTGTTGTGATCCTGGTCAGAGCAGTCAGTAGTGGTAGCCAGGCACCATCTAGCTGTACTGGACTCAGTCTGGTGGAGGCCTTGGTAGCTGTGGTCCATTAGTCCTTCGAACTGATCTTTCCCTTGTATCCTGTTTTCTTCATTCTCCCTTGCTCCCGAAGGGACGAGACCAGTGGAGTATCTTAGATGGCCGCTCACAGGCTTCTAAGACGCCAGACACTACTCACCAAGGTAGAATGTAGAGCATTGTCTTTATAAGCTGTGTCATGCCAATTGAGCTAGATGTTCCCCGTGACCATGGTCCCCACACCACTCCACCCAGAAATTCAGTCCCTCAGGGAGTTTGGATGTGTCTATGGAGCTTCCATGACCTTTCCTTGTACAAGTTGTGCTGGTTTCCCCTGTATTGTGTACTGTCTCACCCTTCACCAAAGATACCACTTATCTATTACCTATTTAGTATTTCCCCCCCACCCCTCCCATCCCTGGTAACCAACAAAGATTGTTACATTTTGTGTGTGAACTTTTTCATGGGTTTTTACAATAGAGGTCTCATACAATATTTGTCCTTTTGTGATTGACTCATTTCACTCAGCAGAATGTCCTCCAGTTTCATCCATGTTATGAGATGCTTCACAGATTCATTGTTGTTCTTTCTCGTTGCATAGTACTCCATTGTGTGTATGTACCATAGTTTGTTTATCCATTCATCTATTGATGGGAATCTAGGTTGTTTCCATCATTTTGCTATTGTGAACAATGCTGCCAAGACTATAGGTGTGCATGTCTATTGGAGTGAAGTCTCTTGTTTCTCTAGGATATATTCCTAGGAGTGGGATTGCTGGATCGAATGGTATGTCTATTTCTAGCTTTCTGAGGAAGCTCCATATCATTTTCCAAAATGGTTGTATCATTTTGCATTCCCACCAGCAGTGCATAAGAGTTCCGATCTCCCTGCAGGCCCTCCAACATTTGTTATTTCCAGTGTTTTTGATTCGTGCCAGTCAGTAATGCCGGGGTGAGATGGTATCTCACTGTGGTTTTAATTTGCATTTCTCCAATGGCTAGTGATCGCGAGCATTTCCTCATGTGTCTGTTGGCCGTTTGAATGTCTTATTTGGTGAAGTGTCTGTTCATTTCCTTTGCCCATTTTTTAGTAGGATTATTTGTCTTTTCGTTATAGAGGTGTTGGATTTTCTTGTAGATTATGGAGATTAGACCTTTGTCTGACTTGTACTGTCCAAAAAGTTTTTCCCAGTCTGTAGGTTCTCTTTTTACTGTTTTGGTGAAGTCTTTTGAAGAGCATAGGTGTTTGATTTCTAGAAGATCCCAGTTATCTAGCTTATCTTTTGGGGTTTGTGGGTTGATGGTTATGGTTTGTGTCCTGCTAATGGTGTGCATTAAGGCCTGTAGTGTTGGTCCTATTTTTTCTTCTATGAAATTTATAGTTTTACGCTTTATATTTATGTCTTTGATCCATTTTGAAGTAGTTTTTGTATATGGCGTGAGGTATGGGTACTGTTTCATTTTTTTGCAGATGGATAATCCAGTTTTGCCAGCATCATTTGTTAAAAAGACTGTCTTTTCCCCATTTGATGGACTTTGGGCCCTTGTCAAAGATCAGGTGACCGTAGGTGGATGGATTTACATCTGGGTTCTCAATTCTGTTTCCATTGGTCTATGTGTCTGTCATTACCTGTACCAGGCTGTTTTGACTGCCTTGGCTGTATAGTAGGTTCTGAGATCAGGTAGTGTGAGGCCTCCAACTTTATTCTTCTTCTTCAGTAGTGCTTTACTTATTTGGGGCTTCTTCCCTCTCCATATAAAGTTAATGACTGGTTTTTCCATCTCTTTGAAGAATGTTGTTGGTATTTGGATTAGGTTTGCATTGTATTTGTAAATTGCTTTGCATAGAATTATCATTTTCATAATGTTGAGTCTACCTATCCATGAGCGTGGTATATTTTCCATTTATGTAGATCCCTTTGGGTTTCTTGCAGTAGTGTTTTGTAGTTCTCTTTGTATAGGTCTTTTACATCCCTGGTTAGATTTATTCCTAAGTATTTTATCTTTTTAGGGGCTATTATAAATGGTATTGTTTTCCTGATTTCCTTTTCATCATTCTCCCTATCGGTGTATAGGAATCCAACTGATTTTTGAATGTTTATTTTGTATCCTGCTACTCTGCTGAATCTTTCTGTTAGTTCCAGTAGATTTCTTGTGGAGTCATTAGGGTTTTCTATGTATAGTACCATATCATCTGCAAACAGGGACAGTTTAATTTCTTCGTTACCAATTTGGGTGCCCTTTATTTCTTTTTCTTGCCTTATTGCTCTATCTAGAACTTCCAGCACAATGTTAAATAAGAGTAGTGATAAAGGGCATCCTTGTCTTTTTCCTGTTTTCAAAGAGAATGTTTTCAGCCTCTGTCCATTAAGAATGATGTTGGCCATTGGTTTTGCATAGATGCCCTTCATTATGTTGAGAAATTTCCTTTCTCTACCTATTTTATTGAGAGTTTTTATCAGGAATGGGTGTTGGACTTTGTCAAATGCCTTTTCTGCCTCAATTGAGATGATCATTTGATTCTTTTCTTTCCTTTTAATTATGTGGTGGATTACGCTGATTGATTTTCTAATGTTGAACTATCCTTGCATACTTGGTAGGAATCCTACTTGGTTGTGGTGTATTATTTTTTTGATGTGATGCTGAATTCTATTGGCTATAATTTTTTGAGAATTTTTGCATCTATATTTATTAGAGATATTTGTCTGTAATTTTCTCTTTTTGTGACGTCTTTGCCTGGTTTTGGTATCAGCGTTATGCTGGCTTCATAGAATGAATTTGGAAGTGTTGCTTCCTTTTCGATGCTCTGAAATAGCCTGAGTAGTACTGGTACAAGCTCTTCTGTAAATGTTTTGTAGCATTCTCCAGTGAAGCCATCTGGGCTTTTCTTGGTTGCGAGTTTTTTTTATTACCTTTTCAATATCTTCTCTTGTTATGGGTCTGTTCAGATTTTCAACATCATTTTGTTGTAATTTGGGTAGGTAGTGTGTTTCTAGAAATTTATCCATTACCTCTAGGTTTTCAAATTTGCTGGAGTATAGTTTTTCATAATATTCTGTTATAATCCTTTTTATTTTAGTTGGGTCTGTTGTAATGTCCCCCATTTCATTTCTTATTTGGGTTATTTGTGTCCTCTCCTGTTTTTCTTTTGTCAGTCTGGCCAGTGGTTTGTTGATTTTGTTGATTCTTTCAAAGAACCAACTTTTGGTTTTGTCGATTCTTTCTATTGTTTTTCTGTTCTCTATTTCATTTATTTCTGCTCTGATCTTTACTATTTCCTTTCTTCCATTGGCTGTGGGCTCTTTTTTTTTTTTTTTTTTTTTTTTGGCTCTTCTGTTTCTATTTGTTTTAGTTCTGTAGTTAATGTTTTGATTTTGTCCCTTTCTTCTTTTTTGATGTGTGCATCTATTGCTATAAATTGTCCTCAGAGGACTGCCTTTGCTGTGTCCCAAAGGTTTTGGTATGATGAGTTTTCATTCTCATTTGATTCTTGGCATTTTTTGATTCCATCTCTGATTTATTCTATTACCCAGTGATGTGTAGGCAGGGTATTATTCAGTTTCCATGTAATTGATTTTTTCCCTTGCTCTTTCTGTTGTTAATTTCTACCTTGATGGCATTGTGGTCAGAGAAGACACTTTGAATTATCTCAACGTTTTGGATCTTGTTGAGGATTGCTCTGTGGCCTAAGATGTGGTGTATTCTGAAGAACGTTCCATGTGCTTTGGAAAAGAATGTGTACTTTGCAGCAGTTTGATGGAGTGTTCTATATATGTCTATGAGGTCAAGTTGGCAGATTATGCCCTTTAGGTATTCTGTATTTTTGCTGAGTTTCTTCTTAGTTGTTCTGTCCTTTACTGAGAGTGGTGTGTTGAAGTCTCCTACTATTATTGTGGAACTGTCACTTTCTCTTTTCAGTGTTGTTAGAGTTTGTTTTATGTATTTTGGAGCCCTGTCATTGGGTGCGTAGATGTTTATTATGGCTATGTCTTCCTGATGGATCGTCCCCTTAATCATTATATAGTGTCCTTCGTTGTCTTTTATGGTGGATTTGTTTTAAAGTCTATTTTGTCTGAGATTAGAATTGCCACTCCTGCTCTTTTTGGTAGTTGTTAGCTTGATATATTTCTTTCCAACTTTGACTTTTAATAAATTTGCATGTTTGTTTCTAAAGTGTGTCTCTTGTAGACAGCATATTGATGGATCCTGTTTTCTTATCTGTCACTCTCTGTCTCTTTATGGGTGCATTGAGTCCTTTTACATTCAGTGTAATTATTGATAGATGTGAGTTTGTTGATGTCACTTTGTAGTGCTTTTTTGTGGTGCTGAAGTTTTCTTTGTTCGTCTTACTCTGTTGTGCTGAATTACTTTTGTTTGTGGATTTTTTTCATTTCTTTTGTTTTTGCTGAGACTTTATGTTTTTCCTCTTTTTTTATGTTTGTTAACTTTCTTTGTCGTTACCGTGAATTTTACCCTTATCTTTCTAAGTTTGAAGCATTCTACCATTACTTGGTATCGCCTTGCCTTCCTCTCCATTAGAAGGTTCTATACCTATGCCGTTTATTCCCTCTTTTATTGTTTTGATGTTGTTGTCATTTACTGATAAACTGCTCTTATTCCCTGTTGTATTTCTTTTGGTTTTGGATACTCCTTGAGAGTTCATTTCCTAGATTGTATCTGACTGGTATGATCTTGCGTCCTAGATTCTTCCTGTGAGTCAAAATTGTTTGTTTTCAGATTGATGAACTCCCTTTAATAATTCTTGGAAGTTAGGTGTGGCTTTTACATGTTCCCTTAATTTCTTTTTATGTGGAAATGACCTAATTTCACCATCATATTTGAAAAAGAGTTTTGCAGGATATATTATTCTTGGCTGGCAATTTTTTTCTTTAAGATTTTATATATGTCGTCCCATTGCCATCTTGTCTGCATGGTTTCTGCCAAATAATCTGAACTTAGTCTTATTGTTTCTCCTCTGTATGTGACTTCTTGTTTTTCATGAGCTGCTCTCAGGATTCTTTGTTTGTCTTTGCTTTTGGCAAGTGTGATTATGATATGCTTTGGTGATTTTCTTTTGGGGTCTATCCTATATGGGGTTCGTTCAGCTTCTTGGATGGCCAGCTTTTCATCTTTCATGATATTGGGGAAGTTTTCTGTCAGCAGTTCTTCAGTGATCCTCTATGTGTTGTCTGTTTTCTCCCCCTGTTCTGGAACGCCAATCACTCGAAAATTTTTGCTTTTGATTGTATCCCACATAACTCTCAGGGTCTCTTCATTTTTCTTTGTTCTTTTTTCTGAGTTTTCCTCAAACAGAGTTGTATCCAAGTCTTTGTCTTCAATTCCACTGATCCTGTCTTCCACCTGTGAATTCATTTTGGCATTTTGTTCCTGCATTATTTTCCTTTATTCTTCCAATTTTTTGTCTGTATTTTCCATGAATTTGTCTATTTTTTCCTCATTTTTGTCTCCTTTTTGTTTCAGCTCTTGGAGAATTCTGAGTATGAGAGATTTGATTTCCCTATCAGGTAGTTCTAGTGCCTTTTCTTCCACTGTACAGTCATCTGGTGTTTTATTTTGGACACCTACTGGAAACATCGTCTCCTGTTTTTGTAAATGTTTTGATATTGTCTGCTGTCTTCTGGGCATTCAGTTGTTATTTTTCTTGTTTATTGATTGTTGATTTGTTTGTTTCATCCCTTTTTTTAAAATTTGGCTACGTTTGAGCAGGCGGGCTGTGTGTTCTTTGTTGTTTGCTTATCTTTGGGCACAATACTTTTCACCTCATTCTCCATTTGGCAGGGTCAGTCACTCAGATATGGTACGGCAGGGCAGGTCTAACTGAAGAGTTATGGGACGGGTAGTTTGTGGCACTTACTACAGCCACCAGGGCCGGTCAGTAATCGGTGCAGGGAAGGTTCCAGTAAGCCGTGCCTGTGCTGTGTGGTGATGTGATGTAAGTGCACAGTGCAGGTAGGCAGGATTTAGCGGGGAGATTGTTATGTGTGGAGCTAAGATGGTTATGGGAGAGAGGAGAGAGGAACAGGAGCCAAAAACATACAAACAAACAAAAAAGAATGCTAGGGGAGCTTGCCGTTGGAGTGGAGAGATGAGAGACTATGAAATGGTGAAAAACAAAAAGGGGAAGAGGAAGAAAAAAAAAGAAAAGAAAAGAATGAATAAATAAAAATCAGAAAGGGAAAAGAACAGCAAAGTTCCCAGGGATCCCACCGGTGTGGCTATGAGTTCTGGGGAAGTTGTTCTCTGGTGTTGCAGTACAGCCTGGATAGAAGGTGCAGAGGTATACAATGCCAGGTATTCAGGAAACGGAAAGAGAAGGAAGATATAGAAAGATGAGAAACTGAGTAATGAAGAAAGACAAAAAGGGAAAAAGAGGGAAAAGAAAAGAAAAGAAATTTAAAAAGAAACAAGAAAAGCCCCCCTAAAAACCAATGAAAAAAGAAATGCCCTCCGGGATCCCTCTGCACGTCTGTGCAAGCCGAGGGCGTAGGTTCCAAGCCATGCAGTACCGCCTGGGCAGAACGGGCTCCCAACTCAAGAAAAGGAAAAGAGAAGAAACAAAGAACTGAAAAGAAACAAGTGAACGAAAGCGCCAGGATCCCACTAGCGTGGCAGCCCAGACCGGGAAGCAGCTCCGCACTTGAACGGGAGCTCCGCAGCCCCTCAGGAAGATGCAAAGATGGCGCACAGAGCCAGGTATTTGAGTGAAAGGAGGGGGAGGTGGTGAGAGGTAAGGAAGTAATCAAAAGAAGCAGAAAAAAAGCAACACCAGCAGCCAACAAATGGCACTCAGAGAGCCAGCTAGTGCGGGCTGGTAGAATCCAAGCAACCTGTGCTTACTGTACAAGAGACTATGTCCGTGGGAAGCAGAGGAGGCTGAGTGTGGGTGAAGAAGGGTAGGGGATGGGAAAGCGTATATCACAAATTACCAGAGTTCTGCAGCCCCTCAGGAAGATACAAAGATGGTGCACATAGCCAGGTAATTGAGTGAAAGGAGGCGGAGGTGGTGAGTGGTAAGGAAAAAAATCAAAAGAAGCAGAAAAAAGCAACACTAGCAGCCAGCAAATGGCACTCAGAGAGCCGGCCCTTTCGGATGGGTGGAATCCAAGCAGCTGGTGCTTCCCAGACAAGAGATTGTGGCTGTGGGAAGCAGAGGAGGCCGAGTGGGGGTGAAGAAGGGTGGGGGGGTGGGAAAGCATATATCGCGAATTACTGGTTGTTCTGTCTCCCGCTGGAACTCCGTGAACCTGCTTCCTCGTACCCCCTGTTTGCTGGTCTCTGATAGGAGTCCAAGATGGTGGATCCACGCTGCGTTAGCTGATAGGGAACCTCTGCATGAATCTCTCCTCACTCTCCTTTCTCTGTCAGTTTTCTCACTCCATTTGGTGCTTGGCTGAGTTCTTTATCTCTTCATTTGATGTTTTAGGGTTTTAGGATTGTTGTTTTCTCTGTTCAGCTTAGTTTTTCAGATCTTTGTTGTGGAGGGACGGCATGGTGCTTCTGCCTAGAGCACCATTTTGCCGGAAGTCCCTCCATTTCATTTTTGATGACTTCCAATTTTCCTAGATTCATACTTTGTACATTCCATGTTCCGATTATTAATGGATGTTTACAGCTGCTTCTTCTCATTTTGAGTCATGCCATATCAGCAAATGAAGCTCCCAAACACTTTACTCCATTCACATCATTACAGTCGACTCTACTTGGAGGAGGCAGCTCTTCCCCAGTTGTATTTTGAGTGCCTCCAACTTACGGAGCTCATCTTCCAGCACTATACCAATGTTCCACTACTATTCATAAGGTTTTCACTGGCCAATTTTTTTTAGAAGTAGATAGCCAGGTCTTTCTTCCCAGTCCATCGGGATTGCATCGTATTTGTAAATTGCTTTGGCATAACACAGTTTATGAAGAAAATGTTCTACATTCTACCTTTGGTTTCACCTCTTTGGGAGCAAGGGAGAATGAAGAAAACAAGATACAAGTGAAGGATTAGTCCAAAGGACTAATGGACCAGAACTACCACAGCCTCCACCAGACTGAGTCCAGTACAACTAGATGGTGCCTGGCTACCACCACTGACTGCTCTGACCGCGATCACGATAGAGGGTACCAGACAAGCTGGAGAAAAATGTAGAACAAAATTCTAACTCACAAAAAAAGACCAGACTTACTGGCCTGACAGAGACTGGAGAAACCCTGAGAGTATAGCCCCTGGACACCCTTTTAGCTCAGTAATGAAGTCACTTCCGAGGTTCACCGTTTAGCCAAAGATTAGACGGCCTCATGAAACAAAAAGAGATTAATGGGGCACAACAGTCCAGGGATAAGGACAAGAAGGCAAGAGGGGACAGGAGAGCTGGTAATAGGGAACCCAAGGTTGAGTAAGGACAGCGTTGACATGTCGTGGGGTTGTTAACCATTGTCATACAACAATATGTGTACTAACTGTTTAATGAGAAACTATTTGTTCTGTAAACCTTCAGGCAAAGTACAGTAAAAAAAATGATAACATATGTACACAATATGCCTATACGTATAATCTCTTTTGGAACTATGTCAAAAGCCTATATTTGAGGCCATTTATGAATGTCAGACCTTGGCCAAATGACCCTTCTAGCCCCCATCTTGTAATAGGCCCTGCCAGTGAGTTATCATACAGGTGGCATTCCTGGTGCTTTTATCCTAATTACTTTTCCCTGTTCAAGGTTCAGAATAGGTGAAATGGAAATTAGATTAATATTTTCCTTTTTGCCACTGAACAAATAGACCATGAAAGCATTCCAAGTTTGTGACAGGGACTGGAAGTGTGGCATGAGCTGAAGAGAATGACAGCGTCTAATGAGTGTCTAAACAAATATCAGGATGTGATCTTGTTTCATCTGCCCTGATTCTTTAAAAAAAAAAAAAAAAGAAAGAAAGTCATATCCCACAAAGCACTCTGTAACTCTGAGGGAGCCCAGCTTTTTGGAGGGGAAAAAAATCACATTTAGAATCGTGATCCAGTCTTAGGATGGTGGTATCACATTCGAAGACACATAGCTCAGCAACCAAACTCATTTCAAAAAGTAATTATGAACTTGACTTGTGTCTTTTGAAAAGCATTAAAACGGCTACAATTCATAACCCCAAAAAGCGCCTTTAAAAGCTCCCACCTTCTCTTCATTTTTCCTGTTCTCCAGGCACTCTTAACTGTTCAAGAAACCCTAGCCTCATGAAATATTCTAGTTCTTTCTTCCCGTGTGCAAATCCATGGTGTCACCTGCCTTGGGTTGCCAGAGGCACCTCAGAAGAAAGATCTAGTTATCTACTTCTGAAAAATCAGCCATTGAAAACCCTATGGAGTGCAGTTCTACTCTGACACACATGGGGTCGCCATGAGTCAGAATCAACTTGATGGCAACTGGTAACTAGTCATTTTTAGTATTTGTATGTCCCATGCAATATTTAGGATGAACATACCCTAAAATATTATTTGTTGTTTAACTGAAATTCCAATTTAACTGGGCCTCCTATTTCTATTTACTAAGTCTGGCAACCCTAACCTGTACTCTAGAATAGCCATTGGGGCTGTGCTGCCACCCACTGGCCCAACTGATACCAACAGTGTCCAGAGAACCTGGAGACTCCATGTCCTCTGCCTTGCTTGTGCTCACAGTGGAGGGAAAGGCACAAAGCCTCTTGGGAAGTGTAATTCCTCTCTCACTGTGTTTTTTGTCATGAAGACTCTTCATGGAGAATTTCTAGTGAATAAAATTTTCCACTTCATTTTACCTCATTGGAGTTGAACCTGTAAGGGTTAGAGAAAAACCCCAAAAGGATTGCAAGAGAAGGAAGTTAGGAAAAACTTTGTATGAACACTAACTGGATATTTGATGATATGAAAGAATTATTATTATACTTTTAGGTGTGATAATGGTATTATGATTATGTTTTGCAAAGGAAACCCTTCTCTTTCAGAGATACATACTGAAGTAGTTATGGATAAAATGAATTCTAGGATTTGCTTTATAATAATCCAGTGAAGGTGGGGGAGAACGAGTACATGGAGGTTGCTTGTGTTATTTTCTCTACATTAGTATATGCTTGAATTTTCTATAATGAAAAGTTTTTAAAAATTAAGCCAGTTTACCTCCTATACAGGATCATTCTGGGAACCCTGGTGGCACAGTGGTTAAGAGCTTGGTTGCTGTCATGGATTGAATTGTGTCCCCCAAAAATGTGTGTATCAATTTGGCTGGGCCATGATTCCCGGTATTGTGTGATTGTCCACAATTTTGTCATCTGATGTGATTTTCCTATGTGCTATAAATCCTAAACACTATGATGTTAATGAGCTGGGGCTGGGCAACAGTTGTGTTGATGAGGGAGGACTCAATCTACAGGATTGGATTGTGTCTTTAGCTAAAAGAGAGAAGTGAGCAGAGACGGGGGACCTCATGCCACCAAGAAAGCAGTGCTGGGAGCAGAGCATGTCCTTTGGACCCAGGATTCCTGCACAGAGAAGCTCCTAGTCCAGGGGAAGATTGATGAGAAGGACCTTCCTCCAGAGCCAACAGAGAGAGAAAGCCTTCCCCTGGAGCTGACACCCTGAATTTGGTCTTTTAGCCTATTTTACTATGAGGAAATAAATTTCTTTTTGTTAAAGGCATCCACTTGTGGTATTTCTGTTATAGCAGCACTAGATGACTAAAACAGCAGCTAACCAAAATGTCAGCAGTTAGAATCCACCAACTGCTCTTTGGAAACCCTATGGGGCAGTTCTACTCTGACCTATAGTGTCGCTATGAGTCAGAATTGACTTGGCAGCAACGGGTTTGTTTTTTGGGTTTTTGGAGACTTCCTTAGAAGGATACTGGAACAGATCACCATTACTCTAGCACATGGAGAGAAGGGGACTTTTTAAAGAAAACTTGAGAGCAGTGGCTGACCTGCAACTAATCAGGGTCAAAATCAGCACCTCAGTTTGGCCATTCCAGTTGAATAGGGGTCTTCAAAATGTTCTCTGCAGTAGTCACTCTGATGATTGTGTAAAGAAATCTCCCCTTGGTGCTCACATTTAGAAAACAAGATTTTGGTGCAATGCTTGGTGAGTAGAACTTGTTAATGCCAGAGCCTCTGGGCACCACTGAATTTCTCCCAAAGCAATCTGTATATTACTGTGTGGAAACGGCTTCTCATCAAAAATGGTTTTGGTTAGAATCCTAAGTTAACCACTGCCACCTTAGTCCTCTATTTTTGGGAAGGAAAATCTTTTTGCCGTAATGAACATCCAGGGGAAAAGCCAAGTCCTGACAGCCTCAGAGACAATTGTTGTCCTGAATAAAATGTACATAGAAACACAACACGAGCTGCATATGGAAACCTCTCTCCTCAACTGTGTAGGCAAACTGTATTGTATCTGGCTATAACTTTCCTTCTTCCATTTGCTTAACCACCCCTCCCACCTACCCCCACAATTTTGCTGTGTTTTACAGGATAATAGAAGCACCAACTAAAAGGCAGAAAAATCCATCAGACTAAAGCCCAATGAATCAGGTTTTTTCTTCCATTAAATATGAAATTTGAAAAAGTGTAAATAAATTCCAAACACTGTTGTATATAGACATAATACTAGTAGGCAGAGATTTGTTTTCATTCAGTCAATTATATTTATTGACTAGCAGCTACATGCCAGGCACTGAGTTCTGAGTTCTTTTGAACCAGGCCTTATAAGAAGATACTTAATGATGACTTGCAAATTACCAGGTGTCTTCTACAGGTTGTATGAAAAGTAAGGGCCATTGGATTTTTACCTACTTAACTGTCTGAGTATCATCTGATTAGGATGGACTCAGATGCCTTGTTAGCAGCATGGGTAGGTTTGTAACAGTCTTGGCAAACTTTCCTTTGTTTACGGCTACGCAATGTCAAAACAACTGGATGAAAAATGAAAGGTTGACATATTTGTTTATGTGTGCCATCAACAGATATTACATCTGGAAGGAGCACACTGTGGTGCTGAGAGCACCAGCCTTGAAGTTTGATATATCTGAGCTAGGATTTCTGTTCTGCCCACTCACTAGACACTTGACTTCAGACGATGTTACTTAACCTCAGTGAATCCAGTTCTCTCCTTATCACAAGAGGGATAATAGTACAGACTTTATAAGATTGTTGGGAGAATCAAATGACTTTACAGATGCCTTCATAAATGCTGCTTGTTCTGCCTAGAATTCATTTCTTACCTCTTCTATATCTTGGTAACAGCTATGTCCTACATCACCAGCCTAGGATTAAATACATTTACCTTTAGACTAAAAATATTGACTCCTAGCACCCATTCCCCCCATGTATCTGTCAGTTTGTTGTACTGTGGTGGCTTACGTGTTGCTGTGATGCTGGAAGCTATGCCACTGCTATTCAAATACCAGCAGGGTCACCCATGGTGGACAGGTTTCAGTTGAGCTTCCAGACTTAGACAGACTAAGAAGAAGAACCCAGTGGTCTACTTCTGAAAAGAATTAGCCAGTGAAAACCTTATGAATAGAAGTGGAACATTGTCTGATATAGTGCTAGAAGATGAGCCCCTCAGGTTGGAAGGCACTCAAAAGACAACTGGGGAAGAGCTGCCTCCTCAAAGTAGAGTCGGCCTTAATGACATGGATGGAGTCAAACTTTTGGGACCTTCATTTGCTGATGTGGCATGACTCAAAATGAGAAGAAAAAGCTACAAACATCCATTAATAATTTGAACGTGGAATGTACAAAGTATGAATCTAGGAAAACTGGACATTGTAAAAAATGAAATGAAACCATAAACATCAATATCCTAGGTATTAGCGAGCTGTAATGGACTGGTATTGGCCATTTTGAAACAGACAATCATAGGGTCTACTATTCTGGGAATGACAAATTGAAGAAGAATGGTGTATTCATAGTCAAAAAGAACATTTCAGGATCTATCCTGAAGTACCATACTGTCAGTGATAGGATAATATCCATATGCCTACAAGAAGACCAGTTAATATGACTATTATTCAATTTATGCACCAACCACTAAGGCTAAAGATGAAGAAATTGAAGATTTTTACCAACTTCTGCAGTCTGAAATTGATCAAACATGCAATCAGGATGCATTGATAATTACTGGTGATTGGGATGTGAAAACTAGAGACAAAGGAGAAGGATTGGTAGTTGGAAAATATGGCCTTGGTGATAGAAACAGTGCCAGAGATCGCATGATAGAATTTTGCAAGACCAAGGACTTCTTCACTGCAGATACCTTTTTGCACCAACATAAATGGCAACTATACGCGTGGACCTCATCACATGGAATACAAAGGACTCAAATTGACTACAACTGTGGAAAGAGACGATGGAAAAGCTCAATATCATCAGTCAGAACAAGGCCAGGACTTGACTGTGGAACAGATCATCAATTGCTCATATGCAAGTTCAAGTTGAAACTGAAGAAAATTAGAACAAGTCCATGAGAGTCAAAGTACGAACTTGAGCATATCCCACCTGAATTTAGAGACCACCTCAGTAAAAGATTTGCGGTGTTGAACACTAATGACCGAAGACCAGACGAGTTGTGGAATGGCATCAAGGACATCATACATGAAGAAAGCAAGAAGACATTAAAAAGATAGGAAAGAAAGAAAAGACCAAAATGGATGTCAGAAGAGACTCTGGCACTTGCTCTTGAACGTTAGAGTAGCTAAAGTGAAAGGAAGAAATGATGAAGTAAAAGTGCTGAACAGAAGATTTCAAAGGGTGGCTTGAGAAGACAAAGTAAAGTATTATAATGACATGTGCAAAGACCTGGAGGTAGAAAACCAAAAGGGAAGAACGCGTTGGGCATTTCTCAAGCTGAAAGAACTGGAGAAAAAAAATTCAAGCCTCGAGTTGCAATATTGAAGGATTCTACAGGGAAAATATTGAACAACACAGGAAGCATTAAAAGAAGATGGAAGGAATACGCAGAGTCACTATACCGAAATGAACTGATTGACGTTCAACCATTTCAGGAGGTAGCGTATGATTAGGAACCGATAGTACTGAAGGAAGAAGTCCAAGCTGCACTGAAGGCATTGGCAAAAAACAAGGCTCCAGGAACTGACAGAACACCGATTGAGATGTTTCAACAAATGGATGCAGCCCTGGAACTGCTCACTCGTCTATGCCAAGAAATTTGGAAGACAGATACCTGGCCAACCAACTGAAGAGATCCATATTTATGCCTATTCCAATAAAAGGTGATCCAAATGAATGTGGAAATTATCAAACAATATAATTAATATCACACGCAAGTAAAATTTTGCTGAAGATCATTCAAAAGTGGCTGCAGCAGTGCATTGACAGGGAACTGCCAGAAAGTCAAATCTGATTCAGAAGAGGACATGGAACCAGGGATATAATTGCTGATGTCAGATGGATCCTGGCTGAAAGCAGAGAATACCAGAAAGATGTTTACCTGTGTTTTATTGACTATGCAAAGGCATGCAACTGTGTGGATCATAACAAATTATGGATATCATTGCAAAGAATGGGAATTCCAGAACACCTGTGCTTGTGAGGAACCTGTACATAGATCAAGAGGCAGTCATTCGAACAGAACAAAGGGATACTGTATGGTTTAAAGTCAGGAAAGGTGTGCGTCAGGGTTTTATCCTTTCACCATATTTATTCAATCAGTATGCTAAACAGATAATCCGAGAAGCTGGACTATATGAAGCAGAACATGGAATCAGGATTGGTAGAAGATTCACTAACACCCCGCTATATGCAGATGACACAACCTTGCTTGCTGAAAGTGAAGAGGACTTGAAGCACTTACTGATGAAGATCAAAGACCACAGCCTTCAGTATGGATTACACCTCAACATAAGGAAAACAAAAATCCTCACAACTGGACCAGTAAGCAACATCATGGTAAAAGGAGAAACGATTGAAGTTGTCAAGGATTTCATTTTACTTGGATCCACAATCAACATCCATGGAAGCAGCAGTCAAGATATCAAAAGATGCATTGCATTGGGAAAATCTGCTGCCAAAGACCTCTTTAAAGTGTTGAAAAGCAAAGATGCCACCTTGAATACTAAGGTGCGCCTGACTCAAGCCATGGTGTTTGTCATGGATTGAATTGTGTCCCCCAAAAAATGTGTGTAGCAACTTGGCTAGGTCATGATTCCTAGTATTGTATGATTGTGTTATTTGATGTGATGTCCTTATGTGTTGTAAACTCTACCACTATGATGAGATTATATGTGATCTCATGTGTTGTAAATTCTATCACTGTGATGAGGTTATACTGATGAGGTTGACAAGATCAGCGTCTTAATGCAATCTCTTTTGAGATATAAAAGAGAGAAGCGAGCAGAGACACATGGGACCCTCATACCACCAAGAAAGCAGTGCTGGGAGCAGAGTGCATCCTTTGGACCTGAGGTTCCTGCCCAGAGAAGCTCCCAGACCAAAGGAAGACTGATGACATGGACTTTCCTCTAGAGCCAATGGAGGAAGTGTTCCCCTGGAGCTGATGCCCTGAATTTGGACTTGTAGCCAACTGGACTGTGAGAGAATAAATTTCTCTTTGCTAAATCCATCCATTTGTGGTATTTCTGTTAGAGCAGCACTAGATGACTAAGACAGTGTTTTCAGTTGCTTCATATGCCCTCGAAAGCTGGATGATGCCTAAGGAAGACCGAAGAAGAATAGATGCCTTTGAATTGTGGTGTTGGTGAAGAATATTGAACAGACCATGGACTGCCAGAAGAATGAACAAATCTGTCTTGGAAGAAGTACAACCAGAATGCTCCTTAGAAGCAAGGATGGAGAAACTAGTCTCACATACTTTGGACATGTTATCAGGAGGGATCAGTCCCTGGAGAAGGACATCATGCTTGGTAAAGTAGAGGGTCAGTGAAACAGAGGAAGACCCTCAACGAGATGGATCAACACAGTGGCTGCAACAAGGGCTCAAGCATAACAACGATCATGAGGATGGCACAGGACCGGACAGTGTTTTGTTCTGTTTACATAGGGTCACTATGAGTTGGAACCGACTCAACGGCACCTAACAACAACAACAACAGCACCCATTTGGAGCCCTGGAGGCATGATGTTTAAGAGCTATGGTTGCTAACAAAAAGGTAGGCAGTTCGAATCTACCAACCATTCCTTGGAAACCCTATGGGACCGTTCTACTCTGTCCTATATACAGGGTCACTATGAGTTGGAATCGACTTGGTGGCAATGGGTTTATTTATTTATTTATGGTTTTTAGCACCCATATGTCACCATGAGAATGCCCTTCTCTCCATTCCAGGGTCACACTTCATTTCTGAGAGCTCCCACCTGGCCTGTTAACTCACAAATCTGGTATGCCCCATTGACACTGTAGAATGCTGCAGCTACCACCAAAAGTTGTTTGCTTTAGGAAGGCCTGCGGGACCATTCCATCATGCCAACAGTACAAATCAAGGTTCAGAAAATCCAAAGACACCTGCCACCACTACTACCACCAAAGTATCAGCACTACTACTACCAAGTTGGTGGCACAGTGGTTAAAAGCTCAGCTGCTATCCAAAAGGTCAGCAGTTTGAATCCACCAGCCACTCCTTGAAAACCCTATGGGGCAGTTCTACTCTGTCCTATAGGGTCACTCTCGAATCAGAGCCAACTTGATGGAAATGGGTCTTTTACTGCCACCAAAGTGTTTTCTGTCATGCCATTCCCAGTTCTTGTAAACACTTTGTTGAATAGGCAAATTTGCTGTCATACACACGTTGTTGAAAGCAAGCCATCCTACATACCAATCTTCCTACCTATCACTGTGATGGCTTCACTGATACTCTTGCAGTAACTTTCCCTCATTTGGAGAAGGAAAAAAGAAGAAAATCTCTCCCTTAGCATTATAATAAATTATGATCTTTCAACACCCCTCCCCCATGGCCTTGGCCTCCTCAAATCTGAGTTTTTGTTTTATACTCACACTCTCAAATAGCCATTAATCCAAGAGCATAGCTAGAGTGCGTGGAAGGCAAGGCCAGGACTAGAGTTCAACCTTCCAGCATATTGTGTTGTAAGCAGACTCTCCCCTCAAAGGGGACTGTAGGCTCAAGTGCTGAGCCTGATCACCAGTCCATACTCCACCTTACCCGATGATGAATTACCCTTTAAGGGACCTTTGGTCTTGATTCCCTTCCACTGGTCTCAGTTGGGACCATCTCATCTCAAACATCAAAGTTGTTCTAATAACATTGACTCTCAAAAAGAAAAGGTATTGGAGTCTCTATTCCTTCATTGTCAGAGGGCTTCTTGGTCCCAATGCAAATTTGCCTATACTTTCCCTAGCAAGCTTAGAATTTCATATGCCAAAGGGTATGGGGGTGAAATGGCCCTTGTTCCTCCAAAACTTGGTCTGTTGCATCTAAATAATATCTATTCCTCCCTGAAAACTTAGTTCAAAGACTACCTTCTCTAGGAAGCCTTTCCTGGCCATCCTGCAGCCTCATTAGGTGCTCCTCCTTTGTGTGCTTACGTTGAACCCTGGGCATATCTTTATCATATCACTGACCAGATTGAATTGCAGAATTGTTTACGTGCCTGTCTTCTCCTCCATTAGATTATAACCTCTGTCAGGACAGGGATTTTGCCTACTTAGCATTGCATTCTTAGCTTCTGTCTTATCACCCAGTATATAAGTAGGTCCTTGGGAAATGGAAGGTCCTTCTCCACAACCCCAAACATTCAGTTTGGTCTGCTTTTATACCAACTCCCTCAATGAATTTTCTGATTGCTTCATCCAAGTATTTCCTGGAAGTGTTCCCTTTAAGAGATTACTGCAATATCAATATCTTTCCTGCCCTCACATCCTTCCTAGAATGTTAAGAAACATTTTGGGGACAATATGTCCCAATCTTTTAAGGCTATGTCTAGATGTTTCCAAAAACCTGATCATTTTGTGACTTTGTCGAATGAAAAACTTAGTCATGTCTGTGCAGTATATTTTGAGTTTCTAAGTTCAAAAATCATAATATACTCGATTTTAATGAGATCCCAATTCCATCTCATCTGCATCTCAAGCTGTTAGCCTCATAGGTACAAGGTTAGGCTTGTTTTATTGTTTAATGAAAATGAAAGTTGACAGCTCTATCCATATTAATCACATTAATGAGAAATTTTGGAACAAGCAGTAACAAGGCAACTCCCTCCCTACTTGGTGTTGGCACAATAGGCCCAAGGGGCCTTGCCTGGTCATCCTGTGTTCCCACTGCATTGTGTAATTAAGAAACCAGCACCAGAAGAAGGATGGAATGGCTCTGCCTCATTCCTAAGATAAAGTGCAAAATCCTAGGTGAGTTCCTTTATTGGTAAATCTCCTCGAAGACAACAGTCACAATTCTTCAGTTGGCAAACTTTAACAGATACAGAGAGCTTCTCCCAACGCAGCTCCAAAGAAAAATACGTGTTTATTAGAGCCATAAATCCCCTCCAGCGAGGCATGAGTCACATGGACACTACAGTCAGAGGAGTTGTGGCCAGACAGGAGTGAGAGGCAGCAGGGTAGGGGAGACAGTGTCTCCAACTCTCCTGGTCAAGTTCCCCAGATGGAGATGAGTTTTAATATATCACTTTCAGATCTCACATTTTATCTTCTAAATTCATGGGCATCTTTCATTCTAGCCAATAACATGTTCATATTATTTTAAAGTTTTTTTCATCTTCTAAATCATTAAGTAAAATTGTGACTAATAATAATACTCTGGGACTAATAATAATACCAAAACCCAAAACCCCACTGCCATTGAGTCCACTTTGACTCATAGCGACCCTATAGGACAGAGTAGAACTGCCCCATAGGGCTTCCAAGGCTGTAATCTTTATGAAAGCAGACTGCCACATCTTTCTCCCACGGAGTGGCGGGTAGGTTCGAACCACCGACCTTTTGACTAGCAGCCAAGTGCTTTAACTACTGCAACACCAGGACTCCAATAATAATAATAGCTAATATTTAATGTGTGGCATCCGTTTGTTGAAATATCTCAGTTGGTAATCCGTCAATTCCTGGAGCCTTGTTTTTCGTCATTGCCTTCAGTGCAGGTTGAATTTCCTCCTTCAGTACCATTGGTTCTGGATCATATGCTATCTCCTGAAATGGTTGAATGGTGACCAGTTCTTTTTGATATAGTGACTCTATATATTCCTCCCATCTTCTTTTGATGCTTCCTGCATCATTTAATATTTTCCCCATAGAATCCTTCAATATTGCAACTTGAAACTTCAATTTTTTCTTCAGTTCTTTCAGCTTGAGAAATGCTGAGCGTGTTCTTCCCTTTTGGTATTCTAACTCCAGATCTTTGCACATTTCATAATAATGCTTTACTTTGTCTTCCTGAGTTGCCCATTGAAATCTTCTGTTCAGCTCTTTTACTTCATCATTTCTTCCTTTCCCTTTAGCTGCTCTGTGTTCAAGAGCAAGTTTCAGAGTTTCTTCTGACATCCATTTTGGTCTTTTCTTTCTTTTTTTATTGTATTTTAAATGAAGGCTTACAGAACAAATAGGTTCTCATTAAACAGTTCGTACACATATTGTTTTATGACAATGGTTAACCACCCCATGTCATGCCAGCACTGTCCCTTCTCAACTTTGGGTTCCCTATTACCAGATTTCCTGTCCCCTCCTGCCTTCTAGTCCTCGTCCCTGGACTGTTGTGCCCCATTAGTCTCATTTTATTTTATAGGGCTGTCTAATCTTTGCCTGAAGGGTGAACCTTGGGAGTGACTTCATTACTGAGCTAAAAGAGTGTTCGGGAGCCATACTCTCAGGATTTCTCCAGTCTCTGTCAGGCCAGTAAATCTGGTCTTTTTTGGGAGTTAGAATTTTGTTCTACATTTTTCTCCAGCTCTGTCCAAAACTCTCTATCGTGATCCCGGTCAGTGCAGTCAGTGGTGGTAGCCAGGAACCATCTGGTTGTACTGGACTCAGCCTGGTGGAGGCCGTGGTAGTTCTGGTCCATTAGTCCTTTGGACAAATCTTTTCCTTGTATCTTGTTTTCTTCATTCTCCCTTGCTCCCGAAGGGGTGAGACCAGTGGAGCATCTTATTTTTTTTATTGTTGTAATTAAATGAAGTTTTCATTTCAAGTTAGTCTCCCATACAGAAATTTTTTTTACATACATTGTTATGAGACCCCAACCGCTCACCCTGTTCTGAGACAGCACATTCCTCCCCTCCGCCCCTGATTCCCCATGAACATTCAACCAGCTCCTAACTCTCTCTGCCTTCCCATCTCACCTCTGGACAGAAGCTTCCCCTTTGGTCTCTTGTATCTATTTGACTAAGAGGCACACTCTTCACAAGTATCACTTTATGTCCCACAGTCCAGTCCAATCCCTGTCTGAAGAGTTGGCCTCGGAAATTGTTTTAGTCCAGGGGCCATGCTTTCTGGGGCACCTCCAGTCTCAGTCAGACCATTAAGTCTGGTCTTCTTACTAGAATTTGAGTTCTGCATCCCATCGTTTTACTGCTCCATCAGGGACCCTCTGTTGTGTTCCCTGTTCGGACGTTCATTGGTGGTAGCCAGGCACCATCTAGTTCTTCTGGTTTCAGGCTGATGAAGTCTCTAGTTTATGTAGCCCATTCTATCTCTTGGGCTAACACTTTCCTGTGTCTTTGGTTTTCTTTGTTCTCCTTTACTCCAAGTGGTGGTACAACTGATTTTTGTATGTTTATCTTGTATCCTGATACTTTGCTGAAATCTTCTATTAGTTCCAGTAGGTTTCTTGTGGATTCTTTGGGGTATTCTGTGTATAAGATCATATCATCTGCAAATAGAGATACTTTGACTTCTTCCCTACCTATTTGGGTGCCCTTTATTTCTTTTTCTAGCCTAAGTGCTCTGGCTAGGACCTCCAGCACAATGTTGAATAATAGTGGTGATAAAGGGCATCCTTGTCTGGTTCCTGTTCTCATGGGGAATGATTTCAAAGTCTCTCCATTCAAGATGATGTTGGCTGTTGGTTTTGTATAAATGCCCTTAATTATATTGAGGAATTTCCCTTCTATTCCTATTTTTTTGAGAGTTTTGATCATGAGTGGGTGTTGGACTTTGTCGAATTCCTTTTCTGCATCAATTGATAAGATCATGTGGTTCTTGTCTTTTGTTTTATTTATGTGATGGATTATGTTGATTGTTTTTCTAATGTTGCACCATCCCTGCATACCTGGTATAAATCCCACTAGGTCACCCTGAATTATTTTTTTGATATGTTGCTGAATTCTATTGGCTAGAATTTTGTTGAGGATTTTTGCGTCAGTGTTCATGAGGGACATCAGTCTCTAATTTTCTCTTTTTGTGGTGTCTGTACCTGGTTTTGGTATCAGGGTTATGCTGGCTTCATAGAATGAGTTTCGGAGTATTCCATCCTTTTCTATGCTCTGAAATACCTTTAGTACAAGTGGTGTTATCTCTTCTCTGAAAGTTTGGTAGAATTCTCCAGTGAAGCCATCCGGGCCAGGGCTTTTTTTTGTTGGCAGTTTTTTAATAACCTTTTCAATCTCTTCTTTTGTTATGGGTTTATTTAGTTGTTCTACCTCTGTTTGTGTTAATTTTGGTAGGTAGTGAGTTTCTAGAAATTTGTCCATTTCCTCTAGGTTTTTCAAATTTGTCAGAGTACAATTTTTCATAGTAATCTGTTAGGATTCTTTTAATTTCAGTTGGGTCTGTTGTGATATCACCCATTGCATTTCTTATATGGGTTATCTGCTTCCTCTCCTGTTTTTCTTTTGTCAGTTGGCCAATGGTTTATCAATTTTGTTGATCTTTTCAAAGAACCAGCTTTTGGACTTGTTAACTCTTTCAATTGTTTTTCTATTCTCTATTTCATTTAATTCTGCTCTAATTCTTATTATTTCCTTTCTTCTGGCACCTGTGGGCTTCTTTTGCTGTTCTCTTTCTACTTGTCTCAGTTGTAGGGTAAATGCTTTGATTATGACCCTTTTTTCTTTTTGTATGTGTGCATTTATTGCTATAAACTGACCTCTGAGCACTGCTTTTGCTGTGTCCCAATGGTTCTGGTAGGATGTGTGTTCATTCTCGTTTGATTCTATGAATTTCTTTATTCCCTCCTTAATTTCTTCTATAACCCAGTGGTTTTTGAGCAAGGTGCTGTTCAGTTTCCATGTGGTTGATTTTTTTTCCTTGCTTTTTGTGTTGTTGATTTCCACTTCTATGGCTTTATGGTCAGAAAAGATGCTTTGTAATATTTTGATGTTTTGGATTTTGTTAAGGCTTGCTTTATGGCCTAATATGTGGTCTATTCTGGAGAATGTTCCATGTGGGTTGGAAAAGAAAGTATACTTGGCTGCTGTTGGGTGGAGTGTTTGGTATATGTTTATGGGATCAAGTTGGTTGATTGTAGCATTTAGCTCTTCTGTGTCTTTGTTGAGCTTCTTTCTGGATGTTCTGTCACCAAAAGTGGCATGTTGAAGTCTCCTACTACTATTGTGCAGCTGTCTATCTCTCTCTTCAGAGCTGTTAGAGTTTGTTTTATGTGTTTTCGAGCCCTGTCGTTGGGTGTGTAAATATTTATTATAGTTATGTCCTCCTGGTGTATTGACCCCTTAATCATTATATAGTGCCCCTCCTCATCCTTTGTGGTGGATTTTACTTTAAAGTCTATTTTGTCAGAGATTAATATTGCCATTCCTGCTCTTTTTTGAGTGTTGTTTGCTTGATACATTTTTTTCCGTCCTTTGAGTTTTAGCCTGTTTGTGCCTTTAAGTCTAAGGTGTGTCTCTTGTAAGCAGCATATAGATGGATCATGCTTTTTTATCCAATCTGCCACTCTCCGTCTCTTTATTGGTGCATTAAGTCCGTTTACATTCAGTGTAATTATTGATAAGTATGAGTTTAGTGCTGTCATCCTGATATCTCTTTTTGTGTGTTGTTCACAGTTTCTTTGTTCTCCTCAATTTGCTGCACTGAGTCGTTTTTCTTTATGTATTTTTTTTTTCATCTTTTTCTTTGTTGTAGATTTTGTGTTTACCGGATCTTTGTGTTTTTCTACTTTTTTATTTTGATTTGTAGGCTTGTTAGAGTCCTTTGTGGTTACCTTAATATGTACCCCTATTTTTCTAAGTTTATAGCAGTCTTTTAATACTTTATATTACCTTAACTTCCCCTCCATATAAAAAAATCAATGTCTCCATTTTTTAAATCCCTATTTTTTGTTTTAATATTATCCCTTTTTACATATTGATATCTGTTTCCCGATTTTCAATGTTTTAGCTTTGATGTATTTTTTTTTTAGAGGGAGTACAAAGTTTATTCAATAAGTTTAAAATAATCAATTAATTATGTAAGAATATAGTGAAATTAGTCAAAGACAATATCAAGTAATTGTTTTTAAAGAGGCAGTGCAATAATAAAGCAGTGACTTTAAAGACTGCAGGATCACATAAAAGCACCTAGAAATATTTCTTGAAGAAATAATATATATATTTATACATTTTCACTCTTTTTTTTTTCCATTTACAATTTCAATATTTTAGCTTTATTCTATATCACTTTTTGGTAGGCGCTGTAAACATCTGAGGTTCTTTGAAGTATTTTTGATGTCCGTATCTGAGTCAATATCTGGTTGCTCTGTCCTGTGTTCTAGTCTTGCGCTGTTAGCTGGTGTTACTGATTATCTAATCGTAGGACTCCCTTTAGTATTTCTTGTAATTTTGGTTTGGTTTTTGCAAATTCCCTAAACTTCCGTTTATCTGGAAATGCCCTAATTTCGCCATCGTATTTGAGAGACAGTTTTGCTGGATATATAATTCTTGGCTGGCAGTTATTTTCCTTCAAGGCTTTATATATGTCATCCCATTGCCTTCTAGCCTGCATGGTTTCTGCTGAGTAGTCCAAGCTTATTCTAATTGACTCTCCTTTGTGGATGACTTTTCTTTTATCCCTAGCTGCTCTTAAAATTCTCTCTTTATCTTTGGTTTTGGTAAGTTTGATTATAATATGTCTTGGTGACTTTCTTTTGGGATCTACCTTCTGTGGGGTTCAATGAGCATCTTGGATAGATATCTTCTCATCTTTCATGATATCCGGGAAGTTTTCTGTCAACAAATCTTCAACAATTTTCTCTGTATTTTCTGTTATCCCCCCTGTTCTGGTACTGCAATCACTCGTAGGTTATTTCTCTTGATAGAGTCCCACATGACTCTTAGAGTTTCTTCATTCTTTTTAATTCTTTTATCTGATTTTTCCTCAAATAGGTTGGCGTCAAGAGCTTTATCTTCAATGTCACTAATTCTAACCTCTGCTGCCTCAATTCTGCTCCTATGACTTTCTATTGAGTTGTCTAATTCTGAAAGTTTATTGTTAACTTATGGATTTCTGATTGTTGTCTCTGCATGGATTCTTGCAGCCTATTAAATTTTGCATTATGTTCTTGAATAACTTTTTTAAGTTCTTCTACTACTTTGTGTGTTCTCTGGCCATTCCTATATTATGATGAATTTCCTTTCTAATTTCTAGAAGAGTTCTGTATATTAATCTTTTGTATTCTGTCTCTGGTAATTCCAAGAAGTTCTCTTCCTCCAGAGAATTTTTGATTCTTTATTTTGGGAGTTTGCTGAAGCCGTCATGGACTGCCTCTTTATGTGACTTGATATTGACTGTTGTCTCTGAGCCATCAGTAATTTATTGTAATTTTATTTTGTTTAGTGAGACCTGGCTTCTTATTTTGTTTTGTTTTGATATGCCCAGATAGGCTGCTCGTGTGCACTAGTTTGATTTTTGACACCCTTGGATGTCTAACGTCCTGTCACCAGGTAGTTCTGTAACTAGGTATGTGCACACAGGAGTCCATTAAATTTTCCTATATGGGTTCAGCTCAGGTGTTCAGGCAGTCTGTCACCAAGTGTGTGATGCAGGCTCTTATCCCCAGTCCTAGAGAGGCATGGGTGATTGGTGCAGGCACTGGACTCTGGCTGTGGTAGGGGATCACGCACTGAGCCAGGCAGGGGGCTGACGGCTGCCCCTGAGAGTCTGAAAGGAAAGTGCGTCCCTATTCTCTAGGGTAAGTAGGTAAGTGAGTTTTGCAGCCAGACTGTGAGCACCCCACTCTGTTGGCTGTAAAGACTCGAGGGGACCACTTTTTCTTGGACTCCTGTAGCAGGTGACTAGGTGTTTTAGGTGATACCACTGGTCCTCAAGCTTGTGCTGCAGATCGATAAAAGTGCCTACTTAAGGGGCAGGGCTGTTTCGAGGGTCACAAATCTGTCAGTTCACAGCTGAAGCAGTTGAAGTTAAACTTCAGATGTTTGCCCTATTGTACTGTGGTAGTGAGGGCTAATGCTGTTGAGATGGGTCCCCACAAGTCTATACAGGGGTGTAAGGCACTCAGAGCCTGCGGACCCCTGATTTCTGTGCCTAGCAAAAGAGCTGTGCCGACCCTGTATTCCTGGCTTACAGGAGCCAGTAGCTTATTTGTTCCCTCTCCAAGGCCAGGAGAATGAGTCAGGGCGCCTTTTGGGATCTACTTCCAGCCCAGCGGACTCCCGGTGCAGAGCACAGAGGGAGGAGGTAAAAGGGAGAGAGGTTTTACCCAAATGGGCTTTTTTTTTTCTTCTTTAAATCCCCTCGAGAGGCTGCACTCATGTACTTAGCCACTTGGGAGCTGCTTTTCACTGGTTCAGAGTGTCCAAGCAGATTCTCTGCTGCCTGGTCTCTCTCGATGTGGAAACTGCTTCCTGAGTACACGCACAGCACAGCTGTTTGCCTGCTTCACTGTGGACTGGTGTGGCTGCAGCTCAGCAGTTTCGCCCCCGCGGCTCTGGCGCTCTTCGCTTCTTCCAAACCGTCTCCCTCTACCCTATGACTCAGACGGATTCCTCAACTTTGCCTTGTTCGGGGCTCCTAGAAATTCATATAGAATCAAATCATTTGTTTTTCCAGGTCTTTGTTTTAAGAGGGATATAGGAAACGTCTAACTACTCTGCCATGTTGGCCACACCCCTCCAGTGGAGTATCTTAGATGGCTGCTCACAGGGTTTTAAGACCCCAGATGCTACTCACCAAGGTAGAATGCAGAACATTGTCTTTATAAACTGTGATATGACAGTTGAGTTAGATGTTCCCTGAGAACATGGCCCCCACAGCCCTCCGCCCAACAATTCAGTCCCTCAGGGAGTTTGGATGTGTCTATGGATTGTCCATGACGTTTCCTTGTACAGGTTGTGCTGCCTTCCCCAGTATTGTGTACTTTCTTACCTTTCATGAAAGTTACCACTTATCTATTTCTATTTAGTATTCACCCCCACCCCTCCCATCCCTCGTAACCATCAAAGATTGGTTCTTTTTGTGTGTAAACTTTTTCATGAGTTTTTACACTAGAGGCCTCATACAATATTTGTCCTTTTGTGATTGACTTATTTCACTCAGCATAATGTCCTCCAGTTTCATCCATGTTATGAGATACTTCACAGATTCATCATTGTTCTTTCTCGTTGCATAATACTCCATTGTGTGTATGTACCATAGTTTGTTTATCCATTCATCTGTTGATGGGCATCTAGGTTGTTTCCATATTTTGCTATTGTGAAGAATGCTGCAATGAACATTGGTGTGCATATGTTTATTTGTGTGACAGCTCTTATTTCTCTAGGATATATTCCTAGGAGGGGGATTGCTGGATCATATGATATTTCTGTTTCTAGCTTTTTACGGAAGTGCCATATCATTTTCCAAAATGGATGTATCATTATGCATTCCCAACAGCAGTGCATAAGAGTTCCGATCTCCCCACAGCCTCTCGAACATTTGTTATTTCCAGTGTTTTTGATTCGTGCCAGTAATACCGGGTTGAGATGGTATCTCACTGTGGTTTTAATTTGCATTTCTCTAATGGCTAGTAATTGCGAGCATTTCCTCACATGTCTGTTGGCAGCTTGACTGTGTTCCTATTCATCCCCTTTGCCCATTTTTTAATTGGGTTATTTGTCTTTTTGTTGTACAGGTGTTGGATTTTCTTGTAGATTTTAGAGATTAGACCTTTGTCTGACTTGTAAAGTCCAAAATTTTTTTCCCAGTCTGTAGGTTCTCTTTTTACTCCTTTGACGAAGTATTTTGATGATCATAAACGTTTAATTTTTATAAAATCCCAGTTATCTAGCTTATCTTCTGGAGTTTTTGTGTTGTTGGTTATGGTTTCTATCCTGTTAATGCCATGTATTAGGGCCTCTAGCATTGATGTTATTTTTTCTTCTATGAACTTTAAAGTTTTCAGCTTTACATTTAGTTCTTTGATCCATTTTGAATTAGTTTTTGTATATGGTGTGAAGTATGGGTCGTGTTTCATTTTTTTGCAGATGGACATCCAGTTTTGCCAGCACCATTTGTTAAAAAGACTGTCTTTTCCCCATTTAATGGACTTTGGGCCCTTGTCGAAGATCAGGTGACTATAGGTGGATGCATTTACATCTGGGTTCTCAATTCTGTTCCATTGGTCAATGCGTCTGTCGTTGTACCAGTACCAGGCCGTTTTGACTACCGTAGCTGTATCATAGGTTCTGAGATCAGGTAGTGTGAGTCCTACTTTATTCTTCTTCTTCAATAGTACTTTACTTATTCGGGGCTTCTTCACTTTCCATATAAAGTTAATGATTAGTTTTTCCATGTCTTTAAAGAATGTTGTTGGTATTTGGATTGGGATTGCATTGTATTTGTAAATTGCTTTGGGTAGAATTGTCATTTTCACAATATTGAGTCTACCTATCAGTGAGCATGGTATGTTTTCCCATTTATGTAGATCCCTATGGGTTTATTTTAGTAGTTTTTTGTAGTTTTCTTTGTGTAGGTCTTTTACATCCCTTGTTAGATTTATTCCTAAGTATTCTTATTTTTTTAGGGGCTATTATAAATGGTATTGTTTCTTGATTTCATTTTCATTTTTCTCTTACTTGTGTCTAGGAATCCAACTGATTTTTGTATGTTTATCTTATATCTGCTACTCTCCTGAATATTTCTATTATTTCCAGCAGTTTTCTTGTGGAGTCTTTTGGGTTTTCTATGTATAGTATCATATCATCCAGAAACAGGGACAGTTTATCCTCTTCATTACCAATTTGGATGCTCTTTATTTCTTTTTCTTGCCTTATTGCTCTAGCTAAGACTTCCAGCACAATGTTAAATAGGAGTGGTGATTAAAGCCATCCTTGTGTTGTTCCAGTTCTCAAGGGGAATGTTTTCAACCTCTCTCCATTAAGAATGATGTTGGCAATTGGTTTTTCATAGATGCCCTTTATTATTTTGAGAAATTTCCAGTCTATACCTATTTTATTGAGCATTTTTATCAGGAATGGGTGTTGGACTTTATCAAATGCATTTTCTGCATCGATTGATAAGATCATGTGGTTCTTGTCTTTTGTTTTATTTATGTGGTAGATTACAGTAATTGATTTTCTAATGTTGAACCATCCTTGCCTACCTCCTATGAATCCTACTTGGTCGTGGTGTGTTATTTTTTCTAATATGATGCTGAATTCTACTGGCTAGAATTTTGTTGAGAATTTTGGCATTTATATTCAGGAGAGTTATTGGTCTGTAATTTTCTTGTTTTGTGGTGTCCTTGCCTGCTTTTTGGTATCAGGGTTATGCTGGCTCCATAGAATGAATTTGGAAATGTTGCTTCATTTTCTATGTTCTGAAATAGTTTCAGTAGTACTGGTATAAGCGCTTCTCTGAATGTTTTGTAGAATTCTCCAGTGAAGCCATCTGAGCCAGGGCTTTTTTATGTTGGGAGTTTTTTTTCATTACCTTTTCAATCTCTTCTCTTGTGATGGATCTGTTCAGATTTTCAACATCACTTTGTGTTAGTTTGGGTAGGTAGTGTGTTTCTAGAAATTTATCCATTTCCTCTAGGTTTTCAAATTTGTTGGGGTATAGTTTTTCGTAATACTCTGTTATAATCCTTTCTATTTCAGTTGGGTCTGTTCTAATGTCACCCATGTCATTTCTTGTTTGGATTATTTGTGTCCTCTCCCGTTTTTCTTTTGTTGGTCTGGCCAGTGGTTTGTAGATTTTGTTGATCCTTTCAAAGAACCAACTTTTGGTTTTGTTGTTGCTTTCAATTGTTTTCCTATTATCTGTTTCATTTATTTCTACTCTGCTCTTTATTATTTCCTTTCTTCTGGTGGCTGTGGGTTTTTTTTTTTTTTTCTGTCCTCTTTCTATTTGTTCGAGTTGTATAGTTAATGTTTTGATTTTTTTCCCTTTCTTCTTTTTTATGTGTGCATCTATTGCTATAAATTGTCCTCTGAGGACTGCCTTTGCTGTGTCCCAAAGGTTATGGTATGATGTGTTTTAATTTTCATTTGATCTAGGAATATTTTGATTCCATCTCTGATTTCTTCTATTACCCAGGGGTTTGTAAGCCGGGTGTTATTCAGTTTCCATGTAATTGATTTTTTTCCTTTCTTTTCCTGTTGTTAATTTCTACCCTGATAGTGTTGTGGTCAGAGAATATACTTTGTATTATCTTAATGTTTTGGATCTTTTTGAGGGTTGCTCTGTGGCCTAAGATGTCGACTGTTCTAGAGAACATTCCATGTGCGCTGGAAAAGAATGTGTACTTTGCAGCTGTTGGGTGAAGTGTTCTATATATGTCTATGAGGTCAAGTTGGCTGATTGTGACCTTTAGGTCTTCTGTATCTTTTCTGAGTTTCTTTCTAGATGTTCTGTCCTTTACCGAGAGTGGTGTGTTGAAGTCTCCTACTATTATTGTGGAACTGACAATTTCTCTTTTCAGTGCTGTTAGAGTTTCTTTTATGTGTTTCAGAGTCCTGTCATTGGGTGTGTAGATGTTTATTACGGTTATGTCTTCATGATGGATCCTCCTCTTAATCATTATATAGTGTCCTTCTTTGTCTTTTATGGTGTCTTTTGTTTTAAAGTCTATTTTATTTGAGGTTAGTATTGCCACTTCTGCTCTTCTTTAGTAGCTGTTTGCTTGATATATTTTTTTTTCCATCCTTTGATTTTTAATAAATTTACATCTTTGTTTCTAAGGTGTGTCTCTTGCAGACAGTATATTGATGGATCCTGTTTTTTTATCCATTCTGTCAGTCTCTATCTCTATGGGTGCATTTAGGCCATTTACATTCAGTGTAATTATGGATAGTGTGTGAGTTTGCTGCTGTCATTTTGTAGTGGTTTTTTGTGTTGGTGATATTTTCTTTGTTCCTCTTACTCTTCTGTGCTGAATTCCTTTTTCTGTGGATTTCTTCATTTCTTTTGTTTTTGTAGATTTTGTTTTTACTGAGACTTTATGTTTTTCTTCTTTATTTTGATGAGTATGTTTGTTAACTTTCTTTGTGGTTACCTTGAAATTTACCCTTATCTTCCTAGGTTTGAACCAGTCTATGATTACTTGGTATCACCTTGCCTTCCTCTCCATTAGAAGGTTCTATACCTACACCGTTTATTCCCTCTTTTATTGTTCGGATGTTGTTGTCATTTACAGATTAACCTCTCTAGCTCCCTGTTGTAATTCTTTTGGTGTTGGATAGTCCTTGAGTGTTCATTTCCTAGTTTGGTATCTGGCTGGTAGGATCCTGTGTCCTCAGTTCAGCCTGTAGTCTGATATTGTTTGTTCTCAGATCACAGGACTCCCTTTAATAGTTCTTATAAGTTTGGTTTGGTTTTTACATAGTCCCTTAATTTCTGTTTATCTGGAAATATCCTAATTTCATCATCATATTTGAATGAGAGTTTTTCAGGATATATTATTCTTGGCTGGCAATTTTTTTTTCTTTCAAGATTTTATATATATTTCATCCCATTGCCTTCTTGCCTGCATGGTTTCTACCAAATAATCTGAGCTTAGTCTTATTATTTCTCCTCTGTATGTGACTTTTTGTTTTTCTCGACCTGCTCTCAGGATTCTTTATGATTATCATACACCTTGGTGATTTTCTTTTGAGGTCTATCATATATGGGATTCGTTGAGCTTCTTGGATGGTCAGCTTTTCATCTTTCATGATATTGAGGAAGTTGTCTGTCAGCAGTTCTTCAATGATCCTCTCTGTGTTGTCTGTTTTCTCCCCCATTCTACAACTCCAATCACTCACAAATTTTTGCTTTTGATTGTATCCCACATAATTCTCAGGGCTTCTTCATTTTTCTTCATTCTTTTTTCTGGTTTTTCCTCAAACAGAATTGTATCCATGTGTTTGTCTTCAATTTTGCTTATCCTGTCTTCCATCATTTCAAACCTGCCTCTCAGCCCTTCTATGACACTGTCCATTTCTGAAATTTTGTTGTTTATCTTTTGGATTTCTAATTGTTCTTTTTGTATGATTTCTAGCTGTGAATTTATTTTGGCATTTTGTTCCTGTATTGTTTTCCTGAATTCTTCCATTTTTTGTCTGTATTTTCCATGAATTTGTCTATTTTTTCCTCATTTTTATCTGCTTTTTGCTTCAACTCTTGGATAATTTTGAATATTAGATCTTTGAATTCCCTATCAGTTAGGTGTAATGCCTTTTCTTCTACTGGAAAGTCATCTGGTGTTTTATTTTGGATGCCTACTGGAACCATCCTGTCCTGTTTTTTATGTGTTTTGATAGTGTCTGCTGTCTTTGGGACATTCAGTAGTTATTTTCCTCATTTATGGATTGTAGATTTGTTTGTTTCATCCTGCTTTTTTGTTTTATTTGGTTATGTGTAAGCAGGCTGTCTGTGGGTTCTTTCTTGTTTGCTCGTCTGTGGGCACGGTACCTTTTAGCTCCTTGACCAATAGGCAGGGTCAGTCACTCAGCTATGTTGCAGTAGGGCAGGTCCTGGTGAAGGGGAGTTGCTGGGTTGGGTTATTTGTGGCACGTACTAGGGCTGACAGGGTGAGCTGTGAATCAGTGCAGGGTAGGTTCCAATAGGCAAAGCCTGTGCTGCTTGGGGGTGTGATGTTCAGCGCATAGTGCAGGTAGGCAGGAAGGAGTGGAAAGATTGTTACGTGTGGAGCTTAGATGGGTATGGGAAAGAGGAGAGGAACAGGAACAAAAAATATACACACAAACAAAAGAGAGTGCTAAGAGAGCTTGCCATTGGAGTGGAGAGATGAGAGACTGAGAAATGGAGAAGAACATAAAGAAAAAGGGTAAACAAAGAAATGAATAAATTAAAATTAGAAAAAAAAGAAAGGGCCCCCAGGGATCCCACCGGTGCAGCTCGAGGACTAGGGGAGTTCCTCCCGGGCCATAAAATACAGCCTAGCTAGAAGGGGTAGAGGTATCACACAGTGTCAGATACTCAGGAGACTGGAAGAGAAGGTAAGTATAGACAGACGAGAAACTGAGAAATGAAGAAAGACAAAAAGGGAAAAAGAGAGAAAAAAACTAAGAAACAAAAACAAAAAGCAAAAAAAAACCCAAAACAAACAAGAAAAAAGAAATGCCCCCAGGGGTGCCACTGTGTGTTTGCACAGAGTAAGAGAGTAGCTCCCATGCTGCGCAGTACTGCCCAGCTAGAAGGGGCTCCTAAGCTGAGAAAAGAAAAAGAAAACAAACAAACAACAACAAAAAAAAAACAAATCAAAACAGAACAAATCAGAACAAGCAAAAGCCCTGGGGGACACACCAGTGTGGCGGCATGGGCTGGGAAGCAGTTTCACAGTCGAGCCGTGTTTTGCATGCAGCCTTTCAGGAAGAAGCAAAGACGGCACACGGAGCCAGGTATTTGAGAGAAAGGAGGTGGAGTGGCGAGAGGTAAGGAAGAAAGTTAAAGAAGCGGGAAAAAACAACACCAGCAGCCAACATATGGCACTCAGGGAGCCAGCCAGTGTGGGCGGGTGGTATCCAAGTGGCTCCGAGGTGAAGCTGGTGCTTCCCGTCAAGAGACTGTGGCCGCAGGAAGCAGAGGAGGCCGAGTGGGGGTGAAGAAGGGTGGGGGGTAGAAAAGTGTATATCATTGGCTACCAGTTGTTGTCTCCTGCTGGAAGCTCCGTGAAGCTGCTTTCTTGTACCTCCTGTTTGCTTATCTCCAATAGGAGTCCAAGATGCTGGATCTGTGCTGCATTAGCTGATAGGGGACCTCTGCATGCATCTCTCCTCGCTCTCTGTCAGTTTCTTATTCCATTCGGTGCTTGGCTGAGTTCTTTATCTCTTCATTTCATGCTTAGGGTTTCTGGATTGACATGTGTCTCTATTTGACTTAGTTTTTTGATCTTTGCTGTGGAGGGACGGCGTGGTGCTTCTGTCTATAGTGCCATGCTACCTGGATGTCTTTTCTTTCTTTCTTGTCTTTTTAATGAACTTTTGCTTACTTCATGTACGATGTCCTTGACGTCATCCCGCAACTTGTTTGCTCTTCAGTTATTATTGTTCAATGCCTCAAATCTAGTCTTGAGATGATCACTAAATTCAGGTGGGATATACTTGAGATCTTATTTTGGCTCTCGTTGACTTGTTTTAATTTTCTTAAACTTCAACTTGAACTTCTATATGAGAAGTTGATGGTTTGTTCTGTAGTTGGCCCCAGGCCTTGTTCTGACTGATGATACAGAGCTTCTCCATCATCTCTTTCCACAGATGTAGTCAACCGACTAGAAGAAATCCTTATTTCTGCCCATTTCAAAGAAAGGTTATCCAACAGAATATGGAAATTATCGAACAATGTTATTATTACATGTAAGTAGAATTTTGTTGAAGATAATTCAAAAGCTGTTGCAGTAGTACATCAACAGGGAACTGCCACAAATTGATATCATTTCTGATGTCAGAGGAATATTGGCTGAAAGCAGAGAATACCAGAAAATATTTACTTGTGTTTTATTGACTGTGCAAAGGCCTTAAACTATGTGGATCCTAACAAATTATGGATAACATTGCAAAGAATTGGAATTCCAGAACACTTAATTGTGCTCATGTGGGGCCTGCACATAGATCAAGAGGCAGTCGTTTGAACAGAAAAGGGGAAGCTGTGTGATTTAAAATCAGGAAAGGTGTGCATCAGGGTTGTATGGTTTTGCAATACTTATTCAATCTGTATGCTGAGCAAATAATCTGAGAAGCTGGACTATATGAAGAAGAACGTGGAATCAGGACTGGTGGAAGATTCATTAACACCCTGAAATATGCAGATGAGGCAACCTTCCTTGCTGAAAGTGAAGAGGACTTGGAGCACTTGATGATGAAGATCAAAGACTACGTCCTTCAGTTTGGATTACACCTCAACATAAAGAAACAAAAATTCTCACAACTGGACCAATAACAACGTCATGATAAACAAGAAAAAGAGAGATGTTGTCAAGGATTTCATTTTACTTGGATACACAATCAACGTCCATGGAAACAGCAATCAAGAAATCAAATGAGGGGCTTCCGGCAAAATGGCGTTCTAGGCGGAAGCACCATGCCGTCCCTCCACAGCAAAGATCTGAAAAACTAAGCCGAACAGAGAAAACAACAATCCTGAAACCCTAAAACATCAAATGAAGAGATAAAGAACTCAGCCAAGCACCAAATGGAGTGAGAAAACTGACAGAGAACAGAGAGCGAGGAGAGATTCATGCACAGGTTCCCTATCAGCTAACGCAGCATGGATCCACCATCTTGGATTCCTATCAGAGACCAGCAAACAGGGGGTACGAGAAAGCAGCTTCACAGAGCTTCCAGCGGGAGACAAAACAACCAGGAATTTGCGATATACGCTTTCCCACCCCCCCACCCTTCTTCACCCCCACTCGGCCTCCTCTTCTTCCTGTGGCCACAATCTCTTGTCTGGGAAGCACCGGCTGCTTGGATTCCACCCACCCGAAAGGGCCGGCTCTCTGAGAGCCATTTGTTGGCTGCTAGTGTTGCTTTTTTCCGCTACTTTTGATTTCTTCCTTACCTCTCACCACCTCCCCCTCCGTTCACTCAAATACCTGACTCCATGTGCCATCTGTGCTTCTTCCTGAGGGGCTGCAGAGCTCCAGTAATTTGTGATACACGCTTTCCCACCCCCTACGTTTCTTCACCCACACTCGGCCTCCTCTGCTTCCTGCGGACACAGTCTCTTGTCTGGGAAGCACCGGTTGCTTGGATCCCACCAGCCCGCACTAGCTGGATCTCTGAGTGCCATTTGTTGGCTGCTGGTGTTGTTTTTTTTTTTTTGCTTCTTTTGATTTCTTCCTTACCTCTTACCACCTCCCCCACTTTGGCTCAAATACCTGGCTCCATGTGCCATCTTTGCTTCTTTCTGAGGGTCTGCGGAGCTCCCTTCGAGTGTGGAGCTGCTTCCCGGTCCTGGCTGCCACACTGGTGGGATCCTGGGGCTTTTCTTTGTTTGTTTCTTTTCAGTTGTTTGTTTGTTTTCTTTTCCTTTTCTTGAGTTGGGAGCCCATTCTTCCCAGGCAGTGCTGCGTGACTTGGAGCCTACCCCATCGGCTACCACAGTTGTGCAGAGGTATCACTGAGGGCATTTTGTTTTGTTTTTGTTTTTTTCTGTTTATTTGGGGGCTTTTCTTGTTTTTTTTTTTTGGTTTGTTTGTTTTAATCTGTTTTGTTTTCCCTTTTTGTCTTTCTTCATTACTCAGTTTCTCGTCTCTCTATATCTTCCTTCTCTTTGTGTTCCCTGAATACCTGCCTTCTAGCCAGGCTGTACTGCAACAGCTGAGAACAACTTCCCCAGACCTCATAGCCGCGCCAGCAGAATCCCTGGGAAATTTGCTGTTCTTTTCCCTTTCCGATTTTTATTTATTCATTCTTTTCTTTTTTTCTTCCTCTTCCCCTTTTTGTTTTTCTCCATTTCATAGTCACTCATCTCTCCACTCCAACGGCAAGCTCCCCTAGCATTCTTTTTTGTTTGTTTGTATGCTTTTGGCTCCTGTTCCTCTCTGCTCTCCCCCATATCCATCTTAGCTCCACATGTAACAATCTCCCCGCTACATCCTGCCTACCTGCACTGTGCGCTTAACATCACACCACCAAGCAGCACAGGCACAGCCTACTGGAACCTGCCCTGCACTGATTACTGAAACGCCATGGAGGCTGTAGTAAGTGCCACAAACAACCCGTCCCAGTAACTCCACTTCAGGTAGACCTGCCCTGCCATACCATATCTGAGTGACTGACCCTGCCGATTGGAGAATGAGGTGAAAAGTATTGTGCCCAAAGATGAGCAAACAACAAAGAAGACACAGCCCGCCTGCTCAGACATAGCCAAATTTTAAAAAAAGGGACAAAACAAACAAATCAATAATCAATAAACAAGAAAAATAACTACCGAATGCCCTGAAGACAGCAGACAATATCAAAACATTTACAAAAACAGGACAGGATGCTTCCAGTAGGCATCCAAAATAAAACACCAAATGACTTTCCAGTGAAAGAAAAGGCACTGGAACTACCTGATAGGGAATTCAGATCTCTAATACTCGGAATTCTCCAAGAGCTGAAGCAAAAAGTAGACAAAAATGAGGAAAAAATAGACAATATTCATGGAAAATACAGACAAGAAATTGGAAGAACTCAGGACAATAATGCAGGAAGAAAATGCCAAAATAAATTCACAACTAGAAATTATACAAAAACAACAGATAGAAATCCAAAAGATAAACAAAAAGATTTCAGAAATGGACGGTGTCACAGAAGGGCTGAGAGGCAGGTTTGAAATGATGGAAGACAGGATAAGCAAAATTGAAGACAAACACATGGATACAATTCTGTTTGAGGAAAAACGAGAAAAAAGAACAAAGAAAAATGAAGAGACCCTGAGAGTTATGTGGGATACAATCAAAAGCAAAAATTTTTGAGTGATTGGAATTCCAGAACAGGGGGAGAAAACAGACAACACAGAGAGGATCATTGAAGAACTGCTGACAGAAAACTTCCCCAATATCATGAAAGATGAAAAGCTGGCCATCAAAGAAGCTGAACGAATCCCATATAGGATAGACCCCAAAAGAAAATCACCAAGGTATATCATAATCACACTCGCCAAAACCAAAGACAAACAAAGAATCTTGAGAGCAGCTCGTGAAAAACAAGAAGTCACATACAGAGGAGAAACAATAAAACTAAGCTCAGATTATTCAGCTTAAACCATGCAGGCAAGAAGGCAATGGGACGACATATATAAAATCTTGAAAGAAAAAAACTGCCTGCCAAGAATAATATATCTTGCAAAATTATCGTTCAAATATGATGCTGAAATTTGATCATTTCCAGATAAACAGAAATTAAGGGAATATGTAAAAGTCAAACCAAAATTACAAGAATTATTAAAGGGAGTTTGTCGATCTGAGGACAAACAACTTCAGCTCACAGGCAGAACCTAGGACGCAGGATCGTACCAGCCAGATACCAATCCAGGAAATGAACTCTCAAGGACTATCCCAAACCAAAAGAAATACAACAGGGAATCAAAGCAGTTAATCAGTAAATGACAACAACATCAAAACAATAAAAGAGGGAATAAACAGCATAGGTATAGAACCTTCTAATGGAGAGGAAGGCAAGGCGATACCAAGTAATGGTAGAATGTTTCAAACTTAGAAAGATAAGGGTAAAATTCATGGTAACCACAAAGAAAGTTAACAAACATACTCATAAAAATAAAGAGGAAAAACATAAAGTCTCAGCAAAAACAAAACCTACAAAAAAAAAAAAGAAATGAAAAAAAATCCACAACCGAAAGTAACTCAGAACAAGAGAGTAAGAAGAATAAAGAAAATGTCAGCACCACAAAAAAAGCACTACAAAATGACAGCAAGAAACTCACATCTATCAATAATTACAGTGACGGTAAATGGACTCAATGCACCCATAAAGAGACGGAGAGTGACAGAATGGATAAGAAAACGGGATCCATCAATATGCCATCTACAAGAGACACACCTTAGAAACAAAAATGTGAATTTATTAAAAGTCAAAGGTTGGAAAAAAGATATATCAATCTAACAACTACCAAAAAAGAGCAGGAGTGGCAATACTAATCTCAGATATAATAGACTTTAAAACAAAATCCACCATAAAAGACAAAGAAGGACACTATATAATGATTAAGAGGACGATCCATCAGGAAGACATAATCATAAAAAACATTTACACGCCCAATGACAGGGCTCCAAAATACATAAAACAAACTCTAACAACAAAGAAAAGAGAAATTGACAGTTCCACAGTACTAGTAGGAGACTTCAACACACCACTCTCAGTAAAGGACAGAACAACTAAGAAGAAACTCAGCAAAGATACAGAAGACCTAAAGGACACAATCAGCCAACTTGACCTCACAGACATATATAGAACACTCCATCCAACTGCTGCAAAGTACACATTCTTTTCCAAAGCACATGGAACGTTCTCCAGAATACACCACAACTAGGCTTCAGAGCAATCCTCAACAAGATCCAAAACGTTGAGATAATTCAAAGTATCTTCTCTGACCACAATGCCATCAAAGTAGAAATTAACAACAGAAAGAGCAAGGGAAAAAAATCAATTATATGGAAACTGAATAATACTCTGCTTACACATCACTGGGTAATAGAAGAAATCAGAGATGGAATCAAAAAATGCCTAGAATCAAAGGAGAATTAAAACACATCCTACCAAAACCTTTGCGACACAGCAAAGGCAGTCCTCTGAGGACAATTTATAGCAATAGATGCACACATCAAAAAAGAAGAAAGGGACAAAAATCAAAACATTAACTACAGAACTAAAACAAATAGAAACAGAACAGCCAAAAAAAGCCTACAGCCACCGGAAGAGAGGAAATAGTAAAGATCAGAGCAGAAATAAATGAAATAGAGGACAGAAAAACAATAGAAAGAATCAACAAAACCAAAAGTTGGTTCTTTGAAAGAATCAACAAAATCGACAAACCACAGGCCAGAGTGACAAAAGAAAAACAGGAGAGGACACAACCTAAATAAGAAATGAAATGGGGGTCTTTACAACAGACTCAACTGAAATAAAAAGGATCATAACAGAATATTATGAAAAACTATACTCCAACAAATTTGAAAACCTAGAGGAAATGGATAAATTTCTAGAAACACACGGCCTACCCAAACTACAACAAAGTGATGTTGAAAATCTGAACAGACCCATAACAAGAGAAGAGATTAAAAAGGTAATAAAAAAAACTCCCAACCAAAAAAAGCCCTGGACCAGATGGCTTCACTGGAGAATTCTACAAAAGATTTACAGAAGAGGTTGTACCAGTACTACTCAAGCTATTTCAGAGCATAGAAGAGGAAGCAACACTTCCAAATTCATTCTATGAAGTCAGCATAACGCTGATACCAAAACCAGGCAAAGACGTCACAAAAAAAGAAAATTACAGACCAATATCTCTCAGGTATATAGATGCAAAAATTCTGAACAAAATTCTAGCCAATAGAATTCAGCATCATATCAAAAAAATAGTACAACACGACCAAGTAGGATTCATACCAGGTATGCAAGGATGCTTCAACATTAAAAAATCAATCAGCGTAATCCACCACATAAATAAAAGGAAAGAAAGGTATCACATGATCATCTCAGTTGATGCAGAAAAGGCATATGACAAAGTTCAACACCCATTCCTGATAAAAGCTCTCAATACAATAGGTATAGAAGGGAAATTAATCAACATAATAAAGGGAATCTATGCAAAACCAATGGCCAACATCATTTTTAATGGATAGAGGTGGAAAACATTCCCCTTGAAAACAGGAACAAGACAAGGATGCCCTTTATCACCACTCTTATTTAACATTGTGCTGGAAGTTCTAGCTAGAGCAATAAGGCAAGAAGAAGAAATAAAGGGCATCCAAATTGGTAATGAAGAAGTTAAACTGTCCCTGTTTGCAGACGATATGATACTAAACATAGAAAACCCTAAATACTCCATAAGAAATCTACTGAAACTAATAGAAAGATTCAGAAGAGTAGCAGGATACAAGAAACACATACACAAATCAGCTGGATTCCTATACACCAATAGGAGAATGATGAAAAGGAAATGAGGAAAACCACACCATTTATAATAGCCCTAAAAAGATAAAATACTTAGGAATAAATCTGACCAGGGATGTAAAAGACCTATACAAAGAAAGCTACAAAACACTGCTGCGAGAAACCCAAAGGGATCTACATAAATGGAAAAACATACCATCCTCATGGATAGGTAGACTCAACGTTGTGAAAATGACAATTCTACCCAAAGCAATTTACAAATACAACACAATCCTGATCCAAATACCAACAACATTCTTCAAAGAGATTGAAAAACTAATCATTAACTTTCTATGGAAAGGGAAGAATCCCCGAATAAGTAAAGCACTACTGAAGAAGAAGAATACAATTGGAGGACTCACACTGCCTGACTTCAGAACCTACTATACAGCTAAAGTAGTCAAAACAGCCTGGTACTGGTACAATGACAGATACATTGATCAATGGAACAGAATTGAGAACCCAGATGTAAATCCATCCACCTACGGTCACCTGATCTTCGACAAGGCCACAAAGTCCATCAAATGGGGAAAAGACAGTCTTTTTAACAAATGGTGCTAGCAAAACTGGATATCCATCTGCAAATAAATGAAACAGGACCCATACCTCACGCCATATACAAAAATTAATTCAAAATGGATCAAAGACCTAAATATAAAGCCTAAAACTATAAAGTTCATAGAAGAAATAATAGGATAAACACTACAGGCCTTAATACACGGCATTAACAGGATACAGACCATAACCTTCAATGCACAAACCCCAAAAGATAAGCTAGATAACTGGGATCTTCTAGAAATCAAACACCTATGCTCTTCAAAAGAATTCACCAAAAGAGTAAAAGAGAACCTACAGAATGGGAAAAAATTTTTGGACAGTACAAGTCAGACAAAGGTCTGATCTCCATAATCTACAAGAAAATCCAACACCTCTACAACAAAAAGACAAATAATCCTATTAAAAAATGGGCAAAGGAAATGAACAGACACTTCACCAAAGAAGACGTTCAAATGGCCAACAGACACATGAGGAAATGCTCGCGATCACTAGCCTTTACAGAAATGCAAATGACAACCACAGTGAGATACTATCTCACCCCAGCATTACTGGCATGAGTCAAAAACACTGGAAATAACAAATGTTGGAGGGGCTGCGGGGAAATCGGAACTCTTATGCACTGCTAGTGGGAATGCAAAATGATACAACCATTTTGGAAAATGATATGGCCCTTCCTCAGAAAGCTAGAAATAGACATACCTTTAGATCCAGCAATCCCACTCCTAGGAATATATCCTAGAGAAATCAGAGTCGTCATCGGAATAGACATATGCACACCTATGTTCATGGCAGTATTGTTCACAATAGCAAAACGATGGAAACAACCTAGATGCCCATCAACAGATGAATGGATAAACAAACTATGGTACCTACACACAATGGAGTACTATGCAACGAGAAAGAACAACAATGAATCTGTGAACCATCTCATAACATGGATGAAACTGGAGGACATTATGCTGAGTGAAATAAGTCAATCATAAAAGGACAAATATTGTATGAGACCTCTATTGTAAAAACCCATGAAAAAGTTCACACACAAAATGTAACAATCTTTGTTGGTTACCAGGGATGGGAGGGGTGGGGGGAGGGGAGTACTAAATAGGCAATAGATAAGTGATATCTTGGGTGAAGGGTGAGACAGTACACAGTACAGGGGAAACCAGCACAACTTGTGCAAGGAAAGGTCATGGAAGCTCCATAGACACGTCCAAACTCCCTGAGGGACTGAATTGCTGGGTGGAGGGCTGTGGGAACCATGGTCTCGGGGAACATCTAGCTCAATTGGCATGACACAGCTTATAAAGACAATGCTCTACATTCTACCTTGGTGAGTAGTGTCTGGGGTCTTAAAAGCCTGTGAGCGGCCATCTAAGATACTCCACTGGTCTCATCCCTTCAGGAGCAAGGGAGAATGAAGAGAACAGGATACAAGGAAAAGATTAGTCCGAAGGACTAATGGACCACAGATACAAAAGCCTTCACCAGACTGAGTCCAGTGAAGCTAGATGGTGCCCGGCTACTCTGCTGACTGCTCTGACCAGGATCACAATAGAGGGTTCTGGACAGAGCTGGAGAAGGTTGTAGAGCATAATTCTAACTCACAAAAGAAAAAATACCAGATTTACTGGCCTAAAGGAGACTGGAGAAACCCCAAGAGTAGGGCCCCCAGACACCCTTTTAGCTCAGTGGTGAAGTCATCTCCGAGGTTCACTGTTCAGCTGGGGAGTGGACAGCCCCATAAAGCCAAATGGGACTAATGAGGCACTGCAGCCCAGGGACAAGGGCCAGAAGGCAGAAGGGGACAGGAAAGCTGGTGATAGGGAACCCAGGGTTTAGTAAGGATAGTGTTGATGTGTTGTGAGGTTGTTAATCATTGTCATAGGGCAACATGTGTACTAACTGTTAAATGAGAAACTATTTTGTTCTGTAAGCCTTCATCTAAAGTGAGAATAGCAGCACAACTGGAAGAGAGTAGTCGATGTCACTGAACTGTGCATGCAGAAATTTTTGAAATGGTGTATCTTTGGCTATGTATATTTGCACCAAAAAAAAAAAAAAAAAGGTCAAGAAGGGAGAGGGTTGACATGTTGTGGGGTTGTTAACCAATGTCATAAAACAATATGTGTACTACTGTTTCATGAGAAATTACTTGTTCTGTAAGCCTTCACCTGAAGTACAATAAAAAAATATATATGTATTGTTTTGCTTTAAAAAAAAAGAAATCAAATGTCATATTTCATTGGGTAAATCTGCTGTGAAAGACCACTTTAAAATGTTGAAAAACAAAGATGTCACTTTGAGGACTAAGGTCTGCCTGACCCAAGCCATAGTGTTTTTTCAATCATGTCATATGCATGTGAAACCTGGGCAATGAATAAGAAGACCGAAGAAGAACTGATGCCTTTGAATTATGGCGTTGGTGAAGAATATCGAATATACGCTGGACTGCTAGGAGAACAAACAAATCTGTCCTGGAAGAAGTACGACCAGAATGCTCCCTAAAAGCAAGGATTGTGAGACTTTGTCTCACCTACTCTGGACATGTTATCAGGAGGGACCATTCCCTGGAGAAGGGTATCATGCTTGGTAAAGTAGAGGGTCAGCAAAATAGAAGACCCTCAATGAGATAGATTGACACAGTGGCTGCAACAATGGGCTGAATCATAGCAATGACTGTTAGGATGGCGCAGGACCAGGCAGTGTTTTGTTCTGTTGTACATAGAGTCTCTCTGAGTCAGAACAGACTGGATGGCACCTAACAAAAACAACTACAACTGATAAAGGGAACTAGAAATGAATGGATGACGACTCTTATGTTTCACCATTATTCCTTCTAGTTTTCAATAAAGAAAGTTGGTGGCTTTCAGTGATCTTACAACAATAATCAAGATGTTTTTCTTAAACACAACTGCTCAGTTCACCCTAGACCAGAGGTTAGCAACCTTTTTCTATAAAGGGCCAGACAGTAAATATTTTAGAGTTTGCAACTAAACAAATAATTTCTTTTATAAGGATCAGCACAAAGCTGTTTCCTAGAGTTGGAGTTAAAGACGTCCCAAATGTACAACTTTTCCAAGCTGCTGTACCACTCCATCATCTCTAACATCAACTACTCCTTCCCCCCACAGTATTCTCCCTCTTGTCTTTGGGTTCCCTAATTCACTGCAACGTCTCACAGAACTCACGAACCTTATAAAGGAAATGGCTTATGTGGTTGTGGGAGCTGGCAAGTCCAAAATTTGTGGGTTAGGGGTAGGCACTCTCTGCTTGGTTCTATAATTCATTGCAATGGCCACACAGAACTCACAGACCATACTCACAATTATGGGGTTTATTAGGGAAGTAACAGTTACAGTTCAGGCTCAGGAACACTCAGGATACAGTTCTTCCATCAGGATAGCCTCTTCCCAGCTGTACTCGCAGGCTCGTCTCTGCCCAAAGGCACTCAGCTTTCTCTCTCTGTGGGCCGGAAAGCCCACCATGCTGTCTCCTGCTGCCGGTCTCTGCTGCTGGGTCTCTCCCACTGGTCTCTCTTTCCTTGGTGGCGGTGGGCTCTTCTCTCTGCTCTGGAATTGGCTCTCTTTTAAGGCAAAAGTGACCAATCCCCTTGGTGGGCCTCAATTTTCACACAGTCTCACCCAGTCAGCTGGGGGAGAGTTACAAGACCATGGCTAGAAAGGCCACACACTAAAGTAATCAATTCCATCGCAGCAATTCTTCTCAACTACTCAACAATTTTAGCACAAAAGCAACCATTGGTGATATGCAGAGGAATGGGCATGGCCATGATCCAGTAAAACTTTAGAAAAACACGTGTTGGGCCAGATTTGGCCCAGGGGCTGTAGTTTGTGGACTCCTGCTGTGGACAAACAATTATGCAGACCTGGGCCATGCTGTCAGCCGGTTTGGATAAATCAAGTTATTGTGATATCCCATATGCTGTCAAGCATAGTGTTAAATGGCAGGCTTGGTAATGTGATTTATTCTAAAATACTTTAGTGTAAACAGGTTTATGCATATGAGTATATAAGTTAACATTAAATCTATACCCTATGGACAGTCAGCTGCAGTAGGAGGTTTCCTGATCAAGAATCCACACTCCAGGGCTGCTTAGTGAGCAGTTAGCATTTGAAGGATCCTAAGTCCAGGAGTCTACACCCCAAAGTGGGCTAGAGCAATGCTTCAAATAATGTTATCTAAATCTATGCCTGAGGGTTCATTAATTGGTATAAAAGATATTAGAGAGATATTGTTGGCAAAATGAGTGTTGTGCAAAATATATGGTTGAGTGGAAAGTTTGTACAAGTGCACTCTTCTTGAAGAAACAAGGCCTAATAACCCCTGTAGAGTATCATCCTAAGTCCTAAGCCCCAAGCCCCAAGCCCCATCTGGTCCAGAGTCTGCTACAAAAGGAGGACTCCAATGATGATCTGACTGGAAGTTGACTGTTCCTGCTGTGATAATATCATTGTGTCAGCCTTGGGAGTCCAGTCAGAAGAGAATATTCATGCCAGTAATTTCAACATGGAAAATTTAATATAAAGAATTATTAATTAGGTTAAAGGTGTTTAACTATTAAAAGAGATAAGAGAATGCCAAGGTGAACAGAGGTAGCATAGTAGCTACTATGCCTAGGGAAAAGTGAACATGGAAAGAGCTTAGAAGGCTGAAAGGGTGGTTGTCACAGGAACATGCTGAGCTTTCATGATAATGAAGAAACTTAGGGGGCTACCTGCTGGGAAACTGTGAGAGCTGCAGCCTCTGTGGTGACAAAGAAACTTGCCAGAAGGCTCCCTGTCTCTGAAGTGCAAGAGCAGCCTGCTGCTCTGATGATGAAGAAGTTTGCCAGAGAGAACCCACTGCTGAACTGTGAATGCTGACAGGACTTCCTGTACACTGTTGTGTTTGCTGCCACATGGAAAATAGCACACCAGAGGGGGAAAAAAGTCCCTTCTTCTGGCTCCAACCTTGCAGTCTCCTTCCAGCACGCTCTATTAGCAGAGCCTAACATGGAGCTAGGTGGCAAAGGAGAAATGTAGTCTGGAGGGTCAAACTCCAGTATCACAAAGTAGGCAAAGAAAGGTGGGATTGGAGCTGAGAGGCAATAAATTACTAACTGGCACAGTGCCCAAGGATACAGTGGCATATCACCAAGTCCTCAGGTACAGGTGGGAGGACCATTTGGGCCTGCTTGCTAATTAATGCTTGTAGACGCCTGAGACTTGCTTTCTTTGTAATAATCCACCTGGTAGAGAGGTTACAGGGTTTCTAGTATTTTCCAAAATGACCTGAAAATTGTTGAACTACCAGATTTCTTTATGTCAGTTTGCAACATCTGGGTTTAGATCTCAGCAGCCACCTACAGGTTGTGTGAATTTCGGCAAGATACTTAACCACGCTGAGCCTCAGTGTTCACATGTGTGTAATGAAGATCAAAAATAGCTCCTATCACACAAGTTTCATGTGAAAATTAAGTGATTTATGTTCCTGGTATGTAGTAAGCACTCAGTGAATGGTAGCTCTCATTATTAAATAGACATGTTCTTACTGAGATCAAACTCTGCTCAAGCCACTGATTCTAAAATTTATACAGATGAGCAAAGGTACTAGAATAGCTAAAACAATGTTGGGGGGAAGAATAAAGTTGGAGGCTACTACCCAGTTTCAAGACTTAGTTATAAAGTTATAATAATCAAGGCGGTATGGTATTGGTGAAAGGGTAGACAATAAATCAATGGAACAGAATAGAGAGCCCAGAAATGACCCATACAGATAGAGTCAACTAATTTTTGACAAAGATGCAAAGCCAATTCATTGGAGAAAGGACTGTCTTTTCAACAAATAGAGCTGGAATAAGTGGACATGCATATTAAAAAAAAAAAGACCTGCATCTTACACAAAATTAAGCTAAAAAATCATTATAGAGCTACTAAAGTATAACATAAACCTGTAAAACTTATAAAAGAAAATACAGGAGACGAATCACCATAGGTTTTACAGTGAGTTTTTAGATATAACACCAAAAGCATAATCCATGCAAAATTGAACTTTTTCAAAATCAAAAATTTCCAATGAAATTTCAAAATAAGAATTAAAAACTTTTGCTCTCTAGGGATACAAGACTGGTTCAATATTTGAAAATCAATTGATGTTTTCCACCATATTAATAGGCAAAAGATGAAAAAATGTATCATCGTATCAACCATAGCAGAAAAAGCATTTGATAAAATTTCAAAATCCATACATGATAAAAATATTCAGAAAAATAGGAATAGAGGGGAATTTCCTCAGTTTGATAAAGAGCATCAACAAAAACCTAGAGCTAACTTTATACTTAATAATGAAAGACTGAATGCTTTTTCCCCAAAGTCAGGAGAGGCGAGGATATCTGCTCTCATCACTTTTACTCAACACGGTATGGGAATTTCTAGCCAGTGCAGTAAGACAAGTAAAGAAAAGGCATGCAGATCAGAAAGGAAGAAAGAAAACACTGCCCGATCCTGCACCATCCCTTTTTGCAGATGACATGATTGTCTACATAGTAAATACTAAAACTCTTTGCCATCAAGTTGATTCTGATTCATAGTGACTCTATAGGACAGGCTAGAACTGCCCCATAGGATTTCCAAGGAGCAGCTGGTGGATTGGAACTGCTGACCATTTGGTTAGCAGCCAAATGCTTAAAAAAAAAGCCTTTTCCTAGAAATAAATGAGTTTGGCAAGATCACAGCATACAATATAAATATACAAAAATCAATTGTATATTTATATACAATACTCAAACACATGAACAATAAAATTAAAAATACAATACCATTTACAATTAGTAAACAAAAAACTTACGTGCACATCTAATAAAATATGTATGAAATGTACTGAAAACTATAAAACATTGATGAAAGAAATCAAAGACCTAAACAAATGGATAGATCATACTCATGAATTGAAATATTCAACATACTAAAGATGTTAATACTCCCCAAACTGATATTCACATTTAATGCAATTCCTATCAAAATCCCAGCAAGATTTTTTGTACAGAAAAAGCTTATTCTAAAATTTATATGGAAAGTCAAAGAAGCTGGAATATCTAAAACAGTTGTGAAAAGAAGAATATGGGAAGAATTTGTTGTTCTCAGGTACTGTCAAGTCATTTTCGACTCACAGAGACCCTATGTACAACAGAACAAAACACTACCCGATCCTGCGCCATCCTCACAATTGTTGCTATGTTTGAGCCCATCATTGCAGCCACGCACCAATCCATCTCATTGAGGGTCTGCCTCTTTTTTGCTGACCCTTGACTTTGTCAAAATGATGTCCTTCTCCAGGGACTGGTCATTCCTTTTAACATGTCCAAAGTACATGAGATGAAGTCTTGCCATCCTCGCTTCTAAGGAACATTCTGGCTGTACTTCTTCCAAGACAGATTTGTTCGTTCTTCTGTCAGTCCATGGTATATTCAATATTCTTCGCCAACACCGTAATTCAAAAGCATCAATTCTTATTCGGTCTTCCTCATTCATTGTCCAGCTTTTGCATGCGTATGAGATGATTGAAAATAACCTGGCTTGGGTCAGGCGCACCTTAGTCCTCAAGGTGACATCTTTGCTTTTTAACACTTTAAAGGAGTCTTTTGCAGAAGATTTGCCTGATTCAATACGTCATTTGATTTCTTGACTGCTGCTTCCTCGGACGTTGACTGTGTATCCAAGTAAAATGAAATCCTTGACAACTTCAATATTTTCTCCATTTATCATGATTTTGCTTATCAGTCCATTTGTTAGAATTTTTGTTTTCTTTATGTTTTGGTGTAACCCATTCTGAAGGCCGTATGTAGTCTTTGATCTTCACCAGTAAGCGCTTCAAGGCCTCTTCACTTACAGCAAGCAAGGTTGTGTCATCTGCATATCACAGGTTGTTAATAAGTCTTCCTCCAATCCTGATACATTATTTTTTTCTTCATATAGTCCAGCTAATCGGATTATTTGCTCAGCATACAGACTGAATAAGTATTGAAAGGATACAACTCTGACGCACACCTTTCCTGATTTTAATCCACACATTATCCCCTTGATCTGTCCGTATGACTGCCTCTTGGTCTATGTACAGGCACCACATGAGCACAATTAAGTGCTCTGGAATTCCCATTCTTTGCAATGTCATCCATAATTTGTTAAGATCCATACAGTCAAATGCCTTTGCACAGTCAATAAAGCACAGGTAAACATCTTTCTGGTATTCTCTGCTTTCAGCCCCGATCCATCTGACATCAGCAATGATATCCCTTGTTTCATGTCCTCTTCTGAATCTGGCTTCAATTTCTGGCAGTTCCCTGTTGATGTCCTGTTGCAACCATTTTTGAATTATCTTCAGCAAAATTTTACTTGCAACCATTTTTGAATTATCTTCAGCAAATTTTTATTGTTTGATAATTTCCACATTTTGTTGGATCACCTTTCTTTGGAATGGGCACAAATATGAATCGTTTTCAGTTGGTTTGTCAGGTAGCTGTCTTCCAAATTTCTTGGCGTAGATGAGTGAGTGCTTCCAGCACTGCATCTCTTTGTTGAAACATCTCAATTGGTATTCTGTCAATTCCTGGAGCCTTGTTTTTTTGCCATTGCCTTCAGTGCAGGCTGGATTTCTTCCTTCAATACCATCAGTTCTTGATCATATGCTACTTTCTGAAATGGTTGAGCATCGACCAAATCTTTTTGGTACAGTGACTCTGTGTATCCCTTCCATCTTCTTTTGATGCTTCTTGCATCATTCAGTATTTTGCCCATAGAGTCCTTCAGTATTGCAGCTCGACACTTGAATTTTTTCTTCAGTTCTTTCAGCTTAAGAAATGCTGAGCGTGTTCTTCCCTTTTGGTTTCCTAACTCCAGGTCTTTGCACATTTCATTATAATATTTTACTTTGTTTTCTGGAGCTGCTCTTTGAAATCTTCTGTTCAGCTCTTTTACTCCATCATTTCTTCCATTCGCTTTAGCTACTCTACATTCAAGTGCAAGTTTCAGAGTCTCTTCTGACATCCATTTTAGTCTTTTCTTTCCTGTCTTTTTTTCCCCCTAAATTTATTTATTTTGCTGTTGTTGTTGAGAATATACAAGGCAAAACATACACCAGTTCAACAATTTCTAAATGTACAATTTAGTGGCATTGATTACATTCTTCGAGTTGTGCAATCATTCTCATCCTCCTTTTCTGAGTTATTCCTCCCTCATTAACATAAACTCTCTGCTCCTTAAGATTCCTATCTAATCTTTCTAGTTGCTCTTTTCAATTTCCTCCCATATAGATAATTCTTAAAAGAGTGTAATGCTCAAGGCAAACCTTTTTTTACTAGTTAAGCTAAACTATTGCTTGGTGTTAAGATGCCTTCAGGGGATATTTTTGGTTTTAGGTTTAAAGATTATCTCAGGGCAGTAGTTTCAGGGGTTCATCCCTCCTCCATGGCTCTAGAAAGTCTAGAGTCCATTTTTAATGTCTAAAAAGATAGGAGGAATTAGTCTACCCAAATTCAAGGCATTGTATGGCTAGAGTAATCACGACTCTGTAATACTGCAGAGGGATAAACACGTAAGTCAATGGAAGAGAATAGAGAACCTAGAAATAGACCCGCATAAATGTGCCCACCTGATTTTTCAAAAAGGTGCACTAGTAATTCAATGGAGGAGGAATAGCCTTTTTGACAAATGGTGCTGGAGCAATTGGACATCCATAGGCAAGAAAAAAAAAAAGAACCCTGACTTGAGGCTTACACCTTTTACAAAAATTAACTAAAAATAGATCATGGACTTAAATGTAAAACATAGAAATATGAAACTTTTAGAAAAAAACACACTGTTTTCAGGATCTAGGGCTAGGAAAAGAGTTTTTAATCTTGACACCAAAAGCCTGATCCATAAAAGCAAAATTTGACAAATTGGACTTCATTAAAATAAAAACTTATGTAATGTGAAAGACTCTGTAAAGAGAATGAAAAGACGAACTTTAGACTTGGAAGAGGTATCTGCATACCACATATTCTACAAAGGCCTATAATATATAAACAAATCTCAAATTCAACAGTAAAAAATAAACTGATTAGAAAATGGGCAAAAAACATGAATAGACACTTTACTAAAGAGGATATACAGATGGCACACAGTCACATGAAAAGATGTTCAACATCATCAGGCATTGTTGTGTTGTTAGCTGCCATTGAGTCGGCTCTGACTCATAGCAACTGTATGTGTAACAGAATGAAACCTTGTACAGTCCTGCACCATCTTCATGATTGGTGGTATATTTGAGTCCATTGTTTCAGCTATTGTGTCACTCCATCTCATTAGGATTTCTCTCATTTTTGCTGACCCTCTACTTTACCAAATATGATGCCCTTTCTAGCAATTGATGATGTATTCAAAGTAAGCAAGCCGAAGTCTCTCCATCCTGGCTTCTAAAGAGCATTCTGGTTGTGCCTAAAAGGAGAAATGGTTGAAGGTACAGATCTACACTGATTCATGTGCTGATGCCAATGGTTTGGCTAAATGTTCAGGGACTTGGAAAAAGTGATGACAAGAAAGTCTTGAGAAGCAGTATATGGATAGACCTTTCTGAATAGGCATAGAATGTGAAGACATTTGTCCCATGTGAATGCCCATCAAAGAGTGACCTCACCAGAGTATCTTAATAATCAGGTAGACAAGTTTACTTGTTCTGTGGACATCAGCCAGCCAGCCTCTTTACCTACTCTCCACTATTCTTGCCTAATATATTCATGAACAAAGTAGCTATAGTGGTAGAGTTTGAGGTTATGCATGAGCTCAACAACATGGACTTCTGCTTATGAAGGTTTATCTGCCTACAGCCACTGCTGAATACCCAACTTGCAGAGAGCAGAGACAAACAGCCAGACCCTAATATGGCACCACTCTTCAGAAGGATAAGCCACCTACCAGGTGGTAGATTGATTGCATTGGACCACTTGCATTATTGGAAAGGGCAGTGTATGTTCTCAGTAGATTAGACACTTACTCTGGATATGGGTTCACCATTTTTGCCTGCAATACTTCTACCAAAACCACAATCTGTACCTTCTTCACCATCATTACATTCCATACAGCATTACTTCTGACCAAGGATCTCAATTTACAGACAACAAAATGCAACAATGGGTTCATGTAGGGCACCAGCTCATCCTGCAGGTCATCCACATTATTGAAGTTGGCAGTGGTTAGAAAGAGAATCACGTTCCAATTTGTCCTCATGAATCCCAGTTTTTCTGCACAAGTTTGTTTCTTCTTGTGCTTTTCATTTTGTACTTGATGATTCCATGTCATTCTCAGACATTCTACCTTATCCTTGTGGGTTCTTGTTTGTCCCTGCTCTCCCCACTTCATGCCCATCTTTTTTTCCTGGTTGCTGGTTCTGATGACCTCAGGCCCAACAGCCTTACATATACTGGTTAATGAGATCCCCAATTGCACAACATCAAATTCTTATAATAAATTCCTTATTTTGTACCACTCAGTGGTTCTGCTTCTCTTACCAAACCATGACTGGTATATAAAAGCCATATGAGTTACAGACAGCTTCCAGTGTTTCTTATGCACTGGTTAATTCAAATGACAGGGTTTTTCCTTTTTGCTTTGTTTTGCTCACCTTTAAAAGGAAAAAAGAAATCATTTCTGTTTGTGGCAATCTTCTTTCATCTTTGCTTCTGTAATATGGTGCTCCTGAGCATAATTTACCATTTCAGGTTGTAATTAAAATGGCATTGCATTTCAAAATGCTGAAATTAAAAGTAAAACTAACACGTAGGATATCTCTTTGACCTAAAACTTCATGTGGGTTAGACAATTTCATGGTTCTGTCCTCACTTAACCTGCCATCTCTCTGTGTCTGTGCTGATTTAGAAAAGACTATTCTATTTGTAAGGAATATGAAAATGACTATCAAAATGGGCACACTGGATCCTGCTTAATTATGGGTGGCAGAATATACAATACACTCAATGAAAAGTCAACCTGGTAAAACACTCTACATAGGCCTTGCCTTCCTCTTGAGCTCAGCTCAACAGTCCCTGTGAGATTACAGCCAGCAGGAAAAGCTATAGCAATTCCACAGATCATTTGGTCAAATGCTTTCTTCTAACACTGTTTTTTTTCAATTAGAGAGGAAAAAAGAAAAGTTTGCAGGTCTCAGAAGGTGGTGATGGCATTACCCTCCCTGCCAAGAAATGGGAGGGTCTCAGGGAATCCATCACATCTTTGGTTCTGGTAGGGTATAATTGTGAGACTGCTGAGCCCCATATATCCATCTACCTATACTTCCAGAGCAATTACATGGCTGTCTGGCCTTGGTATTCTGTCCAGCACTTTCTGCTAGCTAGTGCTTAAGAGATGCCTCAGGGCCAGCCCCAAGGAATATTGGGAGGGAGTCCTGTCCAGCATCAGCGGCCTTAAGGAGGATAAAAAGTAGCTTCTCACTTTTCTCTCCATAACTATAGGTTATTCTCATGTCCTCATGTTATATTGGGCATGCCAGGTGTATTAGGTAGAATACTGCCCCCCCCCCCAATATCCACTTCGTAATCCCTGGAACTTGTGAATATGCTAAGTTACATGACAAAGGGGAATTAAAGTTGCAGATAGAAGTAAGTTGGCGAGAGTTTGTCTCACGTACTTTGGACATGTTATCAAGAGGACTAGTTCCTGGAGAAGGACATCATGCTTGGTAAAGTACAGGATCAGCAAAAAAGAGAAAGACCCTCAATGAGATAGATTGACACAGTGGCTGTAACAATGGGCTCGAACATACCAACAATTGTGAAGATGGCACAGGACCCTGGGTAGCGTTTTGTTCTGTTGTACATGAGGTCACTATTAATCGAAACCGACTCAACAGCACCTATCAACAACAATAAACTGACCTTGACATAGATTATTCTGTGTTACAAGATGGGCCTAATGTAATCACATGGGTCCTTATAAATGGAAGAGGGAGGTAGAAGAGAGAGAACAAACATGATGGCAGCATGAGAAGGACCGGGACGATGTTTCTAGCTTTGAAAATGGAGGAAGAAGGCCATGAGCCATGGAATGTGGGAAGCCTCTAAAAGCTAGGAAGGGCAAGGAATGGATTTTTCACTAGAGCCTCCAGAAGAAACATAGCCCTGTCAACACCTTGATTTGAACCCAGTGATACCCATTTCAGACTTTGGACATACAGAACTGTAAGATAATTAATTTGTGTTGTTTTAAGCCACTAAATTTGTGGTAATTTGTTACAGCACCTGTGGAAAATGAATACACCAGGCAATAAGTTTATGTTTCAACATCAACTGTTTCTGTCCTGATCATCTAAATGGTCCACTTGGTTGGATGGAGTTGGATACTCTCTCCTGAATTTTTTTCTCTTTGTTCTTCTTGTCTGCTCTGTTTTGTAAAAATTCTAATTTTTTATTTCCCCTGTGAAGTCTGTTTCCTCGAATAATCTTAAACCCAGCTCAATAAGTCTGCTTATGATTTATTTTCATGCATACACATCTCCCTCCTAGCCTTCTCACTCTTCACCCTATACAGTCTCTGCTGTTATATGCTTTATTGCTACCCCCAAAGACCCACTGAGACTTGCCCACGCCCCAGTTTCCATGCCAAGATTCAACGCACAGCCCTGGTCTCACTCTCCTACTCTAATAAAATTCCTGTTTTCTCAGTGCAACTTGCTTGCTGAATGTTAGAAAAGCAAGTTGATTAATATAATTCACACTGAGTGCCTTTCCTATAGCTATCCCAGGAATGCTTCCACAGAGGAAGAATGGAATGATGGGGGCGGGGGGGGGGGTAGGGTTGGGATTAGAATATAAAAGTTGCTTCCTTTTTATCCACCAGCCTGTTATGACTTCTGGAAACAGATCACTAGTCTGATTCCAAGATTAGCTCTTCAACTTTATTCCTTCTTCAAAATCCTCTGAGACCAAAGGAATAATTTCTTCTGGCTTCATCACCTAATGTAACTTGTTGCCGCTGAGTCGATTCAGAGTCACAGCGACCCTATAGGATAGAGTAGAACTGCCCCATAGGGTTTCCAAGGAGAGGCTGGTGAATTTGAACTGCTGACCTTTTGATTAGCAGCTGTAGCTCTTAACCATTGCGCCACCAGGGCTCCTCTGGCTTCATAGACTTCCTAAATTCCACATTCATTATCCCCCAAAATTCTTATTTCTCTTATCTTCATATGGTACCCAAACTGGAATACCAGGATTATTCATACATTTATTTACTCAACACACATTCACTGAGCACCTGTTCCATGCTAGGCCCTGTTCGAAATGCTTGGGATACAGTAGTGAGCCAGACTTGGATCTCTAAAATGAGTATTTGTCTGGGAGGGCAAGGGGTGGGAGAAAGTATTTTAAGCACAAGGAACTGCATGGGCAAAGCCACAGTGGCATGAAATAGACTTATATGCCTAGGGAACTTAAAAAATTTTGGTATAGATGGGGTATAAAGGAGGGGGAAGTGAAATAGCAAGAGATGAAGCTGGGGAAGGAGGAAATGATCATCACTAGAAGTTATACTAAAGAGATTTGTCATGAAATGAATTCTTTTATGTGGCCTTTTGCCTTGGTTCTTTGGAAAAACAACTTGAGAGATTTTTCACCTTTGCCCTGGTTTTCTACACCAGAGGGCTTGTTACTTATGTCCAGACTGATTGACATACATGGGTAAGCTGTAAACAACTTGATGGTTTGATACTTTTTGTTTGGCCCTGAGCTGCAGCCTGCCCTGTGATTGGTATGTACCCTGCAGTGACTAGTCAATGTACTATGCAAATGAAGTGACTGTAGACTGTGCAAATGAAGTGATTATAGACTATGCAAATGAAGTGACTTGTCCACTGAAAGGATTGGCCGGTTCGTGGCCCTGCTGGGAGGACCATGCCTTAAAATTGACAAGGAACTTGCTTATATATGCAGCCAACCCCCCAGGGTTTGGAAAGAAGAAAAAGGCAAGAGAGGTGAGAAGAGAAAAGAAACAGAGAGAGAGAAGGTGAGGGACCTCCTAAAAGAGTAGTAACACAGGTAAGGGGTGTGACACTGAAGACAGCCACAGGCCTGGACGGGGCCCCACAGTAGATTCGGTGGTGACGGCAGAAACCTACTGCTATGAATGCAGCTAAGAGAGCTGAACAAAGCTGCTCCACTGGCTATGAGCTGGGTCAGTTAGCAATGGAGTGGCCAATGGCAGGGAGGCCGAAGGCAGAGAGGCCTGTATGGCTGAGATGGGGCCTGTCCTGAGGGGGTTGAAAGGAGGCCTGCACAACTGAGAGGGGGAATGCATGGCCAAGAGGAGGCCAGTCCTGAGGGGGCTGAGAGGGGGCTTGCGTGGCTGAGATGAGGTGTATAAGGCAGAGAGAAAGGGCCTGCTTGCTTGCATGGCTGAGGGGAGCTAAGAGGACTGTCCTGCTTCACTTTCAGGGAAGTCTTCCAGACTTAGCCTGCATGCTTCCTGATCCTGATCCTGACTTATAGCCTGTTGCTCCTGATCCCAAGTTGTACTCTGTTACTTCCTTAATAAACCACTTAACTGTAAGTAAGGTCTGTAAGTTCTTTGTGGCCATTGCAATGAATTATCGAACCCAGCAGAGAAGTACAGAGTGTCGTCAGGAGGATGGCTGGTGTCAGAATTGGTTAAAAGGTTGTAGAGTGGGTGGAGGTATGTCTGACCTCCACCTCATAGGAATCAGCCTTGGGTTGATCCTGGTTCTTATCCATAAGGAATCTAGACAAGTTCTGACACCACTACTACTGCAACACAGGGCTGTTCTTTGTTTTAAGAGAAATGAGGATTTATCAAACGGTATTAAGCAAAGGAGTGATGTAGTTAAATTTGTAAGTAACAGTAGTTACTCTGGCTACTGTGTGGAGGATGAACTGGAGGGGGAATGATGCATGAGGAAATTATTACTGCAGCACAAGTAAGAAGATATGAAGTCCAGAGTAAGCCATTGGCAGTAATGATTGAGGGGAGAAGACAGGTTGAAGATATAATCTAGAAGTTTGTGAATGGTTAGATGTGGAAAGATGAATGAAAGAGAGTAGCTTAAGTAGAATCCAAGGGATCTGTCCTGAGTGATTAATGTAATTAAATAGTTTACAAATACTTATTGAGTGTCTATTATGTACCAAACACAGAACTACAAAGATAAATAAGGCACAAACCCTGTCATAGAGTTTATTGTCCAACAGAGAAGACAGACAAATACACAGATAATTTCAGTAAAAAATAATATGTGCTACGTTAAATATCTGTGGCATGGGAACTCTTAAGATGGGGGGCACATATCTCAGTTTGAAGTCTCCTAGAGGAACTGATTCCTGGAGGTGTGTTGGAATTTTCTAGATGAAGAAAGGTGGGAAGGAAAAATACAACAAGTCTGAGTCACCAAAGTATGTACAGAGAATGATGTGTAGTTTAGTAGTAGTAGACTACTATACAGAGACAGTGAGAAATGATGCTTAAGAGTCACATGGAGGCCATATCATGAAGGACTTTGTAAATCATGATAGGGACTTGATCTTTATATGATTGGGAGCTGTTGACAGTTTTAAATATGCAGGTGTAATAGTCAAGTTTGTGTTTTAGAAAAATCCTCCTGGCCACTAGAGGCAAAAAAGTTCTATTAAGAGGCTATTTCAGTAGTCCAGACAAGAGATGATGAGGACCTGGACTAGAGTAAGAGATAGTGTGGATAGAGAGGAAGAAACGGGTTTGAAAAATGTTTAACAAGTAAAATCAGGGGTACTTAGTGATTGACGAAGGATGTGCAGCAGAGAGGAAATAAGCAGTGGTGCCACTCACTGAGATAGGAGATACGTTTTCTTCAACTTGTTCTTTCTCCAAGGAGATACTTTGAGGTAATAGAAACAGTAAAAGATTGGGATATCAACATATCAGGGTTCTAGTTCTAGGGTCGCTATGAGTCGGAATTGACTTGACGGCAACGGGTTTGTTTGTTTTAGTCCTAGCATGTACTAGCTCTGTCACCTTGGGTAAATAATTTCCCCTCTCTGGGCCTTAGTTTCTCCATCTATACCATGAAGGACTTAGGCTATATAACCTCAAAGGTCCTTTCCAACTCCGGCATACTATGATTTTGCAAAATATATTGTGATTGCCAGAGTCATGATCAAGAAAATCTGGTAAATGTTCAACTATGTGTGGACTTATTGCACTGCCAGACTCTAACAGTGCAATGTGTCCAAATCCTCTCATATCTGCCCCCTTCACTGATCCAGACCACTCTTAGTCTCTTAAATCTCTGAACCCAAAGGTATGGGCACAGGTCACTACAAATCAGCACACGAAGTACCCAAGGCCTTTCCAACCTGCAGCAATTAGATGGCTCAAGTCTAATAATGTTTGACATATTCAGAAAGTGCATTCGCTTTACTCAGGCTCAGAGACCAAATCTCCCCTTCTGCTTATGAATGTCAATGCATTTCTGCTGCCCCCAGGACTCTTAATCCAATGCTTTCATGGACACTAAATTCATCCTAAAACTTAAAGTCAGGAGAAAAATACCCTCAACATATAAGCAATGAAAAACAGAATATTTTTCAGGTTTTCTGGCCTCTGTGGAATATATGAAGGCATTTCAAATTTAGCTTGACTTGAAATTCTAAGCCAAGAGGATAAGGATTAGCTCTGAGGTCACATATCTCTTAAATCAGATAAACCCTCTGACAGATTTGAAATATGAAAATTTATCTTCCTCAAATGGATGAAAGACTAGACATTTTCTTTCACCTCTAGAATGTTGAGGTAAAAAGCTAAATGTGTGTCGACTATTAAAGCAAGTCTTGTGATCTGGGTTGGTTTTTAGAAATTATTTTTCTTGGATGAAGTATTTCCTGACTGGACTTGTACAGTGTTCTGCTCCATAGGCTGGTCTTCTGTAATTTGCCTCAGCCCAGCACCCACATCTGCCCCTAGACAAGCCTCTGTCTGGTCCAGACATTCATTCATTGGTCAGTCAACATGTATTACAAATGCCTACAATGTGCTAGGTACTGTGCTAGGTGTAGAAAATGAAGCAATAAATAGGATATAACCCTTGCCTTCAAGGAGCACACAGGCTAGTATCAAATACATGAAAGGAAATATACCATTACATTAGAGAGGCGATCAATAATAGATGTATGGTTAAGCGTCAGACCCACCTAACTGACAAGAGTCAGCTTGACTGTTTTTGGCTCTCTGGCCTTGGGCAAGTTACTTATGCTCTCTTAGTCTTAAACTCCTCTATATATTTAGAAAAAAAACAGGATACAGTGTCGGAACCTACTTCAGATAGCTGTAGTGAGGATTAGTGGTTGGCATATAATAAGTGCTTCATAAATGGTGGTGGTGGTGTTAGGTGCCGTCGAGTCAGTACTGACTCATAGCGACCCTATGTACAATAGAGCAAAACACTGCCCAGTCTTGTGCCATCTTCACAATCTTTGCTATGTTTGAGCCCATCATTGCAGCCACTGTGTCAATCCCTGGGACATTTGTCAAAAACAATCAGTGAGACAACTGTTTAACAATGAAGCTGCTTGAGATGGCAGTACCAATTGAGGCTAAGATGAGGCAGACCAAAAACTTAAAAGGAAAAACTGAGGAATGGGACATCCATGGCAGGCCTGGGAATCTAGAAGAGCATGTGCATGCCCAGAGATGTTCACATGCCCAAGACAACTTGAGAAGGTCTGGTTCTCACACATCTGGCTGACCTTGAAGCTCTGTGCAAGCATGAAATGAATGCAAGCATTGACTTTAGCAGAGTTTATCTTTTTCTAGTTGTTAAGGTGGAAGGTTAGGTTATAGACTTGAGATATTTCTTTTTTTTTAATATAGGCATTTTCAGCTGTAAATTTCTCTTTAAATACTCAACATCAGAAGATTGGCTAATTAGTTTATGGTACCAAGGTTGGCAGTTCAAATCCACAAGCTGCTCCTTGGAAACCCTATGGGACAGTTCTACTCTGTCCTATAGGGTCGCTATGAGTTGGAATCTACTTGTCGGCAGGGGGTTTTGGTTTATATGATAGAAAGGAGCCCTGGTGGTGCAGTGGTTAAGTGCTCAGCTGCTAACTGAAAGGTGGGTGTTTCCAACCCACTAGCTGCTACGTGAGAGAAAGATGTGGCAGTCTGCTTCTGTAAAGATTTATACCTTTGGAAAACCTATGGAGCAGTTCTACTCTGTCCTATTGGGTCACTATGAGTCAGAATCAATTCAATAGCAATGGGTTTGTTTTGTTTTGGTTCTATATGATAGAAGGTAAAATGACACTTTTGAGGGCTATATAGAGAAAGAATGTGTGTGATATAATGTGAAGTGACTATAGCAGAATAAAATAAACCCACACTCTGGTTAAAACAATTATAAAAATGTTTGTGTATATGGATTGGAAGACAATGCACAAAAGAAAAAACTGGTTTGTGAAAGGAGAGGTAAAAGTAATATTTTCTTCTTTTTTCAAGATTTTACTTAGTGTCAATATTATAGTGCTGTTTTATAATAAGAAACATTAAACGTTCTTTAAAAGAGGTTAACTAGCAAAGGCATTAAAAGCTTAAGTTGATGGCTTGGGGAATTCCCTTGAACTCTTTCTGTTTAACTTACTTAAGGAAAAGTTAATCTGTTTCTAGAGCACCAAAATCCATTTGATGTTCACAGGAATAGGGAAGAACAGTTTTTACATGCATTGCTTTTCTTTAGCACTGGGGAAAGAGGCACCCAAACCAAGGCTTTCAAAAGGGGTTATTTCTCTTAAAATAATTTTGCACTCGGGCTTAATGCAGAAGCACCAAACTGCTCACCTGTCTTCCTAACCAAGAGAGGAATGGTAGCCTGGCCATTGAACACAGACCCTGGGACACTCTGGGCCACAGTGGCTGGAAACACCTTGAGGGTGAGGGGTGGTATTGGGCAAACACACACTCCAGGCCACTATTTTTCTGGTCAAATTTGGCTGATGATGAAGATACCAAATAAAACTCTCTGCTCTGGCCTGGTCTGCAGAAAAATATGAAGGCCATCTCAGAGGGATACCTGTGATTCACATGGGAATGAGTGGTCAAGGAGACCCTGAACTTGGGACTCAGTTGGTGAGTCCTTATATCAGAGTCTATTCCCTGACCCTAGGGCTTGCTGTCTGGAAAGGTAATTGCCTCTCCCCAAATAATTTCAGCAATGGTTGCACTTATTTCCCCATTTCTAATTAAGAAATATATAACTTTCTCCAAACTGTGTGATTATTCATCAAGAATACAAGGATGTTGTTTTCTTTTTCCTCTCCCTCAAGGGAGAAATAAACAACAATGGTTAAGAATATGCTTTTATTCTTTGATGCTTGCAAGGGTGGGGAGGAAAGGGGAGTAGAACTCACTAACTAGACAGTAGACAAAGATCAACTCTGGTGAAGAGAAGGACAACGCACAATACAGGGGAAGTGAGCACAACTGGACCAAAGCAAAAGCTAAGAAGTTTCCTGGACACATCCAAACACTTTGAGGGACAGAGTAGCTGTGGCTGGGGCCTGGGGACCATGGTGCCGGGGAACATCTAGGTCAATTGGCATAACAAAGTTTATTAAGAAAATGTTCTACATCCCACTTTGGTGAGTGGTGTCTGGGATTTTAAAAGCTTGTGAGTGGCCATCTAAGATGCATCAATTGGTCCCATCCCACTTGGAGCAAAGGAGAATGAAGAAAACCAAAGACACAATGAAAACATTAGCCCAAGAGACTGAAGGACCACATAAACCAGAGACTCCACCAACCTGAGACCAGAAGAACTAGATGGTGCCCGGCTACTACCAATGACTGCCCTAACAGGGAACACACCAGAGAGCCCCAGACGGAGTGGGAGAAAAGTGCTGAGCAGAACTCAAATTCATGTAAAAAGACCAGACTTAATAGTCTGGCAGAGACTGGAGGAACCCCCAGAACTATGGCCACCAGATGCTCTTTTAACCCAGAACTGAAACCATTCCCGAAGCCTACTCTTCAGACAAAGATTAGACAGGACTATGAAACAAAAAACGATACACATGAGGAATGTGCTTCTTAGTTCAATCAGATACAGGAGACCAAATGGGCGGCTCCTGTCGGGAGGCAGGATGAGAAGGTAGGAAGGGACAGGAACTGGTTGAATAGACACAGGGAACTCAGGGCGGAAGGGGGGAGTGTGCTGTCACATTGTGGGGATTGCAGCTAATGTCATAAAACAATATGCGTATACATTTTTGTATGAGAAATTTAAAAATATATACGCTTTTATGTGAGTGCATTTAAAATGGGTCTTCAGGAGCAGGAGAGTTGGACATCAAAGCATATATACTAGAATCTCACCTTCCTTTTGTAGCCCCAATGACTGGACAGTCAACAGCTTGTTTTTCAAAAGGTCACAGACTCACAGAACTCAGAGCTGAAAAGGGCTTTAGATATCATTTAATTGAATGATTTTTAAAATTTGTAGGTATATAAACCTTTGTTGACATGAAATATTTATTTCTTGGAACCCCAGTATCTAAATTGTTGTTGTTAGGTACTGTCAGGTCAGTTCTGACTCACAGTGATGCTATGTACAACAGAACAAAACACTGCCCAGTCCTGTACCATCCTCATAATTGTTGCTATATTTGAGCCCATTGTTGCAGCCATTGTGTCAATCCATCTCACTGAAGGTCTTCCTCTCTTTCGCTGACCCTCTACCTTACCAAGCATGATGTAATTCTCCAGGAACTGGTCCCTCCTGATAACATGTCCAAAGTACATAAGACAAATTCTCTTCATCCTCACTTCCAAGGAGCACTCTGGCTGTACTTATTCCAAGACAGACTTGTTCGTTCTTCTGGCAGTCCATGGTATATTCAGTATTCTTCACCAACACCATTAATTCAAAGGCTTCAGCTCTTCTTCCGTCTTCCTTATTCATTGTCCAGCTTTTGCATGCATATGAGGCAATTGAAAATATCATGCCTTGGTTCAGGATCACTTTAGTCCTCAAAGTGACACTTTTGCTTTTCAACACTTTAAAGAGTTCTTTTGCAGCAGATTTGCCCAATGCAATACGTCGTTTGATTTCTTGACTGCAGTTTCCATGGGTGTTGATTGTGGATCCAAGTAAAATGAAATCCTTGACAACTTCAGTCTTTTCTCCATTTATCACGATGTTGCTTATTGGTCTGGTTGTGAGAATTTTAGTTTTCTTTATGTTGAGGTGTAATCCATACTGAAGGCTGTGGTCTTTGATCTTCATCAGTAAGTGCTTCAAGTCCTCTTCACTTTCTGCAAGCAAGGTTGTGTCTTCTGCATATCACAGGTTGTTAATGAGTCTTCTTCCAATCCAGATGCAGTGTCCTGTCAATGTACTGCTGCAACCACTTTTGAATTAGAGCCACTATCTAAAAGAGATACCAAAAACGCTGCCTTAATTGAAGCAGTGGTAAGAAGCTCAGAATGCTGCCAGCTTTACAGCCCTTCTCCTAATCACAACTGCACAGGCTTTGCCCTTTGGTTCCTAATGAGGCCCTGTAAGGCACGACTTTTTCATTTGGGGAAACTGAGCCCTACAGAGAAGAAGGACCTTCCCCACCATCACAAAGCTAGTCAATGGCAGAGCTGTGATTAGAACACAGGTCTGTAAGCCTGGAGTGTTTTCTGCTACACCACATTTCTGAAAAGTCTGCAAAGTTTTAAGAAAGCAATAATAAATTTAATTTCACTTATGTCCACTTTACTTGGGGAGACAGGGATTTTATGCTCTCATTCCTAAATCTTGGGTTTTTATCTCATTTCACTTTGTTCCTTTTTAGGTAATTTTCTTAACTTGCGTAGGTAGGAGTCAGGGATTTTGGGGACCTATATGTCCTATTTCCCAGCATAGTAGCCCGTATGATTGTCTAATTCAAAATGGCCAATACCAGTCCATTTCAGCTCACTAATGCCTAGGATATTGATGTTTATGCATTCCATTTCCTTTTTGACTGTTGCAATTTTCCTAGATTCATACTTCGTACAGTCCAAGTTCTGATTATTAATGGATGTTTGCAGCTGTTTCTTCTCAGTTTGAGTTGTGCCACATCAGCAAACGAAGGTCCCAAAAGCTTGACTCCATCCACATCATTAAGGTCAACTCTACTGTGAGGGGCTCATTTTCTGGCACTATATCAGACAATGTTCTGCTGCTATTCATACGGTTTTTCACTGGCCAATTTTGTCAGAAGTGGACCTGTCCTTCTTCCTAGTCTCTTAGTTTAGAGGTTCCACTGAAACCTTTCCACCAAGGGTGAACCTGCTAGCATTCAAAAAACCAGTGGCAAAGCCTCCAGCATCACAGAAACATGCAAGCAACCACAGTACAACAAACTGACAGGCATGTAGTGGCTCACTAGATGGAATACACAAGAATCAAATTGCCTACGTCTGTGGAAAGAGATGATGCAAAAGCTCAATATCATCAGTCAGAACAAGGCCAGAGGCTGACTGTGGAACAGACCATCAGTTTCTCATATGCAAGTAAGTTGAAGTTGAAGAAAATTAGAGCAAGTTCACGAGAGCCAAAATATGGCCTTGAGTATATCCCACCTGAATTTAGAGACCATCTCAAGAATAGATTTGACGGGAGTTCCGGAAAAATGGTGCTCTAGGCAGAAGCACCACGCCGTCCCTCCACAGCAAAGATCCAAAAAACTAAGCCAAACAGAGAATACAACAATCCTGAAACCCTAAAACATCAAATGAAGAGATAAAGAACTCAGCCAAGCACCAAATGGAGTAAGAAAACTGACAGAGAACGGAGAGCAAGGAGAGATTCATGCAGAGGTCCCCTACCAGCTAACGCAGCGTGGATCCGCCTTCTTGGACTCCTATCAGAGACCAGCAAACAGGCGGTATGAAAAAGCAGCCTCACGGAGCGTCCAGCGGGAGACAAAACAACCGCTCCACACATAACAATCTCCCCACTGCATCCTGCCTACCTGCACTGTGCACTTGACATCACACCACCAAGCAGCACAGGCACGGCCTACTGGAACCTGCCCTGCAGTGATTACCAACCCGCTCTGGTGGCTGTAGTAAGTGCCACAAACAACCCATCCCAGTAACTCCTCTTCAGCTAGACCTGCCCTGCCGTACCATATCTGAGTGATTAACCGTGCCAGTTGGAGAAGGTGGTGAAAAGTATTGTGCCCACAGATGAGCAAACAACAAAGAACACACAGTCCACCTGCTCAGACATAGTCAATTTTTTTTTAAAAAAAGGGATGTAACAAACAAATCTACAATCAATAAATGAGAAATATAACTACTGAATGCCCCGAAAACAGCAGACAATATCAAAACATTTACAAAAACAGGACAGGATGGTTCTAGTAGGCGTCCAAAATAAAACACCAGATGACTCTCCTGTGGAAGAAAATGCACTAGAACTACCTGAAAGGGAATTCAAATCTCTCATACTCAGAATTCTCCAAGAACTGAAGCAAAAAGCTGGCAAACATGAGGAAAAAATAGACAAATTCATGGAAAATACAGACAAAAAATTGGAAGAATAAAGGAAAATAATGCAGGAACAAAATGCCAAAATAAATTCACAACTAGAAATTATACAAAGACAACAATTAGAAATCCAAAATATAAACAACAAGATTTCAGAAATGGATGATGTCATAGAAGGGCTGAGAAGCAGATTTGAAACGGTGGAAGACAGGATCAGTGGAATTGAAGACAAACACTTGGATACAACTCTGTTTCAGGAAAACTCAGAAAAAAGAACAAAGAAAAATGAAGAGACCCTGAGAGTTATGTGGGACACAATCAAAAGCAAAACTCTGTGAGTGATTGGAATTCCAGAACAGGGGGAGAAAACAGAAAACACAGAGAGGATCATTGAGGAACTGCTGACAGAAAATATCATGAAAGATGAAAAGCTGGCCATCTAAGAAGCTCAACAAAACCCATATAGAAGAGACCCCAAAAGAAAATCACCAAGGCATATCATATTCACACTCGCCAAAACCAAAGACAAACAAAGAATCCTGAGAGCAGCTCTTGAAAAACAAGAAGTCACATACAGAGGAGAAACAATAAGACTAAGCTCAGATTATTCGGCAGAAACCATGCAGGCAAGAAGGCAATGGGATGACATATACAAAATCTTGAAAGAAAAAAATAGTCAGCCAAGAATAATATATCCTGCAAAACTCTCATTCAGATTTGATGGTGAAATTAGGTCATTTCCAGATAAACAGAAATTAAGGGAATATGTAAAAGTCAAACCAAATTTACAAGAATTATTAAAGGGAGTTCTTCGATCTGAGGACAAACAGCTTCAGCTCACAGACAGAACCTAGGATGCACGATCGTACCAGCCAGATACCAATCTAGGAAATGAACTCTCGAGGACTATCCAAAAGCAAAAGAAATACAACAGGGAATCAGAGCAGTTAATCAATAAATGACAACAACATCAAAACAACAAAAGAGGGAATAAACGGCATAGGTATAGAACCTTCTAATGGAGAGGAAGGCAAGGCGATACCAAGTAATGGTAGAATGCTTCAAACTTAGAAAGATAAGGGTAAAATTCATGGTAACCACAAAGAAAGTTAACAAACATACTCATAAAAAAAGAGGAAAAACACAAAGTCTCAGCAAAAACAAAACCTACAAAAACAAAAGAAATGATAAAGAAATCCACAAAGTAACTCAGCACAAGAGAGTAAGAAGAACAAAGAAAACTTCAGCACCACAAAAAAAGCACTACAAAATGACAGCAACAAACTCACATCTATCAATAATTACACTGAATGTAAATGAACTCAATGCACCCATAAAGAGATGGAGAGTGACAGAATGGATAAGAAGACAGGATCCATCAATATGCTGTCTACAAGAGACACACCTTAGAAACAAAGATGTGAATTTATTAAAAGTCAAAGGTTGGAAAAAAATGTATCAAGCTAACAACTACCAAAAAAGAGTAGGAGTGGCAATTCTAATCTCAGATAAAATAGACTTTAAAACAAAATCTACCATAAAAGACAAAGAAGGACACTATATAATGATTAAGGGGATGATCCATCAGGAAGACATAACCATAATAAACATCTACGCACCCAATGACAGGGCTCCAAAATACATAAAACAAACTCTAACAACACTTAAAAGAGAAATTGACAGTTCCACAATAATAGTAGGAGACTTCAACACACCACTCTCAGTAAAGGACAGAACAACTAAGAAGAAACTCAGCAAAGATACAGAAGACCTAAAGGGCATAATCAGCCAACTTGACCTCATAGACATACATAGAACACTCCATCCAACCACTGCAAAGTACGCATTCTTTTCCAATGCACATGGAATGTTCTCCAGAATAGACCACATCTTAGGCCACAGAGCAATCCTGAACAAGAATCTAAAACGTAGAGATAATTCAAAGTATCTTCTCTGACCACAATGCCATCAAGGTAGAAATTAACAATAGAAAGAGCAAGGAAAAAAAATCAACTACATGGAAACTGAATAATACCCTGCTTACACATCAGTGGGTAATAGAAGAAATCAGAGATGGAATAAAAAAAAAAAAAAGAATAGATTTGACGGGTTGAACACTAATGACCGAAGACCAGGTGAGCTGTGGAATGACATCAAGGACATGATACATGAAGAAAGCAAAAGGTCACTAAAAAGACAGGAAAGCAATAAAAGACCAAAATGGATGTCAAAAGAGACTCTGAAACTTGCTCTTGAATGTAGCGTAGCTAAAACAAAAGGAAGAAATGATGAAGGAAAAGAGCTGAACAGAAGATTTCAAAAGGTGGCTCAAGAAGACAAAGTAAAGTATTACAATCAAATGTGCAAAGACCTGGAGTTAGAAAACCAAAAGGGAAGAACACGCTCAACATTTCTTAAGCTGAAAGAATTGAAGAAAAAAATTCAAGCTTTGTGTCACAATATTGAAGGATTCTACGGGGAAAATATTAAACAATGCAAGAAGCATCAAAAGAAGATGAAAGGGATACAGAGTTACTGTACCAAAAAGAATTGGTCAACATTCAACTGTTTCAGGAGGTAGCATATGATCAAGAACCAATGGTACTGAAGGAAGAAGACCAAGCTGCACTGAAGGCATTGGTGAAAAACAAGGCTCCAGGAATTGACAGAATACCAATTCAGATGTTTCAGCAAAGAGAAGCAACCCTGGAAGCATTCACTTGTCTATCCCAAGAAATTTGGAAGACAGCTACCTGACCAACCAACTGGAAGAGATCCATATTTGTGGCCATTCCAAAAAAAGGTGATCCAACAGACTGCAAAAATTTTCAACCCATATCATTAATATCACACACAAGTAAAGTTTTACAGAAGATCATTCAAAAGTGGTTGCAGCAGTACATTGACAGGAAACTGCCAGAAATTCAAGCCAGATCCAGAAGAGAACGTGGAACAAGGGATGTCATTACTGATGTCAGATGGATGTTGGTAACAAGCAGAGAACACCGGAAAGGTGTTTACCTGTGTTCTATTGACTATGCAAAGGCATTTAACTGCGTGGATCATAACAAATTGTGGATAACATTGGGAAGAATGGAAATTCCAGAACACTTAATTGTGCTCATGCGGAACCTGTACTTAGACCAAGAAGCAGTGCTTTGAACAAAACAAGGGGATACCGCATGGTTCAAAGTCAGAAAAGGTGTGCATCAGGGTTGTATCCTTTTACCACACTTAATCTGTATGCTGAGCAGGTAATCTGAGAAGCTGGACTATATGAAGAACTCAGCATCACGATCGGAAGAAGACTCATTAACAACCTTCGATATGCAAATGACACAACATTGCGTGCTGAAAGGGAAGAGAACTTGAAGCACTTACTGATGAAGATCAAAGACCACAGCCTTCAGTATGGATTATACCTCAACATAAAGAAAACTAAAATCCTCATGACTGGACCAATAAGCAACATCATGATAAATGGAGAAAAGATTGAAGTTGTCAAGGATTTCGTTTTACTTGGATCCACAGTCAACACCCATGGAAGCAGCAGTCAAATCAAAGGACACATTGCATTGGGCAAATTTGCTGCAAAAGACCTCTTTCAGGTGTTAAAAAGTGAAGATGTCACTTTAATGACTAAGGTGTGCCTGAACTAAGCCGTGAAGTTTTCAATTGCCTAGTACGCATGTGAAAGCTGGGCAATAAATACAGAAGACTGAGGAAGAATTTATGCATTTGAATTATGGCGTTGGCAAAGAATATTGAATATACTGTGGACTGCCAAAAGAACGAACAAATCTGTCTTGGGAGAAGTACAGCCAGAATGCTCCTTAGAAGGAAGGATGGCAAGACTTTGTCTCACATACTTTGAACATGTTATCAAGAGGGATCAGTCCCTGGAGAAGGACATCATGCTTGGTAAAGTAGAGGATCAGCAGAAAAGAGGAAGACCCTCAATGAGATGGACTGACACAGTGGCTGCAGCAATGGGCTCAAGCATAACAATGATTGTGAGGATGGTGCAGAACCAGGCTGTGTTTCTTTCTGTAGTACATAGGGTCACTATTAGTTGGAACCAGCTCAATAGCACCTAACAACAACATATGTCCTAGTTAAAAAGCTTTCCTGAGCAGCAAAGAAGATATCATTTTGAGGCTGGTACTTAATGTGATTTAAAAAAAATTCTACTAGAATAATGCCTGGTGCATAAAAACCAAAACCAAACCTGTTGCCATTGAGTCAATTCTGACTCATAGCAACCCTACTGGACGGAGTAGAACTGCTCCATGTATTTTCCAAGGAGCAGCTGGTATAGTCAAACTGCCGACCTTTTGGTTAGCAACCGAGCTCTTAACCACTGCGCCACCAGGCGCATACACACACACATACACACTTGTTGCTGTCGAGTCGATTTCGACTCATAGCAACCCTATAGGACAGAGTAGATCTGCCCCATTGAGTTTCCAAGGAGCACCTGATGGGTTAGAACTGCCGATCTTTTTGGTTAGCAGCCATAGCACTTAACCACCACACCACCAGGGTGTTAGTACCCTTTCTTTCTCCTCTTCACTTGATAATTGATAAATTGGAGGCCATGTTCTAAAGTACCAGCATTAGGAATGGGGAACTTGACGTCACAATAGCAAAGCACATACAAAACAATGGGATTCTTCTTTTGTAGATAAACACCTTGACTGGGTTCCTCAAGGACCCTGAGTCCTTGAACATTTTACTTAAAGAAATACTAGCAAAGGCTGTCACGTTTCTCAATTCCCATCTGACATCTAGTGGCTATCTCCTGCTACAAATATCCTGTGTGTGATGTGTATTCCAGATAGCAAAACAGAAGAGATGAGAGTTAGTCCTGCTTAAGTGCCTCATTGTGCTAATGAAAATTTTCAGTTGCAATGACAAGCCTTAGAGCAGCAGAGAAGCTTACAAAACGGTAGCAGTTAAGTGGCTGCTGGAGAGAGAAACCGAATGCAATCAAGGGTGAAATAAAGCAAACCAAGACTGAGTTAAAAAAAAAAAAAGTCCTCAGCAATCCACTGTCAATGGGGCCTTGGAGTAAAGGGAACTGAACCAAAAACCGGCTGCTGTCTCATTTATTCCAACTCATACTGACCCTATAGAACAGAGTAGAACTGCCCCATAGGGTTTCCAAGGCTATAAATCTTTACAGAAGCAGACTGCCACATCTTTCTCCCGCGGAGTGGCTAGTGGATTTGACCTTCTTTTGGTTAGCAGCTGAGTGCTTTAGCCACAGCACCACCAGAGCATACTTGGAGTAAAGGGAAAGGGGGATTATTATTCTAACTCTAAAGAAGAAAGGGTCTTCAGAGGTTGTGGTGCATTTCTTATTTTAGTGTTTGCTTTTCACAATAGCTTCGGTTTCTGTAAATCTAACCAATAGGAAGAAAATGTTATTAAACTTTATGAATCTGTGCCCATGTGGACATGGCTTAATTTAGTAAGCTAGCATGTAGAGAAAAGGGGACTGAGTGCAGGGCCCTGGGTTCAGCTCAGCCAGTTGTCTGTCTTCTATTGAGCAGGACTTGTTTTCTCTATCTAGAAAATGACAGGGTAGATAGACTATGGTACATACTCTAAGGTGGTGATGATGGTGTTTTTGGGTGCTGTCGAGCTGATTCCCTCTCATAGCGACTCCATGTGACAAAGTAGAACTGCCAATAGGATTTTCTTGGCTGTAATCTTTACAGAAGCAGATTGCCACGTCTTTGGTTAGCAGCCCAGCACTTAACTGCCACCAGGGCTCCTTGATATGCTAAGTTAGATTCTTCTAGTTCTAACATTCCAAGACCCTGAGGCTCTTGGCAGAAGTTTTATTACAAAGCTGATTTTTAGTGAGTTGTAGATACTCTTTGTAAGGTGAGCAACTTGAGCCCTAAGTACTAAACTCAATTTTCTTGATGAAGTTCTAGAATATTCATATACTTGGGATAAAACGATCCCGTGAAGCAAATGAATTAATGGCTATCTAAATGGGTTTGTTCTGAATACTACTTACATCTTGTTTTCATCCTTAGACCTCAGCCACCATCTCTAGGGATAGTACTTCCAGCATTTTCCAATTCCACAGCTAATAGACTTCACCGTCAGGAAGCTTTGCATAATGCTTATCATAAATTTTCTCTCCTGCAATTCATTCACTTCCTCCTTACGTCAGCTTTAACCCCACCCTGCCAAGTACCAGCAGAAGGATGGTTTGTTTGTTTTTCTTTTTTTAAACTGGTGTTTAGGAGCCTAGGAAGGTACAGGGAAAATATTAGAAATGCAAGAATAAAGGTTTGCAAGGTTAAACGGGAAAAGCAGTCATAGCAAATCATAAACATTTCTCTGACCCTGCCACCCCCGCCTTAAGCTGGGAAGATCACTGTTTGGCTTTATACACAATAAATTTAGGGTGGGGGGATTTGGCTCCAGGGATGGAAAAGAAAGATGGAGTTTATGAGGCTCTTATATCCATAGACATGGCTAAGCAATCATCTACAGGGCTCCAGATCCGGTCAGGGTCCCCAAAGGCTATTGGCTCCTATGGTACTTGCAGAAGATATTTGGAGGTTGGATTTGGAGAAAATTGATGAAAGGACTCAGCAACAAAAGTTCATTTAGGGAGCTCAGAATTGGAAACTTCTCCATTCATTTACCAGCAAATCAAAGAAATGAAATGGTGTCTACAAGATGCAGTGTAATATAAGCTTCTTCTTGAAGTGGTCTTGGAGCTGTGGTGGTTTATCAGAGTGCATGCTTTCCGCATTTGGAAGAATGATTCCACTATTGCCTTGATCAGTTCAGAATGAGAATGGCGAGACCATATGAAACATACTGAGGGATGACTACTTATTTCATGCATTCCTTCCTTCTTTTCTGTTTTCATTCATTTAACAAATTTTATAGCATTCATTCAGTTATTCAGCAAATAACTACTGAACACCTACTCTGCCCCTGACATAGTACTATGGATGCATTGGTAAACAAAATAAAAGTGACTTTAAGGTTATAATCTAATGGGAAAGACAGGTTTTAGTTTTAAAAATTAAACAAATAGTTACTAAATTATAATTGTAATAAGTGATACAAGTTCAGAAACACATAACAGAGAGATTTGATGTGGTCCATACAGGGTATGGGAATTTTCCCAGAGGAAGTGCCATTTGGAGATAAACCTGCAAGACAAATAGGGATTAGCCAGGTAAAGTGGAGGAAGCTTCTTTGAGGACTATGAGGCATGTTCAGGTTGCCTAGTGTTGGAGAGGTGGGGGGAGAATGGGGAGTGACTGCTAATGGGTAAGAGGTTTCTTTTTGGGGTGATGAAAAGATTGGAAAATTAGATTGTGTTGATGGTTGCCTAACTCCGTGAATATAGTAATATATTTTATTATATCTCAAGAAAACTGTTAGAGAAAGGCCATTGTTACCCATGCATAGAAATGTAAGGAGAAAGTGGAGCCAAATGAACCTGTAGAGCTTCCTGGGACAGATCACACAAAAATTTGTAAGCCATGTTAAGGATTTTGGTCCTTAAGTTGATCCAAGATGAAGGGTATACAGGAATTCATTTTACTATTTTTGCAATTTTTCTGTAAGGCAAGGGTTTTAATCAAATTTCCTCAAAATAAAATAGTGAAAATAAAAAAGTAACTAGAAAGCCATTGAGAGATTTAAGCTGGGGCAGAGGGGAGTTTGTGATCCAATTTGCATTTTTAAAATAAATCACTCTGTCTGTTGTTACAGAATACACCATAGGGGGATAAGAGTGGATACAGTCAGGACCTATTGCAGTGGTCCAGGTAAGAGAAGCTGATGATGTGGACTATATTGGAAATGAAGAGAAGAGTGTGGGTAAGAAAGATACTTTGGAGGTAGAATCAGCAGGACTTATGAATGAATGCAATATGAGGGCTGAGGGAGAGAGAGGTGTCAAGGATGACTCCCAGGTGTCTGACTTAAGCCAATAGTATCATTTACTGATGGTGAAATCTTTTATTAGATGGGGAAATATGAGGAAGGACCAAGGGAGTGGTGTAATAAGACATCATGTCTGAGGATTCCTCACCCTAGAGTGTCAATATTTAAACTGACATTAAAACTGAAAAATAATGAAATCAGAAACATTTGAGGAGAGAAAGAATAATAGAGTGAACAGGAGAAGAGACAAAGGAGCAGATTGTTTTGTTATTCTTGTTTGGTCTTGCTTTTGATTTTCTTTTTCACAATACCAGAAGAATTTACAATGTGAGTTCTACATGCCCTATATAGATTCAGGGATTTATATGCACTTAGTCACATTAAAATTTCTAGGAAATGGTATAGTTTTGCAAGCATAGTAAGGGAATATTGACCTAATCCTGTTTTATCAAGGAAGCATCCTTGCAACATCATCCTATCTTTCTGCTCATAATCTTCTGGTAGTAACCATTTCATGAGGATAAAGGCCAAATTCCTTAGCTTGTCATAGAAAAACCTTCATCATCATACCCCACCCTACTGCACCTCTTCCTGCCATCCCCTTCTTCTCTCCATGTGTTCCATCCCCATAGAACTTATTGTAATTCTCTAAAAAAACAATACTCGAGTTGCAACATTGAAGGATTCTATGGGCAAACTATTGAACAATGCAGGAAGCATCAAAAGAAAATGGAAAGAATACACAGAGTTACTGTACCAAAAAGAATTGGTCAATATTCAACCATTTCAGGAGGTAGCATATGATCAAGAACCAATGGTACTGAAGGAAGAAGTCCAAGCTGCAGTGAAGGCATTGGTGAAAAACAAGGCTCCAGGAATTGATGGAATACCAATTGAGAAGTTTCAACAAACGGATGCTGTGCTGGAAGTTATGCTAAGAAATTTGGAAGACAGCTACCTGGCCAACTGAGTGGAAGAGATCCATATTTGTGCCCATTCCCCAAAAAAGGTGATCCAACACAATGCAGAAATTATCAAACAATACCATTAATATTACACACATGTAAAATTTTGCTGAAGATAATCCAAAAAAGAAGGGCACCATGCTTGGTAAGGTAGAGGGTCAGGGAAATAGAGGAAGACCCTCAGTGAGATGGATTGACACAGTGGCTACAACATAGACTCAAGCATAGCAACGATTATGAACATGGCACAGGACTGGGCAGTGTCTTGTTCTGTTGTACATAGGGTCACTGTGAGCTGGAACCGACTTGATGGCACCTAACAACAACAGCAACAAAATAACGCTTTTCCATGGCTGAATGCTTTTGCACGTGTTATTTCCTCCCCTTGAAATTGTCTTTACTTTCCTTTGCCATGTAATCAGCTCTTTATTTTCCCCATCTAATAAAATATTTCACCATCAGTAAATGATAGTATTGGCTTAAGTCAGACACCTGGGAGTCATCCCTGACACCTCTCTCTCCCTCAGCCCTCATATTGCATTCATTCATAAGTCCTGCTGATTTTACCTCCAAAGTATCTTTCTTACCCACACTCTTCTCTTCATTTCCAATATAGTCCTTCCAGACTCCAAAAAAAAAAAAAAAAAAGTCACCTCTTCTGGGAAGATTTGCCTGAATCCCCATTTAGGAAGGTGTGGTCGTATGGACCCTTTGTAAATCTCTCCAGTAGATCACTGATCACATAACTGTAATTTGTAGATTTCAATTTATGTGTTAATTTCCCTTATACACTGTGGGCTCCTCAAGGGACCAAGTAGCCATATTTAGAGCCCTATTACCTACAAGAAAGCTTAACATTTGTGATTAGTTGTTCAATGCCTGTCTTCGTCTTTTAAACTATACATTCCATAAGAAGAAAGGTTTTTGTCTGCCTGTTCATCACTGCATTCCTAGCATAGAAAGTATGAGTTAGTGCTGTGGCAGTTTCAGGGGATGGAGATTATATTGGGGACACATAATTAACAGGACATGGTAGCTAACTGGAGGTGAGGTAAGGAATGAGGGAGAAGGAGAGGTCAAGGATGATAGCCAGTTTTCTGGCATGGGCTATTGATACACGGTGGTTTCATTCACTAAGATGGTGAACACTGAAATAAGTCAAGATTGAAGGTGAGTGGAAGGGTGAAGATTTATGTTTTATTCATTTAACACATTTGTTATTTACTAGGTGTCAGATACTGTTGTTGTTTTTTAATAATATTTTATTGTGTTTTCAGTGAAGGTTTACACAGCAGTTTAGGTTCCCATTCAACAGTTTCTATACAAATTGTTTAGTGACATTGGTTATATTTTTCACAAAGTGTCAACATTCTCATTATTTTGTTCTGGTTGCTCCATTTCCAGTAATCTATTTTCCCTGCCCCATTTGCCTTCATATCTTTGCTTTAGAGTAATTATTGACAATTTGGTCTCATATAGATGATTTTTTAAAGGAACACAGTGCTCATGGGTGATATTCTTTATTTTTTGAGCCAACCTGTTATTTAGCTAAAAGGTGACTTCAGGGGATAGTTTCGATTCAAGACTTAAAGGGTATTTCAGGGCAATAGTCTCAGGGAGTCCTCTAGTCTCAACCATTCCAGTAAATCTATACTTTTTAAGAATTTCAGGTTCTACTCCACATTTTTCTCCCATTCTATCAGGATCCATCTATTGTGGCCCTGATCAGAACAGTCAGTAGTGGTAGCCAGACACCATCTGGTACTTCTGGTCTCAGAAGTATAAACTATTAGTCCTGTATCAGATACTATTTTGAGTGCTTTGCAACTATTAACTCATTTAGTCAGCATAACAATCCTCTGTGGTAGGTACTGGTATAATCCCACCTTTACAGATAAATTTGAAGCATAGATAAATTCAGAAATATTTCCACCATCATCCAGATGTTAAGTGATGTAGATAAGCTTGAAACTCAGTGAGTTCATCTCTAGAATCTGTATTACAATGCTAGCTACTGAGTTCAGTTTTAGACATGTTAAGTTCTGGACACATTGTCTTTGAGATGCCTATGGAGAAATCCAATAGCTGTTAGATATTCATATGTTTAATCCTAATGAATCTTGGAAGAGGCAAACATGTGGCTCAGGGTCTGCATGAAGTGGTATCAAATAGCAAAGTGGAGCTTCTGTTAAAGTTAAGGAAAAGAGATTTACTGAAGGGACAGAGTGTTCTCGATTGGGCGGCACTTTGTGAGGGTTTACCAAAGTACTCTGGTGAAAGGAATTTTTAGTTTAAGTATACAGAAAATCCAGAAATTTACAGGAAAAAATTCTGACTGGTTGACATTTACCAAAAAAAAAAAAAAAAAAAGAAACCTCACCATCATTGATTCTAAGGAGCATTCTGGTTTTACTTCTTCCAAGACAGATTTGTTCGTTCTTCTGGAAGTCCATGGTATATTCAATATTCTTCAGTCTATCTTATTCATTGTCCAGCTTTTGCATGCATATGAGGTGATTGAAAATACCATGGCATGGGTTAAGCACACCTTAGACCTCAAAGTGACATCTTTGCTTTTTAATACTTTAATGAAGTCCTTTGCAGCAGATTTGCCCAATGCAATGTCATTTGATTTCTTGACTGCTGCTTCCATGAATGTTGATTATGAATCCAGGTAAAATGAAATCCTTGACCACTTCAATCTTTTCTCCATTTATCATGCTGTTGCTTATTGGTACAGTTGTGAGGATTTTTGTTTTCTTTATGTTGAGGTGCAATCCATAACTGAAGGCTGTGGTCTTTGATCTTCATCAGTAAGTGCTTCAGCTCATCTTTGCTTTCAACAAGCAACGTTGTGTCATCTGCATATCATAGGTTGTTAATGAGTCTGCCTCCAATCCTGATGCCGAATTCTCCTTCATATAGTCCAGCTAATCGGTTTATTTGCTCAGCATACAGATTGAATAAGTATGGTGAAAGGATACAACCCTGACACACAACTTTCCTGATTTTAAACCATGCAGTATCTACTTGTTCTTTTGGAACAACTGCCTCTTAGTCTATGCACGAGCACAATGACGTGTTTTGGAATTTCCATTCTTCCGAATGTTATCCATAATTTGTTAAGATCCACACAATCGAATGCTTTTGCATAGTCAATAAAATACAGGTAAACACCTTTCTGGTATTCTCTACTTTCAGTAAAGATCCGACATCAGCAATGATATCCCTCGTTTCATGTCCTCTTCTGAATCTGACTGGTTTCTGGCAGTTCCATGTTGATGTACTGCTGCAGCTGCTTTTGAATGATCAGCAAAATTTTACGTGTGTGTGATATTAATGGTATTGTTTGATAATTTATGCATTCTGTTGGATCACCTTTCTTTAGAATGGGGACAAACATGGATCTCTTCCAGTCAGTTGGCCAGGTAGCTGGCTTCCAATTTTCTTGGCATAGGCAAGTGTGTACCTCCAGTGCTGCATCCATTTGTTGAAACATCTCAAATGGTATTCCATCAGTTCCTGGAGCCTTGTTTTTTGCCAATGCCTCAGTGCATCTTGTACTTCTTCCTTCAATACCATTGGTTCTTCATCATTTACTACCTCCTGAAATGGCTTAACGTTGAACAATTCTTTTTGGCACAGTGACTCTAAGTATTCCTCCCATCTTCTTTTGATGCTTCTTGCATCGTTCAATATTTTGTCCATAGAATCCTTCAATACTGCAACTCAAGGCTTGAATTGTTTCTTCAGTTCTGTCAGCTTGAGCGTGTTCTTCCCTTTTAGTTTTTTAACTGAGTTTTTTGCACATTTCATTATACTTTACTTTGTTTCCTGGAGCCGTCCTTTTAAATCTTCTGTTCAGCTCTTTATTTCATCATTTCTATTCTCTTTAGGTACTCTATATTTGAGAACAAGTTTCAGAGTCTCTTCTGACATCCACTTTGATCTTTTCTTTCTCTCCTGTCTTTTTGGTGACCTCTTGCTTTCTTCATGTAAGATGTCCTTCCACAACTCTTCTGGTCTTTGGTCATTAGTGTTCAGTGTGTAAAATCTATTCTTGAAATGGTCTCTAAATTCAAGTGGGATATACTCAAGGTTGTATTTTGGCTCTCCTGGACTTGCTTTAATTTTCTTCAGATTCAAGTTGAACTTGATATGAGCAATTCATGGTCTGTTCCACGGTTGGCCCCTGGCCTTGTTCTGACTGATGGTATTGAGCTTCTCCATCATCTCTTTCCACAGATGTAGCCAATTTGATTCCTGTGTAATCCATCGGGGTGAGGTCAACGTGTACAGTCGCCATTTACATTGTTGAAAAGAGGTATTTGCAATGAAGAAGTCGTTGGTCTTGCAAAATTCTATCATGCCATCCCCAGCATTGTTTCTATCATGAAGCCATATTTTCCACCTTCTGATCCTTCTTCTTTGCTTCCAACTTTCACATTCTAATCATCAGTAATTATCAGTGTATCTTAATTGCATGTTTGATCAAGAAAACATGCATAAGTTGGTGAAAATCTTCAATTTCTCCATCTTTGGAATTAGTGGTTGATGCATAAATTTGAAAAATAGTCATATTAACTGGTCTTCCTTGTAGGCGTATGGATATTATTATATCACTGACAGCATTGTCCTTCAGGATAGATCCTGAAATGTTCTTTTTGATGATGAATGTGATGCCTTCTCAGTCTCTTCTCCCCAGTATAGTAGACCATATGATTGTCCAATTCAAAATGACCAGTAGCAGTCCATTTTAGCTCACTACTTCCTAGGATGTCAATCTTTATGCATTTCATTTTTGGTGACTTCCAATTTTTCCTAAAGTCATGCTTCATACATTCCATGTTCCTATTATTAAGGTATGTGTGCAACTGTTTCTTCTCATTTTGAGTCATGCTACATCAGCATATGAAGGTCCCAAAAGCTTGATTCCATCCACATCATAATGTCGACTCTACTTTGAGGAGGCAGCTCTTCCCCAGTCGTATTTTGAGCACTTTCCAACCTGAGGGGCTCATCTTCCACAACTATGTCAGACAATGTTCAGCTGCTATTTGTAAGGTCTTCGCTGGCCAATTTTTCAGAAGTAGATTGCCAGGTCCTTCTTCCTAGTCTGTCTTAGTCTGGAAGCTCTGCTGAAACCTGTCCACCAAGAGTGACCCTGGTGGTAGTTTGCCAAAGGAGTTTCTCTTAAATCTTTTTGGGGAGTTACATAGTGTTCAGTTAAATTTAAGCAATCATGTGTTGGTTAATCCTTATTGTTAATTGTCAGTTTCTGGAAAGAGAGTGGCAGGATTTAAACAAGCCACAGAATGGAGTCTACTGTTAGGTACAGCCAGGAGGAGCACTTCATAGGAAGTGAGTCCACTGGCAGAAATGCTGGGTCAAAAAAGAGTTAAGGATTGCAGATACTGCATGGGGAACATAAACATTTAGAAAATTTCCCAGCATTGTATCTGCAGTGCTTTTAACTAGTTTGGCTGTGGCAGCAACAGCAACTTTCAAAGAAGGTTTGAGTTTATTCAAAGTTTAGGACTATTAGACTCAGCAAAATACTGATGAGGGACCGCAGCATTTGGATGGTGTATTGCCTGAACCAGTATGTTCCTTTCATTGCATGGGCTTTTGCTGGTGGCCAGCAGGTAGCTAATGCTCTGGACTGTCCCACAACCCAGTCTATCCTGTCATGGGAGACTTTAACCACTTTTGCAGAAGGTGACCACCCTGTCAGTCTTTATTGGCTGTCCGTGCCCTTGGTTTCCTTTGTGGCTTATGGAGTCTTAGATTCTACAAACTTGAAAACTTCTAGGACAATAAATTGCCCAGAACCTCACACTACTGCCACTAAAAACCAAACCAAACCAAACCCGTTGTCATCATGTAGATTCTGACTCAGTAGCGGAGGAAAATTTTGGCAAAACTTCATGCAAGACTAGAATGAAAACAGACAAGACAAAAGAAAACAGACAATGACAAAATGAAACTAGAGTCCTTCAGTACGTCTCTTAAGAGCTCAACACAAAAAAGTGGAGCTTGAAATTCAAGAGGTTATTTACCTGGCAGCAACTCCCAAGAAGTTCATGGAGTGACGGGCCCAAACAGCCTTGCTTTGGTACTGAAGCCTGGTCCTTGAGTTTTTGGGGAGTCACTGCAGGCAATGCACTGTTGAAATCCCACTTCTGACACCAAGAAATATCAAAAAGGAAACTGGAGCTTCTGTTAAAATTAAAGCAAAGAGATTTATTGAAGGAACAGAGCGATCCAGATTGAGCAGCACTTCGTGCGGATTCACCAAAGTACTCCAGCAAAAGGAATTTTTCAAAGAGTTTAAGTACAGAAAATACAGGAACTTACAGGAAAAAATTCTGATAGGTTGACATTTACAAAATTATGATTTAACAGGCACCAAACAATTGCAAGGTCCTTTAAGCATTGTTTTCTTAATCATAGAGTTTGAGTCAGTTAACTTCTTGTTAATTCATCTATATTTTGGGGGACAGCCTGAGTGAATACCTTTCCTGGGAGCATGCTGTGAGAGGAAGGGAGAGGAGGGGAGGAGAGCTTGAAAGTTTCTTGAGGCTAGCTGACTTTTAAAAGTCAGCTAAGAATTAGCAGTAAACAGCAAAAATGGAGTCCAGCCTACATCTTTGGCAGAAACCTCTCCTCATGCCAAGCACCTAGATTTTTTGGACTCCTTCACAAGTGACATTTAAAGAAGCACAAGTGAATAGACAATACTAATTTATTCACTTCTCTTTAAATACTTTAGAGGACATTCCAATATACAATCTATAGAAATCCTTACTTAAATCCTCTTTCCTTTCTAATCAATTAACCTTTCACCACAAAGCCCCTAAGGCACTAATCTCTTGCAGACCTCAAGGGGGAAAACACAGTTCCTCTTTCTTCCCCAGCCATCTCAGCTTTCTGCCTTCCTTCTCCTCTCCATGCCCAACATTTTATTCTGTAGATAAACTTAGCCTCTCTGCCAGCAAGAAATAATTGTTTCTCTTTAGAATAAGGGAAAGAGGGGAGAATCTGATGTCAATTCAAGATTCTTTTTGGAGGGCTCATGAATGAGATAAGTCTGTGAATACTCTCATGTTAGAATTTTTTACTCTGCCGCATATGCATCTGGAGGTCAAAAAAGAAGTCTGTGCTATTAAATTTGGTAATCATTTATGCATAGGTAAAAATGAAACCATATGTATGGGTGAGATAATCAGAGAGAGGGTTGCATGGAGAAGCAAAGTGAGCCAAGGATGAATCTCTTTAAAAAGCCAGGAAAGTCCCTGCAAAGTTGTTAGCAAAGAAGCAGAATTTAATCTGGTACAACCAAGAGAGAGTAGTATTTTAGAAGCCAAGGGAGTAGAGAACCAACAGCCCCAAACACTGTGGAGACATTAAGTAAACTAAGGTCTCAAAGGTGTCTATTGGATTTGGTTATATAAAGTTCAGTGGGGACCTTGTCTAGAGCATGTTCAGTGGAGTGGTGAACTCCAAAGCCAGACTGTAGTGGGCTGATAAATATCTGGGAACTGCAGATGTAGAAAGAGTGAGTATATACAAGTGAATAAATATATGATGATACTTAAAATCTTTTGTATTTCTTAACAAACTCAAAGGCATGCCCTATTTTCTATATCCCTTAACTTTTCTTATTTTTTATTATTTAGCTATAATGTATTTCTCGTACTATGTAATAAACAATTAAATCAGTCTAAAATGTAAACATATATACACAGGGCACTTAAAATAATAAAAAAAAAAAGATATTAGAACATACATAAGGCAAATTGGTGGTTCATTTTACCAGAAATGTGAAATTATATATTTACTATAATTGAACAATAAATTTCAACCTACACTTCCTGGCATTCAAGGCAAAACATTAATCCCAATTTGTTACACAGCTCTTATTCTCTCAGTGAATATAGCTTCATCACAAAAGAACATTTGAGGCCACTAAAATCTTGAAAAAGTTTTGAAACTGATTTTTTAAACTAACCTCAGGTTTATTTATATTCTTGCTCCCTTTCTTCTTGTTATCCGTAAAATATTTTACATGTATGAACAGGCATTCTTAGAATATAAGCATTTTTTAAAATCAATGAATTGAGAGTATTTTTTAGCATTCTGTAACTTTCTCTTTCTTTATGTTTCTAGGCAGACAAAATGACTAGCACAGTGTTCTGAGCACGTTTTATTTTTCTGGTGATGACTGTTAATTAGAATAAAACTGTGTTTTTGTTCCTCCAGTGATATTCTAATTTTGGTCAGTTAGAGTAAAGAGACTTCTTTGAACACCCTAGACATTCAGTAGCAATCACAGAAAGTCCAATCTATAGTGGTAAGGCTAAACCAGAACTCAAGTAAAAGATATTCTAGATATATGCTAACAAAGCCTAAAAAACCCTCAAGACTTTCATTTCTGGTCATGTTGGACTAACATTTCCAATATAAAAACTACAAATTATATTAAATGTATATATATATATATATATATTTAATATTGAACAGCAGGCAGCATAGAACTGTGATCTCTGAGTGAAGGGAAATGAGATGAGCCCTACAGTATCCCTGGCAGGTTGCAGAGTAGAGTGATTAAGAATAGAACACAGTGGGGACACTGATTTGAAAAGACAGAGAAGACTAAAGAAAACATGTTTATGGTTTAGAAGACTTAAACTGATACATAGATTTAACACAATCTCAATCAAAATCCCAACATTTTTTTTTGTAAAAATTGACAAGCTATATAGAAAAGTTTATGTGGAAATAAAATTTACTAATAGTTAATTTTGAGAAAGAACAATATTGTAGGAGTTAGACGACTTGATTTCCAAGACTTCCTATAAAACAATCATAAACAAGACTGTGTATTATTGGCATAAGTTTCAACTTACAGATGAGTGGGACAGATGTGAGAGTCCAGAAATAGACCCACACATATATGTTTAATTGATGAGAAAGTTTCTAAGATAATTTAATGAGTAATGATAGTCTTTTAAAAAATGGTGCTGAAATAAGTGGATAACCATATGGAATAAATGAACCTCAACCCTTAACTCATACCATATTAAAAAGAAATTAGGTCAAATGGTTTATAGTCCTAAACATAAAAGCTAAACATATAAAACTTTGAGAAGAAAACATAGGGAAAATATCTACCACCTTGTGATAAGCAAAGGTTGTTTAGATAAAACACAAAAGCATAAACCATGAAAGAAAGAATTGATAAATCAGATCTCACAAAAATTAAAAACTTCTGCTCTTCCAAAGACTTTCATAACAAAATGAAAAAATAAGCCAGAGACTGGGAGAAAATATTTTCAATACATATTATCTGACAAAGGACTGTGTCCAGTGCATATAAAAAACCTGTTGCCATTGTTGTTGAGTTGATTCCGACTCATAGCGACCCTATAGGACAAAGTAGAACTGCCCCACAGAACTCTAATATTTCTGTAATAAGTGAACCAACTCAATAAAAACAGTGGGTACTGCTATCTTGAATACTGAACACTTGAACAGACACTTCATAAAAGAAGATACAAGAATGAACAATAAGCATATGAAATGAGGCTCAATGTCATTAATCATCAGGAAAATACAAAATAAACCACATTGAGATACCACTTCACACCCACCCCACCAGCTAAAATAAAAAAAGACTGCTAATACTGTTGGTGAAGATGTGGAGCAACTGGAATTCCCATTCCTAGTGGGAATGTAAAAAGGTACAACCACTTTTGAATAATCATGGGCAGATTCTAATAAAGTTAATCATGCACTTCCCAAATGACAATGCAATTCCACTCTCAGGTATTTATCCAAAAGAGAGGGAAAAAAATATGTTCATATAAAGACTTATACACAAATGTTCATAGCAGCTTTATTAAAAAATAGCTAAAAATTGGAAACAAGCCCAATTGCTTGCCCATAGTTGCCATTTCAGTGGGTTTGGTAGGGGGAGCTGAAGCCCATGGCTAAGGGGCCTCCACCCAGAATCCACAGAGTGTGGCTAGCAGCCAGAGTCTGGAGGACAGAGCCATTGCCTAAATGGCCTCAGAGAACAGAGGATTGTTTTCAAGTCCTGAGAGCTAATGTGATGTGTTCTGCTGATTTGCTTGGTGCCTGTTATCCCTTTTTTCTCTCCAATTTCTCCCATTTGTAATGGAAATGTCTTCCTTGTACTTGTTCCACCATTGCACTTTGGAAGCAGATAACTTGTATTCTAGACTTAACAGATGAAGAGGAATTTTTGGATTTTGGACTTGGAGTTAAATTAAGACTTTTGCTATGATATGATGGTATGAATGTGTTTTACACGTGGTGAGGACATGAATTTTGGGGTGCCAAAGGGTGGAATGTTATGGATTGAATTGTGTCCCACAAAAATGTGTATCAATTTGGCTAGGCCATGATTCCCAGTGTTGTGTGATTGTCCACCATTTTGTCACCTTATGTGATTTTCCTATGTGTTGTAAATCCTACCTCTATGATGTTAATGACTTGGGAGAGGCAGCAGTTAGTGAGGCAGGACTCAATCTACAAGATTAGGTTGTATCTTGAGTCAATCTCTTTTGAAATATAAAAGAAAGAAGCTAGCAGAGAGACAGAAAGACCTCATACCACCAAGAAAGTAGTGCCAGGAGCAGAGTGCATCCTTTGGACCCGGCGTCCCTGTGCTGAGAAGCTCCTAGACCAGGGGAAAATTGATGACAAGGACCTTTCTCCAGAGCCCACAGAGAGAAAAAGCGTTCCCCTGGAGCTAGTGCCCTGAATTTGAACTTCTAGCCTACTAGACTGTGAGAGAATACATCTCTGTTTGTTAAAGCCATCCACTTGTGGTATTTCTGTTATAGCGGCACCAGTTAACTAAGACACTCATCAACAGATGAATGGATAAATAAACTGTGATATATCCACATGATGGAATACTATTCATTAATAAAGATGAATTAACTACTGATACACATTACAATATGAATAAATCTCAAATACATTATGCTGAACAAATCAAACCAAATATGAGGAGCCTGGAAATGGGGCTATAAATGAATTTCAATCCCATTCTTCCCCCTCCAGTTGCTACCAGGCTGCTGGTTTTCAGTTTGACTTCTGGGTTCTGGCTTTCCAGGCCACTGTGGAGCTGAGAAGATGGAGAAGGAAAAGGACAAGTTCAAATACCACAAAGCTCACTCTTCTTACTGAGTTTCAACTCTTTTTCTTAAATATATGCTCCCTGGATTGCTGCAAGCCTTTAATTATTTTTCAGAGTTCTGAAAAAGTTGATTCTGACAATTTTTGCCAGTATTCTCATTGGTTTTATGAAGGGAAAGATTTTTTAGTTTGCCATTACCACTGGCATGCTAGAGGCTAAGAATTTAACCTCTACTTCGTACTGCATCTTCACATCACTTAAAAAATAAAAAAAAATAACCCATTACCATTTTGCCTGATTAGTAGAGTTGGCCATCTTTTTAGCATTCTGGAGACAGTATTAATAAATAAAAGTCAAAGGCATGATGGCAACACTGGAATGATTTTTCCTGAGTTAAATTGTAAAGATGCTGAAATGTAAGTGCCTCAACTTACCAGAAAGTTGGTAAGTCAAAAATAGATTTCATAAGCACAGAAAGAAGTAAGTGCATGGATAGATAAGTCCAACATTGCATGGACTTATCCCCATTTAGTCAAAAGCAGAGGAAATGCCACAGATTTTCAGACTCCACCAATATTTCTTAAAAGAAACCAAGTTAACTGTGACGACCATCATTTTACTTCATACTCTTCTTTCACCAAGATCTTGAATATTGTTGCCCGATTAGGGTCCATGCCCTAGAGCAGTCGAGCCAATGAAACATACTCCAAGTCAGAATGAGAGAGAAAGTTTATTAGGAGGTGACACCAATGGGGAGTCTGGCAGCAATTCAGGCTGTCTTTATGGAGTCCCGAAAGGCAATTTTACATTAGAGCTTATATATGCTTTTTACAAAAGTTAGAAGTGTCTTTTGGCACGTCACACACAGTTGGCCAGATGAGTTACACATTACAAGATAACTACAAGAGACTCTTTATCAGGCTAAAGATTTACAAACCGGACATCTGGGCAATAATCTCCATGTGGGGGGTCTTAAGTCACAGAACAAAACAAAGTCATTAACAAAGGTATGCAGAAAGCAGAAGGCAGGCAGAAAAAAAACTTATAGGTTCATCATGGCGTTAGCTATGTCAAGCTCTCAATTGCCCATTTTGAAAAGGAGAAAACATGCTGTTGAGTATTAGGGTCACAATATGTTTACATTCTAATGGATAGTCCTGAAATCAGCAACTATGCATACCATACTGGAATCTCAGTTGCTGTCCTCACTAAAAAGTTATCAGAGTAACTATTTTGGCTGCAGTCACTAATAACTTAATCAGATAATAATAAATAATGAGCTTCTTATTGCAATTATTTTCATTAAAATAGTAGAACCCTCTTACATAGAGGCTTCTAGCCACAATCAAGTCAAATGTATATGATCTTTTCAGTTATCTTTGGTATCATTAGCCACTTTTCTTTTATGAAACTTTCTACTCCTTCGCATTCCATTATACCACCCTTAATTGGACACCTATCTCACTAACCATTCTTTCTCCATCTTCTTGTATAGCTCCCCTTCCTCCTTCTTAAACTTTAGTGTTTCCTAGGGCTCCATTCTCAATCTTATGCTATTCTCAGTCTGTGTGTTATCATAATTAATCCTATCATTTCCATGCTTCACTACCATCTATAAACTGATGAATCCCCAATCTATGTTTTCAGCCACACTCTGTCTGAACTACACATCCAGAGTATCCAGATGTTCACTGGATTTCCACAGGTACCTAGACACAGCCTGGTGGATCTGGATGCCATAGCCCTAAACAAACAAATGCTGATTGACCAGAAACAATAATGAGAAACAAAAGCTCTTCCAACAATTATATGCAAATGAACAACCCACAGCCTACGGCTGAAATAATAGTTAGTACTAGTGCTTGTTTGAGAAAGACCAAACAAATGGCTTTGATAGAGTCTTTGGTGCAGAATGAAGAAAGCTTTTTTTTTTTTTTTTTTTATAGCGACATAAATCCTTAGGCAGAGGACTTGGGAGAACAAGTTTATATGGCCAGGTCAGTGAAATGATAGTTCGAGGAAATTTTGGGATAGTTCCTGGGATCATAGCTGACTCCAGGTTCAGATGGCTCTTAAGAAAATAGTTCAGACTTCAAACAAGGAGCAGGGAATAATCTAGGGCACAGAGTGCAAGGACTTTGCTTCCTCAGGAATAAAAGGATTAAATTTTTTTTTTTAATTGGAAAGACCAAATGTCTTAAAAGGTTGGTCTCTAAGAGGTGCTGACTAACCTTTGAGTGGAACAAAGAGGGCCTGGATGGATAGAATAATGTGTGACTATGGAATTTACCGGGTTTGTGATGAATGTTATATCTGGGGAAGACTTTGGAGAGCATATGGTATGACCTTTTGTGTCTGAAGCACAGAAAGTTCAAGAAACATGTACAGAGTCACATAGCTAGTTTATAGATAAGAGTCGCTAAGACTCCTAATTTTTGCAGTGGTTTCACTTCTACTACAAGATATTCATTTACTCCATGATAAAACAGTTATTTTAAACAATGGTTGTGTATGGGCCACATCGCAGTGGACATTGAAGGGAGCAGTATACTACAGAAAAAGTGAAAAGAAGTAGTGACCTAAAATCACAGGGGTTCAGTCTCTGAAGAAAAAGTTACCGAAATACTTTTGTGGACAGAAGTAGAAAAATACCCAAGCTATTAAGAACCTAGCCAAGCAGTGCTGGGGTGGGCGAGTTCACTTATCCCCTCAGTTACAAGTATACCTTATTGTTACCGGGAGTCTCAGGTCTCACTCGGCGTGCTACAGAGACACAAAATGGGTGAAAGCGAAAAAAGCAGCTTTATTTGGTTGGCCAAGGTAAGGAGCACTCTGGGACTTTCATTGCCACGGTGGCTCTCCGAACAATAGCTGAGAGGGCTTTTATCAGGAATATAAACTGGGAAAGGGTTGTTATGGGAAGAGCAGGGTCGCTGATTGGCCTGGCCTGAAAAGGCATTTTTGGGTGGTTTCCTAATCTGCGCCTGCTCAGTCCAGAAGTCGGGGGGCACAAAGATGGCATTTTGCCCATGTCCGGGGCGTAGACAGGGGTGTGTTTTCAGCCTTCCAACGTCAAAAGGTCAGGTTGAGGACACGCTGATCACTACTGCGCATAGCAGGCAGGCCAGATCCGGTTTCAACTGGTTCTGTGACCCCAGTCTCTTATTTTTCTCGACCAGAAACCGAAAGGAAAACAGCTGAAGAGGGAAGTTAGCCTTTTCTTACCTATGATGGCTACCCCAAGACCACTGGTCTCATTATGGCAAGTTATTGCATGAGCAAAATGTGGCATATATGTACAATGGAATATTATTCTGCCATAAAAATGAATGAAGTTCTAATACATGCTACAACATGGATGAACCTTGAAAACATTATACTGAGTGAAGTAAGTGAGGCACAGAAGGACAAACATAAAATCCACTAATATTAATATCTAGCTAGAATAGACAAATGCATAGAGACAGAAAGTAGATTACTGGTTACCATGAACTGGGAGGAGGGGAGAATGGGGAGTTAGTGCTTAATAGGTACAAAGTTTCTCTTTGGGATGATGAGAAAGTTCGGGAAACAAATAGTCATGATGGTGGCACAACACTGGGCATGTGAAGAATGCCATTGGATTGTACACTTGAAAATGGTTAAAATGGCAATTTTATGTTGTATATATTTTACAATCAATGCCCATGGAAGCAGCAGTCAAGAAATCAAACGATGCATTGCATTGGGCAGATCTGCTGCAAAAGACCTCTTTAAAGTGTTGAAAAGCAAACATGTCACTTTAAGGACTAAGGTGTGCATGACCCAAGCCATGGTATTTTCAATAACCTCATATGCATGCAAAAGCTGGGCAATGAATAAAGGTCTTAGTTTGGGTTCTCTAGAGAAGCAAAACCAGTAAAGCATATAAATATATATATAGGGAGATTCATATCAAGGAAACAGCTCACATGATTGTAGAGGCTGGAACGTCCCAAGTCCGTGGATCAGGGTAGAGGCCTGTCCTGATTCACATAGCCGCAGGGGCTGGTGAACCCAAGATTGGCAGGTTGGAGAGCAGAGCTCTTGCTCACAGGCTGTGTAGATTGACAAATCCCAAGACCAACAGGTAAGTTGCTAGCTGAAGTCCCAGGAACCGGAGGTCAGAGGAACAGGAGCCAACTGCAGGATCTAGAGCAGGCAAAAGCCAGAACATCCACTTATATTCATTCGGATGCAGGCCACACACCCAAGGCAACTCCTTTTCAACTGATTGGCTATGCACAGCAGATCCCATCATGGGGGTGATCACATATAAACACTGAGAATCATGGCCCAGCCAGGCTGACACACAGTCTTAACAATCACAATAAGGACGACTGAAGAAGAATTGACACCTTTGAATTATGGTGTTGAAGAATTTTGAATATGCCATAGACTGCCAAAGAATGAACAAACCTGTCTTGGAAGAAGTACAGACAGAATGCTCCTTAGAAGCAAGGATGGCGAGACCATGTCTCACATACTTTGAACATGTTATCAGGAGGGACCAGTCCCTGGAGAAGGACATCATGCTTGGTAGAGAGTCAGTGAAAAAGAGGAAGAACCTCAATGAGATAGATTGACACAGTGGCTGCAACAATGGGCTCAAGCATAGCAATGATTATGAGGATGGTACAGGACGGGGCAGTGTTTTGTTCTGTTGTGCATAGGGTCGCTGTGAGTCGGAACCTACTCGATGGCACCTAACAACAACAACAACAAATATATTTTACCACAAATTTTAAAAAGGTAAAAAAAAAAATTATTAAAACTCATTTGGGCAGCTAATGGGTTAAAGCCCCTTTAAAACCCTAGAAAACTATATGCCATTAAAAATCAGCCTCTGCCTCCTTTGCGTTGTCAGCTGACGGGAGTTTGTGCAGACACCAGCAACCTCAGGCAGTCCCTGCAGAAAGGAGGACCTGCTATGCAAATGAAGAGCTACTCAGCTGGCTCACTCATTTTTAGCCAGGGCCATTTCATCATTTTGAGTTCCTCAGGACAGAAAAACTCTTATGAAGCAAAAAGCAGTCAAAAGATTAGATGCAAGGTTATGGCTGAGCAGTTCATTTAATCTATTTGTGCAATTGCTAATGTGTAACACTTCAGGGTTTCCCTGAAATCAGACACAACAAACATGTGCCCCAGAGTTACTGGGGCCTGCTTCGCCCGCCAGCTCATAGCAACCAAGTGAGAGAGCAGCATGGTTTATCAAAGCTGAATTCCCCTGCCCCAAACCATATGCAGACTGTGCCTGAGACTCCTAGGGTACATTTTCCTAGGGGCTGCCCACAATTCTAAGTAGGAAGGGAAGCCTAGTCGATCCTTGCGATTCTTCTCTGAGATTCTGAAAGGGAAACCCGTTGCCATCGAGTCAGTTCTGACTCATGGTGACCCCATGTGTTAGAGAGTAGAACTGCTCCATGAGGTTTTCTTGGCTGTAATCTCTACGAAGCAGATCTCCAGGCTTTTCTTCCATGGCACCACTGAGTGGGTTCCTCAATTCCCCTGTTTCTGACTTCTTTTGTGTTTTATTTTTTTTTTGAGGTATACTGTTTTGATTTCTTTCATATTTCCTTTCTGTATATTTTTAGATATTTTCTTGATGGTTCCCAAGGGGATTACAATTAAACTCTGAAATTTATAACAGTCTATGTTGAATTGATATCACCTTAGCTTCAATAGTATATAAAACCTCTGTTCCTGTACAGCTCTGTCCCTACCCGTTTATGCTGTTGTTTTCACAAATTACAGCTTTATATGTTGTGTACACATTAACAGATTTATAATTTTTTACATGTTTCTCTTTTAAAAGATATAGGAAAAGAAGAGGAATGACAAACCCAAAATGCAAAACAACTAGCTTTTATATTTACCTATGCAGTTGCCTTTACTATTGTTCTTTTCTCCTTCGTATGAATTCAAGTTACTGTCCTTGTTGTTGTTGACATTAGGTGCCATCCAGTCTGTTCCGACTCATAGTGACCCTATGTACAACAGAATGAAACACTGCTCGGTCCTGCGCCATCCTCACAATCGTTGCTATGCTTGAGCCCATTGTTGCAGCCACTGTGTCAGTCCATCTAGTTGAAGGTCTTCATTTTTTCACTGACCATCAACCTTACCAAACACGATATCCTTTCCCAGGGACTGGTCCTTCCTGGTAACATGTCCAAGGTACGAGACTCGAAGTCTCGCCATCCTCTTTACCAAGAAGCACTCTGGCTATACTTCTTCCAAGACAGCTTTGTTCCTTCTTTTGACAGTCTATGGTATATTTAATATTCTTCGACAACATCATAATTCAAAGGCATCAACTCTTCTTCGGTCTTCCTTATTCACTGGCCAGCTTTCACATGCAGATGAAGCAACTGAAAATACCATGGCTTGGGCCAGGCACACCTCAGTCCTCAAAGTGACATCTTTGCTTTTCAACACTTTAAAGAGGTCTTTTGCAGCAGATTTGCCCAATGCAATGCATCTTTTGATTTCTTGACTGCTGCTTCCATGGGTGTTGATTGTGGATCCAAGTAAAATGAAATCCTTGATGACTTCAATCTTCTTTCCTATGATGTTGCTTATTGGTCCATTTGTGAGGATTTTTGTTTTCTTTATGTTGAGGTGTAATACATACTGAAGGCTATAGTCTTTCATCTTCATCAGTAAGTGTTTCAAGTCCTCTTCACTTGCAGCAAGCAAGGTGGTGTCATCTGCATATTACAGATTGTTAATGAGCCTTCCTCCAATGCATATGCCACATTCTTACTCATATAGTCCAGCTTCTTGGATTATTTGCTCAGCATACCTATTGAATAGGTACAGTGAAAGGATACAAACCCGATGCACATCTTTCCTCATTTTAAACCACGCTATGTCCCCTGGTTCTGTTTGATCTATGTACAGGTTCCTCATGAGCACAGTTAAGTGTTCTGGAATTCCCATTTATTATGATCCACACAGTCGAATGCTTTAGCATAGTCAATAAAACACAGGTAAACATCTTTCTGGTATTCTCTGCTTTCAGCCAGGATCCATCTGACATCAGCAATGATATCCCTGGTTCCACGTGCTCTTCTGAATCTGACTTGACTTTCTGGAAGTTCTTTGTCGATGTACTGCTGCAACCATTTTTTAAATAGCTTCAGCAGAATTTTACTTGCATGTGATATTAATGATATTATTCAATAAATTCTGCATACTGTTAGATCTCCTTTCTTGGGAATAGGCACAAATACAGATCTCTTCCATTAGGTTGGCCAGATAGCTGTCTTCCAAATTTCTTGTAATAGATGAAGAGCACCTCCAGGGTTGCATCCATTTATTGAAGCATCTCAATTGGTACTCCGTCAATTCCTGGAGCCTTGTTTTTCACCATGCTTTCAGTGCAGCTTGGACCTCTTCCTACAATACCATAGGTTCTTGATCATATGCTCCCTCCTGAAGTGGTTGAAAGTCGGACAGTTCTCTATGGTTCAGTGACTCTGTGTATTCCTTCCATCTTCTTTTGATGCTTCCTGCATCCTTCAATATTTTGCCCATAGAACCCTGCAGTATTGTATTTCAAGGCTTGAATTTTTTTTTCAGTTCTTTCAGTCTGACAAATGCCGAGTGTGTTCTTCCCTTTTGGTTTTCTAGCTCCAGGTCACTGCACATTTCATTATAATACTTTGTCTTCTCAAGCCGCCTTTTGAAATTTTCTGTTTAGCTTTTTTACTTCATCATTTCTTCCATTCGCTTTAGCTGCTCTAGATTCACGAGCAAGTTTCAGAGTCTCTTCTGACATCCATTTTAGTCCTTTCTTTCCTGTCTTTATAATGACCTTTTGCTTTCTTCATGTATGATATCCTTGATGTCATCCCACAACTCATCTAGTCTTTTGTCATTAGTGTTCAATATATCAAATTTATTCTTGAGATGGCCTTTAAATTCAGGTGGGATATGCTCAAAGTTGTACTTTGGCTCTTGTGAACTTGTTTTAATTTTCTTCAGCTTTAACTTGAACTTGCATATGAGCAATTGATGGTCTCTTCCACAGTCGGCCCCTGGCCTTGTTCTGACTGATGATATTGAGCTTCTCCATCGTCTCTTTCCACAGATGTAGTTGATTTGATTCATGTGTATTCCATCTGGTGAGGTCCGTGGATATAGTTTCCGTTTATGTTGTTGAAAAAAGGTATCTGTAATGAATAAGTCATTGTTCTCACAAAATTCTATTATGTGATCTCTGGCACCATTTCTATCGCCAAGGCCATATTTTTCAACTACTGATCCTTCTTCATGTTTCTAACTTTCACATTCCAATCACCAGTAATTATTAATGCATCCTGATTGCATGTTTGATCAATTTCAGACTGCAGAAGTTGGTAAAAATCTTCACTTTCTTCATCTTTGGCCTTAGCGGTTGGTGTGTAAATTTGAATAATAGTTGTATTAACTTGTCTTCCTTGTAGGCATGTAGGTATTATCCTATCCCTAACAGTGTAGTCCTTCAGGATAGATCTTGAAATGTTCTTTTGACCATGAATGTGATGCCATTCCTCTTCAATTTGTCACTCCTGGCATAGTAGACCATATGATTGTCTGATTCAAATGGCCAATACCAGTCCATTACAGCTCACTATACCTAGGATATGAATCTTTATGCATTCTATTTCATTTTCGACAATGTCTTAGTCATCTAGTGCTGCTACTACAGAAATACCACAAGTGGATGGCTTTAACAAACAGAAGTTTATTCTCTCACAGTCTAGTAGTCTAGAAGTCCAAATTCAAGGTGTCAGCTCCAGGGGAAGGCTTTCTCTGTTGACTCTGGAGGAAGGTCCTTTTCATCAATCTTCCCCTGGACTAGGAGCTTCTCTGCGCAAGAACCCCGGCTCCAAAGGACACACTCTGCTCCTGGTGCTACTTTGTTGGTGGTATGAGATCTGCCCCCTCTCTGCTCACTTCCCTTTCCTTTTATCTCTTGTAAGATAAAAGGTGGTGCAGGCCACACCCCAGGGAAACACCCTTTACACTGGATCAGGGATGTGACCTGAGCAAGGGTATTACATCCCACCTTAATGCGCTTTAACATAATCTAAGCTTGCCTCATTAACCACAGGCAGAGATTAGGATTTACAACACAGGAAAACTGTATCAATCACATAATGGAGGACAACCACACAATACTGGGAATCATGCATAACCAAGTTAACACATATTTTGGGGGGACACAATTCAATCCACAACAGACAACTTCCAATTTTCTTAGATTCATACTTTGTACATTCACCATTCCAATTATTAATGGGTATTTGCCACTGTTTCTTCTCATTTTGAGTCATGCCACATCAGCAAATGAAGATCCCAAAAGCTTGCCTCCATCTATGTCGTTAAGGTTGACTCTACTTTAAGGAGGCAGCTCTTCCTCAGTCATACTTTGAGTGCTTTCCAACCTGAGGGGCTCATCTTCTGGCACTATATCAGACAATGTTCCACTGCTATTCATAAGGTTTTCCCTGACCATTTTTTTTCAGAAGTAGACCACCAGGTCCTTCTTCTAGACTGTGTTAGTCTGGAAGCTCCGTTGAATCCTGTCCACCATGGGTAACCCTGCTAGTATTTGAAATACCAGTGGCATAGTTCCGGCATCACAGCAAGCCCAAGCCACCCCACAGCTTGGAGGACTCTCTTTTGCCTTTCTTGTAGGTTGAGTCTACTAGTGACAAAATCTCTCTGTTGTACTTTATCTGGTAGTTTCTTAATTTTGTCTTAATTTTTAGAGGATAGTTTTGCCAATAAATTATTTTGGGTGGAATACTTTTTATGTGTCATCCTACTACTTTCTGGCTTTTATGATTTTTGATGGGTGATTAGTTGTTAATCTTATTAAGAATCTCTTGTATGTCATGAGTCACTTCTCTCTGCTTTCAGTAATCTCTGTCTTGGAGTGAATCTTTTTCAGTTTATTCTGTTTAGATTTTGTTGAGGTTCTGGAGATGTGGAAATCTATGTCTTTCCTCAAATCTGGGACTATTACAACCACTATTTCTTTAATTATTTTTTCTGCCCATTTCTCTCTCTCTCTGTCTGCTCTTCCCATTATATGTATGTTGGTATACTTGACGGTATCCCACAGATGTTAAGATCTGCTCATTTTTCTTCATTCGTTTCTATTTCTGTTTGTCAAGCTGGATAATCTCAATTGACTTATCTTCAAATCCACTGATTTTTTTCTTCAGATCAATGATGCTCTTTAACCCCTATAATGAATTTTTCATTTCAGTTATTATAACTTTAAGCTCCAGAATTTCTATTTGGTTCCTTTTTATATTTTTTATCTTTTTATTGATGCTCTGTATTCGATGAAACATCATTCTCTTGGTTTCCTTTAGTTCTTTGTCCATAGTTTCTTTAGCTCTTTGAGCATATTTAAGACAGTTGATTTAAGGTCTTTTCTATTAAGTCCAATTTTTGGGCTTCCTCATAGACATTTTCTATTAATTTCATTTTTTTTCAGTGAATGGGCCATATTTTCTTATTTCTTTGAATGACTCATAATTTTCTGTTGAAGACTGGGCATTTTAAATATTATTAAATGGCAGCTCTGGAAATTAGATTCTCTTCCATCCCCAAGATTTGTTATTGCTACTTATTGTGGGTTATTGTAGTTTACCTGTTTAGTGACTTTTACAAACAATTTTTGTAAGGTCTGTATTCTTCATCATGTGTGGTGGTCCATTAGCTTAGTGGTCAGCTGGTATTTTGACAGAGTTTCCTTAACTTTTTGGAGCTGAAAAATGAAAATAAAGAAAAATTATCTCAGACTTTGCAGATTGACTGTGTTGGGTAGTCCTTCAACACTTAGTTAGGCTGTTTACAACTCTGCCTTAGTCTTCACTTCCTGCATTTGCACAGCCTGAAGGTCAGTCAGAGGTGAAAGCCTAGGGTCTTCTCAGGCATATTCTGAGACTGCATCCAGTACTAGGCATGTATGTGGCCTTCTCAGTTCCCTGTTATATGCAGGAGATTTTAAAAGCCCTTACTTCTTCATTTATCTTTTCCTAACCTCTCTTTTCCCAGGCTTTTCAGTCTGTCTGTTGCTTCTACTGGATGTTTTCTCTTGCTCCAGGCTGCTCCAGCCTATACTTGTGCCTTTAAATAATTTCAGCAAAAGATACTTGGGAAGCCATCCCAGCCCTGGTAATGCTCCAAGTTGGGTAAAACAAAGGCAAGCTTTTACACAGGTCCTTGAGTGAATCACCAGACAGGTCGAAACCCACAACCACAATTCTTTGAGAATAAGGTCCATATTGCTCCCTCTGGCACTAGCAACCTACCTCAGGAGTGCAGGCTGCCATCCTCATGGCTGTCACGAATCTGGGGTGTAGGGGGTTGTTGGATGGCAATTTAAAATATCACAGTTCTCTCTTACGCAGAGCTGTAGCTTGTTTCATCACCAAGGCTTCCCCTGGTTGTTGTAAGTTGTTACCTAGATTCCATAGGTCTACAAAAGTTTATTTGGGCTGTTTCTGCCAGTTCATTAGTTTCTTTTACGGAGGATATGAGCCCTGGAGTTCCCTTCTCTGACATTTTTGATGATGTCACCCTAAAATTTGTCTTTTATCTCCATCTTCTTCCTCCTGACAAAGAAATCCTTAATTTTCCCCAGCGTACTACCCTTCCACCAGCGTCATCCCCTCATCCTCTCTGTTATATCCAATCTTTTATGCCCATCCAGTGAATTTTTTATTTTCAAAATAATATTTTTCAGATATAGAATTTCCATTTGGTTATTACGTTATTTCTATTTTTCTCCCTATGTTTCCTATTTATGTATTCACTATGAGGATATTGCCCTTTAGATTCTTTATTTTATTGTAGTACTTTAAGTGAAAGTTTACAATTCAAGTTAGTCTCTCATACAAAACTTTATACATACATTGTTAAGTAACCCTAATTGCTCTCCCCATACTGTGACAGCACACTCCTCCTTTCCACCCCTGATTCCCCATGTCCATTCAACCATCTCCTGACCCTCTCTGCCTTCTCATCTCTCCTCTGGACAGGAGCTGCCCATTTAGTCTCATGTATCTACTTGCGCTAAGAAGCACATTCTTCACGAGTATCATTTTATGTCCCATACTCCAGTCTAATCTTTGTCTGAAGAGTTGGCATCGAGAATTGTTTTAGTTCTGGGTTGACAGAGAGTGTGGGGGCCATGCTTTCTGGGGTTCATTCAGTCACAGTCAGACCATTAAGTCTGGTCTTTTTACTAGAATTTGAGTTCTGCACCCTACTGTTCTCCTGATCCATCAGGGACTCTCTGTTGTGTTTCCTGTCAGGGCGGTCATTGGCAGTAGCTGGGCACCATCTAGTTCTTCTGGTCTCAGGCTGATGCAGTATCTGGTTTATGTGGTCTTTTCTGTCTCTTGGGCTAATACTTTCTTTGTGTCTTTTGTGTTCTTTGTTCTCCTTTACTCCAGGTGGGTTGGGATCAATGGATGCAGCTTAGATGGCCGCTTGCTAGCTTTTAAGACCCCAGACACCACCCACCAAAGTAGGATGCAGAACATTTTCTTAATAAACTTTCTTATGCCAATTGACCTAGATGTCCCCTGAAACATGGTCCACAGATGCCCGCCCCTGCTACTCTGTCACTCGAAGTGTTTGCTTGTATTCAGGTAACTTCTTAGCTCTGGTTTAGTCTAGTTGTGCTGACTTCCCCTGTAGTGTGTGCTGTCCTTCCCTTCACCTAAGATAATTCTTGTCTACTACCTAGTTAGTTAATACCCCTCTCCCTCCCTCCTCACCCTTGTAATCATCAAATAATGTTTTCTTCTGTGTTTAAACCTTTTCTTCAGTTCTTGTCATAGTGGTCTTATACAATATTTGTCCTTCTCTGACTGACTAAATTCACTCAGCATAATGCCTTCCAGATTCCTCCATGTTATAAGATGTTTCATGGATTCATCGTTCTTCTTTATCATTGTATAGTATTCCATTGTGTGAATATACCATAATTTGTTTATCCATTTGTCCGTTGATGGGCAGCTAGGTTGTTTCCATCTTTTCGTTATTGTGAACAGTACTGCAATGAACGTGGGTGTGCATATATCTGTTCGTATGACGGCTCTTATTTCTCTAGGATATATTCCAAGGAGTGGGATAGCTGGATCGTATGGTATTTCTATTTCTAGCTTTTTTAGGAAGAACCAATCTACTTCCAAAGTGGTGGTACCATTTTACATTCCCACCAATAGTGTATAAGTGTTGCAGTCTCTCCACAACCTCTCCGACAATTATTGTTTTGTGTTTTTTGGATTAATGCTAGCCTTGTTGGGGTGAGATTGTATCTCATTGTAGTTTTGATTTGCATTTCTCTAATGGCTAATGATCATGAGCATTTCCTCACGTGTCTGTTAGCTGCCTGAATGTCTTCTTTTGCAAAGTGCCTGTTCATATCCTTTGCCCATTTTTTAATTGGGTTATTTGTCTTTTTGTTGTTGAAGTTTTGCAGTATCTTGTAGATTTTAGAGATTGGAGACTGATCGGATTTGTTGTAGCCAAAATTTTTTCCCCGGTCTGTTGGTTGTCTTTTAACTCTTTTGGTGAAGTCTTTTGATGAGCATTAAGTGTTTGATTTTTAGGAGCTCCTAGTTAGATAGTTTCTCTTCTGGTGTTTGTGCATGGCTACTTACGGTTCATATTCTGTTTATGCCATGTACTAGGGCTCCTAACATTGTCCCTGTTTTTACTTTCATAATCTTTATTGTTTTTGATTTTATATTTAGGTCTATGATCCATTTTGAGTTAGTTTTTATACATGGTGTGAGGTATGGGTCTTGTCTCAGTTTTTTGCAGATGGATATCCAGTTATGCCAGCACCATTTGTTAAAGAGACTGTATTTTCCCCAATTAACAGACTTTGGAACTTTGTCAAATATCAGCTGCTGATAAGTGGATGAATTTTATGTCTGGATTCTCAGTTTTGTTCCATTGGTCTATGTATCTGTTGCTGTACCAGTACCAGGCTGTTTTGACTACCGTGGCAGTATAATAGGTCCTAAAATCTGGTAATGTGAGGCCTCCCACTTTGTTCTTCTTCTTGAGTAATGCTTTACTTATTTGGGGTCTCTTCCCTTTCCATATGAAGTTTGTGATTTGTTTCTCCATCTCATTAATAAATGCCATTGGAATTTGGATCAGGATTGCACTGTATCTGTAGATTGCTTTGGGTAGAACTGACATTTCCACAATGTTGAGTCTTCCTATCCATGAGCAAGGTATGTTTTTCCATTTATGCAAGTCTCTTTTGGTTTCTTGCAGTAGTGTCTTGTAGTTTTCATTGTAAAGGTCTTCTACATCTCTGGTTAGGTTTATTCCTAAGTATTTTATCTTCTTGGGTACTATTGTAAATGGTACTGATTTGGTGATTTCCTCTTCGAAGTTCCTCTTTGTTGGTGTAGAGGAATCCAACTGATTTTTGTATGTTTATCTTGTATCCTGATACTTTGCTGAAATCTTCTATTAGTTCCAGTAGTTTTCTTGTGGATTCTTTGGGCTTTTATGTGTATAAGAGCATATCATCTGCAAATAGAGATACTTTGACTTCTTCCTTACAAATTTGGAATCCCTTTATTTCTTTTTCTAGCCTAATTGCTCTGGCTAGGACCTCCAGCACAATGTTGAAAAAGAGTGGTGATAAAGGGCATCCTTGTCTGGTTCCTGTTCGCAAGGGGAATGTTTTCAAAGTCTCTCCATTTAGGATGATGTTGGCTGTTGGCTTTGCTAAACACCCTTAATTATGTTGAGGAATTTCCCTTCTATACCTACTTTGGTGAGAGTTTTTTTCATGAATGGATGTTGGACTTTGTCAAATGTCTTTTCTGCATCGACTGATAAGATCATGTGGTTCTTGTCTTTTGTTTTATTTATGTGATGGATTACATTGATTGTTTTTCTAATGTTGAACCATCCCTGCATACCTGGTATAAATTCCATTTGAGCATGGTGAATTCTTTTTTTGATATGTTGCTGAATTCTATCAGATAGAATTTTGTTGAGGATTTTTGCATCAGTGTTCCTGAGGGATATTGGTCTGCAGTTTTCTTTTTTTGTGGTGTCTACTTGGTTTTGGTATCAGGGTTATGCTGGCTTCATAGAATGAATTTGGGAGTATTCCAGCCTTTTCTATACCCTGAAATACCTTTAGTAGTAGTGGTGTTAACTCTTCTCTGAAAGTTTCATAGAATTCTCCAGGGTGTTTTTTTGTTGGGAGTTTTTAAATTACCTTTTCAATCTTTTCTTTTGTTATAGGTTTATTTTGTTGTTCTACCTCTGTTTGTGTTAGTTTAGGTAGGTAGTGAGTTTCTAGAAATTTGTGCATTTCTTCTAGGTTTTCCAATTTGTCAGAGTACAATTTTTCATAGTATTCTGTTATGATTCTTTAATTTCTGTTGGGTCTGTTGTGATATCACCCATCTCATTTCTTATATGGGTTATCTGCTTCCTCTCCTGTTTTTCTTTTGTCAGTTTGGCTAGCGGTTTATGGATTTTGTTGATCTTTTCAAAGAAACAGCTTTTGATCTTGTTAACTCTTTCAACTGTTTTTCTATCCTCAATTTAATTCTGCTCTAATTCTTATTATTTCCTTTCTTCTGGCACCCAAGGGCTTCTTTTGCTGCTCTCTTTCCACTTGTTTGAGTTATAGGGTTAATGTTTGATTTTGGCCCTTCTTTTTTGACGTGTGCATTTATTGCTACAAAGTCACCTCTGAGCACTGCTTTTGCTGTGTCCCAAAGGTTCTGGTAGGATGTGATTTCATTCTCGTTTGAGTCTATGAATTTCTTTATTCCACCCTTAATTTATTCTGTAACCCAGTAGTTTTTGAACAAGATGTTGTTTGGTTTCCATGTATTTGGTTTTTTTCCTTCCTTTATCTGTTAATGATTTCTTCTTTTTTGGCTTTATGGTCAGAGAAGATGCTTTGTACTACTTTGATGCTTTGGATTCTGTTAAGGCTTGCTTTATGGCCTAATATGTGGTCTATTCTGGAGAATGTTCCATGTGCTTTGGAAAAGAAAGTATATTTGGCTGCTGTTGGGTTGAGTGTTTGGTATGCGTCCATGTGATCAAGTTGGCTGATTTTAGCATTCAGATTCCGTGTCTTTATTGAGCTTCTTTCTGGATGTTCTGTCCTTCACCAAAAGTGGTGTGTTGAAGTCTCCTACTGTTATTGTGGAGCTGTCTATCTCTCTTTCCAATGCTGTTAGAGTTTGTTTTATGTATTTTGGAGCCCTGTCATTGGGTCCATAATTATTTATTATAGTTATGTCCTCCTGGTGTATTGATCCTTTAATCATTATATAGTGTCCTTTCTTATCCTTTGTGGTGGATTTTACTTTAAAGTCTATTTTGTCAGAGATTAATATTGCCACTCCTGCTCTTTTTTGAGTGTTGTTTGCTTGATACAGTTTTTTCCATCCTTTCAGTTTTAATTTGTTTGTGTCTTTCAGTCTCAAGTGTATCTCTTGTAGGCATCATGTAGATGGATGGTGTTTTTTTAATCCATTCTGCCACTCTCTGTCTATTTATTGGTGCATGTAGTCCCTTTACATTCAGTGTAATTTTTGATAGGTATGAGTTTAGTGCTGTCATTTTGATGTCTTTTTTAATGTGTTGTTGATAGCTTTTTTGTTCCACTTAATTTTCTGTGCTGAGTCGTTTTTCTTTGTGTTTTTTTTTTTTCTGTCATCTTTTTCATTGTTGTTGATTTTGTATTTGCTGAGTCCTCATATTTTTCTTGTTTTTTATTTTGATGTGTAGGATTGTTAGTTTCCTTTGTGGTTGCCTTAATATGTATCTCTATTTTCTAAGTTTAAACCAGTCTTTTATTTCTTTATATTGCCTTGACTTCCTCTCCATATGAAAAATCTATGTCTACATTTTTTAGTCCCTCTTTTTTGTTTTAATGTTGTCATCTTTTACATATTGACATCTCTATTTCCCTATTTTCAATGTTTTAGCTATGATTTATTTATGTGACTTCCCTATTTGGGTTGATATCTTGTTGCTGTATTCTGTGTTCTAGTCTTGGGTTGTTACCTGATGTTACCGATTTTCTAACTGGAGGACTCCCTTTAGTATTTTTTGTAATTTTTCTTTGGTTTTTGGAAATCCCCTAAACTTCTGTTTATCTGGAAATGGCTTAATTTCGCCAACATTTTTGAGAGACAGTTTTTCTGGATCTTTAATTCTTGACTGGCAATTTTTTTTTTCTTCAATGATTTATATATTTCATCCCATTGCCTTCTTGCCTGCATGGTTTCTGCTGAGTAGTCTGAGATTAGTCCTATTGACTCTCCTTTGTAGGTGACTGTTTGTTTATCCCTAGCCGCTCTTAAAATTCTCTCTTTATCTTTGGTTTTAGTGAGTTTGATTATAATATGTCTTGGCGACTTCCTTTTGGGATCTACCTTATGTGGGGTTCTATGAGCATCTTGGATAGATATCTGCTCATCTCTCATGATATCAGGGAGGTTTTCTGCTAACAAGTCTTCAACAATTCTCTCTGTATTTTCTGTTATCCCCTCTATTCTGTTACTCCAATCACTCGTAGGTTATTCCTCTTGATAGAGTCCCACATAATTCTTAGGGTTTCTTCATTTTTAAAATTCTTTTATCTGATTTTTCCTCAAATAAGTTGGTGTCAGGTACTTTTTTTTTTTTCAGTCTCACTAATTCTGGCTTCCATTGTCTCAATTCTGCTCTATGACTTTCTACTGAGTTGTCTAATTTTGAAATTTTATTGTTAATCTTCTGGATTTCTGATTGCTGTCTCTCTTTGGATTCTTACAGCTTGTTAAATTTGTTATTATGCTCTTCTCTAATCTTCTTAAGTTCCTCTATTGCTTTGTCTGTGTGTTCCTTGACTTGGTCTGTGTTTTGCTTGATCTCTTGAAGAGTTCTGTATATTAATCTTTTGTATTCCACCTCCGGTAATTCCAAGAAATTCTCTTCCTCTCATAAAATTTCTTGATTCTCTATTTTGGGAGCTTGCTGAAGCCATCATGGTCTGCCTCTTTATGTGATTTGATATTGACTGTTGTCTCTGTGCCATCAGTAAGTTATTATATTTATTTATTTTATGTTTGCTTACTTTGTCCTAGCTTCTTGTTTTGTTTTGTTTTGATATGCCCAAATAGGCTGCTCGTGTGAGCTAGTTCAGTTATTGGCCCCTTTGAAGCTCTAACGTCCTGTCACCAGGTGGTTAAATCTGTTACTAAGTATGGGTGCACGGGATTTCATTTACTTTTCTTGCATGGATTCAGCTCAGGTGTCCAGGTAGTTGGTCACCAAGTGTGTGGTGCAGGCTCTCACCTACATTGCTAGACTTCCATTGATGATTGGTGTAGACACAGTCATCTGGCTGCAGTAGGGGGTCACACACTGAGCAAGGCAGGGGACTGACAGCTGCCCCTGAGTGTCTGGGAGGAAAGCATCTCCCTGTTCCCTAGAGCATGTTGTTGGTGGGTTTTGCAGCTGAACTCTGGGCACCCAATGCTGTTGGCAGTAAGGACGGGGGGGTGGGGGGGTGCCACTTATTCTTGGACCCCTGTCGCAGGTGACTATGTGGTGTATGTGGAGCCGCCGGTCCTCAGGCCCCTCATGCGGGTAGGTGAAAAAACAGCTTAATGGGCAGAGCAGTGTCAAATCTCATGAACCTACCACTTCACAGCTGAAACAGTTGAAGTTAGACTTCAGGTATGTACCCTGATATACTGTGGTAGTGAGGGCCTACGCTGTTGAAATGGGCCCACACAAGTCTATGCAGGAGTGAAAAGCACTCAAAGTCTACGGACCCCTTATGCCTGTGTCTAGGCAAAGGAGCTGTGCCTACCCTGAGTTCCTGGCTTAGGGGAGCCAGCAGATTATTTTTTCCCTTGTTTGTTAATTTGTTCCATCTCCAAGGCCGTGGGGATGGCTCAGGGTGTGTGACGGATCCTACTTCCAGCTCAGGGGACTCAACAATCTCTGAAGCTGTCCCAGACCCAGTGCAGAGCAGGGAGTGGGGAGGGAGAGTTTTTTTCCCAAAGGGGGGTGTTTTTGATCTGTGCAGTAGGACAGACCAGATGCAAGTACTTATCTTTCACTGATCGAGGGCTGCTTCTCACTGGTTCTGGATGCCCATGTAGACTCTCTGCCACTGGGTCTCTCCCAGTGTGGAAAATGCCTCCTGAGTGCTGCTGCTTGCCTCACCATGAACATGAGCTGATCCAGCCTGAAGGACTCTGTCTCCTGCCAGGTCAGGTCTGGAAATTCCTTGCTGCTTCTGAACCATCTCTCCCTCCCCCTGCCACTCAGTCCGATTCCTCATCTTCACCTTTAATGTTCAGGGTTCCTAGATTGTCATATATAATTAATTCACTTGTTTTTTTCAGGTCTTTGTTGTAAGAGGGACCACTGGAAGCATCTGACTACTCCTCCATCTTGGCCCCACCCCTCTTTTAGATTCTTGAGCATAGCTAAAATAGTTGCTTTAAAATCTTTGTCTTCTAATGTCAACATCTTGGCCACCTTGAGGTTTGTTGCCTTTTATTTTCTTTTGAATACTGGTAAATTTTTCTTGTTTCTTCATACATCTGCAGATAATCTGGATTTTATTATGTTTCTCTCGTAAATATCAATCTTTTGTTTATTTTAGGGGACAGTTAGCTTATCTGGATTCAAACTAAAGACTCTCCATTTCCTGCAATGCAATGGAGCTGAAATCTCTGTTCAGTTTTATTAGCTTTATCTGGACTGCTTGAAGCCTGCCTTGCACATGTATAGTTCAGGGAGCCAATCAGAGATTTGGGCAGAGTTTATACCCAGAATATAGGGTTCCTCTTCTCTGGCTATATCTTTCTAGGACCCATCTCTCACTTTTCTGTTGCTACAGACTCACCAAACTCTGTTCTTTAGTTCAGGTATTGTGAAACTAAGGCCCCTGAGCCAAATTCAACCCATGACCCATTTTTATAACTGAGAATGGTTTTTATATTTTTAAAGGATTATAAACAAAGAGACAAACAAACAAACAGAAACAAAGAAGACTATGCAACAGAGATGATATGTGGCTCAAAAAGCCTAAACTACTTGCTCTGAGGTCCTTTACAGAAATAGTTTGCTGACCACTGCTTTAGTTCTTCAATACTGTAAGGCTGTAGATTTCCATCTATATAAGTTTTTGCTTTCCTGTGTGGACAACTGGTTTCTGACCTCAGCAGAAGAGCCATAAAAAAATTGGGAAGTCCACCTCATGCCATTATCTTCTTCCAAGTATATAATAGCCCCTCTAGTTACTGCCTGTTTTTGTTGTTGTTCTTGTTTGTTTCATTTTTTTTTTTACTCTTCAGTGCTTCCAGGTAGTAGTTTTTTTTAATGTTTTGTCCAGAGTCTATAGTCGTTACCTCTGTGAAGATTGTTCCAGTGAAAACTACTCCACCATTACCCATCTCAACCAATTTCAACTTATTAAATTCAACTCAAATAATATTTCCTAGAACCTATTCTGGGCTATGTTTTATGGTAGTCCTGTGGGGCTTACATAGGTGAGTAACTAGATCACTGTGTGACAGCTTATAGTGTATTAGGAGATATGAAAGGTAGACACATAATAACTCAGAGAAGGCAGAGGAAGACTGGTGCCACAGAATTGAGATGGAAAAAAAGGAAAAGTGGCTGGGTAGATAACAAACTTCATGGGAGGATAGCTATTCCAGATAATATTTTAAAAATTATTTCAGGGTGAATGTCATAAAAAATGATAAGGAACTCTGAAAATTATCTCCTCTATAAAAGCAAGCACTGAAAAAAATAGAATCAACTTTTTTAAACCCTAGAAATTAACCAAAGAGTTGCAACAAGCCAGAGAGTATTTATTCAAGGAAAAGGTCTGAATCTAGTAAGAACAATGAGCTTTGTGATGTTTTACCTTGCCCTACCCTCACCCCTCCCCTTCCTAGCTCCATGGTAGCCTTGAAAACCAGCAGCCTGAAAGCCTCTGGACAGGACAAAGAGAGTAGGGACTCCCTCAAGACCCCATTCCCAGAAAACTGTCATTATTTGACCTATCTTGTAGCTCACTGAAAGCCCCATATAAAAGGCTGTATTTATTTGACCAGATGCAGAGCTCACCCAGTAGAAACAGCCTTTTTCAAGGGGAGGTAGGAGGAGTGGTTGTCTAAAATGATCCAGTTTTTCCAGCACCATTTATTGAAAAAAAAAAACTATAATTTTTCCATTGTGCACCTTTGTAAAAAATCAATTGATTTTGATTGTGTTAAATCTATAGATTAATTTTGGGAGCATGACATCATAACATTATTGAGTCTTCCAACCCATAAACATGATAGATCTCTCCATTTATTTATGTACTTTTCCTTTACTTTGGATGAGATATTCTGGCATGTCTCAGAACACTGGACCCCTAAAAACTTCACTGATGTAGAAGGCCTCAATATTCACAAGGTTTATCTCACACTCCCTGTAGTACGTGTATCATAGCAAGGTCTCCAATATACTTGCCACTTCTTGCTCAGTCAGTCCAATGAACATTTTGTCATTGGTATAATGGATCGATGTGATGTTCTGTGGAATGTCCAGATGAACCAGGTCTCCTCTAACTATAGAGAGAGGGTAGTAGTATTGAAATAGATACACAGCAAGAATAAATGTATACTGTTGTCTGTCCTACTTGAATTCAAACTGTTTCTGATCCTCCTGTTTCATAGGGATTGGGAAAATGCAATTGTCAGAGCAATAGCGGCATATCATGTTATTGAGGCTCTGTAAATCTACCCTAGCAAATATACCACACAAAGCACAGTAGCTATAATTGAGGCTAATGTTTTCAGTAGTACACTGTTATTCTTCAGAGTCTGTTTGGATATTATGGGGCAAGTCTTCTGAATTAACTGAAGAAATGATAGGGACAACCACTTCTGCATCCTTTAGGTCTTTAAAAGTTGCAGTAAACTCTTCCATTCCTCTTGGGATGTGCTATTGCTTTTGATTTAATATCTTTGCCATGGAGGGAGGCAGTTTCATTGACCTGCACTTGGCCTTCTCCAATATCATAGTTATTACTCTACAGCCAAGAAAACAATATGGTTTTGCTAACTACCAACTATGTTGATTCTGTTTTTAAATTGAAGTAATGGGAAAACTATCACTGCCTAAAATGATGGACCCAGTGGCCCACTGTGATCTGGGCCTAAGCCTGGACCGTATATGTTAACCTGGGCTTCATTTGATCCCACTGTCCTTCACTCAGTGGGTTCTGAGTCAGAAAACTGTCTCAGATTTAGGAACTGGTCAAGAGATCATGACTTTTATTTGAGCAATTATTCTTAGTCTCCTAATCACCTATATTTGATTTCTTTATTAGTACACATTGGGCAATACACTTGTTGGCCGTCAATCTATTTTGTTCCTAGGTATATTATCTTCTATTTACTACCTCTGTAGTTCTTTGCAGTTGGGCCCCCCAGCTGCCATTCCAACTTTGCCACTCATTACCATAATTGGACCTACCTTGGTGTTATAGATTGAATTGTGTCCCCCAAAAATGTGTGTCAAGTTGGCTAGGCCATGACTCCCAGTATTGTGTGGTTGTCCACCATTTTGCAATCTGATGTAATTATCTTATTGTTGTGAATCCTAACCTCTATGATGTTAATGAGGCAGGATTAGAGGTAGTTATATTAATGAAGCAGAAGTCAATCTACAGGATTATGTTGTATCTTGAATCAATCTCTTTTGAGGTATAAAAGAGAGAAGCAAGCATAGAGACAGGAGGACCTCCTAGCACCAAGAAAGCAGAGCTAGGAGCGGAGAGCATCCTTTGGACCCAGGGTCCCTGCGCTGAGAAGTTCCTAGACTAGGGGAAGATTGATGACAGTGACCTTCCCCGAGAGGCGACAGAGAGAGAAAGCGTTCCCCTGGAGTTGGCACCCTGAATTCAGACTTCTAGCCTCCTAAACGGTGAGAGAACAAATATCTCTTTGTTAAAGTTATCCACTTGTAGTATTTTTGTTATAGCAGCACTAGATAACTAAGACACTTGGTATGGTGATAAGGATATGCCACATAGCCTCTATTATTTTAGGACTCAGTAATCTCCATTGCTATTTGGGAGGCCAGTTTCGTAACAGCATATCCTACCATTATCCCTGGCCTACAGAAAATGGCCATCACTGAGTTTTGCTGATTTTGGTACCTCTCTCACCAGTGCATTCTGTATCACCTTGGTAAATGGATTGTCCTGCAGACCCTCCTGAGTTTTCCAGCCTTACACAATATGATGGCTAAGATTGTGTGTCAACTTGGCTGGGCCATGATTCTCAGAGTTTTGGCAGTCATATAATGTTGTGATCACTTCCTTTTCACGATTTGATATGTGATTATCCCCATGCTGAGATCTGTTGTGAGTAGCCAATTAGTTGAAAGGGAGTTTCCTTGGACGTGTGGCCTGCATCTGAATATAAGCAGACGTTCTGGCTTTTGCCTGTGCTGGATCCTGCAGCTGGCTCCTGTTCGTCTGACCTCTGATTCTTGGGACTTGAGCTAGCAGCTTACCTGCGATCTTGACTGCCTATCTTGGGATTCATCGATCTTCACAGCCTGTGGGCAAGAGACCTGCTCTCCAACCTACTGATCTTGGGTTCGCCAGCCCTTGCAGCTATGTGAATCAGGAGAAACCTCTATCCTGATCCAAGGACTTGGGATGTTCTCAGCCTCTACAGCCATGTGAGCCATTTCCTTGATATAAATCTGTCTATATATTTATACGCTTTACTGGTTTTGCTTCTCTAAAGAACCCAGCCTAAGACACATAGTATTTCCACTGTAGTATGTCAACTTCTTTGAGTGTTTGTTGTTGTTTTTGCTAGTTAGTTGTTTTTTTAATTCCTTCTTCCACCATTTATCACAGAATTTCTGGCACTTATACTTCCCTTATTGTGGGTTATTTTTTCCTCCAAGCTTCCAAGAGAAATCTTAACAAAGCACTGTTTCTTGGGTCTTGCCAAATTACATCCTGTGTCATGAGAGAGTACTCCCATAATGATAAACTATCCCTTATCCAACTTTATATTTTTACCCCCTTGATCCAGCTCCCTCAAGATCTATTCTATATATAGTTTTCTGCATCCTGCCGGATTATGTTGGCTAATTCCTACAACTCTTTCAGAGTACAGTCCTTTCATTTCTTAATAGGACCAGCCAAATTTAGTTTTTATTTAATCCTATCGACTGAACTGGTGGCTATGAAAGAAAGTGGGAGTAGATATTAAGGGTGGTAGTGCATGTTGTCTTGAAAGGCAGAAGCTTCTGTATCATCTTCAAGTAAGGTGGTAGTTCAAACCTTTAGTAGGGCAGGAAAGGCCACTTCGGTAGATCCAGAGGGTTCAGAGGAATCCTGGGAAATGAAGATTTTTTGAGAGCATGAAGTGTGAGATCTCTCCATCATACGTCTCAGACTTCCATTTCTTACTAATCAAGACCCTGACTTTGGTATAGCAGACCTTTGGGTTTGAGGAACCAACCTTTTCTGGAGCTCTGAGGCTCTTATAATTAAATTCTGGAGCTGACTCTTAGCCTTTTTTGGCATTTTTCCATAGGTAAGTCTCTTTATATACTGCAAAAGAGACCCTCTGAGTTTCACTCTTAGCCTTGATTGGTGATTAATCACCCTCAGCCTTTAATTGTCTTTCTCCAAAGCATCAATGGTCCCCAGCAACTGCCATCCAATTCCATGCTCCTTTTAATTACTATTTCTCAGTACCTCTCAAATGCTTTAGATGTTACAACTCCCAAGGCATTCCTTTCCCATTGGTGTCCTCATTGCCATCCAGCTAGTGGGGAATCTATTTTAGAGTTGGCTCTAAAATCCCATTTTAGAGTCAACTTCCTCAGACAACTTTTGCCACAGGTTGAGTTCCCCAAGAAGCATACTCTGAGATGTGAGCATGACATTTGTTAAGGAGTGCTTTTAGGATTAATAAATATGGGGAGAGGAAGGGATTGTATTTTGCAGAGGGAGAAGTTGGCTGTGATACAATCATAACAAAGGCTTCCACTAATCCCACAATGAGCTCTCAAGCTGGGATGGCCCTTCAGTGTTACCTGAAGTGAGGCAAAGGGCCAGGCTTTTAGAATTATACTCCTACATTGACCACTCATTGGGTGTGGGCTGTGCCCAAGAAAGAAACAAGACCTTGGGACATTCTTAGAGAGGGTCTCAACTGAGAATTATCAGACACCAACTCTTCCAGCATCTGGGACTCTAAGGGCTTCAGTTGTAAAATAGAAGGGGGTTGAGAATGAGGGGAGGGATTTTGAGCAGTGCATCACAACATCCACTACGCCGCTGAAGCTCTGACACCATCCCCCACATTAGGAGAATTTCCGAATCTTATGAGTATTGATCCACCACACGTCAGTTTGTTGTACTGTGGTGGCTTGCATGTGGCTGTGGTACTGGAAGCTTTGCCACCGGTATTTCAAATACCAGCATAATCACCCTTGCTGGACAGGTTTCAGCAGAGCTTCCAGACTAAGACAAACTAGGAAGAAGGACCTGGTGGTCTACTTCTGAAAAAATTGGCCAGTGAAAACTTTATGAATAGCAGAGGAACATTATCTGATATAGTGCTGGAAAATCAGCCCCTCAGGTTGGAAGGCACTCAAAATATTATTAGGGAAGAGCTCCCTCCTCAGAGTACAGTTGACATTAATGATGTGGATGGAGTCAAGCTTTTGGGACCTTCATTTGCTGACGTGGCATGACTTCAAATGAGAAGAAACAGCTGCAAACATCCCTTAATAATAGGAACGTGGAATGTATGAAGTATGAATCTAGGAAAATTGGAAGTAGTCAAAAATGAAATGATATGCATAAACACCAAAATCCTAGGCACTAGTGAGCTGAAATGGACTGGTAGTGGCCGTTTTTAATTGGGCAGTCGTATAGTCTACTATGCCAGGAATGACAAATTGAAGAGGAATGGTGTTGCATTCACTCTCAAAAAGAATATTTCAAGATCTATCCTGAAGGACGACGCTGTCAGTGATAGGATAATATCCATATGCCTACAAAGAAGACCAGTTAGTATGACTATTATTCAAATCTATGCACCAACCACTAAGGCCAAAGATGAAGGAATTGAAGATTTTTACCAACTTCTGCAGTCTGAAATTGATCAAACATGCAATCAAGATGCATTGATAATTACTGGTGATCAGAATGCAAAAGTTGGAAAAGAAGAAGAAGGATCAGTAGTTGGAAAATAGGGCCTTGGTGGTAGAAAAGACACCAAAGACCACATGATAGAATTTTGCAAGACCAATGACTTCTTCATTGCAAATACCTTTTTCAACAACATAAATGGTGACTATACACGTGGACCTTGCCAGATGGAATACACAGGAATCAAATCAACTACACCTGTGGAAAGAGATGATGGAGAAGCTCAATATCACCTGTCAGACAAGGTCAGGGGCCAACTACGGAACAGACCATCAATTGCTCATATGCAAGTTCAAGCTGAAGCTGAAGAAAATTAGAGCAAGTCCATGAGAACCAAAATATGACCTTGAGTATATCCTACCTGAATTTAGAGACAGTCTCAGGAATAGATTTTATGCCTTGAACACTAATGACCAGACGAGGTGTGAATGACATCAAGGACATCATACATGAAGAAAGCAAAATATCATTAAGAAGATGGGAAAGAAAGAAAAGACCAAACTGGATGTCAGAAAAGACTCTGAAACTTGCTCTTGAACGTTCAAGTAGCTAAAGTGAAAGGAAGAAATCATGAAGTAAAAGACCTGAACTGAAGATTTCAAAGGGCGGCTCGAGAAGACACAGTAAAGTATTATAATGAAATGTGCAAAGACCTGGAGTTAGAAAACCAAAAGGGGAGAACACACTCAGCATTTCTCAAGCTGAAAGAACTGAAGAAAAAATTCAAGCCTCGAGTCACAATATTAAAGGATTCGACAGTGAAAATATTAAACGTCACAGGAAGCATCAAAAGAAGATGGAAGGATTACACAAAGTTACTTTACCAAAAAGAATTGGTCAAAGTTCAACCATTTGATGAGGTAGCATACGATCAAAAACCGATGGTACTGAAGGAAGAGGTCCAAGCTGCACTGAAGGCATTGGCAAAAAAACAGTCTCCAGGAATTGACAGAATATCAATTGAAATGTTTCAGTGAACAGATACACCTCTAAAGGTACTCACTTGTCTATGTCAAGAAATTTGGAGGACAGCTGCCTGGCCAACTGACTGGAAGAGATCCATATTTGTGCCCATTCCAAAGAAAGGTGACTCAACAGAATGCCACAGTTGTTGAACAATATCATTAATATTACACACAAGTAAAATTATGCTGAAAATCATTCAAAAGCAGTTGCAGCAGTACTTTGACAGGGAACTGCCAGAAATTCAAGCCCGATTCAGAAGAGAATGTGGAACGAGGAATATCATTGCTGATGTCAGATGGATCCTGGCTGAAAGCAGAGAAATACAAGAAAGATATTTACCTGTGTTTTATTGACTATGCAAAGGCACTCGACTGTGTAGATCATAACAAATTATGGATAACTCTGCAAAGAATGGGAATTCCAGAACACTTAATTGTGCTCATGCAGAACCTGTACATAGACCAAGATGTAGTCATTCTAACAAAACAAGGGGATAATGCATGGTTTAAAATCAGGAAAGGTGTGCGTCAGGATTGTATTTGTTCATCAGACTTATTCAGTCTGTATGCTGAGCAAATAATCTGAGAAACTGGACTGTATGAAGAAGAATGGGGTATCAGGTTTGGAAGAAGACTCATTAACAACCTGCAATATGCAGATGACACAACCTTGCTTGCTGAAAGTGAAGAAGACTTGAAGCACTGAGGAAGATCAAGGACTATAGCCTTCAGTACGGATTACATCTCAACATAAAGAAAACAAAAATCCTCACAACTGGATCAATAAGCAGCATCATGATAAATGGAGAAAAGATTGAAGTGGTCAAGGATTTCATTTTACATGGATCCACAGTCAACGCCAATGGTAGTAGCAGTCAAGAAATCAAATGATGTATTGCATTGGGCAAGTCTTCTGCAAAAGATCTCTTTAAAGTTTTGAAAAGCAAAGATGTCACCTTGAGGACTAAGGTGCGCCTGACCCAAGCCATGATGTTTTCAGTAACGTCATATGCATGGGAAAGCTCTACAGTGAACAAGGAAGACCAAAGAAGAATCAATACCTTTGAATTATGGTGTTGGTGAAGAATATTGAATATACCATGGACTCCCAGAAGAACGAACCAATCTGTCCTGGAAGAATTACAGCCAGAATACTCCTTGGAAGCAAGGATGGCGAGACTTCATCTTACATACTTTGGACATGTTATCAGGAGGGACCAGTCCCTAGAGAAGGACATCATGCTTGGTAAAGTAGAGGGTCATTGAAAAAGAGGAAGATCCTCGATGAGATAGAGTAACACAGTGGCTATAACAATAGACTCAAGCATAACAATGATTGTGAGGATAGCACAGAACCGAGCAATTTTTCATTCCCTTGTACGTAGGGTTGATATAAGTCTGAACCGACTGGACGGCACCTAACAACAACATGAGTCTTGATAGGAAACATAGCCATCTCCTACTATCCAAGATCACCAGCTTCCCTTGCAGCTAGAGTATTACATACGACCTAGGCACCACCCATCATACACTACGTCCCAGAGTCATGGGACAGAGGGAAATACTTTCCCTGGAGGTGGTGACAGATATAGGAACCTCACGTTCTGAGGCAGCAGTGGCTATATTGTGGAATCACACTCTTTCTCAGCCCACAATGAAAGCTTCATTTTGCTACCTGACACTCTATTATCAGCACTAGTACCAGTAATATTCAGAGTGTTCTTCTTGTCCTGAGGTCCAGTTGGGGTCTGACAGTTTTGATCAAGGTTGAATTCAGCTGTTGGGGTGGTCATTCAGAGGGCATGCCAGTCTAGGGCTTGGCCACCACCCTGGTTTTATGGAATCGTTTGGAAAAGTTGTTGTCTCCAAGAAGTCTTTAGGCTTTAGCTACTTCAGGGGCACTGTCAAGCTAGCAAAGGCATTGCCATATTGGGCTCATGGCTTAGGGATGGATAACACACAAATGGCACACAAGAAGCTCCACACCAATACCCTGAGTAAAATATTCTAGAGCCTTGCAGTCTTCGGATAGTTCCAAGCCATGTACTACTAGGCAAGGCCAGCTGTGGGCATACAATATGTTGCTTTCTGCCAACATCCTTTAGGGAGGCTACCCCTGGAAGAAGCAAGAAAGAGAGGCAGACTGGTTCTGAGGGCTGGTGGCCCATGAGTGTGGCTGTGCTGAGTGCTCATTACAGGGTTTCTTTTAAAGACTCTGCTCCACCAAGCTTATCTCATCCATGACTGCAGGAGACACTGAAAGAACCATGAGGAACCTGTCACTTGGTCCAGGCTCAGCTTGGAGCTTTAAGAACTCAGAAGGCTTGCTAAGAAGATGACAAAGATCTTCACACCCTTTTCTTCTTTTCCAGATTTTGTTCAGGAAGGGGGCAACAGGGAGGGGTTGAAGAGGAAGTGCAATGCTGGGCAGAGAGCACAGATGTGGAGTCAGACAGGCCTGGATTGCATTTCTACCTCTGCTATTTACAAGGAAACTTTGGGCACATCATCTCCTCATTTTGGGTTTTAGTTTTCATATCTGCAACATGGGCATGGCCCTATTTTCATAGCATTGTTGTGGGTGTTTGGAAACCCTGGTGGCATAGTGGTTAAGAGCTACAGCTGCTAACCAAAAGGTTGGCAGTTCGAATCCACCAGGTGCTCCTCAGAAACTCTATGGGGCAGTTCTACTCTGTCCTATAGGGTCGCTATGAGTTGGAATCAACTCGATGGCAGTGGGTTTTTGGTTGTTTGTGGGTGTCAAATAGAATAACATATGTGAAGTGCCTAATAAGGTGCTCAATAAATGTTAGTTTCTATCCCATCTCATCCCATCCCATCCCATCCCATCCCATCCCATCCCATCCCATCCCATCCAATCCCATGCCATACCACAGGCCCAGCTTGTTAGGCAAGTAAAGTCTTTATAGAAGAGATGACACTTTCCCCTAAAGATAATTTGCTCAAACAGAAGCTACAGCTACACCAGGAGTTCATTTCACAATATCTCTGCCACTCTTCCCTACTTGCCCACCAGCTTCCACCTTCTCAATGCTCTGTTAAACAAGTCTGGTCTTTCTATCACTTCCGTCCTTATACAGGTCCCCCAAAAGGCAAAATCCTGAAAGAAAAACATTGGAAGGGACTTTAAAATTCCCTAAGTTCATGGTGCCCAGCTACCACCAATGGTCACCCTGGCAGGGAACACAACAGAGAGTCCCTGACAGAGCAGAAGAAAGGTAAGGTGCAGAACTCAAATTCTAGGAAGAAGAAAGACCAGACTTAATGGTCTGACTGAGACTGGAGGGACCCCAGAAGATATGGCCCCCAGACTCTCTGTCAGCCCAAAACTAAAACCATTCCCGAGGCCAGCTCTTCAGACAAAGACAGGACTAGACTGTGGGACATAAAATGATACTCGTGAAGAGTGTGCTTCTTAGCTCAGGTAGATGCATGAGACTAAATGGGCAGCTTCTGTCTGGAGGTGAGATGAGAAGGCAGAGAGGATTAGGAGCTGGTTGAATGGACACGGGAAATCCAGGATGGAAAGGAGGAGTGTGCTGTCACAGTATAGGGAGAGCAACTAGGGTCACATAACAATGTGTGTATAAATTTTAGTATGAGAAACTAACTTGAATTGTAAACCTAAAGCATGAAGAAAAATAATCCCTAAGTTCAGTTTCACATCAAATGCAGGAATTGCCTCTTGCCTCTGCTTGAATGCTTCTAGTGATGGGTAGCTGACTGCCCACTGAAGCAACCCCTACTATCTGGGAATAGCTTCAGCTATTGCACAGTCCTTCTAAAGAAGGAACCCAAATATTAGTAAATGTGATCCACTTGCTTGCTGACAATCTTTTCTGAGCCCCAGGTGGGCACACATGGACTGACAGTGTAACTGAATATTTGAAATTGGCAGTCAGGGAAAATCCAGAACATCTGGTTAGCAAGGAATTGGAGGAGCCATACAAAGGGGAGACAGAAGGGAGGGATAGCCTCAGAATAAAAAAATAAAAACGACAGAGGACAATGAGCCAGGGCTCTGGTGGTCTTGCTGAAGGAGGAGAATGGGAGTGGAAGAGAAGTGTGTGTGCATGCATGTATGTACACATGCACATTGTACCCAAGAACAGGGTTGGAGAAAAGGTAATAGAAGCTTCCCATGGAGAGTTCAGAGTCTAACCTTTGGGCTGCCTCATTAGAGCCTGTACTGCTGGTAGACCTGCTAGCTTACCAGTACTGACCATGCTCAAATGCCTTGCTTTCTGACCCAAGGTCCACTTGACTTCTGCCTGCCCCAGCCGCATGACTATGCACTGAAACACACCAAGAGGATATGTGTGGGTGCAGACAGGGACTGGAAGTTGAAGGTCATCTCTTTCCATTATTGGAGAGTTCTTAAAGACTACATTTGACCTAGACACGATCTGAGGCTTTAGCTAGAGCTAAAAAAGACTTCATTCTATCTAAAAGGAAAGCTGCTCAGAGTGCTGGAACTGGGGGTAGGGGCTATTAGAGTTTGTGCTCCCCAGCCTGACCCTGTCTCTTCTCCTTCAACTTAATGTCTTCTGGGGCAATCACTACCACTTCCCCAGAAAGAACCAATTCCATCTTTTCTTGGTGATATTTGTATCAGTATTGAAGCTTGGTTTTGCACACATTATTTTGCTGTTTCAAAACTATCCTCAAATAGGTATTTATTGGAGCAGACCGAACTTTTTTTCTGGAAACACTGGGAGCATAAACACTCTATATGAAACACATGTGGTTTGAAAGTGCTTATGATAGCATTCTCCAGTTTTAAAAAACATCAATAAAATTGCATTAAATATTGATGTCAAACTGTTTCCTGCTACTTGGAATGTGACTGAGCTTCTGAAAAGATTTTGTATTATCTGTTATTGTTGATTAAAGTCTGGGTAACAATCAAACACTGTAGTATGCTTACCCAAACACATGAATACAATGCAGATGTGTTGTGTGTACTTACATAGGGTGAGCTCTCAGCACCTTCGCCAAAATGGACGTGGTCTACAAAAAGGCAGTTATCACTGTTTGGCTGTGGTCATTGCGTTCTTGAGTTCAGTCCTTAAGTGAACTGCACTGGAACCCCATTCCCAGTCAGGGCTCTTGATCACAAATTCTGCACCCTTAAGGCCAGTGTTTACAAGTGACATTAAAATAGAACATTGACTGGGATGTTACTGAAAAATAAACCTTTTTAAAACTCTTTTAGGGTTGTTATTCTAGCAGGAATCACTTAACTCTGTAGATCATTTTCAAGTCTTGCATTTTGAAAGAGTTAACATCTCAAGTATAGGCACTTAAGTCCCAGGTCTCTTCCTACTAGCTATGTGACATTAAGAGTGTTCACTCTACCTTTCAGCATGAAGCCTGGCTTTCTCATAGGAGCAATGGAGAAAACACTACCTACACTCCAGAGTTATCAAGAAGAGTAAATGGGATACAATTTGTAAAACACCTAGCACATAGCACCTGGCACATAGTAGGTGATCAACAATACTAGTTATTTTCACTTCTATACAGTCTACAAGTATGTCTTTTATTAAGTAAGTCGGGTCACAATATAACATGGCCACTACTTTCAAGCTGTGATGGAAACTGAAACAGCTCATTGTGGTTTCTGTATATTTTGTTTTCTTCTAAGGGATCTATTCTTAGTTGAATTATATCCACAGGGACCTAGAAATTTCTTCGATTAAGAGTTGTTTGTTTTCTATTGATCCATATTTGATGCAGTTTATTTTTGGAACTTACTCTTAAACATCATAATACATCATTCTGTTTTGTTTTGTTTTAGCTTTTAAGACAAAGGAATAAGATTCTTGCTTTGTATTTTCAAGGGGTTGAACTTTAAAATGTTCCTGAGAGATGCTATGAGCCCTTTCTTTCTTTATTTTTGGTAAACTTAGAGCCTAGTACTAAAATAACAGAATGAAATGAGGGAAAATACATTTCAGAGCAATTTACTACGATGTTAAAAACGAGGAGAAGACTTGCTGACCTCAAGATGGCTAGCACGTGTTCTCTGGGCTCGCATCTGACCTCTGCTTCACATGCATAAAAGAGAAGGGAACCAGGGCAAGGGTGATGATAGGAGTGGGATTTGATCACAGGGTGATCAAAGAGAGGAAAGTGAGTTTGGGAGCCAGCCAGGGCAGAGAAATTCAGTGTGGGTGAAAGGTGTGGAATACCCTTCAGTAAGAGTTGGAAGTCTAGAAAGGGAGGTAGGCTGACAAAGTGAATGGTTGTTAAGACAACCCAGCCCCAAGACTCTTCTGGAAGGATAATCACCATCCCAACCCATATCCCAAGGTGGGGTGGAAGGACACTAGGAGGAAGCAGCAGACACTAGCTAGCCAAGGTCCTGGTTTTCACACACATGCTATGTGCAGACAAGTCGAAGAACCCAGGACAAGTAGTGAGAACTCCTGGGTACTGCTCTCAATTCTGCCATTGACTAGCTGTGTGACATTGGGCAAGACCTTAGCTCTCTGTGGGCATCTGTTGCCCTATCTGTAAAATGAGAGAGTTGAATGAGATGATCTTTAGGGGGCCTTCCCACTGTATCACCATTCTGTGTTTTTAACCCCAGAAGATAAAGACTCAAACATGTGAAAGCCAGCTGTTGTTATTATTATTTTTTATTTCCCCCTCTCAGAGTAAAGACGAGGCTCTTTCTATATGAGGACCTTGTACAAACGCTGCTCATGTAGAATTCAGTAAACAACTACATTTAAATACTTCCCACTATCACTTTGATTTCTACATAAACTATAACTATGGTGCACTATCATGGGCCTGAAAAACTTAGGTTTCTTAGGCCTATCTAAATCAAGTTTAAGTACTTGAGCTTGGAAATGTTTCAGAAAGACTTGTCCCTGGGCAAAGAAACGTGTTTTAACTGCCCTTTGTTTGGAAAGATTTGTCTCAGGTATTTTACACTGCACAACTACAGCCCTGACTTGGCCCTGATTGCAATCACAGAGGTGCTGGAGAACCTCCCACTGGTTTCAGCACTTCTCTGAAGAGCCCGGCAAATGTTCAAGTGTGAAAGTTCCCATTGAATCCTGATCTTTTTAGCAAAGTTGTGTTTTCAAAGCAAGCTCAAGACCACAGGGGTTGCTGGTCTTAGTGTGAACAGTCAAATTCCAAGTCAACAGCCTCATCCCCCCGACCCACGCCCATCTCCCTTTCTCCCTCTGGGCTTTGCTCTTTCATTTGGGAACTGCTCTTTCATTTGGCTTGGGTGACCCCCTTCTGAGCCAAAACTCTTTGCTTTGGTCAGAGTATGTTCCGGAGATGTCAGAGCCTGCATTAATTTCACTGTTTGTCATTGCCAAGGTGTTGTTTGAAGTTGCTAACTTGCCCTTTGGTGGGTATGCTAAATGTAGGTGGAATAAAAGACTATCATTCTTTCCTAATTCTCCCACAAGGTGAAGTCAAAGATACATGCTCCCTTTGGGGTGACAGAAGGTGACAAGAGGCAGCTAAAGCACCACCCATGTAACAAAGCTCTTATCTGGCCTTGGGTCTGGTAGTCAAGTTCACACTCTGTAGTCAGAATCCTTTAGATTTTCCAGAAGAATCTCCTTTTCCAATGTTCTGCCCTACTGTTCTAATGACCCACTCATACTTGTGTCCTGTTTTTGGATTTGAAAAACTTATTCCTGTATCCATTCTGTAAATGGTGTGACTGAAGCTCTCAATGAGTACACAGTTTTAACTCTGGACAATCCTAAGCAGTCGGGTCACTGATGCTTTAAATGGAGAAAATTCTTTCCTCCCTCTGTGGTATACATTTGGTGGATGGAGGAGGAGGGTGGAAGGCAGTCAAATGAGGATTGGAAAGATACCCAGACTGTCTCCTTGCAGTGCCGTCCTTTGACATTGAAGTTTGAGACATAGAACGTCAGAGCTATAAGGAGCTTTAGAAATCATCCCACTCCCACCTTTTATAGATATACAGACACTGAAGCCCAAAAGGGGAAGTAATGTGCTCAAGGTCAAACACTAAGTTGGTGCTTGAGCTGGAGCACAGACCTGGACCTTCTGACTAGAGGTTCCTGACTGGCATCTGCTAATATTTATCAAATGAAAGAGACAAAATTCAGGGTATAAGGGAAACAGAGAGATATGAGCTAAGAAAGAACTTGAGGCTTAGAAACCACATAAGGCAGAAAGGCTATTCTGCCTTAAAGAACTGTTGCTATTAAGAGCCACTAAAGAAAGCTGAGCATAGAGCTGTGTGCTCAGAGGAGATGAGACAAGTTCAGGTCCGTGTGGTGGGCAGTGGTGTCATACTGTTCAGGGAAATAGATGAGAAACCAGGGAAAGGGATTTGTTTTCCCAGACAGACAACAATGCTAAAAGAAATGGCTCTGCCTCTGAACTAACCATGGAAGACATCGGCTGTAATGGCAAGGAAGCTCATAGTGACCCACAGACGGGACAAGAGGGGTCAACTGGCCCAAGGAAGTGAGAGGGCTTGGAGGAGTGTGAGTAGGAGTAAGGTTTGCAACTGAATAACTAACATGGAACAGCATATGAACACTTCAGGAAGTAGCTCCTGGGATGGCCACTGCATTACTAAAAGGGCCATGTAGAATAGTGGATATGAGTGGGAAGTCCAGAGTCAGACTTGAATATTTATTCTGGCCATGTCACTTACCTCTTATGTGACCTTGGACCAGTTGCTGAACCTGTCTCGGCCTCACTGTCTTTAAAATGCAGGAAACCTCAAAGGAATATTGTCAAGATTCAATAAAATAACACTTGTAAGAATGCCGGGAACATTGTATGCACTCATACTTGGTAGCTGTTATTAATAATGATCAGCTGAGAGGGAAAATGTCCACAAAATTCAGACATAAAGTGACTTAGCTCACTAGTACGTCTGCTTTTCCTTGATAAAAGTATAAGAGCACTTTGCCTCTCTGAGCTGCATTCCCCTGATCTATAAAATAAATGTAATAATAATACTAACTCTTCAGGGTTTTTATGAGAGTTCATTGAAATGCTGTATGTACAATGTCTGATCCATTGGGGTGGTTATTATTAAACTAGGGTCAGAGGTTCCATAGATGAAGAGAAAGAAGGGCCAAATGCAAAAGTCTTGTTCTTTAGAGGAGAATTCCTTACCCTTTTCCTGAGATGGTGGTGGTATAAAGATACCCATTCAACTACAGAAACAAGAGAAGGGCTTAACGGAGGGTGGGGGGGCGGGGAGGGACTTAGCTTGGCTAGCTGTGGCCAGAAACCTCTAAAATAACTAGAAATGGCACCCTTCCTCTTTGGTTAACTTAGAGTTCACCAGGTTCCCAGCAGAATTGCTGGCTGGTATTATATCCCGCCCTGGCAATCCAGGGCTCCTCACACTGAAGTCACACTAGGGTGACCACAACAACACTTAGCCTGTGGTCCCATCAATCATGTTGATGGTGGTGACATGAATCACCTCCTGAGATCTTGCATCAGAGAGCCTACTTCCACTTCCAGGGGTTGTGTTTTGAGTCTATAAGCACTGTTAGAGCCCCTACGGTGTGTAAGACTTTGTGCCTGGCTCAGAGTAGGCACTCAATAAATATTTGTTGATGGATTGATTGATTAGAGGAGTGACCAAGGTTAGTAAAACATTGTATACCTTCAAGGTACTGACTGATTCATACAAAGCTAGTTTGCGCTCCGAGTAACTTGTGATAAAGGCTATGTAAAAAGTACACATAGTGCAATTAAGAATAATTTCATCTGGAGGTATCCGAGGAAGCTTCTGGGAGAAGGAGGCATTTGATACAGACCTTCAGAGCTAATTGAGTTTTCAACAGGCGAGGGAAAGGGCATTTCAGAGAGAACAGGATAACTGCAAGGAAGCAAGAAAGACCAGGCATCTTACTGGCAAATGATAAATAGCGGTGTGTGTGTGTGTGTGTACACAAGTGTGTGCATGTGCATGTGTGCTGGGGTCAGAGCATGGAGAGCTGGCCATGCAAATCATTTCAAACTTTGTTTCTGTAAATGATGGGGGCGTGGGGAAGACTTTGAGCAAGGGAATGATGAAATTAACTAGACATTTTTGGTTTTGTTACTACTCTTTTTCACAATCACTAAGGCTGCTGGGGTCAGGAGAACAATCAGATAGCCAAGAAAGTTTGTTCAGAGAAATAAATAATTGATGAGAACAACTTTAAGGAGAAAGTAACTGACAACTCCTGGAAGCTGTGCTCCCAGGCTGATGACCGACAGCTACCCTTGCAACATCACCATCATCCTTGGTTTTTTTTTTTTTTTTTTGACACCAGCTGTCAACATCAGGATCAATAATTGGCGCAACAGAGGTCACTACTGGCAGGTATCCACCAAGCACAGTGATTCAAGTCTGTCTGAACTGAGTTTGAAAGAAGGGACTGCTCTCTAGAGCCCAGCAGAGGGAATGCATTGCAGATGCAGATGATAACACTGGTACGGATTTCCCAAAATGCAATTTCTGCCAGGTGTTACTAGGTTTCCACATAAAAAAGGGCTCTGGGGTCAAATAAGTTTGAGAAATGAACAAGTAAGAAAAGTTAAACAATTTTCTTGCTGTAGGAATTCTCAGAGCCTTCTCTAGGTTGATGTGTTTTGTGACTCTCCAAGAAGGGGCTAGAACATGCAGCGTTTCCCACACTTATTTGACCTCAGAACCCTTTTTTTTTTTTTTTTTTGATCAGTGCATGGGATGACAGGTCTTTGGAACTCATTTTGGGAAATGCTGTTACAAAGAATAGGATTAGATTCAAAAGGTCATCTTGAGCTTGGGTCTTACAGATGATGGTGTTCTGATATAGGACAATCTCTACCCTCTGCTCTCTGCTTTCTGGTGTAATGCCCATCATCCAGAACAACTCCCCTTTTCACTCATTTCAGTGCGTACATTTTGGAGACTGACTTTAGCCATGATTGTTCCAGGCATAAAACACATTGTCTTCCTTAATACTGTACTTCCAACCCTCTTTTTGGTCTATTGCAATGGTCTCCTAACAAGTCCTTATGCCTATGTTCTCTCCTCTTTCCAATACATCCTATGTGGTTCCTAAAGCATGAGTCTGATCATGTTACAACCCTCCTCAAAGAATTACAATGACTTTCTTGTGCCTACCCAAAACCAAATAAACAATTTCCTCTCTGTGACATTCAAAACCCATCCAACTCAGACTCCAACCTACTTTGACAGCTTTCTCTTGAAACACCTCCCCCTTCCCCTACCCTGCATGATTGTGATGAAATCAAACTGGTCCACTTGCTAATCTCTGCTAATCTCCATTCTTCGGACCGTATTGTCTCCATGGTTGTACTAATTCTGTTCTTTGCCCAGGAGGATCCAGTTCAAATATCTCCTACTCCATGAAACCCTTCCCTGATCAAACCCAATGATAGGGCTAACTCTCTCATTTGTTCGGAGGCATATTATATTACTAAGAAAGTACTTATACTAGTACATACTATTGTTATTTTCATACGTGCTCAGATCCTGACCTTTCCACTTATTAGTTGTGTGAGCTTGGGCAAGTCACTTAACTTTTCGACCTCATTTTTCTCATTTGAAAAATAGGACAATCAGTACCTACCAACAATGTTGTTGTGAAGATTAAATGAAGTGATACAGGTAAAGCAACCGGGTAGCTTAAGCAATGCCACTTTCCCATGCTGTACATTTCTTGAGGAAAGTGACTGAGACCGATTATTCTATGCATTCCAGGCGCCTAGTTCAATGTCTGGCCCTGACAATTACACGGTTGGCCAAGCTTCTCCTCTGCCACTCTGCCCTATTTTGAAGCCAGGGTGAAGTCACCCTACCAGGTCAAGCACATAGTACTTCTGCTGCTGATGGCTCACCAGTGCCCTTCAGTTTTAAGGACTTGGATATTCAAGAAGTAGTAGGTTCTAAGTTTTAAAATAACTCAGGAAACGGAAAAAACAACTCATAAAACACAAATAAAGTCTCATTATAGTGGCTGAGTGTCAACCCTGAGTCATATCAAAATTAATAAAAATGTCTTCTTTTATACTCAGCTATCTGCATTTTTTTTATAGTCACTTAATTTTTTTTCAAAGAGAAAATGTTATTCCTTTTGATAAATTGATCAAGACTGCCACCTATTCACCACTTGGCTGAAATGCCACGCAAGTGGTAGCTTTCCCATACCCACTGAAATCTAGCAGGTTCCTTCTGAGAAGCTGCCATTCACCTTAATGGGTCCAGTGAACTTACCTGGGATGGGGATAGGGATGGGGGTCAGAGATCATCTTCTCTGCTATATATATATATAGAAAAACATAATTCCATTCTTGCTGAGATGCACACCAAACCAAAACCAAACCCGTTGCCATTGAGTCAATTCTGACTCATAGCGACCCTGTAGAACAGAGTAGAACTGCCCCATAGAGTTTCCAAGGAACGGCTGGTGGATTCAAACTGCCAACCTTTTGGTTAGCAGCCGTAGCTCTTAACCACTGTGCCACCAGGGCTCCAAGATACACACAGAGGTGTTTAAAGTAGGAAAGTCACAGTTTAGTCACAAGCCCAAATACAGAAAGCATCTCTGTGCTGTTTGTTCTCTAGTTAAGGTTGCCAGGTAAAATACAGGATGTTGAGTAATATTTGAATAGCAGATAAACAACAAATAGTTTTTTAGTATAACTGTGTATCAAATGTTGCGTACTTAACTAAACAATTTTTCATTGTTTATCTGAAATTGAAACTTAACTGAATGCTCTGTACTTTTGTTTGCTAAAACCTGGCAGCCCTACTCTAGTGCCCTCTTTCCCCATCCACTCTCCACCCTTGTCTACCCAGCTCTGGGTCCTAGGAAGCTGATCACAAATTTCAGTACTTGGACTCCCTTGACTTCTGGCTTTTGAGTTTGGCCACTGGGAAGAACTGGGATGAGATTGAAGGGGGAAACACAGTAAGGGTGAATAACTTGTGCAAGTTCACACAGCTATAAGTGGCATGGCTGGGATTCGAACTCAGACACCCAGCTCCAAGATTCATATTCTTAACCATTATGCTCCTAATATGAGTTGGGATCTACTCGATGGCAACTAACAACAACAACAACATGCCCCTAACGTATGCCAGGCACTGAGGAAACAAAGACAAAGATGAGATCCTTACCCCCAAGGATCACAAAGTCTAGAGAAGAGACAGACCTAGAAACATGTATTTGTAAGACAAGGTGATTGCAATTGTCCCTCACTTACTTTAGACCCTCTCCCACTTTAAGCCAGTCCCTGTCCAGTCCCCCACCCCACCCCCACCCAAGTTTGTGACAAGCCTTCTGACAGCCTCCTCTTCTGTTTACATTCTGGCATCTGCCACTTTGGACAGAAGACTTTGCATCCACTCTCTGGGGGACATGGCTAGCAGATCCTCTTCCCGTGCTTTGGCTGGGTGTTACCAAAGGGCTCCCCTTGCTCCAGACCCTAATCGGATGCTCAGGCCCCCACCTCTGGCCCAGAACCACTGGCTGACCAACCAGCCTCATCCCCTGTGAGAGAGGGATTTGGAACTCCTGTTACCATAGCAACATGGATAAGCTGACAGCTGCCTTTTAATCCCTGGGCAACATGGCAGTGACTGAGGAAAACACAGACCTCCGGAGCGGATGGCAACCTTCCTGTGTGGTTGGATGAGGAGGGACAACGCCGCTCACCCTGTACTGGCAAGGGCTGAAGCATCTTCAGCTCTGCCAACTGCTTCCTTGTAGAAGGAAAAATAGGGATAGTGTTGTTAACTGCCTCTATTATTTTAAGGAGCCTCACTCTTTATGGATACCTGTAATACATGATTTGGCTGCAAAAGGATGGCGGAGCTGGAAAGGAAGTATTTTATGCTTTACATAACAGGTCAAAAAAAAAAGAGACATTATTAATAACCTTCTAATCAACCTGGTATAAATCTAAAGGAAGCCACCTCTAAATCATTATTCCTAGATAACATAATAACTATAGTAGCTGGTATTTGTTGGGTGATTATCCTAAGCGTTTTACATTCATTATCTCATTTAATTTTCACAGCCCTGTAAGGTTAAGTATTGTTATTACTACTACTATTATATAGGTTAAAAAACTGAAATTGATCACACTAGTAAGTGATGAAACAAGATTTAAAAACAGGACTCTGAACTGTTAGCTGCTATGTTATCCTGCCTCAGAAAGACTTTCTCCACGTGTTCCTTTCCTTGTTTGTAGTATGTGGAAGCTAGAACTGAGGGAACAACAATCTGATTATGGTTGTAGGAAGCTTATTCTTTTTAGGGATACCCGGGGGCAGAGATTTCAATTTGCAAACATACCAATGATCGTGAAGATGGCATGGGACTGAGCAATGTTTCCTTCTGTTATACATGGGGTTGCCATGAGTTGGAGGCTACTTGATGGCAACTGGCAACAACAGACCTGGAGGAAGTGAATGTCCTTGTTTAAAACCTTCAATGTCCCTGTATAAAAACTGTCAGTGTCCCTGTATAAAAACTAAAGGAAGTGAAACAGACGTTCCCTAAAGTGTCCCCCTGCTCCAGCATTCTAATGAGTCTATGACTCTATAAAGAACTAAGAGTCAGTGAAAACCCAGGTCAAGTCATTGGGTCCTGGGGGTGAGGCTGTACCAGAAGGCTTTACCACAAAAAGTGGAGGCAGAATGAGCAAATAATTGAGAAGCAATTGTAGTCAAAGAATAATTCAGGGATTAGAATCAGAGAAATTATTCTAAAGTCAGGTCCAAGGCAAGACCATGAACAGGCTAAGAACCTGTGAAGCTCAGAAATATGTCAGGAAGCATAGGGAAAAACTGGTCAAGTGAGCAGTGAAGAGGCCCATTTTTTTTCTTTTTATTATTGTACTTTAGATGAAGGTTTACAGAACAAACTAGCTTCTCATTAAACAGTACATATATTGTTTTATGACATTGCTTAACAACCCCATGACATGTCAGTACTCACCCTTCTTGACCTTGGGTCCCTTTTACCAGCTTTCCTGTCCCCTCCTGCCTTCTAGACCTTGCCCCTGGGCTGGTGTGACCTCCGGAGTGACTTCATTACTGAGCTAAAAGGGTGCCCAGGGGCCATACTCTCGGGGTTTCTCCAGTCTCTGTCAGGTCAGTAAGTCTGGTCCTTTTTGTGCGTGTGTTAGAATTTTGTTCTACATCCTTCTCCAGCTCTTCCCAGAACCCTCTGTTGTGATCCTAGTCAGAGCAGTGAGTGGTGGTAGCCGGGCACCATCTAACTGTACTGGACTCAGTCTGGTGGAGGCCTTGGTAGCTGCGGTCCATTAGTCTTTTGGACTAATTTTTTCCTTGTATCCTGTTCTCTTCATTCTCCCTTGCTCCCGAAGGGGTGAGAACAGTAGAGTATCTTAGATGGCTGCTCACAGGCTTTTAAGACCCCAGATGCAACTCACCAAAGTAGAATGAAGAACATTTTCCTTATAAACTATGTTTTGCCAATTGAACTACATGTTCCCCACAGCCCTCAGCCCAGTAAAGCGGCCCCTAAGGGAGTTTGGATTTGTCCATGGAGCTTCCATGACCTTACCCTAAACAAGTTGTGCTGGCTTCCCCAGTATTGTGTACTGTCTTACCCTTCACCAAAGTTACCACTTATTTATTGTCTGTTTAGTGTTTTTCCACTCCCACCCCTCCCATCCCTTGTAACCATCAAAGATTGTTTCTTTTTGTGTGTAAACATTTTCATGAGTTTTTATAGTTTCCATGAGTTTTTATGAAGCTGAACAGAGATGTCTAACCCTCTCAGTGCCTACTCATATCCAATTCAAATCTAAACTTGAAGCAACCATTAGGTCCCATTCTATCATTTTATGTCTCAGCCCTAGCACTTCTCGATAGATGCTGAAGATTGATACTTGCTGACTCCCACTTGTCCCATTCTCACTTCAAACCCCTTCCCATCCAAACTTGGAAAGATTAGTGATGATGCTCTGAATATTCCATTCACTAGTTTCTCAGAGACTTTTTCCCTTCATAAGCATGTTGGTGCCTCCTTCAATGTGGTTTACTTTTACAATAATTCTCATACAATATTTGTCATTTTATGAAAGACATATTTCACTCAGCATAATGCCCTCCAGATTCCTCCGTGTTGTGAGATGCTTCGCAGATTCATCACTGTTCTTTATCGTTTTGTAGTATTCCATTCTGTGTATGTGCCACAGTTTGTTTATCCATTCATCTGTTGATGGGCATCTAGGTTGTTTCCATCTTTTTGCTATTGTGAAAATGCTGCAATGAGTATGGGTGTGCCTACGTCTATTCGTGTGATGGCTCTTATTTCTCTAGGATATATTCCTAGGAGTGGGATTGCTGGGCCATATGGTATTTCTATTTCTAGCTTTCTAAGGAGGAGCCATATTGTTTTCCAAAATGGTTGTACTATTTTGCATTCCCACTGGCAGTGCATAAGCATTCCAATCTCCCCGCAGCCTCTCCAACATTTGTTATTTTCTGTTTTTCTTTTTTTTTTGATTCGTGCCAGTAATGTCAGGGTGAGATGGTATCTCATTATGGTTTTGATTTGCATTTCTCTGATGGCTAGTGATGGAAAGCATTTCTTCATGTGTCTGTTAGCCACTTGAATGTGTTCTTTGGTGAAGTGTCTGTTCATCCATTTTTAAATTGGATTATTTGTCTTTTTGTTGTAGAGGTGTTGGATTTTCCTGTAGCGATTAGAACTTTGTCTGATTTGTCACAGGCAAAAAATTTTTCCCAGTCTGTAGGTTCTATTTTTACTCTTTTGGTGAAGTCTTTTAATGAGCATTAAGTGTTTAATTTTTATAAGATCCCATTTATCTAGCTTATCTTCTGGAGTTTGTATGTTGTTAGTTATGGTTCGTATCCTGTTAATGCCATGTATTAGGGTCTCTAGTGTTGATCCTATTTTTTCTTCTATGAACATTATAGTTTTTGGTTTTATATTTAGGTCTTTGATCCATTTTGAATTAGCTTTTGTTTATAGAGTGAGGTATGGGTCCTGTTTGATTTTTTTGCAGATGGACATCAAATTTTGCCAGCACTATTTGTTAAAAAGACTGTCATTTCCCCATTTGATGGACTTTGGACCTTTGTCAAAGATTGAGTGACCGTAGGTGGCTGAATTTACATCTGGGTTCTCAGCTCTGTTCCATTGGTCAATGTATCTGTCGTTGTACCAGTACCAGGCTGTTTTGGCTACCGTAGCTGTATAGTAGGTTCTGAGGTCTGGTACTGCAAGTCCTCCTACTTTATTCTTCTTCTTCAATATTGCTTTACTTATTGGGGGCCTCTTCCTTTTCCATATAAAGTTAATGATTAGTTTTTCCATCTCTTTAAAGAATGTTGTTGGTATTTGGGAAAGGATTGCATTGCATTTGTAGATTGCTTTGGGTAAAATTGTCATTTTCACAATGTTGAGTTTTCCTATCCATGAGCATAGTATGTTTTCCCATTTATGTAGATCTCTTTTGGTCTCTTGCAGTAGTGTTTTGTAGTTTTCTTTGCATGGGTCTTTTACATCCCTGGTTAGATTTATTCCTAAGTATTCTTATTTTTTTAGGGGCTATTATAAATGGTATTGTTTTCCTGATTCCCTTTTCATCATTCTCTTTATTGGTGTATAGGAATCCAACTGATTTCTGTGTGCTTATCTTGTATCCTGCTATTCTGCTGAATCTTTCTATTAGTTCCAGTAGCTTTCTCATGGAGTCTTTTGGGTTTTCTATGTATAGTATCATATCATCCACATATAGGGACAGTTTAACTTCTTCATTACCAATTTGGATGCCCTTTCTTTTACTTGCCTTATTGCTCTAGCTTGGACTTCCAGCACAATGATAAAGGACATCCTCGTCTTGTTCTTTTTCTCAAGGGGAATGTTTTCAGCCTCTCTCCATTAAGAATGATTTTGGCCATTGGTTTTGTATAGATGCCCTTCATTATGTTGATAAATTTCTCTTCTATACCAATTTTATTGAGAGTTTTTATCAGGAATGGGTGTTGGACTTTATTGAATGCCTTTTCTGCATCAATTGAGAGAATCGTGTGATTCTTTTATTGTTGTGGTGGATTACGTTTATTGATTTTCTAATGCTGAACCGTCCTTGCACACCTGGTATGAATCCTACTTGGTTGTGGTATCTTATTTTTTTGATACGATGCTGAATTCTACTGGCTAGAATTTTGTTGAGAATTTTTGCATCTATATTCATGAGAGATATTGGTCTGTAATTTTCTTTTTTTGTGGTGTCTGTGCCTGGTTTTTGTATCAGGGTTATGCTGGCTTTGTAGAATGAATTCAGAAGTATAATTTCCTTTTCAATGTTCTGAAATAGTTTGAGTAGTACTGGTGTAAACTCTTCTCTGGATGTTTGGTAGAATTCTTCAGTGAAGCCATCTGGGCCAGGGCTTTTTTTTTTTTGTTGGGAGTTTTTTCTATTATCTTTTCAATCTCTTCTCTTGTTATGGGTCTGTTCAGATTTTCAACATCTATTTGTGTTAGTTTGGGTAAGTATTGTGTTTCTAGAAATTTGTCCATTTCCTCTAGATTTTCAAATTTGTTGGAGAATAGTTTTTCATACTACTCTGTTATGATCCTTTTTATTTCACTTGGGTCTGTTGTAATGTCCCCCATTTCATTTCTTATTTGGGGTATTTGCATTGAAGAGGCCTATTTCTATGTGAAAGTGATCATGGCTGGAAAGATTGAGGTCGGCTTACTGGAATACAATAATAAAAATAGCCACTGTGTATGTCCATTCTTACTAGGGGAAGGGCAGAACTTAACTGAGAAAAAAATTGGACAAAATTTAGCTTTGAATTTCAAAGTAGATATTTCAAAAACTCATGCATAGAAAGTAGAATCAGAAAGGCCCTCAATTTCTCTTCCCATCTCCATATGGGAAGAGGAGACAACCCTTAGAGAAACTTTAGGAGAGCCTTTAAATTTTATAACAAAGAATAATTACTTGGATTTCTGTAACACTATATGTATATGGATATAGATATGGATATATACAAGCGCAACGTTTGGTTCTGTTATAATAAGATCTCTATGAGTTGGAGCTGACTTGACAGCACCTAACAACAGCAATGTAAGTCTTTGGAGGGCAGTGTTTCTCAAAATGTGATCAGGGGACCACCTGCATCAGAATTCCCCAGGGAGCTTGTTAAAATGCATATTACACGGCCCACACCACCCCAGAACTATAGAGCAACTCTCTTGGGATAGGACCTGGAAATCTGCTTGTCAGATTCCCTAGGAAGCAGACTCTCGGAGGTTAGCATGCAGGAAGTTTATTAGGGAGTGCTCTTGGGATCAAAACCTTGAGGGGCTGTGAAGGAAAGGAGGCAGAATTATGCAGAAAGAGAAGTTGGGCCGTGATGCATTCTCAAGAAAGATCTCAGTTGACCCCATGGGAAGCTCTGAAATAGAGTTGACACTTTAGAGTTCCCTGAATTGGGGTAAGGGTGCCAACTCTTCATAGCCTGGCATTGAGCATTCATTGGATGTGGGTGGAACCCGAGGTCAGGCTTTGGCTGAAGCCGTTCTCTTCAGCGGAGAGAAATTCCTAATGAGGACTGACAGTTAAGCAGCACTCCTAGCTGCTGGGAGGGGTATGAGTCCTTCAGTTCTGAGAGGGATCTTAGTGGCATATTCTACTTTCCACTATAGTCTGCATCTTGTAGTGCCCCAATCTACTTCTCCATATAAGTTCTGGGAACAACTCCTCCAGGATTCTGTTGTTGTTGTTGGTAGGTGCCGTCGCGTTGGTTCCGACTCATAACGACCCTATGTACAACAAATGAAACGCTGCCCGGTTCTGTGCCATCCTCACAATCATTGTTATGCTTGAGTCCATTATTGCAGCCACCGTGTCAATCCACCTTGTCGAAGGTCTTCCTCTTTTTCGCTGACCCTCTACTTTACCAAGAACGATGGCCTTCTCCAGGGACTGGTCCTCCTAATAACATGTCCAAATTACATGAGATGAAGTCTCGCCATCTTCCCTTCTAAGGAGCATTCTGCCTGTATTTCTTCCAAGACAAGTTTGTTCATTCTTCTGCCAGTCCGTGGTATAGTCAATATTCTTTGCCAACACCATAATTCGAAAGTGTCAATTCTTCTTCTGTCTTTAGGATTCTAAACCCAAAACAAACCCAAACCTGTTGCTATCAAGTCGATCCTGACTTACGGTGACCCTATAGGACAGAGTATAACTGTCCCATAGGGTTTCCAAGGAGCAGCTGGTGGATTTGAACTGCTGACTTTTTGGTTAGCAGCCAGGCTTTTAACCACTACGCCACCAGGGCTCCTTAGGATTCTAACCGAACTGAGCCTGTTGCTACTGAGTCAATTCTGACTTTCAGTGACCCGATAGGACAGAGTAGAACTGCCCCATAGGCTATCCAAGGAGCAGCTGGTGGATTTGAACTGCCAACCTTTTGGTTAGCAGCCAAAACCACTACATCACCAGGGCTCCCCTTAAGATTGTAGTGGACCTTTATTCCTGAGGAAACTTATAAGAAGAAGGTTAGTGGGATGAACTACAGCCAGTGCTGCTGCAGCTAGGCTCAAGACCACAGTGATGTTCATCATTGCTCTACTACCCATTCTAGTGTTCCCTCAGCCACAATTAACTAACTCCTCTGCTAGTCTAGATGGTTTATTTGTGGCATGACCCAAACCTCCATCCCTGAGTGGTCACCATACCTTTCTCAGGCCATGGCTGCTTCCCTTGGTCATTTGTCTTCAAAACTGGTACTCAAGGGCCTACATGGCGCTATAGACAGAAGCACCACACCATCCCTCCACAGCAAAGACCCGAAAAACAAAGTCAAACAGAGACAAACGTCAATTCTGAAACTCTAGGCATCAAATGAAGAGATAAAGAACTCAGCCAAGCACCAAATGGAATAAGAAACTGACAGAAAACAGAGTGAGGAGAGATACGTGCAGAGGTCCCCTATCAGCTAATGCAGCATGGATTCACCGTCTTGGACTCCTGTCAGAGATTGGCAAACAGGGAGTACAGGAAAGCAGCTTCATGGAGCTTCCAGTAGGAGAAAGAACAACCAGTAACCAGCGATATATGTTCCCATACACCACCCTTCTTCACTCCAACTTGGCCTCCTCTGCTTCCTGCAGCCACAGTCTGTTGGCCAGGAGGCACCAGCTACAGCCCTTTGCCACTTGGATTCCAGCTGCCCACACTGGCCAGCTCCTTGAGTGCCAGTTGTTTGTTGTTGGTGTTGCTTTTTTCTGCTTCTTTTGGTTTCTTTCATACTTTCACCACCTCTCCCTCCTGTCTCTCAAGTACCTGGCATCTTTGCTTCTTCCTGAAAGCCTGTGAAATGCCGATCAGCTGTGGAACTGCTTCCCAACCTGCGCCACCAGGCTAGTGGAATCCCAGGGCTTTTTTGTATTTTGTTTGTTTTGATTTGTTCTGTTTTGATTTCTTTGTTTTGTTTTTCTTTTTTCGGCTTGGGAGCCCCTTCTAGCCGGGCTGTACTGTGCAGCTTGGGAGCTACTTCCTCAGTCTGTGCAGCTGCACAGTGGGATCCCTGGGGACATTTCTTTTCTTTTCTTTTTCTTTGGTCTTTTGTTTGCTTTTCTCTCTTTTTCCCTTTTTGTCTTCCTTCCTTTCTCAGTTTCCTGTCTCTCTCTATTTACCTTCCCTTCCTGTCTCCTGAATATCTGGCACAGGTGACACCTCCACCCCTTCTAGCCAGGCTGTAAAGGTCAGCCTGAGAGCAACTTTCCCAGTCTTTGCAGCTGCACCAGTGGGATCCCTGGAGGCTTTGCTTCCCCCCCCCCATTTTTATTTATTTATTTTTCCTTTTACCCTTTTTCTTTTTTTCCTTTTTGTTTTTCTCCATTTCTCAGTCTCTCATCTCTCCACTCCAATGGCAAGCTCCCTTAGCACTCTTTTTTGTTTGTTTGTTTTTGGCTTCTGTTTCTCCTCTCTTTCATCTTTTGCATACCCATTTTAGCTCCACACATCACAGTATCCCCACTCCTTCCTGCCTACATGAACCGTGCACTGAAAGTCACACCCCCAAGCAGCTCAGGCACAGCCTACTGGAACCTGCCTTGCACTGATTCCAGGCCTGCCCTGTTGGCCCTAGTATGTGCCATGAACAACCCATCTCAGCAACTCCCCTTCTGCTAGACCTGCCCTGCTGCACCATAGATGAGCAACTGACATTGGACAAGGAGGTGAAAAGTATTGTGCCCACAGAAAAGCAAGAAACAGAATGCACAGCCTGCCTTCTCAGACATAACCAAATAAAACAAAAAAGCAGGAGAAAGAGATAAATCTGCAATCAATAAACAAAGAATATAAATACTGAATGTCCTGAAAACAGCAGACATTATCAAAACATATACAAAAACAGGACAGAATGGTTCTAGTAGGCGTCCAAAATAAAACACCAGATGACTTTCCTGTAGAAGAAAAGGAACGAGAACTACCTGATAGAGAATTAAAATCTCTAATACTCAGAGCTATCCAAGAGTTGAGGCAAAAAGCAGACAAAAATGAGGACAAAATAGACAAATTCATGGAAAAAGGCAGACAAATTCATGGAAAATACAGACCAAAAAAAAAAAAGGAAGAATTCAGGAAAACAATACAGGAACAAAATGCCAAAATAAATTCACAGCTAGAAATCATACAAAAAGAACAATTAGAAATCCAAAAAATAAACAACAAAATTTCAGAAATTGACAGTGTCATAGAAGGGCTGAGAGGCAAGTTTGAAATGATGGATGACAGGATCAGTGAAATTGAAGACAAACACTTGGATACAATTCTGTTTGAGGAAAAAGCAGAAAAAAGAATGAAGAAAAATGAAGAAACCCTGAGAATTATGTGGGATAAAATCAAAAGCAAAAATCTGTGAGTGATTGGAGTTCTAGAATGGGGGAGAAAACAGAAAACACAGAGAGGATCACTGAAGAACTGCTGACAGACAACTTCCCCAATACCATGAAAGATGAAAAGCTGACCATCCAAGAAGCTCAACGAACCCCATATAGGATAGACCCCAAAAGAAAATCACCAAGGCATATGATAATCACAAAGAATCCTGAGAGCAGCTTGAGAAAAACGAAAAGTCACATACAGAGGAGAAACAATAAGACTAAGCTTGGATTATTCAGCAGAAACCATGCAGGCAAAAGCCAATGGGATGACATATATAAAACCTTGAAAGAAAAAAATTGCCTGCCAAGAATAATATATCCTGAAAAACTCTCACTCAAATATGATGATGAAATTAGGATATTTCCAGATAAACAGAAATTAAGGGACTATGTAAAAACCAAACCAAACTTACAAGAACTATTAAAGAGAGTCCTTCGATCTAAGAACAAACAATATAAGACTACAGGCTGAATTGAGGACACAGGATCATACTAGCCAGATACCAACCTAGGAAATGAACTCTCAAGGACTATCCCAAACCAAACGAATTACAACAGGAAACCAGAGAGGTTAATCTGTAAATGACGACAGCATCCGAACAATAAAAGAGGGAATAAACAGTTTAGGTATAGAACCTTCTAATGGAGAGGAATCAAGACGATACCAAGTAATCATAGACTGGTTCAAACCTAGGAAGATAAGGGTAAATTTCAAGGTAACCACAAATAAAGTTAACAAACATACTCATCAAAATAAAGAAGAAAAACAAAGTCTCAGTAAAAACAAAACCTACAAAAACAAAAGAAATGAAAAAAATCCACAAACAAAAGGAATTCAGCACAGAACAGTAAGAGGAACAAAGAAAACATCACCACCACAAAAAAGCACTACAAAATGACAGCAGTAAACTCACACACTATCAATAATTACACTGAATGTAAATGGCCTAAATGTACCCATAGATAGAGACTGACAGAATGGATAAAAAAACAGGATCCATCAATATGCTGTCTAGAAGAGACACACTTTAGACATGAAGATGTAAATTTATTAAAAATCAAAGGTTGGAAAAAATATATCAAGCTAACAACTACCGAAAAAGAGCAGGAGTGGCAATACTAATCTCAGATAAAATAGACCATAAAACACAATACACCATAAAAGACAAAGGACACTCTATAGTGATTAAAGGGATGATACATCATGATGACATAACCATAATAAACATCTACACACCCAATGACAGGGCTACAAAATACATAAAACAAACTCTAACAGCACTGAAAAGAGAAATTGACAGTTTCACAATAATAGTAGGAGACTTCAACACACCACTCTTGGTAAAGGACAGAACATCTAGAAAGAAACTCTACAAAGATTCAGAGGATTTAAAGGCCACAGTCAGCCAACTTGACCTCATAGACATATATAGAATACTCCACCAAACAACTGCAAAGCACACATTCTTTTCCAATGCACATAGAACATTCTCCAGAATACACCACATCTTAGGCCACAGAGCAACCCTCAACAAGATCCAAAACACTGAGATAATACGAACTATCTTTTCTCACCACAGCACCATTAAGGTAGAAATTAACAACAGGAAGAGCAAGGAAAAAAAATCAATGACATGGAAACTGAATAACACCCTGCTTACAAACCAATGGGTAATAGAAGAAATCAGAGATGGAATCAATAAATTCCTAGATTCAAATGAGAATGAAAACACATCATACCAAAACCTTTGGGACACAGAAAAGGCAGTCTTCACAGGATAATTTATAGCAATAGATGCACACATCAAAAAAGAAGAAAGGGACAAAATCAAAAAATTAACTACACAACTCAAACAAATAGAAAGAGAACAACAAAAAAAGCCCACAGCCACCAGAAGAAAGGAAATAATAAAGATCAGAGCACAAATAAATAAAATAGAGAACAGAAAAACAATAGAAAGAATCAACAAAACCCAAAGTTGCTTCTTTGAAAGAATCAACAAAATCGACAAACCACTGGCCAGTCTGACAAAAGAAAAACAGGAGAGGACACAAATAACACAAATAAGAAATGAAATGGGGGACATTACAACAGACCCAACTGAAATAAAAAGGATCGTAACAGAGTAGTATGAAAAACTGTACTCCAACAAATTTGAAAACCTAGAGGAAATGGATAAATTTCTAGAAACACACTACCTACCCAAGCTAACACTAAGTAATGTTGATAATCTGAACAGACCTATAACAGGAGAAGAGATGGAAAAGGTAATAAGAAAACTCCCAACACAAAAAAGCCCTGGCCCAGATGGCTTCACTGAAGAATTCTATCAAACATTCAGAGAAGAGCTTATACCAGTACTACTGAAACATAGACACTTCCAAATTCATTCTATGAAGCCAGTATAACCTTGATACCAAAACCAGGCCAAGACACCACAAAAAAAGAAAATTACAGACCAATATCTCTCATGAATATAGATGCAAAAATTCTCAACAAAATTCTAGCCAATAGAATTCAGCATCATATAAAAAAAATAATACACCATGACCAAGTATGATTCGTACCAGGTATGCAAGGATGGTTCAACATTAAAAAAATCAGTCAACGTAATCCACCACATAAATAAAAGGAAAGGAAAGGAAAGAATCACATGATCATCTCAATTGACACAGAAATGGCATTCGACAAAGTCCAACACCCATTCCTGATAAAAACTCTCAATAAAATAGGTATAGAAGGGAAATTTCTCAACACAATGAAGTGCATCTATGCAAAACCAATGGCCAACATCATTCTTGATGGAGAGAGGCTGAAAACATTCCACTTGAGAACAATAACAAGACAAGGATGCCCTTTATCACCACTCCTATTTAACATTGGGCTGGAAGTCCTAGCTACAGCAATAATGAAAGAATAAGAAATAAAGGGCATCCAAATTGGCGATGAAGGAGTTAAACTGTCACTATTTGCAGATGATGTGATACTATACATAGAAAACCCAAAAGACTCCAAGAGAAAACTGTTCAAAAGAATAGAAAGATTCAGCAGAATAGCAAGATACAAGATAAACATACAAAAATCAATTGGATTCCTATACACCAATAAAGAGAATGATGAAAAGGAAATCTGGAAAACAATACCATTTATAATAGCCCCTAAAAAAATAAGAATACTTAGGAATAAATCTAACCAGGGATGTAAAAGACCTATACAAAGAAAACTACAAAAAACCTCACAGGGTTCTACATAAATGGGAAAAAATACCATGCTCATTGATAGGTAGACTCAACATTGTGAAAATGACAATTCTACCCAAAGCAATGTAAATACAAAACAATCCTGTCCCAAATACCAACAACATTCTTTAAAGAGATGGAAAAACTAGTGATTAACTTTATATGGAAAGGGAAGAAGCCCCAGATAAGTAAAGCACTATTGAAGAAGAATAAAGTAGGAGGACTTGCACTACCTGACCTCAGAACCTACTATACAGCTACAGTAGTCAAAACAGTCTGGTACTTGTACAACAACAGATACATTGACCAATGGAACAGAATTGAGAACCCAGAGGTAAATCCATCCACCTACAGTCACCTGATCTTCGACAAGGGCCCAAAGTCCATTAAATGGGGAACAGACAGTCTTTTTAACAAATGGTGCTTGCAAAACTGGATGTCTAGCCACAAAAAAAAAAAGCAGGACTCATACCTCACACTGTATACAAAAACTAATTCAAAATGGATCAAAGACCTAGATATAAAGCCAAAAATTATAAAGTTCATAGAAGGAAAAATACGATCAACGCTAGAGGCCCTAATACACGCCATCAACAGGATACAAACCATAACCAGCAACACACAAAGTCGAGAAGATAAGCTAGATAACTGGGATCTTATAAAAATTAAACACTTATGCTCATCAAAAGACTTCACCAAAAGAGTAAAAAGAGAACCTAAAGACTGGGAAAAAAATTTTGGACATTACCAGTCAGACAAAGGTCTAATCTCTAAAATCTGCAAGAAAATCCAACACCCCTACAACAAAAAGACAAATAATCTTATTAAAAAATGGGCAAAGGGAATGAACAGACACTTCACCAAGTGGCTAACAGACACATGAGGAAATGCTTGCCATCACTAGCCATTAGAGAAATGCAAATCAAAACCACAATGAGATACCATCTCACCCTGACATTACTGGCACGAATCAAAAAAACTGGAAATAACAAATGTTGGAGAGGCTGTGGCTCTCAGAACTCTCATGCACTGCTGGTGGGAACACATAATAATACAACCATTTTGGAAAATCATATGGTGCTTCCATAAAAAGCTAGAAACAGAAATATCATATGATCCAGCAATACCCCTCCTAGGAATATATCCTAGAGAAATAAGAGCTGTCACACAAATAGACATATGCACACCCATGTTCATTGAGCATTTTCACAATAGCAAAAAGATGGAAACAACCTAGTTGCCCATCAACAGATGAATGGATAAACGAACTATGGTACATACACACAATGGAGTATTATGCAACGATAAAGAACAATGATGAGTCTGTGAAACATCTTATAACCTGGATGAAAATGGAGGACATTATTCTTAGTGAAATAAGTCAATCACAAAAGAACAAATATTGTATGAGACCTCTACTGTAAAAACTCATGAAAAAGTTTACACACAAAAAGAAACAATCTTTGTTGGTTATGAGGGATGGGAGGGGTTGAGGGGAAATACTGAATAGATTATAGATAAGCGGTAACTTTGGTGAAGGGCAAGAAAGTACACAATACTGGGGAAGCCAGCACCACTTGTACAAGGAAAGGTCATGGAAGCTCCATAGACACACCCAAACCTCCTAATTGACCAAACTGCTGGTCAGAGGGCTGCGGGGACCATGATCTCCTGGAACATCTAGCTCAACTGGCATAACATAGTTTGTAAAGAAAATGTTCTACAGTCTCCCTTGGTGAGTAGCGTCTGGGGTCTTAAAAGCCTGTGAACAGCCATCTAAGACACTCCACTGGTCTCACCCCTTCGAGAGCAAGGGAGAGTGGAAGAAAACAAGATACAAGGGAAAGACTAGTCCAAAGGACTAATGGACCACAACTACCACGGCCTCCACCAGACTGAGTCTAGTACAACTAGATGGTGCCCAGCTACCACCACTGACTGTTCTGCCAGAGATCACAATAGAGGTGCCGGACAGAGCCGGAGAAAAACGTAGAACAAATTCTCACTCACCAAAAGAAAAAAAAAAAAGACAAACAGACTTATCTGACAGAGACTGGAGAAACCCTGAAAGTATGGCCCCCGGACACCCTTTTAGCTCAGTAATGAAGTCACTCCTGAGGTTCATCCTTCAGCCAAAGATTAGACAGGCTCATAAAAGAAAACAAGACTAATGGGGGATAACAGCCCAGGGACAATGACTCGAAGGCAGGGTGATACGGGAAAGCTGGTAATAGGGAACCCAAGTTCATGAAAGGGGAGTGTTGACATGTCTTGGCATTGTTAACCAATGTCATAAAACAATATGTGTACTAACTGTTTAATGAGAAGCTATTTGTTCTGTAAACCTTCATCTAAAGTACAATAAAAAAATTAAAAAAAAAAAAACTGGCACTCAAGACAATACCAAGAGATATTGTTGTGGTTATTTGCTGCGAAGTCGACTCTGACCCATGATGACCCCATGTCTGCAAGAAGAACTGCTCCATAGGATTTTCAAGGCTGTGACCTTTTGGAAGCAGATTGCCAGGATTGTGTTCCAAGGCGCTTCTGGGTGGGTTCAGACTGCCAACCTTTTGGCTAGTAGTTGAGTGCTTAACCATTTGTACCACCCAGGAAGCTGAGTGTCACACATATTCGGCCCTTTACCCATACGTAACAGTAGTTCTACCTCCTCTCCTAATGATCGGAGTCAGTTACCCCTGACAAAGTAGTGACTCCTCTTCTTTCCTGCTGGTTCCTTGGTGGAGTCCCTGGGTGGTGCACTTGGTTAAGTGTTGGACTACTAACCAAAAGGTTGATGGTTGGAACCCACCAAAAGGCAACTGGGAAGAAAGGCCTGGTGATTGCTTCTGAAAGGTCACAGCCTTGAAAACCCTATGAAGTGCAGTTTTACTCTGCACACATGGGGTTTCCATGAGTCAGAATTGACTACACAGCAACTGTTTTTTTGTTTGTTTGTTTGTTTGTTTGTTTTGTTTTTTTAATCTACTGCCCTAGGGTTACTGTACTCTATTAACCATCTCCATAGCTATCTGATGGCCAGGGCCCCTGATTGCTACTATGACCTTGATGCTTATTATGATAGTTGTGTCTAGCTTGCTTCTGACTGTTAAGTGCTGCCATTTGGCCTTGATTATTTCCGAATCCTATTACTCCTATTGCTATCAGTATGCTCAGTTCTGTGACAGCCTCACCTACCACCAGCCCTGGCCTACAAAAGAGAGCAACCACCGGGTTTCTCAGTGATGCTAGTGCTCCTCTCTTCCACTCATTTCTTTCTTTCTTTTTGTACTTTAGATGAAGGTTTACAGAACAAAAAGTTTCTCATTAAACAGTACACATATTGCCCTATGACAATGGTTAACAACCCCATGATATGTCAACACTGTCCCTTCTCAACCTTTGGTTCCCTATCAGCAGCTTTCTTGTCCCCTTCTGCCTTCTAGTCCTTGTCCCTGACTGCTGTGCCTCATTAGTCTTGTTTTGTTTTATGGGGCTGTCCACTCCCCAGCTGAATGGTGAACCTCGGAAGTGACTTCACCACTGAGCTAAAAGGGTGTCTGGGGGCCATACTCTTGGGGTTTCTCCAGTCTCTTTCAGGCCAGTAAATCTAGTCTTTTTGTGTGTGTGTTAGAATTTTGTTCTACATCCTTCTCCAGCTCTGTCCAGAACCCTTTGTAGTGATCCCAGTCAGAGCAGTCAGTGGTGGTAGCTGGGCACCATCTAGTTGTACTGGACTCAGTCTAGAGGAGGCCGTGGTAGTTGTGGTCTATTAGTCATTTGGACTAATCTTTTTCTTGGGTCTTTAGTTTTCTTCATTTTCCCTTGCTCCTGAAGGGGTGAGACCATGGAGTATCTTAGATGGCCGCTCACAGGCTTTTAAGACCCTAGATGCTACTCACCAAAGTAGAATGTAGAACATTTTCTTTATAAACTATGTTATACCAATTGAGCTAGATGTTCCCCAAGACCATAGTACCCACAGCCCTCTGCCCAGCAATTCGGTCCCTCAGGGAGTTTGGATATGTCTATGGTATGGAGCTTCCATGACTTTTCCTTGTACAAGTTGTGCTGGCATCCCCGGTATTGTCTTCCACCCATTTCTCATTGTTTTGGTCTTTCAGGCTCACCTGTGGAACATAGAAACCTAGTAGATTTTCTATCCTTACGTAAATATATCTACTCGAAGATGCCCACTTTTCTGTGCCTTTTGATCCTCCTTTCCATTGTCTGCTTAGGCAATGCTACTACTTCACTTAGTGTGGGCCATCTCTTTCTTCAGATTTCTAAGAGCCATCCTAGCAACATATTTATCCTATGCTCCAGTGTCCTTGTCAAGTTGTTATGTCCTGTATCCTGAGAGAGTGGTTCCAAATCATGAAACTCATCCTTATGCAACTTTATTTTCTGCCCTCCCACTTTGGTCCAAAATCTAGATCTCTCAGAATCTAGTCTAATACATACTTTACTGGTACTGCCAGTACATGTTGACTAGGTCCTGTAGCTACTTGGGGGCATACTCCCTTTCTCCTTTAGCAAGCCAAGCATGTCCAAGCTGAGTTATGTTTTTTGGACTTGAAAAGAGAGATAAAACATCTAGGGGTCTAGTTTTCTAGTAGCTATAAGGTGAGGTAAGAGCTGTTATTGTTGCTGTTGTGAGTTGCCATCGAGTTGATTCCAACTCATGGCTACCCCATATGTGTCAGAGTAGAACTGTGCTCCATAGGATTTTCAAGACTGTGACCTTTCTGAAGCAGATCGCCAGGCCGGTCATCCGAGGCACCTCTGGGTGGGTTCAAACTGCCAACCTTTTGAACCTTTGTGTACCCAAGGACTCTTGAGGTGAGAGGGCAGAACTCTAGATATTTTCTTGAGGAAGAGAAGCCTCTGTATTGTCTTCAGGTAAGGGAGAAGCACTTTCCCTTAATGAGAACGAATGTGCTCTTCTGCAGGCTCATAAGGTTTAGGGAATGTCAGGATTCAAGATTTTGAAGTGCATCAACCCAGATGTCCCTATGCCATGTGTCAGGGTCCCATTGTTTCCAAATCAGGACCCCAATCTTAGCATAGCCAACCCATCCAGTTTAAGAATTTAACCTCTTCTGGAGCTCTGCTACTCTGTGATTAACTCTTGGACTTATTTTTTAGCTTTCTCTAGCTTCGTTATTACTCCCCCCACCCATATTTCTCAAGGGCTTGTTACATTGCACCCACTTACGCATTTCCTTCTTCCAGTATACCATCCCACTTCACCACTGCTACCTATGCCAGAGATTATCTACACTCCACCTACCACAAGTGATGGGATCCTCATTGCCAACCAGTTAGCAGGTGATCCACCTCCAAAATCCCATGTTAGTATCTCTTTCCTCAGACCATTCCTGATACTGTTGCAGGTTGGGTTCTCCCTGGAAACAGATTCTGAGATGGAGACTAGTGTTCAGGAAATGTATTACAGAGTGTTCTTGGGACCAGCACCTGTTGGGAAAAGGAAAGAATTAGTATTGGTCACAATGAGATTTTGAACTGTGAAGCATTCTCGATGAAGGTTTCAGCCAACCTCCACGGAAAACTGGAAGTTGAGATGGCCCTTCAGAGTTGTCTCCAGTTGGGGTAAGGGGCCAAACTTATATAGCTTTACACGGAGTAGTCCTTGAATGCAGGCTGTAGCCGAGAAAGTGGTGTGATCTTGGATGAGATGGATTTCTTCAGCTGAGAGAAATTCCCAAAAAGTACTGGCAGTTAAGAGCTGGCAATGAAGAACGCTCCCAGAAGCTGGGAAAACAAGCCCTTCAGTCCCGAAAGAAGATCTGCTGGCAGCAGGGCATTCTTTACTTCTTCGGGTGAACAAACCCTTCAGGTGATTCTGATGAACGCTTAAAGTTTGAGAATCATTGCCCCTAGTGACCAAAATATACATTTGCCTCCATTCCGCTTAAAACATTTTATTAAGAGCTGGAATTTCAGGTGAGGATTGGGGACAAGATGGGCTTTCAAAAATAAAGATACTTTTGATTTTTTAATAATCTTCAAGTAGTGTAAATCAAAAGTTTGGAGGATTTTATAACTTGGATTCTACGTGGAATTAGGTTTGCTTCATTAAGCAAACATAGAACGGAACTTTTTTTCCAAAACGTATTCTCTAATCTACATATGTAGTAATCTTTTGAGAAGGTCTTTTACTTCCACTATTTCAATCTCATAGATTTTCCTTTGTAATCACATAGTTATGCTTTCATTTGCCCACTAGTGGACACTGTTGAGCTTCTAAACTTAAAGCTGTTTCGATGGGATGGTGAAGAGGCAAAAGAGGAGACATGAATGAAGAGATAGAATCAAAATTAAGACAGCAACAATCTTTTCACAGCCCTGTTTACTTATTCACCATGTAGCAGGCTAATGTTTATGTCAATCACATTTAGAATAACAAAGTTAGAAACATCTAAACTTACATTTCTCACACAGAGTATTTTTATAGCAGGGGAGCACTACTTGTTGGCTAATAAAATAAAAAACCAAACCCGTTGCTGTTGAGTCGATTCTGACTCAATAGCGACCCTATAGGACAGAGTAGAACTGCCCCATAGGATTTCCAAGGAGTAGCTGGTGGATTCGAACTGCCGACCTTCTGGTCAGCAGCTGAGCTCTTAACCACTGTGCCACCAGGAGCCCTGTTGGCTAATGACATAACTAAACTCCAAAACTGTTCTATTCCTCAGAGAAGTGACATGCTTTCTTTTCATGAAAAATTATTTTCCAGTTTTCTATTTTCCTTTTCTCCCCAACCCTTTTCTTTAATTTGAGATTGTTGTCAACCTTTTCAGCCCTCCAACTTGTCCTTCGCATATGTAGATGTCTGTTGGTACTTATTCAGAGTGTGGCTCCGATCATGACCACTGACTGTTACTGCTCTTATTCTCTAGGCAACCTGACCCCTGACCCATGGCAGACTTCAACTTTTACTACTACCATGGCTCTACTTTGTCCTATCAGGTCGCTATGAGTCAGAACCGACTCAACGGCACACAACAACAACAACGCTGCCATGGTTATATCAGCCTACATCTGTCTCACCTTGATAAGATAAGGCAGTGGCCACTTTCTCTGTTTTCTTTGGAAACGTACACCAAAACTACAGTTAAGCACCTGTTAAGAGGCAGAGTCCCTGGGTGGCACAAATGGTTAAGTGCTTGGCTACTAACCGAAAGGTTTGCAATTTGAATCCACCCAGAGGTGCTTCAGAAGAAAGGCCTGGCGATCTACTTCCAAAAGATCACGGCCACCGAAAACCCTATGGAGTGCAGTTCTACTCTGAAACACATGGGGTCACCATGAGTTGGAATTAATTCGATAGCAACTGGTTTTGTTTTCTGGCAGGAAAACAAATTACACACTCAAAAGATGTAATTGAAGAAAGCTTAATCTAAAGGTGTGGGCAGGGTATAGGAATATAAACCAGGGACAGAGAAGTACCCAGAGGTGGTGAGAGCTGGAGACAAGGAGAAGGGGCTGCCTGACAGCACCTCTAGCCTTAGGTAGAGGAATACAGTCATTGCAAAACCCTACCCCAGTAGGAGGAAGGGAAAAAGAAGAACAACTATCCTGAACTCTCTCTCATCTTCCCCTTTGATTTCATGCTGGTATCCCCCATTGGCCAAACCCAACCAGAAGCCAAAGGGTGAGAGAGCCCATTGATGTAGTCCGTACTGATCAGCCTTCCAGGACACAAAGCAGAGCAGAGAATGATGGAGAGGGAAACCAGACAATGTCAAGCACAGCTTGATATGTGCCATAAACCTTTCACATTATCTCAGTCTCTACTACAACCCAAAGAGGTAGAAATTAGTGTTCCCATTTTACAGACAAGGAAACTGAGACTTACAGAAATTAAGGATTAAGTGACTTGCCCAAGGTCATACAGCTAGTAAATAGCAGAGTCAAGATTCAAACCTATTACTATTTGATTCAAAACCACGCAGGTAACCACCATGCAATAATGCTTTCCCCCTCCAATGTTATAAACTACAGCAATGATGTTGGAAAGAAGACTGTACGAAAGACATGTTAAATGAGTTTCCCCTTCATAGCTACCAACAAGTTGATGTTTAACAAAGAGACCTGACATTTTACAGGACTAAATTCCCACACTCACCCATATTTTGCTTGAGAATTTGATCATGAGTGCTAAAGCCAACATGTGGCCACAGACATTGTCTTTCCTTGTCAGTGGAATAAATACTTCCTCAAACATGCAGCTAAAGGTGACTCAGAAAGAAAAGTACCAGGTTCACTGCCTTATTCCTAAAATAACTAGATTAGCTTGAAGCCTATGAAATGGCCATTTTTATAGGTAAGAAACATGAGTCAACATTAGTAACTTCATAGGGTTCCAACTCCTAGCAATGACAGTAAGCTCCACGAGGGCAAAGTCCATGGGTGTTTGACTCATCCATGTATTTCAGGCACTAATGTGGTGCTGAAAATACTACTACAATAGGTTTTTGATAAACATACCTTGAATAAATAAATGACTCCTTTAATTGTCCTGGCTGGAGCCCTCTCCATATTGCATATTACATGTCAATCAGACTAGAAGATATTAGTCTAACTACTGGGGATTAAGCTCCTCTTCACCCTTTAGGCCTGGACGTATTTATTTATCCTTGACCTCCCCACCCCCGTTTTTTTTCCCTGAGGTAAAAGAGAGGATGAAAAGCACAGATCTAGATCTCACGGTTTCCTATGGTTACTAGCAGAGACACTCAGTAATATTCAAAAAGTCAAACCCACATTATACAGACAGTGCATAGAGCTGCTTTTTGAGGCACAAAAAGATGCTCCTTGCAAATCCACAGTCTGCCAGCCTTGCCTGAATGGAGCCAGTGGTCAGTGATGATGTCAATAAAGGGTTTAACAAGTGGTACCACTTTTGCCTTTCTCCTTCTCTTAGTCCTCCTTCATGCTGATGACCTTTCTGCCTGAAGGGCTTAGCACATCATCTACTACAAAGCTTGTATATGGGCACAAACCACACAAAAGTCTGTGTTTACAAGGGGATGAAGTAAATGAGGGATTGATTCTTTGCATTAGGAATTGGGTCATTGCTTTATTACAAAAACTAATGAGCTGTTAAGATTCTTTAGAAGTTGACTGTATTTATATTAACTTGCTTGTCACCCCACCATTGAGTAACATGAAGCCCACATGTATGATTGTCATTAACACTGCTTACCAAATATTTCTACTTTTCCTTCTAAGCACATGGTAGGATGATACTTCATATGCCTGAACTCAGGTGTGGCAATGTGACTTGCTTTGGCTAATAAAACATTCATGGAAGCAAGAAGGGTCACTTCCTGGCAGAGATTTTAAGGGATCTTTTTATTTTTCTCTGTGCCATAGCAACTGGCAAAGTTCTAAATGGTGGCTGTTGCATCACCCTACGTCCTGGGGTGAGATGACACAGAGCAGGGCTGCCAGCTGTCTTGTGACATGTAGTATGAGCAATAAATAAATCTTTGTTGTTTTAAGTCACTAAGATTTGGGACGTGTTTTTCTATCCCAGCATAACCCAACCGATCATGACTGATGTTTTTTAGTTTTGGGGTTTTTTTCCTTGTTTTTTGTTTTGATAGTGCTCTCAACTCAGTGGTTACTAACTTTTTGAATATGACTCTTTTATAAAAGACATAGAAAATGCTAGTAGTTGTGTTTTAAGTATCCATTTATTAGGACAATTCATAATAACAAAGCTGCTAGGAATTCAGTAATGCATTGAAATGAATTTGTATTTTTACAATGATGAGAAGATCTGTATACCTGTGAAAAAATTACAATATGTGTTTAGTACATCATCAGACAATGTTCAGTACCCTTTTATGGGGCTATAAGCTACTTGTAATGACTCTATAGCTGCTCAATGGCTCTGTGGCCCAGGCCACTCATTCAATAAGTATTTGTCATGGGTCCACTGGATGCGCATAGTCCTGTGCTAGGTCCAGAGGGGAACCCAAAAGGTATGTGAGGGCTCATCTCTGTCTTTATAGGTTAAGACATACTCATGTGAGACAGTTAACAATGAGACAGTATGTTCCAGTGGTCAAGTGAGTGAAGCAATGGAATATATTGGCTAACAGCACGGACCCTGGAGCCAGACTGTTTGGTTTTGAATCCCAGTTATGCCATTTACTAACTGTGTGAACTTAGGCAAACTGCTTAATTTCTCTGCAGTCCAATTTCCTCATCTGTAAAATGGGGAGAATAGTAGTACCTACCTCATAAGTTTGTCTTGAAATTATATTTCTTAATAAAGGTTTAGAATACTGTCTGAAACATATTATATATCGCTATTCTTCCATCCATCTTATTTGTGGTCCCCCAGGGATCCTTCATTGGCTCTCTGCCCTTTTCCATCTATTGAGTCTAAGTTGCCACTTCACATCCATGGCTTCAGCTATCACCTATTTTCCTGTCAGTTTTGAGAGCAGTGGCAGCATCAAGAATTCAGAATAACAAAATACCAAAATCCTTGACCTACTGTCTAACCACTTATCATTGCTGTTAAGCTCCCAAGACACATAACATATGGTTTCAAAGTCTCTCCCAGAAAATCCTCGTATCAGGTAGTGATCCCTCCTATCTTGGTGAGCTAGACTGAACTACATGTGAGTCTTCTCCTTGGTTCCTTTATAATAGTAGTTCCTGACATTTAGGAGCATAGATCCCTTGGAAAAATCTAGTGAAATATGTTGGCCATCATCCCAGGAATATGCACATATATGCACAGTGTTGTATATAATTACACAAGGTTCCCAGAGCCCCTGAGACCCATGCATGAACACTGAGGAGTTTTGGGGGGTGAGAAGGACATCCATGGACCTCAGGGTACAAACCTCTACTAGAATCATATCCTTGTTTGGACCTCTGCAACTTACGCTTATGATAAAGTGAGGAGGTCTGGAAATGAAGGCAGAGACAAGCAAAGTGAGAGCTCTTACCCATAAGGCTTAGATCTGAATTGACCTAAGCCACCCACTTTCTCATTTGGACTCCCACTCTTCCTTGTAATCAAAGGAGATATCAGTCCCATAACTCATTGACACCATCTGTTTGTTGATATATCATTGGATTTCAATAAAACACTTTCCTCTAAATACTCCATATGGTTTTCACCCTTGAACATGGTAAGGCTAATGTTTTATGAAAATTAAATGAATTAAGGAGTTTAAAGGGCTTAGAATAGTGCCTGGCACATATTAAGTGTTGTATAGCTGTTATCTGTTATTATTGCCATTATATTCACCAAGAATAAATATTTAGACGGTGTTTCCCCCATATAATGTATCAGGTAGTGGGAATAAGAAGAGGAGGAGGAAGAAGGGGAGATGAAAAAGAAGGAGAAGACAAGGAACAGGAAGAGGAAGAAGTGGAGGAGGAGATAAAGACCTTCCATTTATTTAGGGATTAGTATGTGTCAGACACTATATTAAGTGCATTATATCTCATTCAGTTCTCACAGAAACCCTAAGAGGTAGAAGTAATTATTATTCCCATTTTACAGATGAGTTAGAGTCTCAAAGAGGCTAACTTACAGAGCTAACAGGTAATGGAGCTGGAATTTGAATCCATAGCTCCTTGATTCCAAACCTATGTTCAAATTTACTGTCACTCATATAAAGCAGATGTGAGAAATTTATTTTAGAAATATCGTGGAAAAAAAGTTTGTTTTCCATTAAGGAATATGTCTGCTTCTCCCTTACAGATAGTGAGAACTATATAATTGACTGTGTTTCCTCCTTTGCCTTCATCACTCGAAAGCAGAGAACCAAATTTGAAGCTCAACTATAGCAATTGTGTTGACCCTTATGGTTGGAATACTTGAGGGGTTTTCCTTCCTTGGACTGGATTTTCTACTTCTGTTTCTTTATTTTTAGTTCATTGTGACTATTTTTGTTGTAAGCCACTTAAACTCTTTTGTGTCAAAAAACAGGGAGGAAAACATATACATAGATAAAATAAAATGAATATATTCTCTTGCTGGTTTGAAAATTATTCCTAAAATCTGCTTTATGCCACCCATTTGCTTTTCAAACTCTTTCTTCATGCAATACAAAGGAATGATTTAGCTCAATCTCCACCTCTCTTTCAATTCGATACCCAGTCTCAAGATCGATAACAAGGGTCTTCTCCAAGTCTATTTTACTTATTTAACAAACATTTACATGTACTTACCATGTACCAGGTGTTATGAGCTTTACAAGAATTTTCATTTAATTCTTATTGCAACCCTTATGAGGTAGATTTCAGTCACTATCTCTCATTTTATAGATGGGAAGCTAACACACAGAGAGGCTATATAACTTGCTTAAGGTCACACAGATAATGAGTTGCTGGGCCAGAATTTAAACTCAGGCTGTCTTGCTCGAATCTACACCTTCAAATGAGACCGAACCACATGTCCAACACCAATAAAGTCAGGTAAAATGCCTAGTATGTAACAGATGTTTAATAAATATTTGGTGAATAAATGATTGAATGAATCCTAAGACTTACCCAGGCCTCTCCTTATTTTCATTGCAGGCTGGTCTTACCCTGTTTTTATTTTCCCATGGATCCCAACCCAGTTCGATCTCTGGCTTGCGTCCTACTATTATCCCTCTAGACTTGGCATCTGTTACCTAGTTTTTCTGACTTGACCATCTATAGCCACTAAGGACTTTGGCTCACGCTTAACCTATCAGTCTCTCAGCTCCTAAAAACCTCAGGTAGAGCTCTGCCCTAGAACCAACCTCTCAAGAAACAAATACTAAGCTTGACCATTTGGCTGGAATCTTTACTAAGCCCACCCCTCCTACCCTCAAAAGGGGTGTTTAGAAAGCACATTCTAATCAATGGTGTCTGTAGTACCCTGGGATTACTGCGTATCACTGCCTTGTGCAAGCCCATAATTTCAGTCCACACTGGAGAGAGAAAATCCAAATATGTAACTGACTAAAGTGGGATAGCTCTGGTGTGACCCTAGAGAGAGAGTTTATTGGAAGAAACATTGTTTTGCAAGGATAGCCTTTGGGTATAAAAACTAAGTTTTCATCTGAAAGGTAACGGGAGACTTTTTTAAAATTTTATTTGAATCTTTTTTCAAGTCATTAAAACTGGAAATATCCATACTAGGGAGGGCATAGTGTATATATTTCTTGATGGAGCAACCTGATAAAACTGCTGATTTTCATCACCTTTCATTTCCAGTTTATATTGGCTGTTCTTTTTAGAAAATACTTCAATGAATCCAATGGCATTGCACTGATACTGTTTAAAACAATTTGAAAGCAACAGTTTTTAATGTTCTCCAAAACTTTGTTTAAAACCATCATGCTACATGGTCTCCCATTCAACTGTGCCCCTCCTCATGTGGGGAACCTCAATGCCAGGGCCCTACCTCTGCTTTCATTTTTCTCCTTCCCACCCAGGGTTAGCTTGGGTCACAAAACCGAGATACAAATCATAAAGAGATACCCAATGTCACCATGGAATTGAAAGTGACCTAAACAGAGTGTCAAGCCTGACATAGAGGCTGTTTCTCTAGGCATTTCCCAAGTAAGTTAGTACGTCCCGGAGCACGCCAAACCTAGCTTGATAGGATGAGGAGGAACTTGGAGTAAGAGCACTGCTGTACATATGACAATGCTGCTTCCTGGCCCTGAGAGAAACTCCCCCTCATGCTGTGGGGACCCTGGAAAGGCCCACGTTTTCTGTAAGATCTCTCCAGAGTTGGGGGGTTCCTAACTTGCAAACAAAAGGGAGCAATGAGAACCAGGACCCAAGGTGCCAAAAGAGCCCAGGAAATGAGAGTGTTTAGACAGCATCATTTGCCCTGTTCAGGTCTGACAGTGAGACTGGACCATAGAACACACCCTCTGTCCAAGAACCTTCCTCTGCAGGCACTAACAACACATAGATAAACTTCCACTGAGTGAGGGAAAATCACTCTGTCTCCTAAAAGCACCTGTTATAGCTAAGCTCATCAGCTGTGAAGAAGAGTAACTTACTTAGCCTAGCCAAGTAAAGAGTATAAACCGTTGAACCCGTTGCCGTTGAGTGGATTCCAACTCATAGCAACCCTATAGGACAGAGTAGAACTGCCCCATAGGGTCTCCAAGGAGCACCTGGTGGATTTGAACTGCCAACCTTTTGGTTAGCAGCCAGACTCTTAACCACTACACCACTAGGATTTCCAGTAAAGGGTATAGGGGGAGGAAAGGTATTGTAAATATATGGGGCAATAAGGGGGGCAGAGTCAAGGGAATCTCAGAACTGTGTGGCAGGGAAAGTCAGCTGACAAAGATTGGTGTTACCACTCCATAGTGTAGAGGTGTTGTTGGAATGTGGCTGCCCAGCCAGGGACTCTAATTCCCAGCCCCCTTGAATCTACGTAGAGCCATAAGACTAGTTTTCACCAATGGAATGTGGGGAAACTGATGTCTGTCACTCATTCCTGGGCCAAAGTGGACAAATAGCAGTTGTGTCTTCCTTATGGCCTCCCGCATCCACTGGCTAGATAGAGAGAAATCCAAGGACCTAGAAGAGGACAGAGCCACAAGATAGAAGGAGCCTGAACTCTTGAATGACAAGGTGTGGAAGGGTGCATCACTGTGAGAAATTTTCATTGTGCTCCATAGTGTTTTCAGGGCTGTGACTTTTTGGAAGCAGATCACCAGGTCTTTCTTCTGAGGCAACTCTGGGTGAATTCAAACCACCAACCTTTTTGCTAGTAGTTGAGTGCTTAAACATTTGCATCACCTAGGGACTCCTTTACAGTAGCTAGCCGTCTCTTAACTAATACATCCACAAACGAGGCCTTATAATCACTGAAACTGGATCTAAGCCAGCTCTAGGAAACTCAAAAGCTGAAATTCTTGAAATTTTTTTCTAGTGCTCTATCATTAACCTGACCCATCCATCTGACTTCCTCCTCCTTTCCTCTATTATTTTTCTATCGTGTACCTACAGTTCTTGCTTCTTGTTGGATAGAGCTGTCTGTGCCAGGCCACCTCACAGGCTAATGGCTGGTCTAATGAACGGCTGCTCTTGGGCCAGGTGTCCACATGCTATTCAATAAGCTGGAGTGTCTGAGCGGGGAGGGAGGTGAAAGCAAGATCATGTGGTATAAGCCATGACTTCTTAGAGCTGGCCCATTAGCAAGGGCTGTAAAGCAGGGTAGTTTATAAGAGAATAGGGGCTGTGGGAATGCAGGCACTGTGAATATTCAGTACAAAAGGTCCGGCAGAAGGGGAAGTTCTCCCCTAGCCCTTGCAAATATAAGCACCACCCAGACAGCAATTGAGCCTGGCAGGCTTCCAGGAGACTCAGCCCAACTAGCTAGCAAGGCCTGCTATTAGTCTTGCTGCCCTGAGCTCAGATGCCGTCATGCCCAAGTTCCGCCATGTGTTCCCAATCCATAAATCTATGTAGCCACTTTAGTTCCATATTTACACTACAGTTCTGCAGGGCAGAGGCCTGCCCTGGCCTGGAGCTCACTTGGCTGAGCCATGAGCCTTGGCCATGCCCGTGGTAGTCCTCCTCTCTAGAGGATGGACCCTTCTCCATATTTTCCAGCCACAGTGTGAGATCCTGATCCAGCTAAGCCAGACTACCCTGCACCTCTTTGCTGCCTCTCTTCTCACTTTGAGGATCACCACTTCTTGGGATTCCTGCAGCTGCTGTGCCTACTGGGCTTCCTTGAACAGTTACTGTTATGGTTGAATTTTGTCCCCTAGAAGATATGTTGATAGCACAATATGGTGAATGTAATTAATGTCACTTAAAAATGATTAAAATGGCAAACTTTTTGTTATATGTATTTCACCACATACATATGTTGAAGTCCTAACCCCTGGTACCTGTGAATGTGACCTTGTTTGGAAATAGAGTCTTTGAAGATGTTATCAGTTAAGTTCACAAGAGGTCATACTGAAGTAGGTGAGTCCTAATCCAGTATAACTGGTGTCCTTATAAAAGAGGAAAAGAGACACAGTAAGACACACAGAGGGAAGACAACCATGTGAAGATGGAGCAGAACTGGAGTGATGCATCTACAAGCCAAAGAATGCCTGAGGCTACCAGGAGCTGAGAGAGATAAGAAAGGATCTTCCCCTAGAGCCTACAAAGAGAACATGGACCTGCTGACATCCTGAATTCAGCTTCTAGCCTCCAGAACTGTGAAAGAATAAATTTCTGTGGTTTTGAGGCACCCAGTTTGTTGTACTTTGTTATGGCAGCCCTAGGAAACTAATATGCAGTGTTGACCCATGTGGAGCCCAAGCCTACATTCGCTCTTTGTACGTGATGACTTCGATTGCACTCAGCCAGTGCAGGGAAGAACAGGGCTGTCCTTTGCCAAAGACCCGACGAGTTGTGCTAAACAGCTCAGTCCCGGACAAAGAGGTACATCAGCAAGGAAGAACCAGTGGCCAATAAGAGATAAAACAATGGCAGCCTTGAAGAGACTGAGTGATATTTTAGCCCAAGTTAAACAAACTGAGGTCATGAATACATCTGTAACTCACCTAAGAGAAGGAGGGATAGAAACTAGCATTTGTTAAGCATTTAACCTAAGTCAGGCAATGTGCCAGTTTCTTTACACGTCTTGTTTAATCCTCACAATAATCCAGTAAGTATTATCATCAGTCATTTTAAAGATGAGGAAACTAAGGTGCAGAGAGTGTTTGTGGCTTGCCTGTGGTTATATACCCAGAAAGTGGCACTGCAGTGATTTGAACCCTGTTCTGTCCGATTTAAAAACTTTAATTTGTTCATAGCACATACCTGACTGCGGTAGAAATGTTTTTGGATTGTTCCCTATGCCACCTATGTGCTCTTCCAGTGTGGACTGGGTAAGTGTGAGACTTGGTGATCTACTTCCAAAAAATCAGCCAGTGAGAGCCCTATGAATCTGATCTGCAGCTGATCATGGGGATGGCACAGGACTGGACAGTGTTTCATCCCGTTGTGCATAGGGTCACCATGAGCTGGGGCCGCCGACAGGACAGCAGCTAACAATAACCACAACAATCAGTAAACAGACAATACTTTGGTGTTGTTGATGGGTGCCGTTGAATTGATTCTGACTCATAGTGGCACCATGTGACAGACTAGAACTGCTCCATAGGGTTTTCTAGACTATAATCTTTACAGGAGCAGATCACCAGGTCTTGCTCCTGCAGAACTGCTGGGTGAGTTCGAACCACCAACCTTTTGGTTAGCAGCCAAGCACTTAACCGTTGCTTTAGGTATTTCTAAAAGAGGGATTTAATACAGGAAACTTGTTACGTGGCCGATTAAAGACCTGGGAGGCCAAACAGAAACAGTAAGGCAACTTGGCGATTATCAACAGCAGGACACCCCAACTCTCCCTAGGTCAGAAGGGACAAAGAGAGGAGGTGGTGTGACCAGAATACAGAGCTTGGGCCACTCAGCAGGGGCTAGAGTTGTGCTGTCCAATATGGTGGCCACTAGCCTCATATGGCTATTGAGCACTTTAAATATGTCTAGTCCTCATTAAGACGTGCTATACATATAAAATCAGCACTAGATTTCAAGGACTTAGTGTGAAAAAAGACATAATTTTTATATCAATGACATATTGAAATGATACTATTTTGGATATAGTGGATTAACTAAAATATAATATTAAAATTATTTTTACTTGTTCCTTGTACATTTTTTAATGTGGCTACTAGAAAATTTAAAATTACAATGTGACTCACATTATATTTCTATTGGACAGTACTGGGCTGCAATTATGTGGGGGGCTGGGGCCATGGAGAGAGGAACTGTCCAGTAGGAGCCACAGCCACAGAGGAGCTACAGCTGCTGCCGGTAACCTGTCTGAGCTGCCAGCCACCTACTCGAGGCACCACCATCAGTTGCTGTCAGGTCGACTTCAGGTCCAACTCATGGAGACCCCATGTGTGTCAGAGTAGAACTGTGCTCCGTAAGGTTTTCAATGGCTGATTTTTCAGAAGTAGATCACCAGGATTTTCTTCCACAGCATCACTGGGTGGACTCGAACCTTCAATTTTTCAGTTAGTGGCAGAGCGCATTAACCATTTGCACTATCTGGGACTCCCTTTCCTCCTCCTTTCCAATCTTCTGCCAGTGCCTCCCGCTGGCCATCCCCAGCATGAAGCCTGGGGAATGCAGCCTACAGGGACTGTGCTCCTGCAATACCAAGCAGAGCTGGGGAAGGGCAAGAAATAGATCAAAGAACAAACAGGCAAATGAATGGCACATGCAGGTGGTATTATTCTCCCCACATTTTACAGATGAGGAAACAGAAACTGCCTAAGGTCACACAGCAAATAAGTGGCAAAGCCAGGATTTATATCCAGGTAGCCTGTCTCTGGAGGCCATACTCTTAATCATTGTTTTTACTGCCTCCTTGTCCTCACACGGGGCTCTGGTGGCACGGTGGTTAAGTATTTGGCTACTAACCAAAAGTCAGCAGTTCGAATCCACCAGCTGCTCCTTGGAGATCCTATGGGGCAGTTCTACTCTGTCCTATAGGGTCGCTATGAGTCGGAATCAACTCGACGGCAACTAGTTTGGTTTTGTCCTTAACATGCCCAGCTTCTGACTAGCCCTTGACTGAGGTTCTGAAGATGAATGTTGTCCTGGTGGCCCTGGGCTGTGGCTCTGTGCCTCTGTTAGGATGTATCCAGCTGCTCCAGGCAACTCTCCAATCCAACCCAGCCCAGTGTCTCCATCATCATCCCCTGGCCATTGCCCAAGTATTTTTTTCTCAGGTTTGGTACTGGGGACCACACAAAGCCCAAGTCTTCCCTTTTAGAACGCTAAATCTCAGCTCCTCCTATTTCCCACAAATCAAAGTTACTGTTTAGAAATTTCTGCAGGGACAGGTTAAAAGCAAAGAGCTCCATCAGCCAACATACAAAGGGCTTTTTAAAAAAAAAAAAAAAGAGAGAGATGTTAACATGGTGGTACATTAACTGCTAAACCATTCCCTTCCAACCAGGAGCATTAGCACCACCAACGATTTGAATTCTCTTTCAGCAGAGCCACTCAAAACAAGTCAGAGTTGCAATCCCTTTTTAGTAGTCCTGTTGTAACCAGACAAGCCTCTAGGGTGGGAAGAAGTTAGTTCTTTAACAGGGGCCAGCCCTTAATTACGCCGCTGCCGGGAATGCTGAGGCATGGTCTGCATTCAGCAGTGCTCCGGAAGCCTGGCAGTGGGCTCTTTGTCATCTAATCACCTGGTAAGAGCATCATTTTTGCTTAGTCTCTCCAGAGGCCCTGAATGCTCAATGTTTGGAGTAAGTACTGCAGAACAGAGAGGGGATTGTTAATTATTTCATGGGCCTTCTCTTCCAGAGGACAATAGATCAGGCTGGACATTTATTGAGTGATGGGGGAGAGGAGGGGGGCGGGTGCAGTGGTTTCAGGATGGCCTCTGGGTCACAAGGTCAGCTTTCTAAAAGTTAGTGTACAGACTGCTGTTGGTAGCTCTGCTTATTAGAGAGAATTAGATCCTTTGTGTTGTTTGTAAAAGCGAGAAAGTCCCGGCCAGACTCTGGCTTAAGTGAAACTTTTATTGCTGTCAGTCACATGGCCTCTCCAGTCTGAACCCTCTGTGGGAGTTCTTCTTGAAAGGCCAACTCCCTCTCCTCATTCATAGATCTGTCCGAGTAGACCCCAAACACTTCAGAGAGCAGCGAATTCCTGGCCATGGCTATACAGGTGTTTTTCGTGACATGACATGTTTAGACAGTTCTGAAAACCATGGTGCAAGAATTGTTAACTCTCCTCACCCTTTATTGCAATTACTTCCTTACTGCTTGCCTTCCTCACTAGATATCAACTTTATGAGAGCAGGGACCACATCGATTTTGTTCACTGCTCTATGCCCAGGGCCAAGCATAGAGCTTGACACATGGCAGACAATAAATATTTGCTGAATAAAAGTAAACATTGATATAGTGCCTAATATGTGTTCTGCCTAATATTATAGCTGATACATACATATACATGTATGTATATATGTGAAACCATTTGCCGTTGAGTTGATTCCAACTCATGGCAATCCCATGTGTGTGAGAGTAGAACTGTGCTCCGTAGGGCTTTCAGTGACTGATTTTTTGGAAGTAGATCACCACGCCTTTCTTCTAAGAAGCCTCTGGGTGAACTTGAACCTCCAACCTTTCGGTTAGCAGCTGAGTGTGTTAACAGTTCACACCACCCAGGGATTCCATAGATATGTGTGTTGTGTGTGTGTGTGTATTCCTCACCAAAACTCTATGGACTGGGTGCAATTATTAATCCCAGTTCACAGATGAGGAAACTGTGGGCCATAGACATTAAGTAACATCCTCAAGATCACACAGCTAGTAAGTGACAGAGCTGGGATTTGAACCCAGGCAGTTAGTCTCTGGTGTCCTGTCCATGTTCTTAGTCACTGTGCCCTATTCCAGGGATGGTGTAGGCACCAAGAATGGAAATGGGGGCAGGGGAGGCTCTCCTCATGTGGAGAGTAGTAAGAAGACAGAAAGGGCACTCCAAGACTTGCTAATATCAAATTGATTTTAAACAAAAAGAACAAGCATCTTCGTCTCCTCAAGTCACTGAGTGAAAGGAGGAAGGTACTAAACACATGAGCAGGCAAAAGCTTGGAATGAGTACTGCGGGACCCTGGGGAGGAAGCCTTGGAGATCGTGGAACCAAAGAGAAGAGAAACAGGGCCCTAAAGACAGAAAGGGTGGGGAAAAGGACAAAGATTTGCAGCAGGGAGCGGTGGCCTCTTCAACCACTTTAAGAAGGGACAATCATCTTGGGCAGCTAGGTGAGCACATAGAGCATCATAACAAGGCCAAGGGTTGCATCTGCATAATCAGCCTCCCTGGGAGGCTCTGGATGCAAAGAGAGAGACAGCTAGTCACCCAGGCCTGCTCCTAAGCCAAGAAAGAGAACTGGACTTCTGTAAAGCATCCAGACCAGTCCTGTCTCCCCAGTCACCTTAATAATGAAAGCACTCGTGTCCTTTTATTACCACATTAACAGAATTCTATTCTGCTGCTGAGGAAAAAAAGAAAACAAATGACGACACAGCAAGAGGACACTGGCATTCTGGGAAGACGCGAGACCTAACGAAACAGCCCATATTACTTACTCAGGTGATACTACACATTACACTAACAGTGTTCATTTAGCTCCCAAGTGGCCCATAGGGTATGCACTCAACAACCGTTTTAAAATATTCATTTACTTTAAATCCAGTTATCCGTATTTCCATTTCGATGCGCCATATATTCAAGAATGCATTTAAATATTCTATTAAAACGGATTCATTGTCAAATAACATAGAATCTGCCAAAGTAATAGCTAACATTTCAGCACTAAGCCTTCATCACAGCTACGTCAAACCCTTGATACCCCTTTCATTTCTTTCCAATTCTGGCGCCTGTAACCATAGCAACGTACACTGAAACCTTTCAAGCAGAACAGAACTGACAATCACACTAACAGCACAAATACCTGAGCTGAGAAAAAGAGAAGGGCGGCCCAAGTAGGTAGCTGTTGAAATTAAAAGCTAATGACAAGAAAACAGCTGGAAACAAGCGCCAGCTCACACTGCTGCCTCTTCTAGCACATGAATGGTATGTAGAGCCCGATTTCATTTATGTTTTATTAGTGGCGCTGCCATTGATGAATACTTCATTAGGCATCATCTCAACAAACAAGTGGAGTGGAAAGAAAAAATAAGTTGTTTGGAGGAAAATTCCGGGGCTGCATCTGTTTGCCAAGAATTTGAGCCACGTTTTCTGCTAGTCCATGTAGCGAGAAACAGGAAAGTGAACGCCATTTACTGAATCCCTTCGAAATGTAAACACGTGTCCGTGAACTGCGAAGAATTGTCTGCTATTGAGAAAAGACTCCCATTAGCCAATTAGAGTAATTACATGGATTAAGATTTCTTGTTTTTGGTAGTTTCTTTCTTCTTCTTCTTCTTTTTAATCCCTAATTCTTTCTTGCCAAGGAAAAGAAGGGATAAACAGCTGATATAGCCAGAGAATTAAAAGGGGGCTAACTAGGGCATTCTCATTTTCAGATCCCAAAATGTAACTGAAGTTTTTTGCTTACCTCAACGTAACAATATGTGACGATTTCTGTGCAAGGGAAGGCGTAAAAGGTCACGTTTCCCCCAAGACTTCAATTACACTAGCTTCTGTCTCCCCTAAAACAGCATTTGGTCTCAGAAAATTGCCTTTAATGGTGCAGGTGTTTGTCAAGAGTATCCATCATATTTAGTCCCAAGCAATCCATATTAATTCACCAGTTTCATTAGTAGCAGCCTTTTCTTCCAGATGACAATGAAAAGTGAATGCAATTTTCAACAGATGTGCTGTTTTTCTATGAATCCAAAAAGGAAAATGAAGCTGACACTGGCGGGAGGTGGGGGCAGGGGGAGATGGTACCCCAGCTCTCTACTGCACACAGTGTGTATCTCTGGAGCATATTCTGAATGGGATCACATGTGTGTCCCCCTCTGGCATTGCAAGGGAGTCTGCCAATGCCCGAGCAGCCATTTATTTGAGCACCACTGCTGCCTACCAAGCAGGCGATTTCCTAACCCAATGCAAATCATGGCCATTATTGCTATTAAGAAAAGTGAACTGCAGTGCCACTGAAAGCAACTTTGCCAGATTCAATTTACACAATTTCAGCTGGTCGTGTTCCCCTAGCCCTTTGAAAAACCATAATAATGAATTCCTGGATGTTTATGTAAGAGTCCCTATGTACAGGCACACACTATGCCATGTCCCTGGGTCACGTCTCTGAGAGCCTCATGTACCCATGATATAGCCAAGAATTAGAGAATCTAAAAATAAAAACCTGCCTGTTTGCAATTATTTCAAGTATATGTTTAACAAGCAGCCTTCCGTTCCATTCAGCAAATATCCATGTTGGACTCTTGACCTATAGTTGTAAGGACACGGAAGGGTCGAGATCTAGTTTCCCACAGCTGCCAGTCTCTGTTTCCAAAGCAAGAAAGACCTGTCTATAAGTTTTGACTGATGAGGCTTCATCTGCTAGTTAGCAGGCCCTCCATTCCATTGCCATCGGTCCCTTGCAGAGGCAGAAGCTGGTGGTTAGCAGTCACCCCCTCTAAAAATTCTCTAGGAGAACCTGCCCTCAAAGAATTACTGTGCGTTGCATAGGGGAAGGTGTAGAGCCTCTGTATATGGGAGGCATGAGTTCTAGCACTTCAGGTTAGGAATGATGACTCTGCCAATAGTTTTTTCTTAGATGAGGAGGGAAGTGGGAAGTCATTTAGTCTACTCACTGCATTTTACAAACGATGAAAAGAAAGCTCAGAGATATCAAAGAACTTGAATTCCTTGAACACCAAATTGACCATGTTGCTTCCCAGTTAAAACCTCTTTTCAACTCCAATGGCCTCCAGGATAGAGACCAAACTTTTTTTCCAGGCATTATAAAGCCAGCATAGCTGAGCCTTGCCAATATTTCCATCTTCTTCTCTTTGCTACCACCATACTCCTCACCCTTTGTGCTCCAGCCACACTGAACATGGATACACATTAGAGTCGTCTGGCACACTTTGAAACATCCTTATGTCCAGACTGCACCTCAGACTGAGAGATTCTGATTTAATTGATTTAATTTAGGACCTAGAATGGTATTTTCTAAAAACTCCCCCAGGTAATTCTAACATGTTGCCGAAGTTGAGCACCACTGGACTAGGTGATCTCAGAGCCCCTTTCTGGAACTTAGATATCATTCCGTGGTGGGGGAAAGGGCATTGTTAGATAAGCTAAATTTGAGTAGAACTTTAAAAGACGGCTAGAATTTCAATAGGTAGATACCAGAAGTAAGAAGCATAGAAGGTCAGGTGTGGTGGTTCAGCTGAGCAGGCAGCGACTTAGGGATGCAGATATTCTCCACTTTACTCTGTTGTATGGGATGATTTGGATGGGTGATAAGTATATGGTTATGACTTTATGTTTTTATCCATTTCTGTTTACACTTTGTACAATAAATATTACCACTGCTGCCAATATGCTCAAGCACAGGTACTGCAAGGAGTAATTGGATATACAGAAACTCCTCTGGATCTGGAAACATAAGTTCTATACATCTTCCTTCTAGAAAACCACTAAGAGAGTCAAGTCCTGAGAAACAAAACCAATAGCAAATAAACCTTCATCTACATGTGGATACAAACACTTTACACTCCTCAGAGGGCAGCTTGGGGAATTCCATATGCATCATTTCAATGAGGGGATATAAGTTTATATAATGCATGACATTTGGTGGTTAATTTCTCATTATTTCAATTTCTCATGACGGCAAATTAGTTGGAATCCAAATTGTATATGCAGCCATTTAGTATCATTGCAATTTAACCTGAAGTAGAAGGGAATAAAAAGATCAAAATGTTTGCACCACACATTCATGCTGACAGAGTTAGGATATAAAGGCCAAAAAAATTTAAAAAAATAAATAAAAGCACCAGCATTCTGTAGGTAAGGTTTATGAAAGAATCAGTTAAAGGCGTTTGGGTGATTAACTAATAAAGGCTGCAATGTTTGATGAGGCTAAGTGTGAAATGCCAGATAACCAATTGGAAGTAAAATACTCAGCCAATTTATTCATTTGTTCAATAAACAATGTGGCACATTGTACTAAGCATTGGTGAGACAACAGTAAATTAGATAGACAACATCTTTAGTTTCAGAGTGCTTATAAATCTAATGGAAGAGACAAGAAAGTGGTTAATTACAACAGAATGTGATAAAGGCCAAGTTTGGGAAAAGGAGAGGTTACTGTGGGAGCACAGAGTAGAGCCAGTTAACCTGGATTATGGGAGAGAACCACCACCCCTTGGTCAGTTTTCATACCATGATGGCTTGCATGTTGCTCTGATGCCACCAGTATATCAAATACCAGCAGGGTCACCCATGGTGGACAGGTTTCAGTGGAGCTTCCAGACTAAAACAGACTAGGAAGAAAGGCCTGCTGACCTACTTCCAAAAATTAGCCATTGAAAACTCTATGGATCACAAAAGGCTACTGCCCAAGACAGTGTTGAAAGATGAGCCCCCTAGGTTGGAAGGCACTCAAAATGCAGAGGCCACAACAATGGTTTTGACTATATCAATGATCGTGAAAGTGACACAGGACTGGGCTACATCTTGTTCTCTTGTACATGGGGTTGCCATGAGTTGGAGCCAAAACAACAGCAAACCCCGAGAGCATGGCCCCCAGACACCCTTTTAGCTCAGTGGTGAAGTCACTTCCAAGGTTCACCATTCAGCTGGGGACTGGACAGCCCCATAAAATAAAATGGGACTAATGAGGCACAGCAGTCCAGGGACAAGGACTAGAAGGCAGGATGGGACAAGAAAGCTGGTGATAGGGAACCCAAGGTTGAGAAGGGACAGTGTTGACCTGTCGTGGGGTTGTTAACCATTTGTCATAGGGCAATATGTGTACTAACTGTTTAATGGGAAACTATTTTGTTCTGTAAGCCTTCATCTTAAGTGAAAATGACAGTACAATTCGAAGAGCGTAGTCAATGTCACTGAACTGTGCATACAGAAATTTTTGAAATGGTGTATCTTTAGCTATGTGTATTTTCACCCCCCCAAAAAAAAGGTTGAGAAGTTAGAGGGTTAATATGTTGTGGGGTTGTTAACCAATGTCATAAAACAACATGTGTACTTCTGTTCCATGAGAAACTATTTGTTCTGTAAGCCTTCACCTGAAGTACAATAAATAAATAAATAAATAAATATTTTTAAAAAATGCAAGGTAGTTTTGTAACAAGCACTAAAATGCTTTTGAGAATACCATGGGGTTAACAAGTTCACAGAAATTTTGAACAGTAGAGGCAAAATGCTTGATCTTTCCTCTTTTTCATTTTCAGCATCTTTGCTTGAAAAAAAGGAGAAGCATAACTGAATAAACCCTAGAATTAAGATCTCTTTTGAGTGACAGTCTCTTTAGTTCTACACAGTTAAGAGAACCCCTATGGGGTTAATAGAAGACTTTGCCTCCTCAGCAGTTACATACTCCATTTAAAACTCTGGGTAACAAATCATTACCAGACCTTCTGGGACATCATTTTTTAACGCCTTTGGAATCTCTTTTTCGAAGCAAAGCATTATCCTGGTATTGCACAGGAAATAGGGTACTCCTAGATCCTGTAGGACATCCAGGGTGACTGTCATGTCTGGGAGCTCACAGTATCATTCCAAGCAATAAGCCAACCTTAGACTATCAGTGCCAAAAAGAACATTCAAAGTCGCCTAGTGCAACTGCCATTACTGTACAGGTAGAAGACGTTCTAGCAGCTTACTCAAGGCCATAATGTCATTCCCAAAGCCGGGACTAGAACTAGGTACCGTTTTCATTTGTATGTTATTTCAAAGCAAGGACAAGGAATGATAAAAGAGCTGACATTTAATGAGCGCTTACTATGCCTCAGGCACAATACTAAGCTCTCTACATATATTGGACCTTTAAATCACACAGAATCCTGGGGATTGTTGTTGTTAGCTGCTGTTGAGTGGACCCGTGACTCATAGTGACCCCATGCACAACGGTCCCTTTGTGATCCATAAGGTTTTCAGTGGCTCACTTTTGGAAGCAGATCACCTGGCCTTTCTTCCAAGGGGTGCATTGGCTGGGAATCGAACCCAGGTCTCCTTCATGGAAGGTGAGAATTCTACCACTACCTTTTCCTTGAAATTAGGATCTATTATTCACAGTTTCCACCATTTCTCTGTCAGTTTTTTGTACTGTGGTGGCTTGTGTGTTGCTGTGATGCTAGAGGCTATGCCACCTGCATTTCAAATACCAGCAGGGTCACCCATAGTGGATAGATTTCAGCAGAGCTTCCAGAGTTAGACAGACTAGGAAGAAGGACCTGGCAGTCTACTTCTGAAAAAAATTGGCCAGTGAAAAACCTTATGAATAATAGCAGAACATTGTCTGATACAGTGCCAGAAGATGAGCCCCTCAGGTTGGAAGGCACTCAAAATATGACTGGGGAAGAGCTGCCTCCTCAAAGTAGAGTCAACCTTAATGACATGGATGGATTCAAGCTTTTGGGACCTTCATTCGCTAAGGTGGTACGACTCAAAACAGCTGCAAACATTCATTAATAATCAGAACATGAAATGTACGAAGTACGAATCTAGGAAAATTAAAAGTCATCAAAATGAAATGGAATGCATAAAGATCGATATCTTAGGCATTAGTGAGCTGAAATGGACTCATATTGGCAATTTTTAATTGGACAATCATATAGTCTACTATGGCAGGAAGGACAAATTGAAGAAGCATTGCATGTATCAGCAAAAAGAACATTTCAAGATCTATCATGTAGTAAAATGCTATCGGTGATAGAATAATATCCATATGCCTACAAGAAAGACCAGTTAATACGACTATTATTCAAATTTATGTACCAACCACTAAGGTCAAAGATGAAGCAACTGAAGATTTTCACCAGCTTCTGCAGTCTGAAGTTGACTGAACATGCAATCAGGATACATTGATAATTACTGGTGATTGGGATGCAAAAGCTGGAAACAAAGAAGAGGGATTGGTAGTTGGAAAATATGGCCTTGGTGATAGAAAAGACACCAAAGATTGCATGATAGAATTTTGCAAGACCAATGACTTATTGCAAATACCTTTTCTCAATAACATAAAGGGTGACTATACACCTAGACCTTGCCAAATGCAATACACAGGAAGTAACTCCACTACATCTGTGGAAAGAGACAATGGAAAAGCTCAATATCATCAGTCAGAATAAGGCCAGGGGCCAACTGCAGAAGAGACCATCAATTGCTCTTATGCAAGTTCAAGTTGAAGCTGAAGAAAATTGAAACAAGTCCATGAGAGCCAAAGTATGACCTTGAGTATATCCCACCTGAATTTAGAGACCGTCTCAAGAATAGATTTGACACATTGAACATTAATAACCAAAGATCAGATGAGTTGTGGGATAAAATCAAGGACATCCATACATGAAGAAAGCAAAAGGTCATTAAAAAGACAGGAAAGAAAGAAAGAGACCATAATGGATGTCAGAAGAGTCTCTAAAACTTGCTCTTGAATGTAGAGCAGCTAAAGCGAAAGGAAGAAATGATGAAGTAAAAGAGCTGAAGAGAAAATTTCAAAGGGCGGGTTGAGAAGACAAAACAAAATATACTGAAATGTGCAAAGATCTGAAGTTGAAAAAACAAGAAGGAAGAACAAGTTAGGCATTTCTCAAGCTGAAAGAACTGAAGAAAAATTTCAAGCCTCGAGTTACAAAATTGGAGCCCTGGTGGCACAATGGTTAAGAGCTCGGCTGCTCGCTAAAAGGTCAGCAGTTCAAATCCACCAGCCGCTCCTTGGAAAGTCTACGGGCTGTTCTACTCTGTCCTACAGGGTCACTGTGAGTTGGAATCAACTAGATGTCAATGGGTTTTTGTTTTATGGGCAAAATATTGAACAACGCAGGAAGCATTGAAAAGAAGATGGCGGGAACACACAGAGTCACTCTACCAAAAAGAATTGGTCCATGTTCAACCATTTCAGGAGCAGCATATGATCAAGAACCAATTGTATTAGAGGAAGAATTCCAAGCTGCACTGAAGGCATTGGTGAAAAACAAGTCTCCAGGAATTGACGGAATACTGATTGAGATGTTTCAACAAATGGATGCAATGCTGGAGATGCTCACTTGTCTATCTATGCCAAGAAATTTGGAAGACAGCTACCTGGTCAACTGACTGAAACAGATCTGTATTTGTGCCCATTCCAAAGAAAGGTGACCCAACAGAATGCAGAAATTATCAAACAATATGGTTAATATCACATGCAAGTAAAATTTTGCTGGAGATCATTCAAAAACAGTTGCAGCAGTACATCGACAGGGAAGTTGGATTCAGAAGAGGACATGGAATAAGGGATATCATTGCTGATGTCAGATGGATCATGGCTGAAAGCAGAGAATACCAGAAAGATGTTTACCTGTGTTTTATTGACTATGCAAAGGCATTCCACTGTGTGAATCATGACAAATTATGGATCACATGTTGAAAAATGGGAATTCCAGAACACTTAATTGTTCTCATGAGGAACCTGTACATAGACCAAGATGCAGTGGTTCTAACAGAACAAGGGAATACTGCATGACTTAAAATCAGGAAAGGTGTGTGTCAGGGTTGTATCCTTTCACCATACTTATTCAATCTCTATGCTGAGCGAATAATCCCAGAAACTGGACTATATGAAGAAGAACAGGGCATCAGGATTGGAGGAAGACTCATTAACAACCTGCAATATGCAGATGACACAACCTTGCTTGCTGAAAGTGAAGATCACTTGAAACACTGGTGAAGATCAAAGACCACAGCCTTCAGTATGGATTACACCTCAACATAAAGAAAACAAAAATCCTCACAACTGGACCAATAAGCAACATCATGATAAACGGAGAAAAGTTTGACATTGTTAAGGATTTCATTTAACTTGGATCCACAATCAACACCCATGGAAGCAGCAAACAAGAAATCAAATGACGTATTTGCACTGGGCAAATCTGCTGCAAAAGACTTCTTTAAAGTGTTGAAAAGCAAAGGTATTACCTTGAGGACTAAAGTGTGCCTGACTCAAGATATGGTATTTTCAATTGCCTCGTACACTTGTGAAAGCTGGACGATGAATAAGGAGACCAAAGAATTGATGCCTTTGAATTATGGTGTTGGTGAATAATATTGAATATACCATGGACTTCCAGAAGAATGAACAAATCTGTCTAGGAAGAAGTACAGCCAGAGTGCTCCTTGGAAGTGAGGATGGTGAAACTTTATCTCAAGTACTTTGGACATGTTATCAGGAGGGACCAGTCTCTAGAGAAGGACATAATTCTTGGTAAGGTAGAGTGTCAGTGAAAAACAGACACAGTGGCTGCAACAATGGGCTCAAACAAAGCAATGATTGTGATGATGGTGCAGGACTGGGCAATGTTTCGTTCTTTTGTACACAGGGTCACTATCAGCCGGAACCTACTCGACAGCACCTAACAACAACAGCGACGTTCACATTTTGCAGATTCAGAAACTGCTGGACAAAGTTCCTTGCTCAGGGCTGCACAACTGGTTGGAATCAGAGCCAGAATTCTATTTCAGGCCTATCTTACTGTAAAGCCCATTGCTGTCCCGCTTCTAGAATGAGGTGAAGAATAAGCAAGTACCAAGTGAAGAGAGAGCGAGTGCTCTTAAGTATCTGGCTGGGTTGTATTTTAAACTTTGCTTAACAGAGCACCTTGCTGAATCTGGAGTCTCATTAGGATCAAAAAGTCCCTCCAAATGTGCTAATCATAATCATGCTTTGTGGTGGAGAATGTTACTTCACTAAGTAGGAAGGTGGCATGAAGCTTGATGATCAGTTTGTTACACAGAGAATTCTGTTTCAAAGACACTTGTTTGAAAGGGCAAATGCCTAAAACTTGTGTGGGCAAAAGGGGGCCAAAGGAAAGAAAAGAATTTGAGCCAAGGCCGCCCTGGACAATTCCTTAGTCCCTCTGCATGGCACTCAGTTCTCAGTTTCTCCCTATATTTGAGCACTTAGCACATTCCAGTGTAATTGTTCACAAATTTTTCCCTTCTGATAGAACACAATTTCCCTAAAGTGCAAGGACTTGCATTTTCTCCATTGTAGTGCAGCATCTGGCACATAGTGGGTGTCCATAAGAAAGTCTGTGGAACTGACTACATGTTTGTTGAATGAATGTACTGCGATCAAATCTGTAGGGTTTTTAATAGGCCACAATAGAAGCCAACCAAAATGGGGCTCTTGGTAGAATACAAAAACTATGAAAGGTCTAGTTTCTGGGACTATTTTGCTAATTTAAACAACAATGAACAAGGACGTCCAGTTCAGCTTCTAGAAGTCTCTCAGGCTACTCCACATGCAGAGACTAAATATGAGCCCGGTTCATTCTAATTTGAATACTAGGCTTGGCTATGGAGAGTGTGATGGAGGATCTGGAAAGTCAAAGAACATTGTGTGATTAAATGGTCTATTACATGCACAAGACTGGACTTGAATCGAGGGCTGTATAGAAGATGGGAAAAAAGCAGGAACTTTTTTTTTTTCCCTAAAACTTGACATTGTGGCAATGCGTAATGACCGGTGGGACTTAGCCATTAAAAACAACAAAACCTACCTTGGATAACATGGTGGCATCTGAAGCCACCTCTCAGGCAGAGCAAAGGAGACAAGGATGAGTTGCACTTTGCTTTGTCCCACATTTGCTGGTGGTTTCAAGGCTGCAATGTCCAGTGAAACAGATGCTTTTATACAAAGGGGCAGTCGAGTTCCTCTCCCCACCAACAGCTCCCCCCTCATCTCTAGCTCCCAAAGCCTCTTAAAATGGAACCCTAAACCTGCTTCTCCCCAGTTTTGAAGGCTAAGGTGAGGTATGGGAGAGAGGAGGAGAAGGAAGTCCTCTGGCAGCACGGAGTGCTCTGTTGCTGCCTGGAGTATCTCCATGCTGTCTCCCTGAGCTCATTTGAGAGAGGGGAGAGCTGCATATCATTTATGAGCACGTAATACCCCAGCACAGAAAGTCTCCATCAAAAACGTTTTTACCAACATGGTACGAGTCGCGTGCTACTCTTAAGTAGATGAATCTGTGATTTACAAAGAAGGAGTTTAAATAAATGGCTAGTTTTCCCATTACAAGATTTTTCAACTATATCCAGATGGAAAAAACAAAGAAGAAAGAAGGAAAATTACCTGGGATTATAGGGCTCCCCCCATCTTGGGTGCTAATATTTTACTGACAAATTATAATGAGGGCTTCTCTGTCCCAGAGTGAGGAATAGGCTCATTAAAACTCGGGGAACAGAAGAGCAAGCTTTCAATTCCCTTGTTTTTTAAACTTCACTGGTTTTTAGAGATACTAAATGAATTGCCCGACAAAATGATGTTACTGATTTCAAAGTGTGTCTGCATTCTTGTGCTTGCATTTGCATTTGAATCTGAGCTACTTAGTGTGTCAGTGGTTGGAAAGAAGAAAGGAAACGAGAGTTCTGTGGTGGGCTCCGTAAAGACTGATGTGTTGACTCTTCCACTTAGTCACTGTGGAAATAAGCCTCAAACTAACCTTGGCTTCTTCTTGATCAAAACACATCAATTAACATGGTTTGAACATTGCTTTCTTCTGGGTTAGGAGAAAGGAGGATCCCAAATTTCAAACCATTAAATAAAATGGCTGTTGCACAAATGTAACCCTATTAGGATGCCAGGCAGTAACTCTGGAAGGGTCTATTAATGTACACTCTCAATGATCCAAGCCTGAGCATATATTATGCTGAACCAGTAAATAATCCAAACATCGCTTAGATTTGGTTCTGAGAATGCACTATGCGATTTGGATATGTGTGTGGCAGGTGTGCCCTCCTAATTACTTTTTCTTATGCTAATATTAGCATGAATTTCTATGCCTCAAGCACATAATTGGTGGCAGAAAGAATGAGAAGTCAAAGGCAACTCTGAAGTTCACAGTCATTTTTAGGAAGAGAAGTGGCTTAGGGGAGGACAATGTGTCAGACATGTTGATTTTGAGTTGATACAAGAGGAACAGCCCAATGAAAATGTCCACTTATGGAGGGCTAGGGCTCTATATCTTCCATAGAGGGCCTAGAACTGAATCTTAGGGAAGGCCACAGTGCGGGGTAGCAGCAGGAAACTGAGGAAGATAGCAGAGTAATCACAGAAGGTGTTATCACCGAGATAGGAGGAGAATCAGGCTTCCTCTAGATCCCAGATCTTCAAGGAAGGAAAGGATTTAAAGAAGAGGGTGACCAGTGCTGTGAGAAGCTAGCGAGAGGTCTAGGGGGTAGGGAGTGCTGCAAGACCAGTGGACCAGAGTCTGGAGGTAGTTGTAACTCTAAGAGTACAAGAACAGTAGAGTGCTGAGGAATCAGGTTGCAAAGGGGTATGGAGGAAAGGGGAAGAAACAGGCAGTATAGACCACATTTTCCCTCAAAGGGGTCGAGAGAGAATGAGAACAATAAACTAAATAAACCTGTAACTAAGCTAGGGAGTGGGCTCAAGTAAAAAATGTGATTGCTTGCCTGTTTTAAGAGAGAGGAGACCTGTGGTTTGGTTTGATTTGGTTTGGTTTTGTAGGAACTGAAGATAGCTGACAAAAGGAAAGAAAGACCGTGGTGTTAGGAGCACCAGGGGGTTAGGGAGCCTCAGAAAAAAAGAAGCACATGCCTCCTCTGAGACTAGTGGGAAGCAAGGAGAGAGCAGGTGTGTAGAGAGACAGGCTGAGGAGGTAGAAGAAGGAGCTCATGCCATATCATACAGTAGGAGGTGGGGTGGGATTGCCAGTGTAAAGAACGCAGGGGAGTTTGGAAGTAGGCATGTCCTAGGAAATCCAAGTAGTTAGCAGTAGGCGTGTCCTAGGAAATCCAGAATAACCAAATAAAAGGATTCTAGAGTCCCGCTGGAATAAAATAATCACATTTGTATTTGACAACGTCTGCCCAGGTCAAGCAACATTTTTAGGCCAAGAGTATAATCAAGTTTAAGATCTGGGAGAAATGTTCCAAAAAAGGCAGGTAAGTAGGTGTGTTTCAGCATAAGAGGAGGTGCAGGGAATAATCCCAAAGCACCCTTCTTTTTAGGATCCACAAGATGCTGCTGCTGCTTTGTAGCTGTAGGATGCTGGTGTCAAAAAAAAAAAAAAAAAAGAAAAACTCCATTTTCTGAATGCATATTGACACTGAGGATTGTCGAACTAAGTTGTTTGTTTGTTTTAAAGAAAATATGCAGTTTTAACTAAAGATAGACAAAACACATGAAGAGGCAAACATGAAAAAGAAGAAAGAAAGAAACTTTGGGGACTTGGTATAATTTATTAAATCACGTTGAGGATTGGATTTTTTCATAATGCCCCTGTCGATGAAAGAGCAATCTACAATTTCCCATGGAAGGTAGCATAGGTTATGAGCACATGTTCTCAGCTGCCCCTGCTAGCCCCTAACTAAGCAGTATAGCTTAGGGGTACTAGGCAAGGACTCTGGAGGCCAGGTGTATGTTGTTGAAACCTTAGACAAATTACTTATTTTCTCTGTGCTTTTATTTTCCTCATTTGAAAAACAGGCGCCATAAGCAGGTATGTCTCCTTGGCCTGTTGTGAGGAGTAAATGTCTGAGCCCTTATTCATTTAAAACGTAAAATACTTAAAGAGTACTGGCAAAAAGTTAGCCATTGTTATTAATAATTGCTTTTGTCCTGTCTCTTCATTGCTCATGGCTTGTACAACTATTAACATACTTATAGCATTCTTTCATCTTTGTTTGTGGATTTTCCTCATGTTCCTCCTTAGATCGTAAGCTCCTCTACTTTATGGGAGCCAAAGGCTCGGCTCCAGTGGAGTAATGTGACTAGCTGGGGGCTGCAACAGCTGGGGCTGTAAAATCCACTTTTAAGATGGCTTCTTCACTCACACGCATGGTGCCTAGGCTGGGATGGGCTAGAAGATGGGCTCAGCTGGGACTATCCATAGGAAAGGTGACCTGTGTCTTCTACAGCATGCCAGTCTCAGAGTAGTTTGCACGGCGTTAGTTGCAGGTACAACTAACACAGAGACTCAGAGCTCAAAGAGCTAGTGTTGAAGAGAACAAGATGAAGTGGTTTGGCTTTTTCTGAGCAAGCCTTAGAAGTTGTATAGTGTCACCTCTGTCATATAGTATTGATCAAAGCAGCTACAACCCCACCCAGACTTAAGAGGAGGGGATATAGATCCCACCTATCAATGGGAGAAGTGTCAAAGAATTTGGGCCCATTTTGTTTAACCACCACAGCCCCCTCCAACAGCATCTTTTGTTTATAATGCCTTAACATCTCTCATAACTTTCCCCTTCTCTCCATCCCCTCTGCTACTATCCTAGTTCAGACCTCATCTTTTCTTACCTGGGCCACTGCAATTGCTTCCTTAACGGTCTCTCTACCTCCACCCCTATCCTATCTTATCCATTTTCCACAAAGAAGCCAGAATGACTTGTAAAAACATAAATCAGATCCTGTCATTCCCTTCCTTAAAACTCATCAGTATCTTCACAATGCCCTTAGAACAAAGTCCAAACTCCTTACTGCTACTGCCAAGCTCTCCAATCTCTTCTTTCATCACTTTCTCCCACATTCTCTACACTCTAGTTGCTCTGACCTCTCAATTTTCCTCTCCCAGTCTTCCCCATCTCAGCAAATGGAACCAAAGTGCTATCGAGGTTCTGTCCATTTCTCTCCATCTCTACCACCTAGCCCAGACCTCATCATCTCTCATCTTGACCACAGTAATAGCCTCTTAGTTATTCTCTTTCTAAAACTTGTTATCTATGTCACTTCAGCTCCTTTTTCTGAATTTATTCTTTCAGTGAATAAGCCCCCATTTCTCAAATCCAAAACCCTGGGCTTCATCCCTGACTCTGCCCTCTCCCTCACAACTCTCAGTCAGGTACCAGTCCTTTAGAACATACATTGTAAAGCATAGCATTTAGAAGAAGATAGTCCTGGGTTCAAGTCCATGTTCTGCTCATTTACTACGTATGTAATTTTGGGCAAGTAACTTAATCTCTCTGAGTACTGTTGTTTATATCTGTAAAATGGAAAGAGTGAATATATATATATTTCACAGGGTTGATGTGACTTTTAAAGGAGATAACTCTTGCATCATGACTACCACATAAGGATATTGATAAGAGCACTGTTAAGGTTAGATATTCTTTTTATTAAATTACATTCTTAACCTGGCTTGAGTAAGAAATCTATAAAAATATTTGTGGAATGACTGAGAAACTTAAGAACTGATGGGTATGAAATGATAGTAGAGAATTAACACTAATTTTGTTAGATGTATAAAGTGAATTATTATTGAGAGCATGTTCTTAATATTTTAGAGATTCATATGAAAGTACATACGAGCTAAATATCTGTAATTTACTTTATATCACTGCAGGGAAAAACAGGTGATGCATATATGGCAAAATATTAACAAATGTTAAATTTGGATGATGACTATATGGGTGTTCATTATAGTATTATCTTTACTTTTCTACGTATTTGAAAATTTTCATAAATAAGAGGTAAAATAAAGAAAGCAATAAAAAAGAATAAAGAAATAAACATCAGGAAAAAACATATCCTTTTATAGTAACTCTAGAATTATCCACAAGGACCCCAATGCTTCCTCCTGGATATGAGACCACATGGGCTTCTTCCATCAGGCAATTGCAGCCCCACACCAGAGCGTATAGCCTGGTAAGTAGAGCATGGGCTGGATTTCAGGCCCCATTCACCACCTTGGCCTGGAGCCTTTGTGCAGTAAACAACCTACACAAACATATGCAGCATCCCTGTTTGTTCCCTAGATCATATTTATGGATGGTTCAAAGCAGACAGTGGCATAATCCTTGCAGAGTCAGGGCAAACAATCCACTGGTACAGCATTCACTCCTTAGCTTATCTTACACCAGTGGTTCTCAATAGGGGGGCCTAGAGTGAGGATGGTATCAGTATCTTGTGGGAAGCTTTTTCAACTTATACATGCATGCTACCATACCATGGCTCTTGTTCTCAAGATTCTGATATACTTCCCTAGGGGTATCCTTATCCCCAGAATGTCACGCCCCACCAAGGGGCAGACCAGGTTTGAATGGGTGTGACTCTTTACTGGCTTGCCAGTGCTCTTGCAGCTGATTTGGATAGCCATCCCATCACCCTTCCCCCATCCCACATATACTCACAACTGCTTGAGAATCACTTAACCACTGATTTCAATGCACAGGAAAAGGTATTGCTTTGAACCATGTTCCATATACCTACAGTTACACACAAGTCCAGACAAGACTTTCTGGAAGACCTTGGTAATATGTAACTTAAATGACCAGGCCAGACCTGACTCGTGAACTCAAACACAAGTGATTATTCTGGTTGATGCCTTGGTTCAGCCTTTGGCCTGAGATATAGAAGGAAAGCAACATCAGTGTAAATATGCCGAGTTTGTGAGTTTTACTGCACTGAAGTATCAATCCATGTGTTATGGATTGAATTGTGTCCCCTAAAAATGTATGTCAACTTGGCTAGTCCATGATTCCCAGTATTGTGTGATTGTCCACCATTTTGTCATCTGATGTGATTTTCCCATGTGTTGTAAATCCCACCTCTATGATGTTAATGAGGCAGGACTCAATCTACAAGATTGTGTCTTGAGCCAATCTCTGCTGAAGTATAAAAGAGAGAAGCGAGCAGAAAGACGGGGGACCTCATACTACCAAGAAAGCAACGCCGGGAGCAGAGTGTGTCGTTTGGACCCGGGTTCCCTGAGCTGAGACACTCCTAGACCAAGGGAAGACTGATGACAAGGACCTTCCCCCAGAGCTGACTGAGAAAGCCTTCCCCTGGAGCTGATGCCCTGAATTCGGACTTCCAGCCTCCTAAATAGTGAGAGAATAAATTTCTGTTTGTTAAAGCCATCCACTTGCGGTATTTGTGTTATAACAGCACTAGTTAACTGAAATACCATGTATCTGGGAGATTAAATCATCCTATTTATAGGGAGGAATACATTTGGGAATTTTTAATATACCATCCTCAGGTTCCTTGAGGAACTGTATTTCAGTTATATTCAACCAATATTTCTTGAACATTTATTAAGGGCAAGGCCTGTGCTGGGAAATGTGAGGGATACAAACATTAAAAATAAGCAGTCTCATTCTCTCAAGGAGTTTCAAGACTGACGGGGAAAAAATTGAGTAGGGAAATGATGATAATTCAAAGTATGCAGTGCTTCTCAACCAGGAGAGAAGACATCCTTCTCCCAAGAAGATCTTTTAGAGTCTGGAGAATGGAGGATGCTATTGCTGATGCCATTTGTTATTGTTATTATGAAGTTTATGATGTTGAACCACACAATAATCCGGGATATTTAGTATAGGATAAGGGCTTTTTAAAATGATACTACCCATCCTTCCAGTTCCATCCCTTGCCCCATGCCAGTTTCAACATATTCCTTTAAAGGGGAACAGCCCCTTCCTTCTCACATTGAGTATCACTTGCTGTTGTTTGTTGCCATCTCATAGTGACCTCATGTGTGTAGAGTAGTAGTGCTCCATCAAGTTCTCAAGGCTGTGACCTTTCAGAAGCAGACTGCCAGGCACCCTGAGGTGCCTCTGGGTGGGTTCAAACAGCCAACCTTCTGGATAGTAGTTGAGTGCTTAACCCGCCTGCAACACAGTGGTGAAGATGTTGTTCATGGGAGTGTGTGAACAGTGTGGAGGCAAGATAAAAAGATTAAAATGCACAGACGTGACAAGTGTCTTAAGAGAAATTATGTGGTATAATATGAAGAGCTAGGATATCCTTAAGAAAGTTTTTTGGGTTCCAAAGAGGGAAAGACCATTTATGTTTGGGGATCACAAGAGAGAGGTGAGGTTTGGGATAGGCATCAAAGGATCCAGCTAGAAATGGATGTTGAAAGCATCAAAGTAAAAGCAACAGTATAGGCAAAGGCCCAGGGGTGGAAAAGTACAGGTAAAAGTATTCAGAACAAAACAATAATTGTGTTTTGAGCAAAGTCTGCATGTAGTGTATCATGGGCAACCAGTTGGGGAAAGTAAGTAGGCCCCTCCCTTGACCTCCAGGTAATGATTTCCATCAGACACCGTTCTAGGAATGGCCACTGACTGGTTTCAATCTCAGCTAACTTTTGGATTGAAAGGAAACATGTTTACATTATTAAGCCCCGAAGATTTCTCAAGATTTTTTCCCCTTGGCATAAAATTGATATTGATATTGATGTCAGAATTGGGAGGGACTGTAGAGTGGTCCAGAACATTCTCTGGTGCCAGACTGCCTGGGATGGAATGATGGCTTCACCACTTACTAGCTGGTGACTTTGGACTCATTATCTAGACTTTCTGGCTTCAGCTTCCCCAACTGTAAAGTGAATATAATATTAACTGCCTTACATAGTGGTTGGGAGGAATAAGAGACTTAAAACACATAAAGTGCTTAGAATAGTACTCAGAATAGAAGTGTTAGCTGTTAATAATATGGATGCTATTATTGTTTTTTCCTGTCAAACCATTTCTTTTTCTATGTCTAAGTGTCTTCCTTGTGGATACTTCTGTAAGGAAGGCTTAGATATTTGCCCTTTACTTTCAACAAGCTCCTCTTAGCTTGCCATCACCATCCCACTTTATTAAGGTTACTTCCTATGTATATTTTTATGCTTCACCTTCCAATTGAACTGCTTCTCAATGCAAAAATATGTCTTTCGTTAAACATAATATTTTATTTCATTCATGTTGCTTGAACTTCTGTGACCCTACCAAATAGATTTCCCACAAATTTCTTATCCTGGTATTTCTTTTAAGGAGGCACTCTCAAGAACATACCTGCTTTCCATTTCTACCTGCAAATAGCAAAACAATATCAACTGGCAGAAATAATTACCCCCACTTGTGAAAGAAAGTGTTATTTCTTTCTCCTGCAATGCAGTGCAATAGAAATGCCACTTTGAGTCAGGTTATGTTAAGTAGCTTTGTGTCACATGACACAGTGTGAACTGACACATGCTGTGCTTCTGGATTAGATCTGAGGTCACAAATCTAAAGAAACACTTTTGTACAGAGGCAAGTCCTAGTGGCTGTAAGTAACAAACCTGCTATTCATATTTTGTTCCGTGTTCGATTTTTTTCCTTTTGCTGTGTTAGGGCAATAAGGGTATTGAAACTGTGTAATTTAGCCCACATCCCTAATGTTAGTTGTTAGCTGTACTGAGTACCTTGCTTCCTGTCTTTGCATGAGAGTGGGGGAAAGACCTCCAGAGTAAGAGACTGAGGTCTGGGAGGCTCATTCTGTCTTTGCCACTGACTAGCTTGCATAGGACCTGAGGCTAATTCCTTTCTCATTCTGGTCCTCAGTGTCTCCACTTGCAAAATCACGGTGATAGACTAAATGATCTCGAAATTTCACTCAGCTCTAAAACACCAAGAGATTCTCAAGCTCTGTGACAATACAATGTAGGTGTCCGTAAGTGCATAGAGGCCAGCTACCTCTGGTTTCCCCCCTTGGCATTTTAGCTTTCTACCTGAAGTCTCTGCTTTTTGTGTTTTTAATTCTGCTTTAGCTCCTCATGCAGCTTTACTGACAGCATTAGAATTAGCTAAATATCATATACTGGTCCCAATGATATACATAATGACTACAAAAAAAAAAAAAAAACCACAACGAAACAAAAAACCAGCAAGTTCTTTCACAAGGTAAGTCATGAGGAGCTTCAGCAAGGCCCTGACGTGAGGACCAAAGACAAATACAAATAATTGATTGAGGTTTTTCTGTGTGATGAACCCATTTTCAGTTATATGTGAAATGTAATTATCCTACCTTTTTGCAGTGGACAAAAGGTTCTGGATGTTATATGCAAATGCAGGTACTTGAAAATATTCATCTGTAATGACAGAGAATTTGACTGGCAGGAAAGAGAACAAAGGGACAGAAGAGATCTGGGGTCAGAAAGACGGCTCTGGGATAGGATCATGAACACTCCTTCCTCGGCCCTGTTTCCCTCACACACCACCCCAAGGGGACTAGCAGATGTCCAGTCAGAGATGTTGCAAGTACAATTAGCACCTTTTTTAAAAGTATCTGATTGAGAAGAAGGAGTGTCTGAAAGGATTAAAACTCAGCCTGGAAAATCAGAAAAGGTAATAGAACCTGTCTCAGGCTAGGCATGTGCAAGGAGTATGGGATTCCGGAGAGAAAGTGACCAGCAGGGGTGAGTGTATGTAGAAGGGGAGGGAAGTCAGGCGGATGGATATGGAGACAGTCATTGGAAAGGACCTGGCTTTTCTTTCCACCAGTAGCTGAGGAAAACAGGGACTGAGCAGCAGATGTTGTTTCAATCCAGCCGTATCAAGTTGGGCTCTGATAGCACAGAGTGGTGAGTTGCAGGTGTATCCATCTATATATTTGCGGTTGAGGCCAGCGCTGAAGTACAGTTATTTTGTAAATGGCTGGAAGGCATGAGGGTTATGGACCACTGGTGAAGGGGAGGGAGAATGTCTTTAATATCTTGGGTGGCAGCAATGAACAAGTTTAGCAGAAAATGTCCTGGTAAATGGATTGCCTTAGTACATTGGCGGCAATGTCCTTGACAAATTCAGAAAAAGTTAGGGATACTAGCAGAGAGAATTTTTTTTTTTATTTTGGTGATAATATACACAGCAAAATATACACCAATTCAACAATTTCTACATGTATAATTCAGTGACATTGACTACATTCTTCAAGTTGTACAACCATTCTCGCTGTCCTTTTCCCAATTGTTCTACCACCATTAACATAAACTCACTGCCCCTAAGCAAAAACTCCCCCTTTCCCCCTCCCTCCCACCTCTGGTAACCATTAATAACTTTTGAATTCTATATATTGCTTATTTCATATAAGTGAGATCATACCATATATATCCTTTTGTGACTGACTTATTTTGCTCAGCATAACTTTTTCAAGGTTCATCCACCCCAGCCCTTTTTTTTTTTTTTTTTACAGAACTCGATTGAAGTTTATTGAATATACAATTTGCAAATTGGAGAACAATCTGACTGGTTTAAAGATAACCTCCAGGAATAGTTTTGATTTAAGGTTTAAGGTTTAAAGTTTACCTCAGGGCAATGGTTTCGGGGGTCATCTAGCCTCAATGGATTTCACGTTTTTCTCTCATTTGATCAGGATTCTGCTATAGAACCTTTGATCAAAACATTCAGTAATGGTAGCCAGTACCATCCAGTTCTTCTGGTCTCATGCCAAAGAGGCAGTTGTTCATGGAGACAGTTAGACGCACAGTCCAATTCCTCCTCTGATTCCTGACTCTTTCTTCTTCGCTGCTCCAGGAAAATAGAGACCAATTTTCACACCTTGGAAGGCTGCTCACAAGATTTTAAGACCCCAGGCACTACACAATGAACAAGGAGGTAGAACAGAAACACTGAAAACAGTAGTAGGCCAATTGACTGGAATGTCCCATGAAACCATGACCCTAAACTTCCAAACCAAGAAAATAAATCCCATGAGGTGTTTGGTTGTACATAAGCAGCATCAGCAGCTGTTCCTTTTTTTTTAATTGTTGTGAAAATTTATATACAACACAACATTTGCTAACTCAACGTTTTTCAGGTGTACACCTTAGAGATATCAATTATATTAATCATGTTGTATAACCACAGAGAATTTTTTGGAGAACCTGTTGTTTCTTTTTCTGGGGTGATGGGTGTGGTAAGCTTTAGAGAGCTTGACATCTCCAGAGCCAAGCAAAGAAGGCCAGAGGGACTGAGACTTGGGTGCTCTCTGCACTGTTGTGGGCAGCAGACTAGAGAGAAGAGAGGAGCAGGTATCAAAAAAGAAGTCTCTTCCCTTTAGAAGGCATTAAGGTACACAAAAGGGTCAGACCTCTCAGCTCTCACCATTTGGAATTCATTTGGGGTGACTTTATCACAGAATCTTGGCCTTTTTCTCCTTTGAAAATTTTGCAAAGTTTACATGCTTCCTGGAGGAAAGTCATTATGTACATACTTTGAAATATCTTTTTAAAACTTACATGCACACACACACACACACACACACACACACACACACACACAGAAAGAGAGAGAGAGAGAGAGTCCCTGGGGTCTCAGGCATGAGCAAGAATACTTGAAATACGTTAGATAAATTCTCTCTTTTCTTTCATCCCTCCCTTCTACCCCTCATCCTCTTCATGATTAATTAAATGAAGGGCTTCTTTGTGCAAGTTCCTGACTGGGTAGCTCTGTACGAAATGAGTGCCGCTATAGTTTTACTTCCCTAAATATTCATGGAACTGTGGCTATAGGTGAGCCGGGAATGTAGACATTATGTACACTGGGGAAAATGCTGCCCAGTCTACTAATGGTAAAGGAGCCCAGGTACTTCTAGTAATGAAATATGAATTTGTTACTCCTTCACATCAAAGGACTGGCGTGTTATCCGTGATGAAAAAGAACAGTGATTTTATTTTTACAAAGATTTGTTTTCAAAAGTAAAGTAAAAGCTAGTCTTTTTGGTAACATAACTCCATCAATGTGCAGTGGAGAGAAACTTCAATAATCTAAGAGCAACTTGACTGGACAGGCAATGTTGTGACTTAAAGAAATATTCATTTCAAAGAAATATTGAAAGAGGAAATAATCTAGCCTTCCAACCCATGGCTCTCAGCACTGCAGATTAGAAATGATGCAAACCACATAGAAGAAAAAGAAAGCTAGGTTGCAATAACTTTTTTTTGGTACCTAAATCCTTCTGGAAGGTGTAGGGCAGATCTTAACTATACAACCTGCCCAGGTTCTCCAACTGTTCGGTCACTTTTTGTCATTTTCACCACTCTCTCCACAATTATTAAATATATTATCACTGCATTTGCCACAGATGTCTTGCTTTTAAGGATTTCAGTTTAAAAGCTGAAGTACCCAAGTGTTTACTTTTGGTAATACAGCATATTCTAATGGTGCTCTTTCACTAATGCTGCAGCCACCTCATGCCCGATTTCCATTATGAGTCATTATTTCAAGATGTGTAACTTGGCTACAGAAAATTGCTCTATAAAGACACCTGAACAGCAAGTTCTCATATGAGCAAGGAAATTTTAAGATGATGAAATGTTAAAAAAAAAAAAAAAACAGGGAGGGGGTAATAAATAGTCTTTAATAGCTTAGACTGCCTTTCTGAGCTCTTAAAAGTTGAAAATTAGTTGTTGAGGTTTTGCTGTTGGGTTTTTTTCCGCTTTTTTTTTTTTTTTTTTTTTTTACTTTTTGGAAATAAAAGACAACCTATTACGCCTCCATCTAGAGCAGACTTCTTTCTAACTTCTTTGCCCTATAAATCAGGCTATAAAGAGGTGAGAATCAGCTCCAGATTTCTTGTACCTTTCCTTCCTAGGGTCATGAACATTGTTATTTTCATTGGCTTGAGAAAAAAATACAGTGCTATTTGTAGTCATTAAAGTAACCATTGTTTAAGGATAGTCTCATTAATGCTCACTTCTTAAAATTCTATCCTTGGGACATCAATGTGGTGAAAAGAGCATGAGCTTTGGAGTGAAATAGCACAACATTCAAATCCTGGGTCTACCAAGCTCTGTGAAGCTTGATAAACCACTAAAGGAATAGAGCCTCAGTTTTACCAGGCTTAAAATAGGGACAAAAAGTATGTAAGGATTAAATGAGATAAGGCACACAAAAGCACTTAGCACAGTGTCAGGTGCTCAATATATAATAACTAACGTGATGATGGCGGTGGCCATGACTTCCTTCCTTCGGAGAAAAACTACAGGATCTCATCTGGGCCAACGAAGTGTGTAAGCAGAATGCATGCATTCATGAAAGACAAGGCTCATTAATCCCATTCCATGAACTTCCAGTTAATCGCTGGGAAACACACACAAAATTAAACTTCCATCCTTCTGAGTCCCAAGGAAGATGCAGCAAAGAAGCGTTTCTGAAAGTGGTAAAAGGGAATTAAGAAATCACAATCAATGGAAAATACAGCCTGACTTATTTCCCAGTCTGCTGTGCTAATACAAAACTCTAAATTTACCGAAGTACCTAGAGGAAAGCCCTCAAATAAGCACTAGGAGACTTTTCAGTGGCTTTAAGATGTTATGAGGATAGAATCTCACAGGATAAAGCTATTGAGAAACTCCTGTGTTATTCCACTCCCCATCACCAGAAATCAGAGGAATTTTCTAACTTGTTTAACCCAGGCTTAAGTGATATAGAGGATGAAATTGCAGATTCCACTACTGTGCTGCAAGACCTTGGCACCGAAGAGTAAGCGAATGATGTGTTCCTGAGTTAATCCAACCAAATGTCTTGGAGTTAAGTCATATTCCTGTCATCTTGTGGATGTGTGTTGATACAGTTCACCATGTATTCCACGTACATGTTTAACACAATCCATCCCATTCAGCCAGCAACACTAAAATAATGTATTCTTGACAGTGACTCGGGATGGGGTGTTGCATTTGCAAGCAAAACACACTCTACCTCCTCAATATTGGCTGCTTTAGTGGAAGCCCTTACAGCTGACAACACAGCAGAGAACTTCATAAAGAAAGTCTCATGATAGCTGTTATTTATTATGCAAATGCAGCCTGCCATGGCAACATTGCATCCAGGAGTTTGCTTTATTTGCACTAGGACATGGCCTGCATATTCAAATGAAGGCAGCCGTACATTATGCCTACACACTACAAAGATTTTGTTTTCCTTGACACTTACAGGAGAACAAACTGCAATTAATATAGCCTGTTTAAGCCGACAGCACCCAATTAGTTATCATCCATTTTCAGATTGGGATGCTAGACAAAAAACATGGAGCTGGGCTCCTTATTCAAAAGGAAAATACATCCAAACTACAGGTTTTCAAAGACACATTTAACTCACAATGGCAAGGATACTCACTTAGCCTTTAATGTGAAATGGAGTGTTAATTTTTCTCTGTCACCTCTTAATTGCTTCCTTATTATACTGTTCAAGCAGTTAATTGCTAGACTGAGTGAAAGAGTGTTTTCAGGGGAAAGGAAATGCCACAGCATGAAAGAAAAAAAAAATAAAAGCAGTTCACTAGCGTAATTGGGTCTGATATAACATTAGCTATGGTATTCCTTTTAATGGTATCTACCAAAATTAATAGGCAAAACCAAATTATTAGTGATTGGGAAAGCAGAAAAAGAATAAGTCAGCCAGCATGCCTGCATGTAACTTGCATTGCTGTCATTACAAGCAAGCAAGTGGACTCTTCCATGCCATCCACATTTGGCCCAGATGCAGGCTGCCTTCCTCATGTGTGGTGCAGATGAGGACATCTCCTCAACAAGCCAGATATTCCTAGTGCAGAAGCAGGGTCCAAATAGCCATATGGACACTTGCTTGCTGCCTTCTCAGGATTAACTCATTAGAGTATAACGGGGGCGGAGGGAAGCTAAAAGCAGTTGGGTCTTATGCTTCTCAATTCTTTCGAGTTACTGCCCTTCAATCCTCTTTGGCCCTTAGAGAAATTGACCCTTCCTTTCAGTACCATCAAAAATGGGAGTTGACACTTTCAAAGCTTGATTGTGCTTCTTCAGCAAAGAAATGGATAGTCAGAATACAAGTCAAGAATTACAGACATTTATCTAAACAACAAAACATAGATCACCGGCTTTAATGAGGATGTTTGCATGCCAGTGTTAGGGAATTCATAATAACTATTATTTTCTACATCCTCTAATTTTATTAGAGCATAGCAATTATTAATGAAGAAAGACGGTAAAGGAAACGCTTAAAGAGTGAGGTTACAAGAGAGATTTGTATTTGTATTGCATTTTAACTATGATCAAAAGAAATAACTTTGTTGTATTGAATTGCAAGGAGCCCTGGTGGTGCAGTGGTTAAGTGCTCATCTGCTAACCGAAAGGTCGTCGGTTCTAACCCACCGGCCACTCTGTGGGAGAAAGATGTGGCAGTCTGCTTCCATAAAGATTACAGCCTTGGAAACCCCATGGGACAGTTCTACTCTGTCCTATTGGGTTGCTATGAGTTGGAATTGACTCTACTGCAGTGGGTTTGTTTCTTCTGTTTGTTTTTTTGGTTTACCTTGAATTTCACTTCCCAATGAAAAACAGGAAAAAAAATGTAAACCTTTTACTGAATTGTGTTCATTCAAGTTTGCTCAATGATTAACTCATTAATATTGCTCTATCTGCTGCTCCTATTTGTTTACTGTCTGTCTGCTGATCTTGCCCTGGTTTTGTATATAGGAAGACAGGGGTGGATTTTCCTTTTATGAGTGGAACAGTAATCTGAAACTGTTTCAAGTACCCACATCCAAAAACACAGAAGTAGAGAAAAATCATCACCTCGAAGTGGAAAATGCTCAATTATAACGTACTGAACAATTAAGCAAGTAAATGAAATATTCACTATGAAGCATCACAGAGAAAACCCTCTAGGCATTGCAGTCTTCCACATATGGCTACAGGGCAAATGATCTGGAGCAAGACTTCTTAACATAGGATCCTTTCATGGGAATCAGGGGTCCATAAACTCCCTAAAATATTACATCACAATTCTATGTGTATGAGTCTCTGCACATTTTTATCAGAGAGGATCTGTAGCTTTTGTATTCATTTTCTATGCTACGTAACAAATTACCACAAATCCAGGAGCTTAAAACTATACATCCATTTATTGTCTCACAGTTTATGTGGCTCAAGAGTCTGGGCAATGCTTAGCTGGGTCCTTTGCAAGATTACCATCAAGGTGTCAGCCAGGGCTCCGTTCTTATCTTCAGGCTTGACTAGGGATGGTCCACTTCCAAGTTCACTCTGGTTGTTGGTAGAATGTATGTCCTTGCAATTGTACAACTCATGGCAGGTTACTTCTTCAAAGCCAGCAAGGAGAGCAAGATTCTAGAGTGAGTCTGCTAGCAAAAGGGAGTCTTAGGTAAGATAGCATAATCACGAGAGTGATATCTTTTCATTTTTGCCATATTTTACTGGTTATAGGCAAGACACAGGTCCTGCCCACACTCAACGGGAGGGGATTACACAAGAGCATGAACACTAGGAGGCAGGTATCATAAGTGTCACCTTAAAATCAGCCCACCATAGCTTTCATCAGATTTTCAAAGGAATCTATAATTTTTTTAAAAAGTTATAAATGACTGGTCTGGTCTACAGGGTATAAGTGTATTCATTATCATTGCTGAGTAACAAATTTCTACAAAACAATAATCATCTATTATCTCTCATGGTTTCTGTGGGTCAAGAATTCAGACAGAGCACAGTGTGGACCACTTTTCTCTGCTCCACAATGTCTGAGGTCTCAGCTAGAAGCCTCAGCGGCTGGGAGCTGGAGTCATCTGAAGGCTCATCACATGTCTGATGGTTGAGGCTGGCTATCGGCTAGGAGCCTTGGTTCCTCTCCATATGTTTCTCCATGTGCTCTCTGCATGAGCTAGTTTGGGCTTCCTCACAGCATGGTGACTGGGTTCTACAGGCCATCATCCCAAGGAAGAGATAGACAGCAAGAGCCAGGTGGAAGCCATATTGTATTTTCTGACCTAGCCAGAATTAACATATCTTCACTTCTACTGGGTGAGGCAGTTACAAAGGTTCACTCAGTTGCAAAGTAGTAGAACACAGACTCCACCCCTCATTGGGTGGAGTGTCAACCACACAGCAAAGAGCATGCCAAGTGGGATAAATATGTTGGTGGGGCTGGCCTGGAAATTACAATCTGATACAACAAGTGAATGTAGGCCTTCAACAAATGTTTATTTGGTGCCTACGCTTGGCATAGGTGACTAATCTAGTCCTTCACCAAATATTTATTGAGTGGTAACATTTTGTGTAGGTCACTGATGCGTGATGCTATATCTGTACTTCAAAGTTTCATTACTCCAATCAAATTGTCCCTTGCAACTTGCTAAACAAATCTATCCTAACAAAATAGCCCCCTTAAAGACTGAAATGTTATTCCTCTGAAGTCATCCCACCATCTTATAGATACACATGTCCATCAAAACTTCCTCCTCCAACCCTGAGACTTAAAGCATCTTGGAGAAATCCCAGCACTGAATGGAAATTCATGACTTGCAACTGAGACCCCCATAGTCACAGAAACATGCCCTTTTCACAGGGCCCTTCACCTTTAACAGACAGAAACTCTAGCCTCAAAAATTATCTTCATTTTACAGTAGAAATGCTCGATAAAGTGTTCTCTGCATTTTATAAATGCAGTTAACTAACAAATCATATGATTATTTACTCATTCATTACTTTGTTTACTCAACATGTGTTTATTGAATACCTACAATGTGTTAGGGACTATTCTAGGCACTGGGATTACAGTATTGAACAAGACAGACATTGTTCCTGCTGTCACAGAACTCTCAGTCCAGTGGAGGAAACTAAAAACTAAACAAGCAATTACAATACACTGTGATAAATGCTATGATGAGGCTAAATACAGAGTGATATGGACTTGAGGGTCAGGAAATGCTTCCTGGAGGAAGTGACAGTTAACTTCAAATCCAAACTATACGTTCCTAAAGGCAAATACTCCCTACAGTACAATACAGGCACATCCTAGTGGCTAAATGAAGCCTTGGTTGTAGGATGAATCCTATCACTCTCTTCTTCTAAAACCTTCAGTAGTGCCCAGCTATCTTTGTAGGACTTTTAGAGTCTCCTGTGACTTGGAATTGCCCTCCTTTTCCTGCCTCATCCATCACTACACCCTTCCACCCACTCTGCACTCTCACCATTCCTAAAATGTGATGCACTTTTAGACTGCTACACCTTTGCCTGCTCTGTTCCTGTAGTATGGCGTGCCCTTTCTACTTTATTATATATATATTTTTGCCTGTCCTATCTTAATCATTCCAAAAAGATTAGAAGCCTTTCTTGACCAAGTTCAGCCCAGCTGGAGTTAATTGCATCTTTCCCTGGTGCCCACGGCACTTAGCTTAGGCCACTTGTTTCACTTTGTCCAGCATTATAATTGCTTTTGTACGTGTCTTCCTCCAGCCTTATTTATTTATATAATCTCTTGTCACCAAGCACTTATCAATCATCTGCTGTATATTCTGAGTACTTTGCTATATGCTGGAATACAGTGTAGAAAAAATAGACAAGGTTCCTGCTCTCAGGAAACTATCTCACTGTTCTTAGCACAGTAGTGTCTAACGTAGATGTCCAATGTGTGTTGGGTACATGAATAAATGAATGGATATGAGGATGAGTGGTTTGAAATTTTATTATATCTCCCTCTATATATCCCGGAAGGGAGCACTGGTTGCACAGTGGTTAAAGCACTCGGCTGCTAACCAAGAACAGTTCAAACCTACCAACCACTCTGAGGGAGAAAGACGTAGCAGTCTGCTTCCATAAAGATTACAGCCTTCAAAACCCTATGGGGCGGTTCTACTCTGTCCTATAGGGTCGTTATGAGTAGAATCGACTAGATAGCAGTGGGTTTGGGTTTATATATCACAGAAAACCTATGATTTGAAACCAAGAATGCGTGTTACTTCTTAGATGGATCAATTGGTCCAAATCCAAAGGAGCCCAAGTTGAGTTGTTTCAAAGTGTCTAGTGATTATCATTTTAATGAAGTAACTACACTGTCCTACATGAGCCAAAAGATTATATTGTTCATATGAGTAGTTTCATTCACCTTAGCACGTTTTATCATGCCTGGACTATAGTTTTTCTAAGCAAATAGCACATAAACATACTAGTGCAGGATGAGATTCCTGGATGGACTGCCCATTGATTTTCTTCCCCTCAGTTAATAAGGCCAAGGACCATTTGTCTTAGTGTTCATTTCATATTGTCTTCATTTTCTCAACAAGTTTTCCCTGCATTCCTACTCTGTGGCATGCACTGTGTTAGGAACAGCCTTAAATAAACTGCCTCCAGAGACTGACTAGGAGAACCAAGAAACCAAAGTTATTCTATCAAACTGAGTGAGAGACAATAGAAACAGTGCTTTTCTCCCACAAGATAATTGAAAAATCTACCCTCATATTTTGATAAAGCCTCTCCCAGTGCTCCCCCTTTCTGCATTGACTTTGGCCTATGAGTGTGGTGTTCTGCCAAATGGGTGGAACCAGGATAGGAAAGTTAATAAGCAGGCATGTGGAGGTCAAGTTCACCTAGAAAACAAAGCTTCCTTCAATATGCCACACTGTGTGTCCTGCCACCAGCCACCCCTTCCATAGACACATACCTCTGAGTTTAACACCCTGAAAAGATCCCCTATACTTCCATTGACAAATGGTATCCTTCTAATTTTCAGAGATTGAAACCACTCTGCATTTCCGACACAAAAGGAAGAGTGACAATGGCAGCTAATGGATATCCCATTGTGTTAGGCAAGCACATTGCCCCAAAGCACACTGTCATTACAGATCTCTTCCAAGTCTCATCCTGAACCCTAGTCAAGGTTTTTAAAATTAACAGTCCTTTTAACTACTTCATTTCTGATTATCATATCCAAACCAACGAGCTATCAAGGCCTGACACTTCACTCATTAGGAAAGGTGTTCTCCAAGCTGTTATGCAAGGCTTTGATAATGCAGCCAGTCACCCATTCTATCACTTGTCCTTTCAGTTAGTCAGTTGATTGAGCTGTTAATACTGCTCTTAAAAAAGAGAATAATCAGTGATATTTACAGTGCCATTAGCCAACAGGTTGGAATTCTGCAGTGCATTCGGTAAGTTCCCCAGCCTTGCAGGAGTTTCTGCATTTGTAGAAAATGTGTTCCTGCAGTCAAATTGGTTTAATAAGCTAATGAATACCATCTGAACCACCATCCTTGTGATTTATTTCTAGCTTCACCATGAGATGGTGAGGCTAACTGAATAAAGAACCACAAGAAAAATCTGTGCCTGTGGAATTAGTATTTGGGGAAGAAACTCTGGCTATTGGCTATTAACCAGGCACTTGGAACAGAGAATGGAAAATAGAGGCAAAGGGCTTCCTAGTATATTTCCATTCTTCCAGAGAGGATCTTTATTAAGAATCGCCCCCAAAACCATGAATTGTGTTTGCCTAGTTTGTCAAAGGGACTTGCTTATCAGCATTGCTGAGAAGCACCTGAAGGATACCATTTTTTTCAGAATGTTCAATCAATTAAAATTGGAGTGGGCAGGGGTTAGAATAATAATGACAACAACAATAATAATAGCACATGCTTAGAGCATCCCACAGCACTGAGATTTCATTTTCGGTGTAGAAGAGTTACAGTTCCACAACAAGCTCACACTCACCACCTGCCCTCTCCTCTCTCCCCTCATTAAACTCAGCTCACTCCGTCATGGTAGTTTGAAATGTGTCTTCCTCTATAATATAGTTTTAAGCCCCTTTGAGGGCAGATGTCTCTTCATCTCAGTGTCCTCTCTCTGCTGCACTGTCTACTGTGGTGCTTTACACTCAGTAACTGCTCATTAAATCAGTTTGTTTGTGTTTAACATTACCAAAAGGCAGACTAAACTGGATGGGATAATAGAGGCATGAGCAAAGACCCCAGGGACCATGGAAGACGGAATAATGCCCAAAAGAATCTATAATGAGAGTAAGGTGGGACAAAACAAAAATCTCTTAGAAAGCTGGACACAATGTGAAGGTTGTTATTGTTGTTGTTAGGTGCCATCCAATTGGTTTCGATTCATAGTGACCCCACGTAAAACAGAACGAAACACTGCCTGGTCCTGCGCCATCCTCACAATTGTTGCTATGCTAGAACCCATCATTTGCAGCCACTGTGTCAGTCCATCTCTTTGAGTCTTCCTCTTTTTCAATGACTCTCTACCAAGCATGATGTCCTTCTTCAGGGATTGTTCCCTCCTGATAACATGTCCAAAGTACATGAGACTAAGTCTCTCCATCCTTGCTTCTAAGGAGCACTCTGGCTATACTTCTTCCAAGACAGACTTGTTCATTCTTCTGGCAGTCCATGATATATTCAATATTCTTTGCCAACACCATAATTCAAAGGCATTAATTCTTCTTCAGTCTGTCTTATTCATTGTCCAGCTTTTGCATGCATATGAGGCAATTGAACATACCATCGCCTGAGTCAGGCGCACCTTAGTTCTCAAAGTGACATCTTTGCTTCTTAACACTTTAAAGAGGTCTTTTGCAGCAGATTTTCCCAATGCAATGTGTCTTTTGATTTCTTGACTGCTGCTTCCTTGGGTGTTGATTGTGGATACAAGTAAAATGAAATCTTTGAAAACTTCAATCTTTTCTCTGTTTATCATGATGCTGCTTATTGGTCCAGTTCTGAGGATTTTTGTTTTCTTTATGTTGAGGTGTAATCCATACTGAAGGCTGTGGTCTTTGATCTTCATCAGTAAGTGCTTCAAGTCCTCTTCACTTTCAGCAAGCAAGGTTGTGACATCTGCATATCTCAGATTGTTAGTGAGCCTTCATCCAATCCTAATGCCTTCTTTGTATAGTCCAGTTTCTTGGATTATTTGTTCAGCATACGGATTGAATAGGTATGGTGAAAGGATACAACCCTGACACACGCCTTTCCTGACTTTAAACCACGCAGTATCCCCTTGTTTTATTCGAATGACTGCCTCTGGGTCTATGTACAGGTTCCTCATGAGCACAATTAAGTGTTCTGAAATTCCCATTCTTTTCAATGTTATCCATTATTTGTTATGATCCACACAGTTGAATGCCTTTGCATAGTCCATAAAACACAGGTAAACATCTTTCTGGTATTCTCTGCTTTCAGCCAAGATCCATCTGACATCAGCCATGTTCCACATTCTCTTCTGAATCCAGCTTGAATTTCTGGCAGTTCCCTGTTGAGGTACTGCTGCAACCTTTTTTGAATTTTCAGCAAAATTTTACTTGCATGTGATATTAATGATATTGTTCAATAATTTCCACATTCTGTTGTGTCACCTTTCCTGGGAATGGGCACAAATATGGATCTGTTCCAGTCAGTTGGCCAGGAAGCTGTCTTCCAAATTTCTTGGCCTAGACGAGTGAGAACCTCCAGTGCTACATCTGTTTGTTGAAGCATCTCAGTTGGCATTCCATCAATTCCTGGAGCCTTGTTTTCACCAATGCCTTATCTGAAGCCTAGATTTCTTCCTTCAATACCATTGGTTCTTGATCATATGCTACCTCCTAAAATGGCTGAATGTTGACCAATTCTTTTTGGTACAGTGACTTTGTGTATTCCTTCCATCTTATTTTGATACTTCCTGCGGAATTGAATATCTTGCCCATAGAATCCTTCAATATTGCAACTCGAGGCTTGAATTTTTTCTTCAGTTCTTTCAGCATGAGAAATGCCGAGTGTGTTCTTCCCTTTTGGTTTTCTAACTCCAGGTCTTTGTGCATTTCATTATAATACTTTATCTTCTTGAGCTGCACTTTGAAATCTTCTGTTCAGCTCTTTTACTTTGGTATTTCTTCCATTTGCTTTTGCTTCTCTACATTCAAGAGCAAGTTTCAGAGTTTCTTCTGACATCCATTTGGTCTTTTCTTTCTTTCTTGTCTTTTTAATGACCTTTTGCTTTCTTCATGTCTTTGATGTCATTCCACAACTCATCTGGTGTTCGGTCATTAGTGTTCAGTGCATCAAATTTAGTCCTGAGAGGGCCTCTAAATTCAGGTGGGATATACTCAGTGTAGTACTTTGGCTCTCATGGACTTGTTTTAATTTTCTTCAGCTTCAGCCTGAACTTGCATATGAGCAATTGATGGTCTAGTCCGCAGTCGGCCCCTGGCCTTGTTCTGACTGATGATATTAAGCTTTTCCATCATCTCTTTCCACAGATATAGTTGATTTGATTCCTGTGTTTTTCATCCGGTGAGGTCCACGTGTACAGTCACTGTTTATGCTGTTGAAAAAGGGTATTTGCAATGAATAAGTCATTGGTCTTGGAAAATCTTATCATGTGGTCTCCAGCATTCTTTCCATCACCAAGGCCGTATTTTCCAACTACTGATCCTTCTTTGTTTCCAACTTTCACATTCCAATCAACTGTATTTATCAATGCATCCCAATTTCAAGTTTAATCAATTTCAGACTGCAGAAGTTGGTAAAAATCTTCAACTTCCTTATCTTTGGCATTAGTGGTTGGTGCGTAAATTTGAATAATAGTTGTATTAACTGGTCATCCTTGTAGGAGTCTGGATATTACCCTATCACCGACTGCTTTGTACTTCAGAATAGATCTTGAAATGTTCTTTTAGACGGTGAATATAACACCATTCCTGTTCAATTTCTCATTCCCAGCATAGTAGATCATTTTATTGTCTGATTCAAAATGGCCATTACCACTCCATTTCAGCTCACTAATGCTTAGGATATCAATCCTTATGCATTCCATTTCATTTTTGACAACTTCCAATTGTTCGACATTCATACTTCATACAGTCCATGTTATGATTATTAATGGATGTTTGCAGCTATTTATTCTCATTTTGAATTGTGCCACATCAGCAAATTAGGGTCCCAAAAGCTTGACTCCATTCACATCATTAAGGTCGACTCTACTTTGAGGAGGTAGCTCTTCCCCAGTCATATTTTGAGTGTCTTCCAACCCAGAGGGATCATCCTCAGCACTATATCAGACAGTATTCCCCACTGCTGTTCATAAGGTTTTCACTGGCCAATTCTTTCAGAAATAGACCTCCAGGTCTCTCTTCCTAATCTGTCTCAGTCTGGAACTTCCCTGAAACCTGTCCACCATGGGTGACCCTGATGGTATTTGAAATATTGGTGGCATGGCTTCTAGCATCACAGCAACATGCAAGCCACTACAGTACCACAAACTGATAGACAAGTGGTAGAATGTGAATTTAGGTAATAGAAATAGAGGATCTGAGTGAATTCTAAAGGACTGGTCAGATGTTATGATTTTAAAATGACTTAGTTGACTGAGTTTGAAATCTATGTGCATCCCTTCATAGTTCATGGTGGTGCGACTAATTCCCATCAAGACATGAAATTTGGCATGTTTTCTAATATTGGTCATTGGTTTGTGCTGAGACATACATGTTCTCTTACCAGGTACTCCATTTGGCAATTGACAACCTGACAGGTTTGAATTATTTATGTACTCTGCAGCCATGAGAAATAGCTTTTCTTGAGGAGGCAGAGCCAATATGGTGCTATAGACAGAAGCACTACATCATCCCTCCACAGCAAAGACCTGAAAAACTAAGTAAAACAGAGACAAACGTCAGTCCTGGAACCCTAAGCATCAAGTGAAGAGATATAGAACTCAGGCAAGCACCGAATGGAATAAGAAACTGACAGAGAACAGAGAGCTAGGAGAGATACATGTGGAGGGCCCCATCAGCTACCGCAGCACGGATTTGCCATCTTGGATTCCTGTCGGAGATCAGTGGACAAGGAGTAAGGGAAAGCAGCTTTATGGAGCTCCCCGCAGGAGACAGAGCAACCAGTAACCAGAAATATACACTTTCCCACCCACCCCCCTCTTCTTCCCTCCTGATTGGCCTCCTCTGCTTCCCACAGACTGCAGTCTTTTGGCCAGGAGGCCTCGGCTTTGGCCCCATCGCACTTGGATTCACCCACCCACAGAGGCCGGCTCCCTGAGTGCCATTTGTTTGTTCCTGGTGTTGATTTTACCACTTCTTTTGGTGTCTTCCATGCCTCTCACCACCTCCCCCTCCTTTCTCTTGAACACCTGGCTCCATGTGCCATCTTTGCTTCTTCTTGAAAGGCTGTGAAACACTGTTCGACTGGGGAACTGCTCCCCCAGCCCACACTGCCATACTGGTGGGATCCCTTGGGCTTTTTTGGTTTGTTTGTTTTGTTCTGTTCTGTTTGTTTATTTTCTTTTTTTGTGGCTTGGGAGCCCCTTCTACCTGGACTGTACTGCACAGCTTGGGAGCCACATCCCTGGTCTGTGCATCTGTGCTGGAGGGGTCCCTGGGCACATTTCTTTTTTCTTTTTTCCTTTTTGTCTGTCTTCATTTCTCAGTTTCTCGTCCCTCTATACTTACCTACTTTTACTATCTCCTGAATACCTGGCACTGTGTGACATCTCTACCCCTTCTAGGCAGGCTGTACTTCACAACCTGGGAGCCACTAGGGGCTTTTCTTTTCTTTTTTTGTTTTTTAAATTTTTCTTTCTTTTTCACTTTTTCTGTTTTCTCCATTTCTCAGTTTCTCATCTCTCCACTCCAATGGCAAGCTCCTTTAGCACTCTTTTTTTGTTTGTTTGTTTTTGCCTCCTGTTTCTCCCTCCTCTGTCTCCTCTTTCCCAGACTCAGCTCCACACATCACAATCTCCTCTCTACTTCCTGCCTACCTGCACTGTGTGCTAAACATCATACCCCTGAGCAGCACAGGCAAGGCCTAACAGAACTTGCCCTGCACTGATTCCCAACCTGCCAATTTGACCCTAGTATGTGTCACAAACAACCCATCCCAACCCCTCCCCTTCAGCTGGACCTACCCTGCTGCACCATAGCTGAGCAACTGGCCCTGCACATTGGACAAGGAGGTGAAGTGAATCATGCCCACAGATGAGCAAACAACAAAGAATGCACAGCCCTCCTGCTCAGACATAATCAAACAAAACAAAATATCAAGATGAAACAAACAAATCTATGATCAATAAAAGAAGAAAATAACTACTGGATGTCCTGAAGACAGAAAACAATATCAAAACATATATTAAAAAAAAAAAAACAACAGGACAGGATGGTTTCAGTAGGTATCCAAAATAAAACATCAAATGACTTTCCAGTAGAAAAAAAGGCACTAGAACTACCTATAGGGAATTCAAATTTCTAATATTCAGAGCTATCCAAGAGTTGAAGCAAAAAGGAGACAAAAATGAGGAAAAAACAGACAAATTCATGGAAAATACAGACAAAAAAATGGAAGAATTCAGGAAAATAATACAGGAACAAAATGCCAAAATAAATTCACAATTATAAATCATACAAAGACAACAGTTAGAAAACCCAAAGATAAACAATAAGATTTCAGAAATGGACAGTGTCATAGAAGGGCTGAGGAGCAGTTTTGAAATGGTAGAAGACAGGATCAGCGAAATTGAAGACAAACACTTGTATACAACTCTGTTTGAGGAAAAATTAGAAAAAAAAGAACAAAGACAAATGAAGAAACCCAGAGAATTATGAGGAATTCAATCAAAAGCAAAAATTTGCAAGTGAATGGAGTTCGAGAAGGGGGGAGAAAACAGAAAACACAGACAGGATCATTGAAGAACTGCTGACAGAAAACTTCCCCAATATCATGAAAGATGAAAAGCTGACCATCCAAGAAGCTCAGTGAACCCCATATAGGATAGAAGAAAATCACCAAGGCTTATAATCACACTCGCTTAAACCGAAGACAAAGAAAGAATCCTGAGAGCAGCTCAAGAAAAACAAAAATCACATATAGAGGAGAAACAATAAGACTAAGCTCATATTATTCGGCAGAAACCATGCAGGCAAGAAGGCAATGGGATACATATATATAACCTTGAAAGAAAAAGATTACCAGCCAAGAATAATATATCCTGCAAAACTCTTGTTCAAATGTGATGGTGAAATTAGGACATTTCCAGATAAACAGAAATTAAGGGAATATGTAAAAACCAAATCAAACTTACAAGAATTATTAAAAGGAGTCCTTCAACCTGAGAACAAAAAATATCAGACCACAGCCTGAATCTAGGACGCAAGATTGTACCAGCCAGATACCAACATAGAAATGAACTCTCAAGGACTATCCAAACCCACAAGAATTACAACAGGGAACCAGAGAGGTTAATCTGTAAATGACAACAACATCAGAACAATAAAAGAGGGAATAAACGGAATAAGTGTAGAACTTTCTAATGGAGAGGAAGGCAAGTTAACACCAAGTAATAATAGATTGGTTCAAACCTAGGAAGATAAGGGTAAATTTCAAGGTAACCACAAAGAAAGTTAACAAACATACTCATCAAAATAAAGGAGAAAAACATAAAGTGTCAGTAAACAGAAAACCTACAAAAACAAAAGAAATGAAAAAAAATCCACAAACAAAAGGAATTCAGCACAAGAGACTAAGAGGAACAAGAAAATGTCAGCAGCAAAAAAAAAAGTGCTACAAAATGACAGCAATAAACACACCTATTGATAGTTAAACTGAATGTAAATGGCATAAATGCACTGTAAAGAGGTGGAGAGTGACAGAGTGGATAAAAAAACAGGACCCATCAGTATACTATCTACAAGAAACATACCTTAGAAACAAAGACATAAATTTATTAAAAATCAAAGGATGGAAAAAATATATCAAGCAAATAGCTACCAAGAAAGAGCAGGAGTGGCAATACTAATCTCAGATAAAATAGACTTTAAAACAATATCCACCATAAAAGACAAAGATGGACACTATACAATGATTAAAGGGATGATCTATCATGAAGACATAACTATAATAAACATCTACACACCCAATGACAGGGCTCCAAAATACATAAAACAAACTCTAACAGCACTGAAAAGAGAAATTGACAGCTCCACAATAATAAGATACTTCAACATACCACTCTTAGTAAAGGACAAAACATCTAGAAATAAATTCAACAAAGATACAGAAGACCTAAAGGCACAATCAAACAAATTGACCTCGTAGGCATATATAGAACACTCCACCCAACAGCTGCAAAGTACACATTCTTTTCCAACGCACAAGGAACGTTCTCCAGAATAGATCACATCTTAGGCCACAGAGTAACCCTCAACAAAATCCAAAACAGTGAGATAATAGAAAGTTTATTCTCTGACCACAACACTATCAAGGTAGAAATTGACAAAAGGAAGAGAAAGGAAAAAAATCAGTGACATAAAAACTGAAAAACACCCTGCTTAAAAACCACTGGGTAATAGAATAAATCAGAGATGAAATCAAAAAATTCCTAGAATCAGACAAGAATGAAAACACATCATACCAAAATCTTTGGGACACAGCAAAGGCAGTCCTCAGAGGATGATTTATAGTAATAGATGCACACATCAAAAAAGAAGAAATGGATAACCTCAAAACATTTGCTACACAACTTGAACAAACAGAAATAGTACAGCAAAAAAAGCCCACAACCACCAGCAGAAAGGAAATAATAAAGATCAGAGCAGAAATAAATGAAATGGAGAATAGAAAAACAATAGAAAGAATCAACAAAACCAAAAGTTGGTTCTTTGAAAGGATCAACAAAATTGACAAACCACTGGCCAAACTGACAAAAGAAAAACAGGAGAGGATGCAAATAACCCAAATAAGAAATGAAACGAGGGTCATTACAACAGACCCAACTGAAATAAAAAGGATCATAACAGAGTATTATGAAAAACTATAGTCCAACAAATTTAACAACCTAGAGGAAATGGACAAATTTCTAGAAACACACTACCTACTCAAACTAACACAAAGTGATGTTGAAAATCTGAACAGGTTCATAACAAAAGGGGAGATTGAAAAGGTAATAAAAAAATTTCAGGAAAAAAAAAAAATCCTGGCCCAGGTGATTTCACTGGAGAATTCTACCAAACATTCAGAGAAGAGCTTATACCAGTGCTACTCAAACTATTTCAGAACATAGAAAAGGAAGTGACACTTCTGAATTCATTCTATGAAGCCAGCATAACCCTGATACCAAACCAGCCAAAGACACCACAAAAAAAGAAAATTACAGACCAGTATCTCTCAGGTGTATAGATGCAAAAATTCTCAATAAAATTCTAGCTAATAGAATTCAGCATCATATCAGAATGATAATACATCACGACCAAGTAGGATTCATACCAGGTGTGCAAGGATGGTTCAACATTAGAAAATCAATCAACGTAATCCACCACATAAATAAAAGGAAAGAAAAGAATTAGATGATCATATCGATCGACGCAGAAAAGGCATTCGACAAAATCCAACATCCATTCCTGATAAAAACTCTCAATAAAGTAGGTATAGAAGGGAAATTTCTCATCATAATAAAAGGCATCTATGCAAAACCAATGGCCAACATCATTTTTAATGTAGAGAGGCTGAAAACATTCCCCTTGAGAACAGGAACAAGACAACTTTATAACCACTACTATTTAACATTGTGCTGGAAGTCCTAGCTGGGGCAATAATGAAAGAAAAAGAAATAAAGGGCATCCAAATTGGTAATGAAGAAGTTAAATTGTCCTTATTTGCAGATGATAAGTTACCATACATAGAAAACCCAAGACTCCAAGAGAAAATTACTGGAACTAATAGAAAGAATCAGCAGAGTAGCAGGATACAGGACAAACATAAAAAAAAATCAGTTGGATTCCTATACACCAATAAACAGAATGATGACAAGGAAATCAGGAAAACAATACCATTCATAATAGCCACTAAAAAAATAAGAATACTTAGGAATAAATCTAATCAGGGATGTAAAAGACCTATACAAAGAAAACTACAAAACACTACTGCAAGAAACCCAAAGGGATCTACATAAATGGAAAAAACATACCATGCTCATGGATAGGTAGACTCAACATTGTGAAAATGACAATTCTACCCAAAGCAATTTACAGATACAAAGCAATCCTGATCCAAATACCAACAACATTCTTTAAAGAGATGGAAAAGACAATCATTAACTTTATATGGAAGGGGAAGAGGCCTCGAATAAGTAAAGCATTATTGAAGAAGAAGAATAGGGTAGGAGGACTTGCACTACCTGACTTCAGAACCTACTGTATAGCTACAGTAGTCAAAACAGCCTGGTACTGGTACAACGACAGATACATTGACCAATGGAACAGAATTGAGAATCCAGATGTAAATCCATCCACCTACGGTCACCTGATCTTCGACAAGGGCCCAAAGTCCATCAAATGGGGAACAGACCGTCTTTTTAACAAATGGTGCTGGCAAAACTGGATGTCCATCTGCAAAAAAAGAAAAAAGAAAAAAAAGAAACAGGACCCATACCTCACACCATATACAAAAACTACTTCAAAATGGATCAAAGACCTAAACATAAACCCCAAAACTATAAAGTTCATAGAAGAACAAATTGGATCAATGCTAGAGGCCCTAATACATGGCATTAACAGGATATAAATCATAACCAACAACACACAAACTCCAGAAGATAAGCTAGATAACTGGGATCTTCTAAAAATTAAACATTTATGCTCATCAAAAGATTTCAGCAAAAGAGTAAAAAGAGAACCTACAGACTGGGAAAAAAATTGGCTATTACAAATCAGACAAAGGTCTAATCTCTAAAATCTTCAAGAAAGTCCAACACTTCTACAACAAAAGGACAAATAATCCAGTTAAAAAACGGGCAAAGGAAATGAACAGACACTTCACCAAAGAAGACATTCAAGCAGCTAACAGACACATGAGGAAATGCTCACCATTAGAGAAATGCAAATTAAAACCACAATGAGATACCATCTCACCTTGGCGTTACTGGCACGAATCAAAAAAACAGGAAATAACAAATGTTGGAGAGGCTGAGGAGAGATGGGAACTCTTAAGCACTGCTGGTGGGAATGCAAAATGATACAACCATTTTGGAAAATGATATGGCGCTTCCATAGAAAGCTAGAAATAGAAATACTATACGATCCAGCAATCTCACTCCTAGAAATATATCCTAGAGAAATAAGAGTTGTCATACGAATAGACATATGCATACCCATATTCATTGCAGCATTGTTCACAATAGCAAAAAGATGGAAACAACCTAGATGCCCATCAACAGATGAATGGATAAACAAACTATAGTACATACGCACGATGGAGTATTATGCAACAATAAAGAACAATGACAAATCTGCAAAGCATCTTATAACATGGATGAATCTAGGTGGCATTATGCTGAGTGAAATAAGTCAATCACAAAAGGACAAATATTGTATGAGACCACTACTGTAAAAAGCCATGAAGAGGTTGCACACAAAAAGAAACAATCTTTGATGGTTACGAAGGAGGGGAGGGGTCGGGATGGAAAAACACTAAATAGACAATAGAGAAGTGGTAACTTTTGTGAAGGGTAAGACAGTACACAATACTGGGGAAGCCAGTACAACTTGTGCAAGGCAAGGTCATGGAAGAGCCATAGACACATCCAAACTCACTGAGGGATCAAATTGCTGGGCTGAGGACTGTGGGGACTATGGTCTCCGGGAACATCTAGCTCCATTGGCATAACATAGTTTATAGAGAAAATGTTTTACATTCTAGCTCCATTGGCATAACATAGATTATAAAGAAAATGTTTTACATTCTACTTTGGCGAGTAGCATCTGGTATCTTAAAAGCCTGTGAGCGGCCATCTAAGATACTCCACTGGTCTCACCCCTTTGGGAGCAAAGGAGAATGAAGAAAACTAAAGAGACAAGGGAAAGATTAGTCCAAAGGACTAATGGACCACATCTACCATGGCCTTTACCAGACTGAGTCCAGTACAACTAGGTGGTGGCCGGCTACCACCACTGACCGCTCTAACAGGGATCACAATAGAGGGTCCCAGACAGTACTGGAGAAAAATGTAGAAAAAATTCTAACTCACAAAAAAAGACCAGACTTGCTGGCCTGACAGAGACTGGAGAAACCCTGATAGTATGGCCCATGGACACACTTTTAGCTCAGTAATGAAGTCACTCCAGAGGTTCAACTTTTAGCCAAAGATTGGATAGACCCATAGGACAAAATGGGACTAAAGGGGCACACCAGCCCAGGGGCAAGCACTAGAAGGTAGGAGGGGACAGGAAAGCTGGTAATAGGGAACCCAAGGTCGAGAAGGGACAGTGTTGACATGTTGTGGGGTTGTTAACCAATGTCATAAAATAGTATGTGTACTGTTAAATGAGAAATTAGTTTGTTCTGTAAACCTTCGTCTAAAGTACAATAAAAAAAGAAAGAAAAAGCTTATCTTCAGTCTTCAATTCCAAATATTACTCTCATATTCCAAAATGCTTCAGTTCTAGAACCTACTCTAGGGATCTCAAAAAGAAAAGAGAAAGCACAAATGAATAAAATGCCTCGCTTCAGAATACTGATGATAGAAACAAGGAAGATGAGGGAGAACTTAAAAATAAGCATCCAGACTCTAGATAAACTGATTTCACTCTCCTTCTAAATTTTATCACACTCCCTGAAACTAATTACTACCCCTTTTAATCCATGTTGTCACATTCTCTCTTCAAATGTGACCTCTGACAAGTTTTTAAATAATCCTCCTTTGTCAGCATAATCATAATAATTCTAATAGCACAGGCTTTACTTGCATACGTAGAACTTTCAAATCAGTATATGTACCCTGATCGACACTGAGTTTGCTTTTAATGTAGTATGTATGCCATGGTTTCCTTCTTGTAACTCTAGCTTATATTAGTATATCTCACACTGTCCCACATTTGAAATAGAGAAAGATATGTTATATAGTTGGTGCAATTTAAGAATAAAAAAAATATATGAATGATGATAGATAATTAAATTGAACAATCTGATGTCTGACTTCTACACATTTTTATTAAGCGAGGCATCTATTCCCACTTCTCTGCATTAAGTTCTTTACCTAAATCGTTCTTCTTTTTTTGTTAACTTCCGATTCTCTTTTGTCTAAGTCTGCAATGTCCCATATAGCCTTGAAATCAATTTAGCAGACAGTCCTTTTGTACAGTTTTGTAATCTGCAATATTTGCATTTCTATACCTCCCTTTAATTCACAAAGAACAGTACATCTCCTCCAGAGAAGACTGAAGAAAAATGAAGCTGCAGAAATATTAAAATCTACAACTTGGAAAAAATGATTTAAAACATCCGTTCGTAAAAATATAAGTGATCCCTTTTTGTTGCTAGCTTCTAATGGTCATTTAAAAAATATGTAGAAGATCCTCATTATACCACAAAAGAGTCAAGGGAGACAATTTTCCTTGCCAGCCTATGAATTTATGCACTTTCCCATAGAGTTGGAAATTGCTGTTAACATAATCTTTCTTTGTGATTCCATCTCTGTATACTTTATTTGATGTCTGCTGTCACCAGCTCAAATCTAGGTGGTTGTGGGAGCCAACATAAGAGCAAACAGACAGGTCATCTAAAAGTGGGGCTCTTTGATTTTTTTTTCCCCTCTATGAACCAAAAGTTACTCTTTTCTATATAGTAATTCGAACATATACAACAGTGAACATATTTCAAAAGTTTAAAAAAAATCTTTAATAATTTGTTAGCTTATTAGAAAGGAGGTCTGTGGAGTACATGCAAATTCCACTAATGATAAGAAATTTAGAAAAGGCCAAACAAAGAAATAGGGACAAATAGTGGAGAAGTATAAATGGTGGAATTCCAGGATCAACACGCTAGAGCTTTCTTTAATCTTTCTGTGAATAAACAAGTAAGCAAGTATAGCAAAATTCCTGAGAGTACTGATTATATGTTTCATTCATTACTTTTGTTTCTTAAAAAAATCCAGTGCTTATTATGTACTTTCTATAGATTTATAAGAGCCCTGGTGGCACAGTGGTTAAGAGCTTGGCTGCTAACTAAAAGGTCAGCAGTTTGAATCCACCAGCTGCTCCTTGGAAACCCTATAGGGCAGATCTACTCTGTCCTATAGAGTCACTATGAGTCGGAATCAACTCAATGGCAATGGGTTTATAGATGTATAGAAATGAAAGACCCAGTCCCTAACCTCAAGGAGGTTAAGTCAAGTGGAGAGGACAGACACATGGATAATAGAGAGCAATGACTGCCTTAATGAAGGGATGTATAGGGGATTATGGTGTCACAGAGATGGGACACCAGATCCTGTCTAGGAATGTACAGGAGGGCTCAGTCAAAAAAAAAAAGGCGGGGGGATAAGGGAGGTATGTTTCAGGAATAAGGAAAGAGTTTATGCAAAAGCTCAAAGATACAAGAACATGTCAGATATAGGGACCACCAAGTCATCCTTGAACTATAAAAGCTTTGATACTGCCCCAAACTTGATAGTGTTTCTAAGAATCGCCTGGAAAGCTGATTTTAAAATGTACATTGAGATGCAGGTGGCCCCAGGACTAACACTTGAAGAGTCATATCGAATGGATTCATTTGTGGACACATTTTTAGGTCAATGGCTCACTTCCAGATCCTTGAATTCACTTGTTAGACAAAAAAAAAAAAAAAAAAATTTACTCATGACTCAGAGTGCCAGAACGAAACAGTTTTATCCCGTTCACCAAATTAGTTCAATCAAGTCAAAAAACATTTATTGAACACTGACCATATGCTAGGCATTTAACAAGGTATGGATGCGGGTGGGGTAAGGGGAATTGAGAGCAATGAAGTGAATAAGGCAGGCACCATCCTCAAGAAGCTCAAGGAGAATCATGGGGTTGCTTGTGTAACCAACCCCCTCAGAGTGGTCAAGGTCCAGTCAGGGACAGAGACCACACGAGTTATCTGAGCAGAGAGAATTTTGTGGAGAGAATTTTGTGTAAAGAATTTTTGATTAAACAAAGTTTTGCCTAGGTGACTGAAAGGGGAAAAGAAAAAGGTATCATAGAGGTAGCAACTGCAGGAAGCAGTTACCGCCCTGTCATGGATTGAATTGTGTCCCCCAAAAATATGTGTATCAATTTGACTAGGCCATGATTCTCAGTATTGTGTGATTGTCCACCATTTTGTCATCTGATGTGATTTTCCTATGTGTTATAAATCCTACCTCTATGATGTTAATCACTTGGGATAGGTGGCAGTTATGTTAGTGAGGCAGGACTCAATCTACAAGATTGGATTGTGTCTTGAGCCAATCTCTTCTGAGATATAAAAGAGAGAAGCAAGCAGAGAGACAGGGGGACCTCATACCACCAAGAAAGCAGTGCCGGGAGCAGAGCGTGTTCTTTGGACCTGAGGTTTCTGCGCTGAGATGCTCCCAGACCAAGGGAAGACTGATGAGCAGACAGACACACAAAATCTTCTCCTGGAGCTGATGCCCTAAATTTGGACCTGTAGCCTACTAGACTGTGAGAGAATAAATTTCTCTTTGTTAAAGCCATCCACTTGTAGTATTTCTGGTATAGCAGCGCTAGATGCCTAAGACACACCCCTAAGGCTGGGGAACAAGGGAAGTGGTTGGAACTCTTGAAACTTAGAAGCTTAGAAGGGGACCCTCACAGAGCTGAAACTCAGACCTCTGAGGAGGGGGAGCTGCTCAACTGAGTTTGGTGTCTCTATGTTTGGGACCCAGACATATGGGGAAGGAGTGCTGGCTGGTACTGATATCTTTGAGGTCTAAATGGGTAAGGTGAAAAGGAGGTGGGGTGAAGTGCCATGAAGCTTGTTCTGTGAGTGTTGGAAAATCTGCAAACTGGATTTGACTGCTGCCACAAAAGGGAACAGCTGATGCTGGGGTGAAGAAGTAAGGCTTGGGATTATACTCAAAGATAGGAAGAGAGCAGGAGACCCACAGGGGATGAATAAACATAAAGGAGCAAGTCCATTCTTCTTCCTCTGGCCTTGTAGTCTCTTTCTTGCGAAGCCTATTGGCAGAGCTTAACATGGAGCAAGTTAGCCAAGCAGAAGTATGATTTGCAAAGCCCCAGACTCTGAATCACAGAACAGAATACAGAAGGGTGGGTTTAGAGCTGAGGTCTAGACATTAACTTAATAACTGAACAACCCCTGTAACATAAAATAGAATGAAATATATATAAGGGCTATCATAGAATTCTGTGGTAGTGCAGAAAAAAGAGAAGTGAACTCCTGGTGGAAAGATCAAGAAGGTAAGAATGCATGGTTGCAGTGTGCTTTCAAAAAGTTGAAGAAATAAGTGAAAAGGGAGTGGTAGAGATGGTGCTAAGTCAGTGAGTGGGAATATCTGGGAAGAGACATGGCATTTACTTAGTGCTCACTATGAGACAGGCAGTTTTAGGAACTTTCCAATACATAATCTCATTTAAGCACAACAACCCTTGGGGGCAGGTATAATTATCCCATTTAGAGATGAGACCCCTTTAGCTCATTCATCAGTAATTCATCAATTGTAACTATAAACCAGGTAGCTGAGATTGCAGCAGTGGACAAGCCTGTTGCCCCTGCCCTCAGGTAGCTTACACTCAAAAGGGTAAATAGAGCTCCCAAAGCCACACAGGTGGTATGTAGCAGAACTGGGATCAGAAACCATATGGGTAAGTCCTTCTAGCTATGCCACATTGCCTCCAAACTCTTACAGTATGTTTGCAGCAGAGTACAGAGCACAGTGTGAAATGCCAATGCTGGGTCAGGGAAATCAATGCCAGTAGAATTGGTTTAGTAATTTAAGAAATATTCTAAAATTCACAAAACAATAACTCGCATATACGTGACATCTCATATGCAGCAGATCCCATGCAAGGTGCTTTAGACACATTCAGGCAGGTTAATTAAGGAGAGTTATTAGCAAAACAAATAATCATTTTTAATCATATTAGCATGTCAGCAATTAGAGACACCAATAATACTGCCCTGCGTTTGCGTCTTCCTTTTCCTTCTTCTAAGTACTCTTCCACAGATTTGTCCCAATGCCTTAGGCAACTTGCCATTTATAATTAATTGTATTCTTCTTCACAGCATTCTTATGAGATAGTAACTTGATTTTGACAGAGGGAAACCCAGATTAAAAAACAATTAGGTGACTTCTTCCTCCCATTCCTTAACTCAACATCCACATTAGGTACCTACTGTATACTGGCCCAGATTAGTTATCAGTGTGAATTTTAATTGCTACGATTAGTGTTATGCACAAGGTATATCATTTAGCACCTAATATTTTCTTCCAATCTGCCTTTGGTATATGGCATGTTTCATAATATAAGAAGCAGTTTAGGCCAAATTTTAAATATCTTGATGAGCCAGTCTTGAACAGGGACATCGTTAAATAGAACTTCACGAGCAACCTGGAGAAGAAGTATTCTAGTCAGGTGAGTGTGGAGAAATCAGCTGAAAGAAAGGCAAGTGAGAAGTCGACACTGAGTGTTTATGTTGTTGTTGTTGTTGTTAGGTGCCATTGAGTCAGTTCCAAGGCATAGCGACCCTGTGTAGAACAGAATGAAATACTGCCTGGTCCTGCACCATCCCCACAATCGTTGCTATGCTTGAGTCCATTGTTGCAGCCACTGTACCAATCCATCTTGTTGAGAGTCTTTCTCTCCTTCACTGACTCTCTACTTTACCGAGCATGGTGTCTTTCTCCGAGGACTGGTCCCTCCTGATAACATGTCCAAAGTACGTGAGATGAAGTCTCACCATCCTTGCTTCCAAGGAGCACCCTGGCTGTACTTCTTCCAAGACAGATCTGTTCCTTCTTTTGGCAGTCCATGGTATATTCAATATTCTTCACCAACACCATAATTCAAAGGTATTGATTCTTCTTTGGTCTTCCTTGTTCACTGTAGAGCTTTCCCATGCATATGACGTTACTGAAAACATCATGGCTTGGGTCAGGCGCACCTTAGTCCTCAAGGTGACATCTTTGCTTTTCAAAACTTTAAAGAGATCTTTTGAGCAGATTTCCACAATGCAGTACATTTTATTTCTTGACTGCTACTTCCATGGGCATTGATTGTGGATACAAGTAAAATGAAATCCTTGACAATTTTAATATTTTCTCCATTTATCATAATGTTGCTTATTGGTCCTGTTGTGAGGATTTTTGTTTTCTTTATGTTGAAGTGTAATCCATACTGAAGACTGTAGTCTTTGATCTTCATCAGTAAGTTCTTCAAGTCCTCTTTGCTTTCAGCAAGCAAGGTTGTGTCATCTGCATATCGAAGGTTGTTAATGAGTTTTCCTCCAATCCTGATGCCACCTTCTTCATATAGTCCAGCTTCTTGGATTATTTACTCAGCATACAGATTGAATAAGTATGATGAAATGATACAACCCTGATGCACACCTTTCCTGATTTTAAACCATGAAATGTACCCTTGTTCTGTTCAAACAACTGCCTCTTGGTCCATGTACAGGTTCCTTATGAGCACAATTAAGTGTTCTGCAATTTCCATTCTTGGTAACGTTATCCATAATTTTTAATGATTCACACAGTCGAATGGCTTTGTATAGTCAGTAAAACACAGGTAAACATCTTTATGGTGTTCTCTGCTTTCAGCCAAGATCCATCTGATATCAGCAATGATATCCCTCATTCCATGTACTCTTCTGAATGTGGCTTGAATTTCTGGCAGTTACCTATTGATGTACTGCTGCAACAAATTTTGAATTATTTTCAGCAAAATTTTACTTGTGTGTGATATTAATGATATCATTCAATAATTTCTGCATTCTGTTGAATCACCTTTCTTTAGAATGGGCACAAATATGGATCTTTTCCAGTCAGTTGGCCAGGTAGCTGTCTTCCAGATTTCTTGACATAGATGAATGAGTGCCTCCAGCGTTGCATCCATTTGTTGAAACATCTCAGTTGGTATTCTGTCAATTCCCGGAGCCTTGTTTTTTTGCCAAAGCCTTCAGTGCAGCTTGGACTTCTTCCTTCAATACCATTGGTTCTTGATTATATGTTACGTCCTGAAATGGCTGAACATTGACCAACCAATTCTTTTTGGTACAGTGACTTAAACACTGACCAATTCTTTTTGGCACAGTGACTCTGTGTATTTTTTCAATCTTCCTTTGATGCTTCCTGTGTCATTCAGTAGTTTGCCCATAGAATCCTTCAGTATTGCAACTTGGGGCTTGAGTTTTTCTTCAGTTCTTCCAGCTTGAGAAATGCTGAGTGTGTTCTTTCCTTTTAGTTTTCTAACTCAAAATCTTTGCACATTTCATCATAATACTTTACTTTGTCTTCTTGAGCCACCCTTTGAAATCTTCTTCCAGCTCTTTTACTTCATCATTTCTTCCATTTGCTTTAGCTGCTCTACTTTCAAGAGCAAGTTTCAGAGACTATTCTGACACCCACTTTGGTCTTTTTTTTTTTTTTTCTTTCCTGTCTTTTTAAGGACCTTTTGCTTTCTTTAAGTATGATGTCCTTGATATTCCACAATTTGTCTGATTTTCAATCATTAGTGTTCAATGCATCAAATCTATTCTTGAGATGGCCTCTAAATTCAGGTGGGATATGATCAAGGTCGTGTTTTGGGTCTCATGGGCTTGTTATAACTTTCTTCAGCTTCGACTTGAACTTGCATATGGGCAGTTGATGGTCTGTTCCACGGTTGGGCCCTGGCCTTGTTCTGACTGATGATATTGAGCTTTTCCATTGTGTCTTTCCACAGATGTAGTTGATTTGATTCCTGTGTATTCCATCTAGTGAGGTCCATGTGAATAATCTCTGTTTATGTTGTTGAAAAAAGGTACTTGCAATGAAGAAGTCGTTGCTTTTGCAAATTCTATCATGTTATTTCTGGCCTCATTTCTATCACCAAGGCCATATTTTCTAACTACCAATCCTTCTTCTTTGTTTCCAACTTTTGCATTCCAATCACCAGTAATTATCAATGCATCTTGATTGCATGTTTGATCAATTTCAGACTGCAGAAGTTGGTCAAAATCTTCAATTCCTTCATCTTTGGCGTTAGTGGTTGGTGTGTAAATTTGAATAATAGTTGTATTAACTGGTCTTCCTTGTAGGCGTAGGGATATTATCTTATCACTGACAGCATTGTACTTTAGGATAGATCTTGAAATGTTCGTTTTGATGATGAATGTGATACCATTCCTCTTCAATTTATCACTCCCAGCATAGTAGACCATACGATTTTCCGATTCAAAGTGGCCAATAAAAGTCCATTCAGCTCAATAGGTTTAGCAATTTTAACTTTTCTCACATATTCTCCAGGAGGACTGTTTTTAATCCCTTTTACCCTTCATAGTCTCTCCAGTTTTTCTACTTCCATGTTTTATATGACAACCAACATACTGAATGATTGAGTGGATCTAATAAAGTTCCTATTGATGCAGAATATAGGGCAGAAAATTATGTCCTGGCTTTTGTATATCATAGCCCTGTTCAGAAAACCCAGGCCCATAGCAGCTTTTTAAGCAATTGCCCTGTCTTGTTTCCATTTATTCAAGGTGTGATTCAGAGTGATGGTTTCACCAGCCATTCCTCAGCAGGTATTCATGTGGTTTGGATTTGGGGAGGACATGGATTGCCCAGCACTGTCCCTGTTGAGCATCAAACGTCAGCCTCTCTTTGACAGACCATTTTTCTAATTGGTCAAGGTCACCTTAGATTCTGCTCTTGCCTTCAAGGAATTTCAGCTTTTATTTCCCCACGTTCCAGCTCTACTTCTCAATGTGTTGTCTTCTGCAAATGTAACAGGATTTCTCTTATTGCTCTCATTCTGGCCCTTGCAGGAAAAAGATTAAAAAGCTCTAGGACAAACCGATGTGATCCCTGGGATAGGTTGTCCCACGTTCCTCCAGAAACATTGTTTAGTGCTCTTGGAGTGAGACTCATGTAATAGTACAGCCCAGGCCTGATATCCCTAGCTCATTAATGGAAATGCCTTACAGATCCACAAAGCTTTAGTGGAGTCCAGATGCGTCCTACATTGGTTGCTCCCCTCTTTATTCAAGACCTGTAACTCTGTTGCAGAAGGAAATTAAATTGGTTTAACATGAGTTGCTCATCATAAAGATAGTGCCTTGGACTCTTTTGCTTGCAAATGGCTTGTTTGATTTTTTTCTATCATTTTCATATGTATTGAAGTGAAAAGGACTCAGTGTGAGGAATACTTCTGTAAGTGCTAGAGCTATCCAGAGATAGAGTGGGCTACCTTGAGGAGATGGTAAACATGCCATCACTGGAAGTACTCAAACAGAACGATACGAGGAGATTCCTGCACTGACTGAGACATTGGGCTGGGTGACTTCCGGGGTTCCTTTTTGATGCTAAGGTGCTGCAATTCTACAATTGTTTTGTATTTCCCAGTAATATGCTTTCCTTCATTTTGAAAAGATCTGTTTTTCAATTTTCTCTTCTCAAAGTCTTTCTTAGACTGCTACAAGAGAGTGACTAATTTTTCTCTTTTTTTCTACATTCCACACTACAAGTATACCATAGGATTGAAAATGAGCGGAGATTATTGACTGACTAAAATTTGGTCATTAATCTTTAGTTTGGGAGGAAAGGGAGCAACAATTTTCCTTCCTTTACCAAATCCTTCCAGATTAGGTAAATTGAAATGGTGAGAGTTGATTTATAAATGCTGAGTTCTAGAGACTCACAAAGGCTGCATAAATGCCTGAAACTTTGAAGTCTTGCCTTACTTACTGTTGAGGAGTAAGAGGGTTAGAAAAGAGGGGAAGGAGTGATGGAGACCAATATACAGAGAGACAGCTTTACCTTTCCAGTTCTACTTTAGAGGAAGGAAAGGAATTTGGGGGGAGATGGGAATTTTCCTTTCATAGATCGGTTAAGTGATTTCTGAGAATTTTCACGCACATGTTCTTTTTCTGTCTTAGTTTGAGCTTCCACCCCTACCCACCATGACCCGCCAAAGCAGATGCTGAAACAAGGATTCCAATGCAAGTTGTTTATAGGGAACTGATTCCAGTAAGCTTTGGTAGGGGAGTGGGCAATTGAGACAGTGAAGAAAAGGAAGTCAGTATAGTTTGTGTTATCAAGCCAGTTTCCACTGTAGGGGACTGATGCTCAGTCCTTCTGGGGAACTCTGGAAGACAGTGCAGAAAACTTCTCAGAGTTATCCCAGCTAAGGTGTTAGCAACCTGATGTATTTATTCACTTACTTCTCATTTGTCATTAACTGAGGGCTGTTTTCAGGGGCTTTAACTTTCTGGCACTTCTGCCAGCAGGCTGAGACTATTCCCTAGGCGAAAAAGGAAAAGAAAAAAAAAAACTTTCAGCTTATACAAATGAATGCTGAGTAGATATGGGCAGGGCACTGACATTGATTCAGGCATAAGTCTCATCTTGGAATTTGGCCTAAAGTCTATAAGACTGTTTTTTTCTCAATTAAGGAAGGACTGTATTAGATGCTAAGGAGCTCTGGTAGTGCAGTGGTTAAAGCAACTGACTGCTAATCAAAAGGTCAGTGGTTCAGAACTACCAGCAGCTCCACAGAAGAAAGATGTGGCAGTCTGCTTCTGTAGAGATTTACAGCTTTGGAAACACTATGGGGTTGCTATGAGTTGCAATCAACTTGATGGCAGTGGTTTTTTTTTTTTTTAAAAAATATTAGATGGTAGATTATTTAAGTAAAGAAATTGAGTATTTTTCATGATGTTGATGTTAGTAAGGAATGAAATATGTGCTATAATTTTTTAATTAGTGTGTTTAAATATATTGTAGATATTGTACAATCACACATTCAACATTTTTTTAAAATTTTACTGTGCTTTAGGGGAAAGTTTACAGCTCAAGTTAGTTTCTCTTTCAAAAATTATGCACATATTGTTTTGTGACATTGGTTGCAATCCCCATAATGTGACAGCACTCTCCCCCTTTCTACCCCGGGTTCCCCATGTCCATTCATCCAGTTTTCCTATCCCTTCCTGCTTTCTCATCTTGCTTTTGGGTAGGAGTCGCCCATTTGGTTTCGTATACTTGATTGAACTAAGAGTGTTCCTCACGTGTGTTATTGTTTGTTTTATAGGGCTGTCTAATCTTTGACTGAAAAGCGGGCTTCAGGTGTGGCTTCAGTTCTGAGTTAGCAGGGTGTCCGGGGGCCATAGTCTCGAGAGTTCTTCCAGTCTCTATCAGACCAGTAAGTCTGGTCTTTTTTTTGTGAATCATTCAACATTTAATGTGCAGTTAGTCTCTGTCAGACCCTCAGGTCTAAAGATTCTTTGGTCAATGGCAGGGTGAAAAACCCGATGCAATTATCTTAGAGCATGACATTCTTCCTAAACAGTGACTGCCACCTGAAGGCCAGTCTCCTATTTAAGACACTGATCATAGAACAACAATTGTGTCTCAGCCTAGCCCAGCCCCAGCTTAACCCACCTACCATCTCCTTCATTGCCTTCAAAATATAATCTACAGAGTTATCCCAGCTGAGGGACAAGGAAGCTGTCTTCCGCTAAAATAAAACATTGTTGATTCCATCCTTCAGGACCTCTGAAATTGTTCTCTTCTGTGGCCTCTAACATTATGCTAGCTAATGTTATATGAATGTTAGCTAATGAAATAGTAGCTAACATGTATTGGGTATTTACGATTGAAGCACTGTTTAAAGCACATTATGTGTATTTATTCATTTAATCTTCAGAATAATGCTATAAGGCAAGTACCATTATTACACTCTCTCCTCACTTATCTACATGATTAGGTTCCAAAGACCAGGTGTGATGGTTAAGATTGTGTGTCAACTTGGCTGGGCCATGATTCTCTGTGTTTTAATGTAATCACTCCCGTGATTGAATATACTGTAAATAGCCGATCAGATGAAAGGGAGTCTCCTTGGGGGTGTGGCCCGCATCTGTATATAAGCAGAAATTCTGGCTTTTTGCTCTCTCTGGATCCTGCGGCTGCTTCCTGTCATCTCAGCTCCCGTTCTTGGGACTTGAGCTGTCAGCTTATCTGCCGAACCTGGGATTCGTCGATCTGCACACCCTGTGAGTGGGAGCCCTGCTGTCCGACCTTCCGATCTTGGGCTTGCCAGCTTCTGCAGCTGAGTGACTTGGGAGAGGCCTCTACCCTGATCCATGGACTTGGGACGTTCTAGCCTCTACAATCGTGTGAGCTGTTTCCTTGATACAATCTCTCTCTCTATATATATATTTATATACTTTACTGGTTTTGCTTCTCTAGAGAACCCAGCCTAAGACACCAGGTCATTATGCGAAATTGGTGTTATGCAAAAATGGAGGATGACCACATCAGATCACAAAATGGAAGATGACTACATCATTACATACCTACCAAGTTACATCATTGCTTAACTGCCAAACCACTGAGACTCACTGCCCAGCCAAGTTGACACATAACCTTAACCATCAAAGCCAGTGTCATTCTTTCCTCGCAACTTGGCATTCGTTACTGCCAGACGTACATCGTTAATGTGCAAAATAGTTGGATAGTAGATTTTTTACTATTGTCATAAATTTGAAATGTCAGATAATAAGATAGTCAATGAGTGAGGAGAAAGTGTATTCTCATTTTACAGATGGGTAACTAAGGTACAGAAAGGTTAAGTAACCAGCCAAAGTCACCCAGCTAGTGGCAGAGTTGGGATTTGAAGCCAGAGAATCTGGCTCCAGAACACATGTCTTAACTTCTAACTGTTGAAAACAGTGCTATTTTATTTCCAGCCTCCTTACCGATTGTGGTTTAATTCTAAACCTAAACTTCAGTATACACTAAAAACAAAACTAAAATACAAAAACACCTCAGTAACTTTGGAGGGGATTGGACTGAAGGACTCAAAAGATTAAATTTCAGAGTATCATTGGTTTGTTCTCCTTTATAAAAAATTAATTTAATTCTTTCAATTATATAAAATGATATGAAATCAGCTAATAAGTAGCAATTCTTAGGAGACCTGCTTTAAGGAACAGATAGGAATGATGTATGCCCACTTTCACTCATGTACATATGTTTATGGCCATTATAACCATTATATCCATGGATGAAAAAGATTTCTCAGATGCTGTGGCCACCCAAAGATCGATCCAAGGTGGCCCATTATGTGGCAAGAAGAGGGTTATATTGAAGTAGCAACCCCTGCTTTTGGCTGGGCCATGGATTATGGGGGTGGGGGAGCCTCTGCTTTTAGTGAAGTTTTCCCTCGAAGCCCCAGAGTCAGCCAGGCAAATAGCCAGGGGCATTCCTGACCAATCTAAACAGAGGGTCCATTCCTAGGTTACCGGGTAAGCTCAGCTTTCTTCCATTTCTCCTCTGTTGGAAAGAGCATTGGAAACAAACAGGAGTGGGTTCACATCCTCATGTCACCACTTACTTGATCTAAATCTGTTTTCTTATCTTTAAAACGGGGATAATGATAAGACCAGCCTCATAGAGTTGTTGTGAGGATTAAGTGAGCTATTATGGATAAAGTACCCAAGGTAGTAGCTGGCACATATGTGTCCAGTAAGTGGTAAGGTTCTATCACTACTATTTTGGAGCCCTGACAGAGTGGTTAAATGTCCAATATCTGAAGTCAAACTGTCTGGGAAAGAATCATGGATCTGCCACTTACTAGCTGTGTTAGGCAAGATAATTAACTTCACTGAACCTCAGTTTCCTCACCTGAAAAATAGGTTTTATAATATTTATTGTAAAGATGAAAGAAGAGAACACAGGTGAAATGACTAATATAATTACTGACACCATGTAGTTACCCCACCCCAACTTTTAGTTTCTTTTTCCTTCACCTCAGCATGGCAACTATCTTTGACCATCTCCCCTCACATCCTACACTCCAAATTCAATAAAAGGGATACATACTTCCTGGGCATTAGCAAGACTGATTTGGAGCAGTTTGGGGAGCATGAGTGTCTTATACCCATGAATGGATTTCTAAACTCAACTATAGATAGGCAATAGATTCATGGGCCACACTGCCTGGATTTCTATCATGGCTCTGCCATATACCAGCTGTATGATCATGAACCAGTTACTTAACCTATCTGTGCCTCAGTTTCCTCCACTGTAAAAAAGGGGATAAAAAACAATACCTACCTCATAGACTTGTTATAAGGTGAGGCTTAATACCAGTGAAGTGCTTACTGCAATGTCTGGCACACAGTACGTGTTAGCCATTGTTACTACTCTAAAATAGACCATAACACTTGATTATTAGGGAATAAAAAAAAAAAAAAACAATCATTGTGATTGGCCAATTTGCAAACTGGAAGCCTGCGTATGGTTCGCATATGGGTATGTCCCACCCAAAGCATTCTATGGCTAGAGCAGTCATGAATTAGGTCCTGCAGAACTGCAAAGGAGGCTAGAGTTATGGTAAAATATTGCTGTGAAAAGAGATTGGATTTTGTTCCAAAGACCCAAATATGAGTGCCAGCTCTCTTGCCTACTAGTTGTGTAACCTTGTGAAGCTCACTTACCTTTTCTGAGTCTTAATTTCTCCATCTGAAAAATGGGCACAATAAGCCCCATGTTACAAGCTTATTGTGAACACTAGAATGAGAAGCCCATGAAAAGTGCTTGACACATTATTAAGCACTGTACAAATAAAATGCCTTTCTCATAATGGTTGTTGCTGTTTTACGAATATGCACGCCCTCATCTTGTTCAATTGTAAAATGGGCTTTTACCTTGGGGCTTTGTAGGACCATCTGCTTAGGTCTGGAAAGTGAAGGGTATGGACCTGGGGTGGTCAGACCTGATTGAAACTCCAAGGCCCCTGACTGAATTTGGTGCCAGTGTCCTAACAATTACTCTTGCACTTCAACTTGGGTGGTGGTAAATATAGGTAGGGTCACTAATCAACCAGGTGGCTACCCGCTGCCCGGAACGTGGGCAATTAAGTACAAGGGCCGTTTTCATCCAGAGGGTTTGCTATTTCATAGCCAATTATCCGGGCAGCTTCATCCCACTTTGAACTTTGTGGGAAGTAAGGGCAGCATATGCATCTGCAGCCTCAATAGCTTCCCTGTAGCTCCTGCCATCAACTCTATTCATCTCTTTCTAAAGGAGCGTCAGCATCCACCTGCCTTTCAGTATTTAACTCCTTCATTTAGAAAGAAGCAGCAGGAAATTTGAACCAAGAGCTATTTTTATCTTTATAATGGCAAAAGCAATTTTAACACTATATCCACGTCGTAATCTGCATTTCCGCAATCTGCTATATTTTAAAATATTAAAACCAAGAATGAATGCGTTCTTCTCAGACATTCACATGGCTCCCTAATGCAATTTTTCCCTAATTAGAATAGTGCTCGGTTAAGGGTAAGACATTTAATGTTCTTACTCCCTAGAGCAAATGGAAATTTTACCAAAGACCAGTTGTTGCTCAGCTTTACTAAAGAAAATGCAGCTTTATGGTATGAGCTTATTTGAAAAGAGACTTTATTGTTAAAATGCACCAGTTAGGCCTCTGGCATTAAAGGAGTCCTGAGACGGAGGCATATATGTGCATATGCATGTCCAAAGGCACACAGACACGCACACCAGACTGCCAGCTAGTGGTCTTTCTGCCCCCACCCTGCCTCCTGAGGGGGTGATCATTCAAGAAAAGAGAAGAGGTGTGGGGAAGGCTGTGGAGTAAGGTTGCAAATGACACTTTCTGCTCTCTATTCCTATTGGTGGAATCAATGCTCTGATCACCCCTACGTCCCTGACACTCACTCTTGGGTTGTTTATACTACTTCCCTGAATCTTTCCCTAAGCTGCCAGCAAAGAGAACCCCATCCCTCTGTCCTTCCATCGCTACCCTCAGAGAAGCCACCCAAGGCCCTTTGGAAACTAGAAATGGCTTTCAAAAGAGGCAAGCCAACTTGATGACTATAAAACCAAAAGCGAAACTCACAGCAACCCTATAGGACAGAGTGGAACTGCCCCATAAGGTCTCCAAGGAGCTGCTGATGGATTCAAACTGCCGACCTTTTGATTAGCAGCCAAAGTCTTAACCACTACGCCACCAGGGTTGATGGCTATAGGGAGGGTTATATCCCTCCTGCCTTCAAAACCCAGTCATCTCCTTTTTAACACCATTCCTACTACCTACACCATTTTTGATATAGACCATAACTTCTCTAACTTTACTGTGCATACAAGTTACCAGAGGATTTTGTTAAAATACAATTCTGATACAGTAAGCCTGGGCTGGGGGCCTGAGATTCTGCATTTCTATTGGGCTCCTAGTTGATGCAAATGCTGCTGAATGAGGTACCATACTTTTAAGAGTAAGAGTCCATACTACACAATTTAATAATTAATCCTAATCTCTTTATAGCTCCACATAGGTTTGTCAATGCTCTGAAGTTGTTGTTGTTGTATGACATCGAGTCAATTCCGACTCACAGCAACCCTATAGGACAAAGTAGAACTGCCCCATAGGGTTTCCAAGGAGCAACTGAGCTCTTAACCATTTCACCACCAGGGCTCCACTCTGAGGTTAGGGATCCTATTTTATATGTCCTGTATAGATCCTCACAATGCTGAGCTCATAATGGGGGCCACTTAATTGCTCTGGATTAACCGATTAATTGTTACAGGAGTTTTGAAGTCAGACAACCTGAATTGAAATCCCAGTGCTGCTCTTTATAAGCTATGGAACCTTGGGGATAGTTTCATAGCTTATATGGAAACTCTCTGAACCTCAGTTTCTTCATCTGTAAAATAAGAGTAGCTGTGAAGATTAAATGAACTAATTCTGTAAAGCACCTTGCAGAGTGCTTGACACATAGTTGTTGTTAGTTGCTGTGGAGTTACTTCTGACTCATGGCAACCCCCGTTGGCAGAGTAGAGCTGCCACATAGGGTTTTCAAGGCTATGACCTTTCAGAAGCAAATCACCAGGCCTGTCTGGTGCCTCTGGGTGGGTTCGAACTGCCAACCTTTCTGTGAGTAGTCAAGTGATTAACCATTTGTGCCACCCAGGATCTCCTGACACATAGTGGGCTCCCAGTAAATATTACTTCTGTGTTGCCTTAGATTTCCCAGGAAAAGAATTTAGGATGATCAAATCAATTTTTATATGCCAGCTAAAATTTTTAAGGGAGAAAAACAACATTTAGCAAAATATCCAGATGGTTCTGACAATGTCTGTTTGAATGTTTTCTTCCTGGAACCTTAACTCACTTATTTATATTTTCTCCTTGCATTTCACAAGGCAACTTTAGTATGGTGAGAAGATCTCTGAACTTTCTCATCAGAAAACCTAGGTTCCCAGCTGGGTTGTTATTACCTAGAGAGACATTGAGTAAGAATCTTAACTTCTCTAAGCTTCAGCTCTCCTTCGTAAAAGGGGATTGGTGATAACATCCACCTTGTCAATTGTTGGTTATGTGAACACATGTTAAAACCTATAAAGCTGTATATACATATAAAGAGCTGTTATCTGGTTCCAGATAATGATCCATATCTGCAGCTATCTCTCTCTCTTCATCATCTGTTTTAGAATCTTGAGCTTATAATAGTCTCGGTATTTATACTCAGGTCCTTTTGGAAGTTAACATTCTCTGTAAGAATTCACGAAGTTCTTTGCCACTCTGGTATTATATCCATTGCAAAGAGGGGTAAGATAAGCCAGAGAAGGTTAATGTAATTTGGTAAAATCATCCAGCAAATTACAGGCAGGTCTGATAAGAAGTCATTCCTTTTTTGTTGTTAGAAAAAAGTCACACAAAAACATCTTCCTTGAAGCCAGGAGAAAGTGTTTTTTTTTTTTTTTTTTAATTACCTTAAATAATAAAATATTATCTGAAAAACAAATGTCAGAGAACACCAGCTTTATACTTAGATATATTAAAAAAAAAAAAAACAACAACACTTTCACAGAGCCCCAACCACAGCAGCTCAGATTTAAGTCAATGCTCATTACCACACAGGACTGCACTGTTTTAATGTCATTTTCAATACAACCAAATGTCACTATCACAAAAAAACATTGAATAAGTTCCTGGGACTTGTAATGGGATCTGACTAGCACTTTAACCAGATTCATCCTTCTCAAAGATCCAAAGCAATTGCCAATAATTCAGAGCCTAGCTTAGGTATTAGTATGATGCTCATTGTTCTTTTAAGAAAAATCAGCGGGTGTGTAGTTCATAAGAAAGTATACTCCAAGACTATCTCTATATGTTAAATTTTTTAAATAATACTTTACTGTTTTTGGTGAAGGTTTACATGGCAGTTTAGGTTCCCATTCAACAATTTCTGCACACGTTGTTCAGTAACGTTGGTTACATTCTTCACAATGCATGAACATTCTAATTATTTCTGTTTTGGTTGGTCCGTTTCCGTTAATCTTGTTTCCCTGCCTCCTTATATTCTCATCTTTATTTTAAAGTAATTGGTGACTGTTGGTCTCATATAGGTGATTTTTTAAAGGAGCACAGTACTTACCGGTGATATTCATTATTTTTTGAGCCAGTTTGTTATTTAGCTACAAGGTGATCTCAGGGGTTAGTTTCAGTTCAAGGTTTGAAGAGTATCTCAGGGCAATAGTCTCAGGGAGTCCTCCAGTCTCAACCAGTTCAGTAGGTCTATTGTTTTTGTTTGTTTAGGAATTTGAGGTTCTGTTACACATTTTTCTCCCATTCTTTCAGGGTCCATCTACTGTGGCCCTGTTTAGAATGGTCAGTAGTGGTAGCCAGGCACCATCTAATTCTTCTGGTCTCAAGGTAGATGAGGCCGTCGTTCATGTAGACTATTTGTCCTATAGACTAGTTTCTTTATATGCTAAATTTTTGTAGTTTTCTCATTAGATGTAGTTTTATGCTGAAGTAAAAATAACATTCTATATTTGGACCATTGGCAACATTTTCATAGTCCCTTAAAATCCCTAGCTAGTGATGCATCTCTGATTTTGAGTTGAAAAAGCTGCAACTACTAGTATTGGTAGGAAAACACATTTCCTTTTTAATTTTTTTGTTTGTTTTTCACTTTGAGAGCCAAAAGCATAGAAGAATATTTGGCAAGAGTGGAAGTCTCTATAATTTGCTGCCACTCTGAACCTGGAATGGAATTCATAGCTGCCCATTTTACGACAGGTCTGTGGGTGTAGGAGGAGTCCCTTGGTGGCACAGCACCATGTAATAGTCCTTGACTTGGGGTATCCACTGCACCTTGCAGGATGGTGCGTCACCCTTGCAAGTTATCTTCTATCATCTCCAAGCTGGCACCTCAGCTATACTTTCTAATGGTCATTCTGTTGCTTTACCAGGCCAGCAGCTTCTGGGTGGTATAGTATGGGATATGACCAGTAGCTCCCATGCTCATCTACTTATTGCTGAAAATCCTTTGCTATACAGTAGGTCCAATGGTCCAAAGTGATGTTATGAGATATTCCATGTGAGTAGATAAAATATTCTGTAATCCCTCAGAAAGAGGGACTGGCCAGGGCCCCAACAAGCAGGAAAGTCAAAACCATATCTGAATTATGGGTAGATTTCACTAAAGATGAATCGATGCCCCTTATAGAATAAAAAGAGTCCAATGCTAATGGACTACAACTACCATGGCCTCCACCAGACTGAGTCCAGTACAACTAGATGGTGCCCAGCTACCACTACTGACTGGTCTGACAGGGATCACAACAGAGGGTCCTGGACAGAGCTGTAGAAGGATGTAGAACAAAATTCTAACACATACAAAAAAAGACCAGATTTACTGGCCTAAAAGAGACTGGAGAAACCCCAAGAGTATGGCCCCCAGACACCCTTTTAGCTCAGTGGTGAAGTCACTTCTGAGGTTCACCGTTCAGCCGGGGATTGGACAGCCCCATAAAACAAAACCAGACTAGTGAGGCACAGCCGTCCAGGGACAAGTAATAGAAGGCAGAAGGGGACAGGAAAGCTGGTGATAGGGAACCCAAGGTTGAGTAAGGACAGTGTTGACATGTAGTGGGGATGTTAACCATTGTCATAGGGCAACGTGTGTACTAACTGTTTAACGAGAAACTATTTTGTTCTGTAAACCTTCATCTAAAGTACAATAAAAAAATTTTTTAACAAAGAGTCCAATGTATTCAACTTGCAACCAAGTGGATGCTTGATCTCCTCAAGGCATGGTGCCTTATTTGGGACATAGCACTAAGCTCTGTTGCTGGCAGGTTGGACATTTGCCAGTGGCGGTAGCTAGGTCAGAATTGGTGAATGGGAACCCATGGATATTTGGCCCATAAATAGCCTCCATCCCTGCTACCGTGGCTACTCTATTAATGAGTCCATTGTGCCAGCAATGGGGTGGCTGATGACAGAGGCTGGCCACGGTCAGTTGGATGAATCATTGTATCTACTTGGTTATTTAGTTATTCTCTTCTAGAGAGAATGCTCTGGGGTGGGTGTTAATATGCAATACAAAGATCTTCACACTTTGTGCCCACTCGTATATGTTCATCCCCTCACCTCTTTCCCATACTTCCCTGTCCCCAATCTTCCAATCTTTCTATTTCCAGGCCCCTGACCTACTAGATAAGTAATTTGTTACTACCCATGAATCTAGGTATATTCTTGCTTCAGGCCACTTCTCTTCATACAAAGTGGATGAATGGGTACACTGCATGAAGTTCTACCCACTGGGAAGTTTTCTTCTCAATGTTGCATGTCAGGGCACCACTGAGTGGGGCTGTAAAAAGCAGCAGCTCATTTTCGGCTTCTGCCCACATACTCCACCACTCGTCTGTCAGTTTGTGGTACCGTGGTGGCTTACTTGTTGCTGTGATGCTGGAAGCTATGCCACCAGTATTTCAAATACCAGCAGGGTCACCCATGGTAGACAGGTTTCAGTGGTCTAAGACTAAGACTAAGACAGACTAGGAAGAAGGACTAGGTGATCTACTTCTGAAAAAATTGCCCAGAGAAAACCTGATGGATGGCCGCAGAACATTGTCTGATATAGCGCCAGAAGATGAGCTCCTCATGTTGGAAGACACTCAAAATACAACCAGAGAAGAGCTGCCTCTTCAAGGTAGAGTTGACCTTAATGACGTGGATGGAGTCAAGCTTTCAGGACCTTCATTGGCTGATGTGGCATGACTCAAAATGAGAAGAAACAGCTGAAAACATCCATTATTAATCAGAATGTGGAATGTACAAAGTGTGAATCTAGGAAAATTGGAAGTTGTCAAAATGAAATGGAACACATAATGATTGATATCGTAGGAATTAGTGAGCTGAAACGGACTGATATTGGGCATTTTGAATCAAACAATCATATGATCTATTATGCTGGGAATGACAAATTGAAGAGGAATGGTGTCACATTCATCTTCAAAAAGAACATTTCAAGATCTATCTGGAAATACAACACTGTCAGTGATAGGATAATTTCCATATGTCAACAAGGAAGACCAGCAAATACAACTATTATGCAAATTTATGCATCAACCACTAATGCCAAAGATGAAGGAATTGAAGAATTTTACCAACTTCTGCAGTCTGAAATTGATCAAATGTGCAATCAAGATGCATTGATAATTAATAGTGATTGGAATGTGAAAGTTGGAAATGAAGAAGGATCAGTAGCTGGAAAATATAGCCTTGGTGATAAAAGGAGATTGCATGATAGAATTTTGCAAGATCAACAACTTATTCATTGCAAATACTTTTTTCCACAACATAGACAGTGACTATACACGTTGACCCCACTGGGTGGAATACACAGGAATCAAATGGACTACATCTGTGGAAAGAGACGAAGGAGAAGCTCAATATCTTCAGTTAGAACAAGGCCAGGGGCCAGCTGCGGAACAGACCATCAATTGCTCGTATGCAAGTTCACTTTGAAACTGAAGAAAACTAAAACAAGTCCATGGGAGCCAAACTACGACCCTGAGTATATCTTACCTGAATTTAGAGACTATCTCAACCACAGATTTGAAGCAGTGAACACTAATGACCAAAGACCAGAAGAGTTGTGGGATGACATCAAGGACATCTTACATGAAGAAAGCAAAAGGACATTAAAAAGACAGAAAAGGAAAAAAAATAGATTTCATAAGAGTCTCTAAAACTTGCCGTTGAACATAGAGTAGCTAAAGCAAAAGGAAGAAATGTTGAAGTAAAAAAGCTGAACAGAAGATTTCAAAGGGCAGTTCGAGAAGACACAGTAAAGTATTACAATAAAATGTGCAAAGACCTGCAGATGGAAAACCAAAAGGGAAGAACACGCTCAGCATTTTTAAAACTGAAAGAACTGAAGAAAAAATTCAAGCCTTGAGTTGCAATATTGAAGGATTGTATGGGCAAAAAATTGAACAACACAGGAAGTATCAAAACAAGATGGAAGGAATACACAGAGTCACTGTACCAAAAAGAATTGGTTGATGTTCAATCATTTCAGGAGGTAGCATATGATCAAGAACCAATGGTACTGAAGAAAGATGTCCAAGCTGCACTGAAGGCACTGGTGAAAAACAAGCCTTCAGGGATTGACGGAATACCAGTTGATACGTTTCAACAAATAGATGCAGCGCTCGAAGTTCTCACTCATCTATGCCAAGAAATTTGGAAAACAGCTTTCTGGCCAAGCGACTGGAATGATACATATTTGTGGCCATTCCAAAGAAAGGTGATCCAATAGAATGCAGAAATTACCAAACAATATCATAAGTATCACATGCAAGTAAAATTATGCTGAAGATAATTAAAAAACGGTTGCAGCAGTACATCGACAGGGAACTGCCAGAATTTCAAGCCGGATTTAGAAGAGAATGTGGAATGAGGGATATCATTGCTGATGTCAGATGGATCTTGGCTGAAAGCAGAGAATACCGGAAAGATGTTTACCTGTGTTTTATTGACTATGCAAAGGAATTCGCTGTGTGGATCATAACAAATAATGGATAAAATTTCGAAGAACGGGGATGTTCCAGAACACTTAATTGTGCTCATATGGAACCTGTATATAGACCAAGAGGCAGTTGTTCAAACAGATCTAGGAGATACTGCGTGGTTCAATATCAGAAAAGGTGTGCATCAGGGTTATATCCTTTCACTATATTTATTCAATCTGTATGTTGAGCCAGAATGTTCCTTCTTGTTGTTGTCGTTGTTGTTAGGTGCCGTCAAGTCAGTTCTGACTCAGGGATGCTATGTACAACAGAATGAAACACTGCCAGGTCCTGTGCCTTCCTCACAATCTTTGTTACGCTTGAGCCCACTGTTGCAGCATCTGTGTCAGTCCATCTCATTGAGGGTCTTCCTCTTTTTTGCTGACCATCTACTTTATCAAACATGATGTCCTTCTCCAGGGACTAGTCCCACCTGAAAACATGTCCAAAGTGTGTGAGACGAAATCTCGCCTTCCTTGCTTCTATGGAGCATTCGGGCTGTATTTCTTCCAAGACAGATTTGTTCGTTCTTCTGGCAGTCCACAGTATAGTCAATATTGTTCACTAACACCATAATTCAAAGGCATCATATCTTCTTTGGTCTTCCTTATTCGTTGTCCAGCTTTCACATGCAAATGAGGTGATTGAAAACACCATGGCTTGGGTCAGGCACATCTTAGTCCTTAAAGTGATATTTTTGCTTTTTAACACTTTAAAGAGGTCGTTTGCAGCAGATTTGCCAATGAAATGCAACATTTGATTTCTTGACTGCTGCTTCCATGAGTGTTGATTGTGGATCCAAGTAAAATGAAATCCTTGACAACTTCAATATTTTCTCCATTTATTATGATGTTGGTTATTGGTCCAGTTATGAGGATTGGGTTCTTTATGTTAAGGTGTAATCCATACTGAAAGCTGTAGTCTTTGATCTTCATCAGTAAGTGCTTCAAGTCCTCTTTGCTTTCAGCAAGCAAGGTTATGTTGTCAGCATAACACAGGTTGTTAATGAGTCTTCCTCCAATTCTAATGCTGTGTTCTTCTTCATATAGTCCCGCTTCTTGGATTATTTGCTCAGAATAGAGATTGAATAAGTATGGTGAAATGATACTACCCTGATGCACACCTTTCCTGTTTTTAAACCACACAGTATCCCCTTGTTCTGTTTGAACAACTACTTCTTGGTCTATGTACATGTTCCTCACTAGCACAATTAAATATTCTGGAATTCCCATTCTTCACAATGTTATCTATAATTTGTTATGATCCACAAAGTCGAATTCCTTTACATAGTCAATAAAACACAGGTAAACATCTTTCCGGTATTCTCTGCTTTCAGCCAAGATCCATCTGACATCAGCAATGATATCCCTCATTCCACATTCTCTTCTAAATCCGGCTTGAAATTCTGGCAGTTCCCTGTTGATGTACTGCTGCAACCATTTTTTAATTATCATCAACGTAATTTTACTTGCATGTGAAATTAATTATGTTGTTCGATAATTTCTGCATTCTATTGGAGTACCTTTCTTTGATTTGTTTTGATATGCCCAAATAGGCTGCTCGTGTGAGCTGGTTTGATTATTGGTACCTTTGAAGCTCTAACGTCCTGTCACCAGGTGGTTAGATCTGTTACTAAGTATGTGAGCCCAGGAGTCTATTTACTTTTCTTGTATGGAGACAGCTCAGGTGTCCAGGTAGTTGGTCACCAAGTGTGTTGTGCAGGCTCTCACCTACAGTCCTAGACAAGAATGGGTGATTGGTGTAGGCACAGGTAGCTGGCTGCAGTAGGGGGTCACATGCTGAGCAAGGCAGGGGGCTGACAGCTGCCCCTCAGTGTCTGGGAGGAAAGCGTGTCCCTGTTCCCTAGAGCATGGTGTGAGTGGGTTTTTGCAGCCAGACTATGAGCACCCAGTGCTGTTGGCTGTAAGGACTAGGGGGTACCACTTATTCTTGGACCCCTGTCACAGGTGGCTAGGTGGCGTGGGTGAAGCCACCTGTCCTCAGGCCTCTGATGTGGGCAGGTGAGGAAACTGCTTAATGGACAGAGCAGTGTCAAATGTCACAAACCTGCCACTTCACAGCTGAAACAGTTGAAGTTAGACTTCAGGTATATAACCTGTTGTGCTGTGGTAATGAGGGCCTACGCTATTGAAATGGACCCACATAAGTCTATGCAGGTGTGAAAAACATTCAAAGTCCGTGGACCCCTTATGCCTGTGCCTAGGCAAAGGAGCTGTGCCAACCCTGAGTTCCTGGTTTAGGGGAGCCAGCAGCTTATTTTTTCCCGTTTGTTAATTTGTTCTCTCTCCAAGGCTGACAGAATGGCTCAGGGCTTGTGACAGGTCCTACTTCTGGCCCAGGGGGCATGGCAATCACTGAAGCTGGCCCAGGACCTAGTGCAGAGCAGGGAGGGGGAGGTAAATGGGAGAGAGGGGTTTTTACCAAATGGAGTATTTTTTGATCCGCGTGGTAGGCCAGACGTAAGCACTTATCTTTCACCGATTGAGGGCTAGGGCTTCTTCTCACTGGTTCTGGATGGCCAAGTAGACTCTCTGCCACTGGGTCTCTCCTGATGTGGAAAACGCCTCCCCAGTGCCACTGCTTGCCTCATGGCGCACATGAGCTGATCCAGTCTGAAGGGCTCTGGCTCCCACCAAGTGAGGTGTGTCAACTCCACACTGCTTCCGAACTGTCTCTCCCTCCCCCTTCCACTCAGTCCAGTTCCTCAACTTTGCCTTTGATGTTCAGGGCTCCTAGATTGTCATATACAATTGATTCATTTGTTTTTTCAAGTTTTTGTTGTAAAAGGGACCACAGGAAGTGTCTGACTACTTCGCCATCTTGTCTCTGCCTCTCTGGATCACCTTTCTTTGAATAGGCGTGTATGTGGATCTCCTCTAGTCAGTTGGCCAGGTAGCTGCCTTCCAAATTTCTTGGCCTTATGTTTCCTTCTTTGTGATAAAGGATGCAAGATGCAGCAATTCCTTGTTTGCTTTGAAGGGATGTCCCAGCACGGCCCAGAATGCTGAACTCCTAAAAACTCTGCTAATGTAGCAGTCTCCTGAATCTTTGTCATGTTTACCTTCTACCCTCTAGAATACATGTGTCTTGGCAAGGCATTGAACATACTTGCCACTTATCACTCATCCTTCCTGTTTAACATAATGTCATTGATAGGTTGGACCAATGTGATGTTCTATAGAATATCCGAATGATCTAGGCCTCTTCAGACTATATTATGACAGAGGACAAAAGGGTTAACACAGCCTGCAAGACTGTTTTAAGTTTGTATTATTGCCTCTTCCACATGCATGAAAACTGCTTTTGATTCCTGATAGGAATTAAAAAGAATGTATTTGCTTTATCAATGGTCCCATACCATGTATCTGAAGCTATGTTAATATGTTCTGGTAAAGATACCATATCTAGACCAGCAGCTGCAATTGGGGCCACTACTTGATTGAATTTGGCATAGTGCACTGTCATCCTCCAGCTTCTATCTAGTTTTGTACAGGCTGGACTGGTAAACTGAGGGAGATATGATGAGGACCACCACTCCTGCATCCTTTGGGTCTTTTTTTTTTTTTTGGAGTTGGACTTGTGTTTAATGCTGTCTTGTTTTTTTTTTCTTTTTAATTATACTTCAGGTGAAGGCTTACAGAACAAATAGTTTCTCATGAAACGGTAGTACACATATTGTTTTATGACATTGGTTAACAACCCCACAACATGTCAACCCTCTAACTTCTCAACCTTTTTTTTTTTTTTTTGGTGAAAATACACATAGCCAAAGATACACCATTTCAAAAATTTCTACATGCAAAGTTCAGTGACACTGACTACGCTCTTCCAATTCTGCTGTTATTCCCACTTAAGATGAAGGCTTACAGAACAAAATAGTTTCTCATTTAACAGTTACTACAAATGTTGCCCTATGACAATGGTTAACAATCTCACAACACATCAACAACATCCTTACTCACCCTTGTCCCCTATCACCAGCTTCGTTGTCCCCTTCTGCCTTCTAGCCCTTGTCACTGGACTACTGTACTTCGTTAGTCTCATTTGGTTTTACAGAGCTGTCCACTCCCAGGCTGAATGGTGAACCTCGGAGATAACTTCACCACTGAGCTAAAAGGGTGTCTGGGGGCCATACTCTCGGGGTTTCTCCAGTCTCCTGTAGGCCGGTAAATCTGGTCTTCTTTTTTGTGAGTTAGAATTATGTTCTACATCCTTCTCCAGCTCTGTCCAGAACCCTCTGTTGTGATCCTGGTCAGAGCAGTCAGTGGTGGTACCCAGGCACCATCTAGCTGTACTGGACTCAGTCTGGTGGAGGCCTTGGTAGCTGTGGTCCATTAGTCCTTCGGACTAATCTTTCCCTTGTATCCTGTTCTCTTCATTTTCCCTTGCTCCCAAAGGGATGAGACCAGTGGAGTATCTTAGATGGCCGCTCACAGGCTTTTAAGACCCCAGACACTACTCACCAAGATAGAATGTAGAGCATTGTCTTTATAAGCTGTGTCATGCCAAATGAGCTAGATGTTCCCCTAGACCATGGTCCCCACACCACTCCACCCAGCAGTTCAGTCCCTCAGGGAGTTTGGATGTGTCTATGGAGCTTCCATGACCTTTCCTTGTACAAGTTGTGCTGGTTTCCCCTGTATTGTGTACTGTCTCACCCTTCACCAAAGATACCACTTATCTATTACCTATTTAGTATTTCCCCCCCACCCCTCCCATCCCTGGTAACCAACGAAGATTGTTACATTTTGTGTGTGAACTTTTTCATGGGTTTTTACAATAGAGGTCTCATACAATATTTGTCCTTTTGTGAATGACTTATTTCACTCAGCATAATGTCCTCCAGTTTCATCCATATTATGAGACGGTTCACAGATTCATTGTTGTTCTTTCTCATTGCATAGTACTCCATCGTGTGTATGTACCATAGTTCGTTTATCCATTCATCTGTTGATGGGCATCTAGGCTGTTTCCATCGTTTTGCTATTGTGAACAATGCTGCCATGAACATAGGTGTGCATATGTCTATTCGAGTGACGACTCTTATTTCTCTAGGATATATTCCTAGGAGTGGGATTGCTGGATCCAATCGTATGTCTATTTCTAGCTTTCTGAGGAAGCGCCATATCATTTTCCAAAATGGTTGTATCATTTTGCATTCCCACCAGCAGTGCATAAGAGTTCCGGTCTCCCCGCAGCCCCTCCAACATTTGTTATTTCCAGTGTTTTTTGATTCGTGCCAGTAATGCCAGGGTGAGATGGTATCTCATTGTGATTTTAATTTGCATTTCTCTACTGGCTAGTGATCGCGAGCATTTCCTCATGTGTCTGTTGGCCATTTGAATGTCTTATTTGGTGAAGTGTCTGTTCATTTCCTTTGCCCATTTTTTAATAGGATTATTTGTCTTTTTATTGTAGAGGTGTTGGATTTTCTTGTAGATTATGGAGATTAGACCTTTGTCTGACTTGTACTGTCGAAAAATTTTTTCCCAGTCTGTAGGTTCTCTTTTTACTGTTTTGGTGAAGTCTTTTGAAGAGCATAGGTGTTTGATTTTTAGAAGATCCCAGTTATCTAGCTTATCTATTGGGGTTGTGCATTGATGGTTATGGTTTGTATCCTGTTAATGCCATGTATTAAGGCCTGAAGTGTTGGTCCTATTTTTTCTTCTATGAACTTTATAGTTTTAAACTTTATATTCAGGTCTTTGATCCATTTTGAAGTAGTTTTTGTATATGGTGTGAGGTATGGGTCCTGTTTCTTTTTTTTTGCAGATGGATATCCAGTTTTGCCAGCACCATTTGTTAAAAAGACTGTCTTTTCCCCATTTGATGGACTTTGGGCCCTTGTCAAAGATCAGGTGACCGTAGGTGGATGGATTTACATCTGGGTTCTCAATTCTGTTCCATTGGTCAATGTATCTGTCGTTGTACCAGTACCAGGCTGTTATGACTACTATAGCTGTATAGTAGGTTCTGAAGTCAGGTAGTGTGAGTCCTCCAACTTTATTCTCCTTCTTCAGTAGTGCTTTACTTATTCAGGGCTTTTTCCCTTTCCATATAAAGTTAATCATTAGTTTTTCCATCTCTTTGAAGAATGTTGTTGGTATCTGGATAGGGATTGCATTGTATTTGTAAATTGCTTTGGGTAGAATTGTCATTTTCACAATGTTGAGTCTGCCTATCCATGAGCATGGTATCCTTTTCCATTTTGTAGATCCCTTTGGGTTTCATGCAGTAGTGTTTTGTAGTTTTTTTTGTATAGGTCTTTTACATCCCTGGTCAGATTTATTCCTAAGTATTCTATCTTTTTAGGTGCTATTATAAATGGTATTGTTTTCCTGATTTCCTTTTCATTGTTATCCTTATTGGTGTATAGGAATCCAACTGATTTTTGAATGTTTAGCTTGTATCCTGCTAGTCTGCTGAATCTTTCTATTAGTTCCAGTAGATTTCTCGTGGAGTGTTTAGGGTTTTCTATGTATAGTATATCATCTGCAAACAGGGACAGTTTAACTTCTTCAATACCAATTTGGATGCCCTTTATTTCTTTTTCTTGCCTTATTGCTCTAGCTAGAACTTCCAGCACAATGTTAAATCGGAGTGGTGATAAAGGGCATCCTTGTCTTGTGCTTGTTTTCAAGGGAAATGTTTTCAGCCTCTCTCCATTAAGAATGCTGTGGCCATTGGTTTGGCATAGATGCCCTTTATTATTTTGAGAAATTTCCCTTCTATACCTATTTTATTGAGAGTTTTTATCAGGAATGCGTGTTGGACTTTGTCAAATGCCTTTTCTGCATCAATTGAGATGATCACGTGATTCTTTTCTTTCCTTTTATTTATGTGGTACATTACGTTGATTGATTTTCTGATGTTGAACTATCCTTGCATACCTGGTATGAATCCTACTTGGTCGTGGTGTATTATTTTTTTGATATGATACTGAAATCTATTGGCTAGAATTTTGTTGAGAATGTTTGCATCTATATTCATGAGAGATATTGGTCTGTAATTTTCTTTTTTTGTGACGTTTTTGCCTGGTTTTGGTATCAGCGTTATGCTGGCTTCATAGAATTAATTTGGAAGTGTTGCTTCCTGTTCTATGCTCTGAAATAGCTTGAGTAGTACTGGTACAAGCTCTTCTGTAAATGTTTTGTAGAATTCTTAAGTGAAGCCATCTGGGCCAGGGGTTTTTCTGGTTGGGAGTTCTTTTATTATCTTTTCAATCTTTTCTCTTGTTATGGGTCTGTTCAGATTTTCAACATCACTTTGTTGTAGTTTGGGTAGGCTGTATGTTTCTAGAAATTTATCCATTTCCTCTAGGTTTTCAAATTTGTTGGAGTATAGTTTTTCATAATATTCTGTTATAATCCTTTTTATTTCAGTTGGGTCTGTTGTAATGTCCCCCATTTCATTTCTTATTTGGGTTATTTGTGTCCTCTCCTGTTTTTCTTTTGTCAGTCTGGCCGGTGGTTTGTCGATTTTGTTGATTCTTTCAAAGAACCAACTTTTGGTTTTGTTGATTCTTTCTATTGTTTTCCTGTTCTCTATTTCATTTATTTCTGCTCTGATCTTTATTATTTCCTTTCTTCCGGTGGTTGTGGGCTTTTTTTGCTGTTCTCTTTCTATTTGTTTGAGTTCTGTAGTTAATGTTTTGATTTTGTCCCTTTCTTCTTTTTTGATATGTGCATCTATTGCTATAAATTGTCCTCTGAGAACTGCCTTTGCTGTGTCCCAAAGGTTTTGGTATGATGTGTTTTCATTCTCATTTGATTCTAGGAATTTTTTGATTCCATCTCTGATTTCTTCTATTACCCAGTGATATGTACGCAGGGTATTATCCAGTTTCCATGTAATTGGTTTTTTTTTCTTGCTCTTTCTATTGTTAATTTCTACCTTGATGGCATTGTGGTCAGAGAAGATACTTTGAATTATCTCAACGTTTTGGATCTTGTTGAGGATTGCTCTGTGGCCTAAGATGTGGTCTCTTCTGGAGAACGTTCCGTGCGCATTGGAAAGAAATGTGTACTTTGCAGCAGTTGGATGGAGTGTTCTATGTATGTCTATAAGGTCAAGTTGGCTGATTGTGCCCTTTAGGTCTTCTGTATCTTTGCTGAGTTTCTTCTTAGTTTTTCTGTCCTTTACTGAGAGTGGTGTGTTGAAGTCTCCTACTATTATTGTGGAACTGTCAATTTCTCTTTTCAGTGTTGTTAGAGTTTCTTTTATGTATTTTGGAGCCCTGTAATTGGGTGCATAGATGTTTATTATGGTTATGTCTTCATGATGGATTGTCCCCTTAATCATTATATAGTGTCCTTCTTTGTATTTTATGGTAGATTTTGTTTTAAAGTCTATTTTATCTGAGATTAGAATTGCCACTCCTGCTCTTGTTTGGTAGTTGTTAGCTTGATATATTTTTTTCCAACCTTTGGCTTTTAATAAATTCACATCTTTGTTTCTGAGTTGTGTCTTTTGTAGACAGCATATTGATGGATCCTGTTTTCTTATCCATTCTGTCACTCTCTGTCTCTTTATGGGTGCATTGAGTCCATTTACAGTCAGTGTAATTATTGATAGATGTGAGTTTGTTGCTGTCATTTCGTAGTGTTTTTTTTGTGTTGCTGAAGATTTCTTTGTTCTTCTTATTCTCTTGTGCTGAGTTACTTTTGTTTGTGGATCTTTTATCATTTCTTTTGTTTTTGTAGGTTTTGTTTTTGCTGAGACTTTATGTTTTTCCTCTTTTTTATGATTATGTTTGTTAACTTTCTTTGTGGTTACCATGAATTTTACCCTTATCTTTCTAAGTTTGAAGCAGTCTACCATTACTTGGTATCGCCTTGCCTTCCTCTCCATTAGAAGGTTCTATACCTATTCTGTTTATTCCCTCTTTTATTGTTTTGATGTTGTTGTCATTTACTAATTAACTGCTCTGATTCCCTGTTGTATTTCTTTTGGTTTTGCATACTCCTCGAGAGTTCATTTCCTAGATTGGTATCTGGCTGGTACGATCCTGCGTCCTAGATTCTGCCTGTGAGCTGAAGCTGTTTGTCCTCAGATAGAAGTACTCCCTTTAATAATTCTTGTAAGTTTGGATTGACTTTTACATATTCCCTTAATTTCTGTTTATCTGGTAATGATCTAATTTCACCATCAAATTTGAACAAGAGTTTTGCAGGATATATTATTCTTGGCTGACAATTTTTTTCTTTCAAGATTTTATATGTCATCCCATTGCCTTCTTGCCTGCATGGTTTCTGCTGAATAATCTGAGCTTAGTCTTATTGTTTCTCCTCTGTTTGTGACTTCTTGTTTTTCATGAGGTCCTCTTAGGATTCTTTGTTTGTTTTTGCTTTTGGCGAGTATGATTATGATACGCCTTGGTGACTTTCTTTTGGGGTCTCTCCTATATGGGGTTTGTTGAGCTTCTTGGATGGCCAGCTTTTCATCTTTCATGATGTTGGGGAAGTTTTCTGTCAGAAGTTCTTCAATGATCCTCTCTGTGTTTTCTGTTTTCTCCCCCTGTTCTGGATTTCCAATCACTCGAAAATTTTTGCTTTTGATTGTATCTCACATAACTCTTAGGGTCTCTTCATTTTTCTTTGTTCTTTTTTCTGAGTTTTCCTGAAACAGAGTTATATCCAAGTGTTTGTCTTCAATTCCATTGATCCTGTCTTCCACCGTTTCAGATCTGCTTCTCAGCCCTTCTATGACACTGTCCATTTGTGAAATCTTATTGTTTATCTTTTGTATTTCTAATTGTTGTCTTTGTATAATTTCTAGTTATGACTTTATTTTGTCATTTTGTTCCTGCATTATTTTCCTGAATTGTTCCAATTTTTTGGCTGTATTTTCCATGAATTTTTCTATTTTTTCGTCCTCTTTGTCAGCTTTTTGCCTCAGCTCTTGGAGAGTTCTGAGTATTAGAGATTTGAATTCCCTATCAGGTAGTTCTAGTGCATTTTCTTCCACTGGACAGTCATCTGGTGTTTTATTTTGGACACCTATTGGAACCATCCTGTCCTGTTTTTGTAAATGTTTTGATATTGTCTACTGTCTTCGGGGCATTCAGTAGTTATTTTTATCGTTTATTGATTGTAGATTTGTTTGTTTTGTCCCTTTTTCAAAAAAAAATTTGACTATGTCTGAGCAGGCAGACTGTGTGATCTTTGTTGTTTGCTCGTCTGTGGGCACAATACTTTTCACCTCCTTCTCCAATTGGCAGGGTCAGTCACTCAGATATGGTACGGCAGGGCAGGTCTAGCTGAAGAGGCGTTACTGGGATGGGTTGTTTGTGGCACTTACTACATCCACCAAAGCGGGTCGGTAATCAGTGCAGTGCAGGTTCCAGTAGGCCGTGCCTGTGCCGCTTGGTGGTGTGATGTCAAGCCCATGGTGCAGGTAGGCAGGATGCAGCAGGGAGATTGTTATGTGTGGAGCTAAGATGGATATGGGGGAGAGGAGAGAGGAACAGGAGCCAAAAACATACAAACAAACAAAAAAGAATGCTAGGGGAGCTTGCCATTGGAGTGGAGAGATGAGAGACTATGAAATGGAGAAAAACAGAAAGGGGAAGAGGAAGAAAAGAAAAGAATGAATGAATAAAAATCAGAAAGGTTAAAGAACTGCAAAGTTCCCAGTGATCCCACCGGTGCAGCTATGAGGTCTGGGGAAGTCGCTCTCAGGTGTTGCAGTACAGCCTGGCTAGAAGGTGTAGAGGTATACAACGTCAGGTATTCAGGGAACAGAAAGAGAAGGAAGATATAGAGAGGCGAGAAACTGAGCAATGAAGAAAGACAAAAAGGGAAAAAGAGGGAAAAGAAAACAAAACAAATTTTAAAAAAAAGAACAAGAAAGGCCCCCCCAAAAAACAGAAAAAAAAAACAACAAAAAAAGAAATGCTCTCAGGGATCCCTCAGCACGTCTGTGCAAGCCGAGGGGGAAGTCTCCTTGCCACGCAGCACCGCCTGGCCAGAAAGGGCTCCCAACTCAAGAAAAAGAAAAGAAAACAAACAAACAATTGAAAACAAACAAATGAACAAAAGCCCCGGGATCCCACCAGTGTGGCAGCCCAGACTGGGAAGCAGCTCCACACTCGAACGGAGCTCTACAGCCCCTCAGGAAGAAGCAAAGATGGCGCACGGAGCCAGGTATTTGAGCGAAAGGAGGGGAAGTGGTGAGAGGTAAGGAAGAAATCAAAAGAAGCAGAAAAAAAAGCAACACTAGCAGCCAACAAATGGCACTCAGAGAGCCGGCCCGTTCTGGTGTGGAATCCAAGCAGCCGGTGTTTCCCGGTCAAGAGATTGTGGCCGTGGGAAGCAGAGGAGGCCGAGTCGGGGTGAAGAAGTGTGGGGGGTGGGAAATCATATATCACAATTTACCGGTTGTTTTGTCTCCTGCTGGACACTCCGTGAGGCTGCTTTCTCATACCCCCTGTTTTCTGGTCTCCGATAGGAGTCCAAGATGGCTGATCCAGGCTGCATTAGCTGGTAGGGGACCTCTGCATGAATCTCTCCTCACTCTCCGTTCTCTGTCAGTTTTCTCACTCCATTTGGTGCTTGGATGAGTTCTTTATCTCTTCATTTGATGTTTTAGGGTTTCAGGATTGTAGTATTCTCTGTTCAGCTTAGTTTTTCAGATCTTCGCTGTGGAGGGATGGCGTGGTGCTTCTGCCTAGAGCACCATTTTTCCTTTGGGTTTTTAAGTGTGGTACTAATGTCTGCCATCCCCCTAGAATGCAACATTGTTTTTGACTTTACTGTCTTGACTGGGGATGAGTGATAGAGAGTGATTTGGAGGCTTGTTCCTGGTCTTCCCACTATGATATCGCTCTTATTCTATAGGACAAGGACGAATGTTGGGTTTCTTCAAACTACTAAGTATATTCAGTTATACAATTTTGGACTAGGGGAATGACCACTAGGTGAATCTATGGATCCTGTGGACCCACTGTGAGCTAGACCTAAACCAGGATTCCATCTATTACCTGGCCCACATAAATCCTCACTCTAAGAGAAAGGCCTGATGACACTTCTGGTCTCCAGGTATCAATGTCACCTAATCTTGGTCCAACAATCCTCAAAATATTTGGGTATTTCTCCTTACCAAGTGTTACATAAATAAATGTTTTTAAGTCCTTGTAGGGAAGGGTTTTAGGAAACATTACAATAATAGTACTTGCCATAATGTTGGACACGAGAACAGACTCAAGGCTGGAAACTGGGCAAGGGATCATGATTTTTCATTGAAGAGACTATCCTAAGACTTCTGATCATCCATCCACTATTTTTTTTTTTATCAATTAAGCAAAAACCTAGTTAGATTCTCATCTACCTTGCTCCTAAGAACACCATGTTCTGTTAACCATCTCCATAGCTCTCTGCAGGTTAGGACCCCTGCCATTCTGACCTTGCTGTTCATTACAATAATTGCACCCACTTTGCTTCTGACAGTAAATAGCCTACACCTGTCCTCTATTATTTCCAGATCCTATCATCAACTTTGCCATCAAGTAGCCCAGTTTTATTACAGCATCTCCTACTGTCAGCCCTGGTATGCATAGGATAGCCACTAAGCTCCTCAGTAATGGTGGCTCCCCTCTTACCAGCATGTTCCTTATTACTTTGGTAAATGGAGTGTCGTCTGAGACTTCCTGCAGAAAATGTTTGCTTAGTGGGTTTTCTGGCATTGCAGCAATTCTGGAGAATTTTGATTCCTTCCTCCACCCCATGGGATTTCTACTTCATTTTGTATTGATGATCACTTTTCCCAAGCTTCTAAGAGCCATTCTAGTAGCATGTTAGCACCGTCTCCTAGTGTCCTTGATGGAGTGAGTCCTATATTATGAGAGGCCAATCCTATATTAATAATCTCTTTTATCCAACTTTATGTTCTTCCCCCCTTGATCCAGCACCCTCAGGATCCAGTCCCATACGTACTGCACTGACTTTGGTTACTATATGTTGACTAGGCCCTGCAACTCCTTTGGTATATACAGTCCCTTTCCTCCCTTAAGAGGACCAGCACTTGCCTGTTATAACTTGACTTTGATTATGGGTCTGGTGTCCAGGAGGGAAAGTGGGGGTGAATTCTGACAGAAAGTGCATGTTTTCCTGCAAGGCAGAAATATCTGCAACATCTTCCAGCAAGAGGAGATTATAGACTTTAACAGGAAGGAGTAGACCACTCTATAAGCCTAGAGAGTCCAGGGGACTCTCAGAAGTCAAAATTTTAGAGCGCATTGACTCAGATGCCCTTATCTAAAGCCTCAGAGTCCACACCTTCCCAATCAGCAACTTGACATTGACATGATTTGCCAGGGTTGAGAATTCAACCTTCTCTGGAGCTCTGCAGAGCCCTGGTGGTGCTCCTTGGAAACCCTATGGGGCAGTTCTACTCCATCCTATAGGGTTGCTGTGAGTCAGAATTGACTTGATGGCAACGGGTTTGTTTTTTGGGTTTTTGTTTGTTAGTTTTTTGGTCTAGAACTCTGCAACCCTTATAATTAAGTCCTGAGCCTGATCCTCAGCTTTTTCTGCCCTCCAGCTGAACAAGATGAGAGTCTTTTTATATGCTTCCAAGGATATTTGACATTCACACTTCACCTTAAATTGGTGACAAGTCCTCCTTTGCCTTTCATTGTTTTTATCCAAGGCATCAATAAGAAAAACTCAAAACCAAGCCCGCTGTCGTTGCGTTGATTCTGACTCATGGCAATCCCAGGTGTTACAGAGTAGAACTGCTCCATAGGGTTTTCTTGGCTGTAATCTTTGTGAAACAGACCGCTAAGCTTTTCTTCCACAGTGCTGCTGGGTGGGTTCGAACTGCCAACCTTTAGGTTAGTAGTCAAGAACAAATCACTTGCACTACCCAAGGACCTAAGGCAATAATAACGTCTAGCAAAATCCATCTAATTCCCTGTTGCTGTTGAGTGCTGCCAAGTCAATTCCGACTCATAGCGACCCCATGTGACAGAGTAGAACTGCTCCATAGAGTTTTCTTGGCTGTAATCTTTACAGGAGGAGATTGCCAGGTCTCTCCCACACAGCCACTGGGTGGGTTCAAACTGCCAACCTTTTGCCTTATGATTACTAAGACCAAAAAAACCAAACCCATTGCCGTTGAGTTGATTCTGACTCATAGTGACCCTATACGGTACAGCAGAAGTGACTGGTGAATTTGAACTGCCAACCTTTTGGTTAGCAGCCATAGCTCTTAACTACTACACCACCAGGGCTCCTTATGGTTACTACTTTACTCAAATGCACAAGATATTGCCCCTGCCAGAGTGTTCCCTTCTTCTGGTATCTCATTCCAGCTCACCATTGATAAAAATCTTAACAGTGTCACTGTTCCAGCATGCCAAAAGCTGTTAATATTTTACCTACCACCAGTCATATGGTTCTCATTCTAAGCTGGTGGGAAATCCACTTCCAAAACCCCATTTTAGAATGTTCTTCCTAGGCCCACTCCTAGTACTCACTGTCTTAAGTCGGGTTCCTTGGGAAATATACTCTGAGATGGATATCTGTATGCAGGAGTTTTTTTTGGGTGGGCACTGCTCTCAGAAATGGCAACTCTAGGGATGAGGGAAACAGGATTGGACACAGGAGGATTTGAACTACAATGATGTCGCAACAGAGACCTCAGCTAATACCACAGGGAGTTCTTGAGTTGGGATGGCCCTAAAAGTTGTCCTGAGATGAGGCAAGGAGGTCAGGCCTTTGTAGTCTTACACTGACCAGTCATCGGATGGGGGCTGCTCTCCAAAGGGAAGATATAACCCTGGGTGAGGTGACCTCCTTCAGGTGAAGCCAGAGCCTGGAGAAGGATTCAGCTATGAATCATTAGCAACCAAAACTCCTAGCAGCCAAGGGGATGAGTGCCTCAGTCCTGAGGTGGAATTTGGGTGGCACACCATAGCATCCACTGCAATCCCCCTACTCCTTGGGTTGATGGTGGTGTTGATGTGGAATTAAAGCAAAAGAGTAGTAATTATGGTGCTTAGTTGGAGAAGTTCTTTCCACAGTAAATGATTTGCCACTATGTTCATGCTGACCATATCTGTCTTTAGAACTTGGGGAAGGTATAGAGAGGTGGGTTCAGCCTCAGATGAGGTAGGAAGGAGAGCATTGGGGGAAAGTTGTAGGAGTCTCCCTAGGGAACTTATCATTCCTTAGGGACCATTTCATTGGTGGTAGGTAGAATACTCACAGCTTTTGGTATGCTGGAGCAGTGAATTTGCCAAGATTTTTATCAGTGGTGAACCTTACGTACAGTTTGTCCTCTGGTTATTCCTGGTATTATACTTCACCAATACAGAAGGAAATTCTCACTTTGAAATAAAAGCATATCCATATGCATTATTGAAATCATTTCTTAATCTAATTTCTCTTTTTTCACATCAATTCTATATCTAATAGTGCCTTCCACATAGCATTAATTCATTCATTTAACAATACTGATTGTATAAACTACTATATGTCAGGAACTGTTCTAGACACTAGGGATATAATAACTATCAAGATAGACACAGCCCCTGTCTTCATGGAATGTAATTCTAGAAGAGGGTTGGGGAGACAATATATAAGGAATAAATAAACAAGAAAATTTCAAATAGTTATAAGTGACACAATGACAATAAAACAATAATGGGATAATAGGTCATTTAAATATGTGTAGAGTGGAAAGGAAAGTTACTGTAGCTAAGGAAGTCAGAGTAGGCTTCTCTGAGGAGAGGTTCTTGGTGAAGACCTGTATGATGAAAAGGATCCTGTCATGTGAAGATGTGGAGGCAGAGGTTCATCTGAGCTGAGATCAGAATGAAGTGAGGGAGCAAGCCATGCAAAGGTTTGAAGGCAGTGGGTTACAGACAGATAAACCAGACGGAAGAGCTAGTACAAAGGCCCTGAGTTAGGATGAGCCTGGCAGGTTTGAAGATCAAAAAGAAGACCAGCATGGCTGAAGCTTAGTGAAAAGAGAGGGAAATAGTACAGGAAGTCCATTGACTTATGACGAGGTTCTGTTCTGAGGACTCCCTTGTAAGTCAGTTCTGACATAAATTGAATACCTCTTTTTTTTAAAAGTTTTCATTATTATTGCCTTTTATTATCAGTATCTTTATAAATCCAATCTTTGTCTTTGGGAGTTTGCATGAGAATGATAATATCAGCAAATTACATGCTGCAACATTGTATGTAGTACATATTACTAATGATAAGATGTACCAAAAAAAAATGGGTAGTATTAAGTACAGTTTGTGGTAACTTGGGGACTACCTGTACAAAATGGGGGTGGAGATTAGGTGTAGATTACATAGGGCCTTATAAACCACAGTAAATAATTTACTCTATATCTAAGGATAATGGGGGAAAAAATGGTCCTCTGATGTGCAGAGAAGTAACATAATCTACCTTAAGTTTTAAAAGAATTACTCTGGCAGTTGTGTACAAAATAAGACTATACAGGGTCAAGAGTAAAAACAGGAATACCAGTTAGGAAGTTACTGCAGTAATTGAGGAGACAGATGATGGTGGCTTGGACCAGGGTGGTAGCCATGGAGACTGTGAGAAGTGGTCAGACCGTGGATATATTTTAAGGGTAGAGCAAACCCAAAGGATTTGCTGGCAGATCAGATACAGGACATGAGAGAAAGATAGGACTTCTATTAACAACAGTATAACTAGCATCAAAGTCCCAAGTGAGTGATTTGAACAATAAGTGGGTTGGAGGAAATGATTACTGAGGGCAAATCAAGGAAGTCTTCACAATCCTCAAAGGGAAATGTGTGTGTGTATTTTCAGTGAGAGAGTAGAGAGATACAGAGATATAAGGAGCAATTTCTCTTATAACAGATAACCTTACTGACAATCTACTTATATGATTGGCCAAAGCCAATGTTTTCTGTTTTGATTGAATTGGGGAGGTCTTGGCTTTGTCAAGTTGCTCCTGGAGCTGACACTCCAATACAAATGAAGGCACCCCGTCTTCCATTGTCATACACACTGGGTGGCTTCTGAAGTAGCAATGGTTGTTATAGTGCCTCAAGCTGAGCTTAAGGGGGAGCCAGTGGCTGGGGAATCTGCATGCAATGTGCAGATGGAGGAGAAGAGCAAGAGCAAATCCAACTGCAGCTGTGGCTAGAAAGACTGCTCATTAGCGGTCCTTTTGCACTTCACAGGAAGGAAAGTATTCTGCAAGCAAAGTCGACCCACAGGTGCTGGACGGAGCCCAACTGATTTCCTTTGTGGAGCTAGCCACAGAGAAACCCTTCATGTGTACTCCCAGACTCAGTGGCAGTTTCAAGTTGATGTGAAGTGCTGACACATAGCATAGAAGTGTTGTTAACTCTTAGAGCAGTTTGGAATTTCAAAGCATCACCTGATGGGAGAGGGTGTAGAAAGCAGGCACTCACCATTCTGCCTGAGAAAATAGGGGTTAAAGAAGGGAAGCAGCTTTTCACTAAGTGGAAGAGAGAGTTACACGTTACTTATCACTAGGGATGGATTACCCGATAAGCAAGGTATGCACGGGCTTACTTGTGCTTACTTCCTAATCTGTAGCGCACGATTTCACCTGGTTTTCACCACCTCAAAGATGTGCACTGTAGATTAGGAAGTAAGCACAGGTAAGCCCATGCTTACCTTGTTTCCTGGGTAATCTGCCCCAGCCAGGAACCGATCTGTCTTGTTCATTATTAGCAGCGTGCCTGCCGCATAGTAGGTGCTCAAGAAATACTGTTGATGAATGAATGAACAATTCAACTGTAATCAACCTCAGGGTCCCTGACAGCTGGGTCATGTTGTCAGCATTTGTTGTCAGCAAATATGAAGTTCAAGATTCCAATTCCTGTTCTTGTGTTTGGTCCCTGGGACACAATCAGGTTATGTCTATACAATACTACTGGAGTACTTATTTTTGTGGAACTGGTCAGTAAATAGAGAGAAGGAATCAGTCCATTGCTTCAGGTGACTGTTTTGACTGGTATTTTTTTTTCTTCTTAATTGCCTAGTCTTGAGTCTGAATTGACAAAACAAACAAAAGCAAAAGAAATCAAAAAGCACGCTGGTGTCTGCTAGACACAATTACATCCTTGTCCTGAGCTGTGGCCATCAGTATGAAACCCAGGAGACTGAACAGTGGGGATAAGAGGCTGTGTCTTCAACCACTTCTTTTAGTCACCTCAGCGGTGGGGGGTGGAGAACAGCCAGATCAGTTGTTTGATGTCATGAATTCAAAATATCCAACTGATTGACTCAATTTTTCACTACTTATACAATCAGGGCTCTTGTATAATCAGCATCCTCTCTCTCCATAAGGTATCAGGCTCTTCGCCACCTCTCAAATGCACCCTTTTAAAAATTACAAATATTAGATACCTTAAGTCTTTTCTGTTAGGAGATTTCCACATCTAAACCTCTTCAACCATTCTCTGCTCTTTCCCCCTATCTTGGCAGCTGTGTGTCCCCCAAAGATTTTCTTTCTAATCAGGGCTGAAATCTAGGTTCTGTTTTTGAGCAACCAGATCTGGGGCTGTCTGTATTAGCAAGCAATATTTTTCCCAGTCAGTCTGATTTGATGAATTGAAGGTTTCCCCAGACTTTGCAAAGTGACAACTGCTTAAGCTAAACAATGACACCAAATGAAACCACCTATCAAACAAAGGCACATCAGGAGGAGGGACAAGATGACACTGATGTCATGAAGACTGCCTCAACTGGGGGGGCATATTCAAGGCAGAGTCTTCATATTGCATAAGCAGAGCTCACACAAAGAAAAACAGGAGAAAACACACAAAGAGAACCGGGGCTGAAACCTATCAGAAAAAGGAATTTAAATTGTAGATTGATCCGTTATTATTTCGAGTCCTTCATATATAGAAGGGGGCTATTTTTGCTGCTCTTCTGTTTGGTGTGTAATCTTCAGAGATAAACATATAGTTTTAAACACTATTTCAATAAACAAAATGCGTAAGAGTTTCAGGTCTAACAGAATATTTCCATGAGTTACAAGTATAATAGCTGTGCCCCAGGATAGCATAACCATAAGTGGGCTACTTACTCTTTCCCAATGAGTGGGAAAAAATGATTTTATAGCAATAACTTCCACTTCCTATTATAATACAGTTCTGCCCAGCAGCAGCAGCCTAAAATTATAAAGAGCAAAACATTTAATGAACTTGCTCTCATTAAACGATGCATATCATCTAATGCTGGGGGAGAGAAGGCAAAAACTCGTAGCTTGAATGGTCCTAGAACAACCTTAACAGCAGCTTGTTAACAATAAAACTGAGGAGTATCACACTATTTCAGCCGTTGGGAAGCAATTTATTTTATTTATTCTCACCACTGCACTTTTTGGTCCTATAATGAATTCCACCCTTCAGAAAACTTTATCTCAGCTGGAAAACATGAATTCTTATTTTGGTTTCCAAAATTCCAATTTTTTACTAAATTCTAAGTGCCTTTTAAAAATTGAAATGCTCATGGTTGACATTCATTCTTATGGGTAAAATACATAGTTACATTCATAGTTTAAAAGAGTGTACATTTAAAACTCATACTTTGTCAAGAGCATAAATGAAAATGAGACTTTCCCCCCTTTGGTTTGGTTTCAGTTGCATAACAGGGTTCATGCTTACTGTCTATCAAAGAATGTACTCTTGCGCCACATAGCCCGAGACAGAACGACAAGATGCTTAGAACTGTCTTCTTTACCATTAGCCATTATTGGGAGCCTCAGAATGCTGCTGAGGTTCCTAGGAGTTGTACTTCTCATTTCTGGTTAACAAATCGGTGTAAAAATGCTTGAAGGAGAGTTCACAAGGAAGATGTGGTGCATTTTGAAATCTGCACAAGAAATTTAATTAAAAACATGGAGGAGAGGTCACCAAATGATGAATTTTCTGCAGATTGAGTGTGGTATTTTTGACTCTTTTCATTTTGATGGCATAACTTCGACAGTATTGAGTGATTCAGAAATAATTGAACACTTTCACAAATGTTTTCTCAGTTACTAGGCTCTGTATGAAATTGTAGAATGTACTCAATGGTAGAGTTATCTGTACAAGTGTCTAACTATTAGGGAAATAATAGGTTTTGGCGACATGTTCATATATAACCTGGTTACTGAGTAATCTGTGTTTGAGGGTGTTCAATTCTTTTTGAATTACTCTATAGTTATTTGTTGTGAAAGTTTGCATGGATACCTTTCAATTAAAATTCAGGCTGCACAATAGCAAAAACAATTTGAAATTCTTATGAAAACTGTCCCAAGTCATCCATAGAAAGATATGCATTATTTTTATTTTAAATGCATAGTCTCCTTTCCTATCACTTTGATATCACTAAAGTCAGCTCCTGTACTATTATAAGAAAGTCAGGAACACATATATGCACTTCAAACCCAGAAGTACACTTTGATATTTAAAGTCAATCAATAAATACATAGCTGAATGAATGAATGCAGGACTGAGTACTGAATACACAAGACTGGATTGCACTCAGGTTGTCAAAGAGTCTCTGAAAAAGACTTTGGGTCTATACAAGCTTACTAAACTGACCATTTTGACTAAATTGACCAGTCAGTTTAATGAAACAGCCACTTAACTTCCCCCCACACCCCAAATTGAACAAAACCACCTGTTTGGGAACTTGTGGACAGTCTTATTTTCCTGCTCTTTCCCAAAACCAATTCCTTCCACTGCTCTACTCACCTGTTTCTTCCAAGCAGCCCTTTACTGACTCAATTGTTTTCTCAGTTGTGATTGGAGTTAGGGAATAACTATTTGTTCCCCAGGACACACATTTTCTTGGGATTGAGCAAGTTACAGTAATCATCTGAGCTGATGGCTGCCCTGGGCAGAACCATTTGAAGGCCCCTAAGGAGCAGGTTAAACTACTGAGTGCTCCACGAATTCTGCTTCAATCAAAAAATCTATGAACTGCTGACATGGCATTCAGTCCACTGTTTCATAGCTTGCACTCAGCTTCTGAACCAGTGATCTGAAATACTCATTCAGCTTCAATTTCTCTTGGGGCTAGCCAATAAACTGAGCGGGTCAGGCCAAGTCACAATTCTTCAAGCAGCAGCCACCCAACTTAGGCTAGATGCCTAATTTGGAAATATGTGATGAGGAAGGAAATGCACTTGTGCAATTTTTAATTGAGGTGTGTTCATTTCCATGTTAATCCTTACTGCAGTTCTCAACAGGAGACAATGTGTCAATGAAAACCCCTGAGAGAATATGCAAGACTCTAGGATCTAGCAGACTCACTCACTTTTTCCCCTGGGCGTGAGATACCCACTATCTTCCACAAGATGGCAGGCAGTTTTCATTTTACTGTTGCTGATCAACAGGAAATCACTCCACTCTCAAATGACAGCAACCCCAGGTAGCTATGGTGACATTTGCTTTACATTATGATACACACTAATTAATCATTAGTGATCCCAGAAGTAAGTCTGCTAAAAATGCTTTGCTATGGCTTCTCACAGCAGGGGCTTTCAATATTGATACTATTACATGCACATATGTTCAGCCAGTGTATGTTATACCCGTGGCTTCAAGCTTTTAGGGTATTTTAATTAATATTGCCTGGATTAATATTCACCTCTTGTTTGGAAGGGGAAATAATAAGGCTAGTAAAAGAAATACAGAAAGAGAAAGTAGTAAACAAGGCTTTGAAAAATGAAAGGCAACTTTTGATGAGTTTTCAGAATGAGGCACATTTACCTTCCCACATTTGTTGGCATCTTCAGCTTTTTCCCAGGCTCATCTCAAAATCTTTGGGCCACAAATTCTGTAAAGAAGAGTGCACACGTAGTTTGAGCCCTATGGTCTTAAAACAGATCACCTCATGAAGGATTTAATCTATTTCATCAATCAACAGGAAATGCTCACATCGTCTTCCAATACAGATTTGATTCCACAGCAAGAAGCTTCATTCTTATAAGCAACTCCACCAGGCCTCAGCCACAACCTAGGCTAGAGAAAACGAGCCCTGGTTTTCTTCTTGGGCAAAAACCTCAGAATTTCGAGGCCAGTTCCCTCCACAACCTGAAGCTAGCCCGGGCCAAAAATAATCAACCTGGGCCCACTCCACCAGTGGTGGAAACTCTTAAGTGGTTTAAGTTCACACCTTAGTTGCAACTGAAACTGGTTACTTCTCCACTTAACTCAGCTACACCCAGCCCTAGTACTTGTTAATGAATCGTTTGAAAAGTCTTTCACCCCTTCACTAAAATTTCACTTTCCTCTGATAATGGCACTTCCTTCACAACTGCTTTAGCAGTGCTCTCTAACGTTAATGTGCATAATCACCTGGGGATCTTGATAAAATGCAGATTCAGTAGGTTAGAAATAGGTTGAGATTCTGTGTTTCTTGCCAGCTCCCAGGTGAATCTAGCTGCTGCTGGTCCACAGGCCATATTTGAGTTAGCAAAGCTCTATCTATAGTCCCTTCATTCGTCCACACTCCATATATCCTGGGCTGAAGACTGGTAGAAGTTTCTAAATTTCCCACTGTAGCTTCTAGAATTTCTGTCATCAATAATCCCTCCTTTTCTGAAGCCCTTATCATCTATTTGATAAACTCTCTTCCCAGTCATCTCTGGATCTCCCTCCCAGCCACTCCACTGCATTCATGAAACATTCTGGAATCCTCTTCTTTCCACCATATCCATTTTTCTGGAAAAATTTCAGCCTTCATGTGGATGACTCACTCATGGCACTGGTCTTGACCTTTATTTCAATGACCTTCATCTCTAGTCCACTTTTGCAGTCACCTCAGTGGCCACACCATGAACCCTGTTATCGCCTGAAACTGTTCTAACCCTGAAATCTTTTGTGTGTGTGTGTTAAAAGATACATAACAAAAAGTTTGCCATTTTAACCATTTTAAGTGTATAATTCAGTGATAACACTGAAATCTTAAACCTTAAAATTTCCCTCCCTTGCCTCAAGCCTCCAATAACAGACTTCCACCTCTATTCTCTTTCAACTAAACCTGTTTTTATACCCCATTGTTCCCTTCAGTCCTTGGATACCTCCCTATTCTTATCTCCTAACACCACTTGTTTTCACCTCCATTTCTACCCATTCTGGAGGCCATAGTCAACCATTTCTACTCTGAACTCAATAATATTCTACTTTCCTTAATTTAAGCTTCTTCTGAGACTACTGTGCATACTCAATCCTATGTGCACCCATACTTGTTTTTACTCCTCCACATCTACAAAGATCCTGGTGAAAACACGTTCATGTATCCAACCTGAATTGGGCCCCAAACACTGCTACCCGATCCTCTTATTTGTTCCTTCACAATTGTTTTTTTGACCCTTTCCATGCTTCTCAAGCTGTCAAGTTATAAAATATAAACTTCTTCATTTCCCATTCCCTTCTACCACAAAATCTACATATCTTTACTCGGCCTCTCTTTCTTTGTCTCCTGTTGTATCACTTTTTCATTCCAAAGCTAATCCCTCAATTTTTATTGGCCTTAACATATAAATCCCTCTTATGCTCTTGATTCTACCTTGGCCAAGTAATTTTCCATTCTCTTAAATTAGCTATTTTTCCTTCTTATTGGGTCCTTCCTCTCAGCCAGCAGATACTCCCAGGTCATCTTCACTACCTTCTCAACCAAAAATGCCCTCCACAACTTTATTTCTTGCTAACATAAGCTACGATCCTAACCCTACCTCTTATTGTATAGCTAAACTTCTAGAAAGAGTTGCCTTCATTCATCTTTACTTCTTTATCATCCATTCTCTCCTTAATCCCAAACAAGTCTGTATCATAATGTAAAGCAAAGATAGCCCCTACAAGCTGGCTTCTGCTTCCACTACTCCACTGATGGCCTCTTAGTTTCCAATCTCAGTGGCCTCATCTCTGCTCTCATTGTTTCTGATCCACTGGCAACATTTGACCCTGATGCTCACTCTCTGGTAAAAACATTTTACTCTTATCACCTTGGATCCTCTCTGTTTTCCTAACTGTTCATTTTTTAAAATCTCCTCTATTTATTACTCACTGTTATTTCTCCATCAAATCCTCAATGTCCGTTTCCCAAAATGTCTGCCATTAGCCCTCATCATGTCTCACTCAACACTTTCCCGCTGAACCCCTCTCTCCCTGGGCTATTATAGGCATTCCCTTGATCTCAACAATTTTTCACATCACTTACTATTTGTAACTTATGATATTATTTATTTATTTATTTATTATGTTTATTCCCTGTCTACCACCCTTTCCACCCATGCTAGAATGTCAGCTCCATGAAAGCAGGGAATTTTGTCCGTTTTGTTCACTGATGTACACCAAGCACCTGGAACAGTGCCTGGAACATAGTAAATACTCAATAAATTTTGTTTAATAAATGACCTATCACCCATGGAATTATCACTGCTATATCTATACCTATAAACCTAACTCCTCTTTTGAATAGATAACTCTCTATGGCTATCTTACCAACACCTCAAGTTTAGCATGGACCAAACCAAAGTTATTATCTCCTCCTGCACAAAACTTGCTCTTCTTGCAGTGGTTTCTCTCTCAGGTTATGGCACTGAATAGATTAGAAAATTAGTCATTTTAACTCCTTTTTTCCTTTCTCACCATGCAGAGCTAATCAGTCAGTATGTCCTATGGATTCCAACTTCTCTAATAGCTGCCATGCCCATACCCTCTCTTTATTCATCCTCATAGCCACTGCCTTAGTTCAGGCTCTTATCTGCTCTTACCAACAATCTTAAAATTGCCTCCTAAAATTATCCTACTGCCAGCAGTTGCTCACCACCATCATCCTACACAATCTTGCCTGACTTATTTTCCTGAAAAACAAACCAAACCAACCAAACAAACAAAAAACAAATCTGACTAACATCACGTTTCTCTTGAAAATCTACAAAGGCTGCCCATTTTCTACAAATCCACCAGCTGCTCCTTGGAAATCCTATGGGGCAGTTCTATTCTGTCTTATAGGGTCTCTATGAGTCGGAATCAACTTGAGGGCAATGGGTTTGTTTTGTTTTGTTTTGTTTATACTCCAGATATTTCTAATCTGATTGATCACATACCTAATGAACATAACAGAAGATCCTAAGAGAACACAGATGAGAATAGGGGTGACTTGTTTAAAGGAAATATGACAAGACTCACTGGAAAAATGGAGTGACTTAAAACCGACCTTGGGTAAGGAGTTGAGATCTGATAAAGACCCAAGATAAAACTCTTATAACAGGGTCTACTTCTCTGCCCAAGGGCCTAGGTGGGATTCTCAAAGTGGGAGCTATGGACCATCTGCATCAGAATCCTCTGAAGGTGGGACCTAGTATCTTCATTTTTAACAAGCTTCCCAGGAGATTCACATACATATTCACATACACATTTGAGAACAATTGACTTAGGGAGTAATATCCACATTTTCTATTTTTGAGGGTGGTGAGACCTGTGTCCTATTACCCCTAAAAAAAAAAAAAAACCATTGACGTCAATTCCGACTCATAGCGACCCTATAGGACAGAGTAGAACTAGGAGCAGCTGGTGGATTTGAACTGCAGACCTTCTGGTTAGCAGCCTGAGCTCTTAACCACTGCACCACCAGGGCTCCTATTACCCCTATGTAGCATGGAAACGGCACTTGATTAGGAGTCTGAAAAGCTGGTTTCTTTTCTTAGCTTTTCCCCTCACTTACTTTATGCGCTAAGGCAAGTCACTTACCATGATATGTAAATACAGGGGTTAGAGAATATGACTATGGACCGGAAGGTGTTTGGTTTGGTTTTGGCTTAGAGGAGATGACCTCTCAGGACACTTGCCACCATAAGAGTTATTGATTCCATGTAACCATGCCTCATCACCTCACATCTTGGAATTTCATGTTACCACACTGAATACCATTGACCCTGACCAAGAACTATGAGTAAGGAAACTGCTAAGAAAGTGAGTCAAATGTCACCTTCTCAGTGAGGCCGTCCCCCCTGTCAACCTTATCTAAAAGAGCAAGCCCCTCCCCACCCCCATGCTTCTTATCCCCCTTGTCTGCTTTATTTTTCTCCTTTGTACTCATCATTAACTTAGTATGTATTTCACTTATTTATCTTACTTACTATCTATTTTCCCCCACTGGACTGTAATCAACATGAGAGAAAGAGTTGTGTCTGTTCTGTTTTGTTCATTGCTGTATCATCCAGACCTCCAACAGTTCCTGGCATATAACAAAGTACAGCTTCAAAACTCTCCTCATTCCCTTGTTTCTATATCCTTCTCATCCTCTCCCTTCTCTATGTATAACCTACCCTGCTCTCCTGTCCTCCTCTCCCTTCTCCCTATCTCCCTCTCCCTCCCCAGCTTTCTCTCCTGTTCTCACTCCTTCCCATTGTCCTGTACCCTGTCCCTTTTATATCACTTTAGAGCTGTGGTAGTTGAGATGCAGTAAAGTGGACAGTATGGGTTGTTGTTGTTGTGCACCATCGAGTCAATTCTGACTCATAGCGACCCTGTAGAAAAGAGTAGAACTGTCACATAGGGTTTCCTAGGGAGTAATCTTTACTGGAGCAGATCACAGGTCTTTTATCCCACAGAACCACTGGTGGATTCGAACCGCTGACCTTTTGGTTAGCAGCCGAGCGCTTAACTATTGTGCCACCAGGACTCCTTATAATGGAGAATATTTCATGCCCGTTTTCAGCTTCTCAGTTTGTTCACATAAATCTCAGAGGAAAATTCCCTCCCTAGAACTCTGGGAGAGAAGTCCTTCCAGCCCTGAGAAGACCTTTGGCAGAGTTTTTATTGTGGACTAAGGACACTCTGACCTCTGAACTTATGTTTAGAGAATGCTGTTAATGACCTTTGTAAAGAGAGCACCATTTAATCCACTTAAGACATAGACAAGCAAGCAAACAAATAAATGGCAACAACAACAAAAACCACTTAATTCAAACAAAATAGTAGTCAATGGTCCCAAGCTATGAGTTTCATTGAGTTTGGGCCTGAAGTACTCAGACTACATTTTGCCTTCTTGCAAGAAAGGCTCATTCACAGGGTCGTCTGAAGGCAACATTATGAGGTAGAGCATATTCGTCTCTAGCTCCACCCTACAGGCATATTGCCCATTCCCTCTTGGCCTCATAGATGCCCCCTCAACTATTCTATCCCCTAGCCCCCTACTCAGGTGGCATTAGCTACCTTGCCCCTACAGAAACCCTTCCAAACCAAGCTTCTATCCAGTGCAGAAGATCAAGGAATGTAGACTGCCTTGCTAACTGGAATGGTAAAACATATTCTTTGTCAAGTGGGGCCATCAGAGAAGAAGATAATGCTGGCTACCTCCTTTGCTATTGACCTTGTTGTTGATGCTGAGGATGGAGATTTTGAGCCTTGGAATCAAGACAGGGATATTTTAGGGTGGGCTATTTTTTCCATGTCCTACCAGTGCAGCCATGAAGGCAGCTGCTTGCTCTGACATGAACAAGATGGAAGCATTTCTAAAAATCTTGCAGTGAAATTGAGTGCATAAGGATTGTGAGACCATTTAGCTGGATAGAGACTTTCTTGGAATTCAACAAACTTGTGTGAGCCAGTAGAAGAGTCCCAGGACCTAGCGGGGTGCTCAGTATGTGCTGAATGAAGACACAAAGCTAAGTCTTATGGAAAGCTGAAACTTTCATACAAATTTTGGCTGGTTCAGAGCATAAAACAACTGTGAAGGATTGGGTTTCAAATTGTAGAAGGTCCATAGGGAAAGAAACAGCCATTCCAAAACAGAGATTTATATTTTCATCTAAAACAAATTAAATACCACCCTTTTTTCTCTGTTGGACCTCAAGCAAATTTCAGGTCTCTCAGGACCAGACCAAAGCTATATTTCAGGCTTAGTGTAGCCACCAAACACCTTGGCCTCTCAGCCTCCAAAGAGATATTTCTTTGAAAAGCTTAGCAGCAAGCCTTGAAAACGGAAACCCTTGTGGCCAGTTTTCACTCTGTCAGTTGAGGAGTTAGCCTTTGACCCTTTGTTTAATCTCCATTTTGGAGAGGGTGATGGACCAGTACGTTAAAAGGGGGAGAAGGGAAACTCAGAACTCTCTATTTAGCAAAGTTTGATGGAAACAAGATGGCTAATATGAGTTTCAAGGATTCTTGGACTTTCAAGTCTCTCTGTTTCCCTTACCCAATCAAGTTGGTTGCGAGTCAATTCAACAAATAATTACTGAGTGCCAACTAGGTGTCAGACACTTTGCTAGATGCTGCTCTTTCCATCCATTCATCCATTCCACAAATATTTACTGAGCACCTACAATAGCCAGGCAATGTGTTAGGTACTAGATAAAGCAAGCATGGTCTCTACCCTCATATATACTACAGTCAAGTGGGGGCAATTCTTCTGCCAAAAGCAGAAAAATTTGACTAAAATATAATAAAAAATAACAGCATCATATACTGAACACTTATTGTATGCCATGCATTGAGCCATGTACCATATATATGTTCACTTTTAATCCTCACAGCAACCTAGCAAAGCAGCTCTTATTATTATCCCCATTTTACAGACGAGGAAAATGAGGCCCAGAGAGGTAACTTGTTCAAGATCATACAGCTACTCAATTGCAGAGCTGGGATTTAAACATGTGTCTGTCCAATTTCAAAGCTATACCCTTTCTAGAACACCCTATTTCTTCTAGCGAAGCTGTTAAAAGAGCAATCACAATTTAATGTTCTAGAGGAGCCAGATCTTTTTTTCTCATGTTGACTTTTGCTCAGGGATTTCTGCTTATGGTGATAATTACTGATTTGAAATGTCTAGCCACACACCTATTTTCTCCCAAAGAACTTTTCCCATCAGCTTTAAAGGAAATCAGTTGTGGAATTGTAACTTGCCTTGTTGAATGACTTGTAGTTGGGCATTTTTGCTTCCTACAACCATTCTAGATGACAATCAAGAAGGCATAAAAAAATGAGACATAGTATCTCTGGGGAATCACGAGGCTGCAATAATCCATTGTGTCCTTACACAGGTCACTGCAGTGGGCTCTTCACGAAGTGAGCTAAACAATTCAGGTACTGTCATCACTGAGACCAAGGATCTTGATCATTTATTTATGGATGGACTGTGCTCTGGACATAGTACAAATCAAGACCAAGACAGCATCTCTCTAACTAGGACTTTGTGAGCACGATACTACTCAGGCAATGGTGCTGGGTTCTGGAGCAAATCCCTATCCACATACACACTCAAGGCCCTCCCACCTCAGTCTCTTTCCTCCAACTTTCCCCTGGACTAGAAGATTCTTTCTCCTTCTGTTTGTCAAAATATAACCCTTTCATTAAAACAATTAATAATAGACTCCCGGGCAACATGGTGCTATAGACAGAAGCACCACACTGTCCCTCCACAGCAAAGATCCAAAAAACTAAGTCAAACAGAGACAGATGTCAACCCTGAAACCCTATGCATAAAATGAAGAGATAAAGAACTCAGTCAAGCACCGAATGGAATGAGAAACTGACAGAGAACAGAGAGCAAGGAGAGATACATGCAGAGGTCCCCTATCAGCTAACACAGCATGGATTTACCATCTTGGACTCCTATCAGAGATCAGTGAACAGGGAGTATGGGAAAGCAGCTTCACAGAGCTTCCAGCAGGAGACAGAAAAACTGGTAACCAGCGATATACACTTTCCCACCCCTCACCATTCTTCACCCCCTACTCGGCCTCTTCTGCTTCCCACAGGCACAGTCTCTTGGCCAGGAATCACCGACTTCACCTCGGTGCCACTTGGGTTCCAACCGCCCGCACTGACTGGCTCCCTGAGTGCCATTTGTTGGCTGCTGGTTTTGCTTTTTTCTGCTTCTTTTGATTTCTTCCATACCTCTCAACACCTCCCCCTCCTTTCTCAAAAATACCTGGCTCCATGTGCCATCTTTGCTTCTTTCTGAAAGACTGTGTAACACTGCTCGACTGTGAAACTGCTTCCTGGCCTGTGCTGCCATGCTGGTAGGATCCCTGGGGCTTTTGTTTGTTACGATTTGTTCTGTTTTGATTTGTTTGTTTGTTTCTCTTCTTTTTCTTTTCTAAGCTTGGGAGCCCCTTTTAGTTGGGCAGTACTGTGCGGCTTGGGAGCTACTCTCATAATCTGGGCAGACGCACAGTGGGATCCCTGGGGAAATTTCTTTTTTCTTGTCTTTTTTTTTTTTTTTGGTTTCTTTGTTTAGTTTTCTTCCTCTCTTTTTCCCTTTTGTCTTTCTTATTTCTTAGTTTCTCATCTTTATATACTTACTTTCTCTTCCTGACTCCTGAATACCTGGTGCTGTGTGACACCTCTACATCTTCTAGTCAGGCTATACTTCACAGCCTGGGAGCAACTTCCTTAGTCCTTGCAGCCACACCAGTGGGATCCCTGGGAGCTTTGCTTTCCTTTTTTCTCTAATTTTTATTTATTCATTTTTTTCTTTTACCCTTTTTTTCTTTTTTGTTTTTCTCTATTTCTCAGTATCTCACCTCTCCACTCCAATGGGAAAATCCCTTAGCACTTTTTTTTTGTTTGTTTGTATGTTTTTGGCTCTTGTTCCTCTGTCCTCTCTCTACTCTTTCTCATACCCATCTTAGCTCTACATGTCACAATCTCCCCCCTCCTTCCTGCCTACCGTCACCATGTGCTGAACATCACACCTCCAAACAGCACAGGCACCGCCTACCAGAACCTGCCCTACACTGATACCCAGCCCGCCCTGTCAGCCCTAGTACATGCCACAACCTACCCCAGTAACTCCACTTCAGCTGGACCTGCCCTGCTATACCATACTTGAGCAACTGACCCTGCCCATTGGAGAAGGAAGCAAAAAGTATCATGCCCACAGAAGAGGATACAACAAAGGACACACAGCCCGCCTGATCAGACATAACCAAATAAAACAAAAAAGCAGGATGAAACAGACAAATATACAATCAATAAGTGAAAAAAATAACTACTGAGTGTTCTGAAGACAGCAGACAATATCAAAACCTATACAAAAACAGGACAGGATGGTTCCAGCAGGCATCCAAAATAAAACATCAGGTGAATTTCCAGTAGAAGAAAAGGCACTATAACTACCTGATAGGGAACTCAAATGTCTAATATTCAGAGCTATCCAAGATATGAAGCAAAAAATAGACAAAAATGAGGAAAAAATAGACAAATTCATGGAAAAAGGCAGACAAATTCATGGAAAATACAGACAAAAAAATGGAAGAATTCAAGAAAACAATACAGGAACAAAATGCCAAAATAAATTCACAACTAGAAATCATACAAAAACAACAATTAGAAATCTAAAAGAGAAACAAGATTCAGAAACGGACAGTGTCACAGAATGGCTGAGGAGCAGGTTTGAAATGATGGAAGACAGGATCAGCAAAATTGAAGACAAATGCTTGTATACAATTCTGTTTTAGGAAAAACCAGAAAAAAGAATGACAAAAAATGAAGAAACCCTCAGAATTATGTGGGATACAATCAAAAGCAAAAATCTGTGAGTAATCAGAGTTTCAGAACAAGAGGAGAAAACAGAAAATACAGAGAGGATCATGGAAGAACTGCCAACAGAAAACTCCCCCAATATTATGAAAGATGAAAAGCTGACCATCCAAGAAGCTCAATGAACCCCATATAAGATAGATCCCAAGAGAAAATCACTAAGGCTTTTCATAAACACATTCGCTAAAACCAAAGACAAGGGAAGAGTCCTGAAAGCAGCTCGAGAAAAACAACAGTCACACACAGAGGAGAAACAATAAGACTATGCTCAGAATATTTGGCAGGAACCATGCAGGCAAGAAGGCAATGAATGACATATATAAAACCATGAAAGAAAAGAATTGCCAGCCAAGAATAATATATCCTGCAAAACTCTGGTTCAAATATGATGGTGAAATTAGGACATTTCCAGATAAACAGAAATTAAAGGGCTATGTAAAAACCAAACCAAACTTACAAGAATTATTAAAGGGAGTCCTTTGATCAGAGAACAAACAACATCAGACCACAGGCTGAATCTAGGACGCAGGATGTACCAACCAGATACCCACCTAGGAAATGAACTCTTAAGTACTATCCAAAACCAAAAGAATTACAATAGGGAACAGAGAGGTTAATTTGTAAATGACAACAACATCAGAACAATAAAAGAGGGAATAAACCGTGTAGGTATAGAACCTTCTAATGGAGAGGAAGGCAAGGCGATAACAAGTAATAATAGACTGGTTCAAACCTAGGAAGATAAGGGTAAATTTCAAGGTAACCACAAAGAAAGTTAACAAACATACTCATCAAAATAAAGAAGAAAAACAAAAAGTCGCAGTAAAAACAAAACCTACAAAAACAAAAGAAATGAAATAAAATCCACAAACAAAAGGAACTCAGCACAAGAGAGTAAGAGAAACAAAGAAAAAGCCAGCACCACAAAAAAAGCACTACAAAATGACAGCAATAAACTCACATCTGTCAATTATTACACTGAACATAAATGGCCTAAATGCACCCATAAAGAGATGGAGAGTGACAGAATGGATTAAAAAAACAGGATCCATCAAAATGGTGTCTACAAGAGACACATCTTAGAAACAAAGATGTAAATTTATTAAAAATCAAAGGATGGAAAAAATATATCAAGCAAACAGCTACCAAAAAAGAGCAGGAGTAGTAATTCTAATCTCAGATAAAATAGGCTTTAAAACAAAATCCACCATAAAAGACAAAGAAGGACATTATCTAATGATTATAGGATCCATCATGAAGACATAACCATAATAAACATCTATGCAGCCAATGACAGGGCTCCAAAATACATAAAAGAAACTCTAACAGCACTGAAAAGAGAAACTGACAGTTCCACGGTAATAGTAGGAGACTTCAACACACCACTCTCGGTAAAGAACAGAACATCTAGAAAGAAACTCAACAAAGATACAGAAGACCTAAAGGGCACAATCAACCAACTTGACTTCACAGACATATATAGAACACTACACCCAGCAGCTGCAAAGTACACATTCTTTTCCAATGCACATGGAACGTTCTCCGGAATAGACCAAATCTTAGGCCACAGAGCAATCCTCAACAAGATCCAAAACTTTGAGATAATACAAAGTATCTTCTCTGACCACAATGCCATCAAGGTAGAAATTAACAACAGGAAGAGCAATGAAAAAAATCAATTACACGGAAACTGAAGAACACCCCGCTTACAAACCACTGGGTGATAGAAGAACTCAGAGATGGAATCAAAAAATTCCTAGAATTAAATGAGAATGAAAATATATCCTACCAAAACCTTTGGGGTACAGAAAAAGCAGTCCTCAGAGGACAATTTATAGAAATAGATGCACACATCAAAAAAGAAGAAAGGGACAAAGTCAAAACATTAACTACACAACTCAAACAAATAGAAAGAGAACAACAAAAAAGGCCACAGCCACCAGAAGAAAGGAAATAATAAAGATCAGAGCATAAATAAATAAAATAGAGAATAGAAAAACAATACAAAGAATCAACAAAACTAAAAGTTGGTTCCTTGAAAGGATCAACAAAATAGACAAACCTCTGGCCAGATTGACTAAAGAAAAACAGGAGAGGATGCAAATAACCCAAATAAGAAATGAAATGGGGGACAGTACAACAGACCCAACTGAAATAAAAAGGATAGTAACAGAGTATTAGGAAAACTAAACTCCAACAACTTTGAAAACCTAGAGGAAATGGATGAATTTCTATAAAAACACTTCCTACCCAAACTAACACAAAATGATGTTGAATATCTGAACCGACCCATAACAAAAGAAGAGATTGAAAAGGTAATTAAAAAAAAAAAACTCCCAATAAAAAAAAGCCCTGGCCTGGACGGCTTCACTGGAGAATGCTACCAAACTTTCAGAGAAGAGTTAACACCACTACTACTAAAGGTATTTCAGAGCATAGAAATGGATGGAATACTTCGAAACTCATTCTATGAAGCCAGCATAACCCTGATACCAAACCCAGGTAAAGACACCACAAAAAAAGACTATTACAGACCAATATCCCTCATGAACATTGACGCAAAAATCCTCAACAAAATTCAAGCCAATAGAATTCAGCAACATATCAAAAAATAATTCACCATGATCAAGTGGGATTTATACCAGGTATGCAGGGATGGTTCAACATTAGAAAAGCAATCAATGTAATCCATCACATTAATAAAGCAAAAGACAAGAACCACATGATCTTATCAATCGATGCAGAAAAGGCATTTGACAAAGTCCAACACCCATTTATGATAAAAACCTACAGCAAAATGGGAATAGATGGGAAATTACTCAATATAAATAAGGGCATTTATACAAAGCAAACAGCCAACACTATCCTAAATGGAAAGAATCTGAAAGCATTCTCCTTGAGAACAGGAACCAGACAAGGATGCCCTTTATCACCACTCTTATTCAACATTGTGCTGGAAGTCCTAGCCAGAGCAATTAGGTTAGAAAAAGAAATAAAGGACATCTAAATTGGTAAGGAAAAAGTAAAAATATATCTATTTACAGATAATATGATTTTATGCACAGAAATCCCCCAAAGAATCCACAAGAAAACTACTGGAACCAATAGAAGATTTCAGCAAAGTATTGGGATACAAGATAAACATAAAAAATCAGTTGAATTCCTCTACACCAACAAAGAGAACTTTGAAGAGGAAATCACTAAATCAATACCATTTACAATAGCCCACAAGAAGATAAAATACTTAGGAATAAATCTAAACAAGGATGTAAAAGACCTATACAAAGAAAACTACAAGACACTACTGCAAGCAACCAAAAGAGACCTACATAAGTGGAAAAACATACCTTGCTCATGGATAGGAAGACTCAAAATTGTGAAAATGTCAATTATACCCAAAGCAATCTACAGATACAATGCAATCCCGATCCAAATTCCAATGGCATTTTTTAACAAGATGGAGTGGAAGAGGCCATGGATACATGAAGTATTAATGAAGAAGAATGAAGTGAGAGGCCCCACACTACCTGATTTTAGATCCTATTATACTGCCACGGTAGTCAAAACAGCCTGGTACTGGTACAACAACAGATACATAGACCAATGGAACAGAATTGAGAATCCAGATGTAAATTCATCCACATATGAGCAGCTGATAATTGACAAAGGCCCCAAGTCCATTAAATAGGGAAAAGACAGCCTCTTTAACAAATGGTGCTGGTATAGCTGGATATCCATCTGCAAAAAATTGAAACAAGACCCATACCTCACACCATGCACGAAAACTAACTCAAAATGTATCGAAGACCTAAATATAAAATTTAAAATGATAAAAATCATAGAAGAAAAAATAGGGACAATGCTAGGAGCCCCAATACATGGCATAAACAGAATGCAAACCATAAGTAACAATGCACAAACACCAGAAGAGAAACTAGATAACTGGGAGCTCCTAAAAGTCAAACACTTAAGCTCATCAAAACACTTCACCAGAAGAGTGAAAATACAACTTACAGACTGGGAAAAATTTTTTGGCTACGACAAATCCAATAAGGGTCTAATCTCTAAAATCTACAAGATACTGCAAAATCTCAACAACAAAAAGACAAATAACTCAATTAAAAAATGGGCAAAGGATATGAACAAGGCACTTCACCAAAGAAGACATTCAGGCGGCTAACAGATACATGAGGAAATGCTTACAATCATTAGCCATTAGAGGAATGCAAATCAAAACCACAATGAGATACCATCTCACCCCAACAAGGCTAGCATTAATCCAAAAAACACAGAATAATAGATGTTGGAGAGGTTGTGGAGAGACTGGAACACTTATACACTGCTGATGGGAATGTAAAATGGTACATCCACTTTGGAAATCCATTTGGCATGTGCTTTAAAAGCTAGAAAAAGAAATACCATCTGATCCAGCAATCCTGCTCCTTGGAATATATCCTAGAGAAACAAGAGCCGTCACAAAAATAGATATATGCATAGCCATGTTCATTGCAGCACTGTTCACAACAGCAAAAAGATGGAAACAACCTAGGTGCCCATCAATGGTCGAATGGATAAACAAATTATGGTATATTCACACAATGGAATACCACACAAGGATAAAGCATAACAATGAATCTTTGAAACATCTCACAACGGGGATGAATCTGGAAGGCATTATGCTGAGTGAATTTAGTCAGTAACAAAAGGACAAATATTATATAAGACCACTATTATAAGAACTCAAGAAAAGGTTTAAACACAGAAGAAAACATTCTTTGATGGTTACGAGGGTGGGGAGGGCGGGAGAAGGGCATTCACTAACTAGATAGTAGACAAGAATTATCTTAGGTGAAGGGAAGAACAACACACACTACAGGGGGAGTCAGCACAACTGGACTAAACCAAAAGCTAAGAAGTTTCCTGAATACAACTAAACACTTTGAGGGACCCAGTAGCAGGGGTGGGGGTCTGGGGACCGTGGTTTCAGGGGATATTAGGTTAATTGACATAACAAAGTTTATTAAGAAAATGTTTTGCATTGCACTATGGTGAGTGGTGTCGGGGGTCTTAAAAGCTAGCAAGCAGCCATCTAAGATGGATCAATTGGTCCCAACCCACCTGGAGCAAAGGATAATGAAGAACACCAAAGACACAAGGAAAATATTAGCCCAAGAGACAAAACGGCCACATAAACCAGCGACTCTATCAGCCTGAGACCAGAAGAACTAGATGGTGCCCGGCTACCACCAATGACCACCCTGACAGGGAACACAACAGAGAGTCCCTGACGGAGCAGGAGAAAAGTGGGGTGCATAACTCAAATTCTAATAAAAGACCAGACTTAATTGTCTGACTGAGACTGGAGGGACCCCAGAAGACATGACCCCCAGACTCTCTGTTAGCCCAAAACTAAAACCATTCTCTAAGGCAACTCTTCAGAAAAAGATTAGACTGGACTGTAAGACACAAATGATAGGCATGAAGAGCGTGCTTCTTAGCTCAAGTAGATGTATTACTCTAAATGGGCAACTCTTTTCCAGAGGTGAGATGAGAAGGCAGAAAGGGACAGGAGCTGGTTGAACGGACACAGTAAATCTGGCGTGGAAAGGAGGAGTGTGCTGTCACAGTAACAGGAGTGCAACTAGGGTCACATAACAGCGTGTGTATAAAGTTTTGTATGAGAAACTAAGTTGAACTGTAACCTTTCATTTAAAGCACAATAAAAAAAAAAGAAATAGAACTCCTTAGTGAGTTGAAATGGATTGGTACTGGCCATTTTAAACCTGACAATCATATGATCTAGTATGCTGGGAATGACAACTTGAAGAGGAATGGCATTGCATTCTTCATCAAAAAGAACATTTCAAGATCTACCCTGATGTACAATGCTGTCAGTGATAGGATAATATCCATACATCTACAAGGAAGACTAGGCAATATGACTATTATTCAAATTTACGCACCAACCACTAAGGCCAAAGATGAAGAAATTGAAGATTTTAACCAACTTCTGCAGTCTGAAATCAGGATGCATTGATAATTACTGGTGACTGGAATGCAAAAGTTGGAAACAAAGAAGAAGGATTGGTAATTGGAAAATATGGCCTTGGTGATAGAAACTGTGCCGGAGATCCCATGATAGAATTTTGCAAGACCAAGGACTTCTTCATTGCAAATACCTTTTTTCAACAACATAAATGGTGACTATACATGTGGACCTCGCCAGACAGAATACACAGGGATCAAATCAACTACATCTGTGGAAAGAGATGATGGAAAAGCTCAGTGTCATCAGTCAGAACAAGGCCAGGGCTGACTGTGGAAACAACCATCAATTGCACATATGCAAGTTCAAGTTGAAGCTGAAGAAAATTAGAACAAGTTCATGAGAGCCAAAGTACGACCTTGAGTATATCCCACCTGAACTTAGAAACCATCTCAAGAATAGATTTGATGAATTGAACACTAACGACTGAAGACCAGACGAGTTGTGGAATGACATCAAGGACATCATCCATGAAGAAAGCAAAACGTCATTAAAAAGACAGGAAAGAAAGAAAAGACCAAAATGGATGTCAGAAGAGACTCTGAAACTTGCTCTTGAACATTCAAGTAGCTAAAGTGAAAGGAAGAAATGAAGTAAAAGAGCTAAACAGAAGATTTCAAAGGGCAGCTCGAGAAGACGAAGTAAAGTATTATAATGACGTGTGCAAATACCTGGAGTAAGAAAACCAAAACGAAAGAACACACTTGGAATTTCTCAAGCTGAAAGAACTGAAGAAAAAATTCAAGCTTCTTGCAATACTGAAGGATTCAATGGGGAAAATATTGAATGATGCAGGAAGCATCCAAGGAAGATGGAAGGAACACAGAGAGTCACTATACCCAAAAGAATCGGTCGACTTTCAACCATTTCAGGAGGTAGCATATGATCAGGAACCAATGGTACTGAAGGAAGAGGTCCAAGCTGCACTGCAGGCATTAACAAAAACCAAGGCTCCAGGAATTGACAGAATACCAACTGAGATGTTTCAACAAATGGATGCAGCGCTGGAAGTGCTCACTTGTTTATGGCAAGAAATTTGGAAGACAGCTATTTGGCCAACCAACTGGAAGAGATCCATATTTGTGCCTATTCCAAACAAAGGTGATTCAACCGAATGCAGAAATTATCGAACAATATCATTAGTATCACAGGCAAGTAAAATTTTGCTGAAGATCATTCAAAAGCGGCTGCCGCAGTACATCCACAGGGCACTGCCAGAAACTCAAGCAGGACTGAGAAGAAGACGTGGAATGAATATCATTGCATATGTCAGTTGGATCCTGGCTGAAAGCAGAGGATACCAGAAAGATGTTTACCTGTGTTTTATTGAGTATGCAAATGCATTCGACTGTGTGGATCATAACAAGTTATGGGTAACATTATGAAGAATGGGCATCCCAGAATACTTCATTGTGCTCATGATCAACCTGTTCATAGATCAGGAGGCAGTCATTCGAACAGAACAAGGGGATGCTATGTGGTTCAAATCTGGAAGGGTGTGCGTCAGTGTTGTATCCTTTCACCATACTTATTCAATCTGTATGCTGAGCAAATAATGCGAGAACTGGACTATATGAAGAAGAACAGGGCATCAGGATTGGAGGAAAACTCATTAACAGCCTGCGTTATGAAGATGACACAATCTTACTTGCTGAAAGTGAAGAGGACTTGAAGCACTTACTGATGAAGATCAAAGACCACAGCCTTCAATATGGATTACACCTCAACATGAAGAAAACAAAAATCCTCACAACTGGACCAAGAAGCAACATCATGATAAACGGAGAAAAGATTGACGTTGTCAAGGATTTCATTTTACTTGGATCCACAATTAACACCCATGGAAGCAGAAGTCAAGAAATCAAAGGACACATTGCTTGGGCAAATCTGCTGCAAAAGACCTCTTTAAAGTTTTAAAAAGCAAAGATGTCACCTTGAAGACTAAGGTGCACCTAAACCAAGCCATGGTATTTTCAATTGCCTCATATGCATGCGAAAGCTGGACAATGAATAAGGAAGACCTTTGAATTGTGGTGTTGGCGAAGAATATTGAATATACCATGGACTGCCAAAAGAAAGAACAAATCTGTCTTGGGAGAAGTACAGCCAGAATTCTCCTTAAAAGCAAGGATGGCGAGACTACGTCTGACATACTTTGGGCATGTTATCAGGAGAGACCAGTTCCTGGAGAAGGACATCATGCTTGGTGAAGTAGAGGGTCAGTGAAACAAAGGAAGACCGTTAACGAGATGGATTGACACAGTGGCTGCAACAATGGGCTTAAGCAAAACAAAGACCGTGAGGATGGTGCAGGACTGGGCAGTGTTTTGTTCTGTTGTACATAGGGTTGTTATGAGTCAGAACTGGCTTGATGGCAACTAACAACAACAACAATCAACTACCTCATCTCCACCTGGGCCCTGGCACTATAGGGTAGGGAGGCAGAATAATAGTGGAAAAAAACTTTGGCATCAGACCAATCTAGGCTCAAATCCAGCACTGTAATTTCCTGGCTGAGAAAACCTAGGCAAATCATTTCACTTTTGTGAGCTTCATTTTCCTTGTCTATACTGTGGTGACAATAGCCCTCACCAAATTACTGAAAGGAATAAATAATGTATGTGTGTGTATATAAAAAACAGTGGACACCCACAAATCTTAGTTTCCTTCCCCTTTTATGGTAGGCAAATGCCCACTACAGGCAAAATAAATAGTAACCCATGCTGTCAAGGGCTGTCAATCTACAAGTGGCCAAATGAATTGACATGTACTGAGCCCTGTTATTTGCTCTCTTAGTCATCTAGTGCTGCTTCAACAGAAATACCACAAGTGGATTGCTTTTAATAAGAGAAATTCGTTCTCTCACATTCCAGTAGACTACAAGTCCAAATTCAGGATGTCAGCTCCCGGAGAATGCTTTCTCTCTCTGTCGGCTCTGGAGGAAGGTCCTTGTGATGCATCAGTCTTCCTTTGGTCTGGGAGCAGCTCAGCGCAAGAACCTCAGGTCCAAAGGACGTGCTCTGCTCCCAGTACTGCTTTCTCGGTGGTGTGAGGTTCCCATATGTCTCTGCTTGCTTCTCTCTTTTATATCTCAAAAGAGATTGGATTAAGACACTATCCAATCTTGTATACCTCATCAGTATAACTGCGTTAATCCATTTTATTAGATCATAGTGATTGAATTTACAACACATAAGGAAATCACACCATATTACAAAATGGTACACAATTATACAATACTGAGAATCATGACCCAGCCAAGTTGACAGATGTTTTTGGGGGACACAATTCAATCCATGACATTTGCCAAGCACTGGAGCCCTGGTGGTGCAGTGGTTAAGAGTTCAGCTGCTAACCAATAGGTCAGCAGTTCGAATCTATCAGTCACTCCTTGGAAATCCTATGGGGCAGTTCTAACTCTGTCCTATAGGGTCACTATGAGTCAGAATTGACTGAATGGCAGTGGATTTGGTTTCTTTTCTTTTCTTTTCTTTTCTTTTTTCTTTCTTTTTTTTTTTTTTTTTGGTGCTAAGCTCTACAGGGGAGATGAAGAAATATAAGAAAAAGCCTTCAGAGAGCTTACAGTCCATTGGTGGTGGTTGTTAGCTGAAGTTGAGTTGGCTCCTGACTCATGGCAACCCCATGTGTTACAGAGTAGAACTCTCCATAGGGTTTTCTTGGCTGTAATCTTTATGGAAGCATTTTGCTCTTTTTTTCTGCAACCTATTGGTTCCAGCAAAAAAAAAAAAAAAACATGAGAGACAAACATTAGGAATACCAAAGGGCATATGCTAATTGTCCCAAGACTGAACAGACAATAAATGCTAGAGGTGTTCAGAGGAGGAACAGGTCTAAATGGACTGACAGAGTTGGAGAAGGCGTGAATGCCCTTTGAAGAATGGTTGGGACATGAAGGAAGGAAGAAGGAATAGAGGGCATTCTAGTCAGAAGAAATGACATGTGCACAAATGTGGGGCTGGGAGTATGCTCAGAGAGGTTGGAGGACAGCCAGTCACTAAACCTGGATCCTGCGCAGATAAGAGTGTTGTTGGATAGTGGGAGGCCTTGAGTGCCAGGTTAAGAGTAACATTACTAGTCACTGGCAACAAGCAGTCTGTAGAGCTGCCCTATTGGAAAACCGATTTTCAATTTGGGAAAGGCTCCTGCTGGGGGCATGCTATATACATATATGTATGTAAATATGTATACACACACACACATACATATATATATCTGTAAGGAGTTCTGGTGGTGCAAAGGTTAAACACTCGCTGCTAACCAAAAGTTTGGAGGTTCGAACCCTACTCAGCTGCTCCTTGGGAGAAAAACTTGGCAATCTGCTCCCATAAAGATTACAGCCTAGAAAACCATATGGTGCAGTTCTATTGTGTCACTTGGGGTTGCTATGAGTGGAAACTGACTTCGCAGCACCTAACAACAACATATATCATAGAGATAATTCGGACTCATGGAGACCTCATATGTGCAGAGTAGAAATGTGCTCCGTAGAGTCTTCAAGGCTGTGACCTCTTGGAAGCAGATCTCCAGGCCTTTCTTCTGAGCTGCCCCTGGGTGGGTTAAAATGGCCAACCTTTTAGTTAGTAGTGGAGTGCTTAATCTAACCGTTTGCACCACCCAGGGACATACATATACGTGTATTAAGAATCAGCCAGGCATGCTGGGCTTCGGGAAGGAAGCTGGGAAGTTAGTTATCTGCATCAGCCTCCAGAGTCAAGGAGTCTCGGGGCCCTTTGTGTCTGAGAGCGGTGATGGGCGGCCCTTCCCCCACCGCAGCTGCCCTCACAGCGTGCTGAGGGATGACTCCCCCAGATGTACAAAGAAGCTGCCCCCGGAGAATCCAATGGTGGCAGGCGTCAACAAGGCCCTTCTCTCTCCTCCCCCACCCAGCCCCAGGCTACATCTCCCACCCCACACCCACCGAACTGAAGCCTCTCCCGAGCGCCCCGAAAGGCTTGCAGGCCACAGCTCTAGGGCAAGGCCGCCCACTCCCAGCCTTCACCTGGGGTGGGGGCGGGGCTCACGCTGATTGGCTTCCAGCTGGCTTTGCGGAGGTGTAACAATAATCAACTTTTTACCAGTGAGGATGTGAATTGAAGTGTTGTGGGGGTGGGGGGGGGGGACAAGTTCTGCACTCCGTTCCGCCCCCACCACCTGCTGGGCAAGAAAGTTTTCTTCAGCGGGACAGGGGAGCGGTGAATGGAGAAAGGCAGGCGGTGGGGTGGCTTGCTCTGGGAGGCTGGCTGGAATGAGGGCAGCATTGTGAGGCTCTGGCTCTGTGTGGGCCGGTGACAAAGTGCGAGGAGGCCTTATCAGGTGAACTCAAGTGCCCATCAGCTCACTCCATCAACTGCTGCCCCCCTCCCCTGGGCGGTTCCAGGCTGTTTATTTTCTATTAGAAAAGAGGGATCTGCATGTCAGCTCATTTGCATTCTTTGGTCCCAAACAAAACCATATTCAAGTGCCTTGAAGAGCTTGGCAAACTGGGAAGGCTGCTTGCAGTTGGGGCTGGGGGCGGGGGGGTGTCCCTGCATTGAAAGGGAATCAATGTGGTATTCTATTTTCATGCCAAGTACAATGCTTGCACTAGGGAGAAAAAGTCTCACAGATTGGCAAGCCTGAATGTGATGGTTAGGAATTTTATACCTTTTCCAGTAGCCCTCAGAAATGTTATTTTATGTCTTCCTCGTTTTTACCAACTGGTTTAGAAAGACCTGGAAACGAACAAAAAGCCAGAAAACGAACGAAAGCCAAGGAGGGAGCCACAGCTTCAGCTTCAGCAGCGGCCTGGTAGCCCTCAAGAAGCATGGCTGCACTTCCTTTTCTTACTGGGGAAACAGATGGTGTTTTATGCTTAACACAATCAGCACCGCCTCTCTATCTGTGCCCCTAACCTTCCCCACCTATGTGAAACCTAATCAGCGCCTAATGAACATACTTGGAGCTGTCTGGATGGAATTACTCCCAGTAGGGGCTGGCCTTCAGGTACCCGGCACTCTCTTAAAGCTGTGTAGCTGCAAAAGACAAGAAATCTTTACAGCAGGGCTAATTAAATAAAGGTCTGCCTCTGATAAATACATGTTTTCCCCCCTCTAGAAAGTACGAAAGACCCAGGGTTCTACATTGTTTAACTAACACTGACCTCTCGCCTTATTGCAACTATGGGCAAAGGCTTGTACTTTGAGTTTCTTCTAAATACATAAAACTTTAAATGCCTTTCCAGTCATTCCACCTCTTAGTATCGGCTGCTTTCCTTGGATCATACTCTCCTTTGGGCAAATGTATGCACGCTAATGACAGCAACATTCAGGCCACACTTGCCAAAGGGCTGCCTGCCCACTTCTCTTTCTATGATTTGGTCCTGAGCTAATTAAGAGAGGAATTAGCCGAAGTTCTGTCTTAAATATACACATACAAACACATGCATACGCACACATCCCCAAACTGTCATGTTAGCAAGTTGTTATCGACACATTTGGAATTCTACGAAGGACTGTAAGAAGCTAGAGGCTTCTGGGTAATGTGTGACTCACTAGGAAGAAACCCACCATTTTCTAGTCAAAAGCTGTTCCTTTTGATGATGACATAAAAGATCAATAGGTCATGGTAGCTCCATTACCTCACCTTGAGTTGAACCCTTCTGATGACATACCAAAGTATAAATCATCGTGGATTAGCCAGAATGCCCCTCCCCTCACCCCACCACCATCTCTTTAGAGTTCCTAAGGAAAGGGACCCATAGACTCAGTTCTTGCTCTCCCTTCATCTCTCACTGATTTCACTGTAAGGATCATGTTATTGCCCCCTTCCCACCCATCCCCCTTGGGACCAAGGGGAGCCTTATGTTCTGTTCAAACTTCATGGAGCTCGAGGTTTAGCTCAGTAAGGCCCAAGTGAGGCCCCAGGCTCATTTCCTAGTCCTAGCCTGGCCTTCTGTCAATCTCTAAACCTGGGATTGGCAAATTATAGCCCTTGGACCAAATCCTGCCTGCTGCCTGTTTTTGTAAATAAAGTTTTGTTAGAACACAGCTATGCCCTTTTGTTAATGTATATAGTCTATGGCTGCTTTTGTGCCACAATGACAGAGTTGAGTATATAGTTGTGACAAAGACTGTACAGCCTGCAAAGCTTAAAATACATACTATCTAGCCCTTAACAGGAATAGTTTGCTGACTCCTGTTCTACACCTTTGTATTGCAGAGTGCTAGTTGGGCCATGCTCTTCTCTCTTTGGAACTAGTTATATTTGTATTTTGAAGGTTTGGTGGTTACCTGTCTTTAGCCAAACTTGCCTCAGTGCCTGTTTACCCTCAATTCACAATAGGCAGGCAACTTAAAAAGGAAGCAGTGGTGGTGTCCCATCTTCCTCTGCAGAAATCCAGAGAGGACTGCAGCTTATATTTTGTGCCTTTTCCCATCCTGCCCTTGTCTGGTTGGAGAAGGTGAGATGGGGGGCCAGAAATCTTTCCTCTCAGATCTGAGAGATGCACAAGAAACCCCGAACCATTCTTCTAGCAGAAAGTGCAGATAATGAAGATGCTCCAGAAGACACAAAACAAGGTAAACAAGGGTAAGGGTCCCCTGAGAGAACTTGATTCAATATACAACTTTGTATTGGGCCAGGAACATCCCTGGAAACCTCAATAGTCCCTTTGGCCACAGTCTTAGTTAACAAGGTCTTAAAGAGCACCACCTGACAACTGTCCCCTACTTCTGTTTCATAATGTCTGTTCCTCAAGTGTGAAAAGGAAGGGGCACCACTGTTACTGTATTTCTAAACATGCTCAATCTCTGGGGAAGAACCTGCAGTAACAGAAAGTCATTTGGAAATAGATTTAATACCTCTCAGCAATACAGCAAGATGTATTCCAAGCCAGGAAGAATTGGTATCGCGCATGAAAGTCTTTGGCTACTTGTTTGTTGTTGTTAGGTGCCGTTGAGCTGATTCTGACACATAGTGACCCTGTGTACAACAGAACAAAACTCTGCTCAGTCCTGTGCCATACTCACAATTGTTATTATGCTCGAGCCCACTGTTGCAGCCACTGTATCAATCCATCTTGTTGAGGATCTTCCTCTTTTTCGCTGACCCTCTACTTTACCAAACATGATGTCCCTCTCTAGGGACTGATCCCTCCTGACAACATGGCCAAAGTATGTGAGACATAGTCTTGCTATCCTTGCTTCTAAGGAGCATTCTGGTAGTACTTCTTCCAAGACAGATTTGGCTACTTGGTAACTGTTTATTTCTATAAAACACTGCTAGAGTCTTCCAAGAATATGGAGCTGATTTTTTTTTAATTAGAGAAATAATCATAATGATAACAAAGCAACTCTTTCTATATAATAATATTTAAAACAATCAGTAAAAACATGTCAGATACTATTTCAAGTGCTTTATGTGAATCATCTATATCATCCTCACAACTCTCTAAGGTTTTTTAACATTATTTTTTTTTTCATTTAATTTAGTTCAATCTTATTTTTTATTTATTTTTATTCCCATTTTATAGCTGAGAAAACTGAAGGTCAGAGAGATTAAGTAACTTGCCCAAGGTCTCAACAGCTAGCAAGTGGTTGAGCTGAGATGAAAATATCATGTACCCTGACCATTCCACCAAAACAGGAGCCCGTGTGCCTGGAGGTCTCCTCATAGTAGGGTGGATTTGCCTGAACCACTCACACTCTCAGACCTGCTCTTCTAGTGTCCATCAGGAGATGTTATAAGACATTTCTCTGGGTCCCTAACATAAAGACAAGCTAAGTAAAATTCCTGCTGGACTACAGCTCATGAACTTTTTTATGAACTTCCCTGAGCAGAGCCAGAGGAGGAGGCTACTTCTTCAACATGCTGAGTTCTCAGGTTGCTCTAGGTGATGTCTCCATTCCAGCCATTTGAAAACCCACTTCTCTGAAGCCAAATGCCTTTCTGCTAAGATCTGTGTTCATCAGCCATTTTCTCTTCATGCACCTCTCTCTAATCTGCTTTCCCATAATACTCTGTGCTTACCTCTCTCATAGCAGTTATCACACTGCACTGAAATTGTAAATTTACCTGTCACTTTACTAGAGGGTGAGCTCTTTGAGGGCAAACATTGTGTCGTATTCATCTCTATACAGCTAGTGCCTAGTACTGTGACAGGTACACCATAAATGCTTAGTAAAAGTTGAAAAATAGTGAATGCATATCTCTTTACTAGCCCTTCAAACCAAAACCAGTTACCATCTAGTGGATTCTGACTCATGGCATCCCCATTTGTATCAGAGTAGAACTGTGCTCCATAGGGTTTTCAATGGCTATTTTTTGGAAGTAGATTGCCAAGTCTTTCTTCCGAGGTGACTCTGGACTCGAACTTCCAAGCTTTCGGTTAGCAGCTGAGCATGTTAACCATTTGTACCACCCAGGGACTCATAGCCATCTTTAAAGGTACACAATACTCTTGGCCTAACCCTTTTCTCAATATAAAAATATTAGTCTTTCTAGAATCTACATTTATGTTGTATAAACTAGCCCACAGTACAACAGAGTACAAGTCAATTCACAATAAATTGGGAATGGAGGTACTTTTCTACTCATGTCATTATTTCCAATCTTCCTAACTACTCAGAGATTCAGAACCAAAAGGCTTTGACCAATCAAAATACTGATGCTGTCTAGCAAGCAATCCTGTGAAGGGTGTAAAGCAAAACCTCCCCTGAATTTGGTTATTGTACCAGGAATAATTTAACAGTTTAAAACGTGTCTGCCCTGTGACTTGGCCAGCCTTTATATTATAACAGTAGAAACTCACAAATGTGCCTAGGGAGTCATTCATGCACTGGAGTGCCATATAAGAAACCCAATTGCATATAATGAAGTGTATAATGCACATAAACTTTTAATGAAGAGTAAGTGTATTGCCAGGCCTCTCCAGGAGTAGCCCTTGGCTCATACCGTCCCCTGAGATCCTCTAAAGAAGGAAAGGGTTAACCTAGCTGTTCCACTCCTGCAGAAATGGGAGGACTTAGGCCAGTTGCAAATGGTACAAAGGTAAGAAATGAGAGAGCAAGGCATGGTGCTGAATTGCAGTGGATAGAGAGTGGGCTCACCCGCTGGCAGTGAGCAATAAGGGCCTCGGAGGTCTAGCCTGATTTTTTCCATCAAGAAAGCAAGGTCAGCAATTGACAGGCATCAGGGTGAGCTTGCTATGTCTCAACAAAATAACTGTATATAATAACTGTTTTGTTTAGATGCTTAGGTTATTGAGTTAGGAATATCAGCGTATGAATCCTGGCCCTACCACTTACTAGTTGTGTGATCCTGGACAATTATCTTAGTTACCTACTGCTGCTGTAACAGAAATACCACAAGTACACGGCTTTAAAGAACAGAAATTTATTTTCTCACAGTTTTGAAGGTTAAAAGTCCAAATCAGGGTCTCAGCCATGTCGATTCCTTCCTTGTTGGTAGCCTTGGTTCCTTGGTGATCCTCATATGACATCTGTCTTCCCCGGTGTGTGCTTTCACCTCTGTATCTAATGTGCTCTTTTTATAACTCAGAAGTAATTAGATTTAGAACCCACCCTACTCCTGTATTATCTAATTAACATAACAAAGAAAGCCCTATTTCCAAACAGGATTACATCCATAGGTATAAGGGTTAGGATTCCAACACATATTTTGTGGGAACAGAATTCAATCCATAATAGCAGTCACTTCCCTGAATCTCAGTCTATAAAATGGGAGCAATAATAGTCCCTATCTCCCAAGGTGGTTATGAGGATTCAATGAGATAATGCCTGGGCTATACACTAAAAGCTCAAGAAATGATAGCTATTGTCATTTTCATTATTAGAGTTCACATTCTCCCAGGGGAAGACTAATCTACATACTACTACTACTTCCCACTAAAGATGTGTCTGGTCCCCAAGGAAACTGCAGCCTAGAAGATAATCCCAGAAAATGCACATCCATTATTGTTAGCTAGAGATTAAGTCTCAACACTTGTGAGCTGGACTTTACCACATGAAAACCTGGGTTGTTTTTTCACTTTCTTGATGATGTCCTTTGAAGCACAATTTTTTTTTTTAGTTTTGATGAAGTCCAGCTACCTGTTTTTTTTCTTTTGTTGCTCATGTTTTTGGTGTCATGTCTAAGAATTCTTTGCCAAATCCAAGGTCATGAAGATTTACCTGTAAGTTTTCTTCTAGGAGTTTTATTGTTTTAGTTCTTACATTTTTTGTCTTTGATCCATTTTGAGTTAACTTTTGCATATGGTGTGAGGTAAAGGTCCAACTTTATTCTTTTGTATGTGGCTATCCAGTTATCCTAGAACTATTGGTTAAAAAGACTATTCTTTTCCCCCATTGAATGATCTTGGCACCCTTATTGAAAATCAGTTGACCGCAGATGTATGCACAAGAGAAAGATGTAGCAGTCTGCTTCTGTAAAGGGATACAGCCTTGGAAACCCTGTGGGATAGTTCTACTCTGTCCTGTAGGTACACTAGGAGTTGGAATCAACTCAACAGCAGTGGGTATAGATGTATAGGTTTATTTATGGACTCTCAATTCTAGTCCACTGATCTATATGTCTATCCTTCTGGCCAGCCTCTTAGGACTCCAACCTTAAAGCCTGGCATTCTGAGCTCCACCTCCTGCTGGACCATTTTGCCTCTCCTTCCAGATAGTCACTTAGGCAGAATCTCTTTTTAAGATTGCTCCAAGCTGACTTTCTCTTGAGGATCCACTTGACACATAACACAAAAGCAAATCATCAATGACAGCAAAACAATGCACATCTCCCTTCTTTCTCTCACTCTCTTGCTCCCTCCCCAACCGCTCCGCTTCTGCCTCAGGCTCATAGCTACAAGCTCTAGATTTCTCAGGCAAGTATCAGATACCCTTGTTCTGTGTCTCCTAAACTCCAAGGGTTACATACTAAGCTCTCAGGATGGTGTCCTATAAGCCCCACTCCCTTGACATAAGGTGTGGGGAATGTATGCATTTCTCCACCCTAATTGGGGCAGGATGGAGGAGTGGCAGAAGATGCCACAGCACTCTATTAACTCTATACAAAGAAATGATTTCTCCCCCTATCTCTTTAACTTCAACCCTTTTAATGCCCTCCAAGTTTCAGATGGAGTATGGGTTACAAAATCAGTTTCTAGAAATCCCCATTGCAAGTCTTGCATAGAAGGGTTATATTTCTCACTTTAGAATGGGGGAGAGGCTTTGTTCTCAGCCTTTTGGGGCCTCAGCAAAAACTGAGAGAGAGTCCCACTTTAGCATCCCTTTACAAATGAAAGAATGAATAAATAAATTAATTAATGGATGTTAGCTTCCTTCTCCCACACCCTACCACCTTTCCATTTAATTCATTGGCCAGCTCCATGCAGCCAAAGTTAATTAATGTTGAGAAACAATCTGCTGTGGCAATCCATTGAATCAAGTCCCACAATGATAATATTTTTAAAAAATTCATAAGTATAATCTCTTATTATCTAATAAGCAAATAATTTCCAAAGAGCTGAATGGATTTCTGATTTCAAGATAATAAAAATATTCCAGTCCCCTTCTTTTTTTGAAAAACCACCCAAAACCAACAACAAGAGGAATAAAAGCAACACAAACTCCATTTTGATGAAACTAGGTGTTGTAGCTAGTCTTCAAAGATTACCGTTAACAATTTCTCCCCTTTCTCTATGTTCATGCTGCTCCTCACATCAACAGTTGGAGCTTATTTTCCCTCCTTTGAGTCTAGACTAGCTTTGACCAATAGAATACAGCAAAAGTGACAGTCTGAGACTTCTAAACACAAGCCTTAAGAGGTTGGCAGCTTCTACTCCCTGCCTTTTGGAAACCAGGTGCCATTCAATGAGAAACCCAAGCCAAATGGAAATTGTTCATGGAAGAGAACCAAAGATTCTAGTCAACAGTTTCAGTTAAGCTCACAGTTGACAGCTAGCACCGATTGCCAGATGTATCAGTGAGCCATCTTGGGCCTTCCAGCTCGTTCAAGACTCCAGATGACTGCAGTCTCAGAGGACATCACATGGAGTTTAGATCAGTCAATTTATAGAATCTTGAGCGAAAATAATGTGGCTATTGTTTAAGCCACTAAGTTTTTTGGTAGTTTGTTATATAGTTATAGATAACTGAAATCCTAGGATATATCTGGATCCCCAAATCACAGTATTTGGAGGTGGAAAGTGGATGAAAGAAGGATAAATGATTCATCAGAGAGCAGGAAATTCAAGCGTAAGTGCCTGCAAAGGGTGGAGGGATGGTAACCAACATTGGAAGATAGAAGACAGTGGAGCAATACATTCAAAATTCTGAGTGAAAATAATTTTGCAATTAGGATTTAATATACAACTGAATTAACAATCAAGCGTACGATAATGGAAAGACAGTTTCAAATGTGTAAGAGCTCAAAAATATCTACCTTCCATGAAAACTGTCAAACTCAAGAAGTTTCTGGAGGATGTGTTCTACTGAAATGAAGATGTAAACTAAGAAAATGGAAGACATGGATACAGGAAACAGAAAATCCTACAGAATAAAGGGTGAAGGGAAGTCCCAAGGTAAAAGCTATGAAGCAAACCTAGAAAGCAATCAGTCCAGACTGGAGGAGAGGCTTGGAGGGTTTCAGAAGGAATGCCTCCAGGTATAAATAAAACTGATAATTCTCTAATTTTTTTTATCTAACAAATATCTATGGAGAACCTACTATATTCTAGACCCTGTTCTAGGCACTGAGGATACAGTTATGAACAAAAAATCTCTAACTTCTTAATATTTACATTCTAGTGGAGGTTAAATTTTATGTTATCTGACAAGTTTTCCCATTGGAAAACTGTATTACAAGTCTCTTTACAGAACTATTGAAGTATATTTGAAGACTTAATCAGATGTAAAACAAAACAAGAGTAAGTCAGTAAGCAACTCCTGGAAAAACAAAAAGTTGGAAAAGAAAGAAAATGTTGTCATAGTTCACTACTTGGCTCTGCAGTGAATGATATTTGCATAAACATAGTAGTAAAGATACACTCTCTATATATATATTAAATGATACATATTGAGCAAGTGTGGGGTGGGGAGAAAAGAGGGTGTGTATGTGAGCTAAAATTCAGATTCGGCATAATAGAAAATCGATAGATAATGTCTAAACTTGAATCAAAAACAGTAATGTACATATATCATTTGGAAAAACAGAGGCAAATATCAGAAGAAATAGCTACAGATTGGAAAAGGTTGCCATGGGGAATGGGATAGGGCAGGGTGGTGAAAGGGACTGATGTTTTTCATTAAAGGCTTTTTAGCATTATTCAACTTCTTTTTAACTCTTTGCAAGTAATGCTTTAATTTAAATATGTATACATTTTTTTTGAAAAAGAGCTGAATGGATCTACTTGTAGGCATCTCTTCCCAGAGCTATTCAGGGGATATGATGAGTATTAACTTTGCCAAAGGTTAGATTCAAGTTAAAGGTGATCTTTGGCTTTCATACATTAGACTTTCATGTAATCTATACTAGCTGACCATTCCATTTTTAGCTAGGTCACCATCTTTATCCAAACATCAGGGCTTGTGAAATCATTTGAGTGTTATTGCATTTTGTTGTACTGTTTTATAAAAATGACTGAAATGGAAATGAGGGTCCTATAAATATAACCCAACTGAGACAAAGATCATCAGACATACCAAAAGTGGCAAATCTTTTTTCATTCTGGTATGCATTGCGCTTAAGCTGGCCAACTGCATGTTCAATATTGAATTTTAAATTCTGTTAAAAATATGTGGAAAATTCTGGAAATATGCCATTGAAGATTGTGTCTAAAAGGCAAAGTATAATTATCATATGAATAATATTTTAGCTTATGATAACAGGACTGTACTCATAGCATGCAAATCTATGGCTTAACTTTTGCATACCGGACTCTCACACAGATTTTCAGGAAGACATTATATAAGAAAACTGGGGGCTGGAAATAGAGGCAGTTAGCTGGTACGTGGAGACTGAGAGTTAGAAGCAGGATAAAAACTCAGTCTTGTCTCGAGCTGCTAAAAATCTGGACATATTCCTGCCTTCCTCTTAATTACCGTATTTAAAAATGGAAAAAGTAATGAAGAAACAAGAAATCTAGAGACTTCTCCAGCTACATGTAACTAAATGGCAGATACACTATCCCTCATTAACAAATGCACATCTATATAATACCAACAAATACTGGTTATTTCAAAAGTCATGCACCATAAGAATCTCACAATTGGACTTAAAACTATTTACCTTCTTTCCAAGGGAAGACCAACTACCAGGTTTACTGAAAATGAGAGGATGGTGGTGGCTTTAGTCAGTGGCTGCCAAGCATTTTATATTGGCCAATTGCCATCAATTTTCACACATACATGCGCACATATATGCACACACAAACACACTCACATACAATGTATAAAAGTCTGTCATTAGTAATGTAACCACTTAAGGAATATTGTTTTTTTAGAAACTCAAGGCCACTCTCATTTTTTTATGACTTCCCACCTGTGATTTACTTACAAAGATAGTTTTCCAAGCAGAGATTCTGAACCTGATGTGTATGTGATGTACGTGTGTATGTGGTGGGAGTATGTATGTGTATGCATTTCTCTGTAGTAAGCCAAAGCATTCATCAGGTTCTCAGAGGTGTCTATGACCCAGAAAGGGTAACAATTAAGGAAACTGAGGTCCAAGGAGGGAGAGTGATTAGCCCAGACACACAGTTGCTGAACTGGGGTTAAAATTCATTTCGCCTAATTAGTCCACTGCACCATGGAGCCTAGCCCCAAGTTCATAAGCTTCCATTATGCCTAGTGGCATGACGCATACCCAAAGGGTGTTCAACTCTTTACTGATGAAGAATGAGGGGCATAACATCTTAATATAACCCAATAGTAGAAATTCAGTAGTGCATGACTTTCTTCCACTAAGGCAATTTCTTTTCCAAGATTGGCTGAGATCCCCCTTATCTCTTACTATCGACAGTTTCTTTTGTGAGGGGAGTAAAACATTCTTGAATGATGACACTGAAATGTGCACTTATCTATCAGATCTTTTTAAACAGAAATAGAATGATAGGTCCCATCCTTTTTCAAAACTCCTCCTACCCCAATTTAAATCCTGGCTACATAATTACTTCTCAACTTTGCAGGATATCTTCCTATTAAATATTGACTTCCTGGCAGGAATGCCCATCAAAGATCAAAGTTCTCTATTTCTGAGCCTGCTGGTTGTTGGAGTATGACCATGCTACTAGGGCTCAGAGTATTAAATGTAACAATCAAAACATTTCTCAGGAAGCCACCATGTACGTTTGAGGTGAGCAGAATACTTGGTCTGTGTTGGTCAGAGATGATTTAGGCCAAGTGAGCTAAACACAATAAGCTATGTATCTATTCCAAAAGTTCTGCAATCTAATCTCCTTAACTGCTAACACTTACTTATAAAGGTACAGTTTGGACATATCCAAAAGTACAGTTCAATCTAATGATTCTGTACTACAAAGTCAAAAGAAACTCTTCAAAAAGAGATTTTGCAAATTCTTTTGGATTTCCGTAATGAGTGTCTTGTACAATATTTATTGCTGGGGGTTAGCTTTGTATTTTTAACTCTCTTTGTTTCCTGACATGCTATAATTATATGCTCAAACCATAGTCTAAATTTATCTTATTGTAGTTTTCTGGTAAAATACTATGTACTACATACAACATTTATATTTATAAAGTCTATGATGGAGGCAGAAAGAAGTTTGTTTAGACCTTTAAAATTGGGGTGTGGGGAAGAGAAGGGAAAAAGGAAGCAAATTTCAGGAGAATTCTGTGTCAAAGGGCACGTGTTAAATGCTCTCATGGATGTCAGTGCATGAGATGATAGGATAATTATTCATTTTATTCTCTTTTGTGCTGATGTCATGGAGTCAAAAGCACTTGGTTCTTGCCCTGGTCCTGCTACTAACTAGCTGTCTGACTGCTGAACTTTGAATGCCTCATTTGTGAAACAAGGTAGCTGGACTAAATGATCTTGAAGGTAACTTGTGGCTCTAAAATCCTACACTGCTCTGCAGAATAGGGGGCTGGAAATGTCTTCATGGGGAAAAGAAGCAGATGCCTCTGCTGTAGCAACCTTCCAGGACTACCATGTGTAAAAACATTGCATTATTTTGAAATGTTGGGCAATTATGAATCTCAGAAGGTTCATGCATACACACTTTTTATATCTACTAATCTATTTAATAACCAAGATAGTTTCTGAAAAAAATGAGTAATGAAGAAGAACTTGCCCTGCCAGATAGATAGTTGAGTGTTTCTTAAAGCAACAATAATTAAAAGAGCATGATACCAGCATAGGAATAGACTGGCAGATCAAGGGATAAGGGAAGAAAGCCCAGAAACAGTCCCTAAAGTACATACCGGTTTAGTATACGATAAAGATGACATTTCAAATCTGCAGGGAAAGGAAGATGCTGGGACAATTGTTAGCTATTTGGGAATAAATTGAGCCAACTTATTTCCAGATGAATTAAAAAGTTAAGTGTAAAAAAAAAAGGAGCAATAAAAACTAGGAAAAAATATAATCTTGGAGTAAAGAAGTCATTCCAGGTATAACACCAAAGACAAAATTATAAATATAAAGATTGAAATATTTGACTATATAATATTTAAAAAGTTCTGCATGTCAAAACAAAGCCAGAAACAAAATTAAGAGGTAAACAACAAACTCAGAGAAAGAATTTCATCACGTATGAAAAAAGATTAATATCTTTAATACATAAAAAATGCTTACCAATCAATAATAAACGAAAAACACCCCAATGGAAAAATGAACAAATGATATGAATAGACAATTCACAAAAGAAATACAAATGGCTAATAAACACCAGGGAAAAAAATGTTCTATCTAATTACTAACCAGAAAAATGAAATTAAAACAATGTCATAGACAAACTTAAAAGGCAACCAACAAACTCAAAGAAAGTATTTGCTTCCAAATAAGCAACGTTTTTAAAAGAAAGATGCCCAGAGTTGGTGCTTTGGAAGCAAGGATGGCGAGACTTTGTCTCACATACTTGGGACATGTTATCAGGAGGGACCAGTCCCTGGAGAAGGACATGATGCTTGGTAAAGTAGAGGGCCAGCGAAAAAGAGGAAGACCCTCAACGAGATGAATTGACACAGTGGCTGCAACAGTGGGCTCAAATATAGCAAAGATTGTGAGGATGGCGCAGGACCAGGCAGTGTTTCGTTCTGTTGTACATAGGGTCGCTATGAGTCAGAATTGACTCTCCAGCATCTAACAACAACAACAACGTGCACTACTGGTAGGAGTGTAAATTGGCATGCTGTTTCTGCCAAGCAATTTGGCAATATGCAGTAAACATCATAAAAATAGATATGCCTCTTAAGCCATCCATCCTACTGCCAAAAATTGATCTTCAGAAAATAATCAGGGATATATAAAATTAATAATAATAGCAAATATTTTGTGAGTGCCTACTACGTATCAGACCCTATTCTAAAAACTTTGCATACATTAACTAATTTAATTCTCACAATTTTCTAAGTACTATTTTATCTCCATTTTACATATGAGGAAACAGAGGCACATAGAAGTTAAGTAATTAGTCCAAGGTTACAGAGCATGTAAGTGGCAGAACCAGGATCCAAACCCAAGCAAACTGGCTCCAAAGTCCAAGCTTTTAATTTCTACACCATGATGCTTATGAGATGGTGTTAATTACAGCATTATTTATATTTATGAAGGAGTCTAAATAATTTAAACATACAATAGTTGTGGTTTTTAAGTGTCATAGAATTGACTTCCACTCATAGTGACCCCATGTAACAGAGTAGAACTGCCCCATAGAGTTTTCTAGCCTGTAATCTCTATGGGAGTAAATCACCAGGTCTTTCTCCCGCAGAGCCACTGGGTGGGTTCAAACTGACAACATTTCAGGTTAGCAGCTTAACTGTTTGATAGCTTAACTATTGAGCCACCAGGGCTCGTTAAACATACAATAGGGACTCAGTTAAACAAATACAATGAAATACTGTGCCGACACCAACAATCGTGATGTAAGAGTATTTAAAGACTTGAGAAAATAATCATAATATATTGTTATGTGGAACAAAACTGCACGATATTTATGGTGGTGACTTCTGAGTGAAGACATTCAGGGTGATTTCTCCCTTTTCCTTTGAGCTATTCTGTGATCACCAAATTTTTCATAAAGAGCACGTATTGTCTTTATAATCAAAAAAAGGTATTAATTTAGAATCTATTTAACAAAATAGGACCATTAAAGTGTTTCCCAATATCGTATGAAATTTTTACCTTCATACTTGCACTATTGCCTCTACCTGGGATGCCTTCTGCCACCCACCCCACTGTGCCCTTTTCCCCTTCTCCTTGTTAACTCCTACTTATTCCTTACAATTCCATTCCAAAAAGAAAATAATCACATACAATTAACTCATTTGTATTTTTTGTTATTCAAAATGTAATGAGTCCAGGGGCGGGTGGGAGTGGGAAATTGGGAGGTATTGCTTAAGTGGTGCTGAGTTTCTGTTAAGGGAGATGAAAAAAATTGGAAATGGATAGGAGTAGTGGTTGTACAACATGATGGATGTAATTAATATCACTAAATTTTACATATAAAATACTTGGAATGGCAAATGTTGATTAAGGTTTATTAGTAGTTACAAGGGGTGGGACAGAGGGGAAAACGGGGTGTTAACTGTGATGGAAAAATCACATTAAGGGTAGGGTTGCACAGCCAATTATTGTAATTGCTGTCAATAAGTTGTACACGTGTAAAAAGTTGAATTGGTAGAAGTGTGATAGGTATATTTACAACAACAACTGAAAAAAAAAGTAGCTGCTGAGGTTGCTTATGTATAACCAAAAACCTCTGGGATTTGGTTTGGAGGCTTAGGGTCATAGTTTCATGGGACTTCCCAGTTAATTGGCTTAATAACATGTTTAATGCTTCTGTTCTACCTCCTGGTTCATTGTGTAGTGCCTGGTGTCTTAAAAGCTTGCAAGCTATTCATCCACGGCACAACAATTGGTCTATTTTTACCTGGAACAACAGAGGAAGAAGGAGAGTCAGGAATAAGAGGAGGATATGGAATGTATGGCTAATTGCCTCCATGAACAGCTACCTCCTTTGCCATGAGACCAGAAGAACTGGGTGGTGCCCAGCTACCATTACTGAATATTTTTATCACAGATTCCATAGAAGAATCCTGATCAAAAGGTGGAAAATGTAGAACAGAATTTAAAATACTCCTGGACTCTAGACTTTCTAGAACCATGGAAGGTGGATGAACCCCTGAAACTATTGCCCTGAGATAATCTTTAAATCTTAAACCAAAAATATTCCCTGACATCATCTTAAATCCAAACAATAGTTTAGCTTAACTAGTAAAAAAGGTAAGCCTTGAACATTGTGCTCTTTTAAGAACTATCTATAAGGGATCAAAATGACTAGCAACTCGAAGGATTAGATAGGAACTTTAGGAGGCAGTGAGTTTATGTTAATGGAGGAGGAACAACTCAGAAAAGGAGGGTGAGAATGGTTGCACAACTCAAAGAACGTAATCAATGTCACTGAAATTTACATGTAGAAACTGTTGAATTGGTGTATGTTTTGCTGTGTATATTCTCAACAACAACAAAATACATTTTTGAAAGAGAAAAAAAGATAAAATTTTATAAGCCATTTTCATCTTATAATAAATGTTTTGCCTATTAGTGAAAAAAGAAGAAGAAGAAGAAAGAAATGGCAAATGTTTTGTTATATATGTTACCACAATAAAATTAATTTTAAAAATTCCATTCAGGTTCACACCTCCAAAAAGCCTTTCAAGACCACCAGCATTCCCACCTCTATCCCTGGGCTACATTGGTTGCCTCTCTTCTGTGCTCCCATAATGCCCTGTACATATCTCTGGTATGCCACTCCTCTTATTTGTTTATCCATCTGTTCCCTACCTCCCATCTCCAACAACATCACAGAGAACTCTCTTTGTACTCCTAGCAGTGTCTGGCTCATTTTAGATATTGAATAAGCATTTATGAAAGGAATGAAAAATATTCCCTGGTGAAAACATGGGAGAAGAAACTCATTTTCCAACTGTCCAAAATATATAATTTTCGAAGATTTACTTGAAAATTGGTGGAGAGCCTTGGGTTTGGGGCTTGGCCTAATAAAATCCACTTCCATACATGACCCTGGTGTTAGTCCCTTAAACAGCTTAGGTCCACACTCATTGAAGGGCAACCCCCTTTGTTGCTATTTTTCCCCTTCCCTTCTCCCATCCTAGCCTTTATCAGACTGTATTTTCCCACTGGAGTCCCTGGGTGGTATAAACGGTTAAGCACTCAAAGCACTACTAGCCAAAAGGCTGACAGTTTGAACCCACTAGGAGGCACTTCAGAAGACAGGCCTGGCGATCTGCTTCCAAAAGGTCACAGCCTTGAAAACTCTATAGAGTGCAGTTCTACTCTGCATACATGGGGTCCCCTTGAGTCAGAGTTGACTCAACAGCAGCTAACAACAACAACAACAACATTGTCCCACTAGACTCTCTGAGCTCCTTGAGGGTAGGATTCATGTCTTTTTCATCTCGTGTGTCCAACACCTAGCACAGTGCCTGAGGCCTTCTGACTGATCTCCATTGACTAACCACAAAATTTTCCTTAGCAGATTGCTGCAGCAAAGGTCTCGATGTCCTTTGAAATAAAACTGCCTGATGAACACTAGAATTTGCTGTTCCCCCTTGTGCTCAATGGGACAGACAGCTGCCTCAGATGCCTGTGTTAGGAACCACCATGGACACTTATGCTAGGAGCTGCTTCCTCTGTTTCAAACAGCAAACACGAAATTCCACCTCTTGTCCTGGCATCACAACTTAAGGGAAAAAATATGGTGGTGGTGGGGGAGCGGGCACAGGGGAAGTTCTTAAATTTCGTGTTATGGCCTGGCCGCAAGAACTAATTGAAAGAGTAGTTGTTTTTCTCAGAAGTCAAAATCAGAATTTTGTGTGAAAATATGTAAGGAAAAACAGAGTATGTTTACAAGATACTAGCACAACAGATTGAAAAGTAAACATTTCAGGGATTCCAATGCTCTGAGTTTATATGTTTTTCTCCCAACATGGGTTAGCCTCATAACGGACTTCTAAATCCTCAGTCAGGCCACCATCTTCCTTCAGTTTGTATGAAATCCGAGTTGGCCACAGCCCTCCCCTACTCACTCCAGGTACGTGTTCCTCCCCTCCAAACCACGTATCTGAGAAGCCGATTGTCTTCCACAGGTGTGAGGTTCCTGACCTCAGGCGGTCTGGCTTCTTTACAGCCTTGGGCGTAGATCTGTGCTAACTTGCATCCCCGAATGCTTCACTTTCCAGCCCTTCTGATGATGGCCAAGACCCAAAGCAGAACTTTCCCAGTACCACAAGAGTGCAGTTAGAGCAGTGTCCCAAATGACTCAAAGGGAACTGGAAACCTCATCAGAGAGGTAGCTTGTACGATTTCCAACTTCATTTCCAATCATCATTCCCTAGGTTCATAAACACTTCATATACCCCATGTGGACAACGTTCCAAGTGAAACTGTGGATAAGAATCTGCTTGAGGCAGTATATTTCATCTGTGGACATTTTTTGAAGGCTCACCTGTGGAGAGCCTAAATATGACTGGGAGGTTGGCCAGTTATAACATGATATAAACACCCAAAGAGCTAAAGAAGGCCTTTTACTAAATGATCTGTATTTCCATTAGGTTATAACCCAATGGAGTATATTCCAACATAGAACAATCATGTAGGACATTTGCAAGAGTATAGAGGTTAATAGACAAGCTCTGGGGTCAAATAGACCCAGGTTCAAAGCATAGCTTTATAACTGACTTGCTGGGTGATTTGAACCTTAGTTTTTTCATTTGAAAAATAGGGCTCATGGTAGTGTCCACCTCATTAAGTTGCAAGGATCAAATGAGATAATGCATATAAATGCACATAGCACAGAACCTGGCACAGAATAAGTACCCCAAAACTGTTGATTATGATTATTGTTATCTATGGCAAGAGACTCCTTCATCAATATTCATGATCTCTTTTTCATGGGCACCAAGCTAGACTACATTTCCCAACCACCCTTGCATTTAAGAATGGTCATGTCTTGCTAATGAAATGTGGACAAAAGTTATATGCACCATTTCCAGGCCTGGCCCTTCCATGCACAATCCTCTATGGTCTTTCCTTTTCTACTTGCTGGATGTTGACACCCAGGGCAACCATTGGCACTCCATGTTGAAGATGTCAGAATCTACACTAGCCTAGTTCCCTAAATGACTACATAGAGCTACTACAGACCAGGAACACCCATATTGGACCACTGCAAAACTAATAAACTTCAACTGTGTTAAGGCACTGAACTTTTGAAGCTTATTGGTTACTGTAGTTTGCGTTATCCTAACTAATCCACTGCCCAAGTCACAGAAGAGCAGATCTGAAAAGGTCCTTAAAGATCTTCTCCATTACGCAGAAGGAGAAATTGAGGCTCAGAGTTATTGCCAAAGGTACTTCATGGATCTTTTGCCTCATGACTCCTTCAGTTAGGCCTTGTCCTTTTACATGTGATGCTAATTAAAAACCTAGGATCAAAGCTTTCTCTGTTTGCCTAGTTACAGCCAGATTTAGTCCTTGGGAAATTTTAGTGCAGAAAGTTAAAATATAGACCCACTCTACTGGACAGCACAGTGGAAAGGAATGAAAACAAGACAGCCCTTTTTCACTGTTTCTGTGGCCATAGAAAAGTAAATGAAAACACTCCATGTCATCCTTACAGAAAGTCAAGAGGTTATCATAATATTATACTTGTGAAGGGGCTTTGAAAAGTAAAGAGCTATGCCAATATATGGTATTATTACTAAGAAATTTTTATTGGCTTTTCCTGCTAATGATCCAAGAAAATTAATCTACAAATATTTATTAAGCAACTACTGTGTGCTTTCTTATTGTTATTAGGTGCCATCGAGGTGGTTCTGACTCATGGTGACCCTACGTACAACAGAACAAAACACTGCCTGGTCCTGTGCCATCCTCACAGTCATTGCTATGTGCTTTCTTAGCCCTGTGCTAATCGTTGTGGGAAACTAATCACCATCTTCAATACATGTACAATCTAGATGAGGAGCATACAAAAGATCTTAGAAGTGCCTGGTTCCATTGTACTGACATTCAGAGAAGAAAGAGATTGATAGAGGATAGAGCAGTTGGAGAAGACCTCATAGAGAGATGGAACTTAGGCTAGCCTCAAAAGACTCTCAAAAGTTGAGTAAGCAGAGGGACCACACATATAGGCAGATAATTATGACAAGATAATTATGGCAGTGGATACCTCTCTCCTAGTACTCTTCCCTTCCTATAAAACCAAAACCAAACCAAATCTGTTGCAGTTGAGTCGATTCTGACTCATAGTAATAATAGCACCTGAGTAATTCATGATACATCAAGCACTGTGTTAAGTCCATCTCATCCGTTATCTAATTTCACCCTCCCTATAACCCTAGGAGTGAGCTATTAGTGTCCCCATTCAACAGATGAGGAAAGTGAGGTTCACAGAAGTTTGGTTATTTGCACAGGATCTTGCAGCTAGGAAATAGTAGAGGCAGAATTCAAATTCTATCCCGTGCTCTTAATTGCCAACCTACACTATCAACAGCTCATTTGGAAAGATTGGTATAATATACCTCCAAGGGCAAAACATTGAGTGAAGGATCAAATGCAGAGATAAAGGTCTCTTCTTCCCCTGAATGGGCACAGTATGGCAAAAACACTGGATTACTCAGAAGACTTGTGTTCAAATCCTGGCTCCACTGCCAACTAGCTATGACCTTAGGCAATTTACATTAATTCTCTGACCCTCAGTTTCTTCAACTGGGAAATAGGGGGGAAATAATACCTGTTTCATAGGGCTGTTGTGATGAATAAATGAGATACTATAAATTAAAATAATGTTGAGGTGTATAAATATGACATCATTATTTTTAGCTTGGTGGAATAATGTCAAATCTGAAAATATTTTAACGACATCAGAAATGATCACAGGAAAACTTTAGACAAGAAGTCAAAAACTCAGAACTGAAAACACAGTCCTAGACTATAACCTACTACAAAGTGATATATAAGTAATACACCCTCTCCTCACTTATTGACATGGTTAGTTTCCAAAGACCAGGTTGTTATGCAAAATTGGTGTTTTGTGAAAATGGAGGGTGACTACATCAGATCATAAAATGGAAGATGACTACATCATTACATAACTGCTGGGTTACATCATTACATAACCGCCAAGTTACATCATTACATAACTGCCAAACCACTGAGAATCATGGCCTAGCCAAGTTAACACGTAACCTTAACCATCAAAGCCAGCGTTACTCTCGCCTCGCACCTCAGTGTTCACTACTGCCAGATGTACATTGTTAACGTGCAAAATAGTTGGATAGTAGATTTTTTACTATTGTCATAAATGGGAAATGTCAGATAATGAGATAGTCAATAAGTGAGGAGAAGGTGGAATAATAATGGGTATCATTTAGGGGCTCTTACTATGGGCCCATCATTTTATCCTTACAACAACCCTATTAAGTGGATCATGGACTTTTGCCCAGTGGATTTGTTTGTTTGTTTCATTTTGTTTCTATTTGCTTTCTGGCTGTCCAGAATCTGAACATTATTCCCTTTCTGGAAACTCCACCATTGTGTGAGTTTTGATGGAAGACAGAGTCCCATCTCCCAGTACAGAAGCCCAAAAGGCTAGATCCCAACACTCCCTGCTCCCTGATGGCTAGGGCATAAGCAGGTGTCCTAAATTTGGACAATTGGATTATCCCATCAAGGACTTGGCATCTGAAATGAGTGATGCCTTTTAGCAGTAGGAACACCAAGTGATCAGTGGTGGTGGTGCCAAAGGTGGCTTCCAGAGTCTAGTAGCTACTGAAGTAGTATTAACTTGGCCATCAAGTTTCCCTCGGTTTCTGCCATTTTCTGTACCTGGTTTCTCAGCTTTCCTATAAGCCTCCTAATATTCTTGCGAGAAATTTATTTTTTGCTTATGTTAACTGGCATTGGTTAATGTTGTTTGCAACCAAGGACTGAGCTGGCACACATGGGTACTGTTATTAATAAAAGTGGTACTACGATTATCCTTATTTTATAAGAGAGAAAACAGAGGTAGGCGCAGCTAAGTAATGATAGAACTGGGATTTTAAATCTTACAGTCTGGCACTAAATGCTGCAGTAAGTAAAAAGGAGAACCTAGAGACCATGCATCTAAGATATTACCGGTAGCTATATATATATATGTATGTATGTATACGTGTACATGCCTGACCCAAGCCATGATATTTTTCAATTACCTCATATGCATGCAAAAGTTGGACCATGAATAAGGAAGATCAAAGGAGAAATGATGCCTTTGAATTATGATGTTGGTGAAGAATAGCGAATTCTTGGACTGCCAGAAGAACAAAAGTCTGTCTTGGAAGAAGTACAGCCAGAGTGCTTCTTGGAAGTGAGGATGGTGAGACTACGTCTCACATACTTTGGACATGTTATCAGGAGGGACCAGTCCCTGGAGAAGGGCATCATGCTTGGTAAAGTAGAGGGTCAGCGAAAAAGAGGAAGACCCTCGACGAGATGAATTGACACAGTGGCTGCAACAATGGGCTCAGGCATAGCAACGACTGTGAGGATGGCGCAGGACCAGGCAGTGTTTCTTTCTGGGATACATAGGGTCGCTATGAGTCAGAACCAACTCAACAGCACCTAACAACAACAACATATACACGCATATGTACTGTATGTGTGTGTAAGCACACACACATTCATTCATGCGCACACACGTGAATTCTGATTGCAGCCTTCCTAGGTTCAAATCTTGGCTCTTCTACTTCTAGCTATGTGACCTTAGTCAAGTTACTTAACTTCTCTGTGTCTCATTTTTCTTATCATATAAAGTAGGTGTGACAATAAGACCACCCCCATAGGATTGTTGGTAGGATTAAGTGAGTAAATATTTGAAAGGCACTTAGAAGAGTGCCTGGGAAAATATCAGTGTTTGTTATTATTATGTGATTCAAGTTTTTGGACTGCGGACGAAATCTTTAAATCCTTACCCAAAGCAAATAGCCTATATTTTCAGAAGAAGTTATCAAAATTCCCTCAGATAAGGAAATTTAATATTTCAATATGCAACTCTATCAATCAAAGAAAATCCTAGAATCCTGGGAATTTCAAAATGGCACATGGTACAGTCCAGAATGTGGTTAAGAAGGTACTTCTTTTCTCTTGACTGCTTTTGTCTTTTGCATGAAAAGGTGTTTCTCCAGTATCCCCAGATGTTGTCAAATAACAAATAAAGAACCTCCACGCCCTGCATTTAGAAAAGAGAACAACGAGAATGCTGGTGAAAGAGACTTAGAATACTTCCGTTGCCTCACTACACCAGCCCATAGAGCTGAGGAGCAGCAGCAGGCAATGAATTCAGCCCAGAGATACTAAGGGGCAATGAGGCACATAGGAAGGGGATCTAGCGTTACTGGGGCACCTTCTCTGTACTAGGCACTTTATATACATAGTCTCATTTAATCCTCACAACAACCCTTGGAAATAGATACTATTATTCCCATTTTACAGATAAGAAAACAGCCTCAGAGAAGTTAAATGACAAGACTGTGAAGTGGCAGAGGTGTGATTTGAACCCAGGTGTGTCTCACTTCAAGGTGCATGCTAAAACTCTAGCATGTAAACTTGACAGAAGCAAATGCTGTAGTTGGGGAAGGAAGCTTGACGTGCCCAGCTTCTAGAGAGGAAGAAGAAAGTAAACTGTAAAACCTAATGCAAATACAGCACCAAGGACTGTCTTCAAAGCATTTTGACGTGTATTACCTCATATTAGTAAGCTGGTGGGCTGAAGTTCTGTTGTAAAATGCTCCCTAGCATTTCATTAATTCTAATGTATCTCTTAATAGTTGAAAAAAATAAAATCTTAAAACCATTGTGTTGCGTGTTAAAGCAGGAGCAGGCAACCAGTGTAAGCCACGGACGAAACATGACCCATCTTCCTGGAACATCTATTTTCTTCAATGATTGGGAAGGTAAAGTTCCATAATTTACCTGACAGTGCAAAATTTTTTTTTTAAATCAAAACAGACATGAACATACTATGGAGTAGTAGGCAAAAAAACATTATATTTTAAGATGAAAAACAGAAAGTTCAAAGAAACTCCAAGCTTGTGGCAGACTGCTTCAGGGCCTGCCCACAGAACACCCCCACCCCCCGCCCAAGAGCTCATACTTCTCTGGTATCCATTTGGTGGACTATGACATAAAGCTTTACTTGGGAATTCTGTCACTCTAACAACTGTTAGGCCAGAATTTCTATCTACAACACTAATTAGTGTGTCTGTTGCTATTCACCATCCCTAAAGTGAGCCTTACGAGTTCACAGCCTTAGCCTCAATGTATTGAGCTTAACGTCCTCAGTCAACAGAAAGGAATACTTTTCCTACAAGTAATGTGCATCACAAATATTTTTCTGTAGCCAGCCTAATGTGTACCACCAGAAATCAGCCTCGTTTCCTTTTATTTGGATAATATTAAGCCCCCGATGGAGTTGTTGACTGACGAGCACTGGGCTCCTTTCTCTGGGCAGCCTGGCTCTCAGCACAATGGGACAACCACAGGCAGCCCTCTCCTGGCTCCACTGCTTACAATGAGGATTCAAAAGCAAACAATACCCCAACCTAGTCTAGTCTGGGACCTTTCTATGCTTTAAAATGCTGGGCTTTAGCTGTTCGGCTAACCTCAGTACGTGAGTTTCTGTTTTCTGCTCTGGCTTCTGCTCTATTTGCCCACAAGAATGTGCTATATAGCTTTCCTTAGAATCCAATTGCTATGATTTTAAATAGGAAATTAAAAAAGCAGTATACCAAATTGCTTCTACACTGGGAGTGTGATTATGTAAAAATTATGTATGCATATGGACAGGGACTAGAAGGAGATGAAGAAAGAAATGAAAACAATTTGATTTGCAAGGAGTGGCAAGACTATGAATGGGAATTTGTTTTCCCCTTTCCTATAGATTTTCATTTACATTCTCAGAGGTCGTTCGTGCAAAAAAGATAGTTAAAACTGCAACTTTGTGTAGATACAATGTTGATCATCCGGTTCCTTTAGTGGTTGCGTTATGAGGACAACGTTCACTTTTTTATATCACCTAAAAGAACAGATTTTACCATAACTTAGGGAGTCTTTGCCAAGAAAATCAATAAAGACATATTTGTACAGAGCCTAGAGTGGGCTGGTTTTCTCCAGGAATGTGTTGAGTTAATTGAAAAGGTTTTGGTTAAAGTTAGCCAGTCAGAGATCACAGCGTTGTAGACAACACATACTGTGAGTATGAACTTCGCACAACCTTTCAAATACCTTTGGGAAGGCAGGAAATTGAAATATTGTGCTATATTGGCAACTAAATGGTCATTTATCATCCATGCTAAGTTTGGATCTGAGAAGAATGATTTGGAAACTCTCAAAGGGCCTTTATTAACAATTTCAAAGTTAGACCTTCATATGTAGATTTTCGAATCATATTTGGGGAAGACTAAGAGATAACATCTGTGTATTCTATTAACATGGCCTCTCTAATAACAACTTCGGACTCTATTCACACCCACAAAAGCTGCATTAAAATACATTAAGCTTGAGACACCAACTGACAAAAGCAAGGAAATTCACAGTTAAAGGGGAAACGTGCCATATGTTCTTCAATACCTAAGAGCAACGGGGTGCATTTGGAAAGTCATTAAAGTGGCACCCAGTTGTGCCTAGGTATTGGAGAACATATGGAATCTTTTCCTCCGCGGGTGTAATTTTCCCTGCTCTCGCTGAACGCATGTATCAATCTTTACTTTTTGGTCATATAGGTTTTTGTTTGCTTAATTACCGTAACATGTAGTATAAATACCTTCTCATTTTCAAAAATCAACACAGCCACACAATGGAAACTGGTCCTCAGCCCTTGCTGCCGGATGGCTCCTCATCATTTGTCCATTCTCTCCCAAAGTGCCTGCACCATCCCCACATTGACAGCTGTCCCCTACCCCTTAAAGAGTACTGCCTGTCCTTTCCCCACACCGAGGACAAAGTCACCCATGGTGGCTAACAGTTGCATCTTTCACCAGCACCTCAATTGGTCAGCAAGGCTGAAGTCAGATTTTTGAAATGGGAAGAAGGACCCATTCTGCTGGACATTTGATACTAGGGCAAAATTTCTTTCTTTTCTAAATACAGGCTTTAACCTCTTATTTTGGCAAAAGTAGCAGCTGGTGTGATATGAAGAGATGTTACCAATATAACTGAGTCCTCATTTTTTTGACATTCATTCATTTACTCAATCATTCATTCAGTTTGTGAAGTGACTGTCATTTTCTAGGCATTGGGAATAAAACGCTGACCAAGACTTGGGCCCTGACCCCAAGTTGTTCACTGTCTATGGGAGTAGACAGAAAGCAAGCAGGCAGTTATCCTCCAATATGATGGGTGCTGGCATGGGAGTCAGCAGAGGAAGGGTGCCTAACCCATACTGGGGGTTCTGGATGAAGAACCCAAGAGTGAGTGATTGCCATGACATGAAGCAATTGTAGAGCCAAGTTTCTAATTGAATTCACTCAATCAGTCCATAAACTTTTATTGAGTACCTACTACACATCAGGCCCTGGACTAAGCACTGGGAATACACACACAGTTCCTGCAGCTTCTAAGCAGGAGAGTGACAGGAATGGCTTGGCCCGATCACTGCAAATAAGGAGGAAATAGGAGAGAGAGATTGGGAGTCAGATAATGCAAGCCATGCTTTATACTACAGCAATAGAGGACCCACAAAAGGGTTATAACCTGGAGTGTGACATGATCAAATTCATGTTTTTAGAAAAATCACTCTGGCACCATAAAAGAAGGAATATTGGAATGGGGCAAGACTGGAGTCAGGGAGACCAGTTAGGAGACTGATGAAAGATGTTGAGGCGCTCATCAAGGGGAGTAGAAGCTAGGATGGAAGAGTATAGTAAAATTCAAGTAATATTTAAGAGAGGAAATTAGCAGAACTTGGTGACTGATTAGATCTGGGAATTGAAGAGACAAAGCTATTTTACAGTGGCGCAGGGACTAGGACCAAGATCTCCTACCTCACAATAAAGACCCTTTTCAATAAATTTTACTTAACGTCTACATTGATATAAAAGTATTAATTATACTTTAAAGTCCCAGAAGCTGAAAACTAATCTCAAAATTATTTGAACTTTTCCCATATTTTCTGTCATCCCTGAGAAGGTGAAACAACAGGAACCCTAGATATATTGAGAGAATCTAGACATACTGGGTAGTGGTCTGTTTTCACTTACGTGTTCTAATACAGAAAGGATAATTGTGATATACCGTAAACACTAAGGTGGCAGCACACATCTATGTGGATGGTCCTGAGATAGCACTTGCAGTTGCCCACAGCCTGTGAGTGGCAGGGGATGGGAGGCACTGAGAGAACTACGTAATGAACTAGAAGAGATCTAGTGCAGGTTGAGGAGGTGGGAGGACCTCAGGAGCAAAGGGGCCCTGGATAATAGCAATGGCTACTACAGCAAAACAGCCACACCTCAACAGACATTAGCACTGGATGTTCCATGACAGCAGGATGAGGAATATTCCAGGAGAGACCAATAAGCCCTTTCTACCCTGCTGCTGCCACCACCATACATAGGCTTTCCTATGCAAACGGACGTCATCTTGGGGAAAATGGGAACGTGGGAATGGGAAAACTCCTTGAGACAGCCCTGAGAGGGAGTATGAACCTTGAACGAAATGACTACCTAAAAGAGATTTTTAAATCAGAAGAAACCGAGTTGCCTTTGGTACAAATTAAAGTTTTCCACCATCAACAACATTGGAGACACCAGAGTGAGATGAAGTTAGTTTTAGGTAATACCTAATGTTACATATAGGGCCCATTTGTTTTGTCAGTTTCAACCCTGCTACGTTGACTTGTCAAGGAAATTATTAATCTTCCTTCTAAGACAATAGTAAGAAGTTACCACCACCTCCCAAAATGAAGCCAGGAACCTCAGGTTCTTGCAAAACATCTTCAGAATGGAGCTGGAATCATGGGGAGAATAGAACCTGTATTTCCTTATTTGCAGTTTAGTGATCTTTCCTCCTTTCCACACTAATGTAATTATTCAAACAGATTTGAATGCGATAATATAAGGAATAGTTTGGCTGTCACTAAAACACCCAGGTTTAGATTCACCCTTGATAAAATCCACTAACTTTACTCTTCCATATAATAAAAATAGATTAGATAACTGGTTAAAAGAGCCAAACCAGTTTGCCTACTGGCTGGTGGTAGCAAGCAGTCAGTTCTCCTACTAACTGCTGTGGTGATTGACAGGGGCCTCTGAAACAATGGAAGAATATACCAAGCAACTCCCTTTTTGAATTGAACTCAAAACTCCAGAAAGGCTTTCATGAGGCCATGGCTGACTAGTGTCTTCTTTGATGTGATAAAATTTCAGTCATTTTCAGCTGCAGTTGTAATTGCTATGTATGGGGAGGGGTTAGGGGCTGACTGTCTAGTATTATTGAATTGTTCTTTCAATTCAGTAATAATATAATAACTTAGAGACTTAACAGCTCAGATAAAGAATGGTACATAGTGACCTATTGGGAAACTTTAGTCTGGTATTTTGCTTTTGACAGGACTTCCTTTCACGCATGTATTCCGAGGGCTACAAAAAAACCCGTATTTGGATTATTTGCATAAGAATATATTTTATTGTAATGTTTCTAGCATTTCCATGGCGGAAAATCCACTAAAAGGAACAGCATATTACCATTACAAACAATGATATTTAGAATTAGAAGAGAAAGGCCTGGGTCATTTTTCAACCTGTCAGCCAACTCAACGCCTAAAGAGAACTCTATGTGTGTGTGTGTGTGTGTGTGTGTGTGTGTGTGTGTGTGTGCGCGCGTGCGCACGCATGTGTGCTTATCCACAAGCCTGTGGGCTGATGAGAGCGACTTACAGAGATATGGATTTATAATTCACTACCACCAAAGGAAGCACTTTAAATGGCACTAAGTTAGCCAGGGAGCAGTGGTAGGAGGCAAGGGTCATAAACTCCAGTGCAAGTGTATGGAATGTTTCGCTTTTGTGTACATTTTTCAGTCTTGAAACAGATTTACTCGGGATTTAAGACTTTATTAGGGTCAAAAGGATTACATTAAGTTCATAGACACGTCTGTTTTATTAATTGAGTCATAAGGTCTGGCCGTCTGCAAACACATTTGAAAACAGGCATCAGCTTGTTTCTATTGCCATAATAGATCAGAAAATCTGCCAGTAAGTCTGTTTGCAGCTCTTAAAAGTTGTTGACCAAAAATGTGTTTTGAACTATCGACGATTACCTGAGAATCTACTGGATTCTGTAAATTGATTTGTTTATATTCCCAATATACTCACTCACACCCTGCTTTCTCTTATCAAGGACCTCCCATGGCCTCAAGCCATCCACTCCAAGGCATTATAGGCAGTCACCTCTGGAAAACTTGTCTGTCTCTTCCATTTTTAAGATGGAATATCAAGAGGAGTGTTGACTAGTTGTTTTTTTAATGACTTAATATTGGTAGGGAGCCCTAGTGGAGCAGTGGTTAAGAGGTTGGCTGCTAACCAAAAGGTCGACAGTTCAAATTCACCAGCCCCTCCTTGGAAACCCTATGGGGCAGCTCTACTCTGTCCTATAGGGTCGTTATGAGTCAGAATCGACTGGACAGCAATGGGTTTTCTGGGGGGTAATATTGATAGAGAGGGGAAAACAGTGAATCTAGAATAAGGAGACAAAGTAGAGCTTTTATTAAACTATATACAAAGGAGTAAGTATAAAAGGAATCTGTGTAATGTTGTGTTTAAGGTAGTATCAAGAGTAATGATACAATGAACACCCGTCCACCCACATCCTAGAAGAAGAAAATGTTGCCATTGCATGGAAATCCCATTTGCTTCTCCTCAATCCTACATCCTGCCCTCTGCACTCAGAAGTAATTGCTGTCTTAAATTTTGTGTTTGTTGGTGGTGGTGTTGTGTTGTCATATGCCCTGGAATCAACTACTTTTGGTTAGCAGCTGTAGCGCTTAACCACTTCGCCACCAGGGCTCCAATTTTTAAAAAAATTTTTTTTAAATTTTGTGTTTATCACTCACTTATTTTTCTTTATAATGTTAACTGTATGTTTGTATCCCTTGATAAGGTATTGTTGAGTTTTCCATGTTTTGAACTCTATAAAATGGAAGAATACTGTATGTATTCTTATGCAACTTTTTTTTCTTAATATCATTTCCTCAAGATTCACCTATGTTATAGCATGTAGCTGGGGTTCAATTACTTTCACTGAAGTACAGTATTCTACTGATGTATACATTTATCCATTCTCGAAATAGCCATAGACATTTAGGTTGTTACTAGTTTTTATTTTTCCATTACAATGGTGCTGTTATGGATATTTTTGTATGTGACTCATAGTATAAATGTGACAGAATCCCTGGTGGTGCGGTGGTTAATGCGTTTGGCTGCTAACCAAAAGGTCAGTGGTTCGAAGCCACCAGCTGCTCTGCAGGAGAAAGATGTGGCAGTCTGCTTCCATAAAGATTTACAGCTTTGGAAACCCAGTGGGGCAGTTCTGTTCTGTCCTATAGGGTTGCTATGAGTTGGAATTGACTCCACAGCAGTGGGCTTGTTTTTTTGTTTTTGTTTTGTTTTTTTGGTGGCATTTTCAACTTTACTAGAGAATGTCAAATTGCAGTTGCTGCATATCCCCATGAATACTTGTTATTGTTAAACTTTTTACATTTTGTTAGTATTGTAGCTGTGAAATGGTTATTTAATTGTGGATTCAGTTTATACTTCCCTGATTATTAGTGAGATTGAGCAACCTTTCATATGTTTATTGGCTGTTCCCATTTCCTCTTCTTGTATGTAGAATTGCAATTGATTGCTGTATATTACCTTTATGTCCAGAAATCTTGCCAAACACTCTTATTAATCCTAATAATTTATGTGTAGACTTTTAAATTTTTCTATGTAGATAATTATATGATCTTGGGATAACGACAGTTTTGTTTCTTCCTTTGCAATCCTCAAACAATTTATCCACCCCCTTATTTCACTGGGTATGATCACCAATACTATGTTGAGTAGAAGTTGTGATAGAAAGTACCCTTGTCTTTTTTTCCCAATTGCAAATCAAATACTTTCAAAGTTTTACCATAAGTGTTGCATTTGAGTATTTTTTTTTCTAATTAAACAGGCTTAGGATGTTCTTTTCCTTACTCACTAAGAATTTTATTATGAATTGATGTTGACTTTTATCAAATGATCTTTCTGCTTCTACTGAAATAATCTTACTGATTTTCCTTTAATTTCTTAATGTGGGAAATTCCATTCATTTATTTTCTAAGGTTAAACCAACCCTGCATTCTGGAAATAAATAAACTTGGTTATGATATATTATTCTTTTATGCATTGCTGGGTTTGGTTTGCTAACATTTTTTAGGATTTTTGAATTATATTCATGAGTAAAATTGGCCCATGATATTCCTTTCTCTATCTTTGTCTGGTTTGATATTAGCATTACTAGTCTCATGAAACGAGTTTGTGTATCCTATCTCTTTTTCTAAAATCTGGAATAATCTGTGTAAATTGGAGTTGTTCCTTGACCATTTGTTACAACTCAGTAGGAATTTGTCTACTTCATCTACATTTTTAAATTTGTTAACTTAAAGTTTTCCATAATTATCCTTTTTTTACCTTGTTAATCTCTGAAGCATTTTTAATTACTGCCCATTTTTTTATTCCTGATATGGTTTATTCATGCCTTCCATCTTTTATTCTTGATCATTCTTGCAAATGGTTTGCCAATTTTATTAGTCTTTTCAAGGTGCAAACTGTTGGCTTTATTGATAGTCTGTAGTATAAGTTTGTTTTCTATTTCATTGATTTCTCCTCTTTATTCCACTTCCTTTGGGTTTAGTCTATTGTTCTTTTTTCTGATTTCTTAAATTGGATGCCTATCTCATTAATATCTTATCTTCTCTGATATAAACATTTAAGGTTATAAATTTCCCTCTAAGTATTGTTTTAGCTGTACTCATGAGTTTTTTTATGTATTCTAATCATTATTATTTAGTACTAAATATTTTATAACTGCCTTTATGTTTTCTTTTTTGATCCATGAGTTAGTTATTTAGAAGTTTCCCTAATTTCCAAATATGTGTGTTTTTATAGCTGTACTTTTGTTTTTGATCTCTAGCTTAAATTCAGGGTGGTCAGAGAAGTCTAAAATAAGGTTATTACTTGCTTTTAAGTAACCCTTTATCCCTACTTGGCCTAAATGAATAGAACATTATTATTTTAGTGTATGGCACTTATGTGTTCTGTTCAATGTTTTCTCACTTTCAGAAGAAAGACAAGAAGAGATTTGGGAAGAAAAGCAAATATTGCTTTTGAATTCACTAGTTCTTTCCAAAAAAGGATATGCTGAGGACATATAAAAGATTTTAAATGAGGAAATAATGCTTAGAAGTTTACATGTGGGGTTTTATTAAATTGAAAATTTTGTAATCCTGGGAGTGATTTAAAGTAGTCCATTAAAGATGTGTTAAGCTTCTTATCATTGACATTAAGACAACCAGTTAAACTGTTAAAAGAAGGGCAAGAGATTAAAGAATACCTAGAGGAATGTTTTAGCCAAATACTAATGTCATTATGGCCATGAAACCATAAAACATTATTTGCTGACAGAGGCCAAGACTTCATAATGCCACACTGGCAACTTCCAATACATCATTTGATTTCTTGACTGCTACTTCCATGGGTGTTGATTGTGGATCCAAGTAAAATAAAATCCTTGACAACTTCAATATTTTCTCTGTTTTTCATGATGTTGCTTATTGATCCAGCTGTGAGGATTTTTGTTTTCTTTATGTTGAGGTGTAGTTCATACTGAAGGTTGTAGTCTTTGATCTTCATCAGTAAGTGCTTCAAGTCCTCTTCACTTTCAACAAGGAAGGGAAGGTCATGTCATCTGCATAACACAGGTTGTTAATGAGTCTTCCTCCAATCCTGATGCTGTGTTCTTCTTCATATAGTCGAGCTTCTGAGATTATTTGCTCAGCATACAGATTGAATAAATATGGTGAAATGATACAGCCCTGAAGCACACCTTTCCTGATTTTAAATCACACAGTATCCCCTTGTTCTGTTTGAACAACTCCTTCTTGGTCTATGTACAGGTTCCATATGAACACAATTAAGTTTAGACTCATATGCTAGGCCTGTGCTCCTAACCAGGAAGCTTTAGTGGGCTGTGTTTGATATTGTAACTCCTCTTCTAATCTTTAACGAGCCTGTATGCATTTATTTTTAACAAAAATTATTTTTTTTATATTTTTGGATAATTTCATAACCATCTTGGGGATAATTTAGACTCCTTGGAAGCAGTCTCCAAAACAGAGTCAGGAATCACCAAAATTAAGGAAAACATCAATGAAACGAGAAGAACAGCTATTGGCAGCCTTTGAGCAAAGTGAAAAAAACAGATCCCCCCTGCATCATGTCCCCCTCAAAAACAGCAGTGAACCAAGGCCTCCACCGGACTGAGTCCAGTACAGCTAGATGGTGCCCAGCTACCACCACTGACTTCTCTGACCAGGATCACAACAGAGGGTTCCAGACAGAGCTGGAGAAGGATGTAGAGCATAATTCTAACCCACAAAAAAAGACCAGATTTACTGGCCTAAAGGAGATTGGAGAAACCCTGAGAGTATGGCCCCCAGACACCCTTTTAGCTCAGTGGTGAAGTTACCTCCGAGGTTCACTGTTCAGCCTGGGAGTGGACAGCCCCGTAAAACCAAACGAGACTAACGAGGTACAGGAGTCCAGTGACAAGGGCCAGAAAGCAAAAGGGGACAAGGAAGCTGGTGATAAGGAACCCAAGGTTGAGTAAGGATATTGTTGATGTGTTGTGAGATTGTTACGCATTGTCATAGGGCAACATTTGTAGTAACTGATAAATGAGAAACTATTTTGTTATATAAGCCTTCATCTTAAGTGAGAATAACAGCACAATTGGAAGAGCGTAGTCAATGTCACTGAACTGTGCATGTAGAAATCTTTGAAATGGTGTATCTTTGGCTATGTGTATTTTCACCAAAAAAAAAAAAGTTGAGAAGTTAGAGGGTTGATATGTTGTGGGGTTTTTAACCAATGTCATAAAACAACATGTGAACTTCTGTTTCATGAGAAACTATTTGTTCTGTAAGCCTTCACCTGAAGTACAAGAAAGAAAGAAAGAAACATATCCTAAGAACCAAAAAAAAAAAAAAAAAACCAGCAGTGACTGTGTCTTGTCCTCCATCACTTGGGACTATCAAATGGGAGTACCCATAAATCAGTGGAGTCAGGGTCTTGACTCTATATGGTCATATTTCATATTCTTTCTATGTTTACATGACTCCGTCTATGCTTTCAGAATCTATTGCTTTAAGAAACCTATTAAAAAAATCATGATTATCTCAGGGAGGTAATCATGGTGTAAACTAATGTCTAACGCCTTGTCATTCGTTATACTCTCTCAGTTTTATTTCATTTAGTCCTCATAGCAACATATTATAGTGATTAAGAGCAAAATGTATCAGGAATCATCACACTATCATCTGGGTTCATGTCCCAACTCAACCACTTATCAGCTGGGTGACTTTGGGCAAATCACTTCATTTTCACGAGCCTTGTTTTTCTCATTTACAAAATTAATGTTTAATAATACATGCCTTGAGGGCTGTTATGAGAATGGAATGAGATAATACATGTAAAGCAATTGAGCTGCTTAATATAAGCTGTCATTATTGTTAGCAAAGTAACCCCATGCATAACTAAATAATGTCACAAATGAGGAAACTAAAACTCAGAGAGGTTAAGGCAATACCCAACGTCACACAGCTAGTAAGTAGCACAGCCAGTACATGAACCCAGAACTGCCATTCCTTGGCTACAGTCAAAGTGTGCAGTAGAGAACCTCTCAAGGTCTGTGCCAACTCTGTAAAGGCTATTCTTCTATGATCTTCATGTAACTTGATAAATTGCTACAAGAGCTGTAAAAGTTTGAAATTTTTTTCCGTCTCTCATAAAGGATGCTGATCAATGGGGATGGAAATAAAAACTGAATTGACTTTGCTGACCAGTCACAGGATATGCTTATCAAAATGCCATAGGTCAACTTCTGTTACAACCCAAATATCTTCATTATAAAAAAGGGACCAAATCCTAGCTACCTTATCACAAATTCAAGGCTTATTTGATACATTTTTTTTGAACAACCAAGAATATGTACAGGGTGTTGGGAGCTTAATGTAAAGGATCTGACCTGTACTAAAACCCACTTGAATTTCCTATTACTCTAACCCATGGTGATTATTCGAATTTGCGTGCAAACTCTTAATCTGCATAATTAGTTCCAGTACCTCACAAAAGCAGATTGAGACCTAATCAGGGAGGTCAAGAGTTGGACAAGAGTGAGCTCCAGAGGAGAGGATGCTGTGTTAACCCCTGCTCTTAGGTACATCTTTGTGTTCAGGAACCACTGATCTGGGAAGAAAGGAATGGCCCAGGTGTGTAGAGAAGAGATGGAGAGAGAGAGCGAGCTCTGGGCAGACAGTCTTGCAGATTTCTGGAGCTGTGAGCTCTACTGCAGAGGGTGAGGAGTCAGAAAGGGACTGAAACCACTGATCAAATCAGGAGGAGTGCTCTACAATGGCTGGAGTGCCTGGAAGAATCCAACAACTAGGAGAAGACCCAAAGCTAGTACCCTGGAAAGAAGAGTGCTAGTAGAGAGCACAGAGCAGACCACAGCAAGCGGGGAGAAGACCACACCAAGAGCAAGGAGACCACAGTGGTGGCACCAAGACTCCCCAGCACACTCCCAGTGGAGTGGGTCAATCACTCAAAGAGAGAAGCACGTCCCACAAAGAGCAGTTTTATAGTCTTTTCCAGCTGAGTAGTCAAGTCAAGGCAAAGCAGTCATCTGATGAACCAGGACCACCTTTGCGCAGCAACAATGGGCTCAAACAGCAATGATTGTGAGGATGGTGCAGGACCTGGCAGTATTTCGTTCTGTTGTACATAAGGTCGCTATGAGTTGAAACCAACTTGACGGTTGATGGTACCTAACAACAACAGCATGTGTTTTATGAAGGAGGCCTGGTGACACAGTGGTTAAGTGCTCAGCTCCTAACCAGCCGCTCTGCAGGAGAAAGATGTGGTAGTCTGCGCCTATAAACATTACAGCCTTGGAAACCCTATGGGGCAGTTCTACTCTGTCTTATAGGGTTGCTATGAGTTGGAACCGATGGCAATGGGTTTGATTTTGGTTTGGTGGTTGTTGTGTGCCATCGAGTCGACTCAGACTCACAGTGACCCTGTAGGACTAGTAGAGCTGTAATCTTTACTGGAGCAGGTCTTTACTCCTGCCGAGCCGCTGGTGGATTTGAACCACCAACCTTTCAGTTAGAAGCTGAGCGTGAAACCATTGCACCACCAGGGCTACTTACTGCTCCCTGGTGCACAACGGTACTTCATTCTAGCCCAACTGCATGAAGTCCTCCTTCCTGTCTCAGTCTCATTTTCTCCCGTTTTTTCAGCTTTAACCGAGGCAGAAAAAAATGGTCTCTCCATATTGGCAACTATTTCTAGAACCTTGTGGAGCTTCCTGCATCTTCCTTCTGATAAGTGAAGTATTAGAATGAAAACGTTAGAATGTCAAAAAAAAGAAACAGGACCACCTTTGAACTATGTGTATTAATCCTCGTTAGTGGATAGACCATGTCCTAGAACAGTGCACATAATCCTCTCCAGCAGAAGAGTTGCATCCTCTAAGAGTTAGAAAGACCACATGCTAGGGAGAACTGTACCCATGGAGCAACTTCACCAGAGGGCAAATATGCTGGAGGAGACCAGTGAACAGTCCTGGAGCTGCTGAACACCTCACGGCTTCTAGCAAGGAAAGACCCTCCCAAAGAGATCAGGGAGCACATTCCTGAAAGACTGAGGAGGTTTCTGGGTGGGGCCTCAGGCTAGATGCATCAAAGGCTGGTAGTGAAAACTACAGCAGACCATCCCCAGCCCCAAATGTCCTCTCTGACAGTGGGGGTGGGAGGAGTTGCCAACATCATGATAAATAAGTGGTTTGATTCTTTTATTTTTCTGCTTAAGCACCTTTGGCATCCTAAAAAACAAGCGTGTAAGTGTACTGTAATAAGTAATTGTAGTTTTATTCAGGTGCATACATCCAGCTGTCTGTTAAAGCACCTTTTTTCTAACTTAAAACTTAACCAATGTTTTCTTCAGAAGATGTAAAATGACTTTATGCACATTATAAGGTCACTTACAGCATCCTCATCTTTAGGTTATAAATGTACGGAGTACATTGGAAATCATCACACTCTCAGAAATGAAGTCACAAAATGTTAGCTCTCTTGAAGTTTCAAAGATTAATATGAGTTGCTTCCTTTCCACTAAGAGGTTGAAAAATTACCATTGGGTAAAACTCCAATGTAGATCCCATGTTAGCATCATTGCACATTCTATTCCATTGATTTATAATCCATAACTTGTCACTTCTGTGGAGAAAAGAGATACCCAGTACCCACTAAACCAAACCCACTGCTGTCAAGTCAATTCGATTCATAGCAACCCTATAGGACAGAGTAGAACTGCCCTATAGAGTTTCCAAGGCTGTAAATCTTTACCAAAGTAGACTGCCACATCTTTCTCCCATGGAGGCTAGTGGATTCAAACTGCTGACGTTTTGGTTAGCAGCCAAGTGCTTTAGCCACTGCGCCACCAGGGCTTGCTTATAGCCACCACAGGGACACATAAATATACATGCACACGCATGTGCACACTCACACACACTGACATGCATATTCTCACATTTGCACACTGCGCACACTCACACATCACCTATGCAGGTTCATGCAAACTCACACACACTCACAGACATACATGTTCACACACACTTGCATACACATTCATTAACACATATGCACACTCACACCCACAGGTACTCATACACTATACATACTCATACAAATAAAGCATGTATATATATCCATACATACTCATACATACACTCACAAATACGCATACATACACATCTAGCAACTGTTAGGTATAAAAGGGCCACGTTTATTGAGTCCACATAACACTATGAGTTCCCAAACCCAAAACAAACCCATTGTCGTCCAGTCGATTTCAACTCGTGAGTTAAGTATGATTAACTCTACTGTACAGCTGAGGAAATTAAAGCTAAGGGAAGTTAAAAAAAAAAAAAAACTTGTCCAAGGTCATGCAGTTCGTAAATGGGAGGGTGTATCTATTTCAAAGTGTGTTCAACTGTTTGTAGAATTAGAAACAAACCAACTCTCTGTGTCTATGACCTCTTAAGAATTTCAGTAACTATACCATCATTTGCGCTCACAAAACCAAAAGTACATTTCTTTAAAACACTTTTCCACTTAATTTTTGAACTATGCATATCTTGTAGGAAATTCAATCCACGTGTTCATTTACACCAAAAGCCTCCAAATATTGTTTCTTAAGAGGTATTTGATGTCAAAAGAAGGCTTTTGAATTTCTCAATGAGATTTTTTAAGCTTTATATTTTATTAAAAGCAGGCAAAACCATTGTGCCAAACTTAGGGAAAGTCGGAATTATATTTGAGATTTTTTTCCTACATTGTCACTTTGAAGGTCATTTTCTGTGCATACTCAGTTATTTGAATAAAGATTAATTTGGTTCTTATAAGTACCTTCTGTTTTGGGTGCTGATGTTTTAGCCAATGACACACTTGATTATCTTGAAAACAATTTTGTGCTGATTTGTTTGTTTTCTGGTAAGCTAACTGTAGTGATAGTGTAAACTTAAACAATTGAATTTTTCCAAAGGTAGCTATAAGAATATCAAAAACTCCACCATTTCAGTGATAACGCCTTAGAAAATACTGAGTTTACGTAGGATAGTCAAGAGACTTCAGGTAGAGGTATGGAAGGATACATGAATTCTAATATGTGAGTGCTTTGCTTCAAAACCAAAGCTTCCAAAAATCACAGATGTCTAAGCAAATCACTATTGACCTTCTGAGGACTAATGAGAACTAATTAATCATCTGAAATCATTTTTAACAGCCTTGTTCTCTCTATATATTTCCCTTGATGAAAAACTTTAAAACACAAAATAAAATAAAGATCACTACATCAGAAGCATGTTTCACCCTGAGAAGTAGCTGAGTCAACTGACTTCTAACCAGGAACAGTGCAGCTGATAACTTTTCCTGAAGCCAGAGACAAAGACTTTATAGACAATGATTTCCTAATGGGTGTGGATTTGGGTGGAATACTAACTTGATATTTGTTGTTGTTGTTTGGTGTCATCAAGTCGGTTCTGACTCATAGCGACTCTAAGTACAACAGAAGGAAGCACCGCCTGGTCCTGCATCATCCTCACAATCGTTGTTATCCTTGAGCCCATTGATGCAGCCACTGTATCAATCCATCTTGTTAAAGGTCTTCCTTGTTTTCACTGACCCTCTACTCTACCAAGCACGATGTCATTCTCCAGGGACTCTCCCTCCTGATAAAAGGTGCAACGTAAGTGAGACGAAGCCAGGCCATCCTTGCTTCTAAGAAGCATTCTGGCTGTACTTCTTCCAAGACAGATTTCTTCGTTCTTTCGGCAGTCCATGGTATATTCAATATGCTTTGCCAACACCACAATTCAAATGCATCAATTCTTCTTCCATCTTCCTTGTTCATTGTCCAGATTTCACATGCGTATGAGGCGATTGAAAATACCATGGCTTAGGTCAGGAGCACTGTAGTCCTCAAAGTGACATCTTTGCTTCTCAACACTTTAAAGAGGTCTTCTGCAGCAGATTTGCTCAATGCAATATGTCATTTGATTTCTTGACAGCTACTTCCACTGGTGTTGATTGTGGATCCAAGTAAAATTAAATCCTTGACAGCTTCAATATTTTCTCCATTTATCATGATGTTGATTCTTGGTCCAGTTGTGAGGATTTTTGTTTTCTTTATGTTGAGGTGTAATCCATACTGAAGGCTGTCATCTTTGACCTTCATCAGTAAATGCTTCAAGTCCTCTTCACTTTCAGCAAGCAAGGTTGTGTCATCTGCATAATGCAGGTTGTTAATGAGTCTTCCTCCCATCCTGATGCCCCATTATCTTCTTATGGTCGAGCTTCTTGGATTATTTGCTCAGCATACAGATTGAATAAGTATGGTGAAAGGATACAACCCTGATACACACCTTTCCTGATTTTAAACCACACAGTATCCCCTTGTTCTGTTGGAACAACCGCCTCTTGATCTATGTACAGGTTCCTCATGAGCACAATGCAGTGTTCTGGAATTCCCGTTCTTCACAATGTTATCCATGATTTGTTATGATCCACACAGTTGAATGCCATTGCATAGTTAATAAAACACAGGTAACCATCTTTCTGGTATTCTCTGCTTTCAGCCAAGGTCCATTTCACATCAGGAATGGTATCCCTCCTTCCATGTCCTCTTCTGAATCCGACTTGAATTTCTGGCAGTTCCCTGTCAATGTACTGCTGCAACCACTTTTGAATGATCTTCAGCAAAATTTTACTTATGTGTGATATTAATGATATTGTTTGATAATTTCCACATTCTTTTGGGTCATCTTTCTTTGGAATGGGCAAAAATATGGATCTCTTCCAATCAGTTAGCTAGAAAAGTGAGCACCTCCAGTGCTGCATCTGTTGGTTGAAACATCTCAGTTGGTATTCTGTCAATTCCTGGAGCCTTGTTTTTCGCCAATGCCTTCAGTGCAGCTTACTCTTCTTCCTTCAGTACTATTGGTTCTTGAGCATATGCGACCTCCTGAAACGGTTGAACGTCCACCAATTCTTTTTGGTATAGTGAGTGACTCTGCAGATTGCTTCCATCTTCTTTTGATGCTTCCTGTGTTGTTCAATATTTTCCCCTGTAGAATCCTTTAATATTGCAACTGGAGGCTTGAATTTTTTCTTCAGTTCTTTCAGCTTGAGAAATGCTGAGCATGTTCTTCCCTTTTGGTTTTCTAACTCCAGATCTTCGCATATTTCATCATAATACTTTACTTTGTGTTCTCGAGCCACCCTTTGAAATCTTCTGTTCAGCCTTTTTGCTTCATCATTTCTTCCTTTTTCTTTAGCTACTCTATGTTCAACAACAAATTTCAGAGTCTCTTCTGACATCCATTTTGGTCTTCCTTTCCTGTCTTTTTAATGATCTTTTGCTTTCTTCATGTATGATGTCCTTGATGTCATTCCACAACTCATCTGGTCTTTGGTCATTAGTGTTCAATTCATCAAATCTATTCTTAAGATGGTCTCTAAATTCAGGTGGGATACACTCAAGGTCATATTTTCACTTTTGTGGACTTGCTCTAATTTTCTCCAACTTCAACTTGAAGTTGCATATGAGTAATTGATGATCTGTTCTGCAGTCAGCCCCAGGCCTTGTTCTGACTGATGATATTGAGCTTCTCCGTTGTCTCTTTCCACAGATATAGTGGATTTGATTCCTGTGTATTCCATCTGGTGAGGTCCATGTGTATAGTTGCTGTTTACCTTGTTGGAAAAAGGTATTTGCAATGAAAAATTCGTTGGTCTTGCAAAATTCTATCATGCAATCTCCAGAGTTGTTTCTATCATCAGTATTTTCCAACTACTTATCCTTCTTTATTTCCAACTTTTGCATTCCAATAACTACTAATTATCAAGGCATCTTGATTGCATGTTTGATCAATTCAGACTGCAGAAGTTGGTAATAATCTTCAGTTTCTTCATCTTTGGCATTAGTGGTTGGTACGTAAATTTGAATAATAGTCGTATTAACTGGTCTTCCTTCTAGGCATGTGGATATTATCCTATCACATACAGCATTATACTTCAGGATAGATCTTGAAATGTTATTTTTGACAATGAAAGCAATGCGATTCCTCTTCAATTTGTCATTCCTGGTAGAGTAGACCATATGATTGTCTGGTTCAAAATGGCCGATTCCAGTCCATTTCAGCTCACTAATGCCTAGCATATCAATCTTTATGCGTTCCATTTCATTTTTGACAACTTCCAGTTTTCCTGGATTCACACTTTGTACATTCCAAGTTCCAATTATTAATGGATGTTTGCAGATTTTCTTCTCATTTTGAGTGGTGCCACATCAGCAAATGAAGGTTCCGGAAGCTTTACTCCATCCATGTCATTAAGGTCAACTCTATTTTGAGGAGGCAGCTCTTCCCCAGTTGTATTTTGAGTGCCTTCCAACCTGATGGCTCATCTTCTGTCACTATATCAGACAATGTTCCACTGCTGTTCATAAGCTTTTCACTGGCTAATTCTTTTCAGAAGTAGACTGCCAGGTCCTTCTTTCTAGTTTGTCTTAGTCTGGAAGCTCTGCTGAAACCTGTCCACCATGAGTGACCCTGCTGGTATTTGAAATACTGGTGGCATAGATTCTAGCTTCACCGCAACATGCAAGACACCACAGTACAACAAATTGACAGCTGAGTGGTGGACAGGGATATTTCTCCAGCAAGGATATTTTTGAATAGAATGGAGCAGTCATGAGAAAATCGAATCTTTGTATAGTATATTACAGTTCAGGGAGCCCTGGTGGTGTAGTAGTTAAGAGCTCGGCTGCTAACCAAAAGGTTGGCAGTTCAAATCCACCAGCTGCTCCTTGGAAACCCTACAGGGCAGTTTTACTCTGTCCTATAGGGTCACTATGAGTCAGAATCGACTGGAAGGCACCTAACAACAACAACAACATTACAGGTCACATATTACAATCTATTTGTGTTATAACCACCATGCTATGATGCAGATACATATTTTTTTATTTTGAAGTGTTTTTTTTAATTGTACTTTAGATGAAAGTTCACAGAACAAGCTAGCTTCTTGTTAAACAGTACACATATTGTTCTGTGACATTGATTACCAACCCCACAACATGTCAACACTCTCCCTCTTCGACCTTGGGTTCCCTATTACCAGCTTTCCTGTCCCCTCCTGCCTTCTAGTCCTTCCCCCTGAGCTGGTGTGCCCCTTTAGTCTCGTTTTGCTTTATGGGCCTGTCTAATCTTTGGCTAAAGGGTGAACCTCAGGAGTGACTTTATTACTTAGCTAACAGGGTGTCCGGGGGCCATACTCTGGGGGTTTCTACAGTCTCTGTCAGGCTGGTAAGTCTGCTTTTTTTTTTGTGAGTTAGAATTTTGTTCTACATTTTTCTCCAGCTCTGTCCAGGACCCTCCACTGCGATCCCTGTCAGAACAGTTGGTGGTGGTAGCCGTGCACCATCCAGCTGAACTGGACTCAGTCTGGTGGAGGCTGTTGTGGTTGTGGTCCATTAGTCCTTTGGACTACTCTTTCCCCTGTGTCTTTAGTTTTCTTTATTCTCCCTTGGTCCTGATATGGTGAGACCTGATGTCGTGGTCCGTTAGTCCTTTGGACTAATCTTTCCACTGTGTCTTTAGTTTTCTTTACTCTCCCTTGGTCCTGACGTGGTGAGACCAGCAGAGTATCCTAGGTGGCCATTCACAAGCTTTTAAGACCCCAGACGCTACTCACCAAAGTAGAGTGTAGAACATTTTCTTTATAAACTATGTTATGCCAATTAAGTTAGAAGTGCCCCAAGACTATGGTCCCAACAGCCCTCAGCCCAGTAATTCAGTCCCTCAGGGATTTTGGATGTGTCTATGGAGCTTACATGACCTTGCCTTGTACAAGCTTGCTGGCTTCCCAGGATTGTGTACTGTCTTACGCTTCATCAAAGTTACCACTTATCTATTGTCTATTTAGGGTTTTTCTACCTCCACCCCTCACCTCCCTCGTAACCATCAAAGATTGTTTACTTTTGCGTGTAAACATTTTCATGAGTTTTTATACTAGTTGGTCTCATACAATGTATGTCCTTTTGTGACTGACTTTTCACTCAGTGTAATGCCCTACAGTTTCATCCATGTTGTGAGATGCTTTGCAGATTCGTCATTGTTATTTACCGTTGCAAAATACTCCATTGTGTGTACGTACCATAGTTTGTTTATCCATTCATCTGTTGATGGACATCTAGGTTGTTTCCATCTCTTTGCTATTGTGAACAATGCTGCAATGAACATAGGTGTGCATATGTCTATTTGAGTGATGGCTCGTATTTCTCTAGGATATATTCCTGGAAGTGGGATTGGTTGTACCATTTTACATTCCCACCAGCAGTGCATAAGAGTTTCGATCTCCTCACAGCCTCCTCAACATTTGTTATATTCTGTTTGTTTTGATCTGTGCTAGTAATGCTTGGGTGAGTGGTATCTCACGGTTGTTTTCATTTGCATTTCTCTAATAGCTAGTGATCACGAGCATTTCCTCATGCGTCTGTTGGCCGCCTGAATGTCTTCTTTGGTGAAGTGTCTGTTCATTTCCTTTGCAAATTTTTTAATAGAATTATTTGTCTTTTTGTTGTAGAGGTGTTGGATTTTCCTGTAAATTTTAGAGATTAGACCTTTGTTGGATTTCTCATAGTCAAAAATTTTTTCCCAGTCTGTCGGTTCTCATTTTACTCTTTTGGTGAAGTCTTTTCATGAACGTAAGTGTTTAATTTTTAGAAGATCCTAGTTATCTAGCTTATCTTCTGGAGTTTGTATGTTGTTAGTTATGGTTTGTATCCTGTTAATGCTGAATATTAGGGCCTGTAGCATTGATACTATTTTTTCTTCTATGATCTTTATATTTTTTGGTTTTATGTTTAGTCTTTGATCCATTTTAATTTAGTTTTGTGTATGGTGCAAAGTATGGGTCTGGTTTCATTATTTTTGCAGATGAACATCCAGTTTAGCCAGCACTATTTGTTAAAAAGACTGTCTTTTCCCCATTTGATGGACTTTGGTCCCTTGACAAAGATCAGGTGACTGTAGGTGGATGGATTTACTTCTGGGTTCTCAATTCTGTTCCATCGGTCAAACTATCTGTCATTGTACCAGTACCAGGCTGTTTTGACTACCGTAGCGTATGGTAGGTTCTGAGGTCAGGTAGTGTGAGTTCTCCTACTTTATCCTTCTTCTTCAATAGTGCTTTGCTTATCTGGAGCCTCATCCCTTTCCATATAAAGTTAATGATTAGTTTTTCTATCTCTTTAAAGAATGTTGTTGGTATTTGGATTGGAATTGCATCGTATTTATAGATTGCTTTGGGTAGAATTGTCATTTTCACAATGTTGAGTCTACCCATCCATGAGCATGATATGTTTTTCCATTCATGTAGATCTCTTTGGGTTTCTTTCAGTAGTGTTTTGTAGTTTTCTTTGTATAGATCTTTTACATCCCTGGTTAGATTTATTCCTAAGTATTTTATTGTTTTAGGGGTTATTATAAATGGTATTGTTTTCCTGATTTCCTTGTAATCATTCTCTTTATTGGTGTATAGGAATCCAACTGAATTTTGTATGTTTATCCTGCTACTCTGCTGAATCTTTCTATTAGTTCCAGTAGTTTTCTCTTGGAGCCTTTTGGCTTTTCTATGTATAGTATCATATCATCTGCAAATAGGAACAGTTTAACTTCTTCATTACCAATTTGGATGCCCTTGATTTCTTTTTCTTTCATTATTGCTGTAGCTAGGACTCCCAGAACAATGTTAAATAGCAGTAGTGATAAAGAGCATCCTTGTCTTGTTCCTGTTCTCAAGGGGAATGTTTTCAGCCTCTCTCCATTAGGAATGATGCTGACTGTTGATTTTCCATAGATGCCCTTTATTATGTTGAGGAATTTCCCTTCTATACCTACTGTATTGAGAGCTTTTATCAAGAATGGGTGTTGGACTTTGTCAAATACCTTTTCTGTGTCAATTGAGATGATCATGTGATTTTTTTTCTTTTATTTATGTGGTGGATTATGTTGTTTGATTTTCTAAGGCTGAACCATCCTTGCATACCTGGTATGAATCCCACTTGGTCATGGTGTATTGTTTTTTGGATACGATACTGAATTCTATTGGCTAGAATTTTGCTGAGAATTTTTGCATCTATATTCATGAGGGATATTGGTCTATAATTTTCTTTTTTGTGGTATCTTTGCTGGGTTTTGGTATCAGGGTTATGCTGGCTTCATAGAATGAATTTGGAAGTATCTCTTCCTTTTCTATGTTCTGAAATAGTTTTAGTAGTAGTGGTGTAAGCACTTCTCTGAATATTTGCTAGAATTCTCCAATGAAGCCATCTGGGCCAGGGCTTTTGTTGTTGTTGTTGTTAGGAGTTTTTTTTATTACCTTTTCAATCTCTTCTATTGTTATGGGTCTGTTCAGATTTTCAACATCATTTTGTGTTAGTTTGGGTAGGTAGTGTGTTTCTAAAAATTTGTCCATTTCCTCTAGGGTTTCAAATTTGTTGTAGTATAGTTTTTCATGGTACTCTGTTATGATCCTTTTTATTTCAGTTGGATCTGTTGTAATGTCCCCCGTTTCATTTCATATTTGTGTTATTTGTGTCCTCTACTGTTTTTCTTTTGTCATTTTGGCCAGTGGTTTCTCGATTTTGTTGATCCTTTCAAAGAACCAACTTTTGGTTTTGTTGATTCTTTCTATTGTTTTTCTGTTCTCTGTTTCATTTATTTCTGCTCTAATCTTTATTATTTCTTTTCTTCTGGGGCCTGAGGGCTTCTTTTGCTGCTCTTTTACAGCTGTTTGAGTTGTGTAGCTAATGTTTTGATTTTGTCCCTTTCTTGTTGTTATGATCAGAGAGGATACTTTGTAGTATCTTAAAGTTTTGGATCTTGTTGAAGATTGCTCTGTGGCCTAAGATTTGGTCTATTCTGGAGAATGTTCCATGTGCATTGGAAAAGAATGTGTACTTTGCAGCTGTTGGGTGGTGTGTTCTATATATGTCTATGAGTTGAAGTTGGCGGATTGTGGCCTTTAGATCTTCTGTATCTTTGTTGAGTTTGTAGATGTTCTGTTCTTTACCGAGAGTGGTGTGTTGAAGTCTCCTACTATTATTGTGGAACTGTCAATTTCTCTTTTCAGTGCTGTTAGAGTTTACGTTATGTATTTGGAAGCCCTGTCATTGGGTACGTAGATATTTATTATGGTTATGTCTTCATGAGGGATCATCCCTTTAATCATTATATAGTGCCCTTCTTTGCCTTTTATGCCTTTTAAAGTCTATTTTATCTGAGATTAGTATTGCCACTCCTGCTCTTTCTTTTGGTAGCTGTTTGCTTGATATATTTTTTCCATCCTTTGATTTTTAATAAATTTGTGTCTTTGTTTCTCAGATGTGTCTCTTGTAGACAGCATATTGATGAATCCTGTTTTTTTATCCATTCTGTCACTCTCTGTCTCTTTACAGGTGCATTTGGCCATTTACGTTCAGTGTAATTATTGATAGGTGTGAGTTTATTGCTGCCATTTTGTAGTGATTTTTTTTGTGGTATTGATGTTTTCTTTGTTCTTCTTACTCTCCTGTGCTGAATTCCTTTTGTTTGTGGGTTTTTTTTTTTTTCATTTCTTTTGTTTTTGTAGATTTTGTGTTTACTGAGACTTTATGTTTTTCTTCTTTATTTTGATGAGTAGGTTTGTTAACTTTCTTTGTGGTTACCTTGAAATTTACCCCTATCTTCCTACGTTTGAACTGGTCTATTATTACTTGATATCGCCTTGCCTTCCTCTCCATTAGAAAGTTCTGTACCTACACCATTTATTCCCTCTTTTATTGTTCTGACATTGTTGCCATTTACAGATTAACTTCTCTGGTTCCCTGTAGTAAATCTTTTTTTTACTATGTTTGAGCCCGTTGCTGCAGCCACTGTGTCAATCTGTCTCGTCAAAGGTCTTCCTCTTTTTCACTGACCCTTTACCTCACAAGCATGATGCCTTTCTCTAGGGACTAGTCCCTCCTGACAACATGTCCAAAGAATGAGACAATGTCTCGCCACTCTTGCTTCAAAAGAGTACCCTGGCTGTATTTCTTCCAAGACAGACTTGTTCATTCTTCTGGCAGTCTGTGGTATATTCAATATTCTTCGCCAACATTAGAATTCAAAGGTATCAATTCTTCTTCAATCTTCCTTATTCATTATCCAGCTTTTGCATGCATGAGGCAATTGAAAATACCATGCCTTGGGTCAGGCACACCTTAGTCTTCAGGGTGACATCTTTGCTTTTCAACACTTTAAAGAGGTTTTTTGCAGCAGATTTTCCAAATGCAGTGCGTCATTTGATTTCTTGACTGCTATTTCCATGGTCATTGATTGTGGATCCAAGCAAAATGAAATCTTTGACAACTTCAATATTTTCTCCCCTTAACATGATGTTGCTCATTGGTCCACTTGTGTGGATTTTTGTTTTCTTTATGTTGAGGTGCAATCCATACTGAAGTCTGTACTCTTTGATCTTCATCAGTAAGTGCTTCAAGTCCTCTTCACTTTCAGCAAGCAATGTTGTGTCATCCACATATTGCAGGTTGTTAATGAGTCTTCCACCAATCCTGTTGCCATATTCTTCTTCATATATTCCAGCTTCTCGGACTATTTGCTCAGCATACAAATTGAATAAGCATGGTGAAAGGATATGACCCTGACACACACTTTTTCTGATTTTAAACCATGCAATATCCACTTGTTCTGTTTGAGCGACCGTCTCTTGGTCTATATATGAGTCAGAATTGATTCAGTGGCAACAGGTGTATGTTTTTGTTTTTTATATACTTGTAGGGAAGTCTCCCAACTTATCTGAGACTCAGTTTAATCATCTAAAAAATAATAATGCTATCTTTGTGGTTTACATGAATTGATGTATGCAAAAGTACCTAGTAAAGTCTGTGTGCACAGTCAGTGTGCATGTAAGGGTGTTGGGTGTTTGGGCATGGACTCTGCTTTCCATCATGATCAAATATGCCCCGGAGACAGTGATATTTTTCACAATTTTTAAGTATTTGTCTTTTCTGGGGTTGCCTTAAATGATGCTGGTACAGCAGGTGAAGGAGCAGTCCTGACTTCCTTTAGCTCCAGGCAGTAAGAAAAACTTGTCACATGCTGATAAGCAAGCTGGGAAAGGGTGGAAGAAATTTAGCAAGAATCCATCCTGTCCCACTGTGCACTAGCTCTTCCCCCCAATACACACACACACACACCCAGGGTAGTGTAAAAATGCCTGTCCCCCCTCAATATACCTACTCCAGCATATTGAGGCAGTGCAGTGATGTGGGAATTTTTACTTAGAAGGGTTCTTGTGAAATTTAAAGGTCATGGACATAAAATACCTAGCATAGTACTTAGCACAAAAGTGGGACTCAAAAGTGGTAGCTATTAGTATTGGTATTGGTTGCTATCCAGGAAGATTAGGGGGATATTTTAGCTCCTAAGTGTGACCAGGCTTATAGGATCGCTATGAGTTGGAATTGAATCATTGGCAACAGGTTTGGTTTTTTGTTTTTGTTTTTTACGCCTGACCAAGGCCTGAACTTTGTCTAAACTTCTGAACTTCTAGGTTGTTTTGATTGTTACTTAATTGTCTTCACCAAAAGAGAAGAAGGAAAGTTAAAAAAAGAAAGAAAAGCATGGTCAGGCCCTAGGGGGCCAGGCTCATATATTCCAGCCAGGGCTTCCAAAAGGTTCATTCAGATTTGAACCCCTGCTGAGAATTTACATTTCTAACAAGTTCCCAAGCAATGCTAATGCTACTGGTTAGAGATCAATTCTAAGAACCACTAGTGCAGCAGTGGTTCTTAAAATTTGTTATACATAAGAATCACCTGGGGATCTTGTTAAAGTGTAGATTCTGATCTAGTATATCTGGGGTGGAAATGCAAATTCTCAGCAGGAGTCTGAACCAGAACAAATGGTTCGAAGCCCTGATTCCAACCTTGTATGATGCTCCCCTCCAGTCCCTAGTCCAAAGCACTGAACAGAGTAGTAACTCAGTACTATAGAAAGAATAAATAAATGGATAAGTGAATGAATAATACATGTTTGGGTGTCTCTAAGGACTCTGTTATAGCTTCTGATCAACAATAATGATTTTTTTTTTGCTATGTGCTAGTACTCTCACAGCCCTGGGTTTCAGTAGGGACTACTGAACAAATGTTAGCAGAATCCACTGCAAATTCCCCAGTCCTTTCAAGGACCGATATCTTCCCAGACCAGCCACTTTACCCACCAATGAGCTTCAACTCTCACTAGTCCTATACTTACAATGCGTTCCTTTTCTTTCACTCATCTCCTCCAGTAGAAATCTTACCCTTCAAGACTCAGCACAAATACCACTTCTTCCATGAAGTCTTCTTTGATCTCCCCATCTGGAAGTGATTATATTCTCCTTTGAACACCAGTGCCCTTTGTACTTTTCTTTTGGCACTTCTCCCATTCCACCTTATATTAGAATTGTAATCCTGCCTTAGCTCCCCTGCTAGTCTGTGAACTCTTTGAGGACACAGAGCAGATTTTAGACATTTTTGATTTCCCCAACAATGCCTAGCACTGCCTTGATGCACATTTGTGTGAATGAATGAATCCATGCTAGGTGCTGTAATATATGACTTGCCAAAAGTTGATGAACTTAGTAGAAAGCCTGCCTTGACATGAAAGGATAAAGCCACCAGAGCTCCTCTGATAAAGCTATATCTATATAATAAAGAGAAAGCATGGTTCATGATCATATTTCTTTATCAGAAACATCATTATTAGCCCCAACATTGCCTAAGGCAGGATATCAGCTAAAGAGGATCTGATAGGGAAAAAAACTTAAACCTCAAATAATATAAATTTAAAATATTTTTAAATCCTGCCGACTTTTTAAATGATAGTATCTACGTTTTGGTGAGTGGTATTTAAGTGATTCAGAATACTCAATTTCAGCCTCGACAGAATCCATCCATCACCTCAACCTTGTTTATCTCTAAAAATGTTCTGAGTCAGCTGGTTTGAACATTTTCCCCCACTTGACCTAAGCTCCCATGATTGCTACCTGGTGGGTTTGTAGTCAAAACTGACTGAGAGTTATGGCAGTAAAAATGTTCTTTACAAACAGATACAAAGACCATGTAAATGTAGTCCTGGCATCAGACTGTATACTTAAGTACACCCACTCCTCACTTATTGTCATGGTTATGTTCCAAAGACCAAGTTGTTATGTGAAAATCGGTGTTATGCAAAAATGGAGAATGACCACATCAGATCACAAAATGGGTGATGACTACATCATTATGTAACTGCCAAATTACATCATTACATAACAACCAAACCACTTAGGATCATGGCCCAGCCAAGCTGACACATAACCTTAATCATCACAGCCAGTGTTACTCTTGCCTTGCACCTCGGTGTTCGTTACTTCCAGATGCACATTGTTAACGTGCAAAATAGTTGGATGGTAGATTTTTTACTGTTGTCATAAATGTGAAATGTTGGATAACAAGATAGCCAATAAGTGAGGAGTAGGTGTACTAAGCTTAAGTACCCCTGTCCTGCTAGATCATTAACATGTAAAGGGTCTGTCCATAATGCTGTGAAATCACTCAGTTGCTCCCGATTTTTTTTCTGCTGTGTGGAGGGGTGCTTTCAAAACTTTTTTACTTTAATCTCCATATGCCCACATCAGATAGGTCACTGTGGACACAGTGCACCCTGGGATCAGCATCAGCCCTGGGCAAGGCAGCAAAGTGAAGAAAGTTCCTGAATCTCTGGCTCCTTCACCTCACATAGTAGCACTTCCATTTCCCTTTTGAAGCCCCTTCCCTTCCGACCTTCCCAAATCCCCCTCCAGGTGCTTGGTGGACTCGAGCTGCCTCCTAGTTCTCCAGGCTGCACTGGTCCTGTAAACTGCCCATCACCCTTCTTCCATGGCAGCACCATTCAAAACTTTTCTGTTCAGTGTCCCCATTGTTCAAGACCCTGCTCTGGCTACATATCAATGGGTGGTAATGGGTTAATTCAGATTAGCTCATCAGCTAGTGTGTCACCTTCTCAGGTCATCCAATGCTTTAACCAGTAAAACGTACATTGATGCATTCAGATGCCCAATAACATTTTGGTTGCATGAGTGCATGATTCACAGAAAACCCTTTGGAATGGATATTAATGGTGGGAATATAAGCCATTTAGCAGAAAGTTGTCAGGCCTTTTCAGTCTGGTCTAATTTCAGCAGTCTTCATCTCCAGCTAAAGGGGTGCTTTCCTGGAAACTGGCAAAGTCAATCATCCCTAAGATGGTGGAAAAACCTAGTACAACAGAAATGCAGAAGAAGAATAGTTCAGAGGCACATCATTAAAAATGGGGCAAACCCAAAAGAAATGCATAAATAAGTGTACCAAAAGGCAGGTACAAGCATGTTCTTAGAAGCCTTGTTCATAATTGCCCCAAAGTAGAAACAACTCAAATGCCCATTAACGGCAGAATGGATAAATAAATTGTGGTATATTCAAATACTGTACAGTGGTGAGGATGAACAAAGTACAATTACACCCAATAGCATGTATGAATCGCACAAACACAACGCTGAGCAAAAGAAGCCAGATATCCAAAAGGACATGCTGAATGATTCCATTTATATAAAATATAAACACAGGCTAAACTAATGTATGGTGTTCAGACTTGGGATAGTGGTTACCCTTGGATGGAGCTGGCAAGTTAGAGGTCTTCTAGGTGCCATTTGTATTCTGTTTCTTGATCTGGGTGCTGGTTACACGAGTATGTTCAATTCATGCAAATTCATCAAGTTGGCACTTACGATTTTTCCTATTTTCTGTTATGTTATACTTCATTAAAAAGTTAAACAAAGTAAAATACAAAAAAAAAACTGTTGAATTTTTTTTTTTTTTTAAGAATGGGGCAAATAAGAATGGAGCAAAACAAAAGACAGGAATAAGGTGGTTAAATTTCTTGAAATAGTTGTTACGGAAGAAAAGTAGGAGGAACTATCGTGCGACAGCACCATTCTAAATGCTTGGGATCTAACAGTGAGGAAAACACACACCCCTGTCCTTGTGGTACTCACATTCTAGTGGGAGGCATAGCCTATCAGTATTAAGTGTGGTAACCTTTTGAAGGAAACATAACAGAATCGCCAAAACCTAAACCTTGAGCAATTAGATTATAGCGTAGTTTGCTTGATGCAGTTGGTAGCTGTCAGACACCAAAGGAGACGGTGAGCTCGTGGTAACCTGTCCAGTCTTCCTGGAAAGTTTCAGGTGATTTGGCCCTAAGCAGCAGTGTACTGAATGAAACACAACAAGAAATTGTGGGTTGTACTCTGTGTTCTGAGTCCGGCTTAAAGGGCGCCTTGTGCTCTCCCCAGCTGATTGAGAAACAGGCTTTGCCCTCCTCCTGCTGGACGCCTTTCACTCTGGCACCTGTCATCCATTAGGAGACCTCCTACTGGGATCTTTCATCGTTGAAAATATATGATGATTTTCATTACCGCCTAGGCTAATTGGTAGTGAGTATTCCTTTAAAATATATTTCTCTAAATATTGGGCTTTGGATTTGCTTTGAAGTTTCTAACACAGTTGGACTAAAATCATAGATACTAATCACAGAAACGGAAAAGTCCAGTGCAGGAAGAATCACCACTGAGGTTCTTTCCTCATTATAGCCAGTTGGGCGGAGGCACACATGTGAAAGGAAACGCACAGCCATTAGCTAAACCATCCCATAGCTGCTCTGGTCGGAGGTTTGCTAGGCCCACTGTGTTTGTGTGTCCCTTTGTGAAATTACCATCTAAAAGGAAGCGTTTGATGTGCTCAGTTTGCTTTCTAAGCCGATGAAGTAGTATTAGATTAAAAAATAAGGAACACCCAATAGTGTAAGATTTCAACACTTAAAATATGTATGCTGAATTTAATATAATACTTTTTTTTAAAGGGGAGAGAGGAAATAAAGTGTTTCCCTCTAATGTTGGCATCTGACTTAATAAAGCATCCAGACTGGAGGAGAAGGATATTAGGAAAATACCTTATGCAAGCCTTTCATTTTAGATGGGGAAACCAAGGCCCCCAAAGGGTCAATGACTTGCCCAGGGTCATTCTTAGTGGTGGAGCCCAGTGTGAACACAGGTTTTTTGACTACCACCTCAGCACATTTTCCACACTACTAGTCTTGTAAATAAGGAGCCCTGGTGGCACAACGGTTAAGCGCTTGGCTGCTAACTGAGAGGTCGGCAGTTCAAACCACCCAGTGGCTCTGCGGGGGGAAGACCTGACCATCTGCTTCCATAAAGATTGCAGCCAAGAAAACCCTATGGGGCAATTCTACTCTGTGACATGGGGTCGCTATGAGTCGAAAATCAACTTGATGGCACCTAACAGCAACAGTCTTATAAATAAAATCATGTCACAAACATACCTACTGCCTTTTTAAAAAATAATATTTTATTGTATTTTCGGTGAAGGTTTACACAGCATTTTAGTTTCCCATTCAACAATTTCTACACAAGTTGTTCAGTTACATTGTTACATTCTTCACAATGCTTTATTTTCATTCTGGTTGTTTCATTTCCATTAATCTAGTTTCCCTGCACCCTTACATTCTCATCTTTGTTTTAAAGTAATTGTTGACCTTTTGGTCTCATATAAGGAACCCTAGTTGCACAATGGTTAAGCACTCGTCTGCTAACCAAAAGGTCGGCGGTTTGAACTCAGCAGCCACTCCAGCAGAGAAAGAAGTGGCAATCTGCTTCCATAAAGATTACAGCCTTAGAAACCCTCTGGGGCAGACCTACTCAATCCTGCAGGGTGGCTATGAGTCAGAATCAACTCAACAGCAATGAGTTTGGCTTTTTTTTTTTTTGGTCTTATATAGGTGATTTTTTTTTTGAAGGAGCACAGTACTTACGGGTGATATTCATTATTTTTTGAGCCAGTTTGTTATTTAGCTACAAAGTGACCTCAGAGGTTAGTTCAGGTTCAAGGTTTGAAGAGTATCTCAGGACAAAAGTATCAAGGAGTCCTCCAGTCTCAGCCAGTCCAGTAGGTCTGGTTTTTTTGTTTATTTGTTTTTTAGTAACATGAAGTTCTGTTCCACATTTTTCTCCTGTTCTATCAGGGTCCATCTATTGTGGCCTTGATTAGAACAGTCGGTAATGGTAGCTGGGTACCATCTAGTTCTTCGGATCTCAGGGCAGTTGAGGCTGTGATTTGCGTAGACTATTTGTTCTGTAGACTAGCTTCTATACCTACTGCCTTTTACCCTTACTGTGCACATATATGCAAGTGTCCATGCTTATACATGTATGTGTAAAGAAAACACACACAGAAGGTAAAGTACTTTTGGAATATATTGCTATTCTTTTAAATATAAGAACTTTAAACCGTCTTCTATACTGAGCTATTGTTTCTTATGATTTTAGATAGAATTTACAGCTTATTTCCTTTCGATTGTAGGTTGATATGGTCTCAAGTAGGTCTTTGCTTTATAACTCATTTTTTAAACATCACTTAGTTTTAGAATATATATCAGATGTCATCAATCATGTAAAAATTTAATGTAATTTGTATAACTAGTTCAATTATGAAATTAGGAGTATGCAAGGTGATCCATTTAGGAAGGAAAATAACATGCTAGAACTTCTATTAATGTTTTTTAAATTTTTATCTAAAATGTTTGCAGTTCCCTGGTGTTGCCTTTAACCTCTGCAAGAGTAAGAACCACGTTTTGTGGTTCACCGCTGGACCCCCAGTACTTAGTACAGTACCCAGTACATAGCCGGTGCTGAAAACATTTGTTGAATGAATGAAAAAATAAAATTTAGACTCAAGCTAGCTATGTGACATGTATCTGTATGATATTTTCTATCACTATAAATAGATGGAGCCCTGGTGGGACAGTGGTTAAGAGCTACGAGCTACACCTGCTAACTGAAAGGTCTGCAGTTCAAATCCACCAGCTGCTCTTTGGAAACCCTATAGGGCAGTTCTACTCCATCCTATAGGGTCGCTATGAGTCAGAATCAACTAGATGGCAATGGGCTTTATAAACAGACGTAAATGTCCAGGCCGTAAAGATCATGTGTTTGAAATTCAAATGAAGTCTATTTATCTGGCATTTTTTCTCAGAGAATGCTAAAATTGAAAAATAAATTTACGAGATAATCCAATCCAGCTCCCTTATTTTACAGAGGAGGAAAGGCCAGGTTCATAAAGATGGAAGTGACTTTCCAAAGGATCACATAGCTAGCTAGTGGAAGGACCTGGGCTAGAACTTAGTATAAGGCCATTGGATAGTTGCCTTTCATAGATTTATTTTTTAAGTTGGCTTCCACATCACTATACCAGTGGATCTCAAGCTGTTCTCCCCAAACCAGTAGCCTCAGCATCACCTGGGAACTTGTAGGAAATGCAAAGTCTTGAGCCTCACCCCAGACCTACTCAATCAGAAATTCTGGGGATGGGGCCCAGCAATGTGTTTTAACAAGCTCTCTGATGCACTTCGAGTCTGAGAAGTATTGGTCTACATAATCTTAACATCTCTCCTAATATTTTATGACATTCTATGATTTTAGATAAAAGGGTTGTGTTTTCAACTTGATAAGTGGTTCATTTACATAAAATAAAGCTACTGTGCATATTTTTGATCAATTATGATTAAGGAAAGGGGTATAAAGTCATGTTGTTTTCATATAACCTAGTAATGCTCCTGGCACATAATAGGTACTCAGTATTTGTTGAAGTCATCTGAGTATATTGTCTCGATTTCATTGGCATTTCTATATGTACTATATAGGCAATATAATCTAGTGGTTAATTACATGGGTCTTGGAATCAGAGTGACCTGGTTTTGAATCCCAGCTCTGCCACTAACTAGTTGTGGGGCCTTGGGCACATTACTTAAACCTTTCTGAACCTCACATTCTCATCTCTATACCAGGGATAATTATATACCCACTCTTCAGTATTGTTTTGAGGATTAAATAAGAAAAATGCATGCAAACAGCTTTATTAATATAGTGTGTTGTACATAGTAATTGCTTAGTAATGGCAACTATTATTATGATGATGATGATTATTAGCATAATCATCATTACCATCATCATCATCATTTGTTCTCAAGTAGGATGGATTATTCATTTAGACACAGATTTGGCATAAATTTGGTAATTTTTTAGTATTCCAAAGGTTGATGTGTCCATTAAAAACGTTGGTTTTCTCTGAGTGTTATTTGAGTGTTCTCAGGCTTTTTAAAGTGAATTTGAGTCACATCCTAGAGAAATGTTTCCCAGGGCTCCCCAGAACTGATTCACACTCTAAATCTTTTAGACAAATTTGCCTATAGTGGGTTTTCCTTTGTAAATACAAAAACACATCGGAACACAAAATTATCTCTGAAATAGGTTGTCACCCATAGAAGGCTTTAATGAATTTGCCTCATACTGGTTCTCTAGTCATAGAGAAAAGGGGAAAATAAATGGAATGTCGTGGTAATAAAACCTTGGCTGCCTTATCCTACCTAAGCTAGATGTTCCTGAGAATCTGGTTGAGATAATGTAAATCTTGCTTAAGCTTCAAATTTAGGAATCAGGACAAAATATCATAATTAATATTCCTCCCCAGACTAAAAGTTCCCCTCTGGTGAGATGTCACGCCCCTTTTTCCAGAGATCTCTTAAGAATCACAGCAGAACCCTGTGCACCCTCCCCTTCCAGTCAGGGAGCCAGGAAAGTAGCCACACCTGGAGTGAGTTTGGGTGGCGGTGTCCCATGCAAATTCTCCTTTCAAGTCATTTTGAGAATTTCGATGCTGACAACTGTTATTAACAATTCTCCATACTTCTGTTATTGAGGGGAAAGGAGGAAGCAGTCTCTCTGGTGTATTTCTTGTCAGAGAGGCATGAGCATATTACAGCCTCTCAATTTTTGACCTGAGCTATATTTCAGGAGATGAAACAAAGGTAACTCTTAACATCTGCCAATATATTTTCAGTTCTTATATCAAAGAAAGTGAAATAGCCACAAATCCTGTAGAAAGAAATCAGGCTCTATAATTTATTCAGTTAGAAGATACGAAGTGCTGGGCTAAGTCTTCATTGGCAAGCAAAGTGTCCTCAACAGACACAAATGCATTCAGGAAGAAGCATCTTAGCTGCAAGAGCCTTTTTGGTAAAGTTTTGGAAGCCTTTGGGCTTAGCTAAGCTCCCCAGATGCTCTTGTAAATGTTTGTGAGTTGAAGAAAACTTGTTCAGCTGACGGGGCAAGAGCCCGAGAACATATTTGCAAACCCATCATGTGCATTCTCAAAACGATCTTGGGTTGGAAGTTCACTTTCCTGTAGGAGTTACCAGAAAAATATCCATTTTGGGGGTGAAAAAATACATTCTTTTCCTTTTGCAAGTCTACAAAAATAAAACCTATTTAAAATTCTATGCTCGTGGGGATATGGCCTTAGGGAAGACCCATTAGACACAGAGATGATTAATGCTCCCCTTGGAATCTTATTTGCTTCTTCAACTGATTGCTCATATAGAATCTTACTTACCAAGTACTTAAGTATTTAAGTGTCTTATCAGTCTTGGAAATCACCACTCACTAGCCTGCCTCGGGAGGGTGAGGAGACATACAAGCATACAGTGTTTCCTGAAAGGCGAAGCAGCACGTTCCCTCTCCAACTCTGTCCCACAGTCCCATCTCCATATCTGCCCCCCACCAGAAAAAAAAATCCCAGTCCTGAAATACTGCTCCCTAGAGCATCAGCCCATGTAAGACAGGTGCCTATAGGACATCTAAACACTGGGCACACTGTAATTTGTGGAACCAGATTCTTTCAAATGGTTACTAATCCTTGCAATTATGGGGTGGAAGAGGGGGGTGAATTGTTAATGGATTATGATTTCTAAATGTCTGCTAGACATCTCTGCCTGGGTATCCCTCTGGCACAATGAATTTAAGATGCTTCAAACCTAAATCGTCATCTTTCTCCCCGCACCATGCAAAAAGGGCTTGGCGCCTGATTTCCCTATTTCTATCCACACTCTACTCAAAACCTTAGAGGCAGCCCTGACAGTTTCCTAACCCTCTCAAAATGCAGCCCTTCATTTGCCAATATTTCTTGACAACTGTTACTAAATTCAACCCTCCTCAGTCTTTCTCTACTCTCTTCCCTCCTTTCTAGTCACACCAGCTTCCTCCTTGTTCAGTCCCCCAGCTTCTCCCCCACATTGAACAGCTTCCAGACTGGCCCTCAGCTTCCCATTTCCTCTCCCTGTAATCAGTCCTCCACATCCACCCTGAGAGAGAGCTTTGTAAAAACACAGGCTTGATCATGTCACTCCCCAGCCTAAAAGCCTTAAATAGCAGGAGAAAGAGGTGAGAGGATAAAAGCTGAATGGGGTTATCAGAACTCATGCTTTAGTGCTCAAAATGAACAATTATCCTGATTTTAAGTAGACCCACATCATTTTCCTAAGAATTACAATTGTAATAGAGACAATTGTTATAGTGGAACCCTTTTCTCCATTGCTTGTAGGCAAGACTATTATACCTATGTTATGTCCTTAACCACATTATGTCAGGAATTTACTGTATGTAGTTGTATTCCAGGAATCTTGTTTGACACGGTTTATCCAAAAACATGCAGTGAGGAATTCTGTTCTTCATGCAATAAACATTTACTGAGCCACTTACTATGTACCAGATGCTGTGCTGTGCACTTGGGGGCACAAACACAAATATAACATGGTCTCTGTCCTCATGGAACTTTACCTGACTTTCTTAAAGAAAAATAAAGCTTTCAATAACTCTCCATCACCTACAGGATAAAGTCCAAACTCCTCGTTATGAAATGTAATTAAACAAACAGGTATTGATATTATTCTGAGCGAAGACATTTATCAGGCCTCTCCCATGAAGCCTTTCCAAACACACCAGTTGCCACCCACTAGCTGCATGACCATGGACAACTTATTCCCTGAGTCTCGCTTTCCTCAGCTGTCAAATGAAAACAACGATCGTACCTACCACTGTAAAGATGAACTGCAATCATGATAGAAAATGTTAAATCCTTACCATAGGGCCTGGTTCATAGTAAGAGCTAAATAAACCCTCAATGAGACGGATTGACACAATAGCCACAACGATAGACTCAAATATACCAACGATCATGAAGATGGCACAGGACCAGGCAATGTTTCCTTTTATTATACTTAGGGTCACCATGAGTTGGAGCCAACTAGAAGGCAACTACAACAACTATTCTTATGCTTTGGGATTCTTCTCCAGGACACATCACTTTCTAAAATGCACTATGTTTTCAAAGAGGAACCTATGAAGCTCCATCCAGGCTGGGGTGTGTTATAAACTTTTCTACTAGTAAAAGTCCCCAGAGAGAGCACTGGGTAGTAAGGCTGGGTAAAGACAAAGAAACGGGAGGTGGGTGCCTAGAGAGGATCACCTCACACTTCACAAGTTTGTCTTGAGACAACCTGTCCTACCCAGATTCCTCCTTTCCTAGTAACCTGCTCCGTAAGGGTCACCAGGCCCACTAGAGTCCAGGAGAAATTCTGCTGCTGGCATCAGCTCTCACTTGAGAGAAGTTTCCCTGGAGCTTTCAATGTGAAGAAGAGGCTGGGCACGACACTGTGGTCTGTGAAAATCATTCTCAAATGCCATAATTGCTCTCTGCCAGTGAACATGAAGAGTCACATTAGTATTTAAAAATCATCCAAACAGCCAAGTGCTATGATTACACTAAATCAACCTAATTTCTAAATTGCTTGAGTAAACCCTTCTTGGATGTTACCATATAAACTTGAAAGAATTCAATAAAAGAGAGCAAACAACTTGGGTATCATATTGAGATGGCAGTGCCTGGCACCGCTGCATTCGGCTGCCTTCTTCTGAGGTCAAGTGTAATGGTCTCAGAGTTTTAAAAGGAGCCCGTGTATATCATTCATTTATTTAACAAATACTTACTGAGCCCAAGCTATACACCTGGCACTTCTCTCAGTGCTGGGAATGTAGTGGTAAACAACTAAGTCCTAGCCCTCATGGAGCTTATCTTCCGGGAGCCTGAGACAGTCAACCATAAGTAAATCTGAAATCTGGAGTGTTACTGAGAAAAATAAAGCAACATACGAGGAGGAAGAGAGCCCAGGGCAGAAGTGGGATGTTGGCTGTCTTAGACAGGCTGATGTAATCGCTGAGGAGATGGTATCTGAGCAGGTATCTGAAGGAAAGGAAGGATCAAGGCACCACAATACCTGGGGAAAAAATGTGATAGGCAGAGGAAATAGCAAGCCTGAGGTGTTCAAGGACCAGCAGACAGCAGAAAGAGTGGGGGGACAGATGGTAAGAAATGAGGTTGAGAGGTAGCCATAGGCCAGATCACACAGGGTCTTGCAGGCCAGGGAAAGCATCTCACATTGTACTCTGAAGGTGATGGAGAGCTACAGGAGGCTTTCAAGGGGTGACAGCATCTGATTTTCATTTTTAACGGATCACTCTGGCTACTGTGTTGACATTAGACAATAGAGGTCAAGACTGGAAGCCAGAGACCAGTTAGGAGGCCGAGAGAGATGATGGTAACCCAGCCTAAGGGTGACAGTGGTGGAGGAGGTGAGAAGTCGTCAAACTCCAATTATATCTCGATATTTACAACACAGACTGTAAATCTGTGCTGATGCAGTGGGCATTTTTCTGTTTTATTTCTTCCCAGGCTGGTGTCCAGCTTAGTGGCATTCACTTCTCTCAACCTCTTATGGAAAATCAGAAAATGTTACTTCTGAAAGAGCTGAACATTAATCTACAATGAGACCGACAGAAGTGCTAAGCCATCTACAGCCATACCTCAGCTGGCTGGAAGCCTGGGGGATTTCTTAGGGTGCCAGAATACCTGAATAAAACATCAAACATGTTCTATTTTAACCATTTGGGATAAAACCCATATATTAGACATTTTTCTGCTTCTTGAAGACGGGACACTAAAAATATTTTAGACTTTTCTGGAATGACTTGGTATCACAGTTCTGAAAGAACAACTTTAGTACTGAAACAGGTGCATTATAAATGATATCTTTAAGGCTTTTGAAGTGAACAGGGCTACTTTTGCCCACACTAAATGGTCTCAGAATTCTGCACTTTTGATATTCTTAAGCTTTCTTATTGGAGTTTTTCTGTCTCTTTCCTTGTTAATGTGCTTGCCAGAAATGCCCTTTTCCTCCTTCCTAATTGCCTACAAACTTGGAGAGCAATGTCCAGCACCGTGTGCTTTAGGTAGTAAGCACTTGACAAACGCTTGTAGAGTGAAGGCAGCCAAACATGCTTGCATCTTGGGTAAAATTAAAGAGCACTGTCACAGAGTGAGGAACTCTTCAGTGTCCAGCATTGTGGTGGTGGTTGTTTTGGCCATTCAGGGGCCTCTTTCATTTTCTGCCTAGTTCTCACATATGTTCAGGGCAGACGGGTTTGCCATATGCCTGTACTCCACACAGTTGAGATATTAGGCCACTGACGACTGGTAAAAAAGACCTGATTGGGCCATGCATATTGATCCCAGGACAGAGAAGCCACTGAATGAGAAATCTCTTCCTGTCTCATCTACTCTGATCATAGCCATACTGTAAAAAGATGTGCAATATTTTGGAAACATCAACTGTTCGGCATCTGTTTTAGGGACGTTCACAAGCACATTTTCAATGACAAAAGTAATATGCTATTTTCCTTATTTTCTTGCCAAAAAACATGCGTTCAGAAATATAGACTGTTTGGATGGGATTGTATTTAAACTACAAGAAGTACATGTGAAAATAACAGAATCTTAGAGCAAGAAGGAACCAAGAGAGATGAGAAAAACAGAAAGACACACAGATGTGGACATGAGGCTAGATGACACCCTCATTATTACAGTTTACATTGCATATTTCTTAATGAGTACGGGGGCTCTGAGCTGTTCCTAGTATTCACTTTGCATATGTGGCCCTGTGTCTTAGGAAGAATATATGAGGAGAGATGTGGAATTGTTACTGGCTCTTTTGATTACATGAATTTGAGGGCTTACTTCAGGAGCGTGAGAGTTAACTCTAAGCCAGTAAATAATAGTTAGCATATATCGAACACTTAGCATGTGCCTTGCACTGTGTTAAATACTTTAAGTATAACTGATTTAAGTATCACAGCAACCCTATGAAGTAGGTGTTCTTACTATTGCCACTTTACAGATGAAAAAACTGAGGTCTGGGAAATGGCAGAGCTGGTATGTAAACACAAGTTTGTCTGAGGCCAAAGCTAGTGCTCTTAATCCGTATTCCATTCTGCATGTAATAGAGAATCAGAAATCTTGATTCTTTGCTAAGGGCCGAGCAGACTAGAGCAGAAAGGAACCAACGGGGAGACAATATGTATAGCCCAGGGGTCTCCAAGGAAGCCGGTTCCTGCAACAAGACAGAGCCTCACAGAAGTCAACAGAGGGCTTAGCATGCACACAGCTACTAGCTCAGCCCTAGAAGTGGTAAGAGAGAGTGAAAATTGAAGGAACAAGAACAGGCGATCAGAATGCTCTTAGGAACAGGCAGTGGAATCAAGCCCCTGAACGCCATTGCCTTAGACGGGGTTCCCTAGAGAAGCAAAACCAGTGGAGCATATATATATATAAACCTGTCGCTATTGAGTTGATTCCGATTCATAGTGACTCTGTAGGACAGAGTAGAGCTGCCTCATAGAGTTTTCAAGGAGTGGCTAGTGGATTCGAACTGCCAACATTTTGGTTAGCAGTCAAGCTCTTAACCACTACACCACCAGGGCTCCATATGATGGTTAAGATTGTATGTCAGCTTGGCTAGGCCGTGATTCTTAGTGTTTTGGCAGTTGTATAATGTTACGATCACTTCCCTGTTGAAATTTGATATGTGATCACCCCCATGATGGAATCTGCTGAGTGGTACCAGTGGGGGTGGGGCCTGTGGCAGCTCACTGCCCCATCAGCCTTTATCTCTCCACCCTTGACTGTCTACTTCCTTCCTGCTCACCTTGCCAAGGTTTTTGGCTTGTTCTGGATCCAGCAGCTGCCTTTTGTCATCTCACCTCTGGTTCTTGGGACTTGAGCTAGCAGCTTACCTGTTGATCTAGGGATTCGTCAAACTTCAAAGCCTACGAGCAAGAGTCCTTCTCCCTCACCTGCTGATCTTGAGCTCACCAGCCCCTGCAATTACGTGAATCAGGAGAAACCTTGCAGTCTTGCTTGCCAATCTTGGAATCAGTCGACCTTCACAGCCTGTGAGTGGGAGTCCTGCTCTCCAGCTTGCCAGTCTTGGGTTTGCCAGCTTCTGTGGCTGCGTGAATTGGGAGAGGCCTCTACCCTGATCCATGGACTTGGGACATTCTAGCTTCTACAATCGCATGAGTTGTTTCCTTGATATAAAACTCTGTCTCTATATATTTATACACTTTACTGGTTTTGCTTCTCTAGAGAACCCAGCCTAAGACACTCCATATATATATATACATATATATATATATATATATATATATATATATATATATATAGAGAGAGAGAGAGAGAGAGAGAGAGAGAGAGAGAGAGATTTATCTCAAAGAAATGGCTCATGTGGTTGTAGAGGCTGGAAAGTCCCAAGTCTATGGGTCAGGCATCAGGCATCAGATTTCTCCTGACTCATGTAGCTGCAGGGGCTGATGAACCCAAGACTGGCAGGTCAGATGGCAGGCTGCTGGATCACAGGCTGTGGAGGCTGATAAATCCAAGATCTGCGAGTAAGATGGCAGGCTGCTGGCTCACAGGCTGCAGAGGCCGATGAATCCCCAGATTGGCAGGTGGTACGGCTTGCTGCTGGCTGAAGTCCCAAGAACCAGAGGTCAGATGATGAAGAGCCGGATGCAGGATCCAGAGTGAGCAAAAGCCAGTGAGCTTTCCCAAAACGTCCATATACATTGGGTGCAGGCCACATCCCCGAGGAAACTCCCCTTATAACTGACTGGCTGATCACATCAGATCACATCATGGAGGTGATTACATTATATCACAAAAAGGAAGATAGCTAAAGCATTACATAACTGCCAATTTACATCATTACATAAGTGCCAAACCACTGATATCATGGCCCAGCCAAGTTGACACACAACCTTAACTGTCACAGTCCATCCCTTGTCAACATGGCACCTGTACACATCTCCTGAAGCCATATACAGTCTCTAAATAAGGACAATTACAAAGTAATACTTGCCCCAATATGATACAACTACCATGCATACAACTGAAAATGCACTAACCCCATTTACATCTTACATTTTCTAAGTGAAAAAAACAAAAATATTGGATACACACATACAAGGAAGAAATACTCGTAAAAATTACAGTCCTCATTTCTGCAACTGGTCACATGGTCGTAACTGGTATTTAGAACTACCTTCGTCCACCACCCATTCTGTATTCCCTTTGCCCTCAGCAAGCACCTCAGCTGGACATGGTCTTTTCTCTGGTGGGGTGACCCAAACCTTCATTCCTGAAGGGTCTGGGCCATTAGTAATTATGTCAGACTTGGGTTGCTGTAGTTTTCCATTGACTTCAATCACAGAGCATGGTAGTACTAAGAGACGCCCCAAGGAATCTCCTGCATTCCAGACATACTCTTCTTTACCTCCATTATGTAATATCAATCCGATTTCCTCTTGGTAATCAGGATCAATCACACCAGTCAGTATGGTAACTCCCTTCTTTGCCTGCTGAGCCAGAGGCATAAGGAGCCCAAAGTGGCCAGGTGGCATTCTTAACTTCCAGTTCAATGGAATCAGTGATGTGTCTCCAGGTGGGAGCATTCCTCCATTTGGAACTAAGACCTCTAGGCCTGCAGAGCATAAAGTCGAAGGGACAAGAAGCAAAAAATTCACGAGTGGGTCACTAGGGGTAATAATGGTGCCACTCCCATTTCCAGCCCTTGATTACTGGACCCATGAATCCTGGCTGTGGGACAAACTGCATCATATATTGGATGCTGTTTAGAGCATACACAGCCTCCTGGAGAACATTTCCCCAACCCTGCAAGGTAGTGCCACCTAGCTGGTGCCGTAATTGTGTCTTTAGAAAGCCACTCCATCGTTCTATCAAGCCAGCTACTTCAGGATGATGGGGAACATGGTAAGACCAGTGAATTCCATGAGCATGGGCCCACTGCCGCACTTCATTTGCTGTGAAGTGAGTCCCTTGATCTGAGGCAATGCTGTGTGGGATACCATGACGGTGGATAAGGCATTCTGTAAGTCCACGGATGGTAGTTTTGGCAGAAGCATTGTGTGCAAGGAAGGAAAATCCATATCCAGAGTAAGTGTCTATTCCAGTAAGGACAAAACGCTGCCCTTTCCATGATGGAAGCAGTCCAACGTAATCAATCTGCTACCAGGTTGCTGGCTGATCACATCAAGGAATGGTGCCATATCAGGGACTCAGTGTTGGTCTCTGCCGCTGGCAGATTGGGCAATCAGCAGTGGCTGTAGCCAAGTCAGCCTTAGTGAGTGGAAGTCCATGTTGTTGAGCCCATTCATAACCTCCATCCCTCCCATCATGGCCACTTTGTTCATGATTCCATTGGACAATGACAGGAATGGCTGGGGAGAGGATGACTGGTTTCCAAAGAATGTGCCAACCTATCCACTTGATAAAATCCTCCTCTGCTGAAGTCACCCTTTGGTAAGCATTCACATGAGACACAAATATCTTCACTTCTTTGGCCCATTCAGAGAGGTCTATCCATGTACCCCTTCCCCATACCTCCTTGTCTGCAATTTTCCCATCATGTTCCTCCCAAGTCCCTGAACTTCTAGCCAAACCATTGAGCACAGCCCATGAATCAGTATACAGTCGCACATCTGGCCATTTCTCCTTTCAAGTAAAGTGAACAACCAGATGCACTGCTCGAAGTTCTGCCTATAAGGACAATTTCCCTACACTACTGTCCTTCAGGGAGGTCCCAGAAAGGGGCTATAGTGCTGCCACTATCCACTTTCAAGTGGTGTATGCATATCTCACAGAACCATCTCTAAACCAGGCACGAGTTTTCTCTTCCTCAGCTGATCATAAGAAACTCCCCATGAGGCCATAGGTACAGACAGGGAGATGGAAGGTAATGTGACAGGAGTGGAGACCATGGGCATTTGGGCCACTTCCTCATGCAACTTACTTGTGCCTTCAGGTCCTGCTCAGGTTCGATCTCATATATATCACTTCCAATTATTGATGGAGTTCTGCTGTGCACATCTTACGTTATGACTCTATGGGTCAGACAACATCCAGTTCATGATGGACAGCTCAGGCTGCGTGGTGACTTGGTGACCCATGGTTAAGCATTCAGTCTCTACTAAGGCCCAATAACAAGCCAAAAGCTGTTTTTCAAAAGGAGAGTAGTTATATGCAGAAGATGGCAGGGATTTGCTCCAAAAGACCAAGAGTGTGCACTGTGATTCACTAATTGGGGCCTGACAAAAAGTCCAAACAGCATCTCTATCTGGAACTGACACTTCAAGCACCATAGGATCAGCCGGATCATATGACTCAAGAGGCAGAGCAGCTTGAACGTCAGCCTGAACCTGTTGCAGAGCCTTCTCTTGGTCTGGGTTCTACTCAAATCTAGTAGCTTTTTGAGGCAATTGATAAATAGGCTGGGGTAGCACACCCACATGTGGGATATGTTGCCTACAGAATACAAACTGAGATGTTTCAACAAACAGATGCAGCAGTGGAAGTGTTCACTTGTCTATGCCAAGAAATTTGGAAGACAGTTACCTGGCCAACCGACTGGAAGAGATCTATACTTATGCCTGTTCCTAAGAAAGGTGATCCAACAGAATGCAGAAATTATCAAATGATATCATTAATATCACATGCAAGTAAAATTTTGCTGAAGATCATTCAAAAGCAGTTGTAGCAGTACATCGACAGGAAACTGCCAGAAATTCAATCCAGATTCAGAAAAGGACGTGGAATGAGGGCTATCGTTACTGATATCAGATGGATCTTGGCCGAAAGCAGAGAATACCAGGAAAACAATTACCTGTGTTTTATTGACTATGCAAAGGTATTCGACTGTGTGGAGCATAACAAATTATGGAAAACATTTCGAAGAATGGAAATTCCAGAACACTTAATTGCTCATGAGGAACCTGTACATAGATTATGATGCAGTTATTTGAACAGAACATGGGGATACTGCATGGTTTAAAGTCAGGAAAGGTGTGTGTCAGGGTTGTATCCTTCCACCATACTTATTCAATCTGTATGCTGAGCAAATAATCTGAGAAGCTGGACTATATGAAAAAGAACATGGCCTCTGGATTGGAGGAAGACTCATTAACAACCTGCCATATGCAGATGACACAACCTTGCTTGCTGAAAGTGAAGAGGACTTGAAGCACTTACTGATGAAGATCAAAGACTACAGGCGTCAATATGGATTACACCTCAACATAAAGAAAACAAAAATCCTCACAACTGGACCAGTAAGCAACACCATGATAAAAGGAGAAAAGATTGAAGTTGTCAAGGATTTCATTTTACTTGGATCCACAATCAACACCCATGGAAGCACAGTCGAGAAATCAAACAACGCATTGCATTGGACAAATCTGCTGCAAAAGATCTCTTTAAAGTTTTAAAAAGCAAAGATGTCACTTTAAAGTATAAGGTGTGCCTAACCCAAGCCATGGTATTTTCAATCGCCTTACATGCATGCAAAAGCTGAACAATGAATAAGGAAGACTGAAGAAGAATTGATGCCTTTGAATTATGGTGTTGGTGAAGAATATTGAATATACCATGGACTACCAAAAGAACGAATAAATCTGTCTTGGAAGAAGTCCAGCCAGAATGCTCCTTAGTAGCGAGGATGGTGAGACTTCATCTCACTTACTTTGGACATGTTATCAGAAGGGACCAGTCCCTGGAGAAGGACATCATGCTTGGTAAAGTAAAGGGTCTGCGAAAAAGAGGAAGATCCTCAAGGAGATGGATTGGCACAGTGGCTGCAACAATGTGCTTGAGCTAACAACAATCATGAAGACGATGCAGGACTGGGTAATGTCTCATTTTATGGTACATAGTGTCAGTATGAGTCAGAACCAACTTGATGGCACCTAACAACAACAACAGCAGCATGTAAATGCTTTACCAATAAGTCCAGAGTCATTGACACTTCTTCCTTACTATGTCCAATCAGCATATCATCAATGTAATGGACCAGTGTGATGTCTTGTGGAAGGGAAAGGCAATCAAGTTCCCTGCAGACTAAATTATGACATGGAGATGGAGAGTTGATATACCCCTGAGGTTGGATAGTAATGGTGTATTGCTGGCCTTGCCAGCTGAAGGCAAACTGCTTCTGGTGTTCCTTAGAAATCAGAATCAAGAAAAAGGTATTGGCCAGATCAATAGCTGCATCCCAGGTACCAGGAGATGTATTAATTTGCTCAAGCAATGAAACCACACCTTGAACAGCAGCTGCAATTGGAGTCATCACCTGGTTAAGTTTTTGATAATCCACTGCCATTCTCCAACATCCATCTGTTTTTTGCACAGGCCAAATAGGCGAGTTGAATGGGAATGTGGTGGGAATCACCATTCTTGTGTCTTTCAAGTCCTTGATGGTGGCAGTAATCTCTGCAATCCCTCCAAGAATGTGGTATTGCTTTTGGTTTCCTATTTTCCTCGGGAAGGGCAGTTCTAATGGCTTCCACTTGGCTTTTCCTACCATAATAGCTCTTACTTCACTTGTCACGAATCCAGTGTGGAGATTCTGTCAGCTGCTGAGTATATCTATTCCAATTCTACATTCTGGAACTGGGGAAATCACTACAGGATGGCTTCAGGGATCCACTAGACACACTGTGAGATGAACCTGATCCAGGACTCCATTAATAACCTGACCTCTTATATTCCCACACTGAATGGTGGATCACAGTGATATTTTGGGTCTCCTGTAATTAGTGTGAGTTCAGAGCCAGTATTCACTAATTCCTGAAAAGTCTGATTATTTCCTTTTCCCCAATGAATACTCACTCTAGTGAAAGAATGTAGATCCCCTTGGAGAAGGCTGGGAGAAAGATTAACAGTATAAATTTTTGGCAGTGTAGTGGGATCCTTCCTCAAGGGGATCCAGCCTCCCTTTCATTCAAGGGGTTGTGGGTCTGTAAATTGGCTCAAATCTGGGAATTGAGTGAGGGGCCATGACTCTCTATTCTGACAGTTTGAATTAGACTGCCATTCACTTGACTTAGAATTCTCTTGCTTGTACAGATCAAGTAAATATTTAGCAGGTTTCCCATCTATTTCACTCTTAGGGACACCATGACTAAGTAGCCAACGCCATAAGTCAATGAGTCAGACTATTCTGATTACTTCTTTGACTCTGCTGTCCATTGTTTTTGTCAGTTGAGAGCTACCACTTGGCCTCTAGCATCACTGAATCCAATAAGCCCCATTATAGTTAGGTGTCTTAATTCAGTTAGGGCAGTTCCCACTGTCAAATCTGACTTACATAAAATAGCATTCACAGCAGTCTTCAAGGATGCTGGGGCTCCCTTCACAAATTTGTTCCTCACTGTTGTGGTAAAAGGTATGTCCTCTGGGCACTCCATGTGTGGATCTGGGGTCTAACCTGATAAACCCCCCAATTTCCCTAAGCCTTTGGAAACCTTCTTCTACATTATACCAAGGCAGATCTGGTACTTCAACTTGATTTAGCGTAGGCTACCACGTCATCCATGCTTCAGCGAAACAATCAAATAAACTATTAGATCCTTTCCTAACCTCTTGAGCTGAAACACTGAATGAAGAATCTGTGCTTAGCGGGCCCATATTAATAAACTGAGACTGATCCAACTTTATATACCTGTCACAATTATCCCATGCCCTTAATAGGCATTCCTACACATATTCCCTAGGTTTCTGTTTGTATATATTAGAAAAGTCAAGCAGTTCTTTTGGAGTGTAGCATACCTCCTCCTGCGTCACACTTTGTACCTCACCTTTTGGGGCTCCCTGGGACTGAAATCTAGTTATAGGTCTAGAAGCAAAAATGAGTGGTGGGATGTGTTCTGAGAACATTTAGCCATGTCTTGTATGGCATCTGCCTCAGGTGCTGTCCCAGGCAGTGGCTCAGATACCTCCCCAGGTGATAACAGATGCCGCCCCAGGTGATATCTCAGACGAAGTCTCTTCAGACACAGCTAGGTTAATCTCATCAGATAGGTGTGGAGAGGATAATGGTTTTACTAGGGAGGGTGGCTTAGTAGACAAAAATGGGGTAATGTCCAGATGGGAGTGAGAAGGCTGGTTTGTTGGCAAGACTGATTCAACAGAATTTAGGGGCTCAGTGTCCCCATCTTCCTGGTTATCTGCCCATATGTCCTCATCCCAAATTTCAGCATCCCATTTCTTCACAATCAATCCCCTCACTTTAACTTCAGACACCATTTGAGGTTGGGAATTCAATTGGCATTGTAATTCAGCCACTCTTATGACAAGACTCTGGGTTTGGTTTTTTGCAATATCAGCTCTGTTACTACAAGAAATGAGGCTTTCTTTCAGGGCACAAGTGGCAACTTTGAGGTCATTTATGCAGCACTTGAGTTTTGATTCTGAAGCCCTGTGCTCATCTTTCTTCTACCACTTTGTCTAGTGAAAGTAGGACCAACCAACCAGCTTCCTTACACTTCTCATTCTGACAAAATTGTAGAAAAGTATTAAACATGTGATCACCCAGAGCCTCACCTCTCACCAATACTCGATCTATTGGTTTTGATATTTTGCGTATTCCTATTGCCACCTCATGCCGTGGATTAGTAGTGACCTCTTTACTACCGGAAGCAGAGTCATCAACATATTGAAGACTAACCAGACTTGAGAACCAATTAGAAAACTCATCCTTACAATTTTGTTTCTCTAGAACCCCTCTTGTTAACAAATGTCTTTGCCTGGGTTCTCTAGAGAAGCAAAACCAGTGAAGCATATGTATATATATATATATATATATAGAGAGAGAGAGAGAGAGAGAGAGAGAGATTTCCTCAGGGAAATGACTCACATGGTTGTAGAGGCTATGAAGTCCCAAGTACATGGGTCTTGTGTCAGGCTGAGGCTTCTCCTGACTCATGTAGCTGCAGGGGCTGGTGAACCCAAGATCACAGGTAAGACAGCAGGCTGCTGGCTCACAGGCTGCGCAGGCTGATGAATCCCCAGATCAGCAGGCAATATGGCTGGCCACTGGCTCAAGTCTCAAGAACCAGAGCTCAGAAGATGACGAGCCAGATGCAGGATCCAGATTGAGCAAAAGCCAGTGAGCTTTGCCACATTATCCATATATATTCAATGCAAGAGACACCCCCTAGGAAACTCTCCTTACAATTGATTGGCTGATCACATGAGATCATATGATGGAGGTTATTACATTATATCACAAAATGGAGGATAATTACACCATTACGTAACTGCCAAACCACTGAGAATCATAGCCCAGCCAAGTTGACACATCACCTTAACCATCACAGCCGTACTCAGAAAGGTAACCATGCAAATCTGGCAAATGCTTTAGCATACCAAGCAGTGGTCAGAAGGCCAGAGCCACTCACCCTCAGGTTGTCTAGCAGAATGTGAAGACTCCTCTTATAAGGTATCAGGTCAAGGACTGCTTTTTACAGAGAAACAGATTTATTGTCTGTATGCCTCACTAAAATGTAAGCTCCTTAAACATAGTGACCATGTCTGTTTTTCATAAGAATATATCCCCAGTGTTTCAAATTGTGACTAGCACATAGCCTACTTGTTGCCACTGAGTTGATTCTGACTCATAGTGGCCCTATAGGACAGAGTAGAACTGCCCGCTAGAGTTTCCAAGGCTGTAATCTTTATAGAGGCAGACTGCTACATCTTTCTCCCACGGAGGAGCTTGTCAGTTTGAACCACCAGCCTTTCGGTTAGAAGGTGCTCAATAAATATTTGTTGAATTCATGCATGCATGAATGGATGACTGACAGAGCCAAATTTGCGTTGCTGAGCTACAATCCAGATGCCTCCAAGTTCTCCAATCTTAAAATACACAAATAAGAGTTTGAGCTCCTAGTCCTCCCTGTGGCAGTCATTAGTGCTATTCGCCAAATATTTCCAACTCCCTGCTTTCCAGGTGCATGACTGGATTGCACTTCCCCACTCCTTTTGACATTAGGCATGGCCCTGTCACTTGCTTCAGCCAGTGAAATGTGACCAGAAGCTTTATGAACCAGTGCATGATTCTCCATGTCCCCTTTCCATGTCTCAGCAGTCATGGAAATGTGGAGGAGCTTCCTTAAGCCTTGGTCTCTGAGTGAGAATTAGATGGAGAAGAGCCAGCCTAATCCACAGTGGACATATGACATGAGCAAGAAACCAACCTTTGTTGTTTGGGGTTGTTACTTCAGCATAACTCAGCTTTGCCTGACTGATGTATCACCTGATTTACAGAAAAGCTAATCTTCATATCAGATTCCCTTTACCAAGAATTCCTGGGAGTCCCTGAGGAATGCCTATGATAAATTAATTCTTATTGTCATTTGCCACCTCTAGATTTAGATCACTATTCCAGATTTCTCTGCTGGTTACCTCTTGCCTATTTGTAACCAACTTTCCCCAGGCTGCTGCTGTTTCATCCGAAGCATGTCACAGCAAGCCAAGTTAAGACCAGGCTATGGAATTTAACAAAATTTTGCTGAAGACTTAGGGATAACAGAGAGGAATTATAGTGCAATAAAACAAAGCTTAACATTGGTTATTCATTGTTATGTTTCCTAGACTCTAATGGCCATTTCTGTCCACCAGGGCCACCACTGGCTGACTCTTTCCTTAGACCCATCACCTATTTATTTCCATGTTGATGGGCTAGCTTAACTCTCATGGAGAAGGGTATCTTCATCCTTGTCCGTACTGTCCAAAGGTCACTCCCATGACCTTCTCTTTCAAGGCCCAAAGAGAGAAGGAAAGCCTTCCTTGCTCCAATTGACATCATCATAATCTCTGCAGAGATGCAGCTATGCCCCCCACCTCTCAAGAAGCCCACGATGTATGTTCTTCTGCAAGGCAATTTAGGTCTTTATTTTATAATCTCTTCATTCTAGAACAGAATCTGGACTTGAGCTTTGCAGAATCAAAGATCCATGGGATTTTCCCAAAAGAAGAGAGCAATATTTTCCCAGGGATGAATTCCTGAAGTGAAAGGAAGAAGCTACTGGAAGCTTGTCCTAGCTTCTGGTTAGTTTTTGCTTCTTTGTTTTGTTTTGTTTTTTGATGGAACCTACTTTTCTCTCCACATAAATTTCTAGAGCTCTTGCTCCATGTAGTGTTATACCTGATCACATAATGCTCTGTGCTTTAACGATCTGTTCCATCAATCTTTTCTGGTGGCCTCAGCTTAAATGTAAGATCTGTGGGAAGGGTAACTGTATCTGCTACTACTTTGTAAACTGAGGCAGGTTCACAAAGAAGTTGAGTTTGGACTCTGGAGTCAGACTTCCTGACATGAAGTAAGTGCTAAGTTTTGCTATTATTATAATGCCTCTGAGATGACTCGCTGACATTTCTGGTTTCCTTTCTAGAGGGCTGAGGCTGGAATGGATTTCATGCCATACTCAGAAAGGTAAGGACATGTTACCTGAAATGGCTAAGAGGTAGAACTGGTTCAAGGGCTAAATGCCGATCTGAGTTGAGGAGGAATGCTAAGATCAGTACCAAAGGTACATATCTGAGGAGTGAGGCCATGGGTAGGGAACCAGGCAAGAGATCAAGAACTGCAGGGATCAAGAGCAAGAAAGTAGAATCCAAGAAAACTTTGGGACTTAGATCCTGGACAAGGCAAAAGAGTTGGTGCTTGCCATTAATGTGTGGTGTGGTGTGGTGTGGTGTGGGGAGGACGGGGCCAGGCTGACCACCCTGCACTCTCTACAAGGACTGACATGAGCTATTTTCCCTCTCAGCATCATAAGGCTCCACCAACAAAGAGAAATATTATTTCTGTAAGTCTGCATTTTCCACGGCATGCTCTGGGAACACAAAGTTCTTGAGGAAGTTAGTAGGCATATTGTGAAACCAGTTTGGGAACTGCAGCATTAAACTAAGTTTAAAAAGTGTTTCTTTACTATTGGACCTCTCAAAGGATGTTAATGAGCAGTGTGAATCTCTAGGAAGGAGCTAGAGTCACCCTGAACATGCTTGAGAACGGAACCTTCTTTTGAGCATCATCTCTCCCTGCCATAGCTCATTGTATCTACAAAGCAGTTTAGACTTATCATAATGAAAGAGGCTGTGTAATTTCAATGAGTTTTACATTTCAGATGGATGTATCTAATCACACTTTTAGGCAGGAAACATCAAAATGGGGACAGAAACATCAAAATGGGGACTTCGCCCAACTAGGTGGTTGACAAAATGGAAGAGGGAGAACTTGGCCATGTTATCTTGAAGTTTGTAAGAGTCAAGGAAGGGGAGGTTGGGTAGGGTGATCTGAACCAGACAAGAGTGATCCCTTCCCTGGGAGGGGAACAAGAGGGGTTTCATGGAGGATCTGCCATTTCCAGAGCACTTGCTCTATGCCAAGCACTGTGTTGAGTGCTTGGTACACAATATTTTATTGAACCCTCCCAACAACCCCGCAAGATAGATTTTATGATTCTTACTTTGCCCATTAAGAAATTAAAGTTTAGAGAGCCTGTATAAATTGTCAAAGGTCATCAGTTAACTAGTTTACAGAGCTGGAATTCAAGCTTAGGTCTGACTCCAAAATCTGTGGTATTTGCTCCCTCCACATACCATTAAAAAAAAGCAAACCAGTTGCAGTTGAGTTTATTTCAACTCATAGCATCCCCATGTGTTTCAGAGTAGAACAGCACTCCATGGGGTTTTCAATGGCTCTGACTTTTCAGAAGCAGATCATCACGCCTCTGGGTGGACTAGAATCTCAAACCTTTTGGTTAGTAGTCTAGCACAGTAGAGCCTCAATAAACCTGTGCTCACTCCTCCCTGACCCCTGCCTTGGGGGTACATACTCTAACAGTAAGGGAGGGACATACCAACAAATAACTCCAATACAGTTATACTTGAGGTTTCTCTGGGGTACAGTGAGGCATAAAGGGAAGAAGGTGTTTTCATTTCATCTTGGAGTGTGGGGTGGAGGGCTGATCATAAGATAGTCTAGAGGGGCAGCCCCCTGAGCTGAGTCTTAATAAAGAATCACCAAAGGGACAAGGAGTAGGTGGTTGGTGATTGGTGGGTGTGGGGTACATTCCTGACACAGGAAACAGTGTCCATATGGGAATTTTCATGAAAACTTTTAACATGAAAAAACAAACTTATCTTCAAAAAAAAAAAAGGTCTATATTACAGTTGCTGATAGTTCCACTTCAGAAGTTCACAGACCTGACCACCAAAGGAAAATAAAACAGAACCAAACAAAAAAACCAAAGGCATCGCTAATCTGCCATCTGCACCAATGATGTAGGAAAATAAACGAGAGCTAAACAAAACAAAAACGCCTTAAACAAAAAACGTCCTCTTTTGAGACAGGAGGAAAGCTCTGTCTCCCAAAGCCACGTTCGTGTTTTCCGTGTTTATGCTGTGGTGTGACCGGGGCCTCAAACTCCTGTTGGGGGCCTGTCCCTTTTTATGCTGTGGGGCTTAATCTGTCTCCATCACTTCCCAGAGTCAGGCGGGAATCAGCTTAAAATGCCAAGGCTTGACTTCAGCTGTGCGGGTCCGCCTCCCAAGCCACAACATCTTAAGGCAGCCTCCTCCCAGGCAATGAAACAGTCAATAAGGAAATACCATAGTTAGGCTCTTTGCAACTTGCTGGAAGTGTGAGGCGGCGGTGCTTCATTTCCTGATCGCTCAGGTGGAAATTGTAAAAACAATTAAGAGCAATGACTAATCACCAAATCAAAGCAGGTTGCCCAGCTCATTTGCAATTGTGTGTTCAATTCTGTGTGCCAACAAAGACTTGGGGAGTTTATTATTTAAACCAATTAAAAGCTCTAGGCAAAGCAAGTAGTTCAATTTGTGGCCACGTGGTGGGAAAACATCAGTTGGAAGAGCCTGAGGAATTTCGTGAACAGAGCCATATGGCCAAAATCGGAATGAAGCACCCAGGATCACTGGGAAAAGTCTGCCCTGAAAGCAATTTCAGAATAAAAAGCTGCACCTAGCCGGAGCAGATTTGTGCTCTGTGCACGCCCCTCCCCCACCTCTATCCTAGCCTGCCTACCAGCCTGGTAGTTCCAACCACCAGTCAAAGCAAAACGAACTGACTACAATCCAAACTCTGACTGTTCCGCAAGAGACATTGCTAAATTTCCTGTCCACCATTTGCACTTTTATGTATTTTAGGGCTACCTAGAGAGTTCTTAAAGGCCCAGATGATGAAAATCGGCTGCCCTTCTTCCCAAATGAGGTGCACAGTCCATCTGGAGGGGGCACTCACACATTTGTATGAAGCTGTAGGCCGTAAAATGGAAAGTAAAGAATTAAAAACTGAAGCCATTTGGTAGCAGTTATAAAAAAAAAAAGACAGGGAAGGTAAAGGTGGCGCTTGGGGGCAGTTACTTCAGCAAATTAGATTTACAGAATGGATGTTATAGAGTAAGCCTTTACCAAAAGTTTCTTTTCACATCCCCATGAGATATTTTCCACTTACATTTTTTTCTGTCCTACAGGTCCCCTTGCTCCTAACTACTCTCCTCCATGCCCAGACCTCCCCTTCCCCCATTGTCCTGGAAACTCTAATAATTATTGTGCTCTCAGTGGATCTCACTCCTTAAGGTCCTGGTTCCTTTCTCCTTCAAGTTCCCATCGAAATAATCATTCTCAGATACTCCTGAGGACAGAAGGAGGAAGAACAATTGTATCAGAACCAACCAGAAAATTTTGAGAGCTAAGTCAGCTAGCTGCAGCTGTCTTGAACCGTGTTGTATATTATAATGAACGCACTAAGATTAAATAATTTTGTACATCAATAAACAATGTGGCTCATGGTAGCAGACAGTAAATTGAGTAACAAAGAATAACAGCTGTAATATCATTCCTGTCAAAAAGTCTAGCACTGTCAATACCTCTGAAATTAATATGGCACACATGTTAGCGCGTAGGAGACACAGGTCAGGACTATGGTTCTAACTTTTTGCAGCCTAGAGGATGACAGCAAGAAAAGAGTAGAAAGGGTTGTGATGCTCTCTACCTATAAATTACTCTACACCATTATCTTGCCTTGGTCATCCAATCCCACCTCATTTCATTCCAACAAATTGGCAGCAGCAGACCAGCAGCGCTAACTTATGTTACACATCAAGGTAATTGGTCCCTGTGTTTTTAAGTCAGGAGCTGTAAGACTGAGATTGAAAAGTACCAAACTGCAGAACATGTGAGTTCCAAGCCTGACTCTGCTACTAGTTGCTAAGATGTCCTCAGAAAGTCAGTCAGCCTCAGAGGTCTGCTGACTAGCAAAAGAATCTTCCATCCTGAACTATCAGACATGGAGGAGATCATCCTCCATGAGTGATCATGTTTCTAAACCAATGGGAATGGCATGTCACAGAGACAAACTGAACTCTTTTGAGTAGTAGATTATAAAAGAGGCTATGAGAAGCTTCAAAGTTCTTTTTTTTTTTTTTAAGAAGCAATGTGGCCTTGTCTGCAGACATCCCTGAAATCCAATCCCATGCAGATTTGGGGTGGCCCTCCATCTGTGTGACAGCACCAGGAACCTTGTTTAATTTGCAAAGCAGAATGCCAACCCTGCCACCTGGCTGGCTGTCCAGAGGGGTAGGCATAACAACTGCTAAATAATATGTCATTCTTCTCTAGAAGAAGAAATGGGAACACCCGAGGAATTCAAACCCCAGTCCTTCGAAGTCAGGCATGGCAATGTGACTTATTTCGACCAATGAAGTGTAAATGAAAGTGATATACCTTACTTCTGGGTAGAAGCATTTAATTGTTCTCTTGCCCTGGCCTGGTCAACTGTGAAGTATGGTGTTGAGATGATGTCATGAAATTCTATGGAGTGACTCCATGGAGCAAACCACCCTACTGACCCATGCTGGACATGTAGCATGAGTGATAAAAATACTTTTGTTGTGTTAAGCTTTTGGTGGTGTTTGTTATCACAGCATATCCTAGCCTATTCTGAACAATAACAATCATAATCTAAGGCTATAGTTCTGTTTTCATTCCCAGAGCTGTGTATTAGTCATTCACTGGAGAGTCTAGTCTTGACTAAAAACCTATTTTACCAAGTAGAAAACATGATTTAGATAAGTAATGTTAAAGAGGCAAAGACTTGGAGTTAGAAAACCAAAAGGGAAGAACACTCGGTACATTGACCATCCAGTCCTTCAGATTCTCCAAGCTCTAATTTTATGCTCTATTGAGTAACCAGAAAGTAATTTATTTTGACTGATTTAGCTTAGCTCCAGGTAGGAATGCATTCATTCAATCTTAGGTTATTATTCAAAATTGAACTAAAACATATCATTCTCTGCAGAACACAATGGAATGCTGTATACAATGCTCTTTATATCATAACATGGAATAAAACCTGCTTAGAATCTGATTCCAAGGGAGACAATTTCTTTTGCTTATCTAGCATTCTTTTTTTTTTTTTTTAGAAAACTGGAGCCATATTTTCCTTTCTAACTTGGCTACCAGGAGGCTCAGAGCTAAATTTATCATTCCATACCAAGAGCTATCATATTCCTCCTTCCTGGCATAATTCTCTACCTCCTTTTTCTTTAACTCCAGTCTTCTCTCCTTTATAACTGTCCACCATACATTCATTTGTGTATTTTTATCTTATAAACTGCTTTTAAAAACCTTTGTGGTCATGGTGTTGTTGTTGTTGTTAGATGTTGTTGAGTCAGTTCCAACTTATAGCGACCCCACGTACAACAGAATGAAACACTGCCCTGTCCTGTGCCATTCTCACAATCGTTGCTATGTTTGAGCCCATTGTTACAGCCACTGTGTCAGTCCATCTCATTGAGAATCTTCCTCTTTTTCGCTGTTGCTCTACCTTACCAAGCATGATGTCCTTCTCCAGGGACTGGTCCCTTCTGATAACATGTCCAAAGTATATGACATGAAGTCTCGCCATCTTTGCTACCAAGGAGCACTCTGGCTGTACTTCTTCCAAGACGGATTTGTTCGTTCTTCTGGCAGTGCATGGTATATTCAATATTCTTCACCAACACCCTAATTCAAAGGCATCAATTCTTCTCCGGTCTTCCTTATTGATTGTCCAGCTTTCGCATGCATATGAGGCAATTGAAAATATCACGGCTTGGGTCAGGCGCACCTTAGACTTCAAGGTGACATCTTTGCTTTTCAACACTTTAAAGAGGTCTTTTTGCAGCAGATTTGCCTTTGATTTCTTGACTGCTGCTTCCATGGGCATTGATTGTGGATCCAAGTAAAATGAAATCCTTGACAACTTCAACATTTTCTCCCTTTATCATGATGTTGCTTATTGGTCCAGTTGTGAAGATTTTTGTTTTCTTTATATTGAGGTGTAATCCATGCTGAAGGCTGTAGTCTTTTCGTCTTCACCAGTAAGTGTTTCAAGTCCTCTTCCCTTTTGGCAAGCAAGGTTGTGTCATCTCCATATCAAAATTTGTTAATGAGTCTTCCACAAATCGTGATGCCGCCTTCTTTTTCATATAGTCCAGCTTCCTGGATTATTTGCTTAGCATACAGATTGAGTAAATATGGTGAAGGATATAACCTTGACACACACCTTTCCAATTTTAAACCGCGCAGTAGCCCTTGTTCTGTTCAAACGACTGCCTCTGGGTCTATGTACAAATTCCTCACGAGCACTATTAAGTGTTCTGGAATTCCTATTCTTTCCAATGTTATCCATAATTTGTTATGCTCCACACAGTCGAATGCCTTTGCATACTCAATAAAACACAGGTAATCGTCTTTCTGGTATTCTTTGCTTTCAGCCAAGATCCATTGGACATCAGCAATGATATCCCTCATTCCACGTCCTTTTCTGAATCCGGCTGCAAGTTATGGCAGTTCCTTATCAATGTACTGCTGCAACCATTTTTGAATTATCTTCAGCAAAATTTTACTTGCGTGTGATGTTAATGATATTGTTCAACAACTTCCACATTCTGTTGAATCACCTTTCTTTGGAATTGGCACAAATATGGATCTCTTCCAGTTGACTGGCCAGGTAGCTGTCTTCCAAATTTCTTGGCGTAGACAAGGGAGCACCTCCAGTGCTGCATCCATTTGTTGAAACATCTCAATTGGTATTCTGTCAATTCCTGGAGCCTTGTTTTTTGCCAATGCCTTCAGTGGAGCTTGAACTTCTTCGTTCAGTACCATTGGTTCTTGATCATATGCTACTTCCTGAAATGACTGAACATCAACCAGTTCTTTTTGGTACAGTAATTCTGTATGTTCCTTCCATCTACTTATGATGCTTCCTGTGTCGTCCAATAGTTTCCCCATAGAATCCTTCAATATTGCAACTTAAGGCTTGAAATTTTTCTTCAGTTTTCTTCAGTTCTTTCAGGTCTTTGCACATGTCATAATACTTTACTTTTTCTTCTTGAGCTGCCCTTTGATATCTCCTCTTCAGCCCTTTTACTTCATCATTTCTTCCCTTTGCTTTAGCTACTCAACGTTCAAGAACAAGTTTCAGAGTCTCTTCTGATATCCATCTTGGTCTTTTCTTTCTTGTCTTTTTAATGACTTTGTGCTTTCTTCATGTATGATGTCCTTGATGTCATCCCACAACTCATCTGGTCTTCCGTCATTAGTGTTCAATGTGTCAAATCTATTCTTGAGATGGTCTCCAGATTCAGGCGGGATATACTCAAGGTCGTATTTTTGGTTCTCGTGGACTTGTTTTAATTTTCTTCAGCTTCAACTTGAACTTGCATATGAGAAATTGATGATCTATTCCACAGTTGGCCCCTGGCTTTCTTCTGACTGATGATAATGAGCCTTTTCAATTATCTATTTCCACAGATGTATCAGTTTGATTCCTGTGTATTCCATCCGGTGAGGTTCACATGTATAGTAGCCATTTATGTTGTTGAAAAAAGGTATTTGCAATGAAAATGTCACTGGTCTGGCAAAATTCTATCATGTGATCTCCAGCATCGTTTCTGTGATCAAGGCCATATTTTCCAACTACTGATCCTTCTTTGCTTCCGATTTTTGCATTCTAACCACCAGTAATTATCAATGTATTTTGATTGCATGTTTGATCAATTTCAGACTGCAGAACTTGGTAAAAATCTTCAATTCCTTCATCTTTGGCAATAGTAGTAGTTGGTGAGTAACTTTGAATAACAGTAGTAGTGTCTTGTCTTCCTTGTAGGTGTATGCACATTAGACTATCACTGACAGTGTTGTACTTCAGAATAGATCTTGAAATGTTCTTTTTGACAATTAATGCAATGCCATTTCTCTTCAATTTGTCATTCCCAGCATAGTAGAGCATATGATTGTCCAATACACAATGGTCAATACCAGTCCATTTCAGCCTAAGATATCAATCCTTATGCATTCCATTTCATTTTTGACATCTTCCAATTTTCCTAAATTCATACTTCATACATTTCATGTTCCTATTATTAATGGATATTTGCAGCTGTTTCTTCTCATTTTGAATCATGCCACATCAGCAAATGAAGGTCCCAAAAGCTTGACTCCATCCAAGTCATTAAGGTCAATGCTGTTTTGAGGAGGCAGGTCTTCCCCAGTCATATTTTGAATTCCTTCCAACCTTCTGGCACTGTATCAGACAATGCTCCACTGCTATTCATAAGGTTTTCACTGGCCAGTTTTTTCAGAAGTAGACTTCCAGGTCCTTCTTCCTAGTCTGTCTAAGTCTTGAAACTGCTGAAACCTGTCCATTATGGATGATCCTGCTTGTGGCATAGCTTCCAGTATCACAGCAACATGCAACCCACTTATAGTACGACAAACTGACAGACACATAGTGGTCATGGTGATAGCTATTATAAATAAGTAAAAATTATTTGGTTTTCACGGTAGACTCTTGCAGAACCAAACTGATTCCACAAAGTGAATCAGGTCCATTCCCATGAGACCCAGGTCTAAGGGGTTGCAGGCTCTCATTTGTCCCTGTTTTCTTTAAAAGGAAGAAAATAGTCTCGCAGGCTATTGGACAGAGTTTAGTTGGCCTTTAGAGGCATAGGGACCTTGTCTACTGATTCAGGTTGAAAAGAGTTAGACTATAAATTCAGAAATAATCGAATCATCTATATTGTAGGAATAAAATATGACAATGAAAGATGATAATGCTCTATAGGCAATACTATCCCAAAGGAGACTTCACTATGATGGAATCTATGATCAGATGACATTGATATATTTCTCAATTTTTATTGTGGTAAAATATAAATGACTTAAAATTTGCCATTTTAACCATTTTTAAGTGTGCAATTCAGGGGCATTAATTGCATTCACAATGTTGTGCAAGCATCACAACTTACCACTATCTATTTCCAAAACTTTTTCATCACCTTGGGCAGAAACTCTGTACCCATTGAGCAATAACTCCTCCTTCCCCCCACCCCACCCTCCAGGCCCTGGCAACCTCTAATCTACTTTCTTTCTCTGTGAATTTGCCTACTCTGAACATCTGCTACAAGTGGAATCATATGATAGATGGCCTTTTCTGTCTGGCTTTTTTCACTTAGTATAATGTTTTCAAGGTTCAACATGTTGTAGCATGTATCAGAACTTCATTTCTCTTTATGGTTGAAGAATATCCCATTGTTTCTAAATACCACTTGGGTTGTTTCCATCTTTTGGCCATTGTGAATATTGCTGCTATGAACATTGGTGTACAATATCTGTTTGAGTCCCTGTTTTCATTTCTTTTGAACATATACCTAGGAGTGGAATTGCTGGGTCATATGATAATTATGTGTTTAACTTTTTGAGAGATAGCTGAACAGTTTTCCACAGCGGCTGCACCATTTTACATTTGCAACAGCAATACACGAGGGTTCCAATTTCTCCATATCCTGGCCAACACTTATTACTTTCTGTTTGTTAGTATAATAGCCACCCTGGTGGGTGTGAAGTAATATCTCATTGGGTTTTATTATTATTATTATTTGTGTTTTCTTAATGATTAATGATGTTGAGCACCTTTTCATGTACTTATTGGTCACTTACATATAATCTTTGGAGATGACTTTGATATTTTAAAATACATAATCCCCATGAACTGAAGAGAGAGAAAGAAGAAGTATATAAAGCTAAGTACTAAATTAAATGACATTCTAAAAATCCCAATAAGCTCCATAAATTGTGTTTCTCAAATGAAGGCAGGGTTTCCCAACCTCAGCACTATTGACATTTTTGGCCAGATAATTTTTGTTGCAGGAAGCTGACTTGTGTTTTGTAAGATGTTTAACAGTATCCCTGGCCTATACCCACTATATACCAGTTGCATGTCCCCTCATTCATGATAAACAAAAATATCTCCAGATATTGGAAAATGTCTCAGGGTGGGGAGGCCAAAAATTGACTCTCATTGAGAACCACTGAATTAGGGTACCAGACTTCTGCCATATTCAGCTATATACCCTGTCCTCCTTTGTCTCCCTTATATAATAATCACAATCGCTGTCCTTATTTTGTACCTACGCTATGTGAGACACCTTATAAGCATTAATTCATTTAATTTTCACCACAGCCTTGTGAGGTACTATTTCTCTTCAATTGACAGATGAAAAGAAACCTGAAGTTTAGAGAAGGTCACACAGGTAGTAGGAGATAGAGCTAGAAGTCAAACCTGGATCTGCTTGGCTTTATACCTGTGCTTTTACCCAATGTTCAACCCAGATCAGCAACCCCATTGGGCACCATTTACCCCCATTTTACAAATGAAGAAACTGAAGTTCTTCCAACTTAAGTGATTTAACTATAGCACACAGCTGGCCCTTGGCAGAATTAGGGTTCTAATCTAGGTTTCTGTTGCTCAAAAGACACTCCTATTTCTCCATATGGATCTGTTAAGTGGCTGCTGGGCCATTTATGCCCTCTCCCACTCGGGTGCCAATAGAGGGAAAAGGGTGAGACATCTGGAACCAATGTAGTTCAGAGATTGCACCAAAGGGAAATACCAAAGCAGTGGCAATCAGCAAAAGAAAAAAAAAATTGTCAATACTGGGGAGGCCACCAAGCTACTACAGTTTGCAAAGAGAAGAAATAGTCCAACTACTACTAACACTTAGGGAACCATTTGCGTATTTCTGTGGTAATCCTTGACCCTCACTTGCTTCACTGAACTCCAATGATGGGAAAAATTTTGTGACCAAGTTGAGTTTTCTTAAGCCACCTCGAGATTATTCTGCTTTATGTCTGCTAATGACTGAGCCAGACCAAATCATATTTTCTGCAATGATGATGATGATGAAAAAGTCAATATCGTATGAACTTCCCATGTGCCTGAGCTGGGATTTAACATGGCAAAATTGATGTGTGAACCAGTGTTGCTATTTAATGTGGTTGCTATCAAAGTGTTCATAAAACCTGGGGCTGCAGCTGGCCTCCATTAGGTAGTTTCTTCGTGAAAGTTTTCCAAGGAAAATTTTTTAACAACTTCATAAAGCCAGGCACAAAAGGGCAGTGCAATGACTGGCTGAAAGACATTAGACTTTTTATCTTTCACTGAAATGTTGAATCGGGGCTTTCTTAGTTCATTTCTGGAAGAAAAATTTGGAGACACTAAAGGCTACATTTTGAGGCTTGCATGATATATCTTGGTTTTCATTCACTTATGCATGTGTTAATTTGTTCAACATTTATTTAGTACCTACTATGTGCCAGGCACTGTGCCAAATGCTGGAAGGAACAAAAAGACAAATAACATTTGGGTTCTTGGTGATGTGAAGGAGGAGAGAGACTGGTGAGAACACAAATAACTGTAATTCAAAGTCTGTGGCAAGGATTTCAGTGATGGAATTTGTAAAGCCACCTGGAAACACGCTGGTGCTCAGAAAATGTGTGCTTATTTCTTCTATTGCTTTGAAGGTACCCGTACCCGTTGCCATCGAGTCGATTCCAACTCATAGAGACCCTATAGGACAGAGTGAAACTCTCCCACAGGGTTTCCAAGAAGTGGCTGGTAGATTTGAACTGCGGACCTTTTGGTTAGCAGCCAAGCCCTTAACCACTGTGCCACCAGGGCTCTGCTTGGAAGGTGATCATGCCCTTATTGCTAGAAGATGAAGCATCCTATCAACCTCAAACAAAAGGTAACATTTGGGGCCCAACTTGCAGTTGTTTTAAAAGGTCAATTTTGATCTGAACAACTAGATGCATTTTTCAGCTTTGTAGATAACACCAGTAGGCACTTCCTGTATACCTACATAGTTCCTCTGCTCTCAGAAGACTTATTCTGCAGTTGAGATCACATTTGTACCTTCTTATGAATGATATGTAAAAGAGGTCTTCCTATCCAGCAGACTCTCTTCTCCACAGACCTAGCTTAGTTCCAGACTGATGTAAACATTGACCATCCACTCAACCCTCCAATTCAACCTGCATGCTACGGGAGTTCAAAGGAGCAACTGATCATCAGGGGATGAAGTGGTTGGCAAGGCTCTATAAAGGAGGCAATCCTGAGCTAGGTCTTGTAGATGGAGGTCAAACACAAGTACAAAGGAAGAAGAAAGACATTCCAGAGTAGGGGACAGCCTAAGCAAAGATGCAGAAGTAGGAACATGCTTAGTATGTTTGGGGAACAATGAGTAAACTCGTTTGACAGGAACACAATTCCGAGGAATAGTGGGAATCAAATTCACAGTATGTAGAGGCCAGATCATGAAGAACCTCAAATTCCAGTCTAAAGCATTGTATGAAGTTAGTAGCCTATATTTGTTGTAAAAGTTATAGTTGGAAAAAATATGGAGCAAGATTTAAATTCATTCCCAGATTCTCAAGCATTTTGTTCATAACAGTATTTTTCATTGGCTGAGCCTCAGAACTCTGTCTTTCCAAAGGCTTCCCATACTATAATTTCCACAGGACTTGGAGGCCTGTGAAAGAAAAGGTCTTGGCAACACTGTTTCTTCAGAATGGTCCCTTGAAAAAAGGAAGTAGTCTTTGCAGACACTATGCAAGGCCTTTGTACAAATTTTCTTTAATTCTTACAAAAACCTTATGATGTAGGTTCTGATGTAATCCTCATTTTACAGATGAAAAAAATTGAGCTTCAGATAGTAGATCAATACAGGACTCAAACCATGGCTGATTTATTCTAAACCCAGTACTATTTCCACCATACCACACTCCCTTCTGAATGGAATCTCTTTGCAAAAATTTGATTGGGGCATCCTATTCATACTTCTAGTTATTATTCTCTTGGAACTTAGTATAATGTTTACCTGTTGTCCAAACATCCTTGAATGTCAGATATTTTGGGGTTCTAGCCAAGTTACTACCACTCATCTGTCAGTTTGTCATACTGTGGTGGCTTGAGCGTTGCTGTTATGCTGGAAGCTATGCCACTGGAATTTCAAATACCAGCAGGGTCACCCATGCAGGTTTCAGTGGTGCTTCCAGACTGACAAATTAGGAAGGATTTGGCAATCTACTTCTAAAAAAAAATTGGCCAGTGAAAACCTTATGAATAGCAGTGGAACATTGTCTGATATAGTGTTGGAAGATGAGCCCCTCAGGTTGGAAAACACTCAAAACACAACTGGGGAAGAGCTACCTCTTCAAAGTAGAGTCAACCTTAATGATGTGGATGGAGTAAAGCTTTTGAGACCTTCATTTGCTGATGTGGCATGACTCAAAATGAGAAGAAACAGCTGCAAACGTCCTTTAATAATCAGAACTAGAGGGTCAGCGAAAAAGAGGAAGACCCTTAACGAGATGGATTGACACAGTGTCTGCCAACAATGGACTGAAGCATAACAACGATTGTGAGGATGGCACAGGACCAGGCAGTGTTTCGTTCTCTTGTACATGAGGTCGCTGTGAGTCAGAATTGACTCAACAGCACCTAACAACAAACAACAGTCAAGTTAAGGGAACAGTGAACTCAAGGACTTCCAGAGCAATTAATTATAAAGGTCAAAGTACCCCAACATTTATTCAGCTGTCAAGGGACACCACTCCACGGAACAGAGACCTGTGTGGCTCAGGTGGAAGGCGTATACATCAAGACATGGGCAGACATTGGCTCTGCTATTCTGGAAAAAGTGCTCATGCTGCCTAATAAGCACCACATCACTAAAACTATAACTAACAATTATACTAGCAGGTAACTTTTGTATGGCACTCTATAGTTTATAAAGGTTATATACCACTTCCCTGAGAAATGCCACCCCCCTCAACTTCACAAATGAGGACACTAAGGTTCAGAAAGATTAAGTAACTTGCTCGATGTCACTCACATCAATAAGTGGTAAATTTGTGGTTCAAACCCTGGTCTTTTGACTCCAAAGTTCAATATATCACTCTCTAAATGCCAAGACACTGGTTTTGCCTTCATTTTTGGCAAGATAATCAGTTGAAAGACTAGGAAAAGTCACCAACTTAACTGCTTTGATTTCTCAGTGCTAAACTTCCAATTTTCAAGGTTCCTATCTCCAGCCCCACCTCCAGTCCTCCATTGACTGGACTTACCAGTTGGTTTGGTGCCAAGCAGACATAGTCTATGTGTTATAGATGCAGAGGAACCCCTCCTCAAACTCCCAAATGAGCTAAACATGATCTTTAACCTTAAGGGAATCCAAAAGACATGGCAACCATAAAAAGAGCATTGAAGAAATTAACAACAGGTTATCAGAGAGACAAGACTCTCCAGTAGTGTTATATGGATGAGTCGTAACTAGCCCCTGTCAAAAAACCTGGAGGACATTGTAATGACACAGATGACAGAGCAACCATCGAGGCAAGATAAATAGCTACCTGGTGAGCTAGGCAGAAAGACTCAAAAGGTCTCTGAATGTTACAGTCATCAAAACTTTCTATTCACTGGCTACCCAACATTTTTATATATTTTTATTAATATGTGTATAAAGATGCATATGCATACATCACAGCCTATGTCCATCAGTCAGCTAATTTGAAGTAATTGAGAAAAGTAGCAGATTACACAACCCTTATCTTTTTAGTTCTCCAGTGGTTTGTTTATTTAACTGGTGAGATCAAGACCCTAATCTAGATCCTTATTGCCCAGAGCCTGAATTATACAAGAGCCTCTTAATTGAACTCTCTTAATACCAAACCTATTGCCTACCAGTGGATTTTGACTCAGAGTCATCTCAAATGTTACAGAGTAGAACTGCTCCATAAGATTTTCTTGGCTGTAATCTTTATGAAAGCAGTTCGCCAGGCCTTTCTTCTGCAGAGCTCCTGGGTGGGTTCGAATGATCAGCCTTTAGGTTAGCAGCCAATCACAAACTGCTTGAGCCACTCAGCCTCCTTCTGTTAATACAGTGCTTCTCAAACTTGAGAGTCGTGATGGTTAAGATTGTGCATCAGCTTGGCTGGGCCATGATTCTCAGTGTTTTGGCAGTTGTATAATGTTGTGGTAACTTCCCTGCTGAGGTTCGATATGTGATCACATCCATAATGGGATCTGCTGTGAGTAGCCAATCAGCTGAAAGGGTGTTTCCTTGGGTGTCTGGCCTGCATCGAACATATACATGGGCCTTCTGGCAAGGCTTGAGGGCTTTTTGCTTGTGCTGGATCTTGCAGCTGGCTCCTGTTCATCTGACCTCCAGTTCTTGGGACTTGAGCTAGCAGCTTACCTGCAGTCTTGCCTGCCGATCTTGGGATTCATTGATCTTTGCAGCCTGTGAGCAAGAGCTCTGTTCTCTGACCTGCCAATCTTGAGTTTGCCAGTCCCTGTGGCTACATGAATCAGGAGAAGCCTCTATCCTGACCCATGAACTTGGGACATTCCAGCCTCTACAACCACATAAGCCATTTCCTTGGTATGAATCTCTCTCTATATATATAATTTTTTATGCTTTACTGGTTTTGCTTCTCTAGATAACTCAGCCTAAGAAAGAATTTGGTACCAAGAGGGTGGTGTTGCTCTAACAGATACCTAAAATGTGGAAGTGGTTGCCTTGAAGAGACTGTAGGTGGAATTATGGAAGTCAGACAATTCTGGTTGAGGACTCAGAAGAAAGTGAGGAGAGAACCAGCAGAGACAGAACCAGGAGATCAGAGCAACACAGCGCTGGAGTTTACCCATGGAGCGAGAGAGCTGAGTGCCTTTGCAAAGGTGGCTTCCTGGCGGAGTGGGGTGCCTCCAGGCACTTATCGGTGGAGCTAGGCTTGCCAACCCATAGAGCAAGAGAGCTGAGTGTCTTCTGGCAGAATTTTACTGGCTAAGTGGTGTGCCTCCAGGCACTTACTGGTGGAGCTACAGAGCTTTGGAATACTTGCCCCAACAGGGCAGATGCGGGTGGAAAGGCCCAAAGGGCTGAGAGGCCAAGAAATCAAGAAGCAGAAGCTGAAGAGACAAGGAACATAGGAAGCCGAGCTTGCCTCAGTCTCAAAGGGTATGGCCACGACCTCTGGGGTCTCAAAGGGTGGAGCCATAGCCTCTGGTATTTCTCAGGGCGGAGTCACCCCTCAGATGGACTAGGAGAAGGTATGCCTAAAGCTGAGGGAGCAGAGTTGCCATTCCAGTGGGCCTGGAAGGCGGAGCTGAAGCCTAGAGCTAAGGAGCCTTCACTCAGAATCTGGAGAGTGTGGCCAATACCTAGAGTCTGGAGGGCAGGGCCATTGGGTACATTGTCTCAGAGAACAGAGGATTATTTTCAAAGCCTTGAGGGCTAATGTAATGTGTTCTGTTGACTTGCTTGGTGCCTGTTATCCCTTCTTTCCCTCCAATTTCTCCCATTTGTAATGAAAACGTCTAGCTTGTGCCTGTTGTACCATTGTACATTTGGAGGCAGATAACTTGTATTCTAGATTTCACAGATGAAGAGGAATTTTTTGGATTTTGGATTTGGAGTTGATTTGAGACTTTTGCGGTGATATGATGGGGTTAATGTGTTTTACTTGTGGTGAGGACATGAATTTTTGGGGGCCAAAGGGTGGAATGTCATGGATTAAATTGCATCCCCCCAAAATATGTGTACCAATTTGGCTAGGCTATGATTTCCAGTATTGTGTGATTGTTCACCATTTTGTCATCTGATATGATTTTCCTATGTGTTGTAAATCCTATCTCTAGATGTTAATGAGATGGGATTAGTGGCAGTTATGTTGGTGAGGCAGGACTCAATCTACAAGATTGGATTGTGTCTTGAGCCAATCTCTTCTGAGATAGAGAGAAGCAAGCAGAGACAGGGGGACCTCATACCACCAAGAAAGCAGTGCTGGGAGCAGAGCGCGTCCTTTGGACCTGAGGTTCCTGCGCTGAGATGCTCCCAGACCAGAGGAAGATTCCTCTACTGGGGAAGATTGATGAGAAGGACCTTCCTCCAGAGCCGAAAGACAGAGAAAGCCTTCCCCTGGAGCCGGTGCCCTAAATTCAGACTTCTAGCCTACTGGACGTGAGAGAATAAACTTCTCTTTGTTGAGGCCATCCGCTTGTGGTATTTCTGTTACAGCAGCACTAGATAACTAAGACAAGAGTGCTTCAGAATCATCTTATTAATCCACAACTGCTGGGTCCCACTCCCAGAGGTTTTGGTTCAGTATATCTGGGGTAGGTCTCAATAATTAGCATTTCTAACAAGTTCCCAGGTGATTTTGACACTGCTCGTCCAGGGTCCACACTTGGGGAACAAATGCTGTGCAGCCAGCCAAGCAATAACCTGAAAACACTTATTTTGTTTGTATCATTCTTCGCTAATATTTTCAGTGGTTCACAATTGCCTACAAAATAAAGTTCAGACTCTAGCATCTGGTACTGCAGGCTCCACTCACCCTCTCTTTCCAAACTCATCTCTCTATACTCACAAACACACGTCCTCTCTTCTAGTCAGGATGGTTTCTTCACTGGTCCCTGAACTCGAAAAGCTCATTGCAAGACTTCAGTCCTTGCTTCATGCTGTTGCCCTCAAATTGAATGCCTTCACTTTTCCTTTGTCCATTAAAATTCACAGCCTTCTGCCTCTTGCCCCATTTCCTCTAACTGGCCTTTCCTGATTGTTCTAGCTGCATTTATTTCCTACTTCTATAAAGACCAACAGCACTTCTAATTGGTACCCCTCAGTTCAGCAGGCAGGAAGATGAACCGTTTTACATATGTCTCTTCGGTTTTGACTAAACTCAATTCCCTCAAGACCTATGTCATAAAAAGTGTTTCATTAGCCTCTTCTTCAGTATCCATGGCAGTGCTAGACAAATAGTAGGAACTCAATAAATGCATGCCTTTTAAAAGTTGTTGTTGTTTGGTGCCATCAAGTCAGTTCCGACTCATAGGGACCCTATGTACAACAGAACAAAACACTGCCCAGTCCTACGCCATCCTCCCAATCGTTGTTACGCTTGAGCACATTGTTGCAGCCACTGTGTCGGTCCATCTCGTTGAGAGTCTTCCTCTTTTTCGCTGACCCTCTACTTTACCAAGCATGATATTCTTCCCCAGGGACTGGTCTCTCCTGATAACATGTCCAAACTACGTGAGACAAAGTCTCACTACCCTCACTTCTAAGGAGCATTCTGGCTGTACTTCTTCCAAGACAGATTTATTTGTTCTTCTGGTAGTCTATGGTAAAATAAAATAAAAGTAGAACTTTATTAATTAAGGATATTTAGTATATACATATTCTAAAACTAGTGAAACTTGACAAAGTAATAAGTGGTATATTTTAATTAATTAGGCTTATTTTGTTTTCAAGGTTTTGTTTATTTGTTTATTTGTTTTGCATTTCTTTCATGTTCTGAGAATTCCCAAGGACAGTTACATTTGTAAAATTAGGTTGAGAACAGATGTGACAACATGGGTACAATCTATGCATTTGCTGATCGCTGCTGGATATTTCCCAATATGCACACACATGGAGCACAGACCTAATTTGCAAAACTCAACTTAACCCTCTGGTAACGCAGATGCATCATAGGTGCCTTTGACCCAGATCAGCACCGAATACTGATCTAGACATATGCTAGTTAAGATTTCATTAATGACAAAAATATCCTGCCTTTGAGAGATGCCTTGGTGAAACTGGAGTGAGATTAAAAAGACAATTACATTTCTTAAATCACCTCCCTTGTTCTCTGTGAAATACTTTGAGGCTGATTTGGTCCAATTCTACCTTTTTAAAAAGTCTCACTTGGGGGGAAATGGGAATATAAAAAGAATAATCTCCCAAAGCAAATTTAAGATTTTCTAACAGGTACACTACATATAGAAAGCAACTAATGTCTGAAAACATGCTGCCTGGGTTCTTCTCCCAGAGATCTGAATCATCTGAATTCATGAAAGGAAAACAGACACAAATTGTGTCTATATACACAAATTAGTTTGGATTTAAAAAAAAAAAAAAGATTGTTCTCCATTTCTGAACAGATTAGTAACCTGGGTTTGATTTCAGTCAAACACCCAGTACTTTTACTATCAATTAATATCTTCACTCCAGTCTCAGATAACCACGCAGAGATAGTTTCAATAGCACATGAGGGCATAATCACCTGGAAGTTGGACATCATTCCAATGACAATGCCAATGTTCCTAAACCAACGACATTAGTTAGAGTTAGGAATGGATTTTGACCTTGTTTTGGATTCCCTTCTCTCCAAAGAGGCTCTCCAACTCCAAATACTTTGCTAGACAAGTGACTGCTTGAATGACTGCAAAGTAACAGGCTTGTTGGTCTCTATGGCAGGCCATACATAATCACCATAAAAATATATAATTACACCTGTCAACCTCATCTTGTGTAATTGATTCAATGACTAACAATGTCAGTGGCAGGCTAAGCTTTGAGGTCTCGCTGTGAGAAAATACTCATACATGGCTAAACATCTTGGTGTCTTAATTGCTTGTCATACTGCCAAGACTCCTGTGTTGTATCTATCTCCACAGCAACAGACTGAAATAGATAAAGCACATTTAATAGCCTGAAAGTGAATTGATAACCTTGTTTTTGTTTTACGGGCCTTTTAAGAAAATCATGGCATTGTCAAAAATAATCTAGTCAAGAAGCCATATTTGAAAGAGAAACCTAAAATATGATTCTGTGAATTAAAAACTAGATGAATGCTCTACAATTTTCAAAAAAGCTCTCTAATTATGATTATCAGCAGAGAGGAGTGCTCACGCTTAAAGATGTACAAAGGGCCAACATGACAAGAAGTTTTCTTCACACTCACTGCCTTTTCAAAAGTTGTTGAAACATTAAAGTCCATCAACCGCAAAAAAAAAAAAAAAAAGAAAGCACTGGAAGCTACCGGCCATTGGCAATTTTTTGAGGGGGCTGGAATGGAGGTCAACACCATGGTGAGGAAGAGGCTACCAACACTGGGGGTAAGTGTTGTTGTTATTATTAGGTGCAGTCAAGTTGGTTCTGATTCTTAATGACCTATGTACAACAGAAGGAAACACTGCCCGGTCCTGCGCCATCCTCACAGTCATTGCTATGTTTGAGCCCATTGTTACAGCCACTCTGTCGGTCCATCTCATCCAGGGTCGTCCTCTTTTCATTGACCCTCTGCTTTACCAAGCACGATAATTTCCTTCTCCAGGGATCGGTCCCTCCTGATAACATGTCCAAAGTACACAAAGTCTCGTCATCCTCGGTTCTAAGGATTACTCTGGCTGTTCTTCTTCCAGAACAAACTTGTTCGTTCTTCTGGCAGTATGTTCAATATTCTTGGCCAACACCATGATTCAATTCTTCTTCTGTCTTCCTTATTCATTGTCCAGCTTCGCATGCATATGGGGCTTGGGTCAGGCACACCTTAGTCCTCAAGGTGACATCTTTGCTTTTTAACACTTTAGAGAGGTCTTTTGAAGCAGATTTGTCCAATGCAATGCATCTTTTGATTTCTTGACTGCTGCTTCCATGGGTGTTGATTGTGGATCCAAGCAAAATGAAATCCTTGACCACTTCAGTCTTTTCTCTGTTATCATGATGTTGCTTATTGGTCCAGTTGTGAGGATTTTGCTTTCTTTATGTTGAGGTGTAATCCATACTGAAGGTTGTAGTCTTTGATCTTCATCAGTAAGTGCTTCAAGTCCTCTTCGCTTTCAGCAAGCAAAGTTGTGTCATCTGCATATTGCAGGTTGTTAAGGAGTCTTTCTCCAATCCCGATGCCACGTTCTTCTTCATTTGGTGCAGCTTCTTGGATTATTTGCTCAACATACAGATTGAATAAATTTGGTGAAAGGATACAACCCTGACCCACACCTTTCCTGATTTTAAACCACGCAGTATCCCCTTGTTCTGTTCAAACAACTGCCTCTTGGTCTGTGTACAGGTTTCCTCATGAGCACAATTAAATGTTCTGGAATTCCCATTCTTCCCAATGTTATTCATAATCTGTTATGATCCACACAGTCGAATGCCTTTGCATAATCAATAAAACACAAGTAAACATCTTTCTGGTATTCTCTGCTTTCAGCCAAGATATATCTGACATCGGTAGTGATACACCTAGTTCCACGTCCTCTTCTGAATCTGACTTGACTTTCTGGCAGTTCCCTGTCGATGTGCTGCTGCAACTGTTTTTTAATTATCTCCAGCATAATTTTACTTGCACGTGACATGAATGATATTGTTCAGTAATTTCCACGTTCCACTGGATCACCTTTCTTTGGAATAGGCGTAAATATGGATCTCTTTCAGTCGGTTGGCCAGGTAGCTGTCTTCCAAATTTGGTGGCATAGACAAGTGAGTGCTTCCAGCATTGCATCCATTTGTTGAAACATCTCACTTGGTATTCTGTCCACTCCTGGAGACTTGGTTTTTTAACAATGCCTTAAGTGCAGCTTGGATTTCTTCCTTCAATACTATTGATTCCTGATCATATTCTGCCTCCTGAAATAGTTGAACATCAACCAGTTCTTTTTAGATCAATGACTCTGTGTATTCCTTCCATGTTCTTTTGACGCTTCCTGCGTCACTCAGTATTTTGCCCATAGAATCCGTCAATATCGTAACTTGAGGCTTGAATTTTTTTCTTCAGTTCTTTCAGCTTGAGAAATGCTAAGTGTGCTCTTCCCTTTTGGTTTTCTAACTCTAGGTCTTTACACATTGCATTATAATACTCTACTTTGTCTTCTTGAGCCACCCTTTGATATCTTCTGTTCAGCCCTTTTACTTCATCAGCCATAATCACCTATAATGACGATGGGGAGTCACATGGCTACTTTGTATCAAAAACACAAGTTAGTTTTGAAATATAACAAAGTATATCCTAGAACTAGTGTTCAAAAAGTACAGTGCCTAATTGAAAATTGTTAAGAAGCCTACAGATTCACCACGTTTTATCCAAGGTTAAATAATGTTTGGTATTCCTCCCAGATGCAAAGTTACCTCCCCCAAACTCATTCTCTGCTGGTCTTGTATTTCTCTTTAACAAGCTGTATATTGTACTAACCATGCTCAGGCAACTGCCTTCCAAGGCTACCAAACTCCATTTATTCAATTATTGAACATATTTATTGAGCATTTAGTATATGCCAGCACTATGCTAGGTGTTGGGATGGAACGAGAGAGAATATGTATTATAGGAGTACATAAGAGTGGCACTAACCCAGACTTGTATGATCAGAAGGAGATGACACATAAACTGAGTCTTGTAGGATGAGTAGAAAATTAACCTGTTGGAGGTTGCAGGGGTAAGGGGGTTGCAGTCACAGAGTACAAAGGCACAGAGATGAGGTAAAACATGGCTAGAGGATGAGATTATATATATAACATGGTATATATGTAAATGTAGATATATATACATATACATATATGTATATAATTTTGTTTATCCATTCATCAGTTGCCTGTTACTTTTTTATTGGATGCCAAACATTGTGAAGTTTACCTTTTTTGAGTGCTAGATATTTTTATTTTCCTATAAATATTCTTGAGCTTTGTTTTGGGATATAATTACATAGTTGGAAAGATTTGATCCTTTCAGATCTTGCTTTTTATACTTGTTAGGCTAATTTTACCCAACTTCTGAGGTAAATAAAACCCTTCTGAGTACTCTACCAATGCCCCATGAATTGTGAGGTTCTCCATTCTGGCTAGTGAGAACAGGAACTAGCCCCAGTCTGTGTGAGACGAGATGCCTCCCTCCTTGTGTCACAGCCTGGATGTTCTCTTCAGGCAGTAAACTGGGGCAATTGTAGGGCTCACCTAATTTCTTTCCTGTGATGCAGTGTTCACTGTACTTCATCATCTGATGTCCCGTATCTTGAAAACCATTGTTTTGTCTGGTTCTAAAGCTTTTTTGGGCCAGAGGGTAAATCTGTGTCTGTTACTTCTCTTGGTTAGAGGCAGAAAACTTCCTTCAGTATCATTTTTCACCCAAACATACGTTTGAATTTTATGAAGTGCAGTGACTCATTTCCCAACTTCATTTCTTTTTTTGGCCAGGCAAAGAAAAATTTCTCTGAACAAGCTTGTTTATATGTCACTTTGCAGTTTATAAGCATTTACACACACACACGTTTTCTCATTTGATATTCACAGCATTCTTTTGAGTTAGATGGCAATAATATCCCCCATGTTACAGATGAAGAAACTGAAGATTTGAGAGCTTGTTTAAGTGGCTTTTCCTAAGTCACACAGCCACTCTGTGGGGGAAAGACCAAATCTTCTATGGCTGGATCCCATGCTTTTTATCACTACACCATATGAACTGTCAACCTCTGAGGTAATGAGTTCAAAACCAACCTCTTTTCCTTTCATCTGTCAATATCCCACTTCTCCCCCAAGAGAAGCAATGATGATATGATTGATCATATTCCTGGGCACTGACTGGATCTGGTTTTCTAGTGTGTACGTTCTGAGGAAGATGAATAAGCATTAGCCTGACTAGGGCAAATGCCTCTCTTCTTCACTATTTCCTCTAAAACTGACCAACCTGGCTTGATGTTTCATTTGAATGGTGAAGTTATAAGATGCAGGTTTGTGTTTAGGGAAGAGGGTCACTAGGACTCTAACCCAGGAAAAAGGAAATGCCTAAAGTTCTCCAGCCACACTCAACTGATTTTTGCATTGCAGTTTAAAGCTCAAATCCCAGGTAATAATAAATCATTACTTTGTTTTTTCTGTTTTGTCTTCCATCTAGATATCTCTCAGGGACCTTATGGAAAGTGTCTTAGTCATCTATTGCTGCTATAACAGAAATAGCGCAAGTGGATGGTTTTAACGAAGAGAAGTTTATTTCCTCACAGTCAAAGTAGGCTAAAAGTCCAAATTCAGGATGTCAGCTCCAGGGGAAGTCTTTCTCTCTGTCTGCCTTCTCATCACTGTTCTCCCGGACTAGGAGCTTCTCGGCACAGGGACCCCTGTCCAAAGGACGTGCTGTGCTCCTGGCACTGCTTTCTTGATGGTATGAGGTCCCCCTGTCTCTCTGTTCACTTCTGTCTTTTATATCTCAAGAGATTGCCTCAGGACACAATCCAGTCTTGTAGATCTGGTCCTGCCTTACTAACACAACTGCCAGCCTTCCTCCCTCATTAACATCATAGAGGCAGGTTTACAACATACAGGAAAATAACACAGTACCAGGAATCATGACCTACCCAAATTGATACACACATTTTTGGGGAGACATAATTCAAACCATGACAGAAAGAAAGAGTGCTAGGCCAAAGTTTGTGTAGTTCCTGGGGTCCTCTAGCCATACACCTTCTTAATAGTACCTCCGTGTTAACACAGTGCCCTCCATTAAGACCCTATATCAAAGCTCTTGACCAGAGACAACAAAACTGGCTTATCTTGAGATCCTTCCTTATGATTGGTATTTATCTCTACACCTCACTAATTTTTTCCTTCAGTCCCTGCAGATCTTCTGGCTCCATATTGACTTGATTTCAGACTTCCAATCTTCCTTTACCTTTGGATGTTTTCATCCTGCTGGTTCTTGTTTATATCTGGCTTCTGCCCAGGAGCGGATTATCTAATAGGCAAGGTAAAATGGTGCTTACTTTTCTTACCAGATCATACTTGTGCTTACTTACTAATCTGTAGTAAGATTAGTAAGTAAGCACGAGTAAGCCCGTGCTTACCTTGCTTACTGGGTCATCCACCCCTGTCAGGGATTGTAAATCTGAAAAGAGGCTTTGATTCTGTAGGAAGGTGCTGTGGGGTTGGGAGAGAGACAGATGCCAGCCATATCTAGAAGGAGAGTCTTTGACATGGTGAAAAAATGTGAGATTGGTCACTACAGATAATCTGGTAAGCAAGGTAAGCATGGAGCTTATCAATAATCTGCCCCTGTTTCTGCCCCTTGGTTGGCCCTGATCCTTATTTTCTGCATACCCTGACTCTGGCTTTTCTACTCACTTGTGATCCACAGCTTTATTCTTACCTTTAGTGCTTGAATTCACCACTACTCTGAATTGACTAGCAACTTCTAGACCTGTGACTTTGTTTAGCCTGTCACCTTGCGGTCAAGGTAGGTGATTAGTCCATTCCTGTATCTTCTTCTACCTTTTAGCTTCACTCTGAGCCCATCTCTTCTAGTCCTTGCTTTTCAGGCTGATGTCAAAACTTGTTGGAAGTTCTTCAGAGATAGATTATACTGGACCAGGCAGTTAGCTCAGTATTGTACAGGGCTTCGATCTGGTTCATTCTGGTTTGAACCCCTACTGAGAATTTGCATTTCTAACAATTTCCCTGCTGAGAATTTGCAGTTCTAACAAGTTCCCAGGGAGTTATACATAAGAATCACCTGGGGATCTTGTTAAAATGTAGATTCTGATTCAGTATATGTGGGGTGGAAATGCAATTTCTCAGCAGGGGTCCAGACCAGAAGGAACCTGATTTGAAGCCCTAGTATTGTATCACTGAAGCCAAGGTCAGATCATTAGTCTTCATTTGAGCCACCTGGCCCCATGTGCCCCATTGATCATAGGGAGAACAGAGACAGAGTGTGTGGGTTAAATTGTAGAAACCTACCTCACTATTGAGTGCACATTTGAGTGACTTTGGATCAGCAGTAACATCTCTGTATAGGAAGGACACTACACTACAAAAATTATTTACAGAAATGACACATACAAATGAGTTTGAGTCTTGTCTAGAGAATGCATATGCTGAAGCCACCTTTTAAATCCCAACATAAACATCTTGTGTATGAGGGACTTCTGCTCAGGGAAAATGCCTCTGGGATCTGAGAAAGAGACTTGAATTCCCTAAACCAGATTGCTCCAAGTATTGGAACATGCTGTCCTTTCAATATTAAAGAAGCATGACTTTGATCATGATTGTTTTCATTATGAATGATTATTTCTATTACACCATCCCTCCCAGGAATGGTACAAAAGGACTTCCTGAATCTTCTAAAATCTATTTCTAGATCTCATCAATGAAATGAATAGATACACAGATTTTCTAATCAGCTGGAAGAAGACCAATATGGCCCTTAATGATATTTTTGAAACAGGAAGCAAATTATTCTCCAACAATGGTATGGTGTATGTTATTGCTTAGAATGTAGTATTTATTACTGCAGAAAATATAATTCTTCTTTTTCACAACATCATTAAGTGAGCCCTGAAGGAAGGGACAATACTGATTGATAGCAAACATAAACATTAGGAAAGTATTCTCCAAGGGTACTGTGCATTCTAATTGTCCAGTTACCACTTAAGTTACAAATAAGATCTTGCTTTGTTCCCTGCTGGCATTGTGAATAAAAGTATGACCGCTGGTATAAGAGACAATATTGTCTGTTGCAAAGCAAATAGGTTTAACAAATAAAAATTAAGATTTCATCTAGTTCTTTGATGAAAGGCTAATACAGATTATTTATTTTCTGTATTTAGGATATCATTCTATTACATCAGTCTACAAAAATTTAACGATTATTATTGATCTTAGAGAGCCTCGGGTTCTCCACTGGCTAAAGAGAAAATAGACTTCTTGAAAGATTATGGGATATACTTTTATCAGAGGAGCCAGATCTTTGGATTTAACATAGTGCCTTTTGACCAGTCACTTAATCTTACTCATAGTCTCCATTTTCTCACCTGCAATAGTAACATAGAAATAATAATATAAGGCTGACCTAGGTGTGCTAGATAAGCTTTCATTTGCCCCACCAGATGCACTCTTCCTGCTTCTCCACTCTGCTTTGTGACTCAGGAAGCTAATTTGTATGGGTTGCATCCATGGGCTCCCTTGATTTCTGGCTTCCAGTGCGTTCATTCAATGGAAGGCAATGGCAGGAGGTAAGGGGTCAGCAAGAGAATGAGGTCAAGGCATTTATTCTCCCTTGCTCCCTCCCTGCTGGGTCATCCTGGGTTGGCTGCATCCTTTTACTTAGAGTTAGGGTCCCTTTACCTCCTGTCTGATGGCCATCTCTAAACAGTTACACTCTAATCACTTCCCTTGGCCCTTCAGGCTGGGGGGCCTAGAAGCCTAGTAGTGGTAATGGCTACCACATCGGAGTGTTGCAACATCACTTGTTGGTTTCCTTTTAACCTTGTCGACAAACCTTTGTAAATAGTTCCTTTATTAAATTCTCCTCAATTACCCGGACTGAGCATGCCATCAATTTCCTGCCAGCACCATGACTGATACCCTGGGTTACAGGTTGTTTGGGGAACTATATGCAATGTCATATACAAGGATACAAAATACAAAGCATATACAAATGTTAGGTCTGATTTTTATCAGAAATCAAACACTGAATAATTGAACTCACCAGTGAAGAAGATCCAGGTGGATCAAAAACATGAGATTGAAGCAAAATTTAAACAGGCTGTGACTAGTCAGTTCACCAAAAAGTAAATTGCCAGGGCTGGAAAGGCTTATAGGTAGCGAGCAGAAAAACAAATACCCGTGAGATGGCCATCTCTAATAAGACATGGATCAGTGAAAAATCTCAGATGAGGTAGAAGAGAGATGTGAAAGGTTGTAAACCCAGGACAGCCTCCTCCAAAAGAATCCCCCACCCCCACCCCCAGTCTCTGGGCAACTTTATGCTGCCACCGAGAGGACAGAGCACCATGTTATCTCCAAAGCCCAGTCCTTGTCATTCATTTCTCCAGTAGTTTCTCTGTCCCACATTTTCCACTACAATATAGCATGTCTATGGTCAGTTTAAGGGCACTCACTATTTTTCTTCCACTCCAATGCAATCTTGGAGTAAAACTGTTCCTTAGTCTCTTCCAGACCTTCTCTGTTTCATCATCCTTTTATTCTACAGCGCTCCATAGAGTTTAAAGGGTCTAAAGGGTCATTTCCTCTGACTCTTTAGATGATTTGTATTTATTGCTCATTCATATTGTTTCCACCTCCACAGGGTTGTGTAAGTTTTCTTTGATATCTAAATGTTTGAAAAAGCAGAGGACTTGCCTATCCTGGGTTCAGGCCTACCCTCAGCCTCAAGCTGACACTGTTGTCCTTGAAACTTTGTGAATCCCAAGTTAGCAGCGTTCCCTGGACTTTGCCTGTAGAAATTCTCTGAACTAGACACTCCTCTGTCCAGTAACCAGGAACCAATCTCTTCTCTCAATTCTGACAGCTGCTTCAGTCCCACAATCCACTCAATCCCTAAGCAGCTTCAAGACTTGACTTAATTATTCTCTCCAGGCTCCCACCCTTTGACAGCCCTTCCCCTCCCACCAGCCCTTTTGTACCACCTAAGCTCACAACCTGTCACACCTCTTTAGGACCATTGTCTCACCTCAGATAATATGAACGTAGAACAATTATACATCCCCAACTCAATTATAAGTAAATTCCTCTAACCCCAGACACACAGCAGCTACTTCCACATCTACATATGAATTTGGGGGAGAGGGGCTCAGCCAGAGGGAATGGAGGAGAATCAGGTCTTTGTAGTATAAGTCACTTGGCACAGAGAGAGCTAGGTGGCTTTTCCTGCAAACTAAAGCAGAAGCCATCCCATCCCATGACTTCCAAACTACCTAGGATGGAAAGCAAGAGAAACATAGTGTTTTTCCAATCATAAAGAAGAATTTAATGTTCATTTCTTGATAAGAGCTTGAAAATATTGATGCAATAGTGTAATTTTACCTTGTCAATGTAATGTCCTCAGAGTTCTAAAGTGGATTTGCTAAAATTCTTCAGTAGTTAGGAGAATATGCTATAGTTGTTAAGTACACAGGCTCTGTAGTCAGCTTACCTGGATTAGAAATCCTAGATCTGCCACTTAGGCAAGTAATTTAAACTCTATATGTCTTGCTTTCCTCATCTGTAAAATGGGATAATAATTGTACAATATACCTATCTCACAGGGCTTTGTGAAGACCAGATGAATTATTATTTGGAAAGAGCTTAGAATCATGTTAGAGAGAAAATAAAAACTTAAAGTCCAAAGATTGAGTGCTAAGTGAAAGTTTTTACTGTTAATCAAAGTAAAACCCAGTCTTACACAGATGGTAGGCTTTGTCGATTTGGGCTAGAGTGATGGAAATAGAATAGGGCTTTTAAAGCCAAAAACTTCACATTATCTCAATTCCATATTAGGAAAGCAAAGACTACTGCTGATCGGTTGTCAGTATCTGGGAAAATTGGTTTGTATTGTGTATACACTGAGATCCCAGTTGCCTCGACTGTGTACCCTGAGGTCCTTGCTTTAGGATTATGGAATCCAGTTGTCATTTTAGCAGAAGTTAGGCCTGTGCTGTTGTCAGCAGGCTAGATGGCTACAACAGGGTTCCTTTAAACAGTAGCTAGTACTTTATAGTAGTTATTTATTTTTACTCTGTTAAAGCTGTTGAACATGGCTATATTCTGCACATGAAAATTTTGGTCACCTAGCCATACTTCATATGAATGTCAGTGAAAATTCTAAAAAAGCCCTATCTCTGGTCCAGTGCTCACTGAAGTGAATAGAAGTAAATACCTGAATTGTGTCGAGATTCCAAATGCTAGTGCCAAGAACATTAATGGAAGCAGCCACCAGATAGGTAATTTCAACAGAGAAATGGAAACTAAAAAACAAAACTCTAGAGCTGAAATAAAAACTCACTAGATGAACTCAGTAGCAGATTGGAAATATCAGAAGAAAGAATTCTTGAACTTGAAGATACCCATAAAAACTCATTGGTGTTGAGTCGATTCCGACTCAGAGCAACCCTATAGGACAGAGTAGAACTGCTCCATAGAGTTTCCAAGGAGCAGCTAGTGGATTCGAACTGCTGACCTTTTGGTTAGCAGCTGAGCTCTTAACCACTGTGCCACCAGGGATGGATAAATATTATCACTCAATCCAAAGAACAGGGAGAAAAAAAACTGAAAAATAATGAACATAACCTCAATTACCTGTGGAACAACAGAAAGAAGCCCAACAAAAGTGTAATTTTAATCCCAGAAAAGGGAGAAGGAAAAGTTACTTAGACAAATAATGGCCAAAAACTTCCCAGATGTGAAGAAAAACATAATTTACAGATCCTAGAAACTCAATAAACTCCAAGCAGACACATCATGGCTAATCCGCTGAAACCCTAATACAAGGCAAACATCTTGAAAGCAGCCATAAAAAAAAAAGACATATTTCATATAGGGGAACAAATATAACGTTAACAGCTTACTTCACATCAGAAACTATAGCAACCAGTGAAACAACATATTCAAAACACTGAAGTTAAAAAAGAAAAAAACTGTCAACCAAGAAATCTATATCCAGGAAATTTATCCTTCAAAAATGAAAGGGAAATTAAGATAAATAAAAACTGAGTGAGTTCATTACCAGCAGACCTGTACTAGATGAAATGCTAAAGAAAATTCTTTCACCTGAAAGGAAATAACATTCGATAGCAACTTGAATATACAAGAAAGAATAAAGAGCATTGGAAATGGTAAATATGAGAGTAAATATAAAAGCCTATTTTTTCTCTTCTTAATACTTCTAGCAGACATATGACTGTTTAAAGCAAATATTATTATACTGTATTGATGGGTTTATAATATATATAGATGTAATTGTGTGTATGTGTATGTGAGAATAAGAAGGCAGGAAAGAAAATGCACTGTTGCAAGGCTTCTATGTTTTACCGGAAGCAATTCAATATTAAATTTATGTAAACTGTGTTAAGTTTAAGATGCATATTTTCAACCCTAGCACAACAACTGAAAAATAGTGCAAAGAGATAGAGAATGTCAATAAAATAATTAAATAACATACTAAAGAATGTATTTTATTAGCAAGAAAGAAAGAACAGAGGAACAAAAAGAGATGAGACAATTAAAAAACAAATAGTAAATTGCAAGCCTAAATACAATATCAATCATTACATTAAATGTAAATAGATAGACTAAACCCTCCAATCAAATGGCAGAGATTGTCAGATTGAATTTTTGAAAAACGCTGTGAGACAAGTAGACTAAAAGCAAAAGACTGGAAAAAATATGTCATGAAAATAGTAAATGTAAGAAAATTTATGCTATATTAATATCAGATAAATATCAGAGTGGCTACATTAATATCAGACGAAATAAACTTCAAGGGTAAAGAGTATTAATAAAGTCAAACAGGAAAACTTCACAATGACAGAAGAGTCAGTACATCAGAAATATATAATAATTATAAATATATGTGAACCTTAAAAACAAGGGATTGACTGCACAGTGGCATGAGGGAACATTTTCAGGTGAAGGAAATGTTCTATATTATGATTGTGATGATAGTTACATGACTATACACATTTATCAAAACTTGTTAAATTGTTTCCTTAAAATTGATAAATGTTAATGTATATAATTTACACCTTAAAAAACAATGAAATGAAAAGCAAATAATAATAATTCAGTATAAACATAATGATGCATACAGGTATGTAAGTTAGCCTTAAATGTACACCCTAGGGGCAGTTAGTTTACATTTGAAGTATCCTAATCAGGAATCCACACTCCAGGGGAGATTAGTTAGTGTTTGAAGGACCCTAATCAGGAATGCACACCCCTTACATGGCTAAGCCAAGTGCTTTTAAAATCTTATCCAAACATGCACCCAAGTGTTCGTTATTTAGCACAAGGGCTGTTAGAAATAATTAAATATTTTATGGGGAAATTAATCATGTTCAAGAAAAATTAAACAGGTACCTTGACATGAACAAGGTATAAAAATCTGGCAAATCTGTCAGCTTAATACCTGCAAACAACACCCTGAATACATTTGTTCCTCCACTTAGAGAGAACTCTGTCACAGTTTCACCTAGAAAAATTGGCTGATCATACCACCAGAATATTGGTTGCATCCTCCTCTGAACGAACCTTTCATGCAAAGTGCTTGTCGGAATGTCTGCAAGGACAGAGAATGAGGTACTCATATTGGTTCTGCTGCCTGCTTTGTAGTAAATATCTACATGTGTGCCAGAATTCAGGCTGAAACTTGCTATCACTGTTATATACCACCTGGTAGTGAAGTTGTTGGTAGGGGGTATATCCCCCCCGCCGCCACTATCATCTCCAGTTGTCAGAAGCTAATGATATTGTGAATAGTTATATTTTATTTAATCATTTCACAGCAACACCCCATTTTGTCCAGAAGAAGACCTTGTGTTCCTTCTCTGCTACGACAACTTAGGTAGTTTAAAATAGATTAAGTTTCTATCAATCAATGTAATACATCACATTAATAGAAAGGGAAAAAAACACACAGTGATCTTAATGATGCAAATAAAGTACTTGACAAATTCTAACACCGTTTCATGATAAACTAAGAGTAGAAGTGAACTTTCTCAACATCATATAGGCCATATATGGAAAACCCATAGCTAACATCATACTTAATGGTGAAAGACTGAACATTTTTCTTGTAAGATGAGGACTAAGACACCACTTCTGTTCAACATAGTACTGGCTATCATAGCCAGAGCAATTAGGCAAGAAAAAGAAATAGAAGTCATCCAAATTGGAAAGTAAGAAGTAAAACTATATCCACAGATGACATGATCTTATATCTAAAAACACTAAAATTCACAAAAAAACACCTGTTAGAGCTAATAAGCAATTCAGAAAAGTTACAGAATGCAAAATCAACACAAACAAATCAGTTGTATTTCTATACATTGGCAATAAACAACTTAAAAAAGAAATTAAGAAAACAATTCCATTTTAAATAGTATCTAAAAGAATAAAATACTTAGGAATAAATTTAACCAAGGAGGTACACAACTTGTACACTGAACCCTATAAAACATTGCTGAAAGAAATTAAAGAAGACCTAAATAAAGGGAAAGAAATCCTGTGTTCACAGACTGAAAGACTTAATATTATTAACATGACAATACTACCCAAAACAATCTACAGATTCAACACATTGCCTATCAAAGTTCCAACAGCATTTTTTGTAGAAATGGAAAAATCCACCCAAAAATTCATATGTAATTTCAAAACAAACAAAAAAACCCATTGCCATCGAGTCAATTCCGACTCATAGTTACCCTATAGGACAGAGTAGAACTGCCCTGTAGGGTTTCCAAGGAGCAGCTGGTGAATTCAAACTGCCGACCTTTTGGTTAGCAGCCAAGCTCTTAACCACTGTGCCACCAGGGCTCCATATAATTTCAAGGGACTCAGAATATACAACAAATCTATATTGAAAAAGAAAAACAAATATGGAGGACTCAAATTTCCTGATTTCAAAACTTACTACAAGCTACAGTAATCAAAGCACTGTGGTACTGGCATAAGGATAGACATATAGACCAATGGAATCAAATTGAGAGTCCAGAAATAAACTCATACATCTGTGGCCAATTGATTTTTGACAAGGGTTCCAAATTCATTCAATGGGGAAAAAATAGTCTCTTTAACAAATGGTGTTGGGACAACTGATCTCCACGTGCCAGAGAACAAAGTTGGATCCATACCTATCACCATATACAAAGTTAATTCAAAACAGATCAAAGACCCTAACTTTAAGAGCTAAAATTATAAAACTCTTAGAAAAAAATACAAGGGAAAATCTTCATGACCTTGAATTTGGCAATAGTTTCTCAAATACTACATCGAAAATCCAGGCAACAAAAGAAAAAAAAATGGATAAATCAGACTTCATTAAAATTAAGAGAGTGAAAAAACAGCTCACAGAATGGGAGAAAAATTTGTAAATTATATATCTGATAAGAATCTAAGAATAAGAATATATTAAAATTCCTACAACTCAACAAGAAGAAGACAAACAACTCAATCAAAAAATTGGCAAAGAATATGAATATACATTTCACCAAAGAAGAAATACAAATAGCCAACAAACACATGAAAAGATGCTCAACATCATTAGTCCTTAGGGAAAGGCAAATCAAAAGCACAAATTCAGGAAGCTCAGCAAACCCCAAATAGGGTAAATACAAATAAAACCACTCCTAGGCATATTTATAGTTAAACTACTGAGAAGCAAATATAAAGAGAAAATCTTGAAAGCAGTCAGAGAAAATTGACACATTATACACAGGGAAATAATATTTTGAAAAACCACTGACTTCTCATTGGAAACAATGGAGGCCAGAAGACAGTGGAAAAACATCTTTAAAGTGCTGAAAGAAAATGTCAACCCATAATTCCATATCCAATGAAAATATCCTTCAAGAATAAAGATAAATTTAAAATATTTTAGGATAAAAGAAAAGTAAGAGACTCCATTGTCAGCAGACCCACACTATAAGAAATGGTAAAAGAAGTTCTTCAAGCTGATGTAAAATGATACCAGATGGAGATGTGGTTCTTAGGAAAGAATGAAGAGCAAGGGCTAGGACTATGGTGAGGCATATGAAGCACCCAGAGCACAAAATTTAAGAGTGCCTGCTTAAACTTTACATACTGGGTGGCTCACTAGCATCCCAACCCTGTGAAGAACACTGTGGTAGACAGGACATGCACTTCCCAGATACCCCGTCAAGGGAAGACTTTTTGCCCAGCTATCCGCTTCTTCATGGTTTGCCTTATTGGTAGAAGTCTAAAGTGTCTCTCCCAAGGACAGCCATTCCCAGGGTGGCACAAATCCAATGACTGATTTAGATGAGGATTTAAAGGCCTGACCATTTTGGTCCAACTCAAGACAACTCTGAGAGGCCATATATGCTCCAGATGTTCCTGTGGGGTTGGCAGGGACAGATCACCAAATAAGCAAGGTACACACGGGCTTACTTGTGCTTATTTACTCATCTGTAGCGCACAATTTCATTTGTTTTCACCACATTAAAGACGTGTGTACTTTGCTTACTGTAAGCCTGTACATACCTTGCTTGCTGCTTAATCCACCCCTGGGGGTTGGTCAAGGTTTTGTTAGGCCTGTAACATGGTGCAACTTCTCGCTCTGCCCAATCCTTCTTCTTATGCCTCTTTCTACAGGTGTTGATCCCTAATAAATATTCTGAATGCTAAAATTTGTCTCAGATTCTGTTTCCAGTGCTAGCTTTTGGCAAGTACTGGCAATGGTACATTTTGGGATAAATATAATAAGACTCTTTGTTCCTCTTAATTTATTTCAAGTACATATGACTATTAGCACAATGGTTGAACACTCAGTCGCTAACTGAAAGGTTGGGGGTTCGAACCCACCCAGCAGCTACACGGGAGAAAGACCTGGTGATTTGCTTCTGTAAAAATCACAGCCTAGAAAACTCTATGGGACAGTTCTATTCTGTCACATAGGGTTGCTATGAGTCGAAAATCAACTTGACAGAACCTAATAACAACAGACCATATGTGGACACCAATTCAAGAGAACTAAATTTTTGAAAATGTATAAGGCCATCAGGTAAACATGAAAAATAACTGGATATTTGATATTAACAACTTATTTAATTTTTTAGGAATAACAATTATATTGGGTTTATGCTTTATAAAGAAGCCATTATCTTTTATTAATGGACAAATAGATCAGTGAAATAGAATAGAGACCCAGAACATTTAATATACGAAAAAAAGTGGCATTTCAAATTATAACGGAAAGGATGGGCTATACATGAAGTGATATTGGGATCATTTGTTGTACATTATGAAAAAATAGAGTTCAAGTCCTAATTCATACCATACACAAAAATAAATTCTAGATGGATTAAAGAAATAAATGTAAGTCCTCTAACTGAATCCTATAGTAAGTTTTAAGATGAAAAGGTAAGAGAATATTTTTATCATAGGATGAGGAAGATATTCTTAAGATTCAAACCAAGCAACCATAAAGAAAAAGAATGAACATTTTAATTATGTAATCAATAAATGTTATAATAACAAATTGTATAATTTAATTGTATTATTAATAAATTGAAACCATGAACGAAATTAAAAAGGACAGATTGGGAGAAATACTTGTAACATATATGACAAAGGAATCATATCCAGAATATATGAAAAAATCTCTTAAGGAAAGGGCAAAGAACCTAATATGAGCAGGGGGGTATAAATGATGTGATTAGGCAATTCACAAAAGACAACATTTAAATGGCCACTACAAATATAAAAAGGTGTGCATTCTTTTTCTGTTAGTTTGTTTATTGTTGTAGTTTAGGAGAAAGTTTACATTTCAAGTTAGTCTCTTATACAAAAAATTCTACATACATCGTTATGTGACCCTAATTGCTCTCCCTATACTGTGACAGCACACTCCTCCTTTCCACCCAATTTCCCATGTCCATTCAACCAGCTCCTAACCCTCTCTGCCTTCTCATCTCACCTCCGGACAGAAGCTGCCCATTTAGTCTCTTGTATCTACTTGAGCTAAGAAGCACACTCTTCACGAGTATCATTTTGTGTCCCACAGTCCAGTCCAATCTTTGTCTGAAGAGTTGGTCTCGGAAATTGTTTTAGTTCTGGGCTGATAGAGAATCTGGGGGCCATGCTTTCTGGGGTCCCTCCACTCTCAGTCATACCATTAAGTCTGGTCTTTTTACTAGAATTTGAGTTCTGCACCCCACCTTTCTCTTGCTCCATCCGGGACTCTGTTGGGTTCCCTGTCAGGGCAGTCATTGGTGGTAGCTGGGCACCATCTAGTTCTTCTGGTCTCAGGCTGATAAAGTCTCTGGTTTATGTGGCACTTCTGCCTCTTGGGCTAGTACTTTCCTTGTCTTTGGTGTTCTTCATTCACCTTTGCTCCAGGTGGTTGGGACCAATTGATGTATCATAGATGGGCGCTTGCAAGCTTTTAAGATCCCAGATACCACTCACCAAAGTAGGATGCAGAACATTTTCTTAATAAGCTTTGTTATGGCAATTGACCAAATGTCCCCTGAAAGCATGGTCCCCAGACCCCAACCCCTCCTACTCTGTCCCTCGAAGTGTTTGAATGTATTCAGGAAACTTCTTAGCTTTGGCTTAGTCCAGTTCTGCTGACTTCCCCTGTAGCGTGTGCTGTCCTTCTCTTCACCTAAGGCAATTCTTGTCTACTATCTAGTTCGTGAATAACCCTTACCCTCTGTCCCCACCCTGGTAACCATCAAACAATGTTTTCTTCTGTGTTTAAACCTTTTCTTGAGTTCTTATAGTAGTTGTCTTATACAGTATTTGTCCTTCTGTGACTGACTAAATTCACTCAGCATAACGCCCTCCAGATTCCTCCAATTTATAAGATGTTTTCACGGCTTCATCGTTGTTCTTTATTGTTGGGCAGTATTCCATTGTGTGGATATACCATAATTTGTTTATCCATTCATCCGTTGATGGGCACCTAGGTTGTTTCCATCTTTTTGCTATTGTAAACAGTGCTGCAATGAACATGGGTGTGCATATATCTATTCTTGTGATAGCTCTTATTTCTACAGGATATATTCCAAGGAGTGGGATAGCTGGATCATATGGTACTTCTATTTCTAGCTTTTTAAGGAAGCACCAAATCGATTTCCAAAGTGGTTGTACCATTTTACATTCCCACCAACAGTGTATAAGTGTTCCAGTCTCTCTACAACCTCTCCAGCATTTATTATTTTGCATTTTTTGGAATAATGTTAACCTTGTTGGGGTGAGATGATATCTCATTGTAGTTTTGATCTGCATTTCTCTAATGGCTAATGATTGTGAGCATTTCTTCATGTGGCTGTTAGCTACCTGAATATCTTCTTTGGCGAAGTGCCTGTTCATATCAAAAGGTGTGCATTCTTACTACGTATCAAGGAAAGCAATATTAAGACAACATAAATTTTTTTTTGTCTATCAGATTGGTAAAAATTTCCACTTGTGGTGAAAGCCTATAAATTAATAAGACCTCTCTGGAGGGAAATTTCACAGTTGCTATCAAAATATAAAATAGGCATACTTCTGGATGCAGCACATGTGCGCACACAAAGTGACAAGGACAAAGCTGTTTATTGCCTAATTTTTTTAAATTTTTTGTTTATTTTTTTAATTGTACTTCAGGTGAAGGCTTACAGAACAACTAGTTTCTCATGAAACAGAAGTACACATGTTGTTTTATGACATTGGTTAAAAACCCCACAACATATCAACCCTCTAACTTCTCAAATTTTTTTTTTTTTTTTGGTGAAAATACACATAGCCAAAGATACACCATTTCAAAAATTTCTACATGCACAGTTCAGTGACATTGACTATGCTCTTCCAATTGTGCTGTTATTCTCACCTAAGATGAAGGCTTACAGAACAAAATAGTTTCTCATTTAATAGTTACTACAAATGTTGCCCTATGACAATGGTTAACAATCTCACAACATATCAACAAGATCCTTACTCAGTCTTGGGTTCCCTATCACCAGCTTCCTTGTCCCCTTCTGCCTTCTGGCCCTTGTCACTGGAATCCTGTACCTTGTTAGTCTCATTTGGTTTTACGGGGCTGTCCACTCCCAGGCTGAACAGTGAACCTCAGAGGTAAATTCACCACTGAGCTAAAAGGGGGTCTGGGAACCATACTCTCGAGGTTTCTCCAGTCTCCATTAGGCCAGTAAATCTGGTCTTTTTTTTTTTATGAGTTAGAATTATGCTCTACAACCTTCTACAGCTCTGTCCAGAACCCTCTGTTGTGATCCTGGTCAGAGCAGTCAGTGGTGGTAGCCAGGGACCATCTAGCTGTACTGGTCTCAGTCTGATGGAAGCCTTCGTAGCTGTGGACAATTAGTCCTTTGGACTAATCTTTTCCTTGTATCCTGTTCTCTTCATTCTCCCTTGCTCCCGAAGGGATGAGACCAGTGGAGTATCTTAGATGGCAGCTCACAGGCTTTTAAGACCCCAGACACTACTCACCAAGGTAGAATGTAGAGCGTTGTCTTTATAAGCTGTGTCAAGCCAACTGAGCTAGATGTTCCCCGAGACCATGGTCCCCACAGCCCTCCACCCAACAATTCAATCCCTAAGGGAGTTTGGATGTGTCTATGGGGATTCCATGACCTTTCCTTGTACAAGTTGTGCTAGTTTCCCCTGTATTGTGCACTGTCTCACCCTTCACCCAAGATACCACTTATCCCTGGATTGTTACATTTTGTGTGTGAACTTTTTCATGGGTTTTTACAATAGAGGTCTCATACAATATTTGTCCTTTTCTGATTGACTTATTTCACTCAGCATAATGTCCTCCAGTTTCATCCATGTTATGAGATGCTTCACAGATTCATTGTTGTTCTTTCTCATTGCATAGTACTCCATTGTGTGTAGGTACCATAGTTTGTTTATCCATTCATCTGTTGACGGGCAGCTAGGTTGTTTCCATCGTTTTGCTATTGTGAACAATGCTGCCATGAACATAGGTATGCATATGTCTATTCGAGTGACGACTCTTATTTCTCTAGGATATATTCCTAGGAGTGGGATTGCTGGATCGAATGATATGTCTATTTCTAGCTTTCTGAGGAAGCGCCATATCATTTTCCAAAATGGTTGTATCGTTTTGCATTCCCAGCAGCATTGCATAAGTGTTATGATCTCCCCGCAACCCCTCCAAAATTTGTTATTTCCAGTGTTTTTGATTCGTGCCAGTAATGCCAGGGTGAGATGGTATCTCATTGTGGTTTTAACTTGCATTTCTCTAATGGCTAGTGATCGCGAGCATTTCCTCATGTGTCCGTTGACCATTTGAATGTCTTCTTTGGTGAAGTGTCTGTTCATTTCCTTTGCCATTTTTTAATAGGATTATTTGTCTTTTTGTTGTAGAGGTGTTGGATTTTCTTGTAGATTATGGAGATTAGACCTTTGTCTGACTTGTACTGTCCAAAAAGTTTTTCCCAGTCTGTAGGTTCTCTTTTTACTCTTTCGGTGAAGTCTTTAGAAGAGCATAGGTGTTTGATTTCTAGAAGATTCCAGTTATGTAGCTTATCTATTGGGGTTTGTGCATTGAAGGTTTTGGTTTATATCCTGTTAATGCCATGTATTAAGGCCTGAAGTGTTGGTCCTATTTTTTCTTCTATGAACTTTATAGTTTTAGGCTTTATATTCAGGTCTTTGATCCATATTGAAGTAGTTTTTGTATACAGTGTCAGGTATGGGTCCTGTTTCGTTTTTTTGCAGGTGGATATCCAGTTTTGCCAGCACCATTTGTTAAAAAGACTGTCTTTTCCCCATTTGATGGACTTTGGGCCCTTGTCGAAGATCAGGTGACCAGAGGTGGATGGATTTACATCCGGGTTCTCAATTCTGTTCCATTGGTCAATGTATCTGTCGTTGTACCAGTATCAGGCTGTTTTGACTACTGTAGCTGTATAGTAGGTTATGAAGTCAGGTAGTGTGAGTCTTCCAACTTTATTCTTCTTCAGTAGTGCTTTACTTATTCGGGGCTTCTTCCCTTTCCATATAAAGTTAATGATTAGTTTTTCCATCTCTTTGAAGAATGTTGTTGGTATCTGGATCGGGATTGCATTGTATTTGTAAATTGCTTTGGGTAGAATTGTCATTTTCACAATATTGAGTCTGCCTATCCATGAGCATGGTATGTTTTTCCATTTATGTAGATCCCTTTGGGTTTCATGCAGTAGTGTTTTGTAGTTTTCTTTGTATAGGTCTTTTACTTCCCTGGTCAGATTTATTCCTAAGTATTTTATCTTTTTAGGGGCTATTGAAAATGGTATTGTTTTCCTGATTTCATTTTCATCGTTCTCCTTACTGTTGTGTAGGAATCCAACTGATTTTTCTATGTTTATTTTGTATCCTGCTACTCTGCTGAATCTTTCTATTAGTTCCAGTAGATTTCTTGTGGAGTCTTCAGGGTTTTCTATGTATAGTATCATATTATCTGCAAACAGGGACAGTTTAACTTCTTCATTACCAATTTGGATGCCCTTTATTTATTTTTCTTGCCTTATTGCTCTAGGAATGGTGATAAAGGGCATCCTTGTCTTGTTCCTGTTTTCAAGGGGAATGTTTTCAGCCTCTCTCCATTAAGAATGATGTTGGCCACTGGTTTTGCATACATGCCCTTTATTATGTTGAGATATGTCCCTTCTATACCTATTTTATTGAGAGTTTTTATCAGGAATGGGTGTTGGACTTTGTCAAATGCCTATTCTGTGTCAATTGAGATGATCATGTGATTCTTTTCTTTCCTTTTATTTATGTGGTGGATTATGTTGATGGATTTTCTAATATTGAACCATCCTTGCATACCTGGTATGAATCCTACTTGGTCGTGGTGTATTATATATTTGATACGATGATGAATTCTATTGGCTAGAATTTTGTTCAGAATTTTTGCATCTATATTCATGATAGATACTGGTCTGTAATTTTCTTTTTTTGTGGTGTCTTTGTCTGGTTTTGGTATCAGCGTTATGCTGGCTTCATAGAATGAATCTGGAAGTGTTGCTTCCTTTTCTATGCTCTGAAATAGCTTGAGTAGTACTGGTACAAGCTCTTCTGTGAATGTTTTGTAGAATTCTCCAGTGAAACCATCTGGGCCAGGGCTTTTTTTTTTGTTGGGAGTTTTTTTTTTTATTATTACCTTTTCAATCTCTTCTCCTATTATGGGTCTGTTCAGATTTTCAACATCGCTTTGTTGTAGTTTGGGTAGGCCGTGTGTTTCTAGAAATTTATCCATTTCTTCTAGGCTTTCAAATTTTTGGAGTATAGTTTTTCATAATATTCTGTTATAATCCTTTTTATTTCATTTGGGTCTGTTGTCATGTCACCCATTTCATTTCTTATTTGGGTTATTTGTGTCTTCTGCTGTTTTTCTTTTTTCAGTCTGACTAGTGTTTTGTCGATTTTGTTGATTGTTTCAAAGAACCAACTTTTGGTTTTGTTGATGCTTTCTATTGTTTTTCTGTTCTCTATTTCATTTATTTCTGCTCTCATCTTTACTATTTCCTTTCTTCCGGTGGTTGTGGGCTTTTTTTGCTGTTCTTTTTCTATTTGTTTGAGTTGTGTAGTTAATGTTTTTATTTTGTCCCTTTCTTCTTTTTTGATATGTGCATCTATTGCTATAAATTGTCCTCTGAGGACTGCCTTTGCTGTGTCCCAAAGATTTTGTTATGATGTGTTTTTATTCTCATTTGATTCTAGGAATTTTTTGATTCCATCTCTGATTTCTTCTATCACCCAGTGATGTGTAAGCAGGGTATTATTCAGTTTCCAATTAGTTAATTTTTTTCCTTGCTCTTTCTATTGTTAATTTCTACCTTGATGGCATTGTGGTCAGAGAAGATACTTTGAATTACCTCGATGTTTTGGATCTTGTTGAGGATTGCTCTGTGGCCTAAGATGTGGTCTATTCTGGAGAACGTTCCATGTGCATTGGAGAAGAATGTGTACTTTGCAGTGGTTGGATGGAGTGTTCTATATATGTCTATGAGGTCAAGTTGGCTGATTGTGCCCTTTAGGTCTTCTGTATCTTTGCTGAGTTTCTTCTTAGTTGTTCTGTCCTTTACTGAGAGTGGTGTGTTGAAGTCTCCTACTATTATTGTGGAACTGTCAATTTCTCTTTTCAGTGTTGTTAGAGTTTCTTTTATGTATTTTTGAGCCCTGTCATTGGGTGTGTAGATGTTTATTATGGTTATGTCTTCATGATGGATTGTCCCCTTAATCAGTATATAGTGTCCTTCTTTGTCTTTTATGGTAGATTTTGTTTTAAATTCTATTTTATCTGAGATTAGAATTGCCACTCCTGCTCTTTTTTGGTAGTTGTTAGCTTGATATTTTTTTTCCAACCTTTGACTTTTAATAAATTCACATCTTTGCTTCTAAGGTGTGTCTCTTGTAGACAACATATTGACGGATCCTGTTTTCTTATCCATTCTGTCACTCTCCGTCTCTTTATGGGTGCATTGATTCCATTTACATTCAGTGTAATTATTGATAGATGTGAGTTTGTTGCTATCGTTTTGTAGTGCTTTTTTTTTGTGGTGCTGACGTTTTCTTTGTTCTTCTTACTCGCTTGTGCTGAGTTACTTTTGTTTGTGGATCTTTTTTTTCATTTCTTTTGTTTTTGTAGGTTTTGTTTTTGCCGAGACTTTAAGTTTTTCATCTTTATATTTAAGAGTTGATTTGTTAACTTTCTTTGTGGTTACCATGAATTTTACCATTATCTTTCTAAGTTTGAATCAGTCTACCATTACTTGGCATCGCCTTGCCTTCCTCTCCATTAGAAGGTTCTATACCTATGCCGTTTATTCCCTCTTTTATCGTTTTGATGTTGTTGTCATTTATTGATTAACTGCTCTGATTCCCTGTTGTATTTCTTTTGGTTTTGGATAGTCCTTGAGAGTTCATTTCCTAGCTTGGTATCCTGCATCCTAGGTTCTGCCTGTGAGCTGAAGCTGTTTGTCCGCAGATGGAAGAACTCCCTTTAATAATTCTTGTAAGTTTGGTTTGACTTTTACATATTCCCTTAATTTATGTTTATCTGGAAATGACCTAATTTCACCATCAAATTTGAATGACAGTTTTGCAGGATATATTATTCTTGGCTAACAATCTTTTTATTTCATGATTTTATATATGTCATCCCATTGCCTTCTTGCCTGCATGGTTTCTGCCGAATAATCTGAGCTTAGTCTTATTGTTTCTCCTCTGTATGTGACTTCTTGTTTTTCAAGAGCTGCTCTCAGGATTCTTTGTTTGTCTTTGGTTTTGGCGAGTGTGAATATGATATGCCTTGGTGATTTTCTTTTGGGGTCTCTTGTATATGGTGTTCGTTGAGCTTCTTGGATGTCCAGCTTTTCATCTTTCATGATATTGGGGAAGTTTTCTGTCAGCAGTTCCTCAATGAGCCTCTCTGTGTTTTCTGTTGTCTCCCCCTGCTCTGGAATTCCAATCACGTGAAAATTTTTGCTTTTGATTGTTTCCCACATAACTCTCAGGGTCTCTTCATTTTTCTTTGTTCTTTTTTCTGAGTTTCCCTCAAACAGAGTTGTATCCAAGTGTTTGTCTTCAATTCCACTCATCCTGTCTTCCACGGTTTCAAATCTGCTTCTCAGCCCTTCTATGACACCGTCCATTTCTGAAATCTTGTTGTTTATCTTTTGGATTTCTAATTGTTGTTTTTGTATAATTTCTAGTTGTGAATTGATTTTGGCATTTTGTTCCTGCATAATTTTCCTGAATTCTTCCAATTTTCTGTCTGTATTTTCCATGAATTTGTCTTTTTTTCCCCTCATGTTTGTCAGATTTTTGCCTCAGTTCTTGGATAATTCTGAGTATTAGAGATTTGAATTCCCTATCAGGTAGTTCTAGTGCATTTTCTTCCACAGGAGAGTCATCTGGTGTTTTATTTTGGATGCCTACTGGAACCATCCTGTCCTGTTTTTGTAAATGTTTTGATATTCTCTGCTGTCTTCAGGGCATTCAGTAGTTATTTTTCTCGTTTATTGATTGTAGGTTTGTTTGTTTCGTCCCTTTTTTAAAAATAATTTAACTATGTATGAGCAGGTGGACTGTGTGTTCTTTGTTGTTTGCTTATCTGTGCGCTCAATAATTTTCACCTCCTTCTCCAACTGGCAGGGTCAGTCACTCAGATATGGTATGGCAGGGCAGTTATAGCTGAAGAGGAGTTACTGGGACGGGTTGTTTGTGGCACTTACTACAGCCACCAGAGCGGGTCGGTAATCAGTGCAGAGCAGATTCCAGTAGGCCGTGCCTGTGCTGCTTGGTGGTGTGATGTCAAGCGCATGGTGTAGGTAAGCAGGTTGCAGCGGGGAGATTGTTATGTGTGGAGCTAAGATGGATATGGGAGAGAGGAGAGAGGAACAGGAGCCAAAAACATACAAACAAACAAAAAAGAATGCTAGGGGAGCTTGCTGTTGGAATGGAGAGATGAGAGACTATGAAATGGAGGAAACAGAAAGGGCAAGAAGAAGAAAAGAATGGATAAATAAAAATCAGAAAGGTTAAAGAACTGCGAAGTTCCCAGGGATTCCACCAGTGCAGCTATGAGGTCTGGGGAAGTTGCTCTCAGGTGTTGCAGTACAGCCTGACTAGAAAGCGTAGAGGTATACAATGCCAGGTATTCAGGGAACAGAAAGAGATGGAAAATATAGAGAGAAGAGAAACTTAGCAATGAAGAAAGTCAAAAAGGGAAAAAGAGGGAAAACAACACAATAGAAATTAAAAAAAAAAAGAACAAGAAAGGCCCTCAAAAAAACAGAAAAAAAAACACCAACGAAAAAAGAAATGCCCTCAGGGACCCCTCCCCACATCTGTGGAAGCCGAAGGGGAGTCTCCTTGCCACACAGCTCCGCCTGGCCAGAAAGGACTCCCAACTCAAGAAAAGGAAAAGAAAACAAACAGTTCAAAATAAACAAATGGACAAAAGCCCCAGGATCCCACCAGCATGGTAGCCTAGACCGGGAAGCAGCTCCACACTCGAATGGAACTCCACAGCCCCTCAGGAAGAGTTAAAGATGGCACACGGAGCCAGGTACTTGAGCGAAAGGAGGGGAGGTGGCAAGAGGCAAGGAAGAAATCAAAAGAAGCAGGAAAAAAAAGCAACACTAGCAGCCAGCAAGTGGCACTCAGAGAGCCAGCTAGTGTGGGCTGGTGTTTCCGGACAAGAGACTGTATCCATGGGAAGCAGAGGGGGCCGAGGTGGGTGAAGAAGGGTAGAGAGTGGGAAAGCATGTACCACAAATTACCGGAGCTCTGCAGCCCCTCAGGAAGAAGCAAAGGTGGTACAAGGAGCGAGGTACTCGAGCGAAAGGAGGGGGAGGTGGGGAGAGGCAAGGAAGAAATCAAAAGAATTGGAAGAAAGGAACACCAGCAGCCAACAAATGGCACTCAAAGAGCCCGTTCGGGTGTGTGGAATCCAAGCAGCCAGTGTTTCCTAGTCAAGAGAGTGTGGCCACGGGAAGCAGAGGAGGCTGAGTTGGGGTGAAGAAGGGTTGGGGGTGGGAAAGCATATATTGCAAATTACCGGTTGTTTTGTCTCCCGCTGGATGCTCCGTGAGGCTGCTTTCTCGTACCCCCTGTTTGCTGGTCTCCGATAGGAGTCAAAATGGTGGATCCGCACTGTGTTAGCTGATAGGGGACCTCTGCAGAATCTCTCCTCGCTCTCCGTTCTCTGTCAGTTTTCTCACTCCATTTGGTGCTTGGCTGAGTTCTTTATCTCTTCGTTTGATGTTTTAGGGTTTCAGGATTGTTGTATTCTCTGTTTGGCTTAGTTTTTCGGATCTTTGCTGTGGAGGGACAGCGTGGTGCTTCTTCCTAGAGTGCCATTTTGCTGGAACTTCTGTCGCATTATTTTTAATTGCAAAAACTTTCTACAATCGAAATGTTCGTCAATTGTTAAATAAAGATACATCTATATTATGCAGTGGTTAAAATAAATGAAATAGATGTATATGCACTGACATGGAAACATTTCCAAGGCACATTATTAAGTGATAGAAAAGTTACTGAACAATTTTTTGGCAGTCTCATTAATGTAACCCAACAAATATGTAAGTACATATATATGTGAATCCATAGAGAATGGATTGGAAGGATTCACATCAAATGGATAGCAATGATTACTTCAGGAAGGAGGGCGGGATGGGGTGGTGGAATGTGAGAGGAATACTTGAACACTTTACTTTTTATACTTCTGTATGACTTGGATTATTCCAAATGGGAATGTATTTGTATATTGTGTAATTTTATCAATGTAATAAGTTTTTAAAATACTAAATAAAACTGAGTAATGTAAGAGGTGGGGCAGGGAACTGCTGTTTCTCATCATAAGCCCTTGAATACTACTGGATTTTTTTTAACCATGTGCATGCTTTAATTTGATTTTTAAAAAAAGAAGTAAAGGTTTAAAAATGCACATAAAATATATACTTTCACTCAAGACCTCATAGCACTAAGTGGCAGAGTTGGCCATCAAACCAAGGTTGTGTTAATAGCTTCTATAGAAAGAAATAAAAAAGAAAAAGGTTTAATTTAGTAATACATTGTAATTAATATTTTTTCTTTTATCTATATTAAGAGAAATATGATTATGGGTCCTTAATAATCTATATAATAGTCTATAAATAGTAATCTATTTTAAAAGTTTTAAATATGTTCCTTTTTTATAAAATCACTTCAAATGTTTTCTTCCTTCGTCCTCTCAATTTGCCCTGAAACTGGTGCAGTTGGGGTTAGCTTGGTGTCACCCTGCCTCAGTTAATTTTCAAGGATGACTCTTTAGCATGATTTATTAGCAGCTGTCTACTTTAAACATACTGTCCGGTAATTTATATTTCACTTCTAGTCAGTCAGATTTAAATCAGAAAGAGGATAGTTATCTGTTTTGGTTGTGGGTTTGTGTATTTTTCTATGTGCAGGGACATTCTTATTTCTGCATATCTTTATTTACAGATCAGCATGTGTGGTTCAGAGTTCCTGAATATGAGACCAAATGTTTTTGATTCTCCTTTTTTATTAAAAAAAAATGTTTTTAGTTTATTTGTGTACTATGGAAATATAGTGAATGACAAATTACCATCTTTATTTTTATAATGCATGAAGCAAGTTTATTCTTGCAAATAAAAATATTAAAATATACTGAAGAGAAAGGACTTTTAAATTTTATCTTCAAATAAAATATGTTTCTTATCAGTTTAGGACCCTCATGTTAGCGCACACAAGGCAAAGGAAGCTAGATTTAATGTCTGAGAAAAGTCTGCCTCATTGGTCTGCTGACTAATGATTAAGGGCTTAAAACAAAAATAATATCTAATATATAGTGAGCATGTATGATATGCTAAGATCTTTTATGTGGATTGTCTCATTGACCCTTAAAATGACCCTTTGAAGTAGCTACTACTATTATCCCCATTTTATAGATGACACAATTGAGGCTCAAAGAGTTAAAAGATTTGCCCAAAGTCACACATCTAGTAAGTAGTAGAGCCAGGATTTGATCTCAGAGCCTAATCTCACAACCACAATTCTATCCTATCTTAGACTCAATACCAGAGAATCCAAGATGGCAACCTATGGTGAGATATATGCACTGTGAGCCCTCTATTTTACTCATTATGCCACTGTCATCACTTATAACAAAGTGAAATGACAAGATATTAATACTTGGTGCCTTCACACACACCCTTAAGAAAAAGCCCAGGGGATTCTGTTGAAGCTTTCACAGACTGTTGTTTGGGAATCATATTCTGAATTTTACCTTTGGGTGCCAATATTTGGAATTGCTTTTACTATAATGTTTGCTGGAATTAAGCCATCAGCCTGTATTGAAAGATAAGAAAGAAAAGCTTCATTTAATCAGAATAAAAAAAAATACTCTCTTTATAAGTATCCAAAGAATAACTTTCTCAGAGATCCCAGTATGTAAAAAGCTGGGCTTCTCTTGAAACAGGAATTTTCTTGCATCTTATGAGATTACGTGATTCATTTATTTGATTGTTTTCCTCCTTTCCTTTGACCTCTGGGAAGCTTTGAATCAAATCATCATCTCACCTCTAGCAATTGTTTAGGACATTTCTATGTGATGATCTTATTTCTGATCTTACCATTTTCTATTCATGAACTTCTTCAATATCAATTTTTATCCTTTTTTCAGTGTGTTAGTCAACACTCTTTTGGTTTAAAGTAGCAAAAACCCAAATGACCTTCAACTATGCCATACACACACACACACACACATTTGTAACTGAAATATACAAAGGGTGATGTATCGACTTCTTTCTCAGATGGACCTGTAATGGTGAAGTATAAGGTATAACCTGGTAATTCTCAACCAGAAGCGATTTTCAGCAATGTTTGGAGGCATTGTGTCTATCACAAATGAGGGGAGGAGGGAAGGGGTGCTAGTAGGAGAGTCCAGAGATGCTGCTAAACATCCTAAAAAGCACAGGGCAATCCTTACACATACAACAAAGAATGAGCCAGTCTCAAATGTCAATAGCTCCTGGGCTGAGAAACTCTGAGGATAGCCATACTGATGAGTGACTGGACTATAATAGAGAGGAATTCAGGATGAAACAGTCCAGTGACTGGGAAGCCGGAGCAGTGACAGCTCCAAAATTACTATAAAGGAATGACTTTGGGGTGGCAATCTGATTGGAAGTGAAGACTTGGAGTTCAGTTTGCGTAACACTTTTGTAAGATTGGGTAGTAAATATTATTTGTCCATATCAAAGGGTGAGATAGGGTTCTAAAACTCCCCCATGTCCCATCCTTTTAATAGCACCATGAGCCGGGAAGTCAGTTAATCATCAACTTGGATTTTTTAATTCCTTAGGGATCATCTGTCTCCTTGAGTGGGCAGCTAACAAAAACAATAGGGATTACTGGAGGGATGGAGGAAGACAGCAAGCAAGGTCTGGATCAGGGAACCGGAAGACTTGAGTTCTGGTCTCGCTCTCCTCCTTCTTCTGTGTGACCTCGGGTGAGTCGCTTTTCCTAATTAGGCTTCAATTGTCTCTTTTGTAAATGCAGATTTGATCACATCATTTCTGAGATTCTTTCCAATTCTGACATTTGTGCATCTGTGATTTCATTAGCTGGAAGTAGAACAGAATAAAGTCTAGGAACATTTTTTGGTGGTTTACTTGGACATGTAATTGCTGAACATGGTCAATCCTGAAAACAATTGTCCTAGAAGGCTGATGAACCTAGACTATGCTTTCCAGCTGCTATCCCAGCAGGTGCAAAGAATTCCACTATTGAGGGTTTTATTTTTTAATTTATTTTATTTTTTGTTGATGTTGAGAATATACACAGCAGCACATGCATCAATTCAACAATTTCTACCTGTACAATTCAGTGGCCTTGATTACATTCTTCAAGTTGTACAATGATTCTCATCGTCATTTTCCAAATTGTTCCTACCCCATTAACATTAGCATTAAATTCAAAAACATTGCAGCAGTACGTCAACAGGGAGCTGCCAGAAATTCAAGCTGGATTCAGAAGAGGATGTGGAACAGGGATAGCATTGCTGATGTCAGATGGATCTTGGCTGAAAGCAGAGAATACCAGAAAGATGTTTACCTGTTTATTGACTATGCAAAGACATTCGACTATATGGATCATAACAAACTATGGATAACATTGTGAAGAGTGGGAATTCCAGAGCACTTAATTGTGCTCATGAGGAACCTGTACATAGACCAAGAGGCAGTCTTTAGAACAGAACTGCATGGTTTAAAATCCTTTTACCATACTTATTCAATCTGTATGCTGAGCAAATAATCCAATAGGCTGGACTATATGGAGAAGAATGTGGCATCAGGATTGGAGGAAGACTCATTAACAACCTGCGATATGCACATGACACAACCTTGCTTGCTGAAAGTGAAGAAGACTTGAAGTACTTACTGATGAATATCAAAGACCACAGTCTTCAGTATGGATTACAACTCAACATAAAGAAAACAAAAATCCTCACAACTGGACCAATAAGCAACATCGTGATAAATGGAGAAAACATCGAAGTTGTTAAGGATTTCATTTTGTTTGGACCCACAATCAACACCATTAGAAGCAGCAGTTAAGAAATCAAATGACGCATTGCATTAGGCAAATCTGCTGTGAAAGACCTCTTTAAAGTGTTAAAAAGCAAAGATGTCACTTTAAGGACTCAGGTGTGCCTGACCCAAGCCATGGTATTTTCAATTGCCTCATATGCATGCGAAAGCTAAACAATGAATAAGGAAGACCGAAGAATTGATGCCTTTGAATTATGGTGTTAGCAAAGAATATTGAATATACCATGGACTGCCAGAAGAACAAACAACTCTGTCTTGGAAGAAGTACAGCCAGAATACTCCCTAGAAGGGAGGATGGCGAGACTTTATCTTACGTACTTTGGACATGTTATCAGGAGGGACCAGTCCTTGGAGAAGAACATCATGCTTGGTAAAGTAGAGGGTCAGCAAAAAAGAGGAAGACCCTCAATGAGATGGATTGACACAGTGGCTGTAAACAATGGGCTCAAACATAGCAACGATTATGAGGATGGCACAGGACCAGGCAATGTTTCCTTCTATTGTACATAGGGTCACTATGAGTTGGAACCAACTTGACAGCACCTAACAACAACACCATTAACATAAACTTAATGCCCTCTAAGTTTCTAGTGCCCACACATCTGTCAGTTTGTCGTACTGTAGGGGTTGCGTGTTGCTGTGGTGCTGGAAGCTATGCCACTGGTATTCAAATACCAGCAGGGTTACCCAAGGTGGATAGGTTTCAGCTGAGCTTCCAGACTAAGGCAGACTAGGAAGAAGGACCTCGTGGTCTACTTCTGAGAAGAATTAGCTGGTGAAAACCTTATGAATAGCAGCAGAACCCTGTCTGATATAGTGCCGGAAGATGAGCCCCTCAGGTTGGAAGGCACTCAGAATACCACTGGGGAAAACCTGCCTCCTCAAAGTAGAGTCGCCCTTAAGGAGGTGGATGGAGTCAAGCTTTTGGACTTTCATTTGCTGATGTGACACGACTCAAAATAAGAAGAAACAGCTACAAATATTCATTAAAAATCGGAACATGGAGTGTACCAAGTATGAATCTAGGAAAATTGGAAATCGTCAAAAATGAAATGGAACACATAAACATCAATATCCTAGGCATTAGTGAGCTGAAATGGACTGGTATGGGCCATTTTGAATTGAACAATCATATTGTCTACTATGCCAACTATGACAACTTGAAGAGGAATGACATTGCCTTTATCGTCAAAAAGAACATTTCAAGATCTATCCCGAAGTACAACGCTGTTAGTGATAGGATAATATCCATATGCCTACAAGGAAGATCAGGCAATACGACTGTTATTCAAATTTACGCACCAACCCCTAAGGTCAAAGATGAAGAAATTGAAGAGTTTTACCAACTTTTGCAGTCTGAAATTGGTCAAACATGCAATCAGGATGCATTGATAATTACTGGTGATTGGAATGCGAAAGTTGGAAACACAGAAGAAGGATCTATAGTTGGAAAACACAGCCTTAGTGATAGAAACAACACTGGCAATCGCATGATAGAATTTTGCAAGACCAATGACTTCTTCATTGCCAACACCTTTTTTCAACAACATAAACGGTGACTATACACGTGGACCTCACTGGATGGAATGACAGGAATCAAATAGACTACATCTGTGGAAAGAGACAATGGAAAAGTTTGATATCATCAGTCAGAACAAAGCCAGGGGCCGACTGTGGAACAGACCATCAATTGCTCATATACAAGTTCAAGTTGAAGCGGAAGAAAATTAGAACAAGTCCATGAGAGCCAAGGTACGACCTTGAGTATATCCCACTTGACTTTAGAAATCATCTCAATAATAGATTTGACCCGTTGAACACTAATGACCAAAGACTAGACGAGTTGTGGAATGACATCAAGGACCTCATACATGAAGAAAGCAAGAGGTCATTAAAAAGACAGAAAGAAAGAAAAGACCAAAATGGATGTCAGAAGAGACTCTGAAACCTGCTCTTGAATGTCAAGTAGCTAAAGCAAATGGAAGAAATGATGAAGTAAAGAGCTGAACAGAAGATTTCAAAGGCCGGCCTGAGAAGACAAAGTAAAGTATTATAATGAAATGTGCAAAGTCCTGAAGTTAGAAAACCAAAAGGGAAGAACACACTCAGCATTTCTCAAACTGAAAGAACTGAAGAAAAAATTCAATCCTCGAGCTGCAATATTGATGGACTCTACAGGGAAAATATTAAGTGATGCAGGAAGCATCAAAAGACGATGGAAGGAATACAGTCACTCACTATACCAAAAAGAATTTTTTGACATTCAACCATTTCAGGAGGTAGCATATAATCAGGAACGGATGGTACTGAAGGAAGAGGTCCAAGCTGCACTGAAGGCACTGGCGAAAAACAAGCCTTCAGGAACTGATGGAATATGAATTGAGATGTTTCAACAAATGGATGCAGCACTGGAAGCTTACTCATCTATGCCAAGAAATTTGGAAAACAGCTACCTGGCCAACTGACTGGAAGAGATCCATATTTATGTCTATTCGAAAGAAAGGTGATCCAACTAAATGCGAAAATTATCGAATATTATAATTAATATCACAAGCAAATAAAATCTTGCTGAAGATAATTCAAAAACAGTTGCAACAGTACATTGACAGGGAACTGCCAGAAATTCAAGCTGGAATTCAGAAGAGGACGTGGAATGCGAGATGTCATTGCCGATATCAGATGGATCCTGCCTGAAAGCAGAGAATACCAGAAAGATGTTTACCTGTGTTGTATTGACTATGCAAAAGCATTCGACTGTGTGGATCATAACAAATTATGGATAACATATCAAAGAATGGGAATTCCAGGACACTTCACTGTGCTGATGAGGAACCTGTACATAGATCAAGAGGTAGTCGTTCGAACAGAACCAGGGGATACTGCGTGTTTTAAAGTCAGGGAAGGTGTGCATTGAGGTTTTATCCTTCTACCATACTTATTCAATCTGTATGCTGAGCAAATAATCCAAGAAACTGGACTATATGAAGATAACGGGGCATCAGGATGGGAGGAAGACTCATTAACAAACTGTGATATGCAGATGACACAACCTTGCTTGATGGAAGTGAAGAGTACTTGAAGCACTTACTGATGAAGATCAAAGACCATAGCCTTCAGTATGGATTACACCTCAACATAATGAAAACAAAAATCCTCACAACTGGACCAATAAGCAACATCATGATAAATGGAGAAATTATTGAAGTTGTCAAGGATTTCATTTTACTTGGATCCACAATCAACACCCATGAAAGCAGCAGTGAAGAAATCAAAGGACGTATTGCATTGGGTAAATCTGCTGCAAAAGACTTCTTTAAAGTGTTAAAAAGCAAAGATTTCATCTTGAAGATTAAGGTGCACCTGACCCATGCCATGGTGTTTTCAAACGCCTCATATGCATGCAAAAAGCTGGACAATGAATAAGGCAGACTGAGGAAGAATTGATGCCTTTCAATTATGGTATTGGCAGAGATTATTGAATATACCATGGATTGCCAAAAGAACAAACAAATCTGTCTTGGAAGAAGTACAACCAGAATGCTCCTTAGAAGCAAGGGTGGCGAGACTACGTCTCACATACTTTGGACATGTTATCTGGAGGGACCAGTCCCTGAAGAAGGATATCATGCTTGGTAAAGCAGAGGGTCAGCGAAATAGAGGAAGACCTCTCAACAAGACGGATTGACACAGTGGCTGCAACAATGAGCTCAAGCATAACAACAATTGTGAGGATGATGCAGGACCAGGCAGTGTTTCGTTCTGTTGTATATAGGGTCACTATGAGTCAGAACCGACTTGACGGCACCTAACAACAACAAGTTTTCTAGGGTTTATTGTTCTTGTTGCTATGGATTTAAATAGGATAAAGCCTTTGGTGTATTCCATGCATTATTCTCAGAACTTTTTGAGGTGTCGCACATATACCTATTGCTTACAACAAACTGTGTAATTCAACGAATGGATCAAGAGTTTGGCGGATTTTTTTCCTAATTGTTTCACCATGTTTAATATCTTCAGATAAGAGGAATTTAAAGAAGAAAGGCTTATAAGAGGAGGGCTATTCCAGTGTTAGAGAGGGGGAGTGCTTTTGCTCAGAAACAATCTTTACCATCTCTCTGACTTCAGGACTAGTCAGGGATCCAATCTTTGGACCAAGGCTTCATTTACAATGCAAAATGTTTAACAGAAGAGGTTTTATGAGAACGTCGAAGTATTCAATATTCAGTCTTAGGAGAGCAGAAAAGAGACCATTCTTTGTCTTCATCATTTACGCCTTAAACTCTATACAAAGTCAAATGTTTAAGGAGGACTTAGAGAAAACTCTGGACTGGTGTTGTGTACAGCATAAGGACTGCCTCATATGGCTATACAGGTTGTTCAGTGCACAAGGGCACTTAGCAGCTAGAACAAGTGGAGGCTGAACTTCACACACCTTCCTCCATTCCCCAAGCCATAGAACCTGGCAGGAGGCTGTATCAGTGGGGAAGGGACACTTTTCCAAGCCACACAAAGGCACCATATGCCATTAGGTAATAGAGGTGTCTTCTTCATCAAAAACGGATTTTCATGTAGTATTGTAAAATCTTATTCTAAACTAAAATAGCGTAAATTCTTGAAATTTCTCAATCAACAAACTTGATGCAGGTAATAGAGTAGATTTAACCTCTAGGTGCAAAAATATTCACAAAAATACTGTTTTTGAATGCTAGAAAATCAAAAGATAAGCTAAAGATATGAAGGGGAAGATTTTTAGGGAAGGAAACAAAATAACTTGGAAAAGTCCTTCTTCAGCCCTCTAGGCAATAATTACATTTACAGAAAGGCAGCCACATTGTGTGGCCCAGGAGGTTATCAATTTGGATATCATACATTCTATTTTTAAGAGAGATAAATGATACATAAACAAACTGATCCTCAGGGCTTGTTCTAAAAAGCAACTTTCAAGCATGTCATCTGGTTAGTACATCCTCAGGCTAACTTCCTACATCTGCTGCACAAAGAGAATTCAGATTTACAAGGATTAACATTAGAAGCTGATGTGTCTTCTGAGTTACTAAAGAGAAATAACTTTATATTAGGTCTAGCTTAGATTTTGTTATTGTTATTGTCTCCCAAGTTCATGACAATTGATAATCCAAGAGTGAAATCTACGCCAACTCAGCATTAATGAGAGAACAAGTGCCCGTGGCCATTCTATAGAATGTATAACATATATTATCAAAGGTCAGAATACTGTCTGACTATTATAGTCTTACACTTAGGAAGTTTTTCAAATGAAATTGTTCTAATTACTGATTTTTACCATTTAAAAAATTATAGGCATTCTTCAGTGAGTAGTTTTGTAATCTAAAAAAAAAATTTGTTAAATGGAAAGTATAGTGAAATACTGAAATAATCTTTTCTGACTTAATTCAAATGAAAAGTCTGATTACTTTTAAGCCATTACACATCAGATCAATATTCTCCCCATGTTTATATCTTTCTAAACAAGCAGAAAATTCAGATCACACTGTCAGCTAGCTACCATTTGCATTCTTGATTGGCATGATGTGGGCTGCATTGCAGTTTGTGAATATCATGTATTACGTGAGACCAAAGAGAAGTCTACCCAAACCTGCAGGATGTGGTAGGCAATCAAGCAGCATAAAAGAGATGAATTGCAAGTCCTTTGAGAACAGGATCATTATGAGCTTAACAAACATCATTCTCAGTTATATCTATTTTAGTGGTGTTAGTATGATACTCATTGTTGCATTATGAGCTGTTGTGATAGCTTTAGACTTACCAAGATGATAAATATTTGAGAGTGATATCTGAATAATCACAAGGATTTGTTGTGGTGATCTCTACTCAATGGTCCATCTCCTATGCATGGACAAAGGCAGGGTATATTTTTGAACTGAACAAAGGGTAGAAATAAAAATCAACATAATTAAATGCAAAGAGGGTCAATGAAAGTATAGAATGATGGAGCTGAAGAGAACCGTAAATATCAGCTAGGCTATGATTTCTGCAAATATTCTATCCAAGTGCTCCCATGGTAAAGAAAAGGTATTATGTATTCCCAGCAGCCTGGGACTGTAGTCCTCAAAGGTCAGTAGCGCATTTGAAATATTTTTTGAAATGCCCTGTTTTATCCTAAGATTCACTTAACCTCTGAGCTTCGATTTCCTCATCTGTAAAATGGGGATTATAATAGTTCTTAACCCATGGGATGGACTTGAAAACTAAATGAGACTTACCTATGAAACACTGAGCATAACGCCTACCACATAATAAGTGCTCAGTTATCAGTAAATATTTTTATTTATAATTAAAAAAAACTGATTGTGTTTGCCACTTGTGAACAATGAGCTGGGAAGGGGCAGTGGAGATAAAAGATACTGCTAAGAGAGAATAATGACGTATCCAGGACCTGGAAGTTTACTTATACAAGACTCATACAAGGTGACTGTGATGGTTAAGGTTGTGTGTCAACTTGGCTGGGCCATGATTCTCAGTGGTTTGGTAGTTATGATGTAATTTGGTGATTATGTAATGATGTGATCAACTCCATAATGAGATCTGCCATAAGCAGCCAATCAGTTGAAAGGGAATTTCCTTGGGGATATAGCCTGTCTCCAGTATATAAATGGATGTTCTAGCAAGGCTCTTGCAATGAGTCCTGCATCCAGCTCATCATCATCTGACCTCTGGTTCTTGGGACTTGAGCTAGCAGCTTACCTGCCAGTCTTGGGATTTGTCAGCCTCTGCAGCCTGTGAGACAGCAACTTGTCATATGACCTGCATATCTTGGGTTCATTAGCACCTGTAGGTACATGAATCAGGAGAAGCCTCCAGCCTGATGCCTAATCCACAGACTTGGGACTAGCCAGACTTTACAACCATGGGAGCCATTTTCTTTATATATATATATATATATATATATATATATATATATATATATGTATATATATATATATATACACACACACACACACACACACACACACATATACATATATAAACCCATTGCCACCGAATTAATTCCAACTCATAGCAAGCCTATAGGACAGAATAGAACTGCCCCATAGGGTTTCCAATGGTGGATTTGAACTGCCGACCTTTTGATTAGCAGCCGATCTCTCTTAACCACTGCACCACCAGGGCTGCTCTCTCTCTCTCTCTATATATATATATATTTATGTATATATGTATATATATTTATATATAAATAGATATATAGATATATACACATATACATATACACATGTATACATATATGTATACACATATGCATATATACATATACCCTTCACTCGTTTTGTTTCTCTAGAGAACCCAGCCTAAGAAATTTGGTACCGAGAGTGGTTCTAGAGAAACAAAATTGTAAGGATGAGTTTTCAAAACTGGTTCTCAAGTCTGGTTAGTCTTAAAAGATGTTGATGGACCAGAAGAACTAGATGGTGCCTGGCTATCACCAACGACTGCCCTAACAGGGATCACAACAGAGAGCCCCAGGCAGAGCAGGAGAAAAATGTAGAACAGAATTCAAATTAATGTAAAAAGACCAGACTTACTGGTCTGATAGAGACTGGAGGAACCCCCGAAACTATGACTGCTGGACACTCTCCTAACCCAGAATTGAAACCATTCCCAAAGCCCACTTTTGAGACAAAGATTAGTCAGGCCTATAAAACAAAAAATAACAGACATGAGGAATGTGCTTCTTAGCTCAAGCAAACATACGAGACCAAATAGACAGCTCCTGTCCAAAAGCAGGACGAAAAGGTAGGAAGGGACAGGAACTGGACAAATGGACGCAGGGAACCCAGGGTGGAAAGGGGGAGCAAGCTGTCACATTGTGGGGATTCCAACCAATATCACAAAACAATAGATGCACAAATTTTTGAATGAGAAATTAACTTGAGCTGTAAACTTTCACCTAAAGTACAATAAAAAATAAATAAGATGTTGATGGCTCTGTTTCCAGTAGTAAAGAGGGCACTGCTAATCCATGGCATGAGATTGCAATAGAAATATGCAAAATATCACCACCAATAGATCAAGTATTGGTGAAAGGCAAGGTTCTGGGTGATTACGTGGTCGATAATTTTCTACAATTTTGTCAGAATTGAGAACTATAAGGAAGCTGGTAGGTTGGTCCTACTTTCGCTAGACAAAGTGTTGAAAGAAAAGGATGAGCTCAGGGCATCAGAGTCAAAGCTCAAGCACCACATAAACAACCTTGAAGTTGCTACTTGTGCCCTGAAAGAAAGCCTTACTTCTTGTAGTAACAGAGTTGATATTGCCAAAAATCAAACGCAGAGTCTTGTCGTAAGAGTGGCTAAAGTACACTGCCAATTGAATTCCCAACATTGAATGGTATCTGAAGTTAAAGTGAAGGCATTGATTGGGAAGAAACAGAATCCTGAAACTTGGGATGAGGACATATGGGCAGATAATCAGGAAGCTGGGGACACTAAGCCCCTAAATTATGTTGAATCAGTCTTGCCAACAGAAACCGCCCTCTCCCATCTGAAGATATTACTCCATCTTTGTCTGCTAAGCCAACCTCCCCAGTAAAACAATTAGCCCCTCCACCCTCATCTGATGAGAATAATGCAACTGTGTCTGAGGAGCCTTTGTCTATCACCTGGGGCGGTGTCTGAGTCATCACCTGGGGAGGCATCTGAGTCACTGCCTAGAGCATCACTTGAGGCAGATAACTTACAAGACATTACTGAATGTTCTCAGAATTTTGCTTCTAGACCTATAACTAGATTTCAGTCCCAGCAAGCCCCAAAAGGTGAAGTACAAAGTGTGACCCAGGAGGAAGTATGCTACCCTTCAAAAGAACTACTTGCCTTTTCTAATATGTACAAACAAAAACCTGGGAAATATGTGCGGGAATGGCTATTAAGAGTGTGGGAAAATGGTACCAGGTACGTAAAGTTGGATCAGTCTGAGCGTATTGATATGGGCCTACTAAGCACAGATCCTTCATTCAATGTTTCAGCTCAAGATGTTAGGAAAGAATCTAATAGTTCATTTGGTTGGTTCACTGAAGCATGTATTACATGGTGGCCTACACTAAGTCAGGTTGAAGTACCAGACCTGCCATGGTATAATGTAGAAGAAGGTATCCAAAGGCTTAGGGAAATTGGCATGTTAGAATGGATTTATCGGGTTAGACCCACAGACCCACACATGGGGTGCCCAGAGGACACACCTTTTACCACAACAGTGAGGAACAAATTTGTGAAGGGAGCCCCAGCATCCTTGAAGACTGCTGAGATTGCTACTTTATGTAAGTCAGATTTGATAGTAGGAACTGCCCTAACTAAATTAAGATCCCTAACCACAATGGGGCTGATTCGATCCTGTGGCAGAAGGGGCCCAGTGTTGGCACTCAAACAACAAAGACAAGGTGGGCATGAGTTACCCTAATGGACAGCAGAGTCAAAGTAGTAATCAGATAGTCTGACTTGTACAGACTTACGGCATTGCAGAGATTACTGCCACCAGCAAGGACTTGAAGGATGCAGGAGTGGTAATTCCCACCAGATTCCCATTCAACTCACCTATTTGGCCTGTGCAAAAAAACAGATGGATCTTGGAGAATGACAGTGGATTATCAAAAACTTAACCAGTATATAAATGTATGTTCCAGCAAGGCTTTTTCTCTGGATCCTACATCTGGCTCATTGTCATCTGACCTCTGGTTCTTGGGACTTGAGCTAGCAGCTTACCTGCTGATCTTGGGATTCATTGCCCTCTGCAGCCTGTGAGCCAGCAGCCAGCCATCTGGCCTGCCTATCTTGGGTTCATTAGCCCCTGAAGCTACATGAGTCAGGAGAAGCCTCCAGCCTGATGGCTGACCCATGGACTTGTGACTTGCAAGCCTCTACAACCGCGTGAGCCATTTCCTTGGTTCTATGGTTGCGGAGAAGGATAGAAGGATGCAACAAAGAATTTTATTTTTTCTGGTGCCTAGGGTCTCAATAACCGTGCTAAATTGATTCACATAAGAGGCAAGTAAATAGGGAAGCTATAATCTGGTCCTGAAGCCATAGTCAACCTGGGCAACTGGACCTAGGGGAAAAAAGGAATGGGTATCCATGCCCAAATCCCACTCCACCACATCCCTACAGTGTGGCTCCCAAGGCAAAAAAGATAAGTTCTTACGATGTCAGGCTACTAGACTGTTCCTAATGTTAGAACTATCACATGGTAGAGAGTAGAGGGCACTGTCTCTCCCTCGATCACAGGCAATGCTTTCTCAGAAGTGCAGTTAGCCCAGTCATCAGTAGGATTTGTCTAGCCCGAGAGGAAATATGTTTAGGCTGCCAAACAAGAGGCAAGAGAGTTGTGCGTGTGTGTGTGTATGTGTGATTGCAAGTATGTAAGAGTACATGTGTATGCATATATTACTGAGATTCTTCATTAAGACCACTGAAATTGTATCCTACCTCCATTTTGGTAGTCATGCACTGTTATGCAAGCCACTTAACTTTCTCTGAGCCTCAGTTTCCTCATTGGTAAAAATGGAATAATAATACACGCCTTACATATTATATTGACTTCCCAGTGTTGTTTTGAGAATTAAAATCAAAATTAGATAATGTATGTGAACAATATATAAACTGTAGAAAGGTATGCAACTACTCAAGGAAGCATTCATCACGGATGTGCAACACATATAAAAGAAAAGACTATGTGTGTGTATACATACTAGGTAGTAGCAGAATTAACAGCAATAAGGTATACTGGCAGACCATTTTTCCCTGGATTGTGGTTATTTGTTTAGATAGTTAGGGCCAACAAAAACTTATATACTGAGGAGACTTCCGGCAAAATGGCACTCTAGGCAGAAACACCATGCCGTCCCTCCACAGCAAAGATCCGAAAAACTAAGCCAAACAGAGAAAACAGCAATCCTGAAACCCTAAAACATCAAATGAAGAGATAAAGAACTAAGCCAAGCACCAAATGAAGTGAGAAAACTGACAGACAATGGAGAGCGAGGAGAGATTCATGCAGAGGTCCCCTATCAGCTAATGCAGCATGGATCTGCCATCTTGGACTCTTATCAGAGACCAGCAAGTAGGGGGTATGAGAAAGCAGCTTCACGGAGCTTCCAGCGGGAGACAAAACAACTGGCAATTTGTGATATACGCTTTCTCACCCCCCACACTTCTTCACCCCCACTCAGCCTCCTCTCCATCCCGCGGCCACAGTCTCTTGTATGGGAAGCACCGACTGCTTGGATTCCACCCGCCCGCACTGGCCGGCTCTCTGAGTGCCATTTCTTGGCTGCTGGTGTTGCTTTTTTCTGCTTCTTTTGATTTCTTCCTTACCTCTCACCATTTCCCCCTCCTTTTGCTCAAATACCTGGCTCCGTGTGCCATCTTTGCTTCTTCCTGAGGGGCTGCGGAGCTCTGGTAATTTGCGATATACACTTTCCCATCCCCCACCCTGCTTCACCCCCACTTGGACTTCTTTGCTTCCCGAGGCCAAAGTCTCTTGTCTGGGAAGCACCGGCTGCTTGGATTCCACCCACCCGCACTGGCTGGCTCTCTGAGTGCCATTTGTTGGCTGCTGGTGTTGCTCTTTTTTCCACTGCTTTTGATTTCTTCCTTACCTCTCACCACCTCCCCCTCCTTTCGCTCAAATACCTGGCTCCGTGCGCCATCTTTGCTTCTTCCTGAGGGGCTGCAGAGCTCCATTCGCGTGTGGAACTGCTTCCCGGTCTGGGCTGCCACGCTGGTGGGATCCCGGGGCTTTTGTTTGTTTGTTTTGAACTGTTTGTTTGTTTGTTTTCTTTTCCTTTTCTTGAGTTGGAAGCCCTTTCTGGCCAGGCGGTGGTGCACGACTTCGAACCTACCCCCTTGGTTTGCACAGACATGCAGAGGGATCCCTGAGGGCATTTCTTTTTTTGTGGGTTTTTTTTCTGTTTTTCTGGGGGCTTTTCTTATTCTTTTTTTAATTTGTTTTGTTTTCTTTTCCTCTTTTTCCCTTTTTGTCTTTCTTCATTACTCAGTTTCTTATCTCCCTATCCCTTCCTTCTCTTTCTGTTTACTGAATACCTTCTACCCAGGCTGTACTGCAACAACTGAGAACAACTTCCCCAGAGCTCATAGCTGCACCGGTCGGATCCCTGGGAGCTTTGCTATTCTATTTCCTTTCTGATTTTTATTTATTCATTCTTTTCTTTTCTTCCTCTTCCCCGTTTTGTTTTTCTCCATTTCATAGTCTCTCATCTCTCCACTCCAATGGCAAGATCCCCTAGCACTCTTTTTTGTTTGTTTGTATGTTTTTGGCTCCTGTTCCTCTCTCCTCTCTCCCATATCCATCTTAGCTCCACACATAACAATCTCCCCCCTACATCCTGCCTACCTGCACTGTGCGCTTAACATCATACCACCAAGCAGCACAGGCACAGCCGACTGGAACCTGTCCTGTACTGATTACCAACCTGCCCTGGTAGCTGTAGTAAGTGCCACAAACAAGCCGTCCCAGTGACTCCTCTTCAGCTAGACCTGCCCTGCTATACCATATCTGAGCGACTGACCCTGCTCATTGGTGAAGCAGGTAAAAAGTATCGTGCCCACAGATGAGCAAACAACAAAGAACAGACAACGCACCTGCTCAGACATAGCCAAATTTTAAAAAGAAGGATGAAACAAAGAAATCTACAATCAAAAAACGAGGAAAATAACTACTGAATGCCCCCAAAGACAGCAGAAAATATCAAAACATTTACAAAAACAGGACAGGATGGTTCCAGTAGGCATATCATATTCACACTCGCCAAAACCAAAGACAAACAAAGAATCCTGAGAGCAGCTCATGAAAAACAAGAAGTCACATACAGAGGAGAAACAATAAGACTAAGCTCAGATTATTTGGCAGAAACCATGCAGGCAAGAAGGAAATGGGATGACATATATAAAACCCTGAACAAAAAAAATTGCCAACCAAGAATAATATACCATGCAAAACTCTTGTTCAAATATGATGGTGAAATTAGAACATTTCCAGATAAACAGAAATTAAGGGAATATATAAAAACCAAACCAAAATTACAAGAATTATTAAAGGGAGTTCTTCAATCTGAGAACAAACACCTTCAGCTCACAGGCACAATCTAGGATGCAGGATCATACCAGCCAGATACCGATCTAGGAAATGAACTCTCAAGGACTATCCAAACCCAAAAGAAATACAACAGGGAATCAGAGCAGTTAATCAGTTAATGACAACAACATCAGAACAATAAAAGAGGGAATAAACGGTGTAGGTATGGAACCTTCTAATGGAGAGGAAGACAAGGCGATACCAAGTAATAATAGACTGCTTCAAACTTAGAAAGATAAGGGTAAATTTCAAGGTAACCACAAAGAGAGTTCACATACTCATAAAAGAAAGCGGAAAAACATAAAGTCTCAGCAAGAACAAAACCTAGAAAAACAAAAGAAATGAAAAAAATTTCACAAAAAAAGTAACTCAGCACAGGAGAGTAAGAAGAACAAAGAAAACGTCAGAACCACAAAAAAAAAAGCACTACAATATGACAGCAACAAACTCGCATCTATCAATAATTATACTGAATGTAAATGGACTCAATGAACCCATAAAGCAACGGAGAGTGACAGAATGGATAAGAAAACAGGAACCATCAATATGCTGTCTACAGGAGACACACCTTAGAAACAAAGATGTGAATTTATTAAAAGTCAAAGGTTGGAAAAAAATATATCAAGCTAACAACTAGGAGTGGCAATACTAATCTCAGATAAAATAGATTTTAAAAAAAAAATCCACCATAAAAGACAAAGAAGGACACTATATAATGATTAAGGGGACAATCCATCATGAAGACAAAACCATAATAAACATCTACGCACCCAATGACAGGGCTCCAAAATACATAAAAGATACTCTAACAACACTGAAAAGAGAAATTGACAGTTCCACAATAATAGGAGACTTCGACACACCACTCTCAGTAAAGGACAGAACAACTAAGAAGAAACTCAGCAAAGATACAGAAGACCTAAAGGGCACAATCAGCCAACATGACCTCATAGACATATATAGAACACTTCATCCAACCACTGCAAAGTACACATGTTTTTCCAATGCACATGGAACATTCTCCAGAATAGACCACATCTTAGGCCACAGAGCAATCTTCAACAGGATCCAAAACGATGAGATAATACAAAGTATCTTCTCTGACCACAAAGCTATCAAGTTAGAAATTAACAACAGAAAGAGCAAGGAAAATAAATCAATGACATGGAAACTGAATAATACCCTGCTTACACATCACTGGGTAATAGAAGAAATCAGAGATGGAATCAAAAAATTCCTAGAATGAAATGAGAATGAAAACACATCATACCAAAACCTTTGGGACACAGCAAAGGCAGTCCTCAGAGGACAATTTATAGCAATAGATGCACATATCAAAAAAGAAGAAAGGGACAAAATAAAAACATTAACTACACAACTCGAACAAATAGAAAGAGAACAGCAAAAAAAGCCCACAGCCACCGGAAGAAAGGAAATCATAAAGATCAGAGCAGAAATAAATGAAATAGAGAACAGGAAAACAATAGAAAGCATCAACAAAACCAAAAGTTGGTTCTTTGAAAGAATCAACAAAATCGACAAAACACTAGTCAGACTGACAAAAGAAAAACAAGAGAGGACGCAAATAACCCAAATAAGAAATGAAATGGGCGACATTACAACAGACCCAACTGAAATAAAAAGGATCATAACAGAATATTATGAAAAACTATACTTCTACAAATTTGAAAACCTAGAGGAAATGGATAAATTTCTAGAAGCACACCACCTACCCAAACTACGACAAAGTGATGTTGAAAATCTGAACAGACCCATAACAAGAGAAAAGATTGACAAGGTAATAAAAAAAAAAAAAAAACTCCCAGCAAAAGAAAAAAGCCCTGGCCCAGATGGTTTCACTGGAGAATTCTACAAAACATTCACAGAAGAGCTTGTACCAGTACTACTCAAGCTAATTCAGAGCATAGAAAAGGAAGCAACACTTCCAGATTCATTCTATGAAGCCAGCATAACGCTGATACCAAAACCAGACAAAGACACCACAAAAAAAGAAAATTACAGACCAGTATCTATCATGAATATAGATGCAAAAATTCTGAACAAAATTCTAGCCAATAGAATTCAGCATCGTATCAAAAAAATAATACACCACGACCAAGTAGGATTCATACCAGGTATGCAAGGATGGTTCAACATTAGAAAATCCATCAACATAATCCACCACATAAATAAAAGGAAAGAAAAGAATCACATGATCATCTCAATTGACACAGAATAGGCATTTGACAAAGTCCAACACCCATTCCTGATAAAAACTCTCAATAAAATAGGTATAGAAGGGACATTTCTCAACATAATAAAGGGCATGTATGCAAAACCAGTGGCCAACATCATTCTTAACGGAGAGAGGCTGAAAACATTCCCCTTGAGAACAGGAACAAGACAAGGATGCCCTTTATCACCACTCCTATTTAACATTGTGCTGGAAGTTCTAGCTAGAGCAATAAGGCAAGAAAAAGAAATAAAGTGGCTCAAAATTGTAATGAAGAAATTAAACTGTCCCTGTTTGCGGATGGTATGATACTATACATAGAAAACCCTAAAGACTCCATAAGTAATCTACTGGAACTAATAGAAAGATTCAGCAGAGTAGCAGGATACAAGATAAACATTCAAAAATCAGTTGGATTCCTATACACCAATAAGGAGAACGATGAAAAAGAAATCAGGAAAACAATACCATTTTCAATAGCCCCTAAAAAGATAAAATACTTAAGAATAAATCTGACCAGGGATGTAAAGACCTATACAAAGAAAACTACAAAACACTACTGCAAGAAACCCAAAGGGATCTACAGAAATGGAAAAACATACCATGCTCAGGGATAGGCAGACTCAACATTGTGAAAATGACAATTCTACCCAAAGCAATTTACAAATACAATGCAATCCCGATCCAGATACCAACAACATTCTTCAAAGAGATGGAAAAACTAATCATTAACTTTATATGGAAAGGGAAGAAGCCCCGAATAAGTAAAGCACTACTGAAGAAGAAGAATAAAGTTGGAGGACTCACACTACCTGACTTCAGAACCTACTATACAGCTACAGTAGTCAAAACAGCCTGGTACTGGTACAATGACAGATACATTGACCAATGGAACAGAATTGAGAACCCAGATGTAAATCCATCCACCTATGGTCACCTGATCTTCGACAAAGGCCCAAAGTCCATCAAATGGGGAAAAGACAGTCTTTTTAACAAATGGTGCTGGCAAAACTGGATATCCATCTGCAAAAAAATGGACTTAACTGGAGAATGGTCAGTGTAAATGGCAACCGAGGCCAAAATTGACACAAGTGGAAACATGTAGTTAGCAGGAGCTTTAAGCATTCACTGTCTAGGCACGAGAATTTTTAAGGAAACAAGTTTTCTAGGGTTTATTGTTTATTGTTCTTGTTTCTATGGACTGCACCTAACAGCAACAACAGTGTGTACAGTGGGTAAGAAGATCACATCTAGATGTAGATTCCAACACTTATTAGCTGAGTGACCTTGGTTAAGATATTGTACCTCTCTGAATCTCAGTTTCCCTATCTGTAAAAAGAAAATAAATAAACGAATCTCCCAGGATTGATATGAGGAATAAATGAGATATCATGGAAAGCTCCTAATATGCTGTTTGTCACATACCACATGGAAATTTTTCATATTTATTAGTAGTATTACTCTTTTCATTCTTGTTATTTATAGGAAAATACCTTTCAGGTAAAGCTCAGAGAGAGCTTAGAACCTAAAGAGAGGAACCAGCCATGTTTGGAGTAATATTTGGGGGTGGGGGCAGTGGTTGCATATGATAGAAAAGATGACTTGACATAAAATGAGAACCCTTTGTCTTCTTTACTGCTTAAATAAGGTATGGCCAGCATCCTGACCCCCTGCCGCAGAAAATTGTCTCCGTTTAATGACAGAGTGCTTGGGTACTTATGGCATTAGTATCACTGATTGAAGGGCTTGTTCTTTTCATCGTAGATGTCAAGATCCTGATGATTTTTTTTTTTAACTTCACAAACATCTTTTACCTGCCTATGCCAAGGGAGAAGGAAGCATCTAGGACAAGAAAACAGAGTGCAAAGAAAAGAGCATAGAGACTTGGGATTATTTTTTTTCCCAGTCAGTCCTAATCCTAATAGTTTTCCTTGCTTCAATTGCCATTTCATTCGGTCTCTTTTATTTCCCCCGTTGAAATATATAATGAAATGCTACAAGTCCTCATGGTGAGCTCTGTTGCTGGGGGAGCTGCTCATTAGTTCACTTGAGGTCATGGGTATTTGCGTCTCGTTTACATGGCAGATAACGAAGAGATTTCTAAAATGTGATAGAGACATCTACTAACAGTGTTAGATGAGTGCATAAATGGTGGGAGAAATGAAACCCACATTTGCTTTTACCTGTTCTCATGGCCACTTTGGTTCTGTCATGTACATTTATCCCAAAACAATTCTCTGAAATCACAGCAGTAGACAAAGCAATTTTAAAACATATGGGGAAATATTCTTATAACACTGCCCCTTGTGTAAGGGAAGAGCCAAGAAGGACTGGGAAGAAATGGACCCTCCCTTTTTGTAGAAGCAAGTGGGTGTCCCTGAGGAATGAAATGAACTCCAGCTCCCTAATGAGTGGCATAATTCCTTCCTTTAATTTAATAAATAGTTAATATTCAACCCATCTTCTCACATGTGTTATAGGGTTTCATCATGAAAACTACTGTTCCTCATGGCCTCTCAAGTCCCTTCTGACTTGTAATTCCATGGCTTTCATTATAAACATGCAGATGAATTCTCATGGTGGGGGGCTTTCAGTGGATTTCCTGAGCTTCATCTTTTAGGGAGAAAGGAGTTAAACGGTAGGCAGCCCTGATAGGCAGCCCTGAATTACACTAGGCCTTACCCTACACCAAAAGGGCTGCTGAGATTTGACAGCACTTTTCTGACTTGGAGATTTCTTCTCTCTGCCCCTTCCTTCCAGGGGCAGATTAACCAGTAAGCGAGGTATTCACGGGCTTCCTTGTGTTTACTTACTAATCTGTAGTGCACAATATCACATGATTGTGCACTAAAGTAAGTAAGCACAAGGAAACCCTTGCGTTCCTTGCTTATTGGGTAATCCGTCCCTGCTTCCTTCCCCTCCCACTGGATGAAAATAAATTCACTGTTTCCCCCAAACCCAGCAGCTTACTGATTAGATGACCTTACAAGTCTTTCCTCATCACTTCAAGTGAAAAAGTGTCTTTATTTTTAACTTCAAGAACAGACCACAATATAACACCCAGCCGGAGTGGGCATTTTATTACACAGTTTCATGTTTTGAGCTTCTTGAAAATTAGTGTTAACTTTGAGGGGCAGCCAGAAATCTTCCAGGTAACCTATAGCACACTCAGTACTTTTCTAGCCAAGAGGGGTAGGGACAGGTGGGGGATGAGGAAACTCTGTTCAAAAGAAACATACAATGTCATATTATCTAGTCCAACCCAGTTATTGTACAGTTGGGGAAAATGAGACCCAGAGAAGAGAAGTGACATAATTGAGGTCATCCAGCAACTTAGTGGACAGAGTGAGTAATAACAATCAAGGATTACCAACAACAATAGCTACCATTTATTGAGCATTTACCACGTGTTAAGTACTATCTTAGGAGCTTGTCATCTACTTCTGATGGTTTCTTCTTAATAAAAATATTAAACAGTAATTTGGTTTACAAATGCCAAAAATTAACCTAACGCATTGCTGTCGAGTCAATTCTGACTCATAGCAACTGTACAGGACAGAGTAGAACTGCCCCATAGGATTTCCAAGGAGCGGCTGATGGATTCGAACTGCTGACCTTTGGGTTAGCAGCCAAGCTCTAACATAAGAAATTATTATCAAACTATGGAAGCTGTTTTATTTTTAACTTCAAGGCTGAGGAAGAATACAGATGTTTCCAGACTAACTGACCATGAGACCTTGACATAACATATTAAGACTAGTTGTTCTTGTTTTTGGCAAGGCTTCGAACCGATTCTGTTCGAACTCCTGCTGCGGATTTGCATTTCTAACAGGTTCCCAGGTGATGCTAATGCTGCTGGTTAGGGACCAATTCTGAGAACTACTAGTAGAGCAGTGGTTCTCAAAATTTATTATACATAAGAATTACCTGGGGATCTTGTTAAAATGTAGATTTTGATTCAGTTTATCTGGAATGGAATTGCAAATTCTCAGGAACGAACTAGTATGAAGCCCTGGTTGCTGGTATAACAGTAATACATGCCCATGATGAAAGGAGGGATGGGTATGTTAAGTCACACTTTACAGATGTAATTAAGGTTAAAAAAAAAAAGTTGTTATCGACCTGACTCTGACTCATGGCCACCCCAAGTGTGCAGAGTAGAACTGCTCCACAGGGTTTTCAAGGCTGTGACCTTTTGGAAGCAGATCACCAGGCCTGTCTTCCAAGGCACCGCTGGGTGGGCTCAAACCTCCAACCTTTTGGTTAGCAGCCGAGTGTGTTAACCCTTTGCACCAACAGGAACTCCTTGTAATTAAAGTTGTTGTTGTTGTTAGTTGCAATTGAGTCAATTTTGCACCATAGGGTTTTCAAGGCTATGACCTTTTGGAAGCAGATTGCCAGGCCTGTCTCCTGAGGCACCTATGGGTGGGTTTGAACTGCCAACTTTTCAGCTAGAGGTCGAGTGCTTAACCATTTGTGACACCCAGGGATCTTAAAATAGGGAGATTAGCCTGGATTAGCCAGGTGGGGCCAATCTAATCACATGAGCCCTTACAGGTAGAGAACTTTCTCCAGCTGGAGGCAGGAGAGATATGGCAGAAGTAGGAGAGATTTGAAGCTTGAGAGGGACTTTGCCATCGAGTTGATTCTCATAGCCAGCCTATAGAACAGGGTAGAACTGCCCCCCAGGGTTTCCAAGGAGCGGGTGGTGGATTCAAACTGCCAACCTTTTGGTTAGCAGCCTGAGCCCTTAACCACTGCACCACCAGGGCTCAGAAGGGAGATCACATGAAAAGCTTGAGAAGAAATAAGGGCAGCCTTTAGGGCCAAACACTCGCCTAGCCGACAACCAACAAGGAAACTGGGCCCTCAGTCCTACAACCACAAGGAACTGAATTTGGCCAACAACCTGAATGAGCATGGAAGCAGATTCTTCCCCAGAGCCCTTCCAACACCTTGATTTTGGCCTTGTGAGATCCTAAGCTGAGAACCTAGCCAAGCCCACCTGGACTTCTTACCTTCAGAACTGTGAGGTGCTGTTTTAAGCTACTAAATTTGTGGTAATTTGTTATGGCATCCCTAGGAAAATAATATAATTGTAATAAAATGTTACACTTTCACTTTGGTTAAATATAATCTTGCTAATTTGAACCAATTGTTCCAATCTATCAAAATTTCCATAATGTTGTGGTATAGCTTAAAAGCTATGCTTTTCAGATTTATCACATATGTAAATTTATTAAGCACATTTTTATGATTTTTTTTCCAATTATTGATAAATATTTGACTAGAATATGGGCAACAACAAAGCCCTGTGGCACTCCACTAAATACCATTCTCCAGTAATGAACATTCTTGCAAGCATTGTCACAAAACAATATGTGTATTGTTTAACGAGAAACTAACTTACTCTGTAAACCTTCATCTAAAGTACAATAAAAAAGAACATTCTCTAGAGAAAGGTAATTAAGATATTACATTTACATTTATAGATTATAGATTTATAAATTACAATGTGCTTTCACATATGTGATCAAATTTAAACCTCGCATCTACCCTGTAAGTGGTCCCATTTTAGAGATGAGAAAAACCAAGGCTCCAAGAAGTTAAGGACAAATAGCTTTTCTTGAAGTGATTGGACAACATTTAGAAAAAAAGAGGTGAAAATGAAAGATGTGCAAAGAGGATAGAGGTGTATATGTGTATGGATGAGAGATTACCTGAGGTGCAACTAAGCAATTAAAGATGAGAAAACAGACAAATGCAGAGATTCCAGACTCCTTAGGTGGAAGAAAGGAGTTAGTGGGAAACAGAGAGGTCAGTTCTTTGTCCTAGCCAGCAGGGGGCACAGAACATTCACAAATCAATTTCATCATCTGTAAAATGAGGATGAGATCTCTAACTTTTAAGTTTCTTGAGAAGACTAGATGAAATAATGTAAATAAAGCTTGTGGTAGGCATCATGCCTGGCCTGTGGTAGGCCCGCAATAAGAGTTACTTCCTTCTCTACCCCCCCTCCAATTCCTACACATTTCCAGTGCACCAGAATTGGACTCCGTTTCTTGAAAGCCCTTAACCATCACACTATACTATTATTATCAACCACCTGGAGTTTCCCTATTGTTAGGCTTGTTAACCTTATGACAAGGGGATGAAGGAGGAGAGATAATCCTCAGAGGTCGTGTTTTCTACCACAGACCTTCTTCATCTTCTGTTTCATTTATTTATTTTTCTCTCATGACTATTTTTCCTCTATCTCCACTTGACTCCTCTCCTAATAGCTTGTAGTGTTCAAAGACCAGCAAAGCATAGGTGTCCTTTAAGATAATCTCTTTTTATTTCATGTTTCCAGTGATTAAAGCCTTCTTTGGTTCATTCCTTCATTTGATTCTCATAATCGGTGAAACAGGCAGACTATTGGTTTGATCCCCCATTGGACAGATAAGGAAACTGAGACTCAAAGAAGTACGTAACTTATCCGAAGTCACACAGCAAGTAATTCGCAGAACTGGAATTAGAACCAAGGTCATCTGACTCTAAATCCTCCTGTATTTGAAATATATCAAGTCATCAACCGTGCATCCAAAAACCAAAAGGGGCCAGCATAATGCTGATACCAAAACCAGGCAAAGACGTCACAAAAAAAGAAAATTACAGACCAATATCTCTCATGAATATAGATGCAAAAATTCTGAATAAAATTCTAGCCAATACAATTCAGCATCATATCAAAAAAATAATACAGCACGACCAAGTAGGATTCATACCAGGTATGCAAGGATGGTTCAACATTAGAAAATCAATCAACATAATCCACCACATAAAAAAAAGGAAAGAAAAGAATCACGATCATCTCAATTGACGCAGAAAAGGCATATGACAAAGTCCAACACCCATTCCTGATAAAAACTCTCAATAAAATAGGTATAGAAGGGAAATTTCTCAACATAATAAAGGGCATCTATGCAAAACAAACAGCCAACATCATTCTTAATGGAGAGATGCTGAAAACATTCCCCTTGAGAACAGGAACAAGACAAGGATGCCCTTTATCACCACTCCTATTTAACATTGTGCTGGAAGTTCTAGCTAGAGCAATAAGGCAAGAAAAATAAATAAAGGGCATCCAAATTGGTAATGAAGAAGTTAAACTGTCCCTGTTTGCAGATAATATGATACTATACATAGAAAACCCTGAAGACTCCACAAGAAATCTACTGGAACTAATAGAAAGATTCAGCAGAGTAGCAGGATACAAAATAAACATAGAAAAATCAGTTGGATTCCTACACAACAGTAAGGAGAACGATGAAAATGAAATCAGGAAAACAATACCATTTTCAATAGCCCCTAAAAAGATAAAATACTTAGGAATAAATCTGACCAGGGAAGTAAAAGACCTATACAAAGAAAACTACAAAACACTACTGCATGAAACCCAAAGGGATCTACATAAATGGAAAAACATACCATGCTCAGGGATAGGCAGACTCAACATTGTGAAAATGACAATTCTACCCAAAGCAATTTACAAATACAATGCAATCCCGATACAGATACCAACAACATTCTTCAAAGAGATGGAAAAACTAATCATTAACTTTATATGGAAAGGGAAGAAGCCCCGAATAAGTAAAGCACTACTGAAGAAGAAGAATAAAGTTGGAGGACTCACACTACCTGACTTCAGAACCTACTATACAGCTAGAGTAGTCAAAACAGCCTGGTACTGGTACAACAACAGATGCATTGACCAATGGAACAGAATTGAGAACCCAGATGTAAATCCATCCACCTCCGGTCACCTGATCTTAGACAAGGGCCCAAAGTCCATCAAATGGGGAAAAGACAGTCTTTTTAACAAATGGTGCTGGCAAAACTGGATATCCATCTGCCAAAAAATGAAACAGGACCCATACCTCACACTGTATACAAAAACTACTTCAAAATGGATCAAAGACTTGAATATAAAGCCTAAAACTATAAAGTTCATGGGAGAAAAAATAGGACCAACACTTCAGGCCTGAATACATGGCATTAACAGGATACAAACCATAACCATCAATGCACAAACCCCAATAGATAAGCTAGATAACTGGGATCTTCTAAAAATCAAACACCTATGCTCTTCAAAAGACTTCACCAAAAGAGTCAAAAGAGAACCTACAGACTGGGAAAAACTTTTTGGACAGTACAAGTCAGACAAAGGTCTAATCTCCATAATCTACAAGAAAATCCAACACCTCTACAACAAAAAGACAAATAATCCTATTAAAAAATGGGCAAAGGAAATGAACAGACACTGCACCAAAGAAGACATTCAAATGGCCAACGGACACATGAGGAAATGCTCGCGATCACTAGCCATTAGAGAAATGCAAATTAAAACCACAATGAGATACCATCTCACCCTGGCATTACTGGCACGAATCAAAAACACTGGAAATAACAAATGTTGGAGGGGCTGCGGGGAGATCGGAACACTTATGCACTGCTGCTGGGAATGCAAAATGATACAACCATTTTGGAAAATGATATGGTGTTTCCTCAGAAATCTAGAAATAGACATACCATTCGATCCAGCAATCCCACTCCTAGGAATATATCCTAGAGAAATAAGAGTCGTCGCTCGAATAGACATATGCATACCTATGTTCATGGCAGCATTGCTGACAATAGCAAAATGATGGAAACAACCTAGATGCCCATCAACAGATAAATGGATAAACAAACTATGGTACATACACACAATGGAGTACTATGCAACGAGAAAGAACAACAATGAATCTGTGAACCATCTCATAACATGGATGAAACTGGAAGACATTATGCTGAGTGAAATAAGTCAATCACAAAAGGACAAATATTGTATGATGCCTCTATGGTAAAAACCCATGAAAAATTTCACACACAAAATGTAACAATCTTTGTTGGTTACCAGGGATGGGAGCGGGGGAGAATATTAAATAGATAATAGATAAGTGGTATCTTGGGTGAAGTGTGAGACAGTACACAATACAGGGGAAACTAGCACAACTTGTACAAGGAAAGGTCATGGAAGCCCCATAGACACATCCAAACTCCCTGAGGGACTGAATTGCTGGGCGGAGGGCTGTGGGGACCATGGTCTCGGGGAACATCTAGCTCAATTGGCATGACACAGCTTATAAAGACAGTGCTCTACATTCTACCTTGGTGAGTAGCGTCTGGGGTCTTAAAAGCCTGTGAGCGGCCATCTAAGATACTCACTGGTCTCATCCCTTCAGGAGCAAGGGAGAATGAAGAGAACAGGATACACGGAAAAGATTCGTCTGAACGACTAATTGTCCACAGCTACCAAGGCCTCAACCAGACTGAGTCCAGTACAGCTAGATGGTGCTCGGCTACCACCACTGACTGCTCTGACCAAGATCACAACAAAGGGTTCTGGACAGAGCTGGAGAAGAATGTAGAGCAGAATTCTAACTCACAAAAAAAAAAGACCAGATTTACTGGCCTAAAGGAGACTGGAGAAACCCTGAGTGTATGGCCCCCAGACACCCTTTTAGCTCAGTGGTGAAGCTACCTCCGAGGTTCACTGTTCAGCCTGGGAGTGGACAGCCCCGTAAAACCAGATGAGACTAACGAGGTACAGGAGTCCAGAGACAAGGGCCAGAAAGCAGAAGGGGACAAGGAAGCTGGTGACAGGCAGCCCAAGGTTGAGTAAGGACAGTGTTGACATGTAGTGGGGTTCTTAACCATTGTCATAGGGCAACATTTGTACTAACTGTTAAATGAGAAACTATTTTGTTCTGTAAGCCTTCACCTTAAGTGAGAATAACAGCACAATTGGAAGAGCGTAGTCAATGTCACTGAACTGTGCATGTAGAAATTTTTGAAACGGTGTATCTTTGGCTATGTGTATTTTCACCAAAAAAAAAAAAAGTTGAGAATTTAGAGGGTTGACATGTTGTGGGGTTGTTAACCAATGTCATAAAACAACCTGTGTACTACTGTTTCGTGAGAAACTACTTGTTCTGTAGGCCTTCACCTGAAGTACAATAAAAAACAATTTAAAAAAAAAAAACCAAAAGGGCACTGCTGAAACTACAACAATGCCTTTTTTTTTTTAGATGCAAAATGCACCTGCTCTCTACTCAATAGATGAGTAATCATTTTGGAGAAGCCTATTTCCACCACCATTATAAATGGTTCTAAACGTTTTTTTCTGTGCTTATAAAAATGATGCCCTGAATATTCTTTTCTTTTTTCCTTAGTACTGTGGTGCGTGCTGCAGATTTTTTTCTTTAACCCTGTCTCTAAGAGGACCTCTAAGGAAGTTAATGTCTAGAGTGAGGTTTGCTTTCAAGATGTGAATAAAGTAGGACAGTCTTGGGGTTTTTAGGTCAGTCCATCAAGTATAAAGCCCAATACCTTCTGACATGAAAATTTTGCTCAGCATATCCTTTCATATTAATGGCAGAAATAAAAATGTGGCTATATGCACCAATATTTAATGTTTTCCATTTTTATTTTCTTTTACAGTAATGATTAATCTCTTATTGGAATAAAGTAAATCTGAGGCTGTTGCATGTGGATACAGCATTCCCAAAACCAAATATTTTTACTAGTATACTACCTAGTTTAAAACAATTTTTTGTGAATTTCATTAAAAATTTTCTACAAAAGAATGGAATATGTATTCAAAGATTAACAGTATCTGTGCAAACACTCCATTCAGTGGCTGTGGCAATGGTTTGTTAAAGCCCTCTTTATAGAACAGAGTGAAAAAACATAACTGTGTATGCATGAAAACTTCAGTACATGGCAAAGTAGCATTTAAAATCAGTGAGGGAGGGGAGGGGAATGAGCATTTTAGGAAATGGTGTAGGGACAATTAGCTATTTTTTAAGCATTTTTTAAAATATTGTGGTACAAATATATATAAGAAAACATTTCAACATTTTTTACGTATACAATTCAGTGACTTAATTACATTCATTCTGTTGTGCAAAACCATCACCACTATTCCTTTCCAAATTTTTCCATCACCCTTAATAGAAACGCAGTGCCCCCTAGGCAATGACTGACATTGGCTATTCATTTGAGGAAATAAAATAGTTAGGTCCCTATCTCATACCATATACAAAAATAAATTCCATATGGTTTAAAGAACAAAATATAAATATAAAAACATTATATGGAAGTATAGGACAATATTTGCATATTCTTCAAGTGGGAAAGGCCTTCTTAAGCAGAACAAAAACCCCTAAGTCATAAAAGATTAAGATAAGCAAAGTTGATTACCGTATTTTTATACAAATAATGCGCACCTTCCAAAATCATAGAAGCTCCATTGACACATCCAAACTCCCTAAGGGACTGAATTACTGGGCTGAGGGCTGGGGACCATGGTCTCTGTGAACATCTAGCTCAACGGGCATAACATATTTTATAACGAAAATGTACCACACCCTACATTGGTGAGTAGCGTCCGGGGTCTTAAAAGTTTGTGAGCTGTCATCTAAGATAGTCCACTGGTCCCACCCCATCTGAAGCAAAGGAGAATGAAGAAGATCAAAGACACAAGGGAAAGATTAGTCCAAAGGACTAATGAACCACAAGTACCACAACCTCCACCAGACCAAGTCCAACACAACGAGGTGGTGCCCGGCTACCACCACTGACTGCTCTGACAGGGATCACAATAAAGGGTACTGGACAAAGCTGGAAAAAATGTAGAACAAAATTCTAACTCAAAAAAAGACCAGACTTACTGGTCTGAAAAGACTGGAGAAACCGAGAGTATGGCCCTCAGACACCCTTTGAACTCAGTACTTAAGTCACTCCTGAGGTTCACCCTTCAGCCAAAGATTAGGCAGGCCCATAAAACAAACAATAACACGCGTAGCTCAACCATGTATACGAGACTAAATGGGCATACCAACCCAGGGGCAAGGACGAGAAGGCAGGAGGGGACAGAAAAGCTGGACGAATGGAAATGGGGAACCCAAGCTCAAGAAGGGGAGAGTGTTGACACATTGTGGGGTTGGCAACCAATGTCACAAAACAATATGTGTATTGTTTGAGAAACTAATTTACTCTGTAAACCTTCATCTAAAGCATAATAAAAAATGGAAAAAAAAATGCGCGCCTTCTATGTTTGTTTGCCAAACGCACCCTCCCCCCTCCAGGAGGTATTTTCCTAAGCACACTATGGTAATTTTTTTTTTACAGCAACTTGTAAAACAAATTAGCATAGCAGCACTTATGAAACACCTCACAGTGCAGGCTGAAGGGGACGGTTGGCAAACAAACATAGAAGGTGCTCGTTATTTGTGTAAAAATATGGTACATAAAACTTTTAAAGTTCTGTACATAAAAATGAGCCCTGGTGGCGTAGTGGTTAAGAGCTATGGCTGCTAACCAAAAGGTCGGCAGTTTGAACTCACCAGCCACTCCTTGGAAACCCTATGAAGCAGTTCTACTTTGTCCTATAGGGTCGCTATGAATCAGAATCAACTCAACAGCAACAGGTTTGGTTTTTGTTTTGTTTTTTGGTACATAAAAAGACACACTAAGCAAATTTAAAAGACAAGTGACAAATTATGAAAAGTTTCTGTACTATATGTGTCAAATAATTAATATCTGGAATATATAAAGAGTTCCAATAAATCAATAAGGAAGAAAGAATCTATTAGAAAAATAAACAAGGGATATGAACAAGCAGTTCACAGAAAGGGAAACCGAAAGGCCAATAAACATATGAAAAGGTGCCAAACCTCACTAATAACCAGAATTTTTTAAAATAAAATGAAGACTAATTTTTACATTAACCAAATTGGCAACAATTAAAAAGACTTATAATAACCATTTTGGACAAAGGTATAGGGAAAGGGTACTCATACTCATACACTATTGGTGGTAATGTAAATTGATACAGCCACTTTAGAGGGAAATATGGCAATATTTTAAATGTGCAGACCCCATGTCTTAGTTATCTAGTGCTGCTATAACAGAAATACGACAAGTGGATGACTTTAACAAACAGAAATTTATTCTCTCACTGTTTAGGAGGGTAGAAGTTCGAATTCAGGGCACCAACACTAGGGGAATGCTTTCTCTGTTAGTTCTGGGGGAAGGTGCTTGTCTCTTTTGAGCTTCTGCTCCTGGGTGATCTTCATGTGGCTTGGCATCTCTCTTCCCTCATCTCTGCTTTCTTGCTTGTCTTAATCTGCTCTCTTTAGATCTCAAAAGACATTGAGTTAAGACACATGCTACACTAATCTTCTCTCATTAACATAAGAAAGAAAACTCATTCCCAAATGGGATTATAACCACAGATAAAGGGGTTGGGATTTACAACATGTATTTTTTGGAGACACAATTCAATCCATAACGCCCCATGGCCCAACAATTCCACCACCACATAGTTACCCTAGGGAAATACTGACACACACGTGCATAAGGAGGATTTCCTAGGATGTTCACTGCAACATTACTTACAAGAGTGACAAATTGGAAACAACCTAAACATCCATCAGTAGAGAAATGGTTAAATACACTGTGATCCATCCACACAATGGAATACTATACAGTAATTGAAATTGATCACATTTGTTTACGAGAGAGAGAGAGAAGTTTGATCTATATGTAGCAACATGAAAAGACATTCAAGACATAGTGTTAGATAAAAAAAAAACTATTCACTGAAGAATATATAGAAAATGGTCAATTTTATGTACAAAATTACTATATATATGCACATACGGCTTTGTAAATGCAGAGAAATATTTCTGGAAGGTGACACAACAAACTGTAACAGTGATTCCTTCTGAAGAAGGGGTTTGAGACAGAGTCTGAATATAACATTGCTATTACTAGAATCTTTTTGCATGAAAATGTTTTTATTTGGTGATTATGTAGTTTTTCAACGATAAAAGCACTCAGTGAAAATGATGCCACAACCCTCTAAGAAAGTTTACACCCACCCCCTTCCCCAGTTGAGAATAAATGAACTAAAGGGTAAAAGGAGGGGAAAATCCCCACAGATATTTGAAGCCTAGAATCAATTCTTCATCATGAAATACAATGGTACTTATAATCCCTCACTACTCCTGCCGTAAAACACCTCATCCAACCTACTCCTTTAGATTTAGACATTGACTCAAGTCAACCCTTATATAAAATGCAAACATAGTATCTACTAGAGGGTGAGCTCCATGAGGGCAGGGACCATGTCTATCTTAGTCATCTTGGTGTCTCTGGTTTAACACAATCCCCAGTACCTGGATGTGTTTGCTAGAGGGCACTTCTAAGCTAACTGGGCCTGGGTGCCCTTAAAGTATTGCCATGAACTGCTCCCTTCTACTTCTAGTACATTTATTCAACAGATATTTATAAGGCTCCTCCTATGTGCTTGCCACTGTACATTAAATATCTGTTATGTAAATGTGGGATAAATAAATTCACACAGTAGTATCAAGGTGGGTTCATTTATCAGCTTAGCTTAGCTGATAAATAAGAAGGAACAGACAAATGGGGACATAGCACAGTATACAGCAATTGAGTGAAGGAGACCTGCGTGACCTCCCTGGAAGGCCACTTGAGGAAGGGCAGTGGCCTGGAGGCAGGCACTTTTCTGGCACCTCATTATTGACACTGTGAGCAGAGTAACACATACTCCTTCATGTACATATTCATTCGACAGCTAGATGCCTTAGTCCCTGCCCTCAAGGAGAGCATATGGCTGGGCTGGAACGGGAGGAATGTGGGTTTTGAGTCAGGTTAAACGTACTGTTAGTTGTGCATTGAGTATTTTGTGGTGATGGAAAACTTGGCAATGGATACTGGGGAGGGTTGCACAACATGTAATTGGTGTGACTGAAATGTACATGCAAACAATGTTGAATTGGTAAATGTTGTGTTGTATATATATTTTTACAACAACAAAAGAAAACTACCGCTAGTTGTGAGACGTCAGACAAGTTGCCTGACCTCTCTGAGCCTCAGGGAAATAGGAATGATGATGCCTCTGACCCAAGTGAGTTATTTTGCAGTTTTAAAACACTCTCTTGTAAAATGCCTGGTACTTAGTAAGTGATCAATAGTTGACAATTGTCATTATTGTTGACCTTACACCCTTAATACCTTACAGCCTAGCTGGAACAGAGGTGGGGAAGGAGGAAAGACACTGAGATGATTACCTCTGACACAAGGCAGAGTGAAATGTGTACGACCATTGAGATGGGGCCACAAAGTTGCCGACTAGAAGAAAAAATAATCTCCTCCACCTAAGCGTGGATTGGAGAAGGCTTCCCAGAGAATGTGGCATTTAAATTGGGCCTGAGAGGACAAGGAGGATTTCCATAAGTAGAGAAGGTTAAGCTATGTAGCTGGGTACTCTCTTGCCCTATAAACACAAAGGTATTCCTGTACCAGACACAGAATGGAATTGGTTAGGGTGATAAAGAAAAGGAGAGAAACACAGTTAAGATTATGTCTCTATAACAGCAAACATACATTTTGGCAGTGAATAAATGGATCATCATGAATTACTTGCTTTATCCAGACTCAGGCAAAGAAAATAAAAAAAGAATTGGAGCTGAATATCAGGATAAAATCATTTTACTAGAAGGATGGCTTTGATTGTGAGACAATCTCCAAAGGAAAAGAAAAGAATCCTTTCCTCGTGTATTCTATTAACTAGAAAATATCTTGGACACATTTGAATTCTTTTGATTGCCTGATTGAATGAAAAGTCCTAAAACAAGAATGGAGAACGTTCCCTTGGAAATTGTGCTCTGGCAGTCTAGACGGTAGCCCTCCCTATACATAGCTCTGCTTTCTGTACAACAAACATAATATAAAACCTACTGTCCAGTGAGGCATTGTACTATGTACTGGCTCATACTCTAACTGTTTCATGGGTGATGCATTACTCGAGTAAATTTTAGGTTCTCTGAGGTCAGGAATGTCATCATCTATCCTCAGAATTCAGCACTATTCTAGGCACATAGGAGGTAGTTTCCTTAGCTTGGGTTTTTCTACTCAGTCATCTCTCCAGTCCTTCTAAGTCTTCATTATTAGGTGATACAAACTCCCCCCACCCCCGCCAAAAAAAAAAAAAACCAACCATTGCCATCAAGTCAATTCTGACTCACAGCAACCCTATATGACAGAGCAGAACTGCCCCATAGTGTTTCCAAGGCTATAATCTTTACAGAAACAGACTGCCACATCTTTCTCCTGCAGAGTCGCTGGTGGGTTTGAGCCACCAACATTTTGGTTAGCAGCTGAGCTCTTGACCACTGTGCCACCAGGGCTCCTAGATTAGACGATACAGTTGAGTGAAAATAATACCTTAATTAACGAATATGCTAATTGTTTTCTGGGTTGCTGATTTTAGCCCCTGAGTTTGTAACTGTCAGGTGGACAGAGAATAGCATCAGTTTTGGGCTCCTCCAACATATGCAGCAATGAGTTTTCCCCAAGACCCTGAGAGGAGTGAAAATATAGAATTTGAACAAATTCCTAGGAGTACAGTACCTCAATTTCAAGGAGAGAAGAAGCGAGAAGAGCTGCTTTACACAGTTAGGATTGGGTCATGCAAAAGGCCTTCACACGGCCCTGAATCAATCAAAGTTCTGCCCCGTGGTATGGTACTAACCTCTGAGCACTGGAGAGGAAACTGGCTTCCCTCTGCCCGAAAGGGCAGCTCTTAGCCAGTGGCTGCTGAGAGGGCCCAGAAGGGGCTCTGAACATTCCACACGTGGAACTGATTGGGTAATCAGAGTGTGGCTTGGAGGAGGGGAGCAAAGAATGACTTGTCAGTTGTGAGAGACAACCTTTCAGCTTCCTCCTCTTCTTTTCCAGAAGGTTAGCTGTACCTTTAATTAACTGTGGAAACTTGTCACATGGTGGCTTATGAAAAATGCAGAATCACAGGTTCCCCCTTGAACCAGATCCCCAGGTGATACCTAGGCACAGTCAAGTTTGAGACTCACTGACTCTCTGGGCCTCTTGACCTGTTTCCTTCTCTGTTAAATGGGGATGAGGACATGGACCGGCCTGTGAGACTGGCTGTGGAAAGCCAATGAGATCGTCTGGGGCAGCAGTGTGCTGGAGCCAACTGCTAAATTTTCAGGAATTTTGCAAACCAGTTTTGAAGTTGTCCGGTAGCTCGAAATCAGGCCATGATGGGGTTATTTATACCACGAAAATCTGCAGACCCTACCAGGGCTTATTGTTTGAGTTTCGGAGACCTGGTTTACCTGCACTCCACTGTAGAGGTCTTGTACAAGTGAAAGCCAAGGCCTGGGGGCTGGGAAGTCTGTGGCAGCCAGCACATGAAGGACACTTGCAGGTCCCAATGGATGTCCAGAAGCGGGAGTGCCACCTTAAGTTTGGCCCTTAGTTTCTGAATTCCAAAACAGGGGAGGTAAGGGCACTGAAATATAGGCTTCCCAGAATCAACCAGAGACCCTCCATTGGGCTTCCCTTGGTTCCTTGGCGTCATGCTCAACAGCTGGAGCTCATTACTGTATTCCTTACCAGTTAGCTGCTCAAAGGCCTTGTTCTGTTCCACTGCAGAGGGTCTGCACTTTGCCAGCAAAGGAAACCAGGTCCAGCCCAGCACCACTGGGCCCTGTCCTGGGAACCTTTGAAAACAAGTTTTCAAATCATTAAGGAAATCAAAGTGAAAAACAAACCCTGAGAGAGGAGAAAATCTGCCTGCTGGCTAGTTCACTTAACACAAATAGCATGTTAATGGGACATTAAGATCAAACCAAAAACAGAGAAGCACTTTAGCCATCCACCCCTCCAGCTTGCATAGGGCAAAGATGAGCTATGTGGTCGTGGAACATGTGTGTGCTTCAGCTTCTTTGCAGAAGGATGATCTGTCTCTCAGAGGTACCATAACCATTTTGTGAGCCTGAGGTTGCTATAGTGGCTGCTTTTGTGTTGAATAACAAAGTACTACATAAACTCAGGCAAATCTGCATAAATTATATTGGGCCTATGGATTCATGGCTCTCTAACTCACACACCCTGATCCGTAATTGAAGAAACATTCTTGGACACAGAGTAATGGTGGCATGGACATGTCTTCTGCCAGCAGAGGGACTTAGGTAGCCCTTCAAGTGGGCTATTTCTTTCCCTCTCCTTGATTGTGCCAGCACACCTTTTCTGGAACTATTCTGCAAGCCTTTCAAGACAAAGGCTCTGATGAGGAGCCCTTGGTATTTTTCAGAGAATACAAAGCACAGCCAAGTGAGCATGTTTCCATTTTGATGCACAGAAATATAATACTCCTCCTTTACTCATTCAGTCCATATATGTGACAAAATGATGTTTTAATGTAAAATAAAACCCCTAAAACTTACCACTATGTTGCTTCTCTGTCTTTTATCTCTTGCCTCTCTGAGCCGCAACATTCCATGAAACCAGAATTATATTATCACAGCCCAACTTCCTTTTGTTCAAGCAGAACATATTGCAGTTCTCTGAAAATAATACAGTATTGTCAGTTCTAAGCACCTCCCCACCTCCATCTCCCCACCCCTTTTGGTGCCATTCCTTTTCATTAAAAAGTTGCAGTCGAAACAGGGTGTCTATTTGTAACTAGTTTTCAGCCTTGGCAAAAGGGTCTTGAAGAGTTCCCCAAACATATTTCCTATACCCCTGGCTCCTTGCTTTATCTCCATCTATGTCCAGGATATGACTTCTTCCCAGAAGAAAGATAACTACATTCCAGTTTTCACAGAGCAACGTCAGGTTATTCCGCACTTTTTTATCCTGATGTCCAAGATAACATCTAAGCCATGCACGTTTTTCTCCCTTCTGGAAATGCAGCCAACTGACAATCAACACAAAGGCAAGCTCCAGCTGGGAAAGCCACTCTCATCTCAGAGGTGAGTGGGGTATGGCGATGAGTCATGAGAGCTTATAAATGGCAAAACCAGGTGTCTGGGTTTCCAAGTGATATTAAAGTATCTCCCTAACATTACTGGGACTCGAGTGGGATTGAACTCCATCTCGATACCAACTGCAACAGGGAAACGTGTGCCGGCGTTTCTGATTTTCCTGTTGCATTCTTTCAGTCAGCTTTTACAGAGGGTAGCCACATGATTAGAGCCTAGGATTTCACCTGGCCCGGAGCCACTAGCACTAACACATGTCTAAGGACTCACAGCTGCCTCACTAGTGGGCTCACTGCAGATGTGGCCTTTTCAGGCTGTGTGATGTCCCTTCTCAAGCTTCCATGAGACAGAGGGAGAAAAAGAGAAAAGAATAGATTGACTCAGCTCCAACAAGTACCCACTCACAGGTGAAAGGACATAAAAGAAGCTGGCCGGGCTAAACCTCACAGTGCTAAGCACTGGGCAGGCTCTTCAGGGTAGCAGGCTCTAGCTGACCTCTCTTGGCCCCAGTACACCCCTCCAAAACCCAGATCAGCTCCCAAGCCATGGGCAAAAGCCATGGGCAAAGCAGCTTGACTCTGGAACTAATCACTACCCACCCCCAGCGAAGCTTGGGAAAGTTCTGGAGCCGTTTCTTTGTCTATGAGACTAAGTTAATTAACTGAAAATTTCTAATGATAAAAATAAATAGGTCTTTCTCCTTATCTGAATTATCATGGTAGCATCTGCAGGCTGGATGGCCAGCACACATTCCAGTCCAGAGGGCAAAGCCTGGCTCTACACCCAGCTGCTGTTTTAGAGGGATCTGTGGCAAAGAATTCACCCCCTAGCCTGGGACCAATGAATGTGAGGTCTCGTTCTAGCTATGACACGGACAAGCTGGCTAGCCTTTGGCAGGTCACTCCGTGACTCAGTTTCCCATCTGTACAAAGTGGACGTTGTGTTAAATGATCTCCAAGGCCACTTCTAGTTCTGTCCCAGATGATCATCAGAAGGTTCTCTCTCTTTCTGCCACATGCCCACCTCAAACCAAGCTGGCTGTAAGGCAAGGCTCATCAGTAGGCTGGTGGCAGCAAGAAGCTCAGCCCACACAGCAAGAGCATTTGCCATTGCATGGTATTTTCTCAGCTAAACAGTTTCCAGACACATCTGCACAGCACCTAAGACACAGATCGGCAAGGAAATACACTAACTTCATGGGTGGCCCTCTCAAGATGTGCAAAAACATTTTAGGATATAACTTACCAGGTTTATCCCCACTCCCACCCTACCCCCACAAAGGCACAGCATCCCTTTAACACTAGACCCTACCTTGGTTGCAACAATCCACCAGCCCAGAGTCCGTAGTCACCTCTTACCCTAAAATCAGCTCAACTCTACCCTCTAGGTTCCGAGCAAGACATGCCTCAGGCATGAAGCAGGGGCATCAAAGCTCTGGCCCGTAAGTCAGGAAACCTGAGTTCTACTTCTATCTTTGCCACTTACTAGCTTTGCTTCTCCAACTTGTTCAGTGCAAAGGACATGGAAGTAATGGGGACCTTTGCAGAGCACCATAAAATAGTGACACACATTTTAACCAGCAAAAACTTTTGGTTTTATTGTATGTGTGCATGTCTCTGTATTAAAATAACAATAATAATATCACGACCTGTAATATTTCTAAGAAATTATATATTAATATTTCTAAGTTTTCTATTCTACTCATATATTAGTTCCTTCCTTGTGTTTTTTTCGTCTATCATCAACCTTCTGTACAAGGCCTTACATGATCCGTTCCCCATCTCCCTTCCCATCACTACTCTCCTCACTCTCTCTGCCAACCACACTGGCCTCCTTAGAGTACCTGGAACATTCCTAACATGCTCCCTCCTCAGGGCCTTTGTACTTGCTATTTTCTCTGCCTAGAATTACTCTCCCTCTCACTTTCTTTAGGTGAAATATCACCTTCTCAGTAGGGCTTTCCCTGGCTTTTCCATCAGACATTCCAAACCCCATCCACACTCCCTATACCTATTTGCCCACTCTTCTTTTTTTCTCCTTAGCCCTCATAACTAATTGACATACCATATATTTCACCTATTTATCTTATTCATTGTCTCTCTTCCCCGCTAGAATGTAAGCTCCATGAAGACAGGGATTTTGTCTTTTTGTTTAATTTTTTCATTGCAGTTTCCTCAGTGCTAAGAGCAGTACCTGGTACAAAGTAGGTACTCAGAAGCTATTCGTTGGATGAATAAATGAATGAATGAGCAGTAGCATGCACAAAATGTTTAATGAAGATTTATGGGGAAAAAAACTTGTAATTGAAAAATATACCAACTTAATCTGCAAACTAGGGCAAGCTTCCATTATTCTCACTGAGCAGCACATACTTCAGTTCAGTTCTAGAAACACCAGTGATCCTCTGGAGGGAATTTTGAGAGCCCGGGTGTAGATGCTATCCAAGGGCCCCATTGTGTGTTCTGACCTGGATTGAGTAATCCTGTCAGCCACCTTCCCAATCACTATGTAATCCACACTTCTGGCTGGAACCATTCCCGTGATGTGTCAGAACAGAGAGTCCTCTAGAGATCACAAAAACCACAAAGAATGTTTCCTGGGCACCAGGCTCTGTGCTTGAACACATTTCTGGCCCTATTAGCAAAGCTCACAACTACCCTATACAATGAGTACTATATTTCCCCTGTTTCTTAGGTAAGTAAACTCAGCTTTGGGGAGGTTAAGTTTCTTGCCCAAGTGCACACAGCTTGAAGTGTTGACGTGAGGCTTTAAATCCAGGTCTCAAACACCAAACTCTGCTCTCCTCTTATCTCCTACCGTCTGTCTCCTTCCTGATACTGAAGTCCTTCCCAGCCCTGTCCAAGTCTGGAAAAACGCATTTGAGGATTAAAATATTTAGATGTGACCACAAGGAAAGGATAGATTTCCACTTGCAGTCAGTTTCTCTCCACGTACAGAATTATTGAGGCTGGTGCATATGAAGAAAAGTCAGGCAGGGAAAGACGAAAACAAAAACAAAGATCTGTGTTCATATTCTGGCTCCGTCAATTTCCTGGAGCAAATTACATAATCTAAGCCCAAGTTTCCTCAAGTGTTAAAAAAACAAAAAGGGGGGCCTACTATCTATTTTGGAGCCCTGATGGTGCAACAATTAAGCACTCAGCTGCTAACCCAAAGATTGGCAGTTGGAACCCACCCAGCTAAACCACAGGAGAAAGACCTGGTGATCCGCTCCTGTAAAGATTACAGCCTAGAAAACCCTATGAAGCAATTCTACTTGTCACATGGGGTCAATCTGAGTCAAAAACTGACTTGATGGTACCTAACAACTATCTATTTCACAGCATTGCCATGACGATGAAACAAGATACTATTTAGGAAAGGACCAAGCACAGTGCCTGGCACCAAGTAACTGCTTAGTTAGTAAATGTTGGTGTCTTTCCTGCCTTTTCAGCCTGAGATGTGGCCATCCTCTCCTTTGTAGTTACTTCCAACCTCCAGGACACTGCTTTATGAGCGGTAGGGGAGGAGAACTTCTCCACCTTGAGGGATGATCTTCGTTTCCCTAGTATGCACATGCTTTCCCTGTCACTTTGATGGCATTTATACTAGAGGTATGGAATTTCAAAAGTAGAGATGACCTAAAAAATCAGGCTCTTCTTAAAAATGAGGAAGAACTAGAAATCCATTATGTTGTAATGAAGCACACTTAGTGTTTCCCTTCTTTTTGGTAACTGACCAATGACCATTAGATCTTAATTGGGCTGAGCCTAAATGGGATTAGCTAATAAAACATTGTCGAAAGCAACTGATGTCAATTAAAGATGAAAAAATTAAACCTGATAAAGGATTTTTTCTATGACAGATATATTTCAGAATTTTTTAAGTTTCATTTTGTTGCCATAGTACCATCATTTCCAACTATTTTCAGGTATCTTGTAATACTCAGTATGGATAAGTATATCCTATGATATCCAATTGTTTTCCCAGGTTTCTTTTTAAATCATCATTCTGTAAATGCAAATGAATGTTTGCAGACATTTGAAGATTAATGTTGAAATGAAAATACTTAGTAGAATATCTATCTTTAGATAATGCTATACAACAACACCTAGAATTGATCCAGTGCCTTTGTTCTGAGCAGCTCAAAGGGCTCTGAAACCATTATCTCATTAATCAAATAGCACATTCCTAAGCTACAGTATCATGATGTGACTGGTTAGTGGTATCAGCACTAACCACATACTGTTACTAGAGGATTATTGAAGCAAAATGAAATGATACAAAAAAACAGAAAAACCTTACCTCCTACCTCAATGTGCAAGTTTTAATACAAATCATATTCTCCATCAAAGTACTTTCCAAGGATTGTACTAATGCTTTCTATGTTCCCAATGCAGTTATAAGGAAAGAATGTTACACTATCATTTCCAGAACTGGTAACGCCAACTAAAGTGGAAATAGCAGCAGACTGAGGTGAGGAAACCTGGTTCTTTGAGGAGGCTCTGCCTTTAACTTACTATATGTCCTCCTATGGGTCCTTTTCTCTCTGGACCTAACTTTCCTCACTGAAAAAGAGAGGACTGAGTAGACTAGGGCCCTTTGTACCACCCTCCACAATGAATACATTCCACCAAACAATGGGAAGCTGCTTATCACTTTTATCAGTCTTCTCTGTAGGTATCTGCCAGATTTCATGGGGGAAGATTTTTAAAGTCTCAGTGTCAAAGACAAGTTTGAAAATAGCAGGGCTAGTAAAATCCCTGCTGAATCTTCAGTGGGTCTATGTCAATCTATTTAAAAACAAAAAAAACAGTACTTTAATCTAGGAAAAAATGATTCCTTACATTTGACTTTGTAACTCTTGGAAAATTGAGTCAATGGTTGTAGATAACAAAGGAAAACCCCATTTCTCCATACTATGACACTGGATTGGTATTGATAGAAAACAACCCTCCAGAGCTTTCAAAAAAAGGGCTCCTGGTCACTGCTGACTTCCTTGCAGAGGGATAAAGGGTGAGCCCCATGATTTACTTCACACCCACATGACCAGTGTACCATGTTGGAAGGTAAGTCACTATTTTTTTCCAAAGTTGTTGGACTGGAGGATGAGGAGAGAGGTACAGGTGAGAATAGGATTTGCACTTGCAATACTTCAGGGATATAGTGGCTTAAAGATATCATGAAGTTTAAGTTTGCATTTTAGGGACACTTTAGCCAGGAGACTGAATCATGCTAGAGCTACAGCGTGCCCCCTCACAGTAAGAAGCAAACCCACCTTTGAATGAGGGAACTGAGATCTTTTCCCCATGACTTCAGTCCATACTATTGGCCCAAATGTAAGACTTCCTATGGAGCTGGAGACAAACCTGGTACAGGAGAAGATAAACCCAGCTATGGGATAACCTTGTCCACCATCACCCAAATGTGAAAGGAGGGACCAAAGCTGTCCCCTTAGTCCTAGTCTATTTTCCCACACTGGGAAAAAAAAAAAAAACTTACAAATAATTCCCTCTGGAAAAAAAAGAAAATGTCACCAAAATCAGGCCTGATCTGAGGGTGGTGGTGGAGGTGGTTCATAAAAGAAACTTAGAGAAGGGAAAGAAGAGAATGGAAGGGATAAGTGTTTGTCTTGTTCTCAGAGTAGGAGTGGGCCAGGTTTTCAGGGTCTTGTATTCAAGCTTCTGTGTTGGAAGATTGTTTTAGGAAGGGCCCTGTGGTAATGCATTTCCTCAATGGAGAAGGCTAAAGGTTGCCATGGGAACCTTGGTTCTGTATCTCTCTGACTTGGGTGAATGTATGAAAGTTCCCTAGGTGGGAGAGTTTATATTAATCCCAAATATCCTTTAGGAGAGGATTCAGAGAATTCTCTTTAACAGGTACATTTCAAAACCAAGCTAATTTCTCACTGAAAACTGTGTGAAGGCACAGTTTGTTAAAGAAACAGGGATGCATGATGGAAAGAGTAGACCAGGAGTTACAGGACCTGGGTTTTAGTCTTTGCTTGCTCACCTACTAGCTATGACATGTTGAGGAAGACAAAACTTTGCTGGGCCTCAGTTTCCACACTTGTGAAACAAGGATAATAAAGCCTCCCATACAAGGATGTTTCTGGAAGGCCTTCTCCCAACTTTGAAAAGCAAAAGTGGAGCAGGGTAGGAAGTCCTGTGCCCTGCCCCTAGCAGTGTTACATAGCTTCACCATGGGCTCTTGTATCTGATTGTTCATCTAGTAATGACCATTATGAGCTTGTGAAAATTTTCTTTCTCGGATCCTGAAAGCAGGAGGGAATTCTGACTCCTTCATTTGATAGATGAAGTTCTGAGAGGTTAAGTGACTTGCACAAGGTCACATAACTACAAAGTGGTAGAACTGGGATTCCGACCAAAATCCATCTGAGTCCAAGTTCAATGCTCTTTCCTCCGGACCAATTGGGTGTAAGAAGAAATGCGACTGATGTGGAAAAAGAAGCTTCTCTATATCAAATGTCCAGGAGGGAGAAGAGAATTTTAAAAAGCCTAGGTTGGCCGTGTTGTAATATGCACACTACCATAGCACGGATGCAGCAGACACAGTCTTTGAAATTTCCAGGTCAATTTAACACAGTTTTCCTAAAAAGCAAAACATTACTAAAATGGTGGGTAAAGTGGATCAAATAAAGTTGAAGAATATTCCTGTAGTTAGCTGGATCGTTTAGTTGATTTTAAACACAATTCCCATTTTCTCCTATTTTGCCACTTCTGTACTTTAATTCAGAGCCCTGGTGGTGCAGTGGTTAAGAGCTCAGGCTGCTAACAAAAAGGTCAGCAATTTGAATCCACCAGCTGCTCCTTGGAAACCCTAAGGGGCAGTCTACTCTGTCCTATAGGGTTGCTATGAGTCGGAATCCTCATCTCAGGACAGGGCCTTCCTAATACATCCAAAGGCACACAGCCATTTGTATAGGAACATGATCAACTAGAAGCTTTAAAGAAAATCTGTATAAAATTGCATACAATTGGCTCCGTGATAACAAATGCTTGTTTAATATGGTTTGTTTTCTTCTGAAATAAAAAGAACCTATCTTTAGCCATCATCTTGTTTGAAAAACAGCCCTTGCTTATTCTGTTTTTATATTTCTCTACACTTTTAAATTTGCTGTTCCTTTCCCATGGCAAATCAAAGGTTTTATACAAAATCCATCACAGCTAAAGTAAAGCCTTAGTTTTACGTCTTTCTTTTCTCTGAGATTAGGATTGTGTTTTTGTTATGGTAAATAAGTATCTCGTAGAAGTTCACAAAAGTCCTTTTTCCCGTGATCATTTGCAAAGTCTCTGAGGAAAATAATCTCTTCCTAACCTTTATTTTAGACCTATGTGATTCTTTTCTCCAGGAATCCTTGGACCAAGTAGTACAAGATAAGCTTTGTAAGAAAGTTGGATGAATTAGACTAACTCTGGCCTTAAGTAAATGAGTGGCCTTTTCAAGAAGATACTCCGGTTGGAGGAGAAAGATGTTCTGCACAATTAATGTTCACAAGAGGGTCATTGAGTAGGTCAAATTTTAACTGGTGGCAATATATCACTCAACATCCAATGGTGAGCTGATGAAAGCATTTGATTGGCCTCTGCCATATGAACCCAAAAGACAGGAATTTCTGAGCCTTGCAAGGAGAGCGGAACAGTGGGGGACAGCCTCTGAAACAGCTGTAAAATGTAGCAGCGCCAAACCTCCAACTCCTCTGCCTTTCTTAAACAGATAGCTAAACAAGCAAGTACTATTTAGCCAGCCACTCTTTATAGGTCTGTTGGCCAAAAGGAGGCTTTTGCATACAGTACAAGAGATTGAAACTGTGGTCTAGTTCTGTACCTGCACTGAGTCGAACTATCGGGAGTCTCAAGAGAGCCCGATTTGTTAGCCCCCCTGACGCACTGACTCTTACAGAAAGATAAAAATCAAAATAGGAGAGTGCAGGCTGAGCTGGAAGGGAACTTTGATTTCAAGTTGAACCTCTCCTTTCAATTTTTTTCAGATGAGGAAAACTGACGCCCCCAACAGGTGACTTGCCAAAATGAACAAAATCTTCCTGGTAACTCTAGACATTTACATGCAGCCAGTTTTATCCCATTTCCAAAGGAAAGATGCCAAGACGTCTGGCTTGGTATTAAAACTAACTCTCTCTACCTGCTTCTTGGTTTGGTTTTGAGGAGCTGCCTGAAAGCAAAGCCCCCTCCCCCACCCCCACCCGGCTCCGCCGCTTAACAGTTCCTGTTTTCTCACTGTGCCCTTCCAGCTTTCTCTGTCTCCTCCCCTCCACCAGGGTAGGTCCAATTACTTGGCAGCCCACTTAGCATAGCAAAGAGCCTAAGTCCAGAAATGTTGTGTGGAAAAACCAGAGGAGCCCCAGTTGGTGCTTTGTTCCTCCCAGCTGTGCTTACTTCCCGAGCAGAAGGACAGTGCTTCAACCCCCACTGCTGTGGCTCCCCTGGGTTGGGGTCAGGCCCTGTGGACACTCTTAGTGCATCACTGTGCACTGTACCTCAAGGCAAAAAAATGCATGAGCGAGAAAGCCTACACCTCTCATTCCATTTCCTTCCTTGGAAAAACGGGTATCATCCCAGCTGTTCTGTGACGGGGCCTTGCCCAGGACAACAATAGGCTTCTGAGGACAAGGTGATTAGGTCGGCGGTGCAGTGTTTGATTAGCACCAACAAGCTCTTTGTAGAGGACAATATCAGGCCGTACAGTAACAAGATCACGTCTTTTGATTTGGGTTCGCTCCCTCTGTTGATACAATCCATTATCCTGTTTGCCTTTCTTACTACAACAAGGCATTGCACTGAGGGCTTCAAGGATTTTTTTCTATAATAACCTCCAAATCCCTCAGCACCTGCCTTCTGCCAAAGAACCTCCCTCTTCACGTCGGTGCTTTTCTTTGTCCTTTCAACACCACTGTGAATAGTTAGGTGAAGCTCTACCCCCTCTTCCCAAGGAAACAGAAAACTAGGGCGACAACTACACAGGGCCTCATATTTAATACGAAACAAAATTAGGTAGGGCAATTGAGTCATTGTTTGCTTAACCCTTTCCTTGCTGTCCTTGCCTTAGTTTCACTGCACCGTATTTTCAGCCATTTAAACAGATTTGATGAAGAAAGGAAGACAAGGTCCGGAGCTTGGGGCAGCAGCCAAGAGATTTATGAATAAAGTCCGCCTTCAAAAAGACAACTACCATATCAACTTAAAAAACGAGAAGAATGTGAAGCCACCTATCTCAGCCCCCCAAATTACCCAATTTCTGCAGAAAAGCGCACCCACCTAGAATTTGCCCAGATTATCCTCCAAACCTCCATTATAAATCATGTAAGATGAAGTGGGTTCGCTTGGATTTTAAAGGTCTCTTCCCAACTTGGAAGACATGTTTGCTTTTCACAGTCTACAACTTTCACGGGAAAATACATGTCAAAAAATATCTCTGTGAGATCATTCGTGGCATTTGCTGATAGGACTGACTCATTGCTAAGAGAGCAGAGAATATCAGGAATCAGGACTTGGGGGCAATAATTGATTGGGTTTTTGTAAGCTCTGGCAGTATCCGCATAATGCACTGTCTTGTTCTCTGCACCCCTCCCCTTCCCTAGCATCTTATTTATGTTTATGCAAGACATTCCTGGTTAATTATGATTTATCCCAATTTGGACTGTAAATAGAAAGCAAATTAAGAATTTGGGGGGGAAAAGACCTGGGCCCTTTCCTCCTCCCTTCATTCCTAGGTCAGCTGGCTTGTTTATAAATTAGTGCTCGAGCGGTCTGAATAGCAGAGAATGAATGTTTGACTAAATCCTCTAAGTATGAAAGCTCTTCACACCATTTGGTCTTGAACTGATCCAATAGCGAGGTGTAACCACTAGTGACAATAAAGCGCCATCTGGCAAAGTGAACTCTAGGCAAACAATGACAAGCAGAAGTGAAAAGAATTGCAATGATTTCCACAAACATGTGAAATACTATAAACTGGGGGACTTAGCAGCTTCCTCCCAAGGCAAGTAAACAAATGCTACACTTCAGTGGTGGTGCTGCAGTGGGGGGGCTCCATCTCCGGGAGCAGGTGAGGCTCCATTTGCATCTAGCTAGGGAAAAAATGTATGCAGATTGGTGAACAAAAAAATATATAAGCACTACTAACCAGACGTCACTTTTCCTTGGCTCTTTACTGTCAGGGTGATGTACTGGAAGTCTTTATTTCTTTCAGCTTGGGCCTCTCGGTGCCTCATTCTCCTTCCAGCCTGTTCTCATGCCTTTCTCATCACCTGCTGAGGCCTTGATCACGGACAGAGCAGACGAGCAGCGGGGGGACAATTAGAGAGGAGTTCAGACTTTGATCATTTGACCATATGTGAATACAACAGCTGACCACATGTTTTAAAAGACAACTAACTTAAATGTATTTAAAAAAATCACAAAGCAAGCATAGATACTGAAATTTACATTTTAATTATCTGGCACAATGCTGCATTCAACTTTTTCAAAATATTTAATATGGAAAAATACATCTTGCCCCTTCAAAATGGGAAGGGAAAGCACTTTTCTGTGTTTTCTCCCCCACCCCCACCCCCCACCTCAACTCATTCGCCACTAAAAATGTGCTCCCTTTCAGCAGAACATTTAACCACTGCGGATGGGGAAGAATTCTGTACTGGAGATCTCAAAAGCACATTCAAAGCTGCCAAAAGTTGGGCATAATTACTAACGGTGGAGATAAGTTTAAGCTAAGCAAAATCATTTTTTTCAAAAAGTATTTTATGGAGAAAATGTCTGACTAGAACTTATAAACTAGATTTTTAAAATAAGAGGTGCGTATGCAATGGTTCAGCCCAACTTCCCTCATTCTTTAAAATTACCATTACACAATTCTAAAAAGTGATTTAAAAATGCGTGAGAATAAAATAAAACTATTGCGTACATTTTAGCTAGAAGACAGTGTCTTTGCAGCCACAGTCCATAAGTTAAGATTTACTCATGGTTCATCCTATCTGAACTATTGTCATTTCTTTTCTGTTTCGTTTTAAACCATCAAAGCTGAACTGATTTCAGTCTGACTAAGTGAAGTGTGGGTATATGGCCATCCAGCTTAGGGCCCTTTCTTGTGTTTTTGTATGCAATTGATGATTTATCATTGCTTCTAGAGATATAGGGCCTTCCTTATCTTCTCCACCTACTAGATAATTAACATATTCATGAAATGGTTATTTACTCTCAAATAGGAGGATAATAGAAAAATAACACTAATTGTTTTGACAGCAGTTTACTTAAGAGTTATCTGGAGGAACAAATGTTTCTTTTGTAGTGTTAGGAAGACAAGCATTTATCTATGTATTAAGCTTATGGTAGACAGACCAAAGTAATCTTGTGGGGGCGGGGGATGTCTAGAAGAAATAATTTAAGCGAAATTTCATCTGACATTCCTCAAATATTTTGATGGTCCGTTTATTTTTTTCAGTTGTGAGGGAGATTAGCAATGTGGTTTACATTTTAATAGTTACATATGCAAATGTATTATTCATTCCTTGTGTGTCATTGTATGTTTTCAATATATATTGCCCTATAGTTACCAAAAAAACACACCTTGTTTTACTCTACTTTGGTATCAATCTTGAACAGAACTCATTTATATCCTGTATCAGCTGAACTTTAAGCATGGGAATTCTTATTTTGGGACAAAACACATTTTTACTTTGAAAGAGTTCATTTTTAATACAGCCTTTAACCAAGGTTCCTTACAAGACCTATTCTTCTCTTAAGTACAAGTATCTTTACCAAGGTTTGTGAGTCACTATGCAACCTTGGGCATGTCATTGCTCATCTCTGGGCCTATTCCTCCTCTGTAACCCCAGTTAATTAAAATTAAAATAGCTGATTTCTAAAGGTTCTTTCAGCCCCCCAAAATCTCAGATTCTATAATTGCCCAACCCCCCCCCCAAAAAAAAAATCTGCTATGGAATCTTCATAACTCTTCATTTCTTTCCTCAATGAACTTTTCCCTGAAGCCTGAAGAGAGAGAGAGAGAAAGAGGTGAATTAAGCTTTATATTTTTACCTCCTATGTGCCAGGTGTTTTACAGTCCTCACGAAAAATCCTATAAAGTAGGTATTATTGTCTCCATTTTATAGCTGAGGAAGCTGAGGCCCACAGAGCAGAAATAACTTGTAACCAGCCTCACAACTAGTACGTGGTAGAATCAAGGCTTATCATCAGATAGGAATTCTTGCCACTACACAACAATCCCTCATTGAATGATAATGGGTATCAGAAGATTAAGTTTCTAGTCCCACTTTATCACGGATTTCCTGGGACAAATCCTCTACCTCAATTTCCTTAGCCAGTATAGGCATTGTATCTCCAGTCTGTATCACCTACCTCATTATGGATGGAGGCAAAATTAGAAGAGCAATAATAAATAAAATGCAAACCTCATGCACTTCCTCCAAAATGCCCAAGAGACATTGTCCAGGCAGGTGACAGTGGAACCACCCTTTCTGAATGCAGAATGGCACTCAGTGAACTGAACTGGGAAAATGCAGAAATAACTTCAACCATGGCAGTATTCTCTAATGACATTTCTTAAGATTAAAAAGCATATTCAGCAAAGTGGGAAAATTCTGGAAGATAATTCAGTAGCTTACTTTGAACTGAAATAGAATCTACTGAGAAAGAAAATCCTACAAAATGAGAGAAACTGAAAAGTCTACACTGCAAACATGCTTTCTATTAACTTCATATTTACTTAACACTTTTAAAGTGAACACACAAAAAATCAAACAGATTTGAATCCAACCATGGGGCCCTTGGAGCCACTGACAAACATGGGGTGACTTCCAAGAATGTCAATTTTAAACCAAGATTTTGGCAAGAAATGAATTTTAAAAAATTAAGATATACAGAAACACTCTAAGGAGCAGAACGCAAAAATTACATATAATTTAAAGAGAAAACTCAAGGCTTTTAGGCTGTTGTTATTGTTGTTAGGTGCCATCAGGTCAGTTCTGACTATAGCAACCCCATATACAACAGAACGAAATACTACCCAGTCCTGCGCCATCCTCACAATCTTTGTTATGCTTGAGCCCATTGTTGCAGCCACTGCATCAATCCATCTCATCGAGGGTCTTCCTCTTTTTCACTGACCCTCTACGTTACCAAGCATGATGTCCTTCTCCAGGAACTGTTCCCTCCTGATGGCATGTCCAAAGTAGGTGAGATGAAGTCTTGCCACCCTTGCTTCCAAGGAGCACTGTGGCTGTACTTCTCCCAAGACAGACCTGTTTGTTCTTCTGGCAGTCCATGGTGTATTCAGTATTCCTTGCCAACACCACAACTCAAAGGAGTCAATTCTTCTTCAGTTTTCCTTATTCATTGTCCAGCTTTCACATGCATATGAGGCGATTGAAAACACCATGGCTTGGGTCAGGCACACCTTAGTCTTCAAGGTGACATCTTTGCTTTTTAACACTTTAAAGAGGTCTTTTGCACCAGATTTGCCCAATGCAATATATAAATATATATAAATCTGTATATATTTAATGATTTTTATTTTGGCTGGTAGGTTCTTAAAAGGCCCAAAGACACCCAGGGAAATGCACTCAGAATTCCTGCTGCCCACAGAGGACTTCCTTGGGAAATTTGGGGAAGCAATGTCCTGGAATGACCTCTCCCAAAGGACAAAAGGGGGGCTTTGAGAAAGGAATCAGATTGAAAACAGCCAGTTAGACTAGGGAGCAATAGATTGGTCCATGAATTCTACTCATAGTTTTCCCATAACAGGAGTTTTCCGGTCTGTGTGCCAGACAGCAGGAATGGCCCAGGGAAGGGAGACCTAGGGAAGGGAAGGAAGAGAGGCTTAGAATTTTGGGTGCCTTTGTTATCAAAGGGTGGCAAGAGCTATAGAGGGGACTGCAGGAATCTTGTGTGATCACTGCAATTTTTTAAACTCTCCCTAGCTTGTTACTATTGTCTTATCTACTTTTCTTTAGTGATTTGTTGTAAAACCCTTAGAGTTTTATTTTGTAACATTTTGGGGGCATAGACTCCCTTGGAGAATTTGAAGAAGGCTATGGGAACTCCTCCCACCCCTCCCCTCACCCCTGAAGAATGCACGGAAGGACAAACAAATTTACATACGACTTCCGGAATTTTGCAGCCCATCTAAGAACCCAGGTTAAAAATCCTGTGGTAACATAGTTAAAGCAAGTGCCAAATTAAGATACCAATGCACCATTTTCTACTCTCAGATCGGCAATGACTACTAAAAGGCTCAATAATGCCCAGAGTGGAGAAACAAGCAGACTCACACATCACTGATGGGAGTGTAGATTGATGGAAACTCTTTAGGGAAGAATTTGGCAAAAGTTAGCACAACTTTACAGGCAACACTCTTTGCTCTCGCAAATACAAGGCTGGGAAATAGCATTGATCTATCAGTAGAAGGCTGATGAAATGAAGTCAAGAATACCTATACTTGTGATGATAATATTTATTGCATTGTTAAGCAAGAGCTCTGACCCTTTTCCCTATAGTCATGGTGGCTGGAGGCGAGAGGGGAGGAGTTATTGGTGGGAAGAGACCACATGAAATGCGGTTGCGTTGAAATCCATACTAAGGATTTGTTGGTTGCTGTTGTTCATTGCCATGCAGTCAGCTCCCAGCTCATGATGACCCCGTGCACAACAGAACAAAATGCTGCCTGGTCCTGCACTATCCCCATGATTGGTTGCGGATCTAACAAGTTGTGATCCATAGGGTTTTCACTGGCTGACTTTCAGAAGTAGATCGCCAGGCCTTTCTTCCTAGTCCATCTTAATCTGCATGCTCCATCTTAGTCTGGAAGCTCCACTTAAACTGTTCAGCATCATAGCAACATGCAAGCTTCTCTGACAGAAGGGTGGTGGCTGTGCATGAGTGCATTAGCCAGGAACTCAATCCAGGCTTCCTGTATGGAAGGTGAGAGTTCTACCACTGAACCACCAATGCCCCCATACTAGGAGTTTCCACCACCACCACCATCAGTTGCCATTGAGTTGATTCTAAGCAACTCCATGCATGTCAGAGTAGAACTGTTTTCCATAGGGGTTTCAAAGGCTGATTTTTCAGAAGTACATCACCAGGCCTTTCTTCCAAGGTGCCTCTGGATGGACTCTAACCACCAACCTTTAGGTTAATAGCAAGCATGTTAAGCATTTGCACCACCCAGGAACTCATTAGGGGTTTAGTTAAGGTGATTGGTGGGGCAATGAGAGCACCGGCTGAGGAGGAGGATGCCTGTAGGGCAGTGGTAGAGGGCTGTACTATTAGGGCAAGCATTTTAACAGTGGTTCTTAATCTTTTGGGGGTAAAAGACTTCTTCAAAAACGTAACGAGAGCTAAGGACCCATTCCCTAGAAAAGGCACGTATGCACAATTGTCCCAAGGTGATTTAGCGGTTGACTCTAGCAGTACTTAGGTCTCTGGGCAGTAATTATCTGTTTTCCTGCCTCTCCCCTGCACATCACAGGAATCAAAGCTCCCCTGGGCAATGCTTTCCTCGTTCCTCTCTGTATCCCCAGCTCCTAGCTCAAAATCTGCACCAAGGCAGAGTCAATAAAGTTTCACTGGATGAACAAACGAATGAACAAATAGCTGGCCCTGTCACTGCATGTTCAGTTGAGTAGGTCTGAGCACAGTCATAGCAGCTCTGATATTCTGGCTCAGTGGCCTCCACACTTCCAACTCCTACTAATGGGTATAAATGACACCCAAGCAATGCAGCGAGGGGCCTTTCCCTGCTGGAGAGCTTTTTATTTTGCACTTCACAAAAACCAAGAGGACTATTTTTGGAATATGTGCTTATGAGCCCAGACTTTAAACTCCTTCTACTACTCACAGAACTTAAGGACGAAGACGAAAGACTGCAGCCTTCAGTATGGATTACACCTCAACATAAAGAAAAGAAAAATCCTCACAACTGGACCAATAAGCAACATCATTATAAACTGAGAAAAGATTGAAGTCAAAGATTTCATTTTACTTGGATCCACAATCAACACCCATGGAAGCAGCAGTCAAGAAATCAAACAACATATTGCATTGGGCAAATCTGCTGCAAAAGACCTTTTTAAAGTGTTAAAAAGCAAAGACGTCGCTTTGAGGACTAAGATGTACCTGACCCAAGCCGTGGGGTTTTCAATCGCCTCATATGCATGTGAAAGCTGGACAATGAATAAGGAAGACTGAAGAAGAATTGATGCCTTTGAATTATGGTGTTGGCGAAGAATATTGACTATACCATGGACTGCCAGAAGAGCAAACAAATCTGTCGATGGATGGCACCTAACAACAACAACGCTACTCACAGCACATGGAGCAACCCTGAGATTGGGGCTTGAGTGGGCAGTCTATTTCTGAGCCCTCCTCCCAATCAGCCCATCGTTATTATGCTTATCATGGAGTAGTGAAAAGAGGAGAAACAAACTGGACAAGGTTCTGCACAAAAATCGTTGTATTACTTACCACTTCAACCTACCCCCACCAGTGAGAAACCCAAATAAAAAAGTAAAGACTTCCACACTTTCTTTAACCCCAATGAATTTCTCTCTGTGTGTCTCTCTCTCTCTTTACACACACACACACACCATTGTATGTATGCATGCAAATTTACAGCTATGTCATGATACTAAAATTCTGAATTATTTTTCCTTTGCTCTATTTTTCAATTTTCTATATATCTCTGGTGTGCAATGGTTAAGAACTCGGCTGTGAACTGAAAGGTTGGCATTTTGAACCCACCCAGCGACTCTGCAGGAGAAAGACCTGGCTATCTGCTTCCATAAAGATTACAGCCAAGAAAACCCTATGGGTCAGTTCTGTTCTGTTACATGAGGTTGCCATGAGTCGGAACCAACTTGAAGGCACTCACTCCACAACAGCAACAACATATTTTTTAACATTTCTATTATAGGAGAACCTCGCTCAAAATACAAAGAGAACTTGACATAGAGGTGGAGTGAAGGAGCAAAACTATTGTAGACAGGTAGGCCATGGCATGGAGAGAAGATGCATGAAGGTTAAAAGAAAGGGAGGGGGCTGCTTCCCTCCCAGCTCTAGTAGTCCATATCCGGAAAAGTAATTAGTGAAATGGAGAGGAAAGCTCACTGGGACTTGAGAATTTACCCAAACTGGGTTTGACAACTGTTACTGCAAATTATTTAACTTTCTAGAGACTGTTTCCTCATAGACCATATCATACCCATTGCTACTGAGTCGATTCCGACTCATAGCAACCCTATAGGACAGAGTGGAACTGCCCCCTAGGATTTCCAAAGAGTGGCTGGTAGATTCGAACTGCCAACCTTCTGGTTAGCAGCCGTAGCTCTTAACCACTACGCCACCAGGGCCCGTTTCCTCATATGGGGATAACAATACCTACTTCACAATATTCTTATTAGGATTACGTGAAATGGTTTTTAAGTATGCAAATGTGGAGAATTTTTTTTTAATGTTTTATCTAAACTAGAGGCTCTCAAACTTTTTGAATTCGAGAACAATTTTTGAATGTCAAATTATTTCATGGACCTCCCCACACCACACACACACACACACACACACACACACACACACACACAGAAGATAGTAGTTCATTGAAAAATATGAATTTAGTAATGCCTTACATATAAATCTGAGATATATTGACCATTTGATCTGCATATGGATTTGTGGATGACTTACCCTGATTCCATTCCTCCCACCCTCACATCCCCACCTATCCTACTCCTGGTCCTCCCTGCAAAGAGAGAGAACCATGGGTATGGATAATTCAAGTTAATAAAAATGTTACACCTCAAGTGTCTGGATAACAGCCTCAAGTTCTTCACTTTGTGGTGAGAACACAGACTTTGCCATTGGAGTAGGGTACAAGGCTGTATACATGGCAAATATTTATTAAATGCTTCCTCAGTCAATGGATGTCTTCAGTACAACATCCAGGCACCAGTTCATGCGAGCCAATTAGAGACTCTCTGAGTGAATGAGTGTGTGTGTGTGTGTGTGTGTGTGTGTGTTGGGGGAGGGTGGCAGTAGGCAAGGGGTGTTGTAAGAAGTAGAAAGGGCCTGGCCCTGAATCCTGGCTAATTGCTTCCTTTCAGGAGAAGCACCAAGGATGGAGCAGGCTGGCCTTTGCCCCCTGCCGGTCCCTGCAGGTGCAGAGGGAGGACCACTGCTGAGGTCACAGCGATGTGCCATGCTGCACAAGGCTCACAGATAAACAGGCTTGGAGCCTCCAGAGCTGTCAGCCTAGTGCCTTTCATGAAGCTTAAAACTGAATCATAAAGAAAACAAAGAAGGGACGCTCTTAAGATCTGTGGTTCTTGCCCTTGCTGGAAGTAAATATGAGGCATCTGGGAGAAAGAGAGCCCATATTCAAAAGTTTACATAAAACTGAGCAGGATGGGGCAAGTGGGGAAGGGTGGCTGGAGATACTTGAGAATAAGAAAGGAGAGAACACATTCTTTCAAAATATATTGAGAGTTTCTACCACTCATCATTAAATAAGAGTTAATAAATCTAAACGTCCTACATGGCCACCAGTGTAAACAGTACCATGCATTACTTCTGAATGATCCCTTTTTTTCTTCACTCTTTAGACATTAACCAAAATCACAAGCCGGGTGTTTTTTTTTTTTGTTTGTTTTGTTTTGTTTTTTTTGGCCTAAATGGGGTTGCCTTTCCCTCTGGGATGTGCATGTGAAAATGCATTCAGCTAAAAGATAGAGTTGGCCATTTAAAAAAAAAAAAAGTCACTGAAAGTTGCTTTCTGTAGCCATACCTTAAAGTGAACGGCCATTATACACTGGAAGCAATTCAGACACACTCATTTCATCCTCTGATCTCAGCAAAGCTTAGCCTACTAACAAAGAGGTTATATTTCTTTACAGTTATGGCAAATTCCTTCCATACACAAAATTCTGTTAAGTGATACCTATTTTTTCCACTTATTTATATTATAGGATTGGAAATGTGTTTTACTAGGGAAGAAATTGATCCTTCTATAGAAGCAAATTGCCATCTAGAATATAGCAATTCTTTTTTTTAACCACTCAGTTCTATATATGTTTGTGTGTGCATAAAGCAAGCTCTGAAAGGATACATCCCGAAATTTTATTGTAGTTAGTTCTGGGGAGGTATGTAGGATAGAGAAAGAGGTCACAGTGAGATGTGAATGGAGACTTTCACTGTTTACTCCACATAGTCTTTATTCATTGAATTTTTTTTACAACAAGGATGTATTACTTTTGCAATAAATAATTTAAAAATAAAGACAAATGAAGCCCCATGGGAAGTAAGCTGAAAAAACATCACCTGTAACACTATGCAAAGTAATTTACAATTAGTTGCCTTTTTGTAAAGTATTAGAGAGAATGGTATCATGAATCCCAATGTACTCATCACCTAGCCTCAACAGTTATCAACTCCCAGCCAGTCTTGTTTCATTCATACTGCCCCCCCATACACTTAAGCACACTCACGAAGCTAAATTAAGTTAAAGCAAATCACAAACGTTGTGTAATTCTATCTATAAATACTTTATGCATTTTAGCAGAAAATCAAACTATAGAATAGTTTGCATGCAACTTTTCAGGATCACATCAACTTCCTAAAATAAGAGGTGTTTTCAAAGAGGAAGGAGAAGGGAGATTTTGCAAGGATAGGAATGTGGTTTTCTAATAGTCAACATCGGCCCTCTTCGTATATTAAATCATCCAAATCTAGTCCACTTACCCAAAGACTAAGAAAATGCAGTGAAATAGGACGGAACCCAAGAACAACAGGTAAGTTAGAAAAAGGAGTTCAAGAAAACATATCTGCCACTTCTGAGCCTTAAAGTGTGAAAATACTCGTTTTTTCTCCAGTTAATTCTTCACAGCTAGGTCTAAGCATCTGAGAGAGAGAAAAATGGTTCTGCAACCTGTCAAAATGACTGATGAATTATTCATCTAGTCACTGAACTGAAATCTGCAACCTATGGCTTCCTTAAGCTTCTGGATGACAGGTGGATATAGCACCAAGCATGCTTGAAAATTTAGGCCAGGGCTTACACCTGCAACTTGTATTATCCATCTTATCAGGTCTAGAGACTTTAAGTGCCCTCCCTCAAAGCTGAGGAGTGGCCTGGGTAGATGCCCACGTACCCGCAACCCCCACAATCCTCTGGCCCATGGCTACTGATTTAAGAAGACTACCTCTTCTCTTTAAAACACAAGCAGACGGCAGTCTAGAGATGTTGCCTTGGCTCACGACCTCTAACATTTTGCTCAAATGTTATTTGGCTTTAAAGTTTTAAAAAATTCTTTTGGGTCTTTTCCTTGGCTTATGAAGCTGTTTGAGAAACAACTAACCTTATCATCATCCCTGATGTGTATTACACCAACACACACCAGCCTGGACATTTGTCTAACAACTGGACTATGTCAAAGCCCTTTCACATACACCATTTATTTCATTCACACGATTCTGTGGCACACTCATAGTAGGTGTTCTTACCTCCCCCTTACAGATGGAAAAGCAGAAGCTCAGAGAGGTTAACTGGCTGGTCATCGATCTCATAGCTATTGAAGATAACGAGGTTTGAGCCCAAGTCTTCTGATTTCTAGCCTATTGCCTTTTCCACTAAACCAGAGATCGGCAATTTGCAGGCCAAACCTAGCCCCTAAACATATTTTGCCGACATCTAAAGATCAGGAAGTTTTTTCAGGAAAAAAATAATCTGGATTTTAAGCTTCTTTTGAAAAATGATGGATGGTAGCCAAATTGGTCCCACATTCACAAAAGGCAGTGATTTGGCTACGGCTGAAGAATTCCTGGTGTCTGAAGATGGGACGTTCTTCATTTCACCCCAGTCTTCCCTTAGCCCACTTTTCTCATTTACTTTCCCAGTCTAGCCCCCATAGACCTTTGAGATCCTGGCTTAAAACCAAGCTTCCTGTCAAATTTGTAGAATTTGATTTTGGAAACTTTCAAGCTAAAAATATGAGATGGATATGTATATTGCTCAATCTGCTTTCATTTTCCTCTTTTTGTGGCATATAAGTAAATAACAAGCCCCAAATCATATGAATTTAGACCCTTAGGCTGCAAGCACATTCTAAGTGCCACATTACAGACTTGGCTCCTGCGGTGACTACAATGATTGCAGCAGTTTGGATACTTAGGGAATCTCAATTTGTCCTCGTTAACTCTGCTAAGTTGTACACTCTTGAAAGTAGACTTTGCTATTGCTTGGTCATTAGAATACTTTTTGATAAGGAAAATGATTTACCACAAGTTTAAATGTTGGTGCTGCCTAGACATTCAACAGTATGCTAGAAATGGACCCAACAACAGACACCAAGTCAACAGGTTAGCAGGCCTCCACTGCAAAGCCACAGCAGTATACATCTGGAACTACCTACAATTGAGTAACCAAACTGGACATACACATGTTCTGCTTCCCAGCACTGGTCAACCTGCCCTTCATCTTGCCTCCAATGCAACAGACACTCTCTGGCAATGCACTCTGCACCCTACGGTGGAGTCAAGGCCAGGAGGGAAAGGGAGTCTATGGGGCCTACCTACCATGCACTTATGATAACCAACTGCGCTCCTATTTGGCGAACAAATCAGAACCGGTAATAACTGTGCCTGCATAAATCAGCAGGTTCCCTTTGGCTGGAAAATACAATCCATACTACCTTTCCATTTCTTTCACAGGTCTAGTGATCATAAAGAGGATGGGGTCAGCATTTTCTTATCAACCATTTGTCAAATAATGGAAATTCTGCAAGTTTGACACTTCTATGCTGCCCTAACTATGACTCTGATCCTTAATTTTTCAAGGATGCTATTTATTCCACTGGAGAAAATCACATAATAATGAGGGCATAGTGAAAGTGCTGGAAAGGCCATGTTGACTTTAAAAGGATGATTTTTATATAGCTTCTTTGTGTGGATCCTTTAAATACAGATCAAAACCAAAAATTTGGATAACAAGGGACTCACTCTCAGTCCTCACACCCCAGGGCTATATAATATGGTGAGTTTACTGTGGAACAATAAACAAGAGATGGTTGTCCTCTAGGGTCAACTTCAAGATGCACCTTTGCCACTCTAAGGTGGTCACAGTCAGGGTGTACCTCTCTGGGTCACCAGAACCTGGAGGTATGTAATGTGGACACCACTTCTTTTAGAAATTAAGCACAAGAGCCTAGGTTCTATCCTTGATATTTGGAGAAATGCCCAGTTGCTGTCATTGAACCTGAAAAGGCTCATGGAACAAGTGAAATGGAGCCATGAAGCTTTTGCTTAGATATGCCAAAACATTTCAGTGATTATTTATACACATTAGCTTATTTAGCTCCTGGTCCATTCTCTCACTTTAGAGTATTCAATGGCTGAAGTGAGGGAAAATCTGATTACTGAAGCTGAGTTTTGGAGTGCCTACAAAATTAATGGACTGCAGAAGATTTATAAATTTTAGACAATTTATCTAAATTATAGACGGATACATTTACAATTATTTACCATGTGCAGTCTAGTCAGACATATGTGTGAACTTCACATGAGGCTGAAAGTGATAAGTACCATAAAACACATTCAAAGTGTTTAGATGACAGGGACACCACTTCTGGCTAGAAAGAATAAAGGGAGTCTTAATGGCGGAAGTAGCATTTGAGCTGGCTCTTAAAAACTGGGTAGGCCTAACCCATGCAGTGATGGAAGAAAATGCATTTCAGGAGGAGGAAGAAGCACCTTTGGTAAAGTGGTTCAGAACAATCATTATTAAGCTCTAAATCTTATTAAGTTTGGTCACCAGAAAGCAAAATGTCTGGATCATGTCATCTGAACCCCTTTGGGAAATGTCACAGTGTTTTAAAATTTAACATTATAACTTTAATCTTATAGCTGATAGGCGAACCATTTATTTAAATGGAGTTACTGTATCTTCTACAAAGCGCTCATTGAATATATTGTTGATTGTTATTCAAAATAGTTTATAAAAGATGCCTTACAGTAAATTTCCTCTTGAGCTTAATACCGGCGGCGGGGGGGCGGGGGGGATATGTATGCCCATAATTTTGTAAAATGGCTCTTGTCTGATAAGGAAGACTATGCAACACAGACTGTTTCCTTTTTTGCCTTTGTAAAAGATCTCAGTTCACTTACCTGTCAGCGTCTACTCTGACTAATTTCTGTAAAATACATCTGTTCTATTTAAACTCTAATTCTCTTTTTTTGCACTGTGTATAAATCTGTTAACTACATCAGGTCCTCCTGAAAGTATAAATCTTAATCAAATACTTTCCAATTTGAAGATCTGACAGCTCTTAAGGAATAAATCAATACAAATGATCAAGATCAAGTTTAGGAAAAATATTTCTCATTAAATGAAGAGCAGGCAGAAAATTCTACTTTCACAATAATTTATTAATTACCCACACACTGATTACAAGGACAAGAGGAAATGAAAACATCCATCAACAGGTCATCCCAGATTGTTTTAGTTTTGAAATCAACCAACACATACTTCTTGAATCTCTGTTGTGTGTTCAATCCTGGTGAGGGCCCATGGGTAGCACATAAGAAATGCATTGGGCCTGGCCTCAGGATTTCGCTATCTAGTTTAGGAAGCAACAAACAGTGAGCAAATTTAACAGCAAAACAGCCACATTCAACAAGTACTGAATAACCAACTAAAGTATAATCAGGTGCAAAATTATGTCTTTAAGGCAAAAACCATCTATAGGCTATCAGAGAACGAAGGGACATCAGTAAGGGATGAAGACAGAGATCTTTGCACCCACAGCCAAAAGACATGGAACTTCTCCTGGCTATCCCCTATCCCTGCCTCACAGCCAAAAGCAGTCACTCGGTCCCCAGGACACCCAGAGAACTTAAGAGTACTTCTATAGGTAATACAAAAAAATTAAAGCACTGTAAAAGGGTATTTAAGTAAAAAGTAAGAAGCCCTTCCTTCCCACCTCCAATCCTACAACCCACAGTTCCCCACTATTAAATTTTCAAATTTTTTCACTCTGCGTATATGGATTATATTGTTCTTGTTGTTAGTTGCCATGGAGTCAATTCTGACTCATGGTGACCCCATGTGTGCAGAATAGAACTGCTCCATAGGGTTTTCAAGGCTATGACGTTTCAGAAGTGGATTGTCTGAGACACGTCTGGGTGGGTTCCAACCACAAACCCTTTTGGTTAGTAGTTAAGCGCTTAACCATTTGCACCACCCAGGGACTCCATATGTAGATCATACTACTCTGCAATTGTTATAGATTGAATTGTGTCCCCCCCACAAAAACAAAAATTATATTGAAGTCCTAACTCTTGGTACCTGTGAGCATGACCTTGTTTGGAAGTAGGGTCTTTGAAGATGTTGTCAGTTAAGGTAATACGAGGTTATACGAAAGTAGGACAGGTCCTAATACAATCTGAGTGGTGTTCTATAGAAGAGAAGGACTGACACAGAGACTCACAGAGGAAGGGCAGCATTGTGAAGATGCATCTACAAGCCAAGGAACACCTGGGGCTACCAGAAGCCAGGAGAGACAAGAAAGGGTCTTTCCCTAGAGACTTTGGCGGGAACATGGACCATACTTCTAGCCTCCAGAACTCTGAGACAATAAATTTCTGTTGTTTAAAGCCACCCCCTTTGTGGTACTTTGTTACGGCAGCCACATGAAACTAATACAATCATACTATATTCTGCAATTGCATTTTGTCACTGTACAGAGCATAGTGGACATCGTTCCGAGTCATTATGCATCACTCTACCTTATTCCTTTTACCAGGAAACCATAATATGGTTGTTCAGCACTATAATTCATTGGACTCTTCACCTATTTTTAGGGCAACCATAGACTTTATCATACTAACCAGGACGTTTTCTAGAGAGAAAGGGGGCACTATTAATAACCACACGTTAATCAGAATTTTCCAGGGAAAACAAGGAAATATGGTCACCCTACCTACTGAGGGATATGTAGGTGCTTTCACTTTTTCTGTAACTCCCCTACATCACTTAACTACTTTTACCATAGCATTACAGTAACTTATAAACATGTTTTATATCCTGAACCAGACTGTCAGCTCCTTGAAGACAAAAACTGTTTCCTACTGCCTTTGTATCTCCCAGCACTTAGCACAGTGTCATAGATGTAGTACATACTCAAGAAAAGTTCATTGGCACAAAAGGACAAATATTGTATGATTCTAGAACAGCCAAATGCATAGAGACAAAAAAGTTTACTAGTGGTTACCAGGAGAGAAGGGGGAGTTATAGCTGGAGGGGCACTGAGTTTCTGTTCGGAATGATGAAAAGTATTTGGAAATGAATAGTAGTGATGGTTGCACAACATGGTGAATGCAATCAATGTCATTGAATTGTACACTAAAAAACAGCTAAAATAGCAAATTTTTGTTACATATATTTTACCACAATCAATTTTTTTTTAAAAAAAAGAAAAGTCCATTTGTCTTAGTTATCTAGTGCTGCAATAACAGAAATACCACAAGTGGATGACTTCAAACAGTAGTTTATTTTCTCACAGCTTAAGAGGCCAGAAGTCCAAATTCAGGGTGCCAGCTCTAGGGAAATGTTTTCTTTCTCTGTCGCTTCTGGGGGAAGGTCCTTGTCATCAATCTTCCCCTGGTCTAGGAGTTTCTCGGCACGGGGACCCTGGGTCCAAAGGACGCAGTACTTCTTTCTTGGTGGTATGAGGTCATCCTGTTTCTCTGCTCACTTCTTTCTTTTATATCTCAAAAGAGATTGACTCAGGATGCAACCTAATCCTGTAGATTGACTCCTGCCTCATTAACATAAATAACTGCTGCTAATCCTGCCTCATTTACATCATAGAGGTTAGGATTTTCAACACATAGGATAATCACATCAGAGCACAAAATGGAAGACAACCACACAGTACTGGGAATCATGGCCTAGCCAAGTTGACACACATTTTGGGAGGACACAGTTCAATCCATAACACCATTGGATGAATGATGACCCCTATTTGCCTCCACAGAAATCCTTTGCCTTCTATCCAAAGAGTCCCTCTAACTGGGAGCTGCCATACAGAAACACTAGTAGCAAATAAAGGGCATGTGACCTATGACCTAAGGTAAATAAAACACTTAATCAGAGGGTTTAAAAGATCATCTTCAAACAAACTACAGAGCTCAGCCAACCATACAATGGGATCCATCAAGGTGGCAAAGCCATAGCTAATTTGCACAAAAATTAAAGAATGCTATTGTTTTACATTCTGAATATCCCCATTAAAAATTTCAGTAAATGACTAGTTCAGACTCACAGACTTCAAGTCACTTTCAAAAGCAATAATTAATTTGGGAAATTGGGCTGAAAAACGAATTCTACAGAAAATGTGATGTGTCCTTGGGCATTTTTAAACATATTCAGGAATTATACTAACTAGTAACCCAATTTAGATGCTTCACTGTTCTATAAGATCCCAGGTGACATACTCTGTGTGTTTTTTTCCTTTGGATGGGGAATACAAATTCCTATAATTCCAAGTAATAGCAAACCAGATGAGAACATCACATCTCACTACAAATATGATGCTTACCCATGATTACAATTTTCCTAGATGAACACCACCCCAGTTTTTCTATAGTAATAAAGTCTTAGTAGCAATAAATGTGGCTTTTCATCTGTTCAGTGCATGACACCTGTTAATAGGGGATGATTCTTCCCCATTCCTGATGTTTTTTTATATAAGAAGGAGTTCAATTAGTGTGATACTCTTGAACTCTCTCCACCTCTTTACATACTTCTCTACAGGATAGATGAAGTGACTTATCTGTTCAGTGTGTCTAGGTACATAGTGCTGTTTCATGCTGTAAGATTTATGGGGACAGGCACATGAAGAGGCTTGCCCTGGACCAGTGCTGCCAAGAATGGGCAGATAAGTATATCAGTTAGCTTTTACCATGTAACAAACCATCCCAGACTTTAGGGGGTTAAAACAACAAGCATTATTTTTCGTGATTCTGTTGATTAGCTGAACTGGTCCGCATGGTCTAACATAGCCTCACTCACATGTCTGAAGCCTCAGCTGGGATAGCTTGCTGAAAGTGAAGAGCACTTAAAGCACTTATTGATGAAGATCAAAGACTATAGCCTTCAATATGGATTACATCTCAACATAAAGAAAACAATAATCCTCACAACTGGACCAGTAAGCAACATCATGATAAACGGAGAAAAGATTGAAGTTGTCAGGATTTCATTTTACTTGGATCTACAATAAACGCGCATGGAAGGAGCAGTCAAGAAATTAAATGATGCATTACATTGGGGAAATCTGCTGCAAGAGACCTCTTTAAAGTGTTAAAAAGCAAAGGTGTCACTTTAAGGACTAAGGTGCGCCTGATCCAAGCCATGGTGTTTTCAATCACCTTATATGCATGTGAAAGCTGGACAATGAATAAGGAACACCGAAGAAGAATTGATGCCTTTGAATTGTGGTGTTGAAGAAGAATATTGAATATACCATGGACTGCCAAAAGAACGAACAAATCTGTCTTGGAAGTACAGCCAGAATGCTCATTAGAAGCGAGGACAGCAAGACTTCTCGTACACTTTGGACCTGTTATCAGGAAGGACCAGTCCCTGGAGAAGGACCTCATGCTTGGTAAAGTAGAGGGTCAGTGAAAAAGAGGAAGATCCTCAACAAGATGGATTGACACGGTGGCTGCAACAACTTGCTCAAGCATAAAAACAATTGTGAAGATGGCACAGGATCGGGCAGTGTTTCTTTCTGCTGTACATAGGGTTGGTATGAGTCAGAACCGACTTGATGGCACCTAACAACAACAGGAAACAACCTAATTGTTTCTTGATAGAGGAATGGAAAGGGAAACTATAGTTTATTCATACCAATGGCATACAATATGTTGTTATTGTTGTTAGGTGCCCTCCGAAAAAGTTGACCGAGCTCTACTTTTTGCGGAGCCACTTGCATAAATAGGAAACATACATTAGAGTGATTTATACCAACTTCTGGATTGGTGATTACTGCTGGGGAGAGAGAGGTGAAGGAAATATACGTCTACTATGGCACAGTGGTTAAGCGCTCAGCTGCTAATCGAAAGGTCGGTGGATCGTAACCCACCAGCCACTCCTTGGGAGAAATATGTGGCAGTCTGCTTCAGTAAAGCAATTTCCTGAGATCTCTGCCATTTTGTTGTTTTCCATTTTTGCCCCTTTTTATCTACTTCTCTTTAGTGATTAGCTATACAACATTTAAAGTGCTTTTTAAAATACATTGTTTTGGAGTCTCAGACCTCTTTGAGAAATTGATTATAGCTTGGGTGCCTCTCAGAAGAAGGATGTATGCACCACTTTTCGGGTTAAGATTTACATAATGAGGCAAGAAGGAAGAATGTTCCACCTGGGCTCAAGGGTCACAGCATTTCACGGGTGGTGTGAGCTGCTTCACTTCACTTTAAGGTGATTTCTAGATTCCTCTCCTGGCAGATATACAACCAAAAAAATTGAGCTGCCAGCATTTCCAAGACAATTTCTCCCTCTAGCGAAGTGTAAGGGGAGAATACAGGAGGGGGCCAAACATACACCTTCCCAGGCCAAACACTGCAGGCTTCTTGGAGATTCTTCTTCACCTCCACCAGGGTATCTTGGCAGCCCCAGAGTTCCACTCTCACCCTGGGCTCTGGTATTGAGTTGGCAACTGCAGCAGCACATTGCCACCTCTCAGCCCCTTTACTATAATCACAGAGTTGGAAAGAGAAGTCTAATTCCAGGAGGGGACAAGAGACATACTTCCTGGAAGTGCCAGGCCCTGCACCCTCAATTTTTTCTCTCTCACCTGCATCTTTGGGCTTCTCAGTCATTGGTTAGTGAATGAGTGGTTGCAAAGGACTGGACCCTGATCCTCCTGGAACTTACTCATTTTGTTGAGCCCCTGCCATCACTTCCTACCTTAAGGAATCTAACGTGAGCCAAGGAGAGTAAATGACGAGGTCCACAAAGTAAGAGAAATACGTAGAGATACAACATTTGCTTCATTAGGATGATGTAGTTCTTGTTTGTTTGTTTTGTTTTTTTGCCATGGGCCCTTGGCCCTCTGGTGAAGTCCATGGACCTCTTCTCAGAATACTGTTTTTAAATGAATATAAAATAAAATACATAGAAGTACAAAGGAAACTAATTATATCATTATCAAAATAATTTTAAAGATCCAGTTTGTGATATAGTAATATGTGTGCTTCTTTTATGAGATATTAAACCCATTGCCATCAAATCAAATCCAACTCACAGCTACCCTATAGGACAGGGTAGAACTTCCCCATAGGGTTTCCAAGGCTATAAAGCTTTACAGAAGCAGACTGTCACATCTTTCTCCCTCAGAGCGGCTGATGGGTTCAAGTCACCTGCCTTTCAGTTAGCAGCCAAGCACTTAATCACTGTGCCACCAGGGCTCCTTTTGTAACATTAAATAATAATAATTAAAGATCTAGCAGCAGATATAATGTTGTCGTTAGGTGCCATCAAGTTGATTCCAACTCATAGCAACCCCATGTGACAGAGTAGAACTGCCCCATAGGGTTTTCTAGGCTATAATCTTTGTGGGAACAGATTGTCAGGTCTGTCTCTCTTGGAGCCGCTGGGTGGGTTCGAACCACCAACCTTTTGGTTAGCAGCTGAGTGCTTAACTGTTGAGCCATCAGGGCTCCTTAGCAGGTCTAATAGCTGCCCTAATTTCAAAATACTGATGAGCAAAATGATATTGGAGATGTATTTAACACCTGTAATATGATACAAAAAACTACCTGTGGTTTTCATTGGTGACAAAATCCTAAGTAGTGCTAGTATTACTGTGCTCTGTTGCCTGGTGGTGTGGTGGTTAAGAGCTTGGCTGCTAAACAAAAGGTCAGCAGTTCAAATCAACTAACTGTCCCTTGGAAACCCTATGGGGGCAGCTCTACTCTGTCCTATAGGGTCTCTATGAATCGGAATTAAATCGATGGCAATGCCTGTTTTCTGTTGTTGTTGTTGTTGCCTACATTCTTCAAGGGCCCCTGAATTTTATCCATGGATCCCTTGGGAGTGAGTAGAACCCAGGGTAAGAACGCCTGGTTTAAAAAAAAAAATAAGGAAAGAGATTCAATTAAAGACCTTAGAATCTCAAAGTGAGCAAACTTGGAAAGCAATGATACTCTTCCTTTAGTTTTGTCTTTGTGCTATACCTTGCATTCAGGATAAGGCCTACTCATGTTCTCTTGCCCCTAAAAAATGTAGAATTATTACTCTTAGAATTTTTATGATGTTTCTTTGGATCTCTGAATGCTATTAAAATGCACAGTCTGAGATTCACAGTTGTCTTCGATTAACTTCATCCCAGGAGCATGTGAAATGAAACTAGCAGCCAGTTGTCCTCAGTTCCTACCAAATTTTTATTATTACTATTTAAATATTCCAGTTCTACCTAGCCTGGCCCTGACTTTCCAGCTCAGCCTCCAACTTGCTAAAGGGATCATTTAGAAAGCAGGTTGGGTCTGCATTCTTAGCCAAAAGCCTCCAGCACAGAGGCAGTGTTGGGCCCCAGAAACAAATCTGGGACCTGGGATAGGAAGACCTGGACTTAAATTCTAGCCCCACCAGTTACTCTTACAGGCTGCACAACTTTATGAGTCTCAATTTTCTCATCTGTAAAGTGGACATGGTATTAGACCTATCTCACAAAACTGTTGTGAGGAGTTAATGAGATAATATATGTAAAGCACGTGGCATGTCACCCACTGCCGTAGAGTTGATTCTGACTCATAGCAACCCTATAGGACAGAGTGGAACTGCCCCCATAGGGTTTCCAAGGCTGTATATCTTTACAGAAGCAGACTGCCACATCTTTCTCCAGAGGAGCAGCTGGTGGGTTCGAACCACCAACCTTTTGGTTAACAGCCAAGTGCTTAACCACTGCGTCACCAGGGCTTCCCATGTGGCATGTAGTAGCCATTATTATTACTGGCCCTCTCTGAGCATCAGTTTTCTCACCTGTAAAAATGGGAATATAAACACGTACATCATAGCAAAGTTTGAAAGTGGAGTGCCCCAGCCCCACTGGCAAACAATAAAAATAATTTTTCCCCTTTCTCCAGTGAGCAGGAAAAGTGTTTTTGGTAAAGCAAGGATGAGATTTTAGAGCCATGAAGGGAAGGAGAGAGGGTGGATGAGTGGCTATATATATATTTTTTGGTGGGGGGGATCTTTTATTGCTGTAAACTACTGATTCCTAAAAGCGGATCTGAGGACTAGTTACATTAGAATCACCAGGGGAGCTCACTAAAAATAGACATTTTCAGATCCCCACCCTAGTGATGATGATTCCTTAGCTGTGAGAAAAGGCCCATTCCTCAAAGTAGAGGCCAGTGCTTTAGAAACTAAAGCTGTGGTTCTCAGCCAAACTTGACACCACCTCACACCCAAGGGGCTTTTGAAAATGAGAGGGCATTTTTGGTTGTCAGAATGGGGGACACTACTGGATTTAGTGGGTGAGGGCCAATGCTAAATGCTCTGCAATGAGTAGGATGTTGTTGATAGTTGCCTTTGAGTAGGCTCCAACTCATGGCAACCTTATGTATAACAGAATGAAACATTGCCCAGTCCTGCACCATCCTCACAATCGTCGGTATGTTTGAGCCCATTGTTGCAGCTATTGTGTCAATCCATCTCTCATTTTCAATGACCTTCCACTTTACCAAGCATGATGTCCTTTTCTAGCAGTTGGTCTCTTCTGATGATGTGTCCCAAGTAAGCAAGACGAAGTGTCACCATTTTCACTTCTAAGGGGTATGCTGGCTGTACTTCCTCCAAGACAGATTTGTTCGTTCTTCTGGCAGTCCATGGTATAGTCAACATTTTTCACCATTACCAAAGTTCAAATGTAACAATTCTCCTTTGATCTTCTTTTTTCACATGCATATGACGCAATTGAAAAGACCATGGCTTGGGTCTCTCTCTCTCTCACACACACACACACACACACACACACATGCATTGCCATCAAGTCGATCCCAACTCATAGTCACCCTATAGGACTGGGCAGAACTGCCCCATAAGGTTTCCAAAGAACAGCTGGTGGATTCGAACTGCTGACCTTTGATTAGCAGCCAGGCTGTTAACCAATGTGCAACCAGGGCTTAGGTCAAATGCAGCTTAATCCTCAAAGAGACATCTTCGCTTTTTAACACTTTAAAGAGGTCTTTTGCAGCAGACATTCCCATACAATGTAGAACTACCCCATCCAAAATGTCAACAGTCCATAAAAATTATCTGTCTACCCTTAAGAGGAGATTCGGATTCAAAGGCTAAAGTTTTGCTCATAAGGGACTATGGCTGTTTAACAAATACACCACAACACATCCATCCAAATGAGAGTTGGCCTCTTCAAGGGAGTCTGTTTGGGAAGTTGCACTCTTGTTTCAACTATATATACTACCAGTAGTTTTAAGCATTTTTTAAACTTTTCTTTTGAAACTAACCAAGAATTTATAGCTTTCCATTTTCTTATTTCATTCCTCTCGATGGTTAGCAGATATTCATGCTTTAGAAGTGGTTGTAATTTCTGGAAATATTCAAACCTTATCCTAAAAACCAGGAGATAAGGCTGGGTGACACTGTTTGGGGTCTGTCTTAGGCAAAACCAGTAAAGCATATAAATGTATATATAGAGAGATTTATATCAAAGAAATGGCTCATGCTGTTGTAGAGGCTGGAATATCCCAAGCCCGTGCCCTGATAGAGGCTTCTCCTGATTCACGTAGCTGCAGGGGCTGGCAAACCCAAGATTGGCAGGTCAGATAGCAGGGCTCTTGCTCACAGTCCACAAAGACTGATGAATCCCAAGATCGGCAGGCAAGACAGCAGGTAAGCTGCTAACTCAAGTCCCAAGATCTGGGAGTTGGATGAACAAGTGCCAGCTGTGGGATCCAGAGTGAGCAAAAGCCCTCGAGCCTTGCCAGAAAGTCCACCTATATTGGATGCAGGCCACACCCCAAAGGAAACTCCCTTTCAACTGATCGGCTACTCACAACAGATCCCATGATGGAGGCAATCACATTATATCAAATCTCATCTTGGAGGTGATCACTTCATCATATGACTGCCACACTACATCATAATTGCCAAACCACTGAGAGTCATGGCCCAGCCAAGTTAATACACAACCTTAACCATTACAGGGTCCAAATGAGATATGTCTAAAAAGCAACAAGATTGTTTTTTTTCCCTCCTGTGTCTTGTAAACTTGCTGAGAAGTGGGAAAAGCTGGAAAACCAGTATTGTGTTGTGGTCCAAAAGTATATCAGCTTCTGAATAATCAAAAATTGGCCGTATTTGCTGTTGGAGTTAAGATTACCACCACGTAGGCACATTATAGGTGGTTTTTATTTTCCTATTTCTGTTGTTGTTAGGTGCCATTGAGTCAGTTGCGACTCATAGCGATCCTATGTACAACAGAACGAAACACTACCCGGTCCTGCACCATCCTCACAACTGTTGTTATGCTTGAGTCCATTGGGATTTTCCAGTTTTTCTGTACTGATCATGTATCATCTTTATAATAGAGGGAAATTAAATCAAGAGGTAATATAATAGTATTTTTCTCACTATGTTCAATTCTTCCTTTTCCACTCTCCTCTCCTCCATTCCCTATGAGAAGAAGACACACCATCCTGAAAGCTTATATTACCTACCACACACCACAATAGGAGACTGGCTTAGCAAAGTACGATACATTTAATCACTGGGATGTTACATAGCCATTAATAGACACTAATACGATCATTTTGAAGACTGTGCAGACACATGAAAACATGTATGCTTAAGACAGAATGCTAAGTGAAAAATTCAGACTATAAAACAGTAGTCATCTAATGGTTGCAATGATGTAGAAAAGTATACATATGAATAAGAAGTCTTCAAAGGTAATAGACAAAAATTAAAATATTAGTAATAGAGTTCAGGTTTTATGGGTGATCTTTCTTTTATCAAAATTGTCCTTAATGTTGTTATATCATCTTTTCACTTATGTTGTTGTTGTTAGGTGCTGTCAAGTTGGTTCTGACTCATAGTGATCCTGTGTACAACAGAACGAAACACTGCCAGGTCCTACATCATCCTCACAATCATTATGTTTGCGCCCATCGTTGCAGCCACTGTGTCAATCCATCTCATTGAGAGTCTTCCTCTTTTTCACTGACCCTCTACTTTACCAAACATGAAGTCCTTCTCCAGGGACTGGTCCCTCTTGATAACATGTACAAAGTGCATGAGACGAAGTCTCATGATCCTCGCTTCCAAGGAGCATGCTGGCTGTATTTCTTCCAAGACAGACTTATTTGTTCTTCTGGCAGTCCGTGGTATATTCAATATTCTTCACCAACACCATAATTCAAAAGCATCAATTCTTCTTCCATCTTCCTTATTCATTGTCCAACTTTCGCATGCATATGAGGCGATTGAAAATATTATGGCTTGGGTCAGGCACACCTTAATCCTCAAAGTGACATCATTTATAAATATTTTAAATGTAAAAGTGAGAGATCTGTGCTCATCATGTTTATACCAGTTATCCCAATAAGTATTTTTGCACGTTGGCTGATATCCCAGTATTAAATTAGGAAATACTTAAGCGATGATTCTGTGGATTCATTTTACGCAGAAATCATAATTTGTTAGTGAAAGGTAATGTCTTATCCTGTGCAACATTCCATTTCACCTCCTTTGGGAAACAGCATTCTCTTTGCTTCCAGTATATCTGGGCAGGGATTGAGTGTTCATGAAGTACTTCATATTTATGAATATTTGAAAGTAACTTGAGATTGAAAATGATGATGTAAGGGTTTTGTCTAATATTTTCTTTTGTTTTCCCTTTGAGGACTTTAAAAACTCTAAACAATCCCTGAGAAAATACAAGCAAACGTGACTGACTCTAAGAAGATCAAAACCCAAATCAAATTATTTATTTTCAATATTATCAGGGGTGTGGTTTAACTATAAAATGAAAAAAAATGACTTATGATTCCCATTTTCTAAATTATCACTAGCTATTCTCTAGCTTCTGTGGTCTTAGAATAGTGCACATTTGTTGGCTTTTATTTTTCTCTCCTGGGACTGCAAATAACTAGAAATGGATGGCCTTTTAGTGTAATTTACTATCTGGAAAGAGTCATATGGTAATACCTCTATTACCAAAGAAGATATGTGCCAGCCCCACATTTTACTGCCAGAAACCTCATTATGAAACGTAGAGATAATATACTCTTGCTCTGTGGGTCGGCAAGCCTAGCTCTACCAATAAGTGCCCAGAGGCACCCCACTCCGCCAGGAAGCCTCCTGCGCACAGGCACTCAGCTCTCTCACTCCGGGGGTCGGCTCCAGCGCTGTTTAGTGCTGGACTCCTGGCTCTGCTGCTGCTGGTTCTCTGCCACTGCCATTTCTCTGCTGCTGTTGGTCCTCTGCTGCTGCTGGTCCTCTATCCATTCACAGTTTCAAAACCTCTTCCACATTTTAGATATCTGTTAGAGCAGCACCCCACTCCTGGTACCAAATTCTGTCTTAGTCATTTAGTGCTGCTATAACAGAAATACCACAAGTGGATGGCTTTTAACATAGAGAAATTTATTCTCTCACAGTCCAGTAGAATACAAGTCCAAATTCAGGGTTTCCGCTCCTGGAGAAGGCTTTCTCTCTCTGTTGGCTCTGGAGGAAAGTCCTTGTGATGCATCAGTCTTCCCTTGGTCTGGGAGCATCTCAGCACAGGAACCTCAGGTCCAAAGGACGTGCTCTGCTCCCGGCACTGCTTTCTTGGTGGTATGAGGTTCCCATGTGTCTCTGCTCCCTACTTTCTTTTATATCTCAAAAGAAATTGGCTTAAGACACCATCCAATCTTGTATACCTCATCAGTATAACTGCCACTAATCCATCTTATTACATCATAGTGATTGAATTTACAACACATAAGAAAATCACATCAGATTACAAAATGGTACCAAAATTTGTGTTTATTATTACTGATAGTTTAGAAAAGTTTCTTCCAGCATCACAATTATTTATTTATTTTATCATGTAAGTTTTTGGATTTTTATGGAAATAGGGGGAAAACTCTATCAAGTTTCTTTCATATATGAAACTAGCTTCTGGCTCTGTATATTTGAAACCTTGTTTGTCCTCCATTACCCACATACTTCTAATGACGGGCCCCATGGGACACATTTATATCAGGATATAACCTCTGGGCCTGCACTTTAATGTTGTGGTGCCAGGTAAAATGTCACAGTGAGCAGTAAAATATTCCTATATTCATTCCAACACCTGACAGGTAGCAATAAAATAATTATACTCCCAGGTGACTGCAAACAACATAAATATATTCCAATAAATCCCAACTAAACGTATCCCCACTTTAACTTCCCTTTAAGGGTAATGGACATCATGCCTACAACTTATTCTCCATTGGCTAAGAAAAAGGGAATAAGTTATATATTTATTTAGAGATAGGATGATAACGCAAATGTGAATAACTGGAGAATTGGGTGAAAAGTCTATGAGAGAGCTCTTTGTACTTTTCTTGCAACTTTCCTGTAAGTTTGAAGTTATTTCAAAATAAAAACTTAAGAAGAAAGCATCTGAATGCACATGTTAAAATAATAAATTAAGGAGTGGGTTGTCCACTTAATCAAACTAGCCTACTTTAAATACGACTACATTTAGCTCATTAGCTACTTTGAGTGGTGAGAGATGTCAAGGAAAACCATTCATGAACTTAAAGGATCTTAACATAATTATAAGGGTCAGTATAAAAATATTGTTCCCCTCTTGAACAATTCTTAATAATATAGAACTTTTCCAGGAACACTTCTATAGTGTAAAGTGAGCTATACCCATCTCTGCAAATCATCTATGTCAATTAGCTCTGAGCTAGAAGTACAGGGTTTATTAAATGAACAATGGAGGCAGGTAAAAGATATTAATAAAAATAGAGAATGTGATCATAACAGTAGCATTGGCATTCACTTCCAGTGTTCATTGATGAGAATCTTAATAAGAATGAAGTCAGGGTGGCTCTGTTAAATACATAAATATATAAAAATCAATCTAAAAGGCTGTTGACAAGCCTCAAGTGTCTTGGAGAAAAGGGCTACAAAATACCAATTAGTGGTCCTGGGACTATTGTCACTATGCTCATTAATACTTTTCTCAAGAACATGATTGCATGACCTCTGCAGTGTGTCAGAGTGGAATAGGGGGTGGGGTGGGGAAGGGAGGGCAAGAAAATCGTTTTTAGGGATTTCACTATGGGTTATAGAAGCAAACATCTAAGATGGGACAGTAGTTTGCGCCCTTACATCAACCGTTGGTAAGATGTGTGGCATGTAAAGATATAGAGGGTATAAGGGCTGGGAGGACCCCACCTAAGAGATTATGTTTGCTACAAGACCTTGATTTTATAGAAACTGGTTCATGGCAGAGCTAAAGCTTAAAACCCAGTCCTTCCTGACTCCAAGTCCAGCCTTCTTTCTAACTGCCTTTCGGATGCAAAGAAATTCTTTTCACAAATCAAAGGTTTCTTTTAGAAACCTGTGGCACCAGCTGAAAATATTTTTAACTTTCCATCGCCTGTGTAGAAACTGGCACATGTACTGAGCTGTGACAGCTAACACGAGCACTGTTATTAGGGAAAGTGTTTATGCCACTTCTTTCACACTTTGCTGAATGTTTACTCTAAAAATCTAAATAAAGCAAAACTAAACTGAACCGCCACCCACTTCCAGGATTTGAGTTGGAAGGACTATTACCAGTGAGCAACATCAACAGAAACTCTAAGATCTTCTTTGAACACATCACTCCTCTGAGCCATATTACAAGGAAAATCGGAGCCTTTTGTATATGAGAGAAATCTCTGTGAGAAATATGCAGAGGAATCATTTCATTTCTTTGCATCTGCCCTCCTGGTGGGAGGTATCAGTCCTTGGGTAGCCCAAGAAGCTATAGGAAGCATATTACAGGCAGTTTAATTTATTCAAAGAAAATCAGAATCAACTAATCAGAAGGAAGGGAAAAATGCATTAATTAAACAGCTTTACTCATGCAGAAAAGCTGCCAGCATGAACATTTCAAATTACCTGGGCACACCTAATGCATTTGCATTTGCTCAGGAAAAATGTGTTCTGCTCTACAAAGCCACGTACATTTCATAATTCCATTTGAGGGAATAACAAAAGGGAATTGACAGCTAAGAACCACCTTCCACACTTGGGGGCTATAGCCTTTTCCTAGGAATTTTTAGCTCATGCAGAAATTCTGTTCTTGACTAGATGTGGAGAGAGGAAGTTTAAAGTCTTCTGTAAAGTAAAAGGCTAAAAAAGAATGCCCCTCCTCCCCACCCTCCCAACAAAGGAGGTGGGGCCTTTACTGGCAGGAGGCTAACAGCATTCTTTTGTTAGATATTAACATAAAATAAGGCAGTAGAAATGGATGTCCATCAACAGAATTAGAAGGAACTAAGTAAGTTTTAAGAACAAAAGGTTTACTTATTTAAATTACAGGAGTTGAGAAACAGCTGGGAATGCAATTTCTTTCCCAGAGTAAAAAAACAAAAACTATGAAATGTGATTATGTTGCAATATAATTTTATCATTTCAGATTAAATGTGTATAATCATTATAACTAAAATAACCCCGTAGGCAATACTTAAACATATATGTTTATATATTTTATCTTAAATTTTTCAATTCGGCTAATCCTACAAATAGCTCAGTGATTGATTTAGGTATTTACTCCTGAGAAAGCCTTCTCTGGGACATTGAAGCACATGATAGTAACCAATGAGAACTACTTTAAAAATATTTTAAAGATGTTTTATACCTTTTTCTTGCTTTACTTGTTTACATCACATGTTTACATTCCATTTTGCACAAGAAAATATGCTACAATTAGTAGTAGGCTTTATTACTCTGGATTTTTACAGTTAAGAAAAACAGAAACGACCATTAGAAAACTTCTCCAAAGTTTCTTTTCTACTTCAGAACAGAAAATATCAATTTCAAGTCCAAAAGAGCTATAATAAAACATGAGATTTACACAACAACTTTGGTCTAATTTAATATATAATACATGCAGACGTATACTCAAACAGAAAAACTTGTGTTTGTTGTCAAAACAAGAGGCATATGAAACAGGATATAGGTTTTTTATACGTGTATACACACACATATACATATGCTATACATACATACTGTATAGTTCATTAAAGTCTATGATTTATCACACAGTACTTACTAAAATATTCTATAATTTTACCCAAAATACCTGTGCAAATCTGTGCAAATTTGAGATCAAGCTTCTAACCAGACTGATTATCTCAGACCTGCCTATAAAGTACCTTCTTGGGTTTCTATGCTGTAGGAGATCGTGGTTAAACTGATCAGCGCTGAACTATCAATACATATGCAAGATTTCCTCTGGATCGAAAAAGGCTCATGGAAGAGAAGTTAGGCAGAAGTAGGCATATAAATGCAGAGGCCGGAGAGAACTCTGCCATCTCGATCGGGAATGCTTTTGGAAACTCATTTTATGAAGCTCTTTCATCCATCTTTACTCCCCTAACTAGAATGAATGGCTTTTTTTTTTTCCGCGTATCTTTCCATGAATTCCTTTAAATGCAGTCATCATTTGTGGTAGATAACAGACAATAATTTCAAATACCAAAGGGCTTACTGTGGCTTCACTAGAGGCCGCTTAAGTCCCAAACACCTTGGCAGGACACTGCTGACCTTCTAGCCTAGGCTTTGCTGCAGTTAGGATCTTAGCCCTGAAAATATCCTTTGGCAATTAAATATATTAGGGTACAAATATACCGGTGAGACAGGTGTGTGAACCGTGGATAAAGGTTTGAATATTCCATTTTAAATATCCTGATGAAAGTAACTACAAAGATGTGTCACTGATCTAATACTTGTTTGCAAATTCCTTAGAGCTATGCATGAAGCATAATAGGATTTCTATGGACCAAAACAACAAAAGGTGTAAACTGCCTTTTCAATTGCAAACTTTGTTCATTTATTCCATTGGTAAAAGAATGCAAATCTTAAGTCATTTGTTTGTTAACTAGCACCAAGTCTTTCTCACAAAACTTTTTTTTTAAAGAGACAAGAATAAAGCCAAGCTTCTTTCCCTGAGGAAAAAAAAAAAAAAACAGTTAAAGAAATTTCACTAAATCATCCCTGTCGATTAGAACCTGACATTAAGTTAATTCCAGTGCTTGAGGTATTTTAACACATCTATAGATTATGTATAATTCAGGAAAGAGATTTGGGTATTTAATAATCTCAACAGTATTTTCTATAAGTGTTTATAATACAAATATAAGTCAAATAATAGCCACATCTTTTATGAGTTTCCATAAAACAACATATGCATATGGTTTTATTTAATTTCCTAGTAAAGATTTATCTAAAATATGAGCAAATTAAGATAGTTCAATCACTGCTATCATTATTTCTAAAGAACAAAGTAGGTGCTCAATAAATTTTGAGTAAATGGTCAAACGGTCAACCTAACGAAGAAAGAACGGGGGAACCAACAGAAGAAATGAGGGAAAGGCAAAAGCGGGGAAAAGCCAGAGAAGAGGAGGAGAAAATGGTATTTGTAACCAAAAATTTGGTCATTCCTCCCAAGTATTTAAAATGTTTTTTCAAGTAAGAAAAAAAACAAACAAAATCTGATTTTATTAGTGTTAAATTCAGTCCCTAATATACAAGTTGTTTTAAAATGTACTACAGATCTCCAAAACGTTGATGCTAGTAACAAAGTTAACTTTGACTCAAATTAATTGTACCAAATTCTGTCAGCTGTTAACGTGGATGCTTCCCTCCCATCTGCCCTCCAGGGTCTTATCTGTAACTTTCTCTAAGCCCCAAATCACACTATCTCACATCTATGTTAAATTATTTTATTTGTCTCCGATTGGAAAAGATTAAGGAGACATAAAGTGAGCCCTGGTTAAGCGTTCGGCTGCTAACTGAAAGGTCGGCAGTTTGAACCCACACGGCAGCTCCGAGGGAGAAAGGCGGTGATCTGCTCCCCTAAAGATAACAGAGCTCTACTCTGTCACATGGGGTGGCTATGAGCTGGAATTGACTGGAACAACAAAGGAGACATAACAACTAAATGCAATGTGGGTTCCTAAGTTAGACTCTGGACTGGAAAAAGGTCACTAGTGAGACAATCGGCAAAATTTGAGGCCCTGGGTAGTGAAAATGGTTTGCGCTCCATGGGCTATTAACTAATAGGTCGGTGGTTCAAACCCACTAGCAGCTCCTTGGGAGAAAAGACCTGGTGGTCCGCTCCTGTAAAGATTACAGCCTAAGAAACCCTATGGGGCAATTCTACTCTGTCATATAGGATCTCTCTGAGATGGATTTGACTGGATGGCACACAACAACTAACCTAAAGGTTGGTGGTTCAAACACATCCAGAGGCACTGTGGAAAAAAGACCTGGCAATCTACTTCCATACAGATTACAGCCAAGTAAACCCAATGGAGCAGTTCTACTCTGTAACACGTGGGGTCGCCGTGACTAGGAATCGAATTAAGGACAACAGGTAGGTGTAAAATACTAGGTTTTTAAGACATAGTATGGGAAAAAAATGTAAAATTATTAACATTAATTTTACCGGGTTTTGTTGTTGCTATTGTTTCTTTTTTTACTGTTTAAAATGTGGCTACTAGAAAATTTAAAATTACACATGTAGTTTGCATTATATTTCTATTGGACAGTGCTAGTCTAGAAATCCAAGGTAAGGAGCTTGTACTTCATCTTGGGCAGCCATTGTAGGTACTTGAGCAGGAATCTGAGACTGGTGTTTTAGGAAATTAGTGGCTGTGTCAGGGAGGATGGACTGGAAGGAAAGCGATACTAACCAGCAGCGCATTGCAGGCATCTAGGAAAGTGAGGTGATGCAGTTCCGTTTTAGGGTGATGGCTGTGAGAATGGAGAAAAAGGATCTAATCCAAGAGACGTTTAAAAGGAAGTACCAACAAGTCTTTGTGATTTTCTGGACTTAGGGGGTAGTGAAGAAAGTAGAATCAACTAAGAGTTCATGGTTTCTTACCTGAGAGGTAAGGAGAACTGTGATTCCTTTGACAGAAACGGGGCAATTGAAAAGTTTGGGGAATGATGATGAGTTAAGATCTTTTAACATTTTATTTTGAAATATTTTCAGTCTTAGAAACAAGTTGCAAAAGTAATTCAGAGAATTTCCATACCCGCTTTGCCCAGCTTTCCCACATGTTAACGTTTTATATAACTATAGCATAATATTGGAGCCCTGGTGGTGCAGTGGTTAAGAGCTTGAGTACTAACCAAAAGGTAGGCAGTTCGAATCCACCAGGTGCTCCTTGAAAACTCTGTGGGGCAGTTCTCCCCTGTCCTATGAGTAGGAATCAACTCAATGGCAACAGGCTTGGCTTTCTGAGTTGGTTTATAGCTTAATATTAAAAAATGGAAAACTAGTTAATTTATGAACTAATCTATAGATAAAATATTATTTCCACACACATTCGATATAAAACATTATGAATGATATATTTTGCACTCTTTTTTTCACACCAAGTCTTTGAAATCTGGTGTGCATTTTACACTTAACAGCCTATCTCAGTTTGGACTAGCCACATTTCAAGTGCTTAATAACCACGTGTGGCTGGTGACCACCACAGGCCTAGAGCATCCACAATCTGCCCCCAATCTTTCTTTACAACTTTATCTCCCACTATACCTCTAAGAAGGTACCTGGGTGGTGCAGTGGTTAAGTGCTTGGTTGCTAACGAAAAGGTCGGCAGTTCGAACCCACCAGCCGCTCCACAGGAGAAAGATGTGGCAGGCTGTTTCCATAATGATGTCAGCCTTGGAAACCCTATGGGGCAGTTCTACTATGTCCTATAGGGTCACTATGAGTTGGAACTAACTCAACGGCAACAGGTATACCTCTAAGCAAACTCTCTGCTCTAGCCGGTTTATTTTGGGCCAGGATGACAAAAAGCTGGCACTCATGTCCCTATTACCCCCTCCCACAATCATGGTAAACCCAAAAAGCCAAACCCATTGCCCTCGAGTCGATTCCAACTCATAGTGACCATATAGGACAGTGTAGAACCACCCCATAGGGTTTCCAAGGAGCAGCTGGCAGATTCGAACTGCAACCTTTTAGTTAGTAGCCAAGCTCTTAACCCACTGTGCCACTAGGGTTCCACAATCATGGCAGACATTACTAATCACTTACATGACAGTGACCAGCTGAGCCTCTGAATCCTTCCCAAAACAATACTCCAAATCACACCACATGATTAGAGTTGACACTTAAAATGAAACCCTTGTTCCACCCATCATCTAGTCACTGTCTCCAGGATTGTCCAGCTGGTTCCCACTTCCTTCTTTGCTCCCATGACTTAGCCAATCTGGCCAACCCCTACTTTTCTTGAAGGCCAAACTCAAGTCCTCCTCCTTTCATGAAGTCTTCTCTAACTCCTATTGAGCATTCTTTCTTCTAACATCTTTTAGATTTCTATCCTGCACATCATTGTTTAGTCTTTATTTGTTCTAGGACAGTTTCATTTAGTTCAGTCTTCCCAGCTAAATTACACACTCCTTGAGGATACAGACTCTGTCGTATCTTTTTCTATACTCCCATAGATCCTAGAAGGATGCTGGGCATAAAGTAGCTGTTATACAAACACTTCTTGGTTGATAGAATGATTGTAACACACACTGTCTTCTGTAAATTAAGCGTAAGACCTAAATCTGCTTGTTTGTAATCACTGCTCAAAAATCTAAAATACTCTTATGGTTGATATCATAAATAGGTAGAATTTAAAAAAAAATTTTTTTTATTGTACTTTAGGTGAAGGCTTACAGAACAAATATTTTCTCATTAAACAGTCAGTACACATATCATTTTATGACACTGGTTAACAATCCCACGACATGTCAACACGTTCCTGTCTCCGCTTTGGAGGACCTTGTTTTTTTTTGTTTGGTGAAAACATACATAGCCAAAGATACACCTTTTCAAAAATTTCTACATGTACAGTTCAGTGACATCGACTACGCTCTTCCAGTTGTGCTGCTATTCTCACTATAGATGAAGGTTTACAGAACAAAATAGTTTCTCACTAAACAGTTAGTAAACATATTGCCCTATGACAATGATTAAGAACCCCACGACATGCCAACACTGTCCTCACTCAACCTTGGGTTCCCTAATAGGCAGAATACTTTAATTGTTCTCACAAATGTTTTCTTAATATAAAAGAACCACATGGAATTTTACACTTGGCTGGATACCCATCATCAGACTCTGGATCCTACTCCACTACTTATTACCTTTGTGATTAGAAGCAAGTTACATAAACTGTTAGATTTGATTTTCTCATCTCTAAAGTGAGGCTTATAATGCCTTACCCATCTCACACGGTTGTTTGAGGGATCAAATGAGGTAGTGTAGTGTATACATAAAAGCATTAGACCTTTAAAATCAGAGAGCTATGTTTGGATCAAGACTCTGCCACTTACTAAGTATGTGACCTTTATCAAATTACTTAACTCATTTGTTTCTCAGTTGACACATTTGCAAAAATAGTAGCAATAATATCTAAATCTCAGTGTTATAGTGATGATTAAATGACTTGAAGTATGTGAGGAGCTTAGCACATTGCCAGAGACATAGGTATCACTCTGTAAATGGTGGATATCATGAATGTGATCAAAGTGCCACCAATGTGTGATTAGAATAAATTATCACTCTTCACAAAATGGCTTGATACGGCAGCAAAGGGTTAACTATTCTGGACACACTGCATCATTAACTCATTTTCACTGAATTCCAAAGGAGTCTTCGATGTAAAGCTTGCAAAAACATGTAAGATTGAAATAGTGATCAGAAATGAACCCCAACCTTACACTTAAAACTTTTAAGTTGTTATTTTAAAATGTTATCTGGAACTTTGAGAATCAGATAAAATACCTATTCTAGACTATGTGTCCTATTATCCGTAAAGTGTTTAAATACATTACAAAAAAGAATATGATGAAGTGAGAATTTAAACTATATATTTGTAGTCTGGGAAGGATCTTCTTTATGAATAATCTTACCGAACAAGTCATAGAATGATGGACTGTATTAGCTGGAAGCTTTCAGAACTTTCTTAAGACTTAGTACTTTTTTTACCCTTTATCAGAAACTCCAGTCAATGAGCAATTGGATCTAGAACCTGACTCTGTTCATGAACTCACACCCTTTCCCATGTTTTCTCTTTCTCTTTAAACAGTGAAACCAGTAATCAGGAAAAATGTCTAATCGTGTCAAACAATGAATAATAATTCTAAACATAAAGTAATAGAATGCTTAGTAAAACCATGTGAAACCCAGAGACAGCAAATACTGTTTTTAAATAAGGTTTTCTGTTTCTTTTGTCTTTTTATCTGGCTCCTGATGTTATTAATTCGAACAATCTCATACAGCCCCATCACATCTAAACTAGAAGCACAGAAGTAGAACAAAGAGAAGATTTCCAAATAAGGCAGGGCAGTACCTGGATGGGGACTGGAGGAGAGTGATGGGAGGGAGGAGGAGAGATGGGAAGGAGCAGTTTTGTAAGTGGTTCATAAATAACAGACTGCATCCCATCTAACAACATATAAAAATAAAAGGAAAGTTATACATTTTGTTATTGTTTAGAAATCAAATGAAATTTTAAAAGGTTTCAAATAAGCAATTTTCCCTTCACATTAGTACTCTGAGGACTGCTGGCCTTCTCTTTTGTCTCTTCCTGTTGTCTTGAATGGTGATCAGCAGTGCATGATCAGCCAAGTGGCATCAGCTCTAATGCTATCATCATATGCCAGCCAGAGGGGATGTGAAAGGGAAAATGGGATTTGCCACTGCAAATGCCATCTCCATTAATAAATATCTGAGACACACCAGGACAAAACAAAATCTCTCTTCCCCTTTCTGCAGGCACCTTGCCTTTTGGATTGTGTTACTTGTATAATAAGCCCTCTTTTAGAGTCTGTTGTGTTTCCAGGCAGCTGGCAAGTAGATCACACCTCCCAAAAAAGGGTCATGTTAATCACGGCTTCAAACCTGGTGGCACAGTGATGAAGTGCTCAGCTGCTAACTGAAAGGTCGGTGGTTCAAACCCACCAGCCACTCTGCAGGAGAAAGATGTGGTAGTCTGCTTCCATAAAGATTATAGCCTTGGAAACCCTATGGGACAGTTGTACTCTGTCCTGTAGGGTCACTATGAGTCAGCATCAACTCAGTGGTAATGGGTTTGGGTTTTTTTTTGAACATGCTTTTGCAAAGGTATAATTCAAATGATTACCTCATGTGTTCCAAAGTGGAGTTGGGTGGTGTCCTGTTTCCATAGTATTCAATTTCACAACACTTTGCGAAAGTGATCCGCGTGATGTCTTCCTTCAAGAGTAGCAATATCACAGCCGTAACTTCCTAAATTTGGGCCTGCAGTAATGACAGACTTTGAATGAATGCTTTCCTAAGGTATGGGAAAGAAGCACAAGTTCAAAACATTAGACTTTTCCCAGCTTTAGGCTGTAAGATACACTAAGATGACTCATCTTCCTTTTTGATTTATGTAAAATGCCTATCCTTTGACGTGATTGGAAGGTCAGCATTCAATCGGCTTTCTGCACTTGACTGTTGTTTGAATGTTTTTTACAATCAGAAACAAAATAGAGATTTCCATTTTGAGAATATATATCTATATGCACATGTGACTATTTCTCATTATAGAGTCCTACCTGAAGGGTTCAAATCCAAGGTCTGTCAATGACTAGCTTGTGACCCTTGAGTAGTGTATTAAGCTCTCTGAGCCTAAACTTCCTGATCTGCTAATAAAGAGGTCTCTAAGGACTTCTCCAGATCTTAAAACAATAGTTTTTAAAAAACTTCTAGACAAAAGAAAGGAAATGTGTGCCTCAGACGGTGAGCTACTAGATGTACCCTAGCCTAAAATTTAGAGATATTCGATATTGTGTTTGGTTTTTATTTAGAAATAAAAAAATAAATTTTATATCCAGTTATTTCAAATATGATTATAATTCAGTTTCATAATCAAGTAATTCTAAGATATCAGGAAGAATTTTATTTTCTACTCTTTTTACCTTATTTTATCTGAAAGAATAAAATTAAAATGAACATCTTCTCAGAAATTATTGTCATGTAAAAAATTTTCCCCATCAGAATATCTTCCATTACAAACTCTATGTGTAAAAGAAATTTTAATAATGAATCAGAGTACTTTGATTCTTAATATTTTCTTCTATATTAAAACTTTATTCTGCTAAATCTGTCCTCTCGTGTTCTATATTTTCAAGATGGCTGTTCGCCTTTAGTTCCCTGCCTGGTGTCTGATAACTGGAAGACCTAACCAAGTATCAATTAAAGTCAATAGGTTCCAAGAAACAAAACAAAAATAACAAGCCACACACTACCCTGGGCCTATGCAAAAACATACTAGGTTCTTAAAGCTTAGATTGTAGAAAGATCTCCGAGTGTAAATATTGTTTTTACTGTAATTTCTTTTAATAATTCCAGAGTTTTTAGAGGAAAATTGCATTTTTAAAGATTTTATGGTTATGCTCATTTAATATAGTCTACGTGTCATTTCCCCCATTCTATACCATAGGTCTTCAGAGATACATATGCATTTTTTTCCTTAACTTAAAGAGCACAAATATGTCTAGATCATATGACAGGTGAAATGTGGCTGCTCTCCATGATTTTCACTCTTCTGCATGTAAATAGCCGCAGTTACTAAAACCAAGTGAAACTTACCATCTAGGAAACTTAACTCTTTAGAGTCTGGACATCATAAAATGTGTACTATTAAAAAGGAAATTCTGGAGTGTATTTGCTAGAGATGTTTGAACACGCAAGTTTCAGTGAGTCCTAGAACAATCAGGATACTTCTCATACAAGTCTCAAACTAAAGCCAATCCCACTACTTTGGTTTAACACACGGCTTAAAGTGCCTATAGTCCTGATGAAATTTGGAAATCGTTTTTTCTTTGACCAGGTTTTGTTATTGTAATTTTGGTTCTATCACTTGTAATCCTTTTCCAAGATGCCTACCATCAACTGGCTAGATAAGGACTATATTACACTAAGCAGTTACATTTTCATAATGTAAATGCACTAGTGTTTATTCCCTTTTTCTTCACAACACATTAAGAGGAGAGTCCAACTAGAACCTAGAGTCTAGATCTAGCCAAAAAAAGTTTTGACTAATTTATCCAGTCAAAAGCACTGAGGATACAGCGGTGAACAAAACAGTCACCCTCCCTGCAGGTAAAGAAACAGCACAAGCAGGAGGCCTGTGGTCAGGTTAAATCCAGTATAGATTCTCATAACAATTTTTGTTGTAATACTTATCACAGTCACAGCTTTACATTTAGATGCATGATTACTTAATTAATGTCTATTTCTCGCAATAGATTGTAAACTCCATTCAGAGTCTTCAGTGATATTTTAAGAATTTGATCTTTATCCTAAAGAAAATGGAAACCCACTACAGAGTTTTAAGTGCATTGTTGAGGTTGAGGTGATAGGATTAGATATACCCTTTAGAAAGGAAAATGGCCAAGAGTGGCTCGGGGACAACAGTTAGGAGTCTACTGTGACACTCAAATGTATGGTGAAGTCATTTTCAACACGGGTGCCAAGATAATTCAATGGGAAAAGAACAGTCCTTTCAACAGATGGTGCTAGGACAACTGAATCGTCACATGCAAAGGAATGAAGTTCAACCCCCTACCTCACATCATATACAAAAATTAATTCAAAATGGATAAAAGACCTAAATGTAAGAGATAAAACTATAAAACTCTTAGAAGAAAACATAGGAGGAAATCTTCATGACTTTTGATTAGACAATGGTTTCTTACATATGACACCAACAGCACAAGAAACAAAAGAAAAAATAGATAAATTGGTTATCAACTAAATTTTTAAAATTTTGCTTCAAAGAGGACCGACCATCAAGAAAGTGAAAAGACAACCTACAGATTGGAAGAAAATATCTGCAAATTATACTTCTGGTAAGAGTCTAGTATCCAGAACATAAAGAACTCTTACAACTCAACAACAAAAAGACATTTTAAAATATGCAAAGGACCTGAGTAGACATTTCTCCGAAGAAGATACACAAATGGCCAATAAGTATATGAAAAGATGCCTAACATCATTAATTATTAGGAAAATGGAAATCTAAACCACAATGAGCTATCATTTCACACACTATTGTTGTTGTTAGTTGCCGTCGAGTCAATTTTGACTCATGGAGACCTTGTGTGTGCAGAGTAAAACTGCTCCATAGGGTTTTCCAGGCCATGACTTTTCAAAAGCAGATTTCCAGGCTTCTCTTCTGAGGCACCTCCAGGTGGATTTGAACCAAAAATCTTTCAGCTAGTAGTCGAGCACTTAACCGACTGCGCCAACCAGGGATTCCCTTCACACACACTTTGTTGTTGTTAGGTCCTGTCAAGTCGGTTCCCACTCACAGCCACCCTACGTACAACAGAATGAAACAATGCCCAGTCCTGCACCATCCTCACAGTCGTTGTTATGCTTGAGCCCATTGTTGCAGCCACTGTGTCAATTCATCTTGTTGAGGGTCTTCTTTTTCGCTGACCCTCTACTTTACCAAGCATGACCCCCTACTTTACCAAGCATGATGTCCTTCTCCAGGGACTTATCTATCCTAATAACATGTCCAAAGTATGTGAGACGTAGTCTCGCCACCCTTGCTTCTAAGGAGCATTCTGGCTGTACTTCTTCCAAGACAGATTTATTCGTTCTTTTGGCATTCCATGGTATATTCAATATTGTTCACCAACACCATAATTCAAAAGCATCTATTCTTCTTCGGTCTTCCTTATTCATTGTCCAGCTTTCACATGCATATGAGGTGACTGAAAACACCATGGCTTAGGTCAGGTGCACTTTAGTCTCCAACGTGACATATTTGCTTTTTAACACTTTAAAGAGGTCTTTTGCAGCAGATTTGCCCAATGCAATACATCGTTTGATTTCTTGACTGCTGCTTCCATGGATGTTGATTGCGGATCCCAGTAAAATGAAATCCTTGACGACTTCAATCTTTTCTCCCTTTATCATGATGCTGCTTATTGGTCCAGTTGTGAGGATTTTTGTTTTCTTTATGTTAAGGTGTAATCCATACTGAAGGCTGTAGTCTTTGATCTTCATCAGTAACTGCTTCGAGTCCTCTTCACTTTCAGCAAGCAAGGTGTTGTGTCATCTGCATATTGCGGGTTGTTAATATGTCTTCCTCCAATCCTGATGCCACATTCTTCTTCATATAGTCCAGCTTCTTGGATTATTTGCTCAACATACAGATTGAATAAGTATGGTGAAATGATACAACCATGACACACACCTTTCCTGACTTTAAACAGCACAGTATCCCCTTGTTCTGTTCGAACGACTGCCTCTTGATCTATGTACAGGTTTCTCATGGGCACAATTAAGTGTTCTGGAATTCCCATTCTTCACAATGTTATCCATAATTTGTTATGATCCACACAGTCGAATGCCTTTGCATAGTCAATAAAACACAGGTAAACATCTTTCTGGTATTTTCTGCTTTTAGCCAGGATCCATCTGACATAAGCGATGGTATCCCTGGTTCCACACCCTCTTCTGAATCTGGCTAGAATTTCTGGCAGTTCCCTGTCAATGTACTGCTGCAACCACTTTTGAATGATCTTCAGCAAAACTTTACTTGCATGTGATATTAATGATATTGTTCAATAATTTCCATATTCAGTTGGATCACTTTTCTTGGGAACAGGCATAAATATAGATATCTTCCAGTCAGTTGGCCAGGTAGGTGTCTTCCAAATTTCTTGGCATAGAAGAGGGAGCAGTTCCAGTGCTGCACCCATTTGTTGAAACATCTCAATTGGTATTTCATCAATTCCTGGAGCTTTGTTTTTCGCCAATGCCTGCAGTGCAGCTTGGACCTCTTCCTTCAGTACCATAGGTTCTTGATCATATGTTACCTCCTGAAATGGTTGAACGTCGACCAATTCTTTTCGGTATAGTGACTCTGTGTATTCCTTCCATTTTCTTTTGATGCTTCCTGAGTTGTTTAATATTTTCCCCCATAGAATCCTTCAACATTGCAACTCAAGGCTTGAATTTTTTCTTCAGTTCTTTCAGCTTTAGAAATGCCAAGCGTGTTTTCCACTTTTGGTTTTCTAACTCCAGGTCCTTGCACATGTCATTATAATACTTTACTTTGTCTTCTCGAGCTACCCTTTGAAATCTTCTGTTCAGCTCTTTTACTTCATCATTTCTTCCTTTTGCTTCAGCTACCATACACTCAAGAGCAAGTTTCAGAGTCTTTTCTGACATCCAATTTGGTCTTTTCTTTCTTTTTAATGACCTGTTTCTTTCTTTATGTATGATGTCCTCGATGTTGTTCCACAACTCATCTGGTCTTTTGGTCATTAGTGTTCAACGTCAAACCTATGCTTGAGATGGTCTCTAAATTCAGGTGGGATATACTCAAGGTCATACGTTGGTTCTCGTGGACTTGTTCTAATTTTCTTCAGTTTCAGCTTAAACTTGCGTATGAGCAGTTGATGGTCTGTTCCACAGTCGGTCCTTGGCCTTGTTCTGACTGATGACATTGAGCTTTTCCATCTTCTTTCCACAGATGTAGTCGATTTGATTCCTGTGTATTCCATGTGGCAAGGTCCATGTGTGTAGTGACCTTTTATGTTGGTGAAAAAAGGTATTTGCAATGGAGAAGTCATTGGTCTTGCAAAATTCTGTCATGGGATCTCTGGCATCATTTCTATCACCAAGGCCATATTTTTCAAGTACTGATCCTTCTTCTTTGTTTCCAACTTTCACGTTCCAGTCACCAGTAATTAACAATGCATCCTGATTACACTTTCAATCAATTTCAGACTGCAAAAGTTGGTAAAAATATTCAATTTCGTCATCTTTGGCCTTAGTGGTTGGCATGTAAATTTGAATAAAAGTCGTATTAACTGGTCTTCCTTGTAGGCATAAGGATATTATCCTATCACTTACAGTGTTGTACTTCAGGATAGATCTTGGACTGTTCTTTTTGACAATGAATGCAACGCCATTCCTCTTCCAGTTGTTATTCCCAGCATAGTAGACCACATGATTGTCCAATTCAAAATGGACAACAGCAGTCCATTTCAGCTCACTAATGACTAGGATATCGATGTTTATGTATTCCATTTCATTTTTAATGATTTCCAATTTTCCTAGATTCATACTTCGTACATTCCACGTACCTATTATTAATGGATGTTTGCAGCTGCTTCTTTTCATTTTGAGTCCTGCCACATCAGCAAATGAAGGTCCAGAAAGCTTGACTTCATCCACATCATTAAGGTCAACTCTACTTTGAGGAGGCAGCTCCTCCCTAGTCATCTCTTGAGTGCCTCCAAACCTGAGGGGCTCATCTTTTGGCACTATATCGACAATGCGCTGCTGCTATTCATAAGGTTTTCACTGGCTAATTCTTTTCAGAAGTAGACCACCAGGTCCTTCTTCTTACTCTGTCTTAGTCTGGAAGCTCAGCTAAAACCTGTCCACCATGGGTGACCCTTCTGGTATTTGAATGCTGGTGGCATAGCTTCCAGCATCACAGCAACATGCAAGCCCCCACAGTACGACAAACAGATGCGTGGGTCACACACACACACACACACTCTCTCTCACACACACACACACACTAGGATGGCTATAATCAAAAAAAGGAAAATAACAAGTGTTGGTAAGGATGTAGAGAAATTGATACCCTCATGCGTTGCTGGTGGGAATGTAAATTGATGCAGCCACTGTGGAAAATAGTTTCGTGGTTCCTCAGAAAAGTTAAACATAGAATTACCATATGACCCCAAAATTCCACCCGTTATATTTGTTAAAAGCAAATACTTATACACAAATATTCATAGCAGCACTCTTCACAATAGTCAAAAGTTGAAAAACAGCCTAAGTGTTCATCAACAGATGAATGGATAAACAAAATGTGATATATCCATATAATGGAGTATTATTCAGCCATAAAAGGGACTGAAGTACTGATGTATGCTACAACATTGATGAGCCTCAAAAACATTATGCTAAGTGAAATAAGCCAGACACAAAATGACAAATATATGATCCCACTCATATGAAATGCCTAAAGTAGGTGAATCTATAGAGACAGAAAGTAGATTCATGGTTGTCTAGAGCAAGACGTGGAGTGGGGTAGGGAGGAATGGGAGTGATTGCTAATAGTTAAGGGGTAATGAAATGTTCTAAATTTAGATAGTGGTTATAGTTGCACAATTCTGTGAATATACTAAAAACCGTTGAACTGTACACTTTAAATGGGTGAATTTTATGGTATGTGAATTATATCTCAATAAAGCTGTTGCAACAAAAAAAATCGACTGCAGTGGCTTGACTAAGGTGGTATTAATGGAGATGGAGATTAGTGGATGAATTTGAAAGATATTTCAGAGGAGAATCGATGGGACATACTGATGAATTGGATGTGGGGGTTGAGAGAAAGGAAAGTGTTGAGGATGACTCAGGTTTCTGGCTTGCACAATGGAGTATATGGTTATTGCAGTCACTACTATAGGAAACACTAGAGAAGGATCAAGTTTGGGACGAGAGATTATGAGTTTGTTCTCAGGCTAGTTGACTTTAATATGCCCTTGAGCCCTCGTGGCACAGTGGTTAAGAGGTTGGCTGCTAACCAAAAGGTTGGCAGTTCGAATCCACCAACTGCTCCTTGGAAACCCTATGGGGCAGTTCTACTCTGTCCTATAGGGCCCCTATGAGTCGGAATCGACTTGAGGGCAACAGGCTTGGGTTTTTGAGATATCCAAGTAGAGATGTTGAGTTGGTCATAGGCGTCTAGAGCTCAGAGAAGAAACCTGGATTAGAAATATAAATCTTGGCATCCTCAGTATGAAGATGATATTTATAATCATGAGACTAGATTAAATCACTCAGGGAAAAAAAGATAAAGTGAGATGGTAACAGTACTTAGAACAATGCCTTAATGAACTTCAATGCTTAATACCCAAGTAGAGGAGGATAAATCTGAAAATGAGACAAATAAAAGTAAACAGAAAAACCCAAGAACTGTTGTATCCTATAGGTGAAAGTACAACATAGTTCAAGAAGAAAGGAGTGACTAATGGAAACAGGAACCTAGGGTGGAAATGGGGAGAGTGCTGACACATTACGGGGATTGCAACCAATGTCATGGAACAATTTGTGTGTGAATTATTGAGTGGAAAACTAATTTTCTGTGTAAATTTTCACCTAAAGCACAATAAAATGTTCAAAAAACGAGAAGAAAAGAGTGATAATCAGTATCAAAGACAATACAAAAATAAGTAAGACGAAGACTAAAAATTGTTAGATAATTATTTATTAGATAATTATTAGATAATCATCTCTTAGACTATATTGACCATAGTAAGAGCTGTTTTAGTAGAGTGGTGTGGGTGGAAGCTTCAACTACCACATAGTCAAAACACTAAATATTGTATTAGAGATGAGGGCTGGGGAAACAAATCAGCCATAAATATCTAGGAAGAACATGCTACTGTGATAAAATGTCAATGAGTCATTGACATAAGTTTAAAGAATTTAATATGCAGGTTCTTAATGTCAACACATCATATTTGTATTCTTTCATAAATTTATCATATTTAGAAACATGAAATAGCCCCAAGACTATGAAATAGTCCCAAGACTACCTTGGGAGGCCTTTATAGCCCATTCATGGCTTCAAGCACACTCTGAGAAATGCTGATGGATATATCAGAACACCTGCTTGAAAAAAAAAGCAATTCAGTTACTGAAGCCCAAGGAGAAAAATTACTTCTATTTTTGGGCCTCAGAATCTTTAACAGTAAAATGATAAAAGTGGACTAGATTATTGTTGAGGTCCCTTCTAACACTCCCATTTTATCAGTTTTATCTACATTTATTCAACTTGTAAATAAGCACCTCTAGATATCCTCGGTGTTTTTACAAACCACCTTCTACTTCCTGCCCTAAGACCTGGCTCTCTACAAAGATAATGAGCTTCACCATGCAGCTGTCTCCCACTAAAGCGGCTTGATCTCTAAATGTCCAAATTCTGGAATGGAGAAGGTGGGATGGAGTAGGGAACCAATACTCTCCTGCCTCTACATAGCCTTTACCAGACCATTGCTCCGGCTTCACGAAAAGCCTCTCTGTCCATAAGGTTCACACCATCTGTAGATGCCATCTTCTATTCCTCCTCGTTATGACTATTTACCCATCTCCTCATTCGCCGGGGACTCTGGCACCTGACTCACTGGCATCCTCTCTACCCCAATTCCTGCCACCATTGGCTAGCTGGACAAGCCATCCCACCTTCTAGACTTACATTCCTTGGCCTACTCAGCTCTCATGGTCACATCCTGGATGCCTTCATCTTTTTCTTTTCTTCTTTTTATTGTACTTTAGGTGAAGGTTTACAGAACAAATAGTTTCTCATTGAACAGTCAGTACGCATATTGTTTTATGACGTTGGTTAATAAACTCACGACATGTCAACACTGTCCCTTCTCAACCTTTTTTTTGGGGGGGGGTGAAAATATACGTAGCCAAAGATACACCATTTCAAAAATTTCTAAATGCACAATTCAGTGACATTGATTATGTTCTTCCAGTTGTGCTGTTATTCTCACTTTAGATGAAGGTTTACAGAACAAAATAGTTTCTCATTAAACAGTTAGTACACGTTGCCCGATGACAATGGTTAACAACCCCACTACATGTCAACGCTGTCTTTACTCAACCTTGGGTTCCCTATCACCAGCTCTCCTGTCCCCTTCAGCCTTCTAGTCTTTGTCCCTGGACTGCTATGCCTCATTAGTCCCGTTTTGTTATATGGGACTGTCCAATCCCCAGCTGAATGGTGAACCTCGGAGGTGACTTGACCACTGAGCTAAAAGGGTAACTGGGGGCCATACTCTCGGGGTTTCTCCAGTCTCTTTCAGGCCAGTAAATCTGGTCTTTTTTTGTGTGTGTTAGAATTTTGTTCTACATCTTTCTCCATCTCTATCCAGAACCCTCTGTTGTGATCCCGGTCAGAGCAGTCAGTGCTGGTAGCCGGGCACCGTCTAGCTGTACTGGACTCAGTCTGGTGGAGGGCTTTGTAGCTGTGGTCCATTAGTCCTTTGGACTAATCTTTTCCTTGTATCCTGTTCTCTTCATTCTCCCTTGCTCCCAAAGGGGTGAGACCAGTGGAGTATCTTAGATGGCTGCTCACAGGCTTTGAAGACCCCAGATGCTACTCATATTGTCTTTATAAACTGTGTTATGCCAATTGAGCTAGATGTTCCCCAAGACCATGGTCCCCACAGCCCTCTGCCCAGCAATTCAGTCCCTCGGGGAGTTTGGATGTGTCTATGGTGCTTCCATGACCTTTCCTTGTACAAGTTGTGCTGGCTTCCCCAGTATTGTGTCATCTTTTTCTTTTTGGTGAAGATATACACAACAAAATATACATCAATTCAACAATTTCTACGTGTACAATTCAGTGGCATTTGTTACATTCTTCAAGTTATGTTACCTGTCATGGATTGAATTGTGTCCCCCAAAAATATGTGTATCAATTTGGCTAGGCCATGATTCCCAGTATTGTGATTGTCCACCACTTTGTCATCTAATGTGAGTTTCCTATGTGTTGTAAATCCTATCTCTATGATGTTGATGAGATGGGATTAGCAGCAGTTATGTTGATGAGACAGGACTCAATCTACAGGATTGGTTTATGGCTTGAGCCAATCTCTTTTGAGATGTAAAAGAGAGAAGTGAGCAGAGAGACATGGGGGCCTCATACCACCAAGAAACAAGAGCCAGGAGAATAGCACGTCTTTTGGACCCGGGGTCCCTACACTAAGAATCTCCTCAACTGAGGAAGACTGATGGATGACAAGGACCTTCCCCCAGAGCCCACAGAGAGAGAGAGAGCCTTTCCCTAGAGCCAGTGCCCTGAATTTGGACTTCTAACCTACTAGACTGTGAGAGAATAAACTTCTGTTTGTTGAAGCCATCCACTAGTGGTATTTCTGTTACAGCAGCATTAGATAACTAAGACACTACCTTTCTCGATAACCTTTTCCAAATTGTTTCATCATCATCAACACCAGTTCACTGCCCCCTAAGCTTCTCATCTAACCTTTTGAGTTGCTGCTGTCAATTTGATCTCATATAGATAATTCTTTAAAAGAACACAATGCTCAAAATGGAAATTATCTTTGAATTAAGCTAAACTACTGTTTGGTTTAAAGATGACTTCAGGGGATAGTTTTTAAGGTTTAAGACTTAGATTTTCTCAGGGCAATAGTTTCGGGGAGTCATCAAGCCTCAATCGCTCCAGAGAATCTAGGTTTCATGAGAATTTTAAGTCTTTTCCAGATTTTCTCCCATTTTGATCTGGATTCTTCTATAGAACGTTCAATAAAATCGTGCAGTAATGATAGTAGAATGGCTTCATCTTAAAATTATAAATTTGTATATCCTACTTTCTGACCAAGATCATCCGTCTTCCAGTCTAGGCCTTTTCCTTGGTCAAGTAGCAACTCTGGGCTTCCATACTTCCCTGTTCACGACTGTATCTTATTACTTGCCAGACCATTTTGAAACTCTATATTAACGTGTCTGTGTCTCATGAGTACCTTGAGGGCAGGAACTGTTTCACTCACCCTTGCAAACTCAATATCTGGCACATGGTAGGCACTCAAAAAATAAATTTGAATAAATGTTTCTGAGTGATTTTTATATTCAAAGCACTGAGTGTGGTATTTGAGGACCATGCAAAGCTGATCAAAGTGGGTTCTGCCTCCAGTAAACCTAGAGAGGAATGCATTAAAAACTAGATCCCAAGGTGGAAAGTGTGAAGAGCCTCAAGAAAGGTAAAGGCAAAATGCTATAGAATTGCTAGGGTAGGCGAGGTGGGTATAGAAAGACAATCAAGAGAAAATTGTTTCTGGGAGGGGATCATCGAAGATGTGACAGCTGAGCTAGCCTGGAAGGATGGATGGAGATTTGTGTATGTGAAGATGGAGGGAGAAGGCATTCCAGGAGGAAGAAACAGCATGAGCAAAGGCACCAAGTTAGGAAACCATAGGGTGTATCTGGGGAGCAACTGATTTAGAGGAAGCAAAGGATACATGAAGGAGAAAGTGAAAACAACTAAATTGACCTAATTTTGGAGCAATTTAACTATCTACTTTGATGTTATTTTGGCAGTGGCTAGACATAGGTAAAATTCCTCAACTTGTGACTTATCAATTAACCCTTACGCCACATACCTTTCTTCAAAAGAATAGTTCAAGGCTTTAAAAAAAAAAAACTTTTAACAAAAGCTTTTTATCCAAGAAGATAGTTATTTATTATTCCTACCTAAGCTTATCTTTTTTTTTTTTTCTTTTTATCAACATGGTCATTGTTTCCTATGACAAAGTGATAAACAGGTTTGTTTGTTTTTTAAAGGAAGGTAAGGCCAACAACAAAGATGGGAATCATTTTCAATTCTTTAAATTCTTTAGATGATATTTTATTTCCATGAACATATTTTCCTGTTATTGTAAATTTATACTAAGTAAATAATAATGGCATTAAGTGGCATTCTTGGTGTGCTTTTGATCATCTCTCTCAAAAAGCGACTGCCAAGAGAACTTCCTAACAAACATCACTTAACCACTAAGTGTCTGTGAGTATTAAAGGCATTTAGGCAATCCTTATTTAAGAAGCACAATGACAATTACCCACTTTCTCTGTTAAAGAACTTAAAACACACAGGTATGCACATATAACAGTGTCCTTGAGGGAGTATTCCTCTACTGTACCTCATTTGAGAAACTGGAAGAGGTCTTCATCCTCAGATTGGTGGCTCTAGCCTTATTCAAAGCCCTCAGGCCTGGGATTTACTTCAGAATTCTGGGTGTACCACTTACTAGCTATGTGGCCTTGGGCAAGTTACTTAAGCACTCTGAGCCTCAGTTTCCACATTAGTAAAAACCAAAACCAAACCCGTAACCATTGAGTTGATTCCGAAAAGGAGATAATAATAGCACCTACTTCATAGGATTGGTGTGAGCATTAAAGGAGACAATACATGTAAAGTGCTTAACACAATGCCTGACACATAGAATAGGCTCAATAATTGATAGCTGTATCTGAGGAGCCTTGGTGGTGCAATGTTTAAGTACTTGGCTGCTAACCAAAAGGTTGGCAGTTCGAACGCACCCAGCGACTCCCCGGGAGAAACATCTGGAGATCTGCTCCTCTAAAGATTACAGCTTAGGAAACCCATGTTCTACTCTGTCACATGGGGTTACTATGAGTCGGAATCGACGCAACAGCACACAACAACGGCAATTATTTTTCTAAACAAAAAAAGACTCTTTGGCAAATAAATCTGTCCTACAGAATGGTTTTGTACCTACATGCGAGAAATCTCTCTTTACATGTGAAACTGAACTGCCCTTAGTATTCTGTCCTTATCCATCACTACACAACTAAACTGTTGCCAGACTTGGGACGATTCTAGTTCTGAGAGGTTTTAAAACCCAGCCTGGATGAATCACATATTCTTCTATTAATGCTACCTCAAGCTCGAACTTGTCCAGTGCATTCCTTTCTTTTCACTCTCATGAAACAGGCGCCTTCTTTCCTCTCATTTCAATTCAGTGTCAAAACAAAATGGCATTTCCTAGTCCCTGATCTGATCCACATGCTAGACTGGTCAGTCCAGACCTAAGCACACCAGGAAAGCCACTGAGCTCTTTGCAACCATTGGCATGTGTCCCAATTCCCAGTGAGAGTATACAGTTTTCCCTCACTGCCTGAATAGGGAGCTATGTGAAGGTACTGATGAGACTGGGTGAGGTATAAATTATTGAGCTCCCCCTTGCCTTCCTTGCTTTTAAGAAAATACAACATATTTTCATAAACTAAACGTATTACTGAATAATGTAAAGGGGATAGATGATGGACAGAGTTCCTATTTCCCTTCCAGTATCAGTCATAAGATTTAAAAAACTTAAGGCAGTTTCCCTCCACCTACCCCAAACACTCTCATGCACCCACCCAACCTCTGCCCCTCTCCCAAGGAATTATGTAGAATTTGGAGCAACCCTGTCTGGCTGGAATGGGAGTAATCACATAATTGTCTTGAGCTTTAGAAACTGAGTTCAAGGCAACTCAGCATTTATTGAGCACAGTAGTTAAGAGCTATAACGAGCTATAGCTGCTAACCGAAAGGTCGGCAGTTCGAACCTACCAGCTGCTCCTTGGAAACTCTATGGGGGCAGTTCTACTCTGCCTTGTAGGGTTGCTATTAGTTGGAATTGACTCGACGGCAACGGGTTTTACTCTGTGTAAGGCTACTGTGCTGGATACTGAAGGGAATGGAAAGCTGTATAAGATATGATCTATACCTTCAAGAAATAAGACAAACAGATTTTTGTCCTGAACAGGAATGCACTGTTCCTGCCTGGATGGGTGGACATATTTTTGGGCCCCAACCCTGTGTCAGGGGATTTTAATGATGAAGGAAAATAGAAGACAGACCACCAGCGAGAGGAAAGATGGAAAGACAGCAGACCTGCCCCAAAGAATCCAGTAATATTCCAGTATAAGTGGGGATCTAGGATGCTGGAGTCTTTATTTTTTTAATTGTGTTTCAGATGAAAGTTTGCAACTCAAGTTAATTTCTCATACAAAAATTTATACACATATTTTTATGTGACACTAGTTGCAATCCCTGTAATGTGACAGCACACTCCCCCCTCCACTGCGGGCTTCCTGTGTCCATCCAACCAGCTCCAGTCCCTTCCTGCCTTCTCATCCTGCCTCTGGACAGGAGCTGCCCATTTGCTCTCGTGTATCTGCTTGAACTAAGAAGCACACTCTTCATGAGCATTATTTTATGTTTTATACTCCAGTCTAATCTTTGTCCGAAGAGTGGGCCTCAGGAATGCTTTCAGTTCTGGGTTAACAGAGCGTCCAGGGAACATGGCTTCGGCGGTTCCTTCAGTCTCAGTCAGACCATTAAGTCTGGTCTTTTTACGTGAATTTGAGTTCCGCTCCACACTCTTCTCTTGCTTCGTCAGGGACTCTCTATTATGTTCCCTATCAGGGCGGTCATTGATGGTAGCTGGGCACCATCTAGTTCCTCTAGTCTCAGGTTGATGGAGTCTCTGAAATGCTGGAGTCTTTAGAGGCAACATGCAGTAGTGAGTAAGGGCAGAGCCTCTAAGATCGGGCAGAGGCTCTGAAATCAGGCAGACCTGGATTCAAATCCCAGCTCAACCACTTATTAGCTTTGTAGCCTTACGCAAGTTACTCACCCTTTCTGAACCTCAGTTTCCTATCTGTAAAATAGTAATACTAATAACATTGGTACCTGTTTCATAAGATTGTTATAAGACTTAAATAACTCAGATAATGCACAGTGCCTGGCATATAAGTGCTCAAAAATTGTAGATATTAATATTATTATTATTAAGGCTTGAGGTCTTTCCAGAGAAGACGATGTACAGCTTAAAAGCTCACTTCAGGAGGAATAACTTCAGCAAAAGGAGAGACTTGTTTCTGAGATGTTATATTTCTAAGAAGCCAGGAGAGTCTTACCCAATTAGGGTCTGGAAGTAGCCGTACCCAAAAATTAAGTTTAGGCCCAAAAAACCCAAAGAGGAAGACACCTCTTTTTTCACTCCCTAAAGAGAGGTGCACCCAAGGCTCTATCCTAATACGATTCACTCCAGCTCACACTAACTTTTGTTAAAGACTCCCACCAATTTGCCATAGCATCACCCCTAAAAACATTTAAAATGTGGACTATGCTATCACTACATTTGATTTCTTCCACCTGCGTCTCTAACTTGGGGCTTCATCAACATCATCAAGAAACTCCCCCCTCCTCCTCCTACATACACACACACCCACACACACACACATACACAGAGGCTGTCACTGTACTGAACACTTTATACTCAAATGCCTAAGTCCCAGTCTCTGGCTCAAGGGATTCCTGTTCAGTTTGCAAGACAGGATATGCTTACCAAACAATAGCTCAGGGCAAAGTAGTGGACCCTTGAAGCCAATGCAGAAGGCAGGATATGCAGGGTTCCAGAGAAGACAGAAACTGAAATACTCCCTGGCTCAAAGGACTCCCACATTTCCCATCTCACTTGGAGTAAAATTCATCTTTACCGTGGTTTGCAAGGCCCTATGTGATCTGGCCCCTGCCCAGCTCTCCAACTTCATCCCCTCCCAGCTCCTACCCCTTCGCTCCGCTCCAGCCACGATGGCCTTCTTGCTTTCTCATCAGCAGGCCAAGCATGCTGTATCTCAGGGCTCTTGCAGTGGGCAGTCTTTCTGCCTGGAAATTTCTTCCCCTGATCTCCGCATGGCTGATTCCTTGTCTCTGCTCAGGTCTCAATTCAATGCCTTTTCCTCAGAAAGGCCTCCCCTGACCCCCTATGTAAAGGACCTGCCCTTCCCCCCACCCCTGTCACTTTTTATTACATCACCCTCTTTTATTGTCTTCATAGCTCACTACTCTGCAGCCAAACTGACCTCTTCTCAATTTTTCCTTCCTGCCTCAGGGTCTTTGCATATGCTATTTATTCCCTCAGAAATGCTCTTCCCATTCTCTTCTTGTGGCTCCTTCTCAACCTTCAGATCTTAGCTGAAGCATCACCTCCTCAGAAAGGACTTCCCTGATTACTTTCTATAAGGTACACCACACTCCCTCCCCCACTTGTCCCCATCTCAGCGGCCTGTTTGTTTCCTTCATGACACAGCTATCTTCAATATTATATGTATCCAGCTTTTGTTTTTCTTTTCTCCATTCACCCCCAAACTAAAAGCTCCATGAGGGCAGGGACTTTTGTCTGTTTTGTTCACCACTGGGATCGACAGGGAAGGCCTCACTGAGAAAGTGAGATTTGAGCAAAGACCTGTTACTCATACGTTAAGTCCACATACTTCTGCCTGACTTTCAAAGCCTTCCACAACCTAGACCCACCTTACATAGTTGATCCTCTGTCTCACTCACCTCCCAGGACATACTCTCCATTTTAATCTATCTCACATACTCCCACCTGGGAAGTCTTTCACACTTACCACCACAATCTTTAAAATACCTAGATATAGATACTATCATTACACCCATTTTACAGATGAGGAAACTGAAGTTCAGAGACGTTAAATTACTTGTCCAAGGTCACACAGCCAGTAAGTGTTGGAGCCAAGACTGGACCCCAGATCTATTCGGACTCCAGAGTCTATGTTTTTAAATATTCCATGATGCCAACTACATAACAGAATAGGCAGCAGGGGGAGATAAAAAGGAGTAGATAAGGAAGGGATAATAGGTCCTCACTCAACACATGTCTGTCTGGCTCCAAAGCCTGTGCTCATAACCTTTGTGTAGGGTGCCATGCATCCAGGTTCGTCTGGGACAGTTCTGACTCACTTCTGTTTTCCCAGCTTAATTATTTATAGTGCACCCTTTCACTGACAATGTGTTGTAATTTTTAAGAGGATTGTATATTTTACACTTACAGCACATCTTGCTTTCCTAGCACTCACAGTGCCATTTCTGTTATTCTCAAGGACATAAGAAAAATGAAAGAAGAAAAGAAAAAGAAAAAGTAATGAGTATACTTTGGCATGACATTTTCATTATGGAAATTACTTGTGTTCTCTATATGTTACATTCGCATTCCTTGAAAGCCATATTTGACAATGAGGGTATGGGCAGGAATGCATCTGTGATACACAGTGTAGGGGCAACAAACATTGGTTGAATACTGCTGGAAAGTGGTGAAAAGAAGTCAAAATTCTGTCTCAATTAAATGGTCTGATTATCACTATAATCACAAATACTCATTGAGAATTTCCTACAAGTCATGTACTTTACATGCATCTCTTCATTCAGTCTTCACCAGCGCTATCATTATCTTCATTTTAAACATGAGGGAACTGAGGTTCAGGGAGGTTAAATGACTTATTCAAGGTACCACAGTTGCTAAGTGGCAGAGCTGGGATTCAAACTCAAGTTGACCTGGTTCCAAATACCTACGTGTTTAACCACAATGCTGTACTACTCCCTTCTACACTGCATTGCCTCATAACTGCATTCAGTAGTAAAAAAAATCATTACAGCATATCCAATATTTACCCTAAAAAAGGAATACAAAAGGAAATGACTTCCCTAAAATTCCACTCAAGCACCCCGTATTGATACATTAAACTTTCCATGAACAAAGGAAGTTAAATGCCAACACCTGCCCTCCTAAATAATAGAAATGTAGCTGAGAAAAAAGAGGAATACCTGCAATGAAATGTTGTGTATTAAATCCCTCTCTGCCTATGTGACAAGTAGGCCCACCCAGGGCCACATACAGGACGGAGCCCAGGTAGGGCTGTCCGGAAGGTTGCAGTTGGGGTGCAAGTGTTGAATTATGTGGGACAAATTCCAATTGTTCCCCCTTTCTGCAGTCAGTCATTGTATTCAATTCCACCCACATCCTCTGACCACCTGCCATGTGCTCCCAACACTGGGCTAGGCACTGAGGATACAGATGAAAAAAAGACAGTTCGCACACTTGAGTTCCCAGTCTCTCCTATGTGTGTGTGTTGTGGGGGTGGGGGGGAGGAGTGCCAAAAAGACCAGTACAAAAACTTTGTCCCTCTTCTGAACTCCAATAGCACTTTTGTTGCACTTCTCTTATGGCACTTTCCACTTACTTTCTATCTAGTATTCTGTAGAGAAGCAGTGTAGTGTAGCAACAAGTACTGAGTTTGGCAATCAGAACTTACCTTAAATTCCAGATCCATCACTTAGCAGTTGGACAACCCTGAATAAGTCGTTTAACCTCCCTAGACCTCAGTTTCCCCACCTTGAAAATGGAATTGATAATATCTATTTCACAGGACTGGTGGAAGGATTCAGTTGGAAAGATCTATAAAATGCCTAGCACAGGATCGAACCCATAGTAGGTATTTAATAAAGAACACCACGTGTTAGTCTTGTGAATATACCTTATCTCTGTACTGGAGGGTGAGGTCCTTACAGGCATTGTCTGAATGTATTTTATCTCTGTGTCCCTCCAGAATATCTAACATATGGCCTTGAACATAAGAGGCTCTCAGAAATAGATGTTTAGAGAATCAAAGGAACAAATTATTATAGTTCAAGTACAGTAATCTATGATCAAAGGATTACAAACAAAGTGCCTCAGAGAGTCAAAGAAGGACAGTAACACATCTAGTTGTTGAGGGCAGGAAAGAAAAAGAAGAGTCTGGAAAAGCTTTAAGGAAGAGATGGATATTGGTGTAAAGAAATGACATAGAAAAGCATTCATGCTTGAGGGGGTTTGAACCCATGTCTGTCTAGCTTCAATGCCTCACTCTTTCCAAGATTTTGGCAGACCGTAACCAAAGCTGCAGTCCCTCCTACAGCTTAAGCGGAAAGTTGAGGTGTAGTAAAAAGCCAAGAAACCCAAGTCCTAGTCCAAAGACTTGTGTGATCACAGTCCTGACACTTTACCTCTCTGAGCCTCAGCTTCCTCAACTATAAAATAGGCACTAAAAATATAAAGGTATCTACCTCACTCATCACTCATCTGACAGTTTGCTATACTGTGGTGGCTTGCATGTTACTATGATGCTGGAAGCTAGTCTACCGGTATTTCAAATACCAGCAGGGTCGCCCATAATGGACAGGTTTCAGTGGAGCTTCCAGGCTAAGATAGACTAGGAAGAAGAAAGGCCAGATGATCTGCTTCCGAAAATTAACCAGTGAAAACCTTATGGAGCACAACAGAATATTGTCTGCTATAGTGCTGGAAGATGAGCTGCCTAGATTGGAAGGCACTCAAAATACACAGCGGCCGAAACAACGGACTCGAGTATACCAATGATTGTGAAGATGGCAAGGGACTGGGTAATGTTTTGGTGTGTTGTATGTGGGGTCACCATGAATTGGAGCCCACTCAATGGCAACTAACAACAACAACAACATCTACCTCACAGAGTTGCTGAGACATAGCATGAGCTCAACAAATGGCAGCAGCTATTTCTATTCCATTTTCTTTCCAGTGCTTCAAATACATCTGCTCACATACACTTCAAATTTGGCAAAACAAGCCCAACAGATAGCGTGTACTAAGCTTATCAGGCAGTCCAGTTGTTTGGAACACTAGGTTTTGTATAAAACTTTGTATGCCACTTTTTAGTCCCGTTTTGACGAGTGCTATAAGATCTGGGACATCCAATTGCTTTTTGGCATGATTGGATCTTCATACAGCATATGATGATTTTGCTAAAATGGGATGGCTGGGTAATTTTATAAGACTTCAGGATCATTAAAAAACTCTGGAAGACACTTCCTTCAAAGGAAAATAAAATGAACTAAAAGCTGGCTAAGCTGCTGATTTGGCTTGCTGATAGTGACGGTCCTGAGGGGGAAAGTGAAAGCATGGCCATCATGCAGCAAACAAGAAGCAAGGCCTAGAAGGTGATGACATGGGGGCACCAATGGAGAGCTTTGCCTGTTCATTTTTATATCCAACATTTTTGGTTTAAAGTTAAATAAAGCTATAGACTATATCAGGCAAAAAACAGGGAACTTCCAGAACCATGATAATATATTAAATTCCATCCCAGGCTCAATAAACTATGACTTATAAGGCTTGTAAAATCTTTACAGGGCTCCTGACATCTCCACATGTGCTGATGGCCAGAAGAATGGAACCTTTTGCAAAACATCTGCTAAATCAAGCATCTTGGCTAGAATTTCTCTGTCTGCCCCATGATGACAAAATAGAGGGAGTGGAGTGCACTGAGGTTTGAGTGAGTGGATGTGGGTGTTTTTGCACAACACAGGGGCTGCTTATTTAAAGTGCCATTTTGTCATAGCTTCCATCTGTAAGATGCATTTCTGACCATATTGGATAAAAGCTGCTCTCTTCTAATTTTAACCATGCCTGAGCAACATGACTTCGTTCATTACATATTGAATTACATAGAGGGCCTACTAGAAGACACAAAGCTTCTGGTAACTTCTGACAAACATAAGCTTGAATAGATTGCACTCAGCAGGCTAAAAGGGTTTCCTAATAATTTTAACTGGAGTTCATGTACAGATGGGGAAAAACGTACTTTCAAGTACAAGCAAATAGTTTTCCATTGTCCAGGAAAGTTGCAGATCAGAATGACTGGAACTTTTTCATATCGTGCTGAGCTTGGCTTCTGAGCTCAAGTGCTTGTGGAGTGAAAACATCTAGAAGCCGGCTGATAAAATGGGCTTTCCTCTTTCACCTTTTCAATGCTATGTTTTGGGATTTTAAGGTTTTAAACAGTGTCTTGCTCAGATAATTGGTCTCTGAGCTTGAAGTAAGGAAACAAAAGGAATTGGAGTTGTGCTCTTCTTCCTGTCCACTCTCCTCTCGACTCTTACTAACTGGTTCTCTTGCTGGTCTCAAAGGACTATGCAGTCTGGGAAAAGAAAGACACTGGGTTGGGACACCTGGAACTGAAGTCAAGACCCTCTGCCACTCCAATCTGTAGTCACCTTCTTGGGGCTGAGGCTAGCCAGGCAGAGATGGTGCAACCTTCCCAATTGCTCACTGAATTTTGTTAGTTGCTTGCTTTCTAAGAACACTGGGGCAGCAGAAAGTGGCTTTTACCATGCCTTATTACAACTACATGAGACAACCTTCACTGGCTCCTATCTCAGGAGGGTGAACCCAAATGGAAAACAACCAAATGCTAACATTCACTGGCCATTCATTGAGAATCTACCATGTGCCAGGCACCAGGCTTGACACTTGGCTATGCATGGGGTTACAGTAGTAAAGAAGACAGGTGGGGTGTCTGTTCTCATGGAGTTCAGTAGAGCAGACAGGCAGGTAACCAGGTAAGCACACGGCAGAGGGATACCTGTTGTGGCAGGGAACACAAAGATGAACCAGATATGATCCATGCTCACAGGGAGCTCAGGGCCTAGTAGGACAGGCACACTAGCAAAGAGACAATTACAACACAAGAGCGATAGAGGCTATGGGAGGAGGGAGCACAGGGACTGTGGGAGCACAGGAGAGAATGACTCATTCCTCTACCTGAGGAAGATGGGAAGGACTTCACATAGGAAGTGCCATTAAACCACATCCTGAAGGATGAGATGGCTCAGGAATTAGGTGGTCTAGAACTTGAGTACACTAGCAATCATCATCTCCCACCTTCAAGTGACTGTGATCTTTGCATGACAGCCAAAATACTCCTCACACCGTGGGCACTGAAGAGTTAAACCTGACTTCTGCCAGTCCTTTTAAGGTTCTTGAAGTCCCAGGAGAGGAAGGACTCTAATCCTGCCTCATAGCAGTAGTAGTAGGAATGCTTTAAAGGGAGGAAACTAGAAAACATCAAAGGCAGGGTGTGTTTCTTGGTGAGTGGAAAGAGCCCTGGGTTTGAGTCCTGGTTCTACCACTAAGAAAATAACTCGCTCAATAAATAACTGTCATCTTCAATAAAACCTGTAACTTTCTCAGACTCAGTTTCTTTATCTGTAAAATGGTAAGAATCATGTCTGCCTCTCAGTATGGTTATGAGGACCAAGTAGAATGATGCAGGGATGGGCTTTGTAAATTATAAAGCCTATAGCTATTGTTTCCTGGAAGGGGAGTGCTGGCAGGAGGTCGGAGGAGTATTTGGGGTTTATTCCTGGTGTCATCTGCCAGGAAGCCAGGCCTTTCCCGATGAAACAAGCAGGCTTCCTGAGGGAGATGCAGAGAGTGGGAGGGAAAACAGTGACCTGTGTGGCCTGGCAGCCTGGGTGGGTGCCTTCGTGGTCTGAGGGACACAGTAAGGCTTGCTGTCTTGTTCTGGAGGAGAGCAGCAAGTACAGGGAAAATCCATACTGCATGATAAAGACTGAGGCCACCGTAAGGGTAGGAGTCCTTGTACAGGGAGCTATAGCAGACACTGTGAAGAGGGTGGTATGGCAAACAGAGGCGGAGGTAGCATAACATCGTGGTTATGAGCACAGGCTTTGGAGTGAGAAGCCCTGAACCTCAAGCCTCATCGTATAATCTTAGATACATGCAGTAAATTGTATTACTAGAATACTGCCTTACATGATTCATTCCCTCCCTGAACATGGCTTCTTTAAAGAAAGAATATAGTTTCCCACCCCATTGACTTTGGACTTAGCTATGTAACCTGCTTTGGCAAATGGAATATGACTGGACCTGACATGCTCCATGTATAAGCACAACCTTTAAATGAGCTTGAGTCATTTGGCTCTACCCTCCTTGTTCCTGCCCTCCACCAGGAGATCAGCATGCCCCACATAGTGGCTACTCTTTCAGCCTGGCTTCCAGAATGAGAAGACTTGTGGAGCCAAGCACAGCTAAGCTAGATAGAGCCCAGCAGAGCTACAGCTGACCCGCAGCCCTCACATAATGTGAACAAGAAATAAATAGATGTGGTTAAAGCCAAGGGTCTCTAAACTACAGTCCATGGGCCAAATATGACCCACCACCTGTTTTTGTACAGCCCGTGACCTAAGAATGTTATTTAGATTTCTAAATGGTTGAATAACATATCAGAAGAGAAGAAAAAAAGAAGTTACATGAATTTCAAATTTCAGTGTCCATCAATAAAGTTTTATTGGAACAGAGCCATGTTCATTCGTTTACGTAGTATCCATGGCTGCCTTTGCACAGCTGCAGTTGAGTAGGGAAAATATTTACCATTAGCCCTTCACAGGAAAAGTTTGCCAACCCTTGGTTTAAGCTCCTGAGATACTGGGGTTATCTGAATTCTCAGCAAAAGGTGACAAATACAGTAAATTACTTAAGTTCACCAAGCGTCAGTTTCTTCTTCTGCTAAATGGGGATGAAAATAGGGCCTACCTTATTGGGATTTTAGGAGGATTACATCATATACTATATCTAAAGCTTTGAAGATGCTTGCACGTAGCAAGCATTCACAGTTATTATTAAGGGGCTGTAAGCTTCTTGCAGCAAGCACAAGAAGAAGGAAGAAAAACAAAGGAGAGGAAAGCAGCTAAGAACAAGACAAAGTGCAGGAGGACTGAGACACTGGCCTAACCACTGCTGGCTAGAGGATGCCCTAGGTAACGTGGTCACAGCAAAACTACCTCAGGTATGACACGCTTGTAATGAAGTGTAAAGTTGACTTTAACTGCTTGGTGAACCTTCTTCAAATTCATCTACTAGGTATAGCTTGTTGAACAAATCCTTTTTGGGCCCAAGTCACAGGTTAAGAGCCCCCAAAAGGGCATTGTTAATTTCAGAAATGTCCTCACAGACTATGCTTCTGGTCTTTGGGCTGGTACCCAGACAATAATCCACCCGGTCCCTCCTACTTGGTAACAAAAATAGGTGAGGAGGCAGGTGAATAATATCCTGAAAAAGGATGGTCACACTGAGCTTCAATCCACATTGACTGAGGATTGGTTGAATACCTGAATCTCAGTGGTTAGAAAATTGCATATAAATTGTGTCAATATGGTTTTGTTCCTTGACTCTCATATCCGTATATATCAATATAGAGCCATCAATATAAATCATTTGGGCTCCATGTTTGTTCTGTTGCAGTCTTTATTCCCTGGGTGCCCAGAAGAAGAAAGCAGCACAAAGGTAAGAAAAAAGGACGATAAAGAAGGGCTTCAGAGGGCATTCTAAAGCCTCTTTGTATGCTCAGAAAAGCAAATAAATTAAGATCCTTCAGGAAGGAACAAAAATGCTGATCCCTTCTGCTCCACTCCTTCTGGAGCCCTGGGAGGCCTTCCTAAGATTAAATTCCCTCTCTGTCCAAAAGTAGATTCAGTGGCAAGCCTATGTGGCTGAGCCACCTGACTCAACTCCACATTTTCCCCAGTGTAATCTGTACTAGGCAGAATATTGAAAATTATTCCCAAAGTAGTTAGAGTTTGAATTAATTACTTACTTTATTTAACTGCTACAGTTCTAAAACTGAAGTGTCTCATAGGTGATCTTTTGAAGGCTAGATGATGTAGAAATATTTTAGTCATTGGCCAAATATTTTGTTCTTTTCTCTTTTTCCAGATGTAAAATCCATTAGTTGCTAAGGCTGCCTCTGTGTTGCAGTAAAATGGGAACCAGAATGCTTTTCTCAGAAATATTAGATACTCCAAAAGTTTCTTTGGAAACTCACCATTCAGAGCATCTGTAACACAAGGCTGGAAAGGCAAAGGTACCTCTCCCTTGACACTTACTTTAAGGAATTTATCAGGCTCTTCTGAATCTGCTAAATCATCTTCACGGCTTGCTGCAGCGTTTTCAAAAACACATGCACCATTTTGTCATGGAGATCACCTTTTTATTTTTTTTTAAGAGTCTAAAGAAGCCAAAAAGCTTCCAAGTAATTTGGGACTAAACAGAAACACATTTCAGAAGGTCCCAGAGCACCCCTCTGCTGACATCCCAGGACTGGCTCCCTGGGGCTGGGGGCAGCAAGAGCCCTTGTGTTGGTTGCAGGCCCCCATCTCTTCTCAGAAGCTTGATCCTACTTTCTAACCCAGGCTTCCAGATTCTCAATTTCCTTTTCTGTCAGCAATGGCTTTGGTAGAACCTCAAAGACTTTCCTGTTTCTTTCCTGCTTTTCTCTATGAATAAATCATGCAAAAATATGTCACCATTCCTCATTTTTCCGGTCACTTAATCTGAGCTCACCTGTTCTTGTCCATCAGCATTTTCCCTTAACTTTCCTACAGTGTTCAGGCAAGGAAAAGAGTTCATCTTCTCATTGGCCGTATGCCCAGTACCCTCAATGGCTCCCTCACAGGCCATCTCACAGAAGTTCTCTGCCTTGCGGCTCCCACCAGAAAATCTGAACTCACCTTTGTCCACTGTTTTGTCATCATCTATTTACTTGTCTGCTTCCCACTGGACTTGTTAGTTGTTTTTATTTGCCCATCAAGTCAGCTCCGACTCACGGAGACCCCAGGTGCAACAGAATGAAACATTGCCTGGTCCAGCGCCATCTTCACCATCACTGGTATGCCCAAGTCCATACTTGTATTTTGAGTACCTTCCAACCTAGGGGACTCATCTCCCAGCACTGTATTGGACAATATTCTGTTGGGATTTTTAGGTTTTTCACTGGCTAATTTTCAGAAGTAGATCACCAGACCTTTCTTCCCACTGGACTAGGAGCCCCTTAAGAACAAAGAGCACATCTCATTCCTCTCTGTATTCCCAGCACATCAGATTGTCTGACACATGGCAGATTTGTGGAATGAAAGAATGAGTAAATGAACCACTCAGTCAGTCAGTCAATGAGTCAGCGAATTCATTTATTCACAATGTGTAATGAAACTTTAGCTATCCAGGACCTACGAGAGAAGTGCCTGAGTGTTAATTGCAGGGATTTGTAATCTCTTCCGTGCTTCTTGGAGCCTTTTTTGTTAAATTCCTGGTTATTTGAGATGACCTTGGCAAGGAAGGTTATCAAACAGTGAATGGGGCTATGGATGCATAACCCATTATTCCATTTACTGGGAGACTACAATTCTGTTATACACACCACAATGTTCTGGGGCTAGAGGAATACAAGAAATGTGTTCTGGTCCCCACCAGGGGTGTAAAAACATGTCTTCCTGTCCTTTAGCTTCTGCCTCTCTCATGCTGGTCCCGCAGAAGACTCACCTTCATCTACTCAATCATCTCTTTGTCACCAAGAAACCTAATGACATCACCTTCTTGGTCTTTCTCTCTCACCTTCTTCCTTCTGCTGCCCTATATCATAACAGGAGGTCATGGTGGTAGTGATGGTGATAGGGCAGTGACCTGGAAGTGGGGAGTTCTGGGTGGTCTCAATTAATTTCCTGATGGAAACTGAACCATCATCAAATTTCTACCCAGCTCTCACAAAACAGTATTTACTTACATTAAAGCAGTCCTTCCCTTTTTATGGAATATTTCTTTCTTACGGATGACCTCAATCCTAACCCATTGCATTAAATTAGGATTTTATTTAATGTAGTCAATTCTCAATGTGGATTATCCAAACAATGGATTATCTGCAGAAGGCTTGAAACTCTAAACTGACTTTCTGCCTACTTTCCCAATCTTGTCCCCATCCTTTCCCCAATACACACACACACACATATACACAAATACACACACATATATCTTACCTCTTTTCTCTTAATTGGTGTGACCTTAAGCAATACAAACCAATTTTATCATTAACCTAAGAAAAAAATAATTGGATGTCAAATCTGTTACCCAAAACTTGTATAATCCAATCAAACATTTGACTCTGGACTGTTTTGATTGTATATGAGGTGATGAAAACAATATGAGTGTGTCAGGCACTTTGGGAATTGTTTTAAATTTCTGAAGCCAATAAGGTACTGCTCTGTAAATTACTATTGCAGTACACTAAACAGAGCCCTGGTAGCTTTAATGAAGAAATGTTTCTCTAAGAGTGCCAATTTACTCAGAGAAATAACTTCCCCAGGTAGATGACAATTAGCATGCAATCACTTCTTACAGGTAGGAAATATTTTATACTGTAGTAGGTTCATTGTTTAATTGGCTGGATGCTACTGTAAAACTGTTGAAAAAATTTGCAATTATTATTAAGTATCAGTCTCAATAATTCATATTAATAACTTACAACCTGACTACGTATTCAACTGTAACAGCAAGAGCAAAGTATTGGTGCAAAAGATGAAGTTCAATATTCAAGAGAGAACATTTATTAAAAGGATGAGATAGCTTGAAGTGATTAATCAGAGTGAATAATAACATGAACTCCTTCCAGACTCAAATTAATGGTTTGGACACACACCCCAAATCAATTAGGAAATGATTTACATGTAGTAATCTTAAAATGAATCATCACTCTCTGTGGGAATCCTACCTATCTGTCAAGTCCCAAGTCAAATGCTGACTTCACAAAGCCTTCCCAAGTCTCCCAAAAAGGCCATCCAGGCAGCGAGAACAGAATGGACAAATGCCCAACTGTGAGGAAGAGCCTGGATTATTCTAAGAACTGACAGGAGGTCACTATGTTAGAAAATGAGGAACAAGGGTGAGAGTGGGAGCAAATGGGACTGATAAGGTAGGCAGGGGACAAAACATGCAGAGCCTTATAGGTATAGTAAGAGTGGTGATTGTTTTTGTTAGTTGCCATTAAGTTGATGTCGACTCATGGAGACTCCATGTGTGCAGGGTAGAACTGCTCAATAGGGTTTTCTTGGCTGTGACCTTTCAGAAGCTGATTGCCAGGTCTTTGGAGAAGCCTCTGGGAGGGTTTGAACTGACAACCTTTTGGCTAGCAGCTGAGTGCTTAACCATTTGTGTCACCTAAGGAATGTGGTCTTTGTTCTAGGAGTATTAAAAAGAAATTGAAGTTTTAAGATGGGATGTAAATGGGGATAGAGTGGAGTGGGCAATATGATCTTATTTGCTTTCTCAAAAGATCATTCTGGCTGTAGTTTAGAGTGCAGATTAGAGAGGGACAAGAGTTAAAACAAGTAGACCAGTTAGTAGGTTTATTGAGTTGTCCAGGTTAGAGATGATGGTAGCTTAGACTAGTGTTGTGGAAGTGGAGATGGTAAGAAATAAACAGATTTAATATATTTGGGAGATAAAAATACCAGGACTTGGTGATGGATGGCATGCAAGGGGTGAAGTTTAAAAAAGAAGTAGGAAGGATGTCTTCCGGGGTATGGGCTTTAGTACCTAGTTGGGTGGTCATGACACCAAGATGGGGAACCATGGAGACCGAAAATAGTAGTTTGGGATGCTGTTCAATTAAAGACTGTTTGTAGAACAAGGAGCTATTAAATCTCATCTCTGTGGTAAAGCATCTAGGATTAATTTCTGTCCAATTAGCTTCACTCACCCTTCTTTGTAGTCAAGGTTTAACTACTGAATTCATCAAGAAATATTTATGGAGGGCCTACTATGTGGCTATCTCTGTCCATGATAAATTTGAATCAAAATAATGCCTTGAAAGAATAAACTAGAGCTTTTCCAATGGCCAATTTCCTAACGAGCATTTCTATGGACAGTACACAACTTGGAAGAACAAGCCAATCTCCAGTTTGATTTGAACCTCCAGATCAAGTAACATAGTTCTTGATGAGAAAAAAAAACATTTAAAAAATATATATGAATTGGACAAATATTTCAGTAGATGCAAGATTAAGTTGGATCTTGGGTTGAATGTCATGAATTAGGATAAAGGTAAAATAACATGACATGTAAAATAAACAAGGTGTGTTATGTTTAAAGCTTTAAACTAACCATCCTGATTCTGCCACAAGTTCATCTTTTGACCTTAGGCAGAAGTCCCTTTGTTTTCTGGGCCTTAGTTTTCTCTATTTGTAAAATGAGGGGATTGCATTAAATGATTTCTATGATGTTTTTCGAATTCCAACACTGAGTCCAGATCAGAAAAAGTCTAAGTGAGAGTCTCAAGGCTAGGGATAGAGTTAGGCTACTATTACAAGCTTTTCTTAAGACAATAAGAAGAAGAAATATGCTCAACAGAAAATGATTTCTTAAAATTATATATTGTCAAGGCATAAAAGAGTTAGAAACATGGAAATTAAAAGTTGTAGAATCAACACGTAAGCCAGAAGAAGAAAGTATAGAAGAAAAGAATAAGAATTTCTCAGTGTTTCTATAGCATAATCAGGAGAGAATGATCTGTCCTAGGCAGCAATGTTAGCTGTTGAGACAGAAATGTACCAAGAGTGAAGAACATGGAGTCTTTAGGACCCCAGAACTTGATGGAAACATCCTAGAAACCCAATTTTGTCTTCCCTTTTCTGCGATTCCCTGTTCATGAAGCTTCCATGTGGTGGATTGCATTACCAAGTAGGGTGCCTATCAGACAGCTGGTCCCATTTATCAGCCAAGGGTCACTCTCATAGTAAACTAATTAACCAGCTTTCTGATTTACATTTAGTCTCTTGTGGGTTTTTTTAGAGTGAATTCATTCACTGGAACCAGAACACCCCTTGGTGACAAGGATAAAACGTGTTTCTGTGCCCACAAGGATGAAAACCAGCCTCTGGAGCCGAAGTGGTCTCAAAGGCATAGGAACCATAAATCCCCAAAAGGAAATAAATATGCCGTATGTGTCAGAGTTGTTTTACATTTTGGTTAAGATGTAGCATGTTATGGTGGCAGTTGTTATTGTTGCCGTGCACTAACACACTTTGACTTCTCCAGTATTTAGGTGCTCATGAACATCAAGCAAAGGTCTTGCAAAAGCTGACCTTAGCCCATTGCTTTCCTCTCACTCCAGTCTACACATTCCTATGGCACTGAGTTTCCATAACCCTTCAAACTGTGACAAAAGCACACTATATAATAGTAAAAAGCAACAGACAGTTTTATATTCGAAAGAAAAAGCACTTGGCAGACATCGTTAATTCATCCTCATCACATTCCTATGAGGTAAGCATCATCCTCATTTTCTAGATGATAAACCAGAACTTGTTTTAGAGCAGTAGGAAAGTTTTAGTGCATTCAATTGACTCCAAATACATTCCTCTTTCTTACTTAAATTTCATACTTCTTATTAGAAAACAGCTAAACACTCAAAATGTTTTCATGTTTACAAGTCGTTTACATGTTATGAGGTGATTTTCCCATTTGTGAAAGATGCAGAGTGATTATTAAACAATACAATGAGGAGGATGGCTTTGGTGTGTAGCCTCTGTAATTTAAAATTCTAAAATGTTTGGAGAGCAACACTGGGAATTATACTACAGTATCAGCAAACGAACAGTGAAAATATCAGAAAAAGAATACAGCTTCAGCATGTCCTTATATGAGCAGCTTCAAAATTGCGTCTCGACACAATATTTTATTATCAGCAGTCGGAGAACTTGGTTCAGTTACAGCAGAAAGTGACAAAATGAAAACCAATTAAATAAAGTGGGGGAGGGGCTGTCTGGAAACATCTTGTTTAAATTGTGCAGTAAACATGTGGTTTCTAATTCTCTTGGTTACTGGCTTTCCTCTAAAAGGATGAGAAGCCCTTGTTCCCCAGTTCCCTGGTCCTGTCCATGATTTTTGTTCCATTTCTGGAGTCAGCTGGAGCCTGGCTTCTTTTACAGAAAGAAGAAAGTAAAGCAAAGAAACATAGGATTCTTTCGATCTGGTTTGCTTTTCCTTTTTTAAATTTGAATGCTGAAAAGTACAGATAAAGGAAAACAAACTATCTGATAATTTGCTGTCTGGGCTCTGGGACCAAGAGTTTTAAATTGGGTAAGCCGGCCTGAAAGCACATGGACTAATGAAAAGGTGGCCAGCCCCAGAAAAAGCCAAACCAGAAGTTGAGCCCTGGGGAGTAATTAAACGGGGAAGAGACCAAAAATATGTCTCCTGAAAAGAAATGAAAACACAAAAGTATAATCTCTGTCCAAACAGACTGATCAACTATCTTGAATAGTGAACACGCTCTATGATAATTTCCAAGCTGTTTTCCAATCGCTGCTGCATTCAGTGCATTTAAAAGGGAAAGTTCAAAGTCTACATTCTGTTGCTGCCAGACATACTTTTTCACACCTTGAAGGAAGGGAATTCAAAATTGGTTTTGAAGTGTCTTGCAGACTGAGACCCTTTTTTTTTTTTTTTTAACCACTTTAGTCTGTTCCTTTTAACAATTAGCTACTTATTTAGGAGTGTGTGGGGAAAGGAGAAATGTACCCCCCACAGAAAATAAAATTGTGCTTCCACTTTTGAGGCTTTTAAGCTACATTGGACGCTTACTTCAATAAGCGTGTCAAAGACCTATTTGAAAGAATAGATTTTCTCTGCCCCAGGCCAAATCCATAAGATAATACTATTGATCCATCTTCAGGAACTCTTCTAAACCCCTTGAAAGAGAAGGCTCCAGCTACTTTAGCAATTACATCTATTTAGGGTTGAGATTATATAATATATGGATATATTTAACATTACCAAATCAAACAGTTTTTAACCAGTTCCTAATCAACCCATGACTATTCTGTTTGCAAGACTTCTTATTGATTATATACTGAGAATCGATTTCATCAAAACAGGTTTCCATATAATGAAATAAAGGGAACAAGGCAGAACAGTTTCGGATTTAGGCATTAGCTTCAGAAGCTTGTAGATTTGTGGCCAGGTATAGAACCTCGGAAGTTGTCTAGGAAACAGAGTGGCTTTGTGTGTCGGCTAGGTTTCTCTTTTGCCTCTGCCTTCCCACTTCTTCATTTATACTAACTGAAGCAATTATATCAGTGCCTTAAGACTGTTCCAAATAGCATGAAACACTTGTTTGGGAATATAATAAAGGAAGAATAGGTTCTTAAATACCAAGGCATACCTAGGGAAAGCCAAATTGGAAACACATACTTCATTTTGAAATGTTTTTCAAAAATAACATTTTCCTTAAACCAAGTGTCTCTTGAATTCGATCCTTAGAAGGGAAACTATCAAGTTGATCATTGTGAAATTTTCAAGTGTTACTCTTCATTTCCCTCTCGATACCTGCTCTTAGGGAAAAGATAAAATGTCATAATCCTTTCCTCTAGTCATCACAAAATTACCTACTTATTTTAAAACCCAGTGATGTCCTTCAACTAATGAATGGATTAACAAACTGCAATATACCCATAAAATGGAATACTGCTCAGCAATAAAAAGGAAGGAAAACAATATAGATGAATCTCAAAGCAGCATGCTAAGTGACAGAAGCTAGATTAAGATTCCATTCAGATGACATTCAAGAAAAGGCAAAACTATAAGGCAGAAAACCAATAGTGGTAGCCAGGTGGTTGTGGAGGGAGAGGGCTAACTACAAAGGGATGAATTTAGGGAGGTGATGAAAGCGTTCCATATCTTGATTTGGGTGGCAGTTAGGAGACTGCAAGCATTTGTCAAAACTCATAGAACTATACACTAAAGAGAGTGAATTTTACCGTATGCAACTTATACCTGAATAAACTGGACTTAAAAAAAACTTACTTTTTACCCCCTCCCACCTAAAAAAACCAAACTGGTGGTAATTTAGGCTTAGTGTGTATAAGTTCTCAGTGATGTCATACAACAAATCAGACATAATATCATCATATAAAACCAAACCACTAGACAGTGAATAAGGACGACTAAAGAAGAATTGACACCTTTGATTATGGTGTTGGCAAAGAATATGAAATATACCATGGACTGCCAGAAGAACGAAGAAATCTGTCTTGGAAGATGTACAACCAGAATGCTCCTTGGAAGCAAGGATGGCGAGACTACGTCTCACATACTTTGGACATATTTCAGGACGGATCAGTCCCCGGAAAAGGACATCATGCTTGGTAAAGTACAGGGTCAGAGAAAAAGAGGAAGACCCTCAACGAGACGGATTGACACAGTGGCTGCAATAATCAGCTCAAGCACAACAACGATCGTGAGGATGGCACAGGACTGGGTAGTGTTTTGTTCTGTTCTACGCAGGGCCGCTACGAGTTGGAACCGACTCGACAGCACCTAACAACAACAACAACAAAACCACAGATAGAAATAATTCCAATGCAAGGGGTTCTGAAGCAAATTCCATTACAATAATTCTCATAATAAATTTTTTTCAACCAAAAATGTTTTAAAGTTTCACTGGAAATATAATACTAAAAGTTTCACTTCTACATTCCAAGTAAAAGGACTCAAGTTTATTTCAAAGTGAACTATAAAGAGGTAGCACTTTTATGATATGATGTTTATATACATCTCCAAATCTAGATTAAGTTTTCCAGCTTATGGTATATTGAAACATCAATAAGGCGACATTTAGAAATTTTTTACCGTTTGATTCATATTACATTTCAGGTAAACCAATATTTTTCTTCTACTTTTAATTAGTACTCTGATTATTGTATTGAGACCTTACAAAATTAAGCCAATCCAGAGAGTTAATATAAAGGGAACCAACATTTACTGTATACCTATTATGTACTAGGCTCTTTGTTATCACGTTTAATTTTTAAAAAGAAACACTTCATGAAAAACATACAATGATATTTGTTTTATAGATAAGAAAGGCTGCTGAGAGAGATTAAGTGACTTGTCCCCAGTCACCTAGCCAGTTTACGGTACAATCTAGATTCATATCCAGATTTCATGGCTCAAAAGCTGAATGGGAAGGGGCTGCCTGCCACTTTAAGGTGATTGAGCAACGATCGGGCTTTTGGAGGGTCAACTCCAGAGACTATGAAAGGTTTACACTATCAAGGAGAAACACCAGCATTTGATTCAAAGTCTAGCCAAAGCACTCTTCATTCACTCGAGCATCTTATGCAAGAATTTTTCTTGGATTTGACTGTCCTTACCTTTTATTTCCCCCTCTACCTCAAATTGATTCCCTGCATTTCACAGTGTTTTAGAAAAGGTCTTTAATCTTCCAAGTCTGCAGATCCAGGCAGGCATTTGAATGTTATTTAACGATGTGTTTGTCAAGGAAAAAGCCAGGACACTGATTTAAAGACATCTTTAGAGTGCTCAGTGTCATATCTAGGGTTATACTTCAGGCAGAGAAGTAACAAAGACAAGTGGAGAGAAGATAGCGTTCACACTAAGTCCCAAGCATGCATGTTCTGGAAGAAAGCGTCCGCATACAAAACACATATTATTGTGTGAAAAAAAATAACACTGCCTCAAATTGCTTCCCCTTTTTTCTTCAGATGATTAAAAGATTAAAGAGAACATGACTGCATTTTTCCTCTACTCAGAACTCTACTCGTTCAGAGAAGCGTGGCTCAGCTTATTTTGTGAATTATCCAATAGTCTTGCATGATAAACTCCTTCCACGGTGAAGGATTTCTATCTCATCTCTGTATTCCTGGAATCTTAAAGTATTTCATTTCAGGATATTAGGAAAATCTCTAGCATTTTAAAGTCAAGTCAAATTCCAAGTCTTCACAATTAAAAGAGTGACGACTTTCTCAAACTAAATGATATATTTTACCTAACAAATGCCTGTTTGAAATGTATCAGAAGATAGGTTTGTTTTCCTAGACACATCTAAACACATCACCTGTGAAGCGCCAAATGCCATACTGCTGATGTTCTTAACGCAAAGCTGATCGTTAATAGTCTTCGTTTGGAATACAAGCCCCAAAGTCGCTGAACAAAACATTTATGTAAGGCTGATCAGAACGAATTACGCTGTAGATGAAATGCTGAGGAAAATGGGAAGGGAAAATCCAGAATGAATTTCATGGAAATGAAGCAGAGGCATCGTGTGTGTGTGTGTGTGTGTGTGTGTGTGTGTGTGTGTGTGTGTGTGTGTGTGTGTGTATGGTTATGTACACTCTTTGATTTTTCACACATGAATCTGTAGGAGCAGCATTTCAGCTTTATAATTACATTCAGTTTGCAAGCCCATTTCAAAGCAACTGAATTTTCAGCTGTGCAACCCCTTTAGCCTACCCAGTCTACATGGCAATTTGCAGTGTTTCTTTAGCAGCCAGAACTTTGAGATAAGAAAACAGCCAGGTTCACACTGTGTTTTGAAACTTCCTGACTTTTAAGTGCTTTGAATGCTCACTTTAGAGCTCATTTTTGTTTAGTTTGCCCTAACAGGTTTGGTTTTATTTTTTAATTTGAAAAGAAAATTTTAAAAGCCAGTTAGCTGTGAAGTCCCTCCCACAGGCAGTTTTAAATTACGTGACAAATGTTTCCCATACTTATGATACCCTTCTGTCCCTGAGAGAACAAGCACCTCTGAAGAGCAGGGTGACTAAATACACTTGTGTGTGCCTTTGTGAACGTGTGTGTTTAAGCCCAGGGAAAACCACTTCCTTGGTGTAGACAACCAACCTAATGTACACAACAAGAAATCTGCTTAGGTTGGTTGGACACTAAATTACTATTATTGGTGTTTTCAGCACTTTGTATTTTTAAGGACCTAACTCTAATGCTCATTTCCTTGAGGATATTTTCATATGCTAAAACCCCCTCTGGTAACCAGATGTCATATTATGTTCTTTTAAATTCTCATTAGGTGGCCTTGGTCTCATCTCCACTGGACTGCCTTCCTGGGATATTTAGGGGAGGGCCAGATGTTCAGAGAAGATGCAAGAGATGAGGTCATGAAACTTGCTTCTTATAAAACAGCACTGAACAGCTAGCTTACACTTGAAAACTGTCATTTAAAAAGCTATACATTGGTGACACAGAGTATTCAGAAGGAAGTTAAAGAAGCACACACACAGTAAACTCAAAGAATAGGTGCCAAAATGCTAAAAGTGAGTGTTGCCCCAAGACGGAGAATATGAAAGATGGTCTTTTCTTTCTCTTTCAACGTTCCTATTCTAATTTCCTTTAATGAGTTTGCATTTTCTTTAAATGGAAAATTAAATTCTAAACAGATTATTTCTTTACATCATAGAGAAAATAACTACGTATTTGTGGACAATGGCTGCAAGTGCCTCTATGGGTGCGCTTTGTTTTTGCTGAAAGGTAGTAATGACTCATGGCTTCAAATCTCAAAGATTCTGAGCCTATTTAGTCCATAACTATAGTTCCTTGCTTGCAGCAATTTGGAGCCTATGAATTTCATTCTGTCAATAGAGATAAAAATAATCATTTCCATCATCAACAATACATTTTCACAGGGGGCCTCCAGGTAGAGATTAATAGTCTCTCCCTCTTTTGGATTCCTATGGAACATATTGTCTGTAAAGCTTATTTGACATTTAGCATTATTAATGACTCATATTTTATTATTTTCTCATGTACTCATGTTTCATCTACAAATTAAGTAATAAATTCCTGAGAGATCAGTGATGTTTCTTATCCAAAGCTTCACATTATGGTGCCTTTGAAATGAGATGCATTCAGTGTTTGTGATGATATATCAGCCTCATGCACATAGCTAAACCAATCGCTGGGAAAGCGAGGGAGGATGTAATGAGCATGATGGATTTGGACCAGTCCACAGTCATCCCTTGGAGCTGAGGAAGGGGTCACTATTCCTGAGCAGATGGGAAAGAGAACACCAAAACAAAAGCCGGGGCTCCGCCGACAAGGAGGAAAGGGCTGAGCTTGCCCAGAATGGCTGCATCTGCAGCAGCAGCAGCAGATGATGATGATGATGGCACTGAAGTCCACAACAAGGAGAGGATAAATTGATCACACACCGAGAGCTAAACTGGGGAGAGAAAATGAACAAGTACAGACAGGGAAGATATTGTTCAGTATAATTTATAGCACTATATGTGCACAGGAGTCCTGGCGGTGCAGTGGTTAAGAGCTACAGCTGCTAACCAAAAAGTCAGCAGTTCAAATCCACTAGCTGCTCCTTGGAAGCCCCATGGGGCAGTTCTGCTCTGTCCTATAGGGTTGCTATGAGTCGGAATTGACTTGATGGCACCTAACAACAACATATATGCACAACCTAGAATATATAAACACATTACTAATGCCTACAGTAAACACCCACAATATAAGGAATATATAGTTAGTTACGTGCATGGTACGGTTTAATTGTGCTGTGGTATTAAAAAATGCCTATGCCAGAAACTTATTTGTGTCTGACAATTATTTCATCTCTCATGTATAGAAGACATGAGTAACAGAATAAGGAAAAGATCCCTGCTGTAAGTTTGACAATTATGATTTGATAAGCCCAAGAATATAAATTGATTCATAATATAGACTCCATTGATGTGTTGCCATGCATTCTAGTCAATTCCCCCCAAAATTTGGATTGTTTGATTTTTGCATCTTCTCAGGGCCTACATAGGCCCTTGCACATAGTAAATACTGAATACATGCCTGATGAATGAATGAATCAATGAGTGAATTCATTATCGAATTGTGGAAAGCAGAGAAGATAATTCTTATGCTATCCTAGCACTGGCATTATGCTCCTGATGATACTTGATATTATTTTGCCATCACGTTGATGTGATGAAAAATACAGCAAGATTTCAGAGAAGATATGAGATTGTACAATGTGGATTGGAGTGAACCTAAAAGTTAGGCAAGCATCAGATATTTCCTTCCTCTTCCAAGAAAGACATAGCAATTGAAGAGTACATATTTCAGACAATTATTTTTAAATGTGGAAAGGTTTATTTCCATAAGGCTTTAAGTAATCTATAAAGAGAGATTGTTTCTCACTTGGTGTGTTAGATAAACAAAACAGCAGCATGATAGCAGCATCCAGGTTGACCAACCAATAAGCACTGAACAGTTCATTCACAGAAAATTCACTTACACGCACACACACACACACACAAAGTAAAGATATTTTCAGATAAACTTTCATGTTATGCCTCTGTACGTTTGCCACCACAAACGAGTGAAGAGGAAAAGAGATTAAGGAAATTTCAGCAGGGCAGATGCACAAGAAGATAATACTCTCAAGTAATTTTCTTAAAAACATCAATCACCCAGGAGGGAAAGGGCCGGCACCTCCTAAAGTCTACATGACTGTTCTACAGGGCAGAGAAAAGTAATTGAAAATGCATGCGCGGCTGCGTGAATTCTCAAAAGAATAAGTGAGAAAATAGTTTTCTTTGGGGACAACTAAGGAATAGCATATTTCCCTGAAACTGACACTAGACAGAAACAAGTCGTCTGATAGCAACGTGTAGATAAGGATACTTTCATTCACAAAGTAGCTGAGAGTAAGAGATTGTGGTGCAGTGTGTAATACAGAAAATGACCACAGATGTGGCATGACTAGAAGGTAACAAGACTAGCTCTCTTAAGCCACATGCATAGATGCGCCTTGAGACTTTATAGCCACAGCTCATCTAGTCAATTCTTAAGGGAATTAAACATCTGGCCTCTAGAAGGCAACAGTCAAAGGGTGTGTCAGGCATGTTACAAATTAACCACGGAGCCAATTCATTTAACACACTTTTGGCAAACTTTCCCTATGCATGAAATGAGAATGAAGAAACCTTTCAATGGAGAGGACGAGAATAAATGAAATAATATAAATGAAAGTCTCAAGATATTTAAAATAAATGAAACATAGAAATGGGAGGCAGGGAATGTAGCAGGTTTCCAGGGACAGACTTTCCAAGTTCAAAATCTTATCTCTACCACTTACTATCTGGATAAATCCCTTGAGTTCTGAACCTCAGTTTATTTATCTCTAAAATGGGAGATAAAGTAAATATCTACCTCTTGGAGCTGTCGTGAGGATCAAAGGAAAACATCTAGCCCAGTGCGTGGCATTAGTTAAAAAAAAAGGAAGAAGGAAAGAAAACAAACAAACATTGCTCTCGAATAGAGAGTAGAACTGCCCCATAAGGTTTCCAAAGCTGCAATCTTTACTGAAGCCGCCTGCCACGTCTTTCTCCCAAAGAGCAGCTGGGGGGCTTGAACCACCGACCTTTTGGCTAGCAGCTGAGCGCTTTAACCATTGCGACACCAGGGCTCCTTTGCTACTACTATAAATCAAGTAAACCAAACTCATTGCCATTGAGTCAATTCCAACTTATAGTGTCCTTATAGGACAGAGCAGAACTGCCCCCTAGGGTTTCCAAGCAGCAGCTGGTGGATTCAAGCTGCCAACATTTTGGTTAGCAGCCAAGCTCTTAACCACTGCACCACCAGGACTCCTTCTACTGCTATAACCCATGCATAAAAAAAATATTGCTGAGAGACTGCTGCATTATATGATTTCAATCAGACAGGCCTTCTTCCCACATATAAAAATCAACCTCTTTCCGATGTGAATAAACTGATTCAAATTATTCCATACGTTTCAGCAGAATAAAGGATACTTTTTTTAATGAAGCAGCGTTTCTGCTGAATTTAGTAATCATTCTACAACAAATTAATCTCTACGACTTGGCAAATTGTTTCATATAGAATTCGTTTTGTATCCGTGGCAAAATACCAACATTCCCATTTTGAAATATTTTATTGGCCCCTGTTCTTCCATCAAGAATCTATGTAGATTGTGTGCTATAGCAACAGGAGATGATACTGAACATAATAAAGGCGACAGAACAGAACGCACGTGGACAAAGAGCACAGGCTCAGCACCAGTGGCATTTGTTCAGGTCCTTCATGCGACCTAACAATCACATTGTTTAAAAGAAAGGACAAAAGAGATCAATAGAAAGACCAGATGAAAGAACAAGAGGGAAGGAGAAACAAGAAAGAACAGAAATAAATTTCTTCCATGGGGATTTTATCAAATACAGTGCTGTTCTTCCCCTACCCTGCAATATACATGTACAAACACACACAGACACACACACACATTTCTGCCCGCCATTCACGCCCAAACTTAGACAACAGATGAATGTTTTATGGGATGCAACTACCCCCACCCAATAATCATTCACTTTATTTATGACAAATCTGTGCCTGCAAGACAAAAGAAATTAGAAATCTGGTCCTGAAAACTAGAGGGGATATTCAAGGGAAAAAAGTATTATCTACATGTATCTCAGCCCCCCTGCCATTTAGTGATCTTCTTTTGTAGATCACTTGAATCAGAAAATATTATAGAAGATAAAAATAGAATAAATGAATAGACAATAAAGCACCGTGGTTAGATTAGACAGATCTAGCCAGTGTTGTGCTGGAAAATGGATGGAGGGAATGGGAGGAACCACGATTTGTAGCGTATGCCGATTTTCATGATGTAAATATGCCCACCATGCCTATTTCAAGTTCCCAACTTGATGGCAAACATCTCACAAAATTCTCCAGAATTTAACAACTGTCTGCTATGAGCCGGCTCCTGCAGAACACTGGTTATAGCTATGTAACTTTATGGCAAGTCACTTAATCTTTCTGAGCTTCAGGTTCCTCTTTTGTAAATCACATTCATCATAATTATTATGATCATATCATTATATTAGCATTATCACAATCATCATCATGATCATCATAATTATTATTACTATTCTTTCAAAATTATTTTAACCCCACTTGTAGCCATAGCTTCTAATCCTCATGTCAAAAGCACCCTAAGTTTCATGCCATAGTCTCTAAGAAACACTATGGCTTCCCACCTCCTGATTAGCAAAGTTAGATTGTCCAAGACTATGCTCTCTATCACAGATCATCTGTCAAAATGTCCCTCATTGATACATTTTGTCTCTAACTATAGAAGAGGGAGAAAAGAAAGAAAGGAATGACATTGATTTGATAAGTCTATCCCTATTTTTCTGAATATTTTCTTCTTAAGTAAGTATTAACTGAGTATCTGCTATGTGCAAAGCAGTATGCTAGGCACTGAGGATCCAATGATGGGCAAAACAGGAAAGTCACCATCCTTGAACCTACTGCCTAGTGAAGGGAATAGACATTAAACAATCACCAAGCCTGCACCTGTGCATTGGAGGAAAGGGATAAAAGTACATGAAAATATTCTAACAAAGGAGCCTGACCTAGGCCAGGAATGGGGTTGGGAGGTGGTGGAAATGTGCCAGGGAAGGCTTCCCTGAGGAAGTATGATTAAGCTGGAATCTGGAGGATAGGCAGGAGTTAACAATATACAGGTGGATGCAGAAAAGACTGGTAGATAAGCACTTGGCTATTTGGGTCTGGAATTTACAGGAGAGATGTGGATTAGAGATACAATTCAAGAGTCAGGTATATAGACAGTAATTGAACCTCAAGGGCTAGATAAGATTGCTAAGAGAAAGGGCAAAGAGTAAGAAGATGATTTAGCATTGAGCTTTGAGTAACTACAACATTTAATGGTTACTGATTTGATATCTGTATTCACTACTAATTGTGCCCCACTTCTCTAGCTACCATCTCTTAATCTGTTGTTGTTCGGTGCTGTCGAGTCAATTCCGACTTAAAGCGACCCCATGTAACAGAGCAGATCTGCCCCATAGGGTTTTCTAGGCTGTAATCTTTACAGGAGCAGATTGCCAGGTCTTTTTTCCCACAGAGCCACTGGATGGGTTTGAACCCCCAACCTTTTGGTTAGCAGACATGTGCTTAACCATTGCACCACGAGGGCTCCTTTCTCTGAAGCTAGGTTTCCCAAACCCTAGATAAGTTAATAAATACCTTGAGAAACTTCTTGTGTTGAGATTAAGAGGAGGAACTTCAGAGTCAGACTGACCTGGGTTCAAATTCTACATTTGACCCTATCCAGTTCTGCCACCTTGGAATTAATTCTCTTAGCCTCAACGCTGCCATTTATAAATGAGATAATCATAGTTGCTATACAGTTGCTGTGAGGATCAAATAAAAGAATGCATGCAAAGTACTTAGCACAGTGACTGGAAAGTAGTAATTGCTCAATAAATGGAAGTTAAATAAAGAAACTACCCCCACAGCCCACCTCTAAGCCCATGCTAGTCAGTAGGTAGGAGCAGAATCAATCTAACCCCATGTCTTGTATTGGCTAAATTGAAATCTAATCCCTTTACAGGTACCATTTATAGGCCCGCCTAGTCAAAAGGCACACAAGTGCTTAGCAGTCAGGAGCATGGTTTAATTTTGCCACCAGAAAGTTGTTTCTCCCATTCTCCCAGCTTCTCAGCCATACACTGTTATGGCTATAACAACACTGCCAGCCAGTTTAGACCACTCTAGTGCTGGGAGAGGTGTGCAAAAAAAAAAAAGGTAATTTAAGAGGTTTCATTCTAAAACATTTGGAAACAACTCTTCTACACTGCTGCATCCACACTGAACACAGTATTTTCAAGAGTACAATGAGAAAAAATAATTTTTCTGAGGGGAGAGGAAGAAAATACACCAGAAGAAGGCAGGAAGGGACAGGAAAACTAGATGAATGGAAACAGGGAACCTGGGGTGGAGAAGGGGAGAGTGTTGACACATCACGGGGTTGGCAACCAATGTCACAAGATAATTTGTGTATTAACTGTTTAATGAGAAACTAATTTGCTCTATAAACTTTCACTTAAATCACAAAAAATAAATAAATAAATAAATAAATAAATAATTTTTAAAAAGAAAAGAAGCCAGAGAAAGAAAAAATAAAAGAGAAAAACATTTTCTATATATACATTTGGAGAAAAAGTGAGGGAATACTCAATAAAAGTAGCATTAAAGTCACATACCAAAGTAATCAAATTGATTTATTTTGTGATAGGGATAAAAACCCAAAACCCATTGCCATCAAGTCCAACTCATAGAGACCCTACAGGACAGAGTAGAACTGCTCCAAAAGGTTTCCAAAGCTGTAATCTCTACAGAAGCAGACTGCCACATCTTTCTCTGGCTGAGTGGCTGGTGGGTTCAAACCACCAACCTTTTGGTTAGTAGCCAAGCACTTAACCACTGTGCCACCAGGGCTCCTGTGATAAGGATACCCGGCCATATTCCAAATTACAGTTGAATCTCTCAAAAGACAGGACGTTTTTGGAAATGTGCATGTCCTTACAAAATAAAATTAATGAAGCTGGCTTTGGCCTATCTATGCAGAAATTGTAATTGTGCTGACAAAAAGTGCTATTTTAACTTACGAATAACTATCAAATGTACCATTAAGTATAGGCTTTTACATGGCTCTATTAGAAGCATGAGGCTATCCAAAAATAATAAACAAAACACACACTGGAAACAAATTTCTCCTTCTTCAATAGTGATAATACCATGATCACAAATTTAACTCCTCCCCTTCCCCTATACATACTAAGTCCTGCCAAGTCATCTTCAAAAAGGATTCCCTACAATTCCCTCTCCTTCATTCTAACTCTCTCCACTCTCTCCAGCTTTGTTCATGCCTTTTCACTTCAGTTTGTCTTACTGAAATAGTCCTTTAACAGGTATTTCCTCCCACCAGCTCTTTCTTCTCATCTATGATGTTTCAAGGCCAGGTTAACATTCCAAAATGCTCTGTTTTGGGCATTACCCTACTCAATGAACCATACATGCATTCATTCCTGTAATCAACATTTATTGAACTCTGACCGTGTGCAGGTAGTATGCTAAGCACTAGAGATGGAGAAGTGAAAAGCCAAAGTTCCCAGTGTCAAGGCACTCACAGGATGGTTGGGGCAAGGACTTCTTTTTGAAGGTGGTCCAAAACATCAACATGACCAAAGAATTGTCAAACCATCAACCACCATGTTTCTAAATAAATGAGCTATAACTGAACCATGTGGAGTGAAAGAAGAGAAGCTCAAGGAAGTTTACAGAGCTAGGGAATGTCCTCTGGTATAGATCTAAAAACTATCTGTCTAGGATCTGCTTTAAGTATCAGAAAGGTTTTGGATATTCTTCTATAGAAGTTGAGGAGAATGGGCTGTGGGAACCTTAAAAATCCTTTCCAGAACTTTCTGATTCTGAAACTCCTTAAGCAAAGCATTAAGCAAACTTGAAGCTTCCTAGATTATGTAATGGGGGACAAAATTGTATTTCTCAACAAAGTATGGAAATCCCCACGAAAATATAAATTGATCAATTTTTATATGATGTATTCCCAAGCATGGTTACAAAGCATTAAGTTGTGTTACTCATAAAGAAGCCAGTATGAACAAAGGTAAATTGTGTAAGACTAAATTGTCAAATATCCAGAGAATTACAGTGGTTAGCTAGGCTCATCTAGGTCAACATTTCCTTTCAAGGAAGGAATCTTATGATGTGACCTGACCTGCTCATGTTGTAAGTAACTAATTTCACTTCTGTTTTATGGTTGCCTGTTTATGTGTTCTAAGGACACACAATCAAATCCAAATCCTGATAAAAGAAGAGCTTATATTTCCTGATACATTTCCAGAAAATCATTATAAGCCTAGTTCAATTGCATATTCAAGCATTACACAATTTGGATGCACGAAGGAAATGGGAATAGGTGATGTCTTACAATGAAACTAGGATTTTGAGAGCCGGATGTGAAAAAAACCTATGGCATAAGAGAACAAGCCAAATGTGTTAGCTAGACCAGAATTCTGCAGTATCAAATTTTTCTAGAAACAAGTAAATCATTGTCTGGGGCTTAGACATTTTTTTAAAGTATTGTTATATAAAGAGCTCATTGGAAAGTCGTTTGTTGTAATGGGATTTAATGCCAAGACTAAAATAGATACATGCTCAGTCAGATATTAAAAGTTGAAATATATCTCAGTATATTTGCTACCTGAGCCATTCAAAAAGATAATATAAGAACATCTTTGGTGCCATATGCCTGAACTATATTAGAATTTTGCAGCTTTAAGAACACTACAAATATATAGCAGCTCCCCAAACTTAATTATAGTGGTGTTTCTTAAACCCAGTGAGGAATTCTATACAGCCTGTTTTCCAAGGTTAAAATTCAGATTTACACAGTTGTTGTAGTCTGAAACTTTTCATACAAAATCTAAGCTTGGGGAGACTTTTGCGTATATGTGTGAGTGTTTAATTTCTTTTAAATTACTGCTTATAATTTTAGACTATAGAGCCCTAAAAGTTAAAAATCTTTTTTTATGTGGATTTTTGTACGAGAAACTGACTTGATCTGTGAACTTTCATTTAAAGCACAATAAGAAAAAATCTTTTTTAATGACTTCAATATGGAAGGGGAGAGAGAGAGAGTTTACATTGATATGAAATATTACATATTGATAGTCTTGCACTTAGTAATTGCTCCATCAATATTTGTTGATTTGATTTTCATTCATCATTACAATACAGTATAAACTTAGAAACTTTTTCCTAGCAGCAAAAGTAATCATTAGAAAATTTTGAAACATGAAATCAGATTTTTAAAAAAATGCATCTTAAAATTACAGGTTTGTATATACAATATTTCTTAGGAATGATAAAGATCAGTATGCTGTTATTACAGTATGCCTTCCATTGTAAGCATCGATCAGTCATCCAAAGCACAAGACAAAGTATTTCCCATTTCCCAAAGAAACCTAATAAACAAGCAGGTCACTGGTTCTGACTTTCTCACTTAAGATTTTTTCAAAAACCACTTCTGAGGTTTGTTTTTCTTTTTCAACACTCACAACAAAGAATTAAAGTTGCCCTTTCAGTTTCTGACAAGATGGAGAACTTGCACAGGTTGCTACCTCCTTCTCCTGAACCCACCCCTGGAGATGATCCATAAAGTGTGTATGTGTTGAGGGGTGGGAGGTTGTGAGATCCCAGAATCCAAAATGAAAATTGTGAGGAATCCCTAGGGAAAGAGAAAGAGGTTGGATTCCATTGTAGGGAGGGGTGGGCAGATGGAAGGGGGAAGAGTTGGAATCAAGTCTAGAGCCACCCATCACTGAGAAAGGAATTGCTGGAGGTAAGCTTTCCAGTTATACTGTTCAGTCTCATCAACATTTCTCTGAGATGCTCTTTCCTGACCCTGGCATCACTGCAGAATAGGAAACAATAGGAACAGCACCATTCAGAGGATGCAGGGTAACATCTGGGTAGCACTCAAGCTCCGTTATGGTCAGGAGCAGATAATCATAGCTATAGCAAACAAGAATTCTATTCCGTCTCAACCTCATGGGTTAATTGTTTAAAACCCAGGGAAAAAAGAAATTCCCAGGGTAGAGGTACAGGGAATTTTCCTGAGGGTCAGGGTCCCTTGAGATGGGAGATGCACAACAAACAGAAAGTTCAAGTTATAACCCCAGAGGTTATCTTCTTTGAGATAAGTGTCCCCAAATACACACACACGCACACACACACATCTTTGAGGTCTCACTCATTAAGAAGGGAATAAGCTCATGTCTGGGCTTTCACCTCTCACCCAGGTATATATTTACCAGCCATAAGAGCTCCCAGTGGAAAAGCAAATTCAAAAAGGATATAGACAAGGTCAAGGAACTGTCCCAAAAGGCAACAGAAAAGGATAAAGAGGTAGAAAACATAAAAGGTATGATATTGGAGGATAGAGACTGAAGTGACAATATCTGTGTAATAGGCATTCCAGAAAGAGAAAAAAAAATAGAGGGGAGAAAATATTTGCAAAAATAATAGCACAGAATTTCCTTGAATTAAAGATGTAAGAACTCAAATTGCAAAGGTTCATAAAGTGGGAATCAGGAAATATAAAGAAAAACCCACCGTTAGCTATATTGTAGTGAAACTTAAGAAAAGACAAATTCAAACAAGTTAAAAACATCAAAGCAAATTCTAAGAGCCTCCAAGGAGAAAAAGCAGACCACTTACAAAGAAAGAAGGATCAAATCAGCATCAGACTTGGCAACAGCAACAAGGAACACAAAAAGCCAATGGAGCAGTATTTTCAAAATGTTGGAGGAAAGTAGATTTAAATTTAGAATTTTATACCCAGCTAAATGCTAGTTTAAACGTGAGGCCAAATAAAGATATTCTCAGACATATAAACACTCAAAAGGTTTACCATACTAAGGCTCTCTTTTTTTAGTTACCTAAGGTGAAAGTTTAGGTTATCGATTTGAGAACTTCCTTCTTTTCCAACATGAGCACTTCATGCTATAAATTTCCCTGTAAGCATTGTTTTAAGTACACACTACAAATTTTGATATGTTGTATTTTCATTTTCATATAATAAATTTTAGAATTCACTCTAGAATTTTCATTCTAGAAAATTTAATATTTTCTCATTTCCCCCTGAAACTTCCTCTTTATCACCTGGATTATTATTATATGTGATTATTATTATATGGTTTGATTTCTAAATGACTGGTAATTTTCCAGTTATCTTTATATTATTGATTCCTAGTTTAATTTCATTATGGTCAGAAACATACTTGTTATTATTTCCATTATTTAAAATATGTTAAGGTTTGTTTTATGACCCAAGAGTTTGTCTATCTTGGTGAATGTTGCATTTGCACTAGAAGAAAATGTACATTCTGCTTTTGCTGGGTAGAATGTTCTATAAATGTCATTTACATGCTGTTGGCTGATGGTGTTTTTCATCTCTTCCATATCTTTGTTAATAATCTGTCTACTTGTTCTATCAATTACTGAGAGAGGTGTGTTTAAGTCTCCAACTATAATTGTGGATTCATCCATTTCTCCTTTCAGTTATATTAGTTTTTTGCTTCATGAGTTTTGAAGTTTTGTTAGTTTTGTTGCATACCATACACATTGAAGATTGTTATATTTTCTTAGCGAATTGACTCTTTTATCATTATGTAACATTGTTCTTTATCCCTCGTAATTTTCCTTGCTCTGAAGTCTATCTTGTCTACATTAATACAGCAACATCAGGTTTATTTTGATTAGTGATTGCATGATATACGCCTTTTGCCATCCTTTTTCTTTTACTTTGCCTATTTCATTATATTTAAAGAAATCTTTTTGTACACAGGATATCACTGAATCTTGTTTTTTTAAAAAATCCATTCTGACCATCTATGTCATTTAATTGGTGTGTCTAGACCATTTACATGTAATATATTTATTGATATGCTTGAATTTAGGTGTACTATTTTATTACTTGGTTTCTCTTTGTTTCCTCTGATTTTCATTCCTGTGGTTCCCCTTCCTACCTTCTTTTGTATTATGTTAATATTGTTCAGTACTCCATTTTAATGTATAAATTTGGTTGCATTCCATTTTTGTTTGAATCCTACTTACTCACTGGATGACCTTGGACCGATTACTTAACTTACGTGCACCTTACTTTTTTCTTAATAGTATCTACCTCATGGGGTTGCTATGAAGATTTAATGAGATATTATATATAAACTACTTAACACAGTACCTGGTACATAGGAATAGTAAATGCTTAATAAATGGAGGCTGTAACTTTTGTAATTTAAGGGGAAATTTTGTTGTTCTGGGACAAATTTCAAGCAAGAATGTTATGTTATGCATCATGTGCTTTTCAATTTTAGCACAAAAGTTCTCTAATGTCTTTAAACATCTATATAATGCACATACACACAAGCACATACATGTATATAATACTACTGAATGCATGAATTTGCATTGCCAAATCAAAGGTATAGAGTCTGAATATAAAAATACATCACCACAATGACTCTATTTTATTTGCATTCACTACATTTCAAAGTATGAATTTTACTGATCTGCATTTATTGCTGCAGAAATTGTACATGTTTATTATGATGATTACACAAATGTATTTAATCTTATTTGAGATTTATTCATGTGTATGTTTACTTTTTATTTTGAGGCAATAGACTTTTTAACAAAGCACGAAGATGATATTGGTCTCTGTGCTTCTGGAATAAGGCTCACTAGTAGTAGTAATAAAAACTTGCATTTGAATAGTGCTTTTATAATTTCCAAAGCATTTCCACATAGTCTCTTTTGAAATGCAGTTAAATTACACATTTTAGTCCCAATAGTGAAAAATCTGACTCCACTTAAAAACAAACTGAAAAAAATAAATCTTTCATTTTTATACAATAGTATTTTTATTTTCTAACAAGAACTGCACTTGTGTCACCGAGAGACTCTACCCACAATCTCAATGTTATTATACTTTTTTTATCCAGAAAACTAGGTGGAAGACAGAAAGACATTTTTCTGGTAGGCATAACACAAAATAATGTAAGAGATAAGGAAAAAATAGCTGATTTAAACTTAGAAGATAATTTAAATATATTTAGTAATTTTAAATTTGTAGAAATGCTCTATAAATATTTGTTGAATGAATGAGAGGCTAAACTTCCTGCTCCCCTTTTTTAATTTAAATGATGAATTGCAAGGAGAAGGTAATGTGAAATTTAATTTTGCCAAACTTTTATTAATGTTTCTCTTCCTGGCTCAGAAACAACAGCCTAACGTTCAGCTTTTGCTGGATCCCTCTTGCCTACCAAAATAGGCTACATTTGCTTGCCATTTAATGTTCTCCACTCTCACACCTTGTCTGATCTGCAATCAATCATGGGGACAGTGCAGGACTGGGCAAGGTTTAGTTCCATGGTACATAGGGTCACTATGAGTTGGGACTGACTCAACAGCAACAACTCTTGGACCTACCGTAGTCTGGTCTCCTACTTCTCCCCTCCCCAAACTCTTGGCTGCAGCCTACCTGAACTGTTCTTTGTTTCATGAATACAGTCATGCTTCCCCAGCTCAGAGACTCCACTCATGTGATTTCCTTTGCTGGAAATTACCAGTAGAATCCTAGCCCTTCCTCCTGGTTTTTTTTTTTTTTTTTTTTTGCTGAAACAACTATTTTTTAACACTTATGGATTCTGTGAGTCAGAAATGCAGACAGAGTACAGCAGGAATGTCTTACCTCTGTTCCACAATATCAGAGGCCTCAGCAGGGAAGACTTGAATGGCTGGGGTGATTTGATGGCTGGGGGCTGGAAATGTCCAGAGGTATCTTCTACTCACTGGAAATTTCACTTATGTCTGGCACCTAGGCTGGGATGACTAGAAAGCTCAGCTCAAACGGGGCTGTTGACAGGAGCACCTATACAGTGGACTCCCTATGTGGCCTCAGCTTCTCACAGCATGGTGTCCTTGGGGTTCCAAAAGCAAGTGTCTCAGGGAATAAGTCCTATCTGTTCTTTAAAGCCCTTTTCAAATGCATCTCCCCTATATGAAGCCCTTCCTTATTTCCCCCCAACCAAATTGTGTTTGCTCTCATTTGAACTTTTATAGTGGTTTCTTTGTGCCCCTCTTTAAGTAGTTTTCTCATTCTGCCTTGGTTTTATAGCCATTTTTATACATATCCTATGTTCCTGTATTAGACTATGAACACCTTGAGGGCAGGAACAAGGTTTTACTTACAATGTAGTCTCTGAAGCAATTAAGAAGGTGCCTTTCTAGCAAATCGTACATGCTCCGTAAATATCTGTTGAATCAAAAAGAAAAAAAAAGTTTCCTAATCCTTCCATTAAATACTTCCATTTCTTAAATACCCACTAGAAAAACAAAAAAGCAAGGCTTTTACTGGACACATACATATGATATGCTTGGATGTATCATGAGTTATGTCAAACCGTAATAATCAAACAAACAAAAATACCATTTGTCAGTTGGCAGAGAGGAATCGGGTAACCACTGTGAAGTGGTTATTTCCAATCAACCATGCATACATGGATGGTTTGTGAACCATGGTTAATTTAATATCCACACATGCTTATTAAAAGTATTCAGACCCTTGCTATAATCAACTTGTTTATATATTTACAAGTAATGACTTTCTGGTTATTTTAATTAAGAAACCCTTCATTCATTAGGATTCTGTTTACTGTTATAATCCCTTCCAATGGGGCAAACTACTATTTATTGCAGTTGTAGGAAGAGCAGGTTGACAAACTGCCACAGGCATCCATGAAGGGGTCTTGATTAACCTGTTAGTAGAAGGATTAAATCAGATAAACATTCTGGACAGCAATTTTGCAATAGATATCAAATGATGTTAAATTGTGCATATCCTGTGGCCCGGTAATGTCTCTTCTAGGAATTTATCCTATAATACTTGCCCAAGTATATGAACATGATATTAATTGGAGCACTGGTTATAAGAAAATATGCTTGGAAACAACATAATTGTGATCAATGGAGCTCTGGTGAAGTAAAGATGGCACAATGATATATTATATTCAGTCCAATCCAATTCAGTCCAATGATGATACAATAGACTGCTATAGAGCTGTTAAGAAGAATGAGGAAAATCTGTATATAATGATACTGAAAGATAGCCATGATATACTGTTAATCAAATAAGTTGAAGATAATATGTATATTGTGCTCCCTTTTGTGTTAAAAACAGAAAAAACCTGCATGTGTTTCTAAATTATAGAAATTTAGCCAGGACCGGAGTTGTGGTATTGGGGGAGGGGAGGGAAGGGTGGACTATATTCAACCAAAATGTGTTGTCAATCTTACTCATAAATGTGATTCTCATGCCAAGGAGCTTCTTCTTTTTTCTGTCAATCTTTCTCCCAGTTGGTCAGGCTGGAATAGGTCTCTGAATGACCTTGCTCTCAGAAGCCATTCCCAGTCCGTCAGCCAGTCCTGCCGATTCTATTTCCCATCTCTCTTGGTTTTCTCTTTCTTTCTTTTCATTTCCTCTTTCTCTACTTGGTAGTCCAGGCCCTTATCACCTCACCCCTTGATTATGGCAGTCGGCCCCTATCCATCTCCCAGCCTGTAGTTTCTCTCCCCAGCCTACAACCTACAGAGGGAGTCTTCTGTCCTATACAGGCTGCCAGAAAGTTCTTCCTAACCCCATGAAGTCTGTGGGCTCAAAGCCTTCAGGGCTTTCCATTCCTTAGTACATTCTTCAACTCTTCCAGCATCCTCCTATAGCCTGGCCCAGTCTGCCATTCCAGGCGCAGCTCCCAAGAGCCCATATATGATGGGCTAAACTTCTCTGGTCATGAGAAATCCTACTTGGAAGGCCTTTCCTGCCTTTCTACCTCTGTGAATCCTACTCATTTTTCAGTACCCACCTGCACCACTGTGAGAACCCACTTAATTTTATGATGGCCAGCCTTCCTCAGTAAACTTCTCAAAATCCTCATTTGTCACTTTTTATAAGCCTTCTTTTATTACCATATATGTAAGTCCCTAAGCCATGTGTGGAAGCTCCATAAGGGTGGAAGTCATGCCTCTTACACTGATTGATTGATTACATAACCCAAATTTCTTAGGTTTTGCCCGCCTATGGACACAATAGGTCTATATTTCCCTGACTTTTTCCCCATCTGCTAATGTGGGACCCTAGCCTCTTGCAAAGTGCCCCTCAAGTATTTCTAGTAGTCTCCATGCTCCATCTCACCTGTGCTCATGAAGGAGCCCCTGTCCAGGCTGGCTACCACATGGCATATACCATTTCTTTCCTCATTTCCTGCTTATGCCCACTGCCAGGCACCAATGCCCACCAGGCACCAATGCCCCTGCCGCTGGGCACCACTGCTGCTTCCGCTGGATACCACCGAGTTCACTAGCCACCAGCCCCCTGCAGACACCACTACAATTATATTTCTTTGTGCTTGCCATTAGTTGTTGAATGAAGGATAGTATTCACTAGAACATGACTTGATTTGCTTTTCTAGTGGTGGAGATAAGTTACACTGATTTATCCTCACGCTCTCTCCAGTCACCCATGGGACCAACAGCAGACATTTGTGAGGTGGTTATTCAGGGCTCAGGGCCCACTCCCCTGAGCTGTTGAACAAAGTAATCCTACCTGCCAGCGTTGCCAGCCCAAATCAATAGGTCCTGCTCTGACGTGTTTTGATCCTTATATGGAAACTTCGTACCTCTGGGTCTTCAAAGTTCAAATCCAAGTAGGAGTTGATCTCAAATTTCAAACAAAGTTGCTTTGTGCCCATCTGTTAGGCCAAAGAGAGAGTTCCCTAATACAATTCTCACAAGGAGAGAATTAGGGAAGTAAAACAATCAAAGAAATGCCTCCGCTTGTAAGGAGTGGTAAGGAGTGGCGTAGGGAACTGCAGCTAGGGATAAACGGACAAATGCGCTGCAGGCAAAAGTGTGGAGGAAGGATGGCCAGAAGACACTTTATGAGTGTTTGTTTCTCAGGCCGGGTGCTTAACAGTATTACCATTCAAATGGTTCTCAAAGGCTTTGAAGTTAACAGAGCCTGGGAAAGAGAAGTGTTCACACTTGGGCTTGCAATCCACTGGACCCAAGGTCAAGTAAACCTAGTGGTGTGAAAGGCTCATTAGTAGAAGCTCAAATGGTAGGAAATCTATCTGGGCCCTTCTAAAATACCTGAAAGAATATGGAAATACTCTGTCCTTATAAATGACAAAAGGTAACTCTGCATATACTTCGATAGGCTTAGTAAAAGAAACACTTTCAAACCATATAAATTAGGTTAGCAACTTCCTGTGACATCTAGTCCTTGGTGTGACATACGTTAAAAAAGAAAAAAAGCTGACGGTCTGAAATGCTGACACTTTAGTGGCGGATATAACATTAGAAGTTTCTAAAAGGTAGTAGGTGTCAAATTTTCCCAAACTCTACTTTCATATAAGCATTTTTGGAATTTCTATGACATGCTCCATTACATGGGTCTCACTCAAGGAAAATACCATAAATAATTCTGTATTCATACAAAGGAGAAATAGGGAGTGATCATTTGCTTAACAAAAGGATCTCCAACCCCTGCAGAGCATGTAATATGAGATTCAATTTACACAAATGTATGTTCTCATCACTTTTCTTTTTTCTTTCTTTATTAAGAAAAACACACACTTTCATATTCTTTTCGAATTATAAAAGTAATGCTCATCTTTTAAGAGCATTGAGATTTGTGTGACAGTTTGTGCTGCTCCAGCCTTGCCCTTTCCCATCCATCCCTCATTTGGTTCAGGCTGCCCTGTGAAGGAGGTAGCCAGGGCCGAATTTTCCACCTCTACTTTTTTTTTTTTTTTAAATACACCATGAACATATTCTTGTTATCAAATTATCAAAATGATTCAGAATCTATGAGGGAAGTCTTTCTTTACCCTACCCATCACTTTGCACACCTTCTTTCCAACGAGAGAAAGACACTCTAACTTTTCTTAAAATTCCCCTAAGGAGCAGAGGTCATATTTTCAGCCTAGAGGAGTAGATCCCAAACCTGACTGTGCATCAGAATCACCTGGGAGTTGGCTAAAAATACAGATTCCAGAACCCCACTCCAGACCTACTGAATCAGATCTCTGGTAGTGAGAAACTTGTTGTTAGTTGCTGTGGAGTCAACTCAGACTCATGGTGACCCCATGTTGTGCAGAGTAGAACTGTTCCATAGGGTTTTCATGGCTGTGACCTTTGGGAAGCAGATCACCAGGTCTGTCTTCTGAGGCACCTCTGGGTGGATTTGAACTGCCAACCTTTTAGCTAGTAGTCGAACACGTAAATGTTTGTGCCATCCAGGGACTCCAGTGAAAGACCGAAGACATCTATTTCAAATGACACTCTTATACTTACCTCAAGGAGGGCACTCTGCACTCCCTAATTCCTCACAGCATTTCAGGTCAGGCTGTGACACAGCATTTCAGGTCAGGCTGTGATTTCTAACAGAACTTTACAGAATACTTGGGGCGGGGTGGGGGGACATAAAAACAACTGCAAAAGTAGCTTACAACTACTAGCTTACAATTTACAATCCACGCTCAATTTCCAGCTCACTTCCAGGCAGAGGAGTCCTGGTGGCACACTGGTTAGGAGCTTGGCTGCCAACCAAAATGTCAGCAGTTCGAATCCACCAGCCACTCCTTGGAAACATTATTGGGCAGTTCTACTCTGTCCTAGAGGGTCACTATGAGTTGGAATCGACTTGACAGCAATGGGTTTTCTGGGCAGATTCCTTATAGCAGGTGCCACTTCAATCCTCACCAACAGGAATCTCCAGGAATTTCCATGCCTAGGAATCCAGATCCAGTTCCCTTTGGCTCCAGAAGAAAGAAGGAGCTCCTCCCCTCCTGATCGGCTAAGATCTGCCTCCTTTCACACCCCAGGGTGATTGACAATGAAATTCTCAGTTTCCTTCTGGGGAAATCCCACTCTTCACCTCCAGATAACAAGGGCCAGACACATAATCACAAGAGTCCACAGTCTAGTTCCCAAAAGCTGGTTTATTCAGTCTCAAATAATACTAAGTGGGGTCACCTTTCACCTAGTCTAGCTAGCACTAGCCTGGTCCAGCTCAGTTCTTTCCTCCAACTTGACTCTAAGGAAAGATAAAATCTCTTGCCCCAAGCTGATCTCCATTCCATGTCTATTGTGAGAAATTCAGTGTGCAAGAAGACACACCCATCTCTCCAAAACAAATCCAAACTTAATCCATCTTTAGAAAAAGGGAAATTCTCTAACTCTGTAAGAGGGTAGTTTGTTTAAACCCAATTTACATCACCAAACAGATTCATTAACATCTTACTCTGAAGCAAGTTTCTTCCTGAATAAAGACTGGGGGCTTTTATGACTAAAGGAGCTCACTGAGGTGGAGCCTCCCAAAACAAAGCAAGGACCTGTTAGCCCTACCTGAAGTATGTTCCCTTCAACCCCCCTCACACTTCTCCTATTTAAAACCTATCTAGCTCAAATTCCTCTTCTTCCTGGAAGCTTCCACCAGGCATCTAGGCTGATGAATAAGTGAAGGAAGGAATCCAATGAATGAATAATCGCAACAGTTATTATCTTTCTTGTTCACCTGGCAATTGCTCATGTGTGGCTTTGAGACTATTCCTGTATTATTGCCTTGACTGTGAGTTCTTTTATCATTTAACTTTGTGTATAAATATCCATCCCCACCCCCCACCCCCACCATTCCAACCCCATTCAATTGTAAACTACTTAAGGACTAGGAACAAGAGCATCTCTCAGGCTTCTTTGGACTATCTCAGAGCCAGTTCTGTATTCCCCTCTAGGCCTAGCTCAATTTGTGCTTGGCACACAGCAAGTAACCATTGAGTGAGTGATAGAAATAGTAAAAAATGTCCCGTTGCTCCCCAAAATGTGCCCAGCATTGAGCTAAGCTTTCTGTGAATTTTATATTACTTGTTCAGTCCTCACACAACCCGATGTGATAGGTGCTAGCATTATACTCATTACATCAATGAGAAAACTGAGATTCAGAAAGGTAAGTAGATTGCTTGAGGTCACAAAGCTGCAGCCTTGATGCACTTCTGATCTGTCTGACTCTCCAGGAATGTTCTCTTAACCATGACTTTAGACAACTTCCTAGGGAGTCTACTTTGACTGTAGGATAGGATGCTTGGAAAGGTATCCTGCAGAAATAAGATGGTGCCTAAGTGAGGAGGCTATGAAATTTGTACTCAATTTGGTAAACAATGGGGAACCATTGAAGGTTCTTGAGCACAGGAATGACAAGATCAGAGCTGCATATTAGGACAATTTATCTGACAGCAGGGTGTAAATAAAACAAGAGTGGTGACAGTAAGCAAAGACAGTAGTTCAGGTGAAACAACAATTAGGGCTTGAGGGAAGGGGGTAGATGTGCAAGAGAAAAATGGGGACTGATTATAAAACATTGCAAAAGAATGTCAACACAATCCTCCTAAAGCACTTTCTAGAGCCAAAGAAGCGAAGGAAAGGGTAATTTTTCAATATCATATAAAGTGAACATACTTTTACTAAGCATCCCTTTTCTCCTTTTCTCTTGTCTCTTGTACGTCTTACCTCCTTTCCCCGTTGTGACTCAGCCACAGTCACCTTGCTTGGGACTCTTCTCCCAGGTGTTTAATTTTTTTTAAGGGGCACAAACACTTCAAAGTTAGAATTGTGACTATTCCAACTTGGAGAAGAGCCATGATAGATATTGTATCTTCAGGGCTGAAATATAGTAAAACATGCCCAATATTTCTGCCTGGTTCAGACATCTCAGTTTGAATAATACCTAAGAGAAAGACAGAGAAATTAAAGATGACGAAGTGTGAATCAGGAGTCTCTTTTTTTGAAACAGAACATTGTAAAATATAAGATATATTTAACTTGTATTCAAATCAGGAATTTGGACCAAACCTGAAAGTTTAAAAGAGAGAGAGACAGAAAAGAAAGAAATACATGTTTTTTTTTTTCCTTAAAATATATTTCTTAACGAGGGTCTAATTACTAAATTCAAAAACATCTAAACACCTAAATTAAACCTTTTTTGAAACTGATGTAAATATGCAGATTTTTTTCTCTTACTCCTCTGTTCTTCCCCATCAGCTCGCCTCCAACTAGATTTCTCTAGATCCCTTTTGATTATTTTTATATCTCCAGAAAAGTTTGTGGTTAGATGCTATTTAGACAAACGATATCTTATGACCTCCCAGTGAGGAAGACCCACTGTGTACCATGTTTTACACATCAAATGTCTTTTGATAACTTCACATACTTGCTCGCTTGAGATTACTATTGTTCCAATAATGCATTCGGCACACTGGGGTGGTGTTGAAGCCACAAGAAAGGGAAATTATTTTCCTAATACAGGGTTGAAGATGTGCTCTTTCGTTGAGGGAAGGAAACTAACACAGTAAAAAGCACATGCTCTACTTACTTCTCTGATATCAAGGAATCCAGAGGCAGCCTCATCATCATAATTAGCATACAACCTGGCTCCACAGTGTGCCCCTTCAACTCTCCCTATCATCTTTCCTGGTTTAGTAATAGGATGGTTAGTACTAAAAAGGTTTTCACTGAAATGGGAAGTTCTCCTATTTTACTTCATTCTGGAAGCCCTACTGGACCATGCCTCTATTTGGTGTGCATATTGTAATAAAAGCCATGTGTGAATGTTTATATTTTAAAGATGTTGTACTCTGATCTGTTCTGAGTTAGGGCTTTTGAAAATACTGTATAGATTCAACACAAAGCTAACTGAAAGGCTAACCTTCCTACTTGTTACACTTTAATTAGTGAGACCTGTCATTACAACTTTTTATGATGGAAAGTATCAGGCCTTTTATCTTACTTTTAAGCCCTATTCTTAAAACAGCAGAAAAGGAACTGAAAAGACAAAGGAAATTGCATTTTATGGAACAATAAGGAGAGTCTTTAAAAATCCAAGGAAGTTCACAAACTGCCAGTGAAAACTACTTGGAGGCAGCATCACCAAGAAGGGGCCCCGTTTACTGAGTATAGAATATTAGCAACTGGCTGCCTCCCTAATCCCCTGCAGAATCCAAGAGACAAGGAAGAATAAGGACATTTCATAACAGCAGCCTGTAAGGGTGGCTTTCAATTGCATCTCTTAAAAAACCCCAAAACCAAACCCGTTGCCATTGAGTTGATTTTGACTCATAACGACCCTACAGGACAGAATAGAACTGCCCCAGAGGGTTTCCAGATATGCAGGAATTTAGAGATAAGTTCCAAAGCTATTAGAAAGGACCTCGTCTGTCATACCTGTGTTCTCTTCAACTTCATATGAGCTTAAACGACAAACATGCATTGCAATTTATTGCAAATTCATTACTTTTAATGCATCAGCTGTTTCACTAAAAATTGTTCTGACACCTACGGTAGAAATGTTGACATTGGAAAAATACAAAAATCAGTAGTAAAAAAGGTATAAGATATTGGAAAGTTTACAGGATTAGCTTAAAAATTGGAGGCACACAACTAAAAATATTACAGGATGAGCTACTTTTATTAGAGAAGCTAGATTTAGCAAACTTGACATCTAAGTAAATAATATACTCAAAAAGTTCTCAGGAAATGGTAACTGTTTTTTTTTAAAAAAAAAAAAAAAAGCTAAAAAAGCCAGAAGCCACAGAGAAAAATAAAGCTTTCTTTCTTTGTACAGTTCTTTTCTGCAAACACTACTTATGCAGACATTATTGTACTCTATCCTCAAAATAGAAGAGGCTTGATACGAATTAACATGCTGATTGGAGGAAATGTTTATGTTTTTGAGAGCAAATGGGACAAAAACACAAAAATGCAGTTGAGAATGCAGTTTTCATTTTTTGAAATGAAAAATAATTGACTACTGCTAAAACAAAAAATACAAAAAGTAAATCAAGGATGCAGTTCCTTTTTTTGGAGTGAAAAAGTAATTGATTATTACTAAAATACTTCTCCTTCACTGCTCCATTATTCTCTAACTTTGGGTAGATTCACTTGGTTTTCTTTGCTTCTGACTTGGGAAACAAAGCTTTAAACTGAGATAAGGGAGAGCTTTTCAAGGTAGAATAGGAAAAAGGTGGGGGGGGGGGTTCTGAAAAGAAAGAAGATGCTACCTTACAAAGTCCCTACCTTACAAACACCAACACACGTCAGTTTGTTCCCCTGTCTCCACTCCCTACCTGTAGTTAAAGGCATAATCCCACATGAGATACCTGGCTCAATGCACACTCAGATTCCAGAGATCTCCTCACCTCCCCCCCAGACTCCAAGGAGATGGGGCAAGAGGGCATGATACAGATGAGGGAGGTGGTCTCCTCTTAACCCACCTCCAGCACCAACCTCCACCGATACTACCCCCATTTTGTCTGGACAGCTGGGGAGGGAGAGAGCCAAAGTGTACCTTTAGTATCTGGGGTTGGGTCACCAAACACTTTTCCTAGCATGGTACCATCATCTGACTGCACTGTGAGTTAAAGTTACAACAGAGGAATAATTAAAAAAAAAACAAAACAAAAACACTTTTTGTGAGATAAGCCAGGTGCCCTAACTATCACTGATTCTAGGGAGAAATAAATTCTGAGTTTAAAATAACCTAAAACTTAAAAAGGAAATTTTGGAACATAACTTATTATTGGATGGAATTGCCTGTATTGAAAAGACTCAGAAGAGAGGTCTCTGTGGCTTAGAAAATGCGAAAGAACTAAAGATCTCTATTTGCTGAATTCAAGTAGGTATTGTCTTTTCATATGATGGAAAAACAATCCTTTAGCACCCATAACGCCAAAAGTTAACTTTAGACTTGGCTTTTCCTCCCAAATAATGCTGTTGTAATTTCTGTCTAACAGAAGTATAGAGAAGGTGAAAGAATTATTTTTCTTACTCATTATGAAAAAGCAAGGGCATTATTTTCCGATTCAGGAAGTCCTAGAAATGCTTAAGACAGCATAGTATTTATAAATGTTACCATTTTTAATATGTCATGATCATTGACACACAAAGCAGCAGAAAACTGGAGGACTTTTGGCATAATGAATGGGAGATGATCAGAAATACACAAAGGCCTAGGTTTTGCATTTAAGTTAAATGTTAAATAAAACAAACACAAGCTGAGGAATCTACCCCCTGCTTGTAGATAGCAATCTGTCCTCAGATCTACAACTAGGTGTCTCTGAATAGTTGGCAGTTCTACCTTGGCAAAATGAAGCAGAGAGAATTGAGACAATTGTCCACAGTGGGGGGGAAACAATTTGGCCTCAGACAAAAGTCGTTTTGGAGTTTATTAATTGGCAGGCCATTTTGTTATACTGAGTGGTGAACAAGTAGATAAATTGGCAGTAAGGAGTTTCAAAAGTTTTTATTTTGTCATTCTCCATAAGACAGCTGTTCTAAAACTTTCATAAATATCAGATTCACCTGGAACACCTGTTTAAAAGGCCCCACCACTGTGAAGTTTGATTTCGTTTACCTGAGCTGGGCCCAAGAAATTTTGATACAGTCTGCTCCATACTATCAAAATTTTGTAGAAATATCTAAATAAGCAAGAATATAATGGCAATTAAGTTATCAGTGGATTCCATGAAAGCAAACTTTGAGTTATTCATTCATTTATTAAACACTCATTTATTGGTGGACATTGTGCTCAACTTGGCCCCTAGTTAAGTGCAAAACTCTCTTTTTCTTTAACCCACAGCTATCTGGATAATTTTCTGACTCTCCACTTCATTTTGTCTGTACGAACACAGTCCAATGCCGGAACACCCAGTTGATTTAATGAATCAACCAGTTTAAATATACACAGTAACTTCAAGATTATTACTGGATGTTTTCTGAAATGACTGAAGTTTGGCTTCAATTAGATATAGCCACCCTCCCAGTCTTCGAATACCTAATGAAACCAAGGATGACTGTTATCGAAAGCCTTGCCTGAGAACATCCTTCAAGGGGTAAACTAGAGAAGTTCCTGGAATGTTCGTCAGATTGTGCCTTGAATTTAACTATTTAAGAAGATTTGGAAAAGTCCATGGCATTAGGGGGAAAAAAACAAAGGGCCTAAACATAACACAAGCTTGAGGCCAAAGCTCAACTTGAAGATCAAGGAAGTCTCCCATTTCTTTCATTCTAGACAATACATTAAAGAATCAGGTGTAAAGCTTCCAGTCATTCAATTTACACTTAGCACAGCAATTGTAATCTTTTTCCAGCACTGAAGAAATGGGTTTTATTGCCTATTTTAGCTAGAGAATGCTCTCTCCTGATTCTACAGGAACCTTTAGTTTTGAACACCAGACTACTGTGAACACATCTAAACTAATGTACATGTGTGCACACACAAGCCACGGGTCCTTTACTGAACACCATAGATGCACCAAATACATTTCAATTAACACAGGCTACAGGATCAACTCTCCTTCTACCCCAACAAAAAAAATGCCCAAGGCCATACATTTAAAGAAATGAATGCAAATTAAAAACAAATGCACAATTACCTTTTCAAAATGATTTTAATTAACATATTTATACCGTATGTGGATGTTCAATTTATAACACTTGAAAGAAGCAAGCATAGAAAATTTGAAAAAATATTTATTGTGTACCAAGAGTTTGGACTGATCAATTATCAATTTATTTTTTGATTTAATATTTGCCCAGTAGAAAACTATACTGGTTTATTTATGTATAAATTTTAAGAAGTCTCTAGATATATTTTTTGCTTTTGCTTTTAAAATGAAGAAGTGGTTATTGTCTTGGGTTCAGATTTTCAAGTAGTATATTCTAACTATTCACTTATCCACAATGATTACATGGTTAACAGCAGCATTTGAGTTTAAATTCAGTGTTCAAATAGCTGTATTATGCAATTAATCAATATGCAATTACATGGAATCTAATGGAGTCAGATGCATGCAATCCAGACACATGTAAACCAGAGATTAAGACTTCCTCAGTTTTACGCATATAAGCAAATTATGCAGTTAAGCAGGCCTCACTAAAGAATGAATTGCATACATTTCTAATCAGTTTTACCATTATAATTCTTCATTTCAGAGGTCCAGAGACAGGCCTTAAAGCACTGAAGCTTTTCAACACTGTAAAAGTGGTGTGAAGTAACAAAGACAACAAAGAAGATATCCTTAATGTTTCCCCTAAATTAGCACTTGGTTCTTGTGCCCCACTCGATTTCTTTCACCACATTGTTGTCCCCTTATCAGAAAATCTTGGGAGAATGCTTCCCTGCAGTCTCATTCACAAGATTAAATCTAGGATCTTGGACATAAAGATTGTGTTTCATTCAGTGTTCAACAACATAAAGTCATTCAATGGAAGAAGCTTCATTTCACATCTCTGAGATACCAGCAAATCAGGCTCAAAAATCATGGGAGGTTCAGAAATGATCAAGGAACAGACGCCTGATGGAACAGATGCACAGATGCTGTGCTGGAGGAAAAGACAAATGCTGAAGTGCATAATGATTACGTAAAGATTTCTTTATCAAACATGTCATTTGTTTGAAGGACCAGCGTTGTTGGCATCAGATGTGGGTTATCAGCTTGTTAGCAAAGTGAAACATGATGGCTGCTACATACTGGCGATTGATGAGTCAATTGAAATCACTGATGTCGCTCAACTGAGCATCTTCATTTAATATGTCAGTGGTCAGAAGTTAACAAAACACCTTCTGTTTTGGGTTATCACTGCTGCCAGTAAGATGCCACACCTCCGTGGATACCCTGGCTAAATAATTTTTTGGAAAGGACAGTAAAGTCTCAAAGCAATGATATTAGCTGTCCAACCAATTACATACTCTGTTGGTGATGAGCTGCAAAAATATTATGAGTGCAGCTTTTCCACGTAAGTTTTGGCTAGGTGACGTTAGTGAATTATTTGTAAACCATTTCTATGCCCTGGATTTTTATCAAGATGGTAGAATGCATTTATTTATCTGTCCCCCAAATCACCTCCTATTGTTGACTCTGGATCATTTACAAAGGGAATTGTTAGCAATAACGCTTCCCTCATTTCACCAGTGAAGTTTCTGATGATCTGATTTAAACACACACAAAAGAACTTTTTTTCTAAGGAAAGTACAATAAAAGGCAACAGGAACAGGAATACTGCTCTGAGACTCCAAGAAGATGGTCTCCTGCCCCCTGTTCATATGGGAAAAGACTGTGCTGGTTGACTTGACCCTTTGTACCCTGGAGTCATTCCACCTGTAGGACAATCCGGCCACTGCTCGAGACAGAGAGACAGCCGTTTTGAAATTGGTCATTCAATATAACCTCGCTCTTATCGGGTCACAAACAAGCAAGACCAAAATAAGTTTTACAGGGCTAACCCCCACATCTAACGGTGCAGGGTAAATACACGAAGGTAAGGAAGAGATAAACAAAGGTGATAAACCAGTGAAGAAAAAAAAAATAATGAAAAGTCTCCCAGGCCTCCCGACAAAAACCGTTATCATTCAACAGCACAGGCTCTCTGGGAAGCCCTAAGTCCCCAAGATCTGTGAGAAGGAAAGAAACATTTCCCACTCACACAGCTCATCTGGGAAAAGCTTAGTGTATCGGTGTTTTTGTTTTATTTTACTGCATAAATAGACCTACAATTGAGGGGGAAAAGTATATTTTATTGTGTTGTAGTACAGCATTTCTATACTTTCAGTCAAGCTTCAATTTTATTAACATAAAATAATCAGGATACCCTTTTAAAACATAATAAAACCAAAAGTATAGTTGTAAAGTAATAAGACTGGTGGCTGTCGTTTGTTTGTTTTTTTTTTTTTTTAATTTTAAGTGAGGCCGTTACCTTGGGAGTCCATAAACTTATTGTGAGGATGCTGACATTGGTCAAAACATTTTGGGGACTGCTCTTTGGAAACTGCTTTCAAAGCTAGCTTCCAAACCACACAGAAAAATCAGTCTCATTACTCTATAGTCAAACCTGCATAATACTAACATAAATTTAGTAGGGGGAAACTGAATAATTTAAGACACCATAAGATTTACTCATTCTGTTACATGTGAAAGCCAATTTTCACACTGTAACATTGTCATTGAATGTTAATATAATTTAGGAACCAAGCTATTGACTAAAGTACCAATTCTATCAAATTAAACGTCAGTCATTAAATCACCATGCTTACAGATTTTAAGTACACAACTTATTTTTATCCAAGAATAAGCATATTCATTGGAAGATAATGAACAACAGGCATTTAATAACATTTTAATTTTATGTGTTTAAATATTCATAGCTATGTTCATAAACCCACATGCCTGATCTAGTGATTACGCTTATGAAATGCAGTATTTCTTATATGTCCCAAGTCTCCATCTATTTTCTCAAAACTGTATTAATTTGAACCGCAGTATAAACCACTACATGATTTTAGTAAAAAATTTGTTAATGTTAAAAATAGCAAACTACCCAAAAGGAACAAAACAATAACTACCTGTGGGAAGAAGAGAAGGGAACATTCAGGCTCTTTATGGACATTTTCTTGCTTAATCCTTAGACCACCCCTAAAAAACCTGTTGTTCTGACTCATAGCGATCCTATAGGACAGAGTAGAACTGCCCCCCAGGGTTTCCAAGGAGCGGCTGGTGGATTCAAACTGCAGATCTTTTGGTGAGCAGCTGAGCTCTTAACCACTGCACCACCAGGGCTCCAGACCAACCCTAGGAGGTATTATCATCACAGTGCAACTGGCTTATGCATAACTCTGTAGCTTACCTTTCCAAGGGCTTTAACAATCCCATTATGTAATACTCCACTGCCTGTCAGAAAGAACAGATCTTGTTCTTAAAAACAAAAACACAAAAAAACTACCAACATTGTTGCAAGGGATATAAACACGTCAAGTGTTAGGGAGCTGAGAATCAAAGATGCACAGCATTCCTTGACTCTCGGAGAGAGATGGATGATGCGTCCCTCCTCTACTTAAAAATTACAGGATCATCAGGCTACTTACCTGGAGTTTTAATAAAACTGGATCTAAAGAACCAATAGCAATATACTCTCTCAGGCTGCACTTTTACAGTATCTCATCATGGCATAATCACACCAAATAAATAGAATGATGGCCATTCACAGATTACATTAGATTATGGATGTTAAATTTAAAATGAGAAATCAAGTATCTGGAGTTCTAAGAATTTCTCTGAAGTATCTTCATCTTCTCTAACACTACAGTTAATTAATGACAACTTGTGTTTTAATAACACCTATATTCCATGATTCTGTAAGTGTTCTAATCAATGGTTGCCAAGTTGTCTGCACCAAGGACCACTTTAGAGGCTTCTGAATAATATACATGTAATGCATATGTCAAAATTGTCCTCTCTCCAATGCCACAGAGGGCTTCTTTAAACCTTTGAGGTTATTTTCAGCTTTCTCTTTCCCTCTCTCTCTCACCCAGATAGTGGTGTTCAAATGCTTTTTGTTCCTCCAAACTCCTGCCTCCATTCCTTCCTTCTTATCACCCCAACGAATCCTGGACTCTGAATTCTTCCCCTGACCTCCCCAGCACCTGGCCCTGAGCCCCTCCGGGAAAACACTGAGCTCAACAGTTGATTGGGGTTTATTCAGTGGGTTGTTTTTTCAAGTTTATTGCTCAGTGAAAACCCAGCTATCCCATAAAAAATGTGAATAGAATATAAATTGTCCAAACTCAACAGGTTAAGCAAGGATATTTAGGGGCTATAGCTGTTACTGTAATAAAGCAATAATCACAAAAATAATTAAAATGGTTTTATTTAAGTCAAACAATAGTAGTCGGGATTCTGGGTATTGCTTTTTGAACACAAACATGAAATTAACAAAACAAGCATTCATGTTTCTAGTTTTAAACATTTTAGTTCTACATGTGGAATGCAGATATCTGAAAAAGATTTTCAACAAGGTCAACACAATGCATGAGATAATACATACTGGGTTAAGAATTAGGCCAGTCTTTACCTCCATCTTCCCATTTATCAATCCTAAATTGGGGGTGGGGGATAGCTTTTCTGCTTTTTCATTTCACAAATGATTGCTCAACACAGAATGAAATACACCAAGAGAAGAAAATAGTCTTTTTTTTATACCTAGGGAAGAAGCTACTACTCTTAAAATGATCACTTCAAGGTAACAGACATCCAAATTGATGTGGTTTTCTTTGAAACCTCATCAGTAAATCATTTCTTGCACAGTAGGTTCGGCATTAACCCTGTATTTAGGATAGGCAGTGTTATGGAGGGCTGGCTGCTGCATACCAACGTCAGTATCAAGTTCTTCGTCAGGAATTAGATACTGTCCCGGATACCAAGCAGGACAACACTGGCAAAAAAACAAAAAGTGAACTGCAGATAGGTCAAAATAGGCCACAATTAGAAAAGTTTTATAAAATGTTATATGGATGTGTTTTTTGTTTGTTTTTATTGTACTTCAGGTGAAGGCTTACAGAACAAATAGTTTCTCATGAAACAGTAGTACACTGGATGTGTTTTCTTAAATGCTAGGCTATAATAAAGCACAATGAAATGTGCTCTTGTTAACACCTTAAGTTCAAATGGTCTTTACATAGGTTGTATTTTAATAAAACACGTTAGACAACATATACACCCTATTAGAGATTAAACATTATAAACATGCTATCCAGTGATGGCTATTTTTACAGTTACTGTAAAACTCATATTTTTCTCTATTCATCAATTAGTAAACAGGCAGAACTGTCATCAGATTAAAAATATTTTAAAAATTGCTTGGTTTGTTAGATGCTTTTAGAGGAAGATAATTTCTTTAGTTTGAACAGATTTTTTGAAACGGGACTTTCTCTAATGTTAGGCAAAGCAATTTTGCTCATGTGTTAAAAGTTACCATTCGTTCAAGTCATCTGACCCCTGCACCCTTTAAATGCTTCCTGCAAACTTGTTTTTCAAACTGTAAATTTCAATAGTTATGATAGAAGCCAAACCTCAGTGGGCAAGGCAGTGCCCTTTGCAGTAGGCATTTAAACAAACATGAGAGTTCTACCAATTTATCACTTGCCCGTTTTTGCAGAAATTCCATTCACATAACTCCCATGAAAATCAACCAGAGTTTTAACATATGAAGTGACCCAAAGAACACTGCATGTATCCAGGGGAGACAGTTCACTAATGCATCTTTAGCTTGGTTTTAAAGTCAATTTAGAGACAATCTATGCTCATTAGTTCTTAAAGAGACAAAACCCTAACTGCCTAGCCATTGGCTAAAGCTTTGTAAGATTAATTAATTTTCATTTTCCACACTTTTGGTACCAAGAGATTTAACCAGGAAGAGCTCAAACTTCAGGGTTCAAACTGCAGCATGGAAAAACAAAGTATACAGCAAGCACCATCTTGTATACTTCCTTTGATCTCTCAAAGATGTCAATATACTATTCCAGTGAGGAGGTGGCGGGAGTGGCTGAGCCCGGGAAGGAAACTTCACCCACAGGAAAGGAAAAAAAAAATCTGTTTGGTGGCAATTTCAAAACAAGTTTCTAAAGGGCTGAAGAGGCGCCAACCCCTTTGACTTGCAGGAATCACACATAAGAAAAGGACTGAAATACTACAGGGCATGCTTATTTTAATTGTCAGGGGTTTCCAATGCAAAGCACTACAACTTAAATGCATATTCCAAATTCTTGCTCCAAAGCCATCTTCTTTGTGCACTGTAAAGGAGGAAAGACAACCCCCATTGTTCTCTTCAGAAAAAGGCACTGTTTTGCAGATCCCCCCCCCCACAGATCTGGGTCAGCCATGCTAATGAGCTGCCCACCCACCTGGGGCCCTTCCCAAGGTGGCCCACAGTAGCTGCCCTGCACCTTCAGGAGCCTAAATGCCTGACCCTGGAGAGCCCCGAGAGGGCTGCCTTTGCGTTTGGCTGTTGGCTTCCTCGAGGACACAACCTGAAACAATTCGTGCCACGTTTTTCCCTAGAGGAGCTGGGGTCAAAAACTACACGTTTCCATTTTTGTCCCACATTTTTGTTTTTCTCACCAGACACATCGAAAGGTGACTCCCACAGCATTTTTCTGCGGAGAAAACACGAGCCTGGGCTCCGAGAACTACCAGGGTTCTTTCACACGCAAGCACCGAGGCAGTTAAGCAGAAGCTGAACGAAAGTTTTCGGGCTGTAGCCTTTTTTCCTCATAAAGTAGGACCACCAGCTGTTACGGCACACACAAAAGGTACAGTCGTGCCAATTCTCATAGGCTCCCGTTTAAGTGAGATATGCAGAAAACAGGGCCTGAGCCCCATGCCAGGTTCGACCTCGCCAGGGCACACCTGTATTGACACTTCAGGCACTTTATTTGGAAACGGTGGCTAGGTGCGCCCCTCCTCACGGGCCCCGCTATTGTTCTGAGAAGAGAAGGTAGCCTTGTGCACTCGGGGGCATCTTTTGGGACTCGGGAAGGCGCTGGGGGCTGCCGATCCGGGCACGATAAATCAAAATGGCATCCCTACCCGTGGAGGCCGGGGTTGGGGGGGCGAGTCTTCAGCCCGGCCGGGAGGGTGGACGGCCTCTGGTGGGTTTGATGCCCAAGTCCCCCGGGACCCCGGCCCCCACGAGGGTTCGCCAACTTTCTCCACGCAGAATACCCTGAAGAACTTCTGCGCTTCGGTGTTTTAACATTTTGCGCTCGGCCGCCACGATCTACATTCCCCCGCGAGGCGTCCAGGGCCGAGGCAGAACAACGGGTGGGGAGCACACCACACTTCTGCGGCCCGCTGCCTGCGCTCCGCGAGGGTTCGCATCCGGCCGCCATGTTCAAGATTCGAGAGCCGCCCCAAAACCCACCCCCTTCCTCCTTCCCCTCTCCCCTCCCCTCCCGCAGCAAAGCCGCGTTCAACTCGACCCCCTACCCCTGGCCGCCAAAGCCGCCCCGACGGCAGCGGGCTGTGCGCCTGCGCGGTGCGGGCCGGGTAGGGGCGGCGGGCGGCGGCTTGGAGAGGCCAGAGCGCGGGGTGCGGGGGGTTCCCCGCGCCCGACCGGAACCCCCTCTCTGCCCAGCGGCTCCCCGCGCGGGCCCGGCCCGGCGCTCGCACGTGCGCGTTAAAGCCCACTTCAAAAGTCCCTTCCCCCGGCCGGGGGCGGCCCCTTGGGCCGGCCGCCCCCCAGGCCCCGGGCCGCGCCGCCCCCGGCGGAGGGCGCGGAGGGCCGCGCGCGAGGCCGGGAGCCACCGGGAGCCGGGCCGGCCCGGCCCGCGGGCGGACGAGACTCCCGCCCCCGCCGCCGCGGGGAAATTCCGGGAACAAAGTTTGCGGCCCGCGCGGCGCAGCGGCCTTCGCAGCTTACCATTGTTTGGGCTCGTATTGACCCCGGGTCCGGATTAGGCAGCGGCGACTTTCCGCTTTACAGCCCCGCCGGCCTAATGAGGCCGGGAGGCGATGGGGCGCGAAGCGTCCTCGGAGCCCGGCCGCCCGGAGCCCTGTAGGTGGATGTTAAAGGGTCAGCGGGCCGAGACCGCGGAAGGAGTGACCCTAGGAAACGAGCAGGTCCCGGGCTCGGCCGGGCCTCCACCGAGTCGCTAGAACTTGGTGTGCAGACGGGGAGCCTGTGCGCCCGAGGAATCTGAGGGCCGTCGCGCGGGAGCCCCGACTTCCGAAACCCTGGCCTCTCCCCCGGGTAAAGCCTCCTTTGGGCCTCCAGGGCCAGAAGTCAAGGAGCAAACCAACGTAACTGTCAGGCGGAGAGCCCGCCCTGCAGGGGTAGGCAGGCCGGTGGCGATGCATTCCGAAATTTAAGTGGCAAGAGGCTGTTAGACTTTTTTCGTTTGTTTATGGAGTTTTCTGGGGGGGGGGGGATGGGCGTGGGGGGTTGAGGGAGCCGGGGACGAAAGGCAGAGACACCAGGCGGTGAGAAGGTAGAAAGGGGGAGGGGCGAGGAAGTCCTGAACACATCCACTTTCCTGGGAGGCTTTGAGAGCAGAGGGCCCCGCTCGGAGGTCTCCAGCCTTCACAGTAGCGAAGCCGGGCTGCCCTGCTTAGCCTGGACCCTGATCTTTCGCCTTCCGAACTGGATGAAGGCTAGACTTCTATCTGCGGTGGCCCAAATTTGGGAAATAGACACCTCCCCCTTCCCCACCCAACAGTGAGAATCTTACGTTAAATCACACATTTTAAAAAGGATATGGAAGGAAAATAAGTAAAATCACTAAGCCTAGCCAGGCTTCACTCTGATTGTGAGCCGACATTATGGTTTCCAGTTGATCCAGTTCTTTAGAATTGCAAGGTTGTTGGGTCTGGGGGTGGTTTTTTCCTTAATTATGATTTTTTTTGGGTGTTCGTTTTTGGGGGGAAGGGTACTTATTCTTTACGATATTTTACTAAAATTCAAGAATGTAAATGTATCCCTAGAGGCAGATTATAGGAAGCAGAAAATCTGAGTTTTCTGCCGGAATAGTTTTCTTTGCCACTATTTAAGAAAAAACGATACTACCCCCAAATTAGAAATAATCTTTTCTATTAATATTGGTTATCATCATTGCTATTAATTAGCATGATTTTAGGACACACACAATAGTTTACGAATTTCAAGCTCACTAAAGAAAAAAGTATTTTTTATGTCTCCTAAGGAGATATGGGGGGGGGGGAGTGCAAGTTTGAATGAATAATAACCAATCCATCACTCCACTCCCATTTAAAGTTAGGTTAGGTAGGGTGGAGGGGACTCATGGAGAAAATAGTAAACTCTGGGAACTCAATGCACATTCCAGGAAAGAATACACTATTCCACTTTCACACTGGACTACCTCTAGAGCCAATCTTCTTAATATGCACCTTCTGAAAACTCGCTAAGCATTTAAAATGGTCTCTGGTTTGAAGGGAAGGAAAATCCTGAAATAGGAATTTGGCCTAACACCCTCAATGTCAAGGTCAAGATTGGAGTGTTGGGAGTGGGAGTAGTAGGCTGACCAGGTTACCTGCTCATCACATGTGTAGTCATCCCACTCTCTCTTCACAGCATTCACGCCCTTGCCTTGGCTATTGGTGGAAGAAAGTGCAAAAGCTCCCATTTTCCACAAAAATGTTGCCTCCAAAGCAATTTACAATTACAAACTATCAGTAATTAATTTGTTGTTGACATAGATCAGTAGATAAAAAAAAAAGCTTGCTTCAACTGTATCCGGGGAATCAAAGTTTCCTTTAATCATCAGAAGTTCTCTGAGCATTTCAATTTATGGTTGATTTATTTTAACATGAAAAAACACCGGGCACCAAATACAAAAATGTTATGACATAAATAAGATGTGCCAAGACTTTATTTCTTTAAAAAGAACAATGAACAAAATTCTAGAATTAAAAATGATTATAATACTAAAGTGACTGTCACCAAAACACTGAGAGCATTGCCCCTTAAAGAGAAGGAGGCGCTTAAGCCTATTTATTACATTTCTAAATACTTCACAATTCCTTATCTCCACCTTTCTATTTGCTGACCTGCAAACTTCTTATTCATGCAGAGACTGAGCTCAACATTAAACAGCACCCTAAAATAATTAAAAAAAAGGTCTCTCAGTACTCTAACCACTCCAACCCCCCAAAATCGCAATCTATTAGTTTCTTTTTGAAATTACCACTGTAAAAGAACTGTTTGTCCAAATGAGTTGCTTCACTGGAGAAAGATTAATTGGATTAATATTTTATCACAAAGCAAACAACCATTTTTCATTGTTACTGATTTTAATGAAAACAATGCTCTTAACATTTTTGCCTACAAACCACAAACTTTAAAAATACACATTTTGCAAATGTTTTTTCTTTCCAGAGTATCATTTCAGAACCGCTGCAGGTATTACACCACTATATAAATGTTATGAATAATTTCGATAATTATGAATTGAACTATGTACAGCAAAACAAATCAGCCTTTGCCTTCAAAAATTGTAAATGAACTATGGTTCTTTTAAGAAGCACTTTAACTGTAAGTAAGTACTGCTCAACTGGCCTTACTCATCGCCACTGTTCCAGACATACGCTATCTTTTGAAAATATACAGATAGCTAGAGTTGATAGGCAGATTAGAATAGATAAGTCATAGATACAAACATATATAGGTATATGGGTGATCTCTAGATAGAATAGACATGCATCCTGCCACAATGTTCATTTTTATGTAAGGTAATAAAGAACTAAGGGACATAAAACTTATTAGGTTACCTTATGTTTATATATGTAGGGCAGGGATGATTAAATCCAGCTCCTCAGTCTTTGAAGTACAAGATTGAGATGTCATGGCCACTAACTGATCAGTAATATTTGATTTGCATGCCGAAAATCCAGGACAAACACATTTAAACTCTCAGTTAAAGAACCATCTGAGCTAGAGATAAAGAAAGGAGGGTCTTCCCAGATGGAAGCTGACACTGTAAAGAATCTAGACGGCAATAGAAAAATAACTTAACAATTAAAAAAGGGATCTGAATGAATTATAAATACCAACAAACAAGATTTAATTTGCTCACATCTCCTCTTTGTAGGAGGAGGCTGTTACAAAACAAGAGAAAACAGTCAGTGGTTCAAAAATTGTAAATTGTGTTCTTCTTTCAAAACAATAAATTTTAATGCTAAAGCAGTTATAATCAAAAGCTGTACAGAATTTGTTAGAAAACATTTATCCATAAATATTGTTCAGTTCCCGGCACTTGTAGCAATAATTAAATTACAAACGATAAATATGGCATCAATGGATATGTATTTACAAAAAAAAAAAGTTATTACAAAAGGCAACTGCATACTAAACGTCACAATCTGTGTAGAGTAACATCACATCCTCAGCCTCAGAAAAAATACTGAACAACAGTTTCGACCCCATTAGACAAAAATACATTCACAAGTGTAATGCTTTGAGGAAAAGTTCAAGACATAACAGGACTTTGGCACGGTTTAAGACTGTGAGAGTTTAAACAATCACCACTAAGGCGAAGAAGAATTTCCATCAGTTTAACATTACCACCACCAACAAACCTTCTATAGCTTCCTCTCAAGCAACAGGACAAGTGTTAAAATTAATTGAAAGAGTTTAGGGATGGGGTGGGCAGAGAGCAGAGGAAAGGGGGAGGGGGAAGCAGTTTAAAGATTTTTTAAAAAAATCCTTCAAATGCCAAAACATATTTTCTAATCCTGAGAAAAGGGCATGGTTACTTTTGGATCTTGCCCAAAACCTTCCTGGATAATTGCAGTTAACAAGATGTAGCCCTATATATGGCTGCTTGCCTTAAAACTCCATTTCCATCTGATTGGTCTCAGTTTTCTGTTTAAAATGCATTTGGTCCATTCTATGGATCACAGGGTTTGTGTGTGTCCTCAGACGTACCATTCGTTAAAATTGGGAGGAAGTCCAGGGTTGTGGCTGGTGCTAGTTTGAACTGCAGAAGGGGTTTTAGTGGTATCTTTACTGTTTGCAGAAGCTATAGCGGGTGGAGTGGAAGATTCATAGCCTGAACTGGCAGCAGGGGAGGAATCTGACCCTTGAGATTCATGAACCTAAAATTAACATGTATATATTATAATGAATATAATTCCAACTGGCAATGTGCAAGCAAAAACAGCAGAATTCGAGCACTGTAAGAGCAAGACCGCCCGGTGACCCATTTAAAAGAGAAATGCTGGGGTTTTTTTGTTGTTGTTTTTTGTTTTTAAATTTCCACATCACCGATGTCTAGAAAACCCGGAGATGTTCGCCAACCAACCAGTTTCAGTCATAAGATTGGCATCACGGAAAAGGAACAAAACACTCCGTTTTATTCATGCACCTTCAAAGAAGGCTTTCTCCGCGGATGGAGTGGGGTACGCAGTTATTCTTTGGGGCCCTATAAAATACTCGGCCCAGCTTTCACCAAGCCTGTCTGGGCTTGAGAAAACGAGTACAGAGAAAAGTGGCACGGGGCCCTGGGCGCTGCGAAATCTCAGACAAACGTGTGAGAACCAGACCACTCTCCTCGGCTCTATTGTTTTATCCGAAGCCAAGCCGAAGAGCGAATAACCCACCCACCCCGGGTTCGGCGTGGCCACTGTCGGTTTCCACTGCAGGCGGAGCCGGGAAGAGGTGGCCGCCGCAGCCGGAGCCTGGCGAGCTCGGCTACAGCTTCCCAGTAAACAACAGATTGTTCCCTCCGCTTCCTCCCCCTCCCTCCTGCATCCCCCCTCCGGGTCCCCAAAATGGGTTCAAGGTGTCACCGCTGGAGCAAATCGGATTTAGCGTGGAGGCTAGAGGGTTGGCAGCGCGGACGCTCAGTTCCGCGGCCGGGTCCCGGGCCGAGTGTTTATAAACCGCTGACCGCTAATAAAGAGGTAATTACCTTCATGTGTTTGCGCAGGGAGCTCGGGTGCGTGTAGGACTTGTCGCACACTTTGCAGATATAGGGCTTGTCCGAGGTGTGCACATGCATGTGCTTCTTGCGGTCGCTGCTGTTGGCAAAGCGTCTGTCGCAGCCTTCAAATTCACATTTAAAAGGTTTCTCACCTGTAAAAGGGAAAAACGCAGAGGGGAGGGAAATACGGTCAGGGCCGGGAGCTTCCCAGGGCAGAGTCGCGGGAGACTGCTGGCCCGGCAGTCTTCCCCGAGAGGGAAGGCGGACTGGGGGCGGCTGCGGCATCTCTTTTCCCTGGAGAAAAATGGAGAGCGCTGGCTGAGCCTGTTGGGCTGAGGAGTGGTGGTCGGGGGCGGGGATGGGGCAGGGCCGGCCCAGAACCTGACCGTCCCTTTGTTCTCGGAGGACTGGAAAGCCCTGGGTTCCTCCGAAGTTTCCCCTAAGTTGTGGTACGAGCCCACCCGGCCCAGGGCTCCCAACGCGCTGCCACATTCTGCCGCCACCTTGGCGAAGTAACCAAGCCCTGGCGGGACAATGGGCCGGGGACGAGACAATCCCGTCCAGCTTCTTCTTTGTTATCTTTTAATTTGCCTCTTTCAAATGCAGGGTTTTTCTAAGGGAGCCCAGCGTTAAAAGCCTGGGTAGTCGTACTTAACGTTCGAAAAGAGAAAAATGTATAAATCCAGGGGCTTCAGACAGTTTTACAAGCTGTTCTGTACAAGGCACGGAACTGCGGTGCTTTTTCTAGTTTAGCTTTCCTCCTGGAGGATTGAATTGAACCTGGAACTCCAAATAAAAATAGTTTGACAAAAGTATCAGTCATTTAATTAGCAGATGTGCCAATCAAACGTAGAAAAGAACGGAAGTAACCGAAAGTTAGTTTTCATTAGCATTTCTATGGTTACCTTCCTCTACTGTGTGCCGAGAGCTAAGTCGCTGGTAAGCAATACGCTCTCAACGTATTCGGAGTCCCTTCCTAGTAACCCAGAAAGGGAGACAAAAAGAGGCGGCGCCAGCTTGTTCCTGGGCGCGAGAAGGTCCCCAATTAGTTCTTCGGAGAGACCGTAGAGCCGTCTGCCCGGGAGTCAGAAGTGGGCAAAGCGCCGCGGAGCGGGGAGGGCGAGGGTGGAGGGGCGCTGACAGTGCTTCTCTTCCGAATGGCCTTCGGGGGCGCCGCCCTCTCTCTGCTTGGCTGCCAACCCTCTCTCCCGCGTGCTGCAAGTCCGCTCCGAGAGCCCTGCGCCCGCCTGCCTTCCCCCTTACCTGTGTGGGTCCTCTTGTGGATCTTGAGGTTCTCGGAGCGGGCGAAGATCTTCCCGCAGCCCGGGAAGGGGCATGGGAAGGGCTTCTCGCCCGTGTGCACTCGGATGTGGTTGACCAGTTTGTACTTCGCCTTGAAGGACTTGCCCTCGCGGGGGCACTCCTCCCAGTAGCAGACATGGTTGTTCTGCTCCGGGCCCCCCACATGCTCCATGGTGACATGCGTCACCAGCTCGTGCATGGTGCTGAAGGTCCGGTCGCAGCTCTTCTTGGGCCGGCTCAACTGAGACTCATCGATCCACTTGCACGACAGCTCCTGCTTGATGGGCTGCCGCATGTAACGGAAGAAGGCGCCGGGCCCGTGGTGGGCCGCTACGTTCACGCCCATGTTCATGTTCATGGGGCTGTAGTTGGGGAACTGCGCGCCGGCCGCGTAAGGGTCCGTGCGCGGGCTCGCCACCGGGCGGTACGGGTCGGCACGACCGAACAGCTCCCCGCGCAGCCCCAGGTGGACCTGGTTGTTGTCGACGTGCCCGGTGGGCGACGGGTGCCCGGCGCCCTGCTCGTGTAACCCAGGAAAGAGCAGGTAGCTGGGGGGCTCGGGGATGCCCGCGGGCGCGTGCAGGCTGCCCGCCGAGCCAGCGAAGAGCCCGTGCTGCCCACCGCCCGAGGCCGCCTCGCCGAGCCCGGAGCCGCGCTGGCGGAAGAGAAAGTCGCGCGTGGAGTTGAAGGCGGCGGAGGCCGCGCCGCCGTAGCTGGGCACCTGGCCGGCGTGGTGGTGGTGGTGGTGATGGTGGTGGTGGTGGTGGCCCAGGGCGTTGGCGTAGCCAGAACCCTGCGGCGTGAACGCCGAGCTTTGGCCCGAGGACAGATCGTGAGCCGCGGCCGGGCTCAGCTTGAAGGCGGCGGCGGCGGCTGCGGCGGCGGCGTGGGGCGAGTCCCCGAAGGGGTTCAGCCCCATGCCGGCCGGCTCGCGGTTGGGCATCTCGTGGTGGCGCGGCGCGCCGAAGCTGCCCACTCCCAGCCCGGGGAACTGCGGGCCTCCGTCCAGGAGCATCGTCATGGGTGGGGCGATCTGGCTGAGGTGGGCGAGCGTGCGGGCGAACGAAGAGATCTCCGAAGTGCAGCTGTCGGAGAGGAGCGGCTGCTGGTCGCTGCCCGCAGCCCCCCGAGGCGCGACCTGGGGCTGCAACTTTCCGTCGCGGCCCGAGTCTCCTGCAGAGGGACAGGAGGGAGGAGGGGAGAAGGAGCGGGAGGGGAGGAGGAGGGGGAGGCGAGGGAGGAGAAAGGCTCAGGACTAGTCTGCTTGAACTAACTACCCGCGGTGCACAAAGACAAATAAGCAAAATCAGAAGCGGAGGTGGAGGGGCAACTCCAGCCGGGCACCCCCCTCTCCCTGAGCCGGGGCAGCGCGCCAGGCGGCTCCGGGCACCGGCCTCCGGCGGCTGCGCTCGGCGGCAGAGCCGGGCAGCTGGCAGGCTTAGTCCTCCCGCTCGCCGCGCCACCCTGAGCCTCTTCGCTACCAGAGTAATGTCCTTGGACTGATAAAGTCAATCACTCACCCCTCGCACATAAACGGAGCGGGCGGCCGTCGGCGCGCGCCAATGGGGAGCCGGCGGGCCCGCGGTCAGCTGACCCCCGGCCCGGCCGCCCATTGGCCGCCGCCGCTCTGATTGGCAGCGCGGCGCGGGAAACATGGCAGCCGCGGCCGAGCGGGCGCCGCTGATTGGGCCGCGGCCGGGCGCCTGGCAGGTGAGGCGGCGGCGGCCAGGCGCCCGCGAGTGGGCTCCGCCGGCCGGGCGGCGGCGGGGCGGCGCCGGGCCGGCCCCAGCGCCCCGCGCGCATTACCCGCTTGGGCCAAAGAAACTTGGCCCCGCGAGGCCGGTGCCCACCAGCGCGCGCCGCCCGGCCCGCCGCCCGAGGACGTGCCCCGCGGCGGGCGCTGGGCGCGGGCCGGGAGACGGCAGTGGCTCCGCGCTCCCTGCCCGCCACCGCGTCCTCTCCACCTGCCACTGCGGCCCCGATGCCCCCGAGACCCTGGCCCCAGGCCGGTCCAGCCCGCGGGCCGCCCAAGGCCCAAAGCAGGAGAAGCGATGACAACTCGAGCCTTACTCCCGTCTGAGTCATGCAGTGACCCTTCAGTTTTGAGAAGCGGCTCTACTCGCCGTTGCGCCCCACCCCCCGACACAGCAGACACAACACAACACACACACACAACACGGGAAACACAACGGGGACACGCACGCAAAACAGTAAACCCAAGCACACCACCCGAAGCACGCACACAACACACTGAACACACCACAGAGTAAGCACACAACAAACTGAATACAACACAGTAAACACAGGCACACAACAAACTAAACACACAACAAAGTAAATACTTCACACAGCAAACACAAGCACACAATACTAACACATATTTAATTCACATACACAAAACATGCACACAACACACTAACACACACACACACACACACACACACACACACACACGACACATACTCGCGGCTTCCAAAATACAGGGCTAAACAGCTTCCCATTCTCAACATTTTCACACGCAAAAGGGCGGGGTGGGGGGCGGGAGCGGGAACTGGGAGATGGAATTTTCTTCCCTCTAAACAGCCAAGGCTGCCCTCTCTTCCACCCCTACCCGGAGAAACACGTAGTGGCTTCGGGTACCCCTCAGGATTTGCTTTCCGGGATCGTGTGTGGGAATCGCCCCCACCCTTTCTCCTGCCGGGTCCCAGGTCTTTCTGGACATAAGGACCAGGTTTCAACAGGGCTATAAATCCACTCATTTTTTTTTTCCGTCCGGCAAAGCATTTGCAAAAGATGCAGGAGAGTGAGAGTGGAAAGAAAAAGGCCGAGAGAAAGATGGCTGTGATTGTCACATCCCGAGCGGCCGAGCCCCAAAGTCGGCGCCTTGAGGCAGCCTCCCAGCCTGACCGCCATCTCTCTGTAGGAAACAGAACATCTGATCAAGTTCAGAGGCGCTTGGAGAGACCGCCTCAAGCAGCGCTTTATAACTGCAGCCTTTCACTTCCTGCCCCCCAATCCTCCAGCCAAGACCTCACCTTCTTTCTTTGCCAGTTTGCTGGGGGAAAACTATGCCGGTAGCACATCTTACCGTAGTCACCCCCCCCTCCCATCAAACTCGCCCCAATTCTCCCTCCACATCCAGAGCTCTCTCCCCAGGTTGGAAGGTGAGTTCACTGCTGCCTTAAATTATTGCATGTACCGAAAATAAACTGGGCAAGAATGACTTCGGGGTCACTCAGCAGAAGGTTTCTTTGAGGGAGGGGGGGTTTCAGGGAAGAACAAATATGCCTAAATCATGCAAATGAATTCCCTGGAGTCAGGTTTACAAAAAGGGAGGCTTCCTTTTCTTTTCTCCTTCCCCTTTCCTTCTTCCCCTCTACCTCTCCTCGCCTTTCACCAACCCCCCACCTCCCCTGGGCGCCGAGTTGGGTTGAGAAAGTTTGGATTTCCTTGCCGGGCTGTCCCGGGAAGCGTGGTTCTCGAGGCTCGCGGGGTGGGGAGGGGGTGTCTGTCGAGCTGTGACCCGGCCAGCGCTGATGCGTGGGTTTCCAGGGAACCCCATCAGGGACCCCGAGAACCGGGGGCCTTGCAGGACTGCGAGGAAGGGCCGGCAGCCGGGCGAGGGACAGCGGAAGGGGGGCGGCTGAGCGAGCCTAGCTTGCCTCTTCTTGGGGAGGGGTCCCGAGCGCAAGGCCGGGGGACGCTGCGACGGCTGACCTACCGGGTTCCGGGTGTCCGTTTTGATATGGCCACATTCCGATAATTAATTGCCTCCAGCACGTGCTCTGTAGTCCTGGAACAAAAAGGCATAATTCAATTAGATCATCAACCGAGAAGTGGGGAGGGGGATGCTTGTTAAGGGGCCGACCTGAGGCGGTTCAGCCAGGCCAAAAGCCCGGGCCGGCAGCCCTTCCCGGGGCAGCCCGGCCCAGCCCAAGCTGGCCGCTCCAAGGGGGTGTCGCTGCTCCCTGGGGCGCAGGGGTCCCAGGTGCCCTCCAGAGGAGCAGACCGGGGCTTGAGAACTGCTAGGCAGAGGGAGGCCGTTTGGAATTCTTTTTCGACTGGTTTGAGTGGAGGTTTCCTTTTATGGGAGGGGGAACCCTAACCCTTGAAACACGTTAGAAAGCGGAATCTCTCCAGATTGCAAGTTACTGCATCTGAAAACAAAGCTACCCTCTAGCCACCCCCCAAAAGCAAACCACTCCTGTTAAGGGAAAAAAAAAGTTAAGTTTTCCTGATGACCTGCAGCTAGCTACCCACCCCCCACCCCCACTAGGTTTTCGGAGGAGACTCCGGGAACAACTTCGGGGGACAGAGGGCTTTCGGAAGCTGTCTGAGAGCAGAGTGGTGGGCGATGGTGGAAAGCGAAGAGCAGAAAAGTTTTTTCCTGTATGCAGGGTGGGCTGAGGCCGATGACAGGGCTCAGTTTTTTCGTTTTTCAAGTGCAGAGAGGAACCATTTGGGTTGGGCTGGGCAGGACAGGGCGACTGGAAGCCAGGGGTCCTGGTTCTTACTTTCCGCTATAAAGGAGACTGCCTCAGCAGCTTTGGCTTACTGGGGTTTACATGTGTCTTAGGTGGCGTAAATTAACCAATAAATCTCTTTTATGCATTCCCCAGTTGTATGTGGTCTGGTCTAAATATCCACATGTCTATATGGATATGAAATACAATGGGATCCTTTCCCTCACACTGAGTTCAAACAGTAAATAGGGAAAAGATTTGTTTTTATGCCCAAATCTGAAGTGATAAATAAAATCAGAGAAACTGATCATTGCGAAACAGGCAAAGCTCCTGAGCCGACCTTTAGAACCTACCTTGCAGAAGCAGGAGGGGGACAAAGTATCCTGAGGGTGGGGTGGGGGGGAAGGATTGGCTTCCCTCTATAACCCAGAGCCCCCCACTCAAGAGCACTTTTCCGTTCGCGGCAGCCTCCTCAAACAGAAAATGTGTACAGCACAGTGAGCTCTCGTGCAGGATTTCTTTCTAAACACATTTTCTGTGGCGGACATGAAATTATCCTAAGTCGGAGACCTGGCAATTTTCTTTAAGTCCAAGGGAAACACTGTGGTCTTTTCTTCTGTTTTGTATTTAGGAAAGACCTGCAATCTAACACTCGCAACATTTTAAAGACCCTTTAAACCCAGCAAGCGGATTTCCGTTCTGCCAATGCTTCCTGATTTATTTCAATAAATGAATCTTTGAATCCAGGAAGGGAATTATTCCAAGACGCTGAATTTGGTGCCCCTGCCTCTCCCTGGTGGAGCACCAAGTGTTTCTCGTTGAAAGGTGTCCTTGAAATTCACCATTATTCGCTTTTTTTTTTTCTTTTTTCTGGTCAACGACATTTTCTTCACTCTAAGTCCTTATCCTTTCTTCAGAATCCCACATGTTTTTAAAAGAAAGACTGCAAATTGCAATTTAAAAAAAATGAAGAGGGAAGAAAGCTGGCGAAAGAATGCATTTTTAACTCCTCTTTATTTTTTATGCCAAGATAAACTCTTAATTGGCTTCAGGGGCCAAGCTGAACTGTGGATCTCCGGATCTCCGGGACCTGCTGACATGCTGGCCAACTGCTCTCTGGGTTCCAGATTTTATTGGCCACATCAGAGTTTTCATTACTATCTCAACATTTGACAAATATTTTATAAGCCCCAAATAGCTTTCAAATTCAACATAGAATGAATAGATATTGTTAATCAACCCTTTAAAAAAAATCTCTTTTGTCTTTGTCCTCTGCAGTCCGAGGCATATCACTGCCCAATGTAATGAAATGCAAACCAGACGGGAAGGAGACATTTTCATTGTACTTGTCAGTCAAGACTGTGCAGACAGATATATATACTTGAACTTCAGAGACACAGGCTGAAGTAAACAGGGCTGAACTTGGAGAAGGAAGGCAGGGAGTTGAACTAGAGCTATCAGAATCCAGTTTGGGATAATAAAGGGAGCCCCTGAAATACAGGAAATGGAGCAAAAGCCCTGGGTGGTGAGCAGGCCTGCTCACTAGTGTAATGATTGGTCAAAGCTGGGCACAGGCTCGTGTCCAGCTGTGGTCATGGCCCACCACTTCCTGTCACCAATGAGGACCTATACCATTCTGGTGGTACCCACCTGGTAGCCTTCAAGCTCTAAGGTACACTGGCAGTGCTCGGACTGCCAAAGGGGCAGATCACATTGGAAGGGGCCTCCCGTTTCCTTCAGCATCAGAACACCATTTAGGTGGGGAGTGCCCAGGCAAGGAGAGAGGGAGACTCCGGCAGAGGCAGAGACACATTTGGTTTGTGTTTATAAGTCCTTCTCCAGAAAGTCAAGGAGACAAGGGAAGGAAGAGGGACTTGGGGTGTCAAGCTCATCTGACATTCTGGAGCACACATTTACCCAGGATCCCAAGTTCCTTCTAGCTGCTAAATGCTCCATTAGTTCTAAAATGCAAATTATCTCAAATCCAAAGCAAGTGGAGAGTGCCCTTGGCTTGTCCAGAGGCATTTGCTCATTCATTTTTCTGCCTTGAGACAAGGTCCTGCACCCAAGGTGACAGTAAGGGTATCTCTGGACCACATCATGGTTTCTGGCAGTGACTCTTGTGCCTAGGTCTAGGGTCCCCACCATCTATCCGTCGCATAACTCTACTTCCTTAGTCCAGGCCTATTCTACCATTCCATCTTCCTTGTCTCCTCCTCCCTGGGGGCAGAGGCTGCATTACCTGATTTATCTCTTCTTTTGCCCAAGCTGAGAGAATTCCTGCCCCCTAAAAAAATGCTGCCTCCAGCCCGTTCAACTCCCAAGGCAGGAATGGCATTTTGTAAAATACAATTGCATGTTGTTTTTGCATTTGGGGTCATTCATCTAGTCCTTTCCAAGTGAGGGAATGGAAGGAGAGAGCTTTGATATTAAAACAAAGCACTGGACCTTCCTGCCTCCCCCCCCCCCCCGCCCCCCAGCACCAAACAAGACAAAGTAGGGGTGAATTAGACTAACTTCTGGTTTGGATATGAATGGAAAACTTTTGTATTTGTATGGCGCCAGGAGCTAAGAATTTTTAAAGGGTTTGAAGCGGGGTGGGGGTGGAGATTATGCAATGGAGACCGTTTGTGGCCTGTAAAGCCTAAACTATTTTCTATCTGGCCCTTTATGGAAAAAGTTTGCCGTTTGCCTACCCCTGGACTAGGGGTTAGACTGCAACCTCAGGAGATGACTAGGTTTTCTTAACTGCTGGGGTTTATCCACCTGGCCCTTCCTCTTTTTCAAGCTTCAGCTTGAAAAGGACATGTTTTTTTTTTTTTTTCTTTTTTCATCCTCACACCTCAATTATTTGCGGGGATAACTTTGGCTTTGGAGAAAGGCAAAAAAGGAAAGAGTCAAGAGAGGAAGAGCCCGCGGGAGGAAGACGGGACTAGGAGGGACGAGAGGAAAAAGAGTTGTGAATATCTCAATCAGTGACTAGGCGACCTCTGACCTGGAGGGTGGTTTTATTGTCTTTCTTCTTTGGCTGGAGATACATAGTTTATTGACTCTTTCTGCGTGACTGAGCCCTGAGGGGCAACCACAGCCACCAAACCCAGCAAGGCATGTGAGTCTAGGCTGGGGTGGCTGAGCAGCCTGCCTTCAGGAAGCCTGAGGGAAGGGACCCCAATTTCCCAGGCCTGAGGGGCTTTGAGGAATGGAGAGGTCATCGATCTCCAGGCTCGACTCCCCCTCCTCAGTTAGGGTGTGGGGTTCACCCCCTTCTTTTTCCCTCCCAGAAAAACTCTCCTCTCATTCCCCATCACCCCCCTTCTTAAACTGTGTTGTTATTCGTTGTCATCGAGTAAATTCCAACTCATGGCCACCCCATATGTGCAGAGTTTTCCAGGCTGTCACCCCTCAGAAGCAGATCTCTAGGCCTGTCTTCTGAGGTGCCTCTGGGTGGGTTCCAACTACCAACCTTTCGGCTAGCAGTTGAGTGCTTAACTGTTTGTGCCACCCAGGGACTCCTTCTTAAACTGTGTTGTGGTTGTGTGCCTTCAAGTGGATTTCCCACTCATGGTGACCCCGTATGACAGAGTAGAAGTGCCCCCATAGCGTTTTCTAGGCTGTAATCTTTATCAGAGCAGATCACCAGGTCTTCCCCTCCATCCCCCAGGAGCTGCCGGGTGGGTTTGAACCACCAACCTTTGGGTTAGCAGCTGAGCGTTTAACCGTTGTGCCACAAAAAAAACCTGTTGCTATGGAGTCAATTCCAACTCATAGTGACCCTATAGGACAGAGTAGAACTGCCCCATAGGATTTCCAAGGAACAGCTGGTGGATTTGAACTGCCAACCTTTTGGTTAGCAGCCGGGCTCTTAACCACTGTGTCACCAGGGCTCTGTTGTGCCACCAAGGCTCCTTAAACTATAAAGATAGATTAATATAAAGATTCTTGGGTGCTTCCAACACCCGGTTTGCTAGCTACTGCCCTATCTTGTCCTCTTTGGTCTGTCTCTCTCCCCCCTTCCAGCTTTTCCTTCCGGCCCTTTGGCCTTACCAGGAATTTAAGATTGCATTTTCCCTGCTCTCAGCCCTTGTCTCCTCACTTCACCTTTCCAGCCTGGACCAGGCAGGCAGGAAGAACAAAACAGTTCCACCAGACCCAAGCAGGGATTCCACTCAGGTAGAGCTGCTAGATTTAGCACATAAAAATACAGGATGTTCAGTTAAAGTTGAGTTTCAAATAAACAACTTTTTTTTCAGTATGAGTACGTCCCAAATATTGCATGGGACATGCTCATAATAAAAGGACATTCGTTGTTTATCTAAAAATCTAATGTGACTGTGTTTTATCTGGCCACCCTATGTTCAGGAGTCTGGCCTAGATGGGTTAATTGTCACATCAGCGGAGCTCACACCGGAATGGAGCCTGACCTGGTGCCACCGCGAGCAAGAGGAGAGGAGTGGAGAAAGGTTTACTTACTGTGCCTAGGTTTTTCCACAGGTGCCATTAGCAGAAAATAAACTTGGGGACCAGGTGCCCCGCAGACCCAAGAAAGACAGGGACACAATTCCCGTTCCTGCTTAGTGGCGGTGCGATTTATCTTAAGGAGGCCTGGGAGTCGCCCTAGCGGGATTGTTGAGGAGGAAAGGATGAGTTTTGAAAGTTAAAGCGAGCCCCTGGTCCTGCATACAGAAACCCTTAGGTCTGGAACTTTGCGCCTGGCTGGGCAGGCCCAACGGAGCCCAAAGGCACCCCTGACTAGCACCTCCCTCCTACTTCTGCTAACCTGCGCCAGCTATTCCCACTTGGGCTCCGGTTCCTCCGTTTGGCGTGGGCCAGTGGAGTGGGCAGGTGGTGCTCCAGCGCAGTGACCAATCACCTCTGCCCCTGCTGTGGCCCCTGGAGGGAAGCCCCCATGTGCTACGAGGCACTAGGCCCGGTACGCTGAAAAGGTTGAGGACCTGTACGCTGGGGTACTTGAGACCCACATGCACTGCAGGTCTCATCCAGTGCAGTGACCCGAGCCTCCTATCGCCCCGGTGGGGCCCGAGGCCTGAGTTGGCACTGTGAGTCCTTTGCTAGTTTTCTCAGCATGTGTACACCTGCGGCCCCCTCCCACCATCCTTGGGGTCGAAGTTCCATGTCGATCAGCCCACCTCCTTGGCTGTTGTCGCTCCCTCCTGGTTCCCCTTGCTCACTTTGCTTCCCTCAAGAGATGGAGAAGCCCAATTTCATTGAGAATGCCTTGAATGATATAGGCCCTTGAAGGCGGTCAGGAGGTGGAGTTCTCGGAAGACGCTGTGGTTCCTCAGCTCAGCCCTGTCCTGCAGATCTCCACCTCAACGCACACACTTCAGCTCACACCAGCTTGCACAGGCCCCTCTGCAGCTGTCCAGGGCTAAAGGTCAAGTTTTCCTCTAGATCAAGGGCCGAGCAAGTATCAACAGACACCAGTTCTCCTCCCTTACCACCGCCCCCCCAATCACACATTCCTTGACAGAGGTTCCTCTTAACCATCTATTAAATCAGAGGAGGGAAAAAAAAAAAACCCATGGCCTAGAACCCCCTTTGCTCCACTCCCTCTGTACTACTCCCAAGTGCTGGATCTGCCCACAGCTCAGTGGCCTCAAGAATATTCCAGAAGACGCCCCCTCCCCCAAATCACCTAAATACCCCTTTCCCACTTTGCATAAGCTCACTAAGTCTTACCTTTTATCTCTTCCTCCTTCCTGAAGTGGTTTTAGTCTCTAAGTATTTCTGGAGCCAAGTGAGCCTCTAGTGCCTACTGATGCAAACTGGCATTCTTGGAGGTTTACATAGCCCATAACCACTGTGACTTGGGTACACACTTGCCTGTCCTCCTGAGTTTTTAATATGCCCTAGGAGGGGAGGAGGACTCATTTTCTTGATACACACACTTATAAGCTCTAGCTCTGGCCTGACCTGTTATTTTTGTGGTTTTCAATTAGAGTCTTATATTGTAATATCTAGTTTTCTTTTGCAAACTTAGCCCTCCCAATTGGTTGCTTACTTTGGGAAGGAGTGTGGGCTTGCCTGCCTTCTGCTCCAGGAGCAATAGAGTTGAAATCTCACATTGAAATCTCCTGAAGAGCTTTGAAATATTCGGATGTCCAGACCCACCCTGATAGATTCTGTCTCACTTGGTCTGCAGAGGGGTGGCATACCATTATTATTATTTTTTTTTTTTTGATGGTCACTTTAAAGAATTTGTTATCTGCATGAAAAGATAAATTGGGTCCAATATCTAAAGCCCATAATGATATTCAAGTTTTTCTTTTCTCAAACAATGTGTGTTGCATTATGAAAGCACAACATTTGGATGTTTTAGTGTCACACCATTAGTTTTTAAAGCTCCCCAGGTGATTCTCATGAGGGAACCACTGGGCTACAGTAGGTCACTATCTGGAGCCTCCTTGCTCCCATCTATACTCTTCCTAGGCTGGCAGCCATGCCTCTCTCTCTCTCTCTCTCCCTCCTCCCAAGATTTCCTGAGGGACCGAGGACCTTAGCTGCAGTCCTGGCCTGACTTCATGTGCTTCTACCCGTGTGTCAGGGGCGGGGTCTTTCGTTTCCCTGTTATTCTTCAAGTCTTCACCACCGCCCCAGGTCTGAGGGCAGCTTCCTGCTGTGACCTGGCTGTGACCTGGCTGTGGGGTGGGGCCTCTCCAAGGCCCACAGAGAAGCAAGCTGGGCCCTGCCAGCGAAGACCCCAGGCAGCCCCTGCCTCCTGTCGGAGGGTCCCCTCCTCCTCCACGTGGGCCCAGGTGTCTCTTGTCCTTGCCTGCGCCCTCTCCACCCCCTAAGGCCCTCCTCTCCCTCCAGGACCCTCACTCTGCACACAGGCGCCCATGCCTTTCTCTCCCTTCCTGTGTCTCTGGCTTGCACGGGAGCAGTCACTGGGCCAGTGGAGGGGAACGCGCTAGAGGATGTTGATTGTGATCCCCAGGGCAACCACTAAGAAAAAAATCCCTCAACAAATAGAGTAAAAGGGATGACAAGGAAACTAAAACGTTACATTAATGGAGGAATTCAAGCCTAGAGTTGCAATGCTGAAGAGTTTGCAGCCTGGGAGAACAGTAAGTCTGCTCGCCATATCTCCCCTGCAGGAGCACGTCCTGTGGCCAGGACTCAGGGGTGTCCTCCAGGAGGGAACCACTGCCACCACATCCCAGTATAAGATGCCACCTGTGAGGGGCAGCTCTGTCTTCTCTGCGATGGGGTCTGTGGCTCACAGCAAGGTGCTGGGGAAGAAGGAGCGGTGGCTTCCTGCTCATAGAACGGGAACCCCGAGTTTGAGCTCAGGCAGGCAGCAGGGGCCAGGAACAGTTATGATCCCTCTTCTCCAGGTGGGGACACAAGGCACCGGAGGGCTCAGGGACTTGCCCGCGGTCACCTGGCTAGTCAGTGGAGGTGCTGGGCCTCAAGCCCCGGCCCTGGAAACATAGCAGAAGGACTCACCAGTGAAAAAACAAAACAAAATGGTTGCCTTTGAGTAGACTCTGACTCAACCCCATGACTGTCGGAGTAGAACTGTGCTACACAGGGTTTCCCATGGCTGATATTTTGGAAGTAGATTGCCAGGCCTTTCTTCTGAGGTGCTTCTGGGTAGACTCAGACTATCAACCTTTTGGTTACCAGCCAAGTGCTTGCACCATTTGTGCCACCCAGGTGTGAGATACCGACTAGGTGTCCTGAGGGCAAACTTGGGAACCCCACTCCAGACTGCTCTCTCTAGCTGTTCCCTTTGCCCACCAGATGTTCCCATGATGAAAAACCTCACCCTCAACTCCTGCCTCACTTTCCCTACTTTCTAGAAATGCTCCCTTGCCATGTCCTGGTCTGAAGTGAAAGAAATCAAGGGCTTCTGATCAAGAAATGGTTTGCTCCTATTTATTTTATTTCAATGAAAAGGCTACATTTTTGCTGTTATAGAACAAAATTTCCACTGCAGGATCATGAGGGATGTAGCTACTTGAAGAAAGGGCCGTCCCATCCTACTTCTCTCCATCCTACACAGTCCAGCCCTGACCTCCTTCCAGAAGAAAGGAGAAGGGGATGGGGGTAGGGAGACATTTCTTCTTACTTGAAATGGTTCCCCAGGAATATGTTCTTTGCCGTACCCCCTCCCTCCCTCCTACTCTAGGTAGACTTCCCAGGACTGGTGAACGAGGCCTTATGACTCTCAGTTTCTAGATGATTGCAAGGTTTGGAGCTGTCCAGGGATCAGGATCATGCACTTCGGTTCAGGCTTCAGGGACATCTCCCTGAAACTGTGGAAGGCAGGTAGAGATGGCGGCGAGTGGTTACAGCTCAAGTTGCAGAGTGACTTGACACAGAACCTTATTTTTTTCCCTAGAAAAACATTTAGTCACACAAGCAATACACTTAGGTTCAGCTGGTTTCACTCTGTTAGAAAATATGTATAGCTTGCTTGTTATATGTAAGACACTGTCTTAGGTACTTCGGGGGAAATAAGAGTAAATGATGTCATGTCTCAGTATTACACATGTACCAGCACAACCTTTTAACACCCTGAAAGGAAATTCTGGGGTTTGAAGTCTTAGAACAAATATTTCATGAATACTATGTTGATTACGTGAAAGTTGGGGCTACCTATCAGAGCTTCTTTATGTTTTTTTAAACATGGCTCTCCTGGTTATGCCATTTCCAGCTCAGATGTGTTACTGGCATTTGCTGGGATGATTACTCAAATGACACTTTTATAGAAGAGTTTATCTTCTCATGAGTAAAAGTGAAATCAGCTTGAGTTCTTTATTTTCCCAATGGGGGGGGGGCTTCCATTATATTCTACTTTTGTCCTCTTCTGCAATATATAGTCTTCAAGATCAAGGGCTTCATTTTACATTGCTTACATTCTGGCTCCTTTAAACCAATTTTAAAGATCACTTGGTAACAAATTGAGGTTTATTATTATTATTCTTAATTTCACATTTCTATAACTCCCCTTGAAACACACACACACATACACACAGAGAAGGCTAACTGTGGGTGAGTGCTTTAAAGCTTAGTTTCACACGTGAGCTCTATTTCTTGAACCCTGTTGTCATTCTACAGCTGTGGTGGGTTCAAATCATTATTTTGAGTGGAATGCTCAAATGAGTTGGGAGGCAAACTGCTTTGGGAGCTCGCTTGGCACTACTTTGTCATCATACATGTTGCTTAGTTTTTGTTGATTGCTTTCATGATGTAAGTCCATCACAAGTAATTTAATGAAAGAAGAGGAGCCCTCAGAGGTTAATAAAATGGAGAAAGTATATTGTGCACATGCTGTATAATACTGAATTTTCTGATTTCATGGAAACCACATATTAAATGAATTATTTTTATTATTACCAAGTGATCTTTTCAGTTGTTTTAAATGGGCCATCCAGATATATTCTATGCTGTTTATATGTACTATTACATGGAAAGGATTACACCGTTTGATCTTGAAGACCATGGATTTCACATATTTGCACAAACCCCAGTATTTAAAAAATATTTGGTGGGAGAAGTGATAGGCTTTCGCTTTTCCCAAAGAGAGGCAGTATTTTCAAGACCCCTTTGCAAAGTCAAACAGAGACCTCCTGCAGCTCCCCCTGCTTCTGTTTTATTTCCTTGAATGGAAAAACGTCAGAAGGAAACTTTCCTCTGAGCAGAAGGTGGAAAGGAGACATTCCAGTCACATGGTGGCTGTCCTCACCCCATCCCCCTCAGACTAAAAACCTTGACTCAGTCCCTTCCATTTCCTTTCAAAAGAAGGAACAAATTAGAGCAGGAGAGGAAATCTTATGACCAGTCCGTCAATTTACTGGGTTGTGGTTCTGGGGTTTGTTTAGGGAGCCACATGTGCATCTCTTATCTTTCCCCCTCTGTCCCCAGACTCTGAAGGTTTATATTTTGACTTTCTGATCTCACCAGCAAAATGAACAAAACAAAGCTCTTGTTTTAAGGCTACAACATGCCTTCCATCACCACTCACCAGCGCAAACAGCGAATCATTGTTGAGAGTGCTGCACGGGTTTGCTGTGTGCCCAGGTTCCAGGGCTGGGCTAAGGCTGAAAGGGGCAGTAGGCTAGGGTGTGGTGTGGAGGGTGGTTATTGGCGCAGCTGAAGTCTGCAGAGCTTCCCAAGAAGTAAGCGTGTATGTGTGAGTGTGTGTGTGTGTGTGTGTGTGTGTGTGTGTGTGTGTGTGTGTGTGTGTGTGTGTGTGTGTGTGTAAGAACAGGCCTTGTTTAGGCCCATTGCACATGCCGCCATTAGCCTCTCGCCTAACCTTTCTGGAGGCGCTACGTTTGAACCCAGCGCTTTCAGTGGACCATTGCCTGCGAGGTCTCCTCTTCCTATTGGTCAGGAATCAGAGGTTTCGATACTTTGGGACCCTGGGAGAGCGAAGGAACCGCAAGTCGTAGCCCAAAAGAAAGCCGAGGAGAGGGCAGGGATACCAGAGCTCGTCTGGTGCCGCTCTCTCTCCATCCCGAGACCGAGAGGGCCCGGGGAGGGAGGACGTCGGCTGTTGGCAGGGGCCAGGCTGGAGGGTGGTGCCCAGCCCGAGTGACTTGGCCGCCCTCCATTCCACTTGGTGCCCAGGGGGAGCCTCCGCCCCTTCCTCTCCTCCTCTTTCCCTCCCTTTTCCTCTGTCTCTGCGGGGCGCTGGGTTCCCACTGCTCCCCTAAACCCAGACCCTCAGCCTGCCAATCCTGGCCCGGAGGGCACTGGGGCCTGCGAGCTCGGCCCTGGGAGTGAAGGGGGTAGCCTGGCCTCCCGCGCCTCCCTTCCTTGCCCGCTGCCGCCGCTCGAGAGGGGCTGTTTAATTAAAGGGGAACCCGCAATGTATACGTCAGATAAAAGCAAGGCGCAGAATAAACTAATTAAAACATTGTGTTTGCAACACATTTTATTTCTCGCTCTCGTTTTTGATCTTCGCTGTGTTTTAAAGAAATGTCATGGCACCATAAAGCGAGCCGTGAAACGCTATTTCCTTATAGTGTGCGGTGCTTTTCAAAGGCTAGTGTGATATATTTTAGAAAAGGGACCCCGCTGTGAAAGCTTGCGTGTCTTCCCTTTACCAAACTAAGCTCTTGTCAATCACGCAGAGCCCCGTCCAATCACCGAGATCCTTTTGGGAAAGCAGCTCATCCCGCTGTGCTTTTATACCGCGCACCGCAGCCTGTTTTGATGCATTTTTACCAGCACGTCCGGGCGGTGAATGATGAGGCCGCGGCCCGCGCAGGCCCGGCTCGCTGAGCACCACGCGGCCCTAACGAGTGCCGGCGCATTGTGCGTCGCCCAGGCTTTCTCACGTGGCGGCCGCTGCGCGGGGGACCGCGACGTCACCCCGGGCCCATGCTGGGGACCCGGCTTGGCATGGCAGCGCAATCGCCTCGGCCTGGCCGCCACGGGCCGGGGTCGGCGACGCTCAGTAGCCGCACTCTTCGCGCGTCTGCAGTGGGAAAGCCAGACCCGGCGCAGGCTGGCACTGCCCCTCGACCTCCGGGAGTCTGGGGCCCCTCAGACCTGACCTTTCGCCAGAGCTGCGGGACGGGTGAGGGTGGGACAGTCAGTGCTAACCCTCCCACGTGGGAGGTGTCTGCCCTAGCTGAGGTTAGGGCGCTGGTTCCCAGCAAGCAGCCGGTCCTTCTCTCTGTGCTTCTCCCCCAGCCCCTTCGTGCCCAGACGGTTCGGGGCCTTCCTCAGACTTCGAGGGTTTCGGGCATGCTCACAGAGCCCCGACTGGGAGGCCCCGCCCGAGCCGCCCATCAGTGGGACCAGGCTGGTATCTCCAGCTGGGCCAAACCTGCCACCCTCCGCTGGGCGCCTCCTGGCCTCATGGTCCACGGAGCCTCGGGGAAGGCGCGGGTGGCCGGAAAGGCCAAATATATACTCGCAAACGGCTGCCGAGCACCCGCAGAGAAAGGGCCTACGGCGCCTTCCCGGATGCTGGGCAAGGCTGACCGAGCGGCCCAGGCTCTAAGCCCGCAGATCACCTCCAACACCCCGCCCCCAGCTTGGTAGCCCCCCGCCAGGGCTGGAGGCGCGGCCCGCCGGGGTGACTGGGAAGCTTTTGATCGTCACGTTGGCTTCCCGGCTCGGTGAGGAAAGAGGGAGGAGGCATTGCGGTCCTCTTTTCCGGCCGCTCCGGAATCATTGCCAGCTTTTGTTTCCAGTCCCCTTCGAACTTGAACCAGGAGAGTGCGGTTTGGCTAAGGTCTCGGGGGACGAACCCTTGAAAGCCGTGTGAGATTTATGCGTCTCTAGAATCGACGAAACTCTGCAGTTTGAAATAGTCCAGCGCGATTCACTCATCCGCTCCTACTCTGTCTCATCTCTCTGTCTCTGTCTCACACACTCATACACGCCCCATCCGATCACACGCGTCCTCCGTGCTCGTGTTCGATTTCGACGGGATGCCCTCCCCACCGCTCGGGCGCGCCTCCCTCCCCCACTGCCCGCTTTTTTCTGGAACATTCCTCCGAGGATTTATCGGTTGTTGGTAGAGGCGTGGGTCCGGCTGGGAGCTGAGGGCAAGGGGAGGGGGGATGCTCAGCTCCACTGAATTTTTGCTCGCCTTTCAGGCTCTCTCTCGGTGGAAGGGGCATCGCTGCCCACAGTGGCCCCTTCCCAAGGGGGCTCCTCCGTAACGACCACAGCCTCTGGCTGACCCTAAAACAAGGGAAGGAGAAGAAGCCCCTAGCCCGCCTAACAGGCGGCCCCCCAATCCGTGCACAGCCTGGATAGGGCCGCAGACCAGCCAGAATTCTTGCCCAATCCTGCCCGGTGCTCTGCAGCTCTCCAGGAGTCCATCCTCTTCTCCCTACGGCCCCGCCCTGATCAGGAGGAAAGTCATTACTGCCTGCTAACCCCTAGGACTCGCTGTTATCTCTGGGAAGGTCTGGGGAGCCTGCCGAGAAGCCGGTCTCGGGGCCACGGTCCCTCTCAGCGCTTTGTGAGACAAAGGGTGGGTTTTGGCCCCACCTTTGGTGAAGCCTGCAAGTATGAAAATGGCTCCGGTGCAGGCGCCGGGGCTGCAGGAGCCTTTGCACCATCAGATGTAGGCGCCACGGGTTTCATCTTCTTGGTTTAGCAAGTTGACAGAGGTTGGGATCTTGCTGGGACTCCGGGAAGACGCCAGTGTCGGTCTCTGAGCGGCAGATCAAACGGAAATTTCTGAAATGCTGGGTGCAATGGGGGTGGGGGTGGGGGGGGGACTCTTGGTGTAGATGTATGTAAAACGGAAAGAAAGAAATCCTGAACATAAGGGATTCTTTGCATGCGGGGAGTTACTTGTTGCCTCCAGCTACCACATTATTACACTTCTTGTATGTTTCATGGCGGCTCCCAGGAGCCGGCTTGAGCGCTTAGGTTTCTATTTCCAGGCATAAAGGAGTTCAAGTGTGAACTCGACGGCTGTAATAGGCACTTTGCCAACAGCAGCGACGGAGAGACGAGCACTCATGCACACTCTGGCGACGAGGCTCGGGCCTCGGTGAGACCTGTGGCCAGCCACCCGGATCCGGCGGAAGAGCCTGAAGGAACGCCAGCGACCCGTCTGCCCCGAGCCGCCACCGCCTCTTGGGGCCCCCGGGTTGTGTCCCGGCGCGCGCCCCTCCTGGCCTCTCCCCAAGGCTTGGATATTCGACCTGTCTTGGTTGAGGGCCCCAGGGACAAGAGAGGAAACCCCAGACTGAGCCCAGGATTCGTCCCGAACGGCTGCCGCTCCCTCCCCGGCTCGCAGAGCCTTCCTTAGCTGCCTTCTCCTGGAAGCCCGCGGCTACTCTTAGACCAAAGCTGGAGAAGGAGCTGGCAATCAAGGTGAGAGGCCAGGGAGCTCAGAAGATTTACTGCTGCCCAGAGAAGCGAGGTGGCCCCGGATCCTGTGACTAGCTCTTCGCTGGGAGGGTAGGAAGGTGTGGATGTGACAGAGTGTAGGACAGTGTCACACATCATTCAAATCGGAACCAGGAGCTGGCTTCCAGTTACATTGAGGCTTCTACAAGTTGACTGACGTCGGACCAGTCCTGGCCCCTGTCTAAGCCTGTTTCCCCATTGTAAAATGAGGGGTTCTAATGCATCCCGCATAGTGCCTGGACTCCTGCTGTAGTCTGCGGCTAGTCCTGTGTTTCTTGGCGACGTGAATGGACTCCTGCCCCTCCCCCTTACCCCATCTCACAGATTTGACTAGAAACTTCTTTTGACCCTACCTATCCTGTAAAAGGACTTTCTTTCCCCCCTCCCTTGTCCAGGGCACTCCCCACGCGGGAATTTTTCCATTTCAGCAGCCTGAGGTTGCTGGAGTCTTGTTGGTGCCCACCCTCTCCCTCCATGCTCCCCTAAGTCTCAGAGCCCTGCGAGCCCAAGGGCCAGGGAAGCTTCGCAGAAGCAGGGGTGGGGTGGGGCTGGTCATCGTCTGCCCGGCCTTCCCTGGGCTTCACCTAAGGGGGCCGACAGCGCTCCCTTTCTGAGGGACAGAAGGGCCACTTTGCTCCTGAGCTGCCTCTGCAGAAACGGAGATTTTAAATGTTTAAGGGAAAACCCAGGTGATCTGGCCCAGCCAGTTCCCGGCTGTCTGAAGTCCAGGGATGAGCAGATGCGGCCTGCCGGTGGCTCCTCAGTGCGGGTCTGCGATCTCCTCTGGCTGTAAAACCGAGCTGGTCGAGGAGAGCTTCTTTCCCCGCCGCGGGAGCATTTCCTTGGCGGGGCCTCTTGAGTCCCGCACGCCAGAGAGAGGCTGGAGGCAAGGATTCCAGCGTCTGTTGAGTCCTGCGGGCACCCCGCTCCTTGGCCGGTGACGGTAACTCTCCCTGCCAGGGGCGGATTATCCAGTAGGCAAGGTAAGCACGTGCTTACTTGCTTACCAGATCACCCACAGTGAAATTGTTCACTACAGATTAGTAAATAAGCACAAGTAAGCCGTGCTTACCTTGCTTACTGGGTCATTGCATGTCAGGGATTGTAAATTTGAAAAGAGGCTTTGATTCTGTAGGAAGGTGCTGTGGGATTGGGAGAGAGATGCCAGCCATACCTAGAAGCGGAGTCTTTGATGTGAAATGGTTCACCACAGATGATCTGGTAAGCAAGGTAAGCACCGTCCTTACCTTGCCTGTTGAATAATCCGCCCCTGTTTCCGCTGATCTTTCACCGCCACCCCCCGCGCCCCCTCCCCGGCGCCTCCTTCTTGTCCGGCTTTCCCCTGCCTCGGCGCTGTCCATCACATCCAAGGCGGAAAGGCAGGAACGCGGGGCTTTGCCCCTGACCTCCCTGGGTATGAGCACGCCTGGGGCCAACCCTTGGTGCTATACGCTGGAGACCTGCCGACCCTCAAAGGCTCCCGCGCCCCAACGCCGCCGGCAATCAACATCTTCTTTGCCAAAGTATCGTCATGAAAAAGCCATCGCTCGCTCAACTCCACTTGAGCTCAGCGACTGGCCTTTCTGCCTTTTGCGTTTGTAATCTTTCTAGACTTGCATATTCCACTTGTTGTCCCAGCCAAATCAAAGTTTCCGCCTCACCCGGCTCCCCCACCTCATCCTGGACTTTCCAGCCATTTAGAAAATGCCTTTACAACGCTGAAAGGCATAGGTGTTCAGAATGCAAAAACAAACAAACACAACAACGGTTTATTCGGCACCTAACAAGTGTCAGGCACTGAATGTAAATCGTCTCATGAATTCCCTCCACAACCCTCAGAAGCTGGTACCATTGCCCCCTCCGCCATTTTACATACAAGAAAACTGAAGCCTGGAGCCAAGTGACTTGCTCCTAAGCCTTTAGAATCCAAGAGGGCCTCTCCCAAGGAACCGTGGTGGAGCAAAGGTTAAGCGCTGGGCTGGTAACCCGAACGTCAGCTGTTCGAATCTACCCAGAGGCTTTACGATAGCCAAGAGCTGGAGATCTGCTCCTGTAAAAAATTACAGCTTAGGAAACCCTACCCTGTCATAAGGGGCCGCTATGAGTACGAATCAATTCCACCGCACACAACAATAGGGCCTTGCCAGAATCAAATCCGAATCAGATATGAAGTCTCCTCCCTTACCCGGCCTTGGTGGTCCTCACCATCTTACAGTATTTTCCTCTTGAGACTCAAAGGGAAACACCAACATTGGAGGAGAGGCTTCGGATGGGTGGCACAACTGACCACTTAGTCTGGCTTCAGCAAATGCCTGGCCTGGGGTACAAGATTCTGGGTCCTGTCAAGCTGCCGCTGACTGGCTGTGGTCCTTTGGGGAGTCATGTCGTCTGAGTTTCTTCTTCGTCTTTAAATTGAAAATAATGACAGTCACCTGCCCCTTCATGGGGTCGACTTCAGCATCAGGGGAGAAAGTGTCTTTATCGCTGTCAAGTACAATGCACAGTCGAAATCAGCTGATCCTGGGAGTTAAGATGGGATTTGAGGGTCCCTTGCCCACGTGGGGTGCTGGACATGACGCCTGGAGCCCCTGCTCTCCTCCCCGAAGCCGCCTCTGGTGGCTGACTAGGCACTGTCATGCCTCTGCGGCGAAGTGGGGCACTCACGGAGTCTGTGGAAGAGTTACAGGGCGCACCTGGCAGCCTGCGAGTCGCCGGCCTTCCGCCCCAGAGCTCCCAGCGACGGTGTTCGCGGGTTAGAGGTTACTGGGGCCACAACCAGCTTGGGTCTGCAAAGTACGGGATCAAGTGTAAACAGGGGTCCCTACACTCCGGTAGCCATTCCATAAGGTTTCCGAGAGAGAGCATTCCGGAAGACTCGCACGCAGGGAGCTTTTGAGAGAGGGTTACAGTGTGCACACCTGCACTGGTGCTCCCAGCAGAGTAATGAGCACAGCCTTTTTTGTTTCAGGAAAGTTAAAGTGGGGAAAAGAGCTGTGAATTTTCACTCACTGAAGCCCTGGTGGCGCAGTGGTTAAGAGCTACAGCTGCTAACCAAAAAGTTGACAGTTCAAATCCACCAGGCACTCTTTGGAAACCCTATGGGGCAGTTCTACTCTGTCCTATATGGTCGCTATGAGTCAGCATTGACTCGTTGGCAACGATATATATATAAGTATTTTTGGTTTGGAGCACCTCAGGGCAGGGTGTGGAGGAACCTGACGGTGTGGGGTCCATGAGAGCATGGAGAGGACCTATAGCTTCTTGGGGTTCAGAAGCCAGCGGGGCCATCCAACACACAGAGCAGGTGTTCAAGAAGACCTCTGGGAAAGAGTGAGTGAGTGAATAAATACTGCTCTAGTCTTGATTTGCTGCAGGGCACAGGTCTGGTATGTGCTGAGAGGCTTTGGGACAAAAACCCAAGGGCGTCCTGAGGGCAGCAGTGGCATCAACCCTTAGTCTTCCTGGATAGAGAGGACAGTGGTCCACCTTCAAAATAACTTCTGCTTGGGCTGAGGTTATGGAGAATCCAATCTGACCTCCTTTGACCCCACCACAAACACCTCTCTCTCACACACACTTCATTCATTTATTCATTTACTCATTCTCCCTCTTTCTCAGAAGTCTTGTGGTGGTGAGAAACCTAGAGAGGCCAGGCAGTGGAGTGAAAAGTGCACAGGCTTTGGTGTCAAGCACTTTTAGGAAGGTTTGAATCCCTACATCTTGCCATGAACTAGCTTCCTCACTCAGGGCAAATGACTTAAGAACTCTGAGCCTCAGCTTCCACATCTGTGAAACAAGATGTTAATAATGGTGCCTACTTTTAGAGTTTTCAGGGGAACTTAAATAGAGTGAGTGGCACATAATGGCTCACTTAGTGGTAGCTCTTGACATGAATAAATTAATCTCTGATAAAGTAACCTCCTCTGTATTGTGTCAAAGCAGGTGAAGTGATTCAAAGGGGTTAATATGCCTCATCATATTTGTGGGGTCCTGGGGAGAAATGTGGATGAGACTATTTTAAAAATTCCTTTCAAATATGCGTCCAAACGTGAGATTTAAGCACCTTATCCCACCTGCTATCATACGAAATTATGATAGATACTCCCGCTCGGCCCCCCAGATCTCCAAAGAGCAATTCCGTTGCCACTTGGAGATGACTTAACTGAGTTCCTGTCAGTCCAGACCTAGCCAGGGCCAAGATGACAACCCCATCCCTTATCCAAAGGCCCAACACTGCTCAGGGAAGACAAAGACCCTGCCCTAGGGGGTTGAAGATCAACAGAAAGACTGCCCTTTCCTTCATTTACATTGCAATGCGTTCTCAGGTGAGGTGAAGGTAAGAGGATTATCAGTAGCAGCCCAGAATGCATGTGAGAGGTCACAAAATGCAACCTGAGGAACTGGAAGTAGCAGGTGGGGAGAGAGGACCCATTGGAAAGGCCTTGAGCTACACGCATAGTGGGGGTTGGGAAGATGTGCAAATCTACAACCCCATCAGCTTTCCCTTCCCTAATCACTGCTCAATTATCAGTTCAACTCAACTCTTACCCCCTAGCAAGGCCCCCAGGGACATGGCAATGACTCACAATGTCTAGAGCTGGCCCTGGGCCTGAGTTCTACCAGTAGCAGAGTCCTAGAAATCTGATCTCAAAACACAGAGGATGCTGGAGAGGAGACAACACTGGACACCACAATGAGGTGCTCTTAACTAGCCCAGTGACCTTGTACAAATCAGTTAAGCTATCTGGGTTTTAGCTGAACTCATGCGTAAATCTGAGAGAATTAGACTTATGATCCCTACAAGCCCTTCCATTCCTAAAGATCTTTGACCTCAGTCCTGTGTGAAATGTCAAGATCCAGTTTGACAGCATTGAGAGAATAGGTTGGGGTGGAGCAGGAATGGGGGGGTGGTACAGAGAGATGACATGGCATTTCTAGGCTCTTTGGATTATTTCTGAGCAGAGGATTTTTCTTAAGAAAGAAATAGACAAGAAATCTACATGATTCATTACTTCAGTTATCCAGATCAAGAGGAGGCACAGCCTAACAGAGAAAACAGAAACAGCTTACTGGCCTGGTGAGGATACCCTGATGTGTTTCCTGGAGTCACAGTGGCCCCAGGTTCCAGCTGAATCTGCCAACCATAGTTGAAGAGCCTGTATACCTTAAAAAGAAACAAAGACCAAACCCATTGCGGATGAGTTGATTCTGACTCATAGTGACCCTATAGGACAGAGTAGAACTGCCCCATATGGTTTCCAAGGAGTAGCTGGCAGATATGAACTACTGACCCTTTGGTTAGCAGCCGTAGCATTTAACCACTGTGTCACCAGGGTTTCCCTATATACCTTAGCTGCATCTAAATTGGACAGTGTTTTACGCCTCTGGAAAATTATTCTAAACTGCCATGGTTTTGCTTGGCCTTGGTTAGCCTCACTGCAGGGAGTGGTGTTGGTTCCCCTGGGAGTTCAGTGGTGAAAAATCAGTTAGGATCTTTTCTCTCCATCCTTTTCAAAGGAGTACATCTGTCTCCCAGACCATCAAGAGCCATCCCACAATGACCAGGTTTGCAACCCTAACCAACTGAAACCACTGGCAGGATCACATTCATTTCAATTTATGAGTTTTGGGTGAAGTCTCCACATGCCCATCTGCATAACTGCAAATATAAACCACAGGAATATTTTCATGATTAAGAGTAACCTAACATACAAGTGATGAGTCATATAAAATATTTCTCAATGAAGAAAAATATTTCAGTGTACTTCCTGCATTTGGATTTGGTTTGTACCATTGAAGCTCTATTAAGCCTCTGTAGTATGTACTTCAAATAGCTTATTCTGGAGTCAGTGATTTTAGAACTGTATGAGATTATCTAGTTCAACCCTCATTTGAGTTGCAGCATTATATTTTCAGCTGAGTTTTAATAGCTCTTACATTTCTTTATGTCAAAAAATCTGTTAATATGTGTCAAGAAGGGAGAGAGAATTCTAAACTGTTTTGGCATTAGGTGATTGTAGTTTGGCTCATATTTCTGGTCAACTAAACAGTGGGGTCTTTGGATAGGCAGCCTCATTGGATTCAGGAGGAATATATCTACAGTTGGATTCTCCTCTGTTTTGGACTTTTTGAGGAGAAGAAACAGCATGGTTAGGGTAAAAGGCTCTAAAAATATGGCTTTGCCTTGTCTAGCAAGTAGAATTATGTGGCTTTGGGCCTGTGAGTTTAGTGTCCATAGCTTTACATGCTGTATGCTCAAATAGTTGCTTTGGATATAATTTTGGAGAAATGGCACTTCACTGTTAACAGTCTCTTCCTGTCGTGCCTGGAGAGACAACAGCCTTCTTTAAACATCCAGGGTCAAGATCTACAGTCATTGACACCTGGAATGATCTATCAGATTTATAGAAAATAAATCTGTTTTGGCAACTATAGGGATGGGGGAACATTTTCCCCAGTGATTTCTAACTTGGCTTTTTCTCCATGATGTAATTTCCTGCCTGTTTTTTTATCTCATTTCGATCACAACTGTACACCATCTATAACATATTTCCTTAGGTAAGGTGCATTTCAGATTTCAATCTGGGATGTCCTGCCTCAGTAATAGGAGGAGAAATATGAATTCATAGTTATGTTAACTCAACATTTATGTAAAAGAGGCAACCTTTTATGTTCTCAAGAAGTGAAGAGTCCTAGCACAAATCTCTGCTTCTCCACTTACTAGTTGGGTGACCTTGGCAAGTTAATTAAACTTCCTAAGCCTCAGTTTCCCCAAAGTAAAAAGAGTTAGGTTGACAATTAAAGGATTAATACATGGAAACTTCTAGTACAGTGTCTGACACTTAATTAGTGCTAAGTAAATAATTAAATCTCTTTTAAAAAATCTCTTTCTGTGTGTGTAAGATAACTCCCTAGGTGTTTAAAATTAGGAACTAAACACAGAGAAGTTTTTCCTTACATTATTACTGGATTGAAGACTACCTGAATTGAATCCCATTTTTAAGAAATAGTGCAGAGTAGATACACAAATTAAACAACAAAAAAGACTGTGGTTTGGGTTTTGTATCATTATTGGCTTGGTTATGTATTTGAAAATAAATCAATTAGTGGTTTCAGGTATCGGCTGTGTGTCTTTCTCTGCACCACGACTCACAATACATCACAACTCCTTTGCTCTTTTCCTCATTGGCCTTACACTCATTATATGAGAGCTATTATTATTGGGAAAATAGTTCATTTGGGGGTGCTAAATGACTAAAGATGAGATCTAACATGATATGGGAATTCTGAGATGACTGACAGTGGGCTCACACAGTTCTGAAAGACTGTGTGGATTGGTCACATCTGGATGCTGAGGAATTTTCAAATAGCTTTTTCCCAAGAATGCAAAGGGAGTTGGAAATGGGTATTTACAGATAAGATGAAGCTGTTCTGCGAGACATAAACGTATGCCATTTCTACAATTTCTTTGTAAATCTACAAAAAGTTTTAGTGTCATTATCTTACTGTTGGCATATTTGACAAACTGAAGCCTAGCTTACCTTTCGTAATTAGAGATTCTTACAGACTTCTGCCTTGTGAAAATGGAGACTTCCCACCTTTGTGAATCTTAATACCACCTTTGCTACCGAATATTTAAAAATGGAAGGACCATTCCAAAGCCATAGCCTGAGCAACCAGCAGTCTTCAGACATTCATGCTTAGAAAAAAAGCAAGGCAGGGCTCCAAATAATCCAGGTCAACTTGTGTTACAAGAAATACCATCACAAGAAAAACTCCATTATGACAGGAAGCCCCACTGATGGCTGTATTTCGAGCACTAGTTGTTATAGCTGAGTTCCTGTACAGAAAAGGAATTTGGCACCAGCCTGCACAGTTTGTTCTAGCAGAATTTGACCTGTAACTGGAGCTAAATTCTGGGTCCCTGTGAGGCCTGACTGGATTGTGGCTCAAATACAAGACCAGCCATGGAGAATGGATACCATGCAGGGCTGCTTGCAGGTGCAGCTTACAAGCCTTCTGTAAGCAGGAGCAGCAGGTTTTGGCTGATACTCAGTAATGCTGGCTGAAACTGGACCTTGGCTAAATCAATCAATCATTGGTGTATTTGCTGGTGATGGTAAAGAGTTATCACAAATATTTATTCCAGGATGCTGATGGTGAAGCATGTTCTAAGATGAACATCTGCTCCAGGGGAATCTTGTAATGACATTTTAAAAGACAGTCGGGAGATCTCAATATAGAACTCAGAAGGCAGGGACAATTATGTAAAATGGAGTCAAATCACTGGGCTGTTTTTAACCTAGACTCTCCAAACTGAAAATAGTGAGAGGATATGAAAGAGCCAGTAAGGTCAAATATATTTTCTAAAAGTTTGTGGGAGAGGGGGAAAAAGGGAGGAGAAAAGAGTGGATAGTATTATTATGATGGGAAGATGGCAGCATGAATAGGTCTAAGATTCTGACCTTCCCCACACAAACACCAAGAAAAGCAACTAGAAGTCTGTACTCAGCCCTGTGAGAACTCTGAACAGGTGGACAAAGGATGACAGCAAGGAGCCACAAGCTAAAACAAGATAAGGATGGAATGGGTAGGACAATCTCTTTCTCCCCGTCCCTGCCCTTCCCCCTCCTGATGCACCAGACAGAATGTTTGAGTGATGCTGCAGTCATAGCCCCAAACCACCCACAGCTCTCCTGTGTGCTAAGAGAGGCTCCGATCACTGGCTCTGAGGTAAATAGAACAGATATTCCTAGAGATCTTCCAAGTGGACTATTCAGGGTATCTCTGCCCCTCCCCCTCCCACCAGGGCAGATGGACAGCTAAAACGGAGCCAGAGTTGCATCCCCAGGAAACCCACAGCTCTCCTGTGCACCAAGGTGGGGCACAATGGCTGGATCTGAGGTAAATAGGGCATATATTCTGGCAGGTATTCTTGGTGGATATCAGGGTGACCCTGTCCCTCCTACTCTTGGTGTGGAAGATGGACAGCTGCAGTGGAGCCTCAGCGACATCTGCAGTCCCTGCCAATGTATGGCTCTCTTGTGCACTGGGAAGGGCCCAGTTTCTTGCTCTGAAACAAATAAGACAGATATTGCTAGTGGACTGTTCAGGGTGTATAATCTAACTGGTCTGGAGGTGGCCCAAAAGACTGAAATCTCAGTTTGGCCAGAATCAGGGCCCTCACAGTGTAGGGGAGGGAGCAGAGACCAAAGACTGGGAACTATACCTGCCTGAGAACAGTTTAATCAGTGTGTGCTTTCTGATCAGTTTGGAAGCTGCTAAAGGACTGAAACCTTGGCCTGGCTGTAGTCAGAGCCCTCATAGAGCAGGGAAGGGAGCGGTAACTAAATACTGAAGGCTGCACCCCCTGGGAGCCTCTGAAGGACTGAAATTTCCATGTGGCCTGAATGAGAGATATTGTAGTGACACAGAGGGACAGAGGGAGCAGCAAGCAAAGTCTGAAGGCTGTACTCACCTAAGAGTTTTTTTTTTTTTTGCAGAAATTACTCTATCAAAGGCACTATATATTCACGGGAACTGAGAAAGCTAACATCTGGTAAAATTCTAATGTCCTGGATTCAACAAAAAATCACAAGGCACACAAAGAAACTGAAAATCATGGGCCATTCAAGTGAACAAGATGAAGAGAGAGAAATTGTATTTATGGAAGCCTGAATAATAGACAGATTTGAAGAATATAATATAATAATATTTAACAAGGTCAAAGAACTAAAGGAAAACACAGACAAATAACTAAAGGAAATCACAAAAACAATGCATAAAAAATGCACATACATAAAGAACTATTGTTGTTAGGTGCCATTGAATCAGTTCTCACTCTGATCCTATGTACAACAGAATGAAACACTGTCTGGTCCTGTGCCATCCTCACAATCAATGTTATGCTTGAGCCCATTGTTGCAGCCACTATGTCAATCCAACTCATTAAGGGTCTTCCTCTTTTTTGCTGACCCTCTACTTTACCAAGCATGATGTCCTTCTCCAGGGACGAGTCTCTTCTGATAGTATGTCCAAAGTATGTGAGATGAAGTCTTGCCATCCTTTCTTCTAAGGAGCATTCTGGCTGTACATAAAAAGCTAGACACTATAAAAAGTAACCAAACAAAAATACTGGAACTAATATAGTAACGAAAATAAAAAACTCACTGGAAAGACTTAACAGCAGATTTGAGCTGGCAGAAGAAAGAATCCACGATCTAGAGGATTAGGTAATGGAAATAATGGAGGTTGAGGAGCAATATGGCTCAAGATTGCTGACCATAGCCTAATGGAAATTTGGAACACCATCAAGCAAACTAACATATTGTTATGGATTGAATTGTGTCCTTAAAAAAATGTGTGTATCAATTTGGCTAGGCCATGATTCCCAGTGTTTTGTAGTTGTCCTCCATTTTGTGATTGTAATTTTACATTAAAGAGGATTAGGGTGGGATTGTAACACCACCCTAACTCAAGTCACATCCCTGATCCAATGTAAAGGGAGTTTCCCTGGGGTGTGGCCTGTACCACCTTTTATCTCTTGTAAGAGATAAAAGGAAAGGGAAGAAAGCTGGTGGGGGGCGGGGAACCTCATACCACCAAGAAAGCAGTGCCGGGAGCAGAACGTGTCCTTTGGACCCGAGGTTCCTGCGCAGAGAAGCTCCCAGACCAAAGGAAGATTTATTACATGGACCTTCCTCCAGAGCTGACAGAGAAAGCATTCCCCTGGAGCTGATGCCCTGAATTTGGACTTGTAGCCTACTGGACTGTGAGAGAATAAACTTCTTTTTGCTAAATCCATCCACTTGTGGTATTTCTGTTAGAGCAGCACTAGATGACTAAGACACATATGTATCATGGAAATCCCATAAAGAGATGAGAGAGAAAGTGATAGAAAATTTGAAGAAACAATGGCGGAAAACTTTCCAAATCTGATGAAGGACACAAATCTTCAAATCTAAGAAACTCAATGAGTTCCAGAAAGGATAAAGCCAAAGAGATCCCCACCAAGTCACATTATAATCAATCTCTTAAAAACTAAAGATAATGAGAGAATCCTGAAAGCAGCAAGAGAGAAGTGAATAGTCACATACAAAGGATCCCTGATAAGATTATGTGCTGATTTCTCCTCAGAAACTTTGGAGACCAGAAAGCAATGTGATGACATATTTAAAGTCCTGAAAGAAAAGAACCCTCAACCAAGAAAACTATATTCAGCAAAACTATCTTTCAAGTATGAGGACAACAACAACAGCAACAATAAAATAAATTACATATATATATGAAAAAAAAAGAATGAAGGAGAAATTAAGACATTTCCGACAAAAACTGAGAGACTTTGTAACCACTAGACCTTCCCTACAAGAAAGGGTAAAAGGACACTAGAGAGTAACTTGTACCTGTATACAAAAATCCTATTGAAGGTAATTGTATGGGCAAGTATAAGGGCAACTTTTAAGGCATTTTTACTTGATGGTTCTAGTTGTTATGCTCTTCATGCTTTATAATGGCAGATGCATAAAAAGTAAGTATAAATGTATGTTACAGGGCACACAGTGTATAAAGATGTAATAGGTGGTAACAACAACATAAATGGGGGAACGGCTGAGTGGTACAGGAATAGAGTTTTTATATGTTAGTAAAGTTAAATTGGTATCAATTTAAACAAGATCGTTATGAATGTAAGACCTTAATGCAATCCTTTTGGTAATCACAAAGAAAATATCTAAAAAATATACTCAGAAGGAAAGGAGGAGAAATTCAAGCTGGTTCTTTACAAAAAATCAACAAAACTCAAAAGTTGGAAGTATTGGAGGAAATTAGGGACAAAAAAGGTATTGTTGTTAGGTGCCGTCGAGTCAGTGCCAACTCATACCGACCCTATGTACAATAAACGAAACACTGCCCGCTCCTGCACCATCCTCACAATCATTATGCTTGAACCCATTGTTGCAGCCACTGTGTCAATCTATTTTGTTGAAGGTCTTCCTCTTTCACTGACCCTCTACTTTACCAAGCATGATGTTCTTCTCCAGGGACTGATTCCTCCTGACATGTCCAAAGTATGTGAGGCGAAGTCTCATCATCCTTGCTTCAAGGAGCATTCTGGCTGTACTTCTTCCAAGACAGATTTGTTCATTCTTTTGGCAGTCCACGGTATATTCCATATTCTTCACCAACACCGTAATTCAAAGGCTTCAATTCTTATTTGGTCTTCTTTATTCATTGCCCATCTTTCACATGCATATGAGGCAATTGAAAATGCCGTGGCTTGGGTCAGGCATACCTTAGTCCTTAAAGTGACATCTTTGCTTTTTGACACTTTAAAGAGGTCTTTTGCAGCAGATTTGCCCAATGCAATACATCGTTTTATTTCTTGACTGCTGCTTCCATGGGCGTTAATCGTGGATCCAAGTAAAATGAGATCCTTGACAACTTCAGTCTCTTCTCTGTTTATCCTGATGTTGCTTATTGGTCCAGTTGTGAGGATTTTTGTTTTATTTACGTTGAGGTGTAATCCATACTGAAGGCTGTAGTCTTTGATCTTCATCAGTAATTGCTTCAAGTCCTCTTCACTTACAGCAAGTAAGGTTGTGTCATCTGAATATCGCAGGTTGTTAATGAGTTTTCTTCCAATCCTGAAGCCCCATTTCTCTTCATATAGTCCAGCTTCTCAGATATAAGACGTATGAAATACAAATAGCAAGACGGCAGAAGTAAGTCCTTCCTTACTGGCAATTATCATGAATATAAACAGACCAAATGCTTCAACTAAAGTCAGAGAGTGGAAGAATGGATTAAAAAAAAAAAAAAAAAGACAAAAAACAAAAAACAAGAAAACCACGATCCAACTATATGTTGTCTGCAAGAGACACAGTCAGTAGGAAAATGCATATCAAAACCATAATGGCATATCACTTCACCTCCACTAAGATGGTTACGAAAAAAGAAAAACAAAAAGTGGAAAACAACAGGTGTTGGTGAGGATGTGGAGAAATTGGAAACTTCATTCATTTCTGCTAGGTTATAAAGTGGTACAGCTGCTGTGAAAAACAGTTTCACAATTCCTCAAAAACTTGAACATAGAATTAATATACGGGCCAGCAATTCCACTCTTAGGCATATACTCCAAAGAATAGAAAGCAGGAACACAAATAGATATATGTACACTGGTGTTCATTGTAGCACTATTCACAATAGCCAGGAAGTGGAAACAACATAAATGTCCATCAAAAGATAAATGGATTAATAGAATGCAGGATATCATTTAAGCACCCTCAGAAGATGTTGGATAAAGAGCGTTCTTCTGTGTTCCTCTTCTCAGGAAAAGAAAATCCCACGCCTAACATTGACCCATTGACCATCTGAATAGGGAATAAAGTTCATTCATTTACTAAAGAGTTTTTGCTGAGTGCTTACTCTATGCTAAGCTCTGTTCCAGGACCAGCCTGCCCCTCATCCCCCACCATGTAAGAATCCTTGTTTAATAAAGTAAAATGCAAACATCCGATCCAGTTCTATTCTGCATTCTTTTATGCATTAAACATGCACTGAGCACCAGACACTGCTCTAGATGCTGGAGACACAGAGATGAATGAAGGATAGCTCCTTCCCTCCAGGATCTCACAGTCTGGAGGAGGGAGACAAACAAGTAAACAGACAAATACAATGCAATGTACTGCATTGCTACTTTCTAATTAAGAAATATGCACAAAGAAATATTATTCATTCAAACTGATCACAAGGCTTGAGAAGAGCTGTAGGAAAAGTTCCAGATTGGGATGGCCCCTTTTCTCCTCTCATTGGGGTTTTCTTACTTGAGTTCCCAACGCCACTAGTCTTCCATTAATTTATTTTTCCATGCAATAAACATTCACTGAGTTCTTACTGTGTACCAGGTACTATACTACATGTTGCAGATACTGGGATAAGACACTGTATCAGCTCTCAAGGAACTCCCAATCTAATGGGGGAGACAGTCAAGGAAAACCCAATTACAATTGACAATTACAGTGTGGTAAATGCACACACCCTGCCACTTAGCAGCCGCTCTCCAGTTATATGTTAGGCCTGTGTTAGATATAATAATAATAATACAATTATTGTATTTATTAAATTTGTTAAAATTTATGTTAAATCAATTTAATTCTTATATTTATTAAAATTATTATTATTATAGCTAAAGCTTTTTTAATGCTTATGATTCCAGGCACTTTACATGCATCATCTCACTTTAAACTATCTTCACTTTAGTTAGTGTCTTAGTTATTTAGTGCTGTTATAACAGAAATACCACAAGTGGATGGCTTTAATAAAGGAAAATTTATTCTCTTACAGTTTAGGAGGCTAGAAGTCCAAATTCAGGGTGTCATCTCCAGGGGAAGGCTTTCTTTCTCTGTCAGCTCTGGGGGAAGGTCCTTGTCATCAATCTTCCCCTGGGTCTAGGAGCTTCTCGGCACAGAGACCTTGGGTGCAAATGACATACTCCGCTCCTGGCTCTTTTTGATTTGTGGTAATGAGGTCCACCTCCTCTCTGCTAGCTTCTCTGTTTAATATCTCAAAAGATATTGACTCAAAACATAGTCTAATCCTGTAGATTGTGTCCTGACTTACTAACACAATTGCCTCTAATCCTGCCTCATTAACATCACAGGAGTTCGAATTTACAAGACACAGGATAATTACATCAGATCACAAAATGGAGGACAACCACACAATACGGGGAATCATGGCCTAGCCAAGTTGACACACATTTTTGGGGGACAGAATTCAACCCATAACAGCAGGTGAGGAAAAGTCACAGACAGATTCAATAACTTGCTTACCATTTTCTCGCTAGTTAGTGGCAGATTTGGAGCTGGGCTCTAAGACCTATGGGAATCCACACAGCTATCATAAGCAGAAGTTAGCCTCTGCCCTCAAGATGCTCACAGTAGTGGGGGAGATGGAAAAGGAAACAGACAATTATAACCCCATGGGGTGTTAGGATGAAAGTGGAGAAACACACTTTGCTGAGGGCATTAATTAGAAAAGCAGATGATAGCAGATGATTCTGGTTGTTTTGAGCATGGGCCCTTCTCATCTCCATGACCTAGCCCCCTGAATCTAGTTGACTGGGGAGGGAGCAACCACACCCACGAGGTTTGAAGATAGCTGGACATGCCTTACACAAGACACCTTTCCCTCTCATCTCAATATACAGGGTGGTATGTTTCAAGAAGGAGGTCTGGTGGCGCAGAGGTTAAAGCACCCAGCTTCTAACTGAAAGGTTAGTGGCTGAAACCCATCAGCCACTCCGTGGGAGAAAGTTGTGGCAGTCTGCTTCCGTAAAAGATTTACAGCTTTGGAAGCCCTGTGGGCAGTTTTACTCTGTCCTATAGAGTTGCTATGAGTCAGAATTGACTCGACAGCAACGGGTTTGGTTTTTTAGGGGGCATATGATTCAAGAAACATGCTCTGCACATGGTAGTTACATTCATGATCCTTGCTTTTAAAATCATGAGTGCTCAAATAAGTATTTATTGAATAAATATTAAAAGCACTTTATTCACTTGGAAACAATAGGTAAAATGTAATTTCTATATTTAAAAATATTCAGTTCCTATAAAAGCAAATAAGATTCATCAAATTAGAATCTGTAAAATTTTCAAATATTCTGATGACTTCTTAACTTTAAAGGAGTTTTCAGAGTTTCAAAACAGTTCAAAGAGTTTTTTGATTATTATTCTCTCTCCCCCCCCACCCCTTATGCTATACAACACAGTGCAGACCCAGATCTCTCTTTGATAAAGGTGCTATTACTCTTTCTCACACCTAGGGAGTGAGTACATAATGACACAGAGTAAACAGATTTCTTCGCATTTACACTTCATAAATAAGAAGCGGTAATAGATTAAGCTATTCATTCTCTCTCCGTTGCTATAATATGCTAAGCACTGCACAGGAAGAATGCAATGCCGTATTTCAGTAATGTTGCATTTCGTACCCAGCTATGTGACAAGATTCTCAGGTGCTCAATGGAATAGACGTGTCCCATGAAATCGTGAGGCAGTCTTTCCTGCAAACACTAGTATCCTGGTTCTCTCCACTGTGAATCTGAAGCCATTTGAGGTTGGTGACCTAGTGATTTCCTGCGAGCAGACAGTAGGGCCTGCCTAACAGAGCCCCATTTTGTGACTGACTGCCGAGCCTCCATCAGGGAAGATCGATAGTTGGCATGGCAACGAGCTCGTTTCTCCAGAAATGAGCTCCTTTTATTAAATTTTGCCAGCTATTGATCAATTCCTGATCCATATATCAAAACATGACAAACAGTTAATGAATTGCAGATCTGGTTGAGTTAGACAAACAAACAAACTATATATATATGTATATTTGAGCGTCAGTTAGGACTGACTCTTTTCCTATGAGTTTGGTCCCAGGATTCTAACACAAACAGTGACTGGTAGAGCAGAAATCCATTTGTGAGGATGTAGACGTACTAAGATAGGAAAATGGAATGAATAAAACACATTTTCACAGTAAGTCTGAGATCCCAATTTGATCTTTTTTTCTCTTTAGGTGCTTTAAGACAAAGCTATTTTTCATACCGTGCATGCCCTTAGTTTCCAAGTTTTATGCTGAAAGACAGGGTACCTGGCTAATCTGAGGGCAGGTCTGCCCATTTCTTTCCTTTAGCTATTAATGGCACCAGCACTCTGCTTTCTGCAATTTTAGGCTGTCAGGCTCTGTGCACGAAAGGGGGAGCTTGGAGGAGAGAAAGGATCCCATTGTGAAGAAGAATGGTCAAGACCATGGAGATGGTTTTGACTCCTTCCCTTCCCATTTTCCTTTCTTCAACTTCCTTTCCATTTCCTGGCCATTCAGCCCCTCTCTTCAGCTGATTTTCTCCAACCCAAATAGTAGTCTGATTTCTCCTGTAAGTAATGCTTTTAGTTGGGGATCCTCAGGGGTTCATCTTCTCTCTTCCATTAACCAAGATCATGTCACTTTGAAGAGTGAAAATAGCTTAACACTCTTGAGTGTCCAAACTGTAGATTAAGACCACACAAAAGGCCTTAATGATGCCAGACAAGCCGCATAGTCCATCAAGAAAAATCATGCCATTAAAAAAAAAATGTGTTCCAACCCTTATTTACATGAGAGATAATAAATAACAGCTCTGCCCTCAGTTTCTTCATATCTGATTTAATAAGATTTCATTTAATCCAAATTCTTATTTCAATGACAGATTATTGGGGATCCAGGAGTCACCTTCATAACCTCCAACAGTAAACTTGGTATAGTTTAGAAACTGCCAGCTTCTTATTTACTTGTGTAATGTAGAGTATGATAACACCACATGACAACTGTTGGGAGAGACTAGCTGTGGCTCTGTAGTATTGTGTGAGACCTATTTCTATAAGAATTTATTATCATAAAAATAAAGTTCCTTCAGTAATGACCCCATAGAAGGAGCAGCCTCAAGAGCTCTAGCAGGGATTCCAAACCTGAATTAAAATAGACTATTTTGCATATGGGGAATTAGACCCAAGTTGCTGATAAGTGATTTCATTATGTCTGGTATTATCAAAATGACTGCTGAAAGAATTAAAAGTGATTAGCTGCAGAGTATAAGTGGTGCCTATTTGCTTCTTGGAGTGTCCGGGAACTTTAAAAAATGCAATTGGCTAAAAGGAAATGAAAATAATCTAGGACAAAAAGCTATTTATATATGTGTGCATGTATATACGTAGGTGCATGCATACGTATATGTGTATATATATGTGTGTGTGTGTATGTATCTATGTCTCTTTGGAGGTTTACTAGGCATTATTTTTGATAGTAGTATTCTAAAGTTCACATAGAGCAAAGCAGCATTTCCTAGGCATTCAAGAAAATCATCGAGTATTCAATTCAACTTGAAAATAAATATTTCTTTGGAATCTATTATGAAAAGGCAAACAGTACTAGGTCCTACAGGGCATAGTTTCAGAATCCAAAAATGTTAATCTAAACAATAAAGCTACAGAGGACTGGTAACAGCCTTATGTCCTTACAAAAATTACACCTTGTTAGACTAATTAAATGTCGTTTTGTGACCATGGGCCCAGCCTGTTAGGTCAAGTGGCTATTGTGGCCATCATCTAGCCTGGATGTCCCCCAGATTTTGATTTTGTTTGTGAGGTCGCCTCATGTCAGCTGGGAAGATAGGCTCCAGCCCCTCCTCTTTGTTGGCTGTACTGTGAACTCCTTGAGGATCAAAACCACAGCTATTCATTCTAGAATTTCCAGAGCCCAGCATAGTGCCTAGCACCCAGTAGTCATGCAATGTATGTATGTGGAATTTAAAGGGAAATCCTAGCTCAAGCAAGGTTTATAAATGAGTCATCATCAGTTTGGGTGGAGGGGGGAGATCATGTAGAGTAACATGTAGTGTTCTGATGCCTGAGGCCTCTGCTCAGTGCTGCCCACAGTCTGTCTTCCTCAGTGACCCAGAACTAGAATAGAGGGCCCACCTATCTTATTTTCTGGGGACACCAGGCTGGGTGGGTGAAGTAATAGGCAATTATTCACACCTGTATGTATTTTTCTTCTCTTAAATCTGTGCTGGGGCTGTGACTTGGTTTAATCAATAAAACGCAGCAGAAATAACACTGTGCCAGTCTGGGGTCTTAAGTCTTAAAAAGTCCTGAGGGTTTTTGTTTTTGTGCTCTTGGGAGCTTTAAGCTACCATGTGAGAAGTCCGGGTATCTTGTCGGAGAAAATATGTGGAGAGTCCACATGGAAAGAGAGAAGCTCTGAGACTACATGGAGAGAGAGAGTCCCAGACATCCCAACATATGAGCTGAGCTCATTTCCTAGCTTGCCCCAACAGCTGAATGCAGCTACGCAAGAGATCAACGGCAAGACCTGCAGAAGAACTACCCAGGTGAGCCCAGCCAAAACTGAAAAATCATGAGCAAGTAAAATGGGTGTTGTGTTTTTTTCCCACATTTTTAAAGTTGAGGTGACGTTCACATAACATAAAATTAACCATTTTAGAGTGTACAATTCAATGGCATTTAGTGTATTCACAGTGTTGTACAACCACCATCTCTGTTACAAAAATGTTACAAAACATTTTCATGGGTAGGAAACTCCCTACTCATTAAGTAGTTGCTGCCTATTGTCCTACCCCTCCAGCCTCTGGCAACCACTTATCTGCTTTCTGTCTCTATGGATTTACTTATTCTAGACATTTCATCCAAATGGAAACGTACAATATGTGATCTTTTGTGTGTGGTTTCTTTCACTTGGCATAATATTTTTGAGGTTCATCCATGCTGTAGCATGTATCAGTACTTTATTCCTTTTCATGGATGAATAATATTCCATTGTATGGATATACTACATTTTTTTTTATCCATTCATCTGTTGAAAGATAGTTGGGTTGTTCCTACCTTTTGGCTATTGTGAATAATGCCACTATAAACATGTATGTACATGTATTTGTTTGAGTACCAGTTTTCAGATCTTTTGAGGTTATCCCTAGGAGTGGAATTGCTGGGTCAGATGGTAATTCAATGTTTAACTTTTTGAAAAAAATAGTTGTTGTTTTAAGCCACTAAATTTTGAGGTGGTTTGTTATACAACAATAGGTAATTTAAAAATTGCATAAACAATATTAGGAGGACTGGGCTGTGTACAATTGGAATCTTTCTTAGTAGACTGTGACTTCCAATCTCCTAGCAAGACAGAATAGAAAAACTAGTGTAGATATAAAATGATGAACTTAGTTTCGTTAGCTCTAAGGGTCAAGCTTCGGCAGCTCAGGTCAGCAGAGGGACCATACAGAAAGGAAGCTGCAAGATAAGGTGAGAATGCATAAAGCAGACTCAGGTGTTTGGAGTCTAGTGTAGTCACCAAAAGATATTTACAAAGACTTACGGCCTGTAATTTAAAGGCTTTGGCCTGGTGCGGGGGGGTGGTGTTGTTAAGGTGGGAGGGAATTGACATTTATAGAGCACTTGGTAAATATAAAACACTCTACTGAATACTCTAAATCTTTTACCTCATTTAAACCACACAACAATACTGTGACATAAGAATTTTTAACTTCAATATTTCAGACGTATTGAGAATGAGATAATTCACAACTGTGTACCCATAACCCAGCTCAAGAAATAAAATAGTAGAAGTGTATTTGAAGCCCCCTGTGTACTCCTCTGGGGCCGTGGTGGTGCAGTGGTTAAGAGATCATCAGCTAACCAAAAGGTCAGAAGTTTGAATCTACCAGCTGCTCCTTGGAAACCCTATGAGGCAGTTCTACTCTGTCCTATAGGGTCGCTATGAGTTAGAATTGACTCAACAACAATGGGGTTTTTTTGGTTTAGTGTACTCCTCCATGATCACATTTACCTCCCTTTCCCCCACCTCACAGAGGTAACTACTATCCTGAATTTGGTGTTTATCATTCCTATGGATGTCTTTATAATTTTACTGCAGGCTTTATATTTGCACAACATATCTGTATGAATCCCTAAGTAATCTTTGGTATTGATTTGCATGTGTTTAAACTTTATAGAGATGGTTTCATACCATGTGCTTCTTATTGCAGCTGGGATTTTGGTCAATATTAGGTTTGTGAGATGCATCCATGTTATGGCATGTAGCTTTATTTCATTCATAGTCACTGCTATACAGTATTCTATTGTGATAATATCCTACAATTTATTCAGCCAGCCTCCTGTTGGTGGATTTTGTCTTCAGTCCTTTGCTATTACAAGCGATGTTGTAGTGGACATCCTTGTACATGATTTCTTGTAGATATCAAGAAATTGCATTGCTGGGCCAAAGAGTGTGAACAGCTTCAACTTTATTAGATATTGATAAAACAGTCTTCATATTTACATCTCACTCACAATGTATTACCACAACTAATCTGTCAGTTTGTCATACTGTGGTGGCTTTTGTGTTACCGTGATTCTGGAAGCTATGCCACTGGTATTCCAAATACCAGGAGGGTCAACCATGGGGGACAGGTTTCAACTGAGCATCCAGACTAGTACAGACTAGGAAAAAGGACCTGGCAATTTACTTCTGAAAAAACTGGCCAGTGAAGACCTTACGAATAGCAGTGGAACATTGTCTTGTATATTGCTGGAAGATGAGCCCCTCAGGTTGAAAGGTACTCAAATACAACTGGGGAAGAGCTGCCTCCTCAAAGTAGAGTTGACCTTAATGACATGGATGGAGTTAAGCTTTCTAAACCTTCATTTGCTAATGTAGCACCACTCAAAATGAGAAGAAACATCGGCAAACATCCATTAATAATCAGGAAGTGGAATGTACAAAGTATGAATCTAGGAAAATTAGAAGCCGTTGAAAATGAAATGGAATGCATAAAGATCGGTATCCTAGGCATTAGTGAGATGAAATGGACTGTTATTGACCATTTTGAATTGGACAATTATATGCTCTATTATGCTGGGAATGACAACTTGAAGAGAAATGGCAATGCATTCATCGTCAAAAAGAACATTTCAAGATCTATCCCGAAGTACAATGTTGTCAGTGATAGGATAATATCCATATGCCTACAAGGAAAACTAGTTATTAAGACTATTATTCAAATTTACATACCAACCACTGAGGCCAAAGATGAAGAAACTGAAGATTTTCACCAACTTCTGCAGTCTGAAATTGATCAAACATGCAATAAAGATGCTTTGGTAATTACTAGTTATTGGAATGAAAAAGCTGGAAACAAAGAAGAAGGATCAGTAGTTGGAAAATATGGTCTTGGTGATAGAAACAATGCTGGATATTGCAAGATAGAATTTTGCAAGACCAATGATTTATTCATTGCAAATACCATTTTTTAACAACATAAAACACTTGGACCTCACCAAATGGAATACACAGGAATCAAATCAACTGCATCTGTGGAAAGAGATGATGGATAATCTCAATATTATCAGTCAGAACAATGCCAGGGGCTTATATGCAAGTTCAAGTTGAAGCTGAAGAAAGTCCACAAGAGCCAAAGTACGACCTTGAGTATGTCCCACCTAAATTTAGAGACTATCTCCAAGATGCCTTGCACACTAATGACCGAAGACCAGATGGGTTGTGGAATGACATCAAGGACATCATACATGAAGAAAGAAAGAGGTCATTAAGAACACAGGAAATAAAGAAAAGACCAAAATGGATGTTAGGAGAGACTCTGAAACTTGCTCTTGAATGTAGAGTAGCCGAAGTGAATGGAAAAATGATGAAATAAAAGAGTCGAACAGAAGATTTCAAGGGCAGCTCGAGAAGACAGAGTAAAGTATTATAATGACACGTGCAAAGACCTGGAGTTAGAAAACCAAAAGGGAAGAACACACTCAGCATTTCTCAAGCTGAAAGAACTGAAGAAAAAAATTCAAGCCTTGAGTTGCTATTTTGAAAAATTCTATGGGCAAAATATTGAAAGACACAGGAAACATCAAAAGTCATTGTACCAAAAAGAATTGGTCAATGTTCAATCATTTCAGGAGGTAGCATATGATCAAAAACTAATAGTATTGAAGGAAGAGGTCCAAGCTGCACTGAAGGCATTGGTGAAAAACAAGGCTCCAGTAATTGACGGAATACCAATTGAGATGTTTCAACAAAGGGATGCAATACTGGAGGTGCTCACTCGTCTTGCCAAGAAATTTGGAAGACAAGCTACCCGGCCAACTGATTGGAAGAGATTTGTATTTCTGCCCATTCCAAAGAAAGGTGATCCAACAGAATGCAGAAATTATCAAACAATATCATTAATATCACAGGCAAGTAAAATTTTGCTGAAGATCATTCAAAAGCAGTTGCAGCAGTACATTGACAAGGAATTGTCAGAAATTCAAGCTGGATTCAGAAGAGGACATGGAACTAAGGATATCATTGCTGATGTCAGATGGATCTTTGTGGAAAGCTGAGAATACCAGAAAGATGTTTACCTGTGTTTTATTGACTATGCAAAGGCATTCAATTGTGTGGATCATAACAAATTATGGATAACATTGTGGAGAAGTGGAATTCCAGAACACTTAATTGGGCTCATGCCGAACTTGTACAAAGACCAAGAGGCAGTTGTACGAACAGAACAAGGGGAAGCTGCATGGTTTAAAGTTAGGAAAAGTATGCATCAAGGTGGTATCCTTTCACACTACTTATTCAACCTGTATGCTGAGCAAATAATCCGAGAAGCTGGACTATATGAAGAAGAACAGAGCATTAAGACTGGAAGAAGGCTCATTAACAACCTGCATTATGCAGATGACACAAGCTTGCTTGCTAAGAAAGTGGAGAGGGCTTGAAGCACTTACTGATGAAGATCAAAAGCTACAGCCTTCAGTATGGATTACACCTCAACACAAAGAAAACAAAGATCCTCACGGTGGACCAATAACCAACATGATGATAAATGGAGAAAAGATTGAAGTTGTCAAGGATTTCATTTTTCCTTGGATCCACAATCAATGTCCATGGAAGCAGCAGTCAAGAAATCAAAGGACGCATTGCATTGGTAAATCTGCTGCAAAAGACTTCTTTAAAGTGTTAAAAAGCACAGATGCCACTTTAAGGCCTAAGGTGCGCCTGACCCAAGCCATGATGTTTTCAGTCGCCTCATATGCATGTGAAAGCTGGACAATGAATAAGGAAGACTGAGGAAGGATTGATGCCTTTGAATTACGATGTTGGCAAAGAATATGGACTATACCATGGACTGCCAAAAGAATGAACAAATCTGCTTTGGAAGAAGTACAGCCAGAATACTCCTTAGAAGCAAGGATGGTAAGACTTCATCTTACGTACTCTGGACATGTTATCAGGAGGGACCAGTCCCTGGAGAAGGACATGATCCTTGGTAAAGTAGAGGGACAGTGAAAAAGAGGAAAACTTTCGACAGAATGGATTGACACAGTGGTTGCAATAATGGGCTCAAACATAGCGGTAATTGTGAAGATGGCACAGGGCCGGGCAATGTTTTCTTCTGTTGTACATAGGGTCCCTATGAGTCAGAACCGACTCAAAATCACCTAACAACAACAACAGCACAATGTATGAAGGATCTATTTCTCTACCTCCTTGCCATATGTGATATTACCAGACTCTAAAAGTTTTGCCAATTGGATTGTGTGCAATAATGTCTCTTTTGGATTTTAAATTTTAATTTCCACAGTGATAAGGGAGTTAACATGTACATATTCACCATTCAGTCTTTCTCTTCTGTGAACATCTTCATATACTTTGCCCATTTTTCTTTTGGGCTGTTTGTTTTCTTTTAATTGATTTTTAAGAATATCATTCTTTTAATTGATTTTTAAGGGAATCTTTATATATAGAAAGTGAAGCCCCTGAGCAATCACAGAGCTAAAATGTGTCTGATGTCAGTTTGACTCAGTGGGTGGAAAATATACTAATCTTTGTCAGTTATATGCATTGATGCATATAACATAAACAAGTTTTTTTTTTTATCCTGATTTACAGTTGAGGAAATAGAGACTTAGAAAGATAAAGTAAATTTCTCAATCTTACACAGCTAGAGATAGGCAGAACTAGGATTTTAGCCCAGGTCTAACTGACTATGCTCTGAGTTAAACATGAAATACAGCAGCTGGATTCCATCCACTTACATTTGAAGTCTTTATTAGTAAGAAACTTTTGAAATAGACATTTCTGAGATCACCAGAATTGTTCCTCTTGGGACCTCTTATTCTTAGAAGATTCAACTTAATGCCTTAAAACAAGTCAGAGAGTGAGAAAGAAATTCAAACATCTTTTATTGTCAGATCCATACAACTCCATGGATTTGCTTGTATTTTTCATAATTCTTAAATAGAACATACACATATACACTCTAACATGCCTGCACACTTAGATTATTTTCTGCCACCAAATAATAGTACTTATTGGTTCAAAAACAACAACAACAACAAAACCCATCGTCACTGAGTCGATTCTGACTCATAGCAACCCTATAGGACAGAGTAGACCCATAGAGTTTCCAGGGCTGTAACGTTTAATGTTGGAAGTAGACTGCCACATCTTTCTCCTGCCCAGCTACTGGTGGGTTAGAACCGCTGATTTTTCAGTTAGCAGCTCAGTGCTTAACCACTGAACCACCAAGGGTCCTTTCAACTGGGTCATAGATATTATTAAAAAGTAGTTTATTGTGAATGATCAGTTGTCATAAAAAAATGCCTTACATTTTATTATGGCTGATTCATTTGATTGGGCTATTAAAATCTGATGAAAAAAAAAAATCCCCACGAAAACAAGAATCCACTGATACCCCAAAACTGTGGGTTTAAAAGCCGTATAGAGACAAACTTATAATAACTGGAAAAAAAAAAAGCAGTGTCTGGCTTTATATGGAATCGTGGAAGAAGAGGAGTTTTTCCCAAGGAACAATTGGTTTGCAATTATAAATAAGACAAAACCAAAAGAGGGTAATATAAACTAGAAGAGCATAAGAAATGTTCAAAGAAATTGAGTGCTCATACATTCATTTATTTTATTTATTTTTCAACATATATTTATTGAGGGCCTACTATGGCCCAGGTGCCATCCCTGCCTTCCTGAAGCTTAGTAGTGAGGAGGAAAGGAATAGCCATTAAATATCTGATTCTGCAGTCAGGGTCCTATCTACGGAAAACAGTGCCTGTGGCAATTAGTTTTAAATTGCTGAATGATCTCTCACAGCTAGTGATGGAAACGGTGATGGCTCACAGAAACTGCTCATTAGCGCCCCTCTGGAAGCATCGCCCAGGGCCATACCTTAGTTCCGTCTCTGTTTGCAGTCATTGGACACATTATAATATATGCCATGAAGGAGAAGTATGGAATACACCAACGAAGTGGAAATGGAAAGTTTTCCAGGAGAATTACTTACTTGATGTCAGTTTGGCCCAGTGGGTGGAAAATATACTCTGATCCATAAGAGAAAGATGGAAAGCAAAGAGTTACTGGGACTAAATAGGGGAAATTGAATAAGTACAACGATGTGCTATCTATGCCACAGAACCAGAGTCAGTGAAGTATGAAACAAATCAGGAAAAAAGACTGAGAAAGTGATCATAGATTTGCTTACTTCTCTTACTGTAAGAGGCGTATTAATTGCTGAGAAGCCAAAAGGTTACTAAAGAAGAAAAAAGAAGCTCCCAAGGGGTGGCAATCAGAGAGCTAAAACGACAAGAAAGGAACAATTAGCAGCAGGCTGTGAAACGGTGGACAAGATGCAGACAGGAGAAGAAGCACCAGCCTTCTTAAGAGGGCTCCTGGGAAGCAGGGAGTGGACTCAGGCAGGTGATCATGTATGTGGCAGTATTAAAGGTGAAGGCTATGTTCTGTTTTAGAAAAGTGGAAAAGAGCCTTAGTGTGAATAGGGACCCAACACCAGGTGGGAAAGAGTCCCTGGGTGGTGCAAATGGTTATGTGCTCAGCTGCTAACCAAAAGGTTGGATATTTGAGTCCACCCAGAGGTGCCTCTGAAGAAAGCCCTGGTGATCTACTTCCAAAAAATCAGCCATTGAAAACCCTATGGAGTGAAGTTCTACTCTGACACACAGGGGGTCGCCATGAGTCAGAACTGACTCCACGACAACTTTTTTTTAAAATTAGGTGGGAAACAGAAGTGCAAACTCATATATGTGCTTAATAAGAGGAATCAAAAATGCTCCCTCCAGGAGGAGAAACTAAGAGGCCCAAGGACAATGAATTGTCCGCTTGACTTGAGGCAGAATAAACTTGCCAAGTTTCTTGATTCACAGGGAGCACAGCTTTTTCATTTTCGTGCCAAAAGAGCATCTCCTAGGATATGGAGACCATCTGTGTTAAGGAGCAAAGCCCTTAAAGATGATTTCAATGTAAAATGTGGCGTGACGGGGGCCATATTGTCTGACAACGTCCAACCCCTTTCGTATTTCAACAAGTTAAGCACAAAGGAAGTAAAAAACTGCCCACAACAATGAACCAGAATTCCCAGACAGCTCCAGGGGAGAGGGAGAAGGCTTTGACAGAATTAAGACAAGTCAGCATGGATGTGCACAAAGGTGTCTAAAATCACAACGTACAGGGTTTGAAATGAGGAAAGAAAGATGGCCAGCTCAGTGAGAAGCCACAGGCGTGGGCCCCACGCCGCCCCAACCCCTTGCCACTGAGGATCAGAGCAGGAAGGATGAGAAACTGTCTTGCCTGCTCACACACAGGTCACTCATTTGCACGAGTCCTGGCCCCGCAAGCCTCTGCTTGCCAACATTAATTCTGCGCAGGTCATGTCAGTTTCCAATGGTTGCCCAGCTGGGCTTGGTTATACCAATCTCTTGATAAACCAACTCTTGCTTTTCATCCTGAAATCCTTAAGGATGCAGTGATAATATGTTTGGGATTTGCTTCAAAATAGCCCCAGACTGGGGTGGGGGAAGTGGGTGAGGGTATAGATGAAGCAAGATTGTGTATGAGCTCCTCATTGTTGAAGCTGGAGAAGGGCACATGGAGAGTCATTATACTACTGTCTACTTTTTTATATGTTTGAAATTTTGCATTAAAAAAAGAAAAGAAGCTCTCATCAGTTTACCTCTCCTATGTGAAGGACTTTTCTGATTGCTTCACATTCTTTCTTTTCTCCTCAAGGAGTATTGTTTCTCTTTTCTCCCTTCTCATCTTTTCATTTAACAAACCTCTCTAGATATTTCTTTTTCTCTTTTTTTAAATTGTACTTTAGATGAAGGTTTACAGAACAAATAGTTAACAATGGTTAACAACCCCATGACATGTCAACACTGTCCCTTCTCAACCTTGGGTTCCCTATTACCAGCTTTCCTGTCCCCTCCTGCCTTCTAGTCCTTGTCCCTTGACTGGTGTGCCCCTTTAGTCTCGTTTTGTTTTATAGGGCTGTCTAATCTTTGGCTGAAGGGTGAACCTCAGGAGTGACTTCATTACTGAGCTAAAAGGGTGTCTGGGGGCCATACTCTCGGGGTTTCTCCAGTCTCTGTCAGGCCAGTAAGTCTGGCCTTTTTTTGTGAGTTAGAATTATGTTCTACATCCTTCTCCAGCTCTGTGCAGAACTCTCTGTTGTGATCCCGGTCAGAGTAGTCAGTGGTGGTAGCCGGGCATCATCTAGTTGTACTGGACTCAGTCTGGTGGAGGCCGTGGTAGCTGTGGTCCAATAGTCCTTTGGACTAATCTTTTCCTTGTATCTTGTTCTCTTCATTTTCCCTTGCTCCTGAAGGGGTGAAACCAGTGGAGTATCTTAGATGGCTCCTCACAGGCTTTGAAGACCCCAGACGCAACTCACCAAGGTAGAATGTAGAACATTGTCTTTATAAACTGTGTTATGCCAATTGAGCTAGACGTTCCCTGAGACCATGGTCCCCACAGCCCTCCGCCCAGCAATTCAGTCCCTCAAGGAGTTTGGAAGTGTCTATGGAGCTTCCATGACCTTTCTTTGTACAAGTTGTGCTGGCTTCCCCAGTATTGTGTACTGTCTTACCTTTCACCGAAGTTACCACTTGTCTATTGTCTATTTAGTGTTTTTCTAGAGATTTCTTTTGGGCAAGGCACTTTACTGGGCAACAAGGGATGGGCAAGCAGGTAGATGAGCCTTAGTTATTGCCTTCTAAGGATTCACAATCTAATAGAGAAGAGAGATGGAGCTTATATAGGTGTGGCCAGGCAGGCTGGCAGAAGGGCTGGCACAAGAGGAGAGAAGAAAAACGGTTCTGGTCATTGCCCTCTAGAAGGACTTCCTGGCAGATGTGGGATTTGAGCTGATTCCTGAAAGAGGAGCATGATTTTGTCTGGTGGATATGGGGGTATAAGCCTATCCCTAACATTTGCAAGGCTGGGACAAGAGTTAGCTGGGAAAAACTAGCAAACTGGTAAATCAAATATGTTCTATCCTCCTACCTTGACAAATATATCTTCCTAACAATCTGAAAAGCCAGGTTAAAATTTAAGATTCTTGGAATCCTTAAAATTCTGGGCTGGAGCATGACCACATGAGGAGAGCTGATCCCTGGCTGTGGTCCCCTGGCCTATAGCTTGTCTCTCTTCTCTTCTCACTTTGGGTTCTATCCCTCACTACACAGGGCCTGGTGCACACACAAGTGACACTGGAAGCCCCCATTTCCAAAATTAGTTAAAAAAAAAAACAACAACTCACGAACAGCCACCCCTTGACCACCCGTCAGCCCTCTAGGTGCTCACACTAGTAGTGTCACCATTTGCCTTTGAGAGGACAGACACAGGGCAGAGACACAGTCAGGCCCTGGAACCTGGTTTGGAGTCATTTGGGCAGGAAATTCTGGGATCCCAGCCAGCCTGTGTTTGGTGTCAAAGCAGGCTGGAGGGAGCCCAGGCTCTGGGTGGGCACATTTCCTTGGCCCAGCAGATTCCTTGCCCTTTGAGAGGAAGACAGCTAGAGGATGGCCAGAGTGGGGACTTCCAAAGCACATAACCTCTTACCACTCCCTAACTGTATGCTTTCAGGTAAGTAACTCAACTTTTCAAGCCTTTGGTTTTTTAATTTGCAAAATGAGGGTGATAATAGGACCTTCCTTATTGGGTTGCATTGATAATTAAATGAGATGACACACATACAGCTATTAAAAAAGCACTTGACATGTTATAATTGCTCAATGAGTGAAAATAAAGCTGGCTTGATTTCTCTCCCACTGAATTAATTGAACATACTGGTTGCTTTTGGGGCGAATGAATGAAAAGGATGTAGAAAGAGCTTCCAAGAATCTTGTATACACTTTAATGAGCAAATCTTAACTAGGTATGTAGATAAGAGTCATTTGTCATTAATTTTGTGTGTGCCGAGCTGAAGTTTACCATTGCTTGAAAGAAAGGTCGGGTAAGCCCAGTCACAGGGAATCAAGATCGAAGAAGAAACGTTTTCCTTCTCATCACGGAAGACAAGTACATTTCTTGCCACTCTCTGCCTTTAGTGGCAGCAGTTTGCCCACAACCATGTGATTTGAATAATGCGCTAATCACAATTATTGACCAGTTACTCCAGGTGAAGATAGAATAAGTGACTGGAAGCATTACAACCTTACTTCCCCCATGCATTTCCATTCGTGCAATCTATACTTAGGGCTATAGAGGTGGTTTAACACTGCCTCTGGAGCCAGACAGCCTGAAATCATACCCCAGCTTTGCCATTTAACAGTGTGACCGTAGGCAAGTCTCCTAACTTCTCTGTGTTTCAGTTTCCTTATTTGTAAAATGGGAATCATAATAATAATAAGGCCTACTTATTGTGGGAATTAAATAATTTAATATATCTAAAGTGCTTGGAACAGGCACATAGTATGCCCTATATAAGTGTGATTTTAATGTCATCATGATGAATTCTGATAGGCCTCTCTTTACTCATCAACCACCACTCACTAACACTTTTTCAGAATTATTGGGGCTTAATTATGTAGGAGAAGCCCTGGTGGTGCAGTGGTTAAGAGCTACGGCTGCTAACTCCAAGGTCGCAGTTTGAATCTTCCAGCTGCACCTTGGAAACCCTACGAGGGCAGTTCTACCCTGTCCTACAGGGTTGCTTTGAGTCGGAATCAACTCAACAGCAGTGGGTTTAATCATGTAGGAAACTTTAATAGTAATAATAGTCAACAATTTATTGGATTTTTTTATTATGTGTGAGGCACTTTTTCAATTTTTTTTTTTTTTTACTATAATCATCAGCTCATTTATTCCTTACATCAATCCTTTGAGGAAGGCATTATTATCATCTGCATTTGGTGAATGTGGAAACTGAGGGCCAGAGAGGGGAAGTAACTTGATCAGGGTCACACAGCTAATTCTTGATGAAGCCAGATTTGAAACCCATGTTGGCTGAGTGCAAAAGCCATGCCTGCTACTGCCCTGAACTGCTTGAATGGAAAGTTGACTATTTCCCCAGTGCCAATGATGAAGACAGATATAAGTTGCTGAGAACAAACGCATTACTTAAACTACACTTACTGTGTTGTTTTCAGGAAGGGGCTCAGAGAATGGAATCCTTATACCTGTGTAGTGAAAAGAAGATGCAGGTGTGAGGAAGCAGTCTCTCTCATTTAGCGGTGACAGCCAACTGCCCTGCAGAGCCATAGCACAGGTACCATATGTGAAGGTGGCCAGCAATCCTGGAATGTAGTGAGGTCCCTTACTGCTACGGTATGTGGTATGATTACCCTGGGATGAGATAAAGCATCAGGTGTAGGCTGCAGCTGATGGTCTCACTCCTTTTCAACCACATGGATATTTAGGGACAAGAGGGGTGATTGATCCAATGGAATGATTCGCTGACTTGGTTCTTCTTTCCTGGACAGACCTTCACTGGTCTTTCCTAATATTAATGTGTGCCCGGGGTGGGGAGTGGTCTTTGACAAGGGACAGATTCAAAGTTGGCTGTGTCCCTAATACCCAGGAGCGTTACTGAAAGGGAGTCCTCAAGGAAGAGTGGGACTGAATGCTAGGTGCTGGAGGGGAGTAGCTATCTAGACCTTTGCACAGTGGAAACCAGTGATCTGTTACCAATCCCAGAAATCCTAAAGAACCATAGATGGTTTGGGCTAGAGGAAAACTTGGAGATCATTGAGATGAAACTCCATTTACATAGTGAAAAACTGAGAAATGGAGGTCCCAAGAGGGGGGAGAAACTTTTCTAAGGTCACGCAGCATGCCTCCCTTTTTTTCAGTTTGCCATGGTGAGTTTCTTCCTATTTGCATCTACTGCAGGGTGCCCTGGGACAAACTCCTTCTGGCATATTTATCAGCTGTGCAAAGTCTACACAGTGAGATGTTTTCTTTCATTTAAAACTAATGTTGCCTTACCAGTTGAAATTGAAGTCCCCACAAGGACTGTTTTCTTACTAGGATAATTTTGCTACAAGCTTTTCATTAATCCAATCATAAATTCAGTAATGTTTTTTGGCAGCTTATTGAAGTCTTCAGGAACCGCAGGGTACTGAATGCATTGTCTGTTTTTATGACCAAAAGAAAAAGAAAGAAACAACAAGCTAAGTAAGCTCAATTAAAATTGGTTTTATTTCATGTAATGTAGGAAACTCTTTCACTCACTTGTTCATCTAACAAACAAATGTGTACTGAGCACCTACTGGGTGTACTAGAGGCCAGTGGGGCTACAAAGATGAATCCTTCAGCAAACACTGAATGTCCACTCCTTTTTAAGGAGCTCATAGCCTGTAAACAATTTATAAGCCAATTGCCCTAATACAGGGAATAAGGTAGTAAGGGCCACAAAAGATAAATGGTCAAAGGAGAAAAGGGTCATGTCTAATGAGAACAAGGAAAACTTTATGGAGGAGGTGACATTTGACTGGGCTTTGACTGTAGGTAGGATTTGGACATGCACAAATAGTCCTGAAGGACATTCAGGATGGGGGACATGGAGAGTTCAGAGGCAATTGGGAGTCATGGAGTGTTTCAGCTTGACTAGAGTATGGTTTTTAAATCAGGTTTGCTGGAGATGCTTCAGGGGATACTGCAGGGGAGAGAGAAGGTCAAATAGGTGGACCTGGAGGACCACCTACCCCAGTTTCAACCAAGGTACCTCTGCTTTGATCTATTTTTACATTAGGCTTCCATATAAAATCTCATTTAGGGAGGGGGAAGCGGCCCACTAATAAAAATTGAAAACAACTGGACTAGATAGGGTGTACAGTGAGGAAGTCAGAGATAAGACTGGAAGAGTTAGGCTGAGGGCTGAACACAAGGACCTTGAATGCAGGCTTAGGAATGTGGGCTTTGTTATGTAGGTAGTGATAATGAGCCACTGGGGAATTAGGGAGTGAAAGGATGAGCGTTGTGACTGTAGGAGGGAGGGTGGATTGGAGCAGGCAAGGCTGGAGGTAAGGGCATCAGTTAGAGAGTTGTTACTGTAGCCTGGATGCCTATTTTTTTAGTGCTGCTATGTACAAAGCAGTGTCCTGGGTACTAGGGCTACAGTAGTGAACAATCTCTGTGTGTGTTTGTGTTTCTGAGTGCTCAATTCTGATCCATTGGACTGTTTTCTGAGTCAGTAACACACACAGTTCTTATCACTCTGGCCTTAATAACTGGCAGGGTGATACTGAATTTTTAAATTTTTTATAAGCAGTATACATACATGATAAACAGAATATATTGAAGTTGTCAAGGATTTCATTTTACTTGGCTCCACAATCAACATCCGTGGAAGCAGCAGTCAAGAAATCAAACAACGTATTATGTTAGGCAAATCCGCTGCAAAAGACCTCTTTAAAGTGTTGAAAAGCAAGGATGTCACTTGACCCAAGCCATGGTGTTTTCAGTCACCTTATATGCATGTGAAATCTGGACAATGAATAAGGAAGACAGAAGAAGAACTGATGCCTTTGAATTATGGTGTTGGTGAAGAATATTGAATATACCATAGACTGTCAAAAGAACGAACAAATCTGTCTTAGAAGTACAGCCAGAATACCCCTTAGAAAGGAGGATGGCGAGACTTCATCTCACGTACTTTGGACATGTTATGAGGAGGAACCAGTCCCTGGAGAAGGACATCATGCTTGGTAAAGTAGAGGGTCAGTGAAAAAGAGGAAGACCCTCAATGAGATGGATTGACACAGTGGCTACAATGACAAGTTCAAGCATAGCAACAATTGTGAGGATGGCACAGGACTGGGCAGTGCATGGTTGAGTTCTGCTATACATAGGATCACTATGAGTCAGAACCAACTTGATGGCACCTAACAACAAATATATATATATATATATATATATATATATATATATATATATATATATATATATACACACACACACACACAAAGCTTGTTTGCTGCTTTCTGTCAAAGTTGGGTGATATTTTAGTGGAGAATTTGTGTGGGTATAATTTAGGAATCATATAAACCATCATATTCCTTTTTCCTCCCTGGTGAAATGAGTTATTTAGCCTTCTACACTTTGGACTCTAACCACTTGCCTGGCCTGTTCTTCCCCTTTTATCTGTACAATAAGCATTTCCTACATTCTAGCCAAACCAGAGGCCTCTGAACATATTCTAAACTTTCCTGTTTTTATGCTTTTCTTTGCTTATGCTGCTTCTTCTCCCTGGATACTTCTCCCTTCTCAGGGCTACATATCGAAATTCTACCTATCCTGTAAGGCTCACCTCTAACATCACTTTCTCCACGAATCCTTTCCCCCCAGCAGGCTATGATTTCTCGCTGCCCTGAATCCTGACACGTTTGCTTGGCACTTTCTTTCCGGTTCTTTCCTTACTGGACCCAGTCTGATAGTCATTTGTGTACTTGCTCATGAGGTCCTTGAGAGCAGGGCTTGGGTTTTACTTTTTGATTTCCCCAGCACCCAAAACAGTGCATGGAGCAGGTGTTCAGTAATTGCCTTGTGTGCTGAATTTGGTAGAATAACTTGATTTTACTGTTTACCTCTGATTAGGTCCCTTACTACCAACAGAATGGAGGCCTGCTTTCAAGATCCAACAGAAACCAAGTTATTTTGCAGTGTTGGGTGTAGATTCTGTCTTCTGTTCCCTACCTCCTTTTTCCTTTTTAAAGAAAATTGCTTATTAATAGAACTGGGGTCATAGTAGACCCAAGACCAGTTAAAAGTGTGTTTCCTTTGAATTCCTGTTTGAAATATTTTATGCACAGCATTTCCATGCCCTCTTGACTTAGCCTTAGTGGCAGGACAATTCAATAGTAAATGTAAACAGCTTTCTTGGCATCATTTTGACTTTGTTTTGGCATCTGGGAGGCCCAGCCAGAGATGAGTGACTAAAGACAGACACAGTGGGGTCAGGGGACATCACTAACACCTACTTCCCTGCCTAAGGATGAGATATCAGGCTGTTAACTGAGTATAATCGCTGCATTTGAAGGGACACAAAGTGACCGGTAGTATATCCAGAGCTATGAAACGGAAAGCTATGCTGTCATGGGCCTCTATTACATTTCATAAAATGTGGTAAAACATTTACAGCTTCAATTATGTTTCTTTTGAAGGCTGTAGAAATCGAATTGACAGAGGGGTGAATTAGACGGCACCTTTGGCCACTTACAAGATTGGATCCTTGGGGACAAAATGGTACAATGGAAAGAGTTTTGACCTTAGACAAGTACATCTCTCTCAGCCTTTTTTCCTCACTGGTAAAGTGGGAAAATACCATCCACCTTGTAGGGTATTTTTCAGAATTAAATGAAAGTGCCTAACACAATCCCTGACACATAAATGTATACTCAATAAACATAGCTCCCTTCTCCTTTCTTTCCTTCACAAAGATGAACACTCTCCAATTAAGTATTTAAATAGAGGGACAAACACATTCATTACCCAAGGAAATCCTGCATCTTGTAAAGGAAGACTATATTCTTCAGTGCATAAACATAGCCTACGTTCTAGGCCTTTCCCATTCAAAGTGATACATGAATCAGCAGCATCAACATCACCTGGGAGCTCATAAGAAATCTGAATCTTGGGCCCCATCGTAGACCTACAGAATAGAATCTGCATTTTCTCAAGGTCCTCAAATGATTTACATACACATTAAATTTTGAGAAGCCCAACTCTACCTACCGCCTTTCAGAAAAAAACAGGAAACCATCCCAACGGGCTATGACCTGGTTTGTCTTAAAGAAGGTCTTAACTAATGGACCTCAATATCACAACTGACATTGACAATGACTACATTTATCGTTTGCAATATTTTAGTGAGTTTAACAATAGAAAAGGGGAAATAAAATACAACTTTTTAAAAGGTCCTCAATAGGACAGGAATATCTTTTTTTTTTCAGTATCAGCTGATCCTTAACCCAAATGTTGGCATGGAGAACAGAGAAGTCTGTTTATGTATGCAGAAAAGTTGTTATTTAAAATAAAAACATTCATTCTCATTTGTTTCTTTCAACTAAGTAGAGTTTAAATTATGTTTTAAATGCACCCATTTGGTTTGTAAAGCTCACAGGTATACTATTTTACATAAATTCTACGATTATAAAGCTGGTGACTCCCAGCACATATTAAAAAACCTTTCCCAGCCGAAGGTAGGAACGTAATAGTTCACCTGCTGGGACTAATTTCCAAAGAGGTGGAAGTGCCTGGCAACATTGCCTTTTAGCCAGCAAATTATATAGTTTCTGATTTTAAAAGGAAATTTTTATGGGATAATACTTTTCCCTTGCCACTCAACATATTAGGCTACTTTTACTTGCAACCAGGACATAAAATACATGTTCAAAAATTAGGAGTTACAGGACTTTATTATTATGGAAAAGCTGTCCTTTATGACTATCCCCTCCCTTCTCTTTGCGGGCTTACAAAGTAGGTTTCATTTACTCTTTTATTTTAATTTACTTTATTGCTTTACTTAACCCTCTGTCCATTTCAATCCTGAGTGGTATAAAATGAAAAACAATAGGAGAAGAAATTTAGACAAGTATGCCTTTCAAAAGTGGGACTGCATCCACTGATTAAGCTTAGCAATAAATTATCTTCATATTTTTTTGTCAACCGAAGTACTTGGCTGAATTCAGGACAAAGGTGTTGACATGAACACTCGCCAAACGGTGAGACATTGAGGAAATAGCTACAGCTAGTCCAAGATTTAACTACCATCTTGATCCTAACAACTCCAATCTTTATACGAGTGGCTCCCTGCTCTGCTACAGAATGCAACTCTGAAAATATGTGCAAAAGTCACATGTTTTATTGACTATGCAAAGGCATTCAACTGTGTGAATCATAACAAATTATGGATAACATTGTGAAGAATGGGAATTTCAGAGCACCTAATTGTGCTCATGAGGAACCTGTACATAGATCAAGAGGCAGTTGTTCGAACAGATCAAGGGGATACTGTGTGGTTTAAAGTCAGGAAAGCTGTGGGTCAGGGTTGTATCCTTTCGCCATACTTATTCAATCTGTATGCTGAGCAAATAATCTGAGAAGCTGGACTATATGAAGAAGAACATGACATCAGGATTGAAGGGAGACTCATTAACCTGTGATATGCAGATGACACAACCTTGCTTGCTGATATAGAAGAGGACTTGAAACTTTTACTGATGTAGATCAAAGACTACAGCCTTCAGTGTGGATTACACCTCAACATAAAGGAAACAAAAATCCTCACAATTGGACCAATAAGTGGCATCATGATAAACGGAGAAAAGATTGAAGTTGTCGGTGATTTCATTTTACTTGGATCCACAATCAACACCCGTGGAAACAGCAGCCAAGAAATCAAATGACGTATTGCATTGGGCAAATCTGCAGCAAAAGACCTCTTTAAAGTGTTAAAAAGCAAAGATGTCACCTTGAAGACTAAGGTGCGCCTGACCCAAGTCATGGTGTTTTCAATTGCCTCATATGCATTCAAAAGCTAGACAATGAATAAGGAAGACCAAACAAGAAATGCTGCCTTTGAATTATGGTGTTGGTGAAGAATATTGAATATACCATGGAATGCCAAAAGAACGAACAAATCTGTCTTGGAAGAAGTAAAACCAGAATGCCCCTTAGCAGCAAGGATGGGGAGACTATGTCTCACATGATTTGGAAATGTTATCAGGAGGGTCCAGTCCCTGGAGAAGGACATCATGCTTGGTAAAGTAGAGGGTCAGCGAAAACGAGGAAGACCCTCAATGAGATGGATTGGCACAGTGTCTGCAACAATGGGCTAAAGCATAACAGCGATTGTGAGGATGGTTCAGGACTGGGCAGTGTTTTGTTCTGTTGTACACAGGGTCGCTATGAGTTGGAACCAACTCAACAGCATCTAACAACAACAAGAACAGTTTCCCTGCCCCCTTATCTTCTCATCTTTGCTTTAGAGTAAATGTTGACCTTTTGGTCTCATACAGATGATTTTTTAGTAGAGCACTGTTCTTATGAGTAATAGCCTTTATTTTGTGGGCCACTCTGCTATTTTGCTAAAAGGTGATCTCAGGGGATAGTTTCAGTTCAAGGTTGAAAGAGTATCTCAGGGTGATAGTCTTAGGATCCTTTGGTTTCAACTGGTCCAGTTATTCTGGACTTTTTTTTAAGAATTTGAGTTTTGTTCTACATTTCTCTCCTATTCTATCTGGGACCATCTATCATGACTCCATGACTGCAGCTTTTTAAGAAGTGGATTGTTTGGCAACTTGGAATCAGGTCAAGTGGACAAGCATTAATGGCATCAAATTCTCAGCACTGTTCTAGGCTTGGGTGGGGAAAAGAGGGAAACAGTAGAATGCAAATTCCTATCTTTGCCTTCCAGTAATTGAACCATATTACCAAAGAGATAAATCTCATACATGTGAAATAATTGCAGACTGATACGACTGAGTCACAGTACCAGACGAAAGAGAAATCAATGGCAAATAAATCTAGATACATCAAAATTTAGTTTTATATCTCCCCAAAGTATGGCAGCCCACACTGTGGCTTAAATGCCTCCATATCACAGCATCTCTTCAGTGTGCCTGGGATATGCAGCTACAAATAGAATTGAAGTGGCAATATCATTCTGAAACTAAAAAGTCCTTCAATCAAAATTGATCAATTTTGCCTGCCAATTTTCAATAATATTCAATTCAGAATTCTATTATGGTAGTATATAATCAACCTTATGAGGCATCTTTGTTTTGAGTATACTGGAATTTGGTGCGGAAAAAAAAAAAAAAACAACACTGTTGGAAAGCCCAGTGCAGCCAGGGTAAAGTGTCCAATGCTGAAAGGTGATCAGAAGTAGGATGTCTTGGTGGATTTTGGCACACTTGAACCACCTTGAAGCTGTCTGTGTCTCTGCCCTCCTTTCCTTCTGAAAGTAATGTGGGAGGCTGCCTTTCCTTTCTTTGCATAGATCATTATCATGCAATGATACTTACCCTGGCTGTCAGCAGATGATTATGATTTTTGGATTTGACAACCTTGGCAGGGTCTGCATAGGACTACAGGATTGAATGGGTACAGAGCTCCACATAAAATATGGGGAAAATCTGAGTTTTTCCTGGACCTAGAGGTAGAGCAAACCATAAGGACCAGTTCAAATCAGGGACTAATTGGAAACCACAATCCTTGGTATGTAGCTCAAGCTAGCCCGCACTTTTCAATAAGGTAGCCATTGACCACATGTGGTTATCAATCACTTGAAATGTGGCTAGTTTGAACTGAGATGTACTGTTAAGTGTAAAATACACACCCGATTTCAAAGACTTAGTATGAAAAAGAGACTATAAAATCTCATTAATAATTTCTGTATTGATAATACTTTGAAATGGTAGTATTTTCTATATGTTGAGTTAAATGAGATATATTTAAATGGGACTGCTGGAAAAATTAAAATTACGTATGTGGCTTGCATTATATTTCTATTGGGCAGCAGCTGATTTAGAATCTTGCAATGCAGAGACATAAAGCGAAACTCAGGACTTGAGTTATCTTTCCATAGTCAAATGTCTCATCCTCCGTTTTCCTTGTTCATTTATTTCTAGTAACAGGGACCTGTATGAATGGCTATTGTCTCTGGACTTACTGTCCATGGGAAGCCTCAGGGTCTGCTCCTGTTCCAGAGCACTGAGCCTTGGGCGACAGGGAGATATATTACTCACTTGCTGTTGCTAGTGGAAAATGCTATGTTGCCAAATGCTGCTCTCAGGAGGTTGAAAAAAAATCTTTCAGTTCATCTTCAGATGCCTAGATAAATCTTGTTTTTTTCTCCTCACTGCAACAACAATATTGCAATATTAAAGCATTTGTGTCAACCAAAAAGTATCCCAAAGTCTTGTGTCTATAGGGACACCTGCTGCCAATAAGGCATTAAATCTGAGAGAAACATTTCTGCAATTACTGATCAAATACAATACAGCTAAATTTCACCTACAGCATATCATTTTGATAATGGGTATGGAAATTATTCATTCAATAGCTATTCAAAAATAACTCAGGAAAATTGGTTAGTAGATACTTCACAGACTTTCAGAATAATCCTTTCTAATCAGGCTGGTGCGAATTTAATAGGCAACATTTGCCTTGGACCAAATAACATTTTGCAGGATTGCAGGGTTGTGGGCTTGCTTCTTCTTGAAGCTGCTGTCCAGGAGGTGAAAACACAAGCAGGCAAGGAGGCAGGGACTGTTTCCTTGTGGCCTAAGCTGCTGTCCCATACCAACCAATGCTCAGTGCAGACAGCTGTGCCTGCAAGTTAAGTGAGGCCCTTAGTACTTATCAATCAGGAATCAGCAGGGCTTCTAGAGTTGTCCTCATTAAATTTAAAGTATATTCTCTCCCCAGCAGACAACGTCTCCATTGCTATCCATTTCTGCACAGCCAATTTTTGGCAATCAAAGTGTTGGTTTCATCACTGTCTCTGAACAGATTTCCAGCTTGACACAGCTCTTCCCAGCTTCCCTGATCTTTGACAACCAGTAGCTATCTTCCTCTGGTCACCACCAACTTGTCTGTGCCTTTAAGACTTTCCTGATCCTTTTATCTTCTCACTGCCTTTCGCAGGCTGGGATGCTTTTGTCCATAAAATATGTCACTCCTACCTCTTCCAGCAGTAATGCTCCTTCATTCTTTTTCTTTTGTGGGGGGAGGTTTAAAATATATTTTGGGTATTAGACCCTTTCGGATATATGGTTCCACAAAAATTTCTCCCAATCTGTAGATTATCTCTTCACATTTTTGATAGTTTTTTTTTCTTATTATTATTTTTTTCTTTTTTTAAATATTTTATTGTACTTCAGGTGAAGTCTTACAGAACAAATAATTTCTCACGAAACAGTAGTACACATGTTGTTTTATGACATTGGTTAGCAACCCCACAACGTATTAACCCTCTAACTTCTCAACCTTTTTTTTTTGGTAAAGCCAAAGATATACCATTTCAAAAATTTCTACATACACAGTTCAGTGACATTGACTATGCTATTCCAATTGTGCTGTTATTCTCACTTAAGATGAAGGCTTACAGAACAAAATAGTTTCTCTTTTAACAGTTACTACAAATGTTGCCCTATGACAATGGTTAACAATCTCACAACACATCAACAATATCCTTACTCAACCTTCGGTTCCCTATCACCAGCTTCCTTGTCCCCTTCTGCCTTCTAGCCCTTGTCACTGGACTCCTGTAACTTGTTAGTCTCATTTGGTTTTATGGGGATGTCCATTTCCAGGCTGAACAGTCAACCTCAGAGGTAACTTCACCACTGAGCTGAAAGAGTGTCTGGAGGCCATCCTCTCGAGGTTTCTCCAGTCTCCTTTAGGCCAGTAATCTGGACTTTTTTTTTTGTGAGTTAGAATTCTGCTCTACATCCTTCTCCAGCTCTGTCCAGAACCCTCTGTTGTGATCCTGGTCAGAGCAGTCAGTGGTGGTAGCCGGGCACCATCTAGCTGTACTGGACTCAGTCCGGTGGAGGACTTGGTAGATGTGGTCCATTAGTCCCTCGGACTAACCTTTCCCTTGTATCCTGTTCTCTTCATTTTCCCTTGCTCCCGAAGGGATGAGACCAGTGGAGTATCTTAGATGGCCGCCCACAGGCTTTTAAGACCCCAGACACTACTCACCAAGGTAGAATGTAGAGCATTGTCTTTATAAGCTGTATCATGCCAATTGAGCTAGATGTTCCCTGAGACCATGGTCCCCAGAGCCCTCCGCCCAGCAATTCAGTCCCTCAGGGAGTTTGGATGTGTCTATGGGGCTTCCATGACCTTTCCTTGTACAAGTTGTGCTAGTTTCCCCTGTATTGTGTACTGTCTCACACTTCACCCAAGATACCACTTATCCCTGGATTGTTACATTTTGTGTGTGAACTTTTTCATGGGTTTTTACAATAGCGGTCTCATACAATATTTGTCCTTTTGTGATTGACTTATTTCACTCAGCATAATGTCCTCCAGTTTCATCTATGTTATGAGACGGTTCACAGATTCATTGTTGTTCTTTCTCGTTGCATAGTACTCCATTGTGTGTATGTACCATAGTTTGTTTATCCATTCATCTGTTGATGGTCATCTAGGTTGTTTCCATCGTTTTGCTATTATGAACAATGCTGCCATGAACATAGGTGTGCATATGTCTATTCGAGTGACGACTCTTATTTCTCTAGGATATATTCCTAGGAGTGGGATTGCTGGATCAAATGGTATGTCTATTTCTAGCTTTCTGAGGAAGCGCCATATCATTTTCCAAAATGGTTGTATCATTTTGCATTCCCACCAGCAGTGCATAAGAGTTCTGATCTCCCCACAGCCCCTCCAACATTTGTTATTTCCAGTGTTTTTGATTGGTGCCAGTAATGCCGGGGTGAGATGGTATCTCATTGTAGTTTTAATTTGCATTTCTCTAATGGCTAGTGATCGCGAGCATTTCCCCATGGGTCTGTTGGCCATTTGAATGTCTTCTTTGGTGAAGTGTCTGTTCATTTCCTTTGCCCATTTTTTAATAGGATTATTTGTCTTTTTGTTGTAGAGGTGTTGGATTTTCTTATAGATTATGGAGATTAGACCTTTGTCTGACTTGTACTGTCCAAAAATTTTTTCCCAGTCTGTAGGTTCAATTTTTACACCTTTGGTAAAGTCTTTGGAAGAGCATAGGTGTTTGATTTTTAGAAGATCCCAGTTATCTAGCTTATCTGTTGGGGTTTGTGCATTGATGGTTATGGTTTGTATCCTGTTAATGCCATGTATTAAGGCCTGAAGTGTTGGTCCTATTTTTTCTTCTATGAACTTTATAGTTTTAGGCTTTATATTCAGGTCTTTGATCCATTTTGAAGTAGTTTTTGTATACGGTTTGAGGTATGGGTCCTGTTTCTTTTTTGTGCAGATGGATATCCAGTTTTGCCAGGACCATTTGTTAAAAAGACTGTCTTTTCCCCATTTGATGGACTTTGGACCCTTGTCGAAGATCAGGTGACCGTAGGTGGATGGATTTACGTCTGGATTCTCAATTCTGTTCCATTGGTCAATGTATCTGTCGTTGTACCAGTACCAGGCTGTTTTGACTACTCTAGCTGTATAGTAGGTTCTGAAGTCAGGTAGTGTGAGTCCTCCAACTTTATTCTTCTTCTTCAGTAGTGCTTTACTTATTTGGGGCTTCTTCCCTTTCCATATAAAGTTAATGATTAGTTTTTCCATCTCTTTGAAGAATGTTGTTGGTATTTGGATCGGGATTGCATTGTATTTGTAAATTGCTTTGGGTAGAATTGACATTTTCACAATATTGAGTCTGTCTATCCATAAGCATGGTATGTTTTTCTGTTTATGTAGGTCCCTTTGGGTTTCTTGCAGTAGTGTTTTGTAGTTTTCCTTGTATAGGTCTTTTACATCACTGGTCAGATTTATTCCTGAATATTTTATCTTTTTAGGGGCTATTGAAAATGGTAATATTTTCCTGATTTCCTTTTCATTGTTCTCCTTACTGGTGTATAGGAATCCAACTGATTTTTTAATCTTTATCTTGTATCCTGCTACTCTGCTGAATCTTTCTATTAGTTCCAGTAGATTTCTTGTGGAGTCTCTAGGGTTTTCTATGTATAGTATCATATCATCTGCAAACAGGGACAGTTTAACTTCTTCATTACCATTTGGATGCCCTTTATTTCTTTTTCTTGCCTTATTGCTCTAGCTAGAACTTCCAGCACAATGTTAAATAGGAGTGGTGATAAAGGGCATCCTTGTCTTGTTCCTGTTCTCAAAAGGAATGTTTTCAGCCTCTCTCCATTAAGAATGATGTTGGCCGTTGGTTTTGCATAGATGCCCTTTATTATGTTGAGAAATTTCCCTTCTATACCTATTTTGTTGAGAGCTTTTATCAGGAATGGGTGTTGGACTTTCTCAAATGCCTTTTCTGCATCAATTGAGATGATCATGTGTTTTTTTTCTTTCCTTTTATTTATGTGGTGCATTACGTTGATTGATTTTCTAATGTTGAACCATCCTTGCATACCTGGTATGAATCCTACTTGGTCGTGCTGTATTATTTTTTTGATATGATGCTGAATTCTATTGGCTAGAATTTTGTTCAGAATTTTTGCATCTATATTCATGAGAGATTGTGGTCTGTAATTTTCTTTTTTTGTGACGTCTTTGCCTGGTTTTGGTATCAGCATTCTGCTGGCTTCATAGAATGAATTTGGAAGTGTTGCTTCCTCTTCTACGCTCTGAAATAGCTTGAGTAGAACTGGTACAAGCTCTTCTGTAAATGTTTTGTAGAATTCTCCAGTGAAGCCATCTGGGCCAGGGCTTTTTTTGGTTGGGAGTTGTTTTATTACCTTTTCAATCTCTTCTCTTGTTATGGGTCTGTTCAGATTTTCAACATCACTGTTGTAGTTTGGGTAGGCCGTGTGTTTCTAGAAATTTATCCATTTCCTCTAGGTTTTCAAATTTTTTGGAGTATAGTTTTTCATAATATTCTGTTATAATCTTTTTTATTTCAGTTGGGTCTGTTGTAATGTCCCCCATTTCCTTTGTTATCTAGGTTATTTGTGTCCTCTCCTGTTTTTCTTTTGTCAGTCTGGCCAGTGGTTTGTCGATTTTGTTGATTGTTTCAAAGAACCAACTTTTGGTTTTGTTGATTCTTTCTATTGTTTTTCTGTTCTCTATTTCATTTATTTCTGCTCTGATCTTTACTATTTCCTTTCTTCCGGTGGTTGTGGGCTTTTTTTGCTGTCTCTTTCTATTTGTTTGAGTTCTGTAGTTAATGTTTTGATTTTGTCCCTTTCTTCTTTTTTGATATGTGCATCTATTGCTATAAATTGTCCTCTGAGGACTGCCTTTGCTGTGTCCCAAAGGTTTTGGTATGATGTGTTTTCATTCTCATTTGATTCTAGGAATTTTTTGATTCCATCTCTGATTTCTTCTATTACCCAGTGATGTGTAAGCAGGGTATTATTCAGTTTCCATGTAGTTGATTTTTGTCGTTGCTCTTTCTATTGTTAATTTCTACCTTGATGGCATTGTGGTCAGAGAAGATACTTTGAATTATCTCAACGTTTTGGATCTTGTTGAGGATTGCTCTGTGGCCTAAGATGTGGTCTATTCTGGAGAACGTTCCATGTGCATTGGAAAAGAATGTGTACTTTGCAGCGGTTGGATGGAGTGTTCTATATATGTCTATGAGGTCAAGTTGGCTGATTGTGCCCTTTAGGTCTTCTGTATCTTTGCTGAGTTTCTTCTTAGTTGTTCTGTGCTTTAATGAGAGTGGTTTGTTGAAGTCTCCTACTATTATTGTGGAACTGTCAATTTCTCTTTTCAGTGTTGTTAGAGTTTCTCTTATGTATTTTGGAGCCCTGTGATTGTTTATTATGGTTATGTCTTCATGATGGATCGTCCCCTTAATCATTATATAGTGTCCTTCTTTGTCTTTTATGGTAGATTTTGTTTTAAAGTCTATTTTATCTGAGATTAGAATTGCCACTCCTGCTCTTTTTTGGTAGTTTTTAGCTTGATATTTTTTTTCCAACCTTTGAGTTTTAATAAATTCACATCTTTGTTTCTAAGGTGTGTGTCTTGTAGACAGCATATTGATGGATCCTGTTTTCTTATCCGTTCTGTGACTCTCCATCTCTTTATGGGTGCATTGAGTCCATTTACATTCAGTGTAATTATTGATAGATGTGAGTTTGTTGCTGTCATTTTGTAATGCTTTTTTTTGGCGTGCTGAAGTTTTCTTGGTTCTTCTTACTCTCTTGTGCTGAGTTACTTTTGTTTGTGGATTTTTTTTCATTTCTTTTGTTTTTGTAGGTTTTGTTTTTGCGAAGACTTTATGTTTTTCATCTTTATTTTTAAAAGTTGGTTTGTTAGCTTTGTTTGTGGTTACCATGAATTTTACCCTTATCTTTCTAAGTTTGAAGCAGTCTAGCATTACTTGGTATTGCCTTGCCTTCCTCTCCATTAGAAGGTTCTATACCTATTCCGTTTATTCTCTCTTTTATCGTTTTGATGTTGTTGTCATTTATTGATTAACTGCTCTGATTCCCTGTTGTATTTCTTTTGGTTTTGGATAGTCCTCGAGAGTTCATTTCCTATCTTGTTATCTCCCTCATATGATCCTGCATCCTAGGTTCTGCCTGTGAGCTGAAGCTGTTTGTCCTCAGATTGAAGAACTCCCTTTAATAATTCTTGTAAGTTTGGTTTGACTTTTACATATTCCCTTAATTTCTTTTTATCTGGAAATGACCTAATTTCACCATTAAATTTGAATGAGAGTTTTGCAGGATATATTATTCTTAGCTGACAATTTTTTTCTTTCAAGATTTTATATATGTCATCCCATTGCCTTCTTGCCTGCATGGTTTCTGCTGAATAATATGAGCTTAGTCTTATTGTTTCTCCTCTGTATGTGACTTCTTCTTTTCATGACCTTCTCTCAGGATTCTTTGTTTGTCTTTGGTTTTGGCGAGTGTGAATATGATATGCCTTGGTGATTTTCTTTTGGGGTCTCTTCTATATGGTGTTCGTTGAGCTTCTTGGATTGCCAGCTTTTCATCTTTCATGATATTTGGGAAGTTTTCTGTCAGCAGTTCCTCAATGATCCTCTCTGTGTTTTCTGTTTTCTCCCCCTGTTCTGGAATGCCAATCACTCGTAAATTTTTGCTTTTAATTGTGTCCCACATAACTCTCAGGGTCTCTTCATTTTTCTTTGTTCTTTTTTCTGAGTTTTCCTCAAACAGAGTTGTATCCAAGTGTTTCTCTTCAATTCCACTGATCCTGTCTTCCACCATTTCAAATCTGCTTCTCAGCCCTTCTATGACATCATCCATTTCTGAAATCTTGTTATTTATCTTTTGGATTTGTAATTGTTTTTGTATAATTTCTAGTTGTGAATTTATTTTGGCATTTTGTTCCTGCATCATCTTCCTGAATTCTTCCAGTTTTTTGTCTGTATTTTCCGTGAATTTGTCTATTTTTTCCTCATGTTTGTCAGCTTTTTGCCTCAGTTCTTGGAGAATTCCGAGTGTTAGAGATTTGAATTCCCTATCAGGTAGTTCTAGTGCCTTTTCTTCTACTGGAAAATTATCCAGTGTTTTATTTTGGAAGTCTACTGGAACCATCCTGTCCTGTTTTTGTAAATGTTTTGATATTGTCTGCTGTCTTTGGGGCATTCAGTAGTTAATTTTCTCATTTATTGATTGTAGATTTGTTTGTTTCGTCCCTTTTTTTAAAAAGAATTTTGACTATGTCTGAGCAGGCAGACTGCGTGTTCTTTGTTGTTTGCTCGTCTGTGTGCTCAATACTTTTTGCCTCCTTCTCCAACTGGCAGGGTCAGTCACTCAGATATGGTACAGCAAGGCAGGTCTAGCTGAGGAGGAGTTACTGGGACGGGTTGTTTGTGGCACTTACTACAGCCACCAGGGCTGGTCGGTATTCAGTGCAGGGCAGGTTCCAGTAGGCCATGCCTGTGCTGCTAGGTGGTGTATGTCAAGTGCACCGTTCAGGTAGGCAGGATGCAGCGGGGAGATTTTTATGTGTGGAGCTAAGATGGATATGGGAGATAGGAGAGAGGAACAGGAGCCAAAAGCATACAAACAAACAAAAAGGAATCCTAGGGAAGCTTGCCGTTGGAGTGGAGAGATGAGAGACTATGAAATGGAGAAAAACAGAAAGGGGAAGAGGAAGAAAAGAAAAGAATGAATAAATAAAAATCAGAAAGGTTTAAGAACTGCAAATTTCCCAGGGATCCCACCAATGCAGCTATGAGGTCTGGGGAAGTCGCTCTCAAGTGTTGCAGTACAGCCTGGCTAGAAGGGGTAGAGGTATACAATGCCTGGTATTCAGGGATCAGAAAGAGAAGGAAGATATAGAGAGATGAGAAACTGAGCAATGTAGAAAGACAAAAAGGGAAAAAGAGGGAAAAGAAAACAAAACAAATTAAAAAAAAAGAAAAGGACAATAAAGGCCCCCCCAAAAAGACAGGAAAAAAAAAACCAACAAAGAAAGAAATGCGCTCAGGGATCCCTCTGCACATCTGTGGAAGCTGAAGGGGAGTTCCTTGCCACGCAGCTCCGCCTGGCCAGAAAGGGCTCCCAACTCAAGAAAAGGAAAAGAAAACAAACAAACACTTCTAAATGAACAAACAACAAAAGCCCTGGGATCCCACCAGCACAGTAGCCCAGACAGGGAAGCAGCTCCACACTTGAATGGAGCTCTGTAGCCCCTCAGGAAGAAGCAAAGTTGGCGCATGGAGCCAGGCACTCTAGCAAAAGGAGGAGGAGCCAGCGAGAGGCAAGGAAGAAATCAAAAGAAGCAGAAAAAAAAAAAAGCAACACCAGCAGCCAACAAATGGCACTCAGAGAGCCAGCTAGTGCGGGCTGGTGTTTCTGGACAAGAGACTGTGTCCGCGGGAAGCAGAGGAGGCCGAGTGTGGGTGAAGAAGGGTATAGAGTGGGAAAGCATATATCACAAATTGCTGGCATTCTGGAGCCCCTCAGGAAGAAGCAAAGATGGCGTACGGAGCCAGGCACTCGGGTGAAAGGAGTGGGAGGTGGCGAGAGGCAAGTGAGAAATCAACAGAAGCAGAAAAAAAAAAGCAACACTAGCAGTCAACAAATGGCACCGAGAGAGCCACCTGCTTCGGTGTGTGGAATCCAAGCAGCCAGCGCTTCCCGGTCTAGAGACCGTGGCCACGGGAAGCAGAGGAGGCTGAGCTGGGGCAAAGAGGGGTGGGGGGTGGGAAAGCGCACACTGCAAATTACTGATTGTTTTGTCTCCCACTGGACGCTCCGTGAGGCTGCTTTCTCGTACCCCTGTTTGCTGGTCTCCGAGAGGAGTCCAAGATGGTGGATCCATGCTGCGTTAGCTTGTAGGGGACCTCTGCATTAATCTCTCCTCACTCTCCGTTCTCTGTCAGTTTTCTCACTCCATTTGGTGCTTGGCTGAGTTCTTTATCTCTTCATTTGATGTTTTAGGGTTTCAGGATTGTTGTATTCTCTGTTCAGCTTAGTTTTTTGGATCTTTGCTGTGGAGGGACGGCATGGTGCTTCTGCCTAGAGTGCCATTTTGTCAGAACTCTCCTTCATTCTTATTCATTTCTGGGTCCCTCAATGCCCAGTTCTCACTCAGCACACAGTAGATTCTTAATGTTTGATGTCCACTTGCTCATGTACTCAAGAAGGCTATGCGGTGAGGTTTGAAGAGAGCGCTGTTACTGACTGGGATCAGAAAACATCACTCTATACCTGACTAGCTATGTGACATCAGGGCAAATCACTTAACCAGTCTGTGCCTCAGTTCCCTTAACTATAACCTGTGAATATTTATAACTCCTTTATCATGGGGTTAGGTCACTGGGTGGTGCAAACGGTTTGTGCTTGATTTTTACCCTAAAGGTTGGAGGTTCGAACCCACCCAGTGAAGCTACAGAAGAAAGGCCTGGTGATCTGCTTCCATAAGGATTATAGCCAAGAGAACCCTATGGAACACAGTTCTACTCTGTAACACATGGGGTCACCATAAATTGGAATCAACTCGACAGTAGTGGGTTTGGTTTTTGGTTTATCATGGGTTTATTGTGAAACTCAAATAAAAGGTTATAAAGTGTGAAGTGCTATAGACTTCTATTTGTTCATTCATCAAGCATTTAATGAGTGAATGAATAATTTCTTTTATAAATATCAGCACAAAGCTAGTTCCTATGAGGCAGAGGTTAAAGATGACCCAAATGTCCAACTTTTCCAAATTGCTGTCTCACTTCAACATCTTTAACATCAACCACTCCTCCTCCCCTCAGTACTCTTGCCTGTCTTTGGATTCCATAATTTGCTGCAACGTCTCACAGAACTCATGAACCATGTCAAGGAAATGGCTCACAAGGTTGTGGAGGCTGGCAAGTCCCAAATCTGTGGATCAAGCATAGGCCTCTCCTGACTCAACGTGGCCACAGGGACCAATGAACCCATATCGGCAGGTCAGACAATAGGCTGCTAGCCCACAGGGCCATGGAAGCTGGCGAATCCCAGAATCGGCAGGTCAGATGGCAGGCCGCTGGCTCAAGTCCCAAGGACCAGAAGTCAGACAGTGATGAACTGGATACAGGATCTAGAGGCAGAGAGAAAGAAAGAGAGAGAGTCCTGCCAGAGCACCCACACATATACACCGGTTGCGGGCCACACCCCAGGGAAAGGTGTGACCTGAGTCACACCCTCCTGCAAGGCTGTGACTCAAGATACACCCCACACTCATCCTGCCTCTTTAATATATAGAGGTTAGAGGTTAGGATTTACAACACATAAAATGGAGGATAATTAGGATAATTACGTCAGATCACAAAATGGAAGACAGCCACACAATACTGGGAATCGTGGCCTTGCCAAGCTAACACATAACCCCAACCATCACAGGTTCCATACACCTTATTTGCATAGTCCTGCTCAATGATTGTGTGTGAGTCACAAAGACTATGGCTAGAAGGGCCATATTAAGTAATTCATTGCACCTCAGGCCACCCCCTGGCTCTTCTAGCCATTGGCCCTTTCATACTTGAAGGACTAACTTTCCCCTCCCAATCATTTTACCAGTCCAAAACAGTCATTAACAATTAGTCCTTCAGTAGAACAAAAGAGTCCTAAGGGTGAGGTTACTCAAGTACCAGCCACTCAGGTCTGCTGCAGGTATCCATCTGATCTGGCAGATTTTCCAAAAGTTCATCTCATCTTCACCCTTTCTAGCCTCTGATAAAATTTTACTGAGAGAAGGTTATTCCCTTGCTCTGAGTCTCTCTCAAGGTATTAGCATAATGTTAGATTTCCCCCACTGCATAACACATTTGTTCATTCTTTTACCTTCAGCTATTATTTGTCCTTCCTTCTATTTGTCCTTTATTTTTACTCAAACTTTTCCACCTTAGGAAGAGACATCAGGTTCAGCTGCTGTGCCAGTCCAGATGGCTGGTAGCAAGACCAGTTGCAAGTTCTTCCTCCTCAGTACACTCCCATTCATGTTGGGTAAGGTTACATAGGTACAACACTAGTGGGTTATCTTGTCCACTAGGCAATACGGCAGTATTCACTGTCAACCCCAATTTTGCCAAACGAGGGGAAGGTGCAATCCATCCCACCAGGCCCTTGGGAATTCTGGCTTACAGGTTCAGGGGTATAGTTACAGTCTCTCGCTTAGGGATCACCCCTGCTTCCGGCACCTGCAGCTGCATCCCTGGTCCTGGGACAACAGCATCTGGCAGGAAAAAAAGCAATTTTAGCTAATGTGGGAAAGAACTATACAGTGGCACCAGCATCATCCCCCGCCCCCTCTTCCCCAGATCCCCCAGAGAAGTGTAGGAATCTGTCCAGTGGTGACCCTCCTTTTGTCCCTCTCATGGTGAGTGTGAACACACACTCATGAAGGTGCAAGAGTCAGCCCTTCGTGCCTTTATTTCTCCCCATTTTAGATAACAAATGTTTCAATTGCCCATTCCAATTCTCTATCAAAACATTACTCTAAGGATGGTATGCAACATGGTATGTCCATTTAATATGATGTTTCTTGTCCCATTCCTACACCTTGTGGGCTGTAAAGTGTGTTCCTTGGTCTGATGAAATATAACTCGGTGGCCCAGATTGGTAGAGTATGTTTTGTTCCAATCCCTTAATAGTGTTTTTGGCATTTGCATCTGTCACGGGATATGCAAAGCCCAGTCCAGAGTAAGTATCTGTTCCTGTGAGGACACATTTGTAGCCACCTGGCATCACTGGCATAACTGGTCCAATATAATCAACTTGCCAGCTATGTGCAGGGCCTTCCCTCTGGGGAATCTGCCCCATAGCCATATGCAACCTTGGTCTTTCTTGCTGGCAGACAGAGCAGTTCTTACTGGCATTTTGTGTTTCAGAGGGTGCCAGGGGGCTATGTCTAGATTCAGCCCATCTCTGCATTGCTGCAGCATCCCCATGTCCACTCATTTCATAGATCTAATTGGCCACCTCAAGTGGGCATACCAACAGGTACACTTGCTGATTGCAATCACTTTCCAATCCAGGAAGGGGGTTCTTCTGATGGGCATCAATATGTCCTCCTCTAATGCACCCTCTAAATTCCCAGAGTGTTTTCCATAGGTCCATACCCTACATGGGAGTCCCCTTAATAGTCCAGTTTTCCATCACCCATATGCCTGACAATATAGCCAGGCTGTTGGCCACTGCCCACGAATTGGTAAAAATCTAAACATATGGGCTCTCACCATTGCACAATTCTTCCATCGTGGCTAGGAAGACAGCATGCAGTTCAGCCCATTGAGCTGACCTGTTCTTACCATCTTCAATCAGAGTCTTTCCATCTGCTGGTCTTAATGCAGCAGCTTTCCACTTCACATGTTGTCCGTGTACCTTGGAACTGCCATCCATGAACCAAGCAGCCTTCTGCTGGTCAGCAGAAAGTTGTTCATAGGGCATTATCCATGTAGCAATGGGCTCTGGCAGCTTCTCAGATGGTTACAGGGTAGGATCTATGGGAAAAGAGGTTACCTGTTCGTGGATATGGTGGGTGCCTCCCCAGTAGCTTGTTCTTGTATGAACCATTTCAATTTTATTCTGGAACTATTTTGGCTACCGCCTTCCTTATAGGGTGTTTCTCTGACATTACCCAAGACATTATGGGTATTTCCGGTCTCATGATGATTTTATGTCCTTCTGTCATTGAGGCAGTCTCAATCAATGCCCAATAGCAGGTGAGTAATTGCCTTTCAAATAGCATGTATTGTGCTGCAGTATCTGGAAACTTTGTAGTCCAGAATCCCAGTGGTTGCCGTAGGGCAGCACCCTCAGGTTTTTGCCATGAGCCCTAGTCTGCATAAGCACGTGTGGCAGACACCTCTAAAATCATGTCTGAATGTGGATCATAAGGGCCTAAAGGCAGGGAGAGTGAGACTGCTTTCTGGAATTCAGACTTAGCCTGCTGTTGCTCTGGCCCCCACTCGAATGAGGTTTTCTTTTGAGTGGTTTTATGGATGGGGCCCAGCAATATTCCCAAACGTGGAGTATGCGTTCTCCAAAATCCAAACAAACAAACCATACGTGGGCCTCCTGCTTACTCTTGGGGGTAGATAGCAACAGCAACTAATTCTTGGTTGCCTGTGGAATGTCACGGGTGGCTCCTGCCCAAGTTATTCCCAAGAATTTCACTGTTTGGGCAGGGCCCTGGACTTTTGCTGGATTTATTAACGAGCCTCTGTTGTTCATGTGGGCCACCACTGTATTCAGATCGGCCCTAGTCTGTTCTTTGGTTTTGATATTAACATAATACCATCGATGTAATGTATCGTTACACTTGAGATCTGCACCAAGTCCAAGTCTCTTCTAATCAAACTATGACAGTGAGCCAATGAATTCAAGTAAGCCTGTGGCAATGTAGTGAAAGTACATTGGGATCCTTCCCACATGAAAGCAAACTGCAGCTGGCTCTTTTCCGAGATTGGGATTAAGAAATAGGCATTTGTAAGCTTAATCACTGAATACCAGTCTCCTTTAGCTTGCTGTATTTTCTGCACCATTGATACGGTGTCTGAAACAGCTGAAGCCACAGGTGTTCAATAGGCCTCGATAGTCTACTGTCAGTCTCCAAGAGCCATTTGCCTTTTTCATGGGCCTTACAGGGCTGTTATACAGAGAATTATACAGAGAATTCGTTGGCACCAACACTCCAGATTTTAGCATGTCTTTAATCAAAGCAGTAGTCTCCTTTTGTCCACCAGGTATACTATACTGTTTCAAATTAACAACTTGAGTGGGTTCTGACAATTCTAATGGTTCCCATTTAACATGTCTAATCAGTACTGACCTAAGGGCAGACTTACATGCATTCAGTTTTACAACATCAGGTCAAGGGAGTATTCCCCAGCTAGATATGATATCCATACCAATAATATGTTCAGGTAAGGGATATGCAATTACTTCATACAAGATCTGTTTAAATCTTCCAATTCTCATCCAAAATTTCACCTTAGTCACATCAACCATTGCATCCCCATATCCCCCCACTGTAAGTTTAGGCCCCCTTCAAGATTTTATAGACAGGTTTTGGGATTATAGTATATTGGGCTCCTGTGCCCAGGAACCCCCAAAAGGTGTCTTCCCCACTCCTGGGTCATTTTACCCACACATGTGCATATGGCCTCGGGTCCCCTGCTAGAGGTTGCACCAGAAGACCCTGGCCCCCTTGTCAATCCTTATTTTGATCAACTAGCTTATTTTGATCAACTAGCCTCTGCTTCAAATGGTCCCAGGTAGGACTTCCCATCATTAAATTCCTCCTGACTGGGGTGAATAAAACCGACTTCTTTAGGCCCCTTTAACATTAGGGGACCAGCAGGAGTTCCATTGGTCCACCCAACCTCCTGTAGTGCTGCATTAGAACCTTTCTCTCAGCTCCATCAATGTCCACTATATTCATCCCATTTCTTAGTAACCATCTAAAAATCTCTGTCCTGCTAGGGTAAGGTCTTTCCCAATTGCCTCTTCCCATTCGCCTATGAATTACCCTTATGTTTCCTGTATTTGTAAGACCCATGCAGGGAAGTTGTGCCAACAGAGCCGACAAAGCTTCTTGAATTGTTGCTTTGTTTTGCAGTAGTAAGGTTACACGGGGTGCCCATTTAGAAGGTACTCCCTTGATTACCATATCTGCCATGACCTGTGTAAGGGGCCTACTCGTTGGATGAATATTCTGATCACCATAAAGCCATTCCAGCATGGCTTGCATAAGCAGCACATCAGCTTTTTCCTCTGGAGTGTTCCACTGGGTATCTGGAGTGGGAGAGGGACAGTTACCGTTCTCAGGGTAAACAAATTTCATTGCAAGTTTTATCCAGTCCACCAGGCTTTCTGTCCCCTCTGGATTAACCTGCTATGTAACTGGATCTTGTATCATCATTCATGGCTGTTCCATAGTGAGTTGTGGGTCTTGCATCAACCCAAACATATTCTTCCATTCTGCAGCATTCAAAACTAAAGACACTGCCCCTAAATTACTCACTCTCACAATCCATTTTAGTAATGATCCCTCAGGAAACTGACAATACTGATCTACAAATTGAAGCAACTCTTTAACACTATACACCCTGGTTTCAACAGTTTCTTGGTTTTACCTGTTCCCCTCTTGGACTACTTTCTTGGTGACCAATGATTGTAGGGGTACTTCATGTTGTTTTGACATGATTTTTCCTTTTTGGGTTGGCCCTAAGTTTGGCCCTGAGACTAGTGGTCGTAGCTCCTACCGGATAGGATCTGGGCTTGGTTCAGTGCTAAAATCTACCCCTACATTATTTTTCCCTGCCATTGTAGCTATTACTGACAACAGAAACCAAGGAATTTTATGTCTGGCCCTTTCCTTATCACTCTGTATTTCCATATGCACCCAACTAGCCAATTGATCAGGAGTTAGATCCACCACTCCTAATTCCCACGAACAGCGTTTGCCTTGGGTAACTGATTGCAACATAAGAGCTGCTTCAATTCATGGGTGTTTTTTAACCCATCCAGAAACCAAAGGTTTCTCATTCTCCCATTTATCCCCTTTTTTCCAAAACCACATACTCCAGTAAGTCTGGGCTGTTGCAGTGAAACCCACCATTCTGACACCAACTGAATGAATAATTTCTTTTATAAGGATCAGCACAAAGCTGGTTTCTATGAGGCAGAGGTTAAAGACGTCCCAAATGTCCAACTTTTCCAAGCCGTTGTCCCACTCCATCATCTCTAACATCAACTATTCCTCCTCTCCTCAGTATTCTCCCTCTCGTCTTTGGATTCTGTAATTCGCTGCAACGTCTCACAGAACTCACGAACTGTATCAAGGAAATGGCTCATGCTGTTGTGGAAGCTGCAAAGTCCTAAATCTGTGGGTCAGATGTGGGCTTCCCCCAACCTGCGTGGCTGCAGGGGCTGACAAACCCAAACCGACAGGTCAAACGACAAGGCTGCTGGCTCACAAGGCTGCGGAAGCTAGCAAATCAGGTCAGATGATAGGCTGCTGGCCCACAGGGCTGTGGAAACTGGCAAATCCCAGAATTGACAGGTCAGATGGCAGGCTGCTGGCTCAAGTCCAAAGAACCAGAGGTCAGACAGTAACAAGCTGGATGCAGGATCCAGATTCAGAGAGAGAGAAAGAGAGATAGAGCCCCCCCTCCCCGCCAGAGCACTCACACATATACATTGGATGCAGGCCACACTCTAGGGAAGAGGATGACTTCAGTAAATGTGAGACCTGTCATGTCCTCCTGCAAGGCTGTGACTCAAGGTACATCCTACATTAATCCTGCCTCACTAACATATAGAGGTTAGAATTTACAACACGTTAGATGGAGGCTAATTAGGATTTTACATCAGATCACAAAATGGAGGAAAGCCACACGATACTGAGAATCATGACCCAGCCAAGTGAACACACAACTCCAACCATCACAGGTGCTACACGCTTTATTTACGTAGTCCCACTCAATCAACGTGTGAGTCACAAAGACTATGGCTAGAAGGGCCATATTAAGTAATTCATTGCATCACAATGAACCTCTATTTTGTGCAAGGTACAAGATGGGGAGTTGGGATTATAATGGAGAACAGCCCCATTTCTTACCTTCAAGGAGCTCACAGCTAGGGGCAGGGCACAAACATGCAGCTAATAGGTGGCAAGATGAGATGAGTGTTGCAAGTGGTGCAAGGGGGTATGAGTGGGAACCCAGAAGCAGAGTGACTCATTCTGATCTTGGGCTTGAGGGAATAGAAGAGGGAAGGAAGACTTCAGAGAGGAGGCAGCATTTGTCCTGGGCCTGAAGGATGAGACAGGTTGTCGTGGTGGTGGTAAATACATATGTAACAAAACATTTGCCATTTCAACATTCTTCACATGTAGAATTCAGTGACATTAATTATGTTTCTCATGTACTTCAACCATCAGCATTATCTGTTTCCAATGTTTTTCATCACTTTTAACAGAAGCTCAGTGACCCCTAAGCAATAAACCCCCTTTGTACCCTCCCTCCTGCCCACCTCTGGTAACCACTAATAAACTTTCATCTCGATGCTTTCACCTATTCTAGATATTTCCTATAAGTGGGATCATAGATTATTTGTCCTTTTGTGACTGACTTATTTCACTCAGCATAATGTTTTCAAGGTTCATCCATGCTGTAGCATGTATCAAGATTTCCTTTCTCTTTATGGCAGAGTAATATTCCATTGTATGTTATATACCACATTTTGTTTATCTATTCATCTGTTGATAGATATTTCAGTTGTTTCCACCTTTCGGCTACTGTGAACAGTGCTGCAATGAACATTGGTGTGCAAGTATCTCTTTGAGTTGATGCTTTCAGTTCTTTTGGGTATATACCCAGGAGTGGAATTGCTGGGTCATATGGTAATTCTATGTTCAACTTTTTGAGGAACCTCCAAACAGTTTTCCACAACAACTGTACCATTTTACATTCCCACCAGCGATGGATGAGGGTTCCGATTTCTCCACATCCTCACCAACACCTGTTGTTTTCCATTTTTGAAAAATCATGGCTATCTTGGTGAGCTGAGTTTTGACAGACTGAGGCAGAGGGCGTGAGAGGCAGAGAGGAGTGTGAGTGTTGAAAGGCCTGAGACAGGTTGGGGAGCCTCTGGGACATCTAGTGTGGAAAGCAGGGTTCGGACTGGAGAGCAGGGTTCATAGAGGGCTTCAGTGAAAGATAGGGCTGCAGCTGGGACCAAGGCTGCGACTAGGTTGTGGCCGGCTTGGAAGGCATATCGAAGAATTCAAGCTTGAGTCCTGCAGCTAAGGGTAGACTGAAGAAAGTTTTTGGAGCAGTTTTGAAATTTGGAAAGATGACTCTAGTGGTTGACTAGAGAATGGAAGGAAGATGTGCAGGACTAGAGTTAGAAGAAAAGGAGATTATTGTAATAAAAATCATATAAACCAGAATTTCCCTAAGTATTCCTCAGAGCCCTAGTCCTAAGAGAAGTTCTGTGAGTGTTTGGGAAATACTGCATATCGCAGCTCCCTCTTGAAGATTCACAAAACATATTAGTATATTTTTCTAGTTTCTAAGAAGTCTTTGTTTAATCTAGCATTTTCCAAACTTAATCGACCACAGAATTCTATTTTCCCCCATAGAAGACCCTGCAAAACTAGTATGCATCTGTGTCAAGGTCATGAAAAACTTAGAAATTGTCATAGATTGGAGGAAACTAAGGAGACACAATGAGTTTATGCAATGTGGGATCCTGAATTGGATTTTGGAACAGAAAAAGGATGTTAGTGAAAAAAACTGGTGAAATCTGAATAAAGCCTGGAGTTTAGTTAATAGTATAGTACCAAAGTTAATTTGTTTTGATAAATTTACCAGAGTTATGTAAGATATTAATATTGGGGAAGCTGAATGAAAGGTATATGGGAACTCTCTGTACTGTCTTTGCAATTCTTCTGTAAATCTAAAATTATTTCAAAATAAAAAGGGTTTTTAGAAAAGACTAGTGTTCAACAGAACAGACCCTGAGAAACTGTGGAATGAACCGATCTGAAGCACAATCCAAGGTTAATAATGTACTTTATTTTCTTAATATTTTGAAGTAAAAATAATCTTTTATTTTTACTAGAGAAATGAAACTCTCTCTCAAAATCTTACCACAAATATAAGTAAAACATCTAGCACATAATTGGAGTTCAATAAATTCTAGCCCTCTTTTCCATCCTTCTCTTCTACTTAGAAAACAAAATCGGTGAGGGGTTATTTAGAAACACTATTTTATTTTATTTACCCAAAAAGCTATGTTTAAAACTTGGTTATATGAAAGCTTGTTCCCTTTCCACAGCATATAGAAGATATTGAAAAGGGCATTAAACACTTGATTAACAAGTCTTCCTATTGCAAACAGGGATGGATACTATGTAATTTCCAATGCTCTGTTCTGTTCATTGTGTTAATCAAAAACCCTATGATAACATTATGTTTCTAAGCATCTAGAATGACCTCATAAATTTCCAGTGTGGAATAAATAAATTATACGTAATCAATGAGGAGATGAAAAGAAATTGAGTTTTAAAAGAAAATTGGTTACATAAAATCTACAAGTAGAGCAGTCATTCAGGAATGCAAGTGACATCTCCCACCCTCCAGCCCCCCAAAACACACGTGTACACACACCCATACTCCCCTCCTCCTCAGCTGTCCACTGGCTATAGGGTTTGCCAGCAGTAATAATGGGCTTAAACTAAATCAACCTCACTTTGTGAGTCTGCAGCTTGAAGGGCTTGTGGGTCTGCCTGGGGAAGATGGCACTATGGCCTTGAGCCCATCACCCCCTTCTCAGGGTGCTGGCTTCAGCATCCCATCCCCTGGATGTCCAGTTCAGAGAGTCCCTGGAGTTCCTCCAGCATCATTTCTGATAGCATCTTTGACTTACCCTCACTTCACCTATTTTAATCTGTGCTGAGAGAAAAGAAAACAACATCCTAACCTTTGCTAGTTCATGAGACTTTAAATGAAATGATTCTGTCCAAACTGCATGTGGGGGTGGGGGAAGGAGGGGCGATGCTACTGCTCCTTACAAAGTCTGGGCTTTCAGGCTGTCAACTGCCATTATTCTTACTCAAAGGTGAATCAGAGCCAATCTATGTACCTGAGAGGACTCAAACTAAAACCCAGTGTCAAGTCAGGTGAGGCAGAGCATGCTGCATAACCAAGCTGAGCCTAGAGCAGTCAGGAAAACAGAAAGGTGGGAAATTGCTTCTGAAGGCAGGAGACAGCCTAGGGAGCTGCCCTGACCAGCTGGGCTTCGAGTCCATGACAAACCGCTACCAACCAGATATACCAGTCATCTCAAAGGACTATGGGTGGAGATGAGGTGACAATCTATCCCTCCCTTTGGAAAGAAGATGACATGTTCATGATATAAATGGTTGCATTTTACTCTGTGCGGTGAGGACCCCTGAGGAGGCAGACCTAGCATTTAGATGAAGTTGGAAATAGGCAAATTTCAGACATTGTAAGTAGTGAGAGTTGGCTAAAGATAAGTTTGGCAGCTTCAGAGCATAGTGAGCTCACTCTGAGAGGGTCCAAAGCAGAAGATGAAATATCATTTGTCAGGAATGGTGTGAAGGGGAATCAAACATACTCAGGGGGATGGAGAAGTCCGAAGAACTGCTTAAAGCAATGACCCATCTATTTGCCTTTGGTAAGCAAAGACTTGAGTACACACACACACACACACACACACACACACACACACAAACACACACCCACAACCCTCCCCTCAGCTCAGGGTCCTGATTTGGAATGAGTTTAAGTGTCCTGCCAAGTGAGTGTGTGCATGTTGGGTGTCAGGAGTCACTGATGTAAGAGGGCAGAGAAGCCTCTCTTGTAATGGAAAACCAACAAAACAGGGAAAACTATCCTAGAGCATTAGGGTTTACTTTAGATAAAAGTCTAAATTTCTTCTCTAGTAATGATCACTTAGTTCTCCCTTACTCAGTCCACAAACATCTATCTGGTAGGCTGAAAAAAGAAGGGAGATGAACATTCCCAATGATAATTATAAAAATAGCTAATATTCATTAAATGCTCATTATGCTCCAGGCTAAGAACTTTACCTGTATTTACTTATTTAATCCTTATCACAGCTCTCTGAGGTAGGCACTATGATCATGTCCATTTTACAGATGAAGAAGTTTAGGCTCAGAGAAGTTAAGGGGCTTGCCAAGGCCCCACAGCTATAGATGGTAAAACAAACAAACAAACAAAAACCCAAATCCACTGCCATCGAGTCGATTCCTACTCATAGTGACCCTCTAGGATAGAGCAGAACTGCCCCAAAGAGTTTCCAAGGCTATAAATCTTTATGGAAGCAGACTGCCACATCTTCATCCCGCAGAGCAGCTGATAGGTTGGAACTGCCAACCATTTGAGTAGCAGCTGAGTGCTTAACCACTGTGCCACCAGGGCTCCTTACAGATGGTAGAGGACTTAAAGGTAGGCAGTCCTACTCCAAGCCTGTGCTTAACTACTTGGCAATACTGCCAAATTTACATTTAGATCAAGATTGTCATGACCTAGGAAAGCAAACCACTGTTTGAGGGCCCTAGCTTCAAGTGAGAAGAAAAAGACTTGTGGCCCAGCAGGTGAGGACTTCTTCCTGAAGCTCGCTTGGCATAGTACCCTGTGCCAGGTCTCTAGGCCCAGCATATGGTGCAGTCTCTCTGGGATGGACAAGGGCATGCTCTTCCATAGGCACGAGGAAAAGCTCCAGCTGTCCTCTCACTCAACGCAGCCAGGGGATGGTAACTCCTGGGCAAAGATGACCCTCTCCCTTGCCAAGACCTGGTGAGATAGTTTAATTTATCTCCTCTTATTTTTTTATCTGGAAAATCTTGATGAAAATAGATCTTTTCACTCAGCTGTCTTATATCTTGTTAGGTTCCCTGTCTTGAAAACACAACTTTTTGTCAAGGCCATGATCAAATTAAGACCCAGTTTCATGGATCCACCAATTCTGGAATTTCCCCCAACCAAAGGGACTAAGTATAGATTCACATACTCATTATTGACAGAAAATAGAATTCAATACTGTAGAGGAGATGCTTTGTGTCTGAATATAATTGTACATAAGCAAATAAATAGAAAACATATACCATATTTTTACACAAATAATGCATGCTTTCTGCATTTATTTGCTGGCCAAGCCCTCCCACCTCGAGGTATTTTCCGAAGCAAGCTATGCTAATATTTTACAGCAGCATGTGGAAGAGGATTGGCATGGTGGTGCTTGTGAGGGTGCCTCACAGGGAGAGAGTGTGGCCAGCAAACAAATGCAGAAGGTGCACGTTATTTGCGTAAAATGCGGTACAGTCATATCTAAGAGCAGCTGTGTAGTTTCCCTGGGTTTCTCTCTCAAAGTAGAGTACTCTCAGAGCCTATATTCAGCTCAGCAGCTACTCTTCATTATTTGGCTGGTTTTTCCATAAAGGAAAGATTAATTAATGACCTCCACAGCTCAATGTATAACTATCCTTCAAATGTATTCAACCCATCCTTTACTTCATTTTCTCTGTTGCTTTCCAGTAGAAGAGACAAAAGGGTATATATTCCTGTAGAACAATAGATTATTATCCTAATTATAGTTGCCTGGTGTTTTCTACACTTTTACCATTTTATTAAAAACAATTATCTGAGAAAAACCAATCTTTTGTAATACCTACCCTATTGTTCTCATTTCTCTCTGATTCTGATGAGGTCTTTTCAAAGGGTATTTTATTCATAATTATAGACTATAGGGCAATTGCTCAGAAACTGAGTCCAGGAGATATTTTGTTGAGATTAATTTTTCTTGTACTTCTTGACCCAATTATATCTTCAGGGGTTTTTTTTTTTTTAACTACTAGCCACTTAATAAAGCGATATCTTTTATGTAAGCCAAGCATACTATCTATTATTAGTAATGATCAACATTAAAGCATGTTTTTAAAGAGTGAATATTATAGAAAAGCATAAAATAATAAATATAATTTTTTTGTTTCATAAAATGAATTTATCTCTTGCACATGAGTATGTGGGAGAAATATGTGCCTTAAATCTAAGCATTCTTCCCCAATTATAGGGAGAATTTGATAGGTATTTTATGTAAGTTTTTGGTCATCTCAAAAAAAAAAAAATCTATGTCACTGGGCTGTGCTTTTAAAAAGTCAGGCTCAGTCAAATGATATCTGGGTGAAGAGGCTGATTAGGCCAAATGGAGAACTGGCAGCAAATCTTGGTTTTAGGGGCTTCAAATGACAACATCTTGCAGTGTAGTGGGCTGAAGCATCCAGACACAGAGCCTTTAGTTTCAGAAACTTTCAGACGTTTTTGACCATGCCCAAGAGTAAGCAAGACATTTAACATCACAACCAGCACACACACACACACACACACTTACACTTCTTTGTATGAACCCAACATAATAATTATCTTACTACCTGGGAGGCACGCTCATATTTTCTATCCCGTATTATCCCATTCCTATCTTAACCGATTCCATTCCTTTCTGTTTAATTTTTGTAAATGTTGGATGTGATTTCATGACCCACAAATGGTGTGTGACCAGCAGTTTGAAAAGCATAGCTCTTAGTAGGGATGGCGGTGGGGGAGGGATGGCATTGGGGATGACTGCTGACAAAACTCTTGCTGGCCACCCCTCTGCATTGTCCTAGTGCCCTGGGCTAGCTGCAGTGGGCTGGGTGCTCTGCCTCATGGCTCATTGGGAGACAACAGCACTCTCCACTACCGGATTATTGTTCTTCATGTAGGCTTCAGAGACTCAATTTCATGAAGTCCTCTCAGCAGTTCTGCTGACTCCCAAAGACGTGTATTTGTCCATGTTTTCTTCTGCCCCTGCCCTGCACTGCAACCTCTGGGGCCGTACCTGGGACCTTTGAGTTCTAGCCCAGCAAATAGTCTGATGGTGGGAAGAATCAGTGGGATGGAAGGATATATCATCTAAGTATGAAAGGGGTCTAAATACAAGTGTCTGCAGAATGTGATAGGTCTAGAAACTGTACTTTGCTCTTAGCTTCCTGCCCTCATATGTCAAGTAGATAAACAAGAATGATCACCAGTGTAACATTCTTTAGGGTAAACACAAGGTCTAGCTTCTGCTTTGTTATTTATTTATTTATATTAATGACACTTCATCTCTGTTCCTTAGCCATTTAATAGAAGTCTCATTCCAAGAACAGATTGTAATTGCTTTTCATTTCGCTTTAGAAGTTCTCTATGCTTCGAGGATCAGCATGTTAGAATAATAACAGAGCAGCTCCTCTTTTATATCTTTATCCTGGCCAATCTTTCTTTTCTTTTTTTTTAAAAAGAATTCTTAGTCTAAAATCTTTCTAGAAACTCATGTTCATTATAGAAAAATTTGAAAGTGTGATAAAGAAAGAGTATTTTTTAAAAGACTAAGCCTACCAAGCAAGAATTGAACACTATTGACATCTATCATATCAAACTGTTACTTTTGCTAACAAATCCATGCGAACTTATGAATATTTTGGAAAACAGGATCCTACCATACACACTGATTTTCCAATTAACAATATATTGTTAACATCTTTCTATACTCATAAACATAGATTAAAATAACACTTCAATAATTTATTTTATATTTTGTTGTTGAGAATATACACAGCAGAACATATATCAATTCAACAATTTCTGCATGTACAATTCAATGACATTGATTACATTCTTCAAGTTGTGCAACCTGGCCCTAGAACTTTTGAATCAGTCTCTGGGATAGGACGCAGAAGCTTTCAATTGTAAAGATTGCTTCAGGTGATTCAGAAGCACTTTTAAATTTGAGGAAAAAAAAAAAAAAACAAGCCCATTGCCATCGAGTCGATTCCAACTTATAGTGACCCTATAGGACAGAGTAGAACTGCCCCATAGGGTTTCGAAGGCTGTAATCTTTATGTAAGCAGACTACTGCATCTTTCTCCCTCAGAGCGGCTGGTGGGTTCGAACTGCTGACCTCCCAGTTAGCAATCCAGCGCTTAACCACTGCACCAAAATTTGAGAAAGAGCTCTCTAAAACCAGCACTTCTTAATCTTTAATGTGCACACGAGTCATCTGGGAATCAAGTTAAAATGCAGATTCTGATGCAGTAGGTCTGGGGTGGGGCCAGTGATTCCGCATTTCCAACAACAACAAAAAATTCGTTGCTGTCAAGTCAATTCAAACTCATAGTGACCCTATAGGACAGAGTAGAATTGTCTCACAAGGTCTCCAAAGTTGTAATTTTTACGGAAGCAGATTGCCACATCTTTCTCCCACAGAGAGGCTGATAGGTTTGAACCACCAACCTTTCAATCAGCAGCCAAGTGTTTTTAACCACCGCACAACAAGGACTCCTCATTGCCAACAAGCTCCCAGGTGATACCCATGCTGTCTGTCCACGGACTACACATTGAGCAAAAACCAAACCCATTGCCATGGAGTCGATTCTGACTCATAGTGACCCTATAGGACAGAGTAGAACTGCCCCACAGGGTTTCCAAGGAGCAGCTGGTGGATTAGAACTGCTGACCTTCTGGTTAGCAGCCAAGCTCCTAACCACTACACCACCAGGGCTCCACACTTTGAGCAGCAAGGCTCTGATCCATGCTCTGCTACTAACTAGTTGGGATTACTTCCGTCTTGGAGTGTGGGGTACAAAAGGGACCAGGAATGCTTCATAGAAGAGATGACATTTCAGCTGGGCTTGAGAATGCATTGGAGTGGACAAGAGGTGAAAAATAGTGTTTCTGAGAGGCTACCAGATCTTATAGGATTTAAACTGATAACTTACCCCCGCTTGAAATGTTCTTTTTGACAATGAATGCAACGCCATTCCTCTTCAAGTTGTCATTCCCGGTATAGTAGACAATACGATTGTCCTATTTAAAATGGCCAATACCAGTTCATTTCAGCTCAGTAATGCCTAGGATATCAATGTTTATGTGCTCCATTTCATTTCTGATGATTTCCAATTTTCCTGTCAGCAATAAGATAATATCCATACGCCTACAAGGAAGACCAATTAATACGACTATTATTCAAATTTACACACCAACCACTAAGGCCAAAGATGAAGAAATTCAATATTTTACCAACTTCTGCAGTCTGAAATTGATCAAACATGCAATCAGGATGCATTTATAATTACTGGTGATTGGAATGCGAAAGTTGGAAACAAAGAAGAAGGATTGGTAGTTGGAAAATATGACCTTGGTGATAGAAACGATGCCAGAGATTGCATGATAGAATTTCTTAAGACCAAAATGACTTCTTCATTGCAAATACCTTTTTCAACAACATAAATGGCGACTATACACGTGGACCTCGCCAGATGGAACACACAGGAATCAAATCGACTACATCTGTGGAAAGAGATGATGGAAAATCTCAACATCATCAATCAGAACAAAATCAGGGGCCAACTGCAGAACAGACCATCAAATGCTCATATGCAAGTTCAAGTTGAAACTGAAGAAAATTAGAACAAGTCCACAAGAGCCAAAGTACGACCTTGAGTATATCCCACCTAAATTTAGAGACCATCTCAAGAATAGATCTGATACGTTGAACACTAATGACTGAAGACCAGATGAGTTGTGGAATGACATCAAGGACATCATAGGTAAAGAAAGCAAGAAGTCATTAAAAAGACAGGAAAGAAAGGAAACACCAAAATGGATGTCAGAAGAAACTCCGAAACTTGCTCTTGAACCTTGAGTAGCTAAAGAGAAAGGAAGAAATGATGAAGTAAAAGAACTGAACAGAAGATTTCAAAGGGCGTCTCGAGAAGACAAAGTAAAGTATTATAATGACATGTGCAAAGTCCTGGAGATAGAAAACCAAAAGGGAAGAACACGTTTGGCATTTCTCAAGCTGAAAGAACTGAAGAAAAAAATCAAGGCTTGAGTTACAATAGTGAAGGATTCTACTGGGAAAATATTAAATGACACAGGAAGCATCAAAAAAAGATGGAAGGAATACACAGAGTCACTATACCAAACAAATTGGTTGACGTTCAAGCATTTCAGGAGCTAACATATGATCAGGAACAGATGGTACTTAAGGAAGAGGTCCAAGCTGCACTGAAGGCATTGGCAAAAAACAAGGCTTCAGGAATTGACGTGATACCAGTTGAGATGTTTCAACAAACAGATGCAGTGCTGGGAGCTCACTAGTCTATGCCAAGAAATTTGGAAGACAGCTACCTGGCCAACCGACTGAAGAGATCCATATTTATGCCTATTCTAATCAAAGGTGATCCAAATGAATGTGGAAATTATCCAACAATATCATTAATACTACATGCAAGTAAAATTTTGCTGAACATCATTCAAGAGTGGCTGCAGCAGTATATCGACGGAACTGCCAGAAATTAAAGCCAGATTCAGAAGAGGATATGGAATCAGGGATATCATTCCTGATGTCATAGGGATCCTGGCTGAAAGCAGAGAATACCAGAAAGATGTTTACCTGTGTTTTATTGATTATGCAAAGGCATTCGACTGTGTGGATCATAACAAATTATGGACAACATTGTGAAGAATGGGAATTCCACAACACTTGATTGTGCTCATGAGGAAACTGTACATAGATCAAGAGGCAGTCGCTGGAACAGAACAAGGGGATACTGTGTGGTTTAAAGTCAGGGAAGGTGTGCATCAGTGTTGTATCTTTTCACTAGATTTATTCAATCTGTATGCTGACCGAATAATCTGATTAGCTGGACTATATGAAGAAGAATGTGGCACCAGGATTGGAGGAAGACTCATTAACAACCTGTGCGATATGCGGATGATACAACCTTGCTTGCTGAAAGTGAAGAGGACTTGAAGCACTTACTGATGAAGACCAAAGACTACAGCCTTCAGTATGGATTACACCTCAACATAAAGAAAATAAAAATCCTTACAACTGGACCAATAAGAAACATCATGATAAACGGAGAAAAAATTGAAGTTGTCAATCATTTCATTTTACTTGTATTCACAATCAACACCCATGGAAGCAGCAGACAAGAAATCAAGACTCATTGCATTGGGCAAATCTGCTGCAAAAGAACTCTTTAAGGTGTTAAAAAGCAAAGATGTCACCTTGAAGACTAAGACGCACCTCATACACATGTGTAAAGCTGGACGATAAGGAAGACTGAAGAAGAATTGATGCCTTTGAATTATGGTGTTGGTGAAGAATATTGAATATACCATGGACTGCCAAAAGAACGAATAAATCTGTCTTGGAACAAGTACAATCAGAATGCTCCTTAGAAGCAAGGATGGTGAGACTATGTCTCACATACTTTGGACATGTTGTCAGGAGGGATCAGTCCCTGGAGAAGGACATCATGCTTGGTAAAGTAGAGGGTCAGCGAAAACGAGAAAGACCCTCAATGAGATGGATTGGCACAGTGGCTGCAACAATGGGCTCAAGCATAACAACGATTGTGAGGATGGAATAGGACCGGGCAGTGTTTCATTCTGTTGTACATAGGGTTGCTGTGAGTCAGAACCAACTCCACTGCACCTAACAAACAAGAGCGATGAGCACCCCCTCTTGGAGCTTCAGTGGTAAGATCAGAATCTTCAAATCACCTGGGCTCAGCATTTTCTTAAGCTGTGTGTGCATCCTAAAGAGGAATTATTTTTATCTTTGGAGAGTTTTTGTTGTTGCTGTGGTTTAGAGACGCAGGCTACCCTCAAACAACACATGGAAAATTCACTTACAATATTTTGAAAGTTTGGTTTAGGGGAGGTTGGGGAAAGGGTTGAGTTTTTTTTTTCTTTTAATTGAGGTATAACACACATACAGTGAAGTGCACGAACTTTAAGTGTGCAGCTCAATGAACTTTGATACATGCACACACCCATGTTACCACTACCCAAATCAAGACAAAGAACATTTTCAGCACCCCAGGAGTTTCCCTCAAGTGCCTCCCCCCAGCTGGAGTAGCCACTATTCTGACATCTAAAACCATAGATGAGTTTTGCCTGTTCTCGTATTTCACTAAATAAAATGATACAGGATGTATTCTTCTATACGTGGCTTCTTTTGAACATCATTACATTTAAAACAAGGTATTGTGGTCAAATATATATAACAAAATATTTTCCATTTCAACCATTTTTATGAGTGCATTTCAGTGACATTACCTTTCAACCTTACGTTTTTGAGATTGATCTGGGTTGTTGCATACAGCCTACCCTCAAAGAGACACTGTCATATATCTTAAAATATTTTGAAAGTTTGGAGATTGGAGGAAGGTTAAGTTTTTCAAATGGGGAAAACGACAAAGGGTGTGAAACAGTTGATAAGAACACCTGAAAGTGAATGAGGCAAGATTGTGAAGGTTCTTGGAGCCTCTTTCACGTTCCTCTTCCTCCCCTTCCAGGCTGGCACTTCCTGATCTGGCCTAGACCTGCCAGAGAGCGCAGTTAGGAAGCTGGGCCTTTGTATCAGAAGGGCCATTACCCACGGGCGCATATCTGTGGCGGGTAGGCAATCCCTAAGCCAGTACCCCTTCATTCAGAATTGCTAAACAGAAGGCGCAATTCCTGTGTGCTCCTCGAATTTTCTGCTTTGGATGGGAGAGACACTCTTGCAGGAATAATTGTAATGCAAGGCAGTGTAAAAACATTATAAGGTTACTACCCACAAAGGGCTATAGAGAATGAGAGGAGGCAGAGATGAATTCCAACTGGGAGGATTGAGGATGGTTTCAAAAAGTAGTGGATATAGCAACTGGGCTTTGAAGAATGAGTAGGAATCTGCCAGGAGAAGAAAAGAAGGTGCCTAAGGAAGGGATTTCCACGCAGTGGGAACAGTATAAGCAAAGATAGGATGAGGTGTAGTATATTCAGAGAATGGTGAGTCAACCAGCCTGGTTGGAGCATGAGAGAAAAGATTGGGGTAAGGGCATGAATAGATGATGCTAATAATAGAAAATCCGAAATGTCAATTGTGGCCAGATTAAGGAGGGCCTTAAATGCCATTCTAAGCACCTTAAACTTTGTGCTAGAGGTAAAAAAAAAGAGCCTCTGAAGGTTTTGATTATAGACGGAGATTTTAACAAGATGGTAACTCTGGGGGCAATTCTGGAAGGATTCACTCAAGGAGGCTGTAGAGCAAAGAGAATTTGTCTGTGCTGCCTCATGGGGACAGGTAGCAAGTGGGTAGCACATGGATTGTGGAGTCAGGGAAACCTGGGTTCCAGTTATTGTTTGAATGCTGCATCGGTCATTTACCAACTGTGTGACCTTGGGCATATTACCTAATCTCTCTGAGCCTGAAGAATGAGGAAAACTATAGCATCTGCCTTTTGGTCACTTGAGGATTAATGAGATCATTCATATAGCGTGTGGGGAATAGGGCCTGGCACAGAGTGAGTACTCAATAACTGATATCTACTATCATCATTAAAGGTATTACCCAGTGTTATCTCTGAGGTGTTGAAGCCTCAGAGAAGAGTGACTCTGTGTTAAGGAGGCTGATGCTTATGTTCTTTCTCTGCTAGCTCTGTGATGATGTTCTCTGCTTTGTCTATGTTTAACTTTTTGAAGAATTGCCAAACTGTTTTTCCCAGTGGCTGCACCAGCAGTATATTAAGGGTTCCGATTTCTCCATATCCTCACCAACTCTTGTTATTTTCTATTTGTTTTTTTTTTTGTAATAGCCATTGATATCTGACCATTTTTGACCTACAAAAACAGCAATTGCACACGGTTCAACCTAATAGCAGTAGAACATAGGAGATGAGGGATTATCTGTGCTGTGTGCTGACTGAACTGTATTGAGAAGATTGTGTATGGTTCTGGATGATACATTGTAAGAGACATTTTGACAAATATGTACAGAGAATTCCTACTGTGATCCAGGGATTCACAATTTTGTCATAGAAGGACTAGGTGAACAAACTGCGGACTTAGGTTGGAGACATGTGAACTGCCTTTAAGTATCAGAGGAGCTTGAACTGAGAAAGGAGTTGATTGCATTCTGGGTAATTCAGTAAAGCAGCAAAAAGACAAATTAGTGGATGTTATAGAGCAGCACGTTTGTGTTTGACATAAGGAAGGGTATCTCACAATTAAGGCTTCTCTTAGGCCATCAAGAAAGGTAGTGAGATCTCCATCAAATGTTCGAGCAGAAGCTGGGTGTTACTGAGGGCATGTATGTTTCAGAAGAAGTTTGAACAACTTTATCACTTGGCTCCCTTGCAAATGTGAAGAACTGATGGGTTTGAATTACTGGTTGGCGAAGAATATTGAATATACCACGGACTACCAAAAGAACGAACAAATCTGTCTTGGAGGAAGTACAGCCAGAATGCTCCTTAGAAGCAAGGATGGCGAGACTACGTCTCACATACTTTGGACATGTTGTCAGGAGGGATCAGTCCCTGGAGAAGGACGTCATGCTTGGTAAAGTAGGGGGTCAGTGAAAGAGAGGAAGGCCCTCAATGAGATGGATTGGCACAGTGGCTGCAACAATGGGCTCAAGCATAACAACGATTGTGAGGATGTCCAAGGACCAGGCAGTTTAGTTCTGTTGTACATAGGGTCACTGTGAGTCGGAATCAACTCAATGGCACCCTAATGACAACAACAACAACATCTTTGAGTAAAGCCTTACCAATTTTATTTTGATTGTGAATGGATTCACATGGCTCTGGGTAGTTAATATTCCTTAGCAACTCAGTAGCAACCACTTGAGGTCATGATCTTAGTTAAAAACTGCCTCGGTTCAAGGGGCACCCCAGCACTTTCTGAAGAATATTTTAAACAACATTTTGGAATAAAGATGTATACTGACTTAGTTACCTTTTACCAAGGAAAATGGTATCCAAGCCTCTTTCCTCTCCCCCAGACAGATTTTTCTAAAAGTAACTGATGAAAAGAGTTCAGTTTCCACTTCCTCCCACCTGTGATGCCGTCCATCCTTTCCCTTTGCCTAAGCTGACCTGGGGACTCCTTTGGTCATTTCTTCACACTTCTGAAGCACAGAGCTAAACCAGAGCTTAACGAGTGACCAGTTTGGGAACAATCTGAGAACCTATTTGATGGACAACATTGCTACATCTTTGGTTAAATTCACTGGGGAAGTATTTACCTTTTAGCAAATTACTACACAATTTAGAAATGATATAGTTCAACACTCACCTGTGGCATAAATACTACCTAGAGCTCAAAGGAAAAGATGGTGATAGCAATCACTCTCAATTGTAGGATGCTTTCTACCATTTTCAAAGCACTTTCAATACTTGATCTCATTGTATCCTCTTAAGAACTCTACGAGGTAAAATAGAACAAGAAATGTTATCTCCGTTTTGTAGTTGAGGAAACATCCATTACACGTGGAACACACACACACACACACACACACACACACACACACACAAACAATCTGTGTATATGAAAAGGCAAAGATGATGAATTTGTTTAGAATCTGAGAGAGTACGGGAGGAGGCAGAGACAAAGGATAGAGGAAAAAAAAAAGTGCTTTCTTTAGGATCCGGGGGATGATCAGTCTCTACTTATTTCCTCGTTTTTATAAAAAAATCACAAAATGGACAGAATCACTGCTTTTTCAACAACTAAGAGAAAATCACACCATGTGTACCTCCCTCCAACAGTGGCTAAAAAGGAAACACAGGACCCTGCCACTTGTCTTTAAATAGATCTCATGTTCACAAATATAGTCAAGGCATTCAGGCTCCTTAGAGCTCTAGATTTCTTGTGGCACCAGAATTTGTTCTATTCCCCAGGGGGCAATGGGGGAGGGAAGAGAGGGAGAAGCAAAGAAAGGGGATGCACTGTTTAATTAAACTGGTAAATCTCTTTCCTTTGAGAAAAATATGGCTTCTTGATATTTGATTTTGCAACTTCAATATAAGCACAAATGCCAGAGAGTCACTCTGTGGATCGGGAAGGGCACTGCTTTTAAGGCTAAGGTGGCATATTAACCACCTCACAGGGGGTGGCTGTTTTACATATATCATGTTCACAGAAATACTGTATTGGCAGCCACCATTTTGCTGTAGTCCCTTTGCAGCAATAAAATGGTGGCATAAATGAAAACTTTGAGATCAAACGCATTTCAGCTGTCTGTCATCACCTTTGGCTTCTTCCCAATTTGCATGTTATTATTGGCTATCTTGATACTTAAAATAATTTTAAGGGAATTCCCCCCCCCATTTGATCATGTAATATTAAAAATGCTCCAACAGACACAGGCATGTAATGCTCTTTCTTCCCAAACACATTACATTCTCACCCCTTAATTATAATTGCATTTGTAGGAAATACTGAGAAAAATTTAGGGAAATGGAGGCTAATTTTAACATGGACAAAGGACACACACACACACACACAAAATCTTGGAAGATGTCCTACAGTGAACCTCAGGACTCAGTCCTTGGGCAATGATTTTACTTATTTTCCAAGACTCTCCCCGCTTTAGTTGCAGAGGCCATGCTGCAAATACAATCCCAAACTAATGCTTTCTAATTTTCATTAGTGATTAAGCCACAGAATCTGGAGGGTGTGCTGCAAATGCACAGAAATCAATTCCAAAGGTTTTGGCATGCTGTTTGCTGGATGATGGTGAATTCTGCAGATGTTGATTTTTTCCTTAATGATGACATCATCACTTAAAAAGTGGTTTGCTAAGGAACACACATTGCTGATCACACGTAGTTGTCTTTCCCTGTAGGAATCTGAACACATCTTGGTCCTTATGGCTTCCAACTGTTGATCCAATGCTGCAAGGCGTTCAGAAGAGATCCTGTTCCAAATGAATTTCGACTTTCTATTAAGCATGTAGACTACCATTTAGAGGTTCCTGGGTCCCTCTGATTTCCTATTTGTATTTCTCTCTGCTATTGTTAATCTATGGACATCTGTGAATGAGAGCGTTTTAAAGGGCAGCCCCGGTTGACAGTAGTTTCCTTTCCTTCCTTCCTCCCTCTCTCCCTTCCTTTCTTTCTTCCTTCCTTCTCTCCCTCCCTCTGTCCCCCTCCTCTCTTTATATGTATTACACACTTAAATAACCATCCACAATACAGAAAAGGAATTTAGTGCACTTAAAGCTTGGTTTATACCACTCTTGATGCATTTCTGACCCTTTTCAAAATACCAGGTATGTTTTCGCAGCATTGTAATCACTGGCCATGTGATGTTTTGTGTTCTGCTTTTCCCAATTAACATTATTTCATGCAGACATTTCCACACATTGAAACAAACCACCTGCTTGATATCTAATGGCTACGCAGAGCACTGCCGAGTTCATACTGCTATTCTTGGCTTAGCCAATCCCCCTACTGTTGGGCATTTGGGTTGTTTCCAATTTTCCCCTATTATAAATGGTTTTCCATAAATATCCTTATAAAATCACATTTAGATGACTTCCTTGGGATATAGTCCCATAAGTGAGATTGCCAGGTCAAAAGCTAGGCATGGTCTTAGAGTTCTTGTAGAGACCTCTGTACCATTCTACAGCTCCTGCCTGCATCCTGCATCCAGAAGGCTACCCAACAGTTACAGTGGAGTCAGCTTGTTTTCATAAATGACACATCGTTATGTATGGCTGTAGAAATTTTTTTTCACTATTTTTTTTTTTTTACTTTCTTGTCCAGAATTAAAAATACTAATAAATGAGTGCTAGGGAGATAAGCAACATCATGATAAACGGAGAAAATATTGAAATCGCCAAGGATTTTGTTCTACTCGGATCCACAATCAATGCCCATGGAAGCAGCAGTCAAGAAATCAAATGACACACTGCACTGGGCAAATCTGCTGCAAAAGACCTCTTCAAAATGTTAAAAAGCAAAGATGTCACCTTGAAGACTAAGGCGCGCCTGACCCAAGCCTGGTATTTTCAATCGTCTCATATGCATGCGAAAGCTGGACAATGAATAAGGAAGGCCGAAGAAGAACTGATGTATTTGAATTATGGTGCTGGCAAAGAATATTGAATATACAATGGACTGTCAGAAGAACAAACAAATCTGTCCTGGAAGAAGTACAGCCAGAATGCCCCTTAGAAGCAAGTATGGAGAGACTACGTCTCACATACTTTGGACATGTTATCAGGAGGGACCAGTCCCTGGAGAAGGACAGCATGCTTGGTAAAGCAGAGGGTCTAGTGAAAAAGAGGAAGACCCTCAACGAGATGGATTGACACAGTGGCTCAACAATGGGCTCAAGCATAACAACAATTGTGAGGATAGTGCAGGACTAGGCAGTGTTTTGTTCTGTTGCACATAGGGTCGCTATGAGTCGGAACCGATTCGAAGACACCTAACAACTACAAGAACAACAGGGAGATGAGCAGATCTTTTGAGAGAGTACACATTAAATACTCATTTGAGAATAAAGGATTTCATTTGCACCCTGTGGCTAGCCAGTGTGAGTCTACCAATAGCCTATGGTCACCCCACATGGGACTGAGCCCTGTCAAAGCCCCCTGAGCTACCAGCCTCCTGTGGGTTTGCCTGGGGCTAGCTGATTTCTTCTTCCTTTGGTGAGAAACAAACTTTTATTGTGTTAAGATTGATTTCTTTTTGTACTCATTCTTTCATTTCACAAACAATTGCTATTTGCCAAGCTCTGTGCTGGTGCTGTTCCAGGCACTTACTTACATGGCAGCCCCAGGTTCCACATGACTGGTTAAAGGCTGCTGAAGCCAAACAGTGGCTGAGCTGCACCTTTGGGCAAAGCTGGCCAAGTGCTGGCAAGCATAGCCTTCACCCTGAACAGTGCACCGTTTATACCAAATTTCTAAATCGCAGACACAATTATTCACATGCTGAGTTCCATACCTTCACGAGGGCTCAAGCTGTCAGCATAATATATCTCATTACAACCAGCACTGGGCATGGAAAAGATTATTTTTCAAGGCTGTGAGTGCAAAACATCAATTAGTCATAGGAGAGAACAGTTAGCTGGCATGCGTTTGAGATTTTGCACCTATGGGAGGGAGGGGAAATGCGTTTACTTAATCTTTTATAGCTGAATCAAATAAAAAAAAGGAGACAATAAAACCACTCAATTTGGTTAGTTGATTCTTTAATCAGCCAAATAATTTCATGCCTCTCAATTAACTGCAGATGCACACAGTGAACAGAGACAGACAGGAAGGTGGCCTTTTCAATATGCCTTCAATATTCACAAGGAGCATTACTGCACTTGGGCAGGAGGCCGCAGAAATCAATAGCAGCTTTCTCCAGCTTCAATCCCATGAGCTGCAGCTGCCCTGAACAAACTATCTTGCCTTGTGTCACTTTTGATTTCTTTCCTCTCACAAGAGAAAGGCCAGATTCAACCAACATTGACTGTGCTCCTACCAAGTGTGGGGCCCCGGGGCGTGGACTCGAAGGCTTGCTCTGGATAGAAAATTTGGCAAGGAGCTCTAACCCTACGCTCCTATTTGCCCCTGTAGAGGAATGATTGAATTGAGTGGTTTTGATTTTTGAGACAATTGGGAAGATGAATATGAATTGGGTACTACACGGTGACAAGAAAGTATCCTTAACTGTATTAGCTGTGAAAACGGTGTTATAGTTATCTAAGGAAACGTCTACAAAATTTTAAAAGGTATCCTGAAGTATGCAGGGGTGAAATGGCAGGATGCTAGCATTTGCTTTAACATACAGCAGTCTGAGGCGAGTAGGTGGACAGATGAAACAAGCATGGCAAAATCATAGTTCCTGTTCAAGCTGGGTGATGGGCCAGTGGGGCTTCACTGTACTACTTGCTCTACTTTTGTCTATTTTGAAAATTTTCTTAATGAAAAAGTTAAAAAATTTGAACACAGGTATACTTCTCTTATTAGATTGATAGGATTTTAAAGGCAGAGGCTTTAGTGGGGGGAGGATTAGTTTAAAACATTCAGAACAGTGTTGTTTGATACTACATGACTTGACATTGTTTTGGGTGCTGTCGAGTCAGTTTCGACTCATAGAGACCCCATGTGACGGAGCAGAACTGCCCCACAGGGTTTTCTAGCTGTAATCTTTACAGGAGCAGATTGCCAGGTCTTTATCCTGTAGAGGTGCTAGATGGGTTCGAAACGCCAACCTTTCGATTGGCAGCCGAGGGCTTAAACATTGCACCACCAAGGCTCGTTACTACGTGTCTTAAGCAACCTCCCAGTTCCCGAAGCTTATCATGACAGCCAGCTCACTTAAGAAATACGATCATATTGGATTTATGCAGTCGTATTAAATGTATAAATCAAAGTACGGCATTTCAATATTGGTGGGAGTGGAGTAGGGGAGGAAACACCAAATTTTGCTAAACAAAGGACAACACTGAGACTGGCCAGAGGCAGAGACAAAGACTGGCTATGGCTCTAGCCTTACCCTTGCATACAATGGCAGTACCATAGCAACGGTGAAATCACAGGGTAATTAGAGTACATCTGAAAGATACCTTTGTTTAACAAGTATATTTGTAAATAATAACATGATAGCTCTTCAGTTTAGGAAGGATCAGTCATAAGAGTGAAAAAAATTAAAATCCCTCCAAGTTACATAAGTATGTAACTTGTAGTCCTTTATAAAACTTATTGCTTCCCTTTGGATTTAGAAGAGTGTTTTTGTTTTTGTTCTTTTTCTGTAAGACAGCACGGCTTCATTGATCCAGCTGCAGCCCTCCATAATCTGCAGATGGCTTGTCAGGTGAGTTTGCTGGCACCTGAGTAACTAAACCTGCGTCCTGTGGGAGGTTTTCTCTCTGAGATGATCTTTCTGCCCGAATACGACCTCCCTTCAACTGGAAAAGGTCCCTGGTGCATAAGGGATAGCGCCCTGGTTGACAAGGATGGGTCCTGACTAAAAGGCATCTATAACATAGGCATGCACCTTTAAGAAGAACAAGTCACCGGGCTAGGACCTGGGGTTGAGATGTAAACTGTTGTTTGCCTGGGGATGACCTGGATACTATACCTGTGCCAGTCTAGCAAGATATTCAAATGAAGTCTTCCCTTAACAAACTCCTAAGACTATGCCAAGGAGCCTGGGTGATGCAATGGTTAAGCACTTGGTTGCTTACAGAAAAGTCAGCGGTTCTAACCCACTGCTCTGCAGGAGACTTGGTGATCTGCTCCTGTAAAGACTCTAAAACCAAAAAACCCATTGCCATTGAGTCAATGTAACCCTATAGGACAGTGTAGAACTGCCCCATTGGGTTTCCAAGGGTGTAAGCTTTACAGAAGCAGACTGCCACATCCTTCTCCCGAGGAGTGGCTCGTGGGTTTGAACTGCTGACCGCTGACCTTTTAGTTAGCAGCCAAGCACTTAACCACCGCACCACCAGGGCTCCTTAAGAAACCCTATGGGGCAGTTCTACTTTATCCTGTAGGGTGGCTATGAGTCAGAATCAACTGGATGGCACACAACCACAAGACTGCCTGGGGGTGGGACAAGGAATTTCTAAAATCGCGATCTAAGAAGTCCCTGAGTTTGATACAGAGTTGGGAGAACTTTAACTATTTTTCTTAGGTACATTAAAGAGAGATTGTAGGGGACACCAAGGTTCTGTTAAGGGTGATGGGAAATTTCAGAACAGTTAATTGTGATGGTTGAACAACACGATGAACAAACATATTTAATGTCACTGAACTGTACATGTGAAGATTGCTGAAGTGGCAAATGTTTTGTTACCTAGATATTTACCACTATATACATAATATAAGAAAGCTTGTATCCATGTTTGAATTTGAATATAATCTTTAGGCTTTGAGAAATTGTCACCTTGCCAATCAATAAAAATAATTGATCTGGCATTGATGGCACTAAACAGCGAGGTGGCCTGATAGCTGCCTTTGGAGAGCAGCTGGAAGTGATGGGACCCAGCTACCTCAGGCACAGATGTGTTTGCCTTCCCTGAATGGATGGCTTCTGGAAATGTTGGCTCTGACATCTGCTTTTGTAAATTACACCATATTTCCCTCATCAACTTCTGTCATGAAGTTCTAGCTGTTTCCATGTAAATTCTCTGGCCACTAAGAAGTAATGTAAATCACATTTTAGAATGAAACAAGGCTTTCAAAAATCACATATTTCAAGAGAAATTGTACTTTTTTTTACACTAAACCATTAAAAATAATGCCGAATGATAACATCTGAAGAAGGAGACGTGTCCTGTGCGTTGCCTTTGTTGTTAAATGTATTCTGTGGCTCACCTCTCCCTGGGTAAATATTTTCTTTGAAAACCCAAGCATTTAGTTGCCCCTTCTGTAAAAGGGCTTATCTTATAGGAAATCTTTTAACTGTTTATTTAATCATCCTGTTCAAGGCTGCCAGAAGTTGCAATGTTTGCTCATTGCCCTTTTAAGTTCCGTCTAAAGAAGACACCTTCTTTCTGCAGAACTGAGGTATCAGATGTTGGCTGAGGGATTCTTATAATAATTTGTTACTTCTGTAGGTATATTCCATCTATTGAGTTTTATTTAAGTGAGATCCACCTATAGTTGGAAGATATTCATGACCATTCTAACAATTAAAGTTTTCTCAAGATTACTTCTCCTCGCCAATTATGGGGTACTCTCTTAGTAGTAGTAGTAGGGTGGGAGGATAGTAAATGCTAGAAATATTGTACTTTTCTGGCAAAATCTGCAGAAAATCAGAACTTGGAAACTTCTTTAATAATAGTTTTCTCAAAAACTAACTCAAAATGGATCAAAGACCTAAACATAAAACCTAAAACTATAAAGATCATGGAAGAAAAAATAGTGACAATGCTAGGGGCCCTAATACATGCCATAAAGAGAATACAAACCATAACTAACAACGCACAAACACCAGAAGAGAAACTAGATAACTGGGAGCTCCTAAAAATCAAACACTTAGGCTCATCAAAAGGCTTCACCAAAAGAGTAAAAAGAGAACCTACAGACTGGGAAAAATTTTTTGGCTACAACATATCAGACAAGGGTCTAATCTCTAAAATCTGTAGAATACTTCAACACCTCAACAACAAAAAGAAAATAATCCAGTTAAAAAATGGGCAAAGGATATGAGCAGGCACTTCATCAAAGAAGACATTCAGGCGGCTAACAGACACATGAGGAAATGCTCATTAGCCATTAGAGAAATGTAAACCAAAACTACAGTGAGATACCATCTCACCCCAACAATCCTAGCATTAATCCAAAAAACACAAAATAATAAAAGTGGGAGAGGTTGTGGAGAGACTGGAACACTTACACACTGTTGGTGGGAATGTAACATGGTACAACCACTTTGGAAATCGATCTGGCACTTCCTTAAAAAGCTAGAAATAGAAGCACCATAGGATCCAGCAATCCTGCTCCTTGGAATATATCCTAGAGAAATAAGAGCCGTCACATGAATAGATATATGCACACCCATGTTCATTGCAGCACTGTTCACAATAGCAAAAAGATGGAAACAACCTAAGTGCCCATCACCAGATGAATGGATAAACAAATTATGGCACATACACACAATGGAGTACTACCTAACAATAAAGAACAATGACAAATCTGTGAAGCATCTCACAACATGGATGAATCTGGAGGGCATTATGCTGAGTGAAATAAATCAACCTCAAAAGGACAGCTATTGTATGAGACCACTATTATAAAAACCAAAGAAAAGGTTTACACACAGAAAAAAACTATCTTTGATTGTTACAAGGGAGAGGAGGAGTGGGGAGGAAAAATCACTAACCAAACAGTAGACAAGTGTTAACTTTGGTGAAGGGAAAGACAACATACAATATAGGGGAAGTCAGCACAACTTGACAAAGGCAAAGTCATAGAAGCTTCATAGACACATCCGAACACCTTGAGGGACTGAGTTACTAGGGCTGAGGGCTGTGGGGACCATGGTCTCAGGGGACATCTAGGTCAACTGGCATAACAGAGTTCATAAAGAAAACGTTCTGCATCCTACTTTGGTGAATAGCGTCTGGGATCTTAAAAGCTTTCGAGAGGACAGTTAAGATACATCTATTGGTCCCATCATGTTTGGAGCAAAGGGGAATGAAGAAAACCAAAGATACAAGGAATGTATTAGTCCAAAGGACTAATGGGCCACACAAACCACAGCCTCCACCAGCCTGAGCCCAGAAGAACTAGTAGGTGCCCAGCTACCACCACTGACCGCTCTGACAGGGATCACAATAGAGGGTCTGGGATAAAGCTGGAGAAAAATGTAGAACAAAATTCAAATTCACAAAGAAAGACCAGACTTACTGGTTTGGCAGAGACTGGAGGAACCCCCAAGACTATAGCCCCCAGACACCCTGCTAACTCAGAACTGAAGCCACTTCAGAAGTCCACCTTTCAGCCAAAGATTAGACAGGCCTACAAAACAAACAATAACACGTATGAGGAATGTGCTTCTTAGTTCAATCAAGTATACGAAACCAAATGGGCAACACCTGCTCAAAAGCAGACGAGAAGGCAGGAAAGGACAGAAAAACTGGACGAATGGACATGGGGAACCTGGAGTGGAAAGGGAAAGGGGGAGAGTGCTGACACATTGTGGGGATTGCGATCAATGTTACAAAACTATTTGTGTATGAATTTTTTAATGAAAAACTAATTTGTGCTGTAAACTTTCACCTAAAAGGAAAAACCAAACCATTGCCATTGAGTCAATTCCAACTCATAGGGACCCTATTGGACAGAGCAGAATTGCCACATAGGGTTTCCAAGCAGTGGCTGGTGGATTCGAACTGCTGACCTTTTGGTTAGCAGCTGAGCTCTTAACCACTACACACCACTAGGGCTCCAAACTTTCACCTAAAATCACAATTTAAAAAAAAAAAATCTAACAAATAGGATTCGTTTGGAGGAAACATCTTTTTTTCAAGTCATAATGTTTGGAAAGCCTAATGATACGAGTTTTTGTCTGTGTCTATGTCATGCTAAACATCCAGGTGAAAATGGAAAGATATGTATTACGTAGCTACAAAACACAACAAACATTTGTAAACATCCATAGCATTGACTCTTCAGTCAATTGAAGTTATATAGAAAGAGCCAGTGTTGCATGCACCAGTATGTCAACTATTCAATAAAAATCCAGATTTAATTTCCTTCCAAATTAACATGATATTCATTCATTTGACAGTGTATCCAGTGCTGCTTCCAATAAAAATATATATACAAAAGACTCATGGCTGCATTTTAAATAAAAACTTACAGCATATTAGAATCAATTATTTGTCTAATTTGGTAAATTCATTGTTTTTCTTTTATTTCAAAAATTTTGCTCTACTTATAGCATGGACTTTCCCTGTGAGTCTGCAGGTGCATTGTTAATAAATGCTTTTGCAAATATGATTATGCAAAGAACAAATGAATATTGATTAAACTGAATAATGCATTATTTTCTAGGATAAGTATATTAAATTAACTCTCAGTGAACAAACAGCATGAATTAAACTAGTTAATGTTTTGAAGTGGTAACTAGCTCATTTTACCCTTGCTCTGAACATTCAGACTAAAGTTTGAAACAGCATTTGCACTGATTTTTCTTTTCTTTTAAATCATGATTTAAAAAGATGTGTGTAAGTAATATAGGTTCCTTAAAGGAATGTTGGAAAATATAGATAGGTAGAAAAAAAAAAAAAAAAGAAGAAAACACGTATAGTCTCATCACCCAGACACACCATTGTTAGTATCTGTGCTTCTTTCAAGCTTTATTATCGATTGCATTGAGTTTCCAGTCTTTCTGACGTTTAGTACCAGGTCAGGGAAAAAGAGGGAGACCCTGGACAAGATAGACTGACACAGTGGCTGCAACAATGGGCTCAAGCATAACAACGATTGTGAGCATGGCACAGGACCAGGCAGTGTTTCTTTCTGTGGTACATAGAGCTGCTATGAGTCAGAACCAACTTGATGGCCCTAACAACCACCACAACAGGGAGATGAGCAGATCTTTTGAGAGAGTACTCATTAAATACTCATTTGAGAATGAAGGATTTCGTTTCCTTTTCTGCATTATGATACAGACTTTAAAGTTTGGTTTTATTGTTTTTTCTCTCCCTTTCTGTGTTTACTTAGATTGCAGATAGTGCTAATATGGAACAAAAAAATCAATCGCATTAGAAAACAAATCAGTTCTTTCATAGCTCTAAGCGTTGGTTTTTAGGCTAAGCTTGTCTGAGATTATTTATTCCAGAGAATTTAAGGAAGTCTTTAGAAGTGTTTGTTTGTAGTAATAAGATGTAAGATAAATGATTAGGGGTGATTAGGGGTGGGGAGGGAGTTTGAATTGCCAGATGGTTTAGTTACAAGTAATAGTAAGCGTTCGATAACTGCTTGCTATTAACATGATGTGCCAGGTACTTGGCATGTACCATCTCATTTTACTCTCACAACAATCCTGTGAAGTGGGTGTTATTAGTATCCCCATTTTTGAATTGGGAGACAGAGTCGCAAAGAGTTTGAGTTACCCAAGATCACCCAGCTAAGAGCCAGTGTCAGGATTTGAACTCAGGCAGTCGGACTCTTAAGCCTGCATTAAAAACTTATGCCTGCACAAATGTTATGTTTTATATATCTCTATCTATATTGATATTGATAGGCCTAGCTATAGATATTTATAACAGTAATTAAAAAAAAACTTATGCCATTGTGAGTAGATGGATGTGGTTCCATGAAATATTCCCAATGCCCTGAGCATGTTTTATGGCGCCCTGGTGGCACAGTGGTTAAAGTGTTTGGCCGCTAACCAAAAGGTCAGCTGTTCGAGCCCACCAGTGCTCTGCAGGAGAAAGATGTGGCAGTCTGCTTCCGTAAAGATTTACAGCCTTGGAAACTCTATGGGGCAGTTCTACTCTGTCCTGCAGGGTTGCTATGAGTCAGAATTGGCTGGACAGCAGTGAGTTTGGTCTTTTTGGGGTTTTTTCTGGAGCATGTTTTGGCCAGGACCTCAAATCTTTGAACATTAATGAACTCTAAAGCACAGGAGACTACAGAAGCGACTTTGAAAGCATTGCTGTCTCCAAAATCTATCCCATCCGTTAATTATAAACCAGAATCAAATGTCATATTCTTCCTGCACCCCAAGTCTTGAGAGAAACCCTTTGTGTCAACTGGAGAAGATTCAAGTGCTCAATCTCTCTTTTTCTCTCTCTATCTCCCCTCAACCCCCATGCACTTGCGAACAACACGTCTCTGCCTCCTGCCAGGCTGGTAGAACTATGAACAAAGAACATAGTATTGGGGCTTGCAGGCCCCACCACCCATCACTGATGGAAGTAAGTTCTTCCAGAAAAATGTGGGCCAGCAGGCGTGTCAGCGTATAGAAGAGGCTTGGAGGGCTCACAAGACAGGTGTTGTCTAAACAGGTCTTTTTTTTTTTTTTTCGTATTCAACAGGGACACATTCTCTTCTCTATCACATGTCCCTGCCGGCCTCCAGTGCAAGGATGGTATAGTCAAGAAAGGATGAATCTTTGTCCCCTGGGAGAGGAAAATAAGCCACCTTCTACTGGTATAAATGATTATGGTTTCAACATGGGCTTGAAGTGGAGAGTGGCAGAAAGTGGACACGTTGCTCCTCCTGCCCACCAACCTGACCACAGTGCTACAGACATTTCCTAAATGATGATTACAGTAGGAATATGGCTTCCTGGCCTCCTCTCTTGACTCCCCCACCCCCATCCATTCTGTATTCAGCAGCCAGAGTGCTCTTTCTCAAATACAAATCTGAGCATGTCACTGTCCTGCTTAAAACCTCTCAGTATCTTCCCGTCGCACCTTTACCATGACCTACAAAGCCCAGTGTGATGTGCTCCTACCTTATTTTTCACCCTTGTACTCAATGGTCCCCCACTCCAGGGCTTTACACATGTTGTCTCCCCTGCCAGGCACACTCATTCCTTCCTTTCTCCTAACCCCCACCTGCCCTATGCTACTCCTACTTCTCTTTCAGTTTTCAATGTAAAGATCACTGCTTCCACGAAATCTTCCCTGATGTGCCCTATCACTACAACTGACTAGATTAGATCCCTCTGTTGGGCCTTCCCATAGCACCCTGTACTTCTCCTTCAAGGCATTTATTCTAATTTAGTGTCATGACTTGTTTGACGTCTGTCATCCCTGCTAGACCATAAGCTCAAGGAGGGCAGGGACCAAGTATGCATTCTTCACTACTGATTCCCTAGAGCCTAACCAGGGCAAGGCACAGAGATAGAAAGTATGATTAGAGGTTAGTTAAGCAATAGGGGCAGGAGATGAAGCGGAAGTTCTTCCAGGAGGAAGGGGCTGCATGAGCAAAGGCATGAAGGTGACAAAGATCTGAGATCTGCATACAGTTAAATAGCATTAGAATATAAGCTATGGAGCAGGGAGTGGAAGGACCTGAGGCTGGAGAAGAAGGTGGAGGCCAGATGAGGACTTGACACAGGTAGCCTGTTTGGGGGGTATGGAGTTGACATCTTTCACCAGAAGTGAGGATTGTTACAGAGAAAGCTGGAGGGTGAGGTTAAAGAAGTAGGCTAAAACCAGATGTGCAGGGCTTTGAACATGCTACTGGTATATAATGGTGAGAAAAGACAGGGAGCATCATTCATCCTGTCAACAGATAGTTATTGAACACCTGTAATGCATTAGGCACTATGTTGAGCTCTGGGGAAATAAGGTTGCTCTCAGGGGGCTGATAATCTTGTAAATTTTGTAAGTATGTGTGTGTGTCTGTTTTTCTGGGAAGATCAATAGTTTTGATCAGAATCTCAAAGGATTCAGAAGGAGGGACATTTGGGGACAGAATTTCAGGGGATCCAGAGATCTCTCCCACTCAAGCACATCCATGGACCCCAGTTAGACCCTCTTTTGGAGACCTGTGTTGCTACCACCAGCCACAGACCAAAGCTGAATTGAGGATAGGGCATAATTTTATCCCCAGTACCTAGAATAGACATCTTAAACTTAACACACCTACACCAAACTCATGGATTTCACACCGTATCCCCACCTGCTCTGCCAACCCATTTCTTCCCCAGTCTTTGCCATCCTAGTAATGACTCCACCACTCACACAGTTCCTCATACCCTTGATTCCTCTCTTTTCACCACCCTTACATCTACTCTATTTACCAATCTTGAATCCATCCACCTCTTTCCATCTCTCCTGCTGCAGCTCTAATCTGGCACAATCCTGTCTTGCCTGGACTACTTAGCACAATGATGTACTGACCAGTCTCCCTGTTTCCTGCCACTCTTGCTCCCTCCAATCCATTCCCCATCTTTTGGCCAGGTCATGTCAATTCTTTCAAACCGTCCATAGTTTCCGGAAGACACTTAGAATAAAATCCAAACTCTCCACACTGGTCTACAAGGCCCTTCATATCTCACTCCCATGATCTCCTTGGATCTTCCACTCTTCCGCCTCATTTGCTATCCTCCAGCCATATTGGTCTTTTAAAGACATTCCCTCATAGCATGGAGCTCAATCCTGCCTTAGGGTCTGGGCACTTGCTACTCCCATTGCCTGGAAACTCTTCCTCTTGATCCCATTAGGTGGTTTCCTCAGAAAGGTCTTCCCTCTTTTATTGTCTAACAAGTACCTCTGTGGGAAATTGTCATGTTAATGAATTTTTTTGTTTTCTCACCTCTCTAGAATGTAAGCTCCCTGGGGGAAGGCTTCTTTCCCCTCCTTTGGTGCATCTATCTGGTCCCTGGTGGTGCAGTGGTTAAGAACTCAGCTGCTAACCAAAAGGTTGGCAGTTCTAATCCACCAGCTGCTCCTTGGAAACCCTATCAGACAGTTCTACTCTGACCTATAGGGTTTCTATGAGTCAGAATCGATTTGACAGCAACTGGTTTGGTTTTTATCTGGTCCCTAGAACAATGTCTGGCATTTTGTAGGAGTTCAATAAATATTTGTCGAATGGATAAATATGTTTTTTAAAACGTTGTTAGGATACTGGGAGGTAAATACCATTGACTGTGACTTTGAGCAGATCCCTGAATATCTCTAGGCTCCAATTTCTTCATCTGTAAAATGGAGTTAATTATAATTACTCTTCCCTCTAGGAATAGCGTGAGGTTAAAGGTAGATACCAATCCTAACTGTGTGTTGCATTCTTGGAGAAAAGCCGTCCTGAGTACAGAGCACAGAGGGGCTTTCTCCAGGCACAGACTCTCAAGGATGCTTGAGTAACCTCAGAAGGCAGTCCGGAAAATCAGAGTGAAAAAGACGAGCTGAAGCGCATGCCCTACATAAGGCCTCCCGAAGATTGTTGTCCCTGAAGCCTGTTTTACCAGTTGCTACTCTCTTCCAGGTCTTTCCTTTAGGAAGTGAGAAGAATGACAACAGTAGTATTTATATGATGATTGCCCAGTATACAGAGTGCTTTTACATCTGCTATCTTGTTTAATCATCCCAATAACCCTTCAAGGAAGGCTCATTGTTCTCATTTTACCAAAGACGAAGCTGAGACTCAGAGAGGTTGTGTGATACACCTGAGGTCACACATGTTGGCAGTAGTGGAGCAGGATCTATCAGGTCAGCCCATGTGCTTTTCAGGACACAACACTGGATTTCCTGAGCACTCCAGTGTTGCGTTCTCAAGGTGAAATTCTGGTCAGGCATGAAGGTCAGGAACCTCACTGCCCTTTCCAGACCCCTCCTTCTGCAGCTTCAGTGAGGCAAGGCAGCAGAGTGCCACATGCCACCAGCCACCACTAGCTTAAGGACCCAAAAAGCTTGAGCTAGGAGCAGGTCCAGACTGAGATATGTGGGGACTCAGAGCAAGTTCAAACAGATATTTTTTGGAGGCCTCATAACATGCTTTAAATGCAATTAAAATAACTCACCATTTCTAGTAAATTAACCTAAACCATTGATTGTGTTTTTGGTTTTTCGGCTGGCTGCCAAGGCCGTAAGAAACGCTGGTCACCAGTCTGAGGCCTGACCAGTAGCTGCCCCTGGAAAGTTGCATGGGTCTGTGGCAAACAGTATCAACAGAGATAAATGAGCTTAGAAAGAAGAGCGTGTGTGTGTGTGTGTGTGTGTGTGTGTGTGTGTGTGTGTGTGTGTGTGTGTGTGTGTGTGTGTGTGGTGCTCGTGTTTAAAATCTCCACTTTAGGACTCCTTTGAGCAAGGGCAGAAGCCGTTCATTTTTCACCACTTGTATAATGGGTCTCTGATGAAAACTTGAAGTAACTAGCCACGCATTTTGATTCCTTTGGGAGTATTTTGGTACCCCTTTGAGATTGTTAGCTGGCAGGGAGGAGTGAGCTCAGGTCAGCACTCCACACTCACAGCCTGGATCTTCAACTCATTAGCCTACTTTTCCAGATTGGATCTCAGGAGCCTTCCATCCTCTGGCTGTAGCTCGGTCTCCATGGGTTGGGCTGCACCCAGGATACCTCGGGTTGCATCTCCCCTGAGCCCCACTGCTCCGGCAGCCCTCATAGGGCCCTCTGTCCTGCTCACCAGGTCTCCTGGGCCTGGGGAAAGCCCAACCACCCTTTTATCTGGCTGACTTCCCCTCACCCCAGCTTCAAGGCCACTTTCTCGGAAAGCCTTCAAAGCTTTGTTTGCCCTCCTGAACCCCCATTCAGACTAGGTAAAGGCTCCCAGCAGGGACTGTCATTGTCCCACCAGTTGACGATCTCCTGGCCTGGACAGCAAGTTCTCTTAGGGCTTCTGTCCCTCTCCCCATTGCTTCTGGTGCCCAGCACAGACCAGACCCTCAGTAAATAGTCATTCGTTAAATGACTGAATATAGGAGTGTGTTATGGATTGAATTGTGTCCCCCTAAAATATGTGTTGAAATCCTAACCCTGTACCTGTGGATGTGCTCCTGTTTGGAAATAGAGTTTTCTTTTGGTATGTTAATGAAAGGAAGGAGCCTTGGTGACACAATGGTTGAGTGCTGGGCTGCTAACCGAAAGGTCAAGGTCGGCAGTTTGAACCCACCAGTGGCTCTGTGGGAAAGAAGGCCTATCGATCTGCTCCCATAAAGATTTCAGCCTAAAAAATCCTATGGAGCAGTTCTACTCTGTCCTATAAGGTTGCTATGAGTTATAATGACTTGTCGGTACACAACAACAACATGTTAAGGAGGGCATACCAGAGTAGTATTCATCCTAAGCCTTATCACTTTAGAGTTATAAAAAGAGCAGACTAGAAACAGAGACGCAGGGAGATAACACCACGTGAAGACAGCCTCAGGACAGATGCAGCTACAAGCCCAGGAACTGCAAGAATTGCTGGAAGCTACTAGAAGCTTAAATAGGCAAAGGACCTCCCTCCTAGCACCGAAGCCATGGATTTGGACTTCTAGCATCCTGGACTAGGGGTAAATACATTTCTGTTCTTTAAACCCACCCACTTGTGGTATTTCTGTTACAGCAGCACTAGGAAACTAAGACAGAATATGTGATCATTGTGGAACATTTTTAAAGTGCAGAGTTTTGAAAAGAGCTGTGGAATGAGTGGCTGTATTTGTATTTCCTTAGCACTGATCGCACTTTTGGAATTCTTCATGTACTTGTCTCGCTTCAATAGATGACCTCAGAGTTCTGTGGTTAAGAAGCATGTTTGTCTTGTTCTGCACCACGCAGACCAACAAGGTGCTTTAATAAATATCTCAATGAATAGGGGACGGAAGAGACCCCCAGGCAGTGTTCTTGCAGGATCACATTCAACAAAGATCTGTGGTTTGGTGGACTTCTGTATCAGAGACTTTCAGCATGAATTTCTCCACCCCGAAAGCCTGAGGTCTCTGAAATCCACGTGGACGCTGGCAGAGTAGGGAGTGGCACCACGGAGCCAACCTCACTGAGCATGCCCCACTCCAACCTGAGTCCAGTAAGGGATCATTCTCTGGGAAACTGAACTCTAAGACCAAAATTTTTAGGTCTTAACAAAGCTAACATGTGGGGGAAAGCGGAGGGAGGAAACAGGTTAAGATTGTTTGTTCTTTCTCTCAGTGAATTCAGTGCCTATGAAGCCTGCTGCCTTTCAGACCTGGAGTCGGACAATCTCTGTTTTTGTCCAGCAGACAGGTTCAACACCAGTCCCCATGAGTGCATTCAAGAAAACTGTACTCTGAGGACTGATTTCAGGAGAGGCCAGCAGTTTGGCCCAGAGAACAAATAGAAACAAAGAGAAAATGGAACGATTGTGCAGTCAGGTCTCAGGGACTTCTGTGTTTGCAGGAGTAGTTGAGGACACTGGCTTAGGAGTCAGATAGACTGAAGTCCTCATTTTGTTACTTATAGGCTTAATGCCCTTGGGCAAATAATTAACTTCCTTATACATAAAGTACAGTTGATGGTAACACCTACTTCATAGGGTTAGATTATTAGAGAATTCAAATAATGCATGCCAACAACTTAGCTCACAGTAAGTGCTCAATAAAGGTAGCCGTAATTATCCTCTGAAAACCCTTATATTACAATGAGGCAAACTTTGTGCAATGGGCTCTGGTGGCTCGGAGAGACTGACAAGATCTCGGGAAATAAGCTTAATATTTCAACCTGAAGGGAGAAGTATCAGATTACTTAGGAGATCTGAGAATAGCCTGGGAGCTAAGAATCATAAAATCTTAGCAAAACATTGTGTCTTAGTTATCTAGTGCTGCCATAACAGAAATACCACAAGTGGATGGTTTTAACGAAGAGAAGTTTATTTCCTCACAGTCAAAGTAGGCTAAAAGTCCAAATTCAGGGCGTCAGCTCCAGGGGAAGGATTTTCTCTCTCTTGGCCTTCTCATCAACATTCCCCTGGACTAGGAGCTTCTCGGGGCAGGGACCCCGGTCCAAAGGATGAGCTCCGCTCCCGGCACTGCTTTCTTTCTTTTTTTTTTTTTTTAATATTTTATTGTACTTCAGGTGAAGGCTTACAGAACAAATAGTTTCTCATGAAACAGTAGTACACATGTTGTTTTATGACATTGGTTAACAACCCCACAACGTATTAACCCTCTAACTTCTCAACCTTTTTTTTTTTGGTGAAAATACACATAGCCAAAGATACACCGTTTCAAAAATTTCTACATACACAGTTCAGTGACATTGACTATGCTCTTCCAATTGTACTGTTGTTCTCACTTAAGATGAAGGCTTACAGAACAAAATAGTTTCTCATTTAACAGTTACTACAAATGTTGCCCTATGACAACGGTTAACAATCTCACAACACATTAACAATATCCTTATTCAATCTTGTGTTCCCTATCACCAGCTTCCTTGCCCCCTTCTGCCTTCTGGCCCTTGTCACTGGACTCCTGTACCTCGTTAGTCTCATTTGGTTTTATGGGGCTGTCCACTCCCAGGCTGAACAGTGAACCTCGGAGGTAACTTCACCACTGAGCTAAAAGGGTGTCTGTCTGGGGGCCATACTCTCGAGGTTTCTCCAGTCTCCTTTAGGCCAGTAAATCTGGACTTTTTTTTTGTGAGTTAGAATTCTGCTCTACATCCTTCTCCAGCTCTGTCCTGAACCCTCTGTTGTGATCCTGGTCAGAGCAGTCAGTGGTGGTAGCTGGGCACCATCTAGCTGTACTGGACTCAGTCCGATGGAGGCCTTGGTAGCTGTGGACAATTAGTCCTTCGGACTAATCTTTTACTTGTATCCTGTTCTCTTCATTCTCCCTTGCTCCCAAAGGGATGAGACCAGTGGTGTATCTTAGATGGCCACTCACAGGCTTTTAAGACCCCAGACACTACTCACCAAGGTAGAATGTAGAGCATTGTCTTTATAAGCTGTGTCATGCCAATTGAGCTAGATGTTTCCTGAGACCATGGTCCCCAGAGCCCTCCGCCTGGCAACTCAGTCCCTCAGGGAGTTTGGATGTGTCTATGGGGCTTCCATGACCTTTCCTTGTACAGGTTGTGCTAGTTTCCCCTGTATTGTGTACTGTCTCACCCTTCACCCAAGATACCACTTAACTATTGCCTATTTAGTATTCCCCACCCCACCCCTCCCATCCCTGGTAACCAACAAAGATTGTTACATTTTGCGTGTGAACTTTTTCATGGGTTTTTACAATAGACGTCTCATACAATATTTGTCCTTTTGTGATTGACTTATTTCACTCAGCATAATGTCCTCCAGTTTCATCCATGTTATGAGACGGTTCACAGATTCATTGTTGTTCTTTCTCGTTGCATAGTACTCCATTGTGTGTATATACCATAATTTGTTTATCCATTCATCTGTTGATGGGCACCTACGTTATTTCCATCGTTTTGCCATTGTGAAAAATGCTGCCATGAACATAGGTGTGCATATGTCTATTCGAGTGACGACTCTTATTTCTCTAGGATATATTCCTAGGAGTGGGATTGCTGGATCGAATGGTATGTCTATTTCTAGCTTTCTGAGGAAGCACCATATCATTTTCCAAAATGGTTGTATCATTTTGCATTCCCACCAGCAGTGCATAAGAGTTCCCATCTCCCCACAGCCCCTCCAACATTTGTTATTTCCAGTGTTTTTTATTCGTGCCAGTAATGCCAGGGTGAGATGGAATCTCATTGTGGTTTTAATTTGCATTTCTCTAATGGCTAGTGATCGCGAGCATTTCCTCATGTGTCCGTTGGCCATCTGAATGTCTTATTTGGTGAAGTGTCTGTTCATTTCCTTTGCCCATTTTTTGATAGGGTTATTTGTCTTTTTGTTGTAGAGGTGTTGGATTTTCTTGTAGATTATGGAGATTAGACCTTTGTCTGACTTGTACTGTCCAAAAATTTTTTCCCAGTCTGTAGGTTCTCTTTTTACTCTTTTGGTGAAGTCTTTGGAAGAGCATAGATGTTTGATTTTTAGAAGATCCCAGTTATCAAGCTTATCTGTTGGGTTTTGTGCGTTGATGGTTATGGTTTGTATCCTGTTAATGCCATGTATTAAGGCCTGAAGTGTTGGTCCTATTTTTTCTTCTATGAACTTTATAGTTTTAGGCTTTATATTCAGGTCTTTGATCCATTTTGAAGTAGTTTTTGTATACGGTGTGAGGTATGGGTCCTGTTACATTTTTTTGAAGATGGATATCCAGTTTTGCCAGGACCATTTGTTAAAAAGACAGTCTTTAACCCATTTGATGGGCTTTGGGCCCTTGTCGAAGATCAGGTGACCGTAGGTGGATGGATTTACATCTGGATTCTCAATTCTGTTCCATTGGTCAATGTATCTGTCGTTGTACCAGTACCAGGCTGTTTTGACTACTGTAGCTGTATAGTAGGTTCTGAAGTCTGGTAGTGTGAGTCCGCCAACTTTATTCTTCTTCTTCAGTAGTGCTTTACTTATTCGGGGCTTCTTTCCTTTCCATATAAAGTTAATGATTAGTTTTTCCATCTCTTTGGATCGGGGTTGCATTGTATTTGTAAATTGCTTTGGGTATAATTCACAATTTCACAATGTTGAGTCTGCCTATCCATGAGCATGGTATGTTTTTCCATTTATGTAGATCCCTTTGGGTTTCATGCAGCAGTGTTTTGTAGTTTTCTTTGTATAGGTCTTTTACATCCCTGGTCAGATTTATTCCTAAGTATTTTATCTTTTTCAGGGCTATTGAAAATGGTATTGATTTCCTGATTTCCTTTTCATCGTTCTCCTTGTTGGTGTATAGGAATCCAACTGATTTTTTAATGTTTATCTTGTATCCTGCTACTCTGCTGAATCTTTCTATTAGTTCCAGTAGATTTCTTGTGGAGTCTCTAGGGTTTTCTATGTATAGTATCATATCATCTGCAAACAGGGACAGTTTAACTTCATCATTACCAATTTGGATGCCCTTGATTTCTTTTTCTTGCCTTATTGCTCTAGTTAGAACTTCCAGCACAATGTTAAATAGGAGTGGTGATAAACGGCATCCTTGTCTTGTTCCTGTTTTCAAGGGGAATGTTTTCAGCCTCTCTCCATTAAGAATGATGTTGGCCGTTGGTTTTGCATAGATGCCCTTTATTATGTTGAGAAATTTCCCTTCTATACCTATTTTGTTGAGAGCTTTTATCAGGAATGGGTGTTGGACTTTCTCAAATGCCTTTTCTGCATCAATTGAGATGATCATGTGTTTTTTTTCTTTCCTTTTATTTATGTGGTGCATTACGTTGATTGATTTTCTAATGTTGAACCATCCTTGCATACCTGGTATGAATCCTACTTGGTCGTGCTGTATTATTTTTTTGATATGATGCTGAATTCTATTGGCTAGAATTTTGTTCAGAATTTTTGCATCTATATTCATGAGAGATTGTGGTCTGTAATTTTCTTTTTTTGTGATGTCTTTGCCCGGTTTTGGTATCAGTGTTCTGCTGGCTTCATAAAATGAATTTGGAAGTGTTGTTTCCTCTTCTATGCTCTGAAATAGCTTGAGTAGTAGTGGTACAAGCTCTTCTGTAAATGTTTTGTAGAATTCTCCAGTGAAGCCATCTGGGCCAGGGCTTTTTTTGGTTGGGAGTTTTTTTTATTACCTTTTCAATCTCTTCTCTTGTTATGGGTCTGTTGAGATTTTCAACATCACTTTGTGGTAGTTGGAGTAGGCTGTGTTTTTCTAGAAATTTATCCATTTCCTCTAGGTTTTCAAATTTGTTGGAGTATAGTTTTTCATAATATTCTTTTATAATCTTTTTTATTTCACTTGGGTCTGTTGTAATGTCCCCCATTTCATTTGTTATTTAGGTTATTTGCGTCCTCTCCTGTTTTTCTTTTGTCAGTCTGGCCAGTGGTTTGTCGATTTTGTTGATTGTTTCAAAGAACCAACTTTTGGTTTTGTTGATTCTTTCTATTGCTTTTCTGTTCTCTATTTCATTTATTTCTGCTCTGATCTTTACTATTTCCTTTCTTCCGGTGGTTGTGGGCTTTTTTTTTTGCTGTTCTCTTTCTATTTGTTTGAGTTCTGTAGTTAATGTTTTGATTTTGTCCCTTTCTTCTTTTTTGATATGTGCATCTATTGCTATAAATTGTCCTCTGAGGACTGCCTTTGCTGTGTCCCAAAGGTTTTGGTATGATGTGTTTTCATTCTCATTTGATTCTAGGAATTTTTTTATTCCATCTCTGATTTCTTCTATTACCCAGTGATGTGTAAGCAGGGTATTATTCAGTTTCCATGTAGTTGATTTTTGTCGTTGCTCTTTCTATTGTTAATTTCTACCTTGATGGCATTGTGGTCAGAGAAGATACTTTGAATTATCTCAACGTTTTGGATCTTGTTGCGGATTGCTCTGTGGCCTAAGATGTGGTCTATTCTGGAGAACATTCCATGTGCGTTGGAGAAGAATGTGTACTTTGCAGTGGTTGGATGGAGTGTTCTATATATGTCTATGAGGTCCAGTTGGCTGATTGTGCCCTTTAGGTCTTCTGTATCTTTGCTGAGTTTCTTCTTAGTTGTTCTGTGCTTTACTGAGAGTGGTGTGTTGAAGTCTCCTACTATTATTGTGGAACTGTCAATTTCTCTTTTCAGTGTTGTTAGAGTTTCTTTTATGTATTTTGGAGCCCTATCATTGGGTGCGTAGATGTTTATTATGGTTATGTCTTCATGATGGATCGTCCCCTTAATCATTATATAGTGTCCTTCTTTGTCTTTTATGGTAGATTTTGTTTTAAAGTCTATTTTATCTGAGATTAGAATTGCCACTCCTGCTCTTTTTTGGTAGTTTTTAGCTTGATATATTTTTTTTCCAACCTTTGACTTTTAATAAATTCACATCTTTGTTTCTAAGGTGTGTCTCTTGTAGACAGCATATTGATGGATCCTGTTTTCTTATCCGATCTGTGACTCTCCATCTCTTTATGGGTGCATTGAGTCCATTTACATTCAGCGTAATTATTGATAGATGTGAGTTTGTTGCTGTCATTTTGTAATACTTTTTTTTTGTGGTGCTGAAGTTTTCTTGGTTCTTCTTACTCTCTTGTGCTGAGGTACTTTTGTTTGTGGATTTTTTTTCATTTCTTTTGTTTTTGTAGGTTTTGTTTGTGCTGAGACTTTATGTTTTTCGTCTTTATTTTTATGAGTTTGTTTGTTAACTTTCTTTGTGGTTACCATGAGTTTTACCCTTATCTTTCTAAGTTTGAAGCAGTCTACCCTTACTTGGTATCGCCTTGCCTTCCTCTCCATTAGAAGGTTCTATACCTATGCCGTTTATTCCCTCTTTCATTGTTTTGATGTTGTTGTCGTCCATCGATTGACTGCTCTGATTCACTGTTGTATTTCTTCTGGTTTTGGATAGTCCTCGAGAGTTCATTTCCTAGATTGGTATCTGGTTCGTATGATCCTGCCTGAGGGCTGAAGCTGTTTGTCCTCAGATCGAAGAACTCCCTTTAATAATTCTGGTAAGTTTGGTTTGACTTTTGCATATTCCCTTAGTTTCTGTTTATCTGGAAATGACCTAATTTCACCATCAAATTTGAACGAGAGTTTTGCAGGATATATTATTCTTGGCTGACAATTTTTTCTTTCAGGATTTTATATATGTCATCCCACTGCCTTCTTGCCTGCATGGTTTCTGCCGAATAATATGAGCTTAGTCTTATTGTTTCTCCTCTGTATGTGACTTCTTGTTTGTCATGAGCTGCTCTCAGGATTCTTTGCTTGTCTTTGTTTTGGCGAGTGTGAATATGATATGCCTTGGTGATTTTCTTTTGGGGTCTCTTCTATATGGGGTTCGTTGAGCTTCTTGGATGGCCAGCTTTTCATCTTTCATGATATTGGGGAAGTTTTCTGTCAGCAGTTCCTCAATGATCCTCTCTGTGTTTTCTGTTTTCTCCCCCTGTTCTGGGATGCAAATCACTCGTAAAGTTTTGCTTTTGATTGTATCCCACATAACTCTCAGGGTCTCTTCATTTTTCTTTGTTCTTTTTTCTGAGTTTTCCTCAAACAGAGTTGTATCCAAGTGTTTGTCTTCAGTTCCACTGATCCTGTCTTCCACGGTTTCAGATCTGCTTCTCAGCCCTTCTATGACATCATCCATTTCTGAAATCTTGTTGTTTATCTTTTGGATTTCTAATTGTTGTTTTTGTATAATTTCTAGTTGTGAATTTATTTTGGCATTTTGTTCCTGCATCATCTTCCTGAATTCTTCCAATTTTTTGTCTGTATTTTCCATGAATTTGTCTTTTTTTCTCATGTTTGTCACCTTTTTGCCTCAGTTCTTGGAAAATTCCGAGTATTAGAGATTTGAATTCTCTATCAGGTAGCTCTAGTGCATTTTCTTCCACAGGAGAGTCATCTGGTGTTTTAATTTGGATGCCTACTGGAACCATCCTGTCCTGTTTTTGTAAATGTTTTGATATTGTTTGCTGTTTTGGGGGCATTCAGTAGATATTTCTCTCATTTATTGGTTGTAGATTTGTTTGTTTCATCCCTTTTTTTAAGAAAAAAATATGAGTATGTCTGAGCAGGCGGACGGCATGCTCTTTGTTGTTAGCTTGTCTCTGCGCTCAATATTTTTCACCTCCTTCTCCAACTGGCAGGTTCAGTCACTCAGATATGGTACAGCAGGGCAGGTCTAGCTGAAGAGGAGCCACTGGGATGGGTCATTTGTGGCACTCACTACAGCCACCAGGGCGGGTCAGTAATCAGTGCTGGGCAGGTTCCAGTAGGCCGTGCCTGCACTGCTTGGTGGTATGATGTCCAGCGCCTGGTGCAGGTGGGCAGGATGCAGCGGGGAGATGGTTATGTGTGGAGCTAAGTGGCTGTTTTGTCTCCCACTGGACGCTCCGTCAGGCTGCTTTCTCGTACCCCCATTTGCTGGTCTCCAATAGGAGTCCAAGATGGTGGATCCGTGCTGCGTTAGCTGGTAGGGGACCTCTGTATGAGTCTCTCCTTGCACTCCATGCTCTTTCAGTATTCTCACTCCATTTGGTGCTCGGCTGAGTTCTTTATCTCTTCATTTGATGTTCTAGGGTTTCAGGATTATTGCATTCTCTGTTTGGCTTAGTTTTTTGGCTCTTTGCTGTGGAGGGATAGCATGGTGCTTCTGCCTAGAGCGCCATCTCTGGCACTGCTTTCTTGATGGTGTGAGGTCCCCCTGTCTCACTGCTCACTTCTGTCTTTTATATCTCAAGAGATTGCCTCAGGACACAATCCAATCTTGCAGATACAGTCCAGCCTTACTAACACAACTGCCACCCATCCTCCCTCATTAACATCATAGAGGCAGGATTTACAACATATAGGAAAATCACACAGTACCAGGATTTATGGCCCAGCCAAACTGATATACACATTTTTTGGAGGACATAATTCAAACCATGACACATAGGAATCCATAGGTGCATACTGCTACACATAAATAAATAAATGGGGGAAAGAAAAAGCTTTCCCTTACATAAAAAGCCAACTAATTAATGTTTAAGGAATGATTGAATTAGAAAATCACCCATTTGGCAACCATCATAGTAATAGCTAATTCAGCCAAGAAACATCAATGGATGCTACAACTAGCGGATTGAAGTTTGATGAGGAATGGAATATTGACATAGTCTCAGAGTACCTCCCCATGGAATACTTATTAATCACAAAAGGAATAACTTTACAGTGGAGAAGCCTGGCAGATACCAACACCTTAATGAAGCGATCAAAGTGAACATCATTAGTAATGGGACAAATTGAAATCACGGGCCACCTGTTAGGATACAATGAGAACATGGCATCACTTCTGCGATATTCCTACCAAAGATGCATAACTTGAACCGAATCATGAGGAAACATCAGACAAATCTAAATTAAGGGACATTCTACAAAATGTCCTGTACTCTTCAACAGTGTCAAGATCATGAAAGACAAAGACTAAGGAACTGGTCCAGACTGAAGGAGACTAAAGAAAGGAAAACTAAACGCTACCTGTGATTCTGGATTGGATCCTTTTGCTATAAAAAGCTATTGGCGCATTTGGAGAAACTTGAATGGAATTTGAGAATTAGACGGTAGTGATGTAGCAGTGATAACATCCTGGTTTTGGTGGTTGTATTGTGGTTATGTAAAAGAAAGTCCTTTGCAGAAAATACAAAGCAAAACATTCAGGGGTGATGGCACATCGAGTAGGGAAAAGACTTCAGGAAAAAAATGCTATTGATACTATTCTTGCAACTTTTCTGTAAGTTTGAATTTTTTATATACATATTTTGTTTGCATTTCAAATATTCATACTGAAATGTATACTGTGTCTACAACGAATTGTCCGAGAAGTCTATGGGTGATGTATTGAAAGGGAGTGGGAAGGACAGGTTCTAGGAAAAGAGGAAAGGTCTGTCCAAACACAGACACTGAGGTCCCAACATCTACTTTCAGGAGGCTACCATCTGCCTCAGGGGTTAGCAGAGAACTGAGGTAGTAAAAGGGGCTGAGGCATTATTATCCCCATGGTATGTTGTTGTTAGTGCTATCGAGTCGGTTCCGACTCATAGCGACCCTATGTACAACAGAATGAAACACTGCCTGTTCCTGTGCCATCCTCACAATCCTTGTTACACTTGAGCCCATTGTTGCAGCCACTGTGTCAATCCGTCTCATTGAGGGTCTTCCTCTTTTTCGCTGACCCTCTACTTTTCCAAGCATGATGTCCTTCTCCAGGGACTGATCCCTCCTGACAACATGTCCAAAGTACATGAGACATAGTCTCTCCATCCTTGCTTCCAAGAGGCACTCTGGTTGTACTTCTTCCAAGACAAATTTATTTGTTCTTTTGGCAGTCCATGGTATATTCAATATTCTTCACCAACACCACAATTCAAAGGTGTCAATTCTTCTTCAGTCTTCCTTACTCATTGTCATGCTTTCGCATGCATACGAGGCGACTGAAAACACCATGGCTTGGGTTAAGTGCACCTTAGTCCTCAAGGTGATGTCTTTGCTTTTCAACACTTTAAACAGGTCTTTTGCAGAAGATTTTCCCAATGCAATGCGTCTTTTCATTTCTTGACTGCTGCTTCCATGGGTGTTGATTACGGATCCAAGTAAAATGAAATCCTTGACAGCTTCAGTCTTTTTTCTGTTTATCATGATGTTACCTATTGGTCCAGTTGTGAGGATTTTTGTTTTCTTATTGTTGAGGTGTAATCCATACTGAAGTCTGTAGTTTTTGATCTTCATCAGTAAGTGCTTCAAGTCCTCTTCACTTTCAGCAAGCAAGGTTATGTCATCTGCACAGCTGAGTAAAATAAGGCTACACTGAATAAAAGATGATGCTACAGCTAGAAGGCACCACCCTATTCTTCTATGGAAGAGAAAACCCACCCAGGAGCTCACAGGACTTGCCAAGTTTCCCACAGTCAGAGCTGAACTTGAATACAAAGTCCAACATCACACTGATCTCCCAATACTGTGTCTCATTAAAAATATGTGCATGTGTGAATAATATATACGTGTACGTGTTTATTTTATTTGCTCATAAAGTTATTACGTTTTGCCACACTTAGAGATGGGAATAGTTGGAGTAAAATAGAGAACATGAGGGCAGGGGTTTTGCTCACTTTTGTTTGCTACAGTGTCCCCAGGGCTAGAATGGTGCCTAGCATACAGTAGGCACTTGATGAAGCCTCGTTAAATAAATGAATGCTGTTCTAAACTTTTAGGGAAAAAATGTAAGTCCTCAGGGAAATCATGTGCTTTTCCCTCAAAAAAGCCTCAACTCCTACCCCCCACCCCACCCCAGGAGACCATGGGAACCATCCCATGAGAAACTGCAAAAGACTCTGCAAAGATGACAGATGGCCCACCCAGAGTCCTACATCAGGGTTGGTCCTTCAACCTTCCTTCTAATATTTGCCTTAGCTCTTTAAATGGAGCAGGCTTTCCCACACAGACAGTATCATGTGGTGCTTAAGTGCATGGTGACTGGAGCCAAACTGCCTGTGTGTTAATCATGGCTCTACCATTTATCTCTTGCATCAGGGCTGTATCTTTTCACCATACTTACTCAATCTGTATGCTGAGAAAATAATCCGAGAAGCTGGACTATACGAAGAAGAAGGGGCATCAGGATTGGAGGAAGACTCATTAACAACCTGCCATATGCAGATGACACAAACTTGCTTGCTGAAAGTGAAGAGGACTTGAAGCACTTAACCAGGAAGCTCAAAGACTACAGCCTCAACATAAAGAAAACAAAAATCCTCACAACTGAACTAATAAGCAACATCATGATAAACAAAGAAAAGATTGAAGTTGTCAAGGATTTCATTTTACTTGGATCCACAATCAACACCCATGGAAGCAGCAGTTATGAAATCAAACAACATATTGTGTTAGGCAAATCTGCTGCAAAAGATCTCTTTAAAATGTTGAAAAGCAAGGATGTCACTTGACCCAAGCCATGGTATTTTCAATCATCTCATATGCATGCAAAAGCTGGACAATGAATAAGGAAGAGCAAAGAAGAATTGATGCCTTTGAATTTATGGTGTTGGTGGAGAATACTGAATATACCATGCACTGCCAGAAGACCAAACAAATCTGTCTTAGAAGAAGTACAGCCAGAATGTTCCCTAGAAGCAAGGATGGCGAGACTTGTCTCAAGTACTTTGGACATGTTGTCAGGAGGGACAAGTCCCTGGAAATGGGCATCATGCTTGGTAAAGTGGAACACCCTCAACGAGATGGATTGACACAGTGGCTGCAACAATGGGCTGAAGCAAAGCAAGATTATGAGGGTGGTGCAGGACTCGGTACCGTTTCGTTCTGTTGTACATAGGGTCATTATGAGTGGGAACCGATTTCATGGCAGCTAACAACAACAATAACAAGCTCTGCCAATAAGTGCCCAGAGGCACCCCACTCTGCCTGTAAGCCTCGGCCTGGAAGTGCTCAGCTCTAGCTTTGTGGGTCAGCAAACCTAGCTCCTCCAAGTGGTTGGAGGCACCCTACTCTGCCAGTAAGCTTCCTGCCCAAAGGCACTCAGCTTTCTCACTCCTTGAGCCTGGGAATCACACTGTGCCTTCTCCTACTGGTCTCCTGCCTCTGCCGCCAATGTTTCTCTGCTACCACTTCTAGTCACACTTGGTGTTAACAGCTGTGTCTCTTGGTCTTCTTGTTCCAGGAGCTTTTCAGCGCAGGGATCCCAGGTCCAAAGGACAAACTCCACTCTTGGTTCTTCTTTCTTGGTGGTGGTGAGATCCTCTCTTCCTGCCTTTGGGTTGGCTCATTTTTAAGCCTAGCGGGATCGCAAAACTGACCAATCTCTTTGTTTGGGTTCCATATATCTTATTTGCATGGTATAACCTAATCATATGGTGGGAGTTACAAAGACTACAGCTAGAAGGGCCATATTAAGTAATTCATTGCACCACACCAAGTCATGAGTAAAGCTAATCCTTGATTTCTTCCCTCTCTCAAAATGAAACTGCTTCTTATTTTTAAATTAAAATCTTATTATTTTGAAATGGGGAACCCATGGTTGAGAAGAGTGTTGACACGTCACAGAGTTGGCAACCAATGCCACAAAACAATATGTATATTAATTGTTTAATGAGAAACTAATTTGCTCTGTAAACTTTCACCTAAAGCACAATTAAAAAAAAAACTTATTATTTTAACACCACTTAAGACTGGTTGAAACAGCAAATTTTTGTGATATATATTTTACAACAATTAAAAAAAAATCTTATTACAAAAACAAGTCACACTCATTACAAAATCTGAAAACAAAGGCAAGCAGAATAGAAAATAACACTCATCAATCTTACCACCTAGAGTCAACCACTGCTGACATGTTTGTGTATATCCTTCCAGATCCTTTTCTATGCACATAATGTATGTTTTTATAAACATGTGATTGTAGTATACAGTGCTTTTCCCACCTATTGTGGACATCTTATCATTTTTAATAGCTGCATTGTGTTCCATTGTAAGACTAGGCTACAATATATTTAGCCCTATTGTACTATTATGGTGTTTGTAGCTTTTCATGATTAAAAACAGATCTTCAATATGTTTACCTTTATAATAAACTATATCTTTGGGATTAATCCCTAGAAGTGAGATTGCTCCATCAAATGACATGCACAGTTTTATGAATTTTTACACACATTGCAAAATTGCCCTCCAGAATATAAATCCAGGCCCCCTGATGCCTATACTAGTGCTCCACCTCCAACAAGTGGCAGAGGGCTTATTTGCACGTTTCCACAATGTTGTGTACATCTGTGGGTGAGTGTATGCTTGTTCTCTTGCTGGTAGATGAATACATCCTGTTCCATTGCCTAATGTTATGGATTGAATTTGGTCTCCCCCCAAATATATATTGAAATCCTGGCCTCTATACTCTTAAATATGATCTTGCTTGGAAATAGGGTTTTCTTTGTTATGTTAAATTAGATCATACCTGAATAGGTAGGTTCTAAATCTAATCACTCTTGAAATGTAAAAAGAGCAGAATGGGCACAAGGCGAAGAGGAAGACGGACAATGGAGACAGACATGCATCCACAAGAACTGTTGGCAGCTACTAGATGGTGAAATAGACAAGGAAGAACAATAGTCATGAGCATGGACTGCGTGAATACAAATCCCAGCTCCACCATTCCTTGCTGTGTGACCTTGTGCAAGTTCCTTACGTTCTCTGTGCCTCTGTTTCTTCATCTCTAAAATGGGAATACTGACAATAATAATAACTATTTCATAGAACTGTTAGGAAAAGTGAATGTTGGGAAAAGTTAAGTGCTTAGAACAGTGACTGGCACCGATACATAAGTATCTGTTGAATAATAAATAAATAAAACAATGACGGTACTCAATATTGAAATAGAAGATAGATTATTATATATGAAACCTCAAACGTCTTTTGCTATCTTTTCCCCCCTCAAGGGGACGATAAAACTCTTCTCATTACCAAGAAGGCAGAAATTACTTTTTAAGTGAATCATTAGTCACGTGTTAAAAAAACCAAACTCATTGCTGTCAAGTCGATTCCGACTCATAGCGACCCTACAGTATAGAGTAGAACTGCCCCATAGTGTTTCTAGGGATTAGCTGGTGGATTCAAACTGCTGTCCATTTTGGTTAGCAGCCGAACCCTTAACCACTATGTCACCAGGGCTCCAGTTACATGTCACGGATCTACAAAAGTCAAATCAGAGGGAAAAACATGTCTTTATTACTGCTATTGTTGCTTATGAATGTGAAGACTCATCTGTGCAAATAGTTTTTGGTGATTAATCAATTCATGTTTACCTCTTTGTAAGAAGTTTTTTAGAAACCTTAGAACTGATTCAAGAAAGGCATTTTTTGTAACCATGAAAAGATCAAAATGACAGGAATGGAAAAATAAATAAGAGTATTAAATGTCATTTTACCACCATCATTACCTTTGGGAGGAGGAAAAATGTTTTCCTCTATTCGGCATGGCATGAATAAACAGCCATTTCATTTGCTTCTATGATTCTAAGATGACCCAACTGGGTCGAGATGCTATGAATACCACCAACACATTCATGAGTGTGGTGTTGGCCTTCTGAAACCACTGGACAAGGCCCCGAGTTTTGTTTTTTATTCTCCCAAGATGAGTCAGATTGGAAGTCACCGTCTGAAGCGCAGTGGGAAAGGTCAGGATGGATGAACTGACTGGCAGCTTCTGCACAGCTTTTCTGTAACACTTTGTTGCCTGAGGAATTACACACCAAGTAATTGACTGGGGCAATTAGGCAGACTCTGAAAGTCAAGCTTGGAAGGCACATGCCAAAGTGCTCCCACAAATGGGTAAGCTCCATTGTAACCCTTTGCAGATGTTACCCAAATGCAAAGATCTTGGGGGAGTTTTCTTTCCAAAGCTGGCAGAGACATCACTGGTATCAAGTGTTGTGCCCATAAAAATGATAAAGTGTCAGTTAATGTCAGTCTTTTGCTCAGAGCAACAGCTGGGGCCTCTGTGCTGGCAGAGGGGGGTGAATTGTATAATCAAGCAGAGCTTAACTCTCACGAGCATGGCAATATGCAGCTCTCAATACATTTGCTTTTAAGGATGCTTTCATGCTGCACTAGGACCCCCCCCCCAATCACACCCTCCAACACAGAATCCACATACCTTTGCCATATAAGGTGTGTGTAATCCATTTTGTACTTTATAGTTACATCTGTCTAGCTCAGTGTTTATTGTGCCAACAGTAAGTGTATCACAGGAACCAAATTAATCAAATTACAAAGACAGAAAGATGGTAGCACCAGTGGATCTTGATTCTTTAGATCCTGCTATGCTTACTTCACAGGGTGACCATGAGCAACCCACAGCATAATGCATGAGAAAGCTGTTGCCAGGAATATATTGATATCCAAGTGTGAAGGGCTATTATTATTTAGTAGGTTCTTAGCAAGGACAAACCCAGTAAAGACTCATGAACCTCTGAGTGTTTAAGTGATATCACTTCAAATAGTCCAGAGGGTACAGTGTCTGTGTAATTTTAATAGCACCACATAACATCTTAATTTATTGTAGTCATTTGAAAATTAGCTATATAGCCATTTAAAAAATCAGCTTGGGCTACTAAATATGGTTTTCATTACTTCCCTTTACCATCACACTTCTTAGAAGAGCTGTCTATATTTCCAGCCTGCATTTCTTTATAAACCAAAAGGAAAAAAATAAAACGAAACAAACAAACAAAAAAAAAGCCTGTTGCCACTGAGTCAATTCCAACCCATAGTGACCCTATAGGACAGAGTAGAACTGCACCATAGGGTTTCCAAGGCTGTAAACTTTACGGAAGCAGACTGCCACATCTTTCTCCTGGGGAAAATCACCAACATTTCAGTTACCAGCCCAGCACTTAACCCCTTCTTGCCCCAAAACTTTGTCACTTAACACAACATGCATTTATTATCTCACAGGTTCTGTGGGTCAGGAAACTGGGTGTGACTTAGCTGGGTCCTCCAACTCAGGGTCTCCCACAAGGCTGCAATCAAGGTGTCAGCCAGGGCTGCAGTCATCTCAAAGCTTCACTGGGGAAAGATTCATTTCCAAGCTCAGTCATCCAGTTGTCGGCTGTTGGACCTTGAGGTTGTTCCTTGCTGGTTACTGGTCAGAGGCCACCCCCAGTTCCTTGTCACATGGAGCTCTCCATAGGGCAGCTCATAACACGGCAGCTGGATTTATCAGAGTGAGCAAGTAAGAGGGCAAGAGAGAGAGAATGCAAGTAAGATGGAAGTCATAGTCTTCTTAAAGCCGATATCAGAAGTGATATCCTATTGCTTTTGCCTGTTTTATTTGTTAGAAGATATTCTATTAGTGCAAGGGAGTCACTAGGTATAACCTACACTAAAATGGAGGGGGTTACACAAAGTTGTGAATACCAGGAGGCGAGGATCATTGGAGACCAACTTATAAGTCTGTTTACCACATGTAGGTCACTTGAGACTTCATTGCCAAATCCAATGAACTCTATATGTTTCATCCTTTCTGATTGTCTTATGCTGGGTTCTCTAGAGAAGCAAAACCAGTAAAGTGTATAAATATATATAGAGAGAGATTTATATCAAGGAAACAGCTCACACGATTGTAGAGGCTGGAATGTCCCAAGTGCGTGGCTCAGGATAGAGGTGTCTCTCGATTCACGAAGCCACAGGGGCTGTCGAACCCAAGATTGGCAGGGTGGACAGCAGGGCTCCCGCTCATGGGCTGTGAAGATCGATCAGTCCCAAGATCGGCAGATAAGCCGATAGTTCAAGTCCCATGAACTGGAGGCAAGATGAACAGAAGGCAGCTGCAGGATCCAGAGCCAGCAAAAAGCCAGAACGTCTGCTTATATTCGGATGCAGTCCATACACCCAAGGAAACTCCCTTTCAACTGATTGGCTACTCACAGCAGACTGAATCATGGGAGTGATCATATATCAACACTGAGAATCATGGACCAGCCAAGTTGACACACAGTCTTAACCATCACATTGACCTTTCTGGAGCATCTCATCTATGCACTATCCCCTGCTTGAAACTTTGTTCACTGGGACTGCTTAAAGGTTAATATTAGGTTTGGGGGGTGGGGCCAAGATGGTGGAGTAGTCAGACAGCTTCCTATATTCCTCTTACAACAAAGAGCTGGAAAAACAAGTGATTTGATTGTATATGAATATCTAGGAGCCCTGAACAAGGCAAAGTTGAGGAATTGGACTGAGTGGCAGGGGGAGAAGGAGACGGTTCTGAAGAAGCAAGAAGTGCCAGTCCGGACTCACTCGGCTGGAGCCCCAGCTCTTCAGCCCTGACTGGCTCCGAGGTACGCAGTGAAGCAGGCAAACGGCTGCGCATGCGCTTGGGAGGCAGTTTCCACATCGAGAGAGATCCAGCAGCAGAGATTCTGCTTGGACACTCCGAACCAATGAAAAGCAGCTCCCAAGTGGCTAAAGATAAGTACATGTGTGTGGACTTTTGTGGGGATTAAAAAAAAAAAAAGCCCATTTGGGAAAAACCTCTCTCCCTTTTACCTCCTCTCTTCCGACTCTGCACCGGTCCAGTCAGCTTCCGAAGAGTCTCTGAGTCCCCTAGACCGGAAGTAGATCCCAAAAGCTCTCTGACCCATTCTCCTGGCCTTGGAGAAGGAACAAATAAGCTACTGGCTCACCTAAGCCAGGAACTCAGGGTCAGCATAGCTCCTTTGCTAGGCACAGGCATAAGGGGTCCACAGACTTTGAGTGCCTTACACCCTGTATAGACTTAAGAGGACCCATCTCAATAGTGTTACCCTCACTACCACAGTACAACAGGGTAAACATCTGAAGTCTAACTTCAACTCTTTCAACTGTGAAGTGGCAGATTTGTGGCCCTCGACATAGCCCTGCCCTTTAAGCAGGCACTTTACCGATCCATACCAGTGACTTGAGGACTGGTGGCTTCACCCATGCCACCTAGTCACCTGCTACAGAAGTCCGAGAATAAGTGGTACCCTCGAGTCTTTACGGCCAACAGAGTGGGGTGCTCATAGTCCGGCTGCAAAACTCACCTACCCACTCACCCTGGAGAATCAGGACATGCTTTCCTTTCAGGCTCTCAGGGGCAGCCGTCAACCCCCTGTCTGGCTCAGTGCATGACCCCCTACTGCAGCCAGGTACCTGTGCCTACACCAATCACCCATGCCTCTCTAAGACTGTAGGTGAGAGCCTGCACCACACACTTGGTGACCGACTGCCTGGACCCCTGAGCTGAACCTGTATAGGAAAATTTAACGGACTCCTGTGTGCACATACTTAGTTACAGAACTAACTACCTGGTGACAGGACGTTAGAGCTTCAAAAGTGCCAATTATCAGACTAGCGCACATGAGCAGCCTATTGGGGCATATTAAAACAAAACAAAACAAGAAGCTAGGACTCACTAAACAAAGATAAAATAAAATTATAATAACTTATCGATGGCTTGGAGACAACAGTCAATATCAAATCACATAACGAGGCAGTCCATGATGGCTTCAGCAAGCTCCCAAAATAAAGAATCAATAAATTCTCTGGATGAAGAGAATTCCTTGGAATTACCAGAGGCAGAATACAAAAGATTAATATACAGAACTCTTCTAGAAATTAGAAAGTAAATTCGTCATAATGCAGAAACTGCCAAAGAATATACAGACAAAGTAGTAGCGGAACTTAAAAAAGTTATTCAAGAACATAATGACATATTTAATAGGCTTCAAGAATCCATAGAGAGACAGCAATCAGAAACCCAGAAGATTAACAATAAAATTTCAGAATTAGACAACTCAAAAGAAAGTCATAGCAGCAGAATTGAAGCAGTAGAAGTTAGAATTAGTGACATTGAAGATAAAGCACTTGACGCCAACTTATTTGAGGAAAAATCAGATAAAAGAATTAAAAAGAATGAAGAAACTCTAAGAGTTATGTGGGACTCTATCAAGAGAACCTATGAGTGATTGGAGTACCAGAACGGAGTGGGGGGGTGGATAACAGAAAATACAGAGAAAATTGTTGAAGATGTGTTGACAGAAAACTTCCCTGATATCATGAAAGATGAGAAGATATCTATCCTAGATGCTCATCGAACCCCGCATAAGGTAGATGCCAAAAGAAAGTCACCAAGACATACTATAATCAAACTTACCAAAACCTAAGATAAAGAGAGAATTTTAAGAGCGGCTAGGGATAAAAGAAAAGTCATCTACAAAGGAGAGTCAATTAGAATAAGCTCGGACTACTCAGTAGAAACCATGCAGGCTAGAAGGCAATGGGATGACATATATAAAGCTTTGAAGGACAACAACTGCCAGCCAAGAATTACATATCCAGCAAAACTGTCTCTCAAATATGATGGCGAAATTAGGGCATTTCCAGATAAACAGAAGTTTAGGGAATTTGCAAAAACCAAACCAAAATTACAAGAAATACTAGAGGGAGTCCTACGGTTAGATAATCAATAACATCAGATAACAACGCAAGACTAGAACACAGGACAGAGCAACCAGATATTGACTCAGATAGGGAAGTCAAAAATACATCAAAGCTAAAACATTGAAAATAGGGAAACAGAGATATCAATATGTAAAAAAGGACAACATTAAAACAAAAAAGAGGGACTTAAAGAATGCAGACATTGATTTTTCGTATGGAGGGGATGTCAAGGTGATATAAAGAAATAAAAGACTGGTATAAACTTAGAAAAATAGGAGTAAATATTAAAGGTAACCACAAAGGAATCTAATAAACCTACAAATCAAGATAAAAATGTAGAAAAATATAAAGACCCAGCAAACACAAAATCTACATCAATGAAAAAGAGGGGAAAGATACACAAAGAAAAATGACTCAGCACAGAAAATTAAGGGGAACAAAGAAACTGTGAACAACACACAAAAAGAGATATCAGGATGACAGCACTAAACTCATACCTATCAATAATTATGCTGAATGTAAATGGACTTAATGCATCAATAAAGATACAGAGAGTGGCAGATTGGATAAAAAAGCATGATCCATCTATATGCTGCCTATAAGAGATGCACCTTAGACTTAAAGACACAAATAGGCTAAAACTCAAAGGATGGGGAAAAAAAATATATCAAGCAAACAACACTCAAAAAAGAGCAGGAGTGGCAATATTAATCTCTGACAAAATAGACTTTAAAGTAAAATCTACCACAAAGGATAAGGAAGGGCACTATATAATGATTAAAGGGTCAATACATCAGGAGGACATAACTAAAATAAATATTTATGCACCCAACAAACAGGGCTCCAAAATACATAAAACAAACTCTAACAGCTCTGAAGAGAGAGATAAACAGCTCCACAATAGTAGGAGGAGACTTCAACATGTCACTTTCAGTGAAGGACAGAACATCCAGAAAGAAGCTCAACAAAGACACGGAAGAGCTAAATGCTACAATCAACCAACTTGATCTCATAGACATATACCAAACCCTGCACCCAACAGCAGCCAAGTATACTTTCTTTTCCAACGCACATGAAACATTCTCCAGAACAGACCACATATTAGGCCATAAAGCAAGGCTTAACAAAATCCAAAACATCGAAATATTACAAAGCATATTTTCTGACCATAAAGCCATAAAAGTGGGAATCAACAACAGAGAAAGCGAGGAAAAAAAATCAAACACATGGAAACTGAACAACACCTTGCTCAAAAACTACTGGGTTATAGAAGAAATTAAGGATGGAATAAAGAAATTCATAGAATCAAACAAAAATGAAAACACATCCTACCAGAACCTTTGGGACACAGCAAAAGCAGCGCTCAGAGGTCAGTTTATAGCAATAAATGCACACATCCAAAAAGAAGAAAGGGCCAAAATCAAAACATTAACCCTACAACTGGAACAAGTAGAAAGAGAGCAGCAAAAGAGGCCTACAGGTGCCAGAAGGAAGGAAATAATAAGAATTAGAGCAGAATTAAATGAAATAGAGAATAGAAAAACAATTGAAAGAGTTAACAAATCCAAAATCTGGTTCTTTGAAAAGATCAACAAAATTGATAAACCGTTGGCCAAATCTACAAAAGAAAAACAGGAGAGGAAGCAGATTAACCCGTATAAGAAATGAGATGGGTGATATCACAACAGACCCAACTGAAATTAAAGAAACATAACAGATTACTACGAAAAATTGTACTCTAACAAATTTGAAAACCTAGAGGAAATGGACAAATTTCTAGAAACTCACTACCTACCTAAATTAACACAAACACAGGTAGAACAACTAAATAAACCCCTAACAAAAGAAAAGATTGAAAAGGTTATTAAAAAACTCCCAAGAAAAAAAAAAGCCCTGGCCTGGATGGTTTCACTGGAGAATTCTACCAAACTTTCAGAGAAGAGATAACACCACTCCTACAGAGGGTATTTCAGAGCATAGAAAAGGATGGAATACTCCCAAACTCATTCTATAAAGCCACCATAACCCTGATACCAAAACCAGGCAAAGACACCACAAAAAAAGAAAATTACAGACCAATATCCCTCATGAACATTGATGCAAAAATCCTCAACAAAATTCTAGTCAATAGAATTCAGCAACATATCATAAAAATAATTCAGCATGATCAAGTGGGATTTATACCAGGTATGCAGGGATGATTCAACATCAGAAAAACAATCAATGTAATCCATCACATAAATAAAACAAAAGACAAGAGCCACATGATCTTATCAACTGATGCAGAAAAGGCATTCAACAAAGTCCAACACCCATTCATGATAAAAACTCTCAATAAAATAGGAATAGAAGGGAAATTCCTCAATACAATTAAGGGCATTTATACAAAACCAACAGCCAACATCATCCTAAATGGAGAGACTTTGAAAGCATTCTCCTTGAGAACAGGAACCAGACAAGGATGCCCTCTATCACCACTCTTATTCAACATTGTGCTGGAGGTCTTAGCCAGAGCAATTAGGCTAGACAAAGAAATAAAGGGCATCCAGATTGGTAGGGAAGAAGTCAAAGTATCTCTATTTGAAGCTGATATGACCTTATACACAGAAAACCCCAAAGAATCCACAAGAAAACTACTGGAAGTAATAGAAGATTTCAGCAAAGTTTCAAGATACATGATAAACATACAAAAGTCAGTTGGATTCCTTTACACCAACAAAGAGAACCTGGAGTAGGGAATTACCAAATCAATACCATTTACAATAGCCCCCAAGAAGATAAAATACTTAGGAATAAATCTAACCAGAGACGTAAAAGATCTATACAGAGAAAACTACAAGACACTACTGCAAGAAACCAAAAGAGACCTGCATAAGTGGAAAAATATACCTTGCTCATGGATAGGTAGACTCAACATAGTGAAAATGTCAATTCTACCCAAAGCAATCTACAGATACAATGCAATCCCAATCCAAATTCCACCAGCATTTTTTAATGAGATGGAGAAACAAATCACCAACTTCTTATGGAATGGGAATAGGCCCCAAAGAAATAAAGCATTACTCAAGAAGAACAAAGTGGGAAGCCTCACACTACCTGATGTTAGGACCTATTATACTGCCACAGTAGACAAAACAGCCTGGTGCTGGTACAACAACAGATAAATAGACCAATGGAACAGAGTTGGGAATCTAGATATAAGCTCATCCACCTATGAGCAGCTAATATTTGACAAAGACCCAAAGTCCATTAATTGGGGAAAAGACAGTATCTTTAACAAATGGTGCTGGCATAACTGGATAGCCATCTGCAAAAAACTGAAACAAGACTCATGTCTCACACCATGTACAAAAACTAACTCAAAATGGATCAAAGATTTAAATATAAAATTGAAAATGATAAAGATCATGGAAGAAAAAATAGGGACAACGCTAGGATCCCTAATAGATGGCATAAATAGAATACGAACCACAATTAACAATGCACAAACACCAGAAGAGAGACTAGATAACTGGGAGCTAATTAAGACTGGGTATCAAATCTCTTTACAAGTCAGGTGATTTCCAATTCTTTGATTTCAACAAAATTGAAGGAGTTGTACTGAAATACTATGCTAATGTTAAAAAAAGTTTGGGGTGCCTGCCTACCAACAGACTATTTCTTTGAGAACTGCTCCTGGCCTGTCTATAGCCCCTGTTAAAGAGATGAGCTTAAGCTGTCCAAGTGAACCCACCCATCCTGCCTTCAGCTGATTGAAACTGTGGTGGACTTCTGACCCAAACTGTACCAATTCAATCCAGAATATGGAATTGAGGCTTAAGCAATTGAGCCATGTTGCTATGGGGAACAGCCACTTAAGGATGATCATGATGCTCCATGAGAGAGGAGTTGAGTGACTTGAGAAAGCAGGTCTGTAGTGAGAGAGAAGATTGGATCAGAGATGCCACGGGAGAAAGACTGTGTGACGCTATGAGGCCTGGCTTACTTTGTTTGTAGCCCTCGGGTGCTGTAAGAATCTCATGCCATTTCTTTTCAGTAAACTTCTTTATTTAAGTTGGGTGAGTGTCTGTTTCTTGCCACCAATGACTCATAACTAAACCTATAGTAGGTTGTGGTACCCCCTATGATGTACCACCCAGATCTCCCTTCAATGAAAGATTTGTTGTCCAGTTGCCTGGATTGCTATCTGTCCATGGTCTTTAGCCTGTACATGGTCTTGCACATGGTCTTAGCCTCAGATGAAGACAGTCACTTCATCTAAGGTCACACCTCTTTTCAGGATGGCATACATCTAATGATTAATCCATGTGGGTGTATAAAGGCCTAGTTGTCTCAGCCTAACTCAGGACAACTCTGAAGGACTGTCTCACTGTGAGGCTGGCTGAGCATCATTGGGTCTACATCACGTCTCAATGCCTTCCTCTGCCCAATCCTGCTTCCTGCTCCTCCCTTCCACAGGTATTGATTCCAAGGGAACTCATTAATAAATATCCTGCATTCTAACTCACAATCTGCTTCTTGTAGAACCCAACCTGAGACATGGGTTGAAGAAATGAAGTAGAGGCTACAAGTGTAGACCACTCTTCCAAGGTATGAAAGGGTCAAAGAAAGATGGGCCATATACCTGAGGGCAAGGATTCTGTTCTCCAAGTCCCTATCTATGCCAGATACAGAGGTGGACACACAGTAGGTTTTTTGGCCTTAACTCTAGAACTCCAGGAGGAAGACGAAGTTGGCAACTCAACGATCAATAATTAGTTCTTCATATTTTTCCTTTCAAGTATTTAAAATATGGGTCCAGAAAATCTTAGATTGATTTGTATTGTCTTTTCCCTGGCCCCAGCCCCCCAGTACAAATGCAAACACACCACACACAAAAAACTCTCTTATTTTCTAGAAATAACAGATCCCCTTTTAGCTCTTCCCTGGCTGAGGAGCTCATCCCTGAAGTCAGACAGGAAAAGGGATTACACTGTCTATTTTCCCTAACCAAGAAGGTTACAGAGAAAGGGAAAGAGAGGAGGCAGATGAATGGCCGGAAGCGCTCTCAATTACTGATAACAAGAGCAGCCCTGTCGGCTGGGTCAAGATAACCTAAAGTTCAGACTTCAGCTCCTTTAAACTTATTCCTCAGATGACAGGAACTCAGTCAACTGGGAACAAACACATCAGTGGGCTGAGATGCCTAAGAGAATCACGGGGCAGGTCCAGACGGAAGCTATACCATTCTTAGCAGCCCTCCAACAAGACAGACCCCAAGCCTCCTCTCTGGAGAAAATGGGGCAGAAAGAAATGCCTAATGAGGTGTGTTGTGATTACTGAAGAGAGAGCTTCCCCAACAAGGCCCCAACCCTCAACTCTAAGGGCTCCCTTTTTTCACACAGTGCTCTGACTGGAAGCCAGTGGGGGCTCCATTCTTGTGTGCAAGAGACATGCAGGGAGGCAGGCGGGGACCATGGGTGTCATGATTACCCAGCACAAGAGCTGCATAATGCAGATGCTAGGGGCATTTTAGGAGGGTGCAGATATTGACCGCAGTCTGCGGAAGCTCAAAGTTAAGGGCCCTGGAAAAACGCAGAGTTAAAAGGAGACATGCAGGAAAGAAAACAGGAAGTATTTTACAGGACACTTTGCACTGCTCAAGTGAAATCCTCAACATTTGGAAGCTTATTAAATGAGTGATAACAAGGAAATAATTGAGATATAAAAGATTGTAAGACCAGGGTGCATTAGGGTTAAAATAATTGCCCAAGAAATGTTAGAAAAAAAGGAATATGCTTCAAACATTTTACCGGTATAAGATGTGCCCCCAAATGTTTCTCTAATGGTAAGTGTTTTGTATTTGAGATTCCAAAAAGCCCATTTCCATCCAGTCGATTCTGGCTCAATAAACTATGAGCGCATGTTCCAGACTTGGTACTGGGTGCTGAGACTACAAGGATTGCTAAGACACAGGCCTTACCTTTAGGGAGCTCATTGTATCCTGGGGGTGACAATGCAGTGACTAACGAATGATGACTTTGTGTAGTTAGGTCACTTGGGTGTAAAAGACACGTAGAAGGATGCATCAGAGACACATATGTGAATTGGAGAGATGTCCTCTGAGACTTTTCCAATTCCACAATATCCTGGACGCATTCAGAGTAGAAGAAGTGCCAAGTTATCAAAAAGTTCAGCTTGTGTGTATATAAACTAGCATTTTTATTTTTGGGGAAACTCTTCAGAAAATGTATAATCAGATTTCAAAGGATGCAAATATCATGAAGACTCTTTGCTTTGGTTTGAAGTTTAAACATAAATAGTGCTCAAGCAACCCATGAAAGGAATGGAGGCTCCCAGGGTGGAGATGAGAGTGTTTCTAGGAAGGAAGGATAGGGGGAGGAAGGAAAGATTTGCATAATGTTGATTGGACCTTAGACTTTAAATATATACCACTAATTCTAACATTATTTGTCTTACTATGTCATTCACAATTATGAAAGAAAATCTAGAATTTAGAAAGAATCTAGCCAGAACCTAGACAACAGATAAGCTAGGCAGAATGGCAAACTTTAGGCCCACTGGGCATGGGCCAAATTCAGTTTCTAGATGTGTTTTGTTTGGTCAGCACAGCATTAAAAAAAAGAATTTGAACGCCTTTATCCAGAACATGCACATTGTGTTTTGCCACAGTCCCAACAATTACTTATTGTCGTACACTCAACTACCCTACTCGCTGATGTTTTACCTTGGTGGTCTTCCAAATCAATGTATCCTAGGGTTGGAGTGTTGGAGGCATTCATTCATTCAAAAGTAGCACCTGCTGTCTTATTTTCTTGGTGCTACTACAAGAGAGGAAAGCCTGGTGGTATAGTGGTTAAGTGCTACGGCTGCTAACCAAAAGGTCAGCAGTTCAAATCCACCAAGCACTCCTTGGAAACTCTATGGGGCAGTTCTACTCTGTCCTATTGGCTTCCTATGAGTCAGAAGCAACTCGATGGCAATGGATTTTTTTTTTTTTTGTATTTTTTTTTTTTTTACTGTAACAGAAATACCACAAGCAGATGGCTTTAAAGAATAGAAATTTATGTTCTCACAGTTCTGGAGGCTAAAAGTCCAAATCAGGGTCTTGCCATGTCGATCCCTTCCAGGGTGTTCCTTGGTTCCTTGGCTTGTAGACAATCCTCATTCGATGTTAATCTTTTTATTTTTTTTGATGCAAGTTTTTATTATTTTTTAAAAAACATTTATTGTGCTTTAGGTGAAAGTTTACATAGCAAATTAATTTTCCAATCAGTGATTCTTACAAATTGTTTCATGACATTGGTTGCAATTCCTGCAATGTGTCAGCACTCTCCTCATTTCCTCCTTGGCTTCCCCGTTTCCATTAATCCAGTTTCCCTTTCCATGCCGGTCTTCTCATCTTTGGTTTTGGGCAAATGTTGCCCTTTTGGTCTCGTATAGTCGATTGTTCTAAGGAGTACATTCTTCACGGTTGCTATTGTTGATTTTATAGCCCTGTCTATTACTTGGCTGAAAGTTGGCCTCCGTGAATGTCTATAGTTTCAAGTTAGAAGGTTGTCTTAGGGCAATAGTCTCTGGAGTTCCTTCAGTCTCTTTCAGACCAGTAAGTCTGGTCCTTTTTTTATTTGTAATTTAAATTTGAATTCTGTTCTACATTTTTTACCCATTCTAGGGATCTTCTATTGTAGTCCTGGTCAGAGTGGTCGGTAGTGGTGGCCGGGCATCAACTAGTTCTTCTGGCCTCAGGTTAGAGGAGGCTATTATGGTTCATGTGGGCCATTAGTTCTTTGGACTAACTCCCTGAGTCTTTGGTATTCTTTGTTCTCCTTTGCTCCAGGAGGGAAGAGATCGATAGTTGCTTCTTAGATAGCCGCTCGCAAGCTTTTGAGTCCCCGAATGCTACTCGGCAGGCTAGGATGTAGAACATTATCTTTATGAACTATGTTTTGCCAATTGACCTAGAAGTCCCCTGAGGCTTTATGTCCAGTAGTTCAGTCCCAATATCTAAGTAGTGTCTTTAACTGTGCCCCCATATGTTCTATTATATATATGAGTATACATGCAGCATTTACAAATATGTATGTGGAAATATCCACAACCATACCTATATATGTACACAGGTGTACTTCTGTATGACTCCCCTCACCTATTTAGCACATGTATTAGCCTATGTATCTATTCTCAAATTATTGTTATTACTGTTGTGGCAGGATCATATATGTTATAGCATTTACTGTAGTTGTCCTTTATTCTTGCGGACCTTTGTGTCTTTCTTTACCTTGGTCACATTGTGCTGACTTCCTCCCATATTGTGTATTGCCTTACCCTTATGGGGCAGTTTTACCCTGTCCTATAAAGTTGCTATGAGTCGGAATCGACTTGATGGCAATGGGTTTGTTTGTTTGTTTACTATCTAGTTAGGGATACTGCATGGTTTAAAGTCAGGAAAAGCGTGCATCAGGGTTGTATCCTTTCACCATACCTATTCAATCTGTATGCTGAGCGAATACTCTGAGAAGCTGGACTATATGAAGAAGAACGGGGCATCAGGATTGGAGGAAGACACATTAACAACCTAGGATATGCACATGACACAACCTTGCTTGCTGAAAGTGAAGAGGTCTTGAAGCACTTACTGGTGAAGATCAAAGATCACAGCCTTCAGTATGGATTACACCTCAACATAAAGAAAACAAAAATCCTCCAACTGGACCAATAAGCAACATCATGATAAATGGAGGAAAAATTGAAGTTGTCAAGGATTTCATTTTACTTGGATCCACAATCAACACCCATGGAAGCAGCAGACAGGAAATCAAAAGACACATTGCATTGGGAAAATCTGCTGCAAAAGACCTCTTTAAAGTGTTGAAAAGCAAGGATGTCACCTTGAAGACTAAGTTGTGCCTGACTCAGGCAATGTTATATTCAATTGCCTCATATGCATGCAAAAAGCTGGACAGTGAATAAGGAAGACTGAGGAAGAATTGATGCCTTTCAATTATGGTGTTGGCAGAGACTATTGAATATACCACGGACTGCCAAAAAAACAAACAAATCTGTCTTGGAAGAAGTACAACCAGAATGCTCCTTAGAAGCAAGGATGGTGAAACTACATCTCACATACTTTGGATATGTTATCAGGAGGGATCAGTCCCTGGAGAAGAACATGCTTGGTAAAGTAGAGGGTCAGTGAAAAAGAGGAAGACCCTCAATGAGATGGATTGACACAGTGGCTGCAATGATGGGCTCAAGCATAGCAACAATTGTGAGGATGGTGCAGGACCGGGCAGTGTTTTGTTCTGTTGTGCATAGGGTTACTATGAGTTGGAACCAACTCGATGGCATCTAACAACAACAACAACAGTTAGTGATTCACCCTCCCGTCCCCTCCCATCCCTGGTAGCCATCAAAGAATGTTTCTTTCCTTGTGTAAACCTATTCTTGACTTCTTGAAATTGTAGTCTCATACAATATTTGTCCTTTTGTGATTGACTTATTTCACTTAACATAATGTCCTCCAGATTCATCCACGTTGTCAGATGTTTCCTGGATTTATCATTATTCTTTATTGTTGCATAGTATTCCATTGTGCGTATGTACCACAGTTTTTTATCCATTCATCTGTTGATGAGCATTTAGGTTGTTTCCATCTTTTTGCTATTGTGAATAGTGGTGCAATTAACATGGGTGTGCATATGTTTATTTGTGTAACAGCTCTTATATCTCTTGGATATATACCTAGGAGTGGCATTGCTGGATCATATGGTAATTCTATTTCTATCTTTTTAAGGAAGCACCATACCGTTTTCTATAGTGGTTTTACCATTTTACATTTCCACCAGCAGTGTATAAGAGTTCCAATCTCCCCACAACCTCACCAGCATTTGTTGTTTTCTGTTTTTTTGATCTGTGCTATTGTTGCTGGGGTAAGCTAGTATCTCACTGTAGTTTTGATTTGCATCCCTCTAATGGCTAATAATCATGAGCATCTCTTCATGTGTTTGTTAGCTGCCTGAATGTCTTCTTTGGTGAAGTGTCAGTTCATGTCCTTTATCCATTTTTTTAAATTGGATTGTTTGTCTTTTTGTTGTTGAGGTGTTCATGATGTCTCTCTTGTATGTGATGTCTGATGTGTGCACCTGTGTTGCTCTTCATGTAACTCAGAAATGATTAAGTTTAGGATCCACTTTACACTGGTATGACCTCACCTGACTGATTATATTACGTTAGATTACATTATGGAAGAAGATTATATTACATTAGGTTACATCCACAGGAATAAGGGTAAGGATTCCAACAGATATTTTGGGGGGACACAATTCAATCCACACCCCCTGCTCTATGTCAAGTAGCATGTGTGATTCTGGAGATGCAAAGAGAAAGAAAACATGGTTCCTGTCCTGGAAGAGTCCATACTCTGGTCTAATGCTGGGCACAAAGTAGGTGTTAGGAGTGCTTTATCAACTGTCGAAGGCAGTACTGATCAATAGAAACATAATTTTTGCCACAAATATGAACTATATATGCTATTTTAATTTTTCTATTAGTCCTATTTTTAAAAAAGATAAAAAGCAGCTGAAATTAATTTTAATATTTTATTTAATCCAGTGTATCCAAAATATGATCATTTCTACATGTAATCAATATAAATATTATTACTAAGATATCTAGCATTCTTTCCCTGTACTAAGTCTTCATATCCAGTATGTATTCTGTACTTACAGCACACATCAATTTGGACTGGCCACATATCAAGTGTTCAAGAGTCACATGTGGCTAGTGACTACCCTACTGGACAGCACTTGCTACCAAACATCTAACTTTGCTGAATGCCAGGCTAATCTATCTGCTGCTTCACAATCTATGAGCCCACAGCTTGACAACACAAAGCTGGCAAGTGAAATTGAAGGGATGGAGTGAGGCAGGTTCCAAAACACAGTGGACCATAACACCCTCAGAGATTTCATGATTTTGTCTGTTCACCATCCACAGCTGCACATGCTTTGTCATCTAGTAGCCATGGCATCTCCAAGTATTTATGTTAGAAATTGTGTTTCCTGGTCAAAAAAGCACTAGGAAAAGAGAGAGAACTGCTTAATTTTGGAAGATAAGCTCCTTACCAGTACTTATTACTAGAAAACTATTATTTTAAGAAAGTGATGGTTTTTTAAAGTTTCATGCCATTTAAAGAGTGGAATAGTAAAATCAGTGGTGGCTCTACTCTATGTGGTAATCAAGTCTACTATACAGTCTAAACAGAAACAAGAAAACCCAATTAAAGCAACTGCTTCAGGTATTCAAATCAGTGTAAAAATTGGTCATGGTGGGAGGAGGGGGGAACTTCAGTGTAGGTGTGGAAAAGGCCTGGGGAATACAAACCTGTCAAAAGAAATGACAGTGACATTCCAGAATCTAGAAGTTTCCAAAGGTCTCCAGACCAAGTCCAGGAGAATGTTAAGGGCTTACTCTAACTTCAATATTTGGACCTGGTCCCAGGACTGCAGCCTCCCCCGTATGCATAGTACATTTGCTTTTTTCTCCTCAAACACTTCTACTTACAAGGCATTTGCTGCCAAGGAGCCTGACAGCATCTATGTTTCTACCATTTCCATCATCCAAAATCAAGTGTTGTTCTCAGAACAGCTCTCAGGCTGGATAATGCAAAAAATTGCATCACAAAGTAGTCAGCATTGCCAGCTACAGTCAGGCAGACACCAAGAGGCAGGAAGGGAACTTAGAGATTATATCTAGTTCCATTTCAACCCCTTTATATTACAGATGAAGAAACTGAAATTCAGAGAGGGGAAATGATTTGCCTAAGAACTCACTCGAAGGTACTAGAGCCAAGAGCTTTCAATGTCATGTCCAGCGCTCTTTACAGCATCCCTTGCTACCTCCTGGTTTTGAGGAGGCCTAAGTATTCCAAGGTATCGTGGGCGGACTTCAAACATCAGGTCTGCATTCGGTGAATACTTTTGACCTCAATCTCATACCAGTCAAATCAAAATTTTAAAGGCCTGTTTTACCAGTCCTGAGATACTTGTACTTTATGGAACCTCCATAGGTATAAAACATACCAGTGTGTCTTCTCTTGCTCTCTTCATTGTTACTTTCAGGAAATAAACATTTATTTTAATTTTATAGATCTTCAATGGAACCCCCATTCCAGAGATATGATGGCCGCCATTCCTGCCCTTACTTACCACTGTCACCTCCAAATCTGGAAATAGGGTTTGACAGTAACGAGTGTGCCCTCTGCTGACTGGATGTCTGCTCTGCAGTCATGTCCACAAAATCCACACTTGCATGCTTGGAGCCTCAAACACCTGAGAGCTACGTTAAACAGAAAAAAGGCATAAATAAGAATTTCTGTATCTCTTATAAAGAATCTAATAATTTTGTGGTGAATCAATTCATAGTGTTTTCAATACTCCTTGTTGTTGTTGGGTGCTGTGGAGTCAATTATCGACTCATAGCGAGCCCATGTGATAGAGTACAACTGCCCCATAGGGTTTTCTTGGCTGTAACCTTTACAGAAGCAGATTGCCAGGTCTTTCTCCTTCAGAGCTGCTGGATGGGTTTGAACTGCCAACCTTTCTGGTTAGCAGACAAGCACTTACTTAATCATTGTGCCACCAGGGTTCCTCACCCGTACTTATTACGAGAAAAGTATTATTAAAGAAGTTTCAAGTTCTGATTTTTTGCAGTTTTTGCTAAAAAAGCACAATATTTCTAGCATTTACCATCCCCCCTTCTAGACAAAAAGTTATAAAGTATAAACAGTGCTTTCAAATGTGGACTATAACTCAGTACAATAACAAGCTTTTAAAATAGAACTGAAAAGGAGCTCCTTTTCTGGGAGCACGAAAAGTAATTAGAAATACATTTTGAGTCCTTCCTAGATCCCCAGCTCTCCTGGGGTGTGCTTTAGGATGTGTCACTTTTCTCACACGCCTCCTCCTGCCCTCCCCCCACCAGAGCTGTCTTGGGAGCAGGAGCCTCTCTTTCTCAAGCCTTTTCAGCTGGAGGCCTCCCTGCGCTCTCCCAGCATTGCTTTCTACTGGGGCCTCTCCACTCCCACTCCCTTTCTTTCTTTCTTCACTGTCTGAGACCAAGAGAGGCACCTCTAAGGCTACATACAACCCCACAGGGAGGAACCTTGGCGCTGACATTGGAATATGTTTGCCACCTGCAGAGAGGTGTAGATACAACTGAGGAACAAACACCAACCCATTTGGAAGTCTCCACGAGTTCAGTGTTAGGACTAAGGCAGAGATCTAGCTGGGGGTGGGGTGGGGTGCAGGTTGAAGTCTCATGATTGTCTGCACATTCTCTTAAACCACCTGGGGGAGTTGGCACATCCATAGCCTGGCTTGGGGGTCTGGCTCAGCAGTAGTTCGATTCCCCAAGAAGGGTCAGGAGATGAGAGAACACGAAAGTTATCCCAGAGAGCCCTAGAGGAAGAGGGAGAGGACAAAGGATGCCTCAGTATAAACTTCAGGCTTGGACAGAAGAAAAAGAGGAAACCATCAGACCAAGATGAAATAAATCCAGGAGGGTCCAGGAGGAAGGAAGAACATGGGATAGCTCTAGAATGGTGAACAAAAGCTGAGTTCTCACTCAATCCAAAAGATCTTGTGCAAGGACAGGAAAAGTAGGGCTTTCCCAAGTCACTGTCCCAACTCACACCTTTGCTACTAGTTTATAAGAAAGCTCCAAAAAAGAAAAAGAAAATAAACAAACAAACAACAACAACAAAAAAACAAAAACAAAAACAAAACCAAACCCGTTGCCTAGGATTCCAACTCATAGTGACCCTATAGGACAGGGTTGTTGTTAGGTGCTGTTGAGTCAGTTCCGACTCATAGTGACCTTATGTACAACAGAATGAAACACTGCCTGGTCCTGTGCCATCCTCACAATCGTTGTTATGTTTGAGCCCATTGTTGCAGCCACTGTGTCAATCCATCTCATTGAGGGTTCCTCCTCTTTTTTGATGACCCTCTACTTCACTAGGCATGATGTCCTTCTCCAGGGACTGGTTCCTCTTCATAGAGCTGCTCTGTAGGGTTTCCGAGGCTGTAATCTTTACAGAAGCAGATTGTCACTTTTTTCTCCCACAGAGTGGCTGGTGGGTTCCAATTACCAACCTGCCAACCTTTCGGTTAGCAGCTGAGCGCTTAGCCACTGTGCCACCAAGGCTCCTATAAGGAAGCTAAACCCAAACCAAACTCATTGCCGTCAAGTCAATTCAGACTCATAGCAACCTTATAGGACAGAACAGAACTACCCCATAGGGTTTCCAAGGAGCAGCTGGTGGATTCCAACTGCCAACACTTCGGTTAGCAGCCAAGCTCCTAACCACTGAGCCACCAGGGCTCCGTAAGGAAGCTACCAGGTGGCAAATGGCTGCCACCTTTAACTCCTAGCCAAACAGCCTGTGGTCACTGCTTCCAAACAGGCCAACTGCTAGAATTCATGTTGATAAGAATTCAAAGAACGGGTCTAATTTGGGGGTGGGAGGCAAGATATGTTAGGAAATGGTGGACAGACTCTTGAATAACAATGTCTAATACAGAGTCTCTTTCCAGTCTAATTAGAAGCTGGCCAAGAAAAAGTTTAGCATCATTCTTCTTGGTTAGGAAAACGTAACATTGGGTTGCAGAAAAGCGCTGTTTGGAGTGGGAAGTGGGGTTGGATAGGTGGGTGGGAAAGGTGAAGCTGAGTGAATGTAGCTACCTTTCGGTTTCCGGTTTCCGAGGAGTTGGAACCTTATCTCACTCACACTCCAGAGGCTCTCTGGGGGAGGTTAAAGGGGCAGCAGTCCCCGGAGGACGTCCCCCTCCTCAACTTAGTACTTTCTTTAGTTCCTTTGGATAGGGGTTTCCAAGTTACTAAGAGATGGGGTTTATCTTCTCAGTTTGTGGAGATCGGTTTGAATTGTGCTCGGCAAAGCTGTGCCAACCCGATCAGTTTTAAACAGATGTTCCCGAGGTGTTGACGGAGAAGGTCAGGTCCACTTGCTTCAGGAGAAACCTCAAGTGTGCCAGGCGCTGTCCCAGTCGCCAGGCTCTCGGGATCTCCAATCACTGCCCTTAGGTTGGGCTGGGCTTGGGTCAGGTTTGCTCGGTTGCCTGCTCCCCCCACTTTCCACCCCACCTCTCGGGCTTGGCAGGCGCCTGCCTGGTCCCGTACCTCAACCCCAGCACCCTCTCCGCCCACGCTGTCTACCTATTTCTCTGAGGTCCCCGGAACCGAGGGCTGGTCCCACATAATGAGTGAGTTGCGCGGCTCTCTCTGTTGATTTAATACAAGTGCACCATGAATGCGGAAAAATAAATAGAAGGACGGAACATATGACTCTCCGTAGTGAAAAGTCTTTTCGAATAAATAAAAAGAGGCTGAGTTTTCACTGTTGAATGTAAATTCCTTTGAAGTGGAACTAATCATTTCAAGGATAGTTCACGTTGTCCTAACAACGCGGGTGAATGGCAAGGGCCCTTCTTTTTGTTAAAGATATGTTTTCTTTCTTTCAGTCAAAACTGATGATGATACCCCTTTCACGCCCTGTCCTCCAGGATCGTAAATCTCCCCTCCCAGTTCCCCAAATCGCACTTTCAGATGCCAAACCCCCGCGGGTGAGCGCTTCTCAGGCGGGGCGCGCGCAAGGAGCTTCCCGCCCCCAGCTCCGCGCGCCCTCTGGGCCCGCCAGATCCCACCTCTCCGCCGTAGGAGACGCTGCAGCGTGGGGCGGGGGTGTAGGTCGACGGACGACCGGCCGGACCCGGGGTGCAGCTGTGTTCCTGGGGTCCCTGGGCCCTGAAGGGGGGTCCTAGGGCCCGAAGGCTGCAACTTCAAACTAAGCGGGACTTGCGACCCCAGTCCCTTCCAGGGTCCCTGTCAATTCTCCCCTGGCCCTAGGAATGTGAAACATATCCACAAAGGCTACGTGCCCCGCGCCCGCACCTATCAGCTGCGGGTGCCCGTTTATCAGGAGAAAAGGGCACCCTGAAACAACCCAGCTCAAACCCGAACTTTTCCCTTCCAACGGACGCCTTCAGCCACCAGCCCGGGGACGCTCGTGGCCGGGCCCCGTGGGTGCGGCAGCGGAGGAGCACCAGGGGTTCGCCGCCAGAGAGTGTCTGTGACCCTGGGCTGGAGAAAGCTGCTCCTGGTCCACCTGCGCCGAGGCCCAGGGCTAGGGCAGCGGCTCCAGGCGCCACGCGCTCCCTCAGGGGCCCCAACAGCGCTGAGCCTACGGTAGGGGCTACCAACTAGGGTCCCCATGCCGGGCGAGGGGGGCTGAACCCCCGTCCTTCTGCGTCAGGAGAAACGAGAAAGTGGCCCTACCACGGTCGGAGGAAGAACGAATGCGGCCCGCCGGGGGCGGCGGCAGGGCGCGGGGCGCGAAGCGGCCCTGGAGCAGCAGGCCCAGCACTAGGGGCCCAGGGCGGCCTTCCCGGCAGCCCGGCCCAGGCGGGCCCGCTCGCTTTCCGGACGCTCGGGCAGGGAGTGTGACGCGGCGCCCTCGGACCTGGCGAGGGGACAGCGAGGGGCTGGCGCCCTCGCTCTCCTTCCTTCTGGCCGGGCCAGCGTTAGCCATGTGCTCTCGCCCGGTGCTTCCCTCCTCGTAGCTGGCGCGCCGGGCAGTCTCTCCGCGCGGAGCTGGAGCGGCTCCGGCAGTGGGTGCAGTAGAGTGGGGGGTACCCTCGCCCCCCGCGGGGCCCGGCGGCGCCCGACAGTGGCACAGAGCCAGCGGTCCCCGCCGCCTAGCAGCGGCCTGCGGCGATTGGGGCCCAGATTCGCGGCCCCAGGAGCCCAGAGGAAGCCACTTGGGAAAGTTCATCAGCGGGGCAACTCCGAGGAACTGGGAGCTGGGCTCCAACTCTGATTATTCAAACGAATGCTTCCTTCTTTAAAACAAAACGAAACAAAAACTCTAAAATGTGCGCCGCCAGCTCAGAGATCGGGCCCTGCGGCCGGCTAAGCCCGTCCCCTCGCCCCCGAGACGCAGTGGCGGGGGAGAGCCTCTGGAGGCCCGTGCACACCGGGGGCGGGTTGCCTAGAACCTGGCTTCTCCTCCCGGAAAAGCTGGGCTGGGCGGGCAGCCCGAAAGCCCAGGGCGTTTGAGGAAAGTCGCTGCTAAGGGCCTTCCAGCCTCAGTTTCTACATCTGTTCAGGGGAGCATTACACCCTCTCACCCTTTACTCGGAGAGGGGGGCTCATGCCGGGGAAGCACAGGGTCGGTCCGCAGTGGGTGGTCAGAAATGCTTCTCTCCCTTGCGCACCCCGCCTGCCCCGCCGCTCAACTCGCCGCCTTTGCTAGTCTGATGGTTGAGACAGAACCCGCGGCCTCTTGGTCCGGACTCAGCTGCGGCCTGCGGCCCGGGACTCAGGGGCGCCAGGCCCGCTGAGGCCGCTCCGGTTTCCCAGCCTCCTGGCCTGCAGCCTCTGGAGTTCGGGCCGGGAAGGCGGTTTCTAGGCCGGCGTCGTGCACTCGGGGAGCGGGGCACAGGGGAAGGTGCCTTGCGGCAGCGCGCCTGGCGGCCCCGCAACTCCATGGATGCTGCCCCGCGCCCTCGGCCGCTCCTGGGTCGGGTCTGCAGTTGAGCGGCGCGCACCAGACTGCCTGCGCTCGGTTGGGCCCGGCTGGCGGTTCGCGGCGGCCGACAGGCGCGAGGGAGGGAGGGAGAGAGGGAGGGAGGCGCGTTCCCGGCTGCTCCTTCCCGCCACGGCGCCGGCTGCGGAGGTAACATCTGTGCCGCCCCCCCCCATCCCCCAACCCTTCACGCCACCTCAATTTTTTTTTTAAGCGAGAAAGAAAACGAAAAGCCAACCTTCCTTCCCCTCCACAATAGACGCACCAGGGGGCCTTTCACTTGGCCAATCTCAGGAGTTTCATATGAACTTCATTAAATCAATTACTCGGTGAACACATCACAATTTATTTGCAATTAGTATCAAAATGTCTTACTTTTCTTAATAGGTCGGAGCAGATGTAGCTACAGAAGGGACAACGCGTTTTCGTGAAATCTATCTCTTGCAACATATTAAATCTTCTGGTCAGAAGAGAAGGAGAAATTCAAAGGCAGTTTAGAGGAGGAGAGGGAAACCACGCTGGAGACAAATGCGATCCGTGCAGGTGTCAGAGCAGCTTGCGTTATAATTGTATCTAGCGAAAAGGTTGCCTTTATTATCCGTAATGATCGAACAAAAGTCACCGTAATTAAACGTCTGGTTTTCTCCGATGACTGAGAGGTGCGTGTCTGGAAGGCGCCCGGGACAGCGAGGGACTTCAGAAATGGTTAACAAGACGCCCTGTTCTTTGAATAGTGGCTTTGTCTTAATGGGGGTGGGGTGGGGTGGGGGGCAGAAGAGACGGGGGAGAGAGAGAGAAAACAGTTATCTAATTTTCATTGCGTCAAACCAAAGATTTATTGATTGCGACAACAGTTTTATTGTACTCCGGGAGGGGGCTGCCGCAGGTTTATGGAAACTAATTTACTTTCGTTTGGAAGTAAAATCATATGCAACAGTCTCTTGTTGGAAGGTTGGACTTCAGCTCCTGTTAATACCATTAGTGACACAGGATCGAATTTCAAATGAAGCCTGGTGACAATTACAGACGGAAACAGATGCCCTTGGAAATTTAGGTCAAGTGTTCAAGATTCTAGTTTCATGGTCAAAGTTGTCTTGGGGGTAACCTTGAGGAGACGCTCATAAATCTGTCCTTTTCTCCGAACTCGGGATGCGCCTTCCCAAGGGGTGATGCGGTAAAGAGTAACTCGGGGAAGAGCTACTTGGCGGGACCGGCTTGCAAGGACCTGGACTCCCGCGTCCCACCTATTCCCCAGCGTGCAGACTTGGGGGCTGTCCCTTAGCTCGAGAGCCTTTTTTTTTTTAAAACCCATCCGCAAAATGGGACTCTTAGCCCAGGCCTGGCCTTTCTGGAAGAGCGGAGGGGAGGATTAGTGTGATAACAAATTTGAAAGCATCTAGGTTTTCAAATGAAAGGTATTATTATGAAAGCGCAACCCCCTTCTCTCTGCATTTTAATCACGAGCCCCTCTGCTAAGTGAAAAAAGACATCCAGTCTCTCCCCTTCTCCGCTCAGGAACCTTCCCGAGAGCTGCTCCGTCTGCTCCGGCAGCACCGACGCCTGCCTTCGGGGTATGAAAACATGTTGTCTTTTCACCCATCCCAATCCGCGTCTTTAAGCGTGGCAATCTTTGGGGTTTACGTCCCTCTGGTGGGTGTTTTCCACTTGACAACTCTTTTAAAGACATAGAACCATATTTTATTGACTGCCTACTATAAATTATTTACTAGCAGGCTGAGGTAATTCCATTAAAGGCGCACGGTTTGTTTATACGAAATAGTTATCTGGGGACTCCTTCCTTGCTTTAGAGCTGCGAGGCTCCGGAGAGGTGGGGACAGTCCGCGCGGGCAAGGATGCCCACGGAAAGGAAGCGGATTCACTGGAAACGAAAACGGCATTATTTCTCTGGATGGTTCATTAAAAATTAAATACAATCTAAAAATCGTTTTTGTTTGGGGTGCGATGTCATTTGCGAGTCTTTCTCCCCCCGCACCCCCTCCCCCCGGTTGGCTGGCTCACACTTGGTATCAAGATGACTTATTCCAAGGAACTGATTCGACGGTGGCAACAGATTTTGGTGATGGAGTGTTTAGCTGGGGAAAACTCATGGAGGCCATTCCTGGGATGAGAGGAGAGGGGGGAGGGGAAGTTGGGAGCTCCTTGAAGGGGTTGCAGGAGGTAAAAAGAAAGCGCTGAGAACTTTGCCTCGGGTCCCCTCCCCCAACACGTGGATCCAGGCAGAAAAGAGGGAGGAGAATAAACCAGCCTCAAGGAAGGCGCAAGGCTTTACAGATTGTGTGTGTGTGTGTGTGTGTGTGTGTGTGTGTGTGTGTGTTCGCGCGCGCGTCTCCCTCGCTAAGATTTTTAGCGCTGGCCCGCTGAGTTACTTCTTTCTACTTCTCTGACTCTGTGTATTATGCGTATGTAAAGCATTTGTTTTCCATCTCTAACTTAGGAAAGACTCTGGAAGTACCACATAGCCCAGGAGATATATTGGCCTTTGTGTGCGTGGGGGGGGGGGGGTGTTCCTCTAATCAACTATAAATGAATTTTTTTTTGTCTGAATTCACTGCCTTAAGTTCTTTTGGCCTTGGAAATGGGGGGCATTTATCTATTTCTGTGGAAGGCTTTTTAAAAGGGGGCTCTAGAGGAATGTAGTAATGGTGTTCGTTTCCCACCTGGTTTTGCAGATGTGTATTTCAGAATGGCTGGGTTATCGCCACAACACAGGGAGAAATAAACAAGACGTCTGGACAAAAGCTAGTTGTCTGAAGCAACTTGGATGTAATTTACAATAAGTAGAAAACTCATTTATTTAATAGAGTTTGATTTCTCTTCTTCTCTCAGCTGAAACAGAGATGCAAGGTAGGAAAAAATCACATTTGTCTCAGTGAGTGAAAGACCTACTGCTGTTCATTACAGAGCCCACTAGAAGGACTGGAACTGACTTAAATATTCGGGACACATCTTGAATTCTCAGTAGTCAGGCTCACCAATAATTTAAAATTCAATGACATATTTTAATATTCTCCGATTACATTTCTAAATAAATTGGTAATTTGGTTACCTTTATTAGTTTAAATTCTGTTTTATCAAAAAGAGGGCAAAATGATAATATGTCTAAACAGCTGAAGTATGCAAACATGCATCAGGCATTTTGTGATGATGGGGATGCAGATTAACCCTGTGAACACAAAGTGGAATGTACATAATATAACCACATACCTCAATATTTTTGAGGTGAAGAAGTGCATGACATAAAATTATTTTTTGTTAAAGTAAACTTCGCACATAATATAAAATCAATCATTTTAAGGTGAATAATGCAGTGGCATTTAGTACATTCACGGTGTTGTGCAACCATCCCCTTTATCTAGATCTGAAACATTTTCATCACCCCAAAATAAAACCCCATATCCATTAAACCATTACTCCCCATCCCTCTCTGACAGGTCTTTTCACTGGTGCTTTTATTTCTTAAAACAAGTATTTTCCTCAACAGCAATATTTCCTTAGGCCACTAGTTCCTTAAAATCTATTTCATCACATTCTATTCCATTTAGCTACTGATACAAAGAGAGAGGGGATGAACGACATAATCTGCTTATTTGTGTTTGTTCTAGAAGCCAATAGGTTTCCAGATTGGTATTTGCAACATGGGTCTTTTTAACGAGTGGGTGGATCCCTGGGCTACACTTAAAAATACTTTGTTAGCCATTGTGGGAGGGACATGAGTTTGAGGCAACAGTTAATCTTGCTGTCATCAATAGAAAGTGGATTAGAGTGGTATTTTCTCTTTTGAAACGTAATTCATAAAGTTTAACAAAGCAATAGTTCGAGTAAACCTTTTGGGAGAAAGGAGTGCTAGGATGAGTTTTTGCAAACCATTTGTTTCTGGGCATCAAAACTGTGCCCTGAATTCACAATTATGGAAAAACTTTGTGAATAGCTTAGAATTGTTGGAGTCCCATCTCCTTGCTCTTGTGTGTGCTGATGCATTCATTTATTTCACATGGGTCCACCATGGAGACAAAAGGAAATATGACTGTAGCTAAAGAATTTTAATCAAAATTGAAGCTACCATTCATGTAATTAGGATCACAGTGTCCAAGGCTGTTGGTGAGAGGTCAGGACTGGCCCAGAGTGGTGGGCTCAGACAGGTTTTTGAATGCGATCTGCCACCCTGGATTAATGTGGAATTAAAGGAGCAAAGAATGTGCTGGTAGACAAAATCATGGGTGGTCAGTCCTGTAGTTCAACATTTTGCTTCATTCTGTTTGGAGAATGATAACTTTCAGCTGATTTTGACCTTCGTTGATGTGTATATATATATATATATATATATATATACATACATACATACATATATATATACACATATATATATACATACATACATATATACACACACACACATACATACATACATATATATATATATATATATATATATATATATAAAAGACACACTTTACATTTAATTTTTGGACAAATCCATCTTTAGGGGGAAAATGGTGCCCAGAACTGTTCCATTCCTTCTGGTACATTCTTCCAATGAAACATATTTGCGTTTTGCCTTGAGCATTCTTTGTCTAGCAGAGTTTCTCAACCTGAGGGCTACTGACGTTTTAGACTGGATGATTCTTCGTAAAGGTGGACCGTGCTGTGCATTGTAGGATGTTTAGCACTATGTCTGACCTCTGCCCACTAGATACCAGTAGCAGCACAACCCAAGTTGTGAGAACCAAAAATGTCTCCAGAAATGGCCAAATGTCCTCTGGGAGGCAAAATCACCTCTGGTTGAGAACCACTGTTCTACAGTGTTATGTTTGATTTTGAGACAAATTGGTCTCTTTTTTAATTGAACTTTGCAAATCATACAATCTTATAGTCAGCAAGGACCTTAGAGAGTCATTATTCATCAAATAAGGAGGCTGTTAAGAGCTCAGACCTGGGTTTAAATCCCTCATACTGTGTGAACTCAGGCAAGTCATTCAACCCCCCTGAGCCTCAGTTTACTCCTCTGTAAAATGGACCTCAAAGGATTGATGTAAGAATTAAACAAGATAATGCCTGCTCAGAGCTTAGCACCGTGTCTGGCATATGACAGGCAAGTAATAAGTGTGAGCTACCAGACAAGTAATAAGTGTGAGCTACAATTAGTTACTGAATGCCCATTGTGAGCAAGCCATGTGTGAAAACCTCCCCTTCATTGCAGGACTCCTGGCGGGTGGTAAGGGCTCAGCCTTCTTTATTAAAACAATCACCTGCAAAGCTTGACAGTGACCCAAAGAAGGGGTGCTAGGCTGTGGCTGTGCCTGAAGTCCTCAGTTCTCCCTCACTTTCCCGGGAATCACTCCCTTGGATTCCCAATGCCACTCTCATCCTCCCCCTCCCTGGTCCTCCTAACTAGTGCCTAGTTAGGTACAAAAACTCTTTTCTGAGTTGGCCCTTAGCACAGTTGGGAGAGCCGACATTTTCCAAGAGAACTTCGGTAATCTCTAAGGGGAAATAAAAGGGAACAATTATAGAATAAACAAGCAGCATAAAAATAGATGTCCAAAACAGAGGTTACTGATCCTTTAATCCCAAGAAAGTTTGCAAAGAGTCTAAGGGTACTCCAATTCCTTTTCTTACTTAAGACAAGTGCATTTATTCATTCATTTAACAAATTGTGATGAGTGCCGTGAAGGCAATACAACTGGGTTTTGTAATAGAGTTGATTGGGTTGGGGTGCTTTTCTGAAAAGGTGGTATCTGTGCTGAGGAGGTCTTAAGGATGAGAAAGTTTGAGCCTAGTGAAGACTTGGGATAAGAACATTCCAGGCAGAAAGTACAGTGAACACAAATGCCCTGAGACAGGACTGAGCTGGGCATTACAGGCTAATAATAATGCTCACTATATTGGAGCCCTGGTGGCACAGTGGTTAAGAGCTTGGCTGTTAACCAAAAAAAGGTCAGCAGTTTGAACCCACCAGCTGCTCCTTGGAAACCCTATGGGGCAGTTCTAACCCATTGCCATTGAGTTGATTCTGACTCATAGTGGCACTATAGGACAGAGTAGAACTGCCCCATGGGGTTTCCAAGGAGTAGCTGGTGGATTAGAACTGCTGACTTTTTTTTGGTTAGCAGCCAAGCTCTTAACCACTGCGCCACCCTAAACTCTATATTGTGAAGTACAAACGAGATAATGTTACTGAAAATACTTTGTGAACTGTGCAAAAGCTAAATAAATATATTTATTCCTAAAAATTGATGTATATGATATATAAAGATGTTATCCTAATTTGCGTATGAAAATTGAGGCACAAAAATTCAACTGAGAACAAACTGTGAATTTCTACGTTTTAATCTTGTGTTACTGAAAGAAAAACTGGAAATACATTGTGAGCAAGGACAATTGCATTGCAGGAAACTAGCTCAAATGTTTGGCTAATTCCTAGGATATATATGCTATGATTTCAAATGTTTATTACCTAGCCTATAATGCAACCTTAACATGCAGAGTAGAAATGCCATATTTAATTCTAGATGTAGAAATTTAACTCTCTCCATAACAGACAAAACAAAAAGAACATGGAATGATTTTGTGCCAGGCACTGTGCTAAAGCAAATATTTATCTTTAAAAAATTCAAACTAAATATATGCTATCCACAAAACACTAACATATATTACACCTACCAGTCAAATTTATTCATGGGATTTTAACAAAAAACGATCCTTGTTTTAATTTTAAAAAGTATATTCATGCTTTATGTGAATGCCAAAAGGAACTGTTTTAATTATACATTGCTCAGGTTGGTTTAAAGTTATAAATAAAATACATCTGGCACTCCCTTTTATCAAGGTCTTAAACTCTTATAAAAGTTTTCAGCTTTGTCTCCATCATCAAAGCTGATGAAATACCCTATCTGCTTTCTACGAAAAAGGCTTCAACATTCTTCATATTATTGAAGTGGCTCCAAAAAAATTTTTTTCCCAGAAATCTAATAGTTCTTTAAAATAAATGTTGCAAAGTATTAACAACTGAAGGCTATATTCTTTTAAATTTTTTTGTAGTTTTAAAATTTTCAAAATGAAGTTAGGGAGAAACATAAAGTATATTTTAATGAGCCATAAAAATTTCAATGCACTCTAAAATAACTAAAAAATTATACATTACATAAAAAGTAATTTGATAAAATATAGACTAAATTTACTTTGAAATGTATGGATTTGTCATTAACCTAAAATAATATTTGGCAAAATGCATTTCAAATCTTATTAAACTACATTTTTTTACTCCTTTTAAAAATATTATTACCCCTTAACTTCTGCAACCATTCCTTCAACAGATATTTATTGAGTACCTCCACTGTGGCTAGTAATTGTCTAGATGCTATGTGAGATACAAAGATCTATAAGACATGGCCTGTGCCCTCAAGGAATTTACAAGCTAGAAGTAGTATCATATTCTTCAAAAAGCTTTGACAGTGTAAACAGAAACTATAAGCTTATAAAGGAAAGCAAGCAAATCTACTCCAGAAGTCTGTTTGCAATATTACTTCCCCTGACTCTGCAGTTGAGTTATTTCTCTAAAGCAGAGACAATTTCTATCATCTCCTCTTCCTCTTCTCCTCATCTTCCTCTTACTCTACTTCCTTCTCCTTCTTATGACCTTAGGCAAGTTATCTAACCTCCTTTTTCCCCTCCTCCTTCTTCTTCATTGTTCATATCATCACACTTTCATTTATAGTTTTAAATGTTTATAAATAGTTCCTGTTCCTTAAAGTTATTTATTGTTTTTACGCATTTTAATGGTAAGGAGGGGCAGAATCACAAACTGTTATTGCCTTAGGAACATTAGAAAATTTTTAAGATAAAACAATAAAAACATGAGCTTCACATGATTAATGTTTTTTCATTACATAGTGTTTTATTACTTTAAGTAAATTGATTCACTAATACTTTGTTGTTGTTGTTAGGTGCCATCAAGTTGGTTCTGACTCATAGCGACCCTATGTACAACAGAACAAACCACTACCTGGTCCTGCGCCATGCTCACGATCATTGTTATGCCTGAGCCCATTGTTGCAGCCACTGTGTCAATCCGTCTCATTGAGGGTCTTCCTCTTTTTCACTGACTTTCTACCAGCATGATGTCCTTCTCCAAGGACTGATCCCTCTTGATAACATACTAAGAAGCATTCTGGTTGTACTTCTTCCAAGAAAGATTTGTTTATTCTTTTGGCAGTTCATGGTATATTCAATATTCTTCGCCAACACCACAATTCAAAGGTGCCAATTCTTCTTCGACTAATACATTAAGACATCCTAAAAAAAAAAAAAAAACCCATAATAGAGAACTTCCTATATGAAAGGAATGCTTCCTTTATGGTCTCCAATCACTTGCTCTCTTGTGTCCCTGACTTAACTCTTTGTTTTATGGGGATATTGTCCTTTAAAAATCCTCAGAAATATGGGTTGAGAAGTGTGCCTTTTGCATATTAACAACAATTATCAGATAATATTATTTCTTCTGTTTGCCTCTTTTTACTGCTCTGGGGGCTATCTGGTTGGAAAACAAACAAACTGACCTAATACTTGTACTCTGGTGCTGGCGTTTAACTATAGAATGATGCTCACTTTATGTCAGCAAAACTTGGGGTTCTGTGAAAGACAGCAACAAGAGAGGTGATGAGGGATTTAGTCTGATTACATGAGATTCAAAGCTGAGGAGTTTTTTTAACGGGGGGAAGGAAGGAGAGTAGCCATGAGAAGTAAAGAGGACACCTACTCCACCTCCTTACAAGCCTTGGAGATCTTTCCATGCTGATATGTACGTTTGCTGTTGTTGGGTGCCCTCAAGTCAATTCAGACTCATAGTGACCCTATGTGACAGAGTAGAACTACCCCATAGGGTTTTCTTGGCTGTAATTTTTACAGAAGCAGACTGCCAGGTCTTTCTCCCTTAGAGCCACTGGGTGGGTTTGAACAATCAACCTTTCAGTTAGCAAAAAAAAAAAAAAAAAACAAAAAAAAAACAAAAAAACCACCAAACCTGTTGCCGTTGAGTTGGTTTCAACTCATAGTGACCCTGTAGGACAGAGTAGAGCTGTCCCATAGGGTTTCCAAGGAGCAGCTGGTGGATTTGAACTGCCAACCTTTTGGTTAGCACCAAGCTCTTACCCACTGTGCCACCAGGGATCCATGGATAAGTATAGCTCTACCTTATTCTTTTAATTTGCTGCTTACTTTTCCATAGTGTGAATGAGTTGTATTTATTGAGCCTTTCCTCAGTTAATGGATATTTAGGTTACTTCTAAATTTTTGATATTACATCCAACCCAGTGCAATATTTTACTAAGGTTCTTATACAGAAGAGCTTTCTCTTCCCTCCAAGGGGAAAAAAAGTAAAGACTTCTCTGTATTTTATCCTGTGGTCAAAGATCACAGAATATCAGAACGGAAAGGGATGGATGTTAGATACCCTCCTCTCTCTTCTCGAACCTCCAATACCTCCTCTCTCACCTTCCCTCTCAGTTAATGATGTTGTTTCTTATTTCCTTGATGAAATAGAAGCAATTAAAAGAGATCATCCACAAGGTCCCAGTACCACATATACCCACTGTCTTAGTCATCTAGTGCTGCTATAACAGAAATATTACAAGTGCATGGCTTTAACAAAGAGAAGTCCATTCTCTCACAGTCCAGTACTCTAGAAGTCCAAATTCAGGGAGCTGGCTTCAGGGAAGGCCCTCTCTGTCGGCTCCAGAGGTATGTCCATGTCACCAATCCTCCCTTGGTCTGGGAGCTTCTCTCCACAGGAACCTCAGGTCCAAAGGATGCACTCTGCTCCCGGAACTGCCTTCTTGGTGATATGAGGTTCCCATGTGTCTCTGTTCGCTTCTCTCTTTTATGTCTCAAAAGAGTTCGGCTTAAGACACTATCCAATCTTGTACACCTAATCAGTGTAACTGCCACTAAATCCACCGTATTACATCATAGTGATAGAGTTTACAACACATAAGGAAATCACATCAGATTACAAAATGGTACACAATCATACAATACTGGGAATCATGACCCAGCCAAGTTGACAGACATTTTTGGGGGACACAATTCAATCCATGACACCCACCTACCTGTAGCTTCTGAGCCCCTATACTTGACCTTCTCTCCTGTTTTTACAGATGAAGCATCTGTGTTCCTGGCTAAGGGCAACATCTCCTCAGGAACAATAGATTCTACACTCTTTGCATACTCAAATCCGTAACCCTAACAATCATCTCCTTTCCCTTCTGCATTTTCAAAATTTCTCTCTCTAATGAATCATTCCTATTACCATACCATCATGTTGTTATTTCTCCCATCTTAAAAAGATATGCTTTTTCTTGACTCTACTTCTCCTAGATACTGCCCGACTTCTCTGCTCCCTTCTGCAGCAAAATTCCTCAAAAGAGTTGTCTATACTCATGGACTCAAATTCCTCTCCTCTTATTCTGTTTTGAACCTGATTCATTCAGGCTTTTGTCCTTACTATTCCACCAAAACTGCTCTTATCAAGGTCACTAGTGAATTCTACCAATGGAATTTTTGAGTCCTCATATTTCTTGACCTATTAGCAGCATTTGACACAGTTGATCACTTCTTCCTACCCTGATAAACTTCTTCCACTCGACTTCCAGGACACCACTTATGGTGATATCCCTTCTCTCACTCCTGATATTGGTAATTTGTTATCTTTTTTTTCCCTGATCAGTCTATATATTTGATTGAACTCAATCAGTTCTTGGTTTTATTGAGAAAATATAACAATACCAATATCCTAATAAAAATAGCTAATGTTTGCTGACTGTGTCATTTGTATTATGCTAAACACTATTTTAAGCACCTTATTTTTATTGTATCTTTAACACACAAGTAACTCTATTAGGTAGATACTGTCATTAAACCCATTATAAGATGAGGAAACTGAGGCAGAGAAACCATACAAGTTGCCCAACAGCTAGTATGTGGCAGAACAAGGTTTTAAACCCAGGTTCCTGGCTCTTAAGTCCATATTCTTAACCACTGTGCTTTACTAATTCTCCCACTAAGGGAAGTATAAATAAGTGTAGCTGAATTTTACGGGCTAAACTGTATGAATTGTGTGGCAGGAATTGAGGTTAGAGAAGTAGCATTTTACTAAGACCGTCCCCCAAGTCATCCTGATGTAGAGGGTTCATGGACCATACTTTGAGAAACTCTGGGGTACTCTACTAAAGATGCTTTCCAAAAGGACAAATGCAGTGCTGTAATACTTTTACATATTTTAAAGTATTTGTTTTAAAACAAATATTTTATAACACCATCTCTTTACTATCTTGAAATGATGTTCATAAATAATAGAATATATCTAAACACAAACTTTGAAAAAAAATCCATGTAACACTCAATAATAGCATAAAGGAAAAATAAAAGGAAAGAAATCTATATTAAAATAATATGCATTTCAGTATGAAAGACTCTTGGGCACAGTTACACTAGAAGACATAGTGAAGTGGTTAGATGCTTGCTTCTACCTGTAGACTCATGTTGACTGTGACAGCTACAAATGTAAACAAACGCTCAAACCAAAACCAGTTGCCAATCAGTTCTGACTCATCGTGACCTTATGTTGCAGAGTAGAACTGTGATCTATTGGGTTTTCATGGCTGTGACCTTTATGAAGCAGATAGCCAACATTCAGCCATTTTTCTTGAATAAATGCTTCTTGGATTATTGCAAGCATTTGGTTAATTTTCAGAGTTCTAAGAAGGTTTGATGAAAAATATTAACATAAGCCTCAAAGAAGCTTGACAAACTCAATGTAGGATAAAATCAAAGAGAGCCATACCTAGACACATCATAATCTATCAATAATCAAAGGCATAAAGAGAATCTTTAAAGCAGCAAGAAAGAAGCAACTCATCATCTACAAGGGATCCTCAATAAGATTTACAGCTGATTTCTCATCAGAAACCATGAAGGCCATAAAGCGCTGGGACGACATATTCAAAGTACTATAAAAGACTGTGAACCAAGATTTCTATATCCAGAAAAACTGTCTTTCAAAATGGAGAGATTAAGATATTCCCAGATTTAAAAAAATGGAGAGAATTCCTCACTAGCAAATCTGCTCCATAAAAAATAATAAAGACAGTCTTTCAGGCTGAAAAGAAAGGACACTGGACGGTAACTCATATCCACGTGAAGAAATAAAGAGCATATGTAAAGTTAACTACATAAGTAAATATAAACAGCATAAATGTATTTTTTGTTTGTAACTCCTTTTTTCTCCTGTTTGATTTACAGGACAACTGCATAGCACAATCATCATAGATCTATGCTGACGGGCACACAATGTATAAGGATGTAATCTATATTACAATAACAACACAAAGGGACTTCCGGCAACATGGCACTCTAGGCAGAAGCACCACACCGTCCCTCCACAGCAAAGATCCAAAAAACTAAGCCAAACAGAGAAAACAGCAATCCTGTAACCCTAAAAATCAAATGAAGTGATAAAGAACTCAGCCAAGCATCAAATGGAATAAGAAACTGACAGAGAACAGAGAGCGAGGAGACATACATGCAGAGGTCCTCTATCAGCTAACACAGCACGGATCCGCCATATTGGACTCCTATCAGAGACCAGCGAAAACAGGGTACGAGAAAGCAGCTTCACGGAGCTTCCATCAGGAGACAGAACAACTAGTAAACAGTGATATACGCTTTCCCACCCCCCACCTTTCTTCACCCCCACTGCGGCCACAGTCTCTTGGCTGGGAAGCACCGGCTGCTTAGATTATATCCGCCTGCACTGGCAGGCTCCTTGAGTGTCATTTGTTGGCTGCTGGTGTTGCTTTTTTCTGCTTCTTTTGATTTCTTCCTTACCTCTCACCATCTCATCCTCCTTCCTCTCAAATACCTGGCTCTGTGCGCCATCTTTGCTTCTTTCTGATGGACTGTGGAGCTCTGCTTGACTGTGGATCTGCTTCCTGGTCCATGCTGCCACACTGGTGGGATCCCGGGGCTTTTGTTTGTTGGTTGGTTTTGAATTGTTTGTTTGGTTTCTTTTTTTTTTCTTGAGTTGGGAGCCCATTCTGGTTGGGCAGTAAAGTGTGGCTTGGGACCTACCCCCTCAGCTTGCACAGATGCACAGAGGGATCCCTGAGGGTGTTTCGTTTTCGTGGGTCTTTTTTCTATTTTTGAGGGGGGTTTTTTGTTCATTTTTTAAAATTAGTTTTTTTTTTCCCCTCTTTTTCCCTTTTTGTCTTTCTTCATTACTCAGTTTCTCATCTCTATATACCTTCCTTCTCTTCCTGTCCCCTGAATACCTGGTGCTGTGTGACACCTCACACTGGTGGGATCTCTGGGAGCTTTTCTTTTCTTTTTTCTGTCTAATTTTTATTTATTCATTCTTTTCTTTTTTTTCCTTCTTCTTCCCCTTTTTGTTTTTCTCCATTTCATAGTCTCTCACCTCTCCACTCCAACGGTAAGCTCTCCTAGTACTCTTTTTTGTTTGTATGTATGTTTTTGGCTCCTGTTCCTCTCTCTTCTCTCCCATACCCATCTTAGCTCTACACATCACAATCTCCCACCTCCATTCTGCCTACCTGCATCACGCACTTAACATACACCACCAAGCAGCACAGGCATGCCCTACTGGAACCTGCCCCACACTGATTACTGGCCTGCCCCGGTGGCTGTAGTAAGTGCCACAATCAACCCATCCAAGCAACTCCTCTTCAGCAAGACCTGTCCTGCTGTACCATATCTGAGCAACTGACCCTGCCAATTGGAGAAGGAGGTGAAAAGTATCGTGCCCAAAGACAAGCAAACAACAAAGAACACACAGCCTGCCTGCTCAGACATAGACAAATTAAAAGAAAAAAAAAAGGACGAAACAAAGAAATCTACAATCAATAAATGAGAAAAATAACACCGAATGCCCCAAAGACAGCAGACAATATCAAAACATTTACAAAAACAGGACAGGATGGTTCCAGTAGGTGTCCAAAATAAAACAACAGATGACTTTCTAGTAGAAGAAAAGGCACTAGAACTACCTGATAGGGAATTCAAATCTCTAATACTCAGAATTATCGAAGAGTTGAAGCAAAAGGCAGACAAAAATGAGGAAAAAATAGACAAATTCATGGAAAAGGCAGACAAATTCATGGAAAATACAGACAAAAAAATGGAAGAATTCAGGAAAATAATGCAGGAAAAAAATGCCAAAATAAATTCACAGCTAGAAATTATACAAAAACAACAATTAGAAATCTGAAAGATAAACAACAAGATTTCAGAAATGGACAGTGCTGTAGAAGGCCTGAGGAGCAGATTTGAAATGGTGAAAGACAGGATCAGCAGAACTGAAGACAAACACTTGGATACAACTCTGTTTGAGGAAAACTCAGAAAAAGAAGGAAGGAAAATGAAGAGACCCTGAGAATTATGTGGGATACAATCAAAAGCAAAAATTTGTGAGTGATCGGAATTCCAGAACAGGGGGAGAAAACAGAAAACACAGAGAGGATCATTGAAGAACTGCTGACAGAAAACTTCCCCAATATCATGGAAGATGAAAAACTGGCCATCCAAGAAGCTCAACGAACCCCATGTAGGGTAGACCCCAAAAGAGAATCACCAAGGCATGTCATAATCACACTCGCCCAAACTGAAGACAAACAAAGAATCCTGAGAGCAGCTCGTGAAAAACAAAAGTCACATACAGAGAAACAACAAGACTAAGCTCAGATTTTTTGGCAGAAACCATACAGGCAAGAAGGCAATGGGATGACATATATAAAACCTTGAAAGAAAGAAATAGCCAGCCAAGAATAATATATCCTGCAAATCTCTTGTTCAAATATGATGGTGAAATTAGGACATTTCCAGATAAACAGAAACTAAGGGAATATGTAAAAGTCAAACCAAACTTACAAGAATTTTTAAAGGGAGTCCTTCTGTCTGAGAACAAACAACTTCAGCTCACAGGCTGAATCTAGAATGCAGGATCGTACCAGCCAGATACAGATCTAGGAAATGAACTCTCAAGGACTATCCAAAGCCAAAAGAAATACAGTAGGGAATCAGAGCAGTTAATCAGTAAATGACAACAACATCAGAACAATAAAAGAGGGAATAAACGATGTAGGTATAGAACCTTCTAATGGAGAGGAAGGCAAGGCGATACCAAGTAGATAAGTGGTATTTTTGGTGAAGGGTGAGACAGTACTCAATACTGGGGAAGCCAGCACAACTTGTACAAGGACAGGTCGTGGAAACTCTATAGACACATCCAAACTCCCTAAGGGATTAAACTGCTGGGCGGAGGGCTGTAGGGACCATGGTCTCAGGGAACATCTGACTCAATTGGCATAACACAGCTTATAAAGACGATATTCTACATTCTACCTTGGTGAGTAGCATCTGGGGTCTTCAAAGCCTGTGAGCAGCCATCTAAGATACTCCACTGGTCTCACCTCTTCGGGAGCAAGGGAGAATGAAGAGAACAGGATACAAGGAAAAGATTAGTCCAAAGGACTAATGGACCACAGCTACCAAGGCCTCCACCAGACTGAGTCCAGTACAGCTAGATGGTGCCCGGCTACCACCACTGACTGCTCTGACCAGGATCACAACAGAGGGTTCTGGACAGAGCTGGAGAAGGATGTAGAACAAAATTCTAACACACACAAAAAAGACAAGATTTACTGGCCTGAAGGAGACTGGAGAAACCCCGAGGGTATGGCCCTCAGACACCCGTTTAGCTCAGTGGTGAAGTCACTTCCAAGGTTCACCGTTCAGCCAGGGATTGGACAGCCCCATAAAACAAAACAGGACTAATGAGGCACAGCAGTCCAGGGACAAGGACTAGAAGGCAGAAGGGAACAGGAAAGCTAGTGATAGGGAACTAAAGGTTGAGTAAGGACAGTTGTTGACATGTAGTGGGGTTGTTAACCATTGTCATCGGGCAACGTGTACTAACTGTTTAATGAGAAAATATTTTGTTCTGTAAACCTTCATCTAAAGTGAGAATAGCAGCACAACTGGAAGAATGTAATCAATGTTACTGAATTGTGCATGTAGAAATTTTTGAAATGGTGTATCTTTGGCTATGTATATTTTCACCAAAATAAATAAATAAATAAATAAAATAAAGGTCAAGAAGGGAGAGAGTTGACATGTCATGGGGTTGTTAGCCAATGTCATAAAACAATATGTCTACTGACTTTTTAATGAGAATGAGAAACTATCTGTTCTGTAAACCTTCACCTAAAGTACAATAAAAAAAATTTTTTTTAGAAGAAAAAAAACAGCACAAAGGAGGAGATGGAGAGAATAGGGCTATATAGGAGCAATGTTTTTGTATACATTTGAAATTAAGTTGGTATTCACCCAAACCAGATTGTTATAAATTAAGATGTTAATTGTAATTCCCAGGGCAACTACTAAGAAAATAACTCAAAAACTTCCGTAAAAGAAACAACAAAGTAATTAAACTGCTAGAATAGAAAGAAGGAAATAATCAAGATTAGAGTGGAAACAGGAGCCCTGGTGGTGCAGTGGTTATGAGCTCGGCTGCTAATCAAAAGGTCAGCAGTTTGAATCCACCAGTGGCTCCTTGGAAACCCTATGGGGCAGTCCTACTCTGTCCTACAGGGTCGCTATGAGTCAGAATAGACTTGACAGCAATGGGTTTGGTTTTTGGTTAGAGTGGAAATAAATGGAATAGAGTGTAAAAAACAATAGAGAAAATCAAGAAAACCAAAAGTTGGTTCTCCAAAAAGGTAAAGAAGTGGACAAATCTTTAGCTATACTGACAAAGAAGAGAGAAGACTCAAATTACTAATATTAGGAATGAAAGAGGGTACATTACTAGCAACCTTACAAAAATTGAAAGCCTATAAAGGAATACCATGAACAATTTTATGCCAGCGAATTAGATAACCTACTATATGACCCAGCCACTCCCAGGTATATAACCAAGAGAATTGAAAACATATGTCCCCACAAAAACTTGTACATGAATGTTTATAGCAGCACTATTCACAATAGCCAAAAGGTGGAAACAAACAACCAAAATGTCCATACCAAGGAATATTACTTAGTATAAAAATGGCATGGCAGAGTTGTGTGTGACTTCCTCTAACCTCACAAGGGGGAAGGAGAATCAAGATCAACAGCCCAAGGCTGATTCCTATGAGGTGGAGGTCAGACATGCCAAACTTTTTACCAATTCTGACACCAATCTTCCCTCCCATGGCACTCTCTACTTCGCTGCTGGGTTCGATAATTTGTTGCAATGGCCACACAGAACTCACAGACTATGCTCAAGATTATGGTGTTTATTAGGGAAGTAACAGGTTACAATTCAGATTCGGGAATGCTCAGGATACAGTTCTTTGATCAGGACAGCCTCTTCTCAGCTGTGCCCACAGGCATGCCTCTTTCTGGCCCTCAGCCTCTCGGCCCCACAGCCCCTTGTCCTCTTGGCTCCTTGGCCCCTCAGCCTGGCCTCTGCCTTGCTTGGGCAAGTGTTATAAAGCTCTTTTAGCTCTGCTGATAAGTGCCCGGAGGCACCTCACTCCACCAGTAATTCTCTTGCCTGATGGCGCTCAGCTCTCTCACTCTGTGAGTTGGCGTACCCACTGTAACCACCCTGCTCCGTGGGCCAGGAAGCCCACTGCACCATCTCCTGCTGGTCTCCTGGCTCGGCTGCCTCTGCTGTCACCATTTCTCTGCTGCTGCTTCTCGCCATCTCTTGCTGTCTCCAGTGTTACAGCTCTCTCTCTGTCTCCTGGGTCTAGGAGGTCTCAGTGCAGGGATCCCAGGTCCAATGGATGTGCTCCACTCTTAGCTCTTCTTTCTTGGTGGTAGTAGGTCCCCCTCTGCTCTGGGATTGACAGATTTTTTAAGCCTAGCATAATGGCAAAACTGACCACTTCCCTCCCATGGTTTCATACATCTTGTTTGCATGCTTCTACCACCACAAGGGTGCCATGCACCTTATTTACATTATTAGCAAAATATCCAATCCCTTCGATGGGCCACAAGCACCTCATTTGCATAGTCCTCACCCAGTCATTTGGTGGGAGTTACAGACTATGGCTTTCTAGGGTCATATTAAGTAATTCACTGCACGACACTCAGCCATCAAAAGGAACAAAGTGCTGATACATGCTACAGTATGGGTAAACCTTGAAAACGCTATGCTAAGTGAAAGAAGACAGATACAAAAGGTTACATATTGTGTGATTCTATTTATATGGAATGTCCAGAATAGGCAAATCCATAGAGACAGAATGAAGATCAGTGGTTGCTAGGGGTCAGGAGTAGGGAGCAATGGTAAATGACTCCTAATGGATACGGGATTTCTTTTTGTGGTGATTAAAATGTTCTAAATTAGATAGTGGTGATAGTTGCACAACTCTGTGAATATACTGAAAACCACTGAATTGTACATTTTGAAAGGGTGAATTTTATGGCATGTGAGTTATATCTGAAAAAAAAACTGAATAAAAACATATTGCCTGGATTTCAATACTGGCTATTGACAGTATCAGTCACTTTAGTTAGATTAAGTGTTAGTAAGTGTGTAGATTGAATAACTGGTCCCAATCTTTCACTCTCTGATAGTGGTGTTATATATAATCTGTCCTTGTCATTGCATTATGGTAGGCATATTATACTTCCCCATCTCTTGATTTTGGACTTAGCCATGTGACTTGTTTATCCAACGGATGTTAAAGGATGTGATATCAGTAGAGGTTTGAAATATGCTTGGGCAATTGGGCTTGCCTTCTTGTGCTTTTGTCATTGAATGAGAAGAACATGCCACTGATAGCTGATGGCCTTTCTGTCCTGGTCCCTAGAATGAGATACATGGAAAAGAGCCACCCCATTGACCTGCTGACTTGAAAGCAAGAAATACATATTTATTATTGTATGTTGCTGAGGTTTGGTGGTTGTTTGTTACACTGTAAAAGTTGACAAACACAGCAACAAATAATCCAAGCATTTTGGTGGCTTACAACCACAAAAGTTTATTTTTTGGTCATGTTATGTGTATGTATGTGTTCAGTTCTGTTCCACCTGTCTTCATTCTGGGGTTCAATATGAAGGAACAACCACTCTCTGGGAACACTGTTGGTCTTATGGCTAAGGGGAAAAAAACCACGGTGAACCATGAGCCGACTCCTTACAGTCATTTAAAACAAAACATGTCTATTTTTAAGTCTGTGGCTTTTTAAATTAAGTCTTAAAATGTCATATCATTCCTTAAAATCCTTTTAAAATGTTCCTATCATGGGGCTGCAGTCTGATCAGTTCTATCTGGAAAAGAGGAAATGAGTTTCTGTATGGTAGGAATACGACAGCAGGTGGTGGTAGCATAAAACAGAAGAAAAGCTACATAGGTGAAAAAGGAAGGCAGCTAAAAGGCCCAAAAATGATCTCACAGGCTGTGATGTAAACAGCATCACAGAAAACCAGGTGTATGAGCTGCTGTCTGAGATGCCACTACCTTTGGAAAAAAGGATTCCTATTCACGTTATTTTTTCCTGCTATACTCTGAGTGTCAGGTTGAATATTTTGAACAAAATGTTCTGCTTACTCAACAGGCCTGTTAATTCCCTCCAGCAACACTGAACACACATCTTGGATTTGCTAAAAGCTTTGAAACTTTTTCTCAGTCACCTTGATTCCTAAGTTAAACAAGGCAGCAAGAGATCCACACCTGAAAATAAATCAGAAAAAAAAGTAACTACAGACAAATCCAGCCTGTTCAGCACGTCTTCCAGTCCCTACCAAAGGAGCAAGTAGTTGTGTGAAGACTGTGAAAGGAAAGATCAGATTTTTTTCTTATAAATCCTGCCTTACACACACACACAAAAGAGCTTAATAAATGCCTGTGATATTACATGTACCATCAAATACTTCATATATCTTTTTAAAGTATATCTGGGGATGTTTAAGGTGCCTTCCAGTCCTGGAGATTCTATATTGGGTACAAATATTACATAAAGCTTCTCTGTAAAAAGGAGTAGAGTAATCTCTAAATTCCTTCTGTCTCTAACAATTTATGTTCTACAATCTTAAATTAGAATGAGGGGATCCAGTTCACAGACAGCTTAGTTGGAAAGGTTCACTCCAAAGCTGTAGGCCACATTCATATGCCTCAGGATCTACCGACCTTTTCATCTCTGAGAGTTTCTAGCAAGGCTGTGGTAGCTACCATAACTGACATTCACCGAGCACTTTCATTATAAGCCAGACACATCCATTATCTCACTTAATTTATCCAATGAGTTATGATTTACTATCTCCATTTCACAAATGAAGAAATGAAGACCCCCAAAAGGTAATGCAAATTACTGAAAAGCATACGATGGTGGTTGAGTCATGGATTCTGAAGGTAGTCTGCTTGACTCTGAATTCTGGCTTTGCTATTTACTAGCTGTTTTAATGTGTGGAATTTATTTGACTTCTCTCTGCCTCAGTTTTCTCATCTGAAAAATAGACATGATGATGATTATAGTACCTACTCTAAGACTGTTGTGAGGATTAAATGAGTTAATTAAATGAGCTAATTGTGAACTATGCCTGGTATATAGTAAGAATCATAAAAATGTTTGTTAATTAAACACCCATTTATGATTAAAAAAACTCTCAACAAAGCAGAAATAGAGGGGGAATTACTCAACTTGGTGAAGAACATCTACAAAAAAAAACTTACAGCTAATGTCATATTTGATGATGAAAGACTGAATGTTTTCCCCTTAAGACTGGGGAAAAGGCAATGATGTCCACTCTTAACCACTTTTAATTAACATTGTATTGAAAGTCTACCCACTACAATAAGGCAAGAAAGGTAAAGGATCCAAAACATCGAAATAATACAAAGCATCTTCTCTGATCACAATGCCGTAAAAGTAGAAATTAATAACAGGAAGAGCAAGAAAAAAAAAATATTGGAAACTGAATGATACCTTGCTTAAAAACCACTGGGTAATAGAAGAAATCAAAGAGGGAATAAAAAAATTCCTAGAGTCAAATGAGAATGAAAACACCTCATACTAAAACCTTTGGGACACAGCAAAGGCAGTGCTCAGAGGTCAAATTACAGCAATAAATGCACACATCAATAAAGAAGAATGGGCCAAAATCCAAACTTTAGCCCTACAACTCGGACAAATAGAAAGCGGACAGCAAAACAAGACCACAGCCACCAAAAGAAAGGAAATAATAAAGATCAGAGCAGAAATAAATGAAACAGGGAACAGAAAAACAACAGAAAAAATCAACAAGACCAAAAGTTAGTTGTTTGAAAAGATCAATAAAATCAACAAACCACTGGCCAAACTGACAAAAGAAAAACAGGAGAGGAAGCAAATAACTCAAATAAGAAATGAGATGGGAAATATTAATACAGACCCAACTGCAATAAAAAGGATCATAACAGAGTACTATGAAAAACTATATTCCAATAAATTTGAAAACTTAGAGGAAATAGACAAATTTCTAGAAACATACTACCTACCTAATACAAACTGAGGTAGAACATCTGTACAGACCCATAACAAGAGAAAATATTGAAAAGGTAATAAAAAAAACTCCCACCACCAACAACCTCAACAAAAAAAGCCCTGGCCTGGAAGGCTTCACAGAGAATTCTACCATACACTCAGAGAAGAGCTCACACCAGTACTACTCAAACTATTTCAGAACATAGAAAAGGATGGGATACTTCTGAATTCATTCTATGAAGCCAGCATAACCCTGCTACCAAAGCCAGGCAAAGACACTATGAAAAAAGAAAATTACAGCCCAATATCTCTCAGGAATATAGATTCAGGAGGGCGGGGCCAAGATGGCGGAGTAGTCAGACGCTTCCGGTGTTCCCTCTTACAACAGAGACCCAAAAACACAAGTGAATTGATTATATATGACAATCTATGAGCCCTAAACATCAAAGGTAAAGTTGAGGAACTGGACTGACTGGCGGGGGAGGGAGAGACAGTTCAGAAGCAGGGAGGAGTTCAGACCTGACCCGGCGAGAGCCTGAGCCCTTCAGCCCAGATCAGCTCAGGGGTGAGCAGTGAGGCAGGAAAGCAGCGGCGCTCAGGCAGCGTTTTCTGCAGCAGGAGAGACCCAGGGACAGAGAGTCTACTCGGGCATCCAGAACAAGTGAGAAGCAACCCTCGATCAGTGAAAGATAAGTACTTTCGTCTGGCCTAGGTGCAGATCAAAAACACCCCTCTTAGGGAAAAACTTCTCTCCCACTTACCTCCCTGCTCCCTGCTTTCACTGGGTCCTGGACCAGCTTCAGGAATTGCTGAGCCCCTTAGGTGCCCTGAGCCATTCTCCCAGCTTTGGAGAGTGAACAAATTAACAAACAGGGGAAAAAATAATCTGCCGGCTCCCTTAAGCCAGGAACTCAGGGTAGGCACAGCTCCTTTGCCTAGGCACAGGCATAAGGGATCCATAGACCGTGAGTGCCTTTCCCCCTGCATAGACTTGTGTGGGCCCATCTCAACAGTGTAGGCCCTCATTACCACAATCTATTTGGGTGTGTGGCCTGCATCCGAATATAAGCAGATGTTCTGGCTTTTTGATCTCTCTGGATACTGCAGCTGCCTCCTGTTCATCTGGCCTCCAGTTCTTGGGACTTGAGCTATCAGCTCAGTCTTGGGATTCCTCGATCTTCACAGCCTGTGAGCAGGAACCCTGCTCTCTGACCTGCTGACCTTGGGTTCGCCAGCCCCTGCGGCTATGTGAATCAGGAGAAGCCTCTATCCTAATCCGTGGACTTGGGATGTTACAGCTTCTACAATTGCATGAGTCATTTCCTTGGTATAAATCTCTCTCTATATTTATACACTTTACTGGTTGTGCTTCTCCAGAGAACCCAGCCTAAGGCATTTGGTACCAAGAGTGGTTCTAGAGAAACAAAATTGTAAGGATGAGTTTTCTAAATTGGTTCTCAAGTCTGGTTAGTCTTAAAGATGTTGATGCCTCTGCTTCCAGCAGTAAACAGGGCACTGCTAATCCATAGGGTGAGGTGGTGATACAAATACGCAAAATATCACCACCAATAGATCAGGGATTGGTGAGAGGCAAGGCTCTTGGGTGAACAAGTGTGTGATATCTTTCTACAGCTTTGTCAGAAAGAGAAGTATAAGGAAACTGGTTGGTTGTTCTACTTTCACTAGACAAGTTGGTGAAAGAAAGAGATGTGCTCAGGGCTTCAGAGTCAAAGCTCAAGTGCCGCATAAATGACCTCAAAGTTTCCATTTGTGCTCTGAAACAAAGCCTTATTTCTTGTAGTAACAGCTCATATTGCCGAAAACCAAACACAGTCTTACTTTAAGAGTGGCTGAATTACAATGCCAGCTGAATTTCCAACCTCAAGAAGTGCCTGAAGTTAAAGTGAGGGCATTTATTGGGAGGAAATGGGATCCTGAAACTTGGGATGGGGACATATGGGCAGATAATCAGGAAGCTGGAGACATTGAGCCCCTAAATTCCATTGAATCACTCCTGCCAGCAGAACCACTCCCATCTGAATAGATTACTTCATGTTTGTCTGCTAAACCACCCTGCCCAGAGAAACCATTAGCCCCTCCACTCCCACCTAATGAGATTAGCCCTAGCCCAACTGCCTCTAAAGAGCCCTTGCCTGAGTCATTGCCTGGGGCATTGTCTGAGGCAGATGCTTTACAAGACAATGCTGAATGTTCTCAAAAAACAATTCCACACTACTGATTCTGGCTTCTAGACCTATAACTAGACTTAAGTCCCAGCGAACCTCTAAACGTGAAGCACAAGTTGTGATCCAGGAGTAGGTATGCTACACTCCAAAAGAACTGCTGACTTTTTGAATATGTACAAACAGAAACCTGGGGAATATGTGTGGGAATGACTATTAAGGGTGTGGGATGATGGTGTAAGAAACATACAGCTGGATCAGTCTGAGTTTATTGATATGGGTCTATTAAGCACAGATTGTTCATTCAATGTTTCAGCTCGAGAAGTTAGGAAAGGATCTAATAGTTTATTTGGTTGGGTTGCTGAAGCATGGATTAATTGGTGGCCTACATTAAATCAAGTTGAAGTACCTTACCTGCCTTGGTATACTGTAGAAGAAGGTATTCAAAGGCTTAGGGAAATTGACATCCTAGAGTGGATTTATCAGGTTAGACCCACAGACCCCCACATGGAGTGCCCAGAGGACACACCTTTTACTGCAACTGTGTGGAACAAATTTGTGAAGGGAGCTCCAGCATCTTTGAAGACTGCTTGACTGCTATTTTATATAAATTAGATTTGATAGTGGGAACTGCCCTAACAGAATTAAGACACCTAACTACAACGGGGCTGATTGGACCCCATGGTAGTAGGGGCCAAGTGGCTGCACTCAATTGACAAAGACAAGGTGGACGTGGTTACATTAATGGACAGTGGAGTCAAAGCAGTAATCAGAATAGTCTGACTTGCATTGGCTACTTAGTCATGGTGTCCCTAGGAGTGAAATAGATAGGAAATCTTAATGTTTACTTGACCTGTACAAAGGGATGAATTCTAGGTCAGGTGAACAGCAGTCTAACTCAAATAGCTAGAATAGAGAGTCATGGTCCCTCAATCAATCTCCAGATTTGAGTGAGTTTAAAGACCCGCAACCGCTTGAATGAAGAGGAGGCTGGGGCCCCTTGAGGAAGGACTCCAACACACTGCCAAAAATTTTTAATGTTAATCTCTCTCCCAGCCTTCCCCAAAGAGACCTATGGCATTTTGCTAGAGTGATTGTTCACTGGGGAAAAGGAAATAATCAGACTTTTCAGGGATTACTGGATACTGGATCTGAACTGACACTAATTCCAGGAGACCCAAAACATCACTGTGGCCCACCAGTCAGAGTCGGGGCATATGGAGGTCAGGTTATTAATGGAGTCTTGGCTCATGTCCATCTTACTGTAGGTCCAGTGGGTCCCCGAATCCATCCTGTAGTGATTTCCCCAGTTCCAGAATGCATAATTGGAATGGATATACTCAGCAACTGGCAGAACCCCCACATTGGATCCCTGACAAATAGAGTAAGGGCTATTATGGTAGGAAATCCATGTGGAAGCCATTAGAACTGCCCCTACCTAGGAAAATAGAAAACCAAAAGCAATACCATGTTCTTGGACAGATTGCAGAGATTACTGCCACCATTAAGGACTTGAAGGATGCAGGGGTGGTGATTCCCACCACATCCCCATTCAACTCGCTTATTTGGCCTGTGCACAAAACAGAAGGATCTTGGAGAATGACAGCAGATTATCAAAAACTTAACCAGGTGGTGACTTCAATTTCAGCTGCTGTTCCAGATGTAGTTTCATTGCTTGAACAAGTTAATACATCTCCTGGTACCTGGTATGCAGCTATTGATCTGGCTAATGCCTTTTTCTCCACACCTGTTTTGAAGGACCATCAGAAGCAGTTTGCCTTCAGCTGGCAAGGCCAGCAATGTACCTTTACTTGCCTACCTCAGAGATACATCAACTCTCCAGCTCTATGTCATAATTTAGGCTGTAGGGACCTTGATCACCTTTCCCTTCCACAAGACATTCACACTGGTCCATTACATTGATGACATTATGCTGATTGGACCTAGTAAGGAAGAAATGTCAATGACTCTGGATTTATTGGTAAAACATTTGCGTGCTAGAGGGTGGGAAATTAATCCCACAAAAATTCAAGCACCTTCCACCTCAGTGAAATTTCTTGGGGTCCAATGGTGTGGCACACGTTAAGATATTCCTTCTAAATTGAAGGATAAGTTATTGCATCTGGCTGTTCCCACAACTGTAAAGAAGGCACAGTGCCTAGTGGGCCTCTTTGGATTTTGGAGGCAACATATTCCTCATTTGGGTGTGGTACTCCAGCCTATTTATCAAGTGACTCGAAAAGCTGCTAGTTTTGAGTGGGGCCCAGGACAAGAGAAGGCTCTGAAACAGGTTCAGGCTGCTGTGCGTGCTGCTCTGACACTTGGGCCATATGATCCAGCTGATCCAAAGTGCTTGAAGTGTCAGTGGCAGATAGAGATACTGTTTGGAGTTTTTGGCAGGCCCTTATTGTTGAATCACAACACAGACCCTTAGGATTTTGGAGCAAAGCCCTGCCATCCTCTGCAGATAACTACTATCCTTTTGAGAAACAGCTTTTTGCTTGTTACTGGGCCTTTGTAGAGGCTGAACGCTTAACCATAGGACACCAAGTCATGATGCAGCCTGAGCTGCCCATCATGAACTGGGTGTTGTCTGACCCACAGAGTAATAAGGTTGGACACACACAGCAGCACTCCATAATTAAATGGAAGTGGTATATAGAAGATTGGGCCCGAGCAGGACCTGAAGGCACAAGCTGAATGAGGAAGTGGCCCAAATATCCATGGCCTCCACTCCTGTCATATTACCTTCCATCTCCCAGTCTGCACCTATGGACTCATGTGGGAGTTCCTTATGATCAGTTGACTGAAGAAGAGAAAACTCGTGCCTGGTTTACAGATGGTTATGTGTGATATGCAGGCATCACTTGAAAGTGGACTGCGGCAGCACTACAGCCCCTTCCTGGGACCTCCCTGAAGGACAGTGTTGAAGGGAAATCCTCTTAATGGGCAGAACTTGGAGTAGTACACCTGGTTGTTCACTTTGCTTGGAAGGAGAAATGGCCAGATGTGTGATTGTATACTGATTCATGGGCCATGGCCAATGGTTTGGCTGGATGGTCAGGGACTTGGAAGGAATATGATTGGAAAATTGGAGACAAGGATTTATGGGGAAGAGGTATGTGGATAGACCTCTCTGAATGGGCCAAAGAAGTGAAGATATTTGTGTCTCATGTGAATGCTCACCAAAGGGTGACCTCAGCAGAGGGTGCTTTTAACAATCAAGTGGATAGGATGATGCATTCTGTGGAAACCACTCATCCTCTTTCACTAGCTACTCTGGTCATTGCTCAATGGGCTCATGAACAAAGTGGCCATAGTGGCAGGGATGGAGGTTATGCATGGGCCCAGCAACATGGACTTCCACTTACCACAGATGACTTGGCTGCAGCCACTGCTGAGTGCCCAATCTGCCAGCAGCAGAGACCAACGCTGAGTTCCCAATATGGCACCATCCCTTGAGGTGATCAGCCAGCAACCTGGTGGCAAGTTGATTACATTCGACCACTTCCATCATGGAAAGGGCAGCATTTTGTCCTTACTGGAATAGACACTTACTCTGGATATGGATTTGCCTTCCCTGCATGCAATGCTTCTGCCAAAACTACCATTCGTGGACTTACAGAATGTCATATCCACCGTCATAGTATCACACACAGCATTGCCTCAGATCAAGGGACTCACTTCACAGCAAATGAAGTGCGGTAGTGGTCCCATGCTCATGGAATTCACTGCTCTTATGAGTGAGCACCTCCAGTGATCCATATGTTTGTTGAAACATCTCAGCTGGTATTCTGTCACTTCCTGAAGCCTTGTTTTTCGCCAATGCCTTCACTGCAGCTTGGACTTCTTCCTTCAGTACCATCAGTTCTTGATCATATGCTACCTCCTGAAATGATTGAATGTCGACAACTTCTTTTTAGTACAGTGACTCTGGGCATTCCTTCCAACTTCTTTTGATGCTTCCTGAGTCATTTAATATTTTCCCCATAGAATACTTCACTATTGCAACACAAGGCTTGAATTTTTTCTTCAGTTCTTTCAGCTTGATAAATGTCAAGCGTGTTCTCCCCCTTTTGGTTTTCTGTCTCCAGGTCTTTGCACATTTCATTATAATACTTTGTCTTCTTGAGCCGTCCTTTGAAATCTTCTGTTCAGCTCTTTGATGTCATCATTTCTTCCATTTGCTTTAGCTACTCTACTTTCAAGAGCAAATTTCAGAGTCTCTTCTGACATCAGTTTTGGTCTTTTCTTTCTTTCCTGTGTTCTTAATGACTTCTTGCTTTCTTCATGTTATCATGTCCTTGATGTCATTCCACAACTCGTCTGGTCTTCGGTCATTAGTGTTCAATATATCAAATCTATTCTTGAGATGGTCTCTAAATTCAGGTGGGATATACTCAAGATCGTACTTTGGCTCTCATGGACTTGTTCTAATTTTCTTCAATTTCAACTTGAACTTGCATTGTGAGCAATTGATGGTCTGTTCCACAATCAGCCCCTGGCCTTCTTCCACTGAGCTTTTCCATTGTCTCTTTCCATTGATGTAGTCGATTTGCTTGCTGTGCATTCCATCTGGCGAGGTCCATGTGTAAAGTCGCCATTTATGTTGTGAAAAAATGTATTTGCAATGAAGAAGTTGTTGGTATTACAAAATTCTATCATGCAATCTCCAATGTCATCTATCACCAACGCCATATTTTCCAACTACCAATCCTTCTTCTCTGTTTCCAACTTTCGCATTCCAATCATCAGTAAGTATCAATGCATCTTGATTGCATGTTTGATCAAGTTAAGACTGCAGAAGTTGGTAAAAAAAAATCTTTACTTCCTTCATCTTTGGCATTAGTAGTTGGTGCATAAATTTGAATAGTAGTTTTATTAAGTGGTCTTCATTGTAGGCGTATAGCTATTATCCTATCACTGACAGCATTGTACTTCAGGATAGATCTTGGAATGTTCTTTTTGACAATGAACGCGATTCCATTCTGCTTCAATTTGTCATTCCTGGCATAGTAGACTACATGATTTTATGATTCGAAATGGCCAACACCTGTCCATTTCAGCTCACTAATGCCTAGTATATCGATGTTTATGCATTCCATTTCATTTTTGATGATTTCCAATTTTCCTAGATTCATACTTCATACATTTCATGTTCTGATTATTAATGGATGTTTGCAGCTGTTTCTTCTCATTTTGAGTCGTGCCACATCAGCAAACGAAGGTCCCGAAAGATTGACTCCACTCACGTCAGTAAGGTTAACTCTCCTTTGAGGAGGTAGCTCTTCCCCAGTTGAATTTTGAGTGCCTTCCAACCTAAGGGGCTCATCTTTTGACACTATATCAGACAATGTTCTACTGCTATTCATATTCAAAAAATAATGCTGAAGTAATTGGACATACATAGGCAAAGAAACTTTTTTTTTTGCTCTGTGAAAGTCTCTGTTAAGAGGATAAAAAGACAAGCTTACAGAGTGGGAGAAAACATCTGCAAACCTTTTATCAGTAAAGAAATACTATCTAGAATATACAAAGAGCACTTAAAACTCAACAATCCAAAAACAAACAACTCAAATAAAAATTGGGCAAAACTCTTGGTTTGGAGGTTTAGGGTTATGGCTTCATGGGAAATCCCAGTTAATTTGCATAATAACATGTTTAGTGCTTTTGTTCTACCTCCTAGTTTGCTGTGTAGTGCCTGAGGTCTTAAAAGCTTGCAAGTGGCCATCCAAGGTACAACAATTGGTCTTTATTTGCCTGGAGCAACAGAGGAAGAAGGAGAGTCAGGAATAGGAGGAGAAAATGGAATGTGTGGCTAATTGCCTCCATGAACAACTGCCTCCTTTGCCATGAGAAGAGAAGAACTGGAAGGTTCCTGGCTACCATTACTGGACATTTTGATCAAAGATTTTGTAGAAGAATCCCAATCAAAAGGAGGAAAAAGCAGAACAGAATTTAAAATTCTCATGAAAGCTATACTTTCTGTAGTCATGGAGGCTGAATGAACCCCTGCAACTATTGCCCTGAGATAATCTTTAAACCTTAAACCAAAAATATCTCCGGAAGTCTTCTTTAAACCAAACAATAGTTTAGCTTAACTAGGAAAGAAAGCCTGTCTTGAGTACTGTGCACTTTTAAGATCTATCTATAAGGGATCAAGGAGCCCTGGTGCGCAGTGGCTAAAGTGCTCAGCTGCTAACTGAAAGGTTGGTGATTCGAACCATCAGCTGCTCCACGGGAGAAAGATGTGGCAGTCTGCTTCCATAAAAATTTACAGCCTTGGAAACTGTATGGAGCAGTTTTACTCTGTCCTACAGGGTTGCTAGGAGCTGGAATTCGACTTGACAGCAACAGGTTTGTCTGGTTTTTTTGTATATGGGATCAAATTGACAACAACAACTCGAAAGATTAGGTAGGAAACTTAGGGGCCAGTGAGTCTATGTTAGTTGGGGGAGGAATAACTCGGAAAAGGATGGTGAGGATGTTTGCACAACTCAAAGAATGCAATCAATGTCATTGAATTGTACACGTAGAAATTGTTGAGTTGGTGTATGTTCTGCTGTGTATATTCTCAACAACAAAAATAAAATAAAATAAATTTTAAAAATTGGGCAAACTATCTAAACAGATACCTCACCAAAGAAAATACAATGATGGCAAATAAGTGCATGAAAAGATGTTCAACATCATTAGCCATCAGGGAAATGCAAATTAAAACCACAGTGATTTATCACTATACACCTACGAGAAAGGCTAAAATAAAAAATAGCGACAACACCAAATGCTGGCGAGGATGCTGAGAAGCTGGATCACTAATCCATTGTTGGTGGAAATGCAAAATGATACAACCACACTGGAAAGCAACTTGGCAGTTCCTTCAAAACTAAGAATGGACTTATCATATGACTCAGAAATTGTATCATCAGGCATTTATTCCCAATAAAAACTTAAGTTCACACAAAAACCTATACGTGAATATTTATAGCAGTTTTATTTGTAAGAGCCAAAAAATGGAAACAACCTAGTTGTTTCAAAAGGTGAATGGTTAAACAAACTGTGGTATATCCATAGCACGGAATACTACTCAGCAATGAAAAGGAATGAGCTATTGATACATGCAACAATTTAGATGAATCTCCAGGCAATTATGCTGTGAAAAAGCCAGCCTAAAAAGGTCACATACTGTATGATTCAATTTATATAACATTCTTAAAGTAACAAAATTCTAGAGATGGAGAAAAGTGGTTGCAGGGGTTAGGGATGGTGGATGGAGGGAGGGATGTGGATGTGGTTATGAAGGGATAGCACAAGGGAGATCTTTGTAGTGATGGAATAGTTCTGTATCTTAGTTACAATGCTGGTTATATGACTCTACACATGTAGTAAAATGACACACACGCACATTGTACCAATGTCAAGTTCCTGGTTTTGATACTATAATTATGTAAGATATAATCATGGGGGGGAATGATTGAAAGGCACACGGGACTTCCCTATACATTTTTTTTGCAACTTTCTATGAATCTACAATTATTTCAAAATGATGAGTTAAAAAAAAAAGTTTGTTAAATAAAATGTAGGAAGTAAAGCTGAAATTTCGATGTTGATTTAGCTGATTCTAAAGTTAAGCTCTATAATAATAGTGAGCATTTAATTTAGACCAGGCCCTGTTAAGTAACTTGCCAGAGGTCACACAGTTAGAAAATGATAGTGCAGGACTAGAACTGAAGTCTGGCTCCCAAACAAATTTTTAACCACTGTGCTGAGCAACTCTGAACTATATGTGAGGGAGAATGTCCTGGCATGGGTGGAGGGAAGGAATGGCTATGGAATAAACTAAAGGAGAGAAAAGAAGAACAAAGAGGCAAAGTTAAGTCATTGTAGTCAGGGAAATAAAAAATATAAATCCACAATAAGGAGCCATTTACACACCAACCAGACCGACAAAAACTAAAAAGTCAGACAACACTAACTGTGGTGAGGCTGTGGAGCACTGGGAAGTCTTACGTAACTATTGGTGGGAGTGCAAATTGGTAGAACCATTTTGGAAGCTAATCCTTACCTAGTGAAGTTAATCATGTGCATATCCTACACCCAGCAATTCCACACCTAGATATATGCTGTGAGAAACTTGGGCACAGAAGACATTTTCATAGAGATTTGTTTATAATAGCAGAAAACTATAACCAATGCAATTGTCCAGCAGTAGTAGAATGGATAAATAAAATGTGGTATAACCATGTGACAGAATACTATAGAACAGTGAAAATGAATGAAAGACAGCTACACTGTCAATATGGATGAATCTCACGAGCGTATTATTGAGTGAAAGAAGCAAGTTACAAAGGAACATGCATATTCTGATTTCTTTTATATAAATTTTAAATTTCAAAAAGCACTGCTGAGAACTTTCCATTCATTTTATGCACTTTTTTTAAGGTGTGCTACATCTCATAATTTTAAAACGTCTGGTTCTAACTTATTTCAGTTTCCCTCAGACTATTGGTGAACAGTTGCTTATCTTTGCTATAATTCGAGTCAGATATACATATAATAATAACGATAATACTGCTATCATTTATTGAGCCAGACACATACACCTATTAATTCATCGAAACTTAAAGTAATCTCAAGTGTTGTTGTTAGTTGCCCTCCAGTCGATTTGGACTCATGATAATCCCAGGTATGTATGCAGAGTTCGAACAGCCAAACTTCTGGCTAAGTAGTCCAACGCTTAACCGTTTGCACCAACCAGGGACGCCATAATCTCAAAGTAGGCTCCATTATTGTCTTAATTTTACAAATAAGGAGACTGAGACGTCCAGAGGTCAGGTTGCATATCTAGGATTCGACAAGTTTCTGTCAATCTCCAAAGTCCGTATTCCAAAACCCCGCATGAAGACCAGTGAATCGCCAGGTTGGTGCAGCAGGAAGAAGGATGGTCGTGGGCGGCTGCCCTGGCCACGGAGGGTTGGGGCCTCCAGAGCCACGGTGGCGCATCTCCCTGCAAGGTAGCGCAGCTAGCATCCCTTGCCTCTGTGCTCTGGCCTGGAGGCGAGGCCTGGCCCATCGCGCTCACCTGGTTGCAAGGTGCGCGGGGGCGGAGACTGCGGTCAAGGCCGGCTCAGCCTGCCAGCGAGCTCCCCTACCTCCCACTTCGCGACAGAAGCCCTGGACTCTCCTAGCCCGTATCACTTGAAGCCCCAGGCCCTCAGCGCATGCCCACCCAGGTCCGGGCGGGTCGTGCCATGGCCAAACTGAGGCCCAGAGCCGAGCAGGCCCTCTCACCTCGCAGACGGGCTGGCTTCGCCTGCCAGGAGCCGGGCGGTGCGCTTACGGTCTGGGCTCTCTGTTTCCAGTTCAACTGCCTCTATTACCACCATCATTTCTGGAACTTCTAGGCTCTGCTACACCTTAATTTTCCAGAGATTTTGTGTTTTATCTATCATTCCCCCCCCCCAAAAAAAAATACATAGGCTTAAACGCTGCAATTTTCTGATATTTTCCCCAAACTCTTCCTGCACAAACTCAAGTGACAACATAATGAAAGGTATTTGGCATTTAAAGACGTTTTGAAAATTATCTTGGCTTCCCACTCAGTGCCCTTGGTTAACTGACAATATATAGCATTATTTTCAAACTGTGAAATTATCTGTGGTGAGATTAGGATTTGAAGGCCTCGTTCTTGGGGGGAAAGCCTTAAGTGCAAAATGCTTTTAAAAACCAGTACCATAGATAGTAACTTACTACAGGAAGCAATACTATTTTTCCAGTGATTCATTATTCATTAGAGTTACAATGAAAAATGCATGACATTAGGATTTAAAGTAGAATGAAATGTTCTTTCTTAATGCTTTAAAAATGCAGCTGTTTATTTTCCATATTTGTGTATACCTGTTAGTTTTAATTACGCTAATAATTTCCCTGGGTTCTTAAATTTACATCAGCTTTTAAAGTATAGAGAAAACATTGCTCATATAATTTAATCATTTGTGCAAATGGCACACAAGGAAGTTATTGGTTTGTATTGTAATTATTGTAGTTCATGTTTTGAGCTCATTTGTACAATTGCTAAATTAATAATTATCATTTACGTAAGCAGATTAGGTCATCTGCACTCATTTATAATTATAATTCAGAAATGATTAGATGTTCTTCAAATTTCCCAGTTTCTTTAATGCCCTCATTAAAATTGTACATTAAAGAATTTTCCAATTAAGTCTATTATCATAAGTAAATTTGGCTTAGTACATATAATTACTCCCATGCTATTGCATATCAATTTTCAATTAATTCATCCCTTTTCTAAAGTGTATGGCAAAACACGTTGATTGTCATAATACTGTTTGCAGTGTTTGCTTAAAAGTCATCCTTGTTAAAATCCACAAAGCCAAACAATTATGAGCAGTGTAAAATAGTATATGAAATTATTCTATAAAAGAACCATCCAACTAGGGATAGGTTGAATGTGATGTATAGTTTGTGGGAGGAGAACTTTTGACTTACTGCAGGGAATCGTCAATACCACAGAAAGTCAGGGACAACGTAAAATATTTAAAATCCAAGCATAGTTGAAAAGATATTGACTTTTTTTTCAAATTATAAATGTAATACCTATATGGAATCATAGAATAAATGTGTAACATTTGGAAAATACAGAAAAGCATGGAGAAAAAAAATCGTATATAATTTCAACACCCAGAGATAATCTTTGTTAACATTTTGGTTTTTATATTTCAAGTCATATATATATATATATATATATATATATATATATATATATATATATATATATAAATTTGTGTGTGCGATATGCAGTAACAAAATTGAGGTTGTATTATTCATACTATTTAAATTGATGGTTTTTATGGCTCCAATGAAAATAACAATGTTTCCTTCCATTTTCTCTTTGCCACAGAACTAACTTACTTTTGTACGTATTTTAGAAGACCTGTAATTTGAAGACCAAAGTTCCTTGTAAGCAAAGGTACTAGAATTCCAACTCTGACACTAGCTGGGTGACCTTGGTCAAGATACTTAACCACTCTGTGTCTCAGTTTCCTCATTAGTAAAGTAGGGATACCCAAAAAAACAAACCAGTTGCCGTCAAGTCCATTCTGACTGATAGCTACCCTATAGGACAGAGTAGAACTACCCATAGGGTTTCCAAGGCTGTATATTCTTTACAGGAGCAGCTTGCCATGCTTTCTCCCTCGGAGCAACTGGTGGGTTCGAACAGCCGACCCTTTGGTTAGCAGCCCAGTGCTTAACCACTGTGCCACCAGGCTCTTCAAAATGGGGATAATAATGGTCTATCTACTTCAGAGAGTTGTTGTGAGGATCAAATGAATAATTTAATATGAAGCTCATAGAACAGAGCCTGACATAGTAAGTTTTGTTTAAATGTTTGCTATATTAATTATTTTACTAGCTTTCTAGGGGTTAAACAACTAGTTTGCTGCTAGGGTACTGAAATCTTGGAGATTTTGCTTTAAGGTTAATGATATTATTATTGTGAAAGTTGATCTTCTCTGGTGGTACATAATGAACATCATGTTTACTCTGTATATACTACACTAGGACCAGCCCTGGTTGTGGAGAATGGGAGGTAGGGGAGGAGAGACAAACAGGAAACCAATTTAGAGACAGTATAGAAAAGGTAAGGATTAAAGGATAGTTTTCTAGATAGGGAGATATTAACAAAAGGCTTTCCCAGAGTGCTAGAATTACTCTTGTTTAATGGCTTTATAAATGCTTTGAAAGTGAGAGCACATATTTAAATACCCATTTTTGCAAATAACACTTAGTTATTCCAGTAGTGAACAATCAAATTAATGGAGATAAAGTAGAGGGAAATCTTATTAGTGGGCAAAAGTTAGCAAATAATTTAAGAAAAAAAATCAGCTTCATTGAGGTTAAATTTACATACAATAAACTGCACCCATTTAAAGTATACAGTTTGATGATGTTTGATAAACATATTCACCTGAGTAACTGCCATCAAAATCAAACTACAGAACATTTCCTTCACCCCTACTCCAATCTGAGACCCAGGTGACAATTGATCTTTTCTCTGTCACTTAGTCTAGTTTGCACTTCCTAGAATTTCATGTAAATGGAATCATACAATATGTTCTCTTTTGTGTCTGGCTTCTTTCAGCTTAATATCTTTGAGATACATAATGTCTTTCATATACATGTAACATTGTAACATGTTTCAGTAGTTTGTTGCTTTTTATGGCTGAATTATATTCTATTGCATTAACGTACAATTTGTTTATCCATTCACCTATTGGTGAACATTTTGGTTGTTTCCAGTTTTGAACTATAAATTAGTGGTGTGCTAACACTGACTTTTACTGGCTTGCAAGACCTGATTGATTGTGCACATTTTTTCCCAACTCCATATCAGGTTGGTAGCTTAAAATTAAGCATGGTGGGAATATTTACACCAGGAAACTGGCAAATCAGGACTTTTTTCCCCTTGGGAGCTGCCTGCTATGAACATTTGTGTAGGAGTCTTTGTGGATATAAATTTTTGTTTATCTTGGGTAAATATCGAAGAGTAGGACTTCTAGGCCTATGGTGTTTAATTTTATAAGTAACTGGCAGGGCATTTTTCAAAGTGGTTGTACCTTTTCATATTCTCACAAGAAATGTATGAGAGTTCTAATTATTCCACATCCTCACCAGTTCTTGGTATGGTTAATTTTTTTTTCTCATTTTAGCCCTTTTAATGGCATAGTCCCCATGCATCTGTCAGTTTGTCGTACTGTGGGGCTTGCATGTTGCTGTGACACTGGAAGCTATGCCACTGGTATTTCAAATACCAGCAAGGTCATCCATGGTGGACAGGTTTCAGTGGATTTCCAGGCTAAAATAGACTAGGAAGAAGGACCTGGTGGTCTACTTCTGAAAAAAACTGGCCAGCGAAAACCTTACGAATAGCAGAAGAACATTGTCTGGTACAGTGCCCTCAGATTGGAAGGCACTCAAAATACAACTGGCGAAGAGCTGCCTCCTCAAAGTAGAGTCGACCTTAAAGACGTGGATGGAGTAAAGCTCTCAGGACCTTCATTTGCTAATGTGGCATGACTCAAAATGAGAAGAAACAGCTGCAAACATCTACTGATAATCAAAACATGGAATGTACAAAGTATGAATCTAGGAAAATTGGAAGTTGTCAAAAATGAAATGGAGCGCATGAAGATCGATATCCTAGGAATTAGTTAGCTGAAATGGACTGGTATTGGCCATTTTGAATCAGACAATCATATGGTCTACAATGCCGGGAACAACAAATTGAAGAGGAATGGCATTACATTCATCATCAAAAAGAACATTTCAAGTCCTATCCTGAAATACAACCCTATCAGTGATAGGATAGTATCTGTATGCCTACAAGGAAGACCAGTTAATACAACTATTATTCAAATTTATGTACCAACCACTGTGCTAAAGACGAAGAAATTGAAGATTTTTACCAACTTCTGCAGTCTGAAATTGATCAAACATGCAATCAAGATACATTGATACTAACTGATGATTGGAATGCGAAAGTTGGAAACAAAGAAGAAGGACTGGCTGTTGGAAAATGGCCTTGGTGACAGAAATGATGCTAGACATCGCATGACAGAATTTTGCAAGACTAACAACTTCTTCATTGCAAATACCATTTTTCAACAACACAAACAGCGACTATACACATGTACCTCATCAGATGGAATACACAGGAATCAAATCGACTACATAAGTGGAAAGAAATGATGGAGAAGCCAATATCATCAGTCAGAACAAGGCCAGGGGCTGACCGTGGAACAGACCATCAGTTGCTCATATGCAAGTTCAAGATGAAGCTGAAGATTAGACCGAGTCCATGAGAGCCAAAATATGACCTTGAGCATATCCCACTTGAACTTAGAGACCATCTCAAGAATAGATTTGACGTGTTGAACACTAATGACTGAAGACCAGACGAGTTATGCAATGACATCAAGGACATCCTACATGAAGAAAGCAAGAGGCCATTAAAAAGACAAGAAAGAAAGAAAAGGCCAAAATGGATGTCAGAAGAGACTCTGAAAGTTGCTCTTGAATGTAGAGTAGCTAAAACGAACGGTAGAAATGATGCCCTAAAAGAGCTGAACAGAAGATTTCAAGGATGGCTCAAGAAGACAAAGGTAAAGTATTATAATGACATATGCAAAGACCTGGAGTTAAAAAACCAAAAGGGAAGAACACGCTCAGCATTTCTCAAGCTGAAAGAACTGAAGAAAAAATGTAAGCCTCAAGTTGCAATATTGATGGATTCTACAGGGAAAATATTGTATGACACAGGAAGCATCAAAAGAACATGAAAAGAATACACAGAGTCACTGTACCAAAAAGAATTGGTAGACTTTCAACCATTTCAGGAGACAGCATATGATCAAGAACCAATGGTACTGAAGGAAGAAGTCCACGGTGCACTGAAAGCATTGGCGATAAACAAGGCTCCAGGAATTGACGGAATACTAATTGAGATGTTTCAACAAACGAATTTAGCACTGGAGGTGCTTACTTATCTATGTTAAGAAATTGGCAAGACAGCTTCCTGGCCAACCAACTGGAAGAGATCCATATTTGTGCCCATTCCAAAGAAAGGTGATCCAACAGAATGCAGAAATTATCGAACAATATCATCGATGTCACACACAAGTGAAATTTTGCTGAAGATCATTCAAAAGCTGTTGCAGCAGTACAGGGAACTGTCAGAAGTTCAAGCTGGATTCAGAAGAGGATGAAGAATGAGGGATGTCATTGCTGATGTCAGATGGATGTTGGCTGAAAGCAGAGAATACCAGAAAGATGTTTACCTATGTTTTATTGATTATGCAAAGGCATTTGACTGTGTGGACCATAATCAATTATGGATAACACTGAGGAGAATGAAAATTCCTGAATACTTAATTGTGCTCATGCAGAACCTGTACATAGACCAAGAGGCAGTCATTTGAAGAAAACAAAGGGATACTGTGTGGTTTAAATTCAGGAAATGTGTGTGTGAGGGTTGTACTGTTTCACCATACTTACTCAATCTGTATGCTGAGCAAATAATCTGAGAAGCTGGACTATATGAAGAAGAACAGGACATCAGGATTGGAGGAAGACTCATTAACAACCTTCATTATGCAGATGACACAACCTAGCTTGCTGAAAATGAAGAGGACTTGAAGCACTTACTGATGAAGATCAAAGACCACAGCCTTCAGTATGGATTACACCTCAGTATAAAGAAAACAAAAATCCTCACAACTGGACCAATAAGCAACATCATGATAAATGGAAAAAAGACTGAAGTTGTCAAAAATTTCATTTTACTTGGATTCTCAATCAACACCCATGGAAACGGCAGTCAAGAAATCAGACTACGCATTGCACTGGGCAAATGAGCTGCAAAAGACCTCTTTAAAATGTTGAAAAGCAAAGATGTCATGTTGAGGAGTAAGGTGTGCCTTACTCAAGCCACGGTGTTTTCAATAGCCTCATATGCATGCAAAAGCTGGACAATGAATAAGGAAGAATGAAGAAGAATCAATGCTTTTGAATTATGGTGTTGGCAAAGAATATTAAATATACCATGGCCTTCCAGAAGAACAAACAAATCTGTCTTGGAAGAAGTACAGCCAGAATGCTCCTTAGAAGCAAAGATGGTGAGACTTCGTCTCATGTACTTTGGACATGTTATCAGGAAGGACCAGTCCCTGAAGAAGGACATCATGCTTGGTAGAGAGTCACTGAAAAAGAGGAAGACCCTCAATGAGATGGATTTACCCAGTGGCTGCAACAATGGGCTCAAGCTTAGCAAAGATTGTGAGGATGGTGCAGGACCGGGCAGCGTTTTGTTCTGTTGTATATAGGGTTGCTATGAGTCGGAACCAACTCAACGGCACCTAACAACAACAACAACAGCACACACACATATATATGATATATACATATATACCAAATATATATATATACCAAATAATATATTTATATAAAATATATATTTTCTCTCAGTCTGTTTTGCCATTTCATTTTATTACTAGTGTCTTTAAAAGAGCAAAATCTTTTAATTTTTATTAAGTTCAATTTGTCAATTTTTTTTCTATCATGGTTCATGCTTTCTGTGTCTCACATAAGAAATCTTTGCTTAATCCAAAGCCGCACATTTTGCCTATGTTTTCTGTTAGAAGTTTTATAGTTTTAGCTTTCATATTTAGACACAGGATCCATTTAGAGTTAATTTTTTTGTATGGCATGAGATAAGGGTTGATGTTCATTCTTCTTCCCCTATAGATAACCAGTTGCTATCCTTTCACCAATTAAAGTTGAGGTTCTGGGTTCTTCCTGATGAAACTTATTTGCTGGATTCCAAAATATTGGCCAGAAGAGCATCCCTGAAGTTTATGGAAAGATATTCTAACTAGTTAAAGGAAGTCTCACTTCATAAAGCAGGAAGTGGAGTTTTGGAAGAAATAATTAATCAAGAATTGGCACAAGTAAAAAAGAAAATTAAATTTCCCTCCCTAATATAAGAGGTTGGCATAAGAATAAATAACATTACATTAGACAGTCTTTAGTGACTCCTCAGACTGAACAATTTGTGAATCTGATCCAGTGTTGTCATTCTAAGTGCAACATTGTGTTTTTCTTTAGTATTTTGTCCCCGTCACTCTATAGTAGTTTCTTTAAGGTAGGTATATTCCGTGTCCTTTCCTCAGTGTTCACTCACCTCAACTTGGCTGTGTTTGTCTATATTCATGACAATATTGTATCTGAGTCCTTTTCCAACTCCATTGACTGATTTTTTGGTGTCTCCTTCCAGGGCTCTACTTTCTCCCTCCACCCTGAGTTACCCTGCTTCGTTTCCCCTCAAAGCTGCTCTCAATCTCAGCTTTCACTTCTCTTCCATTATTATCAAATACGTTTCCAACCTAATGTCTTATATCATCGGCTACTTACATGGCATTTATGTTTAGTTGCTCCTCTGACATTTAAAATCAACATTTCTTAAATGGAACTGATTATTTCCTTCAGCAATCTACTTCCTCACTCTCCTTCCCCATTTATCTGAAAGGCTGTAATGCTGTTTTACAGACCCAATGGCTCCAAATCTTGGATATTTCAAGGAGTGTTTTATGTCCTTCTTCAGGGTCCAAATAATCTTCAAACTCTGCACATCCCCTGTAGAAATTTCTTCTTCCATTTAGCCGTACTGGCACCATTCTTGTTCAGAGTGGCATCACTTCTATACATTCCCTTTAAAGCTCAGCTGAAGACACCCCCATATCCTGTCAACCAACACCACCACTATTAATACCTTTTCTGGCTGCCCCTTACTCTGACTCTATCAGGACATAATCTGTACTTCTTAATTTAGGACTTGATTGTGTATAGTTTGGGGATGTTTAAACCATACATTGATTTGTGTCCCCCCCCCCACCCACCTTGTTAAAACCTTCCACAATGGCTTCCTGTTGTACTTAGAGTAAAATCCAGATCCTTTCCACCATCTCCAAGGACCTATATGATCTGGCCCATGCCCATCTCTCCATTCTCATTTTGAGCCACTCTGCCTATTGCTTATTTTTCTGCAGCCACACTGGCCTTCTCAAGTCCTAGAATGTTGCCAAGCTCTCTCCTACCTTGAGATTATCTGTATGGATGTCCCTTTCCAATCTCACATCCAAATCTGTCCAACTCCTAGTCTTTCTTCAGGTTTCAGTTTAAGTTTCACGGGATCAGAGAGGCTGATCCAAAAGTTCCTATCTAAATTAGCCTCCCTAATTAATCTTTTTTTCATAGAACCCTGTTCTTTCCCATCAAGCACTTATCAGAATTTGTAATTATATACTTATTAGTGATTTTTAAAAAATGTCAGTTTTACCCCTAGACTGTAAGATCATGAAGGGAGGGACTGTGTCTCTTTCATGGGTATGACATGTAGTAGGTGATCAATAAATATTTTTGAATGAATGAATCATGTTCTCCATTTCATACATATTTGGTATGTTTCTTTAGTCTCTCTTTCCAGTCTGTAAGCTATTTGAAGGGATGACTGTTAATTCTTTTTTTTTTTTTCTCCATCTTACAAGATACCTGGCACATTGCTGAGCACATGTAAGGCAAATAATAAACATTTGGTGAGGGCCTCAATCTACTAAAACTGGACAGTTTTATTCCTCATCTAATTGGTCTAGTAAAATCTGCAGATCTGTAGATGCTTATGGATAAACTCATGTCTTATAATGGATAGTACAATATTCCAAATCAAAAACTTTGTTTCTTTATTTCTGGTTTGGTGGCTAGATTTGGCTGGCTTTTTCTCATGTATCATTTTTGCCTATTCATTGTTCCTTCCAAGCTGTCTGTTTTAGATGGGAATACTTGGTAAACCTACTTTCTCTTGTGTATGTGAGTGGGGTGTGTGTATGTATGTGTATATGTGTGAGAGAGAGAGAGAAAAAGAGACAGATAGGCATGGTGGTGTGAAGGTAATAATTGTTTTTATAGGAATGGAGAGGATTCTGCCTCTCACTGAGAGACTAACTTCAAAAGCATCTAAACAATGGAGTTTTAGTTAATTCCATGAAAATCTGTTAAATATGCTAGGTATTGTGTGTACTGACATCAATAAGGCCATTTTAGGGGTTTACAATCTACTAGGGGTGACAGAAATATATTCACCTAACAAATACCAGATATATTTTGAGACAAACTAGAAGAGAGGCAGAAAATACAGCTAGAGACTGTGGCCGCAGGAAGCAGAGGAGGCCAAGTGGGGGTGAAAAAGTGCTGGGGGTGGGAAAGTGTATATTGCTGGTTACCAGTTGTTCTGTCTAGTGTTGAAAGCTCTGTGAAGCTGCTTTCTCGTACCCCCTGTTCACCGACCCCTGATAGGAGTCCGAGATGGTGGATCCGTGCTGCGTTAGCTGATAGGGGACCTCTGCGTGTATCTCTCCTCACTCTCTCTTCTCTGTCAGTTTCTTATTCCATTCGGTGCTTGGCTGAGTTCTTTATCTCTTCATTTGATGCTTAGGGTTTCAGGATTGACGTTTGTTTCTGTTTGACTTAGTGTTTCAGATCTTTGCTGTGGAGGGACAGCATGGTGCTTCTTTCTGCCTATAGTGCCATGTCCCTGACAGAGCTGGAGAAAAATGTAGAACAAAATTCTAACTCACAAAAAAAGACCAGACTTACTGGCCTGACAGAGACTGGAGAAACCCTGAGAATATGGCCCCCGGACACCCTTTTAGCTCAGTAATGAAGTCACTCCTGAGGTTCACTGTTCAGCCAAAGATTAGACAGCCCCATAAAACAAAATGAGACTAATGGGGCACAACAGTCCAGGGACAAGAACTAGAAGGCAAAAGGGGACAGGAAAGCTGGTAATAGGGAACCCAAGGTTGAGAAGGGACAGTGTTGACATGCTGTGGGGTTGTTAACTATTGTCAGAAAACAATATGTGTACTAACTGTTTAATGAGAAAGTATTTGTTCTGTAAACCTTCATCTAAAGTACAATTAAAAAAATGCAAAAAAAAAAAAAAAAAAAAGATTATAGCCAAGAAAACCCTATTGAGCGGTTCTACTCTATAACACATGGGGTTGTCAAGAATTGGAATCGACTCAATGGCAACTAACAGCAACAACAAAATATATGTTAAAATTCAACTAAAAAACAAAAAAAAAAAAGACTTAAAAACAAAAGAAAATACATCTAGAAAACAAGGAAGAGTAGGACTTACTTTGATTTGGGGAAAATTTGGGACAGCTTCATGGAAAAGATGTGATTTGAGCCGAACTTTGTGGAAGGAAGAGTAGGAGCTGGATAGATGTGGAGGTAGGATTGGAAGGTGTCATGGATTGAATTGTGTCCCCCCAAAATATCTGTCAACTTGGCTGGGTCATGATTCCCAGTATTGTATGATTGTGTACCATTTTGTAATCTGATGTGATTTCCTTATGTGTTGTAAACTCTATCACTAGGATGTAATAAGATGGAATTAGTGGCAGTTGTACTGATGAGGTATACAACATTGGATAGTGTCTTAAGCCAATCTCTTTTGAGATATAAAAGAGAGAAGCGAGCAGAGACACATGGGAACCTCACACCACCAAGAAAGCAGTGCTGGGAACAAAGCGCGTTCTTTGGACCTGAGGTTCCTGCGCAGAGAATCTCCCAGACCAAGAGAAGATTGATGACACGGACCTTCCTCCAGAGTCATTCCCCTGGAGCTGACAGCCTGAATTTGGACTTGTAACCTACTAGACTGTGAGAGAATAAATTTCTCTTTGTTAAAAGCCACCCCTTTGTGGTATTTCTGTTATAGCAGCACTAGATGACTAAGGCAGAAATGTACACCCAGAGAATATCAAGGTGGAAGAGAATTTAGCAGCATTCTAGGAATTCAGAAGGCCAGTGTGGCTGCAGAGAAATGAGTAATAGGCAGAGTTGCTCAAGATGAGAATGCAGAAGTGGGCATGGGCCAGATCATATAGATCCTTGTAGACCATGGACAGAATGGGCAAGACTCTGAAGGAAACAGGTACACAGAGAGTGTCTGGGAGATGGTGGAAGATGTTAAGCAGTTGTTTTGGAAGAGTGAGGGGATACTGGGAGATGTTCACAGGGAAATACAGTGCAAAAGTAACTGGGACCAGATTAGGGAGGATCTTACACCCTTCCCCCAGAGTGAGAAGCTGAGGAGTTTGGATGTCATTCTTAGGTCTGTGAGGAGCCAGTTGAGATTTATGAGCAGTGGTGTAACACAGAGTGGTACAATCCTAACTGTTTTGGGAGGAATGGTTGGAGAGTAAGGTGGTTAAAGAAGGATGATGAAATTGAGAATGCGCTATTTGACAAGGACACAGGAAATAGGCTTTTATTTTAACCATTAAAGCCAATTGCATAAGTTGGCTGGAGAATTCCTGGAACAGAATATAGGTAAGGAAAACCACAACTCGCAGCCTGACTGAGGCCATGGGCACCCCCTTCCTCTCTCTTCTCCTGGCTCAGTCTATCCAGAGTCAGTGGCAACTCCACATATATTGCATGGTGGTCATGATGCTGACCTTGACTATTTGAAGCTGGTTAGAGGCGCTAGGCTTGAATTTTTCTTCAGTTCTTTCAGCTTGAGAAATGCTGAGTGTGTTCTTCCCTTCTAGTTTTCTAACTCCATTTCTTTGCACCTTGCATTATAATACTTGTCTTCTCAAGTCACCCTTTGAAATCTTCGTTCACCTCTTTTATTTTGTAATTTCTTCCATTTGTTTTAGCTACTCTATGTTCAAGAGCAAGTTTAAGAATCTCTTCTGACATCTAGTTTGGTCTTTTCTTTATTTCCTGTCTTTTCAATGATTGTCATAGATTGAATTATGTCCCCACAAAAATGTGGGTATCAATTTGGCTGGGCCACAATTCCCAGTATTGTGTGGTTGTCCTCCATTTTGTGATTGTAATTTTATGTTAAAGAGGATCAGAGTGGGATTGTAACACCCTTACTGAGGTCACATCCCTGATCCAATGTAAAGGGAGTTTCCATGGGGTGCAGCCTGCACCACCTTTTATCTTACAAGAGAAAAGGAAAGGGAAGCAAGCAGAGAGGAGGACCTCATACCACCAAGAAAGCAGTGCTGGAAGCAGAGCGCATCCCTGTGTGGAGAAGCTCCTAGTCCAGGGAGAGATCAGTGAGAAGGCCGACAGAGAGAGAAAGCCTTCCCCTGGAGCTGACGCCCTGAATTTGGACTTTTAGCCTACTTTCTGTGAAGAAATAAATTTCTCTTTGTTAAAGCCATCCACTTGTGGTATTTCTGTTACAGCAGCAATAGATGACTAAGACAATGATCTTTTGCTTTTTTCATGTATGGTGTTCTTGATGTCATCCCACAGCTCATCTGGTCTTTGGTCATTAGTATTCAATGCATCAGATATATTCTATTAAAAAACAGTTGCAGCAGTATATCGACAGGGAACTGTCAGAAATTCAAGCCAAATTCAAAAGAGGACGAGGAACGATAGATATCATTGCTGACGTCAGATGGATCTTCACTAAAAGGAGAGAATACAGTACTGGAAAGAAGTTTACCTGTGTTTTATTGACTGCACAAAGGCATTCGACTGTGTGGATCATAACAAATTATGGACAACATTGCGAAGAATGGGAATTCCAGAACACTTAACCGTGCTCATGCAGAACCTGTATATAGACCAAGAGGCAGTCGTTTGAAGAGAACAAGGGTATACTGCGTGGTTTAAAACTAGGAAAGGTGTGTGTCAGGGTTGTATCCTTTCACCATACTTATTCAGTCTGTATGCTGAGCAAATAATCTGAGAAGCTGGACTGTATGAAGAAGAAAGGGGCATCAGGATTGGAGGAAGACTCATTAACAACCTGCCATATGCAGATGACACAACCTTGCTTGCTGAAAGCAAAGAGGACTTGAAGCACTGACTGATGAAGATCAAAGACCACAGCCTTCAGTATGGATTACACCTTAACATAAAGAAAACAAAAATCTTCACAGCTGGACCAATAAGGAACATCACGATAAATGGAGAAAAGATTGAAGTTGTCAAGGATTTCATTTTACTTGGATCCACAATCAATGTCCATGGAAGCAGCAGTCAGGAAATCAAATGACGTATTGAATTCGGCAAATCTACTGCAAAAGACCTCTTTCAAGAGTTACAAAGCAAAGATGTCCACGACTAAGGTGCGTCTGCCCAAGCCATGGTATTTTCAATCGCCTCATATGCATGTGAAAACTGGACAATGGAAAGAAGAATTGATGCATTTGAAATATAGTACTGGGGAAGAATATTGAATATACCATGGACTGCCAGAAGAACTAACAAATGTGTCTTGGAAGAAGTACAGCCAGAATGCTCTTTAGAAGGGAAGATGGCAAGACTTTGTCTCACATACTTTGGACATGTTATCAGGAGGGACCAGTCCCTGGACAAGGACATCATGCTTGGTAAAGTCGAGGGTCAGTGAAAAAGAGGAGGTCCCTCAACTAGATGGATTGACACCGTGGCTGCAACAATGGGCTCCAACATGGCAGCAATTGTGAGGATGATGCAGGACTGGGCAGTGTTTCGTTCTGTTGTACATAGGGTTGCTATAAGTCAGAACCCACTCGATGACACCTAACAGCTACAACAACAGAGGGGCTAGTCAAGAGAATGTAGACCCCTTTTGGCTTAACGGTTGCCCCTCCTTTCTCTAATATTCACACATCATATAAATGAATTTATACAGCAACTAAGAATTGCCTGAAGGCAGCCAGAAAGTTCTATGTTTGTAGAAACAGGTTGGGACTAGGATTCTAAGAAGGCTTCCCTGACCTCACAGGCTAGTTCTGGGCCCCTTTTCTGTATTTCTACAGCCTCCCTATGTATACCTTGATTAGCACTTTTCACACTGCATTAGAAGTGGGTTTTTACTTCTCTGCTCACTTTATCAGACTGCTAAGCACTGTATTTCTCATTTTATCCTACACTCTGGCTGGCACATAGTAGGCACTCAAGGTACATGTTTGTTGAATAAAGGATTTTCAGTTGTAACAGAAAATCTCTTATTTACCTAGCTTATTAATGAAAACTGAATTCTACTTACCCTGAGCTGTGCAATCCCTAAGCCCTCTATGCACTGTAGACTAATCTTATTAAGTTGTTTTGACTGTAGGACTACCAGACACCTGCTCCTGGTTTTATTAGGTGAGATTATGCCAGTCAGTTGTATTAATTTCCTTTAGTGTTTCTGAGAATTTTAGCTTTATGTTTTCATTTAATGGGCTTACTGGCTGATCCCTGCTGCACTCCACTATCCAAGCCCCGCCACTATCACCCCTGCCCACGCCATATTCAGACGTCTATGCTTTGACTCACTGGAGTCAAACCGTGAATTTATGATGTCAGTCTCTCTGAAAAGCTCTGTATATTTTAGACTCAAATATTCAAAAATTTCCCTTAGAAATTACATTTTCAGCTTTTCAATAGAGGTCAAAAGTGTAGACACCTTGAATTAGAGATGTGGGGAGATGATGCTTCCAAAAATCTAAGCCCACCTCACAAGGGGTGTGACTAGGAGTTATGAGCAATAGGGGACAGAAGAGGTAATTTTCCTGATTTATTAGAATCACTTTTTTCAGGCCCAGGTCTTCATCAATTGCTTTATCCTTGTGGGTCTGCATTTCTTTGTCCATTCATAATCTGTGTCATTTAAGGATGCAGTTTAGCACAGTGGCTAAGACCATAGTCTCTGGAGCCAGACTGCCAGGGTTCAAATCCTTGACTTCACTATTCATTAGTGGTGTGCCTATTAGCTGTGTCTAGTTTCCTCATCCGTAAAGTATAGGGTCAGCAAAAAAGACGAAGACTCTCAACAAGATGGATTGACACAGTGGCTGCAACAATGGACTTAAGCATAACAACGATTGTAAACATGGTGCAGGACTGGGCAGTGTTTCGTTCTTGTGGTGCATAGGGTCGCTATGAGTCAGAACCAACTCAACGGCACCTAACAACAACAACAGTTTCCTCATATGTAAAATGAGGATGATGTGGAGTTATAAGAGGATACAGTGAATTTATATTTGTAGTGCTTAGAACTTGGCTTGGCATATGATAAGTATCCTGTAAGATTATTTTGTTTTCATTTTGCTTGAAGCTCTTCCTCAAAAGAGTTGTGTGCATGCAAAAGCACTTGCCCTTTCATTCTTATCACTGGGCACTTTTGAATTTAGAAGACATGAAAATGACTGCAAGGAGGCAGGGTGTCACCTAGTGTAACACTGCATCCTATGAAATCAGTTATAGCCCACCCCTCCATGTCATTCTTTTTGTGCATGGGGTGATATAAGAGAATTACTGACTACTGGAACCTGAAGAAGAGCCCTGGTGGTGCAGTGGTTACAGCGATCGACTGCTAACTGAAAGGTCAGCAGTTCAAAACCACCACTGGCTCCACAGGAGAAAGATGTGGCAGTTTGCTTCTGTAGAGATTTACAGCACTGGAAAACCTACGGGGTGGCTATGAGTCAGAATCAACTTGACAACAGTGGGTGGAGTAATCTGAGGATGCCCCATTCATCCTCTGGTGTTTTGAAGGTCCCCAGGGGCTTTCTGGAGCACTGGTAGCACAGTGGTTAAAGAGCTGGGCTGATAACCAAAAAGTCTGCAGTTCAAATCTACCAGCAGCTCCTTGGAAACCCTATGGGGCAGTTCTACTCTGTCCTATAGGGTCGCTATGAGTTGGAAATCGACTCAATGGCAATGGGTTTTTTTTTAACGGGAGGGACTTTCTGGACAGACCCGGACATAGACCAGTCCATGAACAGTTTAGATTGGGGACATTAGGCCCAACTGTGTACTGTTGTCTAGGATGACTTATCATCTTGGTTTGTCTGAGATTTTCCCAGGTTTAGTACTGAAACCACCACTCATCTGTCAGTTTGTCATACTGTGGTGGCTTACATGTTGCTGTGATACTGGAAGCTATGCCAAGAGTATTTCAAGTACCAGTAGGGTCACCCATGATGGACAGTTTTCAGCAGAGCTTCTGGACTAAGAGACTGGGAAGAAGGACCTGGTGGTCTACTTCTGAAAAAATTGGCCAGTGAAAACCTTATGGATAGTGATGGAATATTGTCTGATATAGTGCCATAAGATGAGCCCCTCAGGTTGGAAGGCACTCAAAATACTACTGGGGAAGAGCTGCCTCCTCAAAGTAGTTGTTAGCGTTGTTAGGTGCCATTGAGTTGATTCTGACTCATAGCAACCCTACATACAACAGAACAAAACACCACCTGGTCCTGCGTGCCATCCTCACAATCTTTGCTATGCTTGAGCCCATTGTTGCAGCCACTGTGTCAATCCATCCTGTTGAGTGTCTTCCTCTTTTTTGCTGACCCTCCACTTTAGCAAGCATGATGTCCTTCTTCAGGGACTGGTCCCTCCTGAAATATGTCCAAAATATGTGAGATGAAGCCTCACCATCCTTTCTTCCAAGGAGCACTCTGGCTGTACTTCTTCCAAGACAGATTTGTTCATTCTTCTGGCAGTCTGTGGTATATTCAATATTCTTCGCCAACACCATAATTCAAAGGCATCAATTCTTTGCTCTTCCTTATTTATTGTTCAGCTTTTACGTGCATGTGAGGTGATTGAAAATACTCTGGCTTGGATCAGGCACACCTTAGTCATCAAAGTGACACTTTAAAGAGGTCTTGTGCAGCAGATTTACCATCTGATTTCTTGACTGCTGCTTCCATGGGCACTGATTGTGTATCCAAGTAAAATGAAATCCTTGACAACTTCAATCTTTTTTCCATTTATCACGATGTTGCTTATTGGTCCAGTTGTGAGGATTTTTGTTTTCTTTATGTTGAGGTACAATCCATACTGAAGGCTGTAGTCTTTGATCTTCATTAGTATGTGCTTTAAGTCCTCTTCGCTCTCAGTAAGCAAGCTTGTGTCACCTGCATATCGCTGGTTGTTAATGAGTCTTCCTCCAATCCTGATGTCACATTCTTCTTCATATAGTCCAACATCTCAGATTATTTGCTCAGCATACAGATTGAATAAGTATGGTGAAAGGATACAACCCTGATGCACACCTTTCCTGACTTTAAACCACACAGTAACCCCTTGTTCTGTTCGAACGACTGCCTCTTGGTCTACGTACAGGTTCCTCATGAGCACAGTTAAGTGTTCTGGAATTTCCATTCTTCACAATGTTATCCATAATTTGTTATGGTCCACACAGTTGAACGCCTTTGCATAGTCAATAAAACACAGGTACACATCTTTCTAGTATTCTCTGCTTTCAGCCAAGATCCATCTGACATCAGCAATGATATCCCTCATTCCTCATCCTGTTCTGAAACTGGCTAGAACTTCTGTTGATGTACTGCTGCAAACGCTTTTGAATGATCTTCAGCAAAATTTTACTTACCTGTGATATTGATATTGTTCGATAATTTCCGCATTCAGTTAGATCACCTTTTTTTGGAATGCTGTTCTTGATTCTCCTTTGTTCCAGGTGGGTTGGGACCAATTGATGTATCTTAGATGGATGCTCGCAAGCTTTTAAGACCCCAGATGCCACTCACCAAAGCGGGATGCAGAACATTTTCTTAATAAACTTTGTTATGCCAATTGACCTGATGTCCCTCTGAAACCATGGTCCCCAGACCCCTGCCCCTGCTACTCTGTCCCTTGAAGTGTTTGGTCGTGTTCAGGAAACTTCTTAGCTTTCGGTTTAGTCCAGTTGTGCTGACTTCCCCTGTATTGTGTGTTGTCCTTCCCATCACCTAAGATAATTCTTGTCTACCATCTAGTTAATGAATTCCCCTCTAAAAATATGGAACGCTTCACGAATTTGCGTGTCATACTTGCACAGGAGCCATGCTAATCTTCTCTGTATCTTTCCAATTTTAGTATATGTGTTGTGGAAGCAACCACTTGAAATGTTCTTTTTGACGATGAATGCAACGCCATTCTTCTTCAATTTGTCATTCCAGGTATAGTAGACCATAGGATTGTTTGATTCAAAATGGCCGATACCAGTCCATTTCAGCCCACTAATGCTTACGATATCGATGTTTACACATTCCATTTCATTTTTGACAACTTCCAATTTTCCTAGATTCATACTTTGTACATCCCAAGTACATATTAATGGACGTTTCTAGCTGTTTCTTCTCATTTTGAGTCGTGTCACATCAGCAAATGAAGGTCCTGAAAGCTCTTTCCCAGTCGTATTTTGAGTGCTTTCCAACCTGCGGGGCTCAGCTTCCGGCACTATATCAGACAATATTCCACTGCTATCCGTAAGGTTTCACTGGCTAATTTTTTCAGAAGTAGACTGTCAGTTCCTTCTTCCTAGTCTGTCTTACTATGGAAGCTCAGCTGAAACCTGCCCACCATGGGTGACCCTGCCCTTATTTGAAATACCGGTGGCATAGCTTCCAGCATCACAGCGACATGCAAGCCACCACAATATGACAAACTCAGTGAGTATGAAATGGTATCTCATTGTGGTTTTGATTTCAGTCTCCCTGATGGTTAATAATGTTCATCGTTTTTTCATGTGCTTATTGGCCTTCTTTAATCTTTGGAGAAATGTCTATTCAGATCCTTTTTTAATAGAATTGTTTGCCTTTTTCTTATTGAGGAGTGAGTGTTTATTAAGTCTAAGTCCCTTAACAAGCATATCAATTGCAAATATTTTCTCCCATATAGCGGGCTGACTTTTCACTTTCTTTATAGTGTCCTTTGATGCAGAAAAGTTTTAAATTTTGATGAAGTCCAACTTCTCTTGTTTTGTTTTGTTGCTTGTGTTTTGGTATCATATCTAAAAAACCATTGCCATATCCAAGGTCATGAAGATTTACCCCTATGTTTTCTTCTAAGAGTGTTATAGTTTCTACCTTTCACATTTAGGTCTTTGATTCATTTTTAGTTAGTTTTTGTATATAATGTGAGGTAAGGGTATAACATCAGTATTTTACATGTGGCTATCTAGTTGCCCAAGAACCATTTGTTGAAAAGGCTATTCTTTCCACATGGAAGGCTTTTGGCACCCTTTGCCAAAAATCAGTTAACTATAGATGAATTTTGAGATCATCTTGTCAATTTCTACAAAGATGCCAACTAGGATTATAATAGGGATTGCTCTGAATCTGTAGATCAATTTGGGGAGTACTATCATCTTAATAATATTAAGTCTTCCAATCTATCAGCATGGGATATCTTTCCATTTATTTATTCTTTTTTTTTTTTTTACAGTTTTTTTATTGTTGTAATTAAATGCAGTTTACTTTTCAAGTTAGCCTTCCATACAGAATTTTTTTTTACATACATTGTTATGAGACCCCAACTGCTCACCCCATTCGGTGACAGCACACTCCTCCCCTAGGCCGCTGATTCCCCATGAACATTGAACCAGCTCCTAACTCTTTCTGCTTTCCCATCTCACCTCTGGACAGAAGCCGCCCCTTTGGTCTCTTGTATCTAGTTGACTGAGAGGCACATTCTTCACAAGTATCACTTAATGTCCCACAGTCCAGTCCAATCCCTGTCTGAAGAGTTGGCCTCAGAAATTGTTTTAGTTCTGGGGTGATAGAGAGACCAGGGGCCATGCTTTCCAGGGCAGCTCCAGTCTCAGTCAGACCATTAAGTCTGGTCTTCTTACTAGAATTTGAGTTCTGCACCCCATCGATCTACTGCTCCATCAGGGACCCTCTGTTGTGTTCCCCGTCAGGACATTCATTGGTGGTAGCTAGGCACCATCTGGTTCTTCTGGTCTCAGGCTGATGAAGTCTCTGGTTTATGTGGCCCATTCTGTCTCTTGGGCTAATACTTTCCTTGTGTCTTTGGTGTTCTTCGTTCTCCTTTACTCCAAGTGGTTGGGACCAATTGATGCATCTTAGATGGCCGCTTGCAAGCTTTTAGAACCCAGATGCCACTCACCAAAGTAGGATGCAGAACATTTTCTTAATAAGCTTTGTTATGCCAATTGACATAGATGTCCCCTGAAAGCATGGTCCCCAGACCCCGCATCCCTGCTACTCTGTCTCTCAAAGTATTTGATTGTATTGAGGAAACTTCTTAGCTTTGGTTCAGTCCAGTTATACTGGCTTCCCCTGTACTGTGTGCTGTCCTTCCCTTCACCTAAGATGATTCTTATCTACTATCTAGTTGGTGAATAACCCTCATCCTCCCTCCCCACTCCCATAACCATCAAAGAATGTTTTCTTCTGTGTTTAAACCTTTTCCTGAGTTCTTATAATAGTGGTCTTATACAGTATTTGTCCTTCTGTGACTGACTAAATTCACTCAGCATAATAAGTTCCAGCTTCCACCAAGTTATACGATATTTCACAGCTTCATCATTGTTCTTTATCGTTGCGTAGTATTCCATTGTGTGGATATACCATAGTTTGTTTATCCATTAGTCCACTGATGGGCACTTAGGTTGCTTCCATCTTTTTGCTGTTGTGAACAGTGCTGCAATGAACATGGGTGTGCATATGTCTATTCATGTGACGGCTCTTGTTTCTCTAGGAAATATTCCACGGAGCAGGATAGCTGGATAGTATGGTACTTCTATTTCTAGCTTTTTAAGGAAGTGCCAAATTGATTTCCAAAGTGGTTTCACCATTTTACATTCCCACCAACAGGGTATAAGTTTCCAGTCTCTCCACAACCTCTCCAGCATTTGTTATTTTGTGTTTTTTGGATTAATGCTAGCCTTGTTGGGGCGAGATGATACCTCATTGTAGTTTTGATGTGCATTTCTCTAATGGCTAATGATTGTGAGCATTTTTTCATGTGTCTGTTAGCTGCCGGAACATCTTCTTTGGTGAAGTGCCTGTTCACATCCTTTGCCCATTTTTTAATTGGGTTATTTGTCTTTTTGCTGTTTAGGTTTTGCAGTATCTTGTAGATTTTAGAGATTAAACGCTGATCGGATTTGTCATAGCGAAAAATTTTTCCCCAGTCTGTAGGTTGTCTTTTGACTCTTTTGGTGAAGTCTTTTGATGAGCATAAGTGTTTGATTTTTAGGAGCTCCCATTTATCTAGTCTCTCTTCTGGTGCTTGTGCATTGTTACTTATGGTTCGTATTGTGTTTATGCCATGTATTAGGGTTCCTAGCGTCATCCCTATTTTTTCTTCCATGATCTTTATCGTTTTCAACTTTATATTTAAGTCTTTGATCCATTTTGAGTTAGTTTTTGTATATGGTGCGAGATATGGGTCTTGTTTCAGTTTTTTGCATATAGGTATCCAATTATACCAGCACCATTTGTTAAAGAGACTGTCTTTTCCGCAATTAATGGACTTTGGGCCTTTGTCAAATATTAGCTGCTCATAGGTGGATGAGCTTATATCTGGATTCTCGACTCTGTTCCATTGGTCTATGTATCTGTTGTTGTACCAATACCAGCCTGTCTTGACTACCGTGGAAGTAATAATAGGTCCTAAAATCAGGTAGTGTAAGGCCTCCCACTTTGTTCTTCTTGAGTAATGCTTTATTTATTCAGGGCCTCTTCCCTTTCCATATGAAGTTGGTGATTTGTTTCTCCATCCCATTAAAAAATGCTGCTAGAATTTGGATTGGGATTGCATTGTATCTGTAGATTGCTTTGGGTAGAATTGACATTTTCACTATGTTGAGTCTACCTATCCGTGAGCAAGGTATATTTTTCCACTTATGCTGATCTCTTTTAGTTTCTTACAGTAGTGTCTGTAGTTTTCTCTGTAAAGATCTTTTACATCTCGGTTAGATTTATTCCTAAGTATTTTATCTTCTTGGGGGCTATTGTAAATGGTATTGATTTGGTGATTTCCTCTTCAAGGTTCTCTTTGTTGGTATAAAGGAATCCAATTGATTTTTGTACGTTTATCTTGTATCCGGAAACATTGCTGAAAACTTTTATTAGTTCCAGTACTTTTCTTGTGGATTCCTTGGGGTTTTCTGTGTATAAGATCATATAATCTGCAAATAGAGGTACTTTGACTTCTTGCCTACCTATTTGGATGCCCTTTATTTCTTTTTATAGCCTAACTGCTCTGACTAGGACTTCCAGCACAATGTTGAATAATAGTGGTGATAAAGGGCATCCTTGTCTGGTTCCTGTTTTCAAGGGGAATGCTTTCAAAGTCTCTCCATTCAGGATGATGTTGGCTGTTGGTTTTGTATAAATGCCCTTAATTATACTGAGGAATTTCCCTTCTATTCCTATTTTGTTGAGAGTTTTTATCATGAATGGGTGTTGGACTTTGTCAAATGCCTTTTCTGCATCAGTTGATAAGATCATGTGGCTCTTGTCTTTTGTTTTATTTATGTGATGGATTACGTTGATTGTTTTTCTAATGTTGAACCATCCCTGCATACCTGGTATAAATCCCACTTGGTCATGGTGAATTATTTTTTTGATATGTTGCTGAATTCTATTGGCTAAAATTTTGTTGAGGATTTTTGCGTCAATGTTCATGAGGGATATTGGTCTGTAATTTTCTTTTTTTGTGGTATCTTTACCTGTTTTTGTATCAGGGTTATGGTGGCTTCACAGAATGAGTTTAGGAGTATTCCATCCTTTTCTATGCTCTGAAATACCTTTAGTAGAAGTGGTGTCATCTCTTCTGTGAAAGTTTGGTAGAGTTCTCCAGTGAAGCCATCCGGGCCAGGGCTTTTTTTTGTTGGCAGTTTTTTAATAACCTTTTCAATCTCTTCTTTTGTTATGGGTTTACTTAGTTGTTCCACTTCTGTTTGTGTTAATTTAGGTAGGTAGTGAGTTTCTAGATATTTGTCCATTTCCTCTAGGTTTTCAAATTTGTCAGAGTACAATTTTTCATAGTAATCTGTTATGATCCTTTTAATTTCAGTTGAGTCTGTTGTGATATCACCCATCTCATTTCTTATACGGGTTATCTGCTTCCTCTCCAGTTTTTCTTTTGTCAGTTTCACCAGTGGTTTATCAATTTTGTTGATCTTTTCAAAGAGCCAGCTTTTGGACTTGTTAACTCTTTCAATTGTTTTTCTATTCTCTATTTCATTTAATTCTGCTCTAATTCTTATTATTTCCTTCCTTCTGGCACGTGTGGGCTTCTTTTGCTGCTCTCTTTCTACTTGTTCCAGTTGTAGGGTTAATGCTTTGATTATGAGCCTTTCTTCCTTTTGGATGTGTGCCTTTATTGCTATAAACTGACCTCTGAGCACTGCTTTTGCTGTGTCCCAAAGGTTCTGGTAGGATGTGTTTTCATTTTCGTTTGATTCTATGAATTTCTTTATTCCATCCTTAATTTCTTCTATAACCCAGTAGTTTTTGAGCAAGGTATTGTTCAGTTTCCATGTGTTTGATTTTTTTTTCCTTGCTTTTTCTGTTGTTGACTTCCACTTTTATGGCTTTATGGTCAGAAAATATGCTTTGTAATATTTCGATGTTTTGGATTTTGTTAAGCCTTGCTTTATGGCTGGCCTAATATGTGGTCTATTCTGGAGAATGTTCCATGTGCGTTGGGAAAGAAAGTATACTTGGCTGCTGTTGGGTGCAGTGTTCGGTATAAGTCTATGAGATCAAGTTGGTTGATTGTAGCATTTAGCTCTTCCGTGTCTTTGTTGAGCTTCTTTCTGGATGTTCTGTCCTTCACTGAAAGTGGCATGTTGAAGTCTCCTCCTACTATTGTGGAGCTGTTTATCTCTCTCTTCAGAGCTGTTAGAGTTTGTTTTATGTATTTTGGAGCACTGTTTGTTGGGTGCATAAATATTTATTATAGTTATGTTCTCCTGGTTTATTGACCCTTTAATCATTATATAGTGCCCTTCCTTTATCCTTTGTGGTGGATTTTAAAGTCTATTTTGTCACAGATTAATATTGCCACTCCTGCTCTTTCTTGAGTGTTGTTTGCTTGATATATTTTTTTCCATCCTTTGAGTTTTAGCCTGTTTGTGTCTTTAAGTCTAAGGGGCTTCTCTTGTAGGCAGCATATAGATGGATCATGCTTTTCTATCCAATCTGCCACTCTCCATCTCTTTATTGGTGCATTAAGTCCGTTTACATTCAGCATAATTATTGATAGGTATGAGTTTAGTGCTGTCATCCTGATATCTCTTTTTGTGTGTTGTTCACAGTTTCTTTGTTCTCCTTAATTTTCTGTGCTGAGTAGTTTTTCATTATGTATTTTTTTCATCTTTTTCTTTGTTGTACATTTTGTGTCTGCTTGGTCTTTATGTTTTTCTACTTTTTTATTTTGATTTGTAGGATTGTTAGATTCCTTTGTGGTTACCTTAATCTTACCCCTATTTTTCTAAGTTTATACCAGTCCTTTATTACTTAATATCGCCTTAACTTCCCCTCCATATAGAAAATCAATGTCTCCATTTTTTAAGTCCCTCTTTTTTTGTTTTAATATTATCCTTTTTTACATATTGATATCTGTTTCCCGATTTTCAATGTTTTAGCTTTGATGTAATTTTGATTTCTGTATCTGAGTGAATATCTGGTTGCTCTGTCCTATGTTCTAGTCTTGTGTTGTTACCTGGTGTTATTGATTATCTAACCGTAGGACTCCCTTTAGTATTTTTGTAATTTTGTTTGGTTATTGCAAATTCCCTGAACTTCTGTTTATCTGGAAATGCCCTAATTTCACCATCATATTTGAGAGACAGTTTTGCTGGATATATAATTCTTGGCTGACAGTTATTTTCCTTCAAGTCTTTAAATATGTCATCCCATTGCTTTCTAGCCTGCATGGTTTCTGCTGAGTAGTCCGAGCTTATTCTAATTGACTCTCCTTTGCAGATGACTTTTCTTTTATCCCTAACTGCTTTTAGAATTCTCTGTGTATCTTTGGTTTTGGTAAGTTTGATTATAATATGTCTTGGTGACTTTCTTTTGGGATCTACCTTATGTGGGGTTCGATAAGCATCTTGGATAGATATCTTCTCATCTTTCATGATATCAGGGAAGTTTTCTGTCAACAAATCTTCAACAATTTTCTCTGTATTTTCTGTTATCCCCCCTCCCCCCTCCCCCGTTCTGGTACTCCAATCACTCCTAGGTTATTTCTCTTGATAAATTTCCACATGACTCTTAGAGTTTCTTCTTTCTTTTTAATTTCTTTTATCTGATTTTTCCTCAAATATGTTGGCTTCAAGTGCTTTATCTTCAATGTCACTATTTCTAACTTCTACTGCCTCAATTCTGCTCCTATGACTTTCTGTTGAAGTTTTCTAATTCTGGAATTTTATTGTTAATCTTTTGGATTTCTGATTGCTGTCTTTCTATGGATTCTTGCAGCCTATTAAATTTGGCAATATGTTCTTGAATAACTTTTTTAAGTTCCACTACTACTGTGTCTGTATGTTCCCTGGCTGTTTCTGCATTCTGTCCAATTTCCTTTCTTATTTCTAGAACAGTTTTGTATATTAATCTTTTGTATTCTGCCTCTGGTAATTCCAAGAAGTTCTCTTCTTCCAGAGAATTTATTGATTCTTTATTTTGGGAGCTTGCTGAAGCCATCATGGACTGCCTCTTTATGTGACTTGATAGTTACTGTTGTCTCTGAGCTATCACTAATTTATTATAATTTTATTTCGTATTGCTTAGTGAGACCTAGCTTCTTATTTTGTTTTGTTTTGATATGCCCAAATAGGCTGCTCGTGTGCACTAGTTTGGTTTTTGACACCTTTGGATCTCTAATGTCCTGTCACCAGGTTGTTAGTCTGTAACTAAGTATGTGCATACAGGAGTCTGTTAAATTTTCCTATATGGGTTCAGCTCGGGTGTTCAGGCAGTCGGTCACCAAGTGTGTGATGCAGGCTTTCACCTCCAGTCCTAGAGAGGCATGGGTGATTGGTGCAGGCACTGGACTCTGGCCATGGTGGGGGATCCCCCGCTGAGCCAGGCAGGGGGCTGACGGCTGCCCCTTAGAGTCTGAAAGGAAAACGTGTCCTTATTCTCTAGGGTGAGTACGTAGGTGAGTTTGCAGCCAGACTATGAGCATCCCACTTTGTTGGCAGTAAAGACTCGAGGGCACCACTTTTTCTTGGACTCCTGTAGCAGGTGACTAGGCACTTCAGGTGCTACCACCAGTCCTCCAGCCCCTGCTGCAGATCGATAAATGTGCCTACTTAAGCGGCAGGGCTGTTTCGAGGGTCACAAATCTGCCAGTTCACAGCTGAAGCAGTTGAAGTTAAACTTCAGCTGTTTGCCCTGTTGTACTGTGGAAGTGAGGACTAACGCTGTTGAAATGGGTCCCCACAAGTCTATACAGTGGTGTAAGGCACTCAGCGTCTGCAGACCCCTGATAGCTGTGACCAGCAAAGGAGCTGTGCCGACCCTGTGTTCCTGACTTAGGGGAGACAGCATCTTATTGGTTTCCTCTCCAAGGCCAGGAGAATGGGTCAGGCACCTTTTGGGATCTACTTCCAGCGCAGGGGACTCCTGTTGCAGAGTGCAGAGGGAGGAGGTAAAAGGGAGCAAGGTTTTTCCCAAATGGGCTTTTTTTTTTTTTTTTTAATCCCCATGAAAGGGTGCATGCATGTACCTATCTTAGCCTCTTGGGAGCTGCTCTTCACTGGTTCTGAGTGTCCAAGTAGAATCTCTGCTGCCAGGTCTCCCTCGATGTGGAAACTGCTTCCCGAGTGCATGCACAGCACAGCTGTTTGCCTGCTTCACCGCGGACCAACGTGGCTGCGGTGCTGCAGTTTCGCAGCCGCGGTTCTGGCCCTCCTCACCTCTTCCAGAGGTCTCCCTCTCCCGTACCACTCAGACGGATTTCTTAACCTTGCCTTGTTCAGGGCTCCCAGATATTCACACAGAATCAAATCACTTGTTTTTCCAGGTCTTTGTTGTAAGAGGGATATAGGAAGCATCTAACTACTCTGCCATGCTGACCACCTATTTAGATATTCTTTAATTTCTTTCAACAATGTTTTATGGTTTTCAGAGTTTATGTTTTGCCCTTTTATGGTTACAATTATTCCTAAGTATTTTATTATTTTTGATACTATTGTAAATGGAATTGCTTTCTTAATTCCATTTCCAGATTAATTGCAAATGTATAGAAATACAATTGATTTTTGTATATTGATCTTGTGTCCTGCAACCTTGCTGAACTTGTTTATTAATTTTAATAGTTTTTTAGTGGATTTCTTAGGCTTGTCTGTATACAATATCATGTCATCTGTGAATAGAGATAGTTTTACTTCTTCCTTTCTATCTAGATGCCTTTTTAAAAAAATAATTTATTTTATTTTTGCTGCTGTTGTTGAGAATATAAACAGCAGAACATATACCAATAAAACAATTTTTTAAAATTTTATCTTTTTTAAAATTGTACTTTAGATGAATGTTTAGAGAACAAACTAGCTTCTCATTGAACAATTAGTACACATACTGTTTTGTGACATTGGTTGCCAACCTCACGACATGTCAACATTCTACCCTTCTTGACCTTGGGTTCCCCATTACCAGCTTTCCTGTCCCCTCCTGCCTTCCCATCCTTACCCATGGGCTGGTGTGCCCATTTAGTCTTGTTTTGTTTTATGGACCTGTCTAATCCTTGGCGGAAGGGTGAACCTCAGGAGTGACTTCATTACTGAGCTAAAATGGTGTCCAGGGGCCATATTCTCTGGATTTCTCCAGTCTCTGTCAGACCAGTAAGTCTGGACTTTTTTTTTTTTTTTTTTTTGGTGAGTTACAATTTTGTTCTACATTTTTCTCCAGCTCTGTCTGGGACCCTCTATTATGATCCCTGTCAGAGTAGTCAGTGGTGGTAACTGGGCACCATCTAGTTGTGCTGGACTCAGTCTGGTGAATGCTGTGGTAGTTGTGGTCCATTAATCCTTTGGACTAATCTTTCCCTTGAGTCTTTGGTTTTCTTCATTCTCCCTTGCTCCAGATGGGGTGAGAACAGGGGAGTATCTTAGATGGTTGCTCACAAGCTTTTAAGACCCCAGATGCTACTCACCAAAGTAGAATGTAGAACATTTTCTTTATAAACTATGTTATGCCAGTTGAGCTAGATGTTCCCCAAGACCATGGTTCCCACAGCCCTCAGTCCAGCAATTTGGTCCCTCAGGGAGTTTGGATGTATCTAGGGAGCTTCCATGACCTTGCCTTGGACAAGTTGTGCTGGCTTCCCTTGTATTGTGTACTGGCTTACCCTTCACCAAAGTTCCCACTTTTCTACTGTCAATTTAGTGTTTTTCCATTCCCACTTCGCCCCTCCCTCGTAATCATCAAAGGTTGTTTCTTTTTGTGTGAAACCTTTCCATGAGTTTTTATAGTAGTGGTCTCATACAATATTTGCCCTTTTGTGACTGACTTATTTCACTCAGCATAGTGCCCTCCAGATTCATCCATGTTGTGAGATGCTTCACAGATTCAGCATTATTCTTTATGGTTATGTAGTATTCCGTTCTGTGTATGTACCATAGTTTGTTTATCCATTCATCTGTTGATGGGCATCTAGGTTGTTTCCATCTTTTTGCTATTGTGAACAGTGCTGCAGTGAACATGGGTGTGCATATGTCTATTCGTGTGATGGCTCTTATTTCTCTGGGATATATTCCTAGGAGTGGGATTGCTGGATCATATGGTAATTCTATTTCTAGGTTTTTAAGGAAGCACCATATCATTTTCCAAAATGGTTGTACCATTTTACATTCCCACCAGCAGTGCATAAGAGTTTCAATCTCCCCGCAACTTCTCCAACATTTGTTATTTTCTGTTTTTTTGATTCCTGCCACTAATTTTGGAGTGAGATTTTTGTCTCTTTGTGTTTTTGATTTGCATTTCTCTAATGGAATCTGGATGCCTGTTATTTCATTCTTGATACAACATTTTTTGGAATTATTTTCTTAGTGGTTTACTGGGAATGACAACTTACAAAAATCAAGTTCAGGTTAATATCAACTTAATTTCATTAATATACAAAATCTTTGTTCCTTTATAGTTCCATTCCCTTCCCATTCCTTTGTGCTGTTATTGTCATACAAATTACTTCTTTATACCTGTGTGTCCATCAACAAAAATGTATGATTATTACTTTATGCAGTTGTCCTCTAAATCATATAGGAGAACAAAAGTTATAAAATTGTAAACAAAAACTATATTTATACTCTTTTGTATTTACCTATGTAGTTACTTTCACCAGTGCTCTTTATTTCTTCATGTTGATTTGTGTTACTGTCTATTGTCTTTTTATTTCAGCTTAAAGGACTCCCATTAGTATTTCTTGTATGGCAAGTTTGTTAGCATTGAATACTCTCAGTTTTTGTTTACTTGGAAATGTCTTAATTTTGCCTTCATTTTCGAAGGACAGTTTTCCTGGACATAGAATTCTTTGAGCACTTTTATCCTTTTGAATATGTCACCCAGCTGCTTTCTGTTCTCCATGGTTTCTGATGAGAAATCAGCTCTTAATCTTATTGAGGATACCTTTTATGTGATGAGTTGCTTCTCTATTGTTGCTTTCAATTTTCTCTTTGTTTGTAATTTTTTTGACATTCTGATTATGATGTATCTAACTGTGGATCTCTTTGAGTTTATTCTTCTTGGAGTTTGTTGAGCTTCTTGAATATGTTGATTAATGTTCTTGTTAAAATTTAAGTTTTTGGACATTATTTCTTCTAATAGTCATTCTTTCCTTTCTCTCTCTCCTTTCATTCTGGTAATCCCATTATGTGTATGATGGTATGCATGATGGTGTCCCATAGGTCTCTGAGGCTCTGTTTATTTTTCTTTATTCTTTCTGTTCCTCAGATTGGACACTCTCAATTGATCTATCTTTGAAGCCATTAATTTTTTTCATCTGCCTGCTCAAATCTGTTGTTGGGCCCCTCTAGTGAATTTTTTAGTTCAGTTATTGTACTTTTCAACTCCAGAATTTCTATTTGGTCCCTTTGTATTATTTCTCTCTCTTTATTGATATTCTCTATTTGGTGAGACATTGTTCTCATGCTTTCTTTAGTTCTTTAGACTTGCTTTTATTTGATTCTTCAAACATGTTTAAAATCGCTGATTTAAAGTCTTTGTCTAGTAAGTTCAACATCTCAGCTTCCTCAGAGAAAGTTTCTATTGATTTTTTTTTTTCCTCTGCATAGGCCATACTTTCTTAATTTTTTTTGACTGTCTCATAATTATTTGTTGAAAACTACACATTTTACAAAATATACTGTACTTAAGCTTGGAAATCAAATGCCCACTCCTTAGGGTTTCTTGTTTTTGCTTTTTGTTAGTTACATTTTTGAAATAATTCTGTAAAGTCTGTATTCTTTGTTGTGTGTGGCCACTGAAGTCGCTGTTTTATTAACTTATTGGTCGGCTAATGACTGCACAAAGACTTTAAATCGTTGGAATCAACAGTCCCCAGTCTTTGTCAAAAGGCTCTGTGTGCATGTTGAGACACATTTTAAGTACTTGACCAGGTGTATATAACCTGGCTTTGCCTGGACTCAAACTCGTAGTCACTCTTTCACAGGGAAAACACTCACAGTACATGTGATATTATTGACTATTTTTTGGCATCACTTATTTACTTGCTCTGAACTACAGTGGAAAGATAGACATGGATTCATCCAATGCTAAAAAAATTAAAAAATATTAGATTCCCCATGTATTTTATTACCTGGAAGGTAACAAAACTATGCTTTAGCTAATTTCTAATTGCTCCAATCTATCTGTGCACTAAATTTGATGCTTTAGAAGAAATAATTCATTATGGTTTGTAGTGCTTAAAATTTAGGATTTGGTTCCTTAACTCTACTAAGCTATCTTTTCGTTGTGTATTTTTTATTTTTTGCTCATTAAACTACTATCCTTTCTGAGATGATCTTGAGAAATGATCCAGACATATATGTTAGTGAGGGTCATTTCTATTCTGACTGCCTATGTTGCTATCAATATAATTTATCTGTTTTTGTTTTATTAAATGTGAAGCAGTTTATGAAAAACCCACGTATTTATAAGCTATCATGGACTTTGTTATTAAAGAGGCCTTTAAGATTAGGCAAACAAAACTGTTTGCTAGTTGGAAATATTTTGGAGAAAAATTTCCCTTGGCTTAAAGCTGAAAAGTCATTTGAGTTAGTCTAGCATGCAGGTTAATGTGCTTGAGTTTGGTGAAGGGAAATGTGTGAATGTCTCAAAGACTAGCCGTTAGGATTATGAGTGGCAAGGAAGAATGGCAAAGTACAAAGAAAAAATGATTGAATTTAATAGTCTCCAAGGAACAATGTTCCAAATTTGCTTAAGCTTTTTAACTGCTTTTTTTTTTTTTTTTTTTGTACCATGGTCATTCAGGACTTTTAGGAGATTAAATAGAACAAGAATTTATGTAACTGGAGAAGAGTCACTCTAATATAAGGGGAAGGTATAAGACAACAGTAAAATACCAGCTATGGTTGAAGTACACCTGTAGTGAAATACTTCAGAATAGAACCTGACACACAGTAGGCACTGAGTCAATATTTATTGAATTTGTTGAATTAATTATACTGGAATTTATTATTATTATTTTAATTTTTTATTGTACTTTAGATGAAGGTTTACAGAGAAAACTAGTTTCTCATTAAACAATTAATACACATATTGTTTTGTGGCATTGGTTGCCAACCCCACAACATGTCAACACTCTCTTTTCTTGACCTTCAGTTTCCCATTACCAGCTTTCCTGTCCCCTTCTGCCTTCTCATCCTTGCCCCTGGGCTGGTGTGCCCATTTAGTCTCATTTTGTTTTATGGGCCTGTCTAATCTTTGGCTGAAGGGTGAACCTCGGGAGTGGCTGCATTACTGAGCTAAAAGGGTGTCCGGGGGCCATACTCTTGGGGCTTCTCCAGTCTCTGTCAGGCCAGTACGTCTGGTCATTTTTTTGTGAGTTAGAATTTTGTTCTACATTTTTTTCCAGCTCTGTCTGGGACCCTCTATTATGATCCCTGTCAGAGAAGTCAGTGGTGGTAGCCGGGCACCATCTAGTTATGCTGGACTCAGTCTGGTGCAGTTTGTAGTACTTGTGGTCCATTAGTCCTTTGGACTAATCTTTCCCTTGTGTCTTTAGTTGTCTTCATTCTCCCTTGCTCCAGACGAGATAAGACCAGTGGAGTATCTTAGATGGCTCCTCATACTGGAATTTATTATGATGGGAACATACGTGGTTGATGTTTATCTTTTTATCGAGCATGGGAAAAATTTAAGCAAGTATTCAGCCTTAACACAAGGAAATGTTCACCTTATTAATAGTTTAGGCTGACTGTGGGGTGTAGGGACAATACTTTTTGTGTATCTGTAGAGTTTGAGGCTTATTAAATAAATTTTGCTGAAAACTTGAAATCCTGGAATGAGAGCAAACCTCGGCAAGTTAATTTACAATAATGTATTAATAGTAAAACAACTCCAGAAAATTTACCTAGCCCTGGAGGCATATATTTACATTTCAAGGGAAAATGAGTTCAGGGACCTTGGAGACATCTCTAGGTCATAAAAGTTGGAGACATATCTGGTCCTTGGACTGATTCCTTTATATTCCAAAAGGGTAGAATGAAAACCCAGGATCTTTTCCGTTTTGTCTCCAAGGAGCAAAGGTTTTACTCTCTCCCTTCAGGAGGGGGAGGGGAGGCAGCTGCATCTTTCTCCTGTACATAAAGCAGAGAAAATCCATTTTTCTTTGTTCTTCACCTAGGTTTCAGACTTTGTGTGTGTAGGAGATTTGGCCTAGCTTTCATGATGCCGCCCCAGGGGTAAGAATCAGGGTGTAGGGAACTGTGGTCATTATTTGCTTTTAAAGTGAATAATAATAATCTGTCTTTGATCCAGAATACCTCATGTGTGCATTCAGAATAAAATTCATAAAGATGAATATTAAAAACCCACCACAAACAATCGTTTTCAAGAACTGTTGTCCCAGCAGCATTTGCATTCAAACAAAAACGTGTGATTTTTTAAAGCATATACAGAATGCTGAAGTACAATACTTGAAAGTAATAACATGGCAGGTTTGAAAAAGATCTTCTCCCCGAATCTGACTGACCATCTAATTAATAGGGCCAATTATGAGGGTTTTACAAAAAATAAAGCTCCTTTGAGTTGCACTACTCTAAAGAGATAAGAGCTTTTCTTTAAAAATCAGAACAAAGAATTGTTAAAATATTGAAGGGTTTTTCTTTTTGTTGTTGCTGTAAGCTTATTCCATTTGTTTTTAACTTAGAAACAACATATCAAATACACTGGGAGACAGGCCTTCCATGAAGGAAGAGCTACAGATATTATTTCATTTCCTGTCTACAGACATTTGAAATAGCTTAGAAAAACTTACATAATATTGTTCAATTCATGATAAATGAAAGAACTTTTATTTCTGATTTTTTTTATTACCTTTGTATCAAAATGATAACAAATGCAGAGAAGTCAGGGAATAAGATTCTGGAAATTAAGTTGACTCTGTGGCAGCAGAAAATAACTGACCATCATTTTCGTTTTGTTTTGCTATGAACAGCTTCCATTTTAGATGCAAGAACTGTATAGGCAAAGCCAAGGGCAAGCATAGAAGGAAGGCACATTAAGGCCCAGCTTCCTGGCTTCCATAAAGGTTTCAACTCCTTGGAGTGGCCCCTTGTGATCTAGCTTAGTTCCACACTTTCTACCTCATCCCATATACCATCTCCCTCTCCCGATAGACCTTTTACCCCAGCGGTGATGAGTTATTTATAATTTTAGAAACTTGCTGGACAGTGTCACATCTCCATGTCTTTGAACATATTGCTCTCCTCATTTAGAATGGTCTTCTTACCTTCCCAACTTTGTCTTCTTGGCAAACTCCAGTTCATCCCTCAGGGTTCTACTCGGGCATGATTTTCTCCTCTATCAAGTCTTCCTGGATTTCACTTCCCTATAACATCTTCATTACTCTTTCTGTTACTTGTACATATTTCTGTCTTTGCATGGATCATTCTATTCTATAATTTCTGTTTACATTTCTGTGTAACACATTTCTGTCTTATATTTCTTGTGACGAGCACAGTACCTATCACATAGTAGCCACTCAATAAGTGTTTTTTACATGAATTGATGAATGCATGAATGAATGAAGGCATGTACTTTTATTTTCCTGGTTCTTGACCAGCATCATAGAAAAAAAAAAGAATTTAAAGTATGAAAGGAATAACTTTAGGGCTTATCTGACCAGTCCCCTATTTGTGCAAGCATGCTCTCTACAACATCCCTACCAGGGGCTCAGCCAGGTTAACCATCTCCAGAAAGAGGTCTATACTTCCTGAGTAAGTGCATTCTATTGTTGGATAGCTTTCATTTTTATAAGATTTTGCTTATTTGTACTGTTGATCTGAAATGTGCATTCTTGTAACTTCCACCTCTTTGCTCTATGTCATCTGGAGTAATACAAAACAAGTGTACTACCTCTTCCATTGTTAAATCTTTTAACAGTCAGCATGGGGTTAGCTCAGTCTTCTTCTCTCCAGGCTAAGCATACAGTTACTTCAACCCTTTCTTGTATGTCATGGTCTTTACACCTCTCCTCATCATGGTCACCTTCCTTGGTACATTTTCCCAATAGCCCTCTGAAAATACATTATCTATACTTGAACATGGTGTTCCAGATGTGTTCTGACCCATGTCCAGTAGGGTTATTGCTTCCTACATTTGCACACATTAGCCCGAGAAGCTAATATCACACCAGCTCATCTTCCCCATCACTCCTACCACTATTTTACATTTCTGGAGTCCCTAATGCCCTTAAAAGGAAGTTATTATTTTTGTTACATATTTAGATGGTGATCTGTCCTTATTATACAGCTCAAAATACTGAGCATGGATTTATGGGCTAGTGAGCAAACATATTTCAGAAAGGAAGCAATAAACAAACTGGTGCTAAGAGATCAGGACATCATTATCTTAATGTACAAATTGGGTCTTCCAGGAAGGCTGACAATTACTTTCTGAACTGTCACTAGCTCAGTATATATAATAGAGGATGTGGATGGGATAAAGAAGTAAAGCTTTTAGCAATGTTGTTAGGTGCAGATTCAGTCTAAAGAGATACCCACACTTCACACCTCCTTACATAGACATACAAAATGATTGCTTCAGTAAGTTTTGCCAGAGTTTACTGATAAATGATGAGATAGTACTAGCAAGGTCAGGTAAAAACCAAGAAACAGAGCTGTATCTAAACTGAATCTGGCCCTCCTGTCCTTGGGAACATTAACATGAGCAAGAGGCTCTTCATCAATAGATGAAGGGACAATTATTGCACAGCTTGTTCTTTCAGGAGACACGGATTAAATTATACCCACCCAGGTGGGCAAAATGAGATCTTCTGGCACTGGCCCAAGATCCCATCTTTCCATGTCAAGCTCCCCCATGGCCACTGTGGCTTCAACTTTGTTGCCAAGGAAAAGACTTTAAAACACTGTGCAGAGGAGAACAGGGACGCCTGTCTTGTACATTCATAAAGCACTTTTAATTAGTTGCCTGGATTAAAACATAATTTTCACAGTTCTATTTTATATTATATGCACATTGACCAGAAAAGATCTATAAGAAATGCTATCCTGAAATCAGAAATCATACACACACACACACACACACACACACACACACACACACACACACACAAACACACACACACAGGCTCAGCATTTTAAGACAAAACTGGGTTTGTGCTGAGGATTTTGATGATTTTTATTACAGGAAATTCCATAGGTTTTCCTCAGCCAGTCTCTTCTCCCACACATATAAGAAGATGAATGTCTCCCAAACCACACGCCACTTACCAAATACTGATAAAACATAGCCACAGTTCAAAGTGAATTTCTACAATCTTACATTTATAAAGATTATAGAGAAAAGTCTTTGGATTCCTGATAAACACAGTAAATCCTTTACCCTTTTCTTTCATGTGGGTTAAAGCACAAGATGTGAGAATCAGTGGTCCCTGTCTTTTGGTATTTTTTTCTGTAGACATAAAGTATTAAATATTTGCTTCCTTATTCTTTGAGTTTCAAGGATAAGAATTTTTTAAAGAAATAATTCTGTGAAATGAAGAAAAGGAGCTACTATTGATGTGCTTTCTTATTAATTAACTCAAGCAATTGTTTAACATGCTTTGGCTATTGGATAAATGTTACAATACTCAGTAAATGAAGAAATGTTTTCACTTAAAATGATACTAAAGTATATAATGATCTGAAGGGTTCACAGAAACTTAGAGCCAGAAGGGGCCAGCATGATTTAATTCAACCTTGGATACTAAGAATTGTTTGTATTTCCCGACCACTGTGTGCCAGGCACTGTACTAACCATTTACATGCATTTTCTTATTTAATCCTCACAAAACATTATGAGGTTGGTATTGCGACTATCTCCATTGTTCAAGTGAGGAAACTGAGGACCAGAGAGGTTAAGTGGCTCCCTCACAGTCACACAACTGGCAAGTGGAAGAGCCATCTCTTAACCTCTGTGCTGTCCATCCCACTAATTTTAGAGAAGGAGAAATTGAGACCCAGAAAGATTAAGCTATTTTCTCAAGTTGTGTAGCTACCTAGAAGCAGAGCCAGGGCTAGAACCCCAGCCTCCTGATGCCTAATCCAATAAGTACTCTTTCTATGGCTTCTAGCCTCTAAGCTCTTCAGGAAGGTGGAACATGTTCCAGACAGTTCAATCAATGCTCTTTCTTCAGCAAAACCTAAAAACAAAAGCTGAGCAGGAACTCACTTTGGTTTTATCCTGCAAAGCTTACTTATTAAAAAGAAAATCTTTTGTCCCTTAAAACAGCCCTTCTTGGGTATGCCACTACGTAATGGGCACACACAGGCAACTGGAAGTGGGTCGATAGTGGGGCTCAGGAACAGCCGTTTTTGCACAGGAAAGGATTCAATAGACTTGAGTTCACTGGCTGCTTTAGACACTGGTTACATAGTACATCAGTTACTAAGGAAAAACCAAGAGCAGTTTCAAAAATAATTCTCAATACACCCAGACAAATATTATCTATTAAAAATAGGAAAATGTGTTTTGGCTGCTGTTCTTGGTACTTAGAGGTTGGTTGATATTTAAGTAAGGCAGAGCGAGGTTCTTTGGAATGGATTTGAGTGTATGTATTATATAAGCCTGAAGGCAACACTTGGGGCTTTAGTTGGTTGCTAGATTTATCCAAGGTTGTTGCAGGTCATAAATGAAAATCAATGAACTGGGTTTCAGATTGAACATCTAATGGTTACAAATTGTCTTAGATCTGTCCCCCTGTTTATCCTCTGGCCCCTGCATCACATTCTTTTACTGCCAGGCACAGATCAGAGCACATAGTAGGTGCTCAATAATTGTTTGCTGAGTCAATGACTGATGGGTGGTTGAGGCTTAGATTATCAAGGTTCGCAGGGCTGGATCCTGCCTTCTGGAAGGACTTAAAAAACACAAAAGAGAACGTAAAATAGCTATATATTCTCTTATAAGCCTCTTTGAAAAAAATATAAGAGGGTTTGTAAGTGTTTTTTATTTGCTGTTTTTGCTGTTGCTGTTTTTTTTTTTCCCCTTCACACACTGGGCATTTGCAGCTCCAAGCAAATCTGTGGATAGTGCTTGTCCTTCATTACAAACATGAAATCCTTCAATTTCAATCACATGAGCTTGTCACAATATGGTGTTAGAAAAACTGTAGTGTGCCCTTTGCCCATTCACAGGGATATAGAAGTGCTCACCCCCCTCCCCCCCGCTCCACTGCCTATCTGTACAGCCACCAAGGTCAAAGGAAGTCCTAAGGATGGAAGCCTCTTCCAACCAATGTTAATCTGTCTTCACTCAAGGGCAGAAAGCGGTCAGGGAGAAGCTCATCTCCGGAGACAGATGGGAACAGCAACTGAACCCTTTGGCATCATCCATTCTTCACCTAGATGTCCCCTTGGTTCAGCCTTCCATGAAGACATTTCCTGAGAGTCATTTATAAACTTGAAAGGCAGGCAATTGATCAGGGGTGTTGTTTAGATATCCTAGGGAGGACAGCTGGATTTAAAATAACCTTAACATCTACCTGCGGCTGCCCATTGCTCAGGGCTCTTTTGAGAAGGAAAGGTCATTGATGAAGCCTTATAAAAACAAGTAAATGTTAGCTTGCTTCCAGAGAGTTCATGCATTAATACCTTGAGTTTGGGCTTAGAGTCAATGTAATAATCCTCTTTTTTCCCCCAATACTAGTAAATGTCAGAAGCATGGATGCCCCCAGGTTTCCTGGCACTCCTACTCCCCCTGCCTCTTCAGGCATTAACCTAGCGAGGCATGCTTCAGGCTTTGCCCTTCAAACTCCACGTAGAAACAGAGAAAATCACTGGGACTTCAGTGGCTGATGCTTTAGGGCCAAAGGAACAGCTCATAAGATAGGGTGGATAGGCTGAAGGAAAGCGTGCGAGGGTGAGGGAGAAGAGGACTGAGTGCCTGCCAGTTCTGGCCCTGCCACTTCCCACTGTGTGCTGTTCAGAGGGTCACCTGCCCTCTCTGGGACTCAATTTCCTCATCTAGAGGGTAGATGGTCTCTGAGTCGTTTCGAGTGCCAAAAGTTTATGAGTCATTAAAATTTTTGACTTCCTTAGGATGATGGTATAAGAAAAGCAGATGAAATAAAAATAGCTTTATGTGTGGCAAGATTACCCATTTCCAGAGAGCTGGATATGAACCAGCATGATCATAAATTTCTGTGAGAAAAGCAGAAGCTGTTTGTTTGGCATTATAACTGCAAAAACATGTGTTAATCAAAATGTCATTTCCTCTCAGTAATTAAAGCCTCGGCAAGAAATCCAAACACAGCCAAAATTGTCTGGCATCAGTGTGTGAGAAGGAGTAGTGGAAAAAGCATAGGTTTGGAGTTCAAATCATGGCTCCACCATTTACTAGCTATGTGGCTTTGGGGAAGGTGCTTAATCTCTCTGGGCCTCAGTATCCTCACCTATAAAATATTGTACATTTCTCCAGATTATTGTGAGAATTAAACGAGAAAATGTACCTAAATCCCAGCAGATGCTCACTAAGTTAGTCTCTTCCTCTTCCCGCCCATTTCCCCAAAATAATACATAGAAAGCTCAGTTGCTACTCTTCAGAAATGTATCCTCTAGTAATCAAATCAACCATAACATACTTGAGACCAATTAGGTAACAGTGTCAGAGAGCAGATGAGGGGCAAAGACCCAGAGGGGTTGCAAAAAGACTAAAGTGGTCATAGAAGCTTCTTAGAGGAAGTAGGCTTAACTAGAATATACCTCATTTTTATCTTTGCAGTTTATAAAGTGTATATGTAATATATTGTCTCTAGTGAGATTTTTGTTCCAAGTGTACTAATGAGAATATGGGCTCAGAGAAGGTAAGTGACTTGTCTGTAGTCACACAGAGTATAATTAGAAGAGCTGGGACTTGAATCTAGATTTTGTGGTTCCAGGTCCAGTGCTCTTTCCAAATCAAAGATGCTGATCTTGTAGGGGTAGAGAGAATTGGTTTAGGGAGGGAGAGTAAGAGGCAGGAGGTACAGCAGGAACAGAGACACAGATGTGGAAATATCAGCCACCAGAGCAGAACTACCTCATCTTTTCACCACCGATTCCATCAATCCAGATACATCTCTTCTGCCTTCCTTGTTGTTGTACTAGTCAGTCTGCTCTTTCTTTTTCCCAAGGTGAAAGACTAGAACCGAACCTTTTAAGGGCTTGCTCCTCAATTTTCCTATTTCTCTCTTTTCAGAAAAGTTCTCTCTAGTTGCTGTCTTCACTTCCTCACCTTCCTTCCTTTTCTCAGTGCACACTTTTCAGGTTCCCAATTTCACCACTTATTTTCAAGGTCAATGATGACCTTTATTCTTGCCAAAACCAACGGTCAGTCTCAGTTTTCAGCTTTGTCCTCCTTTAGCAGTATTTGGCTTGTCTGATTACATCTCCCTTCTGAAACCTCTTTCTTATTTAGGTCTCTAGAAACCCACGCTCTCCTGGTTTTTCTCCTCTTTGGCCACACCTCCTTAGTCTTCTTTGATAGCTTCTCTTTCTCCTTCATTCAACTTCTAAATGTTGAAGGACTCAAGGATCAATTCTTGGACCTCTTCTCTATCTACACTCACTGTCTTTCTGATTTCATCTAGTCCCATGGCTCTAAGTACCATACATAGAAAATTCAGTTGCTGCTCTTCTTATGTCTCTAGACTGCCCATTTCTTATAGCCAACTACTCCACATCTCCAGTCGAATGTCTAATTGTTATTGTTGTTAGGTGCCATCGAGTCGGTTCTGAGTCATATCAGCCCTATGTACAACAGAGTGAAATACTGTCCTTCACCGTCCTCACAATCATTGCTATGTTTGAGTCTGTCGTTGCAGCCACTGTGTCAGTCCATCTCATTGAGGGTCTTCCTCTTTTTTGCTGACCCTCTACTTTACCAAGCATGATGTCCTTCTCCAGGGACTGGTTCCTTCTGACCACATGCCCAAAGTATGTGAGACAAAGTTTTGCCATCTTCACTTCCAAGGAGCACTCTAGCTGTACCTCTTCCAAGACAGACATGTTTGTTTTTCTAGCAGTCCACAGTACATTCAGTATTCTTCGCCAACACCATAATTCAAAGGCATCAATTCTTCTTCAGTCTTCCTTATTCATTGTCCAGCTTTCGCGTGCATGTGAGGCAACTGAAAATACCATGGCTCCAGTCAGGCACACCTTAGTCCTTAAAGTGACAACTTTGCTTTTCAACATTTTGAAGAGGTCTTTTGCAGCAGATTTACCCAAAGCAATACATCGTTTGATTCCTTGACTGCTGCTTCCATGGGCATTGATTGTGGATCCAAGTAAAATGAAATCCTTGACAACTTCAATCTTTTCTCCATTTATCATGATGTTGCTTATTGGTCCAGTTGTGAAGATTTTTGTTTTCTTTATGTTGAGGTGTAATCCGTACTGAAGACTGTGGTCTTTGATCTTCATCAGTAAGTACTACAAGTCTTCTTCACTTTCAGCAAGCAAGGTTGTGTCATCTGCATATGGCAGGTTGTTAATGAGTCTTCCTCCAATCCTGATGTCCAGCTTCTCAGATTATTTACTCAGCATATGGTGAAAGGATACAACCCTGATGCACACCTTTCCTGATTTTGAACCACTCAGTATCCTCTTGTTCTGTTCGAATGACTGTCTCTTGATCTATGTACAGGTTCCACATGAACACAATTAAGTGTTGTGGAATTCTCATTCTTTACAATGTTATCCATAATTTGTTATGATCTACACAGTTGAATGCATTTGCATAGTTAATAAAACACAGGTAAATATCATTCTGGTATTCTCTGCTTTCAGCCAAGATCCATCTGACATCAGCAATGATATCTCTCATTCCACGTCCTCTTCTGTATCCAGCTTGACTTTCTGGCAGTTCCCTGTCGATGTTCTGCTCTAATTGTTTTTGAATGATCTTCAGCAAAAATTTACTTGCATGTGATATTAATGATATTGGTCGATGATTTCCACATTCTGTTGGATCACCTTTCTTCGGAATGGGCACAAATATAGATCTCTTCAAGTCAGTTGGCCAGGTAACTGTCTTCCAAATTTCTTGGCATAGATGAGTGGAACACCTTCAGCACTGCATCTGTTTGTTGAAACATCTCAACTGGTATTCTTCCAATTCCTGGAGCCTTGTTTTTTGCCAATGCCTTCAGAGTAGCTTGGACTTCTTCCTTTAATACCATTGGTTCTTAATCATATGCTACCTCCTGAAATGCTTGAACGTTGGCAAATTATTTTTGGCACAGTGACTCTTTGTATTCCTTCCATTTTCTTTTGACGCTTCCTGCTTCATTCAATATTTTCCCTGTAGAAACTTTCACTAATGCAACTCGAGGCTTGAATTTTTTATTCAGTTCTTTCAACTTGAGAAATGCCAAGCATGCTCTTCCCTTTTGGTTTTTTAACTCCAGGTCTTTGCAGATTTCATTATAATACTTTACTTTGTCTTCTCAAGCTGCCCTCTGAAATATTCTGTTCAGCTGTTTTACGTCACCATTTCTTCCATTTGCTTTAGCTACCCTATGCTCAAGAGCAAGTTTTAGAGTCTCTTTTGACATCCATTTTGGTCTTTTCTTTCTTTCCTGTCTTCTCAATGACCTCTTGCTTTCTTCATGTATGATGTCCTTGATGTCATCCCACAACTCGTCTGGTCTTCAGTCATTAGTGTTCAATGCATCAAATCTGTTCTTGAGATGGTCTCTAAATTCATGTGGGATATACTCAACGTCATATTTTGGCTCTCGTGGACTTGTTTTTATTTTCTTCAGCTTCAACTTGAACTTGCATATGAGCAATTAATCATCTGTTCCACAGTCAGCCCCTGGCTTTGTTCTGACTGATAACATTGAGCTTTTTCTTTGTTTATTTCCACAGATGTAGTTGATTTGATTCCTGTGTATTCCATCCAGTGAGGTCCACATATATAGTTGCTGTTTATGTTGTTGAAGAAATGTATTTGCAATGAATAAGCAATTTGTCTTGCAAAATTCTATCATGCAATCTCCAGCAACATTTCTATCAACAAGGCCATATTTTTCAAGTACTGATGCTTCTTTTTTGTTTCCAACTTTTGCATTCCAATCACTAGTAACTATGGATACATCTCAGTTGCATGTTTGATCAGTTTGAGGCTGCAGACATTGGTAAAAATCTTCAGTTTCTTCATATTTGGTATTAGTCACTGGTGCGTAAATCAGAACCATAATTGTATTCACTGGTCTTCCTTGTAGGCGTATGGATATTATCCTATCACTGACAGTGTTGTACTTCAGGATTGATCCTGAAATGTTCTTTTTGACAATGAATGTGACATCATTCCTCTTCAATTTGTCATTCCCAGCATAGTAGGCCATGCATTTATCTGATTCAGTGTGGCCAACACCAGTCCATTTCAGCTCACTAATGCCTAGTATATTGATGTTTATGACTTCTATTTCATTTTGAAAACTTCCAGTTTTCCTAGATTCGTACTTTGTACATTCCACGTTATTATGCAGCTATTTCTTCTCATTTTGAGTCATGCCACATCAGCAAATGAAGGTCCTGAAAGCTTTACTCCATCCATGTCATTATGGCCACCTTTGAGAAGGTAGCTTTTCCCCAATAGTATTTTGAGCCTTCCAACCTGAGGGGCTCATCTTTTGGCAGTATATCAGACAATGTTCCGCTACTCTTCATAAGGTTTTCACTGGCCAACTTTTTCCAGAGTAGACCACCAGGTCCTTCTTCTTAGTCTATCTTAGTCTGGAAGCTCTGCTGAAACCTGTCCACCATGGATGACCCTGCTGGTATTTGAAATACCAGTGACATAGCTTCTAGAATCACAGCAACACACAAGCATCTTTAATTTAATTTACATAGGCATATTTAATCTAATGTGGAAAAACCAGTATTTTCTGACTCCAAGACCCATGCTCTTAACCACTGTATTAAATTATAGCTATTTCCTTGTACACTTCTATTAACGTGGGCTGTAGTTGCATATCCCACATATGGTTGCATAAACAACTATAGCCTTCATTATAGATACACCTCAACATAAAGAAAACAAAAATCCTCACAACTGGACCAGTAAGCAACATCATGATAAACAGAGAAAAGATTGAAGTCGTCAAGAATTTCATTTTGCTCAGATCCACAATCAACACCCATGGAAGCAGCAGTCAAGAAATCAAACGACGCATTGCTATGGGCAAATCAGCTGCAAAAGACCTCTTTAAAGTGTTGAAAAGCAAGGATGTCACTTGACCCAAGCCATGGTATTTTTAATCATCTCATATGCATGCGAAAGCTGGACAATGAATAAAGAAGACCGAAGAAGAACTGATGCCTTTGAATTGTGGTGTTGATGAAGAGTGTTGAGTATACCATGGACTTCCAGAAGAACAAGCAAATCTGTCTTGGAAGAAATACAGCCAGAGTGCTCCTTGGGAGTAAGGATGGCAAGACTGTCTCACGTACTTTGGACATGTTATCAGGAGGAGCCAGTCCCTGAAGAAGGATATCATGCTTGGTAAAGTAGAGGGTCAGTGAAAAAGAGGAAGATCCTCAATGAGATGGATTGATACAGTGGCTGCAACAATGGGTTCAAACATAGCAATGATTCTGAGGATGGCGCAGGACCAGGCACTGTTTTGTTCTGTTGCACATAGAGTTGCTATGAGTCAGAACCAACTTGATGGCATCTAACAACAACAATGGTTGCATTGTTAATTTTCCTTTGGTCTATTTGTTCTTATCAAAATACTAGTGACTCATACTGTACTTGAGATTTTTCATTTGAAGTACTGTCAGGAAAAATATTCCTCATGATGTACTTTGGCAACTGACATTTTAAAACCTAAGTGCAGTCCTTTCGCTTCACTCTTGTTAAGTTCCATCTTCTTGATTTGACCTATCCTCATAGCATATTAACATTTTGAAACTTAGCGTGACTATTTTCATCTAAGTCACTGATAAAAAGAAAAAAGTTTAACAGTGTAAGATCAAGAGAGCTCTGTTACACTCTAATAGAGAGCTTGCTCCATGTTGTCCTCAATCCATTAATCTACACTCTGGATACAGCTACCGAATCAGTTATAAGTATAGCTATTCCAACCACCATCTAGCCTTATATCACCATCTTGTTCTGTAAGATGTCATATGAGAATTTGTCAAATGCTCTGCTGGAACCAGATATCACAGAATGATGGCAGACTGGTAACACTGAGAATGGAAGAAGAGAGAGAGAAGATGTTTCAAAGGAACACGAACTTGATGGCATTTGGCTATGAGGAGAGAAGAGAGTCATTCACCCACAGTGCAGAAGTGTGTGCACCCTAATATCCCACAGATCGCAAATGAGTTTTTTTTGTCTATACAGTGATTTTTAAAATACTTTAAAACATATTGTTCAACAGTAAGTCTCAACACAAAAGAGTACATACTGTATGATTCCATTTATATGAAGTTCTAGAACTACCCTATGGTGGAAAAAAATTAGATTGGTGGTTATCTTGGGTTGGCAGGAGGTAAGGATCAGTTGGGAATGGGCACAAGGGAACTTTCTGAGGTGATGGAAATGTTCTATAGCTTGATAGGCATTTGGGTTATACAAGTGTATGCATTTGTCAAAATGCATCAAATGGCACACTTAATATTTGTGCGTAACACTTTTGTAAAATTTACCTCAATAACAAGAAGAAAATACTATGAACGAATATTTCGCTCTAGTTGATGATACATGTGCTGAAATATTTAGGGGAAAATGTCTGGTATCTACAACTTACTTCGAAATGCCTAAAAAAGGTGGATTGGGATCTATCTATCCATTTACCCATCCATCCATCCATCCACCCATCCATCCATCTATATGATAAAGCAAGTCCAGTAAAATGTTAATGGTAGAATCTAGGTGGCAGGTATAGGAGTGTTCACTGTAAAAGTCTTTCAACTTTTCTGTATATGTTTGAAATTTTTCATAATAAAATGTTGGGAATAAAACAAATAAGATAAAAAGTTTGATAGGTTGCTTACATTTAAAAAATGGAAGATTTCCCATAAAAATTGAGGTATCTGTCTTCACCTAAAGAATTGGAAGATCTGGCAAGACAAGTTTCTCCCTTGGCTGGAACTGAGTGGTGCACTATAGGTCCCACCATTCCTGTTGCTTCTTCAACAGAGAGAAATTGCACTGTTATTTTTTCTTAAATAAGGCCTGCTTCACTTACTTATGCTATTTGCTGGGAATCTTGCATATGGTTGAGTTTTTGACCCCTGAAGTGTGGTTAAGTGCCCAGGCTTTGGCTTCAGATGGAACCTGGACTTATCCCTCAAGTAACTTATCTTCTCTGAACCTCAGTGTCCTCATATGTAAAATAGAGATAATCTTAACACCTACCTCATAGAACTTTTGTGAAGAGTAAATGAGATAATGTATAGTTTCTAAATAAATAGGGTCCTTTCTTAAGGGTTTGAATCAAAGATGTTGCCAAGATCAGTAGTCTTGATGAGTAGTAGATAGAACAGTGCTAACTTTGACAGAAACATGGAAGTTGAGCCAGGATTTGGGGAAAAGGGTGGGCAAGGAATAAAAAGTGTCTAGTTTGAAGCAAGTAGAGTGGAGTTAATGGCTGGACATTTGAATTGCAATTTGTACTAGGCATCTGAAGATAAAGAAGTGAAGTTCACACCAAAAGTCAGGGCTGAGATAGAGTTTAAGGGTATTCCCTTTAAAGAAGTGACAGTTGGAACCATAAGAGTAGGTGAGAACTTCAAAGGAGACAGTACAGAGGTGGGCAGATGTTAAACAGTGAACCTCAAGGACCATCCACCAATCGCAAGCAGGAAGAGAAAAAAGAAGCAGAGAAGTAGGAGAAGCAGGAGTGTGTCCTCAAAGTCAAGAGAAGAGAGGTTTTTAAAGGAGCTTCCAAGAGCTTGTGGAATCATGATGTAGAAAAGTGATCTCTACCCACCTGTCAAGTAACAGAGATCACAAGACCCAAACAAAGGATCTCTGACAGCTTCTGCTTGCTGCTTCTGGGTCATAGGTTTTGATATGGCAGGCCGGCCACAGTCTTTCATATGTAAACCAAGTGTCATGTGTTTTAGGAAATAGAAGCATCATCTGTTTGCAAAGTTCTGCTGATGTTGAAGCAACATACACTGTCATAGGAAAAAGGAGTAAAATGTCTTTTTTATATCAGGCAATATCAGAACTTGGGGCAATTAGGAAGGGAGATAAGCTTTTAAAAATTTCAGATTTCTTTTCATTGTGACTTGGCATGAAACTGATTTTGAAATTAACATTACACTTGACATTAATTCATAAACATGGAACTCAAATGATATTTTGTTGGCTTTCTATATATAAAATATAGGCCTAAAATCCATGGCTGAGTTACATCCATTCCTTCAACATTCCATCACAAATGAAAATGGTCTAAGTCAAGGTAGCACTACGATTTTAAAATGGTTTTTTTAAATCATTACTTGAAAACAGTAGGAGATATAGTTATTTTAAAGCCTATAGTTAAACTCATCCACTAATGTGATTATCTAGCTGTGCTAGGAAAGAATAGGATTCTTATTTTAGCTCAGTGTCAAAGGTTTTGTTTTAGAGCAGTTTACACTAGTATTAAAGAAATGTATAGAGAATGAATTCTCAATTTCAAAAGAAAGCTAAAATATTAATTCTTCAATTGTCATTGTTTCCTAAAATTCTCTATAAAAGTGGTCTTAGAAAATGTATTTCCGGAAGCTCATGAAATTGCACTCAGGATTTCTTCTGCTCGTAAGTTTAGGCAAGCTACTGGTTTATCTGCTTAGCAAATAAAGCTATGGGAAGGGTTTTCCAAGTTTTATCTATTTCTGTTGTTATCATTTTCCACTAGGCTGCCTAGCTCACTTCTTTAAGCCTAACTTATTTGTTCCAAAGGTTAGTCTTTTTCATTTATAGTTTCCAAGTGATAAGATCCATAAAAATTTCAGAATTCATATATGGAATCAAATTCTTAAGGCTCCCCCAGAGACCAAGCTATTCAACTTTTCCAAGTGCCAGGCAGAAAGCTCTGTTTACTCACTGACAAATTTTGGTCAATTATCCAGGTAACTTCGAGTTTCCTTCTAAAAGGGGGGTAAGCACACCCTAACACAAAGAATATATGTACCTTAAGGAACCCTGGTGGTGCAATGGTTAAGTGCTCAGCTGCTAACTGAAAGGTCAGCAGTTGGAACCCATCAGCAGCTTCGTGGGAGAAAAGACCTGGTGATCTGCTCCTGTAAAGATTACAGCCTATGAAAGCTTATGGAGCACTATGAGTCCGAATCGAATCGATGGCACACAACAACAATCATAAAGGTGCTTACACTCTATTTCTCATGGGTACTATTTTAGCTCTGAAATTGCTCAGTTTTTTTCTAAATAAATCAAAATTAACATCATCACAAACAGTATGTCTTGGGAGAATAAGAATTCCCCTTAAGCATGTTTCAAAATTAGTTATAAACTAGTAAATGTTTGAGAATGAAAAAAAAAAAAAAATGACACCAAAAAGCTTTACCACAAACTAGACTTCCGCCACCCAAGTATTTTCACATGAGTTGACATCTTTTTCATCCTGAATAGTATTAAGAATAGTTTAATTAAGATCTCACAGTTTGCTTCAAATTGAAATCAAGTGAAAATTTTGTTGTATAGTAACTCATAAAAGATTTTAACAACAAAGTAAACTGGTCTTGAAAAGGAATAGATTTCAAGGGAGTCTTCTGTACTCAAATGAAAACATAAATTATGTTCCTTTGTATCTGAAGTCATCCTTCTTCTTTTACTTCATTGTTTACACACGCTAACCTATTGTACTTAGCTAAATCTTTCATGGAATTCTTTGTTTTTATGTACAGCCAACTCTTGATGATCTCAATTCAATAATTCAATTGAACAAATATTTATTGAGCACCTTCTAATGGCACAGCTAATCTAAAACAGCAGACCATTTAAAAAAGAATTCATATTTGGTTTTGTAATACATTATGATTTTATTATAAAAATATCTTGATTTGTATAGCGCTTTATAATTTTCAGAGTACGTTCACATGCATTATCTCATTTGATTTTATGCAGATTCACTTCCCTACTTAGGAGATGCTGATTTGGCTTGGGCTGATTGATATTAATATTAATTTGCATTCACTAAGCATACACTGGCTGAACAGCAGGAGCAGGCGGCGGCTGGAGTGTGCTGGGGAGAAGAGGAAGCTCGTCTGCGATTACAGCTCCAAGGTGGACAATAGAGCTGATACGCATAATAGGGCGGTAATGACCACACATACACACTGGCATATATGCCCTAATTTATTTTTCCATCACTATTAACTACTGAAACAGGCATTTTTGAGGTCTAAAATGGATAGCTAATTATGATGGGCAAATAAGATGGCATAATAATTGTGTTTGGATGAGTCATTCACTCGAGATCTAGTAGTTGAGGAAAACTTTGTGACTATCAGTATTGACTCCAGAAAAAGAATTTAAATAGAAATGAACAAAGTAATCACAGATAAGACTTTAGCATCAGCTCAGAAAGTGGAGGCTGATGGCAGTAAATCCATTAGCAGAGGAGTATTGGGAACTGGTTTTAGCCAAATTGGGAGCAGGGGCCATTTAGCTTCTGGAAGCACACTCATACTACAGCTTCACCAGAAGGGCAGTAAGAGGAGGACAGAGGATGTGAGCACCTGTTTGGAGTTTGGAATTGAATCCCAGGTCTTGTACTTGTCAGCTATGAACCTAGCTGCAAAAGCACTTAGTACCTCACAGAGGGTTGTTAAGATTCCAGGGGAGAATGTGTGTAAAGTGCTCAGCACAGGGCCTGGCACATAGTAAGTGCTCAAGAAGTGTTAGTTATTATTTGTAGCCATTAAAAAGATATTATTGCTGATCACTTATTCACCCTACAAGAGCCCTCGCACCCTCCCATGCCCAAGACAGCTATTTGGAAACAGGGCAGCTGTAGCAGGCACCATCCAGTTGGCCTGCAACAGCAGGTGCAATGTGCAGGGCCAGTTAACTAGGAGAGAAGAAAGGCCATTATTCCTTTCCCTTCTGCAGAGAGTGAAATTAGGACAGGCAGGAGTTTCAGCAGATTGGCTCAGGCAGAGGAAGGAAGCCAACCTCACGGTTTCCCATGAAATGATGAGATGATCGGAAGGGCAGGAAAAGGTCCTCATCTTCTCTTTACTGAGTATGGATCACAAGGAGGCTTGACATCCATGACAGATCTCTCTGAGTCACCTCCAGTTGCAAAAGGTGGACTTTGGGTTTGCAATCCCAGCAGCGCCAGACCAGCAGGAGAGGACCAGAGGAGGTCTAGGCCTGGAGAGAAGGACATTGAAACAAGGAGCCAAAGCAGCAAATCAGTGTGACTTGACTGAGCAAGGCCTCTGCCAGGAGAGGAATACAAATGAAAGGGGAGGACAGGGTGGAAGGAGAGATGCTCTCAGCAATAAGGAGGCTGTGAGAACTGAAAAAATGTTTTACACAGCAGTCATTTGGAATTAATGCAGTGGAACCAAAACAGACAGGAAACTTGATGGGTTAGTTCAAGTTTCTTCAAACAGGAAAGTTGCTGTTAGCCTCTTTGCGGTCTCAGACCCTTTTGGAAGTCCAATGAAAACTATGTACTTTCCCTGGAAAGAAATGTACACCTACCCACAAAATGCCATCGCAAGGGGTTTATGGACCTCTTAAGCTTGGATAGGAGTCACTGGGTAGCACAAATTGTTAAGTGCTTCCCTACTATCCGAAAGATTGGTGGTTCAAATCTACCCAGAGGCACCTCAGAAGAAAGGCCTGGTGATCTACTTCCAAAAGATCACAGCCTTGAAAACCTTATGGAGCACAGTTTTACTCTGACACACATAGGGTCACCATGAGTTGGAATCAACTCAGTGGCCACTTTCTTTTCTTTTTTTAAAGCTCAGATTAAGAACCTCTGCTTTCAGGCGATCGCTTAGACTTGGAAGTGGTATCATCAAGATGTGCTGGAACTTCCAAATCTCAAGAGATAGTAAAATAGTTGTCCAGTGCTTACCTCAGTGTTGAGTGAAATGGGAAGATGCTAGTTAAGTCTTCTCATCAGTACATAGGTCCTGCCAATCCTCAGCAACAGTACCATTTTATTATAAAACTACCAATTTCCACTGAAGGAACCATACCACTATCAGTAGTGAATTCCTCCTGGGCACAAAGGACTATTCTAATAAGGAAGAAGAAAGGAAGAGTGAAACTTCAGAAAAGACTTTCCTCTGTTGGGCAAGAGGTGGTCTCAGGATTTCAGCTCACAATCTGCCATTTACCACTTTACATTTCTCTGCAATTTCATAAAGAAGAGTTAGAACTGGGCCTCAGAGCTACAATTTATTTTATGTACTACCTTTCTGTTCCCCATCTCTGCCACCAGCACAGACTATATTGGAAAGATGGTAGAGCACTAGCTGAGCACTTCAATGGCCACAAATCGAGTCACCACCATAAATAATGGAATATTTCTTGTTTGGACACTTTCAAGTTCCACAACTCCAGAAATAGCAAATGACTTAATTTTCTTCTCCATTGACTTTAATGAAGATCCCCTTAGATCCAGCCATCCAGCAAACCTAAACTCTCAAACAGTGCTATGAGTGTTTGACTTGGAGCCGGGGTGTCTGAGAAATAGACTCTGGTTACGCAACTGAAATATGAATTTGGATTAAATGCTCTCATGACAAAGCCCTAAAATGTTAGGTGCTCATTTTAAAAGTTAACATGCTCCAAGACAACAGTGGTGGCATTTCAACCCTTGAAGCAGAGGACCCAAAACCGACAGACAGATTCTTCTTCATATTTTATTTTATTGTTCCCTCAAGGACAGCTTTAGCATCCAGCTATCATCCTGGGGTGTTTGAACACTGGAGCTTTTCCCCTTTGCCCCTGGAGGGCCAGCAAAACCAAACACAGCCCTGAGTGAGTCCTCACAGGCTTCCTGTCTGAGTGTCAGCACTCAGGGGGCCCTAGGAACCCTCCCAGCCAAATGAGCTCATTTGATGCTGGAGAACACCTGGGTGCAGAGACGGGGAAACACTTACTTTAAGAAATTGGGAGGCAGGGCATGGAAGGACGAGGCTAAAATAAGGGGAGGACAAAGACTTTATTGGAGTTCCACTCTTCCTTTCTTCTAACTTATTAGAAAAGCCCTTCGTACCCAGGAGGAATTCCCTGGTGGTGGTGTGGTTCCTTCAGTGGAAACTGGTAGTTGTTTTATAATAAAATGGCACTGTTGCTGAGGATTGGTTGGTGAGTGTCAGAAAGCACAGGGAACACAGAAGTGAAGATTCTCAGCCTAAAAGCAGAGCCCAATTTTAGGTTTAAGATTAGGATATAAATTTTCTTGGATTTAAGACATTGATGGTCTAATAATCCAACATTGCCTGGGATGGGTATGACCCTTGTATAAGCACCTTCCTTTTTGCATTTCCTGTATGTGAGCGCCTTAAGATGACATTAACAAAAATGTGTCATGTATTCATTAAAGTGCAATCACAATATTATACCAACAATTGTTATATATTCTCCTCTAATATTTATAAAATGAATTGTCATTTAATCACAAGTTTGTCCTGGGGCTAAACTAATAATTGTCATACCCTGAAAATACCTCCCTCTTGCAGGCATTTTCAGCACATGAAGACACCAGTTTCAAAATTAATTTCCCCAAATGGGGTCAATAAGAGTGACATAATTGTCAGTGTGGGTCAGCACTTCTCTACTTTGCCATATCAAGACTGAACTTAAAGGAGACCAAATGATTTGACTGAATGGGAACTATCTGGAACAGCCCAAGAGAATGGGGGGAGAACAAACACAAACTCCTGTACCTTCACAATCACAAAATAAAACTCTGTTTTTTGCATTGGCATGATACCTTGACTCCTGGGAGTCTACTGGCTTTTAATTTGGCAATGCTTACTCTACTCTTCTTGTCACTCCTCCGACTGCAAGCACATGAGTGGTTACAGGATGTTCACTTAAAAAAATAGTATATAAAGAAAATGTTCTACATTCTACCTTGGTGAGTAGCGCCTGGGGTCTTATAAGTCTGTGAGCAGCCATTTAAGATACTCCATTGGTCTCACCCTGTCTGAAGCAAGGGAGAATGAAGAAAACAAGATACAAAGGAAAGATTAGTCCAAAGGACTAATGGACCACAACTACCACTGCCTCCACCAGACTGAGTCCACTGCAACTAGATGGTACCCTGCTACCTCCTCTGATTGCTCTGAGAGGGATCACAGCAGAGGATCCTGGACAGAGCTGGAGAAAAACGTAGAACAAAATTATCACACACACAAAAAAGACCAGATTTACTGGCCTGAAAGAGACTGGAGAAACCCCGAGAGTATGGCCCCCAGACACCCTTTTAGCTCAGTAATGAAGTCGCTCCTGAGGTTCACTCCTAAGCCAAAGATTAGACAGGCCCATATAACAAAATAAGACTAAAGGGGCACAACAGCCCAGGGGCAAGGGATAGAAGGCAGGAGGGGACAGGAAATCTGGTAATAGGGAACCCAAGGTCGAGAAGGGAGAGTGTTGACACGTTGTGCAGTTGGTAACCAATGTCACAAAACAATATATGTGCTAACTGTTTAATGAGAAGCTAGTTTGTTCTGAAAAACCTTTATCTAAAGTACAATAATAATACAAAAATAAAATTATGTTTTAGATTAAAAAAAAAAGAAAGATAATAAGAGCAAATAATGTGCACGATAGTTTGTGTTTACTTAGCCTTAACTATGTGCCAGGCACTGTTCCACACACATTATCCACATCATCCCATTTAATCCTCACAATAACTCTCTGGAGTATCTACTGTTATAACCCTCATTTTACAGGCAAGAGGTTCTGAGGATGTCACCTGCCCAGGGTTACCCATTTAGTATGAAGCAGATTCAGGACTTGAATGCGGGTCTAGCTGACCCCAACACTCATGTGGTAGTGTCTTCTGCCTCCTAATCCATTAATTTATATACAAATATTGTTTTGATAGGTTCATTTAAGCTCTCAAGTTAATAGAACATCACTGTTGTGGGTTGAATTGTGTCCCCTCAAAATATGTATTAAAGTCCTGGCCCCTGTACCTGTACATGTGATTCTGTTTGGAAATAGGGTTTATCTTTTGTTATGTTAATGAGGTCATGCCAGAATATGGTGGGTTCTAAGCCTAATCATGTCTGAGTTATAAAAACGGCAGTATAGACACAGAGAAACACACAGGGGGAAGACAGATATCTTGTGTTGGTCGTCTATAAGCAAAGGAACACCAAGGATTGCTGGTAGTCACCAGAAACTAGGAGAGAGGCTCACAGAAGGAATCACCATGTTGGAGACCCTGATTTGAACTTTCAGCCTCCAGAGCTGTGAGAAAATAAATTTCTGTTCTTTAAACCCACCCACTTGAGGTATTTCTGTTATGGCAGCACTAGCTCACTAAGGCAATCACAATACTAGGAGGTCACTGGCCCGAGCATTTGGTGACACCGGGGCTCAGAATCAACATGCTGCATGCTGATCCCCATTTTACACTGTATACCTTATCGTCCTCACCTACACACTTGTGCCCCTTGGACTCAACTGTTCTAATTTAGGATCTGGAAAATCCAATCTACTAGTCCTGAGGCTTTTCTTCCCTTATGAGCTATTCAGTCAGCTTGGGATATGGTGTGAGGAAAGGAAAGAGAGGTAAGAGAGGATACAGTCTTTGTCCTTGAAGAGCTCACGTTCCATCTTGTCTGGATTCAAGGAACTGATTGCAGAAGCCTGTCTCCAGCACTGCTGGGTAGCTGTACATAACAGTCTGCAGGAAAGGGCAGAGAGAAAGCAGTCTGAAACAAACATGCTGTGGAGTCAGTGGCCCAGAGGGAGCCCAGAGTGACTTGTTAAAGGCACCAAATCCAACTAGTCTGCTCAAAATCTTTTTTTTTCTCTTTTTTTTCTCTTTTTTTAAGGTATAGGGATTTGGACTTTTCCTTATAGTCTCCACCCACCATTAGATAATTCAAGCATATGAAAACCATCAAACAGGTCCTTTGCCAATTGTTATGCTTTTAAGTACATCATCGGGCCCTTCTTCCTAGTCTGTCTTAGTCTGGAAGCTCCTCTGAAACGTGTCCACCATGGATGATCCTGCTGGTATTTGAAATACAGGTGGCATAGCTTCCAGAATTACAGCAACACACAAGCCATCACAGTATGATAAACTGACAGACAAACTGACAGGTTCATGCAGAACTTGTACTTAGACCAAGAAGCAGTCATTCTAACAGAACGAGGGGATGCTGTGTGGTTTAAAATCAGGAAAGGTGTGCATCAGGGTTCTATCCTTTCACCATACTTATTCAATCTGTATGCTGAGCAAATAATCCGAGAATCTGGACTATATGAAGAAGAACAGGGCCTCAGGATTGGAGGAAGACTCATTAACATCCTGCCATATGCAGATGACACAACCTTGCTTGCTGAAAGTGAAGAGGACTTGAAGCATTTACTGATGAAGATCAAAGACCACAGGCTTCAGTATGGATTACACCTCAACATAAAGAAAACAAAAATCCTCACAACTGGACCAATAAGCTACATCATGATAAACAGAGAAAAGATTGAAGTTGTCAAGGATTTCATTTTACTTGGATCCACAATCAACACCCATTGACGCAGCAGTCAAGAAATCAAAAGACACATTGCATTGGGCAAATCTGCTGCAAAAGATCTCTTTAAAATGTTCAAAAGCAAAGATATCACTTTGAGGACTAAGGTGCACCTGACCTAAGCCATGGTATTTTCCATCACCTCATATGCATGCGAAAGCAGAACAATGAATAAGGAAGACTGAAGAAGAATTGATGTACTTGAATTATGGTGTTGGCAAAGAATCTTGAATACACCATGGACTGCCTTGGAAGAAGTACAGCCAGAATGCTCCTTAGAAGCGAGGATGGCGAGGCAGTCTAATATACTTGGGATATGTTATCAGGAGGGAGGACATCATGCTTGGAAATGTAGAGGGTTAGTGAAAAAGAGGAAGACTCTCAATGAGATGGACTGACACAGTGGCTGAAACAATGGGGTCAAACATAGCAATGATTATGAGGATGGCACAGGACCGGGGAGCATTTTGTTCTGTTGTACATAGGGTTGCTATGAGTCGGAACTGACTCGATGGCACCTAACAACAACACCGTGTTTAAGACGTGGAGATGAACTTCTGGAACAAGTGTGTGTCTTGTAAATTTGGTCACAAGTCAAATATGTCTGTAGCTAATCAGAGAAATTCAAGTACAGCCTTTGCTGATTGATAGGCATGACCAAACAATTACCCACACTCTATAAAGTGACCCTCCATGTAACCACCCACATATTTGCCAATATCTGGGAGAAGCACGCTATAGTTCAAAGTCTGGTGGAAGCCAGAGAAAGCTCTGAAAAAGCTGGGTTTTTTTCCACTCCAGAAATAATATATTGCCCATGACCATCATTTCTTAATCTCCCCAAAGAACCAGCCTTCAAAGATTCAAATAACTACAAGAGGATTTAGAAAGTCAGACCAGAAAGAGTCACAGGCAAAGATTAGTGTCAGAAAGGCTGACAGGTAAATTGTCATTATGATGTGCTAGGTAGAGAGAAACGTGAGCAGCCCGTTACTAATTTCCCTCATTAATTTCCCCTAACACTGGAGTGGTCCAACCCACATGATCCAATTCCATAGATTAGAAAGAAAGCAAAAATAATAATGGCTATTAATCAAGCTTACTGTATCACCAAACATATTATCATTATTTAACACTTAATGAGCACCCATGGTATGCTGGAAGTTGTTTCTTCGCAACAACGGCAGCTTATTTTTTTTTTTCATAACACTTCATGGAAAGTGAGGAGCACAATATAGGAGTTCAAGTTTATTTCAGGCTTCCAGTTCCTGAGAGGTAGGGAAGAATGCAACTGGGGCTAGGCCAGATTTGTAAAGCCAGTGAAGAGAGCATTCCTTTCAGCTGTTCTTTGCTTCATTGGGGCTAGAAAAGAAAAAAAAGAGAGAGAAAGAGAAAGGAAGAAAGCCTGCCACACAGGGAATCAGATCTGGGGAAAGCAGACAAAATTCAGAAATAGGGAAAGCCACCCCCATTTTAAATAAGGCAAATGCCTTGGTCCTGTGTGGAGAGATGTTCGTTGAGCAATTATGCATTGGCACCTGGACAAGTTGTACCAGAACATTCTATATGGAGCAGCTGAGTCCTTTCCACCTTAGGAAAACCTTCTGGTCTCTCATTCCCACTGCTCCCAACCCAGCACAAGGCCTGGCCTGCAGTGGGAGCAGTCAGAATTGCTGTTTCCGTGTCTCCTTCTTAGACCACAAGCCGACTGGAAATGTGTGCAGAATCTAAAAATAGGCACTAGTATTGGGTTCAGGAGCTGGTTTGAATAGGTGTGGGAAGGAGCAGCTAGAAACTACTGAGTGGAGAGCCAATACCTCAGACAATGTAGAAAATACAGAAGTCATCTGGAATCCCACCCAGAAATAACCACTTTTCACATTTTAGAGTAGTTTCTCTTTTTCTCTTGATTTTGATGGTCCATCGGACAGTGTCTGTCTTTCACCACCTTTCCCTTTCTTGTGGAGGCAGTGTGTCAAGACTCCCCAGCAATCAAGTAGCACCCATTTCCTTAACATCTGATAGAGCTGCTAGAATCCTGAAAGTGGGAAATGACCTAAAAGTCATGTTGTCCAACCCTCTAGTTTTACGGATGAGGAGACTAAGGCCCAGAGAAGGGAAGTGATCTCCCAAAGTTGCACAGCTAGTTAGTAGCAGCGCCAGGATTGGAGCCTAGGTCACTCTAAGTCCAAAGTTGGACAATTAGTCACAACACACACATATATAGAAGAAGCCCCCTTCCCTTCTCAGAAGAAACAAGACCCGTTTATGAAAAGATGATCTATGCTATAAAATGCTGTGGCTACTTTAAGTTGAGTGCTTCTTGTTTTTTTGTAGTTTCTCTGATGCCTGTTTTAAATGTCCCTGTGCTCCAGGCATATCCATCAGAAGGGAGAGAAATTAGAGTTTTCAGAAGGCTGGGGGGGCAGGAGCCAAGGAAGTACAGAGGGAAACATATCTCCCTGCCAAAGGACAGGACTTCAACATATGGGGTGCTTTGGTCTTTTTCTAAACATTTCTCATAAATCTTCTAAAGCCATGGTTCTCTCATGTTCTTGTCTCAGAACTCCTCTACACTCTTACAAATTACTGAGGACCTCCAAAGAGTTTTTTTTTTTAAATATGACTATTGCTATGTACCATATTAGAAATTAAAACAGAGAAAATAAAAATATATTTATTAATTTATTTACAAATATGAAGAAGCCCATCATACATTTTTTTAAATAAAAATAAGTATATTTTCCAAAACAAAAGAAACTGTAGTGTGAAGAGTGGCACTGTTTTACATCATTGCAAATCTCTTTAACATCTGGCTTAATAAAGAAGACAGCTGGATTCTCCTATCTGCTTCTGCCTTCAGTCTGCTACTATGTTGTTTGGGTTGCAGTATATATATATATTTTAAAAAAGTTACGTAGATATGTAGTTGGAAAGACAAGGAAAGGGTTTTGGGAACCTCCAAGGTTACCCTAACCCCACTTTGAGAATCCACTCTTTGAGCTTTGTTGTTCTAAAGTTTCCTTGCTACCTGTAAACATTATATGCGGGCCACATCTATGCCAAAGAAAAACAAAAAAAGTGCCCAGACCTTTTAGGAGGAAAAACATTTCAGAGTTCCCAGACCACCACAAAAATAGAGTTGGCCTAAAAGAATAGCTCTTTATGAATTGAATCAGTTCAGAAAGCTAAATAGCCTGACAGCCTAGGCTCAGAATGGGCTAATTTAAGGATTGGCAGATAGGAGCATAACACGAACTTCTCCCTAAAGTGCCCAGCTGGAGAGGGCCTTCTTAAGCAGCCTTATTTTTATCTTAGATTCTGAAAATGGCAGGGCCAATTAAACACCCACTCCTGTGTTCCAGGCTAACCCATTATGTTTCCATTCAAGCTTCATTATTATTAAAGGTAATTGGAGGCAGAGGAGCAGAGTCCAAAAAATGCCCGTTGAAGCACTCATGCTTTTTTAGAGAGAACAGGAGAATATACTTTGACAAAGGAGAGAATCTTGCTGATTTCTGAGATTTTCAAATTTGAGGTGGAGAGGGTTTGTTCATTTATGATTGGCAAAATACAACTTCCCGACTTCGAAAGGGTAGACGAAGTTTTCTCAACATCAGTTGCAAAGTAACACATAACACTTGGTTTAAGATTCTACCTTATTAGAGGATTGGGGCAGGATGGGTGGTGGGTGGTGGGAAAACATTGTGCTTCTTGAAGGCCCAGGTTTGGGAGAAGCTTAAGGTCTGGGAAACCAAATCATCTACTTTTAGTGTAATTGTCAACTGATCCCTGGAGACATATTTTGAAAGAATAAAACATGAAATATGACCTGAGAAACTATATGCCACCCACATGGACCACAGCCTACACAGCCCCGAGACCAGAAGAACTAGATGGTGTCCAGCTCTGATCAACTACTCTGACCAGGATCACAACAGATGGTCCCAGATACAGCAGGAGAAAAATACAGAATGAAAAATCACATCTATAAAAAAGATCAGACTTACTGGCCTGATAGGGACTGGAGGAACTCCTGAGACTATGGCCCTAAGACACCCTTCCGACTTGGAACTGCAGCCATTCCTGGAGATTGCCTTCCAGCCAAACATAGACAGCCCTATAAAAATAAAAATAACACCCAAAAAGAATGTGCCCCATAGAAAAAACAATTATATGAGACCAAAAGGGCAACATTTGCCCAAAAGTAAAGATGAGAAGGCAGGAAGGGGTGGGAAAAACAGAAGAAAGGAAACAGGGAACCCAGGGCAGAAATGGGGAGATTGTTGATACAGTGTGGGGATTGCAACAAATGTCATGGAACTTTGAGTACAATTTGTTGAATGGGAAAGTAATTTGCACTGTAAACTTTTGCCTAAAACACAATAAAAAAGCTATATGCCACTTAAGAGTGCGTAGAAGATGTTCTTCTCTCAAGACTGCCAAGGGGACTAGCAAAGGCCCAAGTGGAGGGCAGCTTTTGGAGAGGATAGGCCCTGCCTTCCCCATGGCAAGATGGCCTGATACTAGCACTAGCCAGCTTTCCTGCTTGCCACTGCCTGTTTCCTCCTTTGGTAACATCCTGTCTCCTGCTCATGTCGTCTCCAGGAATACCTGCTGACTTTCTAAGATGAGAGAAGATAAAAATGGGCCATAAATTGCATGTTCTTCTGCTCTGTGCTGGCTGTGAGGGCTTTGTGCAGACAATGAAGAGAAACCATCAAGGGGGGCTTTTCAAATATACAGATGGGCATCTCACCACTTTCTTCCCCTTCTTCTTGCCTCTTACACCAACACACACACACACACACACACACACACACACACACACAGATGCTTCCACGTCAGGTATTGTGCACTGCTATTCTGGAAGGTGGCAAAGTTAGATAGCTGGGTAAACATTAGCCCAGCTAGGACGTTTTTGTGGTGAGACAAAATTTTATGTTTTATTGAAGCGTCTGTAATTTGGAAGCTCATTGTCACTGCTGTTCAGGCTCTCTGGCTAGGAATGGTTAAAGGAAAGTCAGAAGTCTACTTAAGTGATTAGAGTCATCTGGGAACTATCTAGGGTACTCATCAGCGTGGGAAAGCGGTCCTCAGAGTGAGGACTATGGCATTTCTAGGACTGCTGATATGCTCTGTGACACCTGTACTGTCTTAGTTGGGCTGAGAAGTGCTATGTGGATATATTCTGTCTGTCTGTGTCCGCCTCTGTATCTCTCTGTCCCTCTCCTCCCCTCTCCTGTCTCGCTCTTTGTCACCTACACATGCCCACACTTCAGCACCAGGGAGCCCTATAGAGGCTAGTATTTATCCCACCTGTTTGTCTACTTCTGTCTTTGGATCCCCTGCATCTCAGCTGCCACTGACCCTGTGGAATCTTTTGCCAACACCGGCCACCCTGGGGTTTGGAGCACTGCTGTCCCAGTTGCTCTAGCTCAGCCTCTCTTTCTCTCCCCCCATCAGACCCAACCACTCACCTCTGGTAGCCGTCCCAGGACAATGGCAGATTCTATAAAGAGTGTTTGAGGAATGAGTGAGATCTAACGGCAAGGGCTTAGCTCTTCAGATCTCTGGTCTTGTCTCTGCCTTTGATTTTCTGAATGACCTTTGACTTCACCTTCTCCCTTCCTCCCTCACTGCAACATAGACCATCTCACAACTGCTATCCCAGGCCATCTCTGAGAACTCCACTGCTCCAGACCTGGCAGATTTCCCCAGATGCTCTAAGCTTGTGATGGTTTTGGTTCAGTCACATGAGGCATGTGAACAGGACTCAAACTTCAAAATGGCTTCCTCAAGCAGCAGGGCTGTTTGTGGAAGAATATAATAGGTTGTCAAAAAGAGAAAGCTGATTTTCTAAAGGCTGCATGATATAATGGCTTTGGTGTCTTCCAGAACTCCTAGTCCCTGTTCTGACACTTACTCGCTGTGTAATCTTGGGCAGTTATTTAATATACCTCATGTCTTAGTTTTCTCATTGTAAAATAGGGAAAACAGCAGCCCCTACCTCCCAAAGTTGGTGAGAGGATTAAATAAGGTAATGTGTGTTGAGTGCCAGGCACTCAACATTCGCAAGGACTCTCCTATTGTCCACTTTCTTTCTTTATGTGGAAGCAATATCCCTACTTTTCCTGATTAATCAACCATATAACATAAACTGATCTACATATAATGAAGAAATGTTCAAATTCATAGTTTGGAAATTTCCCAGTTTCCTCACTCAACTTAAACAAAACAAAACACAATAAATGATAAAAGTTATGATAGAGAATGTTTCACTCAACTTTAAGAGCACCAACATATATGTGAATCTTCATATACATCCTATAATAATAGAAACCTCTTAGCCCCGTAAGATCCTTTTGTGGTATATGTCCATTATATAGAGAGAGACACTGAGGCCCAAAGACATCTGGTCGTAACTTACTTTGAGTGTGGGCCAAATGCTGAGCAGACAGTGGGATTCCAGATCCCGGAAACTGATCGTCTAGCCTGCAGGCCATACTGCCCCCAGTGTACTAGAAAGTATGGTCTAAGTTGTGGTGGGGGAGGGAGGGGGAAGTTGAAGTCAAAGGTTATTCAACAAATCAAAGGCAGAGACAAGACCGGAGCCCTCAAGTGTTAAGCCCTTGCCATTAGATCTCACCCATTCTTTAAAAACTCTTTATAGAATCCGCCATTGTCTTAGAAAGGCTGCCAGAGGTGATGACAGCAGTAAATAACCAAATCCCCACAGTCATTCTTCATTGATTTGCTGAACGCACTTCTAATCTTGTTCCCATCCTCTCAACAGCACTAGTGGCTTTATCTTCCCACTCCTCTTTTGTTTCAGGCTTTCCCCTTCTTAAAGTCCCACAGAGTAACTGTCAAAAAATAATCTAGGAAGCACGCACATGGCTTGGGGCCTGGAGTTGAATTCCCAGTCCTTGGCCTGTGAGCTGGGGAATCAGCACTTGTCGTTCTATGCCAGTCTTATCCTTGGCACTGAGGCTTGGAGAGGGAGAGAACACTCACTGAGCCCGGGTCCTTAAGAGAAGCTGGTAGCAGTTGGGTCTGTCTAATGCCATAAGTAGCCAGAGTGGGTTCTTTGAACACCTTAGTGAGGTCAAATAGGAGAAATTCTGGGGGAGAGTCAGGGAAAGAGCCTTCTTAAAGTGCTAGAGGGAAAATGAAGTGGCTAAGATGAATGAAAGGACGGGGGCTGTGTGTGTGAAGCTTATGTACACCAGTCTTCTTTCTCCCAGGAGTTTATCAGCTAATCACAATGTGGTATTAGCCTCAGCCATCTCATAATTAAGCACTGATTCTGAATGAAGCTGGTATTACGGAATAATAGCTGAAGTCAGAGCCTAGGATGTCTCAGTGTAAAGTTAAAGTTGTTTAATGTATTAAGAAGGTCAATCATCAGATAACGTCCATCTCCAATGAATTTGATTCCTGCAGCATTAGCCACGTAAGTGAAAGATTTTATTTAAAAAAATAATTCAGATAGCTTCTGCTGTCATGAACGCATCAGTGACTGTGTTACTGATAAAGCACAATTCTTTTTTCTCAAAAGTACAAACCATGAGTAAAGAAAGCAACCCATGGATTCCAGTATGTTTAATGTTTTGGGGGCTGATGGATGAGGGTTGTGCTAAACTATCCCCTAAATTTCTAAAAAGATTATTTTTATTTGTTACACCTCTTCTTAAATAGAAAAAATTCTACATAACAATGATCCATGTTAACAATGATAATAGTCCTATAAGGTTGCTATGAGGTAGTTCTTCAGGTAGAAGGACTGAGGGGATGATATCAGATGGAAGTATGCATCTACACAAGTAAGTGAAGAGCACCAGAGATGGTAAGTACATGGGTAAAGCTACAAGATTTTGTTTTCTTTTTAGATCTTTTAAAAAGATAACTGAGGACTTCCAGGCAACATGGCATTACAGTCAGAAGTACCACGACGTCCCTCCACAGCAAAGATCAGAAAAACTAAGAAACTAAGTCAAACAAAGTCACACGTCAATCCTGGAACCGTAAGCATCAAATGAAGAGATAAAGAACTCAGCCAAGCACCAAATGGAATACGAAACTGACTGAGAACAGAGAGCAAGGAGAGATACATGCAGAGGTCCTCTATCAACTACTGCAGCACAGATCCGCCATCTTGGACTCCTATCGGAGGTCAATGAACAGTGGGTATAAGAAAGCAGCTTCTTGGAGCTTCCAGCAGGAGACAGAACAACCAGTAACCAGCAATATAGGCTTTCCCACCCCCCACCCCTCTTCACCCCCACTTAGCCTCCTCTGCTTCCTGCAGCCACAGTCTCTTGGCCAGGAAGCACTAGAGTCACCCCGGTGTTGCTTGGATTCCACCCGCCTTCACTGGCCAGCTCCCTGAGTGCCTTTTGTTGGCTATTGGTGTTGCTTTTTTCTGCTTCTTTAGATTTCTTCCTTACCTCTCACCACCTCCGCTTCCTTTCTCTCAAATACCTGGCTGTGTACGCCATCTTTGTTTCTTCCTGAAATGCTGAGAAACACCACTCAACTGTGAAACTGCTTCCTGGCCTGTGCTGCCATGTTGGTGGGACCCCCCAGGGCTTTTTTGTTTGCTCTGATTTGTTCTGTTTTGATGTTTGTTTGTTTTCTTTTTCTTTTCTTGGCTTGAGAGCTCCTTCTAGCTGGGCAGTACTGCGTGGCTGGGAAGCTACTCCCTTACTCTGTGCAGATGCATAGGGACATCCCTGGGGGCATTTCTTTTTTCTTTTTCTCTTTTTTTTTTGCTTCTTTGTTTTGTTTTCTTCTCTGTCTTATTCCTTTTTTGTCTTTCTTCTTTTCCAGTTTCTCGATTTAGTCATTTTTTTCTTTTACCCTTTTTTTTTATTTTTGTTTTTCCCCATTTCTCAGTCTCTCATCTCTCCACTCCAATAGCAAGCTCCATTAGCACTCTTTTTTGTTGCATGTATGTTTTTGGCTCCTGGTCCTCTCTCCTCTCTCTTATCTTTCCCATACCCATCTAAGCTCCAAACATCACAATCTACCCCCTCCTTCCTGCCTACCTGCACTGTGCGCTGAACATCACACTCCCAAGCAGCACAGGCACAGCCTACTGGAACCTTCCCTGCACTGATTCCCGGTCCACACTGTCAGCCCTGGTACGTGCCATAAAAAACCCATCCCAGCAACTCCCCTTCAGCTGGACCTGCCCTGCTGTACCGTACCTGAGTGACTGACACTGCCCATTGGAGAAGGAGGTGAAAAGAATCATGTCCACAGACGAGCAAACAACAAAGAACGCACAGCCCACCTGCTCAGATAACCAAATAAAACAAAAAAGCATAACGAAACAAACAAATCCACAGTCAATAAACAAGAAAAATAACCACTGAATGCCCCAAAGACAGCAGACAATATCAAAACATTTACAAAAACAGGACAGGATGGTTCTAGTAGGCATCCAAAATAAAACACCAGACGACCTTCCAGTAGAAGAAAAGGCTCTAGAACTAACTGATAAGGAACTCAGATCTCTAATATTCAGAATTATCCAAGAGTTGAAGCAAAAATCAGACAAAAATGAGGAAAAAAACAGACAAATTCATGGAAAAGGCAGACAAATTCATGGAAAATAGACCAAAAAATGGAAAAATTCAAGAAAATAATACAGGAACAAAATGCTAAAATAAATTCACAACTAAAAATCACACAAAAACAACAATTAGAAATCCAAAAGATAAACAACAAGATTTCAGAAGTGGACAGTGTCATAGAAGGGCTGAGGAGCAGGTTTGAAATGATAGAAGATAGGATCAGTGAAATTGAAGACAAACACTTGGATAAAACTCTGAGGAAAAATCAGAAAATAGAATGAAGAAAAATGAAGAAACCCTGAGAATTATGTAGGCTACAATCAAAAGCAAAAATCTGCAAGTGATTGGAGCTCCAGAACAGGGAAAGAAAACAGAAAACACAGAGAGGATCATTGAAGAATTGCTGACAGAAAACTTTCACAATACATGAAATATGAAAAGCTGACCATCCAAGAAGCTCAACGAACCCCACAGAGGATAGACCCCCCAAAAGAAAATCACCAAGACATACCATAATCACACTCGCTAAAACCAAAGACAAACAAAGAATCCTGAAAGCGACTTGAGAAAAACAAAAAAGTCACATACAGAGGAGAAACAAGAAGACTAAGCTTGGATTATTCAGCATAAACTATGCAGGCAAGAAGGAAATGGGATGACATATATAAAACCTTGAAAGAAAAAAATTGCCAGTCAAGAATAATATATCCTGCAAAACTCTTTCTCAAATATGATGGTGAAATTAGGTCATTTCCAGATAAACAGAAATTAAGGGACTATGTAAAAACCAAACCAAAATTACAAGACTTATTAAAGGGAGTCCTTTGATCTGAGAACAAACAACATCAGACCACAGGCTGAATATAGGACACACGAATGTACTAGCCAGATACCAGCCTAGGAAATGAACTCTTAAGGACTATGCAAAACCAAAAGAATTACAACAGGGCACCTGATAGGTTAATCTGTAAATGACAACAACATCAGAACAATAAAAGAGAGAATAAAGGGTGTAGGTATAGAACCTTTTAATGGAGAGGAAAGCAAGGCAATATCAAGTAATAACAGACTGGTTCAAATGTAGGAAGATAAGGGTAAATTTCAAAGTAACCACAAAGAAAGTTAACAAACCTACTCATCAAAATAAAGAAGAAAAACATAAAGTCTCAGTAAAAACAAAATCTACAAAAACAAAAGAAATGAAAAAAAAATACACAAATAAAAGGAACTCACCACAGGAGGGTAAGAGGAACAAAGAAAACGTCAGCACCACAAAAAAAAAAAAAGCACTACAAAATGTAATCCCACTCCTAGGAATATATCCTAGAGAAATAAGAGTCATCACACAAATAGACATATGCACACCCATATTCATTGCAGCATTGTTCACAATAGCAAAAAGATGGAAACAACCTAGATGCCCATCAACAGAGGAATGGATAAACAAAGTATGGTACATACACACAGTGGAGTACTATGCAACCATAAAGAACAATGATGAATCTGTGAAGCTACTCATAACATGGGTGAAACTGCAGGAAGAAATATTTGGATATTTTGATACCTCTCTCTCAACAATTAATAGAGCAACTTTAGTCAGAAAAATCAATAAGGATTAAGATCTCAACACCACCATCAACCAACAGGATGTAACTGACATTTGTATAACACTTCACTCAATGGCAGCAGAATACACATTCCTCCCGAGTATGCATATACTGAATATACTATGGACTGCCAGAAGAATGAACAAATCTATCTTGGAAGAAGTACAGCTAGAATGCTCCTTAGAAGAAGAATAGCGAGACTCTCATCTCAGATACTTTGGACATGTTATCAGCAGGGATCAGTCCCTGGAGAAGGACATCATGCTTAGTAAAGTAGAGGGTCAGGGAGAAGAGGAAGATCCTCAACAAGGTGGACTGACACCGTGGCTGCAACAATGGGCTCAAGCATAACAACGATTATGAGGATGGCGCAGGACTGAGCAGTGCTTCGTTCTGTTGTACATAGGGCTGCTATGAGTCGGAACTGACTTGACAGCACCTAACAACCAAGTATGCATGGAACATTTACCAAAATAGACCATACTCTGGCCTATGAAACAAATGTCAATATATTTAAAAGGCATTAGCTCATACAAAATACATTCTCTGAATAAAACGCAACTAAATTAGAAACCAATAATAAAAAGATATTTGGAAAACCCTCACATATTTGGAAATAAAATAATGTACTTGTAGATAACTCATGAGTCAATGAAAAAAATCAAAAGAGAAATTAGAAAGTAATTTGAACTAAATAAGTATAAAAACACAACATAAAATTTGTGTAAAAGCAGTACTTAGAGAGAAATTTATAGCACTATATACCTATATTAAAAAAGAAAAAAATCTCAAATCAATGACCTCAACTTTTACCTTAAGAAACTAGAAAAAGAGGAGCAAATGAAACACAAAATAAGTAGAAAAAAGGATGTAGTGGAAATCAGTGAAATAGAAAAGCAATAGAGAAAAATCAATGAAACCAAAAAGTATTTCTTTGAAATGATCAATAAAACTGATAAACCTCTAGGCAGACTGATAAGAAAAAAAGAGAGAAGACACAAATTACCATTATTGGGATTGAGAGAAGTGACATCACTACTCATTCTACAGATATGAAAAGGATAATACAGGAATATCATGAACAACTTTATGCCAATTAATTTGATAACTTAGATGAAATGGGCAAATTCCTTGAAAGACACAAACTAACAAAGCTCACTCAAAAAAAGTTGATAACTCAAATAGCCCTATATCTATTAAAGAAATTAAATTTATAGTTAAATACTTCCACAAAGAAAACTCAAGTCCCAGATGTCTTTACAGGTGAATTCTACCAAACATTTTAAGAAGAATTCATACCAATCCTTCTCAAACTCTTCCAAAGTATAGAGGAAGAGGGAATACTTCCCAACTCATTCTATGAGGTCAGCATTACCCTGATACTAACACGAGACAGACATTACAATAAAAGAAAAAGAAAAAAAAAACTACAGCTCGATATCTTTCATGAATATAGATGCAAAAATTCTAAAAAAAAATTTAGAAATTGAATCCAGCAATATGTAAAAAGGATAATATGTCTTCACTAAGTGGGTTTGGAAACCCTGGTGGTGCAGTGGTTAAGTGCTGTGGCTACTAACCAAAAGGTCGGCAGTTCAAATCCGCCAGACACTCCTTGGAAACTCTATGGGGCAGTTCTACTCTGTTCTACAGGGTCGCTATGAGTCGGAACCAACTCAACGGCATCGGGTTTTAAGGGGGGTTTATCCCAGGGACGCAAAGTTGATTTAACATTTGAAAATCAATCAGTACGAGTCACAACTTTTGTTGTTAGGTGCCGTCGAGTCACCCATGTACAACAGAATGAAACACTGCCTGGTCCTGCGCCATCCAGATGATCGTTGCTGTGCTTCAGCCCATTGTTGCAGCCACTATGTCAATCCATCTCTTTGAGGGTCTTCCTCTTTTTCACTGACCCTCTACTTTACCATGCATGATGTCCTTCTCCAGGGACTGGTTGGTCCCGATAACACGTCCAAAGCATGTGAGACGAAGTCTTGCCATCCTCGCTTCCAAAGAGCATTCTGGCTGTACTTTTTCCAAGACAGATTTGTTCATTCTTTTGGCAATCTACAGTATATTCAACATTCTTTGCTCACACCATAACCCAAAAGTGTCAATTCTTCTTTGTTCTTCCTTATTCATTGCCTAGGTTTCATATGCATATGAGGCGATTGAAAACGCCATGGCTTGGATCAGACACACCTTAGTCTTTAAAGTGACATCTTTGCTTTTTAACACTCTAAAGAGGTCTTTTGCAGCAGATTTGCCCAATGCAATGTTAACAATGAAAAAAAATACGAGTATCTCAATAAACACAGAAAAAGCACTTGACGAAATCCAACATCCATTCTTGATAAAAACTCTCAACAAACTAGGAATAAAAGTGAGCTTCCTCCATCTGATATATATACGTCATCTACACAAATCCTCAGCTAACATCATGGTTAATGGTGAAAGACTGGAGGCTTTCCCCTTAAGATCAGGAACAAGAGAAGGATGTCTGTTCTCAGCACTTCTATTCAACATTGTACTGGAGGATATAGCCAGTACAATAAGGCAACAAAAAGAAATAAAAGTCATTCAAATTGGAAAGAAGTAAAACTATCTCTACTGGCAGATGACATGATGTTATATATAGAAAATCCTAAGGAGTTCACTAAAAATCTATTAGAATTAATGGACAGGTTCAGGAAGGTTTCTGAACACAAAATCAATATAGAAAAGTCAGTTGTATTTCTAGCCACTAGCAGTAATTAATTCAAAAGTGAAATTAAGAAACAATTCTATTTATAACATCAAAATAATAAACTAGTTAGTAATAAATTTAACAAAAGAAGTGCAAAACTTGTATGCTGAAAACCACAAAACATTGCTGAGAGAAATTAAAGAAGATCTAAATAAATGGAGATATTTACCTCATCCATGGGCTGAAAGACACAATATTATTAAAATTTAAATTATCCCAGATTGACCTACAGGGTCAACACAATACCAGTCAAAACCCCGGCAGGCTTTTGTTAAAACTGACAATCAGATTTACAGTTTGTATGGATGTGCAAAGAAACTAAAATAGCTAAAAAGCAACTTTGCAAAAGAAAAACAAAAGTGGAGGATTTTAAGAATTATTATAAAGCCCCAGTAATCAAGTCAGTGTGGTATTTGCATCAAGATAGACAAATAAGCAGAAGAAAGAATCCAGAAATAAATCCATACAAATACGGACAAAGGCACAAATGCAATTCATTGCAGAAAAACAACTTTGATTCATACCTTACACCATATACAAAAATTAACTGAAAATGAACCATAGGTCTAAATGTAAAACCTAAAACTATAAAACTTCTAGATGAAAACATAGGAGAAAATCTTTGTGACCTTGGGTTAGGCAAAGATTTCTTAGACATGAGACTGAAAGCATAATCCATCAAAGAAAAAACAATTGATAAACTGGACTGCATCAAAACCAAACACTTTGGCTTTTCAAAAGACACTGACAGGAAAATAAAAGGACAAGCTACAGACTGGGAGTAAATATTTGCCAAGGACATACTTGATGACGCACTGGTATCCATAATAAATAATTAGCTCTCAGAACACCACAATAAGAAAAAAATAATCCATTAAAATGGAGAAAAGATTTGAACAGATACTTCACGGAAGAGGATATATGGATGACAAATAAGCACATTAAAAGATGCTCAAGATGATTAGTCATTCCAAACCAAACCAAACCCGATGCCGTCTAGTCAATTCTAACTCATAGCAATCCTATAGGGCAGAGTAGAACTTCCCCATAGGATTTTCTTGGCTGTGATCTTTACAGAAGCAGACTGCCACATTTTTCTTCCATGGAGCGACTAGTGGGTTCAAACTACTGACCTTTTGGTTAGCAGCTGAGCACTTAACCACTGCACCACCAGGGCTTCTTCATTAGTCATTAGGGAAATGAAAACCAAGACCATCATGAAATACCAACCACACACCTATTACAACCTATTAGAATAGCTAAAATTCAGAAGACTGACCATTCCAAGTGTTGACCAGGTTGTAGAGGAACTGGAACCCTCTTATATTGCTGGTAGGAATGTAAAATGGTACAACCACTTTGTAAAACTATTTGGCAGTTTCCTAAAAAGTTAAACATATCTACCATATGACGCAAACGTTCCATTCCTAGGTATTTACCCAAGATAAGAGCATATGTCTATACAAATGCTGGTACATGAATGCTTATAGCAGCTTTATATATAACAGCTCTAAACTGAAAACAACCCAAATGTCTATCAGCAGGTGTACGGGTAAACAAATTGCGGTGCATGAATGAACAAATTGTAGAATACTACTAAGCAACAAAAATAAAAAAACAATGAACTATTGATACATGCAATAACATGGATGAAGCTCAAAATAATTATGCTGAATGAAAGAAGCCAGACAAAAAAAGATCACATACTGTGTGACTCTGTTCATATAAAATTGTAGAAAATGCACATTTAGTTTCTAGCGACAGAAACACATCAGTGGTTGCCTTATTGCGGATGAGGGTGGGCAGGGGTGGGAGGAATAAATTACAAAGGGGCACAAGGAAACTTTTAAGGTTGATAAATGTGTTTATTATCTTGATTATGGTGATAGTTTCACGTGCATATATATACTTCGACAGTTATCAAAGTGTACAATTTTAAATATGTTAAGTTTAATGCATGCCAACTAAACCTCAATAAAGCTGTTTAAAGAAGAACAAGAGGGAGATGGAGAGAAAGAAAGAGAGAGAGAGAGAAACAAACCGTGGCATTGGAGCTAGGTCCCTTCCACCAGGAAGTATAGGCCTGAACCTGGCTAGGGATTGAGGAGTGCCAGAAATAGATTTCTTCCTCACTCAGTTTGTGAGCAAATACCAGGTCCTGGCTTTTAAAAGCCTATGTTTACTTTTACTTTCTCTGCCACTACTGAGGATTAAGGGCTTCCTTTTGCAGGGCAACTGCCTTGGGGAAAATAGCCCCGGGTCTGAAATTTTTCTCATACCTAAGCCCATCCTCAAAATAATTGCACCAGTTCGGGGTGTACAGATGCATTATTGTAAATGTAGATGCCACGAAAGCAAGTAGATAAGCATGTCCATGCAATAGAATTTTGTAATCCAGCCTCACCCAGAAATGGGAGACAAGTCAGATTTTGGATCCGCTTGTCCTGACCTTCCAAGACTCATCCCAGTGAGCTCTGGTCCTGGCTGTTTGGACTGCTACACTGTCTCTTGATTTTTTTGGTCCCCCTAGTCTCACATACTTTGGACATGTTATCAGGAGAGATCAGTCCCTGGAGAAGGACATCATGTTTGGTAAAGTAGAAGGTCAGCGAAAAAGAGGAAGACCCTCAAGGAGATGGATTGACACCGTGGCTGCAACAATGGGCTCAAGCATCACGATTGTGAGGATGGTGCAGGACTGGGCAGTGTTTTGTTCTGTTGTACACAGGGTTGCTATGAGTCGGAACCAACTTGACAGCACCTAACAACAAGTCCTTAAAGGAAGTAGATTCCCTGAGATAGGTTTCCCAATTAGTAACTGCAACTCAGGAGCCGAAGTCTCACGTGATAGCAAGTCCAAGCTAGTTCCTATAGTTGGTGAAAGAAGCTTTGCGATATTTGTTGACAGAATGAATACCTTCATGACAGAAAACATCCTCTTTCACTTGTAATAACAGACATTTCTGTGGAGATGCAGAGTATACAGAGGTCCTTTATCTCATTTGATTGTTGTAAGAACCTTTTGGAGAACCATCATTGTTTGTCCTGTATTACAGATGAGGAATCTGAGATTTGGAGGGAGTGAAGGTGACTTGCCCAAATTAACAGAGCTAGTGACTGATAGAATCACGATTCACATCTAAGTTGGGCCAATTCCAACAAAGTGTACTTGTAAGATTAAGTGATACAATGTTTACAAAGTGCTTAGCACAGAGCCTGGCTGAGATCAAGCTCTCAAGCTTCCTCTCCACCAAATCCCAGGTGTTTCTTCCTACACCCCACCATTAATGAAGGGAGGGGAACATAACTCATTCTTACGCTCTCCTCTCATATCTCTTAGTCTTGCTCATCCCCAAATTTGGATCCCAACTATCATCTTTTGTTTAACTGGGCTTAAGTGCTCTGTTGCTAACTGAAAGTTTGGAGGTTCAAACCCACCCAGAGGTGCCTTGGAAGAAAGGTCTGGTGATCTACTTCTGAAAAATTAGTCACTGAAAACCCAGTGGAGCACAGTTCTACTCTGACATACATGGAGTCACCATGAGTCAGAGTTGACTTGCCGGCAACTGGACTGGTATACAATTTACCCCCCCTGAGAAATCTTTTTGCTCCCTCAGCACCCATCGACTCTTCAAAGCTGCACCCTCATTAGGTCGCACATGTAAACACTGCCGTTGATCAGAATAGCCAGAGATTGTAGCTTACTAATTAGAGTTTCCTGTTTGTCTCTGGGCTTCGACATCAAATATCCTAACAAGAAAATAAAGGTTTATTGACCCTACTCAAAACTGTATCCCTTCCTTCAATAAGAACCTGAGTGGCACCAGAAGTCCAATCCAAAATCACTTCTGGTGGGCTCTATCTGGGAAGACTTCATGCTAGAACTGTCACTTGGTTGGGTCTTTGGGAAAGCAGAGTTCAACAGGTAGACTGGGGAGGAGGGAAGGTTTTAGAGGCAATTTAAGCAGAAAAAGACATGGAGGCAAGAAAGCAGGGATGAATTTTAAGCAGAGGAAGTAATCCCATTCGGCTAGAATAATGGTGAATGGGAAGACAAGGTCGTAGTGGAGGTGAACATGGTGGCGATAATGATGGCAGTGGTCATGCATGGCCTTGAAGGAAATGGAAAAAGAGAAAATGTTGAAAAGCTAGTCTACAATCAGATTATGGGGAGGGTTTTATTTTTCTTTAGTAATACAGAAGGCATCGAGATTTACCAAAGTTTGCTAAGGGAAAACTTACGGTCCAAAATACTTCTATAAATATTGATCATATATTGTTATTATTAAGGATGATAATAATACCATTTAGTGTAGCCATGACCAGACATCTTGCCTCTCACCTTGACTTGGAAGACTGCAGGACAACAGTTACCCAAAACATAAGCTTAAAGAGTGTTAAGAAGCCTATCAAATAATTATTATAAAATATTCAAAAAAACAGGGGCAGGTGTGGTGGTTCAGTGGTAGAATTTTCTCCTTCCATGTGGGCTCAATTCCTGACCAATGTCCCTCATGCATATCCATCACCCATCTGTCAGTGGAGGCTTGTGTGTTGCTGTGATGCTGAACAAGTTTCAGTGGAGCTTCCAGACTAAGACAGACTAAGAAGAAAGGCCTGATGATCTGCTTTCAAAAATCAGCCAGTGAAAACCCTATGGATCACAATGGTCTGATACGGTAACAGATTATGGGGATGGAACAGGATTGGGCAGCATTTTGTTCCATTGTGCATTGGGTACCCATGAGTTGGGGACCAAATCAACTGCAGCTAATAATGTTCAAACAAACAGGATTTTTCTTTTGCCTTTTTCCATAAAATTTCCCCACAGATTGAGCATTTTGAGTACTTTGGGTAGGAGAGTAGGCTCTTTGATGCTTGGGGATAAAATGTAGGGTCTTTAGGCAGGTGTGCTTGTCTCTCACTCAAGGCTGTGGCCCTGGTGCCACCCCTTCCTTCCCCAAACTCTGATTCTAACTTCATTACCCTCCGTTAACTGCAAATATTCTCTGCACAGCCTTCCACAAGCTGGCAGCATATTTCTGCAGCAGAAATAGATTTTTCATTATGAATCAGTCTCAGTATGCAGCAAAGTGATGACAGTGGTTGTCTCTGGGTGGTGAGATTACAGATGATCTTTCTGGTTTTTTTCTTTCGCTTATCTGTATTGTTTGTTTTTGCTGCAGTGAATATGTATTAGCAAGTGAACAGAGACATAATACAAGTGGTTCTAAAGAGGATTCAATTTCATTATAATGTCAAGAAAATAAAGCTGGATACAAAATTGTCAAAGCAGTATCATCTCCACTTAGTGAAAGAGATAAATGACTAGAACAAACTGGAAGGAAATATACCAAAATATTAACAGTTGTTTTTGGGGATCAGGACTCTGGGTGCAGGGCTGGGCAAGGGTGAGAAAGGGAAGGCTCTAAGGGCATAAAATTCAAGGAGGCACTCACTCCCAGGGTCATTCAAGAGTAGGATCAGCCATTGAGTATGAGTGCCTCTTTAAATTTGGGACCCTAGGCAATTCCCTTGTCTCAGTCTAGTCCTGGCCCTGCCTGGGTGACTGAGATGTAAAGAGGTTTGAACTCTTTAAAAAATCCATTTACCAATGACCATTGATTGTATACAAGGGCAGCTTCCGGCCTCAGCTGGAGCTTTGTCTCAGCACTGCCTAGAATTCCTGCATGTCCCTTGTCAACTTCCATTCCATTCCCCTTGAAAGTTATTTCAAACCTTCTCCACTCTCCTTAAATGACCTCTTCACATCACTCCCTCATTGTCAGTAACTGACTTTGCCTCCTGGGTCCCGGCAGAAATTATATGTCACTTTCAAACTGGTAATTGAAACAAGTTTAATGAAGGAACGATTTACAAGGTGGGGGTCGTTTTGGAAAACCAACAAGACATCATGTAGACCCTGGAGCTAGCAACAGTGGGGAGTGTTACAGCCCTAGGCTTGCAGGGGCTAGAAAAACAAGCGTTTATCAGAACCTGCTGAAGGCAACTGTATAGAGACAGCTGTCTGACAGGACCTGTGGCCATTGCCAGGGAGAAATTGTCAACCTGAAGCAACGCAGTAAGGAGGGAGCTGGGTCTCACTCGCCTCATCCTCTCCCATCTCCTGTTGATGCCTCCCTCCCATTGACCAAACCCAACTTGAAGTTCCATACATGTCAGCCTCCTGCAGGTGGAGAAGGCTAGAGTGTGAATCTGGAGGGGTATACCTCATATTTCAAGGAAAATAGAGGCTATTGGGAAGGATCTCCCTCAACTCCCACAATTCTCTCCTGCATCCCTCTCCAGCTTTTCCTCTTTCTTTCTCATCACAATGGAAGAGGTGACCCTAGTCCTCTCTGGAGCCGATCCCATGCTCTGGTCGTCACCTGTCCTGCCTTTTCTAGGACCTTCCACTATCAGTTATCCCACCTCTCACTTCTGTCTTCAAGCTTTCTCTCTATACAGATCCCTTCATACTTGGGCCTCTCCTATCTTAAAAGCAAGCAAACAAAACTAAAATAAAACATGTCTCTCATGACTCCATGGCCTCCACCATTATCTCTCTCCTCTGTTTCACAGGCAAGGTCTTGATGGAGTAATTGATCCTTGGAAGCATTTCCTTACTTCTTCACCTCCCATTCACTCACTAACCAACTGCATTCTGGCTCCCAACAAATGTAAAACACACATTTTTTGGTCCTTGCTCTACTTCATCTCTGCAGCATTTGGCATTGGCTAATTCCTCCTTTTGAAAACTCTCTTCAGCCTTGGTTTCCTATGGAAGGCAGGATAGTATAGTAGTTAACAGCATGTCCTTTTGAGTCAGAGACATAGGGTCAACCCAGTTCTGTGTCCTGGGGGAAATTACTTAATCCCTCCGAGTCTCAGTTTCCTCAAGCTTGAAATTGAGATAGTAATATTACCCACCCTAGAGGGTTGTTGGAAATACGGTCATTTATATGAGGTGCCTATCACAGTTCCTGACATACAGCAAGTAGTTTATAAATGAAAGTGATATCCGTGACTTCACTGACTCCTGTTTTCCTGCAACACTCTGGATACCCCTCATAACCTTTTTCATTATCTCCTCTCATGTGCGTTCCCAGGATCTTGATTTTTTTTATTCCTTCTTTTCTTTATCCACACTGCATGAGTGAACTCATCAAAAAACCACTGCTTTAACTATCTTATATGCTGTTGACTGCCAAATTTCTATCATCCATACAAATCTCACTCCTTAGGTTCAAGACTGCCTATTGGATATACCCAACTGGATGTCCCCCTGGCATCACAAGCTCCACATCTCTAAAACCACACACATAATCTCCCTTTCATCTTTTCACCAGTGCTCCTCTTGCAGTACTCCTTATCTCAGGGAATAGTACCAAATACCAGAAACCTGGGCTCCATTCTTGAGGCACCCCTCTCCCTAACTGCTCCCTCTAGTCCAATCAGTCCACCACCTGTTGTCCATTCTACTTCTTCATGTATTTTGGATCCCTCCACTTCTCCTATCACTACTCTTACTGCTTAGTTCATACTCTCATTACTTCTTACATGATCACTATAATTGATTCCTGCCTGTGACTAGTCTGCTGCACTCCTCCCAACCCCTCATCCCCACCTACCAGAGTGCTCTTTTGAAAATGTGACTCTGATCATACCACTGCTCCTCCTGGTCTTCAAGATAAAGTTTAGACTCTTAGCCCAGCATATAAAGCTCATCATGACCTGGTTCCTGCCTATTTATTCACATCTCTCCAGGTTAATCTACTACCTCTCCCCTAACACCTACTGCACACTCAAGTCATACCAAGTATTTCCAGGCCAACCAGCTCTCCATTCTCACTTAAGAGCTATTGCTGTCACTTTTTTCTCCTTGGAAGATCTTCCCTCCATCTGCTCCCCAAACCCCCACATCCTGTCTCTTGCTTCTCCTGGATAGCTTCTACATACTCTTCAAGACTCAGCATAAATTTCACTGCTTCTTCAATGCTTATTTTGACTTATCATTGAATCTACCATGTTGTATTATAATCTTTGATTTGCTTCAGTACTCTAGATCATGGGTCAGCAAACTATGGTCTGCCATCTGTTTTTGTAAATGAAGTTTTATAGGAACACAGCCATATCTATTCATTTGCGTATTGTCTATGGCTGCTTTCGTGGTTCAGCCACAGAGTTCAGTAGTTGCAACAGAGACTACATGGCCCTCAAATTCTGACGTTTTTACTTTCTGCCACTTTACATAAAAGGCTTGCCAAACCTTGCTCTCCATCAGTGGTTCTCAACTCTGGCTACATATTCAAACCACCTGAAAATACCTTGATGCTCAAATCCCAACCCCAGAGATTCCCACAGGTAGTAAACAACAGAGTTGTGACTTGAAGTCAAGTTTTGTGATTCCAGAACCTGTGTTCTCTATCAAACCGCTCTCTGTGTCATTTTGAAGAGTCTCAAGCCACTTGTTAGAGAAGAACATGAGCTGGTTTGCTGAGAATGAGACAGTTATGGCTGTGGGTGAGAAGAACATTTTTTAAAAAGCAGGAAGATAATAATAATAAGGCTACATGTAATAATAATAACTTCAGCACTTACCAGTGCCAGGCACTGGGCAACAGCTTTATATGCATGTTGTTGTTAGGTGCCATCGGGTCGATTCCAACTCATAGTGACCCTGTGTACAACAGAACGAAACACTGTCCAGTCCTGCACCGTCCTCACAATCATTGCTATGTTTGAGCCCATCGTTGCAGCCACTGCGTCAGTCCATTTAACCGGGTCTTCCTCTTTTTCACTGACCCTCTACCTTACCAAGCATGATGTCCTGCTCCAGGGACTGATCCCTCCTGACAATATGTCCAAAGTATATGAGATGTAGTCTTGCCTTCCTTGCTTCTAAGGAGCATTCTGGTCATACATCTTCCAAGACACTTTTGTTTGTTCTTTTGGCAGTCCATGGTATACTCAACATTCTTCTCCAACACCACAATTCAAAGACGTCAATTCTTCTTTGGTCTTCTTTATTCAACGTCCAGCTTTCACATACATATGAGGCAACTGAAAACACCATGGCTTGAGTCAGGTGCACCTTAGTCCTCAAGGTGACATCTTCGCTTTTCAACACTTTAAAGAAGTCTTTTGCAGCAGATTTTCCCAATGCAATGCGTCTTTTGATTTCTTTGACTGCTGCTTCCATGGGTATTGATTGTGGATCCAAGTAAAATGAAATCCTTGACAACTTCAATCTTTTCTCTGTTTATCATGATGCTGCTTATTGGTCCAGTTGTGAGGATTTTTGTTTTCTTTATGTTGAGATGTAATCCATACTGAAGGCTGTGGTCTTTGATCTTCATCAGTAAGTGTTTCAAGTCTTCTTCACTTTCAGCAAGCGAGGTTATGTCATCTGCATAATGCAGGTAGTTAATGAATCTTCCTCCAATCCTGATGCCCTGTTCTTTGATATGCATAATCTCATTTAATCCTTACAACCTGGAAAAGAGACATTTTGCAGGTTAGTGGGATTATTAAAATAACCTAGTGAAGAATTTAGAGATGAATGAGAAAGTGAGAGGAACCCTGTGGGCTTTAGGTTACCAGGAGGCAAGAGAAGCTGAAGGAGATGCTGAAGACAAATATTATCTACCATGAAATGTTAACTGAGGTCAGCTTTGCCTATATATAACAAAAGCAGCTACTATTACTGTTTTATGCCAGGTACTTAATATATATTATCTCAGTTAATTTTTACAACCCTTGTGAATTAAGTATTACAATCTCCATTTTACAGATAAGAAAATAAGGCTTAGAGAGGCTAAGAAAGATTTTTCAAGGTCACATGGCTAGTGAGTGGCAGAACCTGGATTCAATCCCAGATCTTCTTGATTCCAAAACTTGTGATCCTAACCACAACATTATGAATGAATAAATAAATCATATGAAACACGGTGTTAAAGTGAAACCATTTTTGTCTCAGCTGCAGCCGAGATACCAAGACTACGGCAGTTTTAGAAACTGGTTTTTATTATTAATCCCTTTCTAACATTGAGGGTATGAAAGAGGAACCCATGAAGCAGCCCATTGCTTCAAGAGGCAGAGCATAGGGATCATCGTCCAGGCTCCAACACTTGGTAGCTGTGTGACTTTGGACAGTCCACTTAACCTTTCAGAGCCTCAATTTCCTTATCTGAACCTGGAGGTTTTACCTATCTCACAAAGGTGTTAGGAGGATGCAGCAAAGTAACAAATGTGAAAGGTTTTGCTATACACGTGCAAGAGATTATCATGTCAAAATTTACAGAATTTACAGAAAAATAGAAATCTCAGAATTGAGGAAAATCTACTAAAACTTATTTCAGGATGACCCTAGTATGTATGTATGTATATACTTACACATACATCTATGGAATGAGGCTCAACAAATCAATAATAATACTTTTGAGGCAGTTCATAAGAAAACCTGGTTGGCTTTGTTTGTTTGTTTGTTTATTTTGCAAAATCCAATAGCTTTTAATAGTTACCTATAAACAGACATGCTGTTTCCATGACTTTTTGATTCCTCATGCTGTTTGACATTATTCTAGAAACAATGCTAGCATCTCTCTCCCTATTATAAAACACAGAAAGAGATGTAAACATATGAGCATATTCAAACAATAGTGGTGTGTGTGTGTGTGTGAGAGAGAGAGAGAGAATGTGAGTTACTTTTGAGCTGGTATTAATCAATAATTGAACTATTGCCAACACCTCTGAAGTCCTTATCATTTGTTTTATGTGCCCTGGTGCAACAGTATTGTTGCAGGAAACCATCTTCTAGACTGTCAACAAGAAACGTTTAAATCTTTTGCCTTCAGAAATAATAAACGGTCCGTTTCTTCCAGAGCCCCTTTCTTTTCTAAGCTGCATTTTCCTCCATTCCTGCAGAAAAACTTCATCCACACCTAAATTCTGCTTCAGATCTGAATTGTGGAAATGTTAACACTTTGATTTCTCATTACCAAAAACCAAGATGGTTGCAGCAAAAACATGAAACTCATGGCGAAGAACCATCCTATTTTGTCTCCATTTTGTCTAACATTAAATGGAGAATTGAGCTAATGGTCACTTGCCAGTTGCTACATCTCTACTTCAAAAACAATGACCAGTATACACACTGGTAAAATCCTATTTTAAGACACTTGAAGAGACATTCAACAATCCAAATTATGATGCTTTCCCCCAATCCAGTTGAAACATAAGCACGTATCACATGTGCTTTCTATTTTCCGTGGGGTGGGAATGAACATGTATGTAGTCCAAGAAAGTCCCAAAGAAGAAACTCCTGGGGCAAAACATGCCATTTACTATGTTGCCTTCTCTCTATTGATGCAATTGAAGGTATCAAAAGACAAAAGTATTAATACAATTACATTTTTTATATTATGTGTGTGTGTAAGATCCCTATCTGAGGGTTTGGGGCAGTTGGGTTGCCAAAAGATAGGGTTCAAATAAAGTCCTGTGGGTATCTTTGTGAATTTCCCAAACTGAGTCAAGCTAAGAGGAGAAGATGGTACTTTTGACAGTACAGTGATTCACTCTACTTTAAATGGACAAAATCTGAAAATTTCACAAAGCACTTGGATGTACCCATCCTCTAAATTGGCTTTACAGCGATTTAAGCTTGAGGAGTTTCAATGGAGCATTACGATGCCTTCCACCGAACAAGCACACACCGTGTGTTAGATACTTAGTTAATCCTTCCAACCACTATATGGGGTAGGTTCCAGTATCATCCCCATTTGACAAAGCCCAAAACTGACAGAAGTCAAGACTTGAAGAACAGAGGTTTCAGGGAGTGAACTTCTAATGTTCTCTACCACTTTGTGACCTAGAGGTGGAAATGGGTACATCACAGGCACATCTAAGGTCACATCTGAAAGTGACATCTCCCTCCTCTGAACTCTCATTACCTTTTATCTGTGCTTCTTGCAGCCCTTTACTGCATTAAGCCTTAAGGTGTTTAGTTTTGAACATCTCTTATCTTCTTTCCTAGACCATGCAGGATCCATGTCTGATCCATTTGCATAGCCAAAAGTGTCTAGCACAGTGCCTGACACTAGAATAGACTTCAATAAATAATAGTTAAATGAATGAATGATACCTTGACCATGGCCATTTCTTGGGATCTGCTGGGCTTGAAGATGTTTTTACCAAAAGAGAACTGTAAGCTGCTGAAACACCTGGAAGGTTGCTAGAATCACTGTTTGTGTGTGTATTTGACTACATCTTCAGTTTGAGTCACAATTGGTAACTCATAAATCCAGTCCCGCTCCATTAGTCATTTCCCTTTGGAGAAGGAATGGAAAATGGCGGTGTGTGTCAGCCCTGGTTGATTGGTTGTGGCTGTCTGGAGCACTTTGGGCAGAAGGGTTCTGAGACCAAATCTGGGCTCAATGGGACAAGACTTCTGGGACAACTGGTAATGCTTGTTGTGAATACAGTGGAGTGAGTGTAGGCACAGGTGGCCCACATTTGCCATCCTTTTTTAGAGTTTGCCCTCAGAGCCTGTTTTTTTATTTTCCCATATAGTTTACCAGTTTACAAGATACGGGTCACAATAACTACAGAATCCAAAGGTTGTGAGTTCCTAAGCATACTTACCCTCTTATTTCTCATGAACATTAGAGATCCACAATACTTTTTGTCTAAACCTGACATCAGTGAGGCTCCAATGTGATAATGGATGTGAACAGGATTGACAAAGGTAAAAAATATCACACAGGTGTAAGAGGCTATCATTCCCTCACTTCTATTGCAATGGTTCTCCAAGTGAAGTCTCTGGACCAGCAGTACCAGCATCTCCTGGGAACTTGTTATAAATGCAAATTCTCAGGCCCCACCCCAGATCCACTGAATTAGAAACCACTGTTCCAGGATCTCTAAATGACCCAGATAGCTAAACACCTCTGAATTTTGCCTTTTCCCCAAAGGAAGGAGGTATCTTATTGCTAGGATCAAGCCCCAAAATAGGAACTCCATCAGGACCAAGCACCTTTCAGTTCTCTAAGGACGTGCTTATTCCTAAAATAAAAACAAAAACAACTCCATTTCTCTTCCCAATCTGTCCAATCAAAATATCGCTAACCCACTGGGAAAATCATCACATTTCATTATGACTAACAGGATATTTAACATGGAGTTTGTGTCCAAATGCAGTCATTAGACAATACTCTTTTTGGTTTCACAGAATGATAATCATATCCCAATAAATGCTAAATGAAGAGGGTCTTTGGAACGTGGATCTCACACTGGAGAGCTCATTCTTCTCAGCAAAGCAGCGTTATGGGAATAGCTTCACCACCATTATACTAAATTGTTCAGAGAGAATTGTATTGTGATATAATAAACAGCTAGCATTTATCACTATCTTTTAAGCATGTGCTAAGGGCTTTATGTGAATGCTCTCATTTAATCTTAACCATCCTTGGGGGAGGTACTATTATTGTCCCCATTTTCTAGATGAGGAAACTGAGGCTCAGGGAGGTTATGGAACTTGCTACCCAAGATCAGATGGTGGACCTTGAATTTAAAACAGGATCTATTTCTTTCGAAAGCCTAAACTCTATTTCTTAACCACTGTGCTGTAGGAAATCTTTGATTCAGATTCTCTGGGGAAGACCATTTTCCTTCCCTACTCCAGGCAGTGCAAACAGAGCTTATTTCCTCCTCTCCTGCCCATTAAACACAGACACACACATGTGTTCATGAGAGAGAGAGAGAGAGAAGGGGGGAGGGAGAGGAGAGGGAGAGGGAGAAAGAGGAAGGAAGTTGCCTGATTTCCTAGGGATTAGCATTTAGAAATAGACTTAAGTAGAGCAATAGGGGTTTTAATAATCCTTATTGTCTTCCTTCTATCTAATCTAACTCTGAAAACAAGTTTCTGAGGAAGGTTGTGGAATTCTTTTCTCCTGGTGATTCTTAAAAATTAAAGAGAGCAAATCTTCTTACTGGGACGCTTCAGTTTAGCCTCTCCTCAGGTTTTATCTAAGTCTGAGAATTTGGATGAATGAAGGAATTAATCACAACCCAATATTGCTTATTCCATGAAAAATGTTGTGATAAAATTAATACTTCCTTTTGAAAGAACAAACCATGTGGTATCTTAAAACAAGAAAAAAATTATCTGCCCACAAGGAGTATACAATTTAGATGAAGAAGGAGATATATTAATTCATTAATTCTACCATTAACAAACATCGATTGAGTTCCTATTACGCATCAATCACTGTGCAAGGAAATATAGGAGATATAAGTGTGTAAGACTCAATAAAGATGCTTTGAAAGGCCCATTTGGACGTGGGACATTTTGCTGCCACTCGATCAAAATGCCAGTGTCAAAACAGCTATATCAGAATGTCCTGTGCCCCTTTAAAATATGGTCTTTGCTATCAATAATATATTAAAGAGTCCTACGTCTGTGAAGTATCTGGAATAGGCAAGTGTATATAGACCAAAGTGTATTAATGGTTACCAGGGGTGGGTGGAAGGGAGGGGAGAAGAAGGACTCATTTCTTAGGGGACACTGAGATTTTGTTAAGGGTGATGGAAAAACTTGGAAACGGATAGTAATAATAGTGAACAACCGGATGAATGCAATTAACATCACTGAATTGTACATGTAAAAAAATGTTGAAATGGCAAATGTTTTGTTACATGTATATTTACCACAATAACAACAAAAAAAGTTTAGAGCCATGGAAGAGTAATAGTGCCAATGTGTTGGTGCTTTACCTGTATTGTCACTAATCTTTCTCACAACACTGAAGCATGGATATCATCCCCTTTTTACAGAGGAGGAAACTGAGGCTCATAGAAGTTACATAATTTGTGCAAGATCACACATCAGATGACAGACTGAGCCAGAACTTGAATCCAGTTCAGTGTATTGTTTTGGGCCAAACCAACCCGGCAAGATTTAGAAAAGGTAGGAGATTTAAGACCTGGGATACCCTGAGCAAAGAACCCAGCTAAGCCGTATCGTACAGAGCTGTGAGCTAATAAATGGGTGTGATTTTAAGCCATTACATTTGTGGTAATTTGTAATGCAGCAATAGACAAGTAATATACCACCTCTTCTGGGAACCTTTCCCTGACTAACTCCAGATTAGCTATGGTCCACTAAGAGCATCACCATGTCCCTCACTGGGCCTTGTGCAGGGCTTGACATAATGAAATACATTCAAATTGATGAATGTTGACTGACCAGAAAAATCAGAGAGTAAATATTCCCTTTAAAAATGAATTCTTGCTTTATCGAGCTGGTCACCACAGGACAGGTGCTCCCTGGGAATGAATGAATGAGTGAGTGAATTCATGAGTACCTCTTGCATTTAAAGTGAGTGAATTTCTACATATGCAGTCATAAGAACCCAGCCATTATGCAGAGTAGGGCACACCTGTAAGTACACTCACATTCACAAAGTCCAAACAGCACCGCAATATGTGATGGCAGCTCTGCTCCCTATGCCACTTAAACCTACTCAGTTTACCTAGGCTAATAGATGATTTGCATAATCCAACCCAGCTTCTCCATGATGGCTTCAATCATCCCAGTCCTTCACTAGATCACCTCCACCTCTTTATCTTCCTCATCTGTCAGCAATTACACACATATGGCAGCTAATTTTCCTCGCACTAAAATAGATTTTGGGGATATTATGTATGAAGGGCGAAATATAAATATATAAATCAGCAGGAGGAAAAAGGCCCTATGTTCTGCAGGAACACATGACTACTAATGATTTATTATGTACATACATACGTGTATATATGTTTATACACACACACACACAAATACACAATTTACAGTATACAAAGCTCTTCCACATCTGCTGGGTTATTTAAAACCAAAAAACCAGGCTCGTTGCTATTGAGTCAATTCCAACTCATAGAGACCCTATAGGACAGAGTAGAACTGTCCTGTAGGGTTTCCAAGGAGTGGCTGATGGATTTGAACTGCCCACCTTTTGGTTAGTAGCTGAGCTCTTAGCCACTGGGCCATGAGAGCTTCACTGGGTTATTTGGGCTTCACAATTCTCTCAGGCAGATAGGGAAAATAGTATCTCTATTTTTAAATGAGGAAACTGAGGTTTAATGAAATAAACTGACCAAGTACACACAGCAAATCAGGGTCATTGCTGAGGGGGCTAGATCCACCATGTCTACTGCTGTTGCTTGTAATAATTACTTAGGAATGCTTCTGACAAGCTTTGAGTTTTTTAGGAACACCAAGAAAATGCTCCTGGGAACCAACTAATAGTTCTTGGTTAACTGAAAGTGCTTTAACGTGCTTTTAAAGTCAAACAGCATCCTAACTGAAGATGCAAAATTTTGACTTCATGTCATCTCATTTATTCATTCAACAAATATTTATTAAACACCTACAATGGGTAGTGTTCTTGGTACTTAAGATACAGTGTTGAATTAGGCAGTCATGGTCCCTTCCTTCTGAAGTTTATTTACATGGTCCAATCATTCCCTGAGTTACACAGAAATACTGCCATTGACTTCAGTTATGGAGGTCACTTCCTTCCTTCCTTGACTTCCTTAGGTAGAAGTAGCTTCCATCTGCTGAAAGGGGGAAACATGCCTTGGGCATATAGAGGGTTTTAAATGTTCTTTGTGCTTGACTTATTTTTCAGAAAAGTGTAAGGGAATTCTCCGGAGGTATTGCAATAAAAACTCAGTCCTTCCCCACTGCTGGTATTAATTCTCTCCACATCCAAATCAGATTAAGGATGCTCTTGACAGAGAATGTACAGGTCCAAACCATGTATGAACAACAGCATCCCTAGAGCAATCCAGACAGTATACCAGCCTATCCTGTATTTCACAGTGAACACCACTGTGGGCTGGTGGTTCAGGATGCCAGTCTGTATTAGTCAGGGTAATTAACACTAGCTGCTGCAATAGACAACCCCCTCCCCATCAGTGTTTCAACACAACAAAGGTCATATTACAATATGAACAAGGAAGACCAAAGAAGAATTGACTCCTTTGAATTGTGGTGTTGGCAAAGGATACTGAATATACCATGGACTGCCAAGGAACAAACAGTTCTGTCTTGGAAGAAGTACAACCAGAATGCTCCTTAGAAGCAAGGTTGGAGAGACTAGTCTCACATACTTTGGACATGGTTTCAGAAGGGATCAGTCCCTGGAGAAGGACATCATTCTTGGTAAAGTAGAGGGTCAGCAAAAAAGAGGAAGACTCTCAACAAGATGGATTGACACCATGGCTGCAACAATGGGCTCAAACATAGCAATGATTGTGAGGATGGCGCAGGACTGGGCAGTGTTTTGTTCTCTTGTACATAGGGTTGTTATGAGTTGGAACCAACTCGACGGCACCTAACAACAACAACAACAACAAAGGTTAAGCAGATCTCACCTGATCTTCTCCAATAAGTGACTCAGAGATCCTGGCTACTTCTGTTGTGCAATGCCGCCGTCTCAGAGATTTTAGCTTCCAGTCGAACAGATGAGGGAGAGATCAAGAGGAGAGATCACACCATTTTAAACAACCTTGGACTAGAAAGGGCACATAATTTCAACTCAGATTGCCATTGGAAAGAACTTATTGTGGCTTTCCATGAAAGGCTGGGAAGTGTACTCTTCCTGGGAGCTCAGGAAGAGGAGATAGGGTAGTGAACATGGCATTGTCTTTGCCACACATCCTAGGGGAAGAAGTGCGTCTCCCATCCACTTTTCCTTGTGAGCTGGTTTTAGTCAGGGCTCTTTTGCTGCATGGTAGGCTCATTCAAGTTATCCTCAAGGAAAATAGAGTATTTCAAGGGTATGCTTGCATTGGAACTGGCCTCAAAAAATGCCAAGAACAGAAACAGCTTCTTTCTATGGGGCTCACGCAGGGGCTATTGTCTTTTCTCTGGCACCTGTATTTCATCCTGAATATTTGCTCCATTCACTTCTCTACCAATTTGATTTTATAAAAATCCCACCTTGTACACAGCCTATAATGGTCACCCTGGCCCTGAGTCTCCCTGATGACCTTTCAAATCTGCACCCCGATGAACTGGCATATTTTCTCAGTTTTCTATATTAAATTCCTGAGGGCAGAAGCTCATTGGCTCAGCTCCTTTTATCGAGCCAGGCTACCCAAGCCACATAGGTCCCTGGCTGGCCTACATATGAGCCACCATTGGGCCAAGCACCCATCCCTGGACACATAGGCTATAGCCAGGAGGCTGGGTCACTCACTGGCCATTCAACAAGGCTATGGAACAGGTATCTTCTCTTGAAGCTTCTCATGCTATGGGAAGAGCATACAATGATCGGCATATTTAGTTCAATGATGTCTTTAGGATAATGGGTTTACTGACTTCAAGGCAGAAGGGTTGGAAGCTCCTCAGTGCCATAACTATGCAAGGCCAGGAGACTATCCCAGAATCATCATGTGAGGATAATGTGAGTTAACTCACTCAGTCTCCATCCATGAAGTTCCATTCTAGAAGTTCTGGTATGCCTTCCTGTACTGCAGAGGTTGGAAAGCTAGAAACTACATATCCCAGTCTCTCTTGCAGCTAGGGTTCTGGATGCAAAATAGATTCCAACAATTAGACACATCTGCTTAGGTTCTTGAAGGCAGAAGTAAGGCGTAGGCCATCTCTCTGCCCTTTTATAGTTGTTTTCTGCTGGTAAACAAAGTCACAGAAACATGGGAATTTTATGCACTGGTAGTCCCATGTCCATTCTCTAGCTTCCTGGGTGTCAGGAAGCAGTTGAGGCAGAGGCACTGGCCAGGTTCCATGTTCTAGTGTTCAGTTACTAGCTCTGTGGGGACAAGAGGCAGTTGGGGTAGACTAAGTGACAGTGGCAGCTTCCTAATTTCATGTTCTTGATTCTTGGATCACAGCAACAGCAGTGTGTTCTTGAATTTTGGGGTTATATTGGTGGCCTTAGAGATAGTAGCTTTTCAGGTGGATCGTTCTGTCGTGTTCTGGGAGTCATTCTGGTATGTCCAGCATAGAGCCCACTCCTCCAACCTTTCAAATAATTTTCAGTACTAATTCCCTGTATTAAATCCTTTCTGATTAGTAAACCGTGAGTGGCTTCTCTTTCTTGCCCTGACCCTGACTGACACATCAACAGTGTACTGCCCCCATATTGAAGCAGAAAATAGAGGATGACAAAAACCAAAAATGCATTCATCAACCCAGTTTTTTGCATGTGAGATTATGGTAAAAGTCTATAATCAGAAGATGCTATACATCCTTTTTTTTTTTTTTTTAACCAGATTTAACTGCAGGGAATGTAACCAGTTTCATTAATCACCAAAGTAATTTTATCGAAAAATGTGTTGCAGCAAATTTCAAAGGGAAAAAAAAAAAACTCAACATTTTTGAGTTAAATTCAACTCAGCAAACAGTGATTGAGTGTCGCCTCTGTGTCAAGCATTGCACTAGGGGTGGATGATGCGAAAGTAAATAAGAAATGGCTTCTGTTCTCTGGGAGTTCACTGCCTGTATATTGCAGAAAATAATAACTCTAATACAAGATAACCTGTGATAAATACCAAGGAAGACTTCTAGTCAAAATGCAGTGGGAACACAGAAGAGGAAGAGAGAGAGAAACTCTGCCTGGCGTGGGACAGCAAAGGAGTCCTAGATGAGGTGTCCATTAAGCTGGGTCTCAAAAGATGAGTAGGGTTTTGTCAGAAGGAAAAGCACTGCCATTCCAGTAGCTGGCCCCAGGAAATCCACTAAGCTCTATTTTTACTTCTTCTGTTTTTAAAAAAATAAAATTCCATTTGAGTATGTTTTCCACTGTGTGTGTTTTTTTTCATACCTTTACTTTTGAAGGAAAAGTGCATGTGAGCCATGGACACACAGTGGGGCAAGTGAGGAGTGAAAAACAGTGGAGATGCATTACCTGTGGAATTTGTGAGTGGGCTCTGGCAGTCGTGTTGGGGAGGCAACTATTAGAGCTAAGCTCTTGCTGAAATTACTTGCTATCAGCGAGACAAGATGTAATCAAGTTAAAGGATGTGGACCTTGGGCAAAACAAAAAAGAAAGAAACCATGTGTGGAAATTATTTTCTAGGGGCCTCACAGCAAATCAGGAGAAATTCTAGGAAGAGCAGAATGATGTAGTGGAAGGAGCAGAGCATGGAGGGCCAGAGAAATTGAGTTCCGGTTCTAACTTTGCCACTGGTTGGTCTGTGACTTTGAACAAGCCACTTCCCCTCTCTAGTATTGGATGATTTATTTATTTGCCTTTGGATCACAGAATAGAAAGCGAGAGGAATCAAAAATCACTAGGCTAGATTACAGAAGCCTAAAAACGAAGAAACTGAAGAGGCTCTAAAATGCATTTACACCAACCTCCATTTTCACCATTTCTACCTTGTCTAAAACAAGAGTGGCCCAGGACATCATTTTACAGAAATCTTTCCCCATTGAAACCCTGACCTGGAGCAATCAGTATGTGTTAATTCTCATTAACCCCAGTTGGATCTTTTTTTTCCCGTGTAATCAAGGACTCTTGCCAAATCAAGTCAGATTTCATGTTTTCAATTGTTAAATGGCAACAGAAACACAGTAATGGAAAATGGAATCAGAGGTGGGAAAACAGAAGCTCAGAGAAATGGGATGACTTATCCCAAGTCAAACACCTAGTAAGTGTCACGGCTGGTCCCAGAACCCAAATCTATCAAGTCCCGGAGACTGAGTTCTTAGCCACTACCTCAATAATGTTGAAACAGCTAAAGCACTTACTACTGAATCTTTTCAAACTCTTCTTGAGGTGTGACTAGTTACCATTCCTATTTTTTAGAGGCTCTAAGTATGGCTCCCCGGTGGTGCAATGGTCAAGTGCTTGGTTGCTAACTGTAAGGTTGGCGGTTCGAACCCATCCAGTAGCTCTGTGGGAGAAAGACTTGGTGATCTTCTCCTTTAAAGATTACAGCCAAGAAAACTTTATGGGGCAGATCTACTCTATTACATGGGGTCGTATGAATCAGAATCGGCTCAACGGCACCTAACAAAAATAAGTAAGGTCATGAAGTTTATACTGGTTTTCTATTCCTGTGTAACAAATGACCACAAACTTAGTGGCTTAAAACAACATACATGAATTATCTCACAGTATTCTTGAGTCAGGAATCTGAGGGTAGCTTAGCTGGGGTCTTCTGTTCAGGGTTTCACAGGCTGCAATCAAGGTGTTGGCCAGGGTTGGGGTCTTATCTAAGGCTTGAGGTCCTCTTCCAAGCTCACAAGGTTGTTGGAAGAATTGATTCTTGCAGCTGTAGAACTCATGGCAGGAGAGAGAGTTTGACTTCTTCAAGTCTCTTCTTTCAGAGAAGGCCTGGACCTTCTTTTAAAGGGCCCACCCAAACTAATCTCCCATTTGATTAACCCAAAATTAACTGATTAGGGACTTTATTTACATTGGAAAAATCCCATCACCTTTGCATATTCTATTGATTAGAAGCAGGTTTCACCTACACTCCTGGAGTGGATACCAGAATGTGGGATCACAGGGGCCATCTTAGAAGTCTGCCTATCAAAAAGTTTAAGAAATTTTCCAATTCAAGTTTTCCATGTTTATATAAGAGGCACTCAAATGATTTAATATCTCTGGAAACCACAGTTATAATTATTGTGTTTAGTCTCTGCTTCCCAATAGCTGTGCTTTTCTTTCTATTTAACAATTTGAGACATGAAGTTACAGAAGCAGGTGCTAACAACAATACTACCCATCTTTCACATTTATCGAGAAGATTGCTACTATGTGAAATCCCTTCACAGAGTAGCATGCACAAAGTAGGTGCTTAGTGAATAGTGGCCATCATAAGAAAGAGTGGAGAAGACCATCCTGCTACTGGAGACCTCCTAGATGTCTGAGCAGATCAATCATGCAGGTCCCCATCCACCATTTCCTTTGACCTGGAAGCCCCCATGCTGAGTCTAAGGGGATGTTGGGGGAATGAATAGTAAGAATAGAGCTAAAACCCTTCAGAAAAAAATATGCTAAATGGTAACTACCGACTGCCATAAAATAATGAAACAAATTCATTTTAGAAAGAAAAATAATAATAATCGTCTGTCCTTTGGAGGCAAGGCATGAGATATATGCTAGTTGCAAAGATTTAATAGTAAGTGCTTCAGACAATTTGAATGTTAAAAAGCATGTTTTGCTCCTTAGTCATGAGTTTATATTCTTTCAAGTGAATAAGGCAGATAACAAGATCCTTTTGTTTGCATAATAAAAGCCATTGTTTTATCTATGGTGTGGGTGTCTTTTGGTGAAGAGTAATGGAATGACCCGCAGCCCTTTACTTATTCCTAGTTATTCTCTCCTTTTCCACCTTATTTTTCTTCTTGCAGAGAATACATGTGTAGCATTCATGATGGAATGATCCACGTTATCAAGATTTTGTATTCAGTATTATGTATTGTAAAAGTATTTCTCAGTTGAAGAAGAAATAAAATGCCTAGAAAGGTTTCTATTATTAACCATATTCAGCGATATCAATTCTATATTACTAAGAAACTCAATGCCAATGAATACTGAAAAGATGAAACGGTGAGATGATGGTGGCTCAGACTAGGGTGGGGCATAGTGAATGAGCAGAACAGAAGGCGATAAGGGAGGAGAGGCAGGCAGAGGCCAGGTCACGTAGGGCCATCTAGGTCGTGGTAAAAAAACCCGTTGCTATCGAGTCGATTCCGACTCATAGCGGACCCTACAGGACAGAGTAGAACTGCCCCATAGGGTTTCCAAGGAGCAGCTGGTGGATTCAAACTGTGAACCATTTGATTAGCAGCCTAGCTCTTAACCACTGTCCCACCAAAAAGAAAAACAAAAACAAAAAACAAACCCGTTGCTATTGAATGGATTCCAATTCATAGTGACCCTGTAGGACAGAGTAGGGGGCCTACTGGATTCAAACTGCTGACCTTTTGCTTAGCAGCCAAACTCTTAACCACTGCACCACCAGGGCTCCGCTGTGTCACAAGGGCCCCAGAATCACCTAACGGGCTTTTAAAACTTTGGATCTTATTGTGAGTGCGGTGGGAAGCCACTGGCAGCCTGAGAGCAAAGGAAGAGACATGCCTCAGCTTATGCTCTTAGAAGACTTCTTCTGGCTGCTGTGTGGAGATTGGACTCTACGTGAGCGGGAGTGAATATGGGGAGAAAAATAGAAGGAAATCGTGAAGTGGAAGGAAATTGCTCACAGACTTAAGAAAAGCAGCTGAAAGAATAGAACTGCTTTCAGGATATATGGACATATTGTGAGGCATATTTTCTCAACTGATCTGAACATAAAACTTTAATGGTTTAATAGGTGTTTGTTATACTGGCAATTTTGTTATACTGCAATTGATGCACCTTGAAATTTGATGTTCGGGTTTCCTCTTATCAACTTGCATCATTCTGAGACAGACATTCCAGAATGCCATTCCAGCACATTCCCTCACAAAAATAACCTTGCTCATTTTCTATTCACTGCCCCCTATCCCCTCCAAAAGATTGCAATGCAATTCATCCTCAGAGAGCTTTCTTGTTTGAGTTTATGGAGAAAAACCACCACTTATGAAATATACCAGTCTACATGTCTTTGCCCTGTGACCTGATGAAGCCAGGGTCTTGCACGATGTGTTCTGAGCATGTGACTTCCACCTACGTACTATCTTCCAGTGCAGTCATTTGCAACTGGTGTTCCATAAACGCAAGAGTTCTGAGCAGGTGCTTCAGGAGTTCTGAAACTATTTGACTCTGAAGACTTATGTGTATGTACACTTACATATACCCATAAACGTGTTGCTATTGAATTGATTGCAATTCATAGCGACCCTATAGGACAGAACAGAACTGCCCCACAGGTTTCCAAGGAGTAGCTGGTGGATTTGAACTGCTGATCTTTTGGTTAGCAGCCGAGCTCTTAACCACTGTGCCACCACACTTATATATACACACACATATAAAATTTGATTAAAATTATAGTAAATTTAGCCTGGGCACTCATATGTTGTCTGCACCAAGTTTTAGCATGTTGGTTTTCATCAATGCTTTTACTTGAACTACCAGGTTGACTATTTTCTGTGCATTCCTTAGAATAAAGCCTGTCCTACCATCTTTATTGACTGAAGAGACAGATAAATAACAAGTAAGGAAACTAGTATGTTACATTGGGATAAATGCTATACATTTATGGGCAGGGAAGAGAGAGTGGTGTGGTGGTGGTGGTGGGGTCATTGAAAAGATGACCTGAGGCAGGTGAGAGAACAAGTCATGTAGATGTCTGAGGAAAGAGAATTCCAGACAGCGGGGACTGAAGTGCAAAGGCCTTGGGGTGGGAAAATGCTGGCAGGTTTAGAAACTGCAAGGAGGACAGTGTGACTGGAAAGGAGTGTGCAAGGGAACTGTTGTGAGGATGAAATGTGATAATGTGTGTAAGCAGGTAGCACAGGCCTAGCACTGTTGGGAGTGTGGCAGGGAACAGAAACACCAGAAGGACTGCAGATGTCTATAATACCTGCAGCAGATGCATCGGGATTCTTCTGTCCTTTGCCAACCTTTCTCCAGGCAATTCAGTTTTACCTCCCAGGTGGGAAAAATCTAATTTATAATCAGCCAAAACTTGCAGAAAAATCTAGAATTTAGTTTTAATTTTGCATAAGTGTGTAAGTATAGCCTGTGGGAACAATACAGAGATTTTATTCAGTTATCCTCTGTATAAACTCATTTATTGCCCGTGGAAAGTATAATTAAAAATGAGGTGTCACAAAAATCAGTTAAAAGAATGGTGCAATTTTAAGAGATTTTACTTTTCAAACCCATTGACAAGGGAGAAACCCAACTGTGTCAGATAAGGATAACAAGCACCTGGCCAAACGCTAAATAAACACAGTAAAACCTGGGAAAGCTGAAACCTGTGTAAGGCGGAAACCTGTCAGAGAAGGAAAACTCACTGGTTATTGATGAGGTAGGATTTTTAATAGAGAGTGATAGAAAAGTGTTAAGACTGCACCCTGTCAAAGGTGGAAAGCTTGCTAGACCTGGAAAACTAAGGTAGTCCCATCGAGTTCTGGCTCTCACAGATTTCACTGTACATCATCAGGCTAGGTTGCTTCGAAGCGTGTGGTCTCAGAGAATGACCCGAGACTCATTACAAGTCCTGTCTTGAATTTAGCATTGATCTTGCTGGATAAACTTGGGAAAATTGCCATGCTGGCTATTCTCTGTTTACCCCTCCAGATTCACTCTTTACCTCTCTCCACCCTTCTCTGTGCCTTGGGAAGCAAAGCCACATGGACTGCATCCCTGGGCTTCCTAGTCCTCTGGCTTCCAGTTGGTTTGGAAAGTGGGAAGCATTGACAGAAGATTGGCATGAGGAAGGAAACAGAGACTGGGGTATTTATTCCCCTGGCTCCATTACTCCTTAGCCTGCAGATTGGTAGTAGCCACATTCCTTGACCAAAAGCCATATTTCTTGTTAAGCAGTCCTTGTAGCATAACTACAGCTCTCATTGGGTTTTGTAACTACTACCTTCCCTTGCACCTTCAGGCTGGGGTGTGGGGCTAACAGCTTCCTGCTGCACCTAGTCCCTGTGTCTTTTACTATTCTTTGTCAACAAAACAAAAAACCAGACCAGTTGCTATTGAGTCAATTCCAACTCATGGCAACCCCATGTGTTTCAGAGTAGAACTGCACTGCATAGGATTTTCAATGGCTATGATATTTTGGTATGTTGCCAGTCCTTTCTTCCAAGGTGCCTCTGGGTGGATTTGAGCCTCCAACCTTTTGGTTAGTAGTCAACTGCTTAACCATTTGCACCACTCAGAGACTACCTGGCCAACAAACACCTTTGTAAAACAACAAACACCTTTGTCCCTTCCGTAAACTCTCCTCAAATTACCTCTTTGGGTGTGCCATCTGTTTCCGGCCAGCACCATGATGAATACACTCACCTCACCTTCCTGGGCCTCAAAATCTCTGTTTGGGTAATGGAATTTTGCCTTCCTGGCCATCCCAGGGAGATTCAATGATTTACCAAATATTTATGGAGTGCTTATATATGCCAGACACTGAGAGGAAAATGAGAAAATAGGGGCTAGGGCTTCATTCCATCCCACCCCTTTCCATCAGGGAGCTCAGAGCTGAGGGGGGGCTGGAATCACTCACCAGGGAGGACCCACCTTCCCATGCCAGAGTTCCTATCCACAAAGTCCTGGGTTCTAGTGTAGCAGGTTTATAGCAAGGTGTAGAATGGAAGTGTTGTTAAGGTTGGAGACAAATTTTCTCATGGGACTTTTGTACAATAATAATTATACTTAAATGTAAAAAGAAACCCATGGGTTTTGGATCCAGAAAACCTGAGTCACAGGCCCAGCACTTTGGCTTACATGAAGAAATGTATCTACAGACCTAAGCATGGGCCTGGCATGTAGTAAGTACCCTATTAATAATAATAACAATAATGATAGCAGTAAAAGCAATGGCAATAACAATAGTTAACACTTCTACAGTGATTACAACATGGCAGGCACTGTTTAAAAGACCTTTGTATGTATTAGCTCATTGAATACTCACAACAACCTTATGAAAACCCAAAGCCAAACCCGTTGCCGTCGAGTGGATTGCAACTCATAGCGAACCTTATGAAGTGGGTCTTATTATTAGTCCTATTTTCCAAGTGAGAAAACCAAGGCATGGAGGATATATTAATTTCCATGACTGCTATAACCTATCACCATAAACTTGGTGGCTTAAAACAACAGAAATCTATTCTCCCACATTTCTTGAGGCCAGAGTCTGAAATCAGTATCACCATGCTGAAATCAAGATGTTGGCAGGGCCACACTCCCTCTGGAGGCTCTAGGGGAGAATCTGGTCCTTGCCTCTTCCAGCTTCTGGTGGCTACTAGCATTCCTTGGCTTGTGGCTGTATCGCTCTAATCTCTGCCTCCATGGTCACAGTGCCTCTTCCATCTTCTGTCTGTGTAATCTTCCTCTGCCTCCCTTTTACAGGGATATATGTGATTACATTTAGGGTCCACTCAGATAATCCAGAATAATCTCTTCATCTCAAAATCCTCAATTTAATCACATCTGGAAAGACCCTTTTTCCATATGGGGTAACATTTATAGGTTCTAGGAATTAGGACCTAGATATTTTGGAAGCCATTATACAGCCAACCACAGAGAAGCTAAGTAATTTGCCCAAGATCACATAGATAACTATTGTTATTAATCTTGTATTACCATATAATTTGGGATAAATCACTTAACCTCATCTGTGAAATGGCAGTCAAAATCCCTGCTCTGTGGTACACAAGGAAATAATTATTCAGCAATTCAGGGAGAAAGTGAAGGTCACAAAGGCAGGGCCAATGTATTATTCACTTTTGTGTTTGCCCAGCACATAATAAGCATTCAGGACAAGTTGCCGGAAGGAACAAATGAATGCGTGAACGATACCACAGTACGTTCACACTGACCTTCTCAGTTCACAAAGTCCTTTCTATCCATTATCTCATCTGACCTCGCGATAAGCCTGTGAGATAGACTGTGTGAGTCCTACTATCCCAGTTTTATCCAGGTGAAACAGGATCAGGAAGACTAATAAAAGCAACAGTAATATTATCAGTTACCATTTGAGTGCTCTTTGTGTGCCAGGCCCTGTGCAAAGTCTTTGTGCAAGGTTGCACAGATAATAAGTTACATGATGGTAAATAATAGAACTGAACAGGTTAAAAATAACTGGGCCTCTCAGGGCCCGGGAGTATGCAGGGGGTAACCAAAGGCCCTGGATTTTCCTCCTGGAGATGTCTGGTGAACCCCATGTTTGTGGAATGGCAGGACATATGTTCTGATTTGAGGTTAAGGACTTTAGTGTCAGGGAGATACTAATGCAGGCTCCACTGCTTGATCTGGAGCAAGCTACTTCTCCTCTCTGAGCCTCAGTTTCCTCGTCTGTAAATAAAGATGGTAACGGTTCCTATTTCACAAAGTGGTTGAAAGGATGAAATTAGGTAGACTGTGTAGGCACTTAGCAGAGGGCCAGGCCACGATATGGGATTCAGCAACTGCAAACCATTATTACTGTTGTTGTTACTGTTATTAGTATTATTATTATCCATTATCATACAGCCAACTTGGGTCTGGGGATTTCTACCACCTGAGTAAACTTGGGAAAGGGAGGTGGCTTTCCAGTCAAAACTCAAAAAAGACCTGATACTTGGGTTCCTCAAGCTAGGCTCCCATCCTTTCTTTCCCTTTCAAGACTGTCTTTATAGCTGTTCACTTAAGTCATTTTCCCTGGGTTCAGATGTCTTCAAGGGCGGGAAACAAGGTGGTGCCACACAGAGGTACTCTGATGCCGGGCTGATTCTCTCCAATCCCTGTCCTTGGCCTCCTCTAAGCCCAATACCCAGTTCCCCACCTAGATACCATCCAGGGTACCACAGGGTCCTGGGATATGCCTTCCTGTCACAAAGAGCTGCCTTGGAAGCCTGGACCACCAGAAGAAAACTAAGTCATCCGTGCTGCCTGTGTGCCTTCTTCCTGAAAACAGGCTTGTAGCCAGCCACCTTTACCCTACTTGGGTATTTGGCATGGGCATGGCGTCTTGGAGACCTTATTTATAACTTGTTTAACATCCCTACCCCCAAACCCTGCTGCTTCACAGGATATGAGGTCTCCTCTGGGACAAGTGAGTCACCTTGCTCGGCACCCTTCACTGTCACCAGGCTGGCTAGAGACTGGGCCAGCTATAAAATCTGGGAAGCTTTCCAATTCCATCTTTTAATAAAAACCCAAGCTGCAAACTCAAGGCTGGCTGCCAGGGGAAGGGGCTGTATTCTGAAAGCTACGTTTGAAACCCATTCTGCCTTTTTTTTTTACAAAGCTATATTTTGTGTATTATACTTTATGTAGTACAGTCTAAATTATGTATTAATGATTTTTGTTGCCTTGTGCCATCAAGTTGAATTCTGACTCATGGTGACCCCATGTGTTACAAAGTAGTACTGCTCCATAGGGCTTTCTTGGCTGTAATCTTTATGGAAGCAGATTACCTTTTTTTCCGCATGCCACGGGGTGGATTTGAACCGCCAACCTTTCAGTTATCAGTTGAGTGCAAACTGTTTGTGTCAGGGGACCTTTTATCAATAGTAATGACTATTTATGGAGGACTTGCTGTGTATAATTCACTGTAACAAGCATATATGATGTATATTATCTCATTTAATACTTGCAGTAGCCTTATGAGCCATTTTACAGATAAGAAAATGGAGGCCCTTCTCCAAGGTCACACTGCTAGTAAAAGGCAGAGCCAGAATGCAAACCCAGGCCTATGGGATTCTAGACCATGTACTCTTGACACTTAACCACTGACATGAGTTAAGGTGATGAGCCAGACTCCCTTTATTCCTTCTTCTCAAGTGAGCTTTTAAAGACACTCACAGAAGAACCCTAGGTTCCACCAGAAGCAGGCACTGCTTCTTTTGGAGCTTGGTTTCTTTTTCTTATTGCTCTTCCTCTTGCCTTGTTTACAAGTTTCCCTTCAGCATCAGGACTGTGGCTTATAGTTGTATAATTTGTGACCTTCACAAGGGCACATGACTGGGGGATGGGACAAAAGGGACCGGAAATGCAGCCTGTGCTTTACTCCCTTAGTCATTTTCCCTCAGGATTGCACCCAAGTTGACGGGGTAGCTTTTCTTTTCTTTTTTAAAAAATTTTTTATTGTGCATTAGGTGAAAGTTTACAGAACAAATTAGTTTCCTATTTGATAGTTTGTACATAAAGCTTCCCTGACATTGGTTTCACTCCCTGTAGTGTGTCACACACTCATTTCCTTCCTAGGTTCCCTGTTTCCTTTTGTCCTGATTTTCTACCCCTTCCTGCCTTCTGATCTTTACTTTTGGGCAAATGTTGCCCTTTTGATCTTGTGTAATTGATTGTTCTAAGGAGCACGTTCCTCTCGGGTATTATTGTTTATTTTATGGGCCTGTCTATGGTTTGGCTGAAAGGTGGTCTCCGGGAATGGTAAGGGGGTAAATTTTCTAATTCACACAAAGGCGCTGGCTAGCCCAGTCTCTGCTCAGATCAAGGTTAGGCCATCAACAGTTTGCCACTGGACATGCTGAGTTCTTTTTAGGATTTAGGAAGTAGAAAGGAGTCACACAACTTCAATACCTAAGAAGGGTGCTTTAACCTTATCTGAGGAGTGCAGACAGGCCACAGAGGAAAACTCCCACTGAATATAAAAGCCTTAACAGTAAATAGAGAAGAGCAGATCAACTTGTGGTGTTGTAGCATTCATGCATTCATTCACTCATTCATTTACCTAGCAAATCTAATCCAGCAACATATAAAAAAAGATTATACACCATGACCAAGTGGGATTTATCCCAGGAAGGGTAGGTTGGTTCAACATAAGAAAACCAATCAATGTAGTACAACACATTAGTAGACTAAAGGACAAAAACCACATCATCATCTCAATAGATGCAGAAAAAGAATTTCACAAAATGCAACACCTTTTCATGATAAAAACAATCAACAAACTAGAAATAGAGGGGCACTTCCTCAACTTTATGAGGAGCATCTAAGAAAAACCTACAGCTAACATCATAGTCAATGGTGAAAGATTAGATGCTTTCCTCCTAACATCAGGAAAAAGACAAGGATGTCTGCTCTTGCCACTTCTATCCAACATTGTATTGGAAGTTACAGCCAGGGCAATTAGGCGAGAAAAAGAAATAAAAGGTATCCAGATTGGAAAGGAAGAAGTAAAACTACCTCTGTTGATAGATGGTATGATCTAATATATGGAAAATCTTTAGGAATCCACTAAAAAACCTATTAGAGCTAATAAATGAGCTCCAGGTTGCAGAATACAAGATCAATATAGAAATGTCAGTTGTATTTCTATACGCTAGCAGTGAATAATCCAAAAATAAAATTAAGAAATAATTCCATTTATGATAGCATCAACAATAACAAAATGCTTCATAATAAATTTAACAACAGAGGTGTAAGACTTATACCCTGAAAACTACAACACATCACTGAAAGAAATTAAAGAAGATACAAATTAATGGAAAGGCTTCTTGTTTTTATAGATTAGAAGACTTAATATTGTTAAGATGGTAATATTCCACCAAATTGATCTACAGATTCAAAGAAATCCGTGTCCAACTCTCAGCTGACATTTTGCAGAAATTGGCAAGCTTATCCTAAATTCATATAGAAATTCAAGTGACTTAGAATCACTAAAATAGTCCTGAAAAAGAAGAACAACGTTGAGGGATACACACTTTCTGATTTTAAAACTTACCACAAAGCTACGGTAATCAACACTGTCTGGTACTGACATAAGCATAGACGTATAGATCAGTGAAAAGAATGGAGATTCTAGAAACAAACCCTTACATTTTTGGTCATTTGATTTTGAAAACAAGCGTCAAGACAATTCAATGGAAAAAGAATAGTCTTTTCAAAAAATGAGGCTGGGAAAACTGGATATCCAGATGCAAAAGAATTCAGATGAACCCATATGTCACACCAAACACAAAAATTAATTCAAAATGGATCATAGGCCTAGTTGTAAGAACTAGAACTATAAAACTCTTAGAAGAAAACATAGGAGTAAATCTTCATGACTTTTGATTAGACAATGGTTTCTTAGATATGACACCAACAGCACAAGCTACAAATGAAAAAATAGATAAATTAGACTTTATCAAAATTAAAATCATTTGTGCTTCAAAAGATATCATGAAGAAAGTGAAAAGACAACCCCTGAGTGGGAAAAATATTTTTAAATTATATATTTGTTAAAGGACTACCTCCAGAATATATATAAAAAACTCTTACAACTAGATAATAAAAAGACAAATAATCCAATTTAAAAAATAGGCAAAAAAAAAAAAAAACCCCATTGCCATCGAGTCAATTCTGACTCATAGCAACCCTATAGGACAGAGTACAACTGCCCTCTAGAGTTTTCAAGGAGCAGCTGATGGATTTGAACTTCCAACCTTTTGGTTAGCAGCCAAGATCTTAACTACTGCACCACCAGGGCCCCCAAAATAGGCAAAGAACTTGAAAAAACGTTTGTACACAGAAGATATACAAATCGCCAGCAAACGCATGAAAAGATAACAAACATCATTAGTCATTAGGCAAATGCAAATCAAAACCACAATGAGATATAACTTCACAACCACTTGTTGTGTGTGGTGGAGTCGATTCCGACTCAGAGTGACCCAATGTGACAGAGTAAAACTGCCCCATAGGGTTTCCTAGGCTGTAATCTTTATGGGAGCAGATCACCGGGTCTTTTCTCCTGTGGAGCTGCTGGTGAGTTCAAACTGCTGACTTTTTGGTTATCAGTTGATGCTTTAACCATTGGGCAACCAGGGCTCCTTTTTCACAACCATGAGGATGTTACAATTAAAAAAAACCAGAAAATAATATGTCCCAACAAAAAACTTGTACCTGAATGTTCATAGCAGCACTATTTACAATAGCCAAAAGGTGGAAACAACCGAGGAATGAATAAAACAAAATGTGGTACATTCATACAATAGAATACCATTCAGCCATAAAAAGGAATGAAGTATTAATATGTACTACAATGTGGATGAACATTAAAAACATTATGCTAATCGAAAGGAGGAAGACACAAAAAGTCACATATTGTAAGATTCCATTTATACAAATTTTCCAGAATAGGCAAATCCCTAAATACAGAAAGTAAATTAATGATTGCCAGAGCTTGGGGGAGGGAGTAATGGAGGGTGACTGCTAATAGGCACAGGGTTTCTTTTGGTGTGATGAAAATGCTCTGGATTTATTTAGTGGTGATGGTTGTATAGCTTTATGAATATACTGAAAACCCCTGAATGGTACACTTTAGAAGGATGAATTTTATGGCATTTTAATTATTTCTTACTGCAGAAATTTTATGAGAAAAAAAAAAGAAGTCAAATGTGATGTAGTGAACATTGTTGGTTATCTCACTGGCATTCATTCCCCCCTTTCCCATTCTAATAGGGCCCCCAATTCCCAAGCTATTGGGTTTGCTTGGAATTGACTCCAGATTCATTCCAGGAGTTGGGTCTGATTGGCTTAAGCCAATCAGCACTTGGCTTTTTCTTGCCACAGTAACTGGTTTAGGGGTATGTATTTTTCAGTAGTTAGGGGAGAGATGCATGCATGCTCTCTTTCTGATATTGGCAAGAAGCATGTGTCCCTGGAAACTCTTTTGGAAGCCATTTTGCAATGATGAGGGAAGCCAGAACTAGGATGAAGTTGACACTGCATAAAGCAAAGCCAAAAGATAACAACTGGGTCCTCAGTGACATTACTGAGCTTCTAGAGCAAGTAAACCCTGAAAGCTAACGCACGTCCTACTTTCTAGTTACATGAGTCAATAAAACGATATTACAATAAAGACAGTTTGAATATGAGTTGCTATTGCTTGCAACATAAAGAATTCTAATTGCTTGAGCAATTCCGTGGTAGTACTAAGCGAGCTAAGAATATTGAGAGATGAGAAGGTTTAGGGAAGAAGTTTGAGAGTTATCCATTCAATATGTTATTTTCTAATGCCAGTAAGATTCCAAGTGAACATGCCTGTAAGACATCCTGGGGAAGATATTGAGAAGGCAGTTATATATATGAAGCTCAGAGGAGATAGTCATTCAAACAGAACAAGGGGGTACTGCATGGTTTAAAATCAGGAAAGGTGTGTGTCAGGGTTTTATGCTTTCACCATACTTGTTCAATCTGTATGCTGATCAAATAATCCGAGAAACCAGACTACATGAAGAAGAACGTGGCATCGGGATTGGAGACTTATTAACAACCTGAAATATGCAGATGACACAAACTTGCTAAGACCAAGTTAAACCTTCCCCTTCGATATGTCTATTTCGTCTTCTTTTTCCACCTTTAAATACCATACTATGTTTTTTGAAAAAAGGAACTATCGTATTTTTTTCATCCACCAAAGTACCTGAAACAATTCTGTATGGATAACAAAAAAACCAAACACAATGCCATTGAGTGTTCTGACTCATAGTGACTGTCTTAGTTACTAGTGCTGCTTTAACAGAAATACCACAAGTGGTTGGCTTTAACAAACAGAAATTTATTCTCTCACAGTTTAGGAGACTAGAAGTCTGAATTTAGGGTGCCAGCTTCAGGAGAAAGTTTTCTGTCTCTGTTGGCTCGGGGGGGAAGGTCCTCATCATCAGTCTTCCCTTGGTCTAGGAGCTTCTCGGCACAGGGACCCCAGGTGCAAAGGATGCGCTCCCCTCCTGGCTCCTCTTGCTTGGTGGTACTGAGGTCTCTCTCCTCTCTGCTCGCTTCTCTCTTTTATATCTCAAAAGAGATTGACTCAAGATAAAACCTAATCCTGTGGATTGAGTCCTGCCTCATTAACGTAACAGCCTGTAATCATGACTCATTAACATCATAGAGGTTAGGATTTACATCACATAGGAAAATTACATCAGATCACAAAATGGTGGACAACCACACGATACTGGGAATCATGGCCTAGCCAAGTTGATACACAGTTTTGGGGGACACAATTCAGTCCATAACAGCAAACCTACAGGACAGAGTAGAACTGTCCCATAAGGTTTCCAAGGCTGTAAATCTTTAGCTTACTTGCTGAAAACAAAGAGGACTTGAAGCACTTATAAAGATCAAAGACTACAGCCTTCAGTATGGATTACACCTTAACATGAAGAAAACAAAAATCCTCACAACTGGACCAGTAAGCTACATCAAGACAAATGGAGAAAAGATTGAAGTTGTCAAGGATTTCATTTTACTTGGATCCACAATCAATGTCCATGGAAGCATCAGTCAAGAAATCAAACGACATATTGCATTGGGCAAATCTGCTGCAAAAGACCTCTTTCAAGGCTTGTTTCAAAAAGTAAGAGGCCCTGGTGGCGCAGTGGTTAAGCGTTCAGCTCCTAACCAAAGGGTCAGCAGTTCGAATCCACCAGTTGCTCCCTGGAAACCCTATGGGGCACTTCTACTCTGTCCTATAGGGTCGCTATGAGTCGGAATTGACTCAATCGCAATGTTTTGTTTTTTTCCAAAAAGTAAAGACGTCATTTTGAGGACTAAGGTGCACCTGACCCAAGCCATGGTATTTTCAATCGCCTCATGTAAATGTGTAACCTGGAAGTTGAAGAAGAATTGATTCCTTTGAATTATGGTGTTAGTGAAGAATACTGAATATATAATAGACTGCCAGAAGAACAAACAAGTCTGTCTTGGAAGAAGTACAGCCAGAATGTGCCTTAGAAGGGAGGATGGCAAGACTTCGTCTCATATACTTTAGACAAGTTATGAGGAGGGATGAGTCCCTGGAGAAGGACATCATGCTTGGTAAAGTGGAGGGTCAGAGAAAGAGAGGAAGACCCTCAACAAGATGGATTGACACAGTGGCTACAATAACGGACTCAAGCATAACAACGATTATGAGGATGACTTAGGACCAGGTAGTGTTTCATTCTGTTGTACACAGGGTCGCTATGAGTTGGAATTGACTCAATGGTACCTGACAACAACAACAGATCTTCTCTGACACACTCTTCACAGTCTTCATTCCACTTGCTGCCTCAGAAACCAGTAGCTAGCTGAGTGCCTTTGGTCCAGGTCCTTCCTCTCTTTGCTTTTCAATTTAATCATTTGTAAAATGATGGGTTGGGGCCAGATTAACATATCCCAAAGTATATTTCATGATACAATCATGGCAAAATTTGTTTAGTGAACATAAAGAATTTCACAGTCAAATATGACTGGAGAACACAAGGCTAAAAAAGTTAAATAGATTATTGCAGAATTTCCCAGAGTTTTTAATGGGCTAATGTGAATTTCACATTTCCAAGAGTGGATACAATATGCAGCATTTCTCTAATATAAGCAGGGAACCCTTTTTTCTTGGACCATCTGTAAACAGCTTGGGAAACTAGTGTACCAAGAAACATGTTTTGAGAAACATTGGATCTCTAAAGGCTCTTCTGGAGATAATCTCCTTTGACTCTTATACTAATATGGGTATAATACTTTCATTCATTTATGAAAAAATCAGTCCAAATATTAAAATTATATTAATAACAACAGCTTTTTTTTTATTATGTGCTTAGTATCAGATTTTGTGTAAAGTGCTTTGCACATGTACTGGGGGAAAATCACCTTCCACCCCATAAAAACAGGGAGGAGTAGGGCAACTCATCTAAAAACTTAATTAACTCCTTTCAAGAGGTCATTTCTAGGGCTCAGCCAGAGCCTTGTTTATTCAAAGAAAATCTCAGAGCTAAGCTTGAGGGTTAAGAGCTAGAGAGAACTGAATTGCTCTGCATCAGAAAATGGGAAAATTTTCATTCCTTTGTTTCCAAGAGGGAGGAAGCAGAGAAGAGAGTTGAGAGCGAGGCCAGCGAAGCAACTGAAGAAGCAGCCAAAGGGCTTTGAAGAACATTTCAATTTTAAGATGTTTGTTATGCTGCAACAAGTTCTACTTTCGCAAACCTTCAATAAAGGCTGCTATGCACATGCAGGGTTTATGGGTGGCTGCTTTTGTTGTTGTTAATATTTTAGAGTAGTTGCTGTCGTTGTAGAAATTAAAGAGTCCTAAGTTTGGATTAATACCTGGGGAGAGGGGTTTTAAAAAATGGCCATAATTTGAAAAACAATAACTCTGAGTTGGAAGAAAGCCAGAGATACAGGTGACCATGTGAGTTTAAATCCCCTAGAAATTTGCAATTACTTGGATCCACAATCAACTCCCATGGAAGCAGTAGTCAAGAAATCAAACAAAATATTGTACTGGGCAAATCTGCTGCAAAAGATCTCTTTAAAGTGTAAAAAAGCAAAGATGCCACTTTGAGGACTAAGGTGCACCTGACCCAAGACATCATATTTTCAGTTGCCTCATATGCGTGCAAAACCTGGACAATGAATAAGGAAGACCGAAGAAGAATTGATGCCTTTGAGTTATGGTGTCGGCAAAGAATATTGAATATACCATGGACTGCCAGGAGAATGAACAAATCTGTCTTGGAAGAAATATAGCAAGAATGCTTCTTAGAAGTGAGGATGGCGAGACTTCATCTCTCCTACTTTGGACATGTTATCAGGAGGGACCAGTCCCTGGAGAAAGACGTCATGCTTGGTAAAGTTGAGGGTCAGTGAAAAAGAGGAAGACCCTCAATGAGATGGACTGACACAGTGGCTGCAACAATGGGCTAGAACATAGCAATGACTGTGAGGATGGCGCAGGACCCGGCAGTGTTTTGTTCTGTTGTTTGTAGGGTTGCTATGAGTCAGAGCCAACTAGATGGCACCTAACAACAACAATAACAACAGAAATTTGCAAACGTCTTGGGGAGGAGGAAAAGGAGTTTGAACCAATCTATCTAACAAAGAAAACTACTGCAGCTGACATCTGTGTTCCACAGGATCTCATTTAATCCTCACAACAGCCTTATGAGGTAGTTCTGTTACTTACCCCTACTTTTCACATAAGGCAAATGAGTCAACTGAGGCTCAGAGAGGTTAAGTGGCTTGTCCAAGGTCACACAGCTTGGAAGTGGCAGTCATGTTTCTAGATCAGATCTGTTTGACTTGACAGTACATGTGTATAACCACATTCCAAACTGCCTCCTAAGAAGGACTGTTGGTGGAGTGGGAGTGGTCATGAGGTGAGAGTCATTTTCTGTTTTGAGATATTGATCCCTGATTGATACAGATATCTGGAAAACAAGACTGCCAATGGATTGCTCCTTGGACAGGCAGCACAGGAGTGTTCAAGTTTCTTATGGGATCACTATAAGCACCACAATGCCCACCACACACTGGAGCCACCATCTCCTGCTCCTAGAAAAAAATTCTCCCCACCCCATGCCTGTCCAATTCTTATACATTCTTCTACAATAAGCCAGACATGAACTCCCCAATGCCTCCCAGACAAAGTTATAGCATGTATCATGTGTCTTTCTTCCCCACTAAACTGGCTATTCCCCCAAGAGAAGGAAGCCAGCATCAGCTTTCTTTGTATCCACAGTGCCTAGCAAACGTGAGTCCCAACAAATGTTTGCCAAATCCAGTTAAATTTGGACTCATGAAAGGGACAACTCAGAAAAGGAGGATGAGAATAGTTACACAACTCAAATAATATAATCAGTGTCACTGAATTGTACATGTAGAAACTGTTGAATTGGTATATGTTCTGCTGTGTATATTCTCAACAGCAACAAAATAAACTATAAAAATTTGGACTTACATCACGTGCAAACTCCCTTGAGAAGTGATGGCACCCACCCCACTCCAGCCTGGTCTCACATCCCATTTCCCCCATGGGCCCCTGGGCTGACTGCTCTTTGCTGACATTTGGCAGAAGGGCGCTCAGCCTCTTCACATCCTTTTTGCTTTCTGCAACACTCTTATTTTTCTTCGTGGGGACGCAGGCAGGGTGGAGAAGGACGGCATGCTAATTTTATTTTATTTTTAATCTGCTGCTGCCTAATTCTCTGAAATCAGCTCTTCAGCCTGAAAGGACAAAGCTACCTTAAATAGAAAGTTGGCCTGGTGCAGCCAAGTGTCATTATATTAATATGCAAAGCTACCAGTCAGCTAATCTCCACAAACCATTTGTTTCCTTAATTGCCCTCTCAGGGCAAAAGTGAAAAAAAAAAAAAAAGGACGCTGAATAACAATTTTATTTAATTCACCCCTCTAATTCTCCCCAACTCCACTTCCTGATGCAGTTGTGAAGCTGGAAATTTTCAGCTTAAACCATCTAACAAGCCTCCAGCCCCCGACTCCCCACCCCAATCTCCTCCACAAGCAGCAGCACATGTCTCTCTTCACCTCTGAGTTCTATCCATTGACCCTGCTCAGAGCAACCTCTTAGGGCTTTGAGCCTCAAGAAGGTGGCCAAAGGGGTGGAAGACAAAGACAAAATGGTAGCTGGGAACCTGGCATTCCTTTGGGAACAGGAAAGAGTCAGATTCAGAGCACTGGTTCTGAAGTCACAGGCCATCACTTACTAACTCTGTGGCCTTGGGCACTTAACTTCTCTGAGTCTCAAGTACCTCTTTCGTAAAATAGGGCAGAGTAGATCCAGGGATATCATAGTACCTACTGCATAGGGCTGTTGTGGGAATGAAATCAGACCATGCCTAAGCATGTAAAGACATGAAACACAGAGGGCGCTGTTGTGGCAGGTTATGTTAGGCAACTGCACCCAGGGTCCTCTTTCCCACTCACCACAGTCAGATCACAGGAAGCAGGGTAGCTGGTGATGTTTCAGATGACAATTTGGATGGCTGAGAAGAGGTGAGAAATGAACTTGGTAATTTCCATGAACCAACTACCTAAATCCTTATTCCCCATCCCCAGTCTCCGAGACTCCCACTCTCTGATCCCAGTCCTGCCCTCTCAGCAGCCAGGAATTTCCCAACAGTCTATTTGAATCTTAGAGCATCAAAGGTGCTCCCAACAAAATGGCAAATCCAACGGAAACTCCCCAGAAAGGGGGACGCTTCGTGAGCACGATTTCCCCCTATAGCCCACACTAGGACCTAGCGTAATGGGGCCTCAGATGCCTGGGCCAAGCAGTATTTTTACAAGGTTCAGTAATATGTAATGCCCTGAGCATTATGTGTATATGTGCACACACCAGGAAGCCAACATCAGGAAACGTCAGTGGGGACCCTGGAGTCTAAGGTTATGCCTGAGCTATTCTATGGCAGTCCACGGGGGCTCTTAAAACCAAAAACAAAAACAAAACCCGTTGCCATGGAGTCGATTTTGACTCGTAGTGACCCTACAGGACAGAGTAGAACTGCCCCATAGTTTCCATGGAGCAGCTTGTGGATTTGAACTCCCAACCTTTTGGTTAGCAGCCAAGCTCTTAACCACTGTGCTACCAGGGCTCCATGGGGGCTATTGGGGTACCCTAAAATTCCTTCCTAAATTTCAAAAACCTTTTCTTTAGGAACAGCCTTCCTCATCAGATTCAGCATGGATAGACTCAACAGTTTCTTCATCTGTCAAGTGGAAATAGTATTGCCCACATCTCCAGGGCTGTTGTGAAGCTTAAATGACATAAATTATATTATCAATAAAGGGTAGTTTCCCACCCTTCTCATACCTCATCCCTGGCAAGACCTTGAGTAAGACCATGGGACAAGTCTCCACTTACCTTCCCTGGAGTCAGGCAGTCCTGGATTTGATTCCTGGATCTATAATTTCTGAGCTGTGTAATCATGGGCAGGTGACTTAATCTTTTTCAGAGCCTCAGTTTCCTCATCTGTAAATTTGGGCTAATACCAGAACCTACCTTACAGGATTTAGAGAATTAAACAAGATAATTCCCATAAAGAGCCCAGCACAGTTCCTTCCACATGGTAAATGCTCAATAAAAGTTTGCTCTAAAAATGACAAACATTACCACTTGTTTTTGTATTCTTTGAAAATTGCTTCTGGGATCTCCAAACATTATTTGTTTTCGTTTCAGTAACTTCTCAAGAATTTCCTGTCTTTTCTATCTGTGCCTGTGTGTTTACTCTTGCAATCTCCTAAGTGGAAACAAGTGTAACCCACTGTCCCTAGGTCCCTGGGCCTTCCTGCTCCACAGGCCAAGAGCCATAGTCAACACTGGCACTTTGACTGCCATTGCAGATGCTGCCATAGACAGACTCCTTCCCGATGTGGACTTGTAACCCAATCCTCCTGCAAATGACTTCATTGAGTTTCATTATTGGTGCTCAGGGAGTTGGCTTAATTACAATTTTTAGTGGCGCACATGTTCATAAAACTACTGTATTAGCTGCCATCTCTATGAGTGTTCTTTAGTATATAATAAACATTATCCTCCACTGAAGCAGAGATCCAATTTCTCATCTTCAACACATTAGGACTGTTTACAAACCTCTGATTCCACTGACATAGGAGGCTCAGCTGAGACCTTGTGGCTGAGGACAGAATGTGCTTTGCCCCGTTTCCAAAGGAGGGGTACACCCCCAAGCCCATGAACTGCAAAGTGAGTAGCAAAATGAATTTTCTGAGAGAGGCAAACCCAAAACTTGAAAGCTGTTCTCAGAAGAATGGGATGGGGGCTTTGCTGTGCTACTCACATGTACCTGTGACGTGTGAGTCTGGAGGAGATATACGCGCACTCTGAGTGTGACATATCCCCATTTGGATGGTTCAGCACCATCATTTATGCACACAGAGCAGTGGCGATTGAATTCTGTCCCTGAATCAAAGATACCTGCTAGCTAGAAACTCAGATCATAAAGAATCTGTCTAGTCCAGTCACAAAACATGAAAGACCAGGGAAGTAGAGTTACTACATGTGAGCCCTGGTGGACCCTCAGTCCCCTCAGTGCTTGGAGAAAGGCTCTCTTGGTGACATTGCTGTATAGGCTGGGAGCAAGATTTTTGTTTAACTGAGGTAACATTCACATAAGATAGAATTAATCATTTTAAAGTGTACAATTCAGTGATGGCACAATGTTGTGTAGCCATCACCTTTATCTATTCTAAAACATCTTCATCATTCTGAAAAGAAACTCTGTATGCGTTTAGCAATCAAATCCCATGTCATTTCCCACTAATCTGCTTCCTGTCTCCATAGATTTGATTATTCTGGACATTTCATATAAATGGAATCATACAATATATAGCTTTTTGGGTCTGGCTTCTTTTATTTAGCATAATGTTTTTGCGGTTCACCCATGCTGTAGCATGTATCAGCACTTCATTCCTTCTTAAGGCTGCACTGTTCACAATAGCCAAAAGGTGGAAACAACCCAAATGTCCATCAACTGATGAATTTTGGAGAAACAAAATGTGATGCATTCATACAATGTGAACAGTGCTATTATAAACATTCAAGTACAAGTTTTCATGTGGACATATGTTTTCAATTCTTTTGGGTATATACTTAGGAGTGGAATTATTGAATCATATGGTGATTCTATGTTTAACTTTTAGCAGAACCACCAAATTGTCTTCCACAGCAGCTGCATCATTTTACATTCCCACCAGCAATGAATGAGGGTTCTGATTTATCCACATCCTCCCCAATACTTGTTATTTTCTGTTTTTTTAATTATAGCCATCCTAGTAGTTGTAAAGTGGTATCTCACTGTTGTTTTAATTTGAATTTGCCTAATGACTAATGATGTTTAGTATCTTTTCATGTGCTTTTCGGCAATTTGTATATCTTCTTTGTACAAATGTCTGTTCAGGTCCTTTGCCCATTTTTTAATTTGGTTGGTTGTCTTTTTGTCTCCTAAAGTTCCCCAAAGAGCACCTTTTGAATTAAACATCTAAAGACCTAGGCTTGAATCCCAACTCTGCCATTTGACTTGCTGTGTGACCTTGAGAACATTATTAATCTTCCCAGAGACTGTTCATTTGTAAAATAAAAATTCTTTTAATACCTGCCTGACTCACAGGGATTTGTGATATGCAAACAAGGGGTTTAAGAAAGCAGTCAGAAAAGTGAGAATAGCTACTAAATGTCAGTTATCATTGCTGGTCCCACCTGGAGGCCCCAGCCTTTGGAGAAAGTTTCTCACCCTCAGGGAACACTGATGATTCTAAGGCATGGGCCTATGTGTGCACTGAGCTCAAACTACAGGGATCAGACTGGAAGAAAGTGAGAGAGAGACAGAGACATTCCTACTCTCTCTGAACCCCAACAGGGGAGATTGTTGTATAAAAGAATGAAAGAAAGAAAACATGAATAAGGGCAACAACAAAGTGAAAGAGTTTAGTGTTTTGCTATAAACAGTAAGCAAACAAGGGGGTATTGAGTGCCTACTGCATCCCAGGCACCACATGGAGCTCTAGGGACCACCTACTGGGATGTACAAAGCTCATAGGGGACAGAGTGATTAGTCTGGTTTTGGTTACAGAGGAGGGTACAAGATAACTAAGACTTGGTCCATGTCCTTCAGGAACTTACAACTGAGTAGGAGAATTAGATAATATACACAAATAACTGTAATGTGTAGAAGAAAGTTATATTTAAAAGCAACTAAAAACTCATGTCATCGAAGAACTGGGGAGCAGAATACAGCACACAGTTGCTGAGGACGTACCCATGGAGGGGAACCAATCCTCCTGACACTTTTGGTTTTCTTGTTACAAGGCAGAGAGATTGAGAATACACTTTTTTTGTTGTTGTTGTTTGTTTTTGAGCACATTGACACCCCTGGCCAATGTTGGGAGGGTACAAAAATTGCTGACATTTCCATCGGTTTGACCATGCAGAATAGCCCTTTGGAGGTGCCAGTTTGAATATCAGTCTCCACTCTAGACCTGAGTTGGAGCAGGTAGGGGTAGGACTGCTTCTCAATTTACTCCTAGCTTTCCCACTTACAATGAGGTGTAATGGAGAAATTATGGGCTCTGTCACTTACCACTGTGATACTGGGCACTTGAAGCAATCTGTCTGAGCTTCAGAACTGCTCCTCTGTAAAATGGGGATGATAATAATACCTACTTTGTAGGGTAGTTATAGGAACACAGCACCGTACATTGTACATAGCAATTGTTTAGTATATGGGGTAGCTCTTTACTATGATTATTTAATGGCTGGGCAAAATGGGCATCATGATTGTTAGTGCCATCCTGCAATCAGAGAGAAAACCCAGATTCATTAATAACCTCTCCTGGTATCTAAATGAATGCCTAAAGGAGCAGCAAAATTTGAGCTGGACTCTAATCTCGTAATCCTGTGGGAATTTATGACCATCCTGCCTGGACAGCTGGGCAAGATCACAGAAATATTTGGAGGCAAGAGTCCTCTTTGGGTGATTGTCTCTTCTGTTGTTTTACAATCTTTCTTTGAGTGAAAGAGAGGAAAGGGAGAAAACAAAGGAACGTATTTAGAAAAAGGAATCAATTTTCATTAATATTTCTACTGATGACCTTCATGATTAAAGTCAGAGGTCGCCCTTTCCTAAATGGGTTTATTCCAGTGTTGTTCTCCTGACCCTCTCACAGTTCCCTGGGATAGAAGAATTAAGGTATTCTCACTTTCATACAGGTCACTAACTGAAGGTCTCTTGGGAGTGCCCAGATAAAACAGTATCCTGGTCATTCATGCCTTGGTGCATTCGCTCTTTCATTCATTCAACAAATGCTTACTAAGGGAGTATTGTGTGCTGAGCACTGTTCTGACATTCTAGTTGTGGATGAGTAGAGAGAGAGAAAATAAACATTGATATAAATAGATGATGTCAGATGGTAATAAGTGCTATAAAGAAGAAGAGGCAAGTTTGGGGGAATATAGGGTGATGGTGAGGGAAAGCTCATTTATTTAAAGTGTTAAGGATGGTCTTGATGATGAGATGACATTTAGAGACCTGAAAACAGTGAGCGATCGAGCTATGTGGCTACCTGAAGGAGGAGTCTTCCAGGAAGAAGGAATAGCAAGCTGCTGTTCAAGAACCAACCATTCTATTCCTGTGTTGATGCAACTCTTGACCTTTCATTTTTCTCTCCTATTTCCTCTCTCCTCATTTGCCTCTTCCACCAAATGACAGCTTATGTTTCTCTTGATCCTTAGTGCTTTTTCTTGAATGTAGCTGAAATTCATATTCTTGCTCCTCTATCTCTTGCCACTCTGAGTGGTCCCCTTCCCTCACCCAATTAAGCTTCTCTCCCTGGAACCTAATTACCTTACTTGGTTGGCACCCACTCTCCCATATGGGGGATCAGACAACCAGCACACCATCTCATTTAGTTTGTTGAATGACTAAATAAAGCAAAGAAGTAACCAAGACTACAGAGACAATGTTTAGCCTGTCCAGGAAAGTAACAATCTCTAAGCAGTACAGTAGTATCACTTTACATGTAATTCAAATGCTGATTTATAAATGCTTGCCCTTAATAGCAATAAAAGAAAAGGATAAACATAGATATGGATAATATTATATATATATATATATATATATATATATATACATATATAAGCTACAGAGAAGATAAGCTTCACCAACCTATCAGTGGCCACACATAATCATAACAAATGTTGACCTTTATAGGGCAGACTTGTATGGGAGCGCACAGGAGGTGGAGTTGACATACATTCAACAAATATTTATTGAGCACCTACTATAGGCCAGGTACTATTTACTAAACTCTGGAAATAAAAAACCTAAAGCCAGTTGCCACTGAGTCAATTCCAACTCACGCTGAAGAGATGAAGGCAGCTTGGACCAGGGTGGTAGCAGTGGAGGCAGTGAGAGGTGGCTGGATTCTGGATACGCATTTTACAAGTAGAGGCAAGAAGATACCTGGAGCAGATAAACTTTAAGCTGGGCATTGAGAGGAGGGGAGGGGACAACAAGCGTGAGGACAGGAGGAGAAGATGCACATGGTATGTCTGTGAGACAGTAAGAAAGGGAATATGATTGGAACAGATAATGTATCCTGAAGAGCAGAAGGAAAGAATGGCCAGGGAAGGTGGCATCATACCCCCTTCAGAGGCAAAGGGCCACTAAAGGCCAGTAGAAGAATTCTGACATTGAAGCCTTTGAAGGTCTTGGCAGCAGTGACCCTGCTTCCTTCATCTGTGTTCCTTCATCTACCATTGTGCTCTTAGCACATGGTAGGATATTGAATGGATGAAACAATGCATGATAGACCTTATGTTAGTCTTTGTAGAGAGAATTCTAAATGGAACTATTTTCAAGATTTACAGAACCTTTCAGTGTAGTCCTAAACTTTGTTAGAAACATGAAATCAAGAAATGCAATTAACTGTAGACATGTACAAGAAGCATACACTGTTTGGAGGTTGAATGTGCTTTGCCACTTTTGCGAAGACTGCAGACCTTTAAATACCAGGGAAGAGTCTTGTCAGATGATCAAACACTTCGAAGTTCCACTTTAAAGTTCTTTCTCAGCATCAGAAATCAAAACAATCACGTTTCTTAACTTCATCGATGGAGAAACAACACCAATAACAGAAATTGACTTTGTGAGAATCTATTGTGCTTGAAAGAAAAACTCTGCTCAATGAAATTATGGCCAAACAAGTCTACTATCCTCTAGCTTCATCAAAAGTATGAAAGAAACTAGTCATCAGTATAGAGCAGCACTGCGCTGAGCAAAGATCTGAGTCAGGCAGACTTGCTTTCCCGAAATAGATCAAAATCCTCCTCTTTACAATTTACTGGAGTCCTTAGGTGGTACAAACATTTAAGAACTCAGCCACTAACTAAAAGGTTGGAGGTTTGAGTCCACCCATAGGAGCCTTGGAAGAAAGGCCTGGTGATCTACTTCTGAAAAATTACCTATTGAAAACTTTATGGAGCACAGTTCTACTCTGACATACATGGGGTCACCATGAGTTGGGGCTGACTCAACGGCAACTGGTAACTGGTATGCAGTTTGCTAGGGTTCCATCAAATGTTTGAGGTGCTGAGGCCTTCTTGACATCCAGAGGCCTTTTCTCAGGCTTCACCTAGCAGCTCCTTACCCTGGGGCTTAAAGACCTAATGCATGTTTTTTTTGGGGGGCAGCAACTTACTGTTGGAGTAAAGCCTAATGAATGAATGCTCCTAGGCTCCCAGGTGCTTGGTACACTCTCCAGCACCACTCCCACCAACACCACCACCTAAGGGAATGGGAGTGGGAAATGGAAGCACTCCTCATATCACCATGGCCTCTGCACCATAGCCTTTCCCCAACCCTAGCATCATGCTTCTGGAAACCTCCTCCCCACAGGACAGATTCATTAGCTGTGGGGAGCAAAGTGACTTGATTGAAAAGTAAAGAGCCTTCAGGGTTTAAAGCATACTCATATGGGGTGAGTTGTGAGTACACTGCTGTTACGGACAGAACTGTGTCCACCCAAAATATGTGTTGGAATCCTAAACCCTATACTTGTGGGTGTAATCCTATTTAGAAATAGAGTTTTCCTTGTTATGCTAATGAGGCCAGATAAGTATAGGGTGTGTCCTAAACCTACTCTCTTCTGAGCTACGAAAGAGATTAGACAAGAGACAAGCAAGCACAAACAGGGGAAGATAGATACTATCTGAAGATCTCTAAGGAACTGGTACTACAGAAGCTGAAAGCGACAAGGATCTTCCCCCAGAGCCCACAGAGAGAGCCTTCCGCTAGAGCCAGTGCCCTGAATACGGACTTCCAGCCTCCAGAACTGTGAGAATATAAATTTCTGTTCTTTAAACCATCCCCTTGTGGTATTTCTGTTACAGCAATACCAGGAAACTAATACAATTAACTGCTTTATAGGTTAAGCTAGCATGGCACAGCAGAAACTATCCATTAGTCAAGCCCTCAGTCTCATTGTTACTTCCTCTTCTCATCGACAGCCTAGACTCCCCATTTTGAGATTTTTCAATCCATTCATGTTGCCCCTAAGTTATAGGTAAAAAATGCTCTCATTCACTTGTTTAACAAATATTTTTTGAGTTTTTGCCTATTATGGGGCAGGCTCTGGGGATACAACAGTGACCAAGACTGACTTGAACTCTCACACAAGAGACAAAAAATAAGCAAGTGTGATGGATGCTGTCAAATGTCAAGAACAGGGTGCCATGGAGCTCAGAGAATGAGGACTGAACCTTGTCTAGGGCTCAGGGGAGTTTACTGTGAGTTAGTGAGGCTCGGGCTGAGACCTTAGGGATGATTAGGATTCAGACAGATAGAGAAGGGGAGAACCACCACAACATGCTCTAAAGTGTGGTGGGGAAGTAGGTTGTAAACCATACTACTAATCCCAATTTTGTAAAGAAATATACACGTGGACATCGAAAAGTCCAGAAGGGTGTACTTGAAATGTTAACAGTGATTATCTCTGGGTGATAGGATTAGGAGTTATTTTTGTTTTCTGCATAATAGTCTATGTTTCCCCAAATTCCTACTATAAGCATGTTTACACCTGTAGTCAGGAAGAAAAATTAGATATTATGCAAACAAATCTGTCTCTGCCCCAGCCACTTCAGCCCTGTCCCAGTGGCTGTGTCCTCCTCTGACTTATTTCCAAAGTGCTCCTCCCTGGGCCCTGGTGGCCAGCCAGAGAACAATCCCCTCCCAGCTGCTACTTGATTTCCCCTGGTCAGTTAATGGAATCCTCTCCTGGGAGCCCCTGTGCAGCCCCACATGCTGCATCAATCATCCTGTTGCCTCTCCCATTTTTCTTAGATTTCTGAGCCCCTATTTCTCTTTCCATAAACCCCCTTCTCCTAGAGTTGCCATAAGGTTCAACCAGCAGGCTTGTCATGGAGATTGCTGGCAAAATAATTCTTGAATGCTACTAAGTTGGCTACAAAGTTAAAATCAGGAAAAGTGTGCATCAGGGTTGTATCCTTTCACCAAATTTACTCAATCTGTATGATGAGCAAATAACCTGAGAAACTGGACTATATGAAGTAGAACGCTGCATCAAGATTAGAGGAAGACTCACTGACAACCTGAGATATGCAGATGACACAAACTTACTTGCTGAAAGTGAAGAGGACTTGAAGCACTTATTGATAAAGACCAAAAACCATAGCCTTCAGTATGGATTACACCTCAACACAAAGAAAACAAAAATCCTCACAACCGGACCAATAAGCAACATCATGATAAATGGAGAAAAGATTGAAGTTGTCAAGGATTTCATTTCACTTGGATCCACAATCAACGCCCATAGAAGCAGCAGTCAAGAAATCAAACAACGTATTGCATTGGGCGAATCTGCGGCAAAAGACTTCTTTAGAGAGTTAAAAAGCAAAGATGTCACTTTAAGGACTAAGGTATGCCTGACCCAAGCCCTTGTGTTTTCAATAGCCTCATATGCATGTGAAAATTGGACAATGAAAAAGGAAGACTGAAGAAGAATCGATGCGTTTGAATTATGGTGTTGGTGAAGAATCTTGAATATACCATGGACTACCAGAAGAACAAACAAATCTGTTTTGGAAGAAGTACAGCCAGAATTCTCCTTAGAAGCAAGAATGGTGAGACTTCGTCTCACTTACTTTGGACATGTTATCAGGAGGGACCAGTCCCTGGAGAAGGATATCATCCTTGGTAAAGCAGAGGGTCAGTGAAAAAGAGGAAGACCCTCAACAAGATGAACTGACACAGTGGCTGCAACAATGGACTCAAGCATGACGACAATCGTCAGGATGGCACTGTTGTACATAGGGTCGCTATGAATCGGAACCGACTTGATGGCGCCTAACAACAGCAATAAGGCAAACATTCACATAGTTAAAGTCTATTTTCCATTATGAGCACTTCTGCCCAGCCAAGCAAGGCTGCTCTCAAGCCCATCCATATATGATTTTGAAAGATTTTTCGTCTGTAATCTGTGGCCCACTAAGGGTATTTGCTCATTTCCTCATTATCTCCTACAGCTAATGTGTCACTTCTGAGGCAGTAATGGATTTGAAAGCTCACTCTGGATTCTATGTGATACCAAAGCTGCAGACAGGAGTGAGACCAACTGCAGGCCCCATAGGCTGACACAGTGGGACAGGAAAAATATAGGCTGCCCTTTCTCCTTTTCCCTTTGCAGGCTGGGACAGCCCACGTTCAGCCATTCCACTTCTCTGATTTCAAGCTGCACTGGAGTGTCTGGGAAAGTTGTCTGGAACCTGGAGGGAACAGGCAGAGGCAGGGTGGATGCATCAATATCACTATCACTGGCGCAACTCCCTCCATATGCCTGTTCCCTGGTGCCAATCCCTATCTCTTTACAGACCTTGTGTTTGACAGCTGCACAGCTGCTGATCAATTAAGCCTGGCCATCTTGGGAGAATTTGCAATGGGAAAGAGAGAAAGGCTCTCTCCTCCTGTTAAAGCCACGGTCTGGGAAGTTAGGTGGAATTATTTTATGGGAAGCCAGAAGGTGAGAAGGGACAGAATGGTAAGTGAGTTCTTCTAGAACCAAGAGGTTTTCATAGAATCAAAGTCTTAAAGTTGGAAGAGACTTTCACAAATAATTTTATTATAACTTATGATGCTAACTTGCTGTCTCTGAAAAGAAGGAACAGAGTTATGGTTTGTTGTTTCCTCACTTGATGAATATAGGTGTTTATTTCTCAGCCTTACAGCTAGGCAGAGGCAGACTGCTTCAGAGGCCACCAGTTGGAGATCTCATAACAATATCTATAAGCACAATCAGCCCACAGCAAAGTCAGCCAAATCAAGGCTTACTTGGCTGGGTGGTGGAAGGGCTGGCTAACATGGAGACACAGTATTAGTTCTTCTCAGCAGTGTTCAACCCAATTGTCCCCTCCCATTTTCCAAGGCATTCCTCCTCCCTCCGTGGCCTTGTATGGCCTCAACTATTCTCAACTTCCTTCCTTTTACCAAAACTCCTTGAGAATGTTGTGGAGAAGGAATTGGTGTGATCAGCTTTGTTCACACAAGAAATGGACTGTTCCAATTCAAACCTCATAACTTTATGGCCAAAATGCAACAATGATTTTGGTTTGTGTTGATGGTTCAAGTTTTTATTTCTTTTATGAAAAGGGACACCCACCTTCGTGTGCTTAATGTTAAAATGCTGCTTCTTAGAGTGGTAACATTTAAAAATTTATGTAGCACCTTTGGCCAAGGAATTTCAAGTACTTAAAATATTGACTGACTCATTCTAGACCTGCTGAAAGCTAATAGGGCCAAAATTGAAGAATAGACCTATAAGGAGGCTGTTTCCTGCCCCTAGACTGGTCTTACCACTGAGCCTCAATATTTTGCTGGGGGATGAAGGAAGACTATATCAAAATCTCTGAGGAAGGAGGTGGAGATAATTTGTTGAATAAAATGATAATATTCCAATAATCATTTTCAAAATATTAATTATAGAAAGTAATGTTCTGTAAAATCTTCCTGGCTGGAGAGAACATGCAGAAGATAGAGGGAAAAGAATATTCTGGTGGGGGGGATGAGTAATAAAAAGAAAGTGAAACATTGCCTAGCCCAGACTTGTGCTCTTGATACAAGAAGAACCTGTTGAGAGGCCACTGATGGGTTAGCACAAATAAGTCCGCACCACTGGAAATACTCTCCCAAATGCAGCACCTTCTGATTAATAGAGCACGAGCACAGTCAACTTCAAAGTCGAAGTGAGCTGCTGGAAGCACAGCTATACTGTGTTATCCTTGAGGGCAAAGGCTAGGTCTTGCCCACAGCTATATTCCCAATGGTTGAAGCTCTGCCTGTCATGTAATAGCTGCTCAGTAAATAAATGTTTCTTACATAATAAATTATGAATAGAATTGGATTAACAACATCTCAGATATTCGGTTAGTCCACTTTATATCATATTTTCTTCTCTCTCTTTATAATCAATGAAACAACTCTTTTGAAGAGAAATGGAATGGAAATACCAAAAATTTCAATCCATTTGTGTTTGATCTACTCAAAGTATACAAATTCAGATTCACCTGAACACAGTGCCTTGAATATAGTAGGCATTCAAATAATATTTCTTGTATGAATAAATATAGATGTGACTTTAAAGGAAATACATACAGAAGAAATACTTTATGTCTAGTAAACCCTAATCAATGCTTTTATTTTTTATCTTGTTTCCAGCTTCCTATTCAGAAATGTGGTAGGTCAATTAAGAAAAATCAAGTCAGTTAAAAACAATATTGAAGCACTTTCAAGAAGGAAAGGTGTACTGCATCCTCAGTGTCTACATAAAGTTGTAGTATGCTCATTTTTTTTCCTGTCTGTGATCCGTTGAGGAACATTGCAAAATCATTCCAGGAACCATATTATATCTGAAGAGCCAATGGGAAAAAAATATAGCTGTTGAGAATGAAAGGAAAACATCAATGGCTATTTGTATTTTCATGCACAATAATACTATTTTCTCAGTATGAAGTCCAGTTTATATTACTTTCATTATCAGACCAAACAGACTTTCAAAGAAATAATCAAATGAAAGGTGATTTGTTTTCTTCCAATGCAGGTATTTACATATAACCATTTGCTCAATCTGAAGAGCTTCCCTGTCTCTCCTCTGTACTTTGGGGCCATCGCAGAGATAGTTTGCATAAGTAATGCATTTATTTACTAATCTTCAAAGAGTCTCTATTTTTCCTGCCTTCCCACTGTAGTCATTAGGGGTCACAACCCTGCAGGAAATATGGGCTGCCATGGTAACACAAAATGTCTGCTGCTGGGCATAGCGTAATTTCTCCCTAATAGAAAAACAACACGCAGTAAATCCTATCTTTGATAAACTGGCTTATTGTTGTACGGAGCCTCTACCTGCTCTACCCTCAGAGCAGTTTTAAATGATACAAACGTGACCCGTATTGAGACTGATTTCTCATTTTGCACAAGAAATTCAGTGATATTGTACCAGGTCAAGTGAAATTCCTTGTCACATTTAAAAATCATTGGCATTGCACTCAGTCCATCATCTGTTTGGCACATTTATCAGATGCTCTGTGGTACTGTGCAAGGGACTGCAACAAAACAAATCATTTCCCCAAATCGCTTTTAATCCCCATAGAGAACTACAAATAAAATGCACCAACTCCATCATTTTCAACCATTTAGCAACGATAGCTATTTTATTAATTCACAATGTTGTGTACTGAAAGTAGGGTGAGCTTTTTCAGGGTTAGAGGACCAGATATAAGAGAAAGATATTCTAACGGTGACCTCAAAGAGGAATCATACACAACAACAACAAGAAAAAGCACTCTTGCTTATATTTGGGAACAAAAGAAATGTAAAATATGAAAACACAGAGCCACTACCCAATTATTTTGCTTGGAAAGGGAAGTGTTCAGAAAAACAAACCCAAAGTAGCAATAATTACTTAAATGATATTACACTGTAAATGTTAAAAATCACAATTCTTGTCAAAGTCCATAATCATCAAAAATGTGTGCCTTTGAGGCTCAGTCATGTGGTCACCCACTTGGGCATTGACAGGAACCTTCACTGGAGGATGGCACAGGGCTGGGCAGTGTTTTGTTCTGTTGTATACAGGGTCACAATGAATTGGAACTGACTTGATGGCACCTAACAGCAACAATGTCCTTCCTTGTCTTTTATGGTGGATTTTGCCTTAAAGTCTATTCTATCTGAGATTAGTATTGCTACTCCTGCTCCTTTTCGGTTGCAGTTTGCTTGATATATTTGTCTCCATCCCTTGATTTTTAATATATTTATGTCTTTTGTCTAAGGTGTGTCTCTTGCAGACAGCATATTGATGAGTCATTTTTTTTTATCCATTCTGTCACCCTATCTTTATGGGTGCGCTTAAGCCATTTACATTCAGTGTGATTATCGATAGGTGTGAGTTTATTGCTGTCATTTTGCAGTGATTTTTATTCTTTTCTTTTTTTTTGTGGTGCTGACATTTTCTTTGTTACTCTTACTCTCCTGTGCTGAGTTCCTTTTGTTTATGAAATTTCTTTTCCTTTCTTTTGTTATTGTAGATTTTGTGTTTGCTGAGACTTTATGTTTTCCTTCTTCATTCTGGTAAGCAGGTTTGTTAACTTTCTTTGTGGTTACCTTGAAATTTACCCTTATCTTCCTAGGTTTGAACCAGTCTATTATTACTTGGTATCGCCTTGCCTTCCTCTCCCTTTGAAAGCTCTCTACCTACACTGTGTATTCCCCCTTTTATTGTTCTGACGTTGTTGTCATTTACAGATCGACATCTCTAGTTCCCTGTTTTGAATCCTTTAGTTTTGTTTCATCCTTGAAAGTTCATTACCTCGGTATTTGGCTGATACTGACCTGTGTCCTAGATTCAGGTTGTTGTCTGATGATATTGGTTCTCTAGCCAAAGGACTCCCTTTAATAATTCTTGTAAGTTTGGTTTGGTTTTACATAGTCCCTTAATTTCTGTTTATCTGGAAATGTCCTAATTTCACCATCATATTTGAGAGAGAGTTTTGCAGGATATATTATTCTTGGTTGGCAATTTTTTTCTTTCAGAGTTTTATATATGTCATTCCATTGCCTTCTTGCCTGCATGGTTTCTGCCGAGTAATCAGAGCTTAGCCTTATTGTTTCCCCTTTGTACGTGACTTCATTTTTCTTGAGCTGCTCTCAGGATTCTTTCTTTGTCTTTGTTTTTGATGAGTGTGATTATGATAGGTTTTAGTGACTTTCTTTTGGAGGGGATCTATCTTATATGGGGTTCATTGAGCTTCTTTGGTGGTCAGCTTTTCATCTTTCATGATATTAGGGAAGTTTTCTGTCAGCAAATCTTCAATGACCCTCTCTGTGTTTTCCATTTTCTCCTCCTGTTCTGGAACTCTGATAACAGGCAGATTTTTGCTCTTGATTGTATCACACATAGTTCTTAGGTTTTCTTCATTCTTTTCTCTGATTTTTCCTCAAACAAAGTGGCATCCATGGATTTGTCTTCAATTTTGCTCATTCTGTCTTTCATTGTTTCAAATTTACTCCTATTGTGTTGCCCATTTCTGAAATTATGTTGTCTATCTTTTGGATTTCTAATTGCTGTTTTTGTATGATTTCTAATTATTTATTTACTTAGACGTTTTGTTCTTGTATTATTTTCCTGAATTCTTCTACTGCTTTGTCTGTGTTTTCCTTGATTTTGGCTGTTTTTGTTATTTTTTTCTGTGTTTTCCATGATTTTGTCTGCATTTTCCTTGATCTATTTCCTAATTTCTTCGACAGCCCTGAACATTAGACTTTTGAATTCCCTATCAAGTTGTTCCAGTGCCTTTTCTTCTGCCGGAAGGTCAACTGTTGGTTTATTCTGGTCGCTTACTGGAGCCATCTTGTCCTGTTTTTTTTATATGCTTTGATGTTGTCTGCTGTTTCTGAGACATTCATGTATTATTTTATTTATTGATTGATTGTAGGTTTATTTGTTTCATCCTGCTTTTTTGTTTTGTTTGGTTATGTCTGGGCAAGTGGGCCAGGCATGCTTTGTTGCTTGCTCATCTGTGAGCATGATAGTTCTCATCACCTTGTCCAGGTGTGCAGGGCCAGTTGTTGAGCTATGGTGCAGCAAGGAAGGTCCATCAGGTGGGGAAGGGGTGTAAATGGGTCTTTTGTCTGCAGTGTGAACCAGGCCAGAGGCTGGAGTGAGGCTGTGGCAGTCAGCATGGGTGGGGTACCGTGCTGGCAGGGAGGAGCCTGGGGCTCGGGTCGGATCCCCTGAGGGTGGTGGCAGGTGGCAGGAGGGATCTTTAGCCATCAGGGAGGGTCCTGAGGTCCAGGCCTGGTCCCCTCAGGGTTGCAGCAGGAGGGGTCTGGAGCCAGCAGGGAGGGGTCCAGGGTCTGGGCCAGGTCAGCTTGGGACTGTGGTGGGCAGTGGAAGGGATCCAGGGACAGCAGAGGAGGACCTGGGGTCTGGGCTGGGTCCCTTCAGGGCCACAGCTGGCAGGGTAGAGGAGAGAGGTACGAGGAGAATGAAGGCAGGGACAGAGGGGGCTAGATGGAGGAGGGTAATAGGGTGGGTTTTTACTGTGGTTCCTGGGCATTTGGGGCTGCTGGGATGGAGCAATTGTAGCCGCTGTTCACCAGAGGGGTGGGGGTTGTAGGAGCATACTCCTGTTGTTACTGGTTGAGAGCGTCTGGGCTCCTCCTTGAGTTGCAGCCAGCAAATGTGGTCTTACTTAGCCCCGGGTGTGTCCATGCTGTACCTCTATCTCTTATTGGGAATTCCATGGAGGTGCCTTTCTGCATGCAGGGTTGTTGGTTTTATTCCAAGATGGTCACACTGAGTCATGCTGTTTGGCCAGGAACCTCCACACCCTATCTTTACTCCTTCTCTATTTTCTATCAGTTTCTTTTTCTCCTCAGTAACTTCCAATCTAATACTTTATCCCTTCATTTAAGATTCAGGGTTCCAGGGTTGATGTGTGTATCTTTTTTACTTGTTTTTTCAGGTCTTTGTTGCAGTGGGATGGCTTAGTCCATATGACTAGTCTGCCATCTTGGCCCTGCCCTCCAAAACCAAGATTCTTGACCTCCGATTTGCCTTTCTTCTGTTTTCACTTGGTGTCATTTCTTGTGAGGTCTCTCTCTCTGGTTATAAAAACATGATCATTTTCTTCTGAATCTCTTCTCACCCCTCAATAAGTACATAAGCAGTTGTATGCCTTGCATTTCGGAAAGTTTTAATTGAATGAATGTTAAAGAGAAACAAATACCTGAAGACTAAATTTTTGACTATAGTGATGAAGAAGTTGAAATACAATGGACCCTTGACATTCAGGAAGGGCTTCTAGAAAACTTCATCCCCAGCATCCATTTCAATTCTCAAATCTCACAATTAGATAATTGGCATATAATTTCCTCCATAAAAGTTCTATTTTCCCCCTAAGAGCCATCACTTTCTTACTAAGCCGATTGCTAGATTACACAAGCCTTGAAGTGTGTGCAATTCAAATTTATGCCTCAGCAAAATTACAAATTACTACATGTCATGGGCCTTTAAGACTCACTCATAAATAGTTGAAGCTTTGAATATTATATCAAAAATCCCAGCGCCTACTGATTTTTTAAAGTGACAGCCTCACCAAACCTGGATATGTATTTGAATCACTGGTCCTAATTCAAGGGAAAGACCATGTTATGACAATGTGAAGTTTGGAAAACTACTGGCTCATGAGTTACATGTAAAACCAGAGTCTATTTAGTCAGCCAAAGAATGGAAGAGTAAGGAAAATTAAATCTATCTTGGTCATGGAAGAGCCTTCCCCCTCCCTCTTGTCTGAGCTTTGGAGACAACTTTTTCTACAGCTATCAATTGAGCATTTGTGCCTAGCTGTGTGCTCTATTATGCAGTGGGGATTTACAAATATATATATATAAATTAGGTCCCTGCTCTTGAAGAGCTTATAGTGAAGCTGGGGAATCCAGGCAAGTTCACCAATTGGTAAATAGCAGTACAAGGAATGAGAGGGTAGTCAATGCCATTTAGTGGAAAAGAAAGCATTTGAACAAGTGAAGATGAAGTGGGCTGGAGTAGACTTGAAAGGGCCAGTGGGGGAACCCAAAGATGGACTAGGGTTTGGCTACAGTCACCTTAAGCACCTAGGGAAACTCAAGGGATATTTTTTTCTATTTAACTCTTTATTTTGTGATCTCTTTGGAATTCCCAATATCATCCAGTACAGAGGTTTATACATAGTTGGCATTCGATAGACCCCTTATTTCAAGTATATTTCATTGAGGTATAACCTATATACAGACATGTGTATAAATGGTAAGCGCTCACTCTGATGAATTTTTAAAAATTGAACACACTCTTATAACCAGCCCCCAGATCAAGAAATAGAATGTGACCAGTACTCCAGAAGCTCCTCCTATTCCCCTTCCCAGTCACTGGCCCCTTAGCCCCAACCAAGGTTAAATAAAAAAAAAACAAAACTCATTGTCGTTGAGTCGATTCTAACTCATAACAACCTTATAGCACAGAGTAGAACTGCCCCATAGGGTTTCCAAGGAGCAGCTTGTGGATTTGAACTGCTGACCTTTTGGTTAGCAGCCAAGCTCTTAACTATGCGCCACCAGGGCTCAAGGCTAACCAGCTTAATTTTGCTGGCTTGAACATCACATAAATGGATCCATGTAGTATCTTCTCTTTTGTGTCAGGCTTCTATTCAACATTACATTTGTGAGATAGGTCCTTGTGGGTGCCTGTTAACTGTGTATAGAGACCTTTTAAGAAGAAATTGGACAGTTTCACAGTGGTTTCACACAGTTATCATGTGTCAGGAATACATGGAATCATCTGCTCACTGTTTCTGGGAACAGGCAAATGGAACAGATATTCAACTGTGAAGAAAGGAAGGAAGGGATGGAAGGAAGGCATAGACAGGGCCTCTACAGCCAGGTCCTCTAGAGAAATTGGCTCCCAGCAATTAGGTAAAAGGTGAAGGGAACAAGAGATCTGAGTGGCAGACCTGATTGAGATTAACATAAACCATTAGGTTAACCGAGAGACAAATAGGAGTGGCACTTGAAATTTACATAAATACTATACCCAGCCGCAATCAAGGTTCTGTAGGAAGAAGAAAATTGACAAAAATCCTTGTAACCCGAATTGAGGCAAAACAATAGCGACACTTAACTGTCTTTGTCTGGCAGGAAAGCTGCGGAAAGGTGGGAGATTATAGAAAAGATTTTTTGTCTAAGTCAGTACTGAGGTAGCCAATGGATGCTGGCACTTAGTGTCCCCCTTTGTGGGGGGATAAATGCACGTGCGCTGACAGTACTCCTGCTGACCATGCTATCCTGTCAGGTTCCCCAGCCTTTCTGAGCAAGAACATAGTGTTCTTGGTAAGTATTTCTTGCCTCCCTACCGTGTGTCAGGCACAGGGCAGGGCCACTGGGGGAAAGGTGATGAACTGACTCCACTTCTGTCTTCATGGAGCTCAGTCTGTGTAGGTGGGCAGCCGGCTACTACCTGACATTGTGCAACAGTAATCTGGAGCAGCCATGAACCACACAGCATCCCTCTGGAAGTTTCCTTCACCAGAATGAAAAGCTGACCCCTGTCATCGTCAGTGTTCCTCTCCACTCCACTGAAATGCATGGAACCTAGTGTGGGGTAGAAATCGTACATCCTTTAGGCCATTCCGTGCTACTCAATCTGTGCCTTAGGAGAAAGGGACCATTTCCCAGGACCCGTAGGAGATCTGATAGGAAGAAGGTAAGTACCAGGGGTTGGGGTAGAGTTGAGAGGTGTTTCTAGATACTTTGTGGATAAGAAACCACCATAATTTCACACAGAGCCCTTCCAGGGTGACTTTGAGTACCTTCCCCTGACCCTCTACTCCACCACATGTGCAAATCCTAGGGCCACAGATTCCTATTCTCTCCTCGGCCTCCCTCTTCCTGGGCATAATGATGTAATGTAACTGGGCATAAGGTACTATGCCCAGGTGGGGGAAAACTACAGCAAGCTGCTTGGGATTTAAAAACTGAGCTAGACCTCTGTTTAAGGAGTTCTCAGAAACTGTGTAGGCTGGGACTATTCCAGAAGACAAGAGGGACTGATGACCAACACCACAACAATAAGAGCTGACATTTTTTTGTGCTAAGTACCTTACATAATAGTGAAATTATTGAACACTTACCATGCACAAGACCCTGTCCAAGGGCTGTGCATCTATCGAATCAATTAGTCATCACACGAACCCTATGCGGTAGGTGCTATTATTACCCCATTTTACAGATGAGGCAATAAGAGCCTAAGGAACTTGCCTCAGTTCACACAACCGGTAAATTAGGGAGGTTGGGATTCAAACTCAGGCTATCTGGTGCTGTAGTCTGAGCTCTAAGTACTACCCCACACTCTCTTTATATGCAGCATCTTATTTAATTCTCTTCCCAGTCCTATGAGGTAGGAGTCATCCCTGTTTTACAGAAGAGGAGACTGCAGCTCAGAGAGACTTGCTCAAGGTGTCTTAGCTAGCAAAGAGCAGAAAAGAATTTGAAGCTAAGTCTGTTGCTCTGTAAAACCTCATCTTGTGGCCAGTAGAAAAAGTAACTCAAAGGCTCACAGGTGAGGTAAGTGGATTTTCTTGGTCTGAACTGTAAGGCTTCTAGTCCCAAGTTGTCACTATCTTTTCCCCTCTTCACTCAACCAAGGGAATTGAGGTCAAAATCCTCTGAGACAAAAAGGAGAGACCAAAACTGTGAACTTATTTCATGAGGGCTGGGGGAAAAGGGCGCTAATGTTTTTACATGATCAAAAGAAGAATATGGGACAGTGGTTAAAAGCATGGGCACTTGAGTACAAACAGACTGGGTTTGAATCTCCACTTCTATCACTTACCAGCCATATGTCCCTTGGGAAAGTCACTTAACTGAGCCTCAGTTTTCTCATCTGTAAAATGAAGATAATAATAGTTCCTATAACATTCAGCTGTTGGAGAGATTACTTAAGGATATTCATGAAGCACTATCCATATTGTAAAATGTATCAAGACTTCATTTCTCTGACTGACTGAGTAGTATTTCATTGTATGTATGTACCACATTTTTGTTTATCCATTCATCTGTTGATGAGCATTTAGACTGCTTCCACCTTTTGGCTATTGTGAATAGTGCTGCAATGAACATTGGTGTACATGTGTCTGTTTGTGTTGCTGCTTTCAAGTCTTTTGGGTATATATCTAGGAGTGGAATTGCTGGGTCATATGGTAGTTCTATTTTTAGTTTTTTGAGGAACTTCCACACTGTTTTCCACAATGGTTGTACCGTTATACCTCAACATAAAGAAAACAAAAATCCTCACAACTGGACCAATAAGCAACATCATGATAAATGGAGAAAAGATTGACATGGTCAAGGATTTCATTTTACTTGGATCCACAATCAACACTCATGGAAGCAGCAGTCAGGAAATAAAAAGACACATTGCACTGGGCAAATCTGCTGTAAAAGACTGCTTTAAAGTATTAAAAAATAAAGATGTCACCATGAGGACTAAGGTGCACCTGACCCAAGCCATTGTATTTTCAGTTGCCTCATATGCATGCGAAGGCTGGACTGAAGAAGAATTGACGCCTTTGAATTATAGTGCTGGCAAAGAATGTTGAATATACCATGGACTACCAAAAGAATGAACGAATCTGTCTTGGAAGAGGTACAGCCAGAATGCTCCTTAGAAGCAAGGATGGTGAGACTACGTCTCACATACTTTGGACATGTTATCAGGAGGGATCAGTCCCTGGAAAAGGGCAACATGCTTGGTAAAGTGGAGGGTTGGCGAAGAAGAGGGAGACCATCAACGAGATGGATTTACACAGTGGCTGCAACAATGGGCTCAAACATAGCAACAATTTTGAGGATGGCGCGGCACCGGGCAGTGTTTCATTCTGTTGTGTACAGGGTCGCTATGAGTTGGAACCGACTTGACGGCACCTAACAACAACCAGCAATGGAGAAGAGTTCCAATTTCCTCACATCATTGCCAATATTTGTTATTTTCTGTTTGTTTTTGTTTTTTTTTAAATCTTAGCCATCATAGTAGGAGTGAAATGGTATCTCACTGGGGTTTTGATTTGCATCTCTATGATGGCTACTGATGTTGAGCATCTTTTCATGTGTCTGGAGCCATGGAGGATGGATGAACCCCTGGAACTATTGTCCTGAGATATTCTTTAAACCTTAAACCAAATATATCCCCTGAAGTCTTCTTAAAATCAAACAGAAGTTTATCTTAACTAGTAAAGAATGTCTACCTTGAACATTGTGCTCTTTTATGATCTATCCATATGGGATCAAATGGACAACAGCAACTTGAAAGATTAGATAGGAAACTTAGGGTGCAGTGAGTTTATGTTAATGGGGGAGGAACAACTCAGAAAAGGAGGGTGAAAATGATTGCTCAACTTGAAGAATGTAATCAATGTCACTGAATTGCACATGTAGAAATTGTTGAATTGTTATATGTTCTCATGTGTATGTTCTCAACAACAACAATGAAAATAAAATAAATTATAAAAGAAAGAATATTCATGAAAACTATTTATTGAAGTACCTGGCTTAAGGTAAATGCACAATAACTGGCATCTGATCTCCTTAGTTTTAGTTCTCCTTCTTGTCACCTCCCTAGTTTTCTCTCCCTGGGTATAAGCTATATAGTCTCCAGTGTGCTGTCTGAGGCCTAGAGGTGCCAATTTCCATTCGAAAGACATGTAGGTATAAAGGTCATCAAGATGAGGACAGGAGGCAGAATGGCCAAAAAGACCAAAGCCACTTCCAATTGCAACATGAATTTTCTAAAGCTAAAATAATTCTCACATAGACTGGCTAGGAAATGAGATTATTTTTAACTCTAAAAAAACTTTTGTTTTGGAAAAAGAAAAGATGCTGAAGTTTTTTTGCAGCTCCTGGGAGCAAACTGTTCCCCTGATCTTTGAGGGTGTTTAGCAAAATGATAAATGATTACACATACAGCCAGCTGAAGATTGCCCTTTAGATTTCCAAGATAATCTTTTCCCAGAAACAATTTTTGTTGAATGTTTAATGGCTTCATAGGTACAAAATGAGTACTACACCTCCTTGCTGCCTTAAAGGCAGTTAGTTAGCTAAAGTGAGTGGGAGGGGTCTAGGCAGGCCATGGGTTGCTGGAGCTGACCACCCTTTTAATTCCAGTAGCTGTAAACTGGAGCTATTTAGGCTTTTTTTGCAGTAATCAAGCGTGGTTTTGTGCAGGCCCGCTTGTCCCTTGCCACTCCGTGGGGGAGGAGGGTTGAGTTATGGATTGACTGTACTTCTAAAATCCTCATATCTTTTTCTAATACCAGCCAGAGAAGCCACCTCCTGTTCACCCCACCTTCTTGAATCAGAGTTTCAAACACCATCTACCACTGTGCAAAGAGTGAAACATTATTATTGATAATAATAATTTTAAAATGTTATTTATTGTACTGGACACTGAGAAAAGCACTTTAATGGTCACAGCAACCCTATGGGTTTGGGCCCTGTTATAACTCTTCATTTTATAGAAGAGGATACTGAGGCCTAGAGAAATTAAATAACTTCTTAAGTTCTTGCTAATTGCAAGCGTCAGAGCTAGGGCTAGAACTCAACTTATTTTGACTAAAGATAGACTAATGCTTCCTTTAGAAAGAAAAAGAACTTTCTGGATTCTGGTGGCTGCTGCCATTTTGGAAGTTAGTCAGTTTGTGAATGTACCATAGTACCGAGTCGCCATTCTCAGCATCTACTAGCAACTCCTACTGGAAAAAGAATTTGGAGGGGGAGACTTCAAAAACCAAATGTAATGGAGAAGAAAGACGAACTAGTTTTATTATACTTTTTCAGAAATAAAACTTTTTTCCCTTTTTTTATTGTAGTTTAAATGAAGTTTACATTTCAAGCTATTCTCCCATACAAAAATTTATACGTACATTGTTATGTGACTCTAATTGCCCTCCCCATACTGTGACAGCACACTCCTCCTTTCCACCTCTAATTCCCCATGTCCATTCAACCAGCTCCTAACCCTCTCTGCCTTCCCATCTCACCTCCAGACAGAAGCTTCCCATTTAGTCTCATGTATCTACTTGAGCTAAGAGGCACACTCCTCATGAGTATCACTTTATCTCCCACAGTCCAGTCCAATCTCTGTCTGAAGAGTTGTCCTCAGAAATTGTTTTATTTCTGGGCTGATAGAGAATCCAGGGGCTGCGCTTTCCAGGGTTCCTCCAGTCTCAATCAGACCATTAAGTCTGGTCTTCTTACTAGAATTTGAGTTCTGCACCCCACCTTTCTCTTGCTCCATCAGGGACTCTCTGTTGTATTCCCTGTCAGGGTGGTCATTGGTGGTAGCCAGGCACCATCTAGTTCTTCTGGTCTCAGGCTGATGAAGTCTCTGGTTTATGTGGCCCTTTCTGTCTCTTGGGCTAATACTTTCCTTGTGTCTTTGGTGTTCTTCGTTCTCCTTTACTCCAGGTGGTTGGGAACAATTGATGCATCTTAGATGGCCACTTGCAAGCTTTTAAGACCCCAGATGCCATTCACCAAAGTAGGATGCAGAACATTTTCTTAATAGGCTTTGTTATGCCAAATGACCTAGATGTCCCCTGAAAGCATGGTCCCCAGACCCCTACCCCTGCCACTCTGTCCCTCAAAGTGTTTGATTGTATTCAGGAAACTTCTTAGCTTTGGTTTAGTCCAGTTGTGCTGACTTCCCCTGTAGTGTGTGCTGTCCTTCCCTTCACCTAAGATTATTCTTATCTACTATCTGGTTAGTAAATAACCCTCACCCTCCCTCCCCACCCTCATAACCATCAAAGAATGTTTTCTTCTATGTTTAGACCTTTTCTTGAGTTCTTATAATAGTGGTCTTATACAGTATTTGTCCTTCTGTGACTGACTAAATTCACTCAGCATAATGCCCTCCAGATTCCTCCATGTTATAAGATGTTTCATGTCTCCAGTGATGTTCTTTATCGTTGTGTAGTATTCCATTGTGTGGATATACCATAATTTGTTTATCCATTCATCCCTTGATGGGCATCTAGGTTGTTTCCATTTTTTGCTATTGTGAACAGTGCTGCGATGAACATGAGTGTGCATACATCTATTCGTGTGACAGCTCTTATTTCTCTAGGATGTATTCCAAGGAGTAGGATAGTTGGATCGTATGGTACTTCTATTTCTAGCTTTTGAAGGAAGCGCCAAATTGATTTCCAAACTGGTTGTACCATTTTACATTCCCATCAACAGTGTATGAGTGTTCCAGTCTCTCTGCAACCTCTCCAGCATTTATTATTTTGTGTTTTTTTGATTAGTGCTAGCCTTGTTGGGGTGAGATAATATCTCATTGTAGTTTTGATCTGCATTTCTCTAATGGCTAATGATCGTGAGCATTTCGTCATGTGTCTGTTAGCTGCCTGAATATCTTCTTTGGCAAAGTGCCTGTTCATATCCCTTGCCCATTTTTAAATTGGGTTATTTGTCTTTTTGTTGTTGAGGTTTTGCAATATCTTGTAGATTTTAGAGATTAGACGCTGATCCGATTTGTCGTAGCTAAAGATTTTCTCCCAGTCTGTAGGTTGATTTTTGACTCTTCTGGTGAAGTCTTTTGATGAGCATAAGTGTTTGATTTTTAGGAGCTCCCGTTTATCTAGTCTCTCTTCTGGTGCTTGTGCATTGTTACTTATGGTTCGTATTGTGTTTATGCCATGTATTAGAGCTCCTAGTGTTGTCCCTATTTTTTCTTCCATGATCTTTATCGTTTTTGATTTTATATTTAAGCCTTTGATCCACTTTGAGTTAGTTTTTGTGCATGGTGTGAAATATGGGTCTTGTTTCAGTTTTTTTCAGATGGATATCCAGTTATGCCAGCACTATTTGTTAAAGAGACTGTCTTTTCCCCAATTAACAAACTTTGGGCCCTTGTCAAATACCAGCTGCTCACAGGTGGATGAATTTACGTCTGGACTCTCAACTCTGTTCCATTGGTCTATGTAACTGTTGTTGTACCAATATCAGGCTATTTTCACTACCGTGGCGGTATAATAGGTTCTAAAATCAGGTAGTGTGAGGCCTCCCACTTTGTTGTTCTTCTTGAGTAACGCTTTATTTATTCAGGGCCTCTTCCCTTTCCATATGAAGTTGGTGATTTATTTCTCCATCTCATTAAAAAATGCCGGTGAAATTTGGATAGGGATTGCATTGTATCTGTAGATTGCTTTGGGTAGAATTGACGTCAAAACAACATTTAAACATGCCATGCTTATGTTGTCTCAGTATTAAATCTACAAAAGCATCTTATAGTATTGAAACAAGTTATACAAAAGTATAAGACCAGAAAGTACATACATAATGATTACAGAAACAAGTATTTTCATGGAAGAGAAATTTTAAATGAATTTCAAAGAAGTGAAAAATAAATAAATAAACAGAACACTGAATGCTTTCATTGGAAACGAGCTACACTTGAGGAATTGCTCTGTAAGCCTCTACATTTCAGGTTCTAATAGCTGTCAGATAGCATTGTCATGTAGTGGAGGAAAATGTGCTCACTTTCTGTAGATGGGCCTATTCCTGGCACTTATGATCTGAAAAATCACTTGTAAAGAATTAGGTAAAAGATAATATGAAAGCCTCAGAACACAGGAAGAACTTTTTCTCAGATTTCATTAAATCTAGTGGGTCAGATCAGTTTAGAGCCTTCAAATTTTGTGTGTAGCCTTTTTTTTTTTTTTAAGGAACACCCACTGGATCACTAATGAAAGGAAAAGAAAAAGACTATACAATTTTCTGTCCCATCTACTCCAAAAAAAGCTTTAAAAAATAGCGTCAAGTCCTTGCCCAAAGCATGCCTTTGGTGTCTATTTTATTTGCCACCAAGTACTTAGTTTGCGCTCAGTTGATAAGCGGAGTATGTAGCCATACTGAAGGTCTCCTCTTTCGAAATGAGAGCCTGTCAAGGAAATCATAATGGGATTTGTGTACCAAGCTGCTCTGATAATATCATGGCTTTCATGAGAACTCAAATCTACTCAACACTCACTATATGCAAGATCCACTCTACTAGGTGCTGGGAAGGTACAAAGATGAATAAGGCCCCCTCCTTGCCTCAAGGAGCTTTGTCATCCAGTGAGGACATATAGAATCCACAAATAGGGAGTTAGACACCTTGGACAAGTCTCTCTGGGCCTCCATTTCATATTTATAACATGACATCAGGTAAAAACTAATTGCCATTGCATCAATTCTGACTCACGGTGACCCCATGTGTGTCAGAGTAGAACTGTGCTCCACAGAGTTTTCAATGGCTGATTTTTTGGAAGTAGATAACCAAGTCTTTCTTCCAAGATGCCGTTGGGTTGACTCGAACCTCCAACCTTTTGGTTAGCAGCTCAGTGTGTTAATCGATATCATTACCCTCTAACTCCATGAATGTGAATACCTCAGGAATAATACAGACAGTAACTGCTGGGAAAGTTCAGAGGAGGGGAAAGGCTGCTGTGGATAAACACCTCCTCCAGCCCCCTCTACAACCTTGAAACACATACATGGCATCGTTCTGATGGGCATCTTTAAATTATTCAATTATTTCCAGGAAGGGTGTACAGAAAATTGAAAATGACACTTTTCAGTCAGTAGTCAAAAGGAAGCAGGCACCAATTTGATTGCCTAATACTAGAAGCAATTTATCCAGACTGGAGTACTCGGTTCATAGATGCTGTGTCTACACCATAGTAAACATCTAGGCATATCCAGGGCACCCCTGGGTAGTGCAAACAGTTAACACACTCAGCTGCTAACAGAAAAGTTTGAGGTTTGAGCCTACTCAGAGGCACCTTGGAAAAAAGGGTTGGCAATCTACTTCTGAAAAATCAGCCATTGAAAGCCCTAGGGAAGGAGGCAAGGCCAAGATGGTGGAGTAGTCAGACACTTCCAGTGGACCCTCTTTCAACAAAGACCCAAAAAAACAAGTGATTTGATTATATATGGCAATCTGGGAGTCCTGAACATCAGAGGCAGAGTTGAGAACCGGACTGAGTGGCAGGGGGAGGAAGAGACGGTTCAGAAGCAGTGAGGAGTTGCCAAACCTGACCAGGTGAGAGCCTGAGCTCTTCAGGCCTGAGCAGCTCGGGGGTGAGCAGTGAAGCAGGCAAGTAGTTGTGCTTGGGATGCACATTTTCTGCACCTAGTGGTACCCAGCTGCTGAGAGTCCACATGGCTAACCAGAACCAGTGAGAAGCAGCCCTCAATCGCCAAAAGATAGTAATTGGTATGGCCTACCGTGTGGATCAAAAACACCCCCCTTAGGGGATAAACCTCTCTCCATTTAACTCCCCACTCCCTGCTCTGCACTGGGTCCCAGACCGGCTTCAGCAATTGCTGAGTCCTCTGGGCAGGAAGTAGGATCCAACACACACCCAGAGCCATTCTCCCTGCCTTGGAGAGTGAACAGATTAAGAAACAGGGAAAAAAATAAACTGCCAGCTCCCCTAAGCCGGGGACCCAAGGTAGGCACAACTCCTTTGTCTAGGCACAGGCATAAGGGATCCATGGACTTTGAGTGCCTTTCCCTCTGCATAGACTTGTGTGGGCCCATCTCAACAGCATAGGCCCTCATTACTGCAGTGCAACAGGGTATATACCAGAACTCTAACTTCAACTGCTTCAGCTGTGAAGTGGCAGGTTCTTGACATTTGACACTGCTCTGTCCATTAAGCAGGGTCTTCACGTACCCACATCAGGGGCCTGAGGACTGGTGGCTCCACCCACTCCATCAAGCCACCTACAATAAGCGCCCATGAATGAGAGGTGTCCTCCAGTCATTACAGCCAACAGCATTAGCTGCTCATAGTCTGGCTACAAAACCACCCACCTATGCACTCTAGGGAACAGGGACACGCCTTCCTCCTAGACACTCAGGGGCAGCCGTCAGGCCCCTGCCTTGCTCAGAGTGTGTCCCCCTGCTGCAGCCAGATGCCTGTGCCTACGCCAATCACCCATGCCTGTCTAGGACTGTGACAGCCTACACCACATATTTGGTGGCTATCTACCTGGGCACCTGAGCTGAATCCATACAGGAGGAGTGGGCAGACTCCTGAGCTCATATACGTAGTAACAGATCTAATCACCTGGTGACAGGTCATTAGAGCTTCAATGGTGCCAATAATCAAACTAGCCCATAGGAGCAGCCTATTGGGGCAAACCAAACCAAAACTAGAAGTTAGGACACAGTAAGCAAACACAAAAGAAATAAATATAATAACATATTGATGGCTGGAAGACAATGGTCAATATAAAATCACATAAACAGGCAATCTATGATGGCTTCAGCAAGATCCCAAAATAAAGAATCTAGAAATTTTCCAGAGGAAGAAAATTTCTTGGAATTACCTGAGGCAGAATACAAACGATTAATATACAGAGGTCTTCAAGAAATTAAGAAGGAAATTAAGCAAAACACAGAACACACAATAGAGGAAATTAAAAAGATTAGAGGAGAGCATAATGACAAATTTAACAGGCTGCAAGAATCCATAGAGAGACAACAATCAGAAACTGAGAAGATTAACAATAACATTTCAGAATTAGACAACTGAATAGAAAGTCATAGGAGCAGAATTGAGGCAATGGAAGTCAGAATTAGTGAGATTCAATATAAAGCACTTGACACCAACTTATTTGAGGAAAAAGCAGACAAAAGGATTAAAAAAATGAAGAAACCGTAATAATTATGTGGGATTCTATCAAGATGAATAACCTACGAGTGATTGGAGTACCAGAAAAGGGAAGAATAACAGAAAATACAGAGAGAATTGTTGAAGATTTGTTGGCAGAAAACTTCCCTGATATCGTGAAAGATGACAAGATATCTATCCAAGATGCTCATCGAGCCCCAAATAAGGTAGATCTCAAAAAAATCTCACCAAGACATATTATAATCAAACTTGCCAAAACCAAAGATAAAGAGAGGATTTTAAGAGTGGCTGGGGATAAACAAAAAGTCATCTACAAAAGAGAGAAAATAAGAATAATTTTGGACTACTCAGCAGAAACCATGCAGGCAAGAAGGCAATGGGAGGACATATATAAAGCTTTGAAGGAAAAAAACCCTGCCAGCCAAGAATTATGTATCCAGCAAAACTGTCTCTCAAGTATGATGATGAAATTAGAGCAATTCCAGATAAACAGAAGTTTAGGGAATTTGCAAAAACCAAACCAAAATTACAAGAAATACTAAAAGGGGGTCCTCTGGTTAGAAAATCAGTAACATCAGATAACAACCTAAGACTACAACACAGGACAGAGCAACCAGATATCAACCCAGATAGGGAAGTCACAAAAGTAAATAAAAGCTAAAACACTGAAAATAGGGAAACAGATGTGAATATATAAAAGATGACAACATTAAAACAAAAAAGCAGGACTTAAAAAATGTAGAGATAGATTTTCCATATGGAGAGGAAGTCAAGGCGATATAAAGAAATAAAAGACTGGTATAAACTTAGAAAAATAGGGGTAAATATTAAGGTAACCACAAAGGAAACTAACAATTCTACAAGTCAAAATAAAAAACTAGAAAAACCTTAAGACTCAGCAAACACAAAATCAACAAAAATGAAAAAGATGAAAAGAAAATACATAAAGGAAAACGAATCAGCACAGAAAATTAAGTTGTACAAACAAACTGAACAACACACAAAAAAAGACATCAAAATGACAGCACTAAACTCATACCTATCAATAATTACACTGAATGTAAAATGGACTAAATGCACCAATAAAGAGACAGAGAGTGGCAGATTGGTTACAAAAACACAGTCTGTCAATAAGCTGCCTACAAGAGACACACTTTAGACTTAAAGACACAAACAAACTAAAACTCAAAGGATGGAAAGAGATATATCAAGCAAACAACACTCAAAAAAGAGCAGCAGGAGTGGCAATATTAATCTCTGACAAAATAGACTTTAAGTAAAAACCACCAAAAAGGATAAGAAAGGAAACCATATAATGATTAAAGGGTCAGTACAACAGTAGGACATAACTATAATAAATATTTACACACCCAACTACAGGGCTCCAAAATACATAAACTCTAACAGCCCTGAAAAGAGAGATAGACAGCTTCACAATAGTACTAGGAGACTTCAACATAACACTTTGGGTGAAGGACAGAACATCCAGAAAGAAAGTCAACAAAGACACGGAAGAGCTAAATGCTACAATCAACTAACTTGATCTCATAGACATATACCAAACACTCCATCCAACAGAAGCAAAGTATACTTTCTTTTCCAACACACATGGAACATTCTCCAGAATAGATCACATATTAGGCCATAAAGCAAGCTTTAACAAATCCAAAGCATCAAAATATTACAAAGCATTTTTCCTGACCATAAAGCCATAAAAGTAGAAATCAACAATAGAGAAAGCAAGGAAAAAAAATCAAACACATGGAAACTGAATAACAACTTGCTCAGAAACTACTGGGTTATAGAAGAAATAAAGGATGGAATAAAGAAATTCATAGAATCAAACGAAAATGAAAACACATCCTACCAGAACCTTTGGGACACAGAAAAAGTAGTGCTCAGAGGTCAGTTTATAGCAATAAATGCACACATTCAAAAAGAAGAAAGGGTCATAATCAAAACATTAACCCTACAACTGAAACAAGTAGAAAGAGTGAAGCAAAAGAAGCCCTCAGGTGCCAGAAGAAAGGACATAATAAGAATTAGAGCACAATTGAATGAAATCGAAAATAGAAAAACAATTGAAAGAGTTAACAAGACCAAAAGCAGGTTCTTTGAAAAGACCAACAAAATTGATAAACCATTGGCCAAACTGACAAAAGAAAAACAGGAGAGGAAGCAGATAACTCATATAAGAAATGAGATGGGTGATATCACAACATACCCTACTGAAATTAAAAGAATCATAACAGAATACTATGAAAAACTGTATTCTAATAAATTTGAAAACCTAGAGGAAATGGTCAAATTTCTAGAAACGCACTACCTACCTAAACTAACACAAGCGGAGGTAGAACAACTAAATAAATTCCTAACAAAACAAGATATTGAAAAGGTAATTTAAAAACTCCCAACAAAAAAAAGCCCTGGCCTGGAGGGTTTCACTGGAGAATTCTACCAAACTTTCAGAGAAGAGTTAACACCACTACTACTAAAGGTATTTCAGAGTGTAGAAAAGGATGACATACATCCAAACTCATTCTATGAAGCCACCATACCCCTGATACCAAAACTAGGTAAAGACACCACAGAAAAAGAAAATTTTCCGACCAATATCTCTCATGAACATTGACACAAAAATCCTCAACAAAATTCTAGCCAGTAGAATTCAGCAACATATCATAAAAATAACTCACCATGATCAAGAGGGATTTATACCAGGTATGAAGAAATGGTTCAACATTACAAAAACAATGAATGTAATCCATCACATAAATAAAACAAAAGACAAGAACCACATGATCTTATCAACCGATGCAGAAAAGGAATTTGACAAAGTCCAACACCAATTCATGATAAAAATTCTTAACTAAATAGGAATAGAAGGGAAATTCCTCAAGATAATTAAGGGCATTTATACAAAGCCAACAGCTAACATCATCCTAAATGGAGAGAGTTTGAAAGCATTCCCCTTGAGAACAGGAACCAGACAAGGATGACCTTTATGACCACTCTTATTCAACATTGTGCTGGAGGTCCTAGCCAGAGCAATTAGGCTAGAAAAAGAAATAAAGGGCATCCAAAGTGGTAGGGAAGAAGTAAAAGTATCTCTATTTGCAGATGATATGATCTTATACACAGAAAACCCCAAAGAATCCATAAGAAAACTACTAGAACTAATAGAAGATTTCAGCAAACTTTCAGGCTACAAGATAAACATACAAAAATCAGTTGGATTCTTTTCCTTTACACCAGCAAAGAGAATCCCGAAGAGGAAATCACCAAATCAATACCATTTACAATAGCCCCCAAGAGATAAAATACTTAGAAATAAATCTAACCAGAGATGTAAAAAATCTATACAATGAAAACTACAAGACACTACTGCAAGAAACCAAAAAGAGATCTGCATAAGGGGAAAAACATACCTTGCTTATGGATAGGTAGACTCAACATTGTTAAAATGTCACTCTACCCAAAGCAATCTACAGATACAATGCAATCCCAATCCAAATTTCACCAGCATTTTTTAAAGAGATGGAGAAACAAATAACCAACATCATATGGAAAGGGAAGAGGCCCTGAATAAGTAAAGCAACACTCAAGAAGAAGAACAAAGTTTGAGGCCTCACACCACCTGATTTTACAACCTATTATACCACCACAGTAGTCCAAGAAGCCTGCTACTGGTACAACAACAGATACATAGACCAGTGGAACAGAATTGAGAATCCAGACATAAATTCATCCACCTATGAGCAGCTGATATTTGACAAAGGCCCAAAGTCTGTTAATTGGGGAAAAGACAGTCTCTTTAACAAATGGTGCTGGCATAACTGGATATCCATCTGCAAAAAAACTGAAACAAGACCCATACCTCACACCATGTACAAAAACTAACTCAAAATGGATCAAAGACTTAAATATAAAATCAAAAATGATAAAGATCATGGAAGAAAAAATAGGGACAACACTAGGAGCCCTAATACATGGCATAAACACAATACGAACCATAAGTAACAATGCACAAGAACCAGAAGAGAGACTAGATAAATGGGAGCTCCTAAAAATCAAACACTTATGCTCATCAAAAGACTTCACCAAAAGAGTCAAAAGTCAACTTATAGACTAGGAAAAAATTTTTGGCTACGACAAATCGGATCAGTGTCTAATCTCTAAAATCTACAAGATACTGCAATACCTCAACAACAAAAAGACAAATAACCCAATTTAAAAATGGGAAGGGATATGAACAGGCACTTTGTCGAAGAAGATATTCAGGCGGCTAACAGACATATGAAGAAATTCTCACGATCATTATGATCATTAGCCATTAGAGAAATGCCCATCAAAACTACAATGAGATATCATCTAGCCCCAACAAGGCTAGCATTAATCCAAAATCAGAAAATAATAACTGTTGAAGGGTTGTAGAGAGACTGGAACATTTATACACTGTTGATGGGAATGTAAAATGGTACAACCCCTTTGGAAATCAATTTGGCGCTTCCTTAAAAAGCTAGAAATAGAAGTACCATACGATCCAGCTATCTAACTCCTTGGAACATATCCTAGAGAAATAAGAGCCGTCACACAAATAGATATATGCCCACCCATATTCTTTGCAGCACTATTCACAATAGAAAAAGATGAAAACAACCTAGGTGTTTATCAACAGATGAATGGATAAACAACTTATGGTATATACACACAATGGAATACTATGCAATGATAAAGAACCACGATGAAGTTGTGAAACAGCTTATAACATGGAGGAATCTGGAGGGCATTATGCTGAGTGAATTTAGTCAGTCACAGAAGGCAAATATTGTATAAAACCTCTACTATAAGATCTCAGGAAAAGGTTTAAACACAGAAGAAAACATTCTTTGATGGTTACGAGGGTGAGGAGGGATGGTGAGGGTAACTTACTAACTAGATAGTAGATAAGAATTATCTTTGGTGAAGGGAAGGATAGCACACACTACAGAGGAAGTCAGCACAACTGGACAAAACCAAAGCTAAGACGTTTGCTGAATACAATCAAACACTTGAGAGAGTAGCAGGGGTGTGGGTCTGGGGACCATTCTTTCAGGGTACATCTAGATCCATTGGCATAAAAAGCTTATTAAGAAAATTTTCTTACTAACTAGATAGTAGATAAGAATCATCTTAGGCGAAGGGAAGGACGGCACACACTAAAGGGGAAGTCAGAACAACTGGACTAAACCAAAGCTAAGAAGTTTCCTGAATACAATCAAATACTTTGAGAGAGAGAGAGTAGCAGGGGTAGGGGTTTGGGGACCATGCTTTCAGGGGACATCTAGGTCAATTGGCATAACAAAACTTACTAAGAAAATGTTCTGCATCCTACATTGATGAGTGGCATCTGGGGTCTTAAAAGCTTGCAACCAGCCATCTAAGATGCATCAATTGTTCCCAACCACCTGGAGTAAAGGAGAATGAAGAACACCAAAAACAGAAGGAAACTATTAGCCCAGGAGACAGAAAGGGCCACATAAACCAGAGAATTCACTAGCCTGAGACCAGAAGAACTAGATGGTGCTTGGCTATCACCAACGACCCCCCTGACAGGGAACAAAACAGAGAGTCCCTGATGGAGTAGCAGAAAGACGGGGTGCAGAACTCAAATTCTAGGAAGAAGAGCAGACTTTATGGTCTGACTGAGAATGGAGGAACCCCAGAAAGCATGGCCCCTGGAGTCTCTATCAGTCCAGAACTAAAATAATTTCCGAGGCCAACTCTTCAGACAGGGATTGGACTGGACTGTGGGACATAAAGTGATAATCGTGAGGAATGTGCCTCTTAGCTCAAGTAGATACAAGAGACCAAAGGGGCAGCTTCTCTCTGAAGGTGAGATGGGAAGGCAGAGAGGGTTAGGAGCTGGTTGAATGGTTATGGGGAATCAGGGGTGGAAAGGAATGTGCTGTCATAGACTGAGGTGAGCAATTAGGGTCACATAACAATGTATAAAAATTTTGTATGGGACACTAACTTGAAATGTAAACTTCATTTCAAGTACAACAATAAAAAGAAAAAAAATGTTCTGCATCCGTCTTTGGTGAGTGGCGACAGGCGTCTTAAAAGCTTTCAAGCAGCCATTTAATATGCACCAACTGGTCCCAACCACCTGGAGTAAAGGAGAATGAAGAACACCAAAGACACGAGGAAAGTAGTAGCCCAAGAGACAGAAAGGGCCACATAAACCAGAGACTCCAACAGCCTGAGTGAGGCCAGAATAACTAGATGGTGCCCGGCTACTGCCAATGACCGCCCTGACAGGAAACACAACAGAGAGTCCCTGATGGATCAGGAGAACAGTAGGGTGCAGAACTCAAATTCTAGTAAGAAGACCAGACTTAATGGTCTGACTGAGACTGGAGGAACCTGGGAAAGCATGGCCCCTGGATTCTCTATCAGCCCAGATCTGTAACAATTTCCAAGGACAACTCCTCAGACAGGGATTTGAGTGGACCGTGGGACAGAGAGTGATGATAGTTAGGAGTGTGCCTCTTAGCTAAAGTAGATACAAGAGACTAAACAGGTAGCTTCTGTCTGGAGGTGAGATAGGAAGGCAGAGAAGGTTAGGAGCTGGTTGAATGGACATGGGAAATCAGGGGTGGAAGGGATGAGTGTACTGTCACAGTATGGGGAGAGCAATTAGACTCACATAACAATGTATGTATAAATTTTTTTTTCACTGCAAATTTTTTTTTATATTTTATTGTACTTCAGGTGAAGGCTTACACAACAAATAATTTCTCATGAAACAGTAGTACACATGTTGTTTTATGAAATTGGTTAACAACCCCACAACATATAAACCATCTAACTTCTCAACCTTTTTTTTTTTTTTGGTGAAAATACACATAGCCAAAGACACACCGTTTCAAAAATTGCTACATACACAGTTCAGTGACATTGACTACGCTGTTCCAATTGTGCTGTTATTCTCACTTAAGATGAAGGCTTACAGAACAAAATAGTTTCTCATTTAACAATTACTACAAATGTTGCCCTATGACAATGGTTAACAATCTCACAACACAATAACAATATCCTTACTCAACCTTGGGTTCCCTATCACCAGCTTCCTTGTCCCCTTCTGCCTTCTGGCCCTTGTCACTGGATTCCTATACCTCGTTAGTCTCATTTGGTTTTACGGGGCTGTCCACTCCCAGGCTGAACAGTGAACCTCAGAGGTAACTTCACCACTGAGCTAAAAGGGTGTCTGGGGGCCATACTCTCGGGGTTTCTTCAGTCTCCTTTAGGCCAGTAAATCTGGTCTTTTTTTTTGTGAGTTATAATTATGCTCTACACCCTTCTCCAGCTCTGTCCAGAACCCTCTGTTGTGGTCCTGGTCAGAGCAGTCAGTGGTGGTAGCCGGGCACCATCTAGCTGTACCGGACTCAGTCTGGTGGGGGCCTTGGTAGCTGTGGACAATTAGTCCTTTGGACTAATCTTTTCCTTGTATCCTGTTCTCTTCATTCTTCCTTGCTCCTGAAGGGATGAGACCAGTGGAGTATCTTAGATGGCCGCTCACAGGCTTTTAAGACCCCAGACACCACTCACCAAGGTAGAATATACCGCATTGTCTTTACAAGCTGTGTCATGCCAATTGAGCTAGATGTTCCCCAAGACCATCGTCCTCACAGCCCTCCGCCCAGCAATTCAGTTCCTCAGGGAGTTTGGATGTGTCTATGGGGCTTCCATGACCTTTCCTTGTACAGGTTGTGATAGTTTCCCCTGTATTGTGTACTGTCTCACCCTTCACCCAACATACCACTTATCTATTGCCTATTTAGTATTCCACCCCCCATCCCTCCCATCCCTGGTAACCAACAAAGATTGTTACATTTTGTGTGTGAACTTTTTCATGGGTTTTTACAATAGAGGTCTCATACAATATTTGTCCTTCTGTGATTGACTTATTTCACTCAGCATAATGTCCTCCAGTTTCATCCATGTTATGAGATGCTTCACACATTCATTGTTGTTCTTTCTCGTTGCATAATACTCCATTGTGTGTATGTACCATAGTTTGTTTATCCATTCATCTGTTGATGGGCATCTATGTTGTTTCCATCGTTTTGCTATTGTGAACAATGCTGCCATGAACATAGGTGTGCATATGTCTATTCGAGTGACGACTCTTATTTCTCTAGGATATATTCCTAGGAGTGGGATTGCTGGATCGAATGGTATGTCTATTTCTAGCTTTCTGAGGAAGCGCCATATCATTTTCCAAAATGGTTGTATCATTTTGCATTCCCACCATCAGTGCATAAGAGTTCCCATCTCCCCACAGCCCCTCCAACATTTGTTATTTCCAGTGTTTTTGATTCATGCCAGTAATGCCGGGGTGAGATGGTATCTCATTGTGGTTTTAATTTGCATTTCTCTAATGGCTAGTGATGGCCAGCATTTCCTCAAGTGTCTGTTGCCCATTTAAATGTCTTCTTTGGTGAAGTGTCTGTTCATTTCCTTTGCCCATTTTTTAATAGGATTATTTGTCTTTTTGTTGTAGAGGTGTTGGATTTTCTTGTAGATTATGGAGATTAGCCCTTTGTCTGACTTGTACTGTCCAAAAACTTTTTCCCAGTCTGTAGGTTCTCTTTTGACTCTTTTGATGAAGTCTTTTGAAGAGCATAGGTGTTTGATTTTTAGAAGATCACAGTTATCTAGCTTATCTGTTGGGGTTTGTGTGTTGATGGTTATGGTTTGTATCCTGTTAATGCCATGTATTAAGGCCTAAAGTGTTGATCATATTTTTTCTTCTATGGACTTTATAGTTTTAGGCTTTATATTCAGGTCTTTGATCCATTTTGAAGTAGTTTTTGTATATGGTGTGAGGTATGGGTCCTGTTTCATTTTTTTGCAAATGGATATCCAGTTTTGCCAGCACCATTTGTTAAAAAGACTGCCTTTTCCCCATCTGATGGACTTTGGGCCCTTGTCGAAGATGAGGTGACGGTAGGTGGATGGATTTACATCTGGATTCTCAATTCTGTTCCATTGGTCAATGTATCTCTCACTGTATCAGTACCGGCTGTTTTGACTACTCTAGCTGTATAGTAGGTTCTGAAGTCAGGTAGTGTGAGTCCTCCAACTTAATTCTTCTTCTTCAGTAGTGCTTTACTTATTCGGGGCTTCTTCCCTTTCCATATAAAGTTAATGATTAGTTTTTCCATCTCTTTGAAGAATGATGTTGGTATTTGGATCGAGATTGCATTGTATTTGTAAATTGCTTTGGGTAGAATTGACATTTTCACAATGTTGAGTCTGCCTATCCATAAGCATGGTATGTTTTTCCATTTATGTAGGTCCCTTTGGGTTTCTTGCAGTAGTTTTATGTAGTTTTCTTTGTATAGGTCTTTTACATCCCTGGTCAGATTTATTCCAAAGTATTTTATCTTTTTAGGGGCTATTGAAAATGGTATTGTTTTCCTGATTTCCTTTTCATCATTCTCCTTACTGGTGTATAGGAATCCAACTGATTTTTGAATGTTTATCTTGTATCATGCTACTCTGCTGAATCTTTCTATTAGTTCCAGTAGATTCCTCGTGGAGTCTTTAGGGTTTTCTATGTATGGTATTATATCACCTGCAAACAGGGACAGTTTAACTTCTTCATTACCAATTTGGATGCCCTTTATTTCTTTTTCTTGCCTTATGGCTCTAGCTAGAACTTCCAGCACAATGTTAAATAGGAGTGGTGTTAAAGGGCATCCTTGTCTTGTTCCTATTTTCAAGGGGAACGTTTTCAGCCTCTCTCCATTAAGAATGATGTTGGCTGTTGGTTTTGCATAGATGCGCTTTATTATGTTGAGAAACGTCCCTTCTATACCTATTTTGAGAGTTTTTATCAGGAATGGGTGCTGGACTTTGTCAAATGCCTTTTCTGTGTCAATTGAGATGATCATGTGATTCTTTTCTTTCCTTTTATGTATGTGGTGGATTATGTTGATTGATTTTCTAATGTTGAACCATCCTTGCATACCTGGTATGAATCCTACTTGGTCGTGGTGTATTATTTCTTTGATATGATGCTGAATTCCATTGGCTAGAATTTTGTTCAGAATTTTTGCATCTATATTCATGAGAGATATTGGTCTGTAATTTTCTTTTTCTGTGACATCTTTGCCTGGTTTTGATATCAGCATTATGCTGGCTTCATAGAATGAATTTGGAAGTGTTGCTTCCTCTTCTATGCTCTGAAATAGCTTGAGTAGTACTGGTACAAGCTCTTATGTAAATCTTTTGTAGAATTCTCCAGTGAAGCCATCTGGGCCAGGGCTTTTTTTGTTGGGAGTTTTTTTTATTACCTTTTGAATCTCTTCTATTGTTATGGGTCTGTTCAGATTTTCAACATCACTTTGTTGTAGTGTGGGTAGGCTGTGTGATTCTAGAAATTTATCCATTTCCTCTAGGTTTTCAAATTTGTTGGAGTATAGTTTTTTATAATATTCTGTTATAATCCTTTTTATTTCAGTTGGGTCTGTTGTAATGTCCCCCATTTCGTTCCTTATTTGGGTTATTTGTGTCCTCTGCTGTTTTTCTTTTGTCAGTCTGGCCAGTGGTTTGTCAATTTTGTTGATTCTTTCAAAGAACCAAATATTGGTTTTGTTGATTCTTTCTATTGTTTTTCTGTTCTCCATTTCATTTATTTCTGCTCTGATCTTTACTATTTCCTTTCTTCCAGTGGTTGTGGGCTTTTTTTGCTGTTCTCTTTCTATTTGTTTGAGTTCTGTAGTTAATGTTTTGATTTTGTCCCTTTCTTCTTTTTGATACGTGCATCTGTTGCTATAAATTGTCCTCTGAGGATTGCCTTTGCTGTGTCCCAAAGGTTTTGGTATGATGTGTTTTCATTCTCATTAGATTCTCGGAATTTTTTTATTCCATCTCTAATTTTTTCTATTACCCAGTGATGTGTAAACAGAGTATTATTCAGTTTCCATGTAGTTGATTTTTTTTCCTTGCTCTTTCTATTGTTAATTTCTACCTTGATGGCATTGTGGTCAGAGAAGATACTTTGAATTATCTCAGTGTTTTGGATCTTGTTGAGGATTGCTCTGTGGCCTAAGATGTGGTCTATTCTGGAGAACATTCCATGTGCATTGGAAAAGAATGTGTATCTTTGCAGTGGTTGAAGTGTTCTATATATGTCTATGAGGTCAAGTTGGCTGATTGTGCCCTTTAGATCTCCTGTATCTTTGCTGAATTTCTTCTTAGTTGTTCTGTCCTTTACTGAGAGTGGTGTGTTGAAGTCTCCTGCTATTATTGTGGAACTGTCAATTTCTCTTTTCAGTGTCATTAGAGTTTGTTTTATGTATTTTGGAGCCCTGTCATTGGGTGCGTAGATGTTTATTATGGTTATGTCTTCATGATGGATCATCCCCTTAATCATTATATAGTGTCCTTCTTTGTCTTTTATGGTAGATTTTGTTTTAAAGTCTATTTTATCTGAGATTAGAATTGCCATTCCTACTCTTTTTTGGTAGTTGTTAGCTTGATATATTTTTTTCCAACCTTTGACTTTTAATAAGTTCACATCTTTGTTTCTAAATGTGTCTCTTGTAGACAGCATATTGATGGATCCTGTTTTCTTATCCATTCTGTCACTCTCCGTCTCTTTATGGGTGCATTGATTCCATTTACGTTCAGTGTAATTATTGATAGATGTGAGTTTGTTGCTGTCATTTTGTAGTGCTTTATTTGTGGTGCTGAAGTTTTCTTTGTTCTTCTTACTCTCTTGTGCTGAGTTACTATTGTTTGTGGCTTTTTTTCCATTTCTTTTGTTTTTGTAGGTTTTGTTTTTGCTGAGACTTTGTGTTTTTCCTCTTTTTTTATGAGTATGTTTGTTAACTTTCTTTGTGGTTACCATGAATTTTACCCTTATCTTTTTAAGTTTGAAGCAGTCTACTATTACTTGGTATCACTTTGCCTTCCTCTCCATTAGAAGGTTCTATACCTATGCCGTTTATTCCCTCTTTCATTCTTTTGATGTTGTTGTCATCCATTGATTGACTTCTCTGATTCCCTGTTGTATTTTTTTTTTGTTTTGGATAGTCCTCAAGAGTTCATTTCCTAGATTGGTATCTGGCTGGTACGATCCTGTGTCCTAGGTTCTGCCTGTGAGCTGAAGCTGTTTGTCCTCAGATCGAAGAACTCCCTTTAATAATTCTGGTAAGTTTGGTTGGACTTGTACATATTCCCTTAATTTCTGTTTACCTGGAAATGACCTAATTTCACCATCAAATCTGAACAACAGTTTTGCAGGATATATTATTCTTGGCTGACAATTTTTTTTTCAAGATTTTATATATGTCATCCCATTGCCTTCTTGCCTGCATGGTTTCTGCTGAATAATCTGAGCTTAGTCTTATTGTTTCTCCTATGTATGTGACTTCTTGTTTTTCACGAGCTGCTCTCAGGATTCTTTGTTTGTCTTTTGTTTTTGCGAGTGTGAATATGATATGCCTTGGTGATTTTCTTTTGGGGTCTCTTCTATATGGGGTTTGTTGAGCTTCTTGGATGGCCAGCTTTTCATCTTTCATGATATTGGGGAAGTTTTCTGTCAGCAGTTCCTCAGTAATCCTTTCTGTGTTTTCTGTTTTCTCCCCCTGTTCTGTAATGCCAATCACTCATAAATTTTTGCTTTTAATTGTGTCCCACATAACTCTCAGGGTCTCTTCATTTTTCTTTGTTCTTTTTTCTAAGGTTTCCTGAAACAGAGTTGTATCCAAGTGTTTGTCTTCAATTCCACTGATCCTGCCTTCCACCATTTCAAATCTGCTTCTCAGCCCTTCTGTGACATCATCCATTTCTGAAATCTTGTTGTTTATCTTTTTGATTTCTAATTGTTGTTTTTGTATAATTTCTAGTTGTCAATTTTTTTTTGCATTTTGTTCCTGCATCATCTTCCTGAATTCTTCCAATTTTTTATCTGTATTTTCCATGAATTTGTCTATTTTTTCCTCATGTTTGTCAGCTTTTTGCCTCAGTTCTTGGAGAATTCCGAGTATTAGAGATTTGAATTCCCTATGAGGTAGTTCTAGTGCATTTTCTTCCACAGGAGAGTCATCTGGTGTTTTATTTTGGGACACCTACTGGAACCATCCTGTTGAGTTTTTGTAAATGTTTTGATATTGTCAGCTGTTTTCAGGGCATTCAGTAGTTATTTTTCTCATTTATTGGTTGTAGATTTGTTTGTTTCGTCCCTTTTTTAAAAAAAAAAAATTGACTATGTCTGAGCAGGCGGACCGTGTGTTCTTTGTTGTTTGCTCATCTGTGCGCTCAATACTTTTTGCCTCCTTCTCCAACTGGCAGTGTCAGTCACTCAGATATGGTACAGCAGGGCAGGTCTAGCTGAAGAGGGGTTACTGGAACGGGTTGTTTGTGGCACTTACTACAGCCACCAGGGCGGGTCAGTAATCAGTGCAGGGCAGGTTCCAGTAGGCCGTGCCTGTGCTGCTTGGTGGTGTGATGTCAAGCACATGATGCAGGTAGGCAGGATGCAGCGGGGAGACTGTTATGTGTGGAGCTAAGATAGATATGGGAGAGAGGAGAGAGGAATAGGAGTCAAAAAACATACATACAAACAAAAAAGAATGCCAGGGGAGCTTGCTGTTGGAATGGAGAGATGAGCGACTATGAAATGGAGAAAAATGGAAAGGGGAAGAGGAAGTAAAGAAAAGAATGAATAAATTAAAATCAGAAAGGTTAAAGAACTGCACTGTTCCCAGGGATCCAACCAATGCAGCTATGAGGTCTGGGGAAGTCGCTCTCTGGTGTTGCAGTACAGCCTGTCTAGAAGGTGTAGAGGTATACAATGCCTGGTATTCAGGGACCAGAAAGAGAAGGAAGATATAGAGAGACGAGAAACTGAGCAATGAAGAAAGACAAAAAGGGAAAAAGAGGGAAAACAAAACAAAACAAATTAAAAAAGAAAAAAAGAACAAGAAAGTCCCCCCCAAAAAACAAAAAAACAAAAAAACAACGGAAAAAGAAATGTCCTCAGGGATCCCTCTGCATGTCTGTGGAAGCTGAAGGGGTGTTCCTTGCCACGCAGCTCTGCCTGGCCAGAAAGGGCTCCCAACTCAAGAAAAGGAAAAGAAAACAGACAAACAATTCAAAACGAACAAACGAATAAAAGCCCCGGGATGCCACCAGCGTGGTAGCCCAGACCGGGAAGCAGCTCCACACTTGAATGGAGCTCTGCAGCCCCTCAGGAAGAAGCAAAGATGGCGCACGGAGCCAGGCACTCGAGCGAAAGGAGGGGGAGGTGGCGAGAGGCAAGCAAGAAATCAAAAGAAGCAGAAAAAAAAAGGCAACACCAGCAGCCAACAAATGGCACTCAGAGAGCCAGCTAGTGTGGGCTGGTGTTTCTGGACAAGAGACTGTGTCCGCGGGAAGCAGAGGAGGCCGCGTGTGGGTGAAGAAGGGTAGAGAGTGGGAAAGCGTATATCACAAATTGCCAGCACTCTGCAGCCCCTCAGGAAGAAGCAAAGCTGGTGCATGGAGCCAGGCACTTGAGTGAAAGGAGGAGATGGCGAGAGGCAAGTGAGAAATCAAAAGCAGCAGAAAAAAAAGCAACACTAGCAGCCAACAAATGGCACCCAGAGAGCCGCCCGCTTGGGTATGTGGAATCCAAGCAGCTGGCGCTTCCCGGTCAAGAGACCGTGGCCTCGGGAAGCAGAGGAGGCCAAGCTGGGGCGAAGAGCTCTGGGGGGTGGGAAAGCGCACACCACAAATTACCGGTTGTTTTGTCTCCCGCTGGACGCTCCGTGAGGCTGCTTTCTCGTACCCCTGTTTGCTGGTCTCCGATAGGAGTCCAAGATGGTGGATCTGTGCTGCGTTAGACGGTAGGGGACCTCTGCATGAATCTCTCCTCGCTCTCCTTCTCTGTCAGTTTTCTCACTCCATTTGGTGCTTGGCTGAGTTCTTTACCTCTTCATTTGATGTTTTAGGGTTTCAGGATTGTTGTATTCTCTGTTCGGCTTAGTTTTTTGGCTCTTTGCTGTGGAGGGACAGCGTGGTGCTTCTGCCTAGAGCACCATTTTGCCAGAACTCCGTATGTATAAATTTTTGTATGGAAAAAGATTGGTATGGAGTACACACGGGGTCACCATGAGTGGGAATTGACTCCAGGGCAACTGGCTTGTGTTTGTTTGGGTTTTTTTAGACACATCCTGAGCATCCGCTGAATGATGCAGTTTTCTCACAGGTGTTTGGGATTTTATAGACGCAGCCTCCAGATCAAATAAGAAAAATGCATATCTTTATTTTTCTTTCAAGTGAGAATTAATAAGATTTGTAATTTGGAAGTCTGATGAAGTTGACTCCCTTCTCAAAATCCAAGTTGTAGAACTTCCCGACAGATCAGCAGAATGATAACTCTAGAGATAAGACCCTCCTTATACCAGCTATTTCCTGAGAGCACACTCAGTGTGCCAGTCATTGTGAGGAATGGCACACTATGCTTGCCCTTGAAGATCTCTCTGTCTGGTGTGGAAGGCAGAGATCTAGACCAGGACTCTGTAAACTTTTTTTTCTTGTTTAAAATGGAGCCTGGTACCCACAGAAGACATACTCAAAGGTCGGTGGTTGAAACCTACTATCAGCTCTGCAGAAGAAAGATGTGGTAGTCGGCTTCCATAAATATTTCAGCCTTGGAAACCCTATGGGGCAGTTCTACTGTGTCCTATAGGGTCACAATGATTCGAAATCGACTCGACGGCAACGGGTTTAGTATGGGGGCTTGGTTTGAAACTCAAATGCTCACAGGACCCAGGCAAGTTACAAGGCAGACCTGGTGGGGGCTGTGGCAAAGTGGAGAAGGCTCATGCTGTGGCAGGGACAGCCATGACTCAGCCAAAGTGGAGGCCTGTCATGCAGAAACAATTATCCACACAGCAACCAAATCTTTTGAGTCTCCCCTCAAAATCTTGAAATCCTGATTTTTCTATGTGAAATCTCTCTCAATGTTCAAATGCTAGCAACTAATTTTAAAATAAATTGCTAACACTGTGAGACGGCCAAACAAGGAATACTGGTGAGCCCACTGCAGAAGTCTGCAGGCTGCCAGTTTAAAACGTCTACTTTTACAGAGTCACACTGACTGGGTTGTAGTCAGATTTTTGCAACTAACTGGCCATGTGACTTAGTGAAAGTCATTTGACTTCTTCTCTGGGACTCAGTTTCCTCTACTGGGAAATGAGGATAAATGTCTACTTTCTCAGATGATGATAAGGAATCTTATGAGACTAAAAATATGAAAATGGTTGTCTTAAGCTGGGTTCTCTAGAAAAGCAAAACCAGTGAAACATATACAAATAGAGAGAGAGAGAGATTTATCTCTAGGAAACAGCTCATATGGTTGTAGAGGCTGGCAAGTCCCAAGTCCATGGGTCAGGTGTCAGGCTGGAGGCTTCTCCTGACTCATATAGCTGCAGGTGCTGATGAACTCAAGATTGGCAGTATAGAAGGCAGGCCACTGGCTCACAGGCTGCAGAGGCTGAAGAATCCCAAGATTGGCAAGCAATACAGCAGTCAGCTGGCTCAAGTGCCAAGAACCAGAGGTCAGATGATGACAAGCTGCATGCAGGATCCAGAGCAAGTAAGAGACTTTTGCCAGAATGTTCATATATATATTGGATGCAGGTCACACCCCTGAGGAAACTCCCCTTACAACTGATTGGCTGATCACATCAGATCACATCATGGAGGATGACTACATCATTATATAACTGTCAAATTACATCATTACATAACTGTCAAACTACATCATTATATAATTTCCAAACCACTGATTATCACGGCCCAGCCAAGATGACATACAACCTTAACCATCACAGTCCACCCCTTGTCAATTTGGCACCTGTACACATCTCCTTAAACCATACACAATCTCTAAATAAAGACAATTCAAAGTCATACTTGCATCTAGTATGATACAACTAACATGTGTACAACCAAAAATGCACTAGCCCCGTTTATCTTATATTTTATAAGTGAAGAAAACAAAAATATTTGATGCACACATACAAGGAAGAAATACTCATAAACAATTACAGTCCTCATTTCTGCAACTGGTCACGTGGTCATAGTGTATTTAGAACTACCTTCTTCCACCACCCATTCTGTATTCCCTTTAGCTTCAGCAAGTACCTCAACTGGTCATGGTTCTTTGCCTGGTGGGGTGACCCAAACCTTCATTCCGGAAGGGTCTGGGCCATTAGTAGTCATGTTGGAATTGGGTTGCTATAGTTTTCCATTGACTTTAATCACGGGGCATGGTAGTACTAAGAGACATCTTAAGGGATCTCCTGTATTCCAGACATACTCTTCTTAACTTCCATTATGCAACATCAATCCCATTTCCCCCTGGTAGTCAAGATCAATCACACCAGCCAGTATGGTAACTCCCTTCTTTACCTGTTGTTCCAGAGGCACAAGGAGCCCAAAGTGGCCGGGTGGCATTCTTAACTTCCAGTTCAATGGAATCCATGTTGTGTCTCCAAGTGGGAGTGTTCCTCCCTTTGGAACTAAGACCTCTAGACCCACAGAGCATAGGGTCGCAGGGACAGGAAATAAAAATTTTGCAAGTGGGTAACTAGGGGTAATAGTGAGTGGTGCCACTCCCATTTCCATTCCTTGATTCCTGGAACTGTGAATCCTGGCTATGGGAGAAACAGCACCATATACTGGACTCTAGTTTAGAACATATACAGGCTCCTGGAGAACATTGCCCCAATTCTGCAAGTTATTACCACCTAGCTGGTGCCGTAATTGTGGTAAGATCAGTGAATTCCATGAGCATGGGCCCATTGTCACCTTTCATTTGCTGTGAAGTGAGTCACTTGATCTGAGAGGGTGCTGTGTGGGATACCATGATGATGGATAAGGCATTCTGTAAGTCCATGGATGGCAGTTTTGGCAGAAGCATTGTATGCAGGGAAGACAAATCCATATCCAGAGTAAGTGTTTAGCCCAGTAAAAATGAAGCACCGCCCTTTCCATGATGGAAGCAGTCCAATGTAATCAACCTGCCTCTAAGTTGCTGACTGATTGCCTCGAGGAATGGTGCCATATCGGGGACTCAGTGTTGGTTTCTGTTGCTGGCAGATTGGGCGCTCAGCAGTGGCTGTCGCCAAGTTGGCCTTAGTGAATGGAAGTCCATGTTGCTGAGCCCATGCATAACTGTCATCCCTGTCACCATGGTCACGTTGTTCATGAGCCCACTGGACAATAATGAGAGTAGCTAGAGAAAGAGGATGACTGGTTTCCACAGAACACATCATCCTATCCACTTGATTATTAAAATCATCCTCTGTGGGAGTCATCCTTTGGTGAGCATTCACATGAGACACAAATATCTTCACTTCCTTGCTCCATTCAGATTGGTCTATCCACAAAACTCCTTGTCACCAATTTTCCAATCATGTTCATTCCAAGCCCCTGACCATCCAGCCAAATCATTGGCCACAGTCCATGAATCAGTATATAATCACACCCTTAATAACCCACACCCTTAATAGCCATTCCCACATATATTTCCCAGGTTTCTGTTTGTACATATGAGAAAAGTCAAGCAGTTCTTTTGAAGTATAGCACACCTCCTCCTGGGTCACACTTTGTACTTCATCTTTTGGGGCTCACTGGGAATTAAGTCTAGTTATAGGTCTAGAGGAAACCCTAGTGGCATAGTGGTTAAGAGCTATGGCTGCTAACCAAAAGGTCGGCAGTTTGAATCCACCAGGTGCTCCTTGGAAAGCATATGGGACAGTTCTACCCTGTCCCATAGGGTCGCTGTGAGTCGGAATCGACATGAAGGCAATGTTTTTTTTTTTTTTAATAAGTCCAGAAGCAAAAATAGGTGGGGGTGGGTCCTGGGGACATTCAGCAATGTCTTGTAAGGCATCTACCCCAGGCGATGCCCCAGGCAATGACTGAGATGATGCCCCGGTGACATCTCAAAGGCTCTTCAGACACAGTTGGGCTAATCTCATCAGATGGGGGTGGAGGGGCTGATGGTTTTACTAGGGAGGGTGGATTAGGAGACAAAGATGGAGTAATCTCTTCAAATGGGAGTGAGAGGGCTGGTTCTGTTGGCAGGAATGATTCAACAGGATTTAGCAGCTCCGTGTCCCCAGCTTCCTGGTTATCTACCCATACGCCCCCATACCAAGTTTCAAGATCCCATTTCTTCCTAATCGATGCCCTCACTTTAACTTCAGACACCATTCCAGGTTGGGAATTCAGTTGGCATTGTAATTCAGCCACTCTTATGATAAGACTCTCGATTTGTTTTTTGGCAATACTGGCTCTGTTACTACAAGAAATAAGCTTTCTTTCAGGGAACAAATGGCAACTTTGAGGTCTGTTAGGTGGCACCTGAGCTGTGATTCTGAAGCCCTGAGCTCATCTTTCACCACTTTGTCTAGTGAAAATAGGACCAACAAACCAGCTTGCCTATATTTCTCATTCTGACAAAATTGTAGAAAAGTATCAAACAGGCAATCACCCAGAGCCTCACTTCTCATCAATACTTGACTTACTGGTGGTGATATTGCATATTAATATTGCCACCTCACGCCATGGATTAACAGCCCCCTCTTTACTACTGGAGGCAGAGTTATCAGCACACTTAAGACAAGTCAGACTGGAGAACCAATTTAGAAAACTCATCCTTACAATTTTGTTTCTCTAGAACCACTCTCGATACCAAATGTCTTAGGTTGGGTTCTCTAGAGAAGCCAAACCAGTGAAACACATGTATATATATAGAGAGAGAGACAGACAGACAGACAGAGAGAGACACATTTATCTAAAGGAAATGGCTCATGTGACTGTAGAGGCTGGCAAGTCCCAAGTCCGTGGATCAGGCTGGAGGCTTCTCCTAAGTCACGTAGCTGCAGAGGCTGATGAACCCAAGATAAGCAGTCCAGATGACAGGCCACTGGCTCACAGACTACAGAGGCTGAAGAATCTCAAGACTCGCAGGCAATATGGCAGGCAGCTGGCTTGAGTTCCAAGAATCAGAGTTCAGATGATGACAAGACAGATGCAGGATCCAGAGCAAGCAAGTGAGCTTTGCCAGAACGTCCATACATATATTGGATGCAGGCCACACCCCCGAGGAAACTCCCCTTATAACTGATTGGCTGATCACATCAGGTCACATAATGGAAGATGACTACATCATTAGATAACTGCCAAACTACATCATTACATAACTGCCAAACCACTGAGAATCATGGCCCAGCCAAGTTAACACACAACCTTAACCATCACAATGGTTAAGAAAGATTTTTTTTAAGTATCAAGTGTGGGACTCCTGAGACATTCCAGCTTTGGTTTCTTTGTCTAAGCAGCTCATTCTAAAACACAACAACAGTCTCAATGGTTTTAAACAGATCCTAAATGTCTCCATGTTTTTGCAAGGTGAGGTGGAGCATTTCTCCATAGGTGAGCTAATCAGGTGCAAATGCACCCTATTGTACATGACATAAACACTGGGTTAATGGATTTTGAGTAAATAACAAAACGACATTCACGTGCGTCTAATTTGGCAATTATTTAGAATCATATTAGACCACATCTGATGCAGAAGGCATAATTGGCCTTTCTCAGAACTCCAGATTAACGCCTTTGTTCTCACTATTCAAACTGAGAGAACTCAATTTTATAAATAGAGAGATTGGTATTGTCTCCACATCAGTTCAAGGAAATGTTTTAAATTGTGAAGTTTTGAACACCTCTTTAATTCCATTCTGGACATCCCTCTTCCTAATCACATCACTCAAGCAACACTAACAAATAACCCTGCAATTTCTAATAAACAGCTGCATTAAGGCCAGTTAAGCTTGAAAGTCCATTGTGAATTTAGAGATTGCAGCTCTGCTGAACGACAAGTCAGAGCAATTCTCAAGTTTTATCTCAGCTCTCCTGTTTGTCTATTTTAGAGAAAAACATGTAGCTTTCTATGGTTTTTCCAGCATCGAATTCCATTCAGTGGTTTAAACTCACTGCCCCAAATACCAAAACATAGCTTTTAGAAGGTGCTACAAGAATCTGGTCAGGATGCATATTTTTCAGTCTCTGAAATTTGCTCTTTTTGATAAGATTCTTGGATAGAATCTCTGGTTGGAGAATAATGCAGTTTCATTTGAAATTAAAATTTTGCTTTTTGATTACTTGCTTTGAAACTCTTTTATCCTTAATTTGATCAATTTTTCTATACTTCTGGTCTGTCTTTATAATCAAAGAGGCCAAAATGTCCCTTTCGCTCCACATACAGAGATCCAGCTAGATTATGGAAAATAAAATAGAATTTGTCACTGAAACCCGTCACAGATTATGCTTACATAAGAAAATCATCTGTAAAAAGAAATGATATAATTTAACATGAAGCTCCTCTCTACGGAGCTTTCAACCAACGTATCGTGCCAGGGAACAGATCAGGGACCTGTACAGCTGTGATTTCAGTTTTTTTCTTTTTTTAATCCGGAGATAGCTTTCCTAAAAGAGAACAGCCCCTTTGGAGACCTTTCTCTGTTTCAGGTTCTTTCATAAGCTCGACCTGGCCACTAATTTGCTTCCATAGAGAAGTGACTTGAAAACACCACAAAAATAAGCCATTGAGCATGTGGAGGGACAAATTTTTAAGCATTAGTAAATTGACTTTTTGAAAAAAATTAAAGTCAGAAAAAATCTTTATGGCCCATTGATGTAAAATATTGTCCTAAGAAATGCTAGGCCAAAGAACTGAAAAGTATAGATCCAAACATGACCTACAGTCTGTCTTTTTGACCATTTTGACCTCAGGCAAATACAACCATATGAAAATTCCTTCAAAATAGAACAATATTTTAAACCCCAGGGAAGAACTCCCAAAGCATAGACTGAGGCTACAACAAAACCCTGGTCATCAACATCGTGATTAATTGTATTTTCAGACCTTGGCTAGTCTGGTTTTCTACTATTCCAAAAATGTATAACATCTGATTTAATCAGTCATATTGATCATTTCTCAAAGTGGCAGGACCTGAAGTGCACTCAGAGAAATAAAAATCCATACAAATATATGAATATCTAAATATCTATATAATCTTTTGTATATAAAAATTTTACAATGCATTATCCCCAAAACAGGATTTTTCTTTTTCAGTGACACTAAGGAACAATAATTTCTCAAAATAGAAGCAGTATAGTGCAATTATTAATAACTAAACAACTACTAAATTTAAAAAAAAAGAAAACACGACTTAAAAAATATCCACTTAGATAGAAAAGTGTATTTGTTGGCCACATTTTAAATATTTCACGATCAAGCTAAACATCCTTTACAATACATGTGGGGGCAAACCTCAACAAACAAAAAGCAACAGTAACTTTCCTCCCCTGTCTCTAAGTGGACATTTCTATACATGCTAATTACTACATTGTTGATAATAAAAAGATATGAAATTCAATAATCCTATTCTATTTTTATTTCAAATAAATAAGAGTCATAAAACCGTCTTGATATCGCCATATTTTAAAATAAAGTTCCAGCTATCTTCCAGCCCTACACATAACAATTTATTGTACCTGAATAATTATTTCAGTTGAATAAAGTCTATATGTTTCAAATAAACCTGAAAGACATTCGTTTTTTTTAATCTAATTCTCCCACTTAAACAATATACTAATTAGTCACATATTTCATAAAAGTTACAGGGATGTAACAGCAGCTTGTAAATTGCCTTGTATTGCATCATATACGATTCCATAAATCATCACAAAGCATAAAATAATGGCAAGACCTGAGGCTGAGTAAAAATTAAACTATAAAACACGATTTCAACTAAATTTATCATTTTACCTTTTTTTAAGAAGCTATGATCAGACATCTAAAAATAAAAAGGACAAACATGTGTTCCATAAGAAGACAACCCATTTTGTTTGTATTGCAGCCATCTTTGGAAACGGTACAGATACACAGAAGGAACAGGATCACGCAGCCACTGATTTCCATTTTTAAGAGGAATTATTAGCTAACCAACCAGTTCAGATTTGATTACATATAAAAGGTCTCTATTTCACGTAGGGGAGGGAAAGGGGCACAGGGCCAAGGTGATGGGAAAAACAACACAAATAGCACTTACTCAATCACTGATGAAATTAGAAATTGAACTGGTTTTTATTCCTCATAGGTGACATTAACGCGGAGGAGGCAACTACTTGTCTCCTTGACGTATTTCCTACTAAATGTCATTTTACTGGAATCACTGAAATGAGACGACATTAACCAAAATGTGCAATGTGAAAATCTTTTCAGAAAATGCCTTCCATTCTCTTTCTTTATTCCTTCTGAATTCTGAGAGCTATGGTAGCCTGTCTCTAAATTAGCTACTATTTGTCATAGCCCGCAAATCCCCACTTTTTGCATCTTTCTCTTAGAAAAGCCAATACAGAATGCTGAATTTCCCCATCTAGACACAGATACATAAAAACAAATATTATTACGTTTACTAAGTGTCATATACAACAAAGAAGAGACAAATATCTATTTTAAAAGAAAATAAACCAAAATGTCAATGAAAAGTACTATGAGTACTAATCTTGATAGCATTCTAAGGAGACATAGATGTGATTTATCTTTATATCATCTTTCATCAATTAAAATATAGTGGGGTTTTTCGCACTTACACCATCAAACTCCAGAGAAATCACCCAATACTAATAGAAAATTCTATTCAGATGTCAAAATAGTCTTACCAAAATACTTGAAATCGCCCAGCGGACTTTTTAGAATAACAAGTTTCCAAATCACGTACATATAAATCATACTAAAAACCTCTCCAAACTTGACTCAATTTCATTTTTAGCCTCCAAAAACATTGTAACATCTTTAATACCTTGGTGCCCCCTTTTGGTGTACATAGATCAGGACATTTTTTTCAATTAAAAAAGATCATATACACTGTATGTATTCATTCACAAGACAGTAGTGTTTAACTTGGGAAATGTCAGTTCACACTGCAGATGGCTCATGGTTATTAGAGCTTTTGTTCTGCCTTTACTATTACCAGTTATTGATCTAAAACATGCACAAAGCTAACTCTTTGAGTGGGAAAGGAAAGGCGTCCTTTCCTTCAGACAATTGGCATGGCACCACTCAGATTCCTCGAGTTCTCATCCCAGTCTTCATGGTAAATAAGTGACCCATTACCTTTGCTACGGGACATTCAATGGCTCGCTGACGGCTGCATTCAGAAGATATTTTTTGTCCTTCATACATTTATGCTGTATGTCTGTCTATCATCCTGAGGAAAGAAAGGCTGGTGAGCATGTATAGATTCCAACGGCTATTGACAAACAGCAAGCTCAAGCATGGAGACACAGTCTAGTAAACAAGCTTTGTCTAAGGGGGAAATCCAAGTCAGCATTTTAAAAAGTTTGACCAGAATTTAAGAAAAATAAAACAATTAAGTATCCTTACAATTTTTCATGTTAGAGCTGGTAATTATGCCTCAGAAATAAGTTCTTCTTGCGTTCAACCGACACTGTGTGAAGAAGACGAGCTGATTTCCAGCAGGGATATTGAATCCTTCCATCTGAAGGACCAATCAAGTGTGAAGTACAGTATAGTTTTAGATTCAATTGAAAGGAAAAAGCTTGACTACTAGTTCATAGCATGACAACTTTCATGGATTAGTTCAGACCCTATTCTCCTCCCTGAAAGGCTATCACAGCATGAAGACAGTTTTCAATGCACTAAAGTTTAATAGCTGAGTGGGGGAGCCAAAGCTTCCCTTTGGTCTCTATAGAAACAGTATAGCCAAAATTTGAGGCAAAATTAAGGTCTTTGGTCTTAGGTGCTGTATCTTGCCTCCAAGGTTCCTATTCACAAATAGACACTGGCCCTTGTCGAATGTACACTCTTTTGGGGGTTACTGTAAAAGGGAAGAGGCAAAACCTACTTCATTATTTTCCTTTCTGAACTGCACACAGGCAGCCATTTCAATGAAATACCAGTGAGCCAGATGTGTGGTGGCCGATGTCAAAGGCAGGTGGAATAATCTCTAAGAAAAGACTTTGTTCTTTGTTGTGTTGGTAGTGGTTGTGGTTGTTGTCAGAAAGCACTTCCCCTCATCTTTTCCACTACCGCACTGTGCCTGCAGTACTCTAGCAGAAGCAAGCCCCTCCCCTCCTTCTTCTCCTCCCTCTGCCTTCCCCACTCATCTCAGACTTTGGGATTTTCCCACAGCAGTCTCTACAGCATTCTCTGAACTGCCCCCCTCCCCCACACTCGCATCATAACTGTACATTGTCAGAAGAAAGAGATGTTTCAACAACACCGAACGGGCATGAAAAATGGCAAAAATCAGACACTTTGTTAAGAATTTACCACGCTCGAATTTTATTTGCCAAAATTCCTGGTCAAAGACACCAAGACCTCCAAAAGTGAGGATTTTCTTCTAACAATGCAAACAGTTTTACTTCCCACTCACCTCATTTGTGTCTGACCCTATCTAAAACATTTTTCTGGTTCTTTTCTTTCTTCCTAGCTACAACTTCATGTCCAGAATCAGGATTCCTTTGTTGTTGGTTGTTATTGTGTGTTGTGGAGCCGATTCCGACTCATAGTGGCCTTATAGAACAGAATAGAACTGTCCCATAGGGTTTCCAAGGCTGTAATCTTTATGGAAGCAGATTTCCACATCTTTCTCTTGCAGAGCTGCTGGTGGGTTTGAACTCCTGACCTTTCGGTTAGCAGCTGAGAACTAAATCACTGCGACACTAGGGATCCTTAGGATTCCGTTACTGGTAAGAAAATGCAGTCTCCTCATCTGCTTAAGAAACAGGACTCCAAACCTGTGGCAAAAAAGATTTAAGATTCATTTCCCTGCAGTCTTAGAACTATCAGAGCAGCCTGGGGACTGAAAAGAAGCTCTCATCCATCAGTGGAACTGATGGGTTCAAAGCAAGCCTCTAAAAAAACATGAATTAGGTGATGTCAGAAATAACTTTCTTCCAGAAAATTCTATCAATAGCTTGTAAATCTATCAAACCAGCCTTTAAAAGCTAGTGGTGCATCCAGTGCTAATAGTTGGGGTCCTCATGTCTAAAACTTTACATTCATATGATGCCAGCAAAACTACAAAACAGTTGTTATGTGGCATCTGGACTTCTGGAACCCTCAGGTATATAGACTTGGAAGTAGCTCAAAAAAATCTTTGATAATGAAAGAGCAACCCCTTGACATCCAGCATCAAACAAAACAGCCAAAAGGGACAGCCTAGAAAATTACCCCAAGTGTGAAGTGATTGCTTGGGTTGCCATCCAAAAGGAAAGTGCCACTATTAGTGGTTGGCAATATCTATAAAAGGTCATTATTTACACTTGAAAGCCAAGAAGCATTGGAGAAGCAACAGGAGACAGAAGAACCAAGAAATAGGTAAAGAATCACTGGCAGCAGAAATAGCAGAAACTATAGGTGGTGATGGAGTGGCCATGATGATGGTGACAGGGACAGCAATAGCAGATCACAGAGCTGAGAAACAGTGACATCCAAAAATTTCTCAGGGTATCAAAATCAATCCAGTCTCACAGTCTGGAGCAGAAGGAACATTTACTATGAACAGGGCAGGATGACAAACTCATTCATTCATCCCTGTACAGTTACATCTATGGAGCTATAGCACAATAAGCACAATATTTAAGAAAGCAGGGAAGCATATAGTACCTTGTAGGAATCTTTTTGTCAACAGCCATTTAAAATTATAAAGTTTGTATATAAATCCTGAGGTACCTAGAATATTTGCCAATCCAGAAAAGCTTATTCCTCAGAAGATGCTAGAAAGCCAAGATATTCCTGGAATGTTTGCAATTCTCTAGTTTTATTGTATTGATTGAAATTATGTCCAATGCTTATTATTATTTTTAAATGGACTAGCATTGAGCCAGGTATACTGTAGGCACTCAATAAATGTTTGTTGAGTGAATAAATAAATCTTGAAAATGTTGATAGCAAAATACCTAAGAAGGGATTTCCTGGGCCAGATATATATATATATATATATATATACATTTTTTATTGTGATTTAGGTGAAAGTTTACAGAACAAATTAGTTTCTCATTCAAAAATTTATACACAAATTGGTTGCAATCCTGCACTGTGTGAGCACTTTCCCCCTTTCCCTTTCCACTCCGGGCTCCCTGGTTCCATTTGGCCAGTTTTCCTATCCCTTTCTACCTTCTCATCTTTGTTTTCGGGCAGGTGTTGCCCATTTGATCTCATATACTTGATTGATCTAAGAAGTACGTTCCTCACGTGTGTTATTGTTTGTTATAGGCCTGTCTAATCTTCGGCTGAAAGGTGAACTTTGGGAGTGATTTTAATTCTGAGTTAGAAGGGTGTCCGGGGGCAATAGTCTTGAAGGCTCCTCCGGTCTCTTTCCCACTAGTAAGTCCGGTCTTTTTTGTGAATTTGATCATTTGTTCTACATTTTTCTCCTGCTCTGTCCAGGATGCTCTATTGTAATCCCAGTTAGCAGTGGTAGCTGGGCACCATCTGGTTCTTCTGGTCTTGGGATCATGTAGGCTGTGGTTCATGGGGTCCATTAGTCCTTTGGACTAATTGTTCCTTTGAGTCTTTTATGAATACAAATAATAGTTTTTCCCCTCTCCTTTGCTCTGGACTAGAAGAGACTGATAGCTGTATCTTAGATGGTCACTCGCAAGCTTTAAGACCGCAGACACTACTCACCAAAGTAGGATGTAGAACATTCTTTCAGACTTATTTTGTTGGGTGTCTTAGGCTGGGTTCTCTAGAGAAGCAAAACCAGTAATGTGTATAAATATCTATATAGAGAGAGATTACATCAAGGAAACAGCTCACACGATTGTAGAGGCTAGAATGTCCCAAGTCCGTGGATCAGGGTAGAGGCCTCTCCCAAGTCACACAGCTGCAGAAGCTGGCAAGCCCAAGATTGGCAGGTCGGAGAACAGGGCTCCCACTCACAGGCTGTGCAGATCGATGAATCCCAGGTTAGCAGATAAGCTGACAGCTCAAGTCCCAAGAACGGGAGATGAGACGACAGGAAGCAGCCGCAGGACCCAGAGAGAGCAAAAAGCCAGAACATCTGCTTATATACAGATGTGGACCACACCCTCAAGGAAACTACCTTTCATCTGATTGGCTACTCACAGTATATTCAATCATGGGAGTGATTACATCAAAACACTGAGAATCATGGCCCAGCCAAGTTGACACACAATCTTAACCATCACATTGGGACAGATATTTTAAATAATTAACTCATTTATGTACTCATTCATTCAACCAGCATTTATTGACCTTGTAGATCACAGAATGTGTGTGTGTGTGTATGTGTGTGTGTTGGGAGTGCCAGAGTTGAAAAAAGTCAACAAAATGTTCAGCACGACCCTGCCTGCGTCCATCAATTTAATATCCATCTGTTAGAGCACCCATCAGACTAATATGAAAATATAAAAGGCCAAGAAACATTTGATAAAATATTCATCTTCACTAATAATAAAATAAATGACAATCAAAACAATGAGATACATAATGGTAATTACCTGTAGTGGACTTGATGTAGCTAGATAGCCTTTCTGGAGGAAATTTTGTCAGGCTTGAAAGTATGCATTAACTCTTTGATTCAGCTATTCCATTTCTAGGAATGTATTCTGAGGAAATGATTAAAGATGTGCATAAATATTAAACTAAAAGGATTTCACTGCAATATTATTTGTATTCATAAAAGACTGAAGACAACCTAAATCAGGGACTTGAATAATTTATGGTACAGTTACATAATGAGATACTATACTGTTATAAAAACTATTTTGGAGAAGCATATTAACATGGAAAGAAATTCACAAAATACTAAGTAAAAAAAACAAGTTTAAAAATATCTTTATTGATTTTGATTATCAAAGTAATTCATATAATAATTCAAACCAAATAAAATTGAAGAGAATTGAAGTTAAAAGTCCCACTGCGGTGCCAGAAATCAGCACTGTTAGCAGTTTGATAGAGAGGCTTCCATACTTATTTTGTTTGCATATACAAGTGTAACCAGTGAATTGATCTAACAGAAGTCATGGGATGAAATCATAAATCACCTTCATTGTTGTCTTCCACTGCCCCATTCCTGCCTCTTTAGGGAACAAAACCAGTTTTAAGTGGTTGCTTAGAATTCCTGTCCCATGTAATAATAAAAGCTTTCAACCAGGGCTTCGAACCATTTGGGACTAGTTCAGTCATGGCTGATGAAGCGAAACCAGAACAGACTCAAATTTTCAAATTTGGATGATTCAGAACCATAACTGGAACAGGAAAAATTACAGGTAGAAGCCCTGGAAAGGGAAACTCAGAAAAGGCATAGTGAGCTCTTTTAGGAGCTTGATGCATGAGATTGGATTATTGCCAGGACTGAGAAGAAAAACACACATTCAAAGTGGCATGGTGGGCCACCATCTTTGAGTGGAGTACCATGTTTCTGAATCTGCACAAAATCCGACGGGCAAGAGATTTGGTTGTTGTGCAATGCGTATGGTGCTCTTGTTTTCTAAGAGGGAGATAAAGTTTTTAGCAGGGCTTCGACCTGTAATTTTTCCTGTTCCAGTTATGGTTCCAGTTCACCCACATTTTAAAAATTAGGGCCTGTTCCAGTGTTGTTTCCTCAGCCATGATTGAACCGGGAAGAGCTGATTCAAAGCCCTGCTTTCAACTGAAATCATAGTTAGAGCTACTCCTTCTGGAACTCACTACAGGTGAAGTACCTAATGCTGGTAAATGGACCATGGTTCTTCTCTCTCTCCCTACCTTAGACCTCCAGCCCTTCTCCCATCTTACTAACTACAATTTCTGACCCTGTTCAGAGTAAGGTTGCCAGATAAAATGCAGGATGTTCAGTTAAATTTGAAATAACAATGAATAAATTTTTAGTATAAGTAGTCCCAAACACTACACAGAATGTACTTACACCAAAAAAGCATCCATTATTTATTTCAAATTCAAATTTAACTGGGAATCCTTTATTTTTATTTGCTATATCTGGCAAAGAGCCCAGGTGGCACAGTAGTTAAAGCGCTCAGCTGTTAACTGAAAGTCAGCTGTTTGAACCTGCCAGAAGCTCTGTGGGAGAAACATGTGGCAGTTGCTTCCATAAAGATTACAGACTTGGAAAAATTCTATGGGGCCATTCTACTCTGTCCTATAGGGTTGCTATGAGTTGGAATCGACTCGATGGCAATGGATTTGGTTGTTTTTTGGTATATCTGGCAACCCTAGTTCAGAGGCAAAGCAAGGAGAAGAAGGGGAAGAAAGGGAAGGGAGACAGGAAAGTTCTTTCTTGACAGATACAGTTGTAAGTTGGCTTTTCACTGTCTGGGCCCAGCAGGGGTTTAAAGTTGACTCCTTCTTGGATGTTTTTGTGGTTTCTTCTTGAGATCCCACATTGCAGAGGGCCACTAACCTGTGGCTCTCTCATGCATATGTGTCCTTATCTGGTCCATGAGGTACACTCACAGCTTCTGGGAGCGTTGGCATATCACAACAAAGCAGTAATTTTCTTTTGCTCTGCCATTGGAGCATTTTCCAGGGGAGAGCCAGACACCATTTTGCAATGTCTCTGCAATTACAGGGGACATATATCAAGCTCTCTACGTAGTCCCTTGAAATTCCTCTTTCCTGACTTGATGTGGAGGGAGAAGCAACCTCCACCCCTCCTTCTTGTGGGGTTGGGAGCTCAGAGCACAGCCCTCTTGAAAGAAATCTTCCTCATAGATCCTCCCCTAATCTCCAACAATCAGGCCCTTTTTACTCTTACTGTGGATGAAAGATTTAAGAGTTTTGAAACCAATTATTGGTTCTTTACTTTGAAATTCATCCAGTGTGGCTTGTCTCACCAGTCACTTCAATATCTATTGTATCTTGGTGCTTCAGTCAAAACTTCCAATTTAATATCCTCTTTATACCAACAAACTTACTCTAGTCAGCTCTCTCATTCTCTATGATTCCAAACCTTCTTGACTCTTCTCACACCCTGCTCTGCCATCACCATCAATATTTATGGTTTCCAACTTCAGTGTTCCTTGGCAAGCCCAGGGGTTCTCCAAGTGAGTTCCCTGTAACAGCAGCATTAGTATCACCTGGGAGTTTACTAGAAATGCAAATTTTCAGCCCACCCCAGACCTACTGAATCAGAACTTCTGAGGGTAGGACCAAGCATTCTGTGTGTTAACAAGCCTTCCAGGGGATTCTGATGCACACTCAAGTATGAGAACCATGGTTCTAGAAAATTTTCTCTCCTGTCTACAGAAGTTATTTCAAGTCTTCATTCTCTTCATACCCCCTTATCCTATAGCCACTCTGCCCCACATACCCAGAAAATGAGCTCACTTTCTAATTCACATAAAACTGTAAACCTCATATAGAAATTCCCTAACCTTCCTGCCACCAAATCTACAAACCTACATTGTAGTTCTGCCCACTCTTTTCACCCAGTAAAATGAAAGAGAATACCTCCTTTCTACCACCAGTTCCATCACCCAAGCTCTGAGTCTCAACCTCTCTAGTGTCTCAGGGACCCCACATTAATGATTATTTACCCTCTCACTTAAATCTACAATCTCTGTAATAGTTCAAATTTCCCATCTTAAAATATCCCCATCCAGCCTCTTTTTTTTTTAGCAATTACACAAGATCTGGTTTCTATTTCGCAGTCAAACTTCTTGAAGAAGTTGTCTAAGTTTGTTCCCTCCATTTCCTCATCTCCACTAACTTCTCACTCTGGCTTCTGCTCCCACCACTCCATTGAAATGGCTCTCATCAAGATCACCAGTGACCTCCATGTCGCCAAGTTCCACTGGACCCTTTAATCTTGCTTGATTTTTAGATCAGCTTTGTCCAACAGAAGTTTCTGCAATGATGAAAATGTTGAATATTTGCACTATCCAATTGGTCAGGAAAGCTCTAGACTGTGGGCCACTCCCTTCTCCTTGAAACATTTTCTTCTGTTTGAATTTTATGCTGTCAACTCTTTCTGTCCCTCTTAAGGATTCCTTCTTAGCCTCCTCTGCTACTGGACTCTTTAGCATTCTACTGCAGACCCCTTGATCTTTGCACTTTTTTCTTTCTCTTGGCTTTAATGACCACCTATAAGGAGATAACTCAAAAAGTTTTATTTCTAGGTGCATACATACCCAGGGAGAGTGTGTGCTTGTGCTTTGAGCTGTGTATGTGTATATTATACATATTAACAATGAGAAATGAAATTATATATAAAAAATGGCATGGACAAGTTAACACTCCTGATACAACCATTCTGAAAAAGAATTTGGAAAAATATATTAATTTCTACTCTCACTAGTAGACTGTTAGACAACCCACCTAACTGCACCCCCACAAGTGATTCAGTTCTGAGCTGCCTCAGGTCTTGGCTCACTCACAGCCAACTCCCTTCCTGATACATCAAGACAAAAAGCAGAGAACACCTACTCTGGGCAGTTGTCCCAGACCCCTCCATGTTTTCATTAGACTCTTCTTCTCTGCTTCCTAAACCTAGGTCTCCTGGCTTCCTATGCCAGATTCTTTTTTTAGTTTTATCCTCTAGCATTTAATTTTGAAAAACTTTCTAACATACAGAAGAATTTCAAACATAGTGTAGCAAACTCTTACTCTTCACCTAGATTCATTAATATTAACATTTTGCCATATTTGATACGTTACCACCACCCCCCCATACACACACACAGTTATCATTATTATCATTGTATTCCCGGGATGTTTGAGACTAAGTTTCAGACATCATGACCCTTTTACCCTGGATACTACCCTCTGCATCTCCTGGGAATAGGTAGATATTCTTGGATAAATATAGTTAAATGATCAGGTGTGGTGGGTTTAGAATTGACCCGATATTATTATCTAATGTTTTATTGTTAGGTGCTGTCGACTTGGCTCCAACTCATAGTGACCCCATGTACAACAGAACAAAACACTGCCCTATCCTGCACCATCCTCACAATCATTGCTATGCTTAAGCCCATCGTTGCAGCCACAGTGTCAATCCATCTTGTTGAGGGTCTTCCTCTGTATCATTGACCTTCCACTTTACCAAGAATGATGTCCTTCTCCATGGACTGATTCCTCCTGATAACATGTCCAAAGTATGTGAGACTTAGTCTTGCCATCCTTGCATCTAAAGAGCATCCTGGTTGTTACTTTTTCCAAGAAAGATTTGTTCGTTCTTTTGGCAATCAATGGTATATTCAATATTCTTCGCCAACACCACAATTCGAAGGTGTCAATTCTTCTTTGGTATTCCTTATTCATTGTCCAGCTTTCACATGCATATGAGACAATTGAAAATATCATGGGTTGGGTCAGGCACACCTTAGTCTTCAAGGTGACATCTTTGCTTTTCAAAACTTTAAAGAAATCTTTTCCAGCAGATTTGCCCAGTGCAATGCATCGTTTGATTTCTTGACTGCTGCTTCCATGGGTGTTGATTGTGGATCCAGGTAAAATTAAATCCTTGACAACTTCAATCTTTTCTCCATTTATCATGATGTTGCTTATTGGTCTAGTTGTGAGGATTTTTGTTTTCTTTATGTTCACGTGTAATCTGTACTGAAGGCTGTGATCTTTAATCTTCATCAGTAAGTGCTCCAAGTCCTCACTTTCAGCAAGCAAGGCTGTGTCATCTGCATGTCACAGGTTGTTAATGAGTCTTCCTCCAATTCTGATGCCCCATTCTTCTTCATATAGGCTAGCTTCTCAGATTATTTTCTCAGCATACAGATTGAATAGGTATGGTGAAAGGATACAACCCCGCTGCACACCTTTCCAGACTTTAAACCATGTAGTATCCCCTTGTTCTGTTTGAACAACTGCCTCTTGATCTATGTTCAGGTTCTTCATGAGCACAATTAAATGTTCTGGAATTCCCATTCTTCTCAATGTTATCCATAATTTGTTATGATCTACATAGTTGAATGCCTTTGCATAGTCAATAAAATACAGGTAAACATCTTTCTGGTATTCTCTTCTTTCAGCCAGGATCCATCTGACATCAGCAGTGATATCCTTCGTTCCACGTCCTCTTCTGAATCTGGCTTGAATTTCTGGAAGTTCCCTGTTGACAAACTGCTGCAGCCACTTTCGAAAAATCTTCAGCAAAATTTTACTTGCCTGTGATATTAATGATAATGTCCGATAATTTCTGCATGCGGTTGGATCACCTTTCTTGGGAATAGGCATAAATACGGATTTCTTCCAGTCAGTTGGCCAGGTAGCTGTCTTGCAAATTTCTTGGCATAAATGAGTCAGCACTTCCAGTGCTGCATCTGTTTGCTGAAACGTCTCAATTGGTATTCCGTCAATTCTTGGAGCCTTGTTTTTTCCCAATTCCTTCAATGCAGCTTGGACTTCTTCCTTCAGTACCATTGATTCCTGATCATGTGCTACCTCCTAAAATGGTTGAACATCGACCAATCCTTTTTTGTACAGTGACCCTGTATTCCTTCCATCTTCTTTTCATGCCTCCTGCATTGTTTAACATTTTCCCCATAGAATCCTTTAATATTGCGACTCAAGGCTTGAATTTTTTCTTCAGTTCTTTCAGCTTAAGAAATGCCAAGTGTGTTTTTCCCATTTGGTTTTCTATCTCCAGGTCTTTGCACAAGTCATTATAATATTTTACCTTATCTTCTTAAGCTGCCCTTTGAAATCTTCTGTTCAGCTATTTTACTTCATCATTTCTTCCTTTTGCTTTAGCTACTCAACATTCAAGAGCAAGTTTCAGAGTCTCTTCTGACTTCCATTCTGGTCTTTTCTTTTTTTCCTTTTTAATGACCTCTTGCTTTCTTCATGTATGATGTCCTTGATGTCATTCCTCAACTTGTCTGGCCTTGAGTCATTAGTGTTCAGCGTGTCACATCTATTCTTGAGATGGTCTCTAAATTCAGATGAGATATACTCAAGGTCGTATTTGGCTCTCGTGGACTTCTTCTAATTTTCTTCAGTTTCAACTTGAACTTGCATATGACCAATTGATGGTCTGTTCCTCAGTTGGCCTGTGGCCTTGTTCTGACTGATGATATTGAGCTTTTCCATCATCTCTTTCCACAGTGTAGTCGATTTGATTACTGTGTATTCCATCTGGCAAGGTCTATGTGTATACTCGCTGTTTATGTTGTTAAAAAAATGTATTTGCAATGAAGAAGTTGTTAGTCTTGCAAAATTCTATCATGCACCCTCCGGCATCATTTCTATCACCAAGGCCTTATTTTCCAACTACCAATCCTTCTTCGTTTTCAACTTTCACATTCCAATCACCAGTAATTATTAATGCATCCTGATTGCATGTTCGATCAATTTCAGACTGCAGAAATTGGTAAAAATCTTTGATTTCTTCATCTTTGGCCTTAGTGGTTGGTGTCTAAATTTGAATAATAGTCATATTAACTGGGCTTCCTTGTAGGCGCACGGATATTATCCTATCACTGACAGCGTTGTGCTTCAGAATAGATCTTGAAATGTTCTTTTTGATGATGAATGCAACGCCTCTTCCAGTTGTCATTCCTGGCGTAGTAGACCATGATTGTCTGATTCAAAATGGGCAATACCAGTCCATTCAGCTCACTAATGCCTAGGATACAGATGTTTATGCATTCCATTTCATTTTTGACGATTTCCAATTTTCCTAGATTCATACTTCATACATTCCATGTTCCAATTATTAATGGAATGTTTGAAGCTATTCCTTCTTATGTTAAGTCATGCCACAACAGCAAATGAAGGTCCCAAAAGCTTGACTCCATCCACGTCATTAAGGTCGACTCTATTTTGAGGAGGCAGCTCTTCCCCGGTTGTTTTTTGAGCGTCTTCCAACCTGAGGGGCTCATCTTCCAGTGCTATATCAGACAATGTTTCACTGCTATTCATAAAGTTTTCACCGGCTAATTCTTTTCAGAAGTAGACTTCCATGTCCTTCTTCCTAGTGTGTCTTAGCCTGGAAGCTCAGCTGAAACCTGTCCGCCATGGATGACCCTGCCGGGATTTGAATACTGGTGGCATAGCTTCCATCATCACAGCAACATGCAAGCCCCACAGTACGAAACTGACAGACGCCTGGGGGACAAGTAGATAGCTTTAACAAAAACAAATTTATTCTCTCACAGTCTGGGAGGCTAGAAGTCTGAATTCAGTGTGCCAGCTCCAGGGGAAGGCTTTCTATCTCTGTTGACTATGGAGGAAGGTCCTTGGCCCTAATCTTCCCCTGGTCTAGGAGCTTCTCAGTGCAGGAACCTCAGGTCCAATGGACGAGCTCTGCTCCTGGCATTACTTTCTTGGTGGTATATTATTATCTAATGTACAGTCCATGTTCAAATTTCACCGACAATGTTCTTTATAGCTTTTTTATTTTCAATCTAGAATCAACACTGTGTTCAATTCTCATACTTCTCCTAAGCCAGTTGCTTTTGACTATTTTTGTTTTGTTACCCCATCAGCCCTCTGTTTCAAAAATGCTAAGACAATTTTTCCCAGACTCACATGTATTAGACAATTCAGCCTGGTTATGAAAGCTCTGGAGCCCTGGTGGTGCAGTGGTTAAAGTGTTCGGCTGCCAACCAAGAGGTTGGTGGTTCTAACTCACCAGTCACTCCATGGGAGGAAGATGTGGCAGTTTGATTCCATAAACATTTACAGCCTTGGAAACCCTATGGGGCAGTTCTACTCTGTCCTATAGGGTCACTGTGAGTTAGAATTGACACAGTGGCTTTGGCTTTTGGTTTGATGACAACCCCAGGAACCATTTCATAAAGAGGGTCCAAGTCCTGAAGGGTCACAGTCCTGTAATATTCTTTCCTGTGAGAGGGACAGTTCTGGGAATGGATTTACCTACAAGGAGATACTGCCATATAGTAACTGTGAGGTCCACCTGCAGTATCAAGGAGTAGTCAAAGTCAAACTGAGTCCCACCCTTAGGTGAGCTGGGCCACCTTGTCTACATTCACCTGAATATCAATGGCAGCTGTGAAGAGCCATAAGCAAAATTATTCATTCTCTTAGAGTATGACGATTGGCATGTTGAAAATGCCTTCAAAAAGTGGTCATCTCAGGTGGAGTGACCATGACACTGTAGTTCATGTAGCAGACCACACCATCTGAACAGTCATTCTACAGAAGAGAGAAGAACCCTTAAAATTGGCCCTCATGGACCCAGGGGTCAGCCCTCTCCAGAGCAGTCATAGCAGATAGAACACAATCCTGGACAGTGTGTTGTTAATAAAGGCTGGCACAACTTTGCAAAAAAATTGCATTACCAACCCAGACATATACCATGGACTGTCAAAATAACGAATAATCTGTCTTGAAAGTAGTTCAGCCAGAATGCTCATTGGAGACAAGGATGGCAAAAGTTTGTCTCATGCATTTTGGACAGTTTTCAGGAGGGACAAGTCCCTAGAGAAGGACATTATGCTTGGTAAAATGGAGGGTCAGCGAAAAAGAGGGAGACCCTCAACGATATGGACTGACACAGTGGCTGCAACAATGGGCTCAAGCATAGCAACAATTGTGAGTTTGGCACAGGACCGGGCAGGATTTTGACCTGTTGTACATAGGGTCGCTATGAGTCGGAATTGACTTGATGGCACATAACAACAACAACCCAGACATCCCAGTCTCATATATCTTACTACCTATTTAACGTTCCTTTATAGGCATCTCCAGCTTAACAACCCTGAACAGGATTCCTAAGTTCCATTCCCAAACAGCGTACTCCTTCTCCAGTCTTCCCCACAGTTTCTAAAGCCAGAAAGCTGGGGGGAGCTTATCTGCTCCCATGGCTTCAATTACCATCTATATTATAACCTTCATTAAATTTATAACTAATTGTAGAAAGTCAAAATAAAATTAGTCATAACACTTTATATTACCCGAACCAAGTATTATGAGAATGATCTTTGACTATGGAAATCAAAGATACAAATGAAGGTGTAGAACAGCTTTCATCAGAGATGCTTAAGAATGTATCTAGGATGGTACAAATTTAGTCTCAGCAGAAGCTATCAAAAAGAACTAGATAACATTTGTACATAACTTTGAAGTTACAAACATGTTACCTACAAGGAGAGTAATAGAAAATAAAAGTACCTTTATTCAGAAGTACACAAGCACCACCACCCAGACTTATCCCCTGAGTTCCAAACTCTTGTGTCCAACTGCCTACTTGTTGTCTCTACTTGAATGTCTCATAGATATCGCAAACTGATTATGTCCCAAACTGAATTATCTCCCTCACCCCCAAACCTATTCCTCTTTCACTAGTTCTTTTCAGTAAATGATGTCACTACCTAATTGCTCAAGCCAGAAAACCAGAAGTTATCTTTGATCCTTTTTTCTCTTTCAACCCTAACATCCAACCAAGCCCAAATCTTCAATATTCTACATCCTAAATATCCCTCGGAGCCCTGGTGAAGCAGTGGTTAAGAGCTTGGCTGCTAACTAGAATGTTGGCAGTTCGAACCCACCAGCTACTCCACGGGAGAAAGATGTGGCAGTTTGATTGCGTAAAGAGTTACAGCCTTGGAGACCCTATGGGGCAGTTTCTCTGTCCTGTAGGGCCGCTGTGAGTTGGAATTGACTCGACGGCAACGGGTTTGGTTTGGTTTTAAATATCCCTCAGATCAGGCTACTAGCTTAACTATCTGCACTAGTTTACACCAGAAAGGTCATTCACCTAGACTACTGTAAACACTAGTATTCCACTTTCACTAGTGGCCCCCATCTCTCCACTCAATGTCCTACAGTCAGAGTGATGTTCTCAATTTCAGATCTATTCATGTTGTTCTCCCTCTCTGACCCCAGTTCACTCACCTCACTCTTCTCCTTGCTCATGGCCCTCCAGCTGTTCCGGATTTCTTTCAGTACTGGAAATGTGTTAAGCCCTTTTTTTCCATCTAGTCTTTTGCACAGGCAATTTCTCATGACTGGAAATGTTCGTTCATTCCAACCTCCACCCCCAAAGCTAACTCCAACTCTTCCTTCAGATTTCCATTAAAATATTCCTTAGGCATCTTAAGCTATCTGACCTAGCCCAATTTCCATAGCAAAAAGCCTACCTCTTCCACTTACAACAACAATCCAGACATCCCAGTCTCATATATATTACTACCTATTTAACGTTCCTTTATAGGCATCTCCAGCTTAACAACCATGAACAGGATTCCTAAGTTCCATTCCCAAACAGCATATTCCTTCTCCAGTCTTCCCCACAGTTTCTAAAGCCAGAAGAGTCCACTAGTAAGAGTCCACTAGTTTATAAACACGTGTCTGACTTTTTTTTAATTGCACTTTAGATGAAGGTTTACAGAATAGTTTCTCATTAAACAGTTAATACACATATTGTTTTATGACAATGTTTAACAACCCCACGACATGTCAACACTCTCCCTTTTCAACCTTGGGTTCCCTATTACTGGCTTTCCTGTCCCCTCCTGCCTTCTAGTCCTTGTCCCTAGACTGTTGTGCCCCATTAGTCTTGTTTTGTTTTATGGGGCTGTCTAATCTTTGGCTGAATTTTGAACCTTGGGAGTGACTTCATTACTGAGCTAAAAGAGGGTCCGGGGGCCATGCTCTTGGATTTCTCCAGTCTCTGTCAGGCCAGTAAGTCTGGCCTTTTTTGTGAATTAGAATTTTGTTCTACATTTTTCACCAGCTCTGTCTGGGACCCTCTGTTGTGATCCTGGTCAGAGCAGTCAGTGGTGGTAGCCAGGCACCATCTAGCTGTACTGCACTCAGTCCGGTGCAGGCCTTGGTAGCTGTGGACAATTAGTCCTTGGGACTAATCTTTCCCTTGTATCTTGTTTTCTTCATTCTCCCTTGCTGCCGAAGGGGTGAGACCAGTGGAGTATCTTAGATGGCTGCTCGTAGGCTTTTAAGACCCTAGACGTTACTCACCAAGGTAGAATATAGAACATTTTCTTTATAAAGTGTGTTATGCCAACTGAGCTAGATGTTCCCCGAGACCACGGCCCCCACAATCCTCCACCCAGAAGTTCTGTCCCTCACACTGTTTGGATGTGTCTATGGAGCTTCCATGACCTTTCTTTGGACAAGTTGTGTTGCCTTCCCCAGTATTGTATACTGTCTTACCCTTCACCAAAGTTACCCATAGCTATTGTCTATTTAGTATTTCCCCCTCCCCACTCCTCCAATCCCTCGTAACCAACAAAGATTGTTTCTTTTTGTGTGAAAACTTTTTCATGAGTTTTTACAGTAGAGGTCTCATACAATATTTGTTCTTTTGTAATTGACTTATTTCACTCAGCATAGTATCTTCCGGTTTCATCCATGTTAAGAGATGCTTCACAGATTCATCATTGTTCTTTATGGCTGCATAATACTCCATTGTGTGTATGGACCATAGTTTGTTTATCCATTCCTCTGTTGATGGGCATCTAGGTTGTTTCCATCTTTTTGCTATTGTGAACAGTGCTGCAATGAACATGAGTGTGCATATGTCTATTCGTGTGACAGCTCTTATTTCTCTAGGATATATTCCTAGGAGTCGGATTGCTGGATTCTATGGTATTTCTATTTCTAGCTTTCAAAGGAAGGGCCATATCATTTTCCAAAATAGTTGTACCATTTTGCATTTCCACCAGCAGTGCATAAGAGTTCCAGTCTCCCCGCAGCCTCTCCAACATTTGTTATTTCCAGACTTTTTAAATCGTGCCGGTAATGCCAGGTTGAGATGGTATCTCATTGTGGTTTTAATTTGCGTTTCTCTACTGACTAGTGATCATGAGCATTTCCTCATGTGTCTGTTGGCCACTTGAATGTCTTCTTTGGTAAAGTGTTCATTTCCTTTCCCCATTTTTTAATTGTATTATTTGTCTTTTTGTTGTAGAGGTGTTGGATTTTCTTGTAGATTTTAGAAATTAGAACTTTGTCTGACTTGTAATGTCCAAAATTTTTTTCCCCAGTCTGTAGATTCTCTTTTTACTCTTTTGGTGAAGTCTTTTGATGAGCATAAGTGTTTAATTTTTAGAAGACCCCAGTTATCTAGCTTATCTTCTGGAGTTTGTGTGTTGTTGATTATGGTTTGTATCCTGTTAATGCCATGTATTAGGCCGTCTAGCATTGATCCTATTTTTCCCTCCATGAATTTTATAGTTTTTGGCTTTATATTTAAGTCTTTGACCCATTTTGAATTAGTTTTTGTGTATGGTGTGAGGTATGGGTCCCATTTCATCTTTTTGCAGATGGACATCCAGTTTTGCCAGCACCATTTGTTAAAAAGACTGTCTTTTCCCATTTGATGGACTTTGGGCCTTTGTTGAAAATCAAGTGACTGTACATAGATGGATTTACATCTGGGTTCTCAACTCTGTTCCATTGATCAATGTATCTGTCTTTGTACCAGTACCAGGCTGTTTTGACTACAGTAGCTGTATAGTAGGTTCTGAGGTCAGGTAGTGAAAGTCCTCCTACTTTACTCTTCTTCTTCAGTAGTGCTTTATTTATTCGGGCTTCTTCCCTTTCCATATAAAGTTAATGATTAGTTTTTCCATCTCTTTAAAGAATGTTGTTGGTATTTGGATTGGGATTGCATTGTATTTGTAAATTGCTTTGGGTAGAATTGTCATTTTCACAATGTTAAGTCTATGTATCCATGAGGATGGTGTGTTTTTCCACTCATGTAGATCCCTTTGGGTTTCTTGCAGTAGTGTTTTGTAGTTTTGTTTGTGTAGTTCTTTCACATCCCTGGTTAGATTTATTCCTAAGTGTTTTATTTTTTTAGGGGCTATTATAAATGGTATTGTTTTCCTGATTTCCTTTTCATTGTTCTCTTTATTGGTGTATAGGAATCCAACTGATTTTTGTGTGCTTATTTTGTATCCTGCTACACTGCTGAATCTTTCTATTAGCTTCAATAGTTTTCTCGTGGAGTCTGTAGGGTTTCTGTGTAAAGTATCATATCGTCCACAAAAAGGGACAGTTTAACTTCTTCATTACCAATTTAGATGCCCTTTATTTCTTTTTCTTGCCTTATGGCTCTAGCTAGGACTTCCAGCACAATGTTAAATAGGAGTAGGTATAAAGGGCATCCTTGTCTTGTTCCTGTTTTCAGGGGGAATGTTTTCAGTCTCTCTCCATCAAGAATGATGTTGGCCGGTGGTTTTGCATAGATGCCCTTTATTATGTTGAGAATTTTCCCTTCTATACCTATTTTATTGAGAGTTTTTATCAGGAACGGTGTTGGACTTTGTCAAATGCCTTTTCTGCATCAATTGAGATGATCATGTGATTCTTTTCTTTCCTTTCCTTTTATTTATGTGGTGGATTACATTGATTGATTTTCTAATGTTGAACCATCCTTGCATACCTGGTATGAATCCTACTTGGTCGTGGTGTGTTATTTTTTTGATATGATGCTGAATTCTATTGGCTAGAATTTGTTGAGAATTTTTGCATCTATAGTTATGAGAGATATTTGTCTGTAATTTTCTTTTTTTGTGATGTCTTTGCCTGGTTTTGGTATCAGGGTTATGCTAGCTTCATAGAATGAGTTTGGGAGTATTCCATCCTTTTCTATGTTCTGAAATACCTTTAGTAGTAGTGGTGTTAACTCTTCTCTTTACGTTTGGTAGAATTCTCCAGTGAAACCATCCGGGCCAGGGCTTTTTTTGTTGAGAGTTTTTTGTTTTTGTTTTTTTTTTTAATTACCTTTTCAATCTCTTCTCTTGTTATAGGTCTGTTCAGATTTTCAACATCACTTTGTGTGAGTTTGGGTAGGTAGTGTGTTTCTAGAAATGTTTCCATTTCCTCTAGGTTTTCAAATCTGTTGGAGTATAGTTTTTCATAATACTCTGTTATGATCCTTTTTATTTCAGTTGGGTCTGTTGTAATGTCCCCCACTTCATTTTGTATTTGGGTTATTTGTGTCCTCTCTTGTTTTTCTTTTGTCAGTCTGAACAGTGGTTTGTCAATTTTGTTGTCGTTTCAAAGAACTAACTTTTGGCTTTGTTGATTCTTGCTATTGTTTTTCTATTCTCTATTTCATTTATTTCTACTCTGATCTTTATTATTTCCTTTCTTCTGGTGGCTGTGAGCTTTTTTTGCTGTTCTCTTTCTATTTGTTCGAGTTCTGTAGTTAATGTTTTTATTTTTTCCCTTTCTTCTTTTTTGATGTGTGCATCTATTGCTATAAATTGTCCTCTAATGACTGCCTTTGCTGTATCCCAAAGGTTTTGGTATGATGTGTTTTCATTCTCGTTTGATTCTAGGAATTTTCTTATTCCATCTCTGATTTCTTCTATTACCCATTGGTTTGTAAGCAGGGTGTTATTCTGTTTCCATGTAAATGATTTTTTTTCCTTGATCTTCCTGTTGTTAATTTCTACCTTGATGGTGTTGTGGTCAGAGAGGATACTTTGTATTATCTCAACGTTTTGTATCTTGTTGAGGATTGCTCTGCGGCCTAAGATGTGGTCTATTCTGGAGAACGTTCCATGTGCATTGGAAAAGAATGTGTACTTTGCAGCTGTTGCATGTAGTTTTCTGTATATACCTATGGTAATATTGGCTGATTGTGCCCTTTAGGTCTTCTGTATCTTTGTTGAGTTTCCTGCTAGATGTTCTGTCCTTTACCAAGAGTGGTGTGTTGAAGTCTCCTAGTATTACTGTGGAACTGTCAGTTTCTCTTTTCAGTGCTGTTAGAGTTTGTTTTATGTATTTGGTAGCCTTGTCATTGGGTGTGTAGATGTTTATTATGGTTATGTCTTCATGATGGATCATCCTCTTAATTATGATATAGTGCCATTTTTGTCTTTTATGGTGGATTTTGTTTTAAAGTCTATTTTATCTGAGATTAATATTGCCACTCCTGCTTTTTTTTTGGTAGGTGTTTGCTTGATATATTTTTTTCCATCCTTTGATTTTTCATAAATTGATGTCTTTGTTTCTAAGGTGTGTCTCTTGTAGACAACATATTGATGGATCCTGTTTTTTTATCCACTCTGTCACTCTCCATCTCTTTATGGGTGCATTTAGGCCATTTTACATTCAGTGTAATTATTGATAGGTGTGAGTTTATTGCTGTCATTTTGTAGTGCTTTTTTTTTGTGGTGCTGACATATTCTTTCTTCCTCTTACTCTCCTGTGCTGAATTCATTTTTTTTTTTTTTTGGATTCTTTTTCATTTCGTTTTTGTAGGTTTTGTTTTTACTGAGACTTTATGTTTTTTTTCTTCTTCTTCTTCTTATTATTATTTGGCTTTAACAAAGAGAAATTTATTCTCTCACAGTCCAGTAGGGCGTCAGCTCCAGGGGGAGGCTTTCTCTCTCTGTTGGCTCTGGAGGAAGGTCCTTGGCATCATCAGTCTTCCCCCAGACTAGGAGCTTCTCTGCACAGGAACCTCGGGTCCAAAGGACGCACTCTGCTCCCAGTGCTTCTTTCTTGGTGGTATGAGGTCCCCCAATCTCTGCTTGCTTCCCTTTCCTTTTATCTCTTGTAAGGTAAAAGGCGGTGCAGGCCACACCCTAGGGAAACTCCCTTTACATTGGATCAGGGATGTGACCTGGGTAAGGGTGGTCTTACAATCCCACCCTAATCCTCTTTAACATAAAATTACAATCACAAAATGGAGGCCAACCACACAATTCTGGGAATCATGGCCCAACCAAATTGATACACACATTTTTTGGGGAACACAATTCAAACCATAAGATTCCACCCTTTGGCGCCCCATAAATCACATCCTTGCAACATGGAAAACATATTCACCCCATCATATCATAGCAAAGTCTTAACTCCAAGTCCAAAATCGAAAAATTCCTTTCATCTGTGAAATGTAGAATACAAGTTATCTGCTTCCAAAGGTACAATGGCAGATCAGGCACAAGATAGACATTTCCATTACAAATGGGAGAAACTGGTGAGAATGAATGGATAACAGGCACCAAGCAAGTCAGCAGAACACACTACACTAGCCCTCAAGGCTTTGAAAATGAATCTCTGTTCTCTGAGACAACTTACACAATGGCCCTGCCCTCCAGATTCTAGGTATTGGCCACACTGTCCAGATTCTGAGCGGAGGCCCCTTGGCCCTGGGCTTCAGCTCCACATTCCAGGCCCACTGGGATGGCAACTCTGCTCCCCCGACTTCAGGGGCACCATTCTCCTAGTCCATCGGAGTGACAACTCCACCCTTAGAAACATCAGAGGCCATGGCTCCACCCTTTGAAAACCCTGAGGTCATGGCCATACCTTTTGAGACTGAAACAGCTTGGCTTCTTGTGTCCCTTGTCTCTTCAACTTCTGCTTCTGTTTCCTGTGTCCTCTTGGCCCTTGGGCCTCACGCTCGCATCTGCCTGCTGGGGCAAGTGTTCCAAAGCACGGTAGCTCCACCAGTAAGTTCCCAGAGGCACCCCACTCCGCCAGAAAGCCTCCTGCACACAGGCACTCAGCTCCCTCGCTCTGTGGGTCAGCTCCAGTGCCATCTGGCACTGGTCTCCTGGTTCTGCTGCTGCTTGTTCTCTGCTGTTGCCACTTCTCTACCGATGCAGGTTCTCTGCTGCTGCTGGTCCTCTGCCACTGCTGCTCCTTATCCATTCACAGTTTCAAAATAGTTTCCATACTTTAGGTATCTGTTAGAGCAGCACCCTACTCTCTCAGTACCAAATTCTGTCTTAGTTATCTAGTGCTGCTCTAACAGAAATACCACGAGTGGATGGCTTTAACAAAGAGAAATTGATTCTCTCACAGTCCAGTAGGCTACAAGTCCAAATTCGGGGCATCAGTGCCAGGGGGAGGCTTTCTCTCTCTGTCCGCTCTGGAGGAAGGTCCTCATCATCATCAGTCTTCCCCCGGACTAGGAGCTTCTCTGAGCAGTAACCTCAGGTTCAAAGGACACACTCTGCTCCTGGTGCTTCTTTCTTGGTGGTATGAGGTTCCCCCCTTTCTTCTTTATTTTGATGAGTAGGTTTATTAACTTTCTTCGTGGTTACCTTGAAATTTGCCCTTATCTTCCTAGGTTTGAACCAGTGTATTATTACTTGGTATCTCCTTGCCTTCTTCTCCATTAGAAGGTTCTATACCTACATCGTTTATCCCCTTTTTTATTGTTCTGATGTTGTTGTCATTTACAGATTAACCTCTCTGGTTCCCTGTTGTTATTCTTTTGGTTTTGGATAGTTCTTGAGAGTTCATTTCCTAGGTTGGTATCTGGCTGGTATGATCCTGCATCCTAGATTCAGCCTGTGGTCTCATGTTGTTTGTTCTCAGATCAAAGGACTCCCTTTAATAAGTCTTGTAAGTTTGGTTTGGTTTTTACATAGTCCCTTAATTTCTGCTTATCTGGAAATGGCCTAATTTCACCATCATATCTGAACAAGAGTTTTGCAGGATATATTATTCTTGGCTGGCAATGTTTTTCTTTCAAGGTTTTATATATGTCTTCCCATTGCCTTCTTCCCTGCATGGTTTCTGCTGAATAATCCAAGCTTAGTCTTATTGTTTCTCCTCTGTATGTGACTTTTTTTTCTTGAGTTGCTTTCAGAATTCTTTGTCTTTGGTTTTAGCGAGTGTGATTATGATATACCTTGGTGATTTTCTTTTGGGGTCTACCCTGTATGGGATTCTTTGAGTTTCTTGGATGGTCAGCTTTTCATCTTTCATGATATTGGGGAAGTTTTCTGTCAGCAGTTCTTCAATGATACTCTCTCTGTTTTCTGTTTTATCCCCCTGTTCTGGAACTCTGATCACTCGAAAATTTTTGCTTTTGATTGTATCCCACATAATTCTCAGAGTTTCTTCATTTTTTTCTTTTTTCTGATTTTTCCTCTGACAAGTGGTATCCAAGTGTGTGTCTGCAATTCAGTTGATCCTGTCTTCCATCATGTCAAACCTGCTCCTCAGCCCTTCTATGATACTGTCCATTTCTTAAATCTTGTTGTTGATCTTTTGGATTTCTAATTGTTTTTTTTTTGTATGATTTCTAGTTGTGAATTCATTTTAGCATTTTGTTTTTGAATTATTTTCCTGAATTCTTCCATTTTTTGTCTGTATTTTCCATGAATTTGTCCAACTTTTCTGTGAATTTGTTTATTTTTTCCTCATTTTTGTCTGCTTTTTGCTTCAACTCTTGGATAGCTCTGAATATTAGAGATTTGAATTCCCTATCAGGTAGTTCTAGTGCCTTTTCTTCTACTGGAAAGTCATCTGGTGATTTATTTTGGATGCCTACTAGAACCATCCTGTCCTGTTTTTGTATATGTTTTGATATTGTCTGCTGTCTTCAGGGCGTTAAGTAGTTATTTTCCTCGATTATTGATTGTAGATTTGTTTGTTTGGTCCTACTTTTTTGTTTTATTTGATTATGTCTGAGCAGGCAGGCTGTGCATTCTTTGTCATTTTCTCATCTGTTCACACAGTACTTTTCACCTCCTTCTCCAATGGGCAGGGTAAGCCACTCAGGTATGGTATAGCAGGGCAGGTCCAGCTCGAGGTGAGTTGCTGCGATGGGTTGTTTGTGGCATGTACTAGGGCCGACAGGGTGGACCAGGAATCAGTGCAGGGCAGGTTTCAGTAGGCTGTTCCTGTGCTGCTTGGGGGTGTAATGTTCAGCACACAGTGCAGGTAGGCAGGAAGGAGGGGGGAGACTGGGATGTGTGAAGCTAAGATGGTTATGGGAAAGCATAGAGAGAGAGGAATGGGAGCCAAAAACACACACACAAAACAAACAAAAAAGAGTGCTAAGGGAGCTTGTCATTGGAGTGAAGAGATGAAAGACTGAGAAATGGAGAAAACAAAAAGAAAAAAGAAAAAAAGTAAAAAGGTAAAAGAAAAAATGAATAAATAAAAATTAGAGAAAAAAAAAGAGCCCTCAGGGATCCCACCATTGCAGCTGTGAGGACTGGGGAAGTTGCTTCCAGGCCGTGAGGTACAACTTGGCTATAAGGGGTAGAGGTGGCACACAATGCCAGGTATTCAGGAGACAGGAAGTGAAGGTAAGTATAGAGAGATGAGAAACTGAGAAATGAAGAAAGACAAAGAGGGAAAAAGAGAGAAGAAGAAAAACAATGAAACAGCAAAAAAAAAAAAAAAAAACATGCCCCCCAGGTATGCCACTGCACGTGTGCTCAGAGTAAGGGCGTAACTCCCAAGTTGCACAGTACTGCCTGGCTAGGAGGGGCTCCCAAGCCAAGAAAAGAAAAAGAAAATAAAGAAACAAACAAATCAAAACAGAATAAACAAACAAACAAAAGGCCCCGGAGTTCCCACCAGCATGGTGGAACAGGCCAGGAATCAGTCTCACAGTGGAGCCGTGTTTCACAGCCTTTCAGGAAGAAGCAAAGATGGGACATGGAGCCAGGTATTTGAGAGAGAGGAGGGGGAGGCAGTGAGAGCTAAGGAAGAAATCTAAAGATGCAGACAAAAGCAACACCAGCAGCCAACAAATGGCACTCAGGGAGCTGGCCAGTGCAGGTAGGTGGAATCCAAGTGGCTCCAGGGTAAATCCAGTTCTTCCCGGCCAAGAGACTGGCCGCAGGAAGCAGAGGAGGCCAAGTTGGGGTGAAGAAAAGTAGGGGGTGGGAAAGTGTATATCACTAGTTACCAGTTGTTGTGTCTCCTGTTGGAAGCTCTGTGAAGCTGCTTTCTCGTACCCTCTGTTCGCTGATCTCCAACAGGTGTCCAAGATGGTGGGTCCGTGCTGCGTTAGCTGATAGGGGACCTCTGCATATATCTCTCCTCACTCTTTGTTCTCTGTCAGTTTCTTATTACATTCAGTGCTTGACTGAGTTCTTATCTCTTCATTTGATGCTTAGCGTTTCAGGATTGACGTGTGTCTCTGTTTGACTTAGTTTTTTGTATCTTTGCTGTGGAGGGACGGCGTGGTGCTTCTGTCTATAGTGCCATGTTGCCCGGAGTCTCTAGTGTCTGACTTTTCATTGATAAATCCCTTGTATCAAATGCAATTCTTGGCACTAATATGTTCTCAATAAATATTTGTTTAGTGATTCATATATATTTTACTTTTTCAGAATTCTGGTCATTCTGTACATACTGTTCTGCACTTTAATTTTTTAAATTAATTTGGAACTTCTTTCCATTCAGAGGACTGGCTACATAATTTGTAGGTCCCATTGCAAAATGAAATTGTAAGCCCCCTTTTTAAAGTTTATTAACATGTTCAAGGCAGTGACAGTAAAGAATTAAACCAAGTGCAGGGCCCTTCAAAGCACATACAACTCCATCTCATTCTTTAAAAAACTATATAGGTGAATCAATTTGGATATGTTAAATTCTGTAGCAATAATAATGAACAGCCCCAAAATCTCAGCAATTTAAACACCACGAAGGTTTATTTCTCAGGCTACATGCCCATTCCAAGGCAGCTATTCCTTGGCTCTACATTAGCTTTTTTCTAGAATTGGACTGATGATGCAAGTTCTTTCTGGAGTATTGCCAGTTGTTCTGTCAGTAGGAAAAGAGAATAGAGCAAACCATGTCTTGGCCCTTAAAGGTTCATCCTGGAAGTGAAACACATTATTTCTCTTAATATTTCATTAGCCAGAGCAAACCACATAGCTAAGCCTGATGTCTAAGAGGTAGGAAATTGTGATCCTCCATTAGGGATGGGCAGCAGATTTTTTTTTCTATTTTGTATTTATTGTAAAAATATAGATAGCTTATTTATCATTTCAATATTTTTCACATATACAATTCGGCAGCAGATATTTTTGAAGAACAATTCAATCTACAACAATTGGATTCCATTATACGGATGTACGCAAATTTATTTATCCATTCCTTTCATAAAAATGGACATAAATGTTGTCTCAACTTTTCACTTATATAAACAAAATTTCAGTGAACATTGTTGTATCTTTCTGCACTTGTGTAAGTATTTATGTAGGATAAATTTCTAAGTGTGGGTCTAGGGGTATTTTTGGTTGGTTGGGTGAATTTCATTTTATTTTATTTTGTGTCTTAAATTCGTGTCTGTGTATGAGTAAGGATGTATTACCCATACATGGTGAAAATTTCCAACAGAGCAATAGGGATATAATGAAAGGAAGTCTTTTTCTCTACTCTGATCCTTAGTCCTTCTGTATTCTACCTAGAGGCAATTACTGAAACCAGTTTCCCTGGTTATCCTGGGCTTATATTTTGAGAAGATAATTCATATTTCTGCTGCTTCGGGCCTTTAAATAACCTTCTTTTTCTTTGCCCTCCAAAAAGTTGTGCTTTTTTATACACCCACCAACTTCATTATGAGTGCCCATTTTCCCCACATTGTTGCCTTCACTGGGAATTATTTATTCTTCTTGTTGTTAAAGGTACAAAATAGCTCATCTTTTTATCCAGTCTTTTTAAAAATTCACCTATTATACATGTGCAAGAAGCCCTGGCTGTGCAGTGGTTAAGCACTCAGCTGCAAACCAAAAGGTCAGTGGTTTGAACCCACCAACCGCTCCGTAGGAGAAAGATGTGGAAGTCTCCTTCCATAAAGATTTACAGCCTTGGAAACACTATGGGACAGTTCTACTCTGTCCTATAGGGTCACTATGAGTCTGAATCGACTTGACAGCAATGGGTTTTAGTATTATACATGTCCAATGTCCAATGATTTTAAGAAAACTTATAGAATTGTACAATCATCACCACAATGCAATTTTAGAATATTTCTGTTGTTGGGTGCCATCGAGTTATTTTTGACTCATAGCAACCCCATGTGACAGAGTAGAACTGCCCCAGAGGGTTTTCTTGGCTATAATCTTTACAGAAGCAGATCACTAGGTCTTTCTTTCACGAAACTGCTGGGTGGGTTAGAACCACCAACCTCTCAGTTAGCAGCCGAGTAGTTAATTTTTTGTGGCACCAGAAATCCTTGGAACATTTCTATCACCCCCTAAAAAAAAGTTACTTCATGCTCTATTACAGTTAATCTCCACTCCCACTCCTAGCCCTAGACAAACATTCTTCTGTTTTTTGTCTCTATAAATTTGCCTCTTCTGGACATTTCATATAAATGGAATTTTATAACATGTTATTTTTAGTCTGGCTTCTTTCACTAAACATAATGTTTTTGTGTTTTATTCATGTCATAGCATGTATCAGTACTTCATTCCTTATTTTAAAAGTTTTTTCTAAGTTTTATTGTGGTAATATATGTAACAAAACTTTTACCATTTCAACAATACTTGTATGTACAATTCAGTGATATTAATTACATTCACCGTGTTGTCTAACCATTACCACTATCCATTTTCAAATTTATTTCATTGCCCTTAACAGAAACCCAGTACTCCTTAAGTAATAACTCCCCATTATCCTTCCCACCTTCCCCTGGCAACCACTAATAAAATTTGGTCTCTATGCATTTGCCTATTCTAGATATTTCAGTAAAGTGGGATAATATAATATTTGTCCTTTTATGTCTGGCTTATTTCACTCAGCATAGTGTTTTCAAGGTTCATCCATGTTGTAGCATGTATCAGAACTTCGTTTTCTCTTTATGACTGAATAGTATTCCGTTGTATGGATATACTGCATTTGTTTACCCATTCATCTGTTGATCCACACTTGGGATGTTTCCACATTTTGGCTATTGTGATGAATAGTGCTGCAGTGAAAATTGGTGTACACGTGTCTGTTTGTGTCCGTGCTTTCAAGTCTTTTGGATATATAACTAGGAATGGAATTGCTAGATCATATGATAATTCTATGTTTAACTTTTTGAGGAACTGCCAAACTGTTTTTCTACGGTGGCTGCACCATTTTACATTCCTACCAGCAATGCACAAGGACTCTAATTTCTCTGTATCCTCACCAACACCTGTTTTTCATTTTTCTGATAATAGTAATCCTAATGGGTGTGAAAGGAGCCCTGGTGTTGCAATTGTTAAGTGCTCAGCTGCTAACCGAAAGGTTGGTGGTTCAAACCCACCAGCTGCTCTGCGTGAGAGAAGACCTGGCTATCTGCTCCCATAAAGATTTCAGCCTAGGAAACCCTATGGGACAGTTCTACTCTGTCCTATAGGGTTGCTATGAGTCAGAATTGAATCAACAGCACACAACAACAACAACAAAATGGGAGTGAAGTGGTATCTCATTGTAGTTTTGATTTACATTTCCCCAGTGACTAATAGGAAACCCTGGTGGTGTAGTGGTTAAGTGCTGTGGCTGCTTAACCAAAAGGTTGGCAGTTCAAATCCACCAGGCGCTCCTTGGAAACTCTGAGGTAGTTCTGCTCTGACCTAAAGGGTCTCTATGAGTCAAAATCGACTTGACAGCAATGGGTTTGGCTTTTTTTTTTTTTTTTTTTTTTGGTTAATGACTAATAACTTTGAGTTAAATATCTTTTAACAAATAATATTCTCCAGTTTTTTGAAGGTGGGGGGATGCCATTTATTTGTTAGAGAAACTGGGTCACTCATCCTGTAACATATTTCCTGTTCTGGAGTTGGAGTTATTTGTTTATTTCTTGTGGTGTGCTTTAACTTGTTCCTCTATTCCCTGTATTTCCTATAAATGGATGTCAGAGCTAGAGGTTTGATTCGATACACGATCTTGTTCTTTTGTGTTTGATTTATTTTTTTTTTGCAAGAATACTTTATAGGTGGAGATGTGTACTTCCTGGTATATCATATCATAATACACATAATATCTGTTTGTCCAACTTTTAGTTATGACATGATTGATCTGTGGATTTATTCAAGTGAAGTCAGCCTGATCTATTATAAAGTTATCTTATGAACTTTTCACCTAATTGTTTTAATATTCATTGATTATAATTACTTCGATCCACTATTTCATTAGGGGCTCCAAATGTTGCTTTTCTAATTCATGTTGTTGTTATTGTTGTTAGGTTTTGTCGAGTCACTTCCAATTCATATGGACCCAAAGTACAATAAAACGAAACACTGCCTGGTCCTGAACCATCCTCACAATAGTTGCTATGCTTGAGCCAATCATTGCAGCTACTGTGTCAATCCATCTCATTAAGTGTCTTTCTCTCTTTCATTGATCCTCTACTTTACCAAGCATGATGTCCTTCTCCAGGGATTGGTCCCTCCTGATCACTTGTCCAAAGTATGTGGGATGAAGTCTCACCATCCTTGCTTCTAAGGCGCATTCTGACTGTACTTATTTCAAGACAGATTTGTTTGTTCTTCTGGCAGTCCATGGTATATTCAATATTCTTTGCACCATAATTCAAATGCATCAATTCTTCTTCAGTCTTCCTTATTCATTGTCCAGCTTTTGCATGCATACGAGGTGATTGAAAATACCCTGGCTTGGGTCAGGCGCACCTTAGCCCTCAAAGTGACATCTTTGCTTTTCAACACTTTGAAGAGGTCTTTTGCAGCAAATTTGCCCAATGCAATGAGTCTTTTGATTTCTTGATTGCTGCTTCCATGGGTGTTGACTGTGGATCCAAGTATAACGAAATCCTTGACAACTTCAATCTTTTCTCCATTTATTGTATCATACCACCTGCATTCTGCTGGAATTCTCTGAAGAAGAACTCTCCATTATCAACTATTTGGTTACCCTGAAATACAGCCTACCAGAACAAAGGCTTGATTTTTTCCCTTTATTTGTATATTTTCAGAATAATGAGTTGGCGCTCTAGCAATCTAAAATGGTCACACACACACACACACACACACACACACACACACATATATATGTATATATGTATAGGCTTTAACAAAGAGAAATTTATTTCCTCACAGTTTAAGTAGGCTAAAAGTCCAAATTCAGGGCGTCAGCTCCAGGGGAAGCCTTTTTCTCTCTGTCGGCCTTCTCTTCAGTGTTTCCCCGGACTAGGAGCTTCTCTGCACAGGGACCCTGGTCCAAAGGATGCACTCTGCTCCCGGCACTGCTTTCTTGATGGTGTGAGGTCCCCAGTTCTCTGCTTGCTTCCCTTTCCTTTTATCTCTTACAAGAGATAAAATGTGGTGCAGGCCACACCCCAGGGAAACTCCTTTTACATTGGATCAGGGATGTGACCTGAGTAAGGGTGGTGTTACAATTCCACTCCAATCCTCTTTAACATAAAATTACAATCATAAAATGGAGGACAACCACACAATTCTGGGAATCATGGCCTAGCCAAATTGTTACACTCATTTTTTGGGGGACATAATTCAATCCACAAAATTCTACCCTTTGGCCCCCAAAAAATCACATCCTTGCAACATGGAAAACATATTCACCCCATCGTATCATAGCAAAAGTCTTAACTCCAAGTCCAAAATCCAAAAATTCCGCTACATCTGTGAAATCTAGAATACAAGTTATCTGCTTCCAAAGGTACAATGGCAGAACAGGCACAAGCTAGACATTTCCATTACAAATGGGAAACATTGCAGGGAAAGAAGGCATAACAGGCACCAAGTAAGTCAGCAGAACACATTGCATTAGCCCTCAAGGCTTTGAAAATAATCCTCTGTTCTCTGAGAGAATTTACACACTAGCCCTGCCCCCCCAGACTCTAGGTATTGGCCACAGTCTCTGGATTTTGAGTGGAGGCCCCTCAGCCCTGCGCTTCAGCTCCGCCTTCCAGGCCCATTGGGACAGCAACTCTGCTCCCTTGGCTTTAGGCGCATCATTCTCCTACTCCATCGGAGTGACAACTCCACCCTTAGAAACACCAGAGGCTATGGCTCCACCCTTTGAAACCCTGAGGTCATGGCCATACCTTTTGAGACCAAGACAGCTCAGCTTCTTGTGTCCCTTGTCTCTTCAGCTTGTTTTCTGGTTTCTTGGCCTCTCGGCTCCTCGGGCCTCATGCCCACATCTGCCCTTCTGGGGCAAGTGTTCCAAAGCTCTGTAGCTCCACCAGTAAGTGCCTGGAGGCACCCCACTCTGCCAGGAAGCCTCCCGCGCACAGGGGCTCAGCTCTCTCGCTCCGTGGGTTGGCTCCAGTGCCCTCTCGCACTGGTCTCCTGGTTCTGCTGCTGTTGGTTCTCTACCACTGCCGTTTCTCTGCTGCTGCAGGTTCTCTGCTGCTGCTGGTCCTCTGTCAATGCCGCATGTCTATCCATTCACAGTTTTAAAACCGCTTCCACATTTTAGGTATCTGTTAGAGCAGCACCCCACTCTCTCGGTACCAAATTCTGTCTTAGTTATCTAGTGCTGCTACAACAGAAATACCACAAGTGGATGGCTTTAACAAAGAGAAATCTATTTCCTCACAGTTAAAGTAGGCTGAAAGTCCAAATTCAGGGCATCAGCTCCAGGAGAAGGCTTTTTCTCTCTGTTGGCCTTCTTCTCTTCAGTGTTCCCCTGGACTAGGAGCTTCTCTGCTCAGGGACCCCGGTTCAAAGGACGCACTCTGCTCCCGGCACTGCTTTCTTGATGGTATGAGGTCCCCTGTGACCAATATTTTTTGAGGTAAAATTCACATAACATAAAAGTAGCCATTTTAAATGGTAGAATTCAGTGGCATTTAGTACATTCACAATGATGTGAAACCATCACCTCTATCTAGTTCCAGAACAATTTCATCACCCCAAAAGGAAATGCATACCTATTGAGCAGTCAATCCTCATTCATCTCTCCCTCCCAACCACTGGTGACGAATATTTCTTAAATTATCATTATGAAATCATGAATTTTTAGACATTTTTGTGAGGTTTTATCCATTGAAGTCACTATTTATGTTGATGCTCAAATTTTCCCATATTTGGCCAGTGGGAATCTATTAAAGATGCTTCCTGCATGTCTGTTTGGTATGACCTTTGTAGTCTTTGATAGCTTCCATGTTTTAAATGTATGAGGCTCATATTGTCCATTTCCTACCCCAACCTGAAATCAGTCATTCCTGCAAGGAAACGTCATGCCTTCTAGTAGGAAAATTTCTCTTGGGTAAATACCTAAGAGTGGAATGGCTGGGACACAGCCATTAACGTTTAAGAAATCTCCAAATGGTTTTCCAAAGTGGTTGTACCATTTTATATTCTCACCAGCCTTGCATGAGACTTAATTTGTTGTTCCCTGATGACTAATGATGTTGAGCATCTCTCTGTGTGACCATTTTTATTCCTTCTTTTGTGAAGTGTCTATGTAAATCTTTTGCCTAGTCTTTTAATTGGATTGTTTGTCCTATTAATAAATTATAATAGTTCACTATGTATTCTGGATACAAGTCCTTTGTCTGGTTGCTGTACTGCAGATTTTTTCTCCCATCTTATAGTTTACCTTTGTCATTTTCTTAGTATGTTTTTCAAAGAGCAGAAGTTTGAAATTTTGAAGAAGTTGAATTTATTAACATTTTTCTTTTACTGTGTGTGCTTTTCATGTCCTATCTAAGAAATTTTTGCCTACATCAAGGTAATGAAGGTTTTCTTCTATGTTTTCTTCAAGGTGTATGATAGTGTTAATTTTACTTGTAGGTCTATAATGCATTTGAGCTAATTTTTGTGCATGACATGAGGTAACTATTGAGGTTCCATCTTTAAAATATGGGTATCTAGTTGTTCCAGCACATTTGTTGAATGATCATCCTTTCCTTCATTGAATTGCTTTAGCATCTTTGTCAAAAATCAATTGACCATATATTTGTGGGTCTATTTCTAGAATCTATTATTTTCTATATGTCTATTTCATGCTGGAAACTCTGGTGGCATAGTGGTTAAGAGCTATGGCTGCTAACCAAAAGGTCAGCAGTTCAAATCCACCAGGGGCTCCTTGGAAACTCTATAGGGCAGTTCTACTCTGTCCTATAGGGTCACTCGCTATAAGTCAGAATCGACTCAATGGCAATGGGTTTGGGTTTGAGTTTTTTTTTTTATCCTTATGCCAATACCACACTTTTTAGATTACTGAAGCTTCATAGAAAGTATGAAATCAGGTTGTATAAGTTCTCTAACTTTGCTCTTTTTTTGAAGATTGTTTTAACTATTCTAGGTTGTTTGCATTTCCATATACCTTTTCAGAATCAAGGAAACCCTGGTGGTGTAGTATTTAATAGTTTGGCTGCTAACCAAAACTTTGGCAGTTTGAATCCACCCAGAGTTCCTTGGAAACCTGACGGGGCAGTTCTACTCTGTCTTATTCGGTCACTATGAGTCGGAATCGACGCGACGGCAATGGGTTTATTTTTATTTTTATATTTTTAAGAATCAGATTGTCAATTAGTTAAAAAAAAATTGTTGGGATTATGGAAGGGCTTGTTTTGAATTTGTAGATCAATTTGGGAAGAATTAATGTCCTGACAATAACACCACTGACTCTTCCAATCCACTTATTTAGGCCTTCTTTAATTTCTGTTGGCAAAGTTTTATACTTTTCAGTGTAAATGTCTTGCACATACTTTCTTAAAAGTATCCCTAAGTATTTCATGGTTTTGGATACTATTGAAAATGGTATCTTTTACATTTTATTTTCCAATTTTTCATAGCTAGAATATAGAAATTTGTACATTGGTCTTTCTGATGGTTAAGATTGTATGTCAACTTGGCTAGGCCATTATTCTCAGTGTTTTGGAAGTTGTATAATGTTGTGATCACCCCCATGATGGAATCTTCTGAGTGGTACTAGCAGAGGCAGGGCCTGTGGCAGCTCACCGCCCCCTCAGTTTCATCTCTCTGCCTTCCACCGGTTACTTTCTGCCTGCTCGCCTTGCCAAGGTTTTTGGTTTGTTCCAGACTCAGCGGCTGCCTCTTGTTGTCTCACCTGTGGTTCATTGGACTTGAGATAGCAGATTACCTATTGATCTTGGAATTCGTGGAACTTCTCAGCCTGCGAGCATGAGTCCAGTTCCCCGACCTGCTGACCTTGGGTTTGCCAGCCCCTGCAGTTACGTGAATCAGTAGAAACCTTGCAGTCCTGTATGCTGATCTTAGAATTCATTGACCTTCACAGCCTGTGAGCAGGAGCCCCTCTCTGACCTGCCGACCTTGGGTTCACCAGCTTCTGTGGCTATGTGAACTGGGAGAGGCCTCTACCCTGATCTGTTGACTTGGGATGTTTTAGCCTCTACAACTGCATGAGGTATTTCCTTGATATAAATCTCTATATATATATATTTATATGCTTTACTGGTTTTGTTTCTCTAGAGAACCCAGCCTAAGACTGGCTTGCATCCTGTGAACTTGCTAAACTCACTTATTAGTTTTAATAGCTTTTTTGTAGATTCTTTGATATTTTTCTATGTAGACAATCATGTCACCATGAATAGAGACAGTTTTATTTCTTCCATTCCAATCTATATGCCTTTTATTTCTTTCACTTGCCTGATTTCACTGGCTAGAAACTTCAGTATAATGGTGAGTAAAAGTGGTGAGAGCAGATACCCTTGCCTCATTTCTGATCTGAGGGGGATATCACTCAGTCTTTCATCATTAAATATGATGTTACTTATACATTTTTCATAGATGCTATTTATCAGATTGAGGAAGTTCCCTTCTATTCCTAGTTTTCTAAAAGTTTTATGTTGAATGAATATTAATTTTTTTCAATTTTTTGCATTTATTGAAATGGTCTTATGTTTTTTCTCCTTTATTCTGTTAATATGGTGACAAACTGATTGGTTTTCAAATGGCAAACCAGTCTTACATTCGTGAGATAAATTACACTTGGTCATTATGTAGTATCCTTTTTATATATTGCTGGATGCCATTTTCTAATATTTAAGGAATCTTACACCTATAATTTTTAGTTCCTTCTTCATTTCTTGTCCTAGAAGACTTTTTTCAATTTTCCTGTAAGCTTATTTATGCATTTTAAAGTTATTTAATATGTATTACTCAGAATTTCTTGGTATTTGTTCGGGTGTATGTTCGTACGGGAGGAATTGGAATAAAAACAATATGCTATTTGACTGGTACTAGAATCCTCAACGGAAAGTAGCATGGTTTGGCTAGAATGGAGAGTTTATCTAAGAAGCACTAGGAATAGAGTGGCTTGAAACACAGGATATGTAGCCAGACGTTTCTGGCTTCAAATATTGGCTATGCTATTTCCTTTGGACAATCACATTCATTTGGTCATTCAACAAATATTTATTGAAACCCTACATTCCAGTGTATTAGTTGGTGAAAAATGCTAGCTATGAAGAAAAATAAAATAGGATAAAGGGATAGAAAGTGAAATAGGTGGGGAGGAATTATTTTGTATAAGTGGCCAGAGAAGACTTCTCTGATGAGTTACCATTTGAACAGAGACCTGAGGGAAACAGTAAAGGAGTAAACTTAAGATTTCTTGGGGAAAGGCAATTGTGGCAGAGGCATTAATAAGTGCAAATGCCCTGAGGTAGGGATACGAGAGGGGGAGAGGAGCGGAAGATGGGGTCAGAGACGTAACAACAGACCATGAGATAGACTTCAGATTTTACACTGAGGAGATGGGAGCCATTAGAAAGTCTCCAAGCAGAGGAAAGATTCAATATGGCTTATGACTAACAGGATCCCTCTGGGGTTGCTGCTTTGAGTAACAATTGTGGGTGTAAAGGTGTAAGTGAGGAGGCCAGGTAGGGAACTATTCCAGTCATCTAGGTGGGAGATAGTGGGTAAGTTAAACCAGGGGTATAGTGGTGGAGGTGGTGAGAAGTGGTCATATTCTGGATATATTTTGAAGGTAGAGCCAATAGATTTTTGCTGATGGACTGAGAAGATGAAAGGATTCAAAGATATCTCCAAGCCTTTGGCCTGAATAACTTGAGAAGTGGAGTTACTGTCTCCTAAAATGAGGAAAGACTACAGGAGGAGCAGGTTTAAGGATGTAGAAAATCAAGAGTTCAGTTTTTAATATCTTAAGTTTGGAATAATTAATATACATCCAAATGGAGATGCCAAGTAGACATTTAGCTATACAGGTATGAATGTCACGTAAGAGGCTGAGACTGGAGTTGTAAGATGTGTTTCCGTTTCTTTATCTGTAAAATATGGAGGTTAATAGGGCTTGACCCACAGAGTTTTACATTAAATGAGATCACATAGGAAAATGCTTAGAACAGTGCCTGGCACATAGAAAGCATTCAATAAATAGCCATTATCACAAAACTGTAAAGAGACTTGTGACCAGATTTTGGAGGGTCTTGGATGCTTGTTTAAGGAATTGAACTTTGTTCTGAAAGCAACAATGAGCCAATGAAGGCTGCTGGGCAGGAAAGTGAAATTATCAAAGTGGTATCAAACACTGAAAAGGGGTCAAGGAGAATGAATACTGAGAATAGACTGTTTGATTTGATGGCAAAGAAGTCACTGGAAACCTTAGCAAGCACTGTTTCATTGGAAAGGGAACACTGTTTCATGGTGCAAAGGGTTTAACAAGTAACTTGCAGGTGATAAATTTGAAGTATAATAATGAAAGGAGAGAAATAAATCAATAGAAGGAGCATCAAAGTCTAATAAAGAGTTATGCAGGTTAAGAAAGAACTATATTTCCAGAACCTTTGAGACACAGCAAAAACAGTGCTCAGAGTTCAGTTTATAGCAATAAATTCACACATCCAAAAAGAAGAAAGGGCCAAAATCAAAACATTAAACCTACAACTGGAACAAGTAGAAAGAGAGCAGCAAAAGAAGCCCTCAGGTGCCAGAAGAAAGGAAATAATGAGAATTAAAGCAGAATTAAATGAAATGGAGAATAGAAAAACAGTTGAAAGAGTTAAAAAGACCAAAAACTGGTTCTTTGAAAAGATCAACAAAATCGATAAACCATTGGCGAAACTGACAAAAGAAAACAGGAGAGAAAGCAAATAACCCGAATAAGAAATGAGATGGGTGATATCACAACAGACCCAATTGAAATTAAAAGAATCATAACAGAATACTATGAAAAATTGTACTCTAACAAATTTGAAAACTTAGAGGAAATGGACAAATTTCTAGAAACTCACTACCTACCTAAACTAACACAAACAGAGGTAGAACAACTAAATAAACCTATAACAAAAGAAGAGATTGAAAAGATAATTTAAAAACTTCCAACAAAAAAAAAGCCCTGGCCTGGATGGTTTCACGGGAGAATTTTACAAAACTTTCAGAGAAAAGTTAACATCACTACTACTAAAGGTATTTATTTCAGAGCATAGAAAAGGATGGAATACTCCCAAACTCATTCTATGAAGCCACCATAACCCTGATACCAAAATCATGTAAACACACCACAAAAAAACAAAATTACAGACCGATAGCCCTCATAAACTTTGACGCAAAAATCCTTGATAAAATTCTAGCCAATAGAATTCAGCAACATATCAAAAAAAGAATCTACCACGATCAACTGGGATTTATACCAGGTATGCAGGGATGGTTCAATATTACAAAAACAATCAATGTAATCCATCATATTAATAAAAAAAAAGACAAGAACCACATGATCTTGTCAATCGATGCAGAAAAGGCATTTGACAAAGTCCAACACCCATTCATGATAAAAACTCTCAACAAAATAGGAATAGAAGGGAAATTCCTCAACATAATTAAGGGCATTTATACAAAGCCAACAGCCAACATCATCCTAAATGGAGAGAGTTTGAGAGCATTCCCCTTGAGAACGGGAACCAGACAAGGATGCCCTTTATTACCACACTTATTCAACATTGTGCTGGAGGTCCTAGCCAGAGTAATTAGGCTAGAAAAAGAAATAAAGGGCATCCAAAGTGGTAGGGAAGAAGTAAAAGTATCTCTATTTGCAGATGATATGCTCTTATACACACAAAACCCCAAAGAATCCACAAGAAAACTACTGGAACTAACAGAAGATTTCAGCAAAGTATCAGATACAAGATAAACATACAAAAATCAGTTGGATTCCTCTACACCAACAAAGAGAACTTTGAAGAGGAAATCACCCAATCAATACCATTTACAATAGCCCACAAGAAGATAAATACTTAAGAGTAAATCTAACCAGAGACCCGAAAGACCTATACAATGAAAACTACAAGACACTACTACAAGAAACCAAAAGAGACCTGCATAAGTGGAAAAACATACCTTGCTCATGGACAGGAAGACTCAACATTGTGAAAATGTCAATTCTACCCCAAACGATCTACAGATACAATACAATCCCGATCCAAATTCCAATGGCATTTTTTAATGAGATGGAGAAAGAGATCACCAACTTTATATGGAAAGGGAAGAGGCCCCGAATAAGTAAAGCATTACTCTAGAAGAACAAAGTGGGAGGCCTCACACTACCTGATTTTAGAACCTATTATACCACCACGGTAGTCAAAACAACCTGGTACTGGTACAACAATAGATTCATAGACCAATGGAACAGAATTGAGAATCCAGACATAAATTCATCCACCTATGAGCAGCTGATATTTAACAAAGCCCCAAAGTCTGTTAATTGGGGAAAAGACAGTCTCTTTAACAAATGGTGCTGGCATAACTGGATATCCAGCTGCAAAAAAAAAAAAACTGAAAAAAGACCCATACCTCACACCATGCACAAAAACTAACTCAAAATGGATCAAAGACCTAAATATCAAATTGAAAATGGTAAAGGTCATGGAAGAAATAATACAGACAATTCTAGGAGCCCTAATACATGGCATAAACAGAATATGAACCATAAGTAACAATGCACAAACACCAGAAGAGAAACTAGATAACTGGGAGCCCCTAAAAATCAAATACTTATGCTCATCAAAAGATTTCTCCAAAAGAGTCGAAAGATAATCTACAGACTGGGAAAAAAATTTTGGCTATGACAAATCCAATCAGCATCTAATCTCTAAAATCTACAAGATACTGCAAAACCTCAACAACAAAAAGACAAATAACTCAATTAAAAATTGGGCAGAGTATATGAACAGACAGACACTTCGCTAAAGAAGACGTTTGGGCGGCTAACAGACACATGAAGAAATACTCAAGATCATTAGCCATTAGAGAAATTCAGATGAAAACTACAATGAGATATCATCTCAACCCAACAAGGCTAGCATTAATCCAAAAAACACAAAGTAATAAATGTTGGAGAGGTTGTGGAGAGACTGTAACACTTATACACTGTTGGTGGGAATGTAAAATGGTACAACCACTTTGGAAATCGATTTGGCGCTTCCTTAAAAAGCTAGAAATAGAAGTACCATACGATCCAGCAATCCCGCTCCTTGGAATATATCCTAGAGAAATAAGAGCTGTCACACGAATAGATATATGCATAGCCATATTCACTGCAGCACTGTTCATGATAGCAAAAAAATGGAAACAACCTAGGTGCCCATCAACAGATGAATGGATAAACAAATTATAGTATATTCACACAATGGAATACTATGCAATGATAAAAAAACAACGATGAAACCGTGAAACATCTTATAACATGGAGGAATCTGGAAGGCATTATGCTGAGTGAATTTAGTCAGTTGCAAAAGGACAAATATTGTATAAGACCACTATTATAAGAACTCAAGAAAAGGTTTAAACACAGAAGAAAACATTCTTTGATGGTTACGAGGGTAGAGAGGGAGGGACAGGGTTATTCACTAACTAGATAGTAGACAAGAATTATCTTAGGTGAAGGGAAGGACAACACACACTACAGGGGAAGTCAGCACAACTGGACTAAACCAAAGCTAAAATTTTCTTGAATACAACCAAACATTTCGAGGGACAGAGTAGCAGGGGTGGGGATCTGGGGACCATGCTTTCAGGGGATACCAAGGTCAATTGGCATAACATAGTTTATTAGGAAAATATTCTGCATCCTACTTTGGTGAGTGGCGTCTCGGGTCTTAAAAGCTAGCGAGCATCCATCTAAGATACATCAATTTGTCCCAGCCCACCTGGAGTAAAGGAGAATGAAGAACACCAAAGACACATGGAAAGTAGTAGCCTAAGAGACAGAAAGGGCCACATAAACCGCAGACTGCATTAGCCTGAGACCAGAAGAACTAGATGATGCCCGGCTACCACCAATGACAGGCAACACAACAGAGAGTCCCTGATGGAGCAGGAGAAATGTGGGGTACAGAACTCAAAATCTAGTAAGAAAGACCTGTATGGAAAGATAAATACAAAAACAACACAAAACAAAGTGACAGGGGGCAATGAAAACGGATAAGAAGAGCAATCTATGAGTTTAAAGATGTGAAGAGGAGTCACTGAAGATCCTGGAGAAAGGGAAGGAAGGTAAAGTAGAAAGTAAGATCTCCAAGCAGTTAGAATACGGAGTCAAGAGCACAAATGGAGAGGTTAGCTTTGAGGAGGTCAACTAACCTGATAGCTAACCTCTTCAAATCCTTGCCCTGGCATCAAAGCTTTTCACGGCCCTTGGTTTATCTAGCCATGCAATTTACAACTTTTGTATGTTTTTGTTACAGGCAGACTCTCTTCCTTGCTGATCTCCCTTGCCTTCCCAACACACACAAAGTCAACCTACAGAGTACCTTGGCACATGTTGTTAGATTACCTGGAATGGCATTCCCAAACTACCACCTGCTTTTATGCAAATCTAACTCTTCCTCTAATGTTCATTTCCTCAGGAAAGCCTGCTATTACCATCCTACCCCTCAGAACTCTGTCCCTCCTGTGACCTTCAGCACTTGTCTGTACTCCTCTTTGGTCTTTGTTTGTTATCTTTTATTGTTATTTAGCTTTCATGTATATCTTCTCTCTTCAAGTTGATTATAAGCTCCTGGAGGGCCTTATTTATCTTCGTATTTGTAGTAATGAGCACACAAGAGGCGCTGGATACCTGGCTGTTGTTGATGATGATTACAATAAATTGAATTGAGGAATAATGTCATCAAGCTATGGCAGGCTGGTGAGTCATCCTTATCACTGTAGAGAGAGATTTATCAAGTACTCACATTAGCCTGACAGGGCACTTTCCCCCAGGGTAGTGCTAAAGTCACAGCACTTGTTTTTCTCCATGTTGGTGCTTCTATTAGTTATTTGTACTTACAGCAACTAACTTATATAACATGCTCTGACTTCTAAGCCTTTAGCTCATTTGAGGTTGTTTGCTTCTTGATGAAAGCTAGGGACACACCTTAATCTCATGCAAATTGCCCTTTGGGCTGCATAATTTGCTGCAAATAACTTATTCTACATTCATGATGTGTGGCTCCTGGTTAATTTCATAAGGAGGCTTACATCTCTATTTGACTTTTCTGTTTCAACTGTTCTCTAATTTCCAAGCTCCAGTGAAGGTCTACCTAGGTTTGCATTAATGTAATCAGCAAGGCTGGAAAGCTCAGCTAAAGGTTTGAACTAGATCTGAAGGGTCATTATAGGTGTTCATGGAGGAGAATGACTTGATACAAGTGATTTTATAATGATTTACATTGTCTAGTCCTTTATAAATGAGTCCTGGTTGTGCAGTGGTTAAGCACTTGGCTACTAGCTGAAAGGTCAGCAGTTCAAACCCACCAGCTGTTCCATGGGAGAAAGATGTAGCTGTCTGCTTCTGTAAAGATTTACAGCCTTGGAAACCTTATGGGACAGTTCTACTCTGTCCTGTAGGGTCGCTATGAGTCAGAATCGATTTTATAGCAACAGGTTTGGGTTTTTTTTTTTTTTAATTCTTTTATAAGGAGTCCCTCAGTGGTGGCAAATGGTAAAGTACCCAGCTACTAACTGAAAGGTTGGCGCTTGAACCTACCCAGAGGCTCCATGGAAGAAAGGCCTGGAGATCTACTTCCATAAAGATTATAGCCTAGGAAACCCTATGGAGCACAGTTCTACTCTGCAATATACAGGGTTGTCATGAGTTGGAATCAATTCAACGGCCACTGATACTGATAAATCAACACCCACAGAAGCAGCAGTCAGGAAATCAAAAGATGCATTGCATTGGGCAAATCTGCTGCAAAAGACCACTTTAAAGTTCTAAGAAGTAAAGATGTCACTTTGAGGACTAAGGTATGCCTAACCCAAGCCAAGCTGTTTTCAGTCACCTCACATGTATGCGAAAGCTGGACAATGAATAAGGAAGACTGAAGAAGAATCGATGCATTTGAATTATGGTGTTGGCAAAGAATGTTGAATACACCATGGACTGCCAGAAGAGCAAACAGATCTGTCTTGAAATAAGTACAGTCAGAATGCTCCTTAGAAGCAAGGATGGTGAATCTTCATCTCACATACTTTGGACACGTGATCATATGCATGCAAAAACTGGACAATGAATAAGGAAGACCTAAGAAGAATTGATACCTTTGAATTGGGGTGTTGGTGAAGAATGTTGAATATACCATGGACTGCCAAAAGAACAAACAAATCTGTCTTGGAAGAAGTACAACTAGAGTGCTCCTTAGAATCAAGGACGGCAAGACTACGTCTCACATACTTTGGACATGTTATCAGAAAGCATTAGTCCCAGGAGGACATCATGCTTGGTAAAGTAGAGGGTCAGTGAAAAAGAGGAAGACCCTTAACCAGATGGATTCACACAGTGGCTGCAAAAATGGGCTCAAGCATAACAACGATTGTGAGGATGGCGCAGGACTGGGCAGTGTTTCATTCCATTGTACATAGGGTCTCAATGAGTCAGAACCAACTCGATGGCACCTAACAACAACAAAGGCTGCCATAGAGATGAAGCTTCTGATCCCTCTTTCTATATTTGGATAATTTCTCACCAAATGAGTCTGAGTGAGGCAGAGGCTACCTCACCATAGAAAAAGGCCTTTTAGAGCAGAATCAGTCCAAGATGGCAGTGTAATCAGATGCATCATAATACTCCTCTTACAACAAAGACCTGAAAAAACAAGTGAATCAGATATAGATGACAACTTTGGAACACCGAGCAACAAAGGCAAGGCTAAAGAATTGGACTGAGTGACAAATGGAAGGAGAGACTGTACAGAAATAGCAGACATGGAGAATTAAGGATCACCATGCCCTACCAGCCAAACCTGCACAGCAAGGTCATACTAAGACAGAGCAAGCAGTGTTCTCAGCCAAAGCCCCCATCACCTAGTACAGCCAAGCAAGAGCAACTCTGCACCCACATCCAGAGCCAGGCAGAATGCTTCCCACCCTATGAAAGTTAAATGCATTCATCTCACCCACTGTGCCTCTCCAGCCCCCATGCCAGAGGCCTGCAGACCTGTGGTACCCCCACAGCTTCATCTATCCCCATACACAATCACAGTCTGGCGGCCCCCAGCACCATACCACCCCCTGAGCCAGGGGCCCAGGGACTGACGGTGCACACCTCTTCACTCAGCTACTTATGCTGGGGACCTACAGACTGGTAGCACCTACCTCTCTGCTCAGCCACTGGTGTCAGGGGCCAGTGAAAGGGCAGCACGCACTTCTTTATTTTTAGAGAAAAAAATTTTATTCTCAGTTCAGCTCACAATCAGCTGTGCTTTAAAATTCCTATACTCTTAGAAAGAAACTCCCCAATGGCCTGTTACTGACAGCATTGTGGGGAAGCTTGTAAGTCTCTGAAGACCATCTCTTCTTGGAAGCCTTTCATATTTATGAAGAATTGAGGACTACTGTCCATGCATTTTACAGTTTACCTGACAAATCAAAGAAAGATGAACCTGAAATATTTATGGACCAAAATCTATTACTTTCTAACATTTCTTGTTGCTTAAGAATTTGTCCCAAGCCCTTCTGATAGTCAGTCGTTGTAAAAGTGCTTATGTAACAGATGGTCCAGGACACCAAGCGCCCACTTCTTTACCTAGCCACCTGCACCGGGGGCCTGTGGACCAGCAGCATCCCCTCTTCTGCCCAAGCAACCATGCCAGGGGCCCACAATCTGGCAGTGCCCTCTTCTCCATTCAGCCACCTTCCCTGGAAGCCTGTGGTCTAGCTGTGCACCGTCTTCCACCCACTCACCCACACCGGGGGCCTGCAGACTGGCAATGCCTGCTCCTAAGCCCAGATACCCAACCTGGGGCCCGTGGAACAGTGGTGTCTGCTTCTCTGCCTGGTTGCCAGCATCAGGGGCCCATGGACTGCTAGCACACCGTCTTCCACCCAGCCAAGTGTGCCACAGGCCCAAGGACCTGTAATACCCTCTCCTACACCCAGTTGCCCATACTGGGTCCCATGGACTGGCAGCACCTGCTGCTCTTCCCAGCCACTGGTGCTGGGAGCCCACAAACCAGAGCTGCCCGTTCCAACATCCAATCACACGTGCCTGGGACCTGCAGACCAGTGGCTCCTACTCCCTCCAGCCACCTGTGCCAGGGGCCCAAGGACCAGCAGCACACTCTCCCCCACATAGTGCTCTAGTGGACAGGGGCACACTCTCCTAGTGAGCACCTGTGGACTGGCAGCATCCCCCTGCCTTGCCTCCACACCCCCCTGTAACCAGAGGCTTGTGCCTGCTCTGACCACTCCCATGCAGCCATGCCTTCCTGGGACTATCAATGAGAGTTTCCATACTACCCACTTGGTGACCAACGACCCAGGCACCCACACCCCAGCCATCCAGCAACTGGTAGTGGACACACACAACAACCAATTCAGCAACCAGTGAGAATGCTCCCTGTAACCAGGCCCAGGTGACTGACCAGACAGACAACGCCAACTACATCCTCAGCTGCCCCTCAACACAGCAAAAGAGACCTGCACTCACACCCCCAGCTACTGCCCCACCCACCCAGAGACAGGTGGTGAGATCTCCAGTGCAGCTAGACTAGTGACCAGAGTAGCATGCACAACCCGCCTATTCAGGTATATCAAAACAAACTAAAATAAAAAATCAGAGCACAGCAAACGAACATATAATAAATGAATAAAATAACACCTTAATGCCCTGGAGACAACAGACAATATCAAATCATATAAAGAAGCAGGATAAGATGGCTCTAGCAAGCAACCAAAATAAAGAACCAGAAAACCTTCCAGAGGAAGAACAGGTAATGGAACTACCTGATAAGGAATTTAAGAGGTTAATATATAGGGCTCTCCAATAGATTAATAAGGAGACCAAGGAAACTACAGACAAAACCAAAGAAAACACAGACAAAAATGAAGGAAAACACAAAGCAATAGAAGTCAGGAAAACAATATGAAAACAAAATGACAAAATAAACAGACAATTAGAAACCATACAAAAACAACAACTAGAAATCCGGAAGATTAACAATAAAATATCGGAAATAGACGACTCAATAGAAGGACATAGGAGCAGAATTCAACCAACGGAAGACAGAATCTCTGAAATAGAGGACAAATCCCTTCACACCAATTTTTAGAGGAAAAATCAGAAAAAAAAGAAGAAAAGCCTAAGAATTATGTGGGACACTAACAAGAGGAAAAATTTAATGTATGATTGGAATTCCAGAACAGGAGGAGGTTAAAAATAAAAACAAAACAAAACAAAAACCCCACAGAATTGTTGAAGATCTGCTGGCAGAAAAATTCCCTAATGAAAGGTGAGAAGATATCCATTCAAGAAGCTCAATGAACCCCGTACAGCATAGACCACAACAGAAAATCACCAAGACAAATCATAATCAAATTTGCCAAAACTAAAGACAAAGAAAGAATCCTGAGAGCAGCTCAGGAAAAAACAAAGTCACCTACAAAGGGGAACCAATACGAATAAACTCTGATTAATCCGCAGAAACCATGCAGGCAAGAAGGCAATGGGATGGCATATATAAAACACTGAAAGAAAAAAATTGTCACCCAAAAATAATATGTCCTGCAAAAGTCTCTTTCAAATATGATGGTGAAATTAGGACATTTCCAGATAAACAGAAATTAAGGGAATTTGTCAAAAGTAGACCAACATTACAAGAAATACTAAAGGGAGTCCTTTGGACAGAAAACGAACAACATCAGAGAACAATCTGAGATTAGAACACAAGATAGCATCAGCCAGATACTAACCCAGATTAAAAAAACTCAAATATAAAACAAAGCTAAGAGATAGAAAACAGAGAACCAGAGGTGTCAATCTCTAAATGATGACAATGTCAAAACAAAAAGGTGGAATAAATGGTGTAGTTATAGAACTTACATATGGAGAGGAAGTCAAGACTATATCAAGAGTTAAAAGACTGCTTAAAATTAAGGAAGATAAAGGTAAATTTGAAGGTAACCAAAAAGAAGGTTACAACCTACTCATCAAAATAAAAAGGAAGAAAAACATAAAGATTTAGTAAACACAAAATCAACAACAATGAAAGAAATGAAAAGAAAATCCACAAACAAAAATAACTCAGTACAGAAAATTAAGTGAAACAAAGAAACCATCGACACCACAAAAAAAAAAAGGCAGAAAAAAAGGACAGCAGTAAATGCATACCTTTCAATAACCACACTGAATGTAAATGGTTTAAATGCACCAGTAAAGAAACAGAGAGTGGAAGAATAGGTTAAAAAACATGACCCATCAATATGTTGTCTACAAGAGACACACCCTAGACACAAAGACATAAACTAAAACTCAGAGTATGGGAAAAAATGATATCAACCAAACAATAACCAAAAAAGAGCAGCAGTGGCAATATTAACCTCTACTAAAATAGACTTTAAGGTACAATACACCATAAAAGATAAGGAAGGACATTCTATAAAGATTAAAGGTCAATCCCACAAGAAGACATAACCACAATAAATACATACGCAACCAATGACAGGGCTCAAAAATACATAAAACAAACTCTCACAGCACTGAAATGAGAAACAGACAGTTCCACAATAATAGTAGGAGACTTCAACACACCACTTTCAGTGAAGGACAGAACAACCAGAAAGAAACTCAACAAAGATACAGAAGATCTAAAGGCTACATCAACTGACTGGTCCTCACAGATGTATACAGAACACTCCACCCAACAGCACCAAAGTACACAATCGTTTTCCAATGCACATGGATCATTCTCCAGAATAGACCACATTTTAGGCCACAAAACAAGCCTCAATAAAATAAAAAAATTAAAATAATACAAAGCATTTTCTCTGATCACAACACTATGAAAGTAAAAATGAATAACTGGAAGAACAAGGAAAAAAAATCAAATATGTGAAAACTGAATAAAACCTTGCTTAAAAACCACTGGGTAATAGAAGAAATCAAAGACGAAATAAAAAAATTCATATAATCAAATGAGAATGAAAACACAGCATACCCAAAAACTTTGGGAAAAAGCAAAAGCGGTACTCAGAGGTCAATTTATAGCAGTAAATACACACATCAAAAAAGAAGAAAGGGCCAAAATCAAAACATTAACCCTATAACTTTAACAAATAGAAAGAGAGCAGCAAAAGAAGCCAACAGTAACCAGAAGAAAGGAAATAATAAAGTTTAAAGCAGAAATAAATGAAACACAGTACAGACAAACAAAAGCAAGAATCAACAAGACCAGAAGTTGGTTCTTTGAAAAGATCAATAAAATCGACAAACCTTGGGCCATATTGGCAAAAGAAAACCAGGAGAAGAAACAACCCAAATAAGAAATGAGATGGGTGACATCACAACAAAACTAACTGAAATAAAAAAGATAATATAATATTATGAAAAATTGTACTCCAACAAATTTGAAAACCTAGAGAAATGGATGAATTTCTAGAAATAGACTACCTACCTCAACTAACACAAACTGAGGTAAAAAAACTGAACAGACCCATAACAAAAGAAAAGATCAGAGAGATAATGTAATAAAAAAATCCCCCCCCCCATAGCCCTGACCTGGAGAGCTTCACTGGATAATTCTACCAAACATTCAGAAAAGAGCTCACACCAGTACTACTCAAAATATTTCAGAGAACAGAAAAGGAAGGAATATTCCTGAATTCATTCTATGAAGCCAGCATAACCCTGATACCAAAGCCAGGCAAAGACACCACAAAAAAAGAAAATTACAGGCCAAGATCTCTCATGAACATAGATGCAAAAATTCTCAACAAAATTCTAGCCAATAGAATTCAGCATTATAAAAAAAAAAAAAAGACCATGACCAAGTGGGATTCATACCAGGTAGGTAAGGGTAGTTCAAGATTAGAAAATCAAATCAACATAATCCATTGCAATAAATGCACAACATTGCCTGTCCATTTCCTCTAGGTTCTCAAATTTGCTGGGGTACAATTTTTCACAGTATTCTGTTATGATCCTTTTTATTTCAGTTGGTTTTGTTGTAATGTCACTCATCTCATTTCTTATTTGGGTTATTTGCTTCTTCTCCTGCTTTTCTTTTGTCAGTTTGGCCACTGGTTTCTCGATTTTGTTGATCTTTTCAAAGAATCAACTTTTGTTCTTGTTGATTCTTTCAATTGTTTTTCTGTTCTCTATTTCATTTATTTCTGCAATAATCTTTATTCCCCCATGTGTCTGTCAGTTTGTCATACTGGCGAGGCTTGCATGTTGCTGTGATGCTGGAAGCTATGCCACTGGTATTCAGATACCAGCAGGGACACCCATGGCAGACAGGTTTCAGCTGAGCTTCCAGACTAAGACAAACTAGGAAGAAGGACCTAGAAGTCTACTTCTGAAAAGAATTAGCCAGTGAAAACCTTATGAATAGCAGTGGAACATTGTCTGATATAGAGCTGGAAGATGAGCACCCCAGGTTGGAAGGCACTCAAAGCACGACTGGGGAAGAGCTGCTTCCTCAAAGTAGAGTTGACCTTAATGATGTGGATGGAGCCAAGCTTTCAGGACCTTCATTTGCTGATGTGGCATGACTCAAAATGAAAAGAAACAGCTGTAAATATCCATTAATAATTGGAATGTGGAATGTTCTAAGTATGAATCTAGGAAAATTGGAAATTGTCAAAAATGAAATGGAACACATAGACATTGATATCCTAGGCATTAGTGAGCTGAAATGGATTGGTACTGGCTATTTTGAATCCAACAACTATATAACCTACTAAGCCAGGAATGACAACTTGAAAAGGAATGGCGTTGCATTCATCGTCAAAAACAACATTTCAAGTACAACGCTGTCAGTGATAGGATAATATCCATATGCCTACAAAGAAGACCAGTTAATACGACTATTATTCAAATATACACACCAACCACTAAGGCCAAAGATGAAGAAATCGAAGTTTTTACAAGCTTCTGCAGTCTGAAACTGATCGAACATGCAATCAGGATGCATTGATAATTACTGGTGATTGGAATGCAAAAGTTAGAAACAAAGAAGAAGGATCGTTAGTTGGAAAATATGGCCTTGGTGATAGAAACAATGCTGGAGATCGCATGATAGAATTTTGCAAGACCAATGACTTCATTGAAAATACCGTTTTTCACCAACATAAACAACAACTATACACATGGACCTCACCAGATGGAATACACAGGAATCAAATTGACTACATCTGTGGAAAGAGAAGATGGAAAAGCTCGATATCATCAGTCAAAACAAGGCCAGGGGCTGACTGAGGAACAGACCACCAATTGGTCATATGCAAGTTCCAGTTGAAACTGAAGAAAATTACAACAAGTCCATGAGAGCCAAAGTACGACCATGAGTATATCCCACCTGAATTTAGAGACCATCTCAAGAATAAATTTGATGCATTGAACACTAATGACTTAAGACCAGATGAGTTGTGGAATGACATCAAGGACATCATATATGAAGAAAGCAAGAGTCATTAAAAAGACAGGAAAGAAAAAAAAGACCAAAATGAATGTCAGAAGAGACTCTGAAACTTAGTCTTGAACGTTGAGTAGCTAAAGCAAAAGGAGGAAATGATCAAGTAAAAAAACTGAACAGAAGATTTCAAAGAGCAGCTCGAGAAGACAAAGTATTATAAAGTCATGTGCAAAGACCTAGAGACAGAAAACAAAAAAAGGAAGAACACGCTCGACATTTCTCAAGCTGAAATAACTTTAGAAAAAATTCAAGCCTTGAGAGAGACACGTGCAGAGGTCACCTATCAGCTAATGCAGCACTAATTCACCATCTTGAACTCCTGTCGGAGATCGGCGAACGGGGAGTACAGGAAAACAGCTTCATGGACCTCCCAGCAGGATATAGAACAGCCGATAAACAGCGATACATGCTTTCCCACCCCCAACCCTTCTTCACCACCTCTTGGGTTCCTCTGCTTCCTGCGGCCACAGTCTCTTGGCTGGGAGGCACAAGCTTCAGCCCTGTGCCAATTGGATTCCACCCACCCACAATGGCCGGCTCCCTGAGTGCCATTTGTTGGTTGCTGGTGTTGCATTTTTCGACTTCTTTTGGTTTCTTCCATACCTCTCACCACCTCACCCTCCTTTCTCTCAAATACCTGGCTCTGTATGCCATATTTCCTTCTTCCTAAAAGGCTGTGAAACACTGCTTGACTGGGGAACTGCTTCCCGGCCCATGCCGCCATGCGGGTGGGATCCCCGGGGCTTTTTTTTGTTTTGTTTTGATTTGTTTTGTTTTGATTTGTTTGTTTGTTGTCTTTTTATTTTCTCAGCTTGGGAGCCACTTCTAGCTGGGCTCTACTGCGTGGCCTGGGAGATACTTCCTCAGTCTGTGCAGCCATGCAATGGATCCCTGGGAGCATTTCTTTTTTCTTTTCTTTTTTTTTTTGCGTTTTCTTTTGTTTTCTTTTCTCTCTTTTTCCTTTTTTGTCTTTCTTCATTTCTCAGTTTCTCATCTCGCTATACTTACCTTCTCTTCCTTTCTCCTGAATACCTGGTGCTGTGTGACACCTCTACCCATTCTAGCTAGGCTGTACTTCGAGGCCTGTGAGCCACTTCCCCAGTCTTTGCAGCTGCACAGGTGGGATCACTGAGAGCGTTTTTTTTTTTTTTTGTGATCTTTATTTATTTTTTTCTTTTACCTTTTTTCTTTTTCTTGATTTTCTCAATTTCTCAGTCTCTCATCTTCCACTCCAGTGGTAAACTCCCTTAGCACTCTTTTTTGTTTGTTTGTTTGTTTTTGACTCCTGTTTCTCTCTCCTCTTTCCCAAACCCATCTAGCTCCACACATCACAATCTCGCCCTTCCTTCCTGACTACCTGTACCATGCACTGAACATCACACCCTTGAGCAGCACAGGCACGGCCTACTGGAACTTGCCTTGCACTGACTCCCAGCCCGCCCTAATGGCCCTGGTGCGTGCCACAAACAACCCATCCCAGTAACTCCCCTTCAGCTGGAATTGCCCTGCTGCACCATAGCTGAGTGACTGACCCTGCCCATTGGACAAGGAGGTGAAAAGTATCACACCCACAGACAAGCAAATAACAAAAAACTCAAAGCCAGCCTTCTCAGATATAACCAAATAAAACAAAAAAGTAGAACAAAACAAATAAATCTAAAATCAATAAACAAGCAAAATAATTACTGAAAATTCTGAAGACAGCAGACAATATCAAAACATATATAAAGGATAGGATGCTTCCAGTAGGTGCCCAAAATAAAATACCAGATGACTTTCCAGTAGAAGAAAAGGCACTAGAGCTACCTGATAGGGAATTCAAGTCTCTAATATTCAGAGCTATCCAAGAGTTGAAGCAAAAAGCAGACAAAAAAAGGAAAAAATAGAAAAATTCATGGAAAAGGCAGACAATTTCATGGAAAATACAGACAAAAAATGGAAGAATTCAGGAAAATAATACAGGAACAAAATGTTAAAATAAATTCACAACTAGAAATCATACAAAAACACCAATTAGAAATCCAAAAGATCAACAACAAGATTTAAGAAATGTACAGTGTCATAGAAGGGCTAAGGAGCAGTTTTGAAACAATAGAAGACAGGATCAGCAAAATTGAAGACAAACACTTCGCTGCAACTCTAAGGAAAAATCAGAAAAAAAGAATGAAGAAACCCTGAGAATCATATGGGATACAATCAAAAGCAAAAATTTGTGCATGATCGGAGTTCCAGAACAGGGGGAGAAAACAGAAAACACAGAGAGGATCATTGAAGAACTGCTGACAGAAAACTTCCCTAATATCATGAACAATGTAAAGGTGACCTTCCAAGAAGCTCAACGAACCCCATATAGGATAGACACCAAAAGAAAATCACCAAAACATACCATAATCACACTAGCTAAAACCAAAGACAAATAAAGAATCCTGAGAGCAGCTCGAGCAAAACAAAAATAACATACAGAGGAGAGAAACAATAAGACTAAGCTCGCATTATTCAGCAGAAACCACGCAGGCAAGAAGGCAATAGGATGACATATATAAAACCTTGAAAGAAAAAAATTGCCAGCCAAGAATAATATATCCTGCAGAACTCTCATTCAAATATGATGGTGAAATTAGGTCATTTCCAGATAAACAGAAATTAAGGGGCTATGTAAACACCAATGCAAACTTAAAAGACTTATTAAAGGGAGTCCTTCAATCTGAGAACAAACAACATCAGACCACAGGCTGAATCTAAGATTCAGGATCATACCTGTTAGATACCAACCTAGGAAATGAACTCTCAAGGACTATCCAAAACCAAAAGAATTACAACAGGGAACCAGAGAGGTTAATCTGTAAATGACAACATCAGAACAATAAAAGAGGGAATAAACAGTGTAGGTATACAACCTTCTGATGGAGAGGAAGGCAAGGCTATAACAAGTAATAATAGACTGGTTCAAACCTAGGAAGATAAGGGTAAATTTCAAGGTAACCACAAAGAAAGTTAACAAACCTACTCATCAAAATATAGAAGAAAACATAAAGTCTCAGTAAAAACAAAACGTACAGAAATAAAAAAAATCAACAAACAAAAGAAAGTCAGCACAGGAGAGTAAGAGGAACAAAGAAAACGTCAGCACCACAAAAATGAACTACAAAATGACAGCAATAAACTCTATGTATAGTATCATATCATCTGCAAGCAGGGACACTTTAACTTCCTCATTACCAATTTTGATGACCTTATTTCTTTTTCTTGCCTTATTGCTCTAGTTAGGACTTCCAGCACAATGTTAAATAGGAGTGGTGATAAAGTACATCCTTGTCTTGTTCCTGTTCTCAAGGGAAATGTTTTCAGCCTCTCTCCATTAAGAAAGATGTTGGCCACCACTGACTGCTCTGACCAGGATCACAATACAGGGTCCTGGACAGAGCTGGAAAAGGATGTAGAACAAAACTCTAACTCACAAAAAAAGATTTACTGGCCTGACAGACTGGAGAAATCCCAAGAGTATGGCCCCTGACACTCTTTTAGCTCACTGGGGAAGTATCTCCCGAAGTTCACAGTTCAGCCGGGGATTGGACAGCCTCATAAAACAAAACGGGACTAATGAGGCACAGCAGTCCAGGGACAAGGACTAGAAGCCAGGAAGGGGCAGGAAAGCTGGTGATAGGGAACCCAAGGTTGAGAAGGGACAATGTTGACATGTCGTGGGGTTGTAAACCATTGTCATAAGGCAATATATGTACTAACAGTTTAATGAGAAACTATTTGTTCTGCAAACCTTCGTCTAAGGTACAAAAAAAAGGAATTATCTATGTGAGATCAAATTGACAACATCAACTCAAAAGGGTTGAAGGGAAGCTTAGGGGGCAGTGAGTTGAAGATAATGGTGATGGAATAATTTGGAAAAGGATAGTGAGAATAGCAGCACAATTGGAAGAATGTAATCGATGTCACTGAATTGTACCTGTAGAAACTTTTGAAATGGTGTAACTTTGGCTATGTATATTTTCACCAAAATATATGTCCTCCAAGGTCAAGAACAGAGAGTGTTGACATGTCGTGGGTTGTTAACCAATGTCAAAAAACAATATGTGTACTGATTGCTTAATGAGAAACTATTTGTCCTGTAAACCTTCATCTAAAGTACAATAAAAAAAATTTAAAAAAGAATGATTTTGGCTGTTGGTTTTGTATAGATGCCCTTTATTATGTTGTTGAGAGTTTTTATCAGTAATGGGTGTGGACTTTGTCAAATGCCTTTTCTGGGTCAATTGAGATAATAATGTGATTCTTTTCTTTCCTTTTATTTATTTGGTGTATTACGTTGATTGATTTTCTAATGTTGAACCATCCTTGCATAACTTGCATAGCATTATATGATGCTGAACTCTATTGGCTAGAATTTTGTTGAGAATTTTTGCATCTACATTCATGACAGATATTGGTCCATAATTTTTTGTGGCATCTTTGGCTGATTTTGGTATCAAGGTTATGCTGGCTTCATATAATGAATTTGGAAGTGTTGCTTCCTTTTCTATGTTCTGAAATAGTTTGAGTAGAACTGGTATAAGCTCTTCTTTGAATGTTTGGTAGAATTCTCCAGTGAAACCATCTGGTAAAAGAGTAGGAATAGGGATTGCAACTCTGAAGAAGAGAAACCTATATTTATTTAGGTTGAATTCATTTTTTGGGCCACATTGGTAATAATTAAGGAGTTACAGTGAATAGAACCAAGATCTCCATTTCCTTACCTAGAACATTTTGTTTAACTGATACCTTTGAAAAGAATACATTTTAACCACATGCTTCTGATTCTGGCGATTCTTAGAATCTGCTAAATAATTTAATGCCTGGCTCTTGCTTTCCCACTTGGGTCAGTCACAAAAGGACAAATATGGTAGGAAACCACTACCACAAAATCTCACGAAAAGGTTTACACACAAAAAGAAACAATCTTTGAAGGTTACGAGGGAGGAGAGGGCTGGGGATGGAAAAACACTAAATAGACAATATATAAGTGGTAACTTTGGTGAAGGATAAGAAAGTACTTTTTTGTGGTGTCTTTACCTCGTTTTGATATCAGGGTTATGCTGGCTTCGTAGAATGAGTTTGGGAGTATTCCATCCTTTTCTATGCTCTGAAATACCTTTAGTAGTAGTGGTGTTAACTCTTCTCTTTAAGTTTGGTAGAATTCTCCAGTGAAACCATCCAGGCCAGGGCTTTTTTTTTGTTGGGAGTTTTTTTTAATTACCTTTTCAATCTCTTCTCTTGTTATGGGTTTGTTCAGATTTTAAACATCACTTTGTGTTAGTTTGGGTAGGTAGTTTATTTCTAGAAATTTATCCATTTCCTCTAGGTTTTCAGATTTGTTGGAGTATAGTTTCTCATAATACTCTGTTATGGTCCTTTTTATTTCAGTTGAGTCTGTGGTAATGTCCCCCATTTCATTTCTTATTTGGGTTATTTGTGTCCTCTCTTGTTTTTCTTTTTTCAGTCTGGACAGTGGTTTGTCGATTTTGTTGATCCTTTCAAAGAACCAACTTTTGGTTTTGTTGATTCTTGCTATTGTTTCTCTATTCTCTATTTAATTTATTTCTACTCTGATCTTTATTATTTCCTTTCTTCTGGTGGCTGTGAGCTTTTTTTTTTGCTGTTCTCTTTCTATTTGTTTGAGTTGTGTAGTTAATGTTATGATTTTGTCCCTTTCTTCTTTTTTGACGTGTGCATCTATTGCTATAAATTGTCCACTGAGGCCTGCCTTTGCTGTGTCCCAAAGGTTTTGTCATGATGTGTTTTCATCCTCGTTTGGTTCTAGGAATTTTTTGATTCCATCTCTGATTTCTTCTATTACCCAGTGGTTTGTAAGCAGGGTGTTATTCAGTTTCCATGTAATTTATTTTTTTCCTTGCTCCTCCTGTTGTTAATATTGATGGCATTCTGGTCAGAGAAGATACTTTGTATTATCTCAACGTTTTGGATCTTGTTGAGGGTTGCTCTGTGGCCTAAGATGTGGTCTATTCCGGAGAATGTTCCATGTGCTTTGGAAAAGAATGTGTACTTTGCAGCTGTTGAGTATAGAGTTCTATATGTCTATGAGATAAAATTGGCTGATTGTGCCCTTTACGTCTTCTGTATCATTGTTGAGTTTCTTGCTAGATGTTCTGTCCTTTACCAACAGTGGTGTGTTGAAGTCTCCTACTATTATTGTGGAACTGTAAACTTCTCTTTTCAGTGCTGTTAGAGTTTGTTTTATGTATCTGGGAGCCCTGTCAATGGGTGCGTATTTGTTTATTATGGCTAGGTCTTCATGGTTGATCGTCCCCTTAATCATTATATACTGTCCTTCTTTGTCTTTTATGGTGGATTTTGTTTTAAACTCTATTTTATCTGAGATTAGTATTGCCACTCATGCTCTTTTTTTGGTATGTGTTTGCTTGATATACTTTTTCCATCCTTTGATTTTTAATAAGATCGCGTCTTTGTTTCTAAGGTGTGTCTCTTGTAGACAGCATATTGATGGATCCTGTTTTCTTATACGTTGTTACTCTCCATCTCTTTATGGGTGCATTTAGGCCATTTACATTCAGTGTAATTACTGATAGGTGTAAGTTTATTGCTGTCATTTTATAGAGCTTTTTTTGTGGTGCTGACATTTTCTTTGTTCCTCTTACTCTCCTGTGCTGAATTCCTTTTGTTTGTGATTTTTTTTTCATTTCTTTTGTTTTTTTAGGCTTTGTTTTTATTGAGACTTTATGTTTTTCTTCTATATTTTGATGAGTAGGTTTGTTAACTTTCTTTGTGGTTACCTTGAAATTTACCCTTATCCTCCTAGGTTTGAACCAGTCTAGTATTACTTGGTATCTCCTTGCCTTCTTCTCCATTAGAATGTCCTATACCTGCACCGTTTATTCCCTCTTTTATTGTTCTGATGTTCTTGTCATTTACAGATTAACCTCTCTGGTTCTCTGTTGTAATTCTTTTGGTTTTGGATAGTCCTTGAGAGATCATTTCCTAGGTTTGTATCTTGTTGGTATGATCCTGCATCCTAGATTCAGCCTGTGGTCTCATGTTGTTTGTTCTCAGATTGAAGGACTCCCTTTAATAAGTCTCGTAAGTTTGGTTTGGTTTTTACATAGTCTCTTAATTTCTGTTTATCTGGAAATGACCTAATTTCACCATCATATTTGAACGAGAGTTTTGCAGGATATATTATTCTTGGCTGGCAATTTTTTTCTTTCAATGTTTTGTGTATGTCATCCCATCCCCTTGTTGCCTGCATGGTTTCTGCTGAATAATCCAAGCTTAGTCTTATTGTTTCTCTCCTCTGTATGTGACTTTTTTGTTTTTCTAGAGTTGCTTTCAGGATTCTTTGTTTGTCTTTGGTTTTAGCAAGTGTGATTATGGTATGCTTTGGTGATTTTCTCTTGGGATCTATTGTATATGGGTTTTGTTGAGCTTCTTGGATGGTCAGCTTTCCATCATTCATGATATTAGGGAAGTTTTCTGTCAGCAGTTCTTCAATGATCCTCTCTGTGTTTTCTGTTTTCTCTCCCTGTTCTGGAACTCCAATCACTTGCAAATTTTTGCTTTTGATTGTATCCCACATGATTCTCAGTGTTTCTTCATTTTTCTTCATTCTTTTTTCTGATTTTTCCTCAGAGTTGTAGCAAAGTGTTTGTCTTCCATTTCACTGATGCTATCTTCCATCCTTTCAAACCTGCTCCTCAGCCCTTCTATGATACTGTCCATTTCTTAAATCTTGTTGTTGATCTTTTGGATTTCTAATTGTTGTTTTTGCATGATTTCTAGTTGTGAATTTATTTTAACATTTTGTTCCTATATTATTTTCCTGAATTCTTCCATTTTTTGTCTGTATATTCCATGAATTTGTCTGCCTTTTCCATGAATTTGTCTATTTTTTCCTCATTTTAGTCTGCTTTTTGCTTCAACTCTTTGATGGCTCTGAATATTAGAGATTTGAATTCCCTGTCAGGTAATTCTAGTGTCTTCTCTTCTACTGGAAAGTCATCTGGTGTTTTATTTTGGACACTTACTGGAACCATCTTTTCCTGTTTTTTTTTATGTGTTTTGATATTGTCTGCTGTCTTTGGGACATTCAGTAGTTATTCTTCTCGTTTATTGATTGTAGATTTTTTGTTTTGTCCTGCTTTTTTGTTTTATTTGGTTATATCTGAGCAGGCGGATTGTGTGTTCTTTGCTGTTTGCTCGACTGTAGCCATGATACTTTTCACCTCTTCTCCAATGGGCAGGGTCTTTTGCTCAGGTATGGTACAGCACGGCAGGTCCAGCTGAAGGGGAGTTGCCGGGATGGGTTGTTTGTGGCATGTAGTAGGGTCAACAGGGCGGGCCAGGAATCCATGCTGGGTAGGATCCATTAGGCAATGCCTGTGCTGCTTGGGGGTTTGTGTTTAGTGCATGGTGCAGGTAGGCAGGAAGGTGGGGGGAGACTGTGATGTGTGGAGCTAACATGGGTATGGGAAAGAGGAGAGAGGAATAGGAGCCAAAAACATACAAACAAACAAGCAAAAAAGTGTACTAAGAGAGCTTGCTTTTGGAGTGGAAAAATGAAAGACTGAGAAATGGAGAAAAAAAAAGAAAAACAGTAAAAGAAAAAAATGAATAAATAAAAATTAGGAAAAAAACTAAAAGCCTCCAGGGATCCCACCAGTGCGGCTGCAAGCACTGGGGAAGTTGCTCCCAGGCCATGAAGTACAGCCTGGCTAGAAGGGATAGAGGCGTCACACAGCACCAGGTATTCAGGAGACAGAAAGAGAAGGTAAGTATAGAAAGATGAGAAACTGAGAAATGATGAAAGGCAAAAAGGGAAAAAGAAAGAGAAGAAAACAAAATAAAGAAACCAAAAAAAATAAGAAAAAATAAATGCCCCCAGGGATCTCTCTGCACGTCTATGCAGAGTAAGGGAGTAGCTTCCTAAGCCGCATAGTACTGCCTGGCTAGAAGGGGCTCCCAAGCCAAGAAAAGAAAAATAAAGCAAACAAACAAAACAAATCAGAACCAACAAACAGAAAGCCCTGGGGATCCCACCAGCATGGTGGCACCGGCCGGGAAGCAGTTTCACAGCCAAGCAGTGTTTTGCAGCCTTTCAGGAATAAGCAAAGATGGCACATGGAGTCAGGTTTTTGAGAGAAAGGAGGGGGAAGTGGTGAGAGGTAAGGAAGAAATCAAAAGAAGCGGGAAGAAAGCAACACCAGGAGCCAATAAATCACACTCAGGGAGCAGGCCAGTGTGGGCAGGTGGAATCCAAGTGGCACTGGGGTGAAGCCTGTGCTTCCAGGTCAAGAGACTGTGGCCGCAAGAACCATAGGAGGCCACGTTGGGGTGAAGAAGGGTAGGGGGTGGTAAAATGTTTATCGCTGGTTACCAGTTGTTCTGTCTCCTTCTGAAAGCTCCATGAAGCTGCTTTCTCATACTCCTTGTTCGTGGATCTCTGATTGGAGTCCAAGATGGTGGATCTGTACTGCGTTAGCTGATAGGGGACCTCTGCATGTATCTCTCCTCATTCTCTGTTTTCTGTCAGTTTCTTATTCCATTTGGTGTTTGGCTGAATTCTTTATCTCTTCATTTGATGCTTAGGGTTTCAGGATTGACGTTTGTCTCTGTTTGACTTAGTTTTTTGAATCTTTGCTGTGGAGGGACGGCATGGTGCTTCTGTCTATAGCACCATGTTGCCTGGAAGTCAGGCAAGTAAAATTTTGATGAAGATCTTTCAAAGGGCTGCTGAAGTATGTCGACAGGGACTGCCAGAAATTCAGGCCAGATTCAGAAGAGGATGTGGAATGAGAGATATCATTGCTAATGTAAGATGGATCTTGACTGAAAGCAGAGAATACCAGAAAGATGTTTACTTGTGTTTTATTGACTATGCAAAGGCATTCGACTGTGTGGAACATAACAAATTATGGATGATATGGCGAAGAATGGGAATTCCAGAACACTTAATCATGCTCATGAGGAAACTGTACCTAGATCAAGAGGTAGTTGTTCGGACACAAGGGGATACTGCGTGGTTTGAAGTTAGGAAAGGTGTGCATCATGGTTGCATCTTTCACCATACCTATTCAATTTGTATGCTGAGCAAATAATTCGAGAAGCTGGAGTATATGAAGAAGAATGGGGCATCAGGATTGGAGGAAGACTCATTAACAACCTGCGTTATGCAGATGACACAACTTTGCTTGCTGAAAGCGAAGAGGACATGAAGAACTTACTGATGAAGATCAAAGACCACAGCCTTCAGTATGGATTACACTTCAACATAAAGAAAATAAAAATCCTCACAACTGGACCAATAAGCAACATCATGATAAATGGAGAAAAAATTGAAGTTGTCAAGGATTTTATTTTACTTGGATCCACGATCAACACCCTTGGAAGCAGCAGTCAATAAATCAAAATATGCATGCATTGGGCAAATCTGCTGCAAAAGACCTCTTTAAAGTGTTGAAAAGCAAAGATATCACCTTGAAGACTTGCATCTGACCCAACCCGTAGTATTTTCAGTTGCATCATATGCATGCAAATGCTGGACAATGAATAAGGAAGACTGAAGAACTGACACCTTTGAATTGTGGTGTTGGCGAAGAATATTGAATATACCGTGGACTGCTGAAAGAATGAACAAATCTGTCTTGGAAGAAGTACAACCAGAATGCTCCTTAGAAGCAAGGATTGCGAGACTACGTCTTACATACTTTGGACATGTTTTCAGGAGGGATCAGTCCCTGGAGAAGGACATCATGCTTGGCAAAGTACAGGATCAGTGAAAAAGAGGAAGATCCTCAAGGAGATGGATTGACACAGTGGCTGCAACAATGGGCTCAAGCATAACAACAATTTTGAGCATGGCGCAGGACCAGGCAGTGTTTCGCTCTGTGGTGCATTGGGTCGCTATGAGTCAGAACCAACTCAAGGGTGCCTAACAACAACATAATCTTTATTATTTCCTTTTTCTGATGCCTGTGGCTTCTTTTCCTGTTCTTTCTACTTGAGTTGTAGGACTAAAGTTTTGATTTTGGCCCATTCTTCTTTTTTGATGTGTGTGTTTATTGCTATAAATTGACCTCTGAGCACTGCCTTTACCATGTCCCAAAGGTTTTGGTATGTTGTGTTTTCATTCTCATTTGATTCTAGGAATTTTTTTATTCCCTTTTTAATTTTTCTATTACCCACTTGTTTTAAGCACGGTTTCATTCAGTTTCCATGTATTTGGTTTTTTATCCTTGCTCTTCCTCTTATTGATTTCTAGTTTTATGATGCTGTGATCAGAGAGAATACTTTCTATTATTTCAATGTTCTGGACTTTATTGAGGCTTATTTTGTGGCCTAATATGTGGTCTATTCTGGAGAATGATCCATATGCATTGGAAAAGAATGTATACTTTTCTGTTGTTGGGTGGTGTCTTAGGCTGGTTTCTCTAGAGAAGCAAAACCAGTGAAGTGTATAAATATATATATAGGAGAGAGATTATATCAAGGAAACAGCTCACGCGACTGTAGAGGCTAGAACGTCCCAAGTCCATGGATCAGGGTAGAGGCCTCTCCCAAGTCACACAGCTGCAGAGGCTGGCAAGCCCAAGATCGGCAGATCGGAGAGCAGGGCTCCCACTCACAGGCTGTGCAGATCGACGAATCCCAGGTTCAGCAGATAAGCTGACAGCTCAAGTCCCAAGAACGGGAGATGAGATGACAAGAAGCTGCTGCAGGATCCAGAGAGAGCAAAAAGCCAGAACGTCTGCTTATATACAGATGCGGGCCACACCCCCAAGGAGACTCCCTTTCATCTGATTGGCTACTCACAGTATATTCAATCATGGGAGTGATTACATTAAAACACGGAGAATCATGGCCCAGCCAAGCTGAGTGGAGTGTTCTGTATATGTCTATGAAGTCAAGCGGGGTGATTGTGGCCTTTAGATCTTCTGTATCTTTGTTTACTTTCTAGATGTTCTGTCGATTACTAAGAGTGGTGTGTTGGAATCTCCTACTATTATTGTGGAATTGTCTATTTCTCTTTTCAGTGCTATTAGAGTTTGTTCTAAGTATTTTGGAGGCCTGTCATTGGGTGCATAGATATTTATTAAGGTTCGTTGTCTTTTATTGATTTTGCCTCAAAGTCTATTTTATCTGAGGTTAGTATTGCCACTCCTTCCCTTTTTTTGGTTACCAATTTCTTGATATGTTTTTTGCCATCCTTTGATTTTTAATATATTTTTGTATTTGTGTCTGAGGTGTGTCTCTTGTAGACAGCATATTGTTGGGTTGTGTTTTTTTAAACATTCTGCCTCTCTCTGTCTCTTTATGGGTACATTTAAACCATTTATATTCAGTGTGATTATCAATACATATGAGTTTATTCCTGTCATATTGTTATGGTTTTTTTGTGTGTGGTGCTGATGTTTTCTTTGTTCCTCTTACACTTCTGTGCTGAGTTCCTTTTGTTTGTAGATTTTCTTTAGTTATTGTAGATTTTATGTTTACTGAGTCTTTATGTTTTTCTTCTTTTTCAGTCCGATGAGTAGATTTGTTAGCTTGCTTTCTGGTTACCTTGAAACTTACCCTTATCTTCCTAAGTTTGAACCAGCTTTTATTACTTGATATCACCTTGACTTCCTCTCCATTTGAAAGTTCTGTACCTAGACCATTTATTCCCCTTTATTGTTTTAATGTTGTCGTCATTTACAGTTTTTTAAATTTTGTTGTTGTTGTAGTTAAATGAAGTTTACATTTCAAGTTAGTCTCCCATACAAAAATTTACACATACATTGTTATGTGATGCTAATTGCTCTCCCTATATTGTGACAGCACACTCCTCCTTTCCACCCGATTCCCCATGTCCATTCAACCAGCTCCGCACCCTCTCTGCCTTCCCAGCTCACCTCTGGACAGAAGCTGCCCATTTAGTCTCATGTGTCTACTTGAGCTAAGAAGCACACTCTTCACGACTATCATTTTATGTCCCACAGTCCAGTCCAATTCCTGTCTGAAGAGCTGGCCTTGGAAATTGTTTTAGTTCTGGGCTGATAGAGAATCCAGGGGCCATGCTTTTCAGGGTTCATCCAGTCTCAGTCAGACCATTAAGTCTGGTCTTCTTACTAGAATTTGAGCTCTGCATCCCACCTTTCTCCTGCTCCATCAGGGACTCTCTGTTGTGTTCCCTGTCAGGGCGGTCATTCGTGGTAGCCGGGTACCATCTAGTTGTTCTGGTCTCAGGCCAATGAAGTCTCTAGTTTATGTGGCCCTTTCTGTCTCTTCGGTTAATACTTCCCTTGTGTTTTTGGTGTTCTTCATTCTCCTTTACTCCAGGTGGTTGGGACCAATTGATGCATCTTAGATAGCCACTTGCAAGCTTTTAAGACCCCAGATGCCACTCACCAAAGTAGGATGCAGAACATTTTCTTAATAAGCTTTGTCATGCCAATTGACCTAGATGTGTCCTGCAAGCATGGTCCCCAGACCCCTACCCCTGCTACACTGTCCCTCAAAGTATTTGATTGTATTCAGGAAACTCCTTAGCTTTGGTTTAGTCCAGTTGTGCTGACTTCCCCTGTAGTGTGTGTTGTCGTTCCCTTCACCTAAGATAATTCGTATCTACTATCTGGTTAGTAAATAACCCTCACCCTCCCTCCGCACCCTCACAACCATCGAAGAATGTTTTCTTCTGTGTTTAAAACTTTTCTTGAGTTCTTATAATAGTGGTCTTATACAATATTTGTCCTTCTCTGACTAAATTAATTCAGCATAATGCCCTCCAGATTCCTCCATGTTATAAGATGTTTCAGGGCTTCATTGTTGTTCTTTATCATTGCATAATATTCCATTGTGTAGATATACCGTAATTTGTTTATCCATTCGTCCGTTGATGGGCACCTAGGTTGTTTCTATCTTTTTGTATTGTGAACAGTGCTGCAATGAACACGCATGTGCATATATCTATTGGTGTGATAGCTGTTATTTCTCTAGGATATATTTCAAGGAGTGGGATAGCTGGATCATATAGTACTTTTATTTCTAGCTTTTTAAGGAAGCACCAAATCAACTTCCAAAGTGGTTGTACCATTTTACATTCCCATCAACAGTGTATAAGTGTTCTAGTCTCTCCACAACCTCTCTAGCATTCATTATTTTGTGTCTTTTGGATTAATGCTAGCCTTGTTGGGGTGAGACGATATCTCATTGTAGTTTTGATTTACATTTCTCTAATGGCTAATGATCATGAGAATTTATGTGTCTGTTAGCTCCCTGAATATCTTCTTTGGTGAAGTGCCTGTTCATATCCTTTGCTCATTTTTTAGTTAGGTTGTTTGTCTTTTTGTTGTTGAGGTTCTGCAATATCTTGTAGATTTTAGAGATTAGATGCTGATTGTTTTTATCGTAGCCAAAATTTTTTTCCCAGTTTGTAGATTGTGTTTTTACTCTTTTGGTGAAGTCTTTTGATGTGCATAAGTGTTTGATTTTTAGGAGCTCCCAATTATCTAGTCTCTCTCTGGTTCTTGTGCATTGTTACTTATGGTTTACATTCTGTTTATGCCATGTATTAGGGCTCCTAGCATTGTCCTTATTTTGTCTTCCATGATCTTTATTGTTTTTGATTTTATATTTAAGTCTTTGATCCATTTTGAGTTAGTTTTTGTGCATGGTGTGAGGTATGGGTCTTTTTTCAGTTTTTTGCAGATGGATAGCCAGTTATGCTAGCACCATTTGTTAAAGACACTGTCTTTTCCCCAATTAACAGACTTTGGGCCTTTGTCAAATATCAGCTGCTCATAGGTGGATGAATTTATGTCTGGATTCTCAATTCTGTTCCATTGGTCTATGTATCTGTTGTTGTACCAGTACCAGGCTGTTTTGACTACTGTGGTGGTATAATAGGTTCTAAAATCAGGTAGTGTGAGGCCTCCCACTTTGTTCTTCTCGTTGAGTAATGCTTTACTTATTCAGGGCCTCTTCCCTTTCCATATGAAGTTGGTGATTTGTTTCTCCATCTCATTAAAAAAAAAATGCTGGTGGAATTTGGATCGGGATTTCATTGCATCCCAGATTGTCATATATAATCGATACACTTGTTTTTTCGGGTCTTCGTTGTAAGAGGGTCCACCTGAAGCGTCTGACTACTCCGCCATCTTGGCCCCACCTCTGTCATTTACAGTTTGACATCTCTGTTTCCTTGTTTTAAGTCTTTTAGCTTTATTTTATTGTTGAGAGTTCTTTATCTACGTTGGTATCTGGCTGATGTTGTGCTGTGTCCTAGACTCCAGTTGTTGTCTGACATTGTTAGTTCTCTAACTGAAGGACTCCCTTTAATGTTTCTTGTAAGTCTGGTTTGGTTTTTATGAATTCCCTTAATTTCTGTTTATCTGGACATGTCCGAATTTTGTCACCATATTTGGGAGACAGTTTTGCAGGATATGTTATTCTTGGTTGGCAGTTTTTTTCTTTCAAGGTTTTATATATGTCAGATGGATGAGGGGTGGGAAAGCATGTTTCTCTGGTTACCAGGTGCTCTGTCTCCTACTGGGGGCTCCGTGAAGTTGCCTTCCCTTATTCCCTGTTTGTGTCCAAGATGGCAACGCTGTGCCGTGCTAATTGGCAGGGAACCTCCACTCCGTAACTCTTTGTTCTGTTTTACTTCAGTTTCTTCTTCCATTTGGTGTTTGATTTAGTTCTTTCTTCCTTCATTTGATGCTTAGGGTTCCAGGATTGACATTTGTATCTGTTTTACTTAGTTTTTTGGGTCTTTGCTCCAGAGGGACAGCATGATGCTTCTGTCTAGGGTGCCATGTTGGCTCTGCCTCTAAAAATACTTTTTTGAAATACCATATAGAGCTAAAATATTCATCCAGATGAGTACACATTCTTCACTATGACTCTACCAAGGTGTGAGTTAGTAGTGAATTTACTTAACATTTTGAAATCCTGTAATGGATAGGTCATTTGTTTAGCTTGTTTTTCGACCCCAGTTGTGGACTTTGGCACAAACTGTGCCTTTCCATGCCTGTAGTTATTACTGAGTTTAAATTTTTAAAAGACAGAAAAGTGTGGGTGTTCCCTGGCAAACTTTCCCACTAAATGTTAAAATAATCTAATTAGCATTGAGCTTTAAGATATGCCCTGATGATCCTGCTGTTGTTGTTGTTAGTTGTCATTGAGTCAGCTCTGATTCATAGCTACCTCCTGTATAACAGAGTAAGACTTTAGGGCACCTATCAACTGCCTTCAAGAAATTTGTTCAAATTTCTGTGCTTTGATTCAAATGTTTGATTCTCTAACAACCCAGAATTGCCATAAAACACCTTGCTTTTCTAAGTATAGTTGGGAAGATCCAGTCTAGAGTCTTGCTACTCAAAATGTGATCTACCAACCAGCAACATCAGCATCATCTAGGAGCTTGTAAGAACTGCAGAATCTCAGGGCACAGCCCACACCTACCAGTATCAGAATCTATATTTTAACGAGATTTCCCAGGTGATTTATGTACACATTAGAGTTTGAGGAGCATTAATGTAACATTCATATAAGAGAGAACCAAGGAGTTGAACAGGAATAACCCAAAAAATCAGCAAGTGGACAGTGTTAATCACATCTTTTGCCACTGGAGGAAGTAGGGGAAAAGATAATGATTGAGTCACTGCATAAAGTGATAGGGGGAGGGAGTGGTAAAGAAAGATTCTTTAGATGGCACCCAAATCAGAAGTTCTCACCACAAAAAGCCAGAGAGGTTTATAAAATCTCTCTCATTGCAACAAAAGGGAGAGGGGAAGGGCGTGGAAGAGATACAGATACTATGGTGGAAAATGGAAGATGTCAGAACATCAGAGCTGCAGTCCTGCTGGCAGACTCATTGTAATCAAGGTGCAAGTCAATGATTCTGGGAGGGTTATGAATAAAGGCGCCAGTTAAGAGCTGCTAGCAGTGCAGCCAAGTAGCGGACAGCTCGAAGGATCTGGCCTTCTGCACAGTAGAATCCTTCCTGCTGCTTGGTTTACTCTCCAGTGACTGCAAATTTTATGAAGAACTACACATACCTGATGATAATGAGGGCCGGGGTTGTGATATGCAAGCTTCAGATTCTTTATGTATTTTCTTGACCAGTTAAACCTCTTCCCATAACAATGTCTTAAGAGTGCTAGTGTGTATGTGTAGGGTCAGGAGGGCACTGGGAGGCAATCAAGTGCCCATCCCTAGATCTAACAGAAAAAATGTACCAGTGAAGAAGGTAAGGTGTTCCCGAAAATTACTACAGGGACTCCAATTTGTGCTTGATCAAAACAAGGATTAGTTATATCCTTAAATTTAGAATTGGAAAGCACCACTGAAATCCTTTGACATTCATATTTCCCATCAAACCATATTACATATCTTTATTGACTTCTAAGGCAAGTCCAGGAAGACCCCAAGAGCAAGGAATTGCCAAAACCTGAGGCATCTAAATCTGCTAGGATTTTTATTCATGACCTACAAGGTTAAGGGTGCTGATTGCTAGAAGGAGAGTGAGAGAGAGAGAGAGAGATTAGATGATACTAGAAAATGTAATACTTCCCAAAAACACAATCAGGCCACACAGATCCTGTTCTACCTTCTACTCTAGCTGGAAAGAGAATTATTTCCTTTCAATTTTGCAATAATCTGTATTATTTGAGGCTTTGCCCTTGCTCTTCTTCTCTGCAGCCCCTTTCAAATCCTTGTTTAGACTCATGGGGAGGAAGGAAGGCACCTTTCCCCTGAATTCTCAATCACCCTATCAAAGAAAGAGAAGCCCAGAAGCAATAGTAAGACCACTATTTGTGCACATGAAATAGCATGGAGTGTACCCAGCTATTTCTTTTAAATAAAGAAACAAGTAAATTAGTTTCGCAGAGTACTACTGAAATTGGTTTCCTCTCCGCACAAAACCATGAAGATATTTATATATAATTTATCTTTCTAAGTTGTCATGTGGCAAAAGACCACTTGCTGTGCAGCAGGCTTCTCTTGCTACTTAGAGAGAATTATGTGATTAAATAGAGACCTGAAAAGTTTTGAAAAAGCACTGAAGAAGAAAAGGTTTCCTCTTCAAGCCTTAATGAAGTGAGCTCATTCCTCCTCCAACATCAACTTAGCCTTGTGTAGTTTGTTTTCTCGTGGGTTAATCACTGACCAGAGCTGCAGTGCGGACCACCAGTTTCCAATAAACCATAAAAGGCCGATCAGCAGCCATTGTGCTTTTCTGTAGAGCTTAGCAGACAGCAGCTGAATAAACCTGTTCAAAGTCAGAACAGTCAAGCAGGAGCACAGAGACCCAACTGGTGCCTCTGGTGAATCCTGAAAAGCAAATTAATTTATTAGGACATAATTGATAGCATGTGCAAATACACTAGCCAAAGACTCCTCCGTGCTAATTTCAGCATAATTAAATATGGAGCAGTTAATGAATAGTGTTCCAGGAAAGCAACATTATGATAAATATCCAATTATTCCTTACTGTATCTCATACTGGCTATGTTATATGCAGGCCAATGCCTCTGCTTTCTGGGTTTAGAGGAAATCCAGAGGGAAAGAAAGGACCTAACAAACTGTGATTCCTTGGAATTAAGCTTCAAATAAAAGCTGTTGCTAGTGAAATACACCCAGAAAGAGATTTACTTGAATATGCAGGGAAAGGAGGACATGAAATCTATCGATGATATTTTAATGTAAATGCACATATTCTTTCTCCTTTGGAGAGTTCCGAGATTTGTGAGTCTATTGAAAATCTCTGCGCAAACGTTATCTAAACAAGGACGTCCCTTAAAAAAAAAAAAAATCCTGCCCAGCTAAAGCCTGTGCAGTGAGCTGCTGAGATGCTGTATGACAAACCTAAACTGCCAGCCAATGTGCTGCTTGCTGCATGGGGTCCTCTGGCCCTGGTTTGCTTTTGTTTTTGCCTGTTCCTTCAAACTTGCCTGGGAAGTTGCTGCCAGGAAGGACTGGAGATTCAGCAGTCTTTCCAGACTCACAAGGCAGTAACAACTCCATTAAGCAGTTTCTGATGTGGCCATTGGCTACTGACTCTAAAGGTTAAGAAAACAAAACAAGGAGGAGGGGGAGGCATTCCTTGGTACAAACAGATAACACCTCCCGACTCAACTTGGTGGGGCTTTTGAAGTCGTAGCATCAGTATGCATAGGGAATGCCAGATATCTAAACTGTACTGTTGGTCTCCAAACGATCTTTGAAGCAATCTTTGAAAATGGGAGCAATGATCCCCTTTGTGCTTGAAAACAAAGGTGGCCTCTCCCGTCATTGCATCCTCCCCTAACCCCAGTGGCTGATAGGTGAGGGAAAGGTAGACACTTTCATTTCTTACATTCACCGACTAGGATTTTCTTCGGAGAAGTCTCAGATCTGCGGAGAGTTCATTGTCGGTTAGAGTTATATTTCTCTTCCCAAATAGGAGCCTCTTTTAACACATTTCTACTGCTTGTCACCAATCGTGTTGTCAAAGGACTGGGATTTTCCAAATTGTTTGCCGCTGGCTAGTGTGTGACATGATCGTAAAGGCAGAGGTAGTAGGAGGCTTCCCCCATCTGCTCTGGTCACTTTCTTTCCCCCAGCTGGCATTAGTGTGTCATTCCTATTCTCCAGTCTTGGAGTTTCTGACCGCTAAAGCTGCCAGACAAATGATCGTTCTAGATACATTTGTGATGCAAGATATGCTATAGAAAGCAACCAACATTAGAGTGGATCTTAGTATCATGTTAGAAATTAGAATATGGGAGCTAATGTGTATATCCTCTATTTTCTTTCAGGATCCTGATAACTTTTCAACCAACTTGAGGTTGTTTCTTACAGCTTTGAGCATCATGTGATTTAAAATCAACAGTATTTATACTTTCAATGCCTATATACGATCACCCTGTGGCAGAGGCCAAACTGAGCCATTTAACCATCAGAAGACAGATAACTATGATATATGTCCTTCCAAACTCAATGGCACTTTGGGAAAAGTAAAACACTATTTGAAACCAGCTTGCAGAGAATCTATTTACATTTTCCAAGGTAAGTAAGAGTCAGAAATCTACAGACACTTCAAGGGAGAAAGCCTAGGCATTAAATGACTCTGAAAAAAGAGACCTGGTCCAGGGGAACACTTTTCAACAGAGAGCATGGACCTACCAACCTGGGAGGGAGAAAAGTGGCATCATGGGCAAATTGAAAAACTGGATAATGAAAAAGGCCCTTACTCACCTGGTGCACCAACAAACCCTGGCTGAGGCTGACTCGAGTGCACAAGGCCCAAGAGGAGCCACTGGCAATCATTTTGTCTATGTCACCTTATTAGGCAGCTTTCCAGTGGCTGCTTTGTCCTGGGGCGTCTTGCGATGCAGATGCCTTAAACTTGGGTTCTGTGCACAATTTGCTATTTTAGAGCAGTTTATTTCTCTCACCTGCACTCCCCATGGGGAAGCACTGATTGCTTTAATTCTAACATTTGGAGTGGAACCCATTCATGAAACTTTCTGGCTGTGTGATTCAAACGAAGGCTTCTCTTTCCTCTTTTTGTTCTCACAAGAAAATCAATTCACTTGAAGAGCCTCTTAATCCCATTTTTGCAATCAACAATTGCCACTTGTATATCGCTCTAATAGATTAAGAAGTGGGATGATGCGGTTGTCTGGTCTAATTCAACCCTATTCAGGTGGCCGCAGCCCGAAGCACTTTGTAGTGCCAAGTGCAGAGCTCGACAGGAAGACTTTTGCTATCATAATTTCCTGTGGAGCTATGCACTGCCCCCACTGAGGGGCCTGAATTACTTTGAATTAGGCCCAACAACCACAGAGAGTCGAAATCCAGCAAGTAACAATAACCAACTCTTTGAGCATGACTTGCATGGGTTATTTTTTTCTTTGCATTAGCAAAGAAAGGAGGAATTTCAAAATGCACATCTATTTAAATGACAGCAACCTGCCATAAATCAAGTCTGAAACAAAAGGGAAAAGAGTTGAAGCGAGAGAGAAGTTGGAGTGGAGGAAAAATTAATCAAAACAGTTTTCAGAAACTTCATAGTTTGAGCCTGTGAAAATTTTCAGGCCTACACTATCACCATGACAACCCAGAGCAAGCCCATGTTGGATAACCACATCAGAAAGGGGCTGTTTTGTGAGGATGAAGCCCTCACAGATTCATCCTAAGTTCAAGTCTCTCATCAATGCCTAAAAAAAAAAAAAATCACAAAAATAAAAAATGTAAATATGAAAAAGCCACCCAGGCTTCTTGGGTGCTCTGGGAAAAGGCAGATATAGGCAAATCTTCCTGTGTGATTTTAAAATGATCTTCTCATGAAGTCCATTCTCAACCCCATGCAGGCATCTCCTCAGGTAGGTGGTGTTTGAATCATAAACTGCTACAAAGTATCAGAACCAAGTGGGAAAGCAAGAGCCAGGAGTTAAATCATTTAGCAGATTCCAAGAATTGCCAGAATCGGAAGTATGCGGTTAAAATGTATTCTTTTCAGAGATATCAGTTAAACAGAATGTTCTAGGTAAGGAAACGGAGACCTCGGTTCTATTCGCTGTAATTCCTTAATTATTACCGACATGGCCCCAAAAATGAATTCAATCTAAATAAATATAGGTTTCTCTTCTTCAGAGTTGCAATCCCTATTCCTACTCTTTTACCTTTCTGTGTTCAGAAAATAAAGAGAACAAAGAGGAAGTCCCACTGATTCAAAACTAGCAGAACAGCCAAACAACAGAGCACAACTGTTCTCTCATGCATGACTGGGATTAGGATAAAAGCAGAAAAAGACTTCAGAGAAAAAGAAAACAACAAAAGAAACAGGAGCGCTGACAAAACTTTTTTTCTTTCTATTGAGGCAAGAGAGAGGGGAAAAGAAAGAGGACTGCTTAAAAAAAGATAGAAGAAGAAAGATTAACAAACAGAAGTAAGGGCTTTCACCTCCTGTTTTACTTTTAGCCCAATCTGGTCAGAGAAACAAAACCCAGAAGTAAAGTAGACGATAACCTAGGACGCTTTGGCAATTTTCACACTCAGAGAAGCAGCCCTATTGCTCCGAGACCTACTTTTATGTTATCGGTTCGTTATTCTCTCAGATATCCAGGATGTGGGACAATGTCTCCTGATCGGACAGGATGTCTGTGAATTCACACATTCTTCCACAGAGGGAAATCAGGGGAGGGCAGGGGAGCTTTGGCGTTTGGAAATCGCATTCACAAATTAAACATAATTGTTTAAAAAAGAATGACCCCGAGGTCAACGCCACCAGCGTGGCATCATTGGACGGCTGGAGGGAGGGATTCAAAGCTCAAGCAACTGCAAACTTTGATTCAGGGCTCCTCACAAAGGCTTTCAGATCAGTCATATTCCGCTGTGACTCCCCCAAGCCTGTGTTCCTCGCATTTTTACAGATCCCATTAGACGCTAATGATTAGAGGGCTCAGTGAAGCCCCAGTTTTGACAAGTTTTCGACCTACATCTCACAAGATTCTTACCACACCTTAAAATAGGAATTAGATTCTTATCGTACTACTATTAGCCATTGTGATTTTTTTTTTAAATTCTATCAGCACGCATAGTAGAATCTTGTTCTACCAAAATATATTTCAACCATGAAAGAACCAACAGACATAATGCCTATTTCTGGGATCCTTAAATAAACTACCCTCACAGAACCTGGTAGGTGCATAAAAGAGTTTATGTTTAAATAGAAGCTTATATGTCAAAAGAACATGTCTTTTATGTACATGACAGGATTGCAGAACAAATATTTATAAGCCACAGTTTACAATCTGAAACTACTTTTAGATGTGTAATACAGTATTTTATGACACTTCTCCCCTCCATCTAAAACACCCAAGAAAAATACCAAATCTGTAAATATTTTAGGTGCTTTGTGGACTATCCATTGAGCACCTACTGTATGCCAAACATGTATGTCCATCTTCTTTGATCTAATCCTCCTAGTAACTCTGTGAGGTCCACATCAGTATGCCCATTTTGCAGTATACTTAAATAAACTATGTGATGCTACTTCATTTCATTCATTCATTCAACAACACTGATTTAGCATCTACTGACCTGGTGGTGCAGTGGTTAAGAGCTCGGCTGCTAATCAAAATGTCAGCAGTTATAATCCACCAGCCACTCTCGGAAACTTTATGCGTCAGTTCTACTCTGTCCTACAGGGTCATTATAGGGTCACTATGAGTCGGAATTGACTTGACAGCAACAGGTTTGGTTTGGTGTTCCAGGTGGGAGTCCCTGGGTGGTGCAAATGATTAACATGCTTGGCTGCTAACCAAAAGGTTTAGAGGTTCAAGTCTATCCAGAGGCACCCGGGAAAAAAGACTTGGTGGTCTACTGCCAAAAACTCAGCCACTGAAACCCTTATGGAACACAATTCTACTCTGACACAGATGGGGTCGCCATGAATAGGAATCGACTTGCCAGCAACTGCTTATGCGATTAGTAGGTAAGCAGCATTCACAGACATGAACAGTGGTATGGATATTTTCAATCTCCATGGTGAAGACTTTCTTAAGAAGGCATCTTGGATTGGACCAGTTCTATCCATGTAGCATCACAAGAAAAGAAGAATGGCATTTTCAAGACTAGACCAGGATACCAAATAAAAACATATTAACAGATCTAGTCAGAACTGTGAGGGTAGAGCTTAACTTGCTTTCAACATTTTCAGGAATTTAGTGCTTTCTTTGTGAACTAGGGGCTTAGGTTGTTTTTGTTTTAGCACGCTGACCCCCATCATCACCTATATGCTTCTCTCACCCTCCTCACATCCTGCCTAATCAATGTATGAGAAGCTTTTGGAATGTTGGAAACACAGGTAGATTTAACATGAAGCTAATGAAGTTTGCATTTCAGGACCCATCACTGGGAAGGGCCCTAGCAATGTGTTGCAGAAGTGAAATATTTTTGTATTATTTTTCTTTGAACTCTCCCTTCTCCCCACCCCCAAATTCTAAATGCTTTAGGCACTGCAAACCGGGACCCATTTCTGGTCTGACCCAGGTTACAGAAATGCCTTTCTCTCTCTAAAGACCTTTTCCAAGTCAGCTAAATAGAGGTCAGGTCAAGCCATAAAAGACCTTCTCCACCAGAACTTTAAATCTGCAAGAGAACCTTGGAAAATAATGCTCAGAAGATCTAGTCTATAATTGTTCCACATTTTCTTGCATCCTCTAATAGTTTTTGGATTTAAAACTCAGTGATCATATGTAACCCTGACTTCCAATAGTGTGAAGCTCTAACTTTTCTCTCCCCAGAAGAAAACAGAATCTTTTTTCTAAGCCTGAAAAATGAATGACCAGGCTGGAGCACATCCTCCACCAGCCCATGGACTGGGCTCCCTTCTCCAAGAACAGGGTTCTTTCCTGTGACTGACTTCGTACTGTTTTGACATGTCTATGTTGCTGGGCTAAACAGGAGTGTGAACAGGAAATTCCATAGCTGCTGAGCTTCTGGTTTTCTGAACTTCCATTTTGAAGTAAGTGATGCTCTTTCCAGAAAGGAACTTGAGTACTTTAAGATGAATTCCAACTTAGATATGAGATTGAAAGGGAGACCAGCACCCTGATTTTATCACCCTTAAATAGGAGGGGGGAGGAGGGAAGTACCATCTGATATTCATTTGGATATATTCTGATGAAAATTATTCTAGGAATTTTTCCAGTGGCCACCAGTTGTCACTTTTGTACCACACATACATACATACTAAAAACTCACAATTATTATTTATCTGGTTGTAAATATCAGATCCTTAATGATGGAAATTCAGTACCTAGCACAGTACACAGAAAACATCTGAGGTTTGTTGAAAGAAATGAGGGTTTGTCCATTTAAGGTGCTAGCTGACTATGGATCTCTTTATCAGCATACATTTTCTTTCCTTATACATACACACATGCATGAGCGCATGCACACGCACACTCCTTCAACAGTCCATAGCTGCAGTTCAGCCTTTAAATGCCAACTGGCCTGACCCCTGGGGATTCATACATCCCAGATGTCCAGTTCAGATCCCAAGTCCTAGAAAACTTCTGACTGGGTGGCCTTGTCAGAAATTTGGCCAAGATTGTTCCCATTCTTGGCTACAGCCCGTGTCTTGTGTATTACTTCTTAAGAGTTTTAAAATGCAAAATAAAGTCACAACAGAAAAAATATGTTATTAGTTTGCCAAGTTTTAACAGAAATACTCTGAGCATGATACATCACCAACCTATCCAATTTCACAGCATTGCCTGTAAAAAAAATTTGGCTTTCACAGCACAATTTGTACAAGGAAAGGTCATGGAAGCTCCATAGACACATCCAAACTCCCTGAGGGATTGAATTGCTGGGCCGAGGGCTGTGGGGACCATGGTCTCGGGGAACATCTAGCTCAATTGGCATAACACAGTTTATAAAGACAATGTTCTACATTCTACCTTGGTGAGTAGTGTCTGGGGTCTTAAAAGCCGGTGAGCAGCTATCTAAGATACGCCACTGGTCTCACCCCTTCGGAAGCAAGGGAGAATGAAGAGAACAGGATACAAGGAAAAGATTAGTCCAAAGGACTAATAGACCATCAACCACAGCTACCAAGGCCTCCACCAGACTGAGTCCAGTACAGCTAGATGGTGCCTGGCTACCACCACTGACTGCTCTGACCGGGATCACAACAGAGGGTTCTGGACAGAGCTGGAGAAGGATGTAGAACAAAATTCTAACACACACAAAAAAAGACTAGATTTACTGGCCTGAAAGAGACTGGAGAAACCCCGAGAGTATGGCCCTCAGACACCCTTTTAGCTCAGTGGTGAAGTCACTTCCGAGGTTCACCATTCAGCCGGGGATTGGACAGCCCCATAAAACAAAACAGGACTAATGAGGCACAGCAGTCCAGGGACAAGGACTAGAAGGCAGGTGACAGGAAAGTTGGTGATAGGGAACCCAAGGTTGAGTAAGGACAGTGTTGACATGTAGTGGGGTTGTTAACCATTGTCATAGGGCAACATGTGTACTAACTGTTTAATGAGAAACTATTTTGTTCTGTAAACCTTCATCTAAAGTACAAAAAAAAAAAAGAATTATCGATGTGAGATCAAATTGACAACAGCAACTCAGAAGGTTTGATGGGAAGCCTAGGGGGGGCAGTGAGTTGAAGACAATGCTGATGGAATAATTTGGAAAAGGATAGGAGAATAGCAGCACAACTGGAAGAATGTAATCGATGTCACTGAATTGTACATGCAGAAATTTTTGAAATGGTGTATCTTTGGCTATGTATATTTTCACCAAAAAAAAAAAAAAAGGCCCTCTAAGTTCGAGAAGGGAGAGTGTTGACATGTCGTGGGGTTGTTAACCAATGTCATAAAACAATATGTGTACTAACTGTTTAATGAGAAACTATTTGTCCTGTAAACCTTCACCTAAAGAACAATAAAAAAATTAAAAAATTGGCTTTCAGTATTTTTCCTGCTCCTTAGGTGGTAGGAAACTTTTTTCAAGAGACAGCGGAGAGGCAGAAAAAAGTCAGTCAAATACATATTCCACCAATCACTTTGCAATGACCAAGCATAGAGGTGGAACCAAGTAGCCTCTTCTTCCTCTTGTGGTGAGCACTCCCAGCTAGTCCTCACCTGGCAGCAGTTCACTTACCCTGATTTCTATTCCAGAGTCCAACCAACTATACCCATGACATTATTGACAGCATTTCAACAGTAGACGGTGCACAAACTAGGATGTCACAGTAGTTTGCTTTCAAATGTACTCTGGAACCACAGACTCTCTGGCTCTGGGCCACAAATGACAGTTCTTCCTCAGTACTGGGTGAGGTACTAGATTTCTACCATTAAGGATCTGATATTTATGGACAGGAAAATAGTAATTGTGAGTAGTTGGTGTAGGAGGAGGGTACAAAAGTGACAACTGGTTGCCAAGGTTAAAATTCCTTCATGAGAGGAAGGGGCATCCTTCTAGCACTTTCTTGTGTTGATTTATTACGCTTTAGAAAGCTTTAAGGTGAATAAGTATATAGTTTATAGTTAAAGAACTAATTACGGTATATGACATGATTTCTAGATAACATTGGGTTTTTTGGCTTTTAAGTAACATTTTTATTCATCCAGCAAATATTTATTGAACATTTACCACGAGCCAGGTTCTATACTGAGCACTGAGAATGCAGTGGTGAAAAAGACATACTGCCTGCCCTCAGCGACTTAAGAGTCTTCGGGGAGAGAGGCATAAAAACAGGCAAGGCTTATTCAGTGCTACAGGTGGACATAGGGGTGAATGACCCCACGGTACTATGGGAGCACAGAAAGGTGACTAGTCTAGTCTCAAGTAACAAGGAAAGCAGGAAGGTCTATCTAAATTGAGATGTGAAAAATTATTACAAGTCATCAAGCAAAGGAGGGAGTAAGGGTGGAGAAAAATGTTTATCCAAAGGATGTGAAAACTCCTAATAGGAGAGAGGGAGGATGTACATGAAACTGGAGAAGTCACTGAGTTTGAACTTTATCCTGAGGGCAGTGGGAAGCCATTGAAAGGCTTTCAGCAGAGAAAGGATATGATCTAATTTGCATCTCAGAAATATCATTCTGGCTACGGTGTGCAAGATAGGTTGGTAGGGAGCCAAAATAGAGCAGAGTAGTGAGCAAGGGGGCTATTGCAGTAGGGCAGGTGAGAAACGAAGGTGATCTAACCTAGAAAAGTAGTAGTGGGAGATAAATACAAATGTATAAATTGGAGAGATCTTAGGGATGTAATTAATAAAAAGAGCTGGTGTTTATTTTGTGTCAGGCTCTGTAGCATGCACTTTACTTGCATTAACTCATTTGTTCCACACAACAGCCCTATGAGGTGTCACTGCTGAGGAAACTGAGAATCAGAGAGAGTAAATAACTTGCCCAAGATCCTGCAACTAGTAGCAGGCTCCTGCTCTTAACCACTATGGTCTACTACTTCTTTAGGTAAAAACACCAGGATCTGTTGAATAGATGGGTAGGGTGAGGGAAAGGGAAGAGTCAAACCTCATCCCCAGTTTCCTGTTATGGGCAACTGGGAACACAGGAGGAGGAGTCTGGGGAAAGGTAGGGGAGTTAGGTGCTGCATTCAATTTTGTACACGTTAAATTGTGTACCTATCAGATTTTCAAGGGAAATTACAACAGATAGTTGGAACTATGGGCCTGGAACTCAATATATTTGATGAAGACACAGATTTGAAGGTGAGTTATCTATCAATCAGGGGAACAGGAAAGATCACCCAGAGAGTGTGTAGAATAAGAAAAGGCCTAAGCAGAATCCTGAGGAGCACAGATATTTAAGGGGTAGCCAGAGGAAGAAGGTTATGTAAAGACAGAAAGGAAGGAAAGAAGGGATGAAGAAAGAAAGAAAGAAGAGATGAAGGAAGAAACCAAGACAGGGTGGTGTCATGGAAGCCAAAGGAAAGAGTATTTCCAGAAGGAAGTGGTCAGTGGTTCATTGATGCTTCAGAGATGTCAAGTAAGATGAGGATAAATAAGTCTACTGGGTTTTAATTTATAGCACATATTCCAGGAACATAATGTTCTCCTAATTGAAGTACTTGGATATTTACATCTGCAATGTAGATATTTCTAAGTTGCCTTTCAAGTGGTATTCTTTTAAGTGGCTGATCAGTAAAGAAAATTATGTTACCTGATGAAGAGGGCAAAAGAAGAGGAAATGGGCTTTAATGGCAGAACAATGGCTGACAATAATGTTATAGTTGTATAGTGCTTTAATGTTTCACAAAGAACTTTAACTTATATTTTATTTGATCCTCCCCAAAGAAGAGTTTCCTGAATATTAAAGTTCTAAGACTCAAGAATACAATACCTAAGGGAAACCCCACCTTGGTAGGCTTGCTGCTGTTGTTATTTTATAAGGTACAAACAGCTATCCTGTCTACGAAGGTGAAGAACAGTTCCCTCTGGAGGCAGAAGGATGGTTTGCTCTAGAGTAGACTCTAAATTATTTGAAGTCTTTGAAACTTTGTGAGAACACTGAATTCATATCTATAATGTAAGGCAGAGACTCCCAATTTTTGGGACATTTCTATGCCCTATTTTTAATCTCCTCCCCACCTTGGTCCTAACAGTATTATAGGGTATATTTTTTAAAACAGTAATTTAAACCAATTTAATTTTGAAAATGATAAGACCATCTAAGATTACTGGAGATGGCTAATGGATCCCAAAACAAGGATTGAGACTTGTGCTGAAACCTTAATCTTATACCCAGAAACATTACCAACTGACAATTGTTAATAAAAAGTTTAAAATGGGGACAAAATTCAATTATTCAAAAATTTATTCAACAAACATTTACTAAGCACCCACTATGCACAAGTCACTGTGCTAACTACTGAAGTTCTCAAAGATCACTGTGTTAGCCAGGGTAGGTTAACTACTGTAGATGTAACAAATGATCCCCAAATCTCAGTGACTTAAACAGTAAAAAGTTATTTCTTCGTGCAAAGGCCCATTCAGATGTTCCTGGCAGCTCTCCTGGGCAGCTCTCCTCCAAATGGGAACTCAGGGACCCAGACTCTTTTTCCGTCTACTGGACCCACCATTCTCCAGAGCCTCAAAATCATCCACTGGATATTCTGCATCTGGTTGGCAACAAGGGAAGACAGAGTGAACAGAGAAACTGCTGAAATGTTTTGGGGGCCAGGTTTAGAAATAGCATATGTCACCTCCACCTACATTCCATGGACCAGAACTCAGACACATAGTTCCAACTTTACTGCACAGGAGACTGGGGAATGTAATCTTTCTAAGGGTCCAATAAAACGAAGTGGATTTGATGAACATCTAGCCAGTTTCTGCCTCAATCACATGCTCCATTGTTTCCCAAACTTCAATCATTCTCAAACCACCTTTGTAGCTTGAGAGATATTAACAACATAGGAGCACCAACTGAAACTTACCTCTAATCAGAAACATTGAATGAGAATTGAAATGGAAATAATTTAACACTAAATTACTGGAGTTAATAGATAGTAGTAGTCCTAACATTTTAGATCCTAGGAACCTTCTTTTCACTAATTATTTGATTGTTAAATCATACAAGTTTTTAGAATTAGTATTTCTACAAATAACGAAACAGAAAACTAGAGAGGTGAAGTAACTTAACCAAGGACTCATAGTTAATAAATGGAAGAGCTAGAACAAGAGCCTACTAACATTTGATTAATAAACATTTATTTGAAATATAAAGATTCATTTTATCACTCTATATTTGATTCAGAGTCCCTGGGTGGTGCAAACAGTTAGGAGCTTGGCTACTGACTGAAAGATTGGCTGTTTTCACCCACCCAGGGGTGCCTTCGAAGAAAGGCCTAGTGATCTGCTTCCAAAAGTTCACAGCCATGAAAACCCTATGGAGCGCAGTTCTTCTACTCTACAAAACATGGGGTCACCATGAGTCAGGATTGATTCAACTGCTACTGGTAGGTATATTTGATCCAACTAATGGCTGAAGTTGGTCACAGTTACCCAAATGCCAGGCCCCTATGAACACACAGTGGCAGGGAAATCAAAGAGATATAGTGATACTCTTGGTTAGGTTTCTATAAATCTAGAAAAGAATTACCAAAAAAATATAATAATAATAATAAATAAAAGAAACCCCTCAGAATAGCCTTGACATTTCTGAAAAAGAAAAATGCATTCTAAGGCTGCCTACAGTAATTAAGGCAATGTAGTACTGGTAAATGAATTGACAGTCACACCGATGAAGTAGAAAATAATCGAGAAATAGATGCAAATACATATGAGAATTCCATATTTGATGAAGTTATCATTTCGTATCAGTGGGGAAGAGGTAGATTCTTCATTAAAATGTATTGAGACAACTTGATAGCCATAGGAAAATCATTACCATAATTCATCAATTCAAAAAAGCTTATTTTTTCCACATTTAATATTCCTGAAATAAAGATGTGTATTACAAACGAAATGCCATAGGTTAATTGGAGCATTTTTTCCTTATAAACACAGTGACTTATAAAATAATTTTGAATCTTATAACCAATGGTGTCTTAGATTTGATGAAGTATTATAAGTTGGATCCCTATCTTATTGCTTACTTCCAAATAAATATCAGAAGGATTAAAAAATTTTTAAGGTAAGACAAGGAACTATAAATGTCGTAAAGGATTGATAAATTCATCTTAACACAGCAAAAAACAAAAAAAAAATTCCACCTAACATCAAAGATTAATGAAAATCTGCATGTGTTGGGGGATGATATTTGCAACACACGTGTTAGGCAGCCTCTAAGATGAACCCCCAATGACCCCTGCCTCCTAGGATTCACACCCAGTGTAACCCTTCCCCTTGATTGTGGGCTGGACTTACTGACCCACTTCTATTGAATAAAAATACAGCAGATGTGAGGGGATGTCACTTCTGAGATTAGATATGAAAAAGACTGTCACTTCCTTCCATCTTGTTTTCTCTCTTTCATTGTCTCTCACTCTCTCCAGGATCGTTCACCCTGGGGAAGGTCAGTTGCCATGGTGTGAGGCAGCCCTGTAGAGAGGCCCATGTGGTGAGGGACCATGGCCTGCCAACAACCATGTCAGTGAGCTTGATGCAGATCTCCCCTAGTCGAGCCTTCAGATGAGACAGCTGCTCTGGTTGGCAGCTAGACGTGAATCTCATAAAGAGATCATGAATCAGAAGCACAAACCTAAGCCACTACCAATTCCTGACCCAAGAAACTGTGAGATAGTAAGTGTTGTTCTCAGCTGCTAAATTTGGGGGGTAATTAGTTAGGCAGCAATAGATAGTGATACAATGTATGAGTAGCAATATGTGCAGTGATTAAGACCTGGAGTGCTGAAGCCAAACTGTTTGGATTTAAATCCTAATCCTGCCACGTACTAGCTGTGTGACTCCATGAAATTTGTTTAAGCTCTCTGTACATCAGTTTGTTCATCTACAACATGGATACTACCTGGCTCAGAGCTGTGAGGATACATGTAAATCCTTTAGAACAATGCCTGTCATATAATAAGTGCTCAATCACTGTTCGCTATTAGTATGTGAAAAACAAAGGGCTAACTTCCTTAACATACAAAGGGCTCCTACAGTCAATAAAAAAGACTAGCGTCTTAGTTATCTAGTGCTGCTATAACAGAAATATCACAAGTCGATGGTTTTAACAAAGAGAAGTTTATTTCCTCACAGTAAAGTAGGCTAAAAGTCCAAATTCAGAGTGTCAGCTCCAGGAGAAGGCTTTCTCTCTCTGTCGGCCTTCTCATCAATGTTCCTCCAGACTAGGAGCTTCCCCGTGCAGGGAACCCGGGTCCAAAGGACACGTTCTGCTGCCGGTACTGCTTTCTTGGTGGTATGAGGTCCCCCACTCTCTTCTTGCTTCCTTTTCCTTTTATCTCTTGTAAGATAAAAGATGGTGCAGGCCACACCCTAGGGAAACTCCTTTTACATTGGATCAAGGATGTGACCTTAGTAAGGGTGTTACAATCCCACCCTAATCCTCTTTAACATAAAATTACAATCACAAAATGGAAGACAACCACCCAATACTGGGAACATGGTCCAGCCAAATTGATACACGCATTTTTCGGGGGACATAATTCAATCCATGACAACCAGCAATATAGAAAGTAGACAAAGAACACAGTTTACAGAAAAGGAAATATAAACAAATAGCTTTTAAATACAGAAGGGATGTTTTTAAACTTTACTCAAAATAGGAGAAATGCTAAAAACAATTACAATGAACATCGTTCTTTACTTACCAGTTTTGCAAAGATCAAAGCATTTGGTAACACACTGTTGAACGAGATGTGAGAAACAAGCACTCTCCTTCTTTGTTGACAGAAGTGTAAATTGGTACAGCACCCAGGACAAGCAATTTCACAACATCTATGAAGATTTCAAACTTACTTCCTCTTTGACCCATCAATTCCACTTCCAGAAACTTATCATACAGATATACTTGTGCACATTTGTAAAAATGAATAATAATAGCTACCACTTCTATAGTACTTACTACATTCTGGGCACTATTTTAAGTGTTTTACATACACTATCTCATTTAATCCTCATAATAACCCCATGAAGTAGGTACCATTATGAACCCCAGTTTATAGATGAGGAAATTGAGGCATAGAGATAGCACATAACAACAGTGAGATTCAAACCCCGATAGTCTGGCTGAGTTTGTGCCCTTAGCTACCACACTTTGAGGTCTCTCTGCACATGAGGATATTCACTGTAGATTTGTTGGTAACAGTGAAATATGGGGATCCACTCAGTCTCATCTTTGCAGCCACTAAAAAGACAAGGCATATCTCTCTCTATTGATATTAATATTCACCACAATATATTGTTGAATGAGAAAAATAAGAGCAATGAGTATAGTCTGCTTTCATTTGTGTGGCTATTTTTTTAAGACTATATACATATGTGGTTATAAATATATAGAATACCTCTAAGGAGATACATAAGAAATTGGTCAAGGCATGCCACAAGGCAGGGGTGCTGAGTGGCTGATACACCATATGCATCTATTGTCTATTTTTATTCAATTAATTAATACCCAATAAATATTATAGAATAATGCAAAGGACTTCACAGGACTAACCATCCCCAGGCAGTCATACACCAGTTTCTATAATGTCTACATTTTTTTTAAATATTAGTAACATTTTGAAAGCATTTTCTATTTTTACTGCCTATTTTGTTTTCATTTGACGTTACTTTATGGGTATGACTTAAATCTGAGACAATAGCATCGCCCAAAGCAGCCCCCTCTTCACCACTCCAAAACATACACATACACACACACACACACACACACACTCCTATGATCTGGAAATCCTTAGGCCAGGCCTGAATAAAATCAGGCTACCAACAATGCAAATTTTAATAACATGGGAATTCACAACAGCCCTCATCTTGTATTTCTCTAAACTATAAATATTGCCCAGTGACCCAGGAAAGTATGACTCTAACATTTTAGACTGTCAAGAGGATAGCTGAAAAGTTTCTGAAATGGTAACAAAATTTTTCTAATAGGATGTTGGTTTTTCAATCTCTTGGTAAGCCTATCCCAGGATCTACAACCCTTACTATAAGATATGATTACTCTAAAACAGCCTGAAGGGAGCAGAGGCAGAAGGGAAGAGAGAAGGCAAGAGATCATTTAAACATTCTCAGCAAATTTCATTTATCTTCTATAAATTGCATATACATACACACACACAGTTTATCAAAATACAATAGCTCAACCATTACTCATTTTTGTACCTTTATCACAGCACTTACCATATTGCATTAAAACCTGATTACACATCTATCGCCCCAATGAAACCATAACTTCTTAAGGGCAGGGGTAGTTCTTGATTCATCTTTGACTACCCAGGGTTTAGCATAGTGCTTGAACATAATAAGTGTTCTACGAATGAATGAAGAAAGGAAGGAATGAACGAACGAACAAATGAAGGATTTCTCTACAACTAAACTGAGTTGTAATGACGCATTCACAATGTGAATTATATCTCAATTTAAAAAATAATGCATTCACAGAGGTAGGAAATGAGGTATGGTATTTGTAGGAGAGAATGAGATTTGCAAGTGTAATTGAAAGTTGATATTTACATTCTGGATTTTCTCTGCTCTTGAGATCCTGTTTCAGGGCTTACTCATCTTTGGTCCAAGGGAAAACAAACCAAGCAGGCAATTGCTATAGCCCCAGCTGCTGGAAGTACTAAGAAGAACCTGGTGATTCTTCACTTTCAGCCTTCAGGGGATGAGAAGGGACAGAGATTCAAGCCAACTGGGCAGAGGTAAATGAATGAATACTAACTAGGTTTCCGCACCCCAGCCCGTGGCAAGTTACCAGCTGTGCCTTTAATTTAGCCCTTTGTCTTCCCTAGAAAGGCCAAAGCCATTGTGCTTGAAAAAAGCCTCCTCTAGCAAGCTGTTCAAGAGCAGAGAAGGAAATTATGAGGGATAAGAGAGATGGCATTTATTAAAGGAAAATAATATTCTCAAGATGAGATGAAGGGATGCTATATGAGAAGAAAAAAATACATGAGTATATTTGGTCATTTGACTGCCCTTTGTCAGCTGATTAAAAATCCAGCTCAAAGGACTATTGGGATATATTTTAAAGGTTACAATCTTGTTCTTATCGATAAGAGATAATATCAACCATGGAGATAGCTCGGTGAGAGAGAAAAATGAGCGAGTTCTGAAGAGAAGCACCCCACAGAGCCAAACCCCAAGAGGAGCCATCACAGGTGATCAAAATCGATGTTCACTTAAGCCTTTCATGTTTTCCACTTGGCAGAAAAAAAAAAGATAGAGACAGTAAATTATTACTGGTTTGCTATTTGATTTGGGAAAGAAGCAGGTTTAAACAAAACAGACAATGCATGTAAAGCACTTAGCACAGTGCTTGAAGCATAGCATGTGCTCAATAAAAGTTAGCTATCTTGTTTTATTCTTATTAGTAGTATTAACTCCAATAAAAATATGAAGAGAGCCGACTCTGACTTCAGCCGCAAACAAAGAAAAGAGCACTGGGCTGGAAATTGTTGTTGTTGGGTGCCATCGAGTCAATTCTGACTCATAGTGACCCCATGTGTTACAGAGTATAACTGCCCATAGGGTTTCCTAGGCTGTAATCTTTACAGAAGCAGATCAGTCACAATTGTAGTCCTGGCTTTGCCACTGTCTGTGTGACCTGAGCAAGTCACTTCTCCTCTTGGGAACTCAGTTTCCCCATGAGTAAAAGGGAGAGGCTGGGCTAAATCATATATGAGGTCCTTTCATATTCCTAGAATCTATATAAACAAACAACCTAAATAAATAAAAAATCCATAGCTCCCTTGCCCTGCCGGGAACCCTAAGGGCTGCTAAGAAGAGTTGCATCAGGTTGCGTGCCTCCACAAAACTGCTCCACGGCATTCTGCAATCCTCTTCAACAAAGGCAGGGACAAACTGAAAAAGCAACAAGTGGGACAGTGTTGACACCAGATCTTGGGCTGTCAATCCTTTCCATAAATCAGCTCTGACAAGAAGAGCAGCCGCAGATCCACCTGAATTCCAAATAGCAATGGAAACAACATTAATTGACCCTGAAGAATGTGGCCAATGGATTTCCTGTCTCTATAGAAAATGAACCCATTTAGATGGAGGTTTCATGTGCATATAAAGGTCTAACTTGTTAGCATATAACATTTTGGTCTTAATGCTGTTCTCCAAAGAGCTAATACATAGCCACTGTGGAAAACAGTTTGGTGGTTGCTCATGAAGTTGAAAATAGAACTACCATATGACCCAGCAATCCCAATCCTAGGTATATAACTAGAAGTAAAGGCAGGAACACAAAGAGAAACCTGAACAGTGTTGTTCATTAAAGTACTTTTCACAATAGCCCAAAGGTAGAAACAATGGAAATGGCCATCAACAGAAGAATGGATAAACAAATTGTGGTATATACATACAATGGAATATTATACAGCCATAAAGAGAATTGAAGTTCTGATGCATGTCACAACATGGATGAAACTTGAAAACATGCTTACCAAATAAGTCCGTTGCAAAAGGATAAATACTGTATGATCTCATTTATATGAAATACACAAATATATAGAAACAAAAGATTATTAATGTTTACCAGGGGTAGGAGGGAAGGGGAAAGAGGGAGTTTTTGTTTGGGGGACATTGAATTTATCTTAATGGTGGTAGACTATTTTTGAAAAGGAGAGCGATAAAGGTAGCACAGATGAAAAATATAAGAAAGGTCATGAATTGTAAACGTGGAAGTTGCTATACTGGCAAATGTTTTAGTGTGTATATTTTCACCACAATTTTTAAAAAAAGAGTTAATATAGCCCAACCGGGAATTACCAATCCACAAGCACCCTAGACACGAGGAGGGAGCTATATGGCCCTGTCCTGGCTCTGATGCTAGTTTGTGGGGTCACCTTGGCCACATTTCTTTAAGCTATCTGTGTCAGTGTCCTAACTGGAACATGGAAATCATCGTTCTTCCACCTAACCCAGAAGGAGGTTGTGAGCTAAAATGAAGTAACATTGTGAAACTACTTCAAAGACCATAACAGTTACACAAATGTGTTCTATCTCCATGTGTCTAGAATGCATATGTATGACTCATCCCATTAGGAAATTAATGGAGCCTCCATGAATGTAATTATGTATTATTCTTCAAATAGTGTTTGATGCACAGCATCACTGCTTTCTATATATCACTGACAATCAGATGATTGCGATTTCACATAAGCATTCATAGTCGTTTGGAAAAAAAGTTTTATCACTCAAGGATTAAAGCAAGACCCTTGTCACTGTGAGGAAATTCATTTATATCTCTATTTGAAAGCTACTTTTAAATAATCATAAAAAGAAATGGGTGACAGAGCTCTTCCAGGCAACTTGGCGCTATAGACAGAAGCACCATGCCAACCATCCACAGCAAAGACCCAAAAAACTAAGTAAAAAAGAGACAAATGTCAGTCCTGAAACCATAAGCATCAAGTGAAGAGATAAAGAACTCAGCCAAGCACCGAATGGAATAAGAAACTAACAGAGATCAGAGGGCGAGGAGAGATACATGCAGAGGTCCCCTATCAGCTAACGCAGCACAGATCCACCATCTTGGACTCCTATCAGATATCAGTGAACAGGAGGTACGAGAAAGCAGCTTCACAGAGATTCCAGCAGGAGACAGAACAACTGGTAACCAGCAATATATGCTTTCCCACCCACCAATGTTCTTGACCCCCACTCGGCCTCCTTTGCTTTCTGCAGCCACAGTCACCCCAGTGCTGCTTGGATTCCACCCGCCTGCACTGGCTGGCTCCCTGAGTGCCATCTGCTGGCTGCTGGTGTTGCTTTTTTCCGCTTCTATAGATTTCTTCCTTACCTCTCCACACCGCCCCCTCCTTTCTCTCAAATACCTGGCTCCATGTGCCATCTTTGCTTCTTCCTGAAAGGCTGCAAAACACTGATCAACTGTGAAACTGCTTCCCAGACCGTGCTGCCGTGCTGGTGGGACACCCAAGGCTTTTTGTTTGTTTGCTTGTTCTGATTTGTCCTGTTTTGATTTGTTTGTTTTCTTTTTCTTTTCTTGGCTTGGGAGACCCTTCTGCCAGGTAGTACTATGTGGCTTGGGGCTACTCCCTTACTCTGCACAGATGCGCAGTGGGACCCCAGAGGGCATTTATTTTTTCTTTTGTTTTTTTTGTTTCTTTGTTTTGTTTTCTTCTCGCTCTTTTTCCCTTTTTGTCTTCATTTCTCAGTTTCTCATCTCTCTATACTTACCTTCTCTACCTGTCTCCTGAATACCTGGTGCTGTGTGACACCTCTAACCCTTCTAGCCTCGCTGTACTTCATGGTTTGGGAGCAACTTCCTCAGTCCTCGCAGCTGCACCAGTGGGATCCATGGGGGCTTTTCTTTTTTTTCTTTACTAATTTTCATTTACTCTTTTTTTTCCTTTTACCTTTTTCCTTTTTGTTTTTTCTCCATTTCTCATTCTTTCATCTCTCCACTCCAATGGCAAGCTCCCTTAGCACTCTTTGTTTGTTTGTGTTTATGTTTTTGGCTCCTGTTCCTCTCTCTTCTCTCTCCTATTTCCCATACCCATGTTAGCTCCACACATAACAATCTCCCCCCTCCTTCCTACCTACCTTCACAGTGAGTGGAACATCACACCTCCAAGCAGCACAGGCACAGCCTAATGGCACCTGCCCTGCACTGATTCCTGGCCCACCCTGTCGAACCTAATACGTACCACAAACAACCCATCCCAGCAACTCCCCGTTAGCTGGACCTGCTGTGCTGTACCATACCTGAGCAAATGACCCTGCCCATTGGAGAAGGAGATGAAAATTATCGTGCCTACACACAAGCAAACAACAAAGAACGCATAGCCAGCCTGCTCAGACATAACCAAATAAAACAAAAAAAAAGGATGAAATGAACAAATCTACAATCAATAAAGGAGGACAATAACTACTGAATGTCCTGAAGACAATAGACAATATCAAAACATTTACAAAAACAGGACAGGATGGTTCAAGTAGACATCCAAAATAAAACACCAGATGATTTTCTAGTAGAAGAAAAGGCACTTGAAATACCTGATAGGGAATTCAAGTCTCTGATAATCCGACCTATCCAAGAATTGAAGCAAAAAGCAGATGAAAATGAGGAAAAAAACAGACAAATTAATGGAAAAGGCAGACAAGTTCATGGAAAATACAGACAAAAAAATGGAAGAATTCAGGAAAACAGTACAGGAACAAAATGCTAAAATAAATTGACAATTAGAAATCATACAAAAACAACAATTAGAAATTCAAAAGATAAAAAACAAGATTTCAGAAATGGACAGTGTCATAGAAGGGCTGAGGAGCAGGACTGAAACGATGGAAGACAGGATCAGCAAAATTGAAGACAAATAGTTGGATACTACTCTGTTTGAGGAAAAATCAGAAAAAAAGAAGAAACACTGAGAATTATGTGGGACACAATCAAAAGCAAAAATTTGTGAGTGATCAGAGCTCCAGAACAGGCGGAGAAAACAGAAAACACAGAAAAGATCATTGAAGAACTGCTGACAGGAAATTTCCCCAATATCATGAACGATGGAAAGCTCACCATCCAAGAAGCTCAACGAACCCCATATAGGATACACCCAAAAGGAAAATCATCAAGGCATATCATAATCACACTCGCTAAAACCAAAGACAAACAAAGAATCCTGAAAAAAACTTAAGAAAAACAAAAAGTCACATACAGAGGAGAAACAATAAGACTAAGCTTGGATTATTCAGCAGGAACCATGCAGGCAAGAAGGCAATGGGATGACATATATAAAACCTTGAAAGAAAAAAATTGCCAGCCAAGAATAATATATCCTGAAAAACTTGTTCAAATATGATGGTGAAATTAGGTCATTTCCAGATAAACAGAAATTAAGGGACTATGTAAAAACCAAACCAAAATTACAAGACTTATTAAAGGGAGTCCTTTGATCTGAGAACAAACAACATCAGACCACAGGCTGAATATAGGACACAGGATTGTACTAGCCAGATACCAACCTAGGAAATGAACTCTTAAGGACTATACAAAACCAAAAGAATTACAACAGGGAACCAGAGAGGTTAATCTGTAGATGACAACAGTATCAGAACAATAAAAGAGGGAATAAAAGGTGTAGATATAGAACCTTCTAATGGAGAGGAAGGCAAGGCGATACTAAGTAATAATAGACTGGTTCAAACCTAGAAAAATAAGCATAAATTCAATGTAAACACAAAGAAAGTCAACAAACCTACTCATCAAAATAAAGAAGAAAAACATAAACTCTCAGTAAAAACAAAAGCAATTTAAAAAAATCCACAACAAAAGGAATTCAGCACAGGAGAGTAAGAAGAACAAAGAAAAAGCCAGGACCACAAAAAAAAGCACTACAAAATGACAGCAAAAAATTCACACCTATCAATAATTACACTGAATGTAAATGGACTAAATGCACCCATAAAGAGACAGAGAGTGACAGAATGCATAAAAAACAGGATCCATCAATATGCTATCTACAAGAGAAACACACCTTAGAAACAAAGACGTAAACTTATTAAAAATCAAAGGATGGAAAAAATATATCAAGCAAACACCTACCAAAAAAGAGCAAGAGTGGCAATACTAAACTCAGATAAAATAAACTTTAAAACAAAATCCACCATAAAAGACAAAGAATGGCACTATATCATGATTAAAGAGATGATCCATCATGAAGACATAACCATAATAAACATCTACGCACTCAATGACAGGGCTCCCAAATACATAAAACAAACTCTAATGGCACTGAAAAGAGAAGTTGACAGTTCCACAATAATAGTAGGAGACTTCAACACACCACTCTTGGTAAAGGACAAAACACATAGAAAGAAACTCAACAAAGATACAGAAGACCTAAAGGGCACAGTCAGCCAACCTGACCTCATAGAGATATATAGAACACTTCACCCAACAGCTGCAAAGTACACATTCTTTTCCAACACACATGGAACATTCTCCAGAATAGACCACATCTTGGGCCACAGAGCAACCCTCAACAACATCCAAAACGATGAGATATCACAAAGTATCTTCTCTGACCACAACGCCATCAGGGTAGAAATTAACAACAGGAACAGCAAGGAAAAAAATCAATTACATGGAAACTGGATAACACCCTGCTTACAAACCACTGGGTAATAGAAGAAATCAGAGATGGAGTCAAAAAATTTCTAGAATTAAATGAGAATGAAAACACATCTAACCAAAACCTTTGGGACACAGCAAAGGCAGTCCTCAAAGGACAATTTATAGCAACAGATGCACACATCAAAAAAGAAGAAAGGGACAAAATCAAAACATTAACTACAGAACTCAAACAAATAGAAAGAGAATAGCAAAAAAAGTCCACAGCCACTAGAAGAAAGGAAATAACAAAGATCGGAGTAGAAATAAATGAAATAGAGAATAGAAAAACAATAGCAAGAATCAACAAAACCAAAAGTTGGTTCTTTAAAAGGATCAACAAAATCGACAAACCACTGTCCAGACTGACAAAAGAAAAACAGGAGAGGACACAAATAACATAAATAAGAAATGAAATGAGGGACATTACAACAGACTCAAACAAAATAAAAAGGATCATAACAGAGTATTATGAAAAACTATACTCCAACAAATTTGAAAACCTAGAGGAAATGGATAAATTTCTAGAAACACAGTACCTACCCAAACTATCACAAAATGATGTTTAAAATCTGAACAGACCCATAACAAGAGAAGAGATTGAAAAGGAAATAAAAAAAAAAAAAAACTCCCAACAAAAAAAAAGCCCTGGCCCAGATGGCTTCACTGGAGAATTCTACCAAATATTCAGAGAAGAGCTTATACCAGTACTACTCAAATATTTCAGAACATAGAAAAGGAAGGGATACTTCTGAACTCATTTTATGAAGCCAGCATAACCCTGATACCAAAACCAGGCAAAGACGCCACAAAAAAGAATATTACAGACAAATGTCTATCATGAATATAGATCAAAAATTCTCAACAAAATTCTAGCCAATATAATTCAGCATCATATCAAAAAAATAATATACCATGATCAAGTAGGATTCATACCAGGTATGCAAGGATGGTTCAACATTAGAAAATCAATCAACGTAATCCACCACAAAAATAAAAGGAAAGAAAAGAATCACATGATCATCTCAACTGATGCAGAAAAGGCATTTGACAAAGTCCAACGCCCATTCCTGACAAAAACTCTAAATAAAATAGGTATAGAAGGGAAATTTCTCAACATAGTAAAGGTCATCTATGCAAAACCAACAGCCAACATTGCTCTTTTTATTTATTTATTTACTTTTATTTTTCCCATACAAAAATTTATACATACACTGTTATGCTACCCTAATTGCTCTCCGCATACTGTGACAGCACACTCCTCCTTTCCACCCGATTTCCCATGTCCATTCAACCAGCTCCTAACCCTCTCTGCCTTCCAATCTTACCTCTGGACAGAAGCTTCCCGTTTAGTCTCTTGTATCTCCTTGAGCTAAGAGGCACACTCCTCATGAGTACTCACGAGTATCACTTTATGTCCCACAGTCCAGTCCAATCCCTAACTGTTGGCCTTGGATATTGTTTTAGTTCTGGGCTGATAGAGAATCCAGGGGCCATTCCTTCCAGGGTTCCTTCAGTCTCAGTCAGACCATTAAGTCTGGTCTTCTTACTAGAATTTGATTTCTGCATCCCACCTTTCTCCTGCTCCATCTGGGACTCTCTATTGTGTTCCCTGTCAGGGCGGTCATTGGTGATAGCCCAGAACCATCTAGTTCTTCTGGTCTCAGGCTGATGCAGTCTCTGGTTTATGCGGCCCTTTCTGTCTCTCGGGCTAATACTTTCCTTGTGTTTTTGCTGTTCTTCATTCTCCTTTACTCCAGGTGGTGGGGACCAATTGATGCATCTTAGATGGCCACTAGCAAGCTTTTAAGACCTCAGACACCACTCACCAAAGTAGGATGAAGAACATTTTCTTAATAAGCTTTGTTATGCCAATTGACATAGATGTCCTCTGAAAGCATGCTCTCCAGACCCCTACCCCTGCTACTCTGTCCCTCAAAGTGTTTGACTGTATTCAGGAAACTTCTTAGCTTTGGTTTAGTCCAGTTGTGCTGACTTCCCCTGTAGTGTGTGCTGTCCTTCTGTTTACCTAAGATAATTCTTATCTACTATCTGGTTAATAAATAACCCTCACCCTCCCTCCCCACCCTTGTAACCATCAAAGAATGTTTTCTTCTGTATTTAAACCTTTTCTTGAGATCTTATAATAGTGGTCTTATACAATATTTGCCTTCTGTGACTGATTAAATTCACTCAGCATAATGCCCTCCAGATTCCTCCATGTTATGTTTCACAGCTTCATTGTTGTTCATTATTGTTCCATAGTATTCCATTGTGTGGATATACTATAATTTGTTTATCCATTCGCCCATTGATGAGCACCTAGGTTCTTTCCATCTTTTTGCTATTGTGAACAGTGCTGCAATGAACATGGGTATGCATATATCTATTTATGTGACGGCTCTTATTTCTCTAAGATATATTCCAAGGAGCGGGATAGCCAGATTGTGTGGTACTTCTTTTTTTAGCTTTTTAAGGAAGCACCAAATCGATTTCCAAAGTGGTTGTACCATTTTACATTCCAATTTAACAGTGTATAAGTGTTCCAGTCTCTCCACAACCTCTCCAGCATTTATTATTTTGTGTTTTTTGATTAATGCTAGCCTTGTTGGGGTGAGATGATATCTCACAGTAGTTTTTTTATTTTTTATATTGTACTTTAGATGAAGGTTTACAGAACAAATAGTTTCTCATTTAACAGTCAGTACACATATTGTTTTATGACATTGGTTAACAACCCCATGACATGTCAACACTCTCCCTTCTTGATCTTGGAGGACTTTTTTTTGGTGAAAATATACATAGCCAAAGTTACACCATTTCAAAAGTTTCTACATGTAAAATTCACTGACTTCGATTACATTCTTCCAGTTGTGCTGCTATTTTCACTATCCTTTTCCAAATTATTCCATCACCATTATCTTCAACTCACTGCCCCCAGGCTTCCCATGAAAACTTTTGAGTTGCTATTGTCAGTTTGAGCTCACATAGATAATTCTTTTTTTTTTTTTTTTGTACCTTAGATGAAGGTTTGCAGAACAAATAGTTTCTCATTAAACAGTCTACATATTGCCCTACGACAATGGTTAACAACACCACGACAAGTCAACACTCTCCCTTCTCAACCTTGGATTCCCTTTCACCAGCTTTCCTGCCCCCTCCTGCCCTCTAGTCCTTGTCCCTGGACTGCTGTGCCTAAATAGTCCCGTTTTGTTTTATCAGGCTGCCCAATCCCCAGCTGACTGGTGAACTTCCGGAGTGATTTCACCACTGAGCTAAAAGTGTGTCTGGGGGCCATACTTTTGGGGTTTCTCCAGTCTCTGTCAGGCCGGTCAATCTGGTCTTTTTTTGTGAGTTAGAATTGTGTTCTACATCCTTTTCCAGCCCTGTCTAGGACCCTCTATTGTGATCCTGGTCAGAGCAGTCAGTGGTGGTAGCCGGGCACCATCTAGCTGTACTGGACTCAGTCTGGTGGAGGCCTTGGTAGCTGTGGTCCATTAGTCCTTTGGACTAATCTTTTCATTGTATTTGTTCTCTTCATTCTCCCTTGCTCCCGAAGGGGTGAGACCAGTGGACAATCTTAGATGGATGATCACAGGTTTTAAGACCCCAGACACTAGTCACCAAGGTAGAATGTAGAACATTGTCTTTATGAACTGTTATGCCAGTTGAGCTAGATGTACCCCGAGACTGTGGTCCCCACAACCCTCTGCCCAGAAATTCAGTCCCTCAGGGAGTTTGGAAGTGTCTATGGAGATTCCATACCTTTCCTTGTACAAGCTGTGCTGGCTTCCCCAGTATTGTGTACTGTCTTACCCTTCACCCAAGTTACCACATATCTAAATGTTTAGTTACCCCCCAACCCCTCCCATCCCTCGTAACTGAGAAAGATTGTTTCTTTTTGGGTGTAAACTTTTACGTGCGTTTTTACAGTAGAAGTCTCATACAATATTTGTCCTTTTGTGATTGACTTATTTCACTCAGCATAATGTCCTCCAGTTTCACCCATGTTATGAGTTGCTTCACAGATTCATCATGGTTCTTTATGGTTGCATAATACTCCATTGTGTGTATGTACCATAGTTTGTATATTCATTCATCTGTTGATGGGCATCTAGGTTGTTTCCATCTTTTTGCTATTGTGAATAGTGCTGCAATGAATATGGGTGTGCATATGTCTATTCATGGATGGCTCTTATTTCTCTAGGATATATTCCTAGGAGTGGGATTGCATTTTGTAGTGCTTTTTTTTTTTGTGGTGCTGACGTTTTCTTTGTTCCTCTTGCTCTCCTGTGTTGCGTTCCTTTTGTTTGTGGATTTTTTTTTCATTGCTTTTGTTTTTGTAGGTTTTGTTTTTACTGAGGCTTTATGTTTTTCTTCTTTATTTTGATAAGTAGGTTTGTTAACTTTCTTTGTGGTTACCTTGAAATTTACCCTTATCTTCCTAGATTTGAACCGGTCTATTATTACTTGGTATCACCTTGCCATCTTCTCCATTAGAAGGTTCTATACCTACACCATTTAGTCCCTCTTTTATTGTTCTGATACTGCTGTCATCTACAGATTAACCTCTCTGGTTCCCTGTTGTAATTCTTTTGGTTTTGTATAGTCCTTAAGAGTTCATTTCCTAGGTTGGTATCTGGCTAGTACAATCCTGTGTCCTATATTCAGCCTGTGGTCTGATGTTGTTTGTTCTCAGATCGAAAGACTCCTTTTAATAAGTCTTGTAATTTTGGTTTGGTTTTTACATAGTCCCTTAATTTCTGTTTATCTGGAAATGACCCAATTTCACCATCATATTTGAATGAGAGTTTTGCAAGATACATTATTCTTGGCTGGTAATTTTTTTCTTTCAAGGTTTTATATATGTCATCTCATTGCCTTCTTGCCTGCATGGTTTCTGCCAAATAATCCAAGCTTAGTCTTATCGTTTCTCCTCTGTGTGTGACTTTTTGTTGTTCTCGAGCTGTTCTCAGGATTCTTTGTTTTTGGTTTTAGTGAGTGTGATTATGATATGCCTTGGTGATTTTCTTTTGGGGTGTATCCTATATGGGGTTCGTTGAGCTTCTTGGATGGTCAGCTTTTCATCTTCCATGATATTGGGGAAGTTTTCTGTCAGCAGTTCTTCAATGATCCTCTTTGCGTTGTTTTCTCCCCATTCTGGAACTCCGATCACTTGCAGATTTTTGCTTTTGATTATATCTCACATAATTCTCAGGGTTTCTTCATTTTTCTTTGTTCTTTTTTCTGATTTTTCCTCAAACAGAGTAGTATCCAAGTGTTTGTCTTCAGTTTCTCTGATCCTATTTTCCATTGTTTCAAACTTGCTCCTCAGCCTTTCTATGACACTGTCCATTTCTGAAATCTTGTTGTTTATCTTTTTGATTTCTATTTTTGTTTGTATGATTTCTTGTTGTGAATTTATTTTGACATTTTTTTCCTGTACTATTTTCCCCAATTTTTCCATTTTTTTGGTCTGTATTTTCCATGAATTTGTCTGCATTTCCATGAATTTGTCTATTTTTTCCTCATTTTTGTCTGCATTTTGCTTCAACTCTTAGATAATTCTGAATATTAGAGATTTGAATTCCCTATCAATTAGTTCTAGTGCCTTTTCTTCTACTGGAAAGTCATCTTGTGTTTTATTTTGGATGCCTACTGGAACCATCCTGTCCTGTTTTTGTAAATGTTTTGATATTGTCTGCTGTCTTTGGGGCATTCAGTGGTTGTTTTCCTCATTTATTGATTGTAGGTTTGTTTGTTTCATCCTGTGTTTTTGTTTTATTTGGTTATGTCTGAGCAGGCGGGCTGTGCATTCTTGGTTGTTTGCTCATCTGTGGGCACAATACTTTTCACCTCCTTCTCCAACGGGCAGGGTCAGTCACTCAGGTATGGTACTGAAGGTCAGGTCCAGCTGAAGGGGAGTTGCTGGGATGGTTTGTTTGTGGCACATACCAGGGCTGACAATGCAGACTGGGAATCAGTGCAGGGCAGGTTACAGTAGGCTGTGCCTGTGCTGTTTGTGAGTGTGATGTTCAGCGCATTCTGCCTGTAAGCAGGAAGGAGGTGGTAGATTGTGATGTGTGGAGCTAACATGGGTATGGGAAAGATGAGAGAGAGGAAGAGAGGAACTAGAGCCAAAAACACACACACAAACAAAAAAGAGTGCTAAGGGAGCTTGCTACTGGAGTGGAGAGATGAGAGACTGAGAAATGGGGAAAAAACAAAAATAAAAAAAAAGAAAAAGGGTAAAAGTATAAAAATGAATAAATCGAGAAACTGGAAATGAAGAAAGACAAAAAGGGAATAAGAGAGAGGAGAAAACAAAACAAAGAAACAAAACAAAAACAAAAAAAGAAATGCCCCCAGAGATGTCCCTGTGTGTCTGTGCAGAGTGAAGGAGTAGCTTCCCAGCTACACAGTACTGCCTGGCTAGAAGGGGCTCCCAAGCCGAGAAAAGAAAAAGAAAACAAGCAAATCAAAAGAGAACAAATCAGAGCGAACAAACAAACAAAAAAGCCCAGGGGTCCCACCAGTGTGGCAGCAGGGGCCGTGAAGCAGTTTAACAGTCGAGTGGTGTTTCCCAGCCTTTCAGGAAGAAGCAAAGATGGCACAGGGAGCCAGGTATTTGAAAGAAAGGAGTAGGGAGGTGGTGAGAGGTAAGGAAGAAATCTAAAGAAGCGGAAGAAGGCAACACCAACAGCCAACAAAAGGCACTCAGGGAGCCGGCCAGTGTGGACGGGTGCTTCCCAGACAAGAGACTGTGACTGCAGGAAACAGAGGAGGCTGAGTGGGGGTGAAGAAGGGTGGTGGGTGGGAAAGCTTATATCTCTGGTTACCGGTTGTTCTGTCTCCTGCTGGAAGCTCTGTGAAGCTGTTTTCTCGTACTCCCTGTTCACCGATCTCTGATAGGAGTTCAAGATGGCGAATCCGTACTGCAGTAGTTGATAGGGGACCTCTGCAAGTATCTCTCCTCGCTCTCTGTTCTTGGTCAGTTTATTACTCCATTCAGTGCTTGGCTGACTTCTTTATCTCATCATTTGATGCTTAGGGTTTCAGGACTGATGTGTGACTCTGTTTGACTTAGTTTTTCTGATCTTTGCTGTGGAGGGACGGCGTGGTGCTTCTGACTATAGCACCACGTTGCCTGGAAGTCCTCATTGTAGTTTTGATCTGCATTTCTCTAATGGCTAACAATCGTGAGCATTTCTTCATGTGTCTGTTAGCCACCTGAATATCTTCTTTGGCGAAATGCCTGTTCATATCCTTTGTCCATTTTTTAATTGGCTTATTTGTCTTTCTGTTGTTGAGGTTTTGCAGTATCTTGTAGATTTTAAAGATTAGACGCTGATCGGATTTGTCATAGCCAATATTTTTTACCAGTCTGTAGGTTGTGTTTTGATTCTTTTGGTGAAGTCTTTTGATGAGCATAAGTGTTTAATTTTTAGGAGCTCCCAGTTATCTAGTCTCTCTTCTGGTGCTTGTGCATTGTAACTTATGGTTCGTATTCTGTTTATGCCATGTATTAGGGCTCCTAGTGTTGTCCCTATTTTATCTTCCATGATCTTTATCGTTTTCGATTTTATATTTAAGTCTTTGATCCATTTTGAGTCAGTTTTTGTGCATGCTGTGAGGTATGGGTCTTGTTTCAGTTTTTTGCAGATGGATATCCAGTTATGCCAGCACCATTTGTTAAAGAGACTGCCCTTTCCCCCAATTAATGGACTTTGGGCCTTTGACAAATGTCAGCTGCTCATAGGTGGATGAATTTATGTCTGGATTCTTAATTCTGTTCTATGGGTCTACGTATCTGTTGTTATACCAGTACCAGGCTGTTTTGACTACTGTGGTGGTATAATAGGTTCTAAAATCAGGTAGTGTGAGGCCTCCCACTTTGTTCTTCTTGAATAATGCTTTACTTATTCAGGGACTCTTCCATTTTATTATGAAGTTGGTGATTTGTTTCTCCACCTCATTAAGAAAAAGCCGTTGAAATTTGGATCGGGATTGCATTGTATCTGTAGATCGCTTTGGGTCAAATTGACATATTCCCAATGTTGAGTCTACCTATCCATGAGCAAGGTATGTTTTTGCACTTATGCAGGTCTCTTTTGGTTTCTTGCAGTAATGTCATGTAGTTTTGATTGTATAAGTCTTTTACTTCTCTAGTTGTAAACTTATTACTGAGTATTTTATCTTCTTGGAGGCTATTGTAAATGGTATTATTTGGTGATTTCCTCTTCGAGGTTCTCTTTGTTGCTGTAAAGGAATCCAACTGGTTTTTGTATGTTTACCTTGTATCCTGAAACTTTGCTGAAATCTTCTATTAGTTCTGGTGGTTTTCTTGTGGATTCTTTGGGCTTTACAGTGTATAAAATCATATCATCTACAAATAGAGACACTTTGACTTCTTCTCTACCAGTTTGGATGCCCTTTATTTCTTTTTCTAGCCTAATTGCTCTGGCTGGGACCTCCAGCACAATGTTGAATAAGAGTGGTGATAAAGGGCTTCCTTGTCTGGTTCCCATTCTCAGGGAGAATGCTTTCAAAGTCTCTCCATTTAAGATAATGTTGGCTGTTGGCTTTGTATAAATGCCCTTAATTATATTGAGGAATTTCCCTTCTATTCCTATTTTGCTGAGAGTTTTTATCATGAATGTGTATTGGACTTTGTCAAATGCCTTTTCTGCATCGATTGATAAGATCATGTGATTCTTGTCTTTTGTTTTATTTATGTGATGGATTACATTCTTTTTCTAATGTTGAACCATCCCTGCATACCTAGTATAAATCCCACTTGATTGTGGTGAAATTTTTTTTTTTTTTTTGATATGTTGCTGAATTCTATTGGCTAGAATTTTGTTGAGGATTTTTGCATCAATGTTCATGAGAGATATTGGTCTGTAATTTTCTTTTTTGTGGTGTCTTAACCTGGTTTTGGTATCAGGGTTATGCTGGCTTCATAGAATGAGTTTGGGAGTATTCCATCCTTTTCTATGCTCTGAAATAGCTTTAGTAGTAGTGGTGTTAACTCTTCTCTGAAAGTTTGGTAGAATTCCTCAGTGAAGCCATCCAGGCCAGGGCTTTTTTCTTTTTGTTGTTGGGAGTTTTTTAATTAGCTTTTCAGTCTCTTCTTTTGTTATGGGTTTATTTAGTTGTTCTACCTCTGTTTGTGTTAGTTTAGGTAGGTAAAGAGTTTCTAGAAATTTGACCATTGCCTTGGTTTTCAAATTCCTTAGAATACAGTTTATCATAGTATTCTGTTATGATTCTTTTAATTTCAGTTGGGTCTGTTGTGATATCACCCATCTCATTTCTTATTCGGGTTATTTGCTTCCTCTCCTGTTTTTCTTTTCTCAGTTCAGCCAATGGTTTATCAGTTTTGTTGATCTTTTCAAAGAACCTACTTTTGGTCTTGTTAACTCTTTCAATTGTTTTTCTGTTCTCGATTTCATTTAATTGTGCTCTAATTCTAATTATTTCCTTTCTTCTGGCCCCTGAGGGCTTCTTTTGCTGCTCTCTTTCTACTTGTTCCAGTTGTAGGGTTAATGTTTCAATTATGGCCCTTTCTTCTTTTTGGATGTGTACATTTATTGCTATAAACTGGCCTTTGAGCACTGCTTTTGCTGTGTCCCAAAGATTCTGGTAGTATGTGTTTTCATTCTCATTTGATTCTATGAATTTCTTTATTCCATCCTTAATTTCTTCTATAACCCAGTAGTTTTTGAGCAAGGTGTTGTTCAGTTTCCATATGTCTGATTTTTTTTCCTTGCTTTTTTTGTTGTTGATTTCTACATTTATGGCTTTATGGTCAGAAAACATGCTTTGTAATATTTCGATGATTTGGATTTTGTTAAGGCTTGCTTTATGGCCTAATATGTGATCCATTCTGGAGAATGTTCCACGTGGGTTGGAAAAGAAATTATACTTGGCTGCTGTTGGGTGGAGTGTTTGGTATATGTCTATGAGATCAAGTTGGTTGATTGTAGCATTTAGCTCTTCCGTGTCTTTGTTGAGCTTCTTTCTGGAAGTTCTGTCCTTCACTGAAAGTGTTGTGTTGAAGTCTCCTACTACTATTGTGGAGCTGTCTATCTCTCTTTTCAGTGCTGTTAGAGTTTCGTTTATGTATTTTGGAGCCCTGTCATTGGGTGTGTAAATATTATAGTTATGTCCTCCTGGTGTATTGACCCTTTAATCATTATATAGTGTCCTTCCTTATCCTTTGCGGTGGTTTTTATTTTAAAGTCTACTTTGTCAGAGATTAATATTGACACTCCTGTTCTTTTTTGAGTGTTGCTTGCTTGATATATTTTTTCCATATTTTGAGTTTTAGTTTGTTTGTGTCTTTAAGTCTAAGATGTGTCTCTTGTAAGCAGCATATAGACAGATGGTGTTTTTTTATCCAATCTACCACTCTCTGTCTCTTTATTGGTGTATTTAGTCCATCTACATTCAGCGTAATTATTGATAGGTATGAGTTTAGTGCTGTCATTTTGATGTCTTTTTGTGTGTGTTGTTCACAGTTTCTTCGTTCCACTTAATTTTCTGTGCTGAGTCATTTTTCTTCCTGTATTTTCTTTTCATCTTTTTCATTGTAGTTGATTTTGTGTTTGCTGAGTCTTTATATTTTTCTACTTTTTTATTTTGACTTGTAGGGTTGTTAGTTTCCTTTGTGGTTACCTTAATATTTACCCCCATTTTTCTAAGTTTATACCTGTCTTTTATTTCTTTATATCGCCTTGATTTCCTCTCCATATGAAAAATCTATGTCTACATTTTTAAGTCCCTCTTTTTTGTTGTAGTGTTGTCATCTTTTACATACTGGCATCTGTTTCCCTATTTTCAGTGTTTTAGATTTGATTTACTTTTGTGACTTCCCTATCTGGGTTGATATCTGGTTGCTCTGTCCTGTGTTCTAGTCTTGGGTTATTATCTGATGTTACTGATTTTCTAACCAGAGGACTCCCTTTAGTATCTCTTGTAATTCTGGTTTGGTTTTTGCAAATTCCCTAAACTTCTGTTTATCTGGAAATGTCCTAATTTTGCCATCATATTTGAGAGACAGTTTTGCTGGATATATAATTCTTGGCTGGCAGTTTTTTTCCTTCAAGGCTTTATATCTGTCATCCCATTGCCTTCTTGCCTGCATGGTTTCTGCTGAGTAGTCCAAGTTTATTCTTATTGACTCTCGTTTGTACATGACTTTTCTTTTATCCCTAGCCACTCTTTGAATGCTCTATCTTTAGTTTTGGCAAGTTTGATTATAATATGTCTTGGTGACTTTCTTTTGGGATCCACCTTATGTGGGGTTTGATGAGCATCTTGGATAGATATCTTGTCATCATTCACGATATCAGGGAAGTTTTCTGCCAACAAATCTTCAACAATTCTCTCTGTAATTTCTGTTATCCACCCCCCCACCCCCTGCCCCGTTCTGGTATTCCAATCACTCAAAGGTTATTTCTCTTGATAGAGTCCCACATAATTCTTAGGTTTTCTTCATTTTTTTTATCCTTTTATCTGATTTTTCCTCAAATACATTGTTGTCAAGTGCTTTATCTTCAATCTTATTAATTCTGACTTCCATTGCCTCAATTCTGCTCCTCTTTCTGTTGTCTAATTCTGAAATTTGATTGTTAATCTTCTGGATTTCTGATTGTGGTCTCTCTTTGGATTCTTGCAGGCTGTTAAATTTGTCATCATGCTCTTCTCTAATCTTTTTAATTTCCTCTATTGCGTGTTCTGTGTTTTGATTAATTTACTTCCTAATTTCTTGAAGAGTTCTATATAGTAATTTTTTGTATTCTGCCTCTGGTAATTCCAGGAAATTTTCCTCCTCTGGAAAATTTCTAGATTCATTATTTTGGGAGCTTGCTGAAGCCATCGTAGATTGCCTCTTTATGCGATTTGATAATGACTGTTGTCTCCAAGCCCTCAATAAGTTATTGTATTTATTTATTTTATGTTTGTTTACTGTGTCCTAGCTTCTTGTTTTGTTTTGATATGCCCAAGTAGGCTGCTCGTATGAGCTAGTTTGATTATTGGCACCTTTGAAGCTCTAATGTCCTGTCACCAGGTGGTTAGATCTGTTATTAGGTATGTGAGCTCAGGAGTCTGCCCACTCCTCCTGTATGGATTCAGCTCAGGTGCCCAGGTAGACAGCTACCTAGTGTGTGGTGTATGCTGTCAGTTACCATCCTAGACAGGCATGAGTGATTGGTGTAGGCACAGGCATCTGGCTGCAGCAGGGGGATATACTCTGAGCAAGGCTGGGGGCTAACAGTCATCCCCAGTGTCCGGGAGGAAGGCGTGTCCCTGTTCCCTAGAGCACGTAGGTGGGTGGATTTTGCAGCCAGACTATTAGCACCTGATCCCATTGGCTGTAAGGACTAGGGGGCACCTCTTATTCATGGGCCTCTATCGCAGGTGGCTAGGTTGCATGGGTGGAGCCACCAGTCCTCAGGCCCTTGATGTGGGTATGTGAAGACCCTGCTTAATGGGCAGAGAAGCATCATATGTCAAGAACCTGCCACTTCACAGCTGAAACAGTTGAAGTTAGACTTCAGGTATATACCCTGTTGTACTGCGGTAATGAGGGCCTACACTATTGAAATGGGCCCACACAAGTCTATGCAGGGGGAAAGGCACTCAAAGTCTGTGGATCCTTTATGCCTGTGTTTAGGCAATGGAGCTGTGCCTACCTTGGGTTCCTGGCTTAGGGGAGCCAGCAGTGTATTTTTTCCCCGTTTATTAATTTGTTCACTCTCCAAGGCAGGGAGAATGGTCTGGGTGTGTGACAGATCCTACTTCCGGCCCATTGGACTCATCAATTGCTGAAGCCAGTCCAGGACCCAGTGCAGAGCAGAAAGCAGGTAGGTATATGGGAGAGAGGTTTTTCCCTAGGGAGGTTGTTTTTGATCTGCGTGGTAGGCCATATGCAAGTACTTATCTTTTGCAGATCCAGGGCTGCTTCCACTGGTTCTGGGTGGCCGTGTAGCCTTTCTGGCACTGAGTCTCTCCTGGTGCAGAAAATGGGCCTCCCAAGCATGGCTGTTTGCCTGTCTCACTGCTCACCCCTAGCTGATCAGGCCTGAAGGGCTCAGGCTCTTGCTGGGTCAGGTCTGGCAACTTCTCGCTGCTTCCAAACCATCTCTCCCTCCCCCTGCCACTCAGTCCAGTTTCTCAACACTGCCTTTGATGTTTATGGCTCCCAGATTGCCATATATAATTGATTCACTTGTTTTTTCGAGTCTTTGTTATAAGAGGGTCCACCAGAAGTGTCTGACTACTCTGCCAGCTTGGCCTTGCCTCACCAACATCATTCTTAATGGAGACAGGCTGAAAATATTCCCCTTGAGAACAGGAACAAGACAAGGATGCCCTTTATCTCCACTCCTACTTAACATGGTGCTGGAAGTCCTAGCTAGAGCAATAAGGCAAGAAAAAGAAATAAAAGGCATCTAAATTGGTAATGAAGAAGTCAAACTGTCCCTGTTTGCAGATGATATGATACTACACATAGAAAACTCTAAAGACTCCATGAGAAAACTATTGGAACTAATAGAAAGATTCAGCAGACTAGCAGGATACAAGATAAACATACAAAAATCAGTTGGATTCCTATACACCAATAAAGAAAATGATGAAAAGGAAATCAGGAAAACAATACCATCTTCAATAGCCCCTAAAAAAATAAAATACTTAGGAATAAATCTAACCAGAGATGTAAAAGACCTATACAAAGAAAACTACAAAACACTATTGCAAGAAACCCGAAGGGATGTACATAAATGGAAAAACATACCATGCTCTTGGATATGTAGACTCAACATTGTGAAAATGGCAATTCTACCCAAAGCAATTTACAGATACAACGCAATCCCAATCCAAATACCAACAACCTTCTTTAAAGAGATGGAAAAACTAATCATTAACTTTATATGGAAATGGAAGAGGCCCTGGATAAGTAAAGCACTACTGAAGAAGAAGAATAAAGTAGGAGGCCTCGCACTACCTGATCTCAGAACCTACTATACAGCTACGGTAGTCAAAACAGCCTGGTACTAGTACAAAGACAGATACGTTGACCAATGGAACAGAATTGAGAACCCAGATGTAAATCCATCCACCTACGGTCACCTGATCTTCGACAAGGGCCCAAAGTCCATCAACTGGGGAAAGGACAGTCTTTTTAACAAATGCTGTTGGCAAAACTGGATGTCCACCTGCAAAAAAATGAAACAGGACCCGTACCTCACTACATATAGAGAAACTAATTCAAAATGGATCAAAGACCTAAATATAAAGCCAAAAACTATAAAGTTCATAGAAGAAAAAATAGGATCAACACTAGAGGCCCTAATACACGGCATTAACAGGATATAAACCATAACCAAGAACACACAAACTCCAGAATATACCTAGATTACTGGGATCTTCTGAAAATTAAACATTTATGCTCATCAAAAGACTTCACCAAAAGAGTAAAAATAGAACCTACCTAATGGGAAAAAAATTTTGGACATTACAAGTCAGACAAAGTTCTAATTTTTAAATTCTACAAGAAAATCCTATACCTCTACAACAAAAAGACAAATAATCCTATAAAAAATGGGCAAAGGAAAGGAACAGACACTTCACCAAAGCAGACATTCATGCAGCCAACAGACACATGAGGAAATGCTCATGATCACTAGCCAGTAGAGAAATGCAAATTAAAAGCACAGTGAGATATCATCTCACCTCAGCATTACTGGCACGAATCAAAAAAACTGGAAATAACAAATGTTGGAGAGGCTGCTGGGAGATCAGAGCTCTTATGTACTGCTGTTGGGAATGCAAAATGATATAACCATTTTGGAAAACGATATAGTGCTTCCTTAGAATCCCACTCCTAGGAGTATATCCTAGAGAAATAAGAGCCGTCACACGAATAGACATATACACATGCATGTTCATTGCAGCATTGTTCACAGTAGCAAAAAGAAGGAAACAACTTAGATGCCCATCAACATTTGAATGGATAAACTATGGTACATAACACACAATGGACTACTATGCAACAATAAAGAACAATGATGAATCTGTGAAGCATCTCATAACATGGATGAAACTGGAGGACATTATGCTGAGTGAAGTAAGTCAATCACGAAAGGACAAATATTGTATAAGACCTCTATTGTAAAAACTCATTAAAAAGTTTACAGGCAAAAAGAAACAATCTTTGTTGGTTACAAGGGATGGGATGGGTGGGAGGGAACTAAATAGACAATAGATAAGCAGTAACTTTACTGAAGCGTAAGACAGTACACAATAGTGGGCAAGCCAGCACAACCTGTACAAGGCAAGGTCATGGAATCTCCATAGACACATCCAAAGTCCTTGAAGGACTGAATTGCTGGTCAGAGGGTTGTGGTGACCATGGTCTCAGAGAAGTTCTAGCTCAATTGGCATAACACAGTTTGTAAAGAAAATGTTCTACATTCTACCTTGGTGAGTAGCTTCTGGGTTCTTAAAAGCTTGTGAGCAGCCATCTAAGATACTCCACTGGTCTCACCCCTTTGGGAGCAAGGGAGAATGAAGAAAACAAGATACCAGGGAAGGATTAGTCCAAAGGACTAATGGACCACAACTACCACGGCCTCCACCAGACGGAGTTCAGCACAACAAGATGGTGCCCGGCTACCACCACTGACTGCTCTGACTGGGATCACAACAGAGGGTTCCAGACAGAGCTGGAAAAAAAATGTAGAACAAAATTATAACTCACAAAAAATGACCAGACTTACTGGTCTGCCAGAGACTAGAGAAACCCCTGGACACTCTTTTAGCTCAGTAATGAAGTCACTCCTGAGGTTCACCATTCAGCTGGGGATTGGACAGCCCCACGAAACAAAATGAGACTAATGGGGCACAACAGTCCAGGGACAGGGACTAGAAGGCAGGAGGGGACAGGAAAGCTGGTAATAAGGAACCCAAAGTTGAGAAGGGACAGTGTTGACATGTCATGGGATTGTTAACCATTGTCATAAAACAATATGTGTACTAACTCTTTAATGAGAAACTATTTGTTCTGTGAACCTTTATTTAAAGTACAATAAAAAAATTTTAAAAATACTTGATCCATCTAAAAAAAAAAAGAAAGAAATGGATGACGCAAACAGTTTGCACTCACCTCCTAACCAAAAGGTTGGTGGTTCGAACTATCCCAGCAGCGCCTTGGAAGAAAGTCCTGGTGATCTCCTTCCATAAAGAGTGCAGCCTAGAAAACCCTATACAGTTCTACTCTGTAACACATGGGATCACCATGAGTTGGAATTGACTTGATGGCAACAGGTTTAGAGTTTTTTTGGTATTTCACAACAGCAGCTATGACATAAGCTGAAGTCCCTTCAGGTGACCTTAAGCAACTTGGGACACTGTATTCTTTATGCTAAATTTCAGTTTAAGCCAAAGTTTGTTTTAGAGCACTGGGGATCCAATGACAAGAAGAAATCCTTGTCCTCCAAGGTGGAAGTCAATATGCTACACCAGATCATTCTCAGGTAGCATGTGATCAGTGCTATAATAGACTTGCCAAGAGGCAGTGAATATCTGAGGCCAGGGAGAGGTAGGATGCATCAGGCCTCCCAGGAAAGCTGTTCTTGATTAGAGAGAGAGACCAGCATGGGGCTTCCGCTGCCTCCTGCCTCTGGGCCTGTCTGGCTGGGGTGGGGTAGAGCCATCTTGCTTCTGCCACAGAAACTCCTTTTGTCTACAGTGGCAATATTTCAGAAGGCTACAAGATAGCAGTGGCATCACTAGGGGGGTATGGGGTGTGCAGACCACACTGGGTGACACTGTCAGAGGGGTTAACACCAAAATGACTGTCTGTAAAAATACCCCTGTTGTTAGTTAAAACAACAAAAACATTTTTCATAAGCTCAGCTTACATGTATCAATATATCTACAAGGCTAAAACACTATGCTAACTTACTTTTTGAACCTTCTAATGCACTCTGGTCAGAGCTGTCATTATTACCCAATTACAGTGATGCTTTGAATCACTTGGTTTCATCTGCATGCGCTACAAGCACGCACTGTACCTAGGCTCATTCTCTGATTCCCAAAAGTTGCTTACCCAGAAGACACCCCAGGCAACCATGAGGTCCAACCTAGGCTTAACCATCCACCCTGTGGTCTTGACTACCTTTCAGTCCCAGTGAACTGGCCTGGACAAGCTTGAACCCAGAGCCTTAAGAAATATTCTCTCTCTTTCCTTTTCCCGAGGCAAGTCCCTGGGAATCATGAAGACCCATTTCTTAACCTTCCAATGAGTTCTTCTTTTCTCTGTCTTTTCTTCAGTATCCCTTAAACAGGTGATTCTCAACCCTGGCTATGTGTCAAAATCACCTGGGGGAGCTTGCTGAAAATACAGATGACCCTTGTTACTGACCCAGACCTGGTAGCTGCTGTGTCACCCAAGGAAATTCAGAATCCCTACATGTCCAGGGGCATCAGTATTTCTAGCAAACTCCCCCAGATGATTCTGAGGCATCCAGGATTAAGACCTACACCCTTAAACCTTAGTTTATAATCCTTTCTCTCTTCCAAAAGGAGCCCTGGTGGCACAGTGGTTAAGCACTCGGCTGCCAACCAAAAGGTCAGTGGTTCAAACCCACCAGCTGCTCTGCGGGAGAAAGATGTAGCAGTCTGCTTCCATAAAGATTTATAGCCTTGGAAACCCTATGGGGCAGTTCTACTCTGTACTACAGGGTTGCTACAAGTTGGAATTGACTCCACAGCAATGAGTTTGGTTTTGGTTTGGTGTCTCTTCCAACCAAAGATCACTTTTCCCTACAGTGTGTCTTTAAGAGAGAGAGAAAGAAAGATGTGTGGGACGCCTCTTCAACCCAGGTGAGACTAATCACTTTGTTTCCCTGCCTTTTCCTGCCTCTGGACAGTTGTGATAGTGATTCCAAAGGAGATAGGACTTTCAGAGGCTCCAAAAGATCAATTCATCTCCAAACACTTATTTGTTGCCTACCAGGTGCTAGGGAGAGAATGATGAACAAAACAGGTAAGGCCCCTGCCCTTATGGAGCTCACAGTCTAGCTGTACTGAAATAAATCAACAAGAAAATTTCAAACTATTAGAAGTGCTATGAGGTAAATAAAATTAGGCCATGGGATAGAGCTAGGGGTGGGGGGAAGTTCCTTTTACCAATAGAGAGTCAAGTACGGCCTCTCTGATGCAGGGAGGGTGGTGAATTTGAGGAAATGTCAGAAGTCTTTTGTGGCTGGAGTGTAGTGCCAAGGGGAGAGTGGTATGCGACAAATTTGGAGACGGACAAGAGTAAACCCTGGTAAAGAGTTTGGGTTTTATTATAGATGCAATGGGAAACCTTTGAAGAGTTTTAAATAAGAAAATCACATAATGTGAATCATATTTTCTAAATAAACTTATTTTGGAATAATTTTAGATTTACAGATAGGTTGCAAAGATAATATAGAGTACCCTTCACCCAGTTTCCCCCAATGTTAATATTTTAAAATACCATGACCCATATTTGTCAAAATAAAGAAACATTAGTACATTAACATTAACTAAATTCAAGGCTTTATTTGGATTTTACCAGTTTTTCCATGGATGTCCTCTTTCTGTCCAGGATCTAGTCTAGGATACCACAGTGCATTTAGTTATCATGTCTCCCCAGTCTTTTCTGGTCTGTGACAGTTTCTCAGTCTTTTCTAGTTTTTCATGACCTTGACACTTTTGAAGAGTACTGGTCAGGTGTCCTGTAGAATGCTCCCAATCTGAGTTGATCTGATATTCTTCCCTCATGATTAGACGTGGGTTGTTGATTTTTGGAAAGACTACCACAAAGGTGAAGTGCCTTTTTCATCACATCATATCAGGGAGTACATGAGATCAACGTGACTTCTCTCTGGTGATGTTAACCTTTTTCACTTGATTAAAGTAGTGTTTGCCAGTTTTTCCCACTGTAAAGTTACTGTTTTTCTTTTTCCATAATTTATGCTTTGGAAGCAAGTCACTAAATTTAGCCCACTGTCAAAGAGATGGGGAAGGGGAATTAAGCTCCACCTTCGTGAAAGAAGGAGTGTCTGCATATATTGTTTGGAATTTTTCTATAAGGAAGATTTGTCCCTTCTCCCCCATTTATTTATTTATTCAATCCTTTATATATATCAGTGTAGATTAAAACCAAAAATAAATAAATAAAAACCAAACCCGTTGCCATCGAGTTGATTCCAACTCATAGCGACCCTACAGGACAGAGTAGAACTGCCCCATAGGGTTTCCAAGGTGCGCCTGGTGGATTTGAACTGCCAGCCTTTTGATTAGCAGTCAATTGCTTTAACCAGTATGCCACCAGGGTTTCCTAATGGATATTTATTTTATACTTTGAGTTATAATCTAAATACTATATTATTTTGTTGTTCAAATTGTTCCAGCTTTAGCTCTTGAGAGCTCTTTCAGGGGGCTCCTGTGTCCCTTTGGCATGCCCTATCCTTCTTTCTTTCTTTCTTTTTTTTGAGCAGTTTATTACTTTCTGGCACTACAAGGTGCTCTATGCTCGTCTTGTATATTTCCTGTGCCAATTCTAGAATCAGCCATTTCTCAAAGGATGCCTGTTTCCTTTTATTGAAGAATGATATTAGAAACCAAGATCCCCATGCTAGATGTGTTCATTGCTACTGGAGTGCCATAGCTTCTAGGCCCTCTCAGCTGACACAGTTAGGAAATATGTGCTGTATGTGTACTAACCCATGTATACATACATATCTATCATTATTTCTATATCTATCCATCTTTAGGAACCCTGGTGGTGCAGTAGTTAAGAGCTCAGCTGCCAATCAAAAGCTCAGCAGTTTGAATCCATCAGCTGCTCCTTGGAAGCCCTATGGGGCAGTTCTACTCTGTCTTATACGGTTGCTATGAGTCAGAATTGACTCAATGGCAATGAGTATCCATCTGTATCTATATTATACTAAACATAAGCTTACGCTGATGTCTTCGACTGTAATACAGTACCACTGGGTTCATTAGATGACATTTTTTAAAAGGTCACTCTTGAAATACTTTATAAAAAAACAGTAACAAAAGAAAAAGATAACTCTAGCTTCTGCAAGAGTGGAAGAAGTGGGACCAGTTTACAGGCTGTTGCTGTCATCTAGGCAAGAGATGATGTAGGCTTGAGTTTGGACAGTAACAAATGGGGAGAAGTAGTGAACAGACTCCAGACATATTTCGAAGTTAGAGTTGGCAGGATTTGATGGTGGTGAGTGTTTATGGATTGAACTGTGCCCCCCAAAAATATGTGTCAACTTGGCTAGGCCATGATTCCCAGTATTGTGTGATTGTCCACCATTCTGTCATCTGATGTGATTTTCCTATGTGTAGTAAATCCCACCTCTATGATGTTAATGAGGTGGGATTAGCAGTAGTTATGTTAATAAGGCAGGACTCAGTCTACAAGGTTGGGTTGTGTCTTAAATCAATCTCTGTTGAGATATAAAAGAGAGAAGTGAGCAGAGAGACATGGGGACCTCATACCACCAAGAAACAAGAGCCAGGAGAACAGCACGTCCTTTGGGCCTGGGATCCCTACACTGAGAAGCTCCTCGACAGGGAAAGATTGATGACAAGAACCTTCCCCTAGAACCGACACAAAGAGAAAGCCTTCCCCAGGAGCTAGCACCCTGAATATAGACTTCTAGCCTCCTAGACTGTGAGAGAATAAATTTCTGTTTGTTAAAGCCATCTACATGTGGTATTTCTGTTATAGCAGCATAAGAGGTCTTGAAAGCTTGCAAGCGGCCATCCAAGGCAATTGGTTTCTGTTCCCCTGGAGCAACAGAGGAAAAAGGAGAGTCAGGAATAGGAGGAGGAAGTAGAATGTGTGGTTAATTGCCTCCATAAACAACTGCCTCCTTTGCCATGAGACTAGAACTGGATGGTGTCAGCTACCATTACTGAACATTTTGATCCAAATTCTCATGGATTCCAGACTTTCTGGAGCCATAGAGGCTGGATGAACCCTTGAAACTATTGCCCTGAGATAATCTTTAAATCTTAAACCAAAAATATCCCCTGAAGTCTTCTCTAAACCAAACAATAGCTTAGCTTAACTAGTAAAGAATGTCTGCCTTGAGCATTGTGCTCTTTTAAGATCTATCTATATGAGATCAAACTGACAACAGCAACCCAAAAGATTAGATAGGAACCTTAGGGGGCAGTGAGTTTATGTTAATGGGGGAAGAACAACTCAGAAAAGGAGGCTGAGAATAGTTGCACAACTTGAAGATTACAATCAATGTCACTGAGTTGTACATGTAGAAACTGTTGAACTGGTATATGTTCTGTTGTGTATACTCTCAACAACAACAAAAGTAAAATAAATTATATAAAAAAAGAAGATACAAGAGTAAGAGATAATAGAGTAAGACTCTTCCTGTGAGTGATCAGGAAAAGTCTTTCTAAGGCTTTTCATCAGCCAACCATGGGGTGGTATTTATAAAAGGCAGAGGAACAGCAATTGCAAAGACTCTGAGGGGAAAAGGACCTTGGCATGTTGAAAGAATGATCAGAAGATCAGTGCTACTGGCTCAGTGACCATGGGGACATGTGGCAGAGGCTATGAGTGCTCACAAATGCCTATGCTCTCTTCTTACTGGGCATACAGCCAGATTACATTTCCCAGCCTCCCTTGCCATCATATGTGGCTATATGACTGAGTTCTAGCCAACATAATGTGAGCAGAGGTGAAATATACCACTTCCAGGAACCATAAAACCCTCCAACATGAGATTATCTCACTCTTCCTTCACCTGCTTGCTGGCTGTAAAAGTATCCACAGACAACTCCAAGCCCCTTGAAGATTTCAGAGCCACAAAATGGAAGGCACCTGGTCCCTGAGTGACTGCATAGGGTAAAGCCAGCTATTGGGTGCTCACTTCAACAGTTAGCATTACCTACCCTAATACCAGGAGCATGGTACAAGATGAAGTCAGAGAGATGGAAAGAGCCAATTCTTCCTAAAACAAATTTTTCACTATTTATCCTGCTCCTTTCTGTCCAGACTCCCCACTTCATCTTATGAGGCCTTCTCTGGTCGTCCCCATGCTACCTACCCCACCATCTTCTCTCTCTGACCTAGATCTTGTGCTGTTCTCAGGTAGTCTTCTCATTGTCTCCTACCTCACGACTTATCCAACCCGACAAACCTCTCAGTGCTCACCATCTGTAGCCACCACATTCCCTGAATGCCATCAAGCTTCTCAGCTTTTCACTTCACTCTTCATAGATTATTTCACGTGTTACTTCCTTCACTTTGCAGACTCGGTGACAGGGTGGAGAAACCAGGTCATGTGCTTCTTCTAGATCCCTCCCAATTTCCTAACATAGAAGGTATTCAACGAAGGCTTGATTGACAACATCAAGCTCATTTGCAATAAATTGTCATCTGCTCCACTTAGAAGGTGGCTCTTTCGGAAGCCATTAAACCAGGTTTCTGTGACTGTGCAGTTTGTGTAGATGTACCACAATAAATGTTCCTATTAGGGTATGGACTCCCTGCTGTGGGGAGGAGCTTATATTTACTTGGCAAACTCTGCCTGTTGTTAGGTGCTGTTAAGTCAATTCCAACTTATGGTGACCCTATGTACAACAGAATGAAACACTGCCCGGTCCTCCACCATCCTCACAATCTTTGTTATGTTTGAGCCCTAGAAATTTCCAAATGGATCCTCTGCCATTGCTGTGACAATTGAAGCTTCCTTCTCATTTACAGCAAATCTCAGAAAACAAATACTGCAGAACCCCCACACCTGAAACATCTTAAAACTGGTTGTCTTGCCTCCCAGCTCTGCATCTCACATAGTACCAGCTCTCAGTAGCTTCAATTTTGTTTGAATTCCCATTTGCATCAGTCCAAACTGGGGCAAGTTGAGTTCTGAACCTGTAGGTCAGGTTGGGAATTTTCTGATTCAGCTTGCTTCAAACTCGGGCTCTTCCTAATACCCACAGAGGTCTTGGCTATGGGACCAAATCAGGCCTTATCCAGCAGAAGCACAACTCAGGAAACAGTGCAAGTTTTGTACAGAATCAGCTCCACCCCAATATTTTTCCCTATAACTACGTGATCAAGAAAGCATCCAGAAAGGTATCAATTTATCTTTATTTGGCTTCCAAGGCAAGTGGCCCTCAGCTCCATGAACAGGGAGCCTCAGGAGTTGACATTCATTAAGGCAAGAGGAGGAGTGGGCTAGGGAGACACGTTCCACCTACCTTTTCCTTTAACCCTGCCATTAACCTTCCTCTCACGGGCAGCAGCAGCAGCGGCTAGGGCCACAGCTCTAAATCAGCACATTTATCCCAGATGGTGCTATCACTGTGGGGACTGTGGACTCCAGTAGTCACGAATCAGAGTTGACACACTCCTAAGAAGACATGCTTCACTCTGGAGTTTGGGCCTGAGCCCAGAATGAAATGATTCTTATCCCTCCTCCCTCTTTTTTCCCCTTCCCCCCTCTTCTTCCCATGTGTTGACTTTCTATGCTTGCCTACTATTTAGATTCTCCTCAGCCCCTTCACCTTTTTGTAACTACAACTAACCCCATAATGGGAGAGAGTTGGCATTTGTTAAGTCTCAACTCGGGTACTGTGCCAAACCTTTTGAGAGATACGTAAACTCTTTTATTCTCTAAACCGACCGTATAAGGAAGTTATCACCCTTATTTCCAATGTGAGGAAACTGAGGCTCAGGCAAAAGACAGACCTGGTTTGCCATCAAATGGTAGAGCTAGGATTTGAATCCAGATCCGGTTGGCTTTAAAGCTCTTGTTCTTTGCACAATGACTACATCATGTTCCCAAAAACATCACATGCAAACAATAATGTTTTTGAGGGCCGCCCTGTTTCAGCATTTTCATCAATATCAAAAGGAGAGATTATTTCCACAGTGTACCTGTGTGATCTTCTCCTGGGGAATGAAACAGCAAGTGCCTATTCAAAACGTACTTCTGCCAATGTTCAGCTAAGACCAGGCACAGCAAAACAAGTCCAGAATATTACTGTGCAGATTCAATAGACACTTTTCTTGCCAGAAAAAAGGTGCCCAGGAGCAGGGTATTCAGCATAGCATAGTGGAAAAGCGTGCAGGGTAGGCTCAGGAATCAAGACTGCCTGAGTTCATATCATCTGCACTGTCAGTAGCTATGGGAGGCTGGGCAAGTTACTTAAGCCCAAATGCCCTCATCTGTGAAAAAATAAAAATCCTCTTACACTTATTGAGCCCCTACTATGTTCTAAGTTCTTTACATGTATTAACCCATTTACCCCCCACATCAACCCTATAAACTAGGCTACTCTTATAATCCCCATTTTATAGGTGAGAAAACTATGGCACAGAGAACTTAAGTAAATTGCCCAGAGTTACACAGCTGGTAGACAGCACCACCAGGATTCAAAGGGGGGCAATCCTGTTCCAGACTCTGGGTTCCTAACCATTGCTTCCCTTATTGAAACAATGGTACCCACCTCATAGAATTGTTATGAAGATTATGTTAGATGTTGCAATTAAAGTGCCTAACAGTACCTGGCACAAAGTAAGCTCTCAATAGATGTCAGCTATTATTATTAAGAAAAGCTAGAGTATTTGATTTATTTATTTATTATTATTATTATTTTTTTGCTACAAAACACCTTGAATGGATTAGTCTGGATAGCAGTCTGGATTTAGACAAAAGGCAAGCCTGGATGCTGTGAAAATTCAAGCCACACGAATTTCCCCAGCCATTCCAATCATGGTTCTGCACCTCCATCTGTGCCCAAGCATTTTCCTGCTGTTCTGGGTAGGGTGGCAAAATGTACTGTATTCCCATTCCATGAGCTTAGGGTAGGATGTCAGAGTGTAGCAATGCCAGCTTTCTGCTCCAGAAGAAGATGGAATAGAAGGACATGGGACACTTTTATAGCACTTGGCATTTCTCCTCCATAGCACTGAACACTATTGTGGTTCATTATTTGTGTAATTACATGTTTATTATCCCCTCTCCCCCTGAACCAGACTGTAAACTCCTTGAGGGAAATAGCCATGTCTGCTCCATCACCAGTATGTGTCCAAGCCTGTGCACACAACCTGGCGTAAGGTGTGTGTTTGGTGAGTATTTGTGGAATGGATGAATGAATGCTGATGCTATAAAGCACGTTTAGAGTTGCACTTCTCTCAGGGTGCTGGGACGCCAGAGAAGGTGCAATTCCTAGGTACAGCCAAAAGGTGGCACAGTGACTCTGCAAACAATCACTTCCCAGCATCCAGAGGAGAAAAGGACTCAGCCTGGGAGCTGGGTAGGCTGTCAGAAACTGGAAGACCCGGGATGATCTCTTTGGCCCCACACTGATCAGCAGAGAGGACACTGCACATCAGATGTACTCAAAACTTTGTGTTGAAAACCCTTTCAGTGAGGGTTTTTATTCATTTATCTTCCTTCAAAAAGAGCCATCTTTCAACCAATATTTATTGAGTGCCTACTACGTAGGCACTGAGGCTACAATGATGAACAAGGTAAACCTAGTTTCTGTCTTCACAGAGCTTACGGTTTAGCAGAGAGGAGATGGATAATGAGACAAGTATGTACAAAATGCTATGGGACAGGGGCCCCTATCCTGGTCCAGGAGGGTCAGGAGAGCTTTTTGGAAGAAGTGACATTAAAGCTAAGGAGTGATTATATATTTACACACCCACCAGAGACACAAAATTCTCAAGTAAGAGACAGTTTCTTGGTTATATAAACTGTTCCAAAGCAGAGAGAATGTCAACCATACAAGAGTTTAGGAAATCCCACCATTGGCCTTTTTCAAATTCACAACCTAGACAAAGTGTAGCTATTTTTAACAGAAGACATTCATTGAAAGGGAATTGCAAATACAGGTCAAATCCCAAGATGCAATCTAAGAACAAACATAGGACTTCCCTAAATTCTTGACTAGCATTTCTGATATGTGTTCAGGGCTTTTCATTTCCTACAGTCCTTATCCCTAGTGTTATGTTATTTGATTTTCACAACAAATCTGTGAGGTAGGAAGAGCAAGCATCAGTAGCCCCATTTTACAGGGCAAAATGGAAGCTCAGAGAAGTTATTACATGACTTACCTACTGAGAGACAGAGTTGGCACTGTAACCTGCTCCACTGACTTTGGTCTGGTGGTTTATCTATTCTGCTACGCTGTATACTTATTACAATGATATGCCAGTGCAAACACACAATGCAGAAAATGCTGTAGGTTCTTACATTGGGATGAAATCTGTATTTGCATTTCCTTTTGTTCTCTATGCTCTGGAATGGTTTATATGAGAAAAAGAAGTATGTTTTTAAAATTTCTCCCATGGTAATAGAGCTATTCAGATTTTAAAGCCCTCCTGGAGCAAACTTTGGAAATAAATTCTGCTAGAAATTCATCCCTAGATTTTCAAATTCGTATAAAATGGTAAGCAGTAGTTTAAAAAAATAATTTTGTAACACTTGCCACGTTTGCTTTATTTCTTCATGAGTATAGACATCATGTTTTTCCTAAACTGTTTGTTAGTAAATTGTAGATATAATGACCCTTCACCACTGTGATGTTGTGTGTCAACTTGGCTGGGCCATGATTCTCAGTGGTTTGGCAGTTATATAATGATGTAGTTTGGCAGTTATGTAATAATGTTGTTATCCTCCATTTTGTGATATAATATAATCACCTCCATGATGCGATCTGATGTGATCAGCCAATGAGTTTTAAGGGAAGTTTCCTCAGGGGTGTATTCTGCATCCAATATATATGGACCTTCTGGCAAAACCTGCTTTCTTTTGTTTGCTCTGGATCTTGCATCTGGCTCATCATCATCTGACCTCCAGTTCTTGGGACCTGAGCCAGCAGCCTGCCATATTGCTTGCCAATCTTGGGATTCACTGGTCTCCACAGCCTGTGAGCCAGCAGCCTGCTGTCTTACCTGCTGATCTTGGATTCATCAGCCTCTGCAGCCTGTGAGCCAGTAGCCTGCTGTCTGACCTGCCAATCTTGGGTTCGTCAGCCCCTGCAACTACGTGAGTCAGGAGAAGCCTCCAGCCTGACATCTGACCCACAGACTTGAGACTTGCCAGCCTCTACAACTGTGTGAGCCATTTCCTTGAGATAAATCTCTCTCTCTCTCTCTCTCTCTCTCTCTCTATATATATATATATATATATATATATATATATATATATATACATATACATATACACACTTCAATGGTTTTGCTTCTCTAGAGAACCCAGCCTAAGACAACTACCAAATACCTCAGCATCTCTAATAAACATAAGTATTTTTCTTAATCACAATAAAATGATCAAATTCAGGACCTTTAACATTGATAAAATACTATTATCAAATGTGCAGTCCAAATTCAAATTTCACCAATTATTCCAGTAAGAGCCTTTATAGCATTTTTTTTTTCTAATCTAGGATCACGCATTACATTTAGCTGTCCTGTCTCTTTAGCCTCCTTTAGTCTGGAACAGTTCCTCAGCCCTTCTTTTTCTCTCATCCGGCTCACATTTTTGAAGAGGACAGGTCAGATCAATTGTAGAACATCTGTCAATTTCGATGTGTCTGATGTTTCCCTATGATTGCACTCAGGTGGTGCATCTGGGGGAGGAATACCACAGAAGTAATGTTGTGCCCTTCTCAGTGCATCATATCAGGAAGTACATGATGTCAATTTATCCTATTCTTTGTCAATGTGTTCACTTTAATCACTCGGTTATGGTAATGTCTACCAGGTTTCTTCACCATAAATATACTGGTTTCCCTTTATAATTAATAAGTTATCTGTGGGGAAATAACTTTGATTCTTTTCAACAAACTTGCAGCCAATGGTGTTAGAGTCTTACCTAAATCAATTATTACTATGTTCATTGCAAAATATTGATTTTGAACTCTGTCATTCCCTCTACATTTGTTAGCATTCGCCTATGTCTTTTTTTATTTTTATGGTAAGCATATACTATATAACAAAACTTTTGACATTTTGACATATACAATTCAGTGGCATTAATTGTGTTCATCATGTTGTAAAACCGTTACAACTATGTCCTTTTGGCATGTCCTTGTCAGTGTTTGAGCACTGCCTTACTTTTTGGCACAATATGTTCCCAGTTTATGTTATACTTCCCTGTCCTAGCCCTGGAATCAGTCATTTCTCCAAAAGGCCTTGGTTCCTTTTAGCTGAGAATGGTATTTAGAAAGCAAGATCTGGGCACTTAGGTGAGCTCATTGCTACTGGGCATTACTGCTTTCAGGCTCTTTCAGTTAACAGATATGGGATGCGTTCATACTGATACCTCCAATTCTAATCCAACACCACAGGGTTCTTCTTCTTTCCCCATTCCATAGTGTATCTTCCTTCTCTCATAGAGAGGACCTTAGCTCTCAATAACATTAATATAATTACTCATTTGCTCAGTCCTACAACACATACAAAAAATTTCAGAATTGCTACACCCACACCACTACCAACAACAAACCTCATAAGGAAAGCTCAAGATTTGTTTATACTTTTTTTTCTTCCACTACGTCTCAATAAAGTTATATTTCAAAGCCCTAAAGATGAGATTCATTTATGTAATAACAAGAGAAATGTATTCCTCATTTCACTCACAAGAAGAATAGCATGTAGGGTTTTAATTGATTAGTCTTCCCAAGAGAACCATGTACTGAAGATTTCTAGAGGGAAACAAATTAGCCATTCTTTTTTTTTAGATTGTTGTTGAGAGTATACACAGCGAAACATATACCAGTTTAACAGTTCCTCCATGTACAATTCAGTGACATTGATTACAATCTTCAAGTTGTGCAACCATTCTCATTCTCCTTTTCTAAGTTGTTTCTCCCCCATTAACATAAACCCACTGCCCCCTAATCTTCTTATCTAAACTTTCGAGTTGCTGCTATCAGTTTGATCCCATATAGATAGTTCTTAAAAGAGCATAATGCTCAAGGCAGACATTTTTTACTAGTTAAGCTAAACTATTGTTTGATTTTAAGAAGACTTCAAGGGATATTTTTCTTTTTAATCTTCAGAATTAAGGCATATAGTTAAAAGATACTTGTATTAGTTTTTATTTTCTTCTGTGTTGGTTATGTTATCAATTCAGTATATGATTAGGTTCAACTATCCCTGTATTTAATTTTAGGATTTTTTCTCATCCTTACTGATTTAATTTTATTTTTGAATATGTAAAATATTAACATGGTTTCAAAAGTCAAAACTATACAAAATAGTATGCCCAGGTCTCTTAAAATGTTTTATTTTATTTATTATTATTATTGCATGTCTATTATGTCCTTCTTCTTCCAAAGTTTGCTTATTTGAATATCTTTTTTTTTTTTTTGCCTTTAGTTTTATTGGTCAGTTTACTTTTGCTTATTTTCCATTTCACTAATGCTTGTTTCATTTTTAATTCCTCCATCTACATTCCTTGTGTATGTTTACTATTCTTCTAGCATCTTGAGTTGGATACTTAGTCCATTAATTTTCAGGGTTTTTTATTTTATAAGCACTTAAGGCTCTCATTTTCTTCTGTACTATTTTAGCCACACACCAAATATTTTAATATGCAGTTCCCTTATTTCCACTGGCTTCCAATACCCGTAATTTAAGTTTTTATTTTTTTATTTGACCTAAGAATTATTTAGAAGGACTATCTTTTTAATTTCCAAGGGTAAAATTTTTTTGTCATACTTTTGTTGTTAACTTTTAAATGTATTGCACTGTGGTCAGAGAATATAGCCTAAATGCTTTATGCTTTTAGACATTTGCTATTTTCTTTGTGGCCTAATACAAACTCGTATTTTTGAGTATGCTGCATGGATAGTTTTAAAAGGCACACATTCTCTGTTTAGTTATTGAGAGAAACTGTAAATTGTATTGTTCAAATTTAGACACATTTTTGGTCTACTTAATGTGCCAGTTTCTGAAAGAGATGTGTTAAAAAGTCCCCCACTATGATTGCAGATTTGTTCATTTTTTCTTGCAGTTTAACAGTTTTAGCTTTATTTCAAAGCTACGTTGTTAGGTGTATAAGGCATTAACATTAAATCTTCTTAGTGGATTTTACCTTTATCAATATGAATGATCATTTTTGACCCAGGTAATTGCTCTTTCTTTGAATTTTTTTTTTTTTTTTTTTTACTGATGTAACAGTTTCTATACCTTTCTTTATATTAGTATTTGTTTTGTACTTTTCCCCAGGTCTTCACTTTCAAACTTTCTGTATCATTTAATTTTAGGTATGTGTCACTTACAAACTGCATACGCTAAAGTTTTAACCCAATCTGATTGCAGTAGTGGAATTTAATTCATTCACATTTGTTGGAATTAATGATGTTTGAACTTATCCCTCACATCTTACGCTTCTCTTTATCATGGCTTTCGTTTCTTTTTTCTTCTCCTTTTCTGCCTTTTTGTTGGTGTATCCATCAGGATTTTTAGTTGCAAAAAGAAAGAAACTCACTCTAGTTTGTTTAAACAAACAAACACACACACACACACACACACAAAAAAAAAAATCTTCAAATTTATTAAAGTATTTTTGATAGATCACAGAATCTCTGGGAAGGTCAGAAAAATAAGCTTGGAGTCTAAATAGTCAGTTGTTCTGTGCTGTGCAGTCGATTCTGACTCATAGCGACCTATAGGACAGAGTGGAACTGCCCTATAGGGTCTTCCAGGCTTTAATCTTTATGGGATCAGATCATCAGGTCTTTTCTCCGGAGGCAGCTGGTGGTTTGAAACTGTTGACCTCTTGGTTAGCTGCTGAGCATTTAACCATTGTGCCACCAGGGCTCCTTTAAACAACACTCAAATCACACTACTGCGGATGGATATTTAATATCGACATTACCGGATAGAACCAAAAGCTAGAGTACCAAATGATATTTTGAATTCTGTATTTCACCTTCCAAATTACTAGTTGGTGCTCTACCTCTCATTTGTGAGTTTCTTAGGGATAGAGACAGATAGAAGTTGTTGAGTAAGTACTTGTGGTTTGGATCATTGGTAAAGATTTTTACAGAAGAATAAATTAAGAGAAAAGATACTTGAATATCCCTTTCATCCTTCCCCAAATCACTTCAGTTTTCAGGTTAAGGATGTGAACTGATGAATAGTGGCTCTCTAATAAAAAACAACGATTCATCATTCTATATGAAGAGATTCGGGAACTTTTTTGTAAAGGGTCAGATATTAAATATTTATGGCTTTGTAGGCCACATGGCCTCTGTTGCAATTACTCAACTCTGCTTGTAGTGTGAAAGCAGCCATAGACAATACATAAATGAATGGGTATAGCTGTGTTCTAATAAAACTTTACTTATAGACACTAAAATTTGAATTTCATTTAATTTTTTTGTTTACTGTTGTAGTTTAAGTGAAAGTTTACATTTCAAGTTAGTTTCTCATACAAAAATTTATACATACATTGTTATGTGACCCTAATTGCTCTCCCTATACTGTGACAGTACACTCCTACTTTCCACCCCTGATTTCCCATGTCCATTCAACCTGCTCCTAACCCTCTCTGCCTTCTCATCTCACCTCCAGACAGAAGCTTCCCATTTAGTCTCCTGTATCTACTTGAGCTAAGAAGCGCGTTCTTCATGAGTATGATTCTATGTCCCACAGTCCAGTCCAATCGTTGTCTGAAGAGTTGGCCTCGGGAATTGTTTTAGTTCTGGGTTGACAGAGAGTCCGGGGGCCATGCTTTCTGGGGTTCCTCCTGTCTCAGTCCAACCATTAAGTCTAGTCTGTTTACTAGAATTTGAGTTCTGCATCCCACCTTTCTCCTGCTCCGTCAGGGACTCTCTGTTGTGTTCCGTCAGGGCGGTCATTGGTGGTAGCCAGGAACCATCTAGTTCTTCTGGTCTCAGGCGGATGAAGTCTCTGGTTTATGTGGCCCTTTCTGTCTCTTGGGCTACTACTTTCCTTGTGTCTTTGGTAGTCTTCATTCTCCTTTACTCCAGGTGTTTGGGGCCAATAGCTGCATCTTAAATGGCCGCTTGCAAGCTTTTAAGACCCCAGATGCCACTCACCAAAGTAGGATGCAGAACATTTTCTTAATAAGCTTTGTTATGCCACTTGACATAGATGTCCCCTGAAAGCATGGTCCCCAGACCCCCGCCCCTGCTACTCTGTCCCTTGAACTGTTTGATTGTGTTCAGGAAACTTCTTAGCTTTGGTTTAGTCCAGTTGTGCTGACTTCCCCTGTAGTGTGTGCTGTCCTTCCCTTTACCTAAGATAATTCTTTTCTACTGTCTAGTTAGTGAATAACCCTCACCCTCCCTCCACACCTTCATAACCATCAAAGAATGTCTTCTTCTGTGTTTAAACCTTTTCTTGAGTTCTTGTAATAGTGGTCTTATACAATATTTGTCCTTCTTTGACTGACTAAATTCAGTCAGCATAATGCCCTCCAGATTCCTCCATGTTATAAGATGTTTCACAGCTTCATCATTGCTCTTTATCATTGCATAATATTCCATTGTGTGAATATACCATAATTTATCCATTCGTCCATTGATGGGCACCTAGGTTGTTTCCATCTTTTTCCTATTGTGAACAGTGCTGCAATGAACATGGGTGTGCATATGTCAATTCGTGTGACAGCTCTTATTTCTCTAGGATATATTCCAAGGAGTGGGATTGCTGGATCATATGGTAATCCTTTTTCTAGCTTTTTAAGGAAGCACCAAATCGATTTCCAAAGTGGTTGTACCATTTTACATTCCCACCAACAGTGTATAAGTGTTCCAGTCTCTCCACAACCTCTCCGGCATTTATTATTTTGTGATTTTGGATTAACGCCAGCCTTGTTGGGGTGAGATGGTAGCTCACTGTAGTTTGGATATGCATTTCTCTAATGGCTAATGATCGTGAGCATTTCTTCATGTGTCTGTTAGCCACTGGAATGTCTTCTTTGGCAAAGTGTCTGTTCATATCCTTTGTCCATTTTTAAGTTGGGTTATTTGTCTTTTTGTTGTTGAGGTTTTGCAGTATCTTATAGATTTGAGAGATTAGATGATGATCGGATTTGTCATAGCCAAAAATTTTCCCTAGTCTATAGGTTGTCTTTTGAGTCTTTTGGTGAAGTCTTTTGATGAGCGTAAGTGTTTGATTTTTTAGGAGCTCCCAGTTATCTAGTCTCTCTTCTGGTGCTTGTGCATTGTTACTTATAGTTCATATTCTGTTTAGGCCATATATTAGGGCCCCTAGCTTTATCCCTATTTTTCTTTCCATGATCTTTATACCTTTAGATTTTATATTTAGGTCTTTGATCCATTTTCAGTTAGTTTTTGTGCATGGTATGAGGTATGGGTCTTGTTTCAGTTGTTTGCAGATGATAGCCAGTTATGCCAGCACCATTTGTTAAAGAGACTGTCTTTTCCCCAATTAATGGACTTTGGGCCTTTATGTCTGCATTCTCAATTCTGTTCCATTGCATTATGTATCTGTTGTTGTACCAGTATCAAGCTGTCTTGACTAACGTGGCAGTATAATAGGTTCTAAAATCAGGTAGTATGAGGCCTCCCATGTTGTTGTTCTTCTTGAGTAATGCTTTACTTATCCGGGGACTCTTCCCTTTCCACATGAAGTTGGTGGCTTGTTTCTCCATCTCATTAAAGAATGGTTTGGAATTTGGATCAGGATTGCATTATATCTGTAGATCGCTTTGGGTAGAATTAACATTTTCACAATGTTGAGTCTTCCTACCCATGATCAAGGTATGTTTTCCCACTTGAGCAGGTCTCTTGGTTTCTTGCAGTAGTGTCTTGTAGTTTTCATTGTATAGGTCTTTTACATCTCTGGTTAGATTTATTCCTAAGTATTTTATCTTCTTGGGGGCTATTGTAAATGGTATTGATTTGGTAATTTCCTCATCAAGGTTCTCTTTGTTGGTGTAAAGGAATCCAACTGGTTTTTGTATGTTTATCTTGTATCCTGATACTTTGCTGTAATCTTCTATTAGTTCCAGTAGTTTTCTTGTGGATTCTTTGGTGTTTTCTGTGTATAAGATCATATCATCTGCAAATAGAAATACTTCGACTTCTTCCCTACCAATTTGGATGCCTTTTATTTCTTTTTCTAGCCTAATTGTTCTGGTTAGGACCTCCAGCACAATGTTGAATAACAGTAGTGATAAAGGGGATCCTTGTGTGGGTCCCGTTCTCAAGGAGAATGCTTTCAAACTCTCTCAATTTAGGATGATGCTGGCTGTTGGCTTTGTATAAATGCCCTTAATTATGTTGAGGAATTTCCCTTCTATTCCTATTTTATTGGGAGTTTTTATCATGAATGGGTGTTGGACTTTGTCAAATGCCTTTTCTGCATCAACTGGTAAGATCATGTGGTTCTTGTCTTTTGTTTTATTTATGTGATGGATTACATTGATTGTTTTTCTAATGTTGAACCATCCCTGCATACCTGGTATAAATCCCACTTGATCATGGTGAATTATTTTTTTGATATGTTGCTGAATTCTATTGGCTAGTATTTTGTTCAGGATTTTTGCATCAATGTTCATGAGGGATATTGTTCTGTAATTTTCTTTTTTTGTGGTGTCTTTACCTGGTTTTGGTATCAGGGTTATGCTGGCTTCATAGAATGAGTTTGGGAGTATTCCATCCTTTTGTATGCTCTGAAATACCTTTAGTAGTAGTGGTGTTAACTCTTCTCTTTAAGTTTGGTAGAATTCTCCAGTGAAGCCATCTGGGCCAGGGTTTTTTGTTGTTGTTGTTGTTGTGAGTATTTTAATTACCTTTTCAATCTCTTCTTTTATTATAGGTTTGTTTAGTTGTTTTACCTCTGTTTGTGTTAGTTTGGGTAGGTAGTAAGTTTTTAGAAATTTGTCCATTTCCTCTAGGTTTTCAGATTTGTCAGAGTACAATTTTTCATAGTATTCTGTTATGATTCTTTTAATTTCAGTTGGGTCTGTTGTGATATCACCCATCTCATTTCTTATACGGGTTATTTGTTTCCTCTTCTGTTTTTCTTTTGTCAGTTTGGGCAATAGTTTATCAGTTTTGTTGATCTTTTCAAATAACCAGCTTTTGGTCTTGTTAACTCTTTCAATTGTTTTTCTATTCTCTATTTCATTTAATTGTACTCTAATTCTTATTATTTCCTTTCTTCTGGCACCCGAGGGCTTCTTTTGCTGCTCTCTTTCTACTTGTTCAAGTTGTATGGCTGATGTTTTGATTTTGGCCCTTTCTTTTTCTTGGATGTGTGCATTTATTGCTATAAACTGACCTCTGAGCACTGCTTTTGCTTTGTCCCAAAGGTTCTGGTAGGATGTGTTTTCGTTCGCGTTTGATTCTATGAATTTCTTTATTCCATCCTTAATTTCTTCTATAACCCAGTAGTTTTTGAGCAAAGTGTTGTTAAGTTTCCATGTGTTTGATATTTTTTCCTTGCTTTTTCTGTTGTTGATTTCTACTTTTATGGCTTTATGGTCAGAAAACATGCTTTGTAATATTTCGATGCTTTGGATTTTGTTAAGGCTTGCTTTATGGCCTAATATGTGGTCTATTCTGGAGAATGTTCCATGTGCATTGGAAAAGAAAGTATACTTGGCTGCTGTTGGGTGGAGTGTTCAGTATATGTCTATGAGATCAAGTTGGTTGATTGTAGCATTTAGCTCTTCTGTGTCTTTATTGAGCTTCTTTCTGGATGTTCTGTCCTTAACCCAAAGTGGTATGTTGAAGTCTCCTACTACTATTGTGGAGCTGTCTATTTCTCTTTTAAGTGCTGTTAGAGTTTGTTTTATGTATTTTGGAGCCCTGTCGTTGGGTGCGTAAATATTTATTATAGTTATGTTCCTCCTGGTGTATAGACACTTTAATCATTATATAGTGTCCATCCTTATCCTTTGTGGTGGATTTTACTTTAAAGTCTATTTTGTCAGAGATTAATATGCCACTCCTGCTCTTTTTTGAGTGTTGTTGGCTTGATATATTTTTTTCCATCCTTTAAGTTTTAGTTTGTTTTTGTCTTTAAGTCTCAGGTGTATCTCTTGTAAGCAGCATATAGACGGATCATGTTTTTTATCCAATCTGCCACTCTCTTTACTGGTGCATTTAGTCCATTCACATTCAGCATAATTATTGATAGGTATGAGTTTAGTGCTGTCATTTTGATGTCTTTTTGTGTGTGTTGTTGACAGTTTCTTTGTTCCACTTAATCTTCTGTGCTGAGTCATTTTTATTCCTGTATTTCCTTTTCATGTTTTTCATTGTTGTTGATTTTGTATTTGCTGAGTCTTTATGTTTTTCTTGTTTTTTTATTTTGACTTGTAGGATTGTTAGTTTCCTTTGTGGTTACCTTAATATCTACACCTATTTTTCTAAGTTTATATAAGTCTTTTATTTCTTTATATTGCCTTGACTTCCTCTCCATATGAAAAATCTATGTCTACGTTTTTTAGTCCGTCTTTTTTGCTTTAATGTTGTCATCTTTTACATATTGACATCTCTGTTTCCCTATTTTCAGTGTTTTAGATTTGATTTATTTTTGTGACTTCCCTATCTGGGTTGATATCTGTCCTGTGTTCTAGTCTTGGGTTGTTATCTGATGTTATTGATTTTCTAACTGGAGGATTCCCTTTAGTATTTCTTGTAATTTTGGTTTGGTTTTTGCAAATTCCCTAAACTTCTGTTTATCTGGAAATGCCCTAATTTTGCCATCATATTAGAGAGACAGTTTTGCTGGATATATAATTCTTGGCTGGCAATTTTTTTTTTCCTTCAAGGTTTTATATATATCATCCCATTGCCTTCTTGCCTGCATAGTTTCTGCTGAGTAGTCCGAGCTTATTCTTACTGACTCTCCTTTGTAGATGACTGTTCGTTTCTCCCCATGAGCTCTAAAATTCTCTCTTTATCTTTCATTTTGGCAAGTTTGATTATATATGCCTTGGCTACTTTCTTTTGGGATCTACCTTTTGTGGGGTTTGATGAGCTTCTTGGATAGCTATCTTGTCATCTTTCACAATATCAGGGAAGTTTTCTGCCAACAAATCTTCAACAATTCTCTCTGTATTTTCTGTTATCCCTTCCTGTTCTGGTACTTCAGTCACTCATAGCTTATTCCTTTTGATAGAGTCCCACATAATTCCTAGGGTTTCTTCATTTTTTAAAATCCTTTTATGTGATTCTTCCTCAAAAAAGTTGGTGTCAAGTGCTTTATCTTCAATCTCACTAATTCTGACCTCCATTGCCTCAACTCTTCTTCTGTGACTTTCTATTGAGTTGTCTAATTCTGAAATTTTATTGTTAATCTTCTGGATTTCTGATTACTGTCTCTGTATGGAGTCTTGAAGCCTGTTAAATTTATCAGTATGCTCTTCTCTAATCTTCTTAAGTTCCTCTATTGCATGTTCTGCGTTTTGCTTAATTTCCTTCCTGATATCTTGAAGAGTTCTGTATATTAATCTTTTGTATTCTGCCTCTGGTAATTCCAAAACATTTTCTTAATCCAGAAAATTTCTAATTTGTGGAGCTTGCTGAAGCCATCATGGTTTGCCTCTTTATGTGATTTGATATTGACTGCTGTCTCCGAGCCATCAATAAGTTATTATATTTATTTATTTTATGTTTGCTTACTGTGTCCTAGCTTCTTGTTTTGTTTTGTTTTGTTATACCCAAATAGGTTGCTTGTGTGAGCTATCCAAGTCTCTAGCACTCCTGAAGCTCCAGTGTCCTGCCACCAGGTGGCCAGACCTGTCACTAAGTCTGTGAGCCCAGGAGTCCACCCACTCCTCCTGTAAGGATTCTACTCAGGTGTCCAGGTAGTCAGCCACCATGTGTGTGGTGCAGGCTCTCACCTACAGTCCTAGACAGGCATGGATGATTGGTGTAGGCACAGGCATCCAGCTGAAGCAGGGGGACACAGGCTGAGCAAGGCAGGGGTCTGACAGCCATCCTTGAGTGTCCAGGTGGAAAGCATGTCCCTGTTCCCTAGAGTGTGTAGATGGGTGGGTTTTGCATCTGGACTATGAACACCCAATGCTGTTGGCTGTAAGGACTGGGGGGCACCACTTATTCTTGGGCCCCTGTCACAGGTGGGTAGATGGTGTTGGTGGAGCCACCAGTCCTCAGTCCCCTGATGTGGGTCCGTGAAAACCCTGCTTAATGGGCAGAGCAGTGTCAAATGTCAAGAACCTGCCACTTCACAGCTGAAACAGTTGAAGTTAGACTTCAGGTATATACCCTATTGTACTGTGAATGAGGGCCTACACTGTTGAAATCGGCCCACACAAGTCTCTGCAGGGGGAAAGGCACTCAAAGTCCATGCATCCCTTATGCCCGTGCCTAGGCAAAGGAGCTGTGCCTACCCTGACGTCCTGGCTTAGGGGAACTGGCAGATTATTTTTTCCCCTGTTTGTTAATCTGTTCGCTCTCCAAGGCCAGGGAAACGGCTCAGCGCACATGTTGCATCCTACTTCCGGCCCAGGGGACTCAGCAATTGCTGAAGCTGGTCCAGGACCCAGTGCAGATCAGGGAGCGGGGAGGTAAATGGGAGAGAGGTTTTTCCCTAAGGGGGATGTTCTTCATCCATGCAGTAGGCCAGATGCAAATACTTGTCTTTGCTGATCGAGGGCTGCTTCTCACTGGTCCTGGAAGGCCAAGTAGACTTTCTGCCCCTGAGTCTCTCCTGATGTGGAAAACACCTCCTGAGCACCGCTGCTTCCCTGCTTCACCGTGCACCAGGAGCTGATCAGGCCTCCAGGGCTCAAGCTCTTGCCAGATCAGGTCTGGCAACTCCTCGCTGTTTCCAAACCATCTCTCCCTCCTCTTGCCACTCAGTCCGATTCCTCAACTTTGTCTTTGATGTTCATGGCTCCTAGATTGTCATACATAATCGATTCACTTGTTTTTTCAGGTCTTTGTTGTAAGAGGGATGACTGGAAGAGTCTGACTACTCCACCATCTTTGAATTTCCTTGAATTTTTAAGAGTCATGAAATATTATTCTTTATTTGATTTGTTTCAACCATTTAAAAATGTAAAAACTATTCTTAGCCTGCTGGCTATACAAAATCAGGCCAGAGTTTGCTAACCCCTGTTTGAGCTATTACCTTTAATGCCTGTTTTGGCCAGACAAACACAGCAGTGGTTATAGCTCTTTTCTTCTTTTGCCTGAATATCATCATCAACCAATGGGTGTTTGAGAAGGGATCATAGGTATTTCCTTTCTGTTACTTCCTTTCTCCTCAGCCTCATTTTGGCCAATTTGCATACATTTTGAAATTCTATTTACTGGCCCCAGTATTATTGGTTTACCTCAACTCTGTTTTCCCTCGTGATTTTATTTTAACCCAACAACAATGTAAGCTCTATACACACCCACACACATATACAGAAATGAGAGATTGAGATAGCCATCCTCCCTTACTACTCTCAGAAATTGGGCTGGCTTTTCAAATTCTGGCACTTCAGACAATGAATAAAGCCAGTCCCTTTACGAGGAAGGAAAGAAATATGTCCTAATAGCAGAAGTGCAGATTTTAGAGTCAAAAAGGATTAGAAGTCATTCATTCATACAGTTCATTTCATTCGGTAGGATTTTGCTAGTTCTCATGCTTCAAAACTGGAAACATTTTTCTTCAGAACAAGGACTGAAAATTCTAATCTATCTCTGCCCTAATTCCCTTAGCCACCTGGGATTTACTTTTCTCTTCTGAAATTAAGGCCAATCAAGTTATCTTGCTACCTTAGCCAGTTTCCCAAGGAAAAGAGGAGAAGGTATGTGAAGTTAACTAAAATACTTGCCCAAACACATTGTTCCTTTGCAACTTTTATCATATGCATATGACTAAATAATCTGATGCCAACATGTTTTTGTTTTCTAAACAACATTGAATTTGTGAAGGAGTGAGCCTTATTCTCCTTTGACACATTCTTAATAGAATAGAATTAAGGTAAATCGGTGAGGAAACAGACACAGGTTGCTTCAGGCTGGGGCACATTAGTGGGGTCACCATGAGTGCCAGCGTCTGGTCCTCAGCTTAACAAATTCAGACACTTGATTTTTATGACATTCAGAGATGATCAAGCTTCAGGGAACTGACTCATGCTAACCAAATTTACAGGCAACTAACTGATTAAATAGGAAGCCAACTGATTAATTTACAATGAGAAATAGAACTGCCAGCCAGCCTGCGCATTCTCTGCCAAAAGAAAACTTGGAAAACCAAATTAAAGTCCAAAGGTTGTTTAAAGAGTACAGAATTTGGGACAAGAGTTGTTAAATGGCTCTCCTTTGTTGCTGGTGGGAATGCAAAATGTGTAGCTACCTTGGAAGCCAGTTTGGCAGTTTCTCACAAAGTTAAAACATAGTCTCACCATACAACTTAACAGATCCCAGGACTTATGTTGACTGATCAGAAACCCCTCTCTTGTGGCCACAGCTATAGATTTACTATGCCTTACTCTACAGCTCTCCTTTTTCAAGTTTCTAAGAGCACCATATGATATGAATCATAGCCCAGGACACATGGAGATAATAGTCTGCTGCCACCACCACCTGGTTGTTCGGCTGTTGTTGTTAGGTGCCCTTGAGTTGGTTCCAACTCATAGTGACCCTGTGCACAACAGAACAAAATCACAATCATTGCTATGTTTGAGCCCCTTGTTGCAGCCACTATATCAGTCCACATCATTGAGAGTCTTCCTCTTTTTCACTGACCTTGTACTTTACTGTAATGGTTAAGATTGTATGTCAACTTGGCTAGGCCATTATTCTCAGTGTTTTAGCTGAGTGGTACTGGTGGAGGCGGGGCCTGTGGCAGCTCACCGCCCCCTCAGTTTCATCTCTCTGCCTTCCCTGGTTACTTTCTGCCTGCTCGCCTTGCCAAGGTTTTTGGCTTGTTCCAGACTCAGCAGCTGCCTCTTACTGTCTCACCTCTGGTTCATGGGACTTGAGCTAGAAGCTTACCTGTTGATCTTGGAATTCGTCGAACTTCTCAGCCTGCAAGAGTCTGGTTCCCCGACCTGGTGACCTTGGGTTCGCCAGCCCCTGCAGCTACGTGAATCAGGAGAAACCTTGCGGTCTTGTCTGCTGATTTTGGACTACATTAACCTTCACAGCCTGTGAGTGGGAGCCCCTCTCTGACCTCCTGACCTTGGGTTCACCAGCTTCTGTGGCTATGTGAACTGATCTGTGAACTTGGGACATTTTAGCCTCTACAATTGTGTGAGCTATTTCCTTGATATAAATATATATATAGATATATATATATATGTATTTATACGCTTTACTTTTTTTGCTCCTCTAGAGAACCCAGCCTAAGACATTTACTAAGCATGATGTTCTTCTCCAAGGACTGGTCCCTCCTGATAACATGTCCAAAGTACATGAGGCAAAGTCTTGCCATCCTCGTTTCTAAGGAGCATTATGGCTGTACTTCCAAGACAGATTTGTTCGTTCTTCTGGAAGTCCATGGTATATTCAGTATTCTTCGCCAACTCTATAATTCAAAGGCGTCAATTCTTCTTCAGTCTTCCCTCTTCATTGTCTAGCTTAATAAGAAGTGATTAAAAATACCATGGCTTGGGTCAGGCACACCTTAGTCCTCAAAGTAACATCTTTGCTTCTAACACTTTAAAGAGGCCTTTTGCAGCAGATTTGTCTAATGCAATACGTCATTTGATTTCTTGACTTCTGTTTCCATGGGCATTGATTGTGGATTCAAGTAAAATGAAATCCTTGACAACTTCAATCTTTTCTCCATTTATCATGATGTTGCCACCACCCAGAGGAACAACTATTGATTGCTACAGCAAAATCCATTCCTCTTCCCCTAAACTGCTTTTCCTATAATCTTGGTCTATTCTATGAAAATTCCCTTCCCCTTCTTGCTCTATCTGAAACTCAGCTCTTCCTTGAGAACACTGTTTCTCCTGTTGCCTTCTCAAGTGGTGGTTGTTTTCTTTTTCTATCAAATCCCTCATACATCTGGAGGCAGAGTAAGTGTGCTTATTGTTTTACACTGCCATTTTCAGACCATTCGTTCTTCTTCTTCCCCCACCAAAAACCCTTGTTTTTACTATGGTAAAAATACATATAACAAAACATTTGCCAATTTGACTTTTTTATATATATAATTCAGAAACATTGATTACATTCATATTGTTGTGCAACTATTGCCACTATCCTTTTCCAAGTTAGTCCACCACCATTAACAGAAGCTCAGTGTTCCCTAAGCAATGATTTCCCCTTTCCCCTCCTTCTCATCCCTGGTAACCACTAATAATCTTTGGTTTCTGTATATTTGCTTATTTTATGGAAGTGAAATCATACAATATTTGTCCTTTTATGAATAACTTATTTCACTCAACATAATGTTTTCAAGATCCATCCATTTTGTGGCATGTATCAGGATTTCATTTCTCTTTATAGCTGAATAATGGTCCATTGCATGTATGTAATACATTTGATTTATCCAGTCATCAGTTGATGGACATTTAGGTTGCTTCCACCTTTTGGCTATAGTGAACACTGTTGCAATGAACGTTGGTGTACAAGTTTCTGTTTGCATTCCTGCTTTCAATTCTTTTGGAAAAAAATCTCATTTTTTGAATCTCATGTGATTAGAACAAACTGCTTATCCTTCCTTGTTGCAGTCATCCTCAGGCCTCTGATTCCTTGAATATTTTAGTTCTTGGCACACTGTCAGTCTCTCCAACACTACACCTTAATTCTTGGCAATTTCACATTATTATCCAATTTCCATATTATTATACTCATATAATCCTACCAACACCCTCGACTTTCAGTTACTTGACCTCTTCTCTTCTGGTGATCTTGTCCTCCACCTCACCTCAGCCACTCACTTCTATGACCATACCCTGAACCTGGTCATTACCAGTAACTGCCCTTCCCCTCCACAATCTGAATTTCATGCATTCCACTATCCCATCACCACTTATTTTTCCACTCATTCCTGCTAGACCTAATTTCCAGCAATCCTTCAATCCTATTAGGGCATACAATTTATTGATCCTATTACCTTTTCACTATTTCTTATCCCTCGTAGTCTGCACTTACCTCATTACACAAGTTAGATTCCATGGTCCATCATTTTATGTCCCTTTTATCTACTCATGACTCCCTTGCCCCTATCTTCCTTCATCATATTCATCTGGCAAAGCCTCTGCCTTATTTTAATCAGATTTTCTGCCTCCCCTGCACCTGCATCTGTGCAGCGAAACATGGCTAGGGAAAATACACCACATGCCTACTGGTGTCACTTTAAATTCATCACTATTATCCTTAAGTGGGTCTTTAAAGTTGCTCAGTAATATTATTGCATTTACTAATTCGTTCGCTCTCTCACTCTTTCTCAACCCCCATCACCTCCCCCATTCTTAGCTGATGACCATGTTTATTTCACTAGAAAGTAGAAGCAATCAGAAAAGATGTTACCCATAATCCCACCACCAGCTGAATTTCACCTGTGTGCATACACTCTGCACTCCCTATTACCATATATGAACTGTTTGTGCTCCTAGCTAAGGCCAACTCCTCTATTTGTGCATTCAAATCCATCCCATCTCACCTACTTAAGGACACTCTTCCAGCAATTCTCTCTTCTTTCCCCTACATCATCATTTTTCCACCTCTACTGGATTACCCATATGTATACAAACTCAGCATATCCTGTTATTTATCCCATCTTAAAAGTGCTTTTGACCCCATATTGCTCTCAGACTACTATCCATTGCTCTTCTCTTTCACAGAAAAGCCCCACAAAAGTATTGCCCATACTACTGTCTTCCTCTCCTGCAATTCTCTCTTAAACCCATTTCAACCAGGTTTTTACCTCCACCACTTCACTAAAACTGCCCTTGTCAAGACCACCAATGGCCTCCACTTTGCTGATTTCAATGGTCACTTCTCAGTCCTCATTGTACTTGACTAACCTGCAGCATTTGGCACACTATATCACTTCTTTCTCTTGGAAATACTTAATTCCTTCGTCTCCAGGACTTAGCATTCTCCTGGTCTTCTTCCACCTCACTGGTCTGTCCTTCTTTGCTTCCTTAGCTACTTCATCCTCACCTCCCTGACCTGTCAGCATTGGTATTCCCTGGGACTCATTCCTTGGCCCTGTTTTCTCGCTATACTCCCACTTTGTTAGTGACCTCATCCAGTCCTATAGCTTTTATATCATCTACATGCTTACAACTCCCAAAGTTATGAGTCCAGACCCTTTCTTCATACTCATGTATAAAACTGCCTGTTTTGAGCTCCACTATATGTATTTGGCATCTTAAGATTAACATGTACAAAACCAAACCATGCCCACTGCTAAAACCTGCCCTACTGTAGTTCTCTCTGTGTTAGTAGATGGAATTTCCATCCTTCCAGTTACCCAGGCCCCAAACCTTGGTATAATATTTTATTCCTCTATTTCTTTCATACTTCACACACAAATTATCAGTAAATACTGTTGACTCTATTTCAAAATATAACTAGAATCTAACCCCTTCTCACCACCTCCACTACTACCACCCTAGTCTGAACCACCATCATCTATTGCCTCGATTATTGCAATAGCTTCCTGACTGGTTTTCCTGAAACCCTTGCCCCATTACAGTTTATTATCACAGAGAAGCTAGAGTTGATTCTTTAAAAAGGAAAATCAGATCATGTCACCCCTCTGTCAAAACTTCCAACAGCCTCTCATCTCCCTCAAAGTCAAAGCTAACATCTTTGCAATGGCTTACAAGGCTCTACATAATCTGGTACCCCACTTTATTACCCCTCTGACCTCATTTTCTCTGTTCCAGCATCCCTGGACTCTTTGTTCTTTCTTCAACCCATTAGGCAGCTCCTGCCTCAGAGATTTTGCTCCAGCTGTTTTCTCTGTCTGGAGTAATCTTTCCTTAGATAGTCATGTGGCTCACTCTGTTGAGTCTTTCAGACTTTGTATCTATGGCCACACTATTTTAAACTGCACTCCACACACCCAGCATTATCTAGCTCTTCCCATGCTTTATTTTTCTTTATTGTATTTATCTGCTTTTTATTCCTTGCATTTATCATCATCTTACAAACTATATATCCTACTTATTTATCTCATTTATTGTCTGTCTCCTCTGACCTCCATTAGAAGGTAAGCTACATGAGGGCAGGGATTCTTGTCTGTTCTTTTACTTCTTTATCTCCAGTGCCTAGAAGAACACCTGAGTCACCGTAAGTGTTTAATAAATATGTTAAGGAAAAGGGGAGGATGGGAGGGACAGAGGGAAGAAAGAAACTGATTCTGCGAAACCTCTCCTCCACAATTTATAATGTTTATAGTGTGAAGGATTTCTGTCTATTTTGTCTCTACGGGAAATTTTAAAACTTTAATTAAATCAGTTGCTTGGAATTAGGAATATATTTTGTCATAGAAATAATAGTACACAAGATTGCTATTGAAAGTAATAGCTCTCTAAATGCAATGTGGTGTCCTGGATGGGATGGTGGAACAGAAGGACATTAGTAGAAAACTGGTGAAACTGAAAAGTCTGGAGTTTAGTTAACAGTAACGTACCAGTGGTGGTTTCTTAATTGTGACAAATGTACCATGGTAATGTAAGATGCTAACATTAGGAGAAAATGGGTGAAGGGTATAGAGGAGGGTCCTGTATCATCTTTACAAATTTTTGTAAATTTAAAATTGTAATAGCTCTCACATTTTAAGGGCCATCTCTATACTATAAACCATGGTAGATGATTAATATATAGCCCACAGAGGTATAAAACCAAAACCAAACCCATTGCCGTCGAGTTGATTCCAACTCATAGCAACTCTATAGGACAAAGTAGAACTGCCCCATAGGGTTTCCAAGGAGCGGCTGGTGGATTTGAACAGCTGACGCTTTGGTTGGCAGCCAAGCTCTTAACCACTGTGCCATCAGGGCTCCAGCATATAGGTATAGATATAGATATATACATATCAGAAAATGGCTTCCCAAAGATGTTGACGTCCTAACTCTCAAAATCTGTGAATACATTAGGTTATATGGCAAAGGGGAATTAAGATGCAGATGAAATTAAGTTTGATAATCAGGTGACCTTTACATGGCAGAGATTACCCTAGATTATCCACACAGACCTAATGTAACTGGAAGGATCCTTAAAAATGGAAGAAGAAAGCAAAAGAGAATTAGAAGAAGATGTGATGATGAAAGAATGGTCAAAGAGATGTAACACTGGTAGCTTTGAAGATGGAGGAGCCAAAGAATGTGGGAAATCACTAGAAGCTGAAAAAGGCAAGGAAATAGGTTCTCCTCTAGAGCCTCCAGAAGGAGCATGTCCCTACCAACACCTTAATTTTAGCCCAGTGAGACCTATGTTGGACTTCTGACCTACAGAACTGCAATATAATAAATCTGTGTTATTTTAAGACACTAAGTTTGAAATAATTCATTATGGCAGCAATACCCCATTGCTGACAAGTCAATTCCAACTCATAGCAACCCTACAGGACAGAGTACATCTGCCTTATAAATTTCCAAGGAGCGGCTGGTGGATTCAAACCGCTGACCTTCTGGTTAGCAGCCAAGCTCTTAACCACTGTGCTACCATGGATCCATGGCAGCAATAGGAAACTATATATAGTCAATATAACAACTCAGAAAGATAGATATCATCACCATTTTATAGAAAACAGAATCACAAAATTTAAGATCACATAGCAAGTAAATGGCAGAGCTGAGACCCAAATCAAAATCTGACTTCTAATTTTATGCTGTAGTTATCAAAATCCTCACGACTGGACCAATAAGCAGCAACATGATAAAGGAGAAAAGACTGAAGTTGTCAAGGATTTCATTTTACTTGGATCCACAATCAACACCCATGGAAGCAGCAGTCAAGAAATCAAAGGACGCATTGCATTGGGAAAATCTACTGCAAAAGACCTCTTTAAAGTGCTAAAAAGAAAACAAAGATGTCACTTTAAGGACTAAGGTGTCTGACCCAAGCCATGGTGTTTTCAATTGCCTCAAATACATGCAAAAGCTGGACAATGAATAAGGAAAACCAAAGAAGAATTGATGCTTTCGAATTATGGCGTTGGCGAAGAATATTGACTATACCACGGACTTCCAGAAGAATGAACAAATCTTTTGGAAGAAATACAGCTAGAATGCTCCTTAGAAGGGAGGATGGTGAGACGTCGTCTCACGTACTTTGGACAGGTTATCAGGAGGGACCAGTCCCTGGAGAAGGACATTATGCTTGGTAAAGTACAGGGTCAATGAAAAAAGAGGAAGACCCTCAACGAAATGGATTAACACAGTGGCTGCAACAGTGGGCTCAAGCATAACAATGATTGTGAGGATGGCACAGGACCAGGCAGTATTTTGTTTTGTTGAACATGGGGTCACTATGAATCGTAACCAACTCCACAGCACCTAACAACAACAACTATGAACATAGGAACCCTGGTGGTGAAGTGGTTAAGCGCTTGGCTGCTAACTGAAAGGTTGGTGGTTTAAATCTCACAGCTGCTCAGTGAGAGAAAGATGTGGCAGTCTGCCTCCATAAAGATGACACCCTTGGAAACCCTATGGGGCAGTTCTACCCTGTACTATAGGGTTGCTATGAGTCAAGTTTGACTCAACAGCAATGGGTTTGATTTTTATTATCAACACAGACAGACCTTGGTTAGATTCCAGAAAACTCTATTTAACCCATAATATGGCTGAAATATTGTATGTTTGCAAGTTTTAAACCATAAATTTTTTTAAAAGTGACTGTGGAACTTAGATATCAAAAAGTGTACACTAAAAGAACACATTTAGATACTTTTTCAATAGACAGGCACTAGTTCTCTGTCATGTTCTAATCCCAACAAATGAAATGCCATATACTTGCATAAGTAGTGTTTGTTTATCTTGAAGACTAATGCTTAAGGTAAATCAGATTTAATTAAGAAAAATAAGGGATAGATGGATACTTCTGTGGAGAAGCTGAAGGTGATGTTGGGCCATTTTCCGGGACTTTAGAAAGTAAGTGCACTGTTTTGTTTTGTTTTGTTTTTTCCTTTTTTTTCTTGTACTTCAGGTGAAGGTTTACAGAACAAATAGTTTCTCATGAAACAGTCAGTACACATATTGTTTTATGACATTGGTTAACTACCCCACGACATGTCAACCCTCTCCCTTCTCGACCTTTTTTTTTTTTTTTTTTGGTGAAAATATACATAGCCAAAGATACACCATTTCAAAAATTTCTACATGCACAGTTCAGTGGCATCGATTACATTCTTCCAGTTGTGCTGCTATTCTCACTTTAGATGAAGGTTTACAAAACAAAATAGTTTCTCATTAAAGAGTACAAATGTTGCCCTATGACAATGGTTAACAATCCCACTACATGTCAACACTGTCCTTACTCAATCTTGGGTTCCCTATCACCGGCTTTCCTGTTCCTTTCTGCCTTGTCCCTGGACTCCTGTGCCTCATTAGTCCTGTTTTGTTTTATGGGGCTGTCCAGCCCCTGGCTGAATGGTGAACCTCGGAAGTGACTTTACCACTGAGCTAAAAGGGTGTCAGGGGGCCATACTCTCAGGGTTTCTCCAGTCTCTTTAAGGCCAGTAAATCTGGTCTTTTTTGTGTGTGTTAGAATTTTGTTCTACATCCTTCTCCGGCTCTGTGCAGAACCCTTTGTTGTGATCCCGGTCAGAGCAGTCAGTGGTGGTAGCCAGGCACCATCTAGCTGTACTGGACTCAGTCTGGTGGAGGCCTTGGTAGCTGTGGTCCATTAGTCCTTTGGACTAATCTTTTCCTTGTATCTTTTTTTCTTCTTTCTCCCTTGCTCCCGAAGGGGTGAGACCAGTGGAGTATCTTAGATAGCTGCTCACAGGCTTTTAAGACCCCAGATGCTACTCACCAAGGTAGAATGTAGAACATTGTCTTTATAAACTGTGTTATGCCAATTGAGCTAGATGTTCCCCGAGACCATGGTCCCCACAGCCTTCTGCCCAGCAATTCACAAATGTTGGAGGAGCTGTGGGGAGATCGGAACTCTTATGCACTGCTGGTGGGAATGCATAATGATACAACCATTCTGGAAAATGATATGGTGCTTCTTTAGAAAGCTAGAAATAGAAATACCATACGACCCAGCAATCCCACTCCTAGGAATATATCTTAGAGAAATAAGAGTCGTCACTCGAATAGACATATGCACACCCATGTTCATGGCAGCATTGTTCACAATAGCAACAAGATGGAAACAACCTAGATGCCAATCAACAGATGAATGGATAAACAAACTATGGTACATACACACGATGGAGTACTATGCAACAATAAAGAACAACGATGAATCTGTGAAGCATCTCATAACATGGATGAAACTGGAGGACATTATGCTGAGTGAAGTAAGTCAATCACAAAAGCACAAATATTGTATAAGACCTCTATTGTAAAAACTCATTGAAAAGTTTACAGGCAAAAAGTAACAATCTTTGTTGGTTATGAGGGATGGGAGGCATGTGGGGGAAATACTAAATAGGCAATAGATAAGTGGTATCTTTGGTGAAGAGTGAGACAGTACACAATACTGAGGAAACAAGCACAACTTGTACAAGGAAAGGTCATGGAAGCTCCATAGACACATCCAAACTCCCTGAGGGACTGAATTTTTTTTTAATGTCTAATTTTACTTCAAAGCATATGGATACAGATGCATCACTAACACTGCTCTTACCTAGCTTTGATCACTATTTTTTCCAGCTCACATAAGAACATTGCTTTCACTCAGAAACAAAAAAAAAATTGCCCCAAGCCTCAAAACAAAATTTCATAATCCATTTTGTTTATTCTGTTTCTCCTGGTTTCTGGGTTTCTCAGCCTGTCTTTATCTTGGGCTCTGTGTTTTTTTGTTTCTGCTTAGGATATGGGTATATGTGTGTTTACTGTTGACAAAGTGCTTTCTTCTACATTAATTCAGTTTGATTTTGCTGCTCCCAAAAACCCTTTGAGAAGTCAGCACAACTGGACCAAAGCTAAAGCTAGGAAGTTTCCTGAACACATCCAAACACTCTGAGGGACAGATTAGCTGGGCCTGGGGCCTGGAGACCATGGTTTCAGGGACATCTAGATCAATTGGTATAACAAAGTTTATTAAGAAAATGTTCTGTATCCCACTTTGGTGAGTGACATCTGGGGTCTTAAAAGCTATCAAGTGGCCATATAAGATACATCAATTGGTCCCAACCCACCTGGAGCAAAGGAGAATAAAGAACAGCAAAGACACAAGGAAAATATTAGCCCAAGAGACTAAACGTCCACATAAACCAGAGACTCCAGCAGCCTGAAACCAGAAGAACTAGATGATGCCCAGCTACCACCAATGACTGCCCTGACAGGAAACACAACAGACAGTCCTGGATGGAGCAGGAGAAAAGTGTGGAGCAGAACTCAAATTCTAGTAAAAAGATCAGACTTAACGATTTGACAGAGACTAGAGGAACCCACAAACTATGGCCTCTGGATGCTCTGTTAAGCCAGAACTAAAACCATTCCTGAAGCTCACTCTTCAGACAAAGATTACACAGGACTATAAAACAAAAATAATACACATGAGGAGTGTGCTTCTTAGTTCAATCAGATACGTGAGACCAAATGGGCACCTCCTGTCTGGAGGCAGGATGAGAAGGCAGAAAGGGACAGGAGCTGGTTGGAGGCACACAGGGAACCTGGGATGGAAAAGGGGCAGTGTGCTGTCACATTGTGGGGATTGCAACTAATGTCACAAAACAATACGTGTATAAATTTTTGTATGAGAAATTAACCTGAGTTGCAAACTTTCACCTAAAGCACAAGTGAAAAAAAAAAACACTTTGAGGTACATAAGGCAGGTATTAATATTCACATTTTATAGTAAGGAAATCAAAACTCAGAGAGATGGAGCTGGGACACAAATCCAAGAAAGTCCAAGTCCAAGATGATTGCTGTTTCTACCACACTCTGGTACTTCATCCCCAGATATGGAGCCATACTCCATTGGATTCTAGAAGGGAGAAGAGCTGAAAATAAGGCAACGCTGTCTCTAAGGGGGAAAAGTTGGAAGATGGGAAAGCCAGAAGAACAATGCTGTTGTTACTCCTACAGAGAGGGATGGAGAGAGGGAGAAGAAAAGGGAAGTACTTATAGGACTGGGATGACCACATGGGCCACTCATCTATGCCACTGATGGATGGCGGATGGGGAAGGTGCTGCCCAATGGCATGAGAAGGAAAGGAGACTCACAGGTATCAGCATCAGAGGGGAAAGTGGAAGGTAGTTCCTGGAGAGGGAGTTTATTCGTATGTAAGGGATGTTCATAAATTGTGAGTTTGTAAGCTAGAGCTAGTCTGTCTGAGGAAACCCTAAAGCATAAACTAAGTGTAAGCTATGTAAATTTTCGATTTGACTCTAACACATCTCCCCTAGTTTCTCTTTCTAGCCTATCCCTACTTCTAATTGAAGTCCAAAGCCAGTTGCCTTGGGCATCAGGGAAGCAAGTATTTTTAGGTCTGGGCCCCAAATTTACCCGAGTCTTAGTAATCCAAAGGATGATTCAAGGTTTATGCTCACAGAGATTCCTGAACCATCTTTTAGGCCTCCATGCCGGGGTTGGGTAACCAAAGCTGCTTCCAATTAAATGATTTCATTCTTCTTAAATGTTTCAAGATATGTACCTCACATTTATTAACTTTTCTTCTCCTCTATACTATCTCCCCACCAACACCCACCTCACCAACAATAAAAAAGCCCTCCTAACACATTTTAGTCACCAACTTTCCTACTGATGTTGTTATTTTCCAAACAAACATTAGCACATCTTCACTTTAATTGTATTTAAGTTACTTTTGCTTACTCCAACTGAGACTTCCTTTCCACCTACAATATTACTTAGGCGGGCTTATGGCATCAAGATAATGATATGATCTTCCTGTTTACTCTTACCTTAACAAAAATCTTTTTTCAGGAATAAAGGAAATACTGCTTATCCAAAGCATGTAACACAGTGCTTGGTGATTATTATTTCTTAATAATATTTCTTGAATTTATGTGACCATGCCCAAGTTCACAAATTTGTTTAGGGTGGTTCCTTTCTGATAATACATATAAATACCTAAACATTAAAGGATGGGTTATTTCTGATAAACAAAAAAAAAAAAAGTTGCCATCAAGTCAATTCTGACTCATGACAACCTCGTGTTTCAGATTACAACTGTACTCCATAGAGTTTTCAAGGTTGTAACCTTTCAAAAGCAGAACACCAGGCCTTTCTTCTGAGGCACCTCTGGCTGGGTTCAAATTGCCAACCTTTCAGTTAGTAGTCAACTGCATAATTCTTCGCATCACCTAGGGACTCCATTACTTCTGATTGATACACACATACACATACACACACACACACAGGTTCTCTTTCTCTGGTGGAACCCTACTGATACAACAAGCTTAGTCATATGCTTTCCCCATCATTTTTTTGCTAGAAAAATACATTAAAAGGGAGACAAGAAGGGAGATGCTCGAAGCTGACACACTGATGAGTGAAGTTAACAGGATGAAAGAAGATGGCAGAATCACCAAGTTATCATGAAAAGGTTAATTTACATTCAATGTAATGAAGATGTCAATATTGGATATAATGCTTAAAGGAACAAGTTTAAGTTATCTGGAAAATTAAGTCTTGTGCATCACCCAAATCTCCAAACATGCTGTAATTCTAAAGATTCTGAAGTTTGCTTTCAAAATTCTATTTGGGAGAGCAGGGCCAAGATGGTGGAGTAATCAGATACTTTCTGTGGTCCCTCTTACAACAAAGACCCCAAAAAACAAGTGAATCAATTATATATGACAATTTAGGAGCCCTGAACATCAAAGACAAAGTTGAGGAATTGGACTGAGTGGCAAGGGGAGGGAGAGACAGTTCAGAAGCAGTGAGAGTTTGTCAGACCTGACCTGGTTGGTACCAGCACCCTGCAGGCTGGATTGGCTGGCGCGATCAGTGAGGCAAGCAGTGGCACTTGGAATGCATTTTTCATGTAGGGAGAGACTGAGCAGCAGGGAGTCGGCTCAAACCTCCAGAACGAGTCAGAAATGGCACTCGATCAGGGAAAGACAAGTACAAGTGTCTAATCTACCACACAGATTTTTAAAAAACCCTTTTTGGAAGAACCTCTCTTCCATTTACCTGCCCCCCACCCCACTCTGCTCTGGGTCCCAGTCTGCTTTGGTGATTGCTGTGCTCCCTGGGCTGGAAGTAAGACCTGTCATGCACCCTGAGCCATTTTCCCAGCTTTGGAGAGGGAACAAATTAAAAAACAGAAAAAAACAATCTGCCAGCTCCCCTAAGCTGGGAACTCAGGGTAGGCATAGCCCTTTGCCTAGGCAGAGGCATAAGGGATCCATGGACTCTAAGTGCCTTTCCCCCTGCATAGACCATTTCAACAGCATAGGTCCTCACTAGCACAGTACAGCAGGGTATATACCTGAAGCCTATTTTCATCTGCATCTGCTATAAGGGGGAGTGGCAGATTCATGGCATTTGACACTGCCCTGCCCGTTAAACAGGGTACTCACCTACTCACATCAGGGGCCTGAGGACTGGTGGCTCCACCCACTCCACAGAGCCACCCATGACAGGTGTCCAAGAATAAGTGGTGACTCCCAGCGCTTCTAGCCAACAGCACTGGGTGCCCATAGTCCAGCTGGAAAACTCACCTACCTACACACTCTAGGGAACAGGGGCACACCTTCCACCCAGAAACTCAGGGGCAGCAGTCAGCCCCCTGTCTTGATCAGCACATGACCCCCTGCTGCAGCCAGATACCTATGTCTACTCCAATCACCCCTGCCTGTCTAGGACTGTATGTGAGAGCCTGCACCACACACTCAGTGACCAATGACCTGGACACTTGAGCTGAATCCACACGAGAAAAGTAAACAAACTCCTGAGCTCACATACCGAGTAACAGCTCTAGCCACTGGGAGACAGGACGTGACAGCTTAAAAGATTCAAGAAATCAAACTAGCTCACACAACTAGCCTATTTGGGCATATCAAAACAAAACAAGAAGCTAGGACACGGTAAGCAAACATAAAATAAATAAACATAATAACTTATTGATGGCTCAGAGACAACAGTCAATATCAAATCACATAAAGAGGCAGACCATGACGGTTTCAGCAAGCCACCAAAAGAAAGAATCAAGAAACCTTCTGGAGGAAGAGAACTTCTTGGAATTACCAGAGGTAGAATTCAAAAGACTAATATACAGAACTCTTCAAGATATCAGGAAGGAGATCAGACAAAATGCAGAACAAGTCAAGGAACACAAAGACAAAGCAAAAGAGGACCTTAAGAAGGTTATACAAGAGCATAATGACAAATTTAAAAGGCTGTAAGAATCCATAGAGAGATGTCAAACAGAAATCCAAAAGATTAACAATAAAATTTCAGAATTAGACAACTCAATAGAAGTCATAGGACCAGAATTGAGACAATGGAAGTCAGAATTAGTGAGATTGAAGATAAAGCACTTCACACCAACTTATTTAAGGAAAAATCAGATAAAAGAATTTAAAAACATGAAGAAATCCTAAGTATCTGAGGTCTTAAAAGCCTGTGAGCAGCCATCTAAGATACTCCACTGGTCTCATCCCTTCAGGAGCAAGGGAGAATGAAGAGAACAGGATACAAGGAAAAGATTAGTCCGAAGGACTAATTGTCCACAGCTACTAAGGCCTCCAATGGACTGAGTCCAGTACAGCTAGATGGTGCCCGGCTGCCACCACTGACTGCTCTAACCGGGATCACAACAGAGGGTTCAGGACAGAGCTGGAGAAGGATGTAGAGCATAATTCTAACTCACAAAAAAAAGACCAGATTTACTGGCCTAAAGGAGACTGGAGAAACCCCAAGAGTATGGCCCCCAAACACCCTTTTAGCTCAGTGGTGAAGTTACCTCCGAGGTTCACTCTTCAGCCTGGGAGTGGACAGCCCCATAAAACCAAATGAGACTAACGAGGTACAGTAGTCCAGTGACAAGGGCCAGAAGGCAGAAGGGGACAAGGAAGCTGGTGATAGGGTACCCAAGGTTGACTAAGGATATTGTTGATGTGTTGTGAGATTGTTAACCATTGTCATAGGGTAACATTTGTAGTAACTGTTAAATGAGAAACTATTTTGTTCTGTAAGCCTTCATCTTAAGTCAGAATAACAGCACAATTCGAAGAACGTAGTCAATGTCACTGAACTGCGCATGTAGAAATTTTTGAAATGGTGTATCTTTGGCTATGTGTATTTTCACCAAGAAAAAAAGGTTGAGAAGTTAGAGGGTTGGTATGTTGTGGGGTTGTTAACCAATGTCATAAAACAACATGTGTACTTCTGTTTCATGAGAAACTATTTGTTCTGTAAGCCTTCACCTGAAGTACAATTAAAAAAAAAAAAGAAATCCGAAGAATTATGTGGGACTCTATCAATAGGAATAACCTACAGGTGATTGGAGTACCAGAACAGGGAGGGTAACAGAGAATACAGAGAGAAATGTTGAAGATTTGTTGGCAGAAAACTTCCCTGATATCGTGAAAGATGACAAGATAGCTATCCAAGAAGCTCATCGGACCCCACACAAGGTAGATCCCAGAAGAAAGTCACCAAGACGTATTATAATCAAACTTGCCAAAACCAAAGATAAAGAGAGAATTTTAAGAGCAATTAGGGATAAACGAAAAGTCACCTACAAAGGAGAGTCAATAAGACTAAGCTTGTACTACTCAGCAGAAACCGTGCAAGCAAGAAGGAAATGGGATACATATATAAAGCCTTGAAGGAAAATAACTGACAGCCAAGAATTACATATCCAGCAAAACTATCTCTCAAATATGATGGCAAAATTAGGACATTTCCAGATAAACAGAAGTTTAGGGAATTTGCAAAAACCAAACCAAAAATACTAGAAATACTAAAGGGAGTCTTCCAGTTAGAAAATCAATAACATCAGATAACAATACAAGACTAGAACACAGGACACAGCAACCAGATATCAACCCAGATAGTGAAGTCACAAAAATAAATCAAAGCCAAAACACTGAAAATAGTGAAACAGAGAGGTCAACATGTAAAAGATGACACCATTAAAACAAAAAAGAGGGATTAAAAAATGTAGTCATAGATTTTTCATATGGAGAGGAAGTCAAGGCGATATAAAGAAATAAAAGATTGGTTTCAGCTTAGAAAACTAGGGGTAAATATTAAGGTAACCACAAAGGAAACTAACAATTCTACACATCAAAATAAAAAACAAGAAAAACATAGACTCAGCAAATACATAATCAACAACAGCAAAAAAGATGAAAAGAAAATATATACGGAAAAACGACTCAGCACAGAAAATTAATTGGAAAAAAGAAACTGTCAACAATACACAAAAAAGACATCAAGATGACAGCAATAAACTCATACCTATCAATAATTACACAGAATGTAAATGGACTAAATGCACCAATAATTAGACAGAGAGTGGCAGAAAGGATAAAAAAACACTATCCATCTATATGCTGCCTACAAGAGACATACCTTAGACTTAAAGACACAAACAAACTAAAATCCTCAAAGGATGGAAAAAAATATATCGAGCAAACAACACTCAAAAAAGAGCAGGAGTGGCAATGTTAATCACTGACAAAAGAGACATTAAAGTAAAATCCACCACAAAGGATAAGGAAGGACACTATATAATAATTAAAAGGTCAATACATCAGGAGGACATAACTATAACAAATATTTACGCACCCAACAACAGGGCTCCAAAATACATAAAACAAACTCTAACAGCATTGAAAAGAGAGATAGACAGCTCCACAATAATAGTAGTAGACTTCAACACAGCACTTTCAGCGAAGGACTGAACAGAAAGAAGCTCAGTGAAGACACGGATGATCTAAATGCCACAATCAACCAACTTGATCTCAAAGACAAATACAGAACACTCCACCCAGTAGTAGCCAAGTATACTTTCTTTTCCAATGCACTTGGAACATTCTCCAGAATAGACCACGTATTAGGCCACAAAGCAAGCCTTAACAGAATCCAAAACATTGAAATATTACAAAGCATCTTTTCTGAACATAAAGCCATAAAGGCAGAAATCAAAAGCAGGGCACGAAGGTCAATTTATAAGAATAAATGCACAAATCCAAAAAGAAGAAAGGGCCAAAATCAAAACATTAACCCTACAACTCGAAAAAGTAGAAAGAGAGAAGCAAAAGAAGTCCTCAGGCACCAGAAGAAAGGAAATAATAAAAATTAGAGCAGAATTAAATGAAATAGAGAATAGAAAAACAATTGAAAGGTTAACAAGACCAAAAGCGGGTTCTTTGAAAAGATCAACAAAATTGATAAACCATTGGCCAAACTGACAAAAGAAAAACAGGAAAGGAAGCAAATAACCCATATAAGAAATGAGGTGGGTGATATCACAACAGACCCAACTGAAATGAAAAAAATCATAACAGAATACTATGGAATATTGTACTCTAATAAATTTGAAAACCTAGAGGAAACGGACAAATTTATAGAAACACACTACCTACCTAAACTAACACAAACAGAGGTAGAACAACTAAATGAACCTATAACAAAAGAAGAGATTGAAAGGGTAATTTAAAAACTCCCAACAAGAAAAAACCCTGGCCCTGACAGCTTCACTGGGGAATTCTACCAAACTTTCAGAGAAGAGTTAAGATGTTTCAGAGCATAGAAAAGGATGGAATAGTCCCAAACTCATTTTATGATGCCAGCATGACCCTGATACCAAAACAAGGTAAAGGCACCACAACAAGAGAAAATTACAGACCAATATCCCTCATGAACACAGACGCAAAATTCCTCAACAAAACTCTAGCCAATAGAGGCGTTCCGGCAAAATGGTGCTCTAGGCAGAAGCACCACGCTGTCCCTCCACAGCAAAGATCCAAAAAACTAAGCCGAACAGAGAATACAACAATACTGAAACCCTAAAACATCAAATGAAGACATAAAGAACTCAGCCAAGCACCAAATGGAGTGAGAAAACTGACAGAGAACAGAGAGTGAGGGAGATTCATGCAGAGGTCCCCTACCAGCTAACGCAGCACAGATCCGCCATCTTGAACTCCTATCGGAGACCAGCAAACAGGGGGTACCAGAAAGCAGCCTCACGGAGCGTCCAGTGGGAGACAAAACAACCGGTAATTTGCGATATACGCTTTCCCACCCCAACCCTTCTTCACCCCAACTCGGCCTCCTCTGCTTCCTGTGGCCACAATCCCTTGACTGGGAAACACCGGCTGCTTAGATTCCACAAACCTGAACAGGCTGGCTCTCTGAGTGCCATTTGTTGGCTGCTGGTGTTGCTTTTTTCCGCTTCTTTTGATTTCTTCCTTACCTCTCACCACCTCCCCATCCTTTTGCTCAAATGCCTGGCTCCATGCACCGTCTTTGCTTCTTCCTGAGGAGCTGCAGAGCTCCGGTAATTTGTGACATATGCTTTCCCATTCCATACCCTTCTTCACCCACACTCGGCCGCCTCTGCTTCCCCAAGACACAGTCTCTTGTCCGAGAAAAACAAGCCCTCACTAGCTGGCTCTATGAGTGCCATTTGTTAGCTGCTAGTGATGCTTTTTTTTCTGCTTCTTTTGATTTCTTCCTTACCTCTCACCACGTCCCCCTACTTTCCCTCAAATGCCTGGATCCGTGCGCCATCTTTGCTGCTTCCTAAGAGGCTGTGGAACTCCGTTCGTGTATGGAGCTACTTCCCGGTCTGGACTGCCACACTGGTGGGATCCCGGGGCTTTTGTTCAAATGTTTGTTTTGAATTGTTTGTTTGTTTTCTTTTCCTTTTCTTGAGTTAGGAGCCCTTTCTGGCCAGGCAGTGCTGCGTGGCAAGGAGACTCCCCCTCAGCTTGCACAGGCATGCAGAGGGATCCCTGAGAACATTTTTTTTCGTTGATTTTTTTTTCCATGTTTTTTGGGGGGCCTTTCTTCTTCTTTCTTTTTAATTTGTTTTGTTTTCTTTTCCCTCTTTTTCCCTTTTTGTCTTTCTACATTGCTCAGTTTCTCATCTCTCTATATCTTCCTTCTCTTTATGTTCCCTGAATACCTAGCGTTGTATACCTCTACGCCTCCTAGCCAGGCTGTACTTCAACACCTGAGAGAGACTTCCCCAGAACTCATACCTGCATGGTGGGATCTCTGTGAACTTTGCGGTTCTTTAACCTTTCTGATTTTCATTTATTCATTCTTTTATTTTCTTCCTCTTCCCCTGTCTGTTTTTCTCCATTTCATAGTCTCTCATCTCTCCACTCCAACGGCAAGCTCCCCTATCATTCTTTTTTGTTTGTTTGAATGTTTTTGGCTCCTGTTTCTCTCTCCTCTCTCCCATATCCATCTTAGCTCCACACATAACAACCTCCTCGCTGCATCCTGCCTACCTGCACCGGGCGCTTGACATACACCACCAAGCAGCACAGGCACGGCCTACTGGAACTTGCCCTACACTGATTACCAACCCACTCTGGTGGCTGAAGTAAGTGCCACAAACAACCCGTCCCAGTAACTCCTCTTCAGCTAGACCTGCCCTGCTGTACCATATCTGAGTGACTGACCCTGCCAATTGGAGAAGGAGGTGAAAAGTATTGTGCCCACAGACAGGCAAACAACAAAAAACACACAGCCCGCCTGCTCAGACATAGTCAAATTTGTTTTTTAAAAAAAGGGCTGAAACAAACAAATCTACAATCAACAAATGAGAACAACAACTACTGAATGCCCCGAAGACAGCAGACAATATCAAAGCATTTACAAAAACAGGACAGGATGGTTCCAGTAGGCATCCCAAATAAAACACGAGATGACCCTCCAGTGGAAGAAAAGGCACTAGAACTACCTGATAGGGAATTCAAATCTCTAATACTCAGAATTCTCCAAGAGCTGAGGCAAAAAGCTGAAAAACATGAGGAAAAAATAGACAAATTCATGGAAAATTCAGACAAAAAATTGGAAGAAGTCAGGAAAATAATGCAGGAACTAAATGCCAAAATAAATTCTCAACTAGAAATTATACAAAGACAACAATTAGAAATCCAAAAGATAAACAACAAGATTTCAGAAATGGACGGTGTCATAGAAGGACTGAGAAGCAGATTTGAAACAGTGGAAGACAGGATCAGTAGAATTGAAGACAAACACTTGGATACAATTCTGTTTTAGGAAAACTCAGAAAAGAAGAACAAAGAAAAATGACGAGGCCCTGAGAGTTATGTGGGATGCAATCAAAAGCAAAAATTTCTTAGTGATTGGAATTCCAGAACAGGGGGAGAAAACAGAAAACACAGAGAGGATCACTGAAGAACTTCTGAGAGAAAACTTCCCCAATATCATGAAAGATGAAAAGCTGGCCATCCAAGAAGCTCAACAAACCCCATATAGAAGAGACCCCAAAAGAAAATCACCAAGGCCTATCATAATCACACTCACCAAAACCAAAGACAAATGAAGAATCTTGAGAGTAGCTCGTGAAAAACAAGAAGTCACATAAAGAGGAGAAACAATAAGAGTAAGCTCAGATTATTCGGCAGGAACCATGCAGGCAAGAAGGCAATGGGATGACATATATAAAATCTTGAAAAAAAAATTGCCAGCCAAGAATAATATATCCTGCGAAACTCTCAGTTCATATTTGATGGTGAAATTAGGTCATTTCCAGATAAACAGAAATTAAGGGAATATGTAAAAGTCAAACCAAAATTACAAGAAATACTGAAGGGAGTTCTTCAATCTGAGGACAAAAAACTTCAGCTCACAGGCAGAACCTAGGACGCAGGATCACACCAGCCAGATACCAATCTAGGAAATGAACTCTCGAGGACTATCCGAAACCAAAAGAAATACAACAGGGAATCAGAGCAGTTAATCAATAAATGACAACATCAAAACAATAAAACAGGGAATAAACAGCATAGGTATAGAACCTTCTAATGGAGAAAAAGGCAAGGCGATAGCAAGTAATGGTAGACTGCTTCAAATTTAGAAAGATAAGGGTAAAATTCACAGTAACCACAAAGAAAGTTAACAAACATACTCATAAAAAAAGAAAAAAACATAAAGTCTCAGCAAAAAAAAAAGAAATGAAAAAAATCCACAAACAAAAGTAACTCAGCACAAGAGAGTAAGAAGAACAAAGAAAACTTCAGCACCACAAAAAAAGCACTACAACATGAAAGCAACAAACTCACATCTATCAATAATTACACTGAATGTAAATGGACTCAATGTGCCCATAAAGAGACAGAGAGTGACAGAATGGATAAGAAAACTGGATCCATCAATATGCTGTCTACAAGAGACACACCTTAGAAACAAAGATGTGAAGTTATTAAAAGTCAAAGGTTGGGAAAAAAATATATCAAGCTAACAACTACCAAAAAAGAGCAGGAGTGGCAATTCTAATCTCAGATAAAATAGACTTTAAAACAAAATCTACCATAAAAGACAAAGAAGGACACTATATAATGATTAAGGGGACGATCCATCATGAAGACATAACCATAATAAACATCTACGCACCCAGTGACAGGGCTCCAAAATACATAAAACAAACTCTAACAACACTGAAAGTAGAAATTGACAGTTCCACAATAATAGTAGGAGACTTCAACACACCACTCTCAGTAAAGGACAGAACAACTAAGAAGAAACTCAGCAAAGATACAGAAGACCTAAAGGGCACAATCAGCCAACTTGACCTCATAGACATATATAGAACACTCCATCCAACAGCTGCAAAGTACACATTCTTTTCCAATGCACATGGAACGTTCTCCAGAATAGATCACATCTTAGGCCACAGAGCAATCCTCAACAAGATCCAAAATGTTGAGATAATTCAAAGCATCTTCTCTGACCACAATGCCATCAAGGTAGAAATTAACAACAGAAAGAGCAAGGAAAAAAAATCAATTACATGGAAACTGAATGATACCCTGCTTAGACATCAATGGGTAATAGAAGAAATCAGAGATGGAATCAAAAAATTCCCATAATCAAATAAGAATGAAAACACATCCTACCAAAACCTTTGGGACACAGCAAAAGCAGTCCTCAGAGGACAATTTATAGCAATAAATGCACATATCATAAAAGAAGAAAGGGACAAAATCAAAACATTAACTACAGAACTCAAACAAATAGAAAGATAACAGCCAAAAAAGCCCATAACCACTGGAAGAAAGGAAATAGTAAAGATCAGAGCAGAAATAAATGAAATAGAGGACAGAAAAACAATAGAGAGAATCAACAAAACCAAAAGTTGCTTCTTTGAAAGAATCAACAAAATCGACGAACTACTGGCCAGAATGACAAAAGAAAAACAGGAGAGGACACAAATAACCCATATAAGAAATGAAATGGGTGACATTACAACAGACCCAAATGAAATAAAAAGGATTATAACAGAATATTATGAAAAACTATACTCCAACAAATTTGAAAACCTAGAGGAAATGCATAAATTTCTAGAAGGACACTACCTATCCAAACTACAATAAAGTGATGCTGAAAATCTTAGCAGACCCATAACAAGAGAAGAGATAAAAAGGTAATAAAAAAAACTCCCAACCAAGAAAAGCCCTGGACCAGATGGCTTCACTGGAGAATTCTACAAAACATTTACAGAAGAGCTTGTACCAGTACTACTCAAGCTATTTCAGAGCATAGAAAAGGAAGCAACACTTCCAAATTCATTCTATGAAGCCAGCATAATGCTGATACCAAAACCAGGCAAAGACATCACAAAAAAAAAGAAAATTACAAACCAATATCTCTCAGGAATATAGATGCAAAAATTCTGAACAAAATTCTAGCCAATAGAATTCAGCATCATATCAAAAAAATAATACACCACGACCAAGTAGGATTCATACCAGGTATGCAAGGATGGTTCAACATTAGAAAAATCAATCAACATAATCCACCACATAAATAATAGGAAAGAAAAGAATTACATGATCATCTCAATTGACGCAGAAAAGGCATTTGACAAAGTCCAACACCCATTCCTGATAAAAACTCTCAATAAAATAGGTATAGAAGGGAAATTTCTCAACATAATAAAGGGCATCTATGCCAAACCAATGGCCAACATCATTATTAATGGAGAAAGGCTGAAGACATTCCCCTTGAAAACAGGAACAAGACAAGGATGCCCTTTATCACCACTCCTATTTAACATTGTGCTGGAAGTTCTAGCTAGAGCCGTCAGGCAAGAAAAAGAAATAAAGGGCATCCAAATTGGTAATGAAGAAGTTAAACTGTCCCTGTTTGCAGATGATATGATACTATACAAAGAAAACCCTAAAGACTCCACGAGAAATCTACTGGAACTAATAGAAAGATTCAGCAGAGTTGCAGGATACAAGATAAACATTCAAAAATCAGTTGGATTCCTATACACCAATAAGGAGAACGATGAAAAGGAAACCAGGAAAACAATACCATCCTTAATAGCCCCTAAAAAGATAAAATACTTAGACTAAATCTGACCAGGGATGTAAAAGACCTATACAAAGAAAACTAGAAAACACTACTGCATGAAACCCAAAGGTATCTACATAAATGGAAAAACATACCATGCTCATGGATAGGCAGACTCAACACTTTGAAAATGACAATTCTACCCAAAGCAATTTACAGATACAACGTAATCACAATCCAAATACCAACAACATTCTTCAAAGAGATGGAAAAACTAATCATTAACTTTATATGGAAAGGTAAGAAGCCCCAAATAAGTAAAACACTACTGAAGAAGAAGAATAAAGTTGGAGGACTCACACTACCTGACTTCAGAACCTAATATACAGCTAAAGTAGTCAAAACAGCCTGGTACTGGTACAATGACAGATACATTGACCAATGTAACAGAATTGAGAACCCAGATGTAAATCCATCCACCTACGGTCACTTGATCCTTGACAAGGACCCAAAGTCCATCAAATGGGGAAAAGACAATCTTTTGAACAAATGCTGTTGGCAAAACTGGATATCCATCTGCAAAAAAATGAAACAGGACCCATACCTCACACCATATACAAAAACTACTTCAAAATGGATCAAAGACCTGAATATAAAGCCTAAAACTATAAAGTTCATAGAAGAAAAAATAGGACCAACACTTCAGGCCTTAATACCTGGCATTAACAGGATACAAACCATAACCATCAATGCACAAACCCCAACAGATAAGCTAGATAACTGGGATCTTCTAAAAATCAAACACCTATGCTCTTCCAAAGACTTCACCAAAGGTGTAAAAAGGGAACCTACAGACTGGGAAAAAATTTTTGGACAGTACAAGTCAGACAAAGTCTAATCTCCATAATCTATAAGAAAATCCAAAACCTCTACAACAAAAAGACAAATAGTCCTATTAAAAAATGGGCAAAGGAAATGAACAGACACTTCACCAAAGAAGACATTCAAATGGCCAACAGACCCATGGGGAAATGCTTGCGATCACTAGCCATTACAGAAATGCAAATTAAAACCACAATGAGATACCATCTCACCCTGGCATTACTGGCACGAATCAAAAACTCTGGAAATAACAAATGTTGGAGGGGCTGCGGGGAGATCGAAACTCTTATGCACTGCTGGTGGGAATGCAAAATGATACAACCATTTTGGAAAATGATATGGCGCTTCCTCAGAAAGCTAGAAATAGACATACCATTCGATCCAGGAATCCCACTCCTAGGAATATATCCCAGAGAAATAAGAGTCGTCACTCGAATAGACATATGCACACCTATCTTCATGGCAGCATTGTTCACAATAGAAAAACGATGGAAACAACTTAGATGCCCATCAACAGATGAATGGATAAACAAACTATGCTACATACACACAGTGGAGTACTATGCAACGAGAAAGAACAACAATGAATCTGTGAAGCATCTCATAGCACGGATGAAACTGGAGGACATTATGCTGAGTGAAATAAGTCAATCACAAAAGGACAAATATTGTATGAAACCTCTATTGTAAAAACCCATGAAAAAGTTCACACACAAAATGTAACAATCTTTGTTGGTTACCAGGGATGGGAGGGGTGGGGGGAAATACTAAATAGGCAACAGATAAGTGGTATCTTGGGTAAAGGGTGAGACAGTACACAATACAGAGGAAACTAGTACAACCTGTACAAGGAAAGGTCATGGAAGCCCCATAGACACATCCAAACCTCCTGAGGGACTGAATTGCTGGGCGGAGGGCTGTGGGGACCATGGTCTCAGGGAACATCTAGCTCAATTGGCATGACACAGCTTATAAACACAATGCTCTACATTCTACCTTGGTGAGTAGTGTCTGGGGTCTTAAAAGCCTGTGAGCGGCCATCTAAGATACTCCACTGGTCTCATCCCTTCGGGAGCAAGGGAGAATGAAGAGAACAGGATACAAGGAAAAGATTAGTCCGAAGGACTAATTGTCCACAGCTACTAAGGCCTCCAATGGACTGAGTCCAGTACAGCTAGATGGTGCCCGGCTGCCACCACTGACTGCTCTAACCGGGATCACAACAGAGGGTTCAGGACAGAGCTGGAGAAGGATGTAGAGCATAATTCTAACTCACAAAAAAAAGACCAGATTTACTGGCCTAAAGGAGACTGGAGAAACCCCAAAAGTATGGCCCCCAAACACCCTTTTAGCTCAGTGGTGAAGTTACCTCCGAGGTTCACTCTTCAGCCTGGGAGTGGACAGCCCCATAAAACCAAATGAGACTAACGAGGTACAGGAGTCCAGTGACAAGGGCCAGAAGGCAGAAAGGGACAAGGAAGCTGGTGATAGGGTACCCAAGGTTGACTAAGGATATTGTTGATGTGTTGTGAGATTGTTAACCATTGTCATAGGGTAACATTTGTAGTAACTGTTAAATGAGAAACTATTTTGTTCTGTAAGCCTTCATCTTAAGTCAGAATAACAGCACAATTGGAAGAGTGTAGTCAGTGTCACTGAACTGTGCATGTAGAAATTTTTGAAATGGTGTATCTTTGGCTATGTGTATTTTCACCAAGAAAAAAAGGTTGAGAAGTTAGAGAGTTGATATGTTGTAGGGTTGTTAACCAATGTCATAAAACAACATGTGTACTACTGTTTCATGAGAAACTATTTGTTCTGTAAGCCTTCACCTGAAGTACAATTAAAAAAAAAAAAAAAGAATTCACCATGACCAAGTGGGATTCTTACCATGTATGCAGGGATGGTTCAACATTAGAAAAACAATCAATGTAATCCATCACATAAATAAAAGACAAGAACCACATGATCTTATCAATCAATGCAGAAAAGGCATTTGACAAAGTCCAACACCCATTCATGATAAAAACTCTCAGCAAAATAGGAATAGAAGGGGAATTCCTCAACATAATGAAGGGTATTTGTACAAAGCCAACGGCCAACATCATCCTAAATGGAGAGAGTTTGAAAGCATTCCCCTTGAGAACGGGAACCAGACAAGGATACCCTTTATCACCACCCTTATTCAACATTGTGCTGGAAGTCATAGTCAGAACAATTAGGTAGAAAAAAAAATAAAGGGCATCTAAATTGGTAAGGAAGAAGTAAAAGTATCCTTATTTGCAGATGATATGATCTTATACACAGAAAACACCAAAGAATCCACAAGAAAGCTACTGGAACGAATAGAAGATTTCAGCAAAGTTTCAGAATACAAGATAAACATACAAAAATCTGTTGGATTCCTCTACACCAACAGGGAGACCTTCCAAGAGGAAATCACCAAATCAATACCATTTACAATAGCCCCCAAGAAAATAAAATACTTAGGAATAAATCTAACCAGAGACGTAAAAGACCTATACAATGAAAACTATAAGACACTACTGCAAGAAACCAAGAGACCTACGTAAGTGGAAAGACATACCTTGCTCATGAATAAGAAGACTCAACATTATGAAAATATCAATCCTACCCAAAGCGATCTACAGATACAATGCAATCCCAATCCAAATTCCAATGACATTTTTTAATGAGATGGAGAAACAAATCCCCAACTTCATATGGAAAGGAAAGAAGCCCTGGATAAGTAAAGCGTTACCGAAGATGAACAAGGCGGAGGCCTCACACTACCTGGTTTAGATCCTGTTATACTGCCATGGTAGTCAAAACAGCCTCATACTGGGACAACAGATACATAGACCAATGGAGCAGTACGGAGAATCCAGACTTAAATTCATCCATCTATGTGCAGCTGACATTTGGCAAAGGCCCAAAGTCTATTAAGTGGGGAAAAGACAGTCTCTTTAACAAATGGTACTGGCATAACTAGATATCCATCTGCCAAAAAATTAAACAAGACCCGTACCTCATACCATGCACAAAATCTAACTCAAAATGGATCAAAGACCTAAATATAAAATCTAAAACTATAAAGATCATGGAAGGAAAAATACGGACAATGCTGGGAGCCCTAATACATGGCATAAACAGAATATGAACCATAAGTAACAATGCACAAGCAACAGAAGATAAACTAGATAACTAGGAGCTCCTAAAAATCAAACACGTATGCTCATCAAAAGATTTCACCGAAAGAGTAAAAAGACAACCAAAAGACTGGGAAAAAATGTTTGACTACAACATATCTAATCAAGGTCTAATTTCTAAAATCTACAAGATACTGCAAAACCTCAACAACAAAAAGACAAATAACCCTATTAAAAAATGGGCGAAGAATATGAGCAGGCACTTCACCAAAGAAGACATTCAGGCATTTACCAGATACATGAGGAAATGTTCATGATCATTAGCCATTAGAGAAATGCAAATCAAAACTACAAGATACCATCTCACCCCAGCAAGGTTAACATTAATCCAAAAAACACAAAATAATAAATGTTGGAGAGATTGTGGAAAGTCTGGAACACTTATACACTGATAGTGGGAATGTAAAATGGTACAAACACTTTGGAAATTGATTTGGTGCTTCTTTAAAAAGCTACAAATAGAAGTAACATAAGATCTAGGAATCCCGTTCCTTGGAATATTTCCTAGAGAAATAAGAGCCATCACATGAATAGATATATGCACACCCATGTTCATTGCAGCACTGTTCACAATAGCAAAAAGGTGGAAACAACCTAGGTACCTATCAACAGATGAATGGATAAACAAATTAAGCTATATTAAAAGAATGGAATCCTATGCAATGAATCCGCTAAACATCTCATAACATAGATGAATCTGGAAGGCATTATGCTGAGTGAAATTAGTCAGTCATAAAAGGACAAATATTGTATAAGACCAGCATTATAAGAACTCAAGGAAAGGTTTCAACACAAAAGAAAATATTCTTCAATGGTAACAAGGGTGGGGAGGGAGGGAGAGGGGAATTTAGTAACTAGATAGTAGACAAGAATTATCTTAGATAAAAGGAAGGATATCACACAATACGTGGAAAGTCAGCACCGCTGGACTAAACCAAAAGCTAATAAGTTTCCTGAACACAACTAAACACTTTGAGGGACAGTGTAGCAGGGGTGGGGGTCTGGGGACTATGGCTTCAGGGAACATCTAGGTCAATTGGCATAACAAGGTTTATTAAGAAAATGTTCTGCATCCCACTTTGGTGAGTGGTGTCTGGGGTCTTAAAAACTAGTGAGCAGCCATCTAAGATGCATCAATCGGTCCCTACCCACCTGGAGGAAAGGAGAATGAAGAACACCAAAGACATGAGGAAAATATTAGCCCAAGAGACAAAAGGTGCCACATAAACCAGAGACTCCATCAGCCTGAGACCAGAAGAACTAGATGGTGCCCAGCTGCAACCAATAACCACCCTGATGGAATACAACAAAGAGTTCCTGATGGAGCAGGAGAAAAGTGGGGTGCAGAACTCAAATTCTAGTAAAAAGACCAGACTTAATGGTGTGACTGATACTGGAGGGACCCCAGAAGACATGGCCCCCGGATTCTCTGTTAGCCCAGAACTAAAACCATTCCTGAAGCCAACTCTTCAGACGAAGATTAGACTGGACTATGGGACATAAAATGATACTTGTGAAGAGAGTACTTCTTAGTTCAAGTAGAAAGTAGACACACGAGACCAAATGGGCAGCTCCTGTCCAGAGGTGAGATGAGAAGGCAGAAAGGGACAGGAGCTGATTGAATAGACACAGGAAATCCTGGTTGGAAAGGAAGAATGTGCAGTCACATTGTAGGGATAGCAGCTAGAATCACATAACAATGTGTGTATAAATTTTTGTATGAGAAACTTACTTGAGCTGTAAACTTTCACCTAAAGCACAATAAAAAAAAATCATAGACAAAAAATTCTATTTGGGTTCGCTAGCAAAAATATGCCTTCTATATGACAAACAACATCATGATAAGTGGAGAAAAATTGAAGTTGTCAATGATTTTATTCTACTTTGATCAACAGCCAATGACCACGGAAGCATTAGGCAAATCTGCTTTAAAGACCTCTTTAAAGTTTTAAAATGTAAAGGTATCACTTTGATGCCTAAGGTATGCCTGGCCCAAGCCATGGTCTTTTCAGCCACTTCATATGCATGCAAAAGCTGTACAATGAAAAAGGAAGACAGAAGAAGAATTGATGGGTACAAATTGTGGTGTTGGTGAAGAATACTGAATATACTGTTGACTGCCAGAACAACAAACAAATCATTCTTAGAAGAAATACAACCAGAATGCTCCCTAGAATCAAGGATGGTGAGACTTTGGCTTGCTTAATCTGGACATATCTTTAGGAAACACCAATCGCTAGAGAAGCTAGCTATTGTATGGTAAAGTGGAGGGTTGGCAAAAATGAGAGAAACCCTCGATGAGATGGATTGACACAATAGCCACAAAAATGGACTCAAACATACCAACAATCATGAAGATGTACAGGACTGGGAAATGTCTCATTCTGTTACATATAAGGTTGCCATGATTCAGAGCTGACGGTGGCAACTAATAACAATATTAAATGAAAGCTCATATTAGAATCATGGGAGTCACTCTGGGCTTTATAGGTTAAGTAATTTTGTTCTTTATTCTAAGACAAACAGCATGCCATTGAAGGACTTAGTGCAACAAGGTGACATAATCAATTTTTTTTTTAATTTTTATTGTGGAGATATATATATATATATATATATATATATATATATATATATATAGTTGTTGCTGTTAGGTGCTGTTGAGTCAGTTCTGAATCATATCAACCTAATGGACAACAGAACAAAATGTTGCCCAGTCCTGCGCCATCCTTACAATCCCTGCTTTGTTTGAGCCCACTGTTGCAGCATGTCTTAGTCATCTAGTGCTGCTACAACAGAAATACCACAAGTGGATGGCTTTAACAAAGAGAATTTATTTCCTCACAGTAAAGTAGGCTAAAAGTCCAAATTCAGGGCGTCAGCTCCAGGGGAAGGCTTTCTCTCTCTGTCGGCCTTCTCATCAACGTTCCCCCTGACTAGGAGCTTCTCTGCACAGGGACCCCGAATCCAAAGGACACGCTCTGCTCCTGGCACTGCTTTCTTGGTGGTATGAGGTCCCTCTGTCTCTCTGCTCACTTCTGCCTTTTATATCTCAAGAGATTGCCTCAGGTCACAATCCCACCTTGTAGGTTGAGTCCTGCCTTACTAACACAACTGCCACCCATCCTCTCTCATTAATATCATAGAGGCAGGATTTACAACATATAGGAAAATCACACAATACCAGGAATCATGGCCCAGCCAAATTGACACACACATTTTTTGGGAGACATAATTCAATCCATGACACAGCCACTAGGTCAATCCATCTCATTGAGGGTTTTCCTCTTTTTCACTAACCCTCTACTTTACCAAGCATGATGTCCTTCTCCAGGGACTGGTCCCTCCTGATAACATGTTCAAAGTACACGAGACAAAGTCTCGCCATTCTCACTTCTAAGGAGCATTCTGGCTGTACTTCTTCCAAGACAGATTTGTTTGTTCCTCCGGCAGTCCATGGTATGTGTATTCAATATTCTTCATCAACGCCATAATTTGAATGCATTAATTCTTCTTCAGTCTTATTCACTGTCCAGCTTTCATATGCATATGAAGTAATTGAAAATACAATGTCTTGGGTCAGGTCCACATTAGTCCTCACAGTGACATCTTTGTTATTTTAACACTTTAAAGAGGTCTTTTGCAGCAAATTTGCCCAATGCAGTACATTGTTTGATTTCTTGACTTCTGCTTCCATGGGTACTGATTGTGTATCCAAGTAATATGAAATCCTTGACAACTTCAATCTTTTCTCCATTTATCATGATGTTGTTTATTGGTCCAGTTGTGAGAATTATGTGTATGTATAACAAAACACAAAAAACAAAAAAGTTATATATATATATATATGTATATAGAAAACAAAACATATTTACCATTTTAAGTGTACAATTCAGTGACATTAATTACATTCACCATGTTGTGCAACCGTTACTACTATCAGTTTCCAAATGTTTTTCATCACCCTAACAAAAACTCAATGCTCCTTAAGCAATAACTCTATATCCCCATTCCCCACCCCCAGCCCCTGGTAACCACTAATAAACTATTGTCTCTCTGCATTTGCCTATTCTAAATATTTCATATAAGTGGGATCATACAATTTTGGTCTTTTTGTGTCTGACTTATTTCACTCAGTATGATGTTTTCAAGGTCCACCTGATAGCATGTATCAGAACTTCATTTCTCTTTACGACTGAATAATATTCCATTGTATATATGTACCATATTTTGTTTATCCATTCCTTTGTTGATAGACATTCTGGGTTGTTTCCACCTTTTGGCTATTGTAAATAGTGCTGCAATGAATGACATGATCAAATTTGCATATTAAAAAGATCCCTCTGCCTCCTGGTTGGAAATCAGACTAGAAGGAGATGAAAGTGAAATGGAAAGACCAATTAAGAAACTTCAATAGCGTCTTAATTCCAGGTCAGGTGAGAGAAGATGGTGGCTGGGACTAGGGTTGTGGCAGTGGCAACAGACAAAAGTGGGCAAATATAGCTATATTTCACAGATGGGGGTGATGGATGGGATTTTCTGAGTAACTGGGTATGAGGGAGGGCGAGTGGGATGTGTCAAGGCTAGGTTTCTGGCTTGTGGAACAAGATACATGAAGGTGTCATCCACTGAGACATAGAGCACTAGAAGAGGGCCAGGTTTGTTTGGAGGGGGTGACGGAGAGAGGGAGAGAAGAGCATGAGTTCTTTTTCAGACCTGTTTTGTTTACAATTTCTGGGAGCCATCCAAGAGGAAATGTCAAACTGGCAGCTAGATATATAGGTCTGCATCTCAGAGTAGAGTTCTTGTCTGAAGATACAAACATGTGTGTCATCTGCTTATGGGTGGTAATTGTTGAAGCCATGGCTGTAAATGAAATCACCTAAGGCGACAGTATAGAATAAGAAGAGATGAATAGCCTAGGACTGAGCCTTGAGGAGCTTCAATATTTAATGGCTGGATACTTGTGCCTGCTTATGATATAGGCTCAATAAGCGTTTATTGAACCAAGTTGAATTGCCTTATGAAAAAGGTTCTGATGCACCTGCTCTTGTTGCCTGTCCCATAGAGAACCCTAGCACATATCTTCAAGCATTGCAGTAGATTCCAGCCTGAAATATCCTCCATCCTATTGGCAACAATTCAATCTTCCCCACAGAGAACTAGGAGATCACTGCCGAGCGGTACCAAGCTTCATTCAAGCTGGATCTGTTTCTCTGTTGCTTACTTCTGCAGCCCAAGATACAATTCACACAGGCTAGTTCACTCACACACTTTCTTTGGTTGTTGTTAGTTGCTATCAGGTTGGCTCTGACTCATGGTGACCCCATTTTCACTAGAACAAAATGTTGCCTTGTCTTGTGCCATCTTCACTATCCATTTTTGCAGCCACTGTGGACTTTGAGTGCCTTCCAACCTAGGGGGTTCATCTTCCAGCACCATATCAGACAATATTCTGTTGTGATCCATAGTGTTTTCACTGGCTAATTTTTGGAAGTAAATTGCCAAGAATTTCTTCCTAGTCTGAGTTAGTGTGGAAGCTGCACTGAAACCTGTCCACCATGAGTGACCCTGCTGGTATTTGAAATACTGGTGACATTGCTTCCAGCATCACAACAACATGCAAGTCACCACAGTAAAACAAATTGACAGATGGGTGGGGGGCACTTTCTTTACACCATTCCAAACAATCACTTGTACAAAATGGAATTAGATAACTAGAATCCTGGAATTGGGATTTAAAACAACATTAGTTTTTTAAATGTACATTTATAAACTGTACATTGGTATTTTACAAAACTAACTCGATCATGCTCCTATGAATTAATAAAAAGTGATTGAATGCCTATTCTTTGCTCAGCCCTTTGGGGAACAGAAGAGAAGCAAAAGACATCATCTCTACCATTGAGGAATTTTCAGTCTATTTATGGAGATAAGACTAAAACCCATGACACAATTAAAGAAAAATAAAGACCATATGAATCAAGCATATATTACACAGCATAGGCACTATTGGGAGTTTAGAGCAAGAAGTTCTAATTTACATGCACAGAATAAGGCATCAGAACGACTTGATGGAGTAGCACTGCTTTCATGCCACCACAATTCTTGCTCCTGGGAGGAACTGGACAGAAACCATATTTGACAAACAGATCTCTAGGGGAGAATGTTGCACAACCACCTGCAGAAACCAATTCAACCTCACATAATAGAATTTGAACCTTTTTTAAATGATTTAGGCCACTTGAGAGTTTCAGAAGTCAGTTCTAAAATTAATTTAGCATTTATCTTCCAGACAGGCTATTACTGCTAACAATAAATTTCTGTTAAAGGAATTCAGATGAGTGTGGCCGAGGGAAGGAGCCCTTCATTTCTCACCCCATTTGACTTCTCTGCAGCATTTGGCACTGTTGGCGAGCCACTCCCGCTCCTCACCCTACCCAGCACCACACTCTTTTGGTTCCCTTCCTACCTCTATAACTAATCAGCCTCTAGCCTAGCGCCTGGCACATAGTTGGTACTCAATAAATATTTTTAAAATAAATGAATGTTTCTTCCTAGTCTCATCTCCACTGACTCTTCCATTTTCATCAAATACTTAAAGGTGGACATGCTTCCAAGTTTCCATCGCTGGCCCTCTTCTCCTGTACCCGCTCCTCATAAGTAGTCCCACTCATTCCCATGGCTTTCACCACCACTTATACCCTGATGACACCCAAATGCCCATCTCCATCTTTCATCTATCCTCTGAACTCTTAACCTCATATTTTAAATTGCCTACAGGATCTCTCCTGCGTGTGTTGCAGGAAATCCAAGACCACTATGTCCAAAACTGAGCTCATTATCTTTCTCCTTTAAAGTTATATTTGCTTCTGTGTTATGAATGTAGGTTTACAATTCCACCATCCTGTCAGTCACTAGTGCTACAACCTTCTAAAATATCTTTAACCCCTCCCACTTCTGCACCCTCCCCCAGTGTCCAATCAGTTGCCAGGTTCTATCAGTTGCTGCTGAGCAAATAATCCGAGAAGCTGGAGTACACAAAGAAGAACGCAGCATCAGTATTGGAGGGAGATTTGTTAACAACCAGCGATACGCAGATGACACAACCTTGCTTGCTGAAAGTGAAGAGGACTTGAAGCACTTACTGATGAAGATCAAAGTCTACAGTCTTCAGTATGGATTACACCTCAACAGAAAGAAAACAAAAAACCTCACAACTGGACCAATAAGCAACATCATGATAAACAGAAAAAAGAATGAAGCTGTCAAGGATTTCATTTTACTTGGATCCGTAATCAACACCCATGGAAGCAGCAGTCAAATCAAAAGACGCATTGCATTGGGAAAATCTTCTGCAAAAGACCTCTTTAAAGTGTTGAAAAGCAAAGACATCACCTTGAGGACTAAGGTGCACTTAACCCAAGCCATGGTGTTTTCAATTGCCTCATATGCATGCGAAATCTGGACAATGAATAAGGAAGACCGAAGAAGAATTGACGCCTTTGAATCTTGGTGTTGGCAAAGAATACTGAATATACCATGGACTTCCAAAAGAATCAACAAATCTGTCTCAGAAGAAGTACAGCCAGAGTACTCCTTAGAAGCAAGGATGGCGAGACTACGTCTCACATACTTTGGACATGTTATCAGGAGGCATCAGTCCCTGGAGGAGGACATCATGCTTGGTAAAGTAGAGGGTCAGTGAAAAAGAGGAAGACCCTGGACCAGATGGATTGACACAGTGGCTGAAACAATGGGCTCAAGCATAGCAACAATTGTGAGGATGGCACAGGACCTGGCAGGGTTTCGTTCTGTTGTGCATAGGGTGGCTATGAGTCAGAATCGACTCGACAGCACCTAACAAAAACAACAACATCAGCTTCTGCAAGTTATCTCTGCTACCAGTCTCCTCCTCCCCATCCTCACTTCCACTGCATCTCCATTGTTTATTGCCTGGATTCTTGTCATTGCTGCCTCATCAACATTCCCTACAGCAATTCATCCCTCTAATTTATTTTTCACCATATCAAAGTATAACTCAAATCAGATCCATTCTTCTTCCCCAAAATCATTCTTTATCTCTGTAAATCACTTTTCGGCTTATAAAGTTCTTTCATATACTCAGACTCAGTCAAGAATTCTCTTGGCTGCAGGTAACAGAAATCTCAGCTAACTGTGACATATACAAATAAAGGGTTTTCTCACATACATCCAGAGGGAGGTGGTTGCTGGCATTGGTTCATTGGTGCCATCAAGGACCCAGAATCTCTCCTGATATTTCTGCGCTGCCATCTATAACATATTGGTTTTCATCTTCACTGGTGCCAACAATTCAGCCACAAGATGGCTATTAGAGCCCCAGGTGTCGTGTCTGCATTCAAGGAAGAAACTAGGGGAAAGTAGACAGCATTAAGTGTCCTCATCTTTTCTTCAGAAAAGCAAAAGCTCTGCTAGAAGCCCCTCAGCAGTCTTTCATTTATGTATCATTAGCCATAAGGGTGTCATTGTCACATGGCCATCTTGAGCTCCAAGGGAGGCTGAAAAGACAAGTACTTGGCTTTTTAAGCCTCTGTTGTAGATGCAGGCAAGAGAGAAAGGGGCTGGGAGTAGATACTGGGTTAGCCAGCCCACAATGTCTGCAACATTCCCCTTTCATCTGATCCGTTCTGCAGCATTTGAGTAGGATGATTGTCTTCGTTTTCAGGTTAAGGAACTAGAGGCCTAGAGAGGTTAGGTGACCTGCCCAAGGTCACACAGCTAGCAGGTGGCAGAGTCATAGATACCACTTTATGATTCCTACTGAGGACTTTCATCCCACCATGGCTGGGTGAAATGCAGTCCTACCTCAGGGAATACATTCCAACCTCCAGGAAATTCAAGGCCCTCAGGAATGCGACCCTTTCTAGATTCATCTCTCACAACACCCCTCCACACTCCTTATGCGCTACCCAAATTCTTGATTGCTCCTTGATTGTGCCAAATAACTGCAGACCCCCATTCCTTTGCATGTGCTGATCCCTCAACTTGGAATGGCCTCCCTTTCCCACCCTCGCCCTAATACCCTGAGGCTTTGTTTATTGAATTCACACTCACACTTCAAGATCCAACTTAAATTCACCTCCTAGCTAAGGCATTCCCTAATTGTGTCAGTCATTATTCATTATTTCTGCCAGAAGCCCTAAGCTCTATTACAGCACTTCTTTTATGCTGTCTTGATAGCTGTTTCTTTCCTATCTCCCTCTTTAAATTATGAGTTCTTTGAGAGATACAGAGTCTATGATATCTCTGTGCCCTTGCCCCTAGCACCTGACATAACAATGGGCACAGAGAACATGGCCAGCAAACATTTTTTATGGCTTTATTAAAATATAATTCACATACTATACAATTCATCTAAAGTGTATAATTCAATGGTTTTTAGTATAGGCACAAAGTTGTGCAGCAATCATCACAATTTTAGAACATTTTCATCATCTCAAAAAGAAATCTCACACCCTTTAGCTATCACCCCAAACTTTGCCATTTCCCCTCCCCCCAGCCCCTGGCAATCACTAATTTATTTTCTTTTTCTATATATTTGCTTATTTGGGATATTTTATATAAATGGAATCATATAACACGTGGCTTTTGTGACTGGCTTCTTTCACTTAGCATAATGTTATCAAGGTTCATCTGTGTTGTAGCGTGAATCAGTATTTTATTTGTGTTATGGCTGAATAATATTCCATTGAATGTAAACCACATTTTGTTTATCCATTCATCAGCTGATGGATGTTTTGGTTATTTGTACCCTTTGGCTATTGTGAGTAGTGCTGCTATGATCATTTGTATCCAAGATTTTGTATATACATATGTTTTCATTTCTCTTGAGTATATACCTAGGAGTAGAATTGCTAGGTCATATGGTAACTCTGTTTAACTTTTTGAGGAACTACCAAACTGTTCTCCACAGCAGCTATACCATTTTACATTCCCACCAGCAATATATGAGGGGTTTGATTTCTCCACATCATTGCTGACACTTGTCTGACTTTGATTCTAGCCATACTAGCGGGTGTGAAGTCGTATTTCATTGTGGTTTTGGTTTGCATTTCCCTGATGACTAATGATGTTGAGCACCTCTTCATGCATTTGTTGGCCATTTGTTATCTTCTTTAGAGAAATGTTTATTTAAATCCTTTGCGTATTGTTAAATTGGGTCATTTGTCCTTTTTATTATTTAATTGTAAGAGTTCTTTATATATTGTAGATACAATTCCCTTATCAGATATATGATTTATAAATATTGGCCAGCAAGCATTTTTTTAAATAAAGAAATGCCAAAATTATTTAAAAATTAAGATGCTCCTTGCAAAAGCTAACGAACACATTCCAGCAAAGTATACTTTAAAGTGGTCATCCACAAATTCCACTTTCTTGCTAACTTCTCTCATAAAATTGGAGTTGTATCTCCTGGGGAAAAGTTTGATCATTGACTGTAAGAGGAGCACACTCAAGAATGTCACAAATCTTCCAAACAGGCTAACTGTTGTTCTGATAAAATACAATAGAATATCAACAACAAAAGCCAAAATACTGTCAGTTCCCCCAAATAAGTCCCCAAATGAAGGTGGTAAAAGTGGAAACAGAAGCAAACATCTGGCCACAGACTTACCAGCCTCTCCTGACTAGTGTTCCTGCTCTAGGGATGGTCAGCCTTAAAGCCTTAACAATCTGTCAGTTTTGTTTTAATCAGCCTCACAATTTTTCATCTAAGTTCTAATACTTTTCTCTTTTTTTGTATATCACTGATTGGCCCCTTTCCACCCATATCTGGCCAATAAATATCTGGTTATTTTGACAACACGATTGAAGGGACAAAAGTTGTTGTTGGATGCCGTCGAGTTAATTTTTGACTCATAATGACCCTATGTGACAGAGTAGAACTTCCCGGTAGGGTTTTCTTGACTGTAATCTTTATGGGAGCTGATTACCAGGTCTTTCTCCCATGGAGTGGCTGGGTGGATTCAAATCACCAACCTTTTGGTTAGCAGCTGAGCACTTAGCTGTTGCACCACTAGGGCTCCTTGGGAGGAAGGTAGCAGCATATAAAACCAAACTCTGGAGTACCCAGGCCATGTTCAGTTTTAGAGAAGTGACCCCCATATCTGTTGGCATAAGCAGTGAGTGAGACTCCCATGATTATCAGAAAGCCAGGAGATTGTACCTATACTAATTGTTATATTTCCAGTTTTTTATTTGATAATTGTTGTCCTTTCTCAGTAATTGTGCTTTGTATACAAAATCTGTTGTTCTGATGTTTTTAGGTCTGTAGCTGGCTGCTCTAATCAATAGGGGGATTCTAGAACTCCAGATCACCCAACAATAAGGTTTGGACATCGGGTCTAACTCAGCACATTTGGAGACTCCTGTGTTACAGGAAATGTATGACTGGTTGATGTGTTCCTTTAAGCTCATAATCTTCTTCTGGGAGAGTATAAAGAAGCCAGAATCAGCGGCTATAAGACTTAGGTTCTAGTCCTATTTGAGTATTAGCTCAGTTCTAGCTGTGTTGCTTTTGGCAAGTCTCTGTGTCTGTTTTCATATCTTTAAAATGGGAATGGTGATTGTACTTGTGTCAAATTATTTTATTAATTAAATAGTGTGGTGGAAGAAACAGACAAATAATTTATACAGTGTGATTCTCTCTCTCCATATATATTATATTCCATCTCCGTATATATATATATATATATATATATATATAAAACACACAAAATCTATGAGATTCATTCATTCTCTCCTTCTCCCCCTGACCTGGTTTTCCTGTGGTTTCCATGTCTACTCAGATTCTGAAATATAAAACCTCACTGAAAGAGTAGGTTCTTTCAAGAAAAATTGAATAGTTCACTGGAGCTGGAGAGGGGGGCAAGAGCATGAGCGGAGAGGATGAGAAATGAAGTGTCAACTTAGAGACAAATTGTAAAGCACTTAGAGGGCCATGCTAAGGAGTTTAGACATTATCTTGACAAAAATGAGAAGTCATTGAGGACTTTTGAGCAGAACAGTTCTGAGCTCTTATCTGGGTGTTTAGAAAGATCACCCTCACAGCAGTGTGTGGGCTGAGCTGGAGGAAAGAGAGACAGAATAGTTAGGAGAGGTAGGAAGCTATTTGTTGGTCTCACACAAACTTAAGACAGTGGCAGTTATGGTGGACAGAAGACAAATTTAGGTGATATTTAGGAGGAATGGAGAGGACTTGGTATTAATTCAACATGGGGCAAAACGGAGGGAAGGAGTAAAGGATTCTAGCTTAGACAATTGAGTGGATTGTGAAATCATTAACAAGACTGTGAAATCATTAACAAGAGGGAATACAAGAGATTTGAGAGAATATACTTTTGTTTAAGACATGTTGAGTTCATGGTGCCCATAGGCCATCCATGTAGAGAAGCCTAGTAAGTCTTTAGAAGTAGCGATTTACAGCTTAAAGAGAGGGGGTGAGAGCTGTAGGTTGGACTTTGGAATCATGAGTACTTAGAAATGATATCTGAAGCCATAATGGAGGACGAGATTGTTTAATGAGAGAACATAGAGTGAGAAAAGAGTGCCAGAACTGAGCCCTAAGAACAAGGGTTTCCAAGGGTCAGAGGAAGAACTCACAAAGAAAGAGGAAGAATGTTCTGGAGATAGGAGTTTTAAGAAGTGGGGGGGTGGTTTGAAAGAACCAAATGCTACCAAGAGTCTGAGTAGGATGAGGACAGAGAAAAAGACCATTGAAGTTAGCAATTAAATGGTATTTGGTCATGGCCAGGTCAAGGCAATTTCAGTCAATGGGGAGAGAGCTGAAAAGTGACTGGGAGGCAATTACAGGGATATAGCGATGGCAAAATACTCTCAGGAAGTTTGATGAAAGAACCAACCAAGGAGGTGGTTCTCTTCCTCCAGAAAGTTTATTGATTCTTTATTCTGGGAGCTTGTTGAAGCCATCATGGACTGCCTCTGCATGTGATTTGATATTGACTGTTGTCTCCAAGCCATCAGTAAGTTATCATAATTTTATTTTATATTTGTTTAGTGTGTCCTAGCTTCTTATTTTGTTTTGTTTTGATATGCCCAAATAGGCTGCTTGTGTGCATTAGATTGATTATTGGCATCTTTGAAGCTATAACGTAAGAATAAAAATGATTTCAAGTGAGATAATGTATGTGAAAGTGCTGTAAATAAAATGCACAGGATAGTTATTATTCTGTTAAGCAGGGGCTATTCTCCAAAAAAGAAAAAAGGCCCTCCCACCAGCAAGTGAATGAGTCATTAGGTAAAGGAAATGGAGTTCCTGTTATAATTCCTGTTTTCATGGAAACGGAAGCACTGTCCATTCATATATGTTTTGAGGGATCTTATTAAGAAATTACTCCCTCAGGTTGATTTGGCAGTTTCCTTTGATACTCAGAGAGGTAGCAGGCAACAGGGTATCGCATTAAGCAAAAGGTCATGAGCTTGCCACCGTCTTTTAAGCTAGGAGATTGAGGCTGTACATATATAAAGGCCAATCAAGTGGCTTGATGACTTTGTGCACTGAATCGATTCTGATTTGGTATTGTGTTGACCCAGCCTGGGTCTCCCAATCAACCACAAAGCCCCTTTATCAAATCACACATCACACACACTTCAGTTGAGACAGAGAAAAGAGAGCTGGTGCAACCCAGCCTGAGAGTTTTCAGGGACAAAGCTTTGAGAGAGAGAGAGAGAGAGAGAGAGAGAGAGAGAGAGAGAGAGAGAGAGAGAGAGAGAGAGAGAGAGAGAGAGAGAGACTTGTTACACATAAAAATATCAGGCTACGGGAAAGTAGGAATTTTAATAGAGTGGAAATTATGACCCATGACACTGGTTTTCTGCTATTTCAGTGTCCTCTGAAATAAGGGCGACGCATCACTTTGACAGCAATAATAATAATATCTGTTACAATTGGCAAAGCACTTCCACCGCCATTATGTCATTTGATCCTAACAACCCTGCAAGGTAGGATGCACAGTGATTATAGTCCCCTTTACAGTTGCAGAAACTAAAGCTCAGGGGTTATATAACTCCTTGGCATGGCACAGACAATAAGTAGAAGAGCCAGGGCTCCACCCCAGGTCTCCTGACTCAGAGTCCCACACTCTTTCTGCTAACTACACAGCCAACCTAAACAAACAACAGCCAAATGGTTCTGTGACCCCTAGTGGCACCACAGGCACAACACAAAGAAGGGAGAAACCGGTACTCAAAGACGTCTGGTGGCCTCTCTGTAAAGTTAGCCTATTGTTCCTAAGAGTTAACTTTTTCTTTCTGAGCTGCAGATCACTCACATAAATTCTTGGTGCATTATGTAAAGATTCTTGTTTGTGTAAGACAGACAATCTTGTGCATGCTGTGCCAGTGTCTGATTTTCTGAACAACGCTCCTCACTTTGTTAAATCCTCCTCGATTTCTTACTCATCTACCCACCCCCACATATTCAGCTGAGATTCACACCACACCTGTGAATCTCACATTCTGAAATTTGAATTACAATTTGGATTTATTTCCATGTCTATTATTACTGTCAGGATGTAAGATGAGGAAAAATGGACACATTGGAGAAATGAATTCAGCATAATGAAGGTCATTTTCAATTGTGACTGCCCATCATACAACCCTTTAGCTAACGTTACAGACAGAAGCCATGCAATAGAATTTTCTCTGATATCACGTTCGCTTCTTGGCAGAATAAGGCAGCTCATTAGTAATCTTGGATCTCTTTCCATATTTGTGATTCAACTCTAGATGTTGGATACTAGGTGATCTGGGCTTTGTGCCATGAAAACTCCACATTTCCACACAAATCCTGATTATTTAGAGGGGAACTTCTTGAGACCCTAGTCTGTGTTACCCTAAACTAGGGTAACTAGTTATAAGGATAAGAAGAAGGAGTATGGGAGGCAGAAGAGGGGAGACAGAGAGAAGGAACCAGATCTCAGTTTTTAAGAGTTGCAGTGGCATATGCATCTGTGTGATTGCATGCACATATATCCATATATATATAACAAAACACAGAGGGGGCACAGTTATGGATACTTCTTAGACATAACCAAACACCTTATGGGATAGGATTTCTGGGTTTAAAGGATTAGGACCACAGTCTTATGGGACATCTTGATCAATTGGCATAATATAGTTCATAAAGTTATGTTCAACATTCTAGTTTCGTAAGTATAGTCTAGGGTCTTAAAAGTTTGCAAGCAGCCATCTAAGATACAACCATTGGTCTGTACTCATCCAGAGCCAAAGAGAAAGAAGGAGACCAAAGACTCAAAGAAGAAACTAGTCTACAGGACAAATAGTCTACACAAACGACAGTCTCATCCACCCTAAGACCAGAAGAACTAAATGGTACCCAGCTACTACAACTGACTGTTCTAATCAAGGCCCCAATAGATGGACTCATAGACTGGGAGAAAACTGTGGAACAGAACCTCACATTCCTTTAAAAAAAAAAAAAAAAAGCTACTGGACTGGTTGAGACTGGAGGACTCCCTGAGACTATTGCCCTTGAACTCTTCAAACCCTGAACTGAAACTAACCCCTGAGACCACCCTGTAGCTAAATAACAAATTGCGAAAAACATAATGAATATCACCTGTAAGTACTGTGTTCCTTTTATAAATCACCTATATGAGACCAAAGAGTCAACAATTACTTTAAAACAAAGATGAGAATGTAAGGAGGCAGGGAAACTAATTAATTGAAATGGAACAACCAGAACTAATAATGAGAATTTTCACACATTGCGAAGAATGTAACCAATGTCACTGAACAACTTGTATAGAAAGTGTTGAATGGAAACCTAAACTGCTGTGTAAACTGTCAACAAAAACACAATTTTTAAAAAATATATATATATATCTAAAAATAGTTAAGTGTGGAACAAAAGATTTTGACATTAGATATGCTGGGGTTAAAGTTCTGGAAGTGTGGACCATATGAAGGTAGAAATTCTGTTTAGGGTTTGAATAAGATTTGAAATTCATCAGCATACAAGTGATAATTACAGCCACTGGAGTTGCCGTGTTCTCCCAAGCAGAGTATAGACTAAGCCAAGGGGCATAGAAAGTGCTTAGGAAGAACTCTCATCTAGGTGTATGTAGAGGAATAAGAAGTAGGTAAAGGAGACTGAGAAAGGACAGAGAGGTGGGAGGAAGGTGGCATTCAACACTAAAGGAGGGAGGGAGGAGAGTGATTCAGGAGTGAGATGACAGGGAAGCAATCAACAATGTAGGGAATATAAAAAAAAAAAAAAGAGTTGCAGTGGCAAACTCATTGTTGCCAAGTCAATTCCAACTCAGAGCGACCCTATAGGACAGAGCAGAACTACCCTATAGGGTTTCCAAGGCTGTAAATCTTTATGGAAGCAGACTGCCACATCTTTCTCATGTGGGGCAGCTGGAGGGTTCGAATCACTGATCCTTCGGTTAGCAGCCGAGCTCTTAACAACTGTGCCACCAAGGCTCCTTTGCAGTGGCAAAGAAACAATTAAAAATGACCCAAAATGAGTTACAGAACAGTTTGAGAGTATTCACATAAAGGTTTAGTGTGACATTGTTTCTTAATGCAGTAATAATATATATTACACATATATATATAACATAGGAAATACACTAAGCAAAATAAAATTGATTACCATACTTACACGGAGCCCTGGTGGCACAGTGGTTAAGAGCTCGGCTGCTAACCAAAAGGTCAGCAGTTCGAATCCACAAGCCGCTCCTTGGAAACCCTATAGGGCAGTTTTACTCTGCCCTGTTGGGTCACTGTGAGTCGGAATCGACTTGACAGCACTTAACAACAAATACACACACACACACACACATATACATATATACATAAAACCTGTTGCCATCGAGTCGATTCTGACTTATAGCGACCCTATAGGACAGAATAGAACTGCCCCATAGGGTTTCCAAGGCTATAATCTTCATGGAGGCAGGCTGCCACATCTTTCATAAATATACATACGTGTGTATGTATGTGTGTGTGTGTATACATATATATATATACATATATAAAACCTAAATTGTTATTCTCTGAGTGTTGACTCCTACTAGGTGAAGGAAAATTATAAGAGATTCAAGAGCTGGTTCCTTCTCTGACAACTGGTCTCACTATCTCAGTCTTTTGCCCCATTCAGTCCATCATCCACATTTCCATCACTGATCTTCCTAAAGACAAGTCTGACCATAGTACACCTCTGCTTAAATACTTCAATGACTCTACTACCCACCCACTCCCTTACATCCTAAGCTCTAGCCACACCACATATAAGTCATTATGTAAATACGCTCTTCCTCAATGGGTGTTGTTGTTAGGTGTCGTCAAGTTGGTTCCAAATCATAGCAACCCTACGTACAACAGAACAAAACACTGCCCGGTCCTGCGCCATCCTCACATTGTTGTTATACTTGAGTTCATTGTTGCAGCAACTGTTTCAGTCCATCTCATTGAGGGTCTTCCTCTTTTTTGCTGACCCTCTACTTTACCAAGCATGATGTCCTTCTCCAGGGACTGGTCCCTCCTGATAACATACCCAAAGTACGTAAGACGAAGTCTCGCCATCCTTGCTTCTAAAGAGCATTCTGGCTGTATTTCTTCCAAAACAGATTTGTTTGTTCTGGCAGTCCATGGTATATTCAATATTCTTTGCCAACACCATAATTCAAATGCATCAATTCTTCTTCAGTCTTCCTTATTCATTGTCCAGCTTTTGCATGCATATGAGATGATTCAAAATATCATGGCTTGGGTCAGGCACACCTTAGTCCTCAAAGTAACATCTTTGCTTTCAACACTTTTTGCAGCAGATTTTCCCAATGCAATATGTTGTTTGATTTCTTGACTGCTGCTTCCATGGGCATCGATTGTGGATCCAAGTAAAATAAAATCCTTGACAATCTCAATTTTTTCTCCATTTATCATGATTTTGCTTATTCGTCCAGCTGTGAGAATTTTTGTTTTCTTTATGTTGAGTGTAATCCATACTGAAGGGTGTAGACTTTGATATTTATCACTAAATGCTTCAAGTTTTCTTCACCTTCAGCAAGCAAGGTTGTGTATTGCAGGTCATTAATGAGTCTTCCTCAAATCCTAATGCCACATTCTTCTTCAATATAGTCCAGCTTCTCAGATTATTTGCTCAGCATACAGATTGAATAAGTATGGTGAAAGGATACACTCCTGACCCACACCTTTTCTGATTTTAAATTGAGTGTTCTGGAATGCCCATTCTTGGCAATTGTCTTAGTCATCTCGTGCTGTCATAACAGAAATACCACAAGTGGATGGTTTTAACGAAGAGAAGTTTATTTCCTTATGGTAAAGTAAGCTAAAAGTCCAAATTCAAGGTGTCAGCTCCAGAGAAAGGCTTTCTCTCTCTCGGCCTTCTCATCAGTGTTCCCCCAGACTAGGAGCTTCTCGGCACAGGGACCCTGGTCCAAAGGATGTGCTCTGCTCCCAGCACTGCTTTCTTGATGGTATGAGGTCCCCCTGTCTCTCTGCTCACTTCTGTCTTTTATATCTCAAGAGATTGCCTCAGGACACAATCCAGTCTTGTAGATCCAGTCCTGCCTTACTAACACAACTGCCAAACATCCCCTCTCATTAACATCATAGAGGCAGGTTTACAACATACAGGAAAATCACACAGTACCAGGAATCATGGCCTAGCCAAATTGATACACACATTTTTGGGGGGACATAATTCAAACCATGACAGCAATGTTATCCATAATTTGTTATGATCCACACAGTCGAATGCCTTTGCATAGTCAATAAAACACAGGTAAACATCTTTCTGGTATACTCTGCTTTCAGCCAGGATCCATCTGACATCAACAGTGATAACCCTGGTTCCACGTCCTCTTCTGAATCCAGCTTGAATTTCTGGCAGTTCTCTGTCAATGTACTGTTGTAACTGCTTTTGAATTATCTTCAGAAAAATTTTACTTTCGTGTGATATTAATGATATTGTTTAATAATTTCCACATTCTCAATGGGTGGTATCTCTATTAATCTGTGCTCTTTGGTTTCTCATAACAGACACTCAGCTTGAACTAGCTTAGACAAAAAAGGAAAATTACTGAAAGGACACTGGGATCGAGGTGAGGAAAAGACAGGGATGCAGCTGGATCTCAGGAACAAGTGAACCCAGGGACTGAAGCGCTGCCGCCTTTCCCCTCCACCTGTGTCCTGTCTCTCATCTCAGCTTCTACCTCAGCTTTGTTCTCTTTCACTGCTTATCAGCATCCTTTATATGGTGGAAGACGTGACCAGTGATACCTCCTGAGTTTTACCTGTTACTATGTCCATCAACAGAGAAACACTAAATCGCGCCCTCCAGGGCGGACCCTAAGCCGGACGAGGGACGGACATTTATGGTCATGGCGAATGGGACCGCTATGCCCCGGCCCCTAGCCTCTCCTCCCCGCCGTTGGCGGTGGCTGAAGGTAGGCGTGCGGTATTGGGCCACTGCATTCCTCGTTTTCTGCCTCGAGGCATCAGCGGGCTTGGGGTCCTCCGAGTCCTCTGCCAGAGCAGACGGCCCTCATTCGCTCAATCTCCTGGTGCCATCTCGCCCTCCTGGTGAAGTCTGTGTCCGCCCTTCCAGAGATGGGGTGGGGTGGGGAGATCTGCATCGAGCTCTGAGGTTCCCAGGCCGCGCATGCGCCTCCCCGCCCTATGAGACAGCCCTGCGTTTCCAGGTCGTCCCTCAAGCCCAAGGCTGAGCAGCGATGTCACTCAGCTCCCAGCATGCCCTCTGGTCACCGCAGCAGTGTTGGTGTACACCCTTAGCCCTCAGGTCACCGCTGCTTCTGGAGCGTTCCAGGCGGTCCCACAAGCACCCCTCCGTCACTGCTGCAGCATTGGGGTACGCCTGAGGACGCGGGTCCAGTAAGAGAGGCAGCCTCACAGAGGGTGCTGCGTCATCCTGCAGCAACCCAAGGACTTGATGACAGCACGCCACAGGTTCCCTGCTCGGCGGGTTTAGCCGGGGACACGGCAGGCGCTCTTTGGAGAGCTATCGTTTTGCCTTCAAGAAGTGGAACCAAAAGAGCAGAGAAGCAGTGCGGTGTTTGCCAAGATCCGCAAGGAGGCCTGCGAGAGCAGCCGGGCCGGCCGGAGGTACCCACGTAGCGCCCTGGGTTCTAATTGTGGAGGCACCATGGCTCGCAGAGGTACCTTGACTGCCGTCCTGGAGCAGGGACCTTACCGAGAGCCCGGGCTCAGCTGCGCGTGATGGATGCGGTACTTTGATCGTTACTCGCGTATTCTAGTTTCTATTTAAAGATGTTGGACACACACGTACTCGCAAGGCCCTTACTTCATTCGATCTAGTGAAAGGGGTGCGACCCTTGGGGCCTTTGGTACTGCCGCAGTGCTTTGTCCTCTCCTTGCAGAGGGAGACGGAAAGAATGAAATGGGCAAATGGAACAAGCTCAGTGAGGCAGACAGATGAGCCCGAGGCAGTGGGCTCCAGCAGCAACCACAAACACTCACGAGGCTAGGGATGGTGCTTACCAATACCACAGACACCCCTCCCCACCTTTGAGCACCTTACGGGCAACTAACAGGAGCGATTGGTGGGGACAACACCCCTCAGCGAGAAAGCCTTCTCTATAAAGTCCCTAGGTGATGCTTTGTGCTCTACTGCTAATCTAAAGGTTGGCCATTGAAACCCACCCAGCGGTATGGATGAAGAAAAGTCCTGGCAATCTGCTTCCCCATTAAGATTACAGCCAAGAAAACCCTATGGAGTAGTTATACTCTGTAACACATGGGGTCACCCTGAGTCGGACTTGACTCTGTGGCAACTAACAGCAGCAGTTTAAAATACCCAAGGGAAGAATTCCTTTTGTCCAACTAAGGTAAGGGACTTGCTAGAATCATATGGATGAAGAGAGAGGGGACAGGTCTTAGGAAAAGGGACGTTTGTTGTGCAGACATGCCATAAATCCTCACTACCTTATCTTTGCTCTTATACCTGGCATATCCCACCCCCATCTCTGTTTGTGTGGTTGTTCTGTTTTGCCCCATATTCTCCTCTCATTTCTCTAAACTCCGGTAGAACTTGCTAATATCAACTGTCTGACCCTTGGTTATGACACTGCCTTCCTTTGCTGCTTGGCTTTTTCATGGGTTCATAATTTTGCATGCCCAGTGACACTATAAGGGGTCTGAGGGACAGGGACACACTTTATACTTCTTCAGAGTCCCCTCACAGTTCTTAGAACAGTTCTGGTACATAGTAAATACTCAAATGCTTGCCGCATTCAACTGAACATTTTTTAGGTTTTCATGGTAGAGAAGTTTGGATCCTGAACAGAAATAATTTATCTACCCTCTCCTAGCTCCAGCCACTGAATGGAGGAAATGTCATTTTATTTTACTCCACCCACCCATTCATTCATTCACTGGAAAACACTGAATGAATTATTACTCTATTCCAGTCACTGTGTTAGGTGCTGAGGTTACAGAGAATAATTACATAATTAATAAGTGCCCGGGAGGGCACAGTCTAGCTGCGGAACAGACATGGAGACAAATCATCACCACGCTAGATAATGAGTGCTGTAAACAGAGTACAGAGTGCTGAGGGACCCCAGAGGAGGTGATTATAGGTGAGTCTCTGGTGTTTGGATGAGAACTCCTAGGAAATAACTCCATATGTAATTGATCATAGCCTATATAAGATCATTCATCTTTGCCCTACAAGCTTATGAGACTCCAAACTGGGTGAAAGAAACCAAGAAGCAGCTTTCTCTTTCCTTTTCAAAATTTTTTCCTCAGGGGTGGGATTCAGTCTCCTGACTTCCTTCCTGTCAGCTCCTTGGAAACATCTTGTCCCCCCACTTACTCCACCAGCTGTCTTCTATCCCAAGTAATCCCACAAGAGGGCAACACAACTACCCCTCCTCCATGCACAACACTGTTAGGGAGCAGGGCAGCCATGAACCCAGGCAGTCAACTGAAAGGATCTTACAACTGGGGGCCTTCAGCCAAATTATTCCTCTTTGGATGATCTTGTGTGTTTAAAATCACTGGCTAATGTTTCAAATGATGTGTTGGGACCTGGAGTATTTCCTCTATGAAACTACATAGCAGAAGGTAAAACTGTATCCTGATATGCAGGTGGGGCTTGACTGAGATGTCAAATAGATTTTGCTTCACAACTGTAAGCAACCTGAGCCGAGAAGAAGCTGTTTGGACGATCAAGCAGTTTGGGATGCCACGACACTTTTCCTTGGTCCTGATTTGTAACGAGTAGTTTTGTAAATTTTACATCAGCTCTGACTCACACTGTGCAAAACCTGTTTGTTTACCATCCATGAAACATGCAAAAAACCAGCCTCCAGAGGTTCCAGATACCATGGGAGAGCAACCGGGCCGCAATGGAGGAAGAAGAGAGGAGAGTCGAGCGGCATTCATCATAGGTCTGAAGAAACCAGGAGGGTTTTGGCTAACCATCTGGCGTTTTTAAAAATTCATTTTTCCATTGCAAATGTTGCTTCTGAATCTAGCCACACATTCACCATGCCAGTAGCCCCACAGAGCTATTCCTGGAAGCTGGACAAGCATATCACACTAATGATGTATACACATGCAATCTGATGCGCGTGAAACCACTTTCAGGGAATCTCTTGATGCTGAGCTTGGGGCATCTTCATTCTACCTAAGATGCTGGGAGAGGTACCACCACCTGTGACGGAGCAAGCAGAGCAGCTTCCCACAACAAATGAAGGGGGCTCCATCAGTCACTTTGCCTGCTCAACACCCAGGGCCACTTTCCCAGAACACCCCATGATGGGAGCAGTCTGATGGTGAGAATTAAATGTGTGAATTCAACAGAGTCCTGGGGTTTACCCTGGGCAGCTTTTTGTCAGAACATGCATAAAATGAAACTGCAATTAGCCATTATGCTATATTCTGCTATCACAGCGGTTTTGCACCCGGGCATCTAAAATTGCACTAAATCACTGAAGTTTTTTCCCTTGCCATTGACATCAGCTGTTAGGGGAGATGACTTCTGGGTACATTCTCAACAGACTTTTGTTTTCATTTTGTTTTGTTTGTTTGTTTTTTGAGGCAGATCTTAGCAATTTAGTTACAAGTCCTTATTCCAGGATCTTTCTGGTCTTCCTAACTTCTGATAAATGTAAGTTATCCTCTACTTTCTTTTAAGGGTTGGTGATTGTCTTACGGGGAGTCCCTGGGTGGTGCAAGTGGTTGCCAACAGAAAGGTTGGAAGTTTGAGTCTACCCAGAGGCACCTCAGAAGAAAGGCCTGGTGATCTACTTCTGAAAAATCAGTCACTGAAAACCCTATGGAGCACAGTTCTACTCTGACACACATGGGGTTGGAGACAACTCAACAGCAACTTTTTTTTTTTTCTATTTGGTTTGCCTTACATTGGTGTAACTCATATTAAATAAGGCTACTGCTAGGGACAGGAAATTGGAAATCTTCATTCACTTAGTTGAACAAAGTATATAGGAGTATATGTTATTTTGATTCAGTGTTACCCCTCCAACAATTCAGACATATATAAAATTAGACAAAATGGCATAATGAACCCCTATCCACTCAGCTTCAACAATTATCCACTGGCCAATCTTGTTTCATCCATACCCACCTCGGAAACCCTGGTGGCATAGTGGTTAAGTGCTATGGCTGCTAACCAAAAGGTCAGCAGTTCGGATCCAGCAGGTGCTCCTTGGAAACCCTATGGGGCAGTTGTACTCTGTCCTATAGGGTCGCTATGAGTCGGAATCAACTTGATGGCAATGGGTTGGGTTTGGTATACCCACCTCACTCTCCCATATTATTTCAAAGCAAATCCTATACATCATATAATTTTATCCATTAATATTTTAGGACATGGATTCATTTTTAAACAAAATCATAATACCATTATCACACGCAAAATGAAATAACAATATCCTCTCTTCGTGAGAACACTCCTAACACAAGTTTAGCAGAAAGCCCAGCTACGGCCTGAAGTGGAATACCATGAGAGGACTGTGAGTACATGTGAGTCTCCGCGAGGGCCCCTGATCTAGACTTGAAGGGGCCCAGGGCCTGAGGTGCAATCCAATGCTATGTGTATGGAGGCACCAGTCAAGGACATTTAGATTATCCCTGTTAGTGCAATCTCATCAGTATCCCCACATTGGAGAAGCCTGGGGAAATCAAGGTTACAGCAGGATATAAAATGTGGTTACTTTAACAGAATTTAGACTGCACATGGAAGCTGAAAACCCGCTCATCACAGTGATCTCTTTCATGATCTCTAGTTATTAGAGAAGCTGGGGTCTTCTCTGCTGGGCTCCCTGTGGTCCCCACATGTGCCCTACTGCCAGCGTCATGCTCCCAAAACTCTCCCATCTCGCCAACGTCTCCAGCTGCGTGTTCGTAGCCTAATCCCACTGGCACCCACATTGGTGAGTTTCCCCAACTTTAGGATCATCCTCAGCATCTCCCCTTCAATTACCAAACACCTGTCGACTAGCCTGTAAAATAGCCATTAATGCTAATGGAGAGACAAGGACAGAAAAACTCTCCTCCTCTCTCTGGTTTCCTATTTAAGTGGAACAATCTTCCTCCTGCTATCAAAGGCCACCAACAAGATCCCCTTTCCTCAGTTCTCAGTCACAGACCTCGACTCACACATCCCCTAATGGCTGGCCCAGTTAACCTTCTCCCACCACCCCTACTGAGTTATATCCTCTCTTCATTAAAATCTTTGTATTTACTCCACCTGTCACAGAGAATTCCTCTCTTACTCCCCCATACCCAGTTGCTTGGAGTCAATTCTGACTCATGTTGACCCCATGTATTCCAGAGTAGAACTGTCCTCCATTGGGTTTTCAATGGCTGATTTTTCAGAAGTAAATTTCCAGGTCATTCTTCCAAGATGTCTCTGGGTGGATTTGAACTGACAACCTTTTGGTTTGCAGCTGAGTGCTTAACCATTTGTGCTACCCAGAGACAACCCTCCCATACTCAGGGTGGATTAAATCTTCATAGCACCTGAGTTAACTTCTATCAGTATTTATAACACTCTATTGTCGTTGTCTCACCCACTGTCTGTGTATTCCTCAGGGTCCAAAAACCAGGTCTTATTCATGTCTGTCCGAAAGGTTGGAAGTTTGAATCCACTTGTCTTGGAAGAAAGGCCTGACAATCTACTTCCAAAAAATCAACAATTGAAAACCCGATGGAGCACAGTTCTAGTCTGACACACATGGGGTCGCCATGAGTCGAAGTCCACTCATTGACAATTATTCACGTACATAAATAAGCAGCCCAGGACAACACTTGGTACTCAGTAGACATACAATAAATGTTACATGAAATAATGTTGCTGAGCAAGATTTCTGACTTCCTTCTCAATTGTACCCTCAGCCTTAGGTTCATGGGCTTCCCCAACATATGCCTATCACCCTCTTGAGAAAAAAAAAATTATACATACAAACACACACACACAAACACCCTTTGGCTGTCTGACTACCAAGAAGCAGCCACAGTAAGACTGTTAAGAATACTCTGCTTAATTTAGCGTGTGTTATACCTGGCATATCTATGACATTAAATCAAGATATTCTTTACTCATGAACACTCTTGGCACAGTTATATTGAGAAGTTTGATTCACAGCAAGCAATATTTAACAACATTTGTTCAGTAGTTGATACATAAAGCTGGCTCCCCCACTGCCAAATTCTCATCTTGTGAGCCAAGAGTCTTCCCACTCCGGCTTTATTGCCTTTGCTGCATCCCCTCCTGATTTTTTTTTTTTCACTTCAATATCAACCGACTATCTCTTCGTGCAAACTGAGGACCACATAGAGGTCACCTATTGTTCCAGCTGTGAGCTAGCCTGCCTCACCCACTCCCAAAATTCCCCTCACTAAACTCATTTTGCTGGGAGAGAGGCACTTTCCCCACCAGCCCCTAAACCCCAACTCTCAAATAGTCATTTTCTTCTTAACTCCTTCATTTTCTCTCTCTCTCTCTCTGTTTTTTTTTTTTAATTTTCTGCTACTAAAAGAGTTATTTCCAGCCTCAAGGGGAAGCCTTTCCGCTCCAATCAATGGCTAGACACCCACATGCGCACACTAAACCTCCATCATGCTATGGAGAAGCCCTGGGCTTGCCCAATGCTCTGCATTTATGATCAAGTCATACACAGATCTATTCATAGACTCACAGAACCTCGGGGCTGGAGGAGAACTTAATGGTACTCTGGTCCCACGTCCCTTTGTTTTTTAATTGACTGAAGAATACAGTGAGGACAAAATCCAGCCCCAACAGGATTTGACTCAGCCATAGTCCAACAGGCTTTGCAGTTTATTGTGCAGGTTATCCTGCTGTCAAAATCAAAAGGCAAAGCAAAGGTGCCCTTTATCATGAGGCTGCAGGGTTGAGACCAAATCACCACAAAGAATACTGATTTACAAGTTGAGTAGGGGGTACCACCAACTGTGCGCGCAAGCTCCAGCATGATGCCCCTTGTGTTAGCACAGTTTCCACACATGGCAAAGCCAGCAGTGGCCAATAGTTCAGGCTCTTTTGAAGGTGGAGGGATGCAGGGTACCTGGAATGAGAAGTCTTCCTCAAACCCCCCTTCTCAGGCTCCTCCTTGATATCACTTTTGTGCCTTGGCTTCACCTGCTACTCCTACCTCGTCTTGACTCCCAGATTCTCCCAGAGGACATTGGCCTTGGTTTTGTTTGATAGTCTCATGAGGCACCCATGATTTCCGTCAGAACATGATTTCAATTTGATGTGCACCTTGGCCTCTCAGCCTAGAGTATGCTCTTGCTGCACATAATGTCTCCTTTGGCCCAGTTTTGATAACACCCTACTCTTGCAGGGTCATCATTCAAGTGCTCAGCCATGCATTCCTGTTAAGTCTGAGTGGTGTAATATAGACTCTTCTGATTTGATAGAGGAAATTTAGATTCAATTAGAGTTTCATCCATTCATGCCAACACATACTTCATGCTGACACTTCTCAAAACTGCCACCATTTCAATCTTTTTCTCCACTTGGTTACACATTCAAACAGGAGCTCTGTACACTTCATACAAATCAGGGCAATTTGGCAGCTTGGAACAAAACCCTTAAAATTTGCATGTTCATGACTCAGTGATCACCTTCTTTGAATAATCTTAAAGAAATTAAATGTGTGCAAATATTTAGCTACAAACCTTTGTTCATTGAGGTGACATTTATAAGAGTAAAAAATTGGAAAGAACCCATATGCCCAATAACAAGGACAATTTTTTTTTTTATTTCTACAGGATGGAATACTATGCGATCATTAAAAATGAGACTATAGATTTATATTTATTGGTATGGAAAGATGCGGTTATACTGTTCATTAAAAATGTCAGCTTTAATGGCGAAAGTGCTGACACATTGTGGGGAATGAAACTGATGTCATGGAACAAACTATCAAATGGGAAACTAATTTGCTCTGTAAACTTTCATCTAATGTACAATAAAAAAGTCAGCTGTCAAAACAGCATGTATGATATGCTCTCATTTAAAAATATGTTATGTATGAATGTATATACAGGAAGATATCTGGAATGTTATGTGCCAAGATATTAATGGTGGTTAACCCCAGGTTGTGGCACAGTAGGTGATCTTAACATGTTTTTTCTTTTTGCTTCTTTATATTTCCTAATCTTGCTACATGAAACATGTATTATTTTTGTAATTTATAAAACAACCCAAGGGACTTACAATCTGTATCAGAAAGGGGCTGTCTTAGGCTGGGTTCTCTAGAGAAGCAAAACCAGTAAAGCATATAAATATATATATAGAGAGATTTATATCAAGGAAATAGCTCACACAATTGTAGAGGCTAAAACATCCCAAGTCCACGGATCAGGGTAGAGGCCTCTCTCAATTCACGAAGCCTCAGAAGCTGGTGAACCCAAGGTCAGGAGGTCGGAGAGGGGCTCCCGCCCACAGGCTGTGAAGGTCAATGAATTCCAAGATCAGCAGACAAGGCCGCAAGGTTTCTCCTGATTCACATAGCTGCAGGGGCTGGTGAACCGAAGGTCACCAGGTTGCGGAACGAGACTCTTGCTCGCAGGCTGAGAAGTTCCACGAATTCCAAGATCAACAGGTAAGCTGCTAGCTCAAGTCCCACGAACTGGAGGTGAGACAACAAGAGGCAGCTGCTGAGCCTGGAATAAGCCAAAAACCTTGGCAAGGTGAGCAGGCAGAAAGTAACCCACTGAAGGCAGAGAGATGAAACTGAGGGGGTGGTGAGCTGCCACAGGCCCCATCTCCGCCAGTACCACTCAGCAAATTCCATCATGGGGGTGATCACAACATTATACAACTGCTAAAACACTGAGAATAATGGCCTAGCCAAGTTGACATACAATCTTAACCATCACAGGGGCTATGGTAGAAGCAGCATAGTCAGCAATAGAGTCAGCAGCACCACCAGCATCAGCTGGAGCAGAACTGCTTGCATGGTGTTCTGATTATTTTTGCTACACAAAATTACACAACTACACAAAAACTTAGTGGTTTAAAATAACACACGGTGGTTTAAAATAAAAATGGCATTTCTTTTTCCTATGATTCTGTAATTTGGGCTGGACTTGGCAGGGATGGCTTGCTCTACTCCATGTGGCACTAACTGAAGCAGCTCTATGGGGCTGGAGGATCCACTTTCAAGATGATGCTTACAAAGCTGGTAACTTGGTAGTAGCTGCCAGCTAGGAGTTCATCTGGGGCTGTTGGCCAAGGGCCTTGGTTCGTTTCCTCATCTGCCTCTCCATAGGCCTGCTTGGGCTTCTTCACAGCAAAGTGGCTGGGTTCTGAGAGACCCAAGTGGAAGCTGCCAGGCTTTTTAAAACTTTACCTCAGAAGTCCCAGAATGTCAGTTCCACCACATTCTGTTGGTCAAGCAAATCACTAAGACCTGCCCAGATTCAAGGGGAAGGGAATTAGATCCTGCTTTTTGAAAGAATTTTCTGGCTATCTTTAATTTATCACATACGGGAATCAAAGTAGCACTTCCACTTGGATAAGGATCCAAGTGCTAGTGAAGGCCCCAGTCACTCTGATTTCCCTGGACTCTCCCCTGAGGTACTATGTTATCATCAATATAAGCATTACCCAAATAAAAAAGCAGCTTATGAGAGAATACTTTGAGAATGAAGAGACCATACTTTGTAAAAAGTTGGTGAGAGCTGCTTCATTTCTGAATTTTTCCTTTTAAAGAGTTTGTAATTGCAGGGCAGCAATCTCCGCTATGACTTCACATTATCCATCTTTTTTAAATGGAGTAAAAAGCACAAGTTGTCCGCAATTTCATTTTTGGGTGCTATTGTAAATGGTATTGTTCTTTTAATTTCAAGTTCCAATTATTCATTGCTGATATTATAGAAAAATTGACTTCTGTATGTTAACTTTGTACATTGTGACTTTTGCTATACTTGCTTATTGGTTCCAGAAGGTTTTTTTTTTTTTTAAACAGATTCTTTGAGATTTTCTACATAGACGATCGCTTCATCCTTGAACAACAGAATTTTACTTCTTCCTTCCCAATCTTTACACATTTTATTTACTTTTTTGTCTTATTGCACTAGCTGGGACTTCCAGTATGATGTTAACTAGGGGTGGTGGGAGAGGACATCCTTGCCTTGTTCCTGATCTCAGGTGAAATGTTTCCAGTTTGTCACCACTAAGCATGATGTTAGCTGTAGGTTCTTTTGTAGATGTTATTTATGAAGCTGAGGAAGTTCCTCTCTATTCCTAGTTTGCTGAGAGTTGTTTTTTTTTTTAAAAATCATTAAAGGATGTTGGCAGATTTTTAAAATGAGTTGCCTATGTGGGGTAGAGGTGGGAGATGTTAATACAGGTGGAAAGGAAAAGCAGGGAAGGGGAGATATAAACATAAAAGAATAAATGCTAATAAAGAACAGTGATGAATAGGTGAAACATCTCACAACATGGATGAATCTAGAGGGCATTATTCTGAGTGAAATAAGTCAATCACAAAAGGACCACTATTGCACGATACCACTATTATAAAAACTCATGAAAAGGTTTACACACAGAAAAAAAAAATCTTTCTTGGTTACAAGGGAGGGAAGAGGTAGGGAGGAGAAATCACTAACTAGATAGACAAGTGTTAACTTTGGTGAAGGGAAAGACAACACACAATATAGGGTAAGTCAGCACAACATGCCCAAGGTAAAGTTACAGCAGCTTCCTAGACACATCCAAAATACCTTGAGGGACCAAGTTACTGGGGCTGAGCGTTAGGGATCATAATCTCAGGGGACATCTAGGTCAATTGGCATAACATAGTTCATAAAGAAAATGTTCTACATCCTACTTTGGTGAGTAGCACTGGAGTTTTAAAAGCTTGTGAGTGGCCATCTAAGATACATCTATTGGTCCCATCCCTTCTGGAGCAAAGGAGAATGACGAACACCAAAGACACAAGGAAAATATTAGTCCAAAGGACTAATGGACCGCATGAACCACAGGCTCTACCAGCCTGAGCTCAGAAGAACTAGACGTTGGCTGGCTACCACCACCAACTGCTCTGACAGGAATCACAATATAGGGTCCCAGATAGAATGGGAGAAAAACGTAGAACAAAATTCAAATTCACAAAAAAAAGACCAGACTTACTGGTCTGACAGAGACTGGAGGAACCCCCGAGACTATGGTGTCTGGACACCCTGCTAACTCAGAACTGGAGCCACACCCAAAGTCCACCTTTCAGCCAAAGATTAGACAGGCCTATATATATAGTGTCACTATGAGTCAGAATCGACTCAACAGCAATGGGTTTGGTTTTTTTTTTTTTTGTTTTTGTTTCTTTTTTTTTTTAATAACACAAACTATAACACACAAGGAGCGTGCTTCTTAGTTCAATCAAGTATACGAGACCAAATGGGCAACACCTGCCCAAAAGCAAAGATGAGAAAGTAGGAAGGGACTGGAAAACTAGATGAATGGACATGGGGAAACGGGGTGGAAAGGGGGAGAGTGTTGACACATTTCGGGGATTGCAACCAATGTCACAAAGCAATTTGTATAAATTTTTGAATGAGAAACTAATTTGCACTGTAAACTTTCACCTAGAGCACAATAAATTTTTTTAAAAAAGAATACTGCACATAACAGTGTACATTATTAAAAAAATTTAGTATGAATGGTATGATTCCATTTATGGAAAAATCACACACACACGACTGTAACTGAGAATGATCACTATTCACTAGAGTTCATTCATCTCTTCTTCCTGGATGCCCTGCTGGATTTCATTTTCTAGCCTCCCTTGCAGCTATGTGTGACCATGTGACTTAATTCTACCCAACTGAGGTGAGTGGAAGTGGTTCATAAAACCTCTGTCCATGCACTTCTCCAAGTTCTTTACCCTTCCATCAACCTGATGCAGATAATAACAAGGCCCTAAGTTACGGACAGTCTTGAAATGGAAAGAACCTGGGTTCCTGAATGACCTCATGAAAGAAAGATACCCTGCCAGTCTACTTGCCCATGACTATTACATGATTAAGAAATAAATTTCTACTGTGTCAAGTCATTGTATTTTGGGGTCTATTTGTTACAATAGATAAACCTACCCTAACTAACATACATACATACATATATACACATACATACATACATACACAGAGAGAGAGAGAGTCTGTGTATGTGTAGACAGAAAGAGCGGAAGAGAGAGAGAGAGATGTATGAAAGGATAATTACCAAAATGTTAATAGTGATATTACGGGTGTGTTTGCATTCTTCCTTTTAACTTTATATAGTATTTGAATTTTATTTTACAATAAGCATGATTAAAATAATCAGAAACAAATATTGTGCTGGATATTTTCTGTTTGCACCTCCACATCCACTCTCCACTTTCCACCCTTCTCCATCCTGCTTTGTGCTCAGAAAGACAGACCTGTATGGATTACATGCCCCAGATTCCCTTGCTTCTGGCTGATTTTTGACCAGTGGGTGGCAGGCAGCAGCAGGAAATCAGAGACTAAGGTTGGGTATTTATTTATACCCCCAGATCCATTGCTTCCTAGGTCACCTAGGTCGGCTGCATCCCTTGACCAGCTCCTGTCCTTCAGTCGTCTTCATACAACTACCTTCTCCAGCTTTTGGTAACTGCTTCCTCCTCCTGCCCCTACAGGCTTAGAAGTGCTAACAGTTCCCCCATTGTTGCTAGCCACCTGGAGTTACTGTGTGCCATTGCTCGTTGGTTTCCCCAAACCCTACCCACACATTTGTAAACAGCCTCTTTATTAAACTCTTCTCAAATTATACAGTTTGAGCATTCTATCCATTTCTTGCTGAGACTCTGACGGGAAACAATTATCAAGTAGAATAAGAAATGTTGTACTTGTTCAATTAACAATTAGCAAGGCAATTTATCATTAGATGAATGTTCCTAACATGAAATTAAAATTTCCATACTCAAAAACGGATGGAACCTCATTCACAATCAGCTGGACAGTGAGATTACTTAGTATACAAAAACAGCCCCCTACCAACTGTATGACATTGGTTCTTAACCTCTCTAAATGTCAGATTCCTCTTCTATAAAATGGGGAAATAATGGTATATACCTCACAGGGTTGTAGTGCAGATTAAATGAGGTAATCCAGGTAAAGTACCTAGCATACCTAATACCTGGCACATGGTATTATGAAATATAGTAAATAACATTTAATAGACTATAGTTTCAAACTGGCTGAACTGAGATACATTTTTTCAATAACAATAACAATCACACTCGATAGTAGTAATTATGTCACATGGATATAATTCTTTAGAGTTTACAAAGTGCGTCTACATACGCTTTTTCATTTTTATTCTCAAAGAACTCTGTGGAACATTGTTATCCATTTTGCAGATGCAGGAACTGATACTCAGAGGTTAAATTAATTGAGCTAGGTCACTCAGCCATCCAACACCAGAGCTGGGGTTCAAACGCAGGTCCTCTTGTGACAGACACACTGCTCTTTGAGCTTCCCCACAGCTGCCTCCCATCTGGTAAAATCTCTATGAAAAATTTTAGCTGAGTTCTTCCAACTTTCTCTAAAATGCAACAGGTTGGTAGCAATTTGTTATTTTATATGACTATAAAACTGTCAGTAGTAACCCCACAACTGTATTCAGGGCATGTGTGACCATAAGATATTCCACAGATACAAGGTAAAGCCACAGAACATGGATTTCCATCTCAGGGAAACCTGAGTGCTGTTATAGACGTTGGCCCCTATTTGTCTACACTGTACCCCAGTGAGTGACCTCTGCTCACAGAATGAGAGCCCAGGGATTTGCATTTGTATAGCCCATTTAATACACTGTCAATCTCATTGGATTTTTAGTCAGACCTGGAATAAAACCACAACTCATCAGATTTTGATAGGTTTTTGTTCCTTTGTCCCAATTGTATTGCAGTTGTCTGGCTTCCCATCCCCCAGGTGTGTATAAGTGTTGAGAGTCTCTTGCATGTAAGACTGAGGAGAAAAAAAAAGTATACTTTGTTCTGGAAAATGAAGAACATAATATCCTATGGCCCTGGTTCCAATGAGGCCTCAACCACATCAGCACAGGCTGTGTTCAAATGGCCCCCTGAAGTCTCTGCTATTGTGACTATTGAACCAATTACTCCCATTATTAGACCGCATGGCAAAATATAGACAAAAATGTTTTTCAGCCAAAGGAAATATCTTATAAATGATTTTAATAGTCCTCAGAGCTTGGATGAGCCTGAAGGAAAATACTGGGTCATTACCTGAAAGAGAAATAAAAAGATCTCTAACCTGATCGTCTCTTTAAGTTACATGAAAATGCAGCCTTGACAAGAATAGAGAAAGAATGAGAGAGAGAAAGAAGAAGCACTTGTATGTGATTAAAAAATACAAGCTGCTCCAACATTACAAATGAGTTGTGTTTCAAAGGGTTGTTTATAATCAATTGTTTGGATTTGGAATGTTTTTGTCCAACTAGACAATAAGTGCCATAGTTGAGAGGGTCCTAGGCTGGCCCTGCCAAGCTCAACACCCTGCACTTGAAGACTATCTCCATGGACCCAAGGCCTGGGTCTCAGGGAAAAGTCTCACATTCTGCTGCTGGGAAGAGGAGGAATAATATACCGTGGTAAAGAAGTGAGCTTTGAGTCCAGATAGATTTGGGTTTGCATCTGGACCCTTCCATCTATTATCTATGAGACCTTGGGTAAGTCATCTAAACTCTGTGCCCCAGTTTCTTCCTCTGTGAAATGAATATAATTCCCATTTCACAGAGTCATTGTAGAAACTAATGAGGTAACAGACATAAAAGTGCCTGGTATTTGGTAGAAAATAAAGGATAATTACTATTATTAGGGCCAGAGCTGGCCTCAACCAAAATTTAAAAATCAATAGCATTTATCTTTAACATTATTTCTTCTGCCTTTCTCTACCCACCTCTTTCTTCCTGGTGCTCTAGGTCCCTGAGTACCCACAGCTTTCACCTTTGCTCTAAATTACCCACTGGGACACTCCACCCAAACTGCCCTCCCTGGATTAGTGCTCCATGCTATAAAATATATGCAGTTCTTCTTTGCCCTTTCTCCCATCAAAAATCTTATTCAATGTGGTTTAAAAATCAATGACCTCTTAACCCTCTGAAATATGTCTAATTTTTCAAAAGGAACTTGGTTAACAAAAACAAGACTCTAACAAAAATTTCTAGACAGTGCCAAGAGAGATATTTTGGAAGCCCAGACACCAGGGGAGTGGCAGCATCTGCTCATGAAGAACTTTTTTAAAATATAACTTCCGGCTTCTGCTTCCAAGAAAATAGAGTAGACATACTTTCCCCTATTCCTCTAAGTACAGCTAAAAACCCTGAATATTATATGTAAAAGAATCACAAGAAGACTCTGAAATGTGGAGAGAAGACAGACTGATTAGGGACCTCAGTCCCAGAGGAACAACATGGTAATGAGTTCCCTGGGTTTTCTTTTCTCCTCATATATCCTAGATTTGGAGCTGAAGAAGCTGGTAACTGGAAAACACCAACAGGTAGGGGGGGAAATCCCCAATTAATGCTTGCCTTCTCTAGACAAAGACCACAAAAGGGGAAGCCTAGCAAGAAAGAAAAATTTTAGACAATAACCATTCTACTCCAGCCAAACACCACAGAAAAAAGTTGGCACCACCACCACTCATGCAAGCAAAGGCCAAATGAGGACACTAGACTTCTATATTTGCAAGGCTGCACAAAGGCATCCTAAAACCCCACCAGGGTGGTATCAGAGATCAAGTAGGGAGCCAGGACTTTCATACTCGCTAGGCAATAAGGAGCCCACACCTCCACAGTGTCAGTGGAAAGCACATGAGGAACCTGGACATCCACCTCCACCAGGCAATTATGAGGCGTCCCTTCTCTGCCCACTCATGTAGTGTCAGAGGAGGCCTAATGGAGAGTCAAGACTTCCACCATTGTCCCACAGTAACAAGGCCACTCCCAACCTGGTGTGAAGCCAGAACTCCTACCTCATCCAGCAGTAGTGAGGAGCCTGCCCCTTGGGTGTCAACAGAGGCTGAGTGGGGAACCTGGACTTCTACCTCCACCTGGCAGTAATGAGGCAATGCCCCCCCCTTTCCCTTTCAGAGTGGTGTCATCAAAAGTCAACTAAAACAGAGTACTTAAATAAGATCTGGAGTCTTATAATACAAAAATGACCAACTTTCAGTAGAAAATCACTAGTCATACCAAGAATCAGGAAGATTTCAAACTGAATGAAAAAAGACAATCAATAGATGCCAACATCAAAATGACAGAAACATTAGAATTATCTGACAAAGTTTAAAGCAACTGTCATAAAAAATGCTTCAGGGGCAATTACAAACTCTCTTGAAACAAATGAAAAAGTAGGAATCTTCAGCAAAGAAATAGATAATATTAAGAAGAACTGAATGGAAATTTTTGAACTGAAGACTTTAATAACTGAAATTAAAAAACTTGGTGAATAGGCTCAACAGCAAAAAGAAAAGAATCAGCGAACTGGAAGACCAGACAATAGAAATCACCCAGTCTGAACAACAGAGAAAAAGTAGACTGAAAGAAATGAGCATCACCTCAGAGATCTGTAGGACTATAATGAAAGATCTAACATTCATGTTATTGGGGTCCTGGAAGAAGAGGAGACAGCATTGTCTCTTATGGAAAGAGACATAAACCTACAGATTCAAGAAGCTAAGCAAGCCCCAAACAGAATAAACCCAAAGAAATCCATGTCAAGACACAGCCAGAGAAAAATAACAACTTACCTATTGGAAAAAACAATTCAAATGATAGAAGATTTCTCATCAGAAACCATGGAGGCCAGAAGGAAGTGGACAATATTTTTCAAGTGCTGAAAGAAAACAACTGTCAAACCATAATGCTATGCCCAGTGAAAATAATCTTCAGGAAAAAAGGGGAAATTAAGGCATTTGCAGATGAAGGAAAACTAAGAGAATGTGTCACCAGTAGACCTACCCTAAAAGAAGGGCTAAATAAAGTTCTCTAAACAGAAAGGAAATGTTAAAAGAAGGAATATCAGGAAAGAAGGAAGAACATAGGCAGCAAAAATATGGGTAAATACAATAAGTTTTCCTTCTCTTTTTTCTTTTTCTAAAGTATGTTGATGGTTGAAGAAAAATTATAATAATACTGTCTAATGTGGTCCTAAATGTATGTAGAGGAAATATTTGAGACACTTATATTGAAAACAGGCGAGAGTAAAGAGATGTAAAGAAAGGTATGATTGCTGTACTTTGCTCTAACGGGTAAACTGACACCACCAATAGACTATAATAAGTAGGGATTCATGGAAAATAGGCATCCTAAACATTAAAGCATTACAAATAACCTACTCATTTTGTAATAAATACCTCCATGTAAGTCAGACGTGGTATTTTCATAATTAAGGAAGAGTCCTTCAAAAAAAAAAAACCTGTCTATTTTCAGCAGACTAGATCTCCTTCTAGTTAACTGGTATAAAAAACTGCTATGGGGCATATCATAAGCATTTATATAAAGTTTCACATCCTGTTTGAGATGAAACAAACAATTTCAGTTACTCCTGAGGCATTTAATATAGACATGTAATATTTAACCCTCCTAAAATCTTAGTGAAGGACTCTACAATACAACAAACTACAATAGAATTTTCCCAATGGAAAATTTCCACCTGTTGGCTTTGTTCTTCATTCTAACACACCTACAAAGCATTAAAGCCACTAGGAATATCCTTGATCAAGCATGTTATTTGAAACACGAAATCCTGAGATTTATGCTTGCAGCAGCCTTGCAGGACCGTTACTTGTCATCTAGATTTCATCTCTGACAGCCATGGAGGTGAGTGAGCCACCAGGACCTGCCTTCAGGAAACAATGGCTGATCCACTGCGAGCAGTGCAGTTAGTTGAAAGCCATCAGCTTGCAGTACCTTTGGGATCTGCCACAGCGGTGAGCTGAGGTCATGCTTTTCCAGGCTGTCGCAGACAGTGATTGAGAATCGTGCAGTGTTAGTGACTGCCCAGTTTTGCCCAGTGGGGATATCCTCTATGGGAAATCTTGGTGCCAGAGGTCTCCAAGACTTTCTACGAGCTATACCACTCTTCATACCCAATCCTCCTTACTTCCCCTTCTCCCCTCACAGGTGTGAGATCAGCACTGCGGCCTAAAGGCTCTCCCTGCTTACTCCTGCTCCCTCTCCCTTTTATTTTTCATGGGTATTACTCCCCCAAAATATCTTGTACTTTTAATTCTGTATTTTTTGGGTGGGGTGTATAAAGTTTTTTTTTGTGCTCTAGGTGAAAGTTTACAGCTCAAGTTAATTTCTCATTCAAAAATTTATACACATATTGTTTTGTGACATTAATTGCAATCCTCACTTAATTCTGTATTGACGTCTGCTGGCAGGAGGATCCAACCTATCCACTACTTAAACTGGTCAATTAATAATTACTAAGTCTCAGCATTGTGGTCTGAACAGGGCTTCGAACCGGTTCATTCTGGCTCAAACCCCTGCTGAGAATTTGCATTTCCATCCCAGATATAGCAAATCAGAATCTACATTTTAACAAGATCTCCAAGTGATTCTTACATATAATAAATTTTGAGAACCACTGTTCTACTAGTGGTTCTCAGAATTGGCCCCTAACCAGCAGCATTAGCATCACCTGGGAACCTGTTAGAAATGCAAATTCTCAGCAGAGGTCAAACCAGAACGAACTGGCTCGAAGCCCTGGGTCTGAAGGCTTTCCCTGCTCCCTCTCATCATTATCTTTTGTGGGCATTAGATCTAATAAATATCTTGCCCTTCCAACTCCATTTTAGTTGATGTCTGCTTCTGAGAGAATCCAAACTGACGCAAAAATCTAAACCATGTTTCTGAGCAAGAGAACCTCTGGAAACTCCCAGAAATAACTAGGTGTGGAATTTTGCAAGCTGCGGAGATCCTACAATACCCAGTGACGTCAAGAGCTCACAGACATTCCAGAAGTTCCAGGCAATTGGGAAGGGAGTACTTATAAAAAAAGTTGTCAATTGCCAAGTCAAGAGATATTCAATGCCTAGATCTTTTCTTTTTAGTCTCTTTCCTTTTAGACACAGGTGCTGAAGGTACTGAATTCCAGATTGCCATTGGACATAGTTTATCAGAACATACAAGATAATTAATCAGTCCAGTGTGGGAGGGTGTCTTAGTCATCTAGTGCTGCTATAACAGAAATACCACAAGTGAATGGCTTCAACAAACAGATGTTTATTCTCTCACAGTCTAGTAGGCTAGAAGTCCGAATTCAAGGTGCTGACTCCAGGGGAAGGTTTTCCCTCTCTGTCAGCTCTGGAGGAAGATCCTTGTCATCAACCTTCCCCTGGTCGAGGAGCTTCTCAGATGCAGAGACCCCAGGTCCAAAGACACGCTGTGCTTCTTGCACTGCTTTCTTTGTGGTATGAGGTCCCCCGTCTCTCTGCTCGCTTCTCTCTTTTATATCTCAAAAGATATTGGCTCAAGACACAACCCAATCTCGTAGATGGAGTCCTGCTTCATTAACAAAACTGCCACTAATCCCATCTCATCAACATCATAGAGATAGGATTTACAACACATAGGAAAATCACATCAGATGACAAAATTGTGGACAATCATACAATACTGGGAATCATGGCCTAGTCAAGTTGACAGATATTTTGGGGGGATACAATTCAATCCATGACAGAGGGCTACTATGTCTGTTGAATAGCTGATCAGTTTAACTCTTTAATACTCATTTTGAAATCAGCAATAGCTCCCCAATGCATTTTGCTTGTCAAACTGAATGACGAGGGTGTTATGAATGAGAAGATGAATACAGCATGTTGTAATTAGTACATAAGTCAAGGATTTGTTTGTTTTTATTCCAAGATGATGTCTGAATGATATTCTGAACTAAATCCAAAAGCTGTTTCCACTACTTACTTTGCCTTTCTTCCTGGCAGAAACCCCTGAGTTCATGTGTATTCATTAACATCCAGTCCTAATTGCTCCCTAGTCAGATATGAATCTTAAGAAGCTTACTGTTAAGTGGTTAAATTGTGTTTGCTGACAGAAAAGGGAATTTCTCTAATGATCTGCTATGAATGTCTTCGTATTGTTATTATGGTGATTTTACTCATAAGATTTAGAGACTGTGCTAAGAGCATTCACATTAGCATCTATTCATTTAAAAAATAAGCAACCTGAGCCATCTTTAGATCCTCCCTCAAATGCCAGTTTACAGTATCATCCAGTGAAGGAATTCTTAAATTCATGTATATGATAGAACCCATCTCTAATGGACACAGTGCAGACCCACCACCACTTCTAGGATTCTAGGATCCAGGGTCTCTCCTTCAAAGACGGGAGAGAGGTGAGAGGGAAGTGAGGAGAGATATGTGGAGGAGAATCTTCGTTTCCTCAGTAAGCTCCTGGATCAGGTTAGGTCCACAGCACCCTCTGCTTTCCCTGTTCTAACCCCCGCCACAGCCTCCTTGGTGTTACTCATTTACCTGTGTTTCCCCCAACTAGTTCATGAACTCCATGAGGACAGGGACCCTATTTGTCTTGTTCCTTGCTATATGCCCAACAGGAGAGTACCTGGCACATAGTGGGCACCCAAAAGTTTGTGGACAGGATGATTGGGTGAATGAATGGAGGAAGGAATGTCATCCTCTTCTGCCTTGCCCATTTCTCCCATTTGGCCCAACCTCTGTCCTTCCTACCTCCCTTCCCCACATCCTTTGGAGCTCAGGATTGTCAGCCTCCCAAAGCCAGGATCTGTTGGTCCAGTTCTGACTGCCAGACTCCTATATGCCCCCACCCTCAAGCCACTCACACCTCGACTTTTCAGGAAGGCTCTCTCACGTAGATGCCTTCCCTCTTCATAGGAAAATGTCCCTAAGAAGACGCTCTACCTTTTTGAGCCCTTTCTGACTTGCTCCTCCACAGCTCTAAAACATCACAATAATAGCAACTGACATTTTATTGAGTGATTTCATTCTAGAAGGCATTTTACATGCATTATTTCCTTAAATCTCAAAAACCTATAAATCAATATTAGAATTTTTCTCTTTTGCAGATGAGGAAAAGGAGATTCAAGGGGAAATGAGGAGATGAGGGATAAAGATCTAGAAGTGGCACTGGGATGCAAGGGGTCGACCATCCTCCCCAGTGTGTAATCATCACATCAGCAGCCACTGCTCATCCAGATTTCTACCCTTCATGGCTGGGAGGGGAGAACAGTCTGTCTTGTTTCTCCAGCACCCACTCCTTCTTCGAGTGCATGCAATCTGGTTTCTCTCCCCAGCACTCCATGGAAATTTCTCTGAAGTCCCCAGTGGTCTTCTCCTGGCCAAATCTAAATAAAGGTCTGTTCTGCATTTCTCTTTGTTGACTGTGGTACTATGTGCCATTTGCCTTCTTGAGCTTTCCTCCCCCCTTGCCTTTCATCACCCTTTATTTCTCCTGTCATCTTCCTACCACCTTGTACCACTTGCTTTCACCTTCCCTGACTCCTAAACTTAATCTCTGTCTCATTCTGTGGCTACTGACTTCCCTTCCCCCACAAACAAAAAGAACTTTGGCTGTTTTACAGATGAGGAAACTGAAACTCAGAGAGGCTAAGTACCTGCTCACATTCATAATACCAGGGAGTGGCTGGACTGGTACTCAAACTCAGGTCTCTTAATCACTGTGCCTCCAACAATCTCCTTTCCTCAACTCTGCTCTCCCTTGCCACTGGTTTTCAGCAAAGGTAAACAAGATATGGTAGACAGAGGTAGCTCCCAGATGTTCAACAAAACCCCAGAATTCTTAACTTTCAGTGGGGACAAAGGCTGTATTTCTTCATACCTTCTGTTTTCAGTCCTCCAACTCTGGGAGCATCATGGTTTGGGGAAAACTGGAGCCCCATTTCCAAACTCCATGAATCCAAAGGACCAAACAGTTTTGTATAAAACAACAGCTCAAAGCTGAGAGAGTGAACCCAGCAGTGTAAATCTTTGTAAAAATATCAATGTGGAGGTGCCAAGAGCTGATTGCCAGAATATGCACCGTCCCCTGGGAGACCCCCCAGAGTGAGTGACAGCACTAAGAATGTAGTGTGGGCAATTGAGATGCACGTTAAACCTACTGAGTATTACAGATTCTCTAACAATCCATAAGTGATGGAGAAGAGTAAGGTATTCCTGATTCCTACTGTTTCACACTCACTTCTGCAGGAATCTTATCTCCCCAGCGGACTAGATGCTCCCTGAAGGCCATGAGAGGGCTCTAGAAAGGCCATGTGCCATGTGGGAAGAGAACAGAACTACAAATCAGAAGGCTGGCTTCTAGTCCTACTTCCACTTCTCATTAGATACGAGAGATGTGGCCATGGGCAAGCTTTTAACTTCCTTGAGCCTTAATTTCTTTGTCTTTTAATGGGGCTCACAATTTCTGTCCCAAATTGTCATCATCATTGTTGTTGTTGTTATTTATTTATTTGTATCCCCTGACAGCATCTAGCTTAACACTGGGCATGTTGGATTGGCCATGTTTGATTGACTCTCAATTCACATGACAGATTCCCATCTATCAGCGAAACTAATAATTGGGTTAAATGCTTGAAAAATATAAGTCATCAGAAATACAGTGTAGAATTTAACCAATTAGGTCAGCTTGGCAAGCAAGAAATTAACATTTATTGAGTACACACTTATACAAAACAGTATGAAGGCATGCTGAGCAAAGACTGAGTCCTTGCCTTTAAGAGTCTCAGATATAAACTGGGGAATTAAAACATATGCACGTGAAAAAATTTGAGAACAATGATTATTAATAACAATCACAAATGCCATTAATTTAGGATTTTCTCTGTGCCAGGCACCATGCTAAGCATCTCACATCATTGACTCTTTGGATCTCCACCCTGGCTCCCTGAAAGGCATGTCCCCAGTAAGTTAGTAATGAGAATATTAAGGAAGTTTCTTAAGGTTACACAACCTGTGAAGGTCACACCTAGAATTGGGACTGAAGTCCATCTGTTGCACCTCTATCAAAAACTGTCAAAAGGAAACTGGGTAAGGGATGGTGAGAATTGGCTGGAGTTAATCAGGGAAGACTTCCTGGAGGAAGAAAGCTTGATACAATGTTGTAAAGGAGGTGAAAGACAAGAAATGGTATACCCGACTTCTTGCTGTTGAGTTGATTCCAACTCATAGTGACTCTATAGAACAGGGAAGAACTGCCCCATAGGGTTTCCAAGGGTCGCCTAGTGGATTCGAACTGCTGACCTTTTGGTTCGCAGCTGCAGCTCTTAACCACTACGCCACCAAGTTTTCCAAGAAATGGTATAGACATGTAAAAAAAAAAAAAGGTAAGATGTTCACAATAAAGGAAATGCCTAGATCAAAGAACTAACCTTTCCTGTAGAAGACCAGGAAACCAATGGACTTGCTAGACTAGATGTGGACTGAACTATTGCTGAAGGAGGAGAAAAAAGCTTGCAGAGGATACTTGGTTGCCTCATGCTGTTGTTAGGTGCTGTCAAGCCGGTTCCAACTCATAGCAATGCCATGTACAACAGAATGAAACACTGCCTGATCCTGCATCATCCTCCACAATTGCTATGTTTGAGCCCATTGTTGCAGCCACTGTGTCAGTCCATCTCATTGAGGGTCTTATAGAAGGCTTCAAATGCCTTCTATAGTTTGACACAACAGGATTTTGGGCACCTCCAGGTCTTTGTTCATGCCACCATTTCTTCTTAGAATGTCTTCCCTCAAACTTTTCACCTAGTAAAACTTCAAGTCTCATCTCAGGTATCCCCTCATTTCAGAATGACCTCCCTAACGTGTTCCCCCATCATAGCCATTAGGGGGACCTCCTCTGGGTTCCCATGGCCCCCTGTGCATACCTCTAACTTACCAGATCAGAGTGCCTTGAGAGCAGGGTCTACGTCATTCATCTTTGCATACCTAGCACCTAGCCCCAGGCCTGGCACACAGTAAATACTCCATAAATATCTTGTGGTAGAATGAATGTATATTTTTGAGTGCCAATTATGTATGAAGCCCTGAGCTAGACAGCCTGGGAGCATCCGAAGTTATTCAATACGGGTCCTACTCTCAGTAAGCCTAAAAGCTAGTAGAGACTATATGATGAAAGCATTTAGAATACAAAATGGAAAGTGAAAGGGGCCTCAGGAAAAGGTAAGAAAGCAGGCAGGGAGATAGAAACATCTGTGGAGCCATTAAGGAAAGGCTTTATTTAAGTGTAGAAGAATGGGTAGGGTTTAGACATGTGAAGATGGAAGGGAAGAGCAGTCTGGGAAGAGGGAACAGCATGATTTAAAGCACAAAGGTAGGAATGCACAGAGCATGTATAGGGCACAGGAAGTTTGACAGGAGCAAAGATCCATTAAGAAAGAAAGTTGAAAATAATCTGCTTAATAGTTTATTAGGTTGACAATTTTTTTATTGAATTAAGTATACAGAAGCTCCTCTATTTATAAACTTCCAACTTACTAATTTTTCATAGATAAAAAATCTCTGAGTCAGAGCAAAAGCCCGTCAACTCTGTCTATCCTCAACAGATGGCATTAAGGATTGCTCATACAGTGTCACTTTGGACTTAGGGGAAAATAGACTTTAGAACAACCAGCTAGAAGCTAACCTGTTTGTAATTGTAGGTGCTTCTGTGTCCTTTGTACAGCAACAGGTAAACACAGCTCCAGACACAAACCATTCATTCTAATGTATTATTGTTGCTGTTAGGTGCCATCGAGTCAATTCCAATTCATAGCGACCCTATGTACAACAAAACGAAACACTGCCCAGTCCTGCACGGTCCTCACAATTGTTGTTATGCTTGAGCCCATTGTTGCAGCCACTGTGTCAATCCATCTCGTTGCGGGTCTTCCTCTTTATGCTGATCCTCTACTTTATCAAAGGTGAAGTCCTTCTCCAGGGACTGGTCCCTCCTGATAACATGTCCAAAGTACGTGAGATGAAGTCTCCTCATCCTTGCTTCTAAGGAGCATTCTGGCTGTACTTCTTCCAAGATGGATTTGTTCATTCTTCTGGCAGTCCATGGTATATTCAATATTCTTTGCCAACACCATAATTCAAAGGCATCAATGCTTCAGTCATCCTTATTCATTGTCCAGCTTTTGCATGCATATGAGATGTTGAAAATACCATGTCTTGGGTCAGGCGCACCTTAGTCCTCAAAGTGACATCTTCGCTTTTTAACATTGTAAAGAGGTCTTTTGCAGCAGATTTGTCCAATGGAATATGTTGTTTGCTTTCTTGACTGCTGCTTCCATGGGCATTGATTGTGGATCCAAGTAAAATGGAATCCTTGACAACTTCAATCTTTTCTCTGTTTATCATGATGCTGCTCATTGGTCCAGCTGTGAGAACTTTTGTTTTGTTTATGTTGAGGTGTAATCCATACTGAAGGCTGTAGTCTTTGATCTTCATCAGTAAGTGCCCATTCCAAAGAAAGATGATCCAACAGAATGTAGAAATTATAGAACAATATTAATACCACACACAAGTAAAATTTTGCTGAAGATCATTCAAAGGCAGTTACAGCATTACATTGACAGGGAACTGCCAGAAACTCAAGCTGGATTCAGAAGAGAACATAGAACAAGGGATATCATTGCTGATGTCAGATGGATCCTGGCTGAAAACAGAATACCAGAAAGATGTTTACCTGTGTTTTATTGACTATGCAAAGGCATTCGACTGTGTGGATCATAACAAATTATGGATAACATTGTGAAGAATGGGAATTCCAGAACACTTAATTGTGCTCATGAGGAACTGTAACATAGACCACGAGGCAGTCATTCAAACATAACAAGTGCATACTGCATGGTTTAAGATCAGGAAAAGTGTGCGTCAAGGTTGTATCCTTTCACCATACTTATTTAATTTGTTTGCTGAACAAATAATCTGAGAAGCTGGACTATATGAAGAAGAATGCAGCATCAGGGTTGGAGGAAGACTCATCAACAACCTGCAATAGGCAGGTGAAATCTTATGTATTAACCCTTAAGGTGTTTGGTTTTCTTCAAAAAGATATTTCAAGGATGAAAAGTTTTTTGTCCCTCCCAGGTATTTACCAAGGGGAAATGAGAACCTATGCCCATGAAAAGACTTGTATGTCAGTGTTCATAGCAGCTTTATTTGTAATAACCAAAAACTGAGAACAATCCAAATATCCAACAACAGGAGAAAGAATAAGCAAACTGTAGTACAATCATAGAACACTATTCAGCTATTTAAAAAAATGAATGAACTATTGATACACATGATAACATGGATGGCTCTCCAGAGAACCATACCAAGTGGAAAAAGCAAGACACAAAGGGTTACATACTGTATGATTCAATTTGTGTGAAATCCTAGAAAAGGCAAAATTTCAGTGACAAAAAGCAGATCAGTGATTGTCTGGGGTCAGGGGTGGGGGAAAGAGGAGCACTACAAAGGAACAAAAAGGAATTTTTTAGGGTGATAGAACTATTCCATATCTTGACTGTGGTCATGGGTATTAACTGCAATCAATTACCAAAATTCATTTAACTATATGCCTAAAATAAGTAAATTTTAATGTATGTGAATTATACCTCAACAAGGTTTTAAAAAAGAAAAAACTAACTGACTGGCTTTTAAGAAAAAGAAATAAAGCTTTTCTTCAATATGATATTTATTTTTCCTACCTAGGCATACCTTCTTTATCGACTCAGTCACTGTTTCCTATGGCAAAGTGATAAACAGATTTGTTTGTTTGTTTAAAGGAAAGTGACTCACAACAATAAAGATGAAAATCACTCTCAATTCTTTAGATGATATTTTATTTCCATGAACTTATTTCCCTGTTATTGTAAATTTATACTAAGTAAATAATGATGGCATTAACTGGCATTCTTGGTGTGCTTTTGATCATCTTTTTACAAAAGCGACTGCCAAGAGAACTTCCTAACAAACATCACTTAACCACTAAATGACTCTATTTCTTATATGATAGCTTATTTAGATATTGCTCTTTGTTCCATTTTCTTCTCTATTCTACTGCCATTAACAATAATGAGATTTCTACACTTTCTCTAAAAAATATAATAGATTCTTGAGCAATTGTTTCCCACTGAATCTTATTGTAGAGAATGCAATATGTCTTCAGAGCCATGTTTAATGGCTGCAGCCTTACCCAAAGCCCTCAAGCTTAGGATTCACATCTGATTTGGGCTTTATTTATGGCGCTTATCATACTGTACTATAATTGATTGCTCACTTGTCTGTCTCTGAACTAGACTTGGAAATCCTCAAGGGTAAAGGCCATGTCTTACTCATCTCTGTATCCCCATGCCCAGCATCATTCCTGGCACATAGTTGGTACTCAGGAAATATCAGTTGAACTGGGATGTACTTCCTCTTGCCCTTGGCTCACTCTTTACCAAATATTCATTCACTCACTCATTCACTGAAAACACATTCGTTGCAAAAATGCTTTACTTTGTGAACATGAAAGGGAAATTTTTCAAGTACAATCTTTTCTGTATAAGATTTTCAAAGAAAGGTTTTCATTATACATCATTTATTCAATAAAAAATTCATTGGGCATCTCATATGTGCCGGGTATAATGCTAAGTACTGGGGTAACAGTGATAAACAAGATATACGAGGTTTTTCCTCTTACAGTTATCTAATCACAGTAGAACGTGTCTCTATCACAGCACAATCACACTGTTTCAAAATTGCCTTTCCTTGTCTGTCAACTCCATTGGACTGCAATGTCCTTAAAGACAAGAACCTTGTCTACCTGCCTTGCTGAGACTCATCCCCATTGTCTTCCAGCACCTAGGACAGCACTTGACACGTGGTAAGATCCCAACACATGTGACAGGAATGAATTAAAGAATGAACGACAGAAGAATAATAAGGATTATCAATGTTACTATGTGGTAATCTTAACTAGGCAATCTTCACACCTCCCGCTAAGCTGGTCTTCTTGGATTTATAAACAACAGATATAACTGAAGGAATCATGGCCTAGTGTAGTCACAGCCAATGAATTTGTTGTTGTTGCTATTGTTAGTTGCCGTCGAGTCAGCTCTGACTCACGGTGACCTTATGTATAACAGAACAAAATGTTGCCCTGTCCTGTGCCATCTTCATAATTGTTGGTATGTTTGAGTCCATTGTTGTGGCCATTGTGTCAATCTATCTCATTAAGGGTATCCCTCAATTTCACTGGCCTTCTATTTTCCCAAACATGATGTCCTTTTCTAGCAATTTGTCTTTGAAATTTAAGCACACCCTATTCTCAGCAGATTTTTGTCCCTCCCAGCAGGGGGAGTTTTGATAAAAAGTTAGAGGACTTGCAAGAAAAGATTCAATAATATCTAATATTTATTCCAACAAGGCTAGCATTAATCCAAAAAACACAATAAATGCTGGAGAGGTTGTGGAGAGACTAGAACACTTATACATTGTTGGTGGGAATGTAAAATGGTACAACCACTTTGGAAATTGATTTGGCACTTCCTTAAAAATCTAGAAATATGAAGAGAACAAGATACATGGAAAAGATTAGTCGAAAGGACTAATGGACCACAGCTACCACGGCCTCCACCAGACTGAGTCCAGTACTGCTAGATGGTGCCTGGCTACCACCACTGACTGCTCTGACCAGGATCACAATACAGGGTCCTGGACAGAGCTGGAAAAGGATGTAGAACAGAATTCTAACTCACAAAAAAAAAAAAAAGACCAGATTTACTGACCTGACGGAATGGAGAAACCCCAAGAGTATGGCCCCCGGACACCCTTTCAGCTCAGTGATGAAGCTCTTCCCGAAGTTCAAGGTTCAGCTGGGGATTGGACAGCCTCATAAAACAAAACAGGACTAATTAGGCACAGCAGTCCAGGGACAAGGACTAGAAGGCAGGAGGGGACAGGAAAGCTGGTGATAGGGAACCCAAGATTGAGAGGGACAGTGTTGACATGTCATGGGGTTGTTAACCATTGTCACAGGGCAATATGTATACTAACTGTTTAATGAGAAAGTATTTTGTTCTGCAAACCTTCATCTAAGGTACAAAAAAAAAAGAATTATCTATGGGAGATCAAATTGACAACAGCAACTCAAAAGGTTTGATGGGAAGCCTAGGGGACAGTGAGTTGAAGATAATGGTGATGGAATAATTTGGAAAAGGTAATGAGAATAGCAGCACAGCTGGAAGAATGTAATCGATGTCACTGAATTGTACATGTAGAAACTTTTGAAATGGTGTAAGTTTGGCTATGTATATTTTCACCAAAAAAAAAAAAAAGGTCCTCAAGGTCGAGAAGGGAGTGTTGACACATCATGGAGTTCTTAACCAATGTCATAAAACAATATGTGTACTCATTGTTTAATGACAAACTATTTGTTCTGTAAACCTTCATCTAAAGTACAATAAAAGAAATTTTCTAAAAAAGTAAACGATGGAGAAAAATATGCTATGGTAACACCAATAAATAAATAATAATAATAAAAAGAAAAAAAAATCTAGAAATAGAAGTACCATATGATCCAGCTATCCCGCTCCTTGGAATATATCATAGAGAAATAAAAGCCATCACACAAATACATATGTGCACACCCGTGTTCATTGCAGCACTGTTCGCAATAGCAAAAAGATGGAAACAGCCTAGGTGCCCATCAGCGGAAGAATGGATAAACAAATTATGGTGTATCCACACAATGAAATACTACACAACAATAAAGAACAACAATGAAGCTGTGAAACATCTTATAACATAGAGGAAGCTGGGGGTCATTATGCTGAGTGAATTTAGTCAGTCACAGAAGGACAAATATTGTATAAGACCACTATTAGAAGAATTCAAGAAAAGGTTTAAACACAGAAGAAAACATTCTTTGATGGTTACGAGGGTGAGGAGGGAGGTTGAGGGTTATTTACTAACTAGATAGTAGATAAGAATAATCTTAGGTGAAGGGAAGGACAGCACACAAAACAGGGGAAGTCAGCACAACTGGACTAAACCAAAGCTAAGAAGTTTCCTGAATACAATCAAACACTTTGAGGGACAGAGTAGCAGGGGTAGGGGTTTGGGGACCATGCTTTCAGGGGACATCTAGGTCAATTGGCATAACAAAGCCTATTAAGAAAATGTTCTGCATCCTACATTGGTGAATGGCATCTAGGGTCTTAAAAGCTAGCAAGTGGCCATCTAAGATGCATCAATTGGTCCCAACTACCTGGAGTAAAGGAGAACGAAGAACACCAAAGACACAAGGAAAGTATTAGCTCAAGAGACAGAAAGGGCCACATAAACCAGAGACTTCATCAGCCTGAGACCATAAGAACTAGATGGTGCCCGGCTACCACCAATGACTGCCCTGACAGGGGACACAACAGAGAGTCCCTGATGGAATAGGAGAAAGGTGGGGTGCAGAACTTGAATTCTAGTAAGAAGACCAGACTTAATGGTCTGACTGAGACTGGAGGAACCCCGGAAAGCATGGCCCCTGGATTCTCTATCAGCCCAGAACTAAAACAATTTCCAAGGCCACCTCTTCAGACAGGGATTGGTCTGGACTGTGGGACATAAGGTGATACCCGTGAGGAGTGTGCCTCTTAGCTCAAGTAGATACAAGAGACTAAATGGGCAGGTTCTGTCCGGAGGTGAGATGGAAAGGCAGAGAGGGTTAGGAGCTGGTTGAATGGACATGGGGAATCAGGGGTGGAAAGGAGGGGTGTGCTGTCACAGTACGGGGAGAGCAATTAGACTCACATAACAATGTATGTATAAATTTTTGTATGGGAAAAATAAAAAAAAAATTAAAAATCTAATATTTATTGAGCGTGTACAAAAGTCCATGCTAAGAGATTTAAATATATCAGCTTAGTACTTGTATCATCCCTTTGAGGTAGTATAACAATTATCATCCCCATTTCAAAGGTAAGTAAACCAAGGCTCAAGAAGCTTAAGTGATTTTTCCATAATCACATAGCTAGTAAATAGTGTAAATGGAAACTGAACTCAGATTTATCTGTCTCTAAAGCAGAGCACTAAAACCCCATGATAAACCGAAACCAAACCCACTGCCACTGAGTGGATTCCGACTCATAGCAACTCTGTACTGCAGAGTAGAACTGCCCCCATAGGGTTTACAAGGCTGTAAATCTTTACAAAAGCAGACTGTCACATCTTTCTTCCACTTAGTGGCTGGTGGGTTCAAACCAAGGCTTCAACTGGTTCATTCCAGTTCAAACCTCTGCTGAGAATTTGCATTTCTAACAAGTTCCTGGGCGATGCTAATGCTGCTGGTTAGCGATCAATTCTCAGAACCACTAGTAGAGCAGTGGTTCTCAAAATTTATTATACATAAGAATCACCTGGGCATCTTGTTAAAATGTAGATTCTGATTCAGTATATCTGGGGTGGAAATGCAAATTCTCAGCAGAGGTTCGAGCCAGAACAAAGCCCTGGTTTAAACTGCAGACCTTTTGGTTAATGCTTAACCACTGTACCACCATGGCTCCTAAAACCCCATGATAGATGCCCAATAAAACAGAGCAATGATCCTTGTGTGAGAAAAGAAATCAGAATCACACACATGATGTGTGAAAAATATATTCACCTGATTAAAGATACTAGATTGACAGTGCATGTTTCTATCCTTTCCCTCCCAAGAGTTTCCAAAATGATGGCAAAGGAATAAAAAAAAGTATAAAGCTATTAAGGACCCAAAAGAGGAGAACAGCCATCAGTGGGTGAGAGATTTCAGCAATTTTTGGAAATAGAGCAGAGAGAAGGAAGCTACAACTTAAAACGTCTGCGGAGGAGGATGCTGAGCATAAGTGAGCTAATTTGCTCTGTGAAGTTCATGAGAAGTACAAACAAGGCAGGGATGAAGTGCAGGGCTGAAAACAGGAGATTGGTGGAATATCTGATTACTCTCTGAGGTTCCCCACCTTCCCCCATGCGGCCAGGCAAGAAACTGGAGGTTTTATCTCTGGAAATATTAAATGGAGAGGGTCAGCACTTGAAACCTGGTGATCTGCTCCTGTAAAGATTTCAGCCTAGGATGGTTCAACATTAGAAAATCAATCAACATAATCCGCCACATAAATAAAAGGAAAGAATCACATGATCATCTCAATTGACACAGAAAAGGCAGTCGACAAAGTCCAACACCCATTCCTGATAAAAACTCTCAAGAAAATAGGTATAGAAGGGAAATTTCTCAACATAATAAAGGGAATCTATGCAAAACCATGGCCAACATCATTCTTAATGGAGAGAGCCTGAAAACATTCCCCTTGAGAACAGGAACAAGACAATGATGCCATTTATCACCACTGCTATTTAACATTGTGCTGGAAGTTCCAGCTGGAGCAATAAGGCAAGAAAAAGAAATAAAGGGCATCCAAATTGATAATGAAAAAGTTAAACTGCCCCTGTTTGTGGATGATATGATAATATACATAGAAAACCCTAAAGACTCCATGAGAAAACTACCAGAACTAATAGAAAGATTCAGCAGAGTACCAGGATACAAGATAAACATGCAAAAATCAGTTGGATTCCTAAACACCAATAAAGAGAACAATGAAAAGGAAATCAGGAAAACAATACCATTTATAATAGCCCCTAAAAAAATAAAATATTTAGGAATAAATCTAACCAGGGATGTAAAAGACCTATACAAAGAAAACTACAAAATACTACTGCAAGAAACCCAAAGGGATGTACATAAATGGAAAAACATACCATGCTCATGGATAGGCAGACTCAACATTGTGAAAATGAGAATTCTACCCAAAGCAATTTACAAATACAATGCAATCCCAATCTAAATACCAACAACATTCTTTAAAGAGAAGGAATAACTAATCATTAACTTTATATGGAAAGGGAAGAAGCCCAAATAAGTAAAGCACTATTGAAGAAGAAGAATAAAGCAGGAGGACTCACACTACCTGACCTCAGAACCTACTATACAGTTACGGTAGTCATAACAGTCTGGTACTGGTACAACAACAGATACATTGACCAATGGAACAGAATTGAGAACCCAGATGTAAATCCATCCACCTACGGTCACTTGATCCTTGACAAGGACCCAAAGTCCATCAAATGGGGAAAAGACAATCTTTTTAACAAATGGTGCTGGCAAAACTGGATGTCCATCTGCAAAAAAATGAAACAGGATCCATACCTCACACAAAAACTAATTCAAAATGTATCAAAGACCTAAATATAAAGCTAAAAACTATAAAGTTCATAGAAGAAAAAATAGTATCAATGCTAGAGGCCTTAATGCATGGCATTAACAGGATACAAACCATAACCATCAACACACAAACTCCAGAAGATAAGCTAGATAACCGGGATCCTCTAAAAGTCAAATACCTACGCTCTTCAGAAGACTTCACCAAAAGAGTAAAAAGAGAACCTACAGACTGGAAAAAAAAATTTGGACAGTACAAGTCAGACAAAGGTCTAATCTCTATAATCTACAAGAAAATCTAACACCTCTACAACAAAAAGATAAATAATCCAATTTAAAAATGTGCAAAGGAATTGAAAAGACACTTCAACAAAGAAAACATTCAAGCTGTCAACAGACACGAGGAAATGCTCGCGATCACTTGTCATTAGACAAGTGCAAATTAAAACCGCAATGAGATACCATCTCACCCCAGCATTACTGGCACGAATCAAAAACACTGGAAATAACAAACGTTGGAGAGGCTGCGGGGAGACCGGAACTCTTATGCACTGCTGATGGGAATGCATAATGATACAACCATTTTGGAAAATGATATGGCGCTTCCTTAGAAAGCTAGAAATAGACAGACCATATGATCCAGCAATCCCACTCCTATGAATATATCCTAGGGAAATGAGAGCCATCGCACGAATAGACATATGCATACCCATGTTCACCGCAGCATTGTTCACAATAGCAAAAAGATGGAAACAACCTTGATGCCCATCAACAGATGAATGGATAAACTATGGTACATACACACTATGGAATATTTTGCAATGATAAAGAACAATGATGAATCTGTGAAGCATCTCATAACATGGATCAAACTGGAGGACATTATGCTGAGTGAAATAATTCAATCACAAAAGGACAAATATTGTATGAGACCTCTATTGTAAAAACTCATGAAAAACTTTACACACAAAAAGTAACAATCTTTGTTCGTTACGAGGGATGGGAGTGGGAGGAATACTAAACACACAATCGATAAGTGGTAACTTTGGTGAAGGGTAAGACAGTACACAATACCGGGGAAGCCAGCACAACTTGTAAAAGGAAAGGTCATGGAAGCTCCATAGACACATCCAAACTCCCTGAGGGGCTGAATTGCTGGGCGGAGGGCTGTGGGAAACATGGTCTCAGGGAACATCTGGCTCAACTGGCATAACACAGTTTGTAAAGACAATGTTCTACATCCTACCATGGTGAGTAGCGTCTGGGGTCTTAAAGGCCTGTGAGCAGCCATCTAAGATACTCCACTGGTCTCACCTCTTCGGGAGCAAGGGAGAATGAAGAGAACAGGATACAAGGAAAAGATTAGTCCAAAGGACTAATGGACCACAGCTACCACGGCCTCCACCAGACTGAATCCAGTACAGCTAGATGGTGCCCAGCTACCACCACTGACTGCTCTGACAGGGATCACAACAGACGGTTCTGGACAGAGCTGGAGAAGGATGTAGAACAAAATTCTAACACACACAAAAAAAAAAGACCAGATTTACTGGCCTGACAGAGACTGGAGAAACCCCGAGAGTATAGCCCCTGGACACCCTTTTAGCTCAGTGGTGAAGTCACTCCCGAGATTCACCCTTCAGCCAGGGATTGGACAGCCCCATAAAACAAAACAGGACTAATGAGGCACAGCAGTCCAGGGACAAGGACTTGAAGGCAGAAGGGGACACGAAAGCTGGTGACAGGGAACCCAAGGTTTGGATAAGGACTGTTGACATGTAGTGGGGCTGTTAACCATTGTCATAGGGCAATATGTGTACTAACTGTTTAATGAGAAACTATTTTGTTCTGTAAACCTTCATCTAAAGTGAGAATAGCAGCACAACTGGAAGAACATAATTGATGTTACTGAATTGTGCATGTAGAAATTTTTGAAATGGTGTATGTTTGGCGATGTATATTTTCACCAAAACAAAAAGTCCTCCAAGGTCAAGAAGGGAGAGGGTTGACATGTCGTGGGGTTGTTAACCAATGTCATAAAACAATATGTGTACTGACTGTTTAATAAGAAACTATTTGTTCTGTAAATCTTCACCTAAAGTACAAATAAAAAAATTTTAAAAAAAGATTTCAGCCTAGGAAACTCTACCCTCTTACATGGGGTCACTATGAGTCAAAAACAACTTGATGGCACATGTCTTAGTCATCTAGTGCTGCTACAACAGAAATACCACAAGTGAATGGTTTTAATGAAGAGAAGTTTATTTCCTCACAGTTAAAGTAGGTTAAAAGTCCAAATTCAGGGTGTCAGCTCCAGGGGAAGGCTTTTTCTCTCTGTCGGCCTTCTTCTCTTTGGTGTTGCCCCAGACTAGGAGCTTCTCGGCACAGGGACCCCAGTCCAAAGGATGTGCTCTGCTCCCGGCACTGTTTTCTTGATAGTATGAGGTCCCCCTGTCTCACTGCTCACTTTTGTCTTTTATATCTCAAGAGATTGCCTCAGGACACAATCCAGTCGTGTAGATCAGGTCCTGCCTTACTAACACAACTGCCACCCATCCTCCCTCATTAACATCATAGAGGCAGGTTTACAACATACAGGAAAATCACACAGTACCAGGAATCATGGCCTAGCCAAATTGATACACACATTTTTGGGGAGACATAATTCAAACCATGACATTCCACCCTTTGGCCCCCCCAAAATCACATCCTTGCAACATGGAAAACATATTCACCCCATCATATCATAGCAAAAGTCTTAACTCCAAGTCCAAAATCCAAAAATTCCTCTTCATCTGTGAAATCTAGAATACAAGTTATCTGCTTCTGTAGGTACAATGGCAGAACAGGCACAAGCTAGACATTTCCATCACAAATGGGAGAAATTGCAGGGAAAGAAGGCATAACAGGCACCAAGCAAGTCAGCAGAACACATTACATTAGCCCTCAAGGCTTTGAAAATAATCCTGTGTTCTCTGAGACAATTTACACAATGGCCCTGCTCTCCAGACTCTAGGTATTTGCCACAGTTTCTGAATTTTGAGTTGAGGCCCCTCGGTCCTGGGCTTCAGCTCTGCCTTCCAGGCCCACTGGGACAGCAACTCCCTTGGCTTTAGGCGCACCATTCTCCTAGTCCATCAGAGTGAGAAGTACACCCTTAGAAACACCAGAGGCCATGGCTCCACCCTTTGAAACTGCTGAGGTCATGGCCATACCTTTTGAGACTGAGGCAGCTCGGCTTCTTGCCTCATGCCCGCATCTGCCCTGCTGGGGCAAGTGTTCCAAAGTTCAGTAGCTTCACGGGTATAAGTGCCCGGAGGCACCCCACTCCGCCAGAAAGCCTCATGCACACACCCTCAGCTCTCTCGCTCCATGGGTTGGCAAGCCTAGCTCCACCAATAAGTGCCCAGAGGCACTCCACTCCACCAGGAAGCCTCCTGCACACAGGCACTCAGCTTTCTTGCTCCATGGGTCGGCTCCAGCGCCGTCTTTCACCAGCCTCCTGATTCTGCTGCTGTTGGTTCTCTACTGCTGCTGGTCCTCTGTCACTGCCGCACGTCTATCCATTCACAGTTTTAAAACCACTTCCACATTTTAGGTATCTGTAAGAGTAGCACCCCACTCTCTCGGTACCAAATTCTGTCTTAGTCATCTAGTGCTACTACAACAGAAATATCACAAGTGAATGGTTTTAATGAAGAGAAGTTCATTTCCTCACAGTTAAAGTAGGTTAAAAGTCCAAATTCAGGGTGTCAGCTCCAGGGGAAGGCTTTTTCTCTCTGTCAGCCTTCTTCTCTTCAGTGTTGCCCCAGACTAGGAGCGTCTCTGCGCAGGGACCCCGGTCCAAAGGACACGCTCTGCTCCCGGCACTGCTTTCTTGATGGTATGAGGTCCCCCTGTCTCACTGCTCACTTCTGTCTTTTATATCTCAAGAGATTGCCTCAGGACACAATCCAGTCTTGTAGATCAGGTCCTGCCTTACTAACACAACTGCCACCCATCCTCCCTCATTAACATCATAGAGGCAGGTTTACAACATACAGGAAAATCACACAGTACCAGGAATCATGGCCTACCCAAATTGATACACATATTTTTGGGGGGACATAATTCAAACCATGACAGCACACAACAACAACATCCTAGAGAGGAGGGGTCAACCTTATGGCTTAAAACATGGAGATGTCATGAAAGTCTGCTCCTGAAACTGTAAGACTGCTCCCTCCAGGCTCTTCCCTGCTGGGCTGCAAAAATGACAGCAGCCAGGCTTATATCCCACCTCGCCACAAGAGATGAAAGTGGCCTATCTGAGCAAGAAAGATCTCCCCATACTTTCATCTGAGATTAGAGGGTACCAGTGGAAAACTCTGGCTCCTTGTCCAACCACCCTTCATTGCAGACTACCAGTCAACAGTCTTCACCTGCACACAGACTTCCAGTAAGAGTTTTTGTGCCTCACTCTTAAATATATTTAGATAGCCTCACCCAGGCCATCTTCATTTCTCACCTGGATTATTACAACAGTCTCTTAATTTGTTTCCCAGCTTTCAACCTTACCCCCTTCAGCCTATTCTCAACAAAGTAGCCAGAGTGATACTTTTAAGACATATCCAACTCATGTCACTACTCTTCATAAAACTCTCCAATGGCTTCCTATCTTGATCATAAAAGCCAGTGTCCATTCCCAGGTCCACAAAAGCCCTTCCTTTCCAAACACATTTTCTACTGTTTTTGTCCTTGTTCACTTCACTCCATCCACACTGGCCTCCTGGATATTCAATTATACCAAACATCTTTCTATCTCAGTGCCTTTGCAACTTCCCTACCAAAAAAACAACATCTGCATCCCTCTCTTGCTCCGATAGCTTGCCTTATTTTTCTTTATAGCACTCATCAATCATCATGACATTATATTATCACCATTCCACTATAATGTAAACTCCATGAGAGCAGGGCTTTTGTTTTGTTCCCTTAGAACAGTGCCTGGCACATATTAGGCACTCAGTATTTATTGATTAAATGAATAAATTTGAGGAAGGTCTCCAACATTAAGCAAACAAGAAAGAAATAGAGGAATCTAGAATTATAACAAAGAAAATTTAAAAGGCAGAAAAAATGTCTTTTTTTAAAAATTCTCCAGAGTGACATCAGCAGGAGTGGTGGAGTAAGGACCTCCAAAAATTTTCTCCTCCATAACAGCAATAAGAATGCGGGCAAAGTTTGTCAGAATCAACATTTTAAGAACTCTGGAAAACAACCAAAGTCTTGCAGCAATCTGGGGAGCATTTATTCAAGAAAAATAACTCGTTTTCTATAAAAAACAAAAACTGAGCTTTGAGGTGTTTTAACTCACCTTATTCCCATTCTGCTCTCTGCAGCTCAAGAGTGGTCTTGAAATTCAACAGCTCTGCAATCACAGTGAAAAACGGCAGCCTGGAAGCCACTGGAGCGGGGAGAATGGGGTTGAGAGCTCCTTCACAGTGAATTGTCATTAATTGACTTGTCTGGTGGTTTCCTAGAAGACGCCACTCTCAGCCTCATCTTTATTTAACCTGACTATTTAACCTGAGCTTGCCAAATGCCTAAAGTCTTTTACCCAGGGGAATTTGTTGAAAACAATTAGAGGCAATTGATTAACCTCACAACTGCCTGCAGCAGTAGATAACTGTTAGGGCAAACAATAGGCTAAATTAAAGGTTAAAAGGAAAATCTGGGGAATGAGATGGTCATAGGGGCTTTGAAAAGCTGCAATACATTCCAGGGGAATGTAGAAAGCCATGTGTATGTATAGAGCTATGCTCACGCCCCGGGCTGTACGCATGCTTAGAAAAGACTTGAGAAGGCCCTAAACTCTCATCTCTAGATGACCCTGAGGCTGTGTACAAGCAGGAAGTGGAAACTAAAGTAGAATTGCCAACTGCCAGACTGAGTGTTGAAGGTGTGCCCCAACATGAACACAGAACCCTTTGGCAAAGACAGGAAGACTTATTGATTCCAGGCATTTAAGGAAATCTCTGTCCAATCATTAGCTGACCACTAAACTAACCAAGCAGAGATTTCAGTGGTCACACACAACAAAGAATACAGACTACAGAATTCGCTCAGAACGGTCATTAAACAAACATACAACAACAACTACAAAGTGGCAACAACAACAAACCCTGGGGAGGGGGAAGAATATAATACCCAAGATTGTCACATTATATTATATGGAAAAAAGTTATGATATTTAAAAGATCAATCCAGGAGGTTCAATGTGACAAATAGGAGTTCCAGAAAGAGAAAACTGAAGGAAGAAAATTATCAAGTAAATAGCATAATAAAATAAAATAAATAGCACAATAAAATAAAAAGCCCAACTGAAAAAAAAACCCTACAACACATAGGCGGCAGACATTTGTCAGTTGCCTACCCAATATCCATTTCCCATCCCTCCCTTGTTCCTACTAACAGAACCCCTATCAGCAGTGGAGATCCCTTGATCTTAAGAAGGATAAGCTTCTACCTCAGTCCCAGGGATGAATTGTGACTAGCTCTAAGCCAGTCATATAATGTTATTTCCCTTTGCCAATGATTGGTCTAACATTGGCTTTGTGATTCAGTTCTGGCCAAAGATGTAAGTGGAAGTCATCTTAGTGAGGCTTTCAGGGGAACATTTACTTTCCAGATAAAAAAGGAGCAACTCTGTTGACACAAACCTTCAGCCCTTCAGTCTTTACCCTTTTTCTTTCCTCCTGCATGAAATGCTAATGAGATGTCTGGAAGTGAAGGAACTGTCTTGCAACCATGAAACAACAAGCATGAGAATGAAAAATCAACATACAAAGGATGGCTAAGCTGAAATATGGAAAAATCCTGGGTCCCTTCAGGCACAGTTAAGCAGCTATACCAACCCTGAACTTCCAATCACTGCACTTAATTTTATGTGAAACAAACAAACAAAAAACTATTTGTTTGAGCTACTACAACTTGCCACCAAAAATATTCCTAATTGATAAAACCTATCCACAGGCAAGGGGATATATATATATATATATATATATATATATATATATATATATATAAAATCTCCTACAAATCAAAAACAGT